>OW121707.1:13437500-16105000 GCA_933228785.1 Lasioglossum pauxillum
GGGAAAAGAAAATTGAATATTATTTATTTTTATCATTAAATGAAGTCAATTTACGTTATATGCAGAAAAGATAATTTAATTTTGAAGTTACGTTATATGCTGATATTTTTATGCATGCAAATGGATGTATTTAAAAGAATAACTAATTCAATCGTGAAGATAAATGAAGATTTGGACATAAAAAACATAAATTAACATAAATTAACCTAATGTAACTTAAAGAATTGTTAGAAATGACAAAACCGTGGTACAAGCATATCATTTACAAGTATTTCATACTTAATATCGCACATATATTGTTCTTATTATTCTTTTTTTAAAATGAAGTAAGTTGTGAGGAAAAATAAATACAGATTTCATATTATCAATATCTACATTAAAATTTAACTTTTTCCAAATTCTAATTGACAAAATGAGTTAGCCACATTTCAAATAATAAGGGTAAAGTAAAAATGAACGAGTAATAAAATAAAATATATATATATATACCCAGACAGCACACCGGCTCGATTTGGGCCTGGATTTTATGCGCGCATTGGCCCGGATATGGCCAGTCATGGGCCCGAGCACAGGGCCTGCCGGCCGTGCCAGAATTCAGCCTGCTTTTGAGAGGGCAGCACGGTCGCAAGGGTGCGGGATTTGCGTTCTCATTTCGTGATAATACAAACACGGGTTTTTTCAGTAATCAAAAACGCCAGATAAAAGATCAATATAGGCAGCAAACGCCCTCAAAAGTCTTATTTAAGACAGATTTAATAACAGTAAAGTGGGTTCTGTTTCCTGCTAAAGATGATGTAGGTTCTGTTCCATGCTAAAGATGATGTAGGAGCTGTTCCAGGCTAAACATGATGTGGAGTTACAGTTTCCATAAATATTTATACAGAACGAGATACGGCGACGATTCCCCTTTTCCCTCTAGATAAACTTTAGCTTCGTGGTACTGCGACTTCTCTCAACAAACTACATATGGCACGTTGCATACATCCGTCATCTGATAGATGAAGTAATCTTCTTGCGTTCGTGATCAGTGAAAGTATTAGGTACGACTTTTCTCGCGCATGCGCGGCCAAAACAGTAACGTATCCATGATGATGTAGCTGAGCCGTGTGGCAGTTATATTGGTGGAAATGTACCGAAACAATCTATTCCGGATAAAAAGACTCCAGGACGTGTCCTACGAGTTACAAAATTTACAGAAATACACATGTTATACATTCATTTTTCAGAATCAAATCACACCAATTTTTTAAAATTCTGCGGGGTGCTCACGGTACCCCATTTTATGCGGTACCGAGGCTGAAATCGCCGCACATGCGCGAGAAAAGTTGCATCTAATAATCATTGTTGGTGATCGATGTTGCGACTTGCGACAACATCGTGCGTGCATTCGTACTTTAATAAAACGAAATGTAACTGTTTATTTCAATGTATAATCTAATGTATAACGATGTTCAAGAGAATCAATTTAAAAATACTGTATTGTTCTGAAGTTTCCGGTAAAGGAATTATTTTTTGGAAAAAAAACTTCTCTCGCCAAGAATAACTTTTCAAGTACTTCATTGTTCGCGAGTCCTGTGGAAAAGATAACGAGGGCGAACAGGAAGTGGAACACTTGTTTGGAAGAAAACGATAGCGTGGAACAAGTGTCTCTGCCTGGTAGTTCCTAAATATCGAAGTAACGGCGCCAAATGTCCAAGAAAGAGAATTCTTGGACGGAACTTCCTGGTTCGAGTGATTGTGTCTTAGGTGTAATCGGCTAGGAAAGAAAAGAAACGAATGAAGGTAAGAAAGGATCGCTCTGGACTTTCCTCTCCGTTTCTTTCCTGACATTCGATTCTCGATGTAACCTCAAAAATAAATGGAAAAACGATTTGCAGTGGCATTGTCAGTTGCGACCTACGCGACCAGCAGTACTGGCTAGCGTAACCAATGGAACAATTAACAGAGAACTGTTCTGCATTCTTTAATCTATGGGTTTCTTGAAGTACTGCAATTAGTAATGGCGTGCAAAATCAATAAACCGCGATTTATCACAGTAATCGCAGAACCACGATCCCGGTCGTGATTTGAAATTCATTCTAATTCTTCATCTCGATTGATTTAGTTCTTTTTTTAAATACATCGATTAGCTTGCATAAAAATATCTGCATATAACGTAAATTGAAAACTAAGTTATCAATTTTATCCAATTTTCATTTTCTGTGCCTCATTTCAGTATTTTATAAATCAAAAAATTAATTCTTCCTCTCGATTTCGAAATCGTAATATTCATTTAAATAGTATAAAAGAGCAGACAATTTACCAGCACACAATTTACCTTTTCTGCATAAAAATAATAAATATTAAATTTTCTTTTCTCGTATCTTATTTCCGTATTTTAGAAATAAAAAATTCATTTCGATTCCACTCGATTTCGAAATCGTAATACATATTCATTTCACTAGTATAAAAGAACAGACAATTTAATTTAAACACACAAAATAATGTATATGCTGTGTATCAAGTTTTACAAAATACCAATGCATTACTTAACAATTATAGGAAACGCAAATGATAGTTTGAGAAACGTTTTACAAATCTAATAAATTTGATAAAAATGCGATGTAACTCGCAATTTCGTTTTGTTTTTAAAACATACAGGTTATGTCTCTATAACTTGCGCGAAGAACAGTTATGCTCTCCGCCAATCAGAAGCGATCTCGAAAATTACGAATCAACGTGATTGGAACGACATGTTAATTCCATCCCTAACCGCAATGTAATCAAGAAGAAGGTGTCAATAAATTAACCCTCGGTCAACGGACAATTTTTATAGCTATACATATAATTGACGATGGTTAGGACCGTTCACAGCTCTAATTAATAATTCTGACACTAACCGTACCGGGTACAAAATGTGTCGAATATATATTGTTTTATAAAAATTACAAAACTGAATTTATTTCGATTCTTCATAATTTTTATAATAGTACATGTTCGAATAAACAAATTTATTCAATAGTTTCTAATGGAAGTATCTTTATAATTTTAATAATTAAAAGATAAACCTATAATGACTCGTACAGAGATTTTTGGTTCGATTGAATTAATAATAGCATGTACAGAGATTATATCTTGAAACTTGCAGAAGCAGTTACAGTGAAAATTTTTGTTTTTGCTTGAATTAATAATAACACGCACAGTCAAGATATAATCCCTGTTTCAGACTGAAATTCAAAGTAATCACAGTGAACAATTCTTTTTGTAATCATTTGAATCATTAATATTTATATCTTTAAAGTTTCAGACTGAATTTTGAAGCCGTTATACAGAAAACATTTTTTTACTTAAATTAATAATAGCACACACAGAGATTATATCTTTAAAGATTCATACTGCTATTTAAAGTAGGCACAAAGAAAAATTGTTTTTACTTGAATCAATAATTCAACACACAAACTAGTTACAGTGGCTACAAAAAGTATTCGAACACTAAATGTAATTTTTAGCCTAGACACTTTTTAAACATTACAGCTTCTACTTCAACAATCATTCATTTTGTTCAAAGATTTTTTCTAATATGTTTCAGCATGGTATAGAGAGTGGGAAACTGGAGAGACGTATTTTTTTGAGAATACTATAAAAATTGGTAAGTCCCTAAAAACATTGTAAAATTTTTATCGTGACTGAATCTACCATGGATTTGAAGACTGAAGCTTTCCTTTTACAACGACTCCCTAAAACTTGATATGCGATTTTTTATTGGCACATAAAATAGTAGCACATCGTACAAATAGATATATCTACTGGAAACCTTAAAAGCGTTTTTTAAAAAACTTTTTTCCAGTTGGTTGACAAGATTAAGGTAAGAATATTGAATTGATCAACTTCAAATTGTAGCTGTATGTTAAGACATAGACCTTTTAATGTTTTATCTGCAGGCAAAATCGTATAAATTTTGTTTAATTACCAAAAAGTCCTGAGGGGAATAATTTTTGTTAAATTTTTGCTTGTTGATTGTAGATTACACCACAGCTTTGTGCGCATAAAATAAACCTAGTTGAAACTTTTTATGTCGGATAAAGTGGTGGGCGAATATTTTTCAATAAATGGAACTGAAACAATTTTAGTCCAATGATAAGAGCATAACAGAAACATGTATTCAGTTTCAAATTAATTAATCTGTTTTATTAGAAAGAATGTTAAAAACTTTATATATTTTATTAAAAAAGAGAAGGCTATTAATACAACAAAAAATCTGTTAATTATTAACTCATTATGGAATAGAATAAGCAAAGAAAGTAATTACGTAATTGGAGTAATATTTTTAACCGTTTTACCAATTTACACAAATCTATCATTATCTATTTTTTCGATGTCTAGACACAAAATTAGCGTCGTTTAATTATCACCGATACAGCAGAGAACAAATTAATGGGCTTTTCAGTATCAATGTTGTGCCAACAAGTTCAACGATTAATACAATTATTTACGGTTACATACATGGATCATTATCTATATCGATGGACATGACAATTCCGAAGTTTCTACGAATAACGAATATATTTATGCATCCATAATTGAGTCGAAACATAATACATAGCAACCGATAATTAAACTTCAGTTACGATGATTAAGAGTAAATGATTCTTTCCATCTGTCTATCGCCTGAATCTCAGAGCACTCGTCTTCCGAGGGTCAGCCATTGGTTCTTAGAAGACTATTAAATAACTGACGGCAGGTGAAAAGGATAATTAGGGTGTAAGAAAAATTAATTGACCACTTCCCATCTTCTGATGTTGCCGATAACGTAAACGTTCCTGTTTACGACCACTTTTTCGTTGACGTTAATAAAAGATGAAAACAAACACACGAAGTTACATCTTTAGATATATTAATTTTTATATTAATTTTCATTTTCAATACGCAATACCGAATAGTCCGTTCAACAATCTTTTTCAGCAAAAACACATTTACGACTTTGATAAAAAAATGACCGAGGTCCTGGAACCAATTAGTTTGTCGTGCGTGCACCAGCTCGGCAGAAGGTGATCCAATCATCGCGACGAAAACGTAAATAAGATTCCAGAACAGTTAGGCGAGCGTAGCTGGTGCAAATGGCCCTGAAAAAAGGCCAACACGTATCCAGGATAAATTTAGCATTCATACTCGCGGCAATATAAGCGCAAAACGCGGCGAGAATTTCGTTATGGCCACCGGAAACGTTAGGAGCGAGGAATGCCGGCGAAGGAAAACGCGCGAGAAGGAGAAAAATGCTCCGGTGGTGGGGCGAAAAGATTTATTTTCTTCTTTTATTTTTTCCTCTAGTCGTGCATTTCCAACGAAGAAAAAAGAGGGAAAGCGAGATAGAAAGAGAGAGGGAAAGAGACCAGAGGTAGAACAGAGAGGAAGAGAAAGAGAGACGAAGAGAGAAAGATTAATGAATATTCAGCAGCATCAGAGTGGAGTCAGCCTGCAGGCTGGTTCGACGAAAAAAATAGAACTCTCTGCTGGGTTGAAGAAGGACGCGAGAACGGAAAAGAATAAGGGAAAGTGAGAAAGGAAAGGCAGGAAGGGCGAAAGGAGGCTTCGTGCAGTGGAACGAAAAGGATGCGTGTCCTGAGAGCGCCGGCGAAAATATCCTGACGTTAACGCAATTAATTTACCGGGAACTTTACATTTTAATATTCATCCCCTGACGCATCCCCTCCTGTCCCCTGCCCTCTTCAACTCAGTTTCTTTCATTCGCTTGCCTCTACATCCCATCCTCTTTTCCTACAGCCTGTTGGCCCTTCCTTCCTTTGCCGATTTGTCTTCTCGCTGTTCCGTGTTCTACGACTTTCCCAAAAAGAAGATACATACCAGGCACGGATTAAAAGTGCCGGTTGCGTCCGAAACGATTAAGCCGCTCGACGATGTTGCTTTAGGAGTACTTACTGAGATTATACTAATGTATTGGATACGTGAGTCGAGAATGATGCATTGGCTCAATTCAAAAGTTTCTGCAAGATTGTCTGCGAATTGAAAAGTTTCGTCGCGGAATTCGCTGAATCTGTAACGTTCGATTCTAGTAATGAATGTGATCTCACTCTTAAGTACGGTACGACTGCGAATTATTTATTAGTAGTAGACTGCCAAATTTTATACGAAATACAAGTTGGTAGCATTCATTATAACAAGTCGAAAAGCCAAATAGAAGTTTCATTTTTAATCTTTAAGGGAGTCTTTTCCAGCAGACGACGCTCGCGCGTGAACACTCGCACACCGCTAGGGTACAGTAACACACCGCAAGACCACGTATACGTACGCGAGGATTGCAAGGGTCCGGGATTCCACTTCTGATTTCTCGATAATGCAAAGACGGGGTTTTGTAGTAGTCAAAATCGCTGGATAAAAAATCAATCTAGGGCGCTGGTTGCCTCAGAAGCCCTTCTTTTACGTTCCCGAGCAATGGTTTTGCAATATTTGGCTGCATGTTGCCCGTCAGATGGCGCTGCAGTCACGCCGGCGTACTAGCCTCTCCGACAGGCAACATGCAGGCAAATATTGCAAAACCATTGCTCGGAAACGTAAAAGAAGGGCTTCTGAGGCAACCAGCGCCCTAGATTGATCTTCCATCTAGCGATTTTGACTACTAAAAAACCCCGTCTTTGCATTATCGAGAAATCAGAAGTAGAAAATCCCGGACCCTAGCAATCCTCGCGTACGTATACGTGGTCTAGCGGTGTGTGAATATTCACGCGCGAGTGTCGTCTGCTGGAAAAGACCCCTAAAGTGGTACAATCAGATTAAGAATTAATTATGGGTAAACTTTACTTTACCGGAATCAATATTAGTATCTTTGTCCTACGAATTATGATGTATTTGTTATGTGAGCCAGTAGATTTGTACCTGGCGCGGATACAGATCGAAGTTTTGATCCTCTAGGATCAATAGTTTAGGAGCTATGGCCGCTTAAAGTTGAGCATTTTTGACAGGTAAGGGCGCCGCCATATTGGTTTGTATAACGACTGCGAGCCGCTTACCTGTTAAGAAACTGGAAATATGCTCAACTTTAAGCGATCATAGCTTCTCATCTATTGATCCTAGAGGTTCGAAACTTCGATCTGCATACGCGCCGGGTACAAATCTACTGGGTTACATACCAAATACATCATAATTCGTAGGAGAAAGGCACAAATTTTGAGTCCGGTAAAGTAAAGAGCAGCCTTAATTATCATTAATAGATCGCACATTTTGTGAAATAAAAATTATTAGCATTAATTACAAGTCGAAGCCAAATAGAAATTTCAGTCTACCCTTTGTAATTGTACGAAGTTTAATCTAACACATTGACGTTATAAATTCCTTTAATCTGTATACATATTTAAATTGCATGTAATTTTTGTTATAAATATGCATAAAATCCGCAGTCTAATTATTAGCATTAATTTAAGGATAATCATTTCAAATGTTCTAAAGGAGTTAAAGAAACGTGACAATTTCTAACTATGTTTCAACACAATAGCGAAAATTGGTTAATAAATATTTTAGTTGTCTTAGTAAATACTGTTGTTGTTGTAGAACTTACTTATCCAGCCGTAAATGTAGATGCTGTTTCGAAATGTATCACTGGGCCATCGGAGACAAACTGCGCAGCTGACTTCAGGTATACGGCAGTGACGAAAGCTGAGGGACGCACAGTGAGGTCAACGACCGGTACAGCTGATGGTAGATAACCGCCAGCTTCGAATTGACAAGTCTTTAGAGATGTTCTCTCTACCGCGGTTCCAACGACACTGATTTTACGCAAGATTTTTCTAAAGTGTTTGGGGAGGGGGGTACCTGTCAAACGACGGGGAAGTCAAACAACAAACATGACGCGCGAGGGACCGCTGTAAGATTAGATTTATGACAAACACATGTTTTGGTTGTCCTACAGATTGGTACTCAGTGTCGATGGGTAACCATTAGAAAAAAAGGTCTGTCCTTTTACCCAGTAAGAAGTAAAAATGACCGCATGGCGTTCAAGGGTCTCTATTGTCCTACGCCTCCCTTAAGAAACTTTGTAAAAGAAGGACAGACGATCTTTTCAATCAGCAGACGAAACATGTGGTTGCCATAAATTCTAGTTTTACAGCGGACCTCTCGTGTCCTGTTTTAAATTTTTATTACAAGCTCAAGTAAGCACGTTTTAAAAAGTGTCTTTGTTATTTTCCCCTGCTAATAAAGGGCCAGGTCGTTTGGTCCAATTTGAAGAAAGTTTTTTTGTTTTGATGAGCGTTTGAATATTAATGTGATTAACAGTACAATCAGTTTTCTTGCAGATTGGTACGCCGAGGCACTGTTCGAAAAACAAATCTGCGTGATATCAGTGTCGTTCGAACTGCGGTAGAGAGAACATCTCTATGGACGTGTCAATTCGAAGCTCGTAAATGCTAAACGGTATGTTTTTAATCGTGACTTTTAAACTAACCACTATATAGACTGCAGATTTTGGTGCAAAATAAAAGCCAGTCAGATATTCGATTCTTACTTTAATCATTTTAACAAGTTGAAAATAATACATTGGTGTTTTTAAATTATTTTAATCTCTCTACTGTTTTAAATCAATCAAATATCTGACTAGCTCTTGTCCCTTGCAATAGCAGCAGCAACTTTTATTGTGCATAAAAAAATCCGCTGTCTAGTGATCTTAAGAAAGTGAAAGTGAAAGTGCGCGCGTTGACTTTGACTGTACGTCCTTCAGGTTGTCGCGTATCTACCAGCTGCAGTTCGTTGACCCGACTGTACCTGAAGTCAGCTGTGGAGTTCCTCTCCGAATGGCCCAGTGACACACATCTCTAAGCAGCAAGTGCATTTACGGCTGAATAGGTGAGTTTTAATTAACACTAACCGTAACACGACCGGTCAAATGACCGCTTTCAGATTCTTTATTTTTTAATTATTGAAATTATAAAGATGCTTCCATTAGAAATTGTTGAATAAATTTTTTTGTTCGAGCACATATTATTATAAAAATTGTGAAAAATCTACATAAATTCAGCCTTGTAATTTTTATAAATCATTGTACAGAGTGTTTCCTACTTTTCCGGCAAGATTGTAGGAGCATGATCTACAAGTGAAAATACGAAAATTAAGTTTATAAACGCTTTATTACAATATTATAGGCAAATATTAAATGTAGCCTTAATAGGTGCGGAACAGCAGATTTAAAGCGAATAATACGGAAGGTCGATTGTGTTTACTTTGCCTGTACTTACGAGATATTTCTCAACGAACGAGGATCGTTAAAAATGTTTAAATCATCATTTCAAAGTGACCACCTTCTGCATTCATACAAACTTGACAACGTTTATAAACAAACTTCATATAACATTTTTTTCGTATTTTCACTTGTAGATCATGCTCCTACAATCTTGCCGGAAAAGTAGGAAACACCCTGTTTATCCGACACATTTTGTACCCGGTATGGTTAGTGTTAAGTCAATTTCTGCTCCTTCTCTTGTTCACTGCTTTACCGCGGCGCGGCGACAACGCTACGTTCAGTGGAAACAACCGCCGAGCCGCGCTCTCATTTGTTTGTATTTTTCGTTAATAACATAATGACTAGACTGCGGATTTTATGCATTTATGGTGAAAATAGCGATGCACAATTTAAAGCAGAGGTCATATTAAAAAGATTGAAGAATATCATTGTATTAGTTTCCAGTGGCGGGTTTAACGGTAAGCGGACTAAGCGGCCGCATGGGGCCCCCGGATACCATAGGGCTGCAGCATTAGTTTTTTTTACAAGTTTATTGAGTTTTCTTGCAACTTTTATTTCTAACTTAAGTTTGAGGGCACCAAAATTTTTACCGCTTGGGGCCTGCACTTTATTTGAGTCGTCACTGTTAGTTTCAGTTTATTAAGATAATTAAATGATGAAAAACTTTTTTATTTGGCACCTGTGTCTTGTAAACAACGCAAACATTTTTTATTTTGCATAAAAATCTGCAGTCTAATAATGACATAATATAAAATGTCGCTTCGAATGACATTAGGAATTCTTACAAACTTACAAGTTTGAATACCTACTAACACTATACTTTAGCATGACATTACTATTAATAATCATTACGAGCACTCTCAAGATTAGTTACAAAATAGCGTACCACTGGATCCCATCTATTAAGCGTTTCTTATTATTATCTACTGTGATCCTTTAGTTGAAAAAATTGCACTCATCTGCGTAATGAGAACGAATGATAACGGCACTAATTACTGGACCGCAGATTTCTCTGCATTTATGGCACGAGCAAATTTGTAAAATAGAAGAAGACTAGCATATTAATAAGAATTAATCGCGTTATCATTTTATGCTTTCCACGAGAAAACTTCTTGTTGATGCAAAACACTTCTTCAGATTTTTATAAAATAATTCATGAAAATAAGAATTTCCATAAAAATCCGTACTGTGCTAAATTATACTGTGGTTTTTCGAACTTACCATTCTTTTCCACGGATTTTTCTTGCATAACATTTCCTACTTGTTACGGTTAGATACATAACTCTTCAAAAAAATTTTTTCATATTTCGGTATTTTCTGCGGTATTAAAAAAAAATCGTTCTTTGCATTAATATAACGAGCTAACGTAGCTCGTAAGCACATTTCAAATTTTATTCCGTTACAAAGAATCCGGATTATTTTTCTCCTCACATAATTTCGTTCGCCTGATTTTTATTTTACAAGATCTCCCGTTTCCAATCGTTGAACAATTTTTCCAAAAATGTCTACAAATATTCGTGACGGAATTTGAAATATTCGGTCCGTATAAAACCGATACACCGGTATAACGAGCTAGTGTAACTTCATCATCTAATCAGCTCTCAGTATCAGCACATTGGAAATTCTATTTCCCCTATAAAGTATGCATTATTTCTCTCCTTGCACAGTTTCGTTTTCACGGATCGTTTTCCTACACGATCTTCTGTTTGCAATTTTCGAACGGCTTTCCCGAAAATTTCTAAAAATATTTTCATCGGTACCACAACATTCACTTCGTGTAAAACCGATACTTCAATATACTACGAAAGCATGTAACTTATCAGGGCACATATTTGAGATTCCATTCCGGCGTAACAAAATCCAAATTATTTTTCTGTTTGCACAATTGCATTCTACGGATCTTTCTCTTACACAATCTCCTGTTTGTGATCATTGAACAACGCTACAAATTTTTTTAGAAACGTCTTTATCAGTATTTACAATATTCACTTTACTGGAAAATCGATACTTCAATATACTAAGCAAACCAAACCTATCACCTCATTCGAAATTCCATTCTCTACTACAGAATATGCATAGTTTTCTCTTCACACAATTTCGTTCCACATATCGTTCTCCTTATTCTTATATTTGCAATCTTATATTATATTATTACCACGTTTATATTAGCTTGCCGTGTCGTTGTTGGTGTATTCGTCAAGTCTTGTAATCGAATTTAAAACCACTTCCCGATGAGCTATAGACTTGAAACTTTAAACATAGCTCAGAACTGGATGACAATGCAATATTAAAAAACAAATATAAAAAAAACTGCGTCTAGGAGAAATAATATTTAAATGTTAACCGTCACACTTTGCCGCGCGACGCTCAGTAGTACGTACACTGTACACTAACGAGCATAACTGATTCAACACACTTTAAATCGGAATAACTTTTTTATAAATGGACCAAACGACTTTAATTTCTCTGTAAGGCTAGAAGAATTAGTTTAATAAATGACGTCTCAAAAATATTTTTAAAAAATGCATTTGGTCGGAATTGCGAAAAAAATAGTAAAAATTGGTTTTTGCTACTTTTTTAGCTGGGCCAATAACGAAAATTTAAAAGATGTCTTTGTTCAACTCGTATGAATGATATGGTGAAATTGATTGATTGAAATTAGTGAAATTGGTGAAATGAAATTGGTTAATTGGTTTACGAGCTATAAACGATCAAAAGTGGTAAAAATTGCAATTTTTCAAAATATTCGGTCTTTTTACCACTTTTGGTCGTTTATAGCTCGTAAACCAATTAACCAATTTCAATGAAATTTCAGAGCGTATATCATTTTTTACGAGTTGAACAAAGACATCTTTTAAATTTTCGTTATTGGCCCAGCTAAAAAAGTAGTAAAAATCAATTTTTAGACGTCATTTACTAAACTAATTCTTCTAGCCTTACAGAGAAATTGAAGTCGTTTGGTCCATTCATAAAAAAGTTATTCTGATTTAAAGTGTGTTGAATCAGTTATGCTCCTTACTGTAATAGCGTTCAGCAATCCCCACTCCGCGAGAAAGCGCTTCCTACTCCACTACGCGTTCCCACTCCGACTCATCCCCACTTCGCACCGAAGGAGCTCAGTCTGGTGTTCCGTTCATTCAGTTCCATTTTGTACAATGTCGGACTCCATCAAGAGACGTCGTCTCTCGGAGTGATCCCCTCATTCTATCCTGCTTAGTTCCATATCTTGCGTTTCTATATCTTATTATTTCATACTAGTATTACTATATCTTGCGGTTAATTTAAAAAAGACTAAAAAGTAGAAAATAAGAAGATATATATAAAAAAAAACTTTTTAGAAACCACGGTTATATTAAAATGCACTAAAAAGGAGAAAATAATTCTTTCCTGGTTCTCCCAAAAATTTAATATAAAGGCTATAGCCGGGTTTGATAGTGAAATTCGCCCCCGGCGGGATTTTAATCGTGCTTGGACCATTCGATAGCCTACCCAAAAAAACCCCTCTCTGCCAAGTTTCAGCCCCCTATCTCATCTGTAAGGGTAGTTATTGAGAAAAAACGAAAAATCAGTTTTTGGCCCATTTTCCCTATTTATTGACAATTAAAAATTCTGGAAAAAATCTGGCACATTTCGGATATCGAGCCACATATTAGGTATCATTTCCAGATTTTTCTGCTGCAAGCTCTGCTTGTGAAAAATGAAAAACACGAAAAAAATCGAAAAAATGCAGGTTTTATATAGAAATCTAAAAGGTGCTACTCCAGATTTAATTTAGCAATGAGGTATTACCGTAAGTATTATGCTCAATTTTTTTCAGATTTTTGTGAGTGGTGCGTCATAGTTAAAAAAAATAAAAACCGCTTTTTTCGGCGTTTTTCCTAAGTTATACTTATATTCCCTGAATCATAAAAATATATTATGTGATATTAAACGTTCCTACGTTCAGAAAAACATCTCCCAGACTTTAAAACTTGCCTAATACGAAATACGCAAATTATACCATGTACATATATTCGAATATTTCGAAGACAATTTCAACAGCGCCGGTTGGTGCAGTGGCTATGGTCTCCGTCTGCGGAACGGCTGAAGACTTTTTGGACCGGGTACGAGTCCCGATCAGGTCAATTTTTTTTCTAAGTTTTTTAAGATTATTCTTCTAAGATTATTGTTGAACCATTGTAAAAAACTTATTTGAACTATATTTAGACTATCTTAAAATATTTTTTCAGAAAAATATTCTTGGAGTACTATCGGCCTCTAGTCATTTACGGACTGTATTACAGCTATACTTTACATTTTTTATGTGGATTTGTGCATCGACTTAATTTTTTTATCTTTACTGGCCGAAAGTACTCCAAGAATATTTTTCCGAAAAAATATTTTAAGATAGTCTAAATATAGTTCAAATAAGTTTTTTACAATGGTTCAACAATAATCTTAGAAGAATAATCTTAAAAAACTTAGAAAAAAAATTGACCTGATCGGGACTCGTACCCGGTCCAAAAAGTCTTCAGCCGTTCCGCAGACGGAGACCATAGCCACTGCACCAACCGGCGCTGTTGAAATTGTCTTCGAAATATTCGAATATATGTACATGGTATAATTTGCGTATTTCGTATTAGGCAAGTTTTAAAGTCTGGGAGATGTTTTTCTGAACGTAGGAACGTTTAATATCACATAATATATTTTTATGATTCAGGGAATATAAGTATAACTTAGGAAAAACGCCGAAAAAAGCGGTTTTTATTTTTTTTAACTATGACGCACCACTCACAAAAATCTGAAAAAAATTGAGCATAATACTTACGGTAATACCTCATTGCTAAATTAAATCTGGAGTAGCACCTTTTAGATTTCTATATAAAACCTGCATTTTTTCGATTTTTTTCGTGTTTTTCATTTTTCACAAGCAGAGCTTGCAGCAGAAAAATCTGGAAATGATACCTAATATGTGGCTCGATATCCGAAATGTGCCAGATTTTTTCCAGAATTTTTAATTGTCAATAAATAGGGAAAATGGGCCAAAAACTGATTTTTCGTTTTTTCTCAATAACTACCCTTACAGATGAGATAGGGGGCTGAAACTTGGCAGAGAGGGGTTTTTTTGGGTAGGCTATCGAATGGTCCAAGCACGATTAAAATCCCGCCGGGGGCGAATTTCACTATCAAACCCGGCTATAGCCTTTAAATAAAATCATGACATTAGTGACTATATAAATAAAAGCGTGGAGCGCTAAACTATATTGACGCAATCTTCGTGGGCGCTTCACGCTTTTATTTTTATAGTCACTAATGTCATGGTTTTATTTATATTAAATTTTTGGGAGAACTCGGGAAAAAAATTATTTTCTCCTTTTTAGTGCATTTTAATATAAGCGTGGTTTTGAAAAAATTGTTGTTTCTTATAGATTTCACCAGCATTCTCAACACTCGCCTTCTGCAAAATTGATGTCAATTGATCAAGCAAATGTTAATGAGTTCATTTGAAATTCCATTTCCTCTAAAAAATAACATTGTTTTCCTCCTGTTACAGCTCCATTCCCAGGTTTTTCTCTTGTCCTTTCTCTTATTCGTAACCCTTCGAATCATTTTTCTAAAAGCGTTTAAAAATACCCGCAAAAATACTTCTAGTATTCGTTTCCTATAAAGCAAATCCTTCAACGTTGCGCCTGTCAACGAAACACAAATTAGCTTATTCGAAATTCCATTCCCCTAAAAAATCAGCATTATTTTTCTCCCCTCGCACTCCGCACCACAGATTTTTCTCTTACACGATCTCCTATTTGTAATCGGCGTACGGCCCGGCAAAAAGGAGAACCGAGCGAGCCTGTAGTGCCGCTGTATCAAAAAGAGGTCGCCGGTATAGGGATGAAAAAAAACCGCGCGTCCGCTAAATTCGCTCCAGTAATTATTCACCGGCCGGGAGCGGAGTGTCGCGGAACAACGTCCGGAAAATAAATCGCGAACGAAACTACATCGCTCAGCAGGCTGGACCGAACGACGGTTTCAGCGGAAAATCGTTCGACACATTCGCCGAACGCGTTTTGTCCCTACCACCCCCGCGGCAGCCCGATAACTTCGCCGTAAGAAAGTTTTCGCCGATTCGACCGCGACACGTCGTCGGGAGCTGCCATAATGGCGGCAGAAATTCGCCCCGAGCATTATTACCGAAAGGGCCAAATCTTTCGGGATACAGGGTGTCTAAATCATTCAACTATCGCAGCGGGAAACCAATTTTTTCGGCTACACTTAAGTGTCGACAAAGAAACCGGTATCGCTTGCCACTTGCCATCAATACGCGTCATCCAGACCGGGGTTGATCGTTTAGGTTAAAATTTAAAATCGTTATTTTGAAATCTACCAACCCACTTTTTAATTGTTCAGAAAGCAGCAGCCAAATAAACCAACGTTTTGCAGCTCCAACATTCACTCCTTTTCGAACCTTGAATTTTATAAAATGGGGAAATTGTAATTTTTCGTTCTCTATATTCAAAAAGCTTCCTTCAATCACAAACCGACTTGAATCAATGTAACATGATACTAAAAAAAACGTCTAGGGTAAAAGTACTAGTTACCGAATATTTAGTAACAACTTGGAAGTTTTTTACTAATTTGAAAGCATTCTGTAATTTATTCTGTATTATTTGTGATAAACGATTGATTATAATTATCAACCATTTTTCTGTATCGTCTAATTTTTCTGAACGATTCTGTTAAAAAGTGAAAGAAATATTAACGAAGTTTTAATTCGGAGTATTGGTCATAGTTACCGGACACAAGAAAAATTAATTACTTTTTTTATGCCGTAGTATAATAAATTCATTTTTCAGAGAATTTTATTATCCTCTGGTGTATCACAGTTTCTATAATCGGAAACGAAAAATTGCGTTATTTCGACGAATAAGGTATTATGAACTAATGTTTTCTTTATCTTAAATAAAAATTATTGTAATACTTTTTATTTGTATAGGGTGTCTCAAAATTCCTTCAACATCCGGAAATGGGAGGTTCCTGAGATCATTTGAAACGATATTATCCTTTGCAAAAATGGCGTCCGCAGCTTTGTTAAGGAGTTATTAATAAAAAACACGGACCAATCAGAGCACGACTACAGCGAACGGAATCCGACTCGGCGACAGGTCCAGCTTAGCGTGGCGTCGCCGTTGGCCGAGCCAGAATCAATCCGCTGTAGCCACGCTCTGATTGGTCCGTGTTTTTCGTTAATAACTCCTAAACAAAGCCGCGGACGACATTTTTGCAAAGGAAAATGTCGCCTCAAATGGTCTCAGGAACCTCCCATTTCCGGATGTTGAAGGAATTTTGGGACACCCTGTATACGAAAGGAAAACATCAATTTTATTGTTGAAAGTAAAGTACCTTGTATTAGTAGGTACTTCATGTTGTTTTTATTAATTTCTAAAAAGTTTGTTTCGTGAAAATTGGACAGGACCTTTTGCACTTATTCACTATATACACACACATCCGTCTCCGACGTATGTATTTGTAATCGTGAACCTTCCGATGACGGCAAAGCGATACTGGCCTCTACGTCGACACTTAAGTGTAGCCAAGAAAATTTTGATAATAATGAATATCTGAGACACTACGTTTCTTTACACCCTGTACATCGACGCCGGACGTCGCCGAAGAGCGTCCATACGTACGTCGCGGGGGTGGGATGTCGGGAGAAAGAAACTGGAAAAGGGTGGGCGGAGGAAGCAGAATGTTTGCGGCCTGGCCCGCCAGAACAATCTCCCGCATTTTTCAGCAAACTTTCCCCGCGAACCATCCCCAAACTACCATCGTCGTTCTCGCTCCGGCTTGATGCTACTCTCATTTCGCCACCCTCGCCTTCGCTGACCCTAGCTCGCCAGCCCGCGGACCTCCCCTTTAATTTCGCCTGTTGCGGCGCTTCAACTGTTCCCGCTGTTCCACTCTTTTTGCCGGCGAGTGGCGAAGATGTTTCACGGACGCTGCCCGTTCGAGAGTTACGTTTCTATTAGGCCACGTTTCCACTTGTTCGATTCGCGCAGCGTTGTGGACCGTAACGATAAAATAGTTGAAGTTCATTCAGAAATTTTCGGGTCATGATGTGGATCAGTGATGAGTAGATCTTTAAATAAATAAAAATTTTCTGCATTGATTGCAAGAAATAGAAATCAAACTCAATGTTATTTCTTCCCTTAATGATTTTAATAGAGAAATCATATATCGATATTTTCAATTTTTAAAATTCTCCAACAATTTTGAAAATCATCTACTCAATTTTGATATAAATGCATAAAGACACATTCTCAAGACTTTGATCCTCATTGTTCCTCTATTTGCTCACATCATTGCTTCAAAATTCATTGAAGAATTTCAACATAATTTAAAGGTAATTAACCAGAATCATCCTGTGCACCATCCTTACAGAACCATCCTGTGCACTGGAGAGTTAATTAAAAAAATGTTACCTTGATTCTTCGGATCGATTTTCCGGTCGTCATCATGTGACACTATTATTGGTTTGAAAACATCGAAAATATTTCAGATGAATACACATATGCACCCATCCCGTCTATTAAAGTACCTCAGTCCTACAGAATTAAAAATGTTCATATCATGAGATAGGTTACTCTATAATAATTCATAGAAGTAACATTAATAAAGTAAGCCCACGTTATCGCGTTATTAGTAGACCTGTCATGTCATTAGACAGTGGATATACAATTATAAGAACATTAGAATAATTGTATGATATTATTCTTCTATAAATTAAATTAGTTTCGACTCGTTGAAATAATTAAAAAACGAATTGCATATTTATTTAACTTCTGTTTCCTACAATTGACTTGGACAATTTTAATTTTGCACGAAGATCTGCACAAATTATAAAGGGTATAGCCGGATAAGCATGGGCCAGCGGCCCCCGCTCCGATTTTCCTGATTTCTGTCTTAAAACATCGTTTTATGTCTAAACAAACATTGTGTAAAATTTCGAATGTCTACCCCCACCGATAGGGGTGATATTGAGGTAAATTCCCCCGCACTTAAATGCAATTTGCTCTAAAACGAGAAAAGATATCGACATGGGATAAACGGCAAATAAAAGATATAGATACACTCTATATTTCAGATTTTTTTCAGAATTTTTTGCTAATTATTTATAGTTGAAAATAATTAATTAATTTTTTGGGAATTTTTTTAACTATCTTTCCCTAGGTTGACACCTACCAAAAAATTCTAAAATATTGCTATGATTCTAACCTATTTTGTAAAAAAATCTCAGAAGTGTCCGTTTGGTGGAACAGTGTCAAAAAAAATAAAGTATGCCGGTTTGATCAGTAACGACGCAGCGACCGATTCCCCTTGCGGTGGCTAGTGACGGGAGCGAACGGGAAGTCGACGCTTGTACGGAAATGCTGATACATGTAAATTGCGACTAAATCTTCTAATACATGATTACAGTTGGAAGTCTAAACAATTATATTCTAGGAAATAGCTTACATTGAAGAAGAAAAATATGTGTAAAGCTAGTTTGTTGCTGTCAAGTAACAGAAAGAAGAAGCTTCTCATCAGTATGTCGTATGGTCACGGTGTTAGAGGTTCTGCTCGATGCTTTGGAGGGCTCCAGTTCGAATCCTCCTGAACTCAACTTTTCTTGTTTTTTTCTATTTTTTATATGTAATTATAAGCTAAACGATTTTTATTGTTTACACTTCAATAGTCTATAAAACAAACATAATTATTAATTGAACGAGTTCTCGCGTTTCGCGTTTCACTCATTTCGCGGCATGCCGCCTTTGTACATGTCGCAAAGTCGGCATATTCCTTGATCGCTAGCCGACGTTACAATGTTATCTGGTCACACGCTCATTCGTTCGGTTAGACACGATCAGAATGAGTGCGGTTCCATTCATCGGCTGGATTACAATAATAAAAGAAAAAATTATTGTTGTTACGCAATCATCCCTTCGCGGTCTTCGTACACGCACAAGATATTATTATTTCACAGTGTTCAGAATTTGAGCGCAGAAATACAAAGCAGCATATTGCATTATAGCAAGTTTGTTTTATAGAATATTGAAGTGTAAACAATAAAAATCGTTTAGCTTATAAATACATATAAAAAATAGAAAAAAAACAAGAAAAGTTGAGTTCAGGAGGATTCGAACTGGAGCCCTCCAAAACATCGAGCAGAACCTCTAACACCGTGACCATACGACATACTGATGAGAAGCTTCTTCTTTCTGTTACTTGACAGCAACAAACTAGCTTTACACATATTTTTCTTCTTCAATGTAAGCTATTTCCTAGAATATAATTGTTTAGACTTCCAACTGTAATCATGTATTAGAAGATTTAGTCGCAATTTACATGTATCAGCATTTCCGTACAAGCGTCGACTTCCCGTTCGCTCCCGTCACTAGCCACCGCAAGGGGAATCGGTCGCTGCGTCGTTACTGATCAAACCGGCATACTTTATTTTTTTTGACACTGTTCCACCAAACGGACACTTCTGAGATTTTTTTACAAAATAGGTTAGAATCATAGCAATATTTTAGAATTTTTTGGTAGGTGTCAACCTAGGGAAAGATAGTTAAAAAAATTCCCAAAAAATTAATTAATTATTTTCAACTATAAATAATTAGCAAAAAATTCTGAAAAAAATCTGAAATATAGAGTGTATCTATATCTTTTATTTGCCGTTTATCCCATGTCGATATCTTTTCTCGTTTTAGAGCAAATTGCATTTAAGTGCGGGGGAATTTACCTCAATATCACCCCTATCGGTGGGGGTAGACATTCGAAATTTTACACAATGTTTGTTTAGACATAAAACGATGTTTTAAGACAGAAATCAGGAAAATCGGAGCGGGGGCCGCTGGCCCATGCTTATCCGGCTATACCCTTTCTGCTTCGATTGCTAGAAACTGGAGCTAAATAAAATTCGTTTTCCTCCCTCAATAATTTTTGAATTTCTTTACTGTTCATGGTCATAAATTCATAAATTCCGCAGTCTACTGCTCAGACACGAAGTTCATTGTCGGAAAACTGAAGAATCGCGACGCGAGTGATTCGAACAGTAAGAGTACCATCACCCTTTAAACATTTAAAACACGGAGCCGTAACAGTTATTACATTTACGCTATAGATCATTTTAATTGCCTGACAGAGCGAAACACGTTCACGGTAAGTTATATTAGCAGCGAGTTTGCACCGGATACGTGGCACTAATCTGCGGAAATTACGCGGAATTTATATATCTGCGCAAGAGGGGGGGAAAAATGGAGAACGAACGCTTCCACGTTCGTGCTTTATGAAAGAATCGTCTCCCTCTTCTCTGCTCCCTTCTCTCTTTTTCTCTCTCGCAGGAATTACGCCAGGAATTTTATTCGAAGATCCCTGTACGAATGGAGGCACGGCTTACCTGCGCCCGGGCGTCACGGAAATTTATGCGACAATAAGCCATTTTGCGGTAATTTTATTCCGAAGCGTAATTCTGCCGCGTCACGGGGAACGGGAGTGTTTGATTAAAAACGTTTCAATTTAGTGTCGGCGATGGATTTGGCCGGAAGATGCACACGAGAGTAATCGCGTGGGACGATTAATGGCCGCGTATTTCGTAACGTACGGAAGCCGACAGTCGAATTAATTATCTTAGCCACCCACTGAACAATTGCTCTCATACTATTCATTCTTTATCTTCTATTACACCCAGACAAAATTCGGAATAGTAAAACAATTCTGAAAGTATATGGAATATGTGGAGCAATAACTTTGAACACCTGGAATATCTTTGTTACTTATTACTCGGCGCAAAATCTTCGGGGAGATTCGTTTGCATCGATCGTAGAGGGACGCTATTTTTTTGAGCTTCAAAAAAATGTAAAGAGCGAAGAGTATAGAGATCGCGCGCTGCTGAAGCGACTGCGACTCTCCGCGTCGCATTAGTAGTGATTCACACCAATATACCGGGGCTGAGATCAGATTACTACAAGAGGGGATATTTTTTTGCGTTCATCGTGTAGCACCTATTTGTGTCGGTAGAGGATTTACTGTAGTTTGATTTTATGGAATCTTCGAAGTTGCTAGATTACTAGTCAATGTTAAAAATATTGAGAAATATTTTATGCAAATGTTGTACGGAGCAAAAAGACCATTTATATTTATTTAAATGTGTATAGAAAATTGTCTGCAATTTTGTGTAGGCGGAGGTCAAGGTCATCCACATTTTCTTAGATGGAATTATATTTTTGTGTACGCATTAGTTGATGCAGTTCTATATTCTGTATTTAAAAAGTAGTTGCCTATAAATGTTGCAAAATTGTATAATTTTAGAAGATTATAATATAGAATATATAATATAGAAGGCGAGGGGAAAACAAGAGTTAAAATATTTGCTAAAGACACATTTGTTTCTTCAAATACATTAGCAATATAATATCAATCCTTGAGAAAACTTGTAACTATCAGATACATTATTTAATTATTTCTTATTTATTTATAATAAATTAGTGTGCAGATTGAGAATAGAATTAGACAATGTATATGTATATTAAATGTAGATTTTCACCTAAAGTATAAAGTTTGCTACATGAAATATTTTCTTCTTCCTTCGGGATTTTTTAAAATGTTTTCTTTGCTTATAAATATTGTATTACCGTACGCAAGACAGTTGTAAGCAGAGCTTAATTCCTATTAATATTTTATACTTATTTATTCCTAGATATTTACAAAATTGTCCAGCCACTCGATAGATTAATAAAGCTCTCGTGAACGTATGAATGTAATCCGCAAAAATCCTGCGGAACATACTTTTTCCTGATAAAGCGCACACCGCGCAGGCCGGAAGGAATGAAAATATCGTGTTTTTTCTCAAAATTACGAGGCAGACTTTATATCAGGACACCGCGAAGGATTTCATTACATTACGCGAATAAAAGCGGGCGCACCGACTCTCCTCATTTAAACAATTTACTTTAATTTTCGGAGAATTATGACGCTGGGGACAGGTCGAACTACCGCCGGTGTAATAATTGCATTCAGAGGCTGGTAATATCTAATTGCTGCATTATCATTATGTATTATGAGAAGTCCATTATTTTCGGTGTAAAACGTAGTCCGCCCGGAGAATTAATTACATGCGGTGTTTTTCATCGGTTAGTTGTGCCTAATCGCATAGCGACACATTGCTGACTCATGTTGTGCGAACAATACATCATCTAATAGCATTGTAGTTTAGGCATGTGCATATTCATGATACTCGACACTTTAGCAGCCTAACAGATTCAAAAATTCTATGTATAAAATGAACATAATTGAATTAATAATTAGGGGTCCTAAATTTTTAAATATTTGATTGTCGAGACAGTAAAGCTGTGTTCATAGGGAACTATTAAATGGATTTATTTCTTTGGACATACTGTATATTGTAATGAAAAGGGCTAAAAAATTCTAAATTAATGCACTTTTGCCATTTTTATAAAATCAGACAAAATAGTCCCTTTTAATTAGATCAAAATTGGAAAGACAAGATGTATAATATTGAGTATTTAGCAGATGTTGACTGAAATTGGTACACTGAATATATTACCACAAATTATTATTAAATTAAGTGAAATTATTAAGTTATTAAATTATATAACCACAAATTATTTTTAAATTAAGTGAAATAATTTCTATACATTTATTTTTCCATATTATTTAAGATTTTTACATTGCACATATTTTTCTTTTGTGTGCTATAGTGAATGTTACTGTACATTCAGTCGTTTACATTAGTACGATCATCAAATGATTCTGGACTCCAAATTCTTTAAATCATTTTAAAATAGAGCCATTCATTTTAATATACAACTTTTAAATCTGAATAATTTTTTAAGATTGGATGACATTTGTTAGAACATTTTCATTCGAACCACATTTTGTACACTATAAACAATTGCATCGTGTTACATGAACAAGCTAAATGAAATTGAATGATGCTCCACATCTCTCAATTCATTTATACCGGGTGGTTCACGACAAACAGGCCACCTAAATAGCTCCGTTAGAGATAGAAGAAAATGTTATAGAGAAAAGTTGTACTGTTAAAGGGGACAAATATGGTGATATAAAAAAATGTTACGATTGTAGTCGTTTTCAAGGTCTTTTGAAGGTCATCGATGATTTTTAAATAGCACCATATATTTTTAACTTCACAGTGTTGTAGCTGATGTCAAGCCGAGTTCAATGATGTGGTACAATATGACCTTCAAATGACCTTGGACTCATTAGTAGATATAGTTTGACTACTCTGTCTGATCAACGGAAATTTAATTTCTTCAGCCATCAGGTCTCATAACACGTATTCCGTTAACGGAAGGTGATCTCTAAGCGTACAGAAACAAGATTATCAACAAACTACTGGTATGTATGCCGAGTCAGTTATGGTCATCGAATTATTGCGGGTGTATTAGTTTATCGATAACCGTTTATCGATGCTTTATTCAAACGAGCATAATATCGATCTTATTTCCATTTATTACGAAAGTCGTTAATGTCTTTGAGAAGCTATTCGTCTTTACAAAGACCGATTTCCTGATCGCAGATGTCCATCTCGTTCTATCTATTCAAATTTAGTTAAAAAGTTCCGTGAATTTGGCAGTGTAGGACGGAATACGTGTTATGAGACCTAATGGTTGAAGAAATTAAATTTCCGTTTATCAAACAGAGTAGTCAAACTATATATATTAATGAGTCCAAGGTCATTTGAAGGCCATAGTGTACCACATCATTGAACTCGTCTTGACATCAGCGACAACACTGTAAAGTTAAAAATATATGGTGCTATTTAAAAATCATCGATGACCTTCAAAGACCTTGAAAATGAGTACAATCGGAACATTTTTTAATATCACCATATTTGCCGGCTTTAACAGTACAACTTTTCTCTATAACATTTTCTTCTATCTCTAATCATAACGGAGCTATTTAGGTGGCCTGTTCGTCGTGAACCACCCGGTATATTTGTAAATTATAATTTTTGCAGTGAGAACAACTTTATCTCGTTCATTGTATGAACTAATCAAATTGAATGAGATTGAATGATGTTCCACATCTGTCAATTTATTTATTTACCTATGCACATAATATTTTTCCGAAATATTTTTATCTCGTTCACTGAATAACCTGATCGAATTAAATGAGATTGACCGATGGCTACATTTGTTAGAGTAAATTTTCATGCGAAATCGAACGAGCGGGTGCGAGAAACGTCAGAACCTGACGCGGAACTAATGGTCGCCACATTGTTCTCGAACGTGCACACTTTTTCTTTGTGTATCGCGCATTAGCATACGCGCCGGAGGATTTGGCATTGTTTTTCCGAAGCAATGAGCTCACGTTCCGCATTAAAGCGACCTCACTGGGGGGTGGAAGCCAGCTTTGGATTTATTATCGAGCCAAACGCAAATCCATTGTTAATTATGAACGAGTCCGTAGGAAAATAACCTGTCACGCGACAACGGGGATGACAACAATTATTCTGCGTAGCGGCGCGCGGCGACGTCACGTGTTACACGCACGTGCGTGCCTCTACATCGGCGAACACGGCCGATTAATAATCTCCCGACTACCTTACCGCCTATGCTGACTATATATAAGTCATTCGATCCCCCGATGGAACAGTTTAGCTTCTTATTTATTGGCATGCGTGACACTATTTTTCCTAGCTGTCCCGTGTGAATGACTTACTGACAGTCATATGCTAAAACGCTTTTTATTCAGACGTCTCGAAAAGTAAGTTGTTACTTTCGACATCCCTCCGAATCCAGCGGCAGGTGGTTAATTGAGTGGGCTCGTTCGGCAAATTAATTACCTCCACCAAGATAAAAATGTCGTCAAATTTTTTATTTCAAAATTATTGAAATTAATTAACTCCGCCAAGATAAAAATGTCGTCAAATTTTTTATTTCAAAATTATTGAAATTAATTAACTCCGCCACGATAAAATGTCTTCAAATGTTTTATTTCAAAATTATTGAAATTAATTAACTCCGCCACGATAAAAATATCGTCAAATTTTTTATTTAAAGATTATTGAAATTAATTAACTCCGCCACGATAAAAATGTCTTCAAATTTTTTATTTAAAAATTATTGAAATTAATAACTCCGCTAAAGTAAAACTATCATCAAATTTTTTATTTCACGATTATTGAAATTATAACGATACATGCATACGAAATGATTACATATACATATGTATTTCTAGATTGTAACAAAAATTGTTCAAAATTTACACTTTCATCTTGCTCTTTAAGGTAACACATTACGTCAGTCATTTTTAATACTCAATTTGTGTAGTGTAAACTGAAATCTTCTGATCATTGAAATTAATGAACTTCACTAAAATAAAACTGTGTTGAAATTTTTTATTTCCCAGTTATTGATATTATAACGATACATGCATATGAAATGATTAAGGTGAGTAAGTGTGCACTAGTTCTTGCAAAGTTGGACTTTGAACTGATGTACTTTCAGTCTGGTATGTAAAAACTTAACGCTCTGGGTAACAAACTCTTGCCACGGTTATTACTGATGAATTAGTATTATGTAGGATTCTAATTTGACTTGAAAATTATCATTTTGATAGGAGATTATACAAAGTATCAACTAGGACGCATTCGCCTCGAAAATGGGGCAAGTCCGTCTCTGAAAGTTAAAAATGTTTTCGAACCTTTGTTTTAAGTGCTACGGGGCAAGAAAAGAATTATTATCAAGCCTCCTACAAAATGTTTTCTATTGCATTAAATTCTATTGTTTAGTTTTATAGTTACCCATACAGTACGCACTTACTCCACCGTGATAGTACGGACTTGCCCCATGTAGTAATATTTACGGGGCAAGATCATCTTACAGGGAAAGTTACCCAACCGTAACACGCCAATTTTAATGAAATTTTGGTATGATATAAAACTCAAAAAAATATTTGACACGTATTTTTTATAGCGGCCGACATTCATGTTAAGGGGGTGAAAATAGCTCCCAAGGTTGGGGTGAAAAATCGATTTTCTTGAATATCTCCGAGAAAAGATACACGAAAAGATTCGTCCTTCAAAGACGCACAAATTGGATTTTGAAATTTTTGTCTAGGCCTAATACTCTCGGAGGTATTCAAGAAAATCGATTTTTCACCCCAACTTTGAGAGCTATTTTCACCCCTTAACATGAATGTCGGCCGCTATAAAAAAATACGTGTCAAATATTTTTTTGAGTTTTATATCATACCAAAATTTCATTAAAATCGGCGTGTTACGGTTGGGTAACTTCTCTTGTTAGTGTTTTTCTCAATAAATTTTAATAAATACAATAAGAACGGTTTATTTAATGTAAACCTGCATCAATATTGTTGTACTTACCTAAAATGACAACACAGGATATATTAATAACTTGTAAACTATTGCACGTTCAGGGTAACCTCAAAGTTTTACGTGTACCACGCACGTGACTGTTAGCCATTGGTTGATTTAAGCGAGGAAAACACCTTTATTCTTGGGCAACATCTATGTATTATAATTAATACTAACTTACACTACATTAATAAATACAAGCTGAAGAAATTTCGTTCATATTATAATAAAAATAACCAATTAACGCACTTGCCCTGTTTTCGCTCTTACCCCACCCCGCCTTACATATATTTCTATATTATGACAAAATATTTTTCAAAATCTAAATTTGATCTTGCTATTGAAGGCACACATTACATCAATCATTTTTAATACTCAATTTGTTTAGTGTAAACTGAAAACTTCTAAAACCTTAATCTCTTGACCCGAGACATTCCTCGAGTGAAAATTCATAAATTGACAATCTTACATACTGTAAAATAATTCATCTCTTTCTGTTTGTGTACTTCTTTAAAGTGTGACGCTATAAACGAAACATAATTTGTTGTTTTAAAGTGTAAAATAAAAATAGGAGAAATATTATTCTAGACTTTTATATACAACTATTTTTGAGGAACGTATGAGGGTTAAAGAAATATCATTTCTCACAAATAGAAAATAATTTTAGTTCAAATTGCTATAAATAAAAATTAAATTATCAAGAAATACAGAATAGAAAAGGAATTAAAAGAAAACAAAAGAGAATTTATAGAAGGCTTATGTAATTTTAAAATAGTCTAGTGACTCTTGGACTATCCTGTAATAAACTTAATGAAACGCAAGGGAAGATTGTTTAAACTATCAATACAGGATGATCATCTAAATGTTAATGCGCCTAGCAGAAGAAATACTAATCAAGCGAAACGCAACGTGTACCCGACAGCCTAAAATCACGTGCGACTTTACGTGCTCGTTAAATCTAGATTTTCGATGGTGGCGCGTGTGTATTTGCATGGATCAAAGTGGAATAATGCATGTAGGTGTATCACGGGTTAAGGACGAGTTGTGTGGGTACAGGTGCAGGAGAATGCGATGCGAGCAGGCATAATTAATTGTTCGCTTAAACTTGTGTGCATACGTCTACGGTGAACGAACGAGGTCAAAATATTCCGGGTAATTAATCATGAATCGTTACTCGTGATATACAAAAACGGCATTCCTTTTGATAAGTATTCATTTTCGAAGGTTGTATACATATTGTCATTATATTCATCGAGATCTGTGATGGTCGGCAGGACAAATTTAAATGAGTTTGATAAAAAAAAGTTAGTAATAATTTGACAGAGACAAAGTGGATTTTACTGTAGTATTTATTTTGTGGTGAAGGAAGATGACGATCTTAATAAGCTAAAAATAAAGAAAATAAAGTGTGAAGTATAGTTTTTGTACTCATTAATGGAGAAGAAACATGTTCTGTGAGAGTATGAAACTTCAATGATTGATGTAAAATTATGATGGAAATACGTACTATCATAAATTATAATTAAACTTCATTTTTTGCAAGCTTATTATATTTTCTACTCTTTTTAGTGTGTGAAAAGTTTTTTAAATATATTGCAATACTTCTTTTGGAAAAGATCGATTATTGTAAAAACATTTTTAACGCTTTTGTACTTAATCAAGTACCACTGAATTGAAGATAAAATATTAGTGAAATTTCAAATAAATAATTCATATAACTTCTGAACACTGCACAAGTGTCACAAGTTACAATGTAATATTATAAATTTGTCTGATAATATAGATTAATCTTATAAATATAAAAGTAAATAAATGAAATATACAATCGTATGCTGATCAAGCAATTTTTACTAGCAGTGTATAGATTTGTTTAAAAATGATTCTTCACCAATTTCCTCTTACCAAAAATTGTAATTTTTAATGTTTTACTTATCTCTAATTTTTTAAGCATTGTAACAGTTAACAATATTTTTGATACAGAGATGGAGGGTTGCTTGAAGAGTATATTTCATAGCAATTATATTATTGTCAACTCATCGAGGTTTGCAACTTCATGTTCCACGTTTCTGCCATGGTGAACATGTTTTGATGTCTCGATCCGCAAAGCGTATTTGTTCGTACGAAATTCAAATTCGTTTCGAATTTAATGAAATTCATTCCACGTGAACCATGAACCAGTTTCAATAACATTTCGAAAACGAGATTTTGTACTCTGTACGTGTGGAATTAATTAAATTTGACGCACTGTTTACGTGTATTAGGGGGCAATCATGTAATTCGTGGGGAAACCTTATTGCCGTTACAGATGTAATTATTCATAGCGTGATGCACAACATTTTTGTCATCGGGATGGTTTCAATACCATTTTAATTCGCGTTATCTCGGATTATTCTTCGTATTTATAGTCACCCTTTATATTTATAGCATTTAACCCTGCGGAATTATTTTTACACCGTCGTCCCACCTACTAAGCGATTCTTTTCTCATCAGTTTGCTAAAGAATATTAATTGTCGCACCTTACGTGTAAAATCACACAAAATTATAAAACTTTTATATTTAAAGTACAATCTAAAATCTAGGACATTAAACAGAGAATTTAGAAACGTCAATGTATTATTTTCAATTTATCGAAACTGTTAAAGAACTGACTTTTTAATTGGATCCTTTTTCTTACAACTTACAATAAATTTAATACGTTCATAAATGTTCATGATTAAAATAGATTTAAATTATACATGGACTGTGAATTTGAATGAAAATTAATGTTCTTAAAAAAGAAATATTTAAGACAAAGAACTTTGACTTTGACAAAGTAATTCATGAAAATGAAAATTTGCGCAACAGTCTGCAATTTAATTGAGGATTAAAGAAAAGTATTATTTTATATTCGATTTTCGAAATTTACATCATTCTAATTTTTTTAAATTCTTGATGTTCTCTAAAAGAATTATTATTATTAGTACGTGCATATATTATTTGTATAATGCTCAACTTTCTGTCTACTAAATAAACTAAATCTTTACACAAATGCAAAATAGAAAATAATGTGTAAACAACATTTCTTTACACTATCAGAGATTTTAATATATGCAAAATTAAATTTCCAATTAGCAAAAGTTTGCGATTTAAAATTTTTATTTACTTATTTATTATCGACTAGTACTAGTCGATATTGAAACTAGTTGTTTAAACACATCAATAGCGAACAAACAATTGCGCGAAAAAGGCGTACGATTATAACCATTATAATTATAAATAATGTATGACGGATTTTTTGAAGGAGACCAAAAGATAAATGCATAAATTTTGCAGTCTACTAATTAATGTACATGGTGTTTCGAGAAACAGTGTCTCGTTATTTTATTGTAATAAATAGAACTCGAATGGAACAAATGGATTTGTTGGAGAGAATTAAGAGCATCCCGTACGTTGAAATGTTCGACAAATGCAATTACACAGTGACAACAAATGTGTCGAGCGTGAAATGAAGTAATTGTCGATCGATACATAAGAAAAGAACAACATTCCTTTGTAATTAGTTAATGTCACGGTTGGCAGGATCGCAAAGCATACGAAATCCTTAATCACGCGGCACGTGCACCTGTTACGTGCATGCACGTGCAAACACACACGGAAATGGTTAATTATCTCCCGGCCGTTATGCAGTTGTATGCACCTGCATGTACACCGTGCAGCCCTTAACTCGTAATGTATCAATATCAATCAAATCAGAACGGTACGATGTTATAAATACGCCGTTCGAAAGCGTTGACACACTTATTAAAAAATTCGTCGAACTTATCGTTTATTGTGAAATCAATAATTATGCATTTCAATTTCAAAATAAAGAAACCTTCCCCCTGTTAAAAGTTCAATTAATTAGTTAAACAAAATTTCTACGATACTTTCTTGTCAGACTATAATTCAACGTAATGTGAAGTATAACATTTTCATTGATTAAATTTTTGTTAATTAGTCATTTTAGGCAGTAGGAGTTTAAACAATTTTGAAACACCGAACTTTCTATCGTCGGCGGGCCTTCAATATAAACATGATTAAATAATCTGTAAACTAAGTAAAAACAAATTAAAATAATTTCAAATTTTATTCTTTTGTTATTAATTTGTATTTGATTTTTATCAATTCGTAAATACTTCGTATTTATTTAATTTCGATTGAATATATTTTTAATTTGAATTTATTTGGATTTATATAAAATCTTACATTTTATTTTCACATTTTAAAATGGCGTAAAAATTCCATATATTAGATTCATTTTTATCGTTGGAGACAATGAACTACATTTATAGTTTTTCTCAGAAAATAAAATATTTGTTCCATTTTTATGAGAGTTGTCATATAACAAGTTTGCATTGCGATTCTTTTTTACAGGTGACCACACAAATATTTTATCATTTGTTAAATAAAATTGTAACAACTAACCCGAAATTTTGTTGTATTTTTCCAACCGTGTGAAACCAAAATCGGGCTATTTGAATGCTACGCAAATGGAGGGTTGAATGCACTTGAAAAGGTTCCAATAGTAAACCCGAATTCGTTGATTGTATCGTATATAGAGTTTCGTTAAATTTGGCGCTATTGAATAATACTCGTTACAGCAAATTTACACAGTGGAACGAATAAAGAATGCCCTCGTGTAATGAATTGTGCAATATAGCAAATTAAAACAGCTTCAGACAGAAAACGATGACCTTGTAGGTCATTGAGTCTCATACGAATGAATTTGTCTTGGCACACACTTTCATGCGTATTATCTCCATTTAAAAAATTGAGGGTTACTTTCATTTCCAAAATTGGGAGTTACTTTCATTTCCAAAATTGGGGGTTACTTTCATTTCCAAAATTGGGGGTTACTTTCATTTCCAAAATTGGGGGTTACTTTCATTTCCAAAATTGGGGGTTACTTTCATTTCCAAAATTGGGGGTTACTTTCATTTCCAAAATTGGGGGTTACTTTCATTTCCAAAATTGGGGGTTACTTTCATTTCCAAAATTGGAGGTTACTTTCATTTCCAAAATTGGAGGTTACTTTCATTTCCAAAATTGGGGGTTATTTTTATTTCCAAAATTGAGGGTCACCTTAATTTCTAAAATTGGGGGTCACCTTAATTTCTAAAATTGGGGGTCACGTTAATTTCTAAAATTGGGGGTCACCTTAATTTCTAAAATTTGGGGTCACCTTAATTTCTAAAATTGAAGGTTTCCTTCATTTCGAAAAAAACAGTGCAATCACGAAAAAGTTACATACGCCATTACTTCGCTTGCAATAATAGTGCTACGTTTCCAACTTTTACTATTTTCTAATATTTATTGATTGCAAAAAATGGGCTAGTAACAGGCTAAACAAAAACAAAATAAATACTTATTATTTGTGCAAGGAAATACGATAGTAATAGGGTGAACAAGAACAAAGTAAATACTTATTATTTGTGCAAGAAAATTAGCTAGTAACCAGGTGAACAAAATCTATTTCCTAATATCTATTATTTGCAAGAAAGGCTAGTAGGGTGAACAAGTTGTAGTTGCACAAACGGTCCGCCGTCCGATGGCTCAAATGAGGGCCACGAAAAACGCACCTGTCCCCGGTTTTTGATCCACCCTGTACGCCCAGGTACTATTTTGGACGGTCCCTTCTTCGCGAAAGGCTCGTTCGCTATTTATCGACACGCTTGTACGCAATGCTTCTAATTAACGGTCCGCTTAAATAGACGCGAGACGCGTCTTTCACTTAACGCTCCCGTCAATCATAAATTACACGCCGCGCCGTTGCACGAGGCTCCCCGGTCTTCGTCCCGACAATACCGAGCGTAATTATTTCTGAAACTTCCTGGAGTGTTCCCTCGGGCGGAGTCGTACGGTCGAGCGGATATTCGAGCGTCTCCATGCCATAGCTGGCACTTTGCGGCCCACGCGAAGTCCTTGTCCACTTTCCTTCCACGTATACCCGAAATATTAGACTGTTTTTTACGAGACGTACAATACAACCTCCCATATCCGAACTAATAGGCGATAAAAGTGTAATTTTGCGAACATCAAAACTTTTCTCATATTAACCCCTTGCCCTACGATTTATTTTGCGATTTCTGTGATTAGAACTTTTTTTGTAGATTGTAATTTCCTAAAAAAGGAGAAAATTGATACAAATTGTATGTCTATATTTTCTCGAATAGCTGTATACAGTAAATCCTCTATAAACGCAAAAAGGTTGTACAAGTTAAACGCAAAAAATATCCCCTTCACTGTAGTAATCTGATCTCGGCTCGGGTATATCGGTGTGAACTACTACTAATGCGACGCGGAGAGTCGCAGTCGTCGGCACAGTTCAAAAGCTTGTGCATCCTCACAATGTAACACTAATATTCAATCTTTTTTAGTATTACTTAATTTTTTATGAAGCTTCCACCAATATATTTGTAGCATTTTTCTGATTAAAATAAGACCAAACACGATATAATTTCAACTGTATTTTGTGGTTTAATTGTCGATGGACGTTTCGAACGCAAGGGAGGATAGCTATGGGAAAGAGACGCGGGAAGTCCTTACACGCGCTGTCCTTCTCTACGTTCGGCTCGGCCTTTGAAGCTCAATAATGTCCCGTCTACGACAAATGCAAACGAATCCCCCAAGGCTTTTGCATTTATAGAGGACTTACTGTATTAACAAATTCAAAATAGAATTTATCTCGGTTTAAAGGAAATTATTAACATACATTTTTATCAGAATCTGTTCAGAATCTTCATCACGAGTCATACAGGATATTGTAAGACAAAGGGTTAAATTTCATCTTAAATCATAATCAAAGAGGTATTCAAAGTATTTCTTCTATGTCTGACCTCGCGGATCAGTGTATCGTATTCGAATGAATTTGTTTTGGCACACGCTCTCATATGATATTAAAGAATACGTAGCATACCATTTAAAAAATTAAAGGCTACCGTCATTTCTAAAAAATAATGCATTCAGAAAGAAATGAACCGAAAATAAAGTAACTTATAAATGTACTAAAATCAATAACTGAAGTTTGTTCACTCAACTATATTTTTAAGTAATTATCGTCTTTAATTTTGCACTTAATAAATCTGAATAAAACACAATTCTTACTGTGTGTCATCTTGTACAATTTGTTCTAGAAAAATAATTTATAATTCACTAATATATAACTTAGAAAGGTTCCATTGAAAAAAATGAAGATCGCCTCCATTTCTAAAAAGATAGTGTTGTTAGAAAATTATTACAGATACCATTACATAGTAATTATAGTAACTGCAAGGTAATGAAGTAGACAAAGAAGATGAATGGACTTACATTAGATCAATCAGGAATCGGGGATATACCGGTCACTGATCGGTTTGCATGCAAATGACATGGGATCGTAAGACGATCAGAAGGTAATTAATTGTCCGAATGTGCGCAAACGTGACCCGCGGCCCTGACACGTGACTGCATGTGCTAGATCAAGTGAGCTATTACATAGCAATCACTTGAGCACACCGGGGGAACTCTAGTAATCCGGGGATTCTGTTTTCATATGGAAAGTAAACTAATACCTCGCAGTAAATCATGATCGTTTTACTACCGTTTCAATTAATTGTAAACGAATTCAATTAATTGTAACTGAAACTCTATCCTATTAAGAGAAACCTAACCTGTTTCCACTGCTCATGTGTAGGTGTATATCACGAATACGTTCGTATACAATTTCAAAATCAAATCATATAATTGCTGTATCAAATAATGTTTAGTTCAGTTAACCCTCATACGTTCCTCAGGGTGAAAATTCGTCAATTTACTATTCTTACATACTGTAAACGAATTCATCTCTTCCTGTTTGTGTTGCGAGATGTACGTCTTTAAAGTGTGACACTATAAATGAAACATAACTTGTTGTTTTAAAGTGTAAAATAAAAATAGGTGAAATATTATTCTAGACTTTTATATGCAACTATTTTTGAGGAATGTATGAGGATTAAATAGTTTTATACAATAGTTTAAGAATATGATAGAGAACCCATATGGTGCTGTTTGAAAATCTTATATCTACATATTCAATAATTGTAAAATGAAAAGAACTGGTCATTTAACCGTGGTAGATTAGAGTTAATGCATTCAATACAAAGAAAAGATCAAGAAGGCATGAATAATTCTAGAGGGTGTCCCAAAATTCGTGAACTTCCCGAAAGGGTGTGGCTCCTGAGACCATGTCAAGCGACATTTTCCTTTGCAAAAATGTTATCCGCGGCTTTGTTTAGGAGTTATTAACGAAAAACACGGACCAATCAGAGCGCGACCTAGACGCGAGTTGCCATAGTCGGCCGGCGCGCCAACTGTCTATAGGCCGACTGTGGCAACTCGCGTCTAGGTCGCGCTCTAATTGGTCCGTGTTTTTCGTTAATAACTCCTAAACAAAGCCGCGGATAACATTTTTGCAAAGGAAAATGTCGCTTGACATGGTCTCAGGAGCCACACCCTTTCGGCAAGTTCACGAATTTTGGGACACCCTGTATATGTATATTTGAACATTCTGACTGCCAAACCAGCAACCTCAAAAATTTCATAAAATCGAAATAATTTATTTAACACTAATCGTACTGCGACCGGTCAAATGACCGCTTTCACATTGTTTATTTTTTAATTATTGAAATTATAAAGATGCTTCTATTAGAAATTATTCAATAAATTTCTTTATTCGAGCAAGTTCTATTATAAATTATGAAAATCGAAATGAATTCAGCCTTGTAACTTTTATAAAACATTATACACTGGTGGACAAAATGATAAGGCACCGTTGTACACACACACAAAATGTGATTGTATATATGTCGTGAAATCTCAGTGGAAACGAATTATATTTACGAATGAAAAGAAACTAAATTTGGATGGTCCAGATGGATACAAGTACTATTGCCATGATTTAAGAACGGAACAATGGGTTTTGAGTCATCGACAATGTGGTGGCGGTACAGTAATGATATAGGGAGGAATCGGCTATCGAGGAAATGAATAGTAAATAGTATGAATAGCGCTGGCTACTTAAATTTAATTAATGAGCAAATTGGAACATATGCTCGCAGAATTGCTGGCAGAAAATACATATTTCAGCAAGATAATGTAACTGTGCATACTGCTCGCGTAGTAAAAAATTATTTTGAAGCGGAAAATATAAAGGTTCCGAATTGGCCTGCAAGCTCTCCTGACCTAAACATTATCGAGAACGTTTGGGGAAGACTGTCAAGAATATTATACGAAGGTGGAAAGTAGTACAGTACAGTATCCAAATTGAAATCAGCAATTTTAGAAGGTTGGGAAAGCATACATGAAAATGATATAAAAGATCTATATAGAAGTTTAACAGGAAGAATGATTGAAATGGTACAACGTAAAGGGCAGACCACGCATCACTAAAACTGCCAAAAATTGTGTAATTTTGTTGAATTCTAATACTTTTCTTACTTTACATATATTCAAAGTACCTTATCATTTTACCCACACTAAAAGTAAATTTTTGTAGAAATAATAAATGATTTGAACGAGTTATTTAATTTTTAGTATATTATATAAAAGTTAGTACCTTATTTTGTTGTATATTCACTTTCCACGTATATACCGGGTGTCCCAGACCATCCATACCACCCATTTGTAATCTAAAAAATAGGTTATTTTCAAAAATTCAAAGTGTTTCTTTAATAAATCAGATGCGCTCTATCAAATGGTGATATTTGTAACTTCTGTAGTTTCGGCCGGAAATAGGTGATTGAGACCGGAAGTTACATTTTTCAAATGGAACATGGTATTTTTTATTACGGATTCGGATTCTATGCGAAAAAACAAGAAACTTTTGTCTGAAACATTTTTTCAAGAAATGTAATTTTATGTCCTTTATGTAACCTTCAAAATGAATCTTGGCGAAATATTTTCACTATCTGCTCTTGGCATAACCCAGAAAGATGCCAGAAAGATGGAAAAAGATCATCGAACAAAGTGGACAATATTTTATTGATTAAAGTTCATTGCTTGAATAAAAAATTGGGCTATTTTACACAAATAGTGAAAACATTATTTCGCCAAGATTCATTTTGAAGGTTATATAAAGGACATAAAATCACATTTCTTAAAAAAATGTTTCAGACAAAAGTTTCTTGTTTTTTCGCATAGAATCCGAATCCGTAATAAAAAATACCATGTTCGATTTGAAAAATGTAACTTCCAGTCTCAATCACCTATTTCCGGCCGAAACCGGAAATTACAAATATCACCATTTGATAGAGCGCATCTGATATATTAAAGAAATACTTTTAATTTTTGAAAATAACCTATTTTCGAGATTATAAATGGGTGGTACGGGTGGTCTGGGACACCCTGTATGTACAAATGAATGTTCATTGCTAAAAACCTTGAGGTGCCTTATCATTTTGGCCACCAGTGTACATCTGATACATGTTGTACCCGGTACGGTTAGTATTAATGAAGTAAAAAATTTGTGACCGCATGGTGTGTCCGCACGATGAAAGAATCGATTATCGATCGATGCAGAGTCGCCTGATGAGGGAAGGGAACACGAATCGAGGGGAAAAGTGATCCCCTCTCTGCCTGTGCACGACAGAGATAAAACGTGTCACGTGACCTGGCTGTTGCGGAAGTTGGGCGAATAGGATCGTAGAAAGGGAAGTTAGTGCGGGGACACAAGTCTTAAATTTACTTCTTATAATGTTTTTATAAGAAGTAAAGCATTACAGAATGTGCGCCATAATTCAACAAGAACTTTATTACTTTTCATTAATTCATCGGGAAACGTGGAATTGATTTTCTGTCGCGGACGAGTCAGCGTATTTCGTGCTTTGATATTTCGGTGGCATTTATCGGCGAACTTTCCGGTTGAACGATGATGCGTAACAACAATCTTCGGCCGCTCAAATTGTAACTCTGTTTGGCCCCCCGGCCGTAATATCTCATAATTGTCGGGACATAAATGTCCGGCTCGTATTTCAAAATCATGCGCCGTTCAATTATTGGATTTTCGAAATTTCCATGGTGCACCGACGGACGGGGAAAAATTCAACAAAAATATTTGTACGTACGAATTATCCGCCGCGCCGTTCAATGTGTAGAATTTATGCCCGACGAAGCGTGAAATAAAATATAAATGTTACTGGACGGTCGCATTCATACATAAACAGGTGGAAAAAATTACGTTATTAAAAGAGACAGCGTTAAAAAGTATCACTGTCAGCATTTTATTTTCTTCAGTCGTAGAATATTCTATGTAATTTGCCATTGTAATTTTGAAATTTGAAAGATCACTTCAAATCATTAAATGATTGTGTAAGTTCGTGCCCGATTTGAAAATAAAAATCAATGGTTAAATTTTAGTATACAACTTTATTAATCAATTATACATAAGGTCACCATTCTTCTCTCATTGTAGAAAATTTCACCATTTTTAAATTTTAATTTTACCAATCTTTAAAATTTAACCATCGAATTTTTTTATTTTCAATTCGGTCATTAACTTATGCAATCATCTGATATAATACTTGATTGACTTCAAACATTTCAAATTGGTTTCTTCTATAGCACCTATCTGTATGAGATATTTATTTTATTTATTAACATTCCATGTATTAAAAAATGTTGTCTAATATCAGATATAGAACATAAATTCATCGTACAACATGAACTGTTATTATCTTTGGTAAAATCACTGAAATAAAGTAACTTATACATGCACTGAAATAAAATAACTCGGAAATGCATTCAAATAAAAGAATTTACAAATGCAGTAAAATTAAATGACCTCTGAATGAACGAAAAATAAAATAAATTGAAGGGAAACAAATAACTTGTAAATGTATTAAAATAAAATAGCCTGTAAATGAACGAAAAATAAAATAACTTATAATTCTATGTATATGTACGAAAATCAATAACTGAAGTTTGTTCACTTTACTATATTTTTAAGTAATTATCGTCTTCAATTTTGCACTTAACAAATTTAAATAGACCACAATTCTTATCGTGCGTCATCCTGTACAATTCGTTCTAGAAAATTAATTTATAATTTACTGTAATATACTTTATTGTTCTTGCGTACGAAATTATGCTAACGTTTAGCATACACAAATACATATATCCACAATCCGGTTCTGGTGCAGAGATATTCGCGGAGGCCGAAACCTTTAGTAATTTCTAGTGAAATCAATGTTTGCAGCAAGTTCTCAGGGATTTACAGAGGAGCCCATGTATCCGTAGTATGACTGTCTACAAGCACGTCAACTATAATGCGTATATTAGGTACGATGGTTGAGCATTACACGCATTTCGACGTTCCATATTCATGCACCTATGTACACGTACACGCGTCATGTACAAATGCACATACATATACATACGTGCACACATTAGGCACAAAGGCTGCAGGCCGCTGTAGTAACCTCGGTACGAAGTACCAGAGTATAAATGTTAGTGCGCACACAACTGAATCGACCTATGTAAATTAGCATCTGCAATTATGCTTGTGCCTTTCAAGAATTTGACATGCTAACAATTCGGGATTCCATTATAAATAGTACAAGTCTCGAATTTATCAATGTTTCTTATCAATTGAGCCGTTAATTTTAAAAGTAGCCTGAGTCCATTTTCGAGAAACATCAATTTTAATATTTACATTTCTACGTTATCTTTTCATTCTGAAGCAAATTGTAACTAATTTATTTAAAATCACTAAGATTTTGTAAAAAGGAAATTAGCTGGTTAATAGAATGATACAAATTTTTATTTTGAAAGTGGCCTGAGTCCATTTGTCAGTTGTTTGATAGACCATAAATTCCTAGTATCAGGACATTCGTTTTTACCGAATGACAGAGATTTTGGAGTCGTAGAAATGCCATTGAAGAAAAATAATTTGCTGTTTATCAAGAAGTGCCGGAAAGATAATAACTTTATTTTAAATAAAATGAACCAGGGGTTCCACATCGACAAGATTTTTGGAAGATGCAATTTTTGAAAGGGTAACGAATTCTAACGGAGGAACAATAAATTGGTTAAAAATATGCTGGATGCGTTCTTTGAGAAATGAACCATATAAAATGTTCTATAAGATATCAATGGATGAAAATGCAGAGTTTAAAATACTGAATTTATCACCAAGTCGGGTTAGATCAAGAAAATTTGAAAATATTGTACTGACACCACTTTATAAAAATATAAGGCAAATTACAACAGCGAAATAAAAGGATATGGTGGACTTTCTACGATATATACCACCGGAGCACCATGACTTCTTCAAATCCCTCCCGCATACACAAAATGTAAATGAGGAGTAAATTGTTATGTAATTTATGTAGTTAGAAGATTTCCTGAATTGCATAAATGGTGTTTTCCAAGTTTTGTAATGAAATCTCTATCTCTATATATAATAAAATCGTGTCTGTCTGTCTGTTTGTAACGGCATCACTTGAGAACGGCTCAACGTATAACGCTAGGGTTTGGACCGTTGGACGCGGCTTTTCCACGGGAAGGTTTAAAAGCAAAGAGCGTACGAAAAAGTCCATTGGTTCAAAAGTTGTGACGCAATAACCACTTTTCCCCCTCTTTTCGGCACGTTTCTGCTTATAACTTTTGATCGAATAGACTTTTTCGAATGCGGTTTGCTCTAAAACCTTCCAGAGACAGAAACAGAGACAGAGAGAGGGAGAAAGAGAGAGAGTGCGAGAGAGAGAGAGAGAGAGTGAGAGAGAGAGAAAGGGCACGTTTCTGCTTACAACTTTTGATCCAATTTACTTTTTCGAATGCGGTTTGCTGTAAAACCTTCCAGAGACAGAGACAGAGATAGAGAGAGAGAGAGTCAGAGAGAGAGAGAGAGAGAGAGAGAGAGAGAGAGAGAGGGCACGTTTCTGCTTATAACTTTTGATCGAATGGACTTTTTCGAATGCGGTTTGCTCTAAAACCTTCCAGAGACAGAAACAGAGACAGAGAGAGAGTCAGAGAGAGAGAGAGAGAGAGAGAGAGAGAGGGCACGTTTCTGCTTATAACTTTTGATCGAATGGACTTTTTCGAATGCGGTTTGCTCTAAAACCTTCCAGAGACAGAGACAGAGATAGAGAGAGAGAGTGCGAGAGAGAGAGTGAGAGAGTGAGAGAGAGAGAGTGAGAGAGTGAGAGAGAGAGGGCACGTTTCTGCTTATAACTTTTGATCGAATGGACTTTTTCGAATGCGGTTTGCTCTAAAACCTTCCAGAGACAGAAACAGAGACACACAGAGAGAGAGAGAGAGTGCGAGAGAGAGAGAGTGCGAGAGAGAGAGAGTGCGAGAGAGAGTGAGAGAGAGAGAGGGCACGTTTCTGCTTATAACTTTTGATCGAATTTACTTTTTCGAATGCGGTTTGCTGTAAAACCTTCCAGAGACAGAGACAGAGATAGAGAGAGAGTCAGAGAGAGAGAGAGAGAGAGAGAGAGAGAGAGAGAGTGACAGAGTTAGACCGAAAAAAATAGATCATCACAAACACGTTCAGAAAGTACATGCTTTTAAAAAATACTGTGCCACAGCAACGCGTGGCGGGGGAAAGCTAGTATAAAATAAATTGAACATTGATTTTTCAATTTGGAGCATTTTAAATTATATCGAATGGGCTTGTGCTGTTTCAAATTTTATGACAAATCTAGTTGTTAATTTTGAGAGTGGCTTAAGTCCATTCTTGGTAAGAAGACTCATATTATTCGCTTAAAAATTTCTATTATTTTAATAGGAATTGCAAAAACTCTCTTAGATACACATAAGGTGTGTGATACATTGGTATTCTATATGTGTATTTTTAATTTCATTGGAACGCAAACTCTTAAATATCCCAATTTAAACTTAAATGGACTTGGTACAATTTCAAAATACACGGCTCAATTAATAGAAATAATAATGAGTGATATGCACCATCAAAATGATCGCGATTATTTGAAATTTGGACCGTTTATTTTGAAAGTGGTGTAAGTCCATTTTTTCTTGTTTTTTTAATTTTTTTTTTAAATTTTATTTACATTAATTAAGCATGAATTACGTGATATCTCATTTTTTTCAAAAATGGACTTACACCACTTTCAAAATAAACGGTCCATTTAATAAGTGAAATGATTATTTTCGGTCTAGAAACAGTCCAGAAGAGTTCCAACAATTTTCTATTTTATAAAGAATAAACACTCATAGAGATCATGGAGTAAAGAATTCGTAGTAATTGTTCAATAATATTATACTGTGAATTTATACTGAGCTTTTACACAAGTCCAGTTTTCCTTAATTGGCCCAATATCGTAATACATTTAACAATGCCAACTGCATTGCGTTCGCGTTATTGTGGTAAAATTTCGTCAGACCGGTTTCATTGCCATTTAACACGTTGATTGCCACGGTGGTTACCAACGACCGATGCCATTAAATTATTTGAAAATGGTTACATTGAGATGAATGCCATCGAATAATCATTTTTTGGTGATGTAACAGGGCGCAGTAAAAGGTATAGATATTAATATCTATCATTTTCAGTGAAAATCAAAGAAACAATACGTATTGTACATGAATTCTCGATTCAACTATTCCAAGATATACATAATTTTTCTAAATTTACATTTTTGTAAATTTTGTAGTGTAAATAATTTGTGAAATTGAACAGAATCGATAACTTGAGTTAACAAATCTTGATAATAAATTCACAGTTTAATACAAGTATTATTATTAAATTTAGATTATTTAGAAGTACTCTTCTGAAATAACGCTTCATTTTTTTAAATTTAATGCAATTTGTATCTCCAGGTAGAGATTATTTTGCCGTCGCTTCATTTTAATGAAGTATTATTATATTGAAATTTTCAATATAAGTATAGTACCTCCGCATTAGTAAAATGTACTCATTTTCCCAAATACTATACAAACAATATTATTAAATTTTTAGTGGCCTTGTAGGAGCAAATTTTGCTATATTTTAAATTCCTTGACATTATTTTAAACACTACCCTACTTTATTTTCAAATTTGTGAATCGATTCTCATTAATTTTATGTGGTCATTAAATTGTGAAAGTGCTTTCTCATATATGGTCACGTAATTTTCGAATTAGTTATCTATAATAATAGTATACAGCGATTTTAATAATAATTTTAATAATAATTTTAATAATAATTGTTCCATGCGAACAAAATTACTAAAGTTAGAACGTGCTCCGAAATTTATACGTGAGCGTAATTATTTTTTTTCGATTAGCGACATAAATTCGTTGCAACGTATTCAATAAATGTCTGAAATATTTCCGCATTCATAGTAGAATTTATATAACACGCAAACAATGTTCTATATTTGTTCTCAATCTGGCGTACGTCAAATATTGTCATTGGTTTTTCATTAATTTCGGTTTATTTTCATGCAAATTTCGCGCAAACAGCGGCCCGGAAATGGCAAACTGACGTTTTGAGAGCCATTAGTGTCTATTTCACGAAGCTTTCAGATATACAAATATGAACATACACATATAATACAAATAACAGAATTTTAAAATATCTTTCTTATTTGTTTTTCCTAATGTTTCATCTCCAGTGAAATCGAATAAATAATATGAGCACTTCGGGATTTTATTCAAATTTATTTTATGCATTTGTTGACATTTCTTTCTATCGAATAATATAACTATTAAAACAACTTCATACTCTAATAACATAACTTGTAGGTTTCGTAGGTGTTAACGTAATCGTTATTTTATTTTTAATTAGATCATTATGGGAAATAAAAATGTTCTGTAATACTTACAAGAAATAGGGGTTGACTGAAAATGTATTTCTTCTTTTATGATCTTAAGAAGTTCAAAATAATATAAATGACGTAACAAATACAAAATATATAAATAAAAATAACACATGCAAAATCTAAGTATTTTTACAGAGTTTAGTTACCATGTAACATTTTAGAAATACGAAAAATGTGTTCAATTCTTTTCGAAACTAAATTATGTTTGCAAATTCACTCTCTCGATATTGCGCCTACACAACGATGGCGCCTACACAACGATGGCGGTCAGTGTTAAAAATCTAGACTTTGATGAAAACCGTTCGACTTTGCAGGATGATTTATGTTTAAATAGTTCCGTTGTCTACTCTAAAATGTTAGGTTGAATGTACGTTGGTAATTGCACAATACCAGCGATATCTTGGCAGAATTTATCGATTAGCTTGTGCGTTCCTTCATGTCTGGGTTATTCCAGTAATTGCAACTCGACGTCAAAATCCGACGAGGGATGAAAAATGAGGAGAGGGAGGGAGAGAGAAACAGAGAAGCACGGAGAAGAGTTCGTTACAGAAATGATTATGTTAATTGAGTGAACGGTTGAAGAACCGCGGATAAAGTTAGGAAAAAAGCAAGCCCTTTTGTTTGCGTTAAATTTCAATTAGCAGAATTGATTAAAGTAACACGTTTTTTCGTGGCACCGTATAATTGGAAATGTGCTTAATCCAATTTACACTGCTGTTATTACAAATTAGTGGCTTGTTTGTGGAGTATAATTATCATTATCACAAAACAATATTTTTCTCATAGGTTCATGCTATTAGTAATTAAAATAATTTTCAGCAAGTATATAGAGCAAAAATTTTAATAAATGCTGTATCTCGAGGATTCTTCACAGTATTTCCACTACTTGTAAATTGTTGCTTCAAACTCGTAGTATAATTATATAAATAATTAAAAGAATAGTCACAATTGTACACCTTTCGTTGTTACAATATTTATGAGAAAATCATAGATTAGTTTAAAGTTAGGACCAAAACTGATAACACAAATGTTCACACAAATTAAAAAATGCATTTGGTCGGAATTGTGAAAAACAGTAGTAAAAATTGATTTTTACGACTTTTTTAGCTGGGCCGACAATGAAAATTTAAAAGATGTGTTTGGCCAACTCGTATAAATTATATACGCTCCGAAAATTTCATTGAAATTGGTTAATTGGTTTACGAGTTATAAACGATCAAAAGTGGTAAAAAGGCCGAAATTTATAACGCGTATATTTTTCAGTCGTCATTTTCTAAACTAATTCTTCTAGCCTTACAGAGAAATTGAAGTCGTTTGGTCCATTCACAAAAAAATTATTCTGATTTATTGTGTGTGTGATCAGTTTTGCTCCTACTTCAAAAAATGTACAATAAATACTTACAATTAGCCATTGCCTGAAAAAGCAAGCCAAGAAACTATATTTTCCAAAATTAATAGCTTGGTTTCAATTATTAATTAATTATGTAGAACTTGATAAAAATACTGACAGACAAAAACCATTATTATAGTAGACAGTAGACGGTAAAAAATTTGTTACATTGAAGAGTATTGATTACCTCCAGTTCATTAAAATTATTAAGGGACGAAAGAAGTTTCCAAGTGACCTTAAACTAATAATGATCCCGCTTTGCAGACAATTGCTCGATAGACATTTTCGAAAAGATTCTTTGGGTACTAGCGAACACTACAACTATGCAAATAACTTCGTTATTCCGCTTTTTGCAAGCTTGCAAGTTAACACAGCCATTACCGGTAGCGAACCGAAACACCCCAGCTAAACGGAGTAAGTAAACAGAATACGCGATCTCGAAATTCCGTGCTGATTATAACTCTTCCCTGACTGCTTCTTGGTTTCCGGTTTCTCTCGATTTCCCCTGGATTGAACTACTTATCGCTGTTTGCCAACTGCATCCAGTCGAAACTACGTGGAAATCGAATTATTCCACGCTGAATTGAACGGTGCTTATTTTCCCAGAAAAAATCCTTTCGGACACCAATTGAAATAACTTCCTGGTCCTTTCTTAAATAATGTTATTTTCAATTTTAACTTTCAAAATAAAATGCTAGTAGGCACATGACTTAATTCAAGCACATTTAATTTATTTATTATTTATATATTTATTTCAAAGTAATAATAGGGTCAATGTGAATTAATTCATTATTTATTTATACACATGTTAGCATGAAAAGAATTGAACTTAAGATTAAAAGATTAGAATTATAAAACTCTTGCAACTTTTACACGAAATTATAAATGAATCATTTCGATTACGTTTTGATTACGTATAGTGAAGTTTGCAATTCTGGAATATATTGACAGCATAATAAATATTTGATTTTTGCATAATTTTGCACTTGAAATCATTACATTAGCAGCATCACATATTTATGACCACGTTTAATGTTTTACATTTAATGTACATTGTATTGCGCATATAACTTCAATAATTGTAATTCAAAAAATGGAAAAAAAAATAAAAATAAAGTTCAGTGCGTACACTATGTCTGAAAGAGTTTTCAAAGCATATCGATCACGATTTAGCAAGGGGTTAGATCAAATATCATATACAGTTAGGAGCATAACTGATTACACACACTTTAACTCGGAATAACTTTTTTATGAATGGAACAAACGACTTCAATTTCTCTGTAAGGCTACAAGAATTAGTTTAGTAATGACGTCTAAAAAATATGTTGAAAAAATGCATTTGGTCGGAATTGTGGAAAACAATAGTAAATATTGATTTTTGCAACTTTTTTAGCTGGGCCAATAATGAAAATTTGAAAGATGTGTTTGGTCAGCTAGTATAAATTATATACGTCGAAATTGTGAAAAACAATAGTAAAAATTGATAAATATGTTTCTTCTATCGTTTGTTATGAATTATAAAGCAATTTTGCTAATTGTCAAACAAAAGCAACGTTTCGGTTCTAGTTTGGATCTTTTTCAAGATTTATTTGAATCGCGTCTGTAAAGTAAATAAGTTATAATAATTTTAAAAAACAGAACTGTTGAATGATTAATATAAACAAGTGAGTGTGTCTTTATGAACAATATTTCTTATATTCAATCATTTAATAGTTCTGTTTTTTAAAATTATTATAACTTATTTACTTTACAAACGCGATTTAAATAAATCTTGAAAAAGATCCAAACTAGGATCGAAACGTTGCTTTTGTTTGACAATTAGCAAAATTGCTTTATAATTCGTAACAAACGATCGAAAATTATTTTTCATAATTGGCGAAAAACCTACAAAAAGTTCGAGAAGGCCTAGTTCCGACATTGTCCACAAGATGGACAAATGGTTGAACGACTTTCTCGCAAGTTACTAAAATGTCATCAATTAGTATATTAACGTCCCTCCTCCCGACACTTGTGTCTAAGGCAGGACCCGCTAGATAGCCTTACTGATGAGTCCACTAGCGGATCTAGGACGAAACACACCACCATCCTTTCTTCTTTTTCTCTTATAGAAAACATTCTATAACAAACGTGTCTCAGGACGCAATGATTCAAATCCGAATCGAACGTTTGATAAAATGTCTACATAATTGCTATTTAGTGTATAATTGATCGAACCGGTGCGCCGCGAACATAACCCCAAATTTATTTGAAAAATGTACGATCGAGAATAATTTCTTATTTAAACGATCGAACCGTTGCGCCGAAAACATTTAAAAATTTAGTCAAAATTGATATTTACAACTGTTATAGTTGGGCCAATAACGAAAATTTAAAAGATGTGTTTCGTAAACTCGTATGAATTATATACATTCTCAAAATTTCATTGAAATTGGTGAATTGGTTTACGAGTTATAAATGATCAAAAGTGGTGATAATTGCAATTTTTCATTATTTTCGGCAATTTTACCACTTTTGATCGTTTATAACTCGTAAACTAATTAACCAATTTCATTGACATTTTCAGAACGTATATAATTTATACGAGTTGACCAAATACATCTTTTAAATTTTCGTTATTGACCCAGCTAAATAATCAATTTTTACTATTGTTTTTCACAATTCCAACCAAATGCATTTTTTCAACATATTTTTTGGACATCATTTACTAAACTAATTCTTCTAGCATTACAGAGAAGTTGAAGTCGTTTGGTCCATTCACAAAAAAGTTATTCTTATTTAAAGCGATTGTGATGAGTTATGCTCCTAACTGTATAGACTGCGGATCTTTATGCAATATACAAATTTTCTGCAATTTTCAATTTTAAGAAACAGGAGCCAAGGGAAAAGTTCGTTTCTTCTTTAGTAATTTTAGTGGATAGAAAATAATACATTGGCGTTTCTAAATTCTCTTAACCTGTCAACTTTTTAAATTGAACTTACCCATTTTTGTTATAATTGCACAAAATCTGTAGTCTAATCATGATAGTAAGAAAATCAAATTTGCCAATGTGTAAGTACTAGAACTGCCATGTACCTACCACGAGTGCACGCAAACTCAAAATCACAGGTTTAGGGAAAATCCCGAAAGTGTCTCACATAAGACATAGTAGTATCGGGTTTCCGGAGAGTTTGGATACTAATACATAACATGCTCGAGCACTAACTTTGTTCGATACGATCGTGATCTGGGAACGCCTATAATCACTATGTACTAAGCTGAACGTAGTATAGTTTGAAACTCTGAGATTTAAATATTTATTCACCTGATATTGTAAATATCGCGTCACACTATCCGGATCACTGGAAATTCATGTTTTCACTGTAAGCTCTGCGCACAGAATAACATACAAAGTGTTAAATGTCTTTTCAAACAGACCATTGATATATGCTGATGTTTTGAAATTTATCTATCTCTCTATTATCTCAGCAAATTCCTAATATTGCGATCAAATAGTTTCTGTTGCGAACAGCAATCCTAAATCGCATAGCTTGCGGTGTCGCTCGTTTCGTACCGTTCGGCAATTAACTTTCGAACTGCCGACGTTTACACTTTGATCAGTTGCGAAAGTGCGAGCTTAAAAATTCATTTTCACAGATTGTTAAATTTATTTGGTACAGCTGTGCTGCCAGAGCTCTAATGAAAACGTTCAGCAAATTATATACAATGACTCCCATTAATATTCGGACGCTCTCACAAAAACGATAACTTTGTTAATATTGGACTATACGATTTGAACTTTGTTGGGAAGTTAGAACAATTAGTTTACTGCAGGATGTGAAAAGAAATTTTGTCAAAAATTGCATTTGGTCGGAATTGTAGAGAAAATACTAAAAGTTGCATTTTACAACATTTTTATGTGGGCCTATAGCGAAATTTTAAAAAAATACGTTTTGTAGGTCTGTGTCAGTTATATGCACTGTGAAAGTTTCATAGAAATCGGTTGATGCGGGAAAAAACGACAGGCATTGAAAGATGTAAGAATTCTACGAATTACTGCAATTGGAGATCGAAAATCGTGAAAAACTGCAGTTTTTACCATCTTTAAACGTTTGTAGCTCATTACAACGTCGACCGTTTTTGATGAATTTTCAGAATATGTTTAATTGATACAGATCTACGAAACATGTCTAAATTTTCCATATAAGCCCACATAAAAAAGTTGAAAAATACAACTTTCAGTGTTTTCTCTGAAATTCCGACAACTTGCAGTTTTTTTCAAAAATTTTTGTCACGTTGTGTAGCAAACCAATTGTTCTAACTTCTCAAAAAATGTCAAGTTGTACATTCCAATATTAAAAAAGTTATGGTGTTTTTAAGAGTCCGAATATTAGTGGGAGTCACTGTACTTACACATACGACTGTTTATTGTTCGTTGTACTTTTGTTACACGAACTTTATGCTATCAATATAGATATAAAGTGAATAATTTAATAGATTGACGAGACGATTGGGCATTCTGACTAGAATATCCATTACATGTAGTTAAAACATGAAATAGTTTGCTGTTCTATACTTTACCTAGTAAATCCACGTAATAACGGTTGAGCCAGGTATGAGTTATGTTATTTTACATAATAAGTAAGTAATGTACAAAATACGTGGCTATACTACCAAATAACGTAATAATGGATTAACATACAGTAGCTTCATAAAGTACAATATTTGACCACTAAATTTCCAGTGTCCATCTTGTAAATTAGTATTACATAAAATCGAATATAAAAATTATAAGCTTAATCCATAACATGTACATTTAGAATATACGTGAAGGAAAAGTTTCCAGTGTCCATCATGTTCAGTTAGTAGCAAAACTGAACACACACTTTAAATCAGAATAACTCTTTTATGAATGAACCAAACGACTTCAATTTCTCTGTAAGGCTAGAAGAAATTGCTTAGCAAATGATAACTGAAAAATATATTGAAAAAATGCATTTTGTCGGAATTGTGAACAAAACAATAGTATAAATTGATTTTTACAACTTTTTTAGCTGGTCCAATAACAAAAATTTAAAAGATGTGTTTGGTCAACTCGTATAAATTATATACGCTCTGAAAATTTCAATGAAATAGGTTAATTGGTTTACGAGTTCTAAACGATCAAAAGTGGTAAAAAGGCCGAAAATCTTGAAAAATTGCAATTTTTACCACTTTTGATCGTTTATAACTCGTAAACCAATTAACCAATTTCAATGAAATTTTCAGAATGTATATAATTTATACGAGTTGACCAAACACATCTTTTAAATTTTCGTTATTGGCTCAGCTAAAAAAGTTTTTACTATTGTTTTTCACAATTCCGACCAAATGCATTTTTCAACATATTTTTTAGATGTCACTTACTAAACTAATTCCTCTAGCCTTACAGAGTAATTGAAGTCCTGTGATCCATTCATAAAAAAGTTATTCTGATTGAAAGTGTGCGTGATCAGTTTTGCTCCTAACTGTATATTAGTATTACGTAAAATCGGATATCAAAATTATAAGCTTAATCCATAACATGTACATTTACACGATACAGGAAAGAAAATTTCCAGTGTCCATCTTGTATTAGTATTACATAAAATCGAATATCAAAATTATAAGCTTAATCCATAGCATGTACATTTACACTGTACATGAAGGGAAACATCCGCCTCTTACTATACTTGACTCCAAATAAGAATGTACTTACTAGCAGACGAATTTAAGACTCTACTGCGCATCTGACTCTAACGGAATTCGTTCATTGGCTAATCCCCCTACTTGTATTTCGCCGACCACGCGATCATTGGCTGACGCCATCAATTTTATGGCTGACGCGCAACGAATTGCGCAGTACAAGTACATTCTTATTTGGAGTCAAGTATAATAATAATTTCATTTATTTAATATAATTACTTGGGTTCAATGTAACACCCATTCACGTCTCGACATTATTGGAACAGATAGAATACATTACAATATGTATTCGAGGATTTATTGGCAATATTTAAATTTGTTATCCCAGGTATTCTTAGCAATATTTATATAAATTAAAATAACTCCTAAACTAATCACTCGACAGCGGATGTTTATGTAAAATAGACATTTTTTACTTTTTTGCAGCAAACTGGAGTGAAATAGAAATTTATTTTCTTTCTCAGTATGTGTAATAGGTTGAAAATAATATAACAGTATTTTTAAATTCTTCTAATGTTTTCACTGTTTTAAATTACACCTACTCAGTTTTGTCATAAATGCTTCAAATCCGCTGTCTTCTAATTACTTTTACATACATACATTATGTTGATAATTTTTTTATATAATACTAAAAAGCTGCATTAATTGGTGACCTTCATAAATCCTTGAAGTTTGATTTATTTTATATACACAACACTTGCAAATTTAAAAAGCAAACATAATTTACCCGAGAAGGACGCTGAACAAAGACTTGAAAATGGAAGTTACAAATTAAAAAAGATGATGGGAAACAGTGTCGCAGCATGAGGAAAGAAATTGGAATCGATGGGTATGTGGGATCGGATTGTTCCGTGGTTAAATAGGAAATCAAAGGCGTGAGTTGCAAAGCGACGCGTGAAAACACGTCATAGTGGTCAAAAGCGAAATTCTGGTCCTCGTTCGATGCGGACGCGGTCCATGGTGGTCAGAGGATCGTAAAAGGAACGAAACGAAGCGAGGCGCGGAGGCTTAATCTACGTATGGGGCTTGAGCTTTACGACTTCACCCACTTTACATTAAAAGCACTCTCGCGGTTAATGGACGACTTCTCGTAAACGAACTCCGCTTGTGAATTATCGACCCTCGAATTTCTCGTGGTACACGCTCCCTTTCCGATCTTCTTTCGAACCGGCCGAGGCCGCCTTGGCCGCCCATAAATTATCATCGCCGATTAAAACTTTATTACGGTCATAGTAAACGTCACGCGCAATTTCAACGGCAAGTTTTCCCCGATCCTCAGGAATTTCCGAGATCCCGAGCAAAGGGTACAGGGAAACTTGTCCCTGTTTCAGTGGGCAGGGCGGTCGTTAAACGCGGTACATAGGAACAAACCGCGATTCAAAATGCCGCTGTAGAAAACATTTATTATTCTCACTGATTCCAATAGCGTAATTGAAAGTTTACAACACCAACCAATGAGCATACGAGGTGTCCCAAAAATGTGCTTCCTTGAAAGCGGTGATTCCTAAGGTGATTTGAAGTAACTTCTTCCTTTTCGGAATTCTTCTTCGTTGTTAGGGAGATACAGTAAATCCTCTATCAACGCAAACGCCTCGGGGAGGATCGTTTGCATCGATTGTAGAGGGACACTATTCTTTTGAGCTTCAAAGGCCGAGCCGAACGTAGAGAAGAACAGCGACTGCGACTCTCCGCGGCTCTTTCTTTCCCATACGCTGTCCTTCCATGCGCCCGAAACATTTATCGTCAATTCAACCACAAAATACAGTTGAAATTATATCGTGTTTGGTCTTATTTTAATCAGAAAAATGCCACAAATATATTGATGAAAGTTTCATTAAAAAATAAGTAATAATAAAAAAGATTAAATATTGGTGTTACATTGTGAGGACACACAGGCCTTTGAACTGTGTCGATGACTGCAACTCTCCGCGTCGCATTAGTAGTGGTTCACACCGATATACCCGAGCCGAGATCAGATTACTACAGTGGAGGGGATATTTTTTTGCGTCCATCGTGTAGCACCTTTTTGCGTCGATAGAGCGTGACTATTGCAGACGGCTCACTGAGCGCGGCGTTGGCATTGGCTGAGATGGAGTCCAGCCGTTGTTGCTGCGCGCTGATTGGTTCGTGTTTTTCGTTGATAACTCTTTAACAAAGCCGTGGAGAACATTTTACTAAACAAAAAGTTATTTCAAATCACCTCAGGCATGACCTCACTCAAGGCAGTACAACATTTTTGTGACACGCTGTATACAACTACATATCTTCACGTTAGAGATAAACTTTAAAGAAAATGTATATATTTTTTTAAATTGTGAATACACAAAACAATTAATTATATTAATGTTTTTTTCATTTTTGTAACATTATTAACAGCCTTTATTCATTTCCTCAAGTGCTCGACGAAAATAATGTTGCGAAAATACAAAACTTGCATTCATTTGTTCAACGAAGACGAAAACTGAAAAACGCTTATACAAAGAGACACAATATATTTTCTTGACCAGTACTTTAGAAATATCAAGCATTCAAGTCGGAACGTTATCTCCCGTGTGCTCGTTTTTATTTCCCGAGAAAACACAATTTACGATTTCGTGTTCATCCGTCTAATAAATTCGACCGCGGTCTTTTATATCAGGGTTTCTGTACAGCCCGAAGCCAGTGAACTGGAAGCTATTGGAGCAAGCGACGAAGTTGAAGAAATCAATGTCGGTTTGGACAATAGTAATTGCAGGTTCCTTCCGAATCGCAGAAATCGGTGATACCTTTAGAATATTCAGCGCTGATATTGTTGAAACATAATGATTTTCTGTTGAAATTGTGGGGGAATCGGTATCTTCTATCCCATATTAATTTAACAAATAATATTACTATTGTGTTTAACAAATTTTTGTACCGTTTTTTATAATTGATACATCGGTGCTCTTGATATTTTTTTTTGTTAATTGAAGTATTTATCTTCACTTTAAGTAGAAAAAATCCCAATGGTCTATATTAACAAAGTTTTGTAATATTATTTTTGTTAGTTAAATTATTAAATATTTTTACATTATCGCAATTGTTATTACATTTTATACACAGCTGCATCTGTTGGTCATTTGGAATTCTGGCAACATAAAAATGCGTCGATCCTTCACAGAAATATAGTTTTAGCATTTCGAATGTGTAATTAAGTATTAATTGATCTTGAGAAAAAATTGAGAAAAATTACAATTTTTGGAGGATTTGTATAAGTTCAGCAATTTTGTTGATTATAAAATCATTTCGAATCTCAAAAGAACCTGTCTAAGAATTAATAGAAACAAATGCACAAAATTGGAAAGAATCGATTTTTTAATAGATTTAGGTATCCATTCACATCGAATTCAATTTTTTCTATTTCGCATTGATTTCTGCATAAAACATAGTATACACCAGTCAAAGATATTTGAGCCTACATTACCAACTAGCTAATAGCCGCAGGCCATTTGATTCATCGACGTTCTTTGTGGTAGAAATACTACTGTTAAACAAAGATTAAATCTTTTCCAATCTGTTTGATCGCCTCTAGCGAAAATTTTTCGACCATTTTCCTCTTTTCCAAAAAATACATTGTCATATCGCAGAACGAAATCGCATAAAGGAAATCTATTCACTGACAATTTCGTTTTTATAGTTCTTACTTTATAATATTGTTTCTATGACCCGTACATGGCACATTTGCTTTTACATTTACGAGATATTTGTTTTGGACATTTTTAAAAATATTTAGATAGACACTTTATAAACTAGGTAATTAACACGTACACGTATTATCGTGTTTGGATACGTTCTGGTTTTGTTGTGAGATATGTTTGTTTAATTCCCATTCCATCAACCAATAATGTTCCTAACACAACTAAAAATCATATCACATCAGCCATTCCACCCCTATCGACAGACCCCATTAGAAATCGACGAATAAATTTCGTCAAATATTTCCATTCTTTCAAGAGTCTATTCAATTGCCTGACAGCAACTGACCATCATGTTTGTTAAAGCGGTTCTGAACGTGTCCTAAAACACACAATACGACATAAAACATAACACAATACACAATAAAACATACACAATAAAACATAATCATATCACTTCAGTCATTCCACCCCTATCGATAAACCCCATCAGAAATCTCCAAAACTTCATCAAACGTTTCCATTCCTTGAAGAGATTATTTAAACGATGCTTGACTGGGACTGATGATCATGGCTGTTGGGGAGCAGTTCTAAACATGTTTAACTAATACGAACCAATAATCAAACCCCAAACTAACCAGAATTCTTCTAAAGTGCTTCATCAAACATTCCCATTCGTTCAAGCGATGATGCAACCGCTCGACCGCAGCTTATCATCATGTTCGTTAAAGAGCGGTTTGGAACATGTTCTGAGACACACAATACGAATCAATAATGTACCTAATACAAACCAATCCATAATCATATCACATCAGCCATTCCACCCCTCGCAACAAAACCCATCAGAAATCTCCACGAGAAATCTCAGAAATTTTTTCAGGAGATTATTTAAGCGATGCTTGACTGGGATTGATGATCATGGCTGTTGTGGAGCAGTTCTAAACATGTTTAATCTAACATGTCCAAACATGTTTGACCTAACATGTCCAACGTGTTTGATACCGAACCATATCACATCAGCCATTCCACCCCTCGCGACAAAACCCATCAGAAATCTCCGAAACTTTAACAAACGTTTCCATTCCTTCAAGAGATTATTTAACACGTTGATCGCCCAGCGTAATTCGGCTAAGTTACCCGCGGGGCCCAAATCCGACCGTCGGTACACAGAACGAAAATAGTGCGAAAAGTGGGAATTCATATTGTATATCCTATATACAATATCCTATTTTTAATTAACTCGAACAAGAAGAGCGTCACCCATATTTGGGTGACGGGGTCCCCACGGAAGCATACCCGTCACCCAGATATGGGTGACGTGGCGATCAACGTGTTAAGCGATGCTTGACTGGGACTGATGATCATAGTTGTTTTGACCTATCATGTCCAAACATGTTTGACCTAACATGTCCAAACATGTTTGACACCTACTGCAAACCAATAATAATGTCACATCAGCCATTCCAATCGCCAAACCCCATCAGAAATCTCCGAAACTTTATCAAACGTTTCCATTCCTTCAAGAGATTATTTAAGCGATGCTTGATTGGGACTGATGATCATAACTGTTTTGACCTAACATGTCCAAATATGTTTGACCTAACATGTCCAAACATGTTTGACACCTACTGCAAACCAATAATAATGTCACATCAGCCATTCCAATCGCCAAACCCCATTAGAAATCTCCGAAAGAGCTTCATCAAACATTCCCATTCCTCCAAGCGATGATGCAACCGCCCGACCGCAGCTGACCATCATGGCTGTTAAAGAGCGGTTCTGAACGCGTCAGGAAATAATCGTGCAGCATTCTGTTCTTTGTCGAGCCACTGTCTGTTCACTTTTGTTCCCGGCTGCATGAGCGCAGCTCCTCGAGTGCAGTGCATTCCGACGCAGACGCACGCAGGAATGGAAGCGTGGGAGATGGAAAATAAACGGGGGTTGAAGAAGGAGTCACGAAGGGAGTAGGGGGGTGGTAGATAGGGCGGTTGGTACGGAAAAGGAGGAGCCTCCGACGGTGCACGCCGTAATTTGAATTCCGAGTGAATTGAGTTCGAGCTTCGCTCCTGGTGAGACGCTCTGTCGAATAACGCCAGCTCCTAGGCCTGTCTGGTTTAATGGGACATTTCCTCGCACCCTCCCCGAACCCGATCGTATAAATAAATAATTAAGACAACTATCTCTCTTTCACTCGCGCTCACTTCCTGAATGACATTTTTTCGGGCTCGTTTGCAATTCATTCGGACGGCAGCAGCCGCGCAAAGCTTCTCCAGGAAACTTGGACCACCTTCCGAAAGTTTCCCCGATGAATTAAACCGGCGCTAGCGGTGCCGCCAACTACTTCGGACTATTTTCGAATGGCCGTCGGAAGAATTTGGATTGAAATACCGGCGGGTGATTTAATCCGCATCGCAGCCTAAATATTCCAATTTAGCCGGGAATTATTCTTTGGTTTATTGCGCCCGGCGATGAGTCATGGCCAGTGTTTCTGTAGTCATTGTCCCCCTCGTCTTGTTGACGTCTTTACATAGCGGAGATAGTGGCTTTGAATTTATAGCTCGGGCTTTGGAGGCGATGTCTCTATTCGTTGTTCAGGCTTAATCCTTTTGGTCCTGCTGGAACGTGTGTGTCACTCTGATGCTTTTGATCCTCCGTTAGACCATGTCGTCCATGCTGGTTTACTCGACCATACACTACTACCTCTGATTAGTTTCTACGACAATTTGACTGCGGATCTTTATGCGAAATACAAATCGCCTGCGTCAATTGCGAGAGGCAGGATTCAATTCCATTCTTTCAATTTTATAATTATTTGAATTGCATTTACTCATTTTTGTTTAATTAGTGCAGAAAATCAGTTCAATGACAATAAAGCAATATGTGAGAATATTTTTATTTTGCCAATATTGTGTATTGTGCAGTCACAGAGATTCTCTATAAAGAGTGTCTCAGCTGAAGGAGGCCACCTAAATATCTCCTTTATTTTTAATGGCACAAAAAATATTTATCGTATAATTTAAATGGTATCGAAGGAGGAATGTCATAGAAGAACAATTGCTTTCGTCCGGTTATTTTTTCAGTTTTTTCAAGGTCATCGTTATTTTTTATCGGGAAACTTATTGTTTTTATTCCATCTTATAGCGGCTGAAAAAATACATTTGAGTATGCTCAAGTCATTAACAAGATGGAATAAAAAAATAAGTTTCCCGATAAAAAATAACGATGACCTTGAAAAAACTGAAAAAATAACCGGACAAAAAAAATGTTCTTCTATGATATTTCTCCTTCAATGCCATTTAAATTATGACATAAATATTCTTACGTGTCATTAAAAATAAAGGAGATATTTAGGTGGCCTCCTTCAGCTGAGACACCCTATATATTGTAGTGTTTCATTAAAGCAATTATCGTGCTTAAATAATTTTATAATACATCTTTGGATAACGTATTTTCAGTTTCTAGGTTTAGTAACAGCAAACTGTTAATAATAGAGAATTGTTAACAAGTTGAGAGCCATGGGAGTTACATTTAGCAAGATTATTTAAAGGTTTCTAATTCCCCTAGCTAGGGTTGCAGAACTGAAGTGTTAATCTAAACTTTAATGTAAACTGTTTCTAACTAACGTAACTTCATGTTTTTAATTAATGTTAAGTTAATGTTAAATATTTCTTCTAATCATACTAAAATGTGAATATCAACTACTTCTTTACCTGCCATAGAATAACCATGTGTGGTTTGATTAATATTTTGCAAGTTTCAATTTATAAAGACACAACTTGGTTCTGATGTTCGTAATTAATACTAATCTTCAGATATATTTAATGAATATTCAGTCCACAAGAGATTCTCAATAGTTCCAAACTATTAATTAAATTAAACTGTATAATTTCATTGGGGCATTGTTCATTTAATCGACTGCGTCATTAAAATATTCCTGTGAAACTTGAATTATTCCAAACCGTAGGTCTGTGTCTAGACTATGAATGAATGCACACTGATACCATTGTACGGGTTTGAGCACTTGCTCGTGAGAAATAGCGCAAGAAGACAAAACTATAGTCATGCCAGACAAGTGGTTGTTAGTCCCTAAAGTTTCAAGGGCTGCACTGCCAGAAGCAAAATTGTTTCAACGTTAAAATCGCTATAATATGGGCTACATTGAAGGTTGACGGCGAAATTGTTTCGACCCACCCGCACAGTATTGTTTTAAATAATAAATAGACACGATTGTTATTATGCTATCACAAAAATGTAACAATGCCATATATAGTTTTCCTATTATTTAATACTATAGTATAGCTATATAATTATTCTTATTGAGTGTATGTATATTTAGAATTAATATTTTAGGAAACATTTAGGTTGTAACCACAGATTTATAGTACATATATTATTTCTTATAGCTACAACATTGATTAAGCGAATAAAAAGAGTTCATGTATACATTCTTGTGGGTTCTCAAATAATTATAGCATCAAATAGTTAATAATATTATAACATAAATTATTAGATATTGATTCTAGAAATAACATTTATAAACCCACTTTTAAAAATGTTTTCAAAATGCTTAATATCTCTTATACTTAATACAATAGAATTAACAGTTTAAACAAATTTAACAATTAAAAAAGAAAGAGTTACAACAGAACAAGACTAAAATTAAATTAAAAGTGCTTGAACCAACAAAGAATTGTTTGAATCGCCGTCGCGAGCTCAGAAAAACAATCAGAGTGTTTCAAAAAATCCGTAGAAACACACACAGTTCCCATCACTTCTTTCAGGGATCGCCGAACGCGAATCCAACTGCAAGGCAACAATAACGAGAGCAACTTCCAGCGGTGCCGTTTACAATCCAAACCGCTCGAATCCGTTAAACAGAAGCCTCAAGGCGTAAACTCGCGGATGCTTGGAAAACGATTCCCTCCGAGGGCCGGATGAACACAATCGTTCTTACCCCAAGTATTCAATTACACCCCCGAAGCGGAGCACAAAGCCAAAGACGAGCCGATTACGCTCGCTTACAGCCACTTTTCAGGCCGAATCCCGGCGAAAAGCGGCCAGCAATTAGCCCGGAAAACTTTTCCGCCGGATAAACGGAGGAATTCCGCGGCAAACGCGGGTCGTCCACGAGACATGAAAAAGAGGAAACGGAAAAGGGGCGGCTGGCCTCGCTTCAGCTCGCTTCTGCCTAGCTTCTGCTAGCTGCGAGTTGGAAGAGGCCAGAGCTCTATCAGACAAGTGGCCGCCATCGGAGTCGAGGCTCTCTTCTGAACCTCGGACCGCAATGGCACAGACCACGAGACTACTCGAGAGGCACGAGAGCGCGACACTGGATGTCTCAAATTAAAGTGAAACGTCGCCAGGAAACAGCCTTGTGTTCTACAGGGTGATTCACTCGCTAGCGAATCGAACGCACTTCCGTCAAAACATCACAACGGGAAACGAATTTTCACGGTTACACTTACGAGGGTAGTCCCAGAAGTACCCGACCTAACAAAGAAAACACATAACGTTTGGGAGAAAACATTTTTATTTCTTAACCGACTTTCCTTTTAGTTTGATATCCTCTTTATATTGGAGCCCGCCGAGCTCCTCAAAATAGCCATCAATCGCAGACTCCACCTCTTCATTCTTGGCAAATCATTTGTCATTTTATCAAATTTGGAAAGAGAAAATAGTCTGGAGAGCTACATCTGGCGAATAGGGTGCATAAGGAAGCAATTCGAACTTTAACTCATTATTTTGACCACCGCGAGACCGGATGTATGAACTGGTGATTGGCATTGTCGTGATGTAACAACACTTTCTTTTTCGCTAAATACAGTCGTTTTTCTTGATTTCATTAGTGGAACGCTGCAATAAGTTCGCATAATACTAGCCGTTGATTGTTTTTCCTTTTTGAAGATAATCAATGAAAATTATCCCACACGCATACCAAAAAACTAACGTCATGACCTTGCCAGCAGAAGGAACTGCCTTCGCCTTCTTCGGAGCCGATTCTCCTCTTTCAATCCATTGTTTTGACTGTTCCTTCGACTCAGGTGTGAAGTGGTGGACCCATGTTTCATCCATGGTTATGAATCGACGCAAAAACTTGGCTTTATTCCTGCAAAACATCGCGAAACACTCGATTGAAACATCCTCACGACGCTGTTTTTGTTCCACTGTTAGCAAACGCAGCCATCGTTCGCATGTCCAAATTTTCAGTCAGTATGCGATATACAGCACTTTTTCAAATGCCCACCATGTCTGCTAGCTCGCGCACTTTCAGTCGACGTTCATCCAATACCATTTTGTGGAGTTTCTTCACCATTTCTGGCGTGGTTACTTCATTTTTGGTCGACCACTGCGATTGTCGCCTTGGCAGCGTGTACGGCCCCGTTTAAACTCTACCACTCAATATTTTATTGTCGTAAACGAAGGAGCAGACACCCCCAGAGTAGAATCAATCTCGGCTTTGATATTGGTTGGACCTTTCAATAACGATCATTATGTGCCCGCTGAAATATTTATTTAATGCGCTAAAAACATATATTTTATAACAAGTTTAAGACTGTAGAATGTATCTCTTCTACAAGACTGAGGCATTATAAAAAATGCAGTGTAGAACAAAGTACATAAGTTTGTTTAATTATCGTGCAAAAACGGTTCGGCACTAAACATGTTAAGGGGGATTTTCCTTTCCAAGATTGCAAGGGTGTGGGATGCGCCTTCTCATTTTTTGATAAAGCAAACATGAGGTTTTTCAAAAGTGCTAGATAAAAGATCAATCTAGACCGCTGTCTCCCTCAAAAGTTCTACTTTAATTTGCATTATTCTAGATAACTACATGCTGCCGAATATAGTAAGGTTGCATTTACTGTCCGCGATCGGCTATGCGATCACTGTCCAGTGTCATGCTGTCCTTCTCTACGTTCGGCTTTCTTTTGTACTCTCGGCGCGGTAAAAAATAATGTCGGTATGCGATCCCTGTCCGTGCAGAACACAAGGCTGTTGGACAGTAAACGCGACTTTATTGTAATGCAAATTGCGCCTCGTAAACGTAAAAGTAAGACTTTTGAGAGTTCTATCGCTTTGGACTACTAAAAATCCCCATCTTTGCATTATCGAGAAATGGGAAAGTGTATCTCGAGCCCTTGCAATCCTGGAAAGAAGAACACGTCCTTAAGTTTTTACGAACAACATCTGTTTCTTTCCGACTTGAGCATGGCTTGACAAAGTGAGAGCGACCCGAGTCGTTTTAGCAATTAGAAGAAACAATGGTTTATTAAAGGACGCGCAAAAAAGAGATTTTAAAGAAATTGCAGTTTTTGTAGGTTACATGATAAGTAGACTGCGGATCTTTATGGATTTATGAAGACATTGGTTGGGTGAAATATAAAACAATAACAGATTAGCAAAAGAATGTTGTAACGTTGTTTTTAATTAAACAAAATCATTAAGGGATGAAATCAATTTTATTTTGTTCCTGCTGCCCACAATTAATGCAGAACATTTTTATTTTGCATAAAGATCCGCAGTCTAATGATAAGCTAAAAAAGCTTATAATTTATTCTAATTTAATTTAATAATAATTTTAAATATCTTTTTGTCCCTGACAATAGTTTCGCGAAGAGTAGGGCTGCGTCACGTAAATTTAACAGTGCAAATTCGATGTAATTTACGTATACGTGCACACAGCCATCTCCGTTGCAATAATCGTCGTCGTCAAACTCCCGATGGCGGAAAAGCGATACGGGCCTCTTCACCGACACTTAAGTGTATTCGAAATTATTCGGTTCCCGCTCTGATGTGGTGACGTCACTTGAGTCCACTACCCAGTGAATCACCCTGTACGTCCCCTGCCCTTTCTTCAGCTTTGCTCCCATCTTGTCCCGAGACGTCCCGCCATGTGACACGGTGGCAAAGGTCAGACCTGCCTCGGGAGACTGGCCGTGATTCGGGGAAGATCGATGAACACCAGGAACTGGGAACTTGGCTTCACCGAGATAGAGGAACGCTCCGGGTTAAAACGGAACGATTGCTACCGTTGTTTTTTCTAGCGCGTCACAGCGCCCCGAGCGATCCTGCGAATCCTCTGCCCTATCATGGTCGGGGAATGGAGATGTTTCAAGACGTTTAGTACTTTTTTTTATAGTGGTAACACCGAACGCGCCGTGGTTACTTGGAAACTGTGCCACAGTCTTTTCAACAGGTAACTGCTGTGGAGAGTTTTAGGACTAGACTGCGGATCTTTATGCATGTATGAAGAAAATGGTTGAATGAAATATAAAACAGTAAAAGATTTGAAAAATTTAAGAATATTGTGATATTGTTTTTAATGCAACGAAGTCATTAAGGGATGAAATCAATTTTTATTTTACTTCTGCTGCTCACAATCAATGCAGAACATTTTTATTTTGCATAAAGATTTTTGCATAAGGTCTATTTAGGACAAATGATGGGTTTAGGAAAATGATTTTAAAAATTTAAGAGAGATATTGTTTGTAATTTACTAAAATTATTCAATGCGTAAGTAAAGTTTTCTTTGATTCCTGTTCCTCACAGTTGATGCTCACAATTTTTATTTGTCTTTCCACAGCGAAAAGCAAAATTGAATCACTGAAATTATTTCTTTAGAAAATTTACTTATATGTTTATCGACACAGGAACACAAAAAAACTAAAGAGGCACATGATTTTACATTACTTTCAAATTAAAAAGTAATTAGTATTTTAATTCTGGTACATATTGAATTTACTTGTTACAGTATTTCATTCCCGACTCAATTCTGCACCAGTCAAAAACACTGATCAAAAAATATATTTAGAATTTCATTTTACAAGCTTTGACTGTTCTGACACATGCAAATCGTTTTGGTATATTTGTTACTAGAGTTTTAAAACATTCTCGAAATTTTTCTCTACTTGCTTCCATAATTGCTTTAGTAAAGATGATGGAGAGTGACATCGTAAAACAAAAGACAGGACCTTATAAGAATTTATTGAGGAATTTCAGGATAATTTAAAGATAATGGAAACAATACAAATTCAATTTATTTTTGCAATATTCTTAAGATTTTGATCTCCATTGCTCCTCTACTTGCTTCCATAATTGCTTCAGTGAAAATGATGGAGGGTGATAGTCTTTTTTTAACTGCCCCTTCTAGAAAGCCCATATTTTTTATAGTTTATACGAATTTGTTGAGGCATTTCAGGATAATTTAAAGAAAATTAAGACAATACAAATTGAATTCATGGATCTCACAGCACTGAAGAGTTAATTAAAAGAGTTTGACTTTTGTTGAATACTTCGGATCAATATTTCGGGCAGCCAACAATTACTACATTAAATACAACGAAGATATTCAAATGTAAATGATCCATGTCGTATATTGGAACACCAAAGTCCTGCATAATTAACCAGCACAGTGAACCATTTCTACAGAAATGGAATTTTGGAAAATGGAATACAGAAAACGATGCAAATATGACTGCGGATTTTATGTATTTATGACAAAAATGGGTACGTACAATTTAAAACAGTGGAGATATTAAAAAGATTTAAGGCCACCAGTGTATTTGTTTCACCTTAATAAGATAATTAAAAGAAGAATGAATTTCTTATTTGGCTCCTGTGTCTTGCAATCTGCAAACATTTTTTATTTTGCATAAAGATCCGCAGTCTAATGATCACAAAAAGGATCTTACATTCCTCTTTCAGTCAGAAAATTTATTTTTATCTGCGTCACAACTGATTGTGTGTAAGGGTAATTAAAGGTAGTGCTACGGTAGTTAAGTGTACTAAAGACAGTTTCTTATTCTAGCAAATAAATAATACCTGAATTATATTCTACATAACCCAGAAACTCCTAAAAACTGTTTGCAATTAGTAATGTGTAACTAACAGACACATGAAATTTGTCCAGGTTCTGCCCTGTGTGCACAAAATGTATACGATATAATATTGGGTTGGCAAGAAAGTAATTTCGGTATTTTAAGGTGAAATGAAACCCAATTTTGTTATTCGAAATGTAGCTGTCACAGCTTTATGAAAATAGCCAATAACTTTATTAAGCTACCAGAAAGATGGCGGAAGACTATCGAACAAAATGGAAAATATTTGATCGACTAAAGTTCGTTGCTAAAAGAAATTTTTATTTCATCTTAAAATACCGAAATTACTTTCTTGCCAACCGAATAGGGTAAGGTTGCTCAAGTCGTATCACTTGAATTTTGAACGAATTACGGCCACAACGGCAACCAAATATACATCTGAGTCAACCAAGTTGCTTTACGTACTATTGTTTGCCATAAACCAGCCTCATTATAAATCCTGTCATCAAGTAAGTTTATTTCAATTTTCTTATAATTTTCTGCATATTAGGGTTTGTCGGTTTTTGAAAGAAAATTTTGCAAACCGAAAACCGGGTTTTTTCAGTAAAAAAACCGGTTTTAAATTTATACATAACACTTATATTAATCCGCTATAATGATTTCGATGTAATCAAAAAGTACACAGCTAGTGGTATAGCGGAGAAAGGTCGGGGAACATTATTGCCTTGAACATTTTTGTAGAGGAAAATGTCGCTTCAAATAACCTCGAGAACCTCCCATTTCCGGGACGATCACGAAATTTGGGACACCCTGCATACATATATATGTGGAAATGAAAACACCGCATAGAGACTGTGATGAAAAATGCTATGGAAATAGCAATAAATAAATATCTGCAAGAACCTGAAGAAGCGATTTCCTCCAGTCCTCAAACATTAAAGAAGGAGTTTTTGATCTTAGAGGCTACAAATAGAAGAACAAAAAATTTAGATTTATTATTTAATGCTTTAAAGACAATTAAGCCCAGTTCAATAGCAAGTGAGCGAGTTTTTTCTATTTCTGGAAATTTTGTGTCCGAAATAAGGACACGACTAAGCAATAAATCAATTGACGTTCTTTGTAATAATAATGTTCATAAATATTTGTTAATTTCTGTGATTCTTTAAGGGTATTATTTTGTCAATTCTTTAATAAATAAAAAAAAATTAAAAACTTCTATTCTAAGTTGTAAACATGTCTTATTTTTTATCTGTAAAAATCCGAAACCGGTTTAAACCGGTTTCATGGAAAAGTTAAAAACCGAAAACCAGTTTTATAAAAAGTCGCTTTTTGTATAAACCCTACTGCATATCAGAGATTTGAGGCTTTCACGGCCCGGCATCATACAGTTATTTCTGTTGAGGTTTTCGGGTGTAAGCCGTGTCCTAAAGGAAAAGATTTCCCAACGTTTCGCAAGCACTGCAGCTAGCTTCATCAGGGGGTCGGAAGACACACTGATACTGGTGTGTGCCTGATTTGTGCTCCACTTATATAGTGGAGGTTGCTCATGTTCTGGTTCAGTGAGCACCAATCAAAGTAGACTTTTAATTGGGCGGCCGAACAATTAAAAGTCTACTTTGATTGGTGCTCACTGAACCAGAACATGAGCAACCTCCACTATATAAGTGGAGCACAAATCAGGCACACACCAGTATCAGTGTGTCTTCCGACCCCCTGATGAAGCTAGCTGCAATGCTTGCGAAACGTTGGGAAATCTTTTCTTTTAGGACACGGCTTACACCCGAAAACCTCAACAGAAACCTACTGCATATGTTTGGTAGTTAATCTTGCAAGTAAATTATTGATAAAATTATGTTCCTTATTAAATATAAATTCAGTAGAATTTATGTAATCGTTTGGTCGAAACGAAATCGTATTAATTTTATTGAGTTAGGTTATGTTTACTTCTTAAATTTAATTTGTGCCGTGTTTTAAGTCATACCCATATGAGATTCCTAAGTCGTACTACCTCGTCAAAACATAAAAAATGCGGCAAATAAAAGAAACGCAGTAATTAATAAAAAGGAATTGGCATTAAAAATTAAAAAAAAGAAAAGCGATTGGTTTTGTTCTATTTGTGGAGACTACCGGGAGGAAAACATGATTCAATGCTTCAAATGCAAATCATGGGTGCACGATGTATGCGCTGGAGTTGACAAGGGAACAAAATTTGTATGTGATGTTTGTACTAACTGAATACCTATGTGTTATGTAAACAGATTAATGAAAAATAAGTTTTAATTATTATAGTTGCTTAATTGAATTCTCCTGTACGACTTAGGCTATAGGTGGTACGACTTAGGAAACCGGTTACTTTAGTCGTACCGATGTAAGTTTTTAAAGATTTAGTTTATTTTACGTGAAAGCACATAGATTTTCTAATTTCGTTATAATAAATCACACCAATATTAACACATTTAATTTATATTTGTTTTATAAATCCTAAGTTTTATGCGGTTTTTTTCTTAAGGGCCACGACTTGAGCAACCTTATCCTAAAATACCGAAATTCCTTTTTTGTCAACCCAATATATTGTTTTATAAAAAGGACAAGACTGAATTTATTTAGATTTTCACAATTTTTATAATAAGTGAAGAAATTTATTGAATACTTTCTAATGGAAGCACATCTTTATAATTTCAATAATTAAAAAATAAACAATATGAAAGCGGTCATTTGATCGGTCGCTGTTAAAAACGCCGGGTCCATTTTCATGAAACCGGAGTAAATAATTTGGGTGCAGCGTGCTCGCATCGAAACCATTAATATCATCCGGTCCAGCGCAGCGTTCCGAAACCGCGGCCGGGTCCCGAGAGGTCTTGCCAGACCCGATTTAATCTCGTTACAGTGGAAAATCCTAAGAAGGAAGAACCGTAGGAGTCCGGCATTAACACCGGCAGCTGCGACCCTCTGTTCGACTGTTCTCTCTCTCTCTCTCTCTCTCTCTCTCTCTCTCTCTCTCATTCTCTCTGTGTATACCACCTTTTTCCACCTTAGGGGGAGAAAAGTTTCCGGGAAGGAAGATTCGAGGGCAAAACAGGGTCGTACAAGTATCCGATGCCGCGTCCGCCAGAGGGTTCCCCTGATTACTTGCGCCAGCGTAGACGAGGCTACTTCAAAGACGAGTGGTAGCTGCGTCCCGAATTAAAGAGGAACGGCCGCGGCCACGGGGACACCGCAAGCCGGTCTCTCTCTCCTGCTCCCTGTTCCCTGCCTTCAAATCTGAGTTACAGACTTCGTCGGACGCGAGTTTTAAGCGGTTGTACACGCCTTTGAGCCCGCGGACCGCGGCTACAAAGAGTATTAGAACGGACGGTTGAGAATCGTAGTTCACGAAACCGCGGCGCAGACAGCTCTTCCCGTCAGCCTTGATCTCGGGGTCTGGCGCTGCGGCGGTTTCGAACGGTAATCAACGAAATTAGTGGACATTGTGCAGACCGCGTTCTGGCTAGCTCGCGCGATAATAATTTAGGTTACCATTCCCGTCCCTGTTGACGTTATCATGCTAACCGCCGCGCCACGACTGAGCAAATGCTCCCCGAAACCGTGCCGAGTTGTTCATTTAATTTTGTCCGTTTCTATTCTACGCAGGGAATTCAAACTCTGTTCATATTCTTCTGCATTCCCTTTGTTTAATTTACCCGTAATTTTCTAATTGTCTTTTTAACGGCAAGGCAGTTCTCATATAGCAGACGACGTCTTTAAGACATCCATTTTACGTATATTTTAGGTCTGAAAGTCATAAGAAGACGTCTTTAAGACAATAAACGGTGTGGTTTTTATATACCCATAATCTATTTAGCAATATGAGCATTGATATTATTTGTTCGAGTTCATATTTTTGCTTCAATTTCAATTTTTATTTTGATTTTAATCGTAATTTTGATTTTGATTATATTTATTGCGCTTTTAATTGCATTTGTTATTTTAATTACACTTTTCATGTCAATTCCACGTGCATTCTTCTAATAAAGCTAGCTATTTATTGGTTCAACTTTAAATTCGTTTTTGTCGGAATCTATTTGTGCTCTTCCCTTCTTTTATTTCAATTAATGAAGACCTCCCGATTGTCCTACGAACGTCTCATAAATGTGTTCTAGACGTCTTTAAGACGTACTGTTTTCTGACACAAGACGTTCAGGAAACGTTCGAAAGACGTTCGTAGGATATTCGGCACATGTTTAATGACCTGAATGTCCAACGGCAGATGTGTTAAAAATGTTTGTAAGACGTCTTTGTGCTATCTGGGTTGAGAATTTCTCAATGAATTTCATTTATTAGAACCAGGAGAATAGTTTTCTTTCGTTAGAAGTAGACAGCGGATTTTGTGCATTTATGACAAAAATGAGGAAGTGTAATGTAAAATAACAAACACATTAGAAGAATTTAAGAATGCCGTTACATTATTTACATTAGTTACATTATTTTCTATTTCACTCCAGTTTCTTGCGATTCAGGTAGAAAATGTTTATTTTACATAAAGATCCGCTGTCTAGTTATAGGTCAATGGGCTCGGGACGGCTGTCACTTTGTTCTCGAGTGGGCCGAGATGTAGTGGCACACTACAAAGTGGTCGGCCGTACAGCGATCATATACACAACTGTATGTCAATTTAATTTTGATATATGTTCTATACCTATATCTACACTCCCGTCCATAAATCATTGAACGCTTATTACTTATCTTCAACAAAATGGTAATTGAAGCATACAATCTTCGAGCTGGATTTTATTGTTCCATTTTGATTAGATGTAGCTATTATACGATAATATTTGAATGTAAAATTAAATATATATATATATATATATATATATACACTCCTGCTCAAAAGTATTTGGACATATCACCTTTATGAAATGTGTGGTATTTTAGCATTGTTATTTTAATAGCATAAATAAAGGTTTATCGAGTAGGTTTGACACATACAGATAGTTTACTTTGTTCTTTCATTTCTCTGTGAATTCATGGCTTTAGCGTGGCCTGCTGTTGTAAAGAAACTTAAATAAACATATATAGAATTAAAATAATTTTGTAGAAAATTTTAATACAGTAAAGTCGCGATTTGTTGTCGGGTATGGGATGATTGTTATTCACTCCACTGCCAGCCAAGGAAGGACAGCGTATGGGAAAGAAAGAGACGCGGACAGTCGCCGTCACCGGCACAGTTCAAACGCCCGTGTTTTCTCTTCGATCCGTACTTACATGCTGTCTTTCTCTACGTTCGACTTTCGATTGAACTCTCGGCCGGTCGGCGCGGTAGACGCAGTCATAAAGAAATAATGTCGGTACATATGCGATAGTTGCCCGTGCAGAACATAGGCTGGTTGACAAGAATCGCGACTTTGCTTAAAGGGGTAGCTATGTAAATAATTAAAATTTGTGTAGAATGAGTAATGAAAAAATTAATAGCCAGGATGCCATATGTAGGTTAGAAAGAGATTTAACTAGATTATCAACTAGATCAACTTGATTGCATAAAGTTTATATTAAATCCTTCGAAGATTCCGTGTTGGTTTCAGGTAGATATCAGAATTGGACAAGTGTCCACATACTTTTGAGCGGGAGTGTACATATAAGTACTATTTGAATAAATATTGGAAGAAAGAGATTGAGAAATTGTGGGATGATTATGGACAGCTCCAGAAACAAATTGGAAAATATAAGAATAATAATTAAAGTTTAGAAATATATAGGATATTTTGGTCAGATTTGATTTATGTTATCTACGTTAGAAAAAATTAGTAAGTACCATTTTTATTTCATAATAATATAGCTCCTTTAATAATAAAAAATTGTTGATTTATGGACAGGAGTGTATGTATAATATGCATAATTGTCCAATTCAGGAAATGTTTGCTCTACGATTTATTCTACAGTTTCAGTGATTAGAACTTTTTGTAGAAATTGTTGAAATTGACATAAATTGCATGCTCCAATAGCTGTATATTAACTGTATATTAATTATTATAGTATGTTCTCCAATAGCTGTATATTAACAAAACCAAAATAGAATTTTATTTCAGTTTGAAAGAAATTATTGACATACATTTTTATCAGAATCTGTTCAGAATCTTCATTACGAGTGAAACACGATATCGTAAGGCAAGAGGTTAAACACAACAAACAATTAGAATCATTATAAAAATAATAATAGACATATGAAGAGAATTGTTATAAAAATAGCAATAAGAAAAATATCTTTTTACCACAAATTAAGGAGTTGGGAAAGGGTTACCCCCTCTCTGCCAGTACCGGATTAATTGCGTGACATTGTGACGAAACGCGTCACGTGAGCCGCAGCGGAACGTGGAGCACAGCGTCGTGGAAGGGGAAGGTAGAGTGGAGACACAAGTAATAATCTGGGGACTTTGTACGAACCTGCGTATAGTACTTGCAGACGTGCGAGATGAAAACTCGATTGCGAGAAGTTGCAACGATAATATTAAAACGTATACGTTATCAACGTGGAGATCCTCTCTCGGTTGGTTGAAAATCGAAATTCCGAGGGGGCGAGCGGCAGTAATCGATGGATGCACGGAAGAAAAAGAAAGTTTATCGGGGCGAGGAGTGTGACTGGTAAATGAAACGAATAGAAAGACGAGCGACTCGTAGGTAGTTGGCAGCGAATACAGCGAGATAAGAAAAAAGTTGGAGGTGAAATATAAGTTCGACGGAGATAGAAGGGTGCACGGCGAACCGTGCCGGTATTACCGGGAATTCTGGAATATAGGCGGAAGCTCGGGAGAGGGCAAAACAGAGGGTCATGCAGACAGATAGCACATTTTTTATTCGGGGCTCAAGCTGCGCTGAGAAGAACTGATGGACCGTGGTGGATTCGAACGATAGTTGATTGTAGCTTGCGAATCCGGATGAAAATAAATCGCAGGCCTCGCTGCATGAAAGTTTCACGCGCCAGGAAATGAGGAGATTCCTTAAAGTGGCTGAGCCGATACGATTTATTTGTTTGTCGATTCTTTTATACTACTCCCCTTTAACTCGCGTTCTCCCCGGTGATTATTGATGCGACACTCGGATCGCGGAAACAAGAAAGTTAGGAATACTTGTATCAGCCAAGAGAAAATTGTTTTATAAATATCAATCGCATGCTTGAAATAAAATTTCTCTTTAATTTGTAACTAGACAGCGGCTTTTTTATCTATTTATTGTAAAAATGAGTAAGTCCAATTTAGAACAGTAAAAGTAAAAACGTTAGAGCAATTTTAAAAAACTGTTATATTCTTTTCAGTCTGTTAAACATATTTTGAAAGAATATAAATTTCTATTTATTGCAAAAATGAGTAAGTGTAAATTAGAACGGTAAAAACACTAGAGCAATTTAAAACCACTGTTATATTCTTCTCAGCCTATTAAACATATTTTCAAAAAATATTACAATATCAATTTCTATTTCAGTATTTATAACTTTTATAAATGACTACAGCCCAGAAAATATTCCTCAACCACATATCTGCCAACAGATAATTTAAAATATAATTCTGAATCGTTTGGTTGTAAGTTGCAAGTATAAATGCATGCTTTTTTAAGCACATTATATCATTTTTGACTTATTGAAATTAATAGTTGAGGAAATACATTTTAACGTTTGTCCCCAAGAATTGACTAGGAAAATTTTTCTAAAAGTACTTAGAAGATACAAGTTGTGTTGTGGAGACTTACAATAACCTAGTTATGGCTCATTGTAGATATACATAATTGTGGTTGAAGAGAAGCCACTTGCAGTCAGAATTCATACAAGTGATTGAATATAATTCTGTGCTTTTTTCATTCATTATCTTACGACCAGGTTATTATGTATCAATTCTACACATTCAACCAAAATTACCTTTCCGCTGAACTAAAATATAAAAGTAATGATGGAATAGTGAAAAGTGTGGTTCCCTTTTGGATTTATTTGAATAGTATTGATGTGTGAAGTTGATTTATTTTCTGAAATGTCAGCAGGCGAGATGTCATCGCGATTTCCGTTTAATCGTGATCCCGTCAAACGAATATTTCGTTTGAAAAATCTTTGAGCCACGGCTGAAAGGAAAATTACCCATGCACAAAGTTAGAGTATTTCGAGACCAGTTTCCACTCGCATATTTCCGATTACATAAGCGCCGGTCTGTGTAAACGGTGCAGTATGGCAGTTTACATGAATGCAGGCATCAAAGATGTTTGAGGACCGTTGATATTACGGATGTCTCGACTCTAATCGAGGCACTGGTTCAGACGCTGTTAAACATGCGGTCATTTACGGACGCCATCATTACGGCACACAACAAATACATTTATCCGAGCGGTATTACCTTATAAGCCAGAGCTAAGGAAATAGCTGTGCTATTTCGTCCTAACTTCAGTATTGCTGTGTATAATACAATAACTATTTTAGTTTGTTACTGTGAACTTGCCGAGGAAAATATCAGGTCTCCCGAAAGATCATTTTCAACTCCATAACAACGATTTTACGTGAGATTAAATTTATGAAACTAAAATTTAGGCTGCTCTTTTCTTCACCGGACTCAAAATTTGTGCCATTCTCCTATAAATTATGTATTTGGTATGGAATCGAGTAGATTTGTACCCGGGGCGGCTACAGATCGAAGTTCCGATCAAAAACACTGCAGACTGCTCAACTTAAGCAACCGTAACTCCTGAACCATTGATCCTCCAGGATCGAAACTTTGATCTGCAGCCGCCCCGTGTACAAATCTACTGGATTATATACAAAATACATCATAATTTGTAGGAGAAAGGCACAAATTTTGAGTCCGATAAAGTAAAGTTTACTTACTTATGATGAAGTATGATTGTAAAAATATATCTTTAGGAATATCGGTTTTATAAAGGTCAGCCAAAGGTCACTTTTTGAAAGGGCAAATTTAGAAGATAATATAACATTAATGATTATTATCTAACAAGATTTGACGTTCACATTGCCAAAGTAATTTTTATGCAATTAAAACTTTTTAAAATGGGGGGTCTTGTCGAGAGAAACAAATATTCTAATTTTAGGCTTGTAGTTGAAATTAATATTCTTTATTGCAAAAATATTTCAGAGATAAAGGTGGGCGAGAGTTAATGTTAGAGGTCATTCATGTAGGTGGCACACGTATTTTAGCAAATATCAAATTCCCACGACTGTTACACCCACTCGCAATCAGAAATGTCCGTTGAATTTGCAATTCTAATATTGACGTAGAGCTCAGAGAAAATCACTGTGTATAATTTTCAGTTTGAAGATTATCAGAGAAAATCACTGCGTATAATTTTCAGTTTGGAGATTATTGGTAATCATTATTATTAAACAGTAAAAACGACAGAAGAATTTTGAAATATTATTTTATTTTTAACCTATTAAAAATATTAAGGAAGAGAATAAATTTTTATTACTGTCCAGTTCATTGTAATTCGGGTAGAACATTTTTATTTTGCATAAAGATTCTGTCGAGCTGTCATCATACATTTCTTTTGAATTTTTATACATTTTTACCATATAATCTGTGATATACAAGAAAATTATATAAATAACAATTAATGATATTCTGGTTTTAACTTTGCCAGTAATTTGTACTTAAGAAACGATTAACATTTTAATTCTGTACCAGTTATCTTATTCCTTATTCAATTTTCCACCAACATAAAATACTAATCAAAAAGTACCTAAAAATAGACTTTTTATAGTTAATATTTTTATAATCTTTGTTATTCCATATTTTATATATATCTTATTTATATATTTTATATTCCATATTTTATATGAAACCGAGACTGCAAAATAAAGATTTAACGAATGAAACAAATTTTTCCAAGCATTTTGCATTTCGCAGATCCCAGAATTGATATTCCCTTATTAATACAAAAATCTGCATCATGCTGAATTGCAAAAGCTTCAGGAACATTATTCGTGTAACGGAGATTTCAGCGATGGAATGGGGAAAAATCTCGGATGCGCGAGATTTTAATGTATTCGTTGTGTTTAATTTGTTCGTTCTTTTCAGACAGTTTCTCGGCCAGTTATAATTTTTCATACACTCGTAAACGCATCGGTTAGCATTACTGGAATTTCTGTTATCAATAGCAGCGTGCGCAAAATATTTCGAGCATTGCACGCATACCGAGGAAAATAAAAATCAATCGACAAAACAGCCCTAAATCATAACCGAATCCGAATATTTGAAGTTCGCAGCATTCCATCCAGCATTCATCGGTATTTACCAACCCTCTCTCGACGTTCCCGACTTGCAAAGCGGCGACGCCGAAAGATCGATCGCCCCCCTCTGTCAAATAGTCAGACAGTCGATCTTTCTGTGTTTTGATCCGACAACTCTTGTGACCAACAGGTGCAAATTAAATTTGAATCCTTTTTTTTCGATTTTACTTGTCGATAAAACACACACACAATCTGGTAATAGATCATTTAAGAATTGGCATCTTATGCGACAGAATTTTTAAATATTTTTAACAAACAACAAATTACTGTTAGTTTCACTTTCCTAAATTTATATTGCTGTTGGTCTTTCCACAATAACTGTTTAGTAGATGTAACAAAGTGAGAGTGACTGTGATTTTTAGTTGCATATAAAGTTTCTTGGTCATTTTTGCTTTTGCGATTTCGTTAATGGCATAGACGTTTATACACATCTATTGCCCTCTAAAAGTATAATATTAACCTTGTTTTAATACCATATCGTCGTTGTTTCAATAATTGCTTAACCTTGCTTTAACAATTACTTAACCTTGCTTGAACAATTACTTAAACAGTTAAATAACTGCTCTAATGTTTCCTTGCTTCTAGCAATATAATACATTTTCAAACAATGAGTGTAATAACGCGTTTCAGTTAGCTTTGGCGAATGGCACACGAGCGTCGCGTTGGATAATGGTGATGATCATTTGATAGAGCGCGCAGCATAGTGCGCGATTTCAGCAATCTAGTTCTATTAAATTAATAACGTCCTAGCTTTCGAGAAATGAAATTTAATGCAACTTGATTTATAATCCAGGTACGTTTTCAGGATACAACGATCACATTTCCTAAGCTATGAATAATGTCTTTTATAATATTATATATCCAAGAGTATTCACATTTCGCAGTTTGAATCTAAATGGATCGAATGAATTAATTTATACGATCATATATTACAGTGATAATGAATTATCACGTATCTATTAAACGAAGATAATTCCTTTGTGTCGCGCATATTGCTTATAATTAGATTACGGATTTTATGAATTTATGGGCTTGCACCATTTATGAAATCGTCGAATATACCAAAATGCAAATCTTGGTGGCGGATTAATCAATTTCTCATTCCTTTGTGGTTAATTAAAATTCTAAAATACGCATTTATAGTTCGTATTATTAATTAATTTTAAGGATAGCAGAATTAATACTTCACATTTCCATAATTTTTTACAGTAAATAACTACACACGCCCAGATTTTACATAATGTGAATTAGCATTAATTAGCAGCTTGCTTGAAATTGATTAAAAAATTTCGAGAAAATCGCAAAACCCTAGATTAAAAGTTTTCTTGGTTTAAATGCATAAAACCATTTCTTAATAAATTTTGGAAAATTGTTTTAGTAAGTAACTTTTTTAATAGATGATTGTCGTTAAAAAAATCTAAATTAAGAGATATTAACGCAAAGTATAGAATTTTTAATAAGTGAAAAGAATTTTCACGCGAAAAATTCAAGACTTACTAAGCGAACACGAGGTGCCTCAATTTTGCAAGAATAAGTAAAAGAACGAATAACATTTTTTCAATTAACGCTCCGTTTTTTTTACAAAAAACGAGTTTGAAAGTTCGACGGATTTTCGTGCGCATGCATTCACAGGAAGTAGAATTGGTTGGCCATGATCAGACGCGTCAGCCAATATGCGAACTCAATTTTCTCGAAAACGAAGCGTCAACCGAAAAAACGTTACTCGTTTTGTTTCACTTGTTTTTGCAAATAGAATCACTTCATACTCGCCTGTACTAGTCGTCCTAGGAGTTCATAATTGATTTATAAAACGGTTGTTTCAAATCGCCGGTGTTCTTTCTTCAAATCCGGAACTTTTATTTTCGCGTTCGGCTACGGAAATACCCTGATCTAATTTTTGTTATAACATGTGCTTGATAATCGAATAAAATACAATTTTATTTTCTGTGAAACTTCCTGTGAAACTTCCTGTGATATTCTATGAAAGCTTCAATTTCGTTCTTATTCGAGAACTTGCACAAGCAACAAATTAATAAAGGTCGTCAATGATGAAATTCTATAAAAGTTCCAATTGTATGTATTATTTGAACATTTTTATGAATGCATAAAAGTGTGCGAATGCATAAAAATGCATAGAGTGAACGCATAAGAATTCTATAAAAGTTTCAATTGTATTTACTATCTGAAAATTTTTATGAATAGTGAATGCATAAAAATTTTACGAAAATTCAATTGTATTCTTATTTAAAAAATTGTATAAAAATGAATTATGAAAGCATCATGAGTCTCTCATCAAAATTTCTGTGAACAAACTGTAACTACTCTATTGTAGTAATTGTAAATATAATAATTCAATTATAAAGTTTCCTTAACTTTTTAGAATATTTGGATTATTTTGCAGAATTCTACTGAGTAGACATTGTACTATTTAAGGGTAAAGAGAATAGATATACTGTCATCGACTAATTAAAATGATTAAGGGAAGAAGAACCCCCCCCCCCCAATAATTAACGCAGATTATTTTTAGTTTGCATAACGATCGCAGTCTAGTGATAACCAATTATTATGGTCTGTAGTCTACAGTTTAATCTATCAATTTATAAAAACAAATATGTAGAACCCATACCAAAAAATTCACAATAATTTATTCCGTAACGATGTGATCGATTCGTATCCAATTTTCAATTCCAACGAAATTCCGCCAACTTTTTACTGCAAAACAATAATCTGCAAGAAACATACGGGCACACGCAATCATTTCGAGTTGTCTACGTCTCCATTCAGCTCGGTTGGCAAATAGTTTCTCGAGGCGCAATTGCGGAACGAACGCGCTCAGAGAAAGGAAAAAGGAGTCGCATCGAATACTGGCAAAAATTCGCGCGCCACCCTCCTCGCCGTTCGGCAAAAACGAGAAGGGATGGAGAAGAATTCGTGTCGCGACCCGAATACTCCGCGATTCAGTAAAGCATTAAACATCGGGGGTAAACAGTGAAATATAACGTCAGATAAGCGAGCAAAAATAATGTCACGCTGATGCGGACATCGAGCCGAGGGGTTGGGGCAGACAAGAGCAAGAGGAAAAAAGTTTTTCCCCGTTCGCTGCCGCCGGTATATGCGGGTTGGTTTGAAAAAAAGGAAGAAGACACACGGGAGAAGAAAAAACACAAAAACAAAATACGACGATGATAGCAGTGGTGAGACACAAAAGGCACAATAGGCGGTGAAAACTTTTCTCAGCGATGGGAAAGGAGGCCCGAGCGTACGCGCTGGCAGAAAACCCGGGGAATTCGGGTCAATGGAAAACAGCACAGGGGAAATTGGGACGTTTTTGCCACCCTTTGAAGTTTCCATGAATCTTCTGATCTCTCTCCCTCTTTCTGCTGCCCGGTTTCTTCGGTGTAATTGATTTCTGACAGCCCCGAGCTTCAAGAATGAACTTCGCTTCTTGAATGGGGGTTTTTCGAAGTTTCATCACGGTGACGTTTTCTATGCATGATCGCGAGTCTGAAGTTGCTAGGAAAGGTTATTCGAATTTCGTGCTGGATCGATGTCAGACGGAAAAATAAGAGGATTAACCCGTTGCCTCTAAATGGCGTCTCGGAAACGTGTTTCCTATGGCAAAATTGATCATTTTTAACATTCCCACGTAAATAGTCATACGAATACAATAGCAACCTTATACAACATTATACATTAATTTTCGTTTTAATTCGAAAATCAGATGAAACGATATACACAGTGAATTAATTAAATGGTAAGACTAGGGGTTCATGATAGACGGAGGTTGAGAACATGAAAAATAAGGTGCTAACTACTTTTTCAGTTCTCTTATACAGTAAGGAGCATAACTGATTCCACACACTTTAAATCAGAATAACTTTTATATGAATGGACCATACGACTTCAATTTCTCTGTAAGACTAAAAGAATTAGTTTACTAAACGACGTCTAATAAATAAGTTGAAAAAATGCATTTGGTCGGTATTGTGAAAAACAATAGTAAAAATTGATTTTTACAACTTTTTTAGCTGGGCCAATAATGAAAATTCAAAAGAAGTGTCTGGTCAACTGGTATAAATTATATGCGCTCTGAAAATTTCATTGAAATTGGTTAATTGATTTACGAGCTATAAACGATCAAAAGTGGTAAAAAGGCCGAAAATCTTGAAGAATTGCAATTTTTACCACTTTAAATTGTTCTTCGTAAAATTTCTAATTGTTTTTCACAATTCCGTTCAAATGCATTTTTCCAACATATTTTTTACACATGATTTACTAAACTAATTCTTCTATCCTTACAGAGAAATTGAAGTCGTTTGGTACATTCATAAAAAAGTTGTTTTGATTTAAAGTGTGTGGAATCAGTTATGCTTCTTACTGTATGTCATAGATAATAAGCAAAAGCACACTCCATCTAACCTCCAGATATGAATTTTTAACAGGGACCAGGGACCTGTTATAACCAAAAAGAAGAAAAGTCATGGAATAACAAGTATTTCATCGACTAAAATCGTATTGGTTACAAATAAGGATTATAAGTAACTGAACATTTTTTCTCTTGTTGGTAAATGTTATCGTTGAGAGAAATTGATTTCGATCGCTCATAACAGTTATCGATAAGAGAAATTTATTTAGATCGCTCATAACAGTTATTCGTTGAAATAAATTTATTTCGATCGTTCATAACAGTTATCAATACGAGAAATTCACTTCGGTCGCTCATAACAGTTATTTATGAAGGAAATTTGTAATACTTATTATTAAATAGTACAACTTTCAAATTGCTACAATCAAAATTTAATGTGACAAACAAACAGATTATGACTGTTCTTATGATCTGTTGATTCGTCTTGTTGTAGGAATCCTTCTTAATGCATGTCATAGGCTTGCTCCATCCGAAAAAGATTAGACAACTCAATAATTAAATGAGCAACCAAAATGAATTTTCTCATAAATAATTATTATGAACGAGTGAAAAGAAATTCGAACATCGATAGGTGTTATAAGCGATAGAAATAAATGTCTCTCATCGATAGGTGTTATGAGCGATAGAAATAAATGTCTCTCATCGATAACTGTTATGAGCGATAGAAATAAATGTCTCTCATCGATAACTGTTATGAGCGATAGAAATAAATTTCTCTCTTCGATAACTGTTATGAGCGATAGAAATAAATTTTTCTCATTGATAGCTGTTATGAGTGATCAAAATGAACTTCTCTCATCGATAAAAGCTTTGAGCGATCGAAACAGTTTTTCTTCATCGATAACAATTATCGAGGAGGATTCAATTTTTTGGGCACTAATAACTGTTACTTGTAACCAAAAAGTATAAAAATCGATATTTTTTAGTCATTTCGTTCTTTGAATTTTTTTCTTTATATTTTGTGTATATTATCTTAAATTTCAATAATAATCAACTTTTTATTAATCAGAAAATTTCATTTTGTTTTACTCTACGCTTACTGAAACTACAGTGATTGAATACATCTTTTATTCAAGCACATAATCTAATAAAAATCACGCAAACTGCAAATAAATTCAATCTTATGACTGTTATTATGTGGCAACGCATGCATTTCTTTTAGTGCTTGTTATATTTACTGTTAAATATCTAGCGATTGAGAAGATAAAGGATTAGACGTCTCGCATTATTTATCGAAATTCGATCCACGGTGAAATTTAGTTAAGATGGCGGCCCTCAGTCACCGTGAAAGAAGATATACGATTGCCGTATTAAAAGGTTATCGGTGTTCGAACGGAGATTTCTGCTTAGGAAAGTCTTCGTCGGGGAATCCCAAGTCAACGTCTTTGTATCGCGTTACGCGAATTCGACGCCAAAGTGAAGGAAAATACATTTAACGGCTTGCTGGGTTTTTCTTCGGGGCACTTCCGAGTCTTTCGCTCCCACGTTTCTCCGACGCGTTACCAAATGATTTGATTCCGAAAATATTCGAGCGAATCGAAAACAATTTCTGTTTATCTTTTTGTGATAAGAGCTGCTTAGAAATTCCATTTGTAACCAATACGTTCTCAATTCTCATCAGTTTCAGTAACAATTACATGAGATTTCTTTCATATTATTGTTCTCTGAATATTAAGGATGTTCTGGAGGTACAATGGGAGACAAAAGTACAAAAAATTCGAAATCCATCAATATATGTATTGGCAATGAAAGCCATTCATGAGTATATTTTGCATTAAACTTTTGCGAATACTTCTACCCTCTGTATCTATATTCAGTGGTCTAAACTTGTCGCGTTTCCATGCTAGTGAGAGCATACAACACGACTTTGACGTTTTGTAATAGTTTATAATTTTTTGCTCTGTAACTGTTTAGTGAATCCTAATAAATTTTGAACATAATTAATTACATAATTTTTACTACATATAAAAAAACTGGAGTTTCTAGTTGCGTTTTTTCCAGGTTTAAATAGGGTTTGAAATGGAATTTTATGAATTCTCCATGAAAAGACGTGTTAAAATGTGCAAACTTTAAGTTGCTATAATTCTTAAACGGTACAGTGAATCGAACCCAAACTTTGGTAATTGCATTAATTTAGTAAGAATTATATCTTGTCAAATTTTCAAATATTTTGTTGCGTTTTTATATACCTCCAGAACATCCTTAAATGATTGCGATTCTGCAAATTTTTATTTACACCAACAACAGTTCAGAAATTGAGCAAATAACTATTTCTCTGAAATTCATGGAAAAAGATCAGGAGCACCTCTTTCTTTAAAAAACGGTCCTTCATTTCCCATCCAGCTGAAAAAACTTCACGCGCAAAATGGCTGAATGTCATCCATCAGACAGGGTTTAACTTACTATACTAGTGAAGGAGTATTTATTCAAAACACATGTTTAACGTTTCACGGTATGTTACAATCTGAATACAAATGTTAATTACAAACGAACGTCGGTCGTTAACAACAAATCGATTGTCTGCACGTAAGGACGATCAGTGAGACGTTCGCCAGATCGTCTCAGCTGGTCACCGACGATCGATCGGCACCAACACCAACGTATCTAACATCTGATTGATACCTACACTAGCTACTCAACCCAAACAGGAGCCTCACAGCGATTTTCATGTATTTGTAAAAGCTTACAGAAATTATCATGAATACTAAAATTGTTTGAAAGTTCTGTGAATGTAGCAATTTCAATAACACATTTAGCCTCTCTTAAACAATTATTTGAACTTAATCAAATTGAATTCGATAAAAATAGAAATAACATATTAACCTTGCTTTAAAAATTACATAAACTACATTAAATTCTGTGATTGTAGCAATTGCAATAACATATTTAACCTCCCTTAAACAATTATTTGGACTTAATGAAATTGAATTCGATAGAAATAACATATTAACCTTGCTGTAACAATTACTTAAACTAAATTAACATCGATTAAGAGAGAACAAAAAATAAGAAGTATAATAATCTAGAGTAAAAAGTGTTAAACAAATAATTGTATTTAGAAATATCATTTTTCGTTTACTGCCGTAAATTAGTTTTTATCTGAAAAAATAGGTAGCGTAATAGATTATTTCCATTTCAGCTTGTTAATTTTAATTATCAATACCGTAAACAACAGTCGCATATTAATCAATTATATGTTCGAAATTATTTGCAATGAATTATTGCCATTTGCCAGGCAACTCGGGTGTGACGTGCCATTAAAACGATCGATATACCATTTGTTTCCAGCTACAGAAATTATTTATGATTTCACCTCATAATTATAAGATTCAAACAGTTTCGATTTCATTAACACTTTGACTGCTGTATTTGTGACAGAATTGTTTGTGCTATCTTTACAGGTGTAAGTGTAGTAGTGAACATATAACCTAAATTATTATTTTCTAAATTCTCGTCAGTTTTAATTAATAGAACTTGTAAGGGAGCATTTTTTTATTAAGATATTGAATAACAATTTGTAAACATAAATAGTGAATATGTGGCATAGAGGTCAAATTAAAGGATAAATGTTCCGACACACAATGCTTATTTACACAATTGTTGGGTTTTTAATTGAATCGTTCCACGGATGTATATGCACTCTTTAAAATACTATTTTATTATAAACTAAATTATACATGGATAATATAAACCTTATGGAACGTTATTACATTTAACATGTGTCATCGTTTGTGGTATAAATCGAACTCTGCTATTGGCCGTCTTAATGAGGAGACTCGCAGCAGCGGTGGCGTTGCTGTCGGTTACAACGGACCGATTTAAATTTAGTGTTCGCCGTTATTGACCGATTTTCAACAACAATAAATGTTGGTAGAACATACTTTATGTACAATTTACATACAATTATTAAATAAATAGTGTAATAAGGGCTACGTCTTGTACTTTTCACCATAGCCACGAACGGTGCGATTGATTAAAAATGGCTTTTCCGGATTCAAAATTAGTATCTTTCTCCTCCGAATTATGATTTATTTGGTAAGTAATCCAGTAGATCTGTACCCGGCGCGGATGCAGATCGAAGTTCCGATCCTCTAGGATCAATAGTTGAGGAGTTAGAGAGGGTTGCTTAAAGTTGAACTTTTTTGACAGGTAAGGGTGCCGCCATATTGGTTTGTAGTGACGACCGCGAGCCGCTTCGCTTACCTTGCGCCTCCCCCCCCCCTCGACCTAATCCCCAACCAACTCAGTAAGCGGCGTGCAACCGTCACTACAAACCAATATGGCGGCGCCCTTATCTGTCAAAAAACTGGAAGTATGGTCAACTCTAAGCGACCATAGCTCCTGAACTATTAATCCTAGAGGTTCGAAACTTCGACCTGCATCAGCGCTGGGTACAAGTCTACTCGATTACATACCAAATACATTCTGTCAAAAAAAGTACCGGGAATAGGTCAATGAAACACAAAATATGTATTATTCATCCAAATGTATTGTATTTCCTTCAAAGTAGGCCCCTTTCGAAATAATACACTTATGCCAACGAATAACCCAATCATCAAAACATTTTTTAAACGCATTTTTTGGAATCAACATCAGTACTCGCCGCAATTTCACTTTTATGTCATCTATCGACTGAAAACGGGTGCCTCGAAGTGGTAATTTGAGTTTTGGAAAAAGAAAAAAGTCGGCCGGAGCCATATCAGGGGAATACGGTGGCTGCTCGATAAGATTTGTTGAGTTTGTGGCCAAAAATTCGTTCGTAATGATAGCCTTGTGAGATGGTGCGTTATCAACCAGAGCGAGGCAAATCTTCTACCACATCTCGACCGCTTTTAAATGCACTGTACCATTCATACGCACGTGTTTTTGATAAAGTCGATTCACCGTAAGCCTTATGTACAGTGGCGCACCCAGGGGGGGGGGGCAGGGGGCCAAGTCCCCCCCAAGAATAATGACACTGGAAAATTGGTCAAACTGTAGAATAGCTGCTTCCTCTACGATTTCGATGATTTTTGGATATTTTATATGTAAAACTCAACATTTTGAACAACTTTACCCTATACATATAAGGCATGCACTTGCTTGGGTTCCAAGATATTTGCAAAAACTACCAATACTAGAATACTGAATTCTGCCTATTGTTGTGCGTCTGCGGCCGTGTACGCGTCAGTATTGGTGCTCCTACCGCGCCGCTCCGCCGCACAGTGGTCGCTTTACTCCAAAACGTGGCCAAAAATAAAAAAAATGAATTTTCGAATCAAGAGTTTTGTATACGTGGGTTGGCTACCCTGATAGTTGGACTATTGGATGGTTAATGGGAAAAGGGCCTGACCTTTCCCCATGTTACACAAGGATATAACAACTGGAAGAAAGCCGTTGATAAATTTAATAAGCATCAAAACACAAAATATCACATAGAAGCTGTTATGAGACTTACGAAAAACTACAAAATATTAGAGATGGAAAATGTCTTTCAGTTGATCGACAAATTGACGCAAGCAAGATATCACAAGCTGCAGTTAACCGGAAACGATTGGAACCGATTATAAAAACAATAATTTTATGTGGTCGGCAAAATATACCTTTGAGAGGACATCGCGATTATGGAGAAATTTCATTTGAACAGGAGCCAATCGCTAATGAAGGCAATTTTCGAGCTTTATTAAGAATGAGAGTCGATGCGGGCGATGAGAACCTCACGGAACATTTTAAACATGCTGCTAAAAACGCTAACTACATTAGCTGGAACATACAAAATCAAATCATAAATGCTTGTAATGAAGTCATTTTGAACCATTTGGTTAAAAAAATTAATTCGGCGAAATGTTTTTCACTTCTTGCTGATGAAACTTGTGACATTTCTACCACTGAGCAACTTTCCTTGTGTGTCAGGTATATAGACGAAGAAAATGATAGCAAGCTTTGTGAACAATTCTTACAATTTGTTCCTGTAACAAATACTACAGGAAAAAACTTATCTCAGACAATATTAGAAAGCTTAAATAACTATGGTAACACATACAGTGAACCGGATTAATATTCGGACGCTCCAAAAAAGACGGTAACTTTTTAAATATTGTATTATACGATTTTAACTTTTTTGAGAAGCTAGAGCAATTAGTTTACTACAGGATGTGAAAAGAAATTTTTTCAAAAATTGCAATTGATGAAATTTTTTATGTGGGCTTATATTGAAAATTTTACAAATTTGTAGGTCTGTGTCAATTACATGCACTGTGAAAGTTTCATCGAAATCGGTTGATGTGGGAATGCAATTTTTACCATCTTTGAACGTTTGTAGCTCATTGCAACGCCGACTGATTTTGTCGAAATTTTCAGAATATTTTTGATTGACACAGATCTACAAACCGTATTTTTTAAATTTTCAATATAGGCCCACATAAAAAAGTTGTAAAATGCAACTTTTAGTATTAATTGTACAATTCCGATCAATTGCAATTTTTAATAAAATTTCTTTACACATCCTGTAGTAAACTTATTGCTCTAGCTTCCCAAAAAAGTTCAAATCGTATAGTACAATATTAAAAAAGTTATCGTCTTTTTGGAGCGCCCGTATATTAATCCGGTTCCCTGTATGTAAAACATGTTTAGCTTCTAAAAGCAAAATCGTGGAACAGCCCTGGGTATCGTTAGGGGATATTTTGGCTAAAAAACGAAAAAAAAGATTATTCATTGTGTTTCATATTATTATCACTAGTTATAACGCGCTAACTGTACATTAGCAATTCTTGCACCAGACAAAGATTAAATCCTGGGTGCGCCACTGCTTATGTAACATTTTCAGCGCTTCGGCACACGAAATTCTATTCGCAATGCAAAATTTAAGGCAGATTCTTTGTTCGATATTTTTATCCATAGTAAAAATCGCAAAACACACTTGAGATGAACTGACAAAATGGCGCACTGTAAACGAACTAAATGACAGGTGACGCTCAAACTCCGCGTGAGTATACAGGACAGTTGTGCCAACTTAACGACAAAAAGAATTTCAACAATCCCTGTAAATGAGCTTTTTAAATGATCGATTCCCGGTACTTTCTTGACAGAATGTACATCATAATTCGTTCGTTTGAGTCCAGTAAAGTAAAGAGCAGCCAAAATGGCAATTTTTATAATTATCCACACGAGAATGAATAAACCCATGTTCATAATTTCGATTTTGCACAAAACGAAGTGATATAAACGAAGTGATAAATATCGACAAAAAACAACGTTTAAAAAAGGTCTGCTAGTCTGGATGTCGAAGTGTATAGTACAGGGACACGGCTAACAGATCGGAGTGTAACGAACGTGATCGTTACTAACACAGAAGTGACGGGACATTGTCGTCGTTGAATTCAAATCGGCGTCGCTCGATTCGCCGGTGTTGAACGGCCGTGCGTTGTTCCTGGAGCGGCTGGCAGATTTTCGAAAAGCAAAAGTGAATCGCGGTTGACCGAGTCCGCACAATTCTAATCGGCGTGTAGCATCGATAAATTCGTCCACGTCACCGGCGTTTTTGCGAACGGGCAACGATAAACCGGGCTCGGTGGAATGCGTCGTGCCGTGCCGCCATTATTATCAAACGCCGAGGGCGGCGGTGGCGGCAGCGGCGGCTGCACACATGCCTGTCGACGATTTTCATTTCCTCCTTTTTATTGGCCCGTTAAAAGTTACGTTTGCGCCACCATTTATGCCTGATTAAGGTTTAACTCGATTCGTTCGCCGCATCGACCAGTAGCCACCCCCGCGATCCCATACTCCCTTTATGAACCTGACAAGTAAGCACATTATTCATGCTAGTACAATCCATCTACAGCGAATCACCGTAATATTATCGGACACTTTTAAAAGGACGATAACTTCTCAAATAATCGACCGTATGACGTGGATTCGTTTCGGAAGTGAAAAGTTAGTTTACTACATTACAGTCACCTAACGTTATCACCTAAAATATCTTTGTTTTCAAATATATTGGTTATGGGAATAAGTTTCCGCCCTTTTGGAGATGTCGTTGCACTTAAGTACCAATCGCGTATTTGATGGAACGTAGTACGTGTTTTTGAAGGGTCTAACATATGTCTAAGCTTCAAAACGCAGTTAGTGGCAATTGTTTCTAGCGTGAACAGCAGTCAATTTTTCGCGTGAAAAACTTTTGTTCCAAGTAAGCAGCATTTGCGGGAAGTCATGTTGCATTATTTTGTTTTAAGAAAGGTGTTATATATTTACTATATTATATTTATTATATATTTATGGGGACGATGATCCATCAAATACATGATTTCTACGTAAGGGCAAAGATTGCGATGGTGTGCCAAAAAATTCGAAGATACAGATTTGCCAGCATTACTTGATGGAAATCCACGTCAAACACTTGCAGAACTGTCAATTAAATTAAACGTCGATCGATCTACTGTTGGAAAACGTTTTCACGCTATGGGAATTGTTTATACGCTTCTTTTCAACAGAAAGGGGCGTAAACTTATTCTCGTACCCAATACATTAATTGGCTTGAGGACAAAGTTGAATGGTAAAATGGGGCTCATGCGATAACAAAAAATTTTTGTTTTTATGTAATTTTTTTTAGAGATATCAAGGTCGCCTTCATTTTTTAAAATGGAAGCACCCTTTTTTTAAACATCTACGATGATAGTCCCGTTCATTACGAATTCAGTGATTATAATTACTCAAGGTCATTCAAAGTTACGGACTGAAAAAACTAAAATATGGAAGCAGAATACCTGTAATTCATGAATGTTTGAAATGATGGCCGTCTGTGTCGATAAAATCTTGTAAACTGGGTCAGAGGGAATGTTGAACTCTGACTCTGGTTTTGTATGTTCATGCAAAATAAAAATGTTCTACCTGAATTGCAACAAAATGGTGTGAAATAAAATCCTATTTTAATATGCTCAATTACAGTATTCTTAAATTCTTTTAATATTGTTACTGTTTTAAATTAGATATATTCATTTTTGTCATAAATGCAAATCAAAATTTATGTCATGTCAAATCGTAAATAAAATCATAAGTAGACTGGTTTTTATGCATTTAAATAATGAAATATAGGACAGCGAAAAGTATGAAAAATCTAAGAATATTGTTACGTTATTTTAAAGAGACTATTAAGGGATGAAGTAAATTTTGATTTAACTACTGCTTCCCACAATCAACGAAACTACTTTTATTTTGCATAAAGATCCGCAGTCTACTGATCAGTACGAGGACTAATGAGTGAGGGACTGTCGTAAAGGTTGAGACGCTGCTTTTTTCCACATTAACGCATTGAAGACACTCGTAGTTGGGCAAAAAGTTGATTTAAAGAAAAATGTCGAATAAAGTGGGTTTTTTTCCAAGTGGGTATTAAACCCATTTTATTCGAAATTTTTATTTACATAAAATTTTTGCCCAACTCTGGAGATACGAATGTTGTGATTGTCAACTTTATTTTAGTTTATAAACGAAGTTTTCATGAGCAGTAGAAGCAACAAGTCGTGTTCAGTGTAGCTTTTTTTGTTTGATTATTTTACGTCACTTCTTCAACTGCTATGGTTATTAAGCGAATTTTATTAATTAAGCAAATTCAGTGTAGCTATGCCAAGCAGAGGCTAAAAATATGTCCTAAAAAGGTTTATTGCATTTCTTATTGATTATTATTTAGTGAACAATGTTTTTTTTGTGTCCCAACTTATACGACAAGATATTTTGCCGAGAATATTCAGAGAAGTCTTCAGAAAATTGGCTATAACTTTTTATCCGTTAAAGCTTTCATTATTTGTGGAGAGAAAATGTAGCTGGCAACTATACCTTTCCAACGGTATAAGTTTGTTTGCGTAATTCTCAACCTTTGAAATTTTATAGCGAAAGAACAAAACGTGTGCTAACCTTTACGACATTCCCTTACTTATAACTAGACTACGGATTTTTATGCATTTATGAAGAAATTTGCTGGGTGAAATATAAAACAGGAAACGATTAGAAAAATTGAGGAATATTTTAATAAGGTGGAGTGGGTTAAGTCCGTCTACGGGGCAAGTCCGTTAATTGGTTATTTTTATTATAATATGAACGAAATTTCTCTAGCTTGTATTTATTAATGTAGTATAAGTCAGTATGAACTATTCTACAGAGATGTCGCCGTAGAATAAAGATGTTTTCCTCGCTTAAATCAATCAATGCCAAACAGTCACGTACGAGGTACACGTACAACTTTGAAGTTACTCTGAACGTGCAATAGTTTACAATTTATTCATATATTCTGTGTTGTTGTTTTAGGTAAGTACAACAAATATTGATGTAGGTTTACGTTAAATAAACCGTTTTTATTGTATTTTTAAAAAATTTATTGAGAAAAACTCTAAGATGATCTTTACCCCGTAAATATTACTACATGGGGCAAATCCGTACTATCATGGTGGGGTAAGTCCGTACTGTATGGGTAACTATAAAACTAAACAATATATTTAACGCAATAAAAAGAATTTTATAGCAGGTTTGATAAACATTCTTTTCTTGCCCCGTAGCACTTGAAACATGGTTCGAAAGCATTTTTAAACTTTGTTTTAATATCACTGTATCCCCTTTCATATTTCAGCATAAAAGTACTTGTTTGTTTAAAAATGGATAACTATAAAACTAAACAATATAATTTAATGCAATAAGAAGCATTTTATAGCGGGTTCGTGAATCATTCTTTTCTTGCTCCGTAGCACCTGAAACAAGGTTTGAAAGCCTTTTTTACTCTTAGAGACGCTCTGCCCCATTTTCGGGACAAATGCATAGCAGTTGTCACTTTGTACAATATCCTATCAAAATGATAATTGTCAAGCAAAATTAGAATCCTACATAATACTAACTCATCAGTAATAACAGTGACAAGAGTTTGATACCAAGAACGTTAAGTTTTTACATACCAGACTGAAAATACATCAGTTTAAAGTCCAACTTTGCAAAAACTAGGGCAGACTTACACCACTCCACCTTATTGTCTTTAATGCAATAATGTCATTACGCGATGAAGTTTTATTTTATGCTCCCCACAATGATCCGTTTACTTCTAACCTAGGAAATAGAGATTCGCGGGGATCTCTGTGCATTAATAATATTGTTGGTCATGGAAATAACATTATCGACGTTCTAGCGTTGTAATTATGATAATTAGGCCTGGCAATAATGATTTATCGGGCGACATCCGTTACGCTCGATATAATCTACGGCAACGTATCATCCGTAGCTATTTCCGTGCGCGCAACGTATAAATAAATCCGCCGGGGATATTCCCTTGCGAAAAAGAGGAACGGAACGGAACCAGGTATCCGATCCCGGCATGCGTTTCGTTCGTTTGACGATTGATGCGTTTCACGGGCGCGTATCGCGAAAACGCGGCTAATTCTAACCAGGCAAATGGAAATTGACGTTCGAGTAGGTTCGTCTATTATCGGAATCAATATTATCGGGAATTACAAATCAACCGTTGCCGCTGTCGTTTTACTGGTCGTTTGCGCAGCGATGGTTTATGGTAATTAATTGTGCAACAAACCGCTACACTGCTCCGCTCTCCTCTTTTCTTTTCCTAAGTGTTAATTGCAAACCGCCTGAATAGTACATGGCCGACGGATATGCTACAAACGAAGGCACATTACTTCCGGGCGCAAATATTCAATGTTAAACTAAATAGCAATTACCGGGTTGCCAGGCTTCGTGTATTCATTATTTACGCAAATTCGCGAATATTGAATAGAAGTGAAGCTGATAGAACCTCAATATTGTGCATCTATGCATTCATTAATTTTATATACATTTTTAAATAGAAAAGAAGAAAAGAATGTGTTTAGACAAGAATCTCAATATTGTGTCTCTATATATTCATTATTTAGATAAACTGTTTAATAGAAATGAAATTGAACTTCCTGTAACACCACAACATGGCCTATCTTTATTGATATATTATTTATACAAGCATAAGAATTAAATTGGAGTTTTATGCATTCATTATTTATACAAATTCGCTAATCTTGAATAGAATTAACGCTGATAGAATCTCAATATTGTGCATCTATGCATTCATTAATTATACATATACTTGTTTAAATAGAAATGAAATTGAACTTCCTGTAACACCTCGACATTGCAAATCTTTATTGATATATTCTTTAAACATGAATCTCAATATTGTGCCTCTATACATTCATTATTTAGATAAACTTTTTAATAGAAATAAAATTGAACTTCCTGTAAAACCTCGTCATTGCCAATCTTTATTAATATATTATTTATACAAGCATAAGAATTAAATTGGAGTTTTATGCATTCATTATTTATACAAGTTCGCGATCAATAAGTAGAATTGAAGCTTTCATAGAATTTCAATATTACAGATAATTACGAACACATTGTTTATACAAGCACTTGAATAAGAATTAAAGTGAAGCATCCATAGAATCTCAATCAAATCGAGAAAGCATGAAATTGAAGCTTCCATAAAATCTCAATCTGTTTTCTATCATTCTGAAAACATTGAAACCTTTAATACAAGAAATAAAATTGTATTTTATCGCGGTAGATGATTGAAAAATAAAAGTTCGCATAAACATCCACAGTCTAGCAATAGCATAACAAGAATAATAAAGGTCTGTCGAGTGGGTGAAAGATGCTAAAAATAATAGCGATCGAGATTGTGTGGTTATCGTTGCGGCAATGGTTTAAATAACAATTGTAGCGATATATGAAGATTAAAATAATTTATATGCTGTAGTCTCTTAATATTTACAACATTAATTAAGCCAGAGCAATTTATTGTCACTTCGTGTAAAACTGATTTAAAAAGCGTTTAATTGCGACCAGTGTTTCTGCTTAATTGAACGAAAGAACTGTTGCGCGTTTTCAACGAATGTAGAGAAATTATTCTGTTTAATTAATTGCGCAAGAAACTTCTAAATTGCTCTGTCCTTTTATTCTTTATTATTAAACGCCGGTGAACTGAATAACAGTCAAATTATTTAATGTAATTCGTTGATAAGTAAACTGTTTCGAGACGATTTAAATACTAACTTACTAGCGGTTTAACCAACTGACAAATTAATACTGTGAAATTGTCGGAAACAAATGCAATAAATATTTAAACGTTATGATCAATTAATACCTTCGGGTTTTAATCACTTATTAGTATTTCTGACACATATATTTCGCAACGCTCCTGTACAATTTTATAACTAACATCTAGAACAACATTTACTGACGTTCTTCCAAAAATTACTTTCTAAAAATCGTGATAAGTGAGAAATTCCTTCGCTAATTGTAAGATAACGACTAATTACAATAAAAATAATAATTTATTCATACAAAAAATACCATGATCTGGTCATAATCAATATAACCATCTTTGTGAATGTAAATTCTTCCCTTAATAGTGTAGTGGGGTTTATACAAAAACCGACTTTTTGAAAAACCGGTTTTCGGTTTTTAACTTTTCCATGAAACCGGAAACCGGTTTAAACCGGTTTCGGATTTTTACAGATAAAAAATAAGACATGTTTACAACTTAGAATAGAAGTTTTTAATTTTTTTTTATTTATTAAAGAATTGACAAAATAATACCCTTAAAGAATCACAGAAATTAACAAATATTTATGAACATTATTATTTTACTTCTTTCTTTGATTAATAAAATGTGATTTTAAAAAGCAAAGAACGTCAATTGATTTATTGCTTAGTCGTGTCCTTATTTTGGACACTTTCCAGAAATAGAAAAAAATCGCTGACTTGATATTGAACTGGGCTTAATTGTCTTTAAAGCATTAAATAATAAATCTACATTTTTTGTTCTTCTATTTGTAGCCTCTAAGATCAAAAACTCCTTCTTTAATGTTTGAGGACTGGAGGAAGTCGCTTCTTCAGGTTCTTGCAGATATTTATTTATTGCTATTTCCATAGCATTTTTCATCACAGTCTCTATGCGCTGTTTTCATTTCCACATATATATGTATACAGGGTGTCCCAAATTTCGTGATCGTCCCGGAAATGGGAGGTTCTTGAGGTTATTTGAAGCGAAATTTTCCTCTACAAAAATGTTCAAGGGAATAATGTTCCCCGACCTTTCTCCGCTATACCACTAGCTGTGTACTTTTTGATTACATCGAAATCATTATAGCGGATTAATATAAGTGTTATGTATAAATTTAAAACCGGTTTTTTTACTGAAAAAAACCGATTTTCAGTTTGCAAAATTTTCTTTCAAAAACCGGTTTTTAAAAACCGACAAACCCTACAGTGTAGTAAATTTTAGGGTTTATTAATATTTTCAAGCAAACGAATAATATTGCCGCACTTCCCATAAATTATGCAAAATCTTCGTCTATTTAAACATTTAAAATCTATCCACTGCACGTAGACATTCGCCTCAGATTTAATATTATTATTATTATATTTATTATAAACAGACCGAAGTCCTTTTGCACAAATGTTTACAATAGAATAAAAAAAAATTAACGTAAATTAACTAAGAGAAGACATGTACAAAAAACTGTTGGAATATAGGTATGGTATCATCAGATAAACGTGCGTAATTTTCTTTTGCATGTGTGTAACGACCCATTAAAAAAATCAATACTATTATATAATGTGTTAAAGTTTGCAATAATGCGATTTATAGGATTTATTAATCCATTTATTAATCCATCTAGGATTTATTAATCCAACTAGGATTTATTAATCCATTTATGAAAATTAAATATTCATTGAAACACATATTGTAACAAAAGTCGCGCACAATTGAGACAATTGTGACAACCAGTGTCCTCACTCTAGCTAACCTTTATACGATGCTCTTCCCCCACTCCGGCGCCCGGTCACGTGACGCGTTCCGTCTCTGTCGTGCATGTGTCCCTCTGTCACGTGACTAATCCGGCACTGGCATAGAGAGTAATATTTTCTTCCCCCGAATCTGACGACTCAGGTAACAACAATGCTCCGGCGCCCGATATACCCAGCGTTCAATTAATCCGAGCAAATAATGCAAAACAGTAGAGACGCCATGAAACATGCAATAGAGATCGTTTTTTTGCGAATTTTCGGTTGGTAGACATCCAATCCCTGGTTTGTGGAACGAAGCACAATACATTCAGTTGTGTTCGGACCACTATCGACGGTAACAAAGCACTCGCGGCACACCAGCCCTTCCGGCGTAACCAATTTTTATTCGGAACCTCAATTTTCGACGTGTTCCACGAGAAGTCTAATCCGCCCCAGGATTCACGATCGGAAGTGGCCATTTCCTTTCGACGCGTCTCGTCGTGTTGCAAAGTTAATGTTTATTGCGCCGGGGAATAATGGATCGCGCAATCGTTATCGTGAACCGCGGCCGTCGAAAATATTTAGGTACCGACTGGGAACAACAGTGTACGGTGTTTGAATTATAAATTACAACTTCGAAACCGGACTACAGATGGACGGTTTATTTTTATTGACGTGGGAAATATCGGGGATGTTTATTCCCGACCGAACGAGTTTTAAATACACCGAATGGAGCACTCGATGAATAGTTCAGGAAAGAATCCGTTAATCTTTCAGCGTAACCGCTTATATTTGAAGGAGGGACGACACCTGATTGATATACGTGCTCTCGTTCTCGTTCATCGGTCAGAAATATTTATCAAAATTGCGCTTTGGCTAAATAAGCGTTTACTTTAATAATTTAGAAGTGACGGTACCACTAGTTCTTCGACAGAACGTGTGCTTCGACGATTGGGATTATACGAATGCAAGGATAATAATAATGTTTTTAAAAAATTTAGTTCGATCGGATAGTAATCAGGGACCATAACTGTTATAACCAAAAACTTTTTTTCTTGTTGGTGAATGTTATCGTTGAGAGAAATTCATTTCGATCACTTATAACTAGACTGCGGATCTTTATGCAAAATAAAAAATGTTTGCATTGATTGCAAGACACAGACCCTAAATGAAGCATTTTTTCTTGTCTTAATTATCGTATTAAACTGAAACTAATACACGGATGCCCTTAAATATTTTTTACATGTCCACAGCTTTAAATTGCATGTACCCATTCTTGTAATAAATGCATAAAATCCGCAGTCTACTTATAACAGTTATCAATGAAAGAAATTTATTTCGATCGTTCATAACAGTTATCAATGAAAGAAGTTCATTTCGATCACTTATAACAGTTATTGATGAAGGAAATTTGTAATAGTTATTATTAAATAGTACAACTTTCAAATGGTAAGCAACAAATTATTTCATAAATTTTTTATTTGTAAAATTAATTGCTACAATCAAAATTTAATGTGACAAACAAACATATTATGATTGTTCTTATGATCTGTTGATTCGTCTTGTTGTAGGAAACCTTCTTAATGCATGTCCATAGGCTTGCTCCATCCGAAAAAGATTAGACAACTCAATAATTAAATGAGCAACCAAAATGAATTTTCACATGAATAATTATTATGAACAAGTGAAACGAAATTCGATCATTGATAACTGTTATGAGCGATCGAAATGAACTTCTCTCATCGATAACTGTTATGAGCGATCGAAATAAATTTTTCTCATCGATTATTACCTTGGGCAATTGAAACAGTTTTTCTTCATCGATAACAGTTATCAAGTAGGATCCAATTTTTTGAACACTTATAACTAGACTGCGAATCTTTATGCAAAATAAAAATGTTTTGCACTGATTGTGGGAAGCAGGAATAAAATAAAAATTGATTTCATCCCTTAACGACTTTGCTACATTAACAGCAACGTTACAACATTCTTAAATTTTTAAAATCCTTTATTGTTTTATGTTTCACGCAACTAAATTCTTCATAAATGCATGAAGATCCGCAGTCTACTAATAACTGTTATTCGTAACCAAAAAGTATAAAAATCGATTTTTTAAAATCATTTTGTTCTTCGAATTCTTTTCTTTATACAGGGTGTCCCAAAATTCCTGAACATCCCGGAAATGGGAGGTTCCTGAGACCATTTGAAGCGACATTTTCCTTTGCAAAAATGTTATCCGCGGTTTTGTTTAAGAGTTATTAACAAAAAACACGAACCAATCAGAGCGCGACCTAGACGCGAGTCAGCACAGTCGGTCCGGAGCGTCAACTGTCTATTGGCCGACTGTGCCAACTCGCGTCTAGGTCGCGCTGTAATTGGTCCGTGTTTTTCGTTAATAACTCCTAAACAAAACTGCGGATAATATTTTTGCAAAGGAAAATGTCGCTTCAAATGGTCTCAGAAACCTCCCATTTCCGGGATGTTCAGGAATTTTGGGACACCCTGTATTTTGTGTACATTATCTTAAATTCCAATAATAATCAACTTTTCATTAATGATTTTTATAGTAGAAAATTTTAGAATAAATGTTATTTTTGGTCCCTGACTATTTGTTTGCGACATATGGTACCTTCCTTTGTTCTCTTCTCGATGAGTAGACAGTATTGATGTAAAAACAAACTTGAACAACAATTTTCATTGGTATGAATAATTTTGCGGCGAGTTTCTTTTACAAATGTCCACCGATCCAGAGGTGTAGATTCAACTTTTTCATACATCGTTTTATACACTAAAATTTTGATATAACACTTAAAGCGATGCATAAATAGAAGCCTGAAATATTAAGAAAGATACCGAAAATTCTGTAATTGTCGAAACATGTGTTTTCCAATATTTTTATTGCAAATCCGAGTCGTAGTAAATTCTAATTTGTTGTCGACGTTACAACTTGAACGAGCAAAGTAAATACGAAAATTTCGAGTCGCCCCGGTACGGGAATAAAATTGTACGAGCACTCGCAAAAGTTTGGAGAAGTAGGTACAGTTATATAATAACTTTTGCCGGAAAGAATTGGCGTGCATTTTCAATTGTACGCAAAGAACCAATACCGATGCAACAGAACCGCACGAAATGCACCGATGTGCACACGAGTAAACCGCAGCCGACTAATTTATTGGCTCGTTCCCTCTTCGTCATGACTGCGAACAGAGATCGAGATCGAGGTTACCGATTATATGTATTCGCGTATTTAAATGGAAACTCTGTACATGTATATTATGTTACAGACCCGTTCGAAACCCTCTTGACCGATGGATATTCCGGGAAAAATTTCCTATAAAAACTTGGAATTGCGATTATACTCCAGACTTCGTGTCTGTGTATTTGCACAAATAATAAGTTAACTCGTAACAAAGCCTCGGGGAATATGACATCATTATTTGCGAGGAGAAACAAATGGTTGAAAATAAAGGAAACTTTTATGGGATGAGATTTCGTTCAAGTCGATATTTATCGCCATGTTTGGAAAGGATGATATTACATTGTGAAAATGAGAATTCATTCGAATAAGATATTGTTAAGGAAAACCACAAATGTTCTATTTTAACAAAGCTTGTTTTAATGAAATGGGTATTATATTTTGTTTATGTTGCTTCATAAAAACGAGAAGCTTGAATTTATTTATATTTTGTCTGGCTTTTTATAATATCTTTATCAATTCAAAATAAAAGTTGCCTCAATCAGTTGCAAGAAAAACTAATTACATGCAACTTCATTTCACCACAATGTAATTGTGTAAATGTTTTTTCTATTTGCTGTTTCATCCTATAATAATTAAATTATTTGTTTGCAACTTCAAGAAATAAATATACAAACCTCATCAATAAAATGTCACTAAAACACTAAATATTAAACATTCTCAAATCTAAATCATAAACGTTTATAATTTATCAACATATATTTGGGCGATAGGATTACACTTCCAGCCCAAAAAATGATGCAAAAATAATTTGTTAACGGCCTGAGAAACGTAAGAGGATTAAACTAATTAGCAATTTTTGTTTTATGATATAAATTAGGTGAAATAGGTGAACTAGGTGAAGCAGTTGAGCTCGAAACAACGGGAAACGTCGGGTTTAATGAAATTTCCCTATGAGTTGGTGCCTAACAATTACATGCTGCGTCTCATAAAACTCCTACATATCCAAGTGATCCGTCCAGGCCGTGGCATGTTTTCAGTCGGTAACAGCGAAAATCTCGGTCACCGGATCACGAGACCGAAAAGAGGCCTCGCCTCAAAGCCCTTTATTCTCTGTGCGCAACGAGGGTGCTCGTATTTCACCGTTTGTCGCCGAAAAGAGCCGCAACAATAGAGCGAACAAATTATTCGAAGCGCGTCGTTAATCCATTCACCAGTCGATGCGATTCATCCGCGACTTATGAAAGAATGTTGTTCATTCCACGGCTGGGGAACAAGGATAGGATACGACATACCCTCCTGTTGTGGCACTAAGCGGTGCCGAGCACATAACTTCAAAAGAAGAAGGGGTAGCGATCTCCTTACTTCGGAGCAAACACCGTCGCACTATATCGAAACAAATCCGTCTAGGTTAGTTCCCCTAGAAAGACCAGTTTTCGTTCGTCTTTGCGCATCTTCGCCCTAATTGGTTCAAGAAAGTGGGGTGTGGGTAGTGGAGTGAGAGATGATAGGCTCGGTACACTCCCACATGTTCTAAGCTGCGCGAAACGGGGTTACTCTCTCGTGGGATATACTTTAGTCTTTTTATTCTACATTATTTATACGTTAACAACATTAGACATCCAGTTACAGGAACAGAAGAATCAACATTATAATAATAGTTAACTTAAATACACGCTAATGGTGCGTGTCGAAACATAATCGGTTTGTTTTTTCTATTCCCTCCACTATTTACGTGGGATAACTGCTTCCTAGCATTTGAACTGTCACATTTTAGCTAATGGTCGGTATTAGGTGCCGTTCGGTGTTAAGGGAATTCCTACAGTTTTCTTTTGATATAGGACGATTGTTCGGGACGGCTTTCGACGTATTGCGGATGCAATATAGTCGGCAGTTTATGGGACCATGAAGTTGTTTGGCAAATCATAAAGTGATGTGAGCAGCGATATCTTTCGTTGAAAAAATATATAAAAAGAACTTTTTGAAAACCACGGTTATATTAAAATAAAAAGCACTAAAAAGGAGAAAATAATTTTTTTAGACATTACTGACTATAAATAAAAGCATGGAGCGCTAAACTATATTGACGTAATCTTCGTGGGCGCTCCACGCTTTTATTTATAGTCACTAATGTCTAAAAAAATTATTTTCTCTTTCACATCAAAACATGTAGAGAGTGGTTTCAACGCTTTAAAAATGGTGATTTTGCTGTAGAGGACAAGGAGCGTTCTGGACGGCCACGAGGGTATTCGAAGACGAAGAATTGCAGGCATTGGTGGATAAAGATCCATGTCAAACGCAAAAACAAATTGCAGGAGCGTTAAATTGTGTTTAATCTGTCATTTCCGATTGTTTAAAAACCTTGGGGAAGTTCTACAAGAAAGGAAAGTGGGTCCCATATGAACTCAAGCCAAGAGACATTGAAAATCGAAAAACCATCTGCAAAATTCTGCTTGCGAAACGTCACAAAAGTTGTCAAAGAACCGTTAGAAGCACTTCGCTGGGAAGTGCTACTCTATGCGGCTTATTCGCCAGACTGTTCCCCTTCTGACTATCGCTTGATTCGGTCGATGGCAGACGCACTTGCTGAGGAACGACTTAATACTTACGAAGATGTCGAAAAATGGGTCTCTGATTGGATGACCTCCAAAGATGACTAATTCTTTCGTCGCGGAATTCGCTTGCTGCCCGAAAGATGGGGAAAAGTCATCGCTAACGATGGACAATGTTTTGATTTTTGATAAAGCTCTACTATTTGTAAAAAAACGGACGGAACTTTCCGATTGACCTAATATAAGGATGGTTTTTAAAAAGTTTTTTGTGTATATCTTTTTTCATTTTCTACTTTTTAGTCTTTTTTAAATGGAACGCAAGATATAGTAATACTGGTATGAAATAGTAAGATATAGAAACGCAAGATTTGGAAATACGCGAGATAGAATGAGGGCATGACTCGGATGCAGTCCGACATTGTACGAAATGGAACTGAATGAACGGACACCACACTGACTGAGCTCCTTCGGTGCGAAGTGGGCCAGTGGAGTGGGGATGAGTCGGAGTGGGAACGCGTAGTGAAGTAGGGAGCGCTGACGCGCGGTGAGGTATCGCTGAACGCGATGACGTACTACTGAGCGTCACGCGACGAGGTGTAACGATTAATATTAAAAACTTTTTTCTCCTGAACGCACTGTTCTTTTTTAAATTTGTTTTTTAATATAGCATTCTCATCCAGTTCTGTGCTATGTTTAAAGTTTCAAGTCTCTACCTCATCGGGAAGTGGTATAAAATTCGATTACAAGATTGACGCATACAAAAACAACTCGGCAAGCTAATACAAGCATGGTAAAAAGGATAGAATATGATACGCTCTGGTGTTAACCGGTGTCGCGCGCATAACTTCGGAAGAAGAAGAAGAAGGGGGTAGCGATTTCCTCATTATTTAAAAAACCCGCGATGAAAAATCGTGCACACGCCCGCATCTTTACGGTCGACGTAATCGAGCCGATTGCCTAGTTCGACTACAATGGCGGGCCGAAACAATCGCGGCCGAAAAAAAAGGCAAAATGGAAGGAAAAGGTATCGCGCGCGACGCTGGCGGAATTAACCCGGCGCTATTGTTGTTAGCCGCTGATCTGACCACGTTTCGCGCTTCCTGCGTGCCCTTATTATCCAGCAGTGTTTTCCCTAATGGCCCGTGTTCCGTTACGTGCCCGCAGCTCTCCACCGCCTGATTTTCGATTCCGAGGGAAATTTAATTAAAAGTTTCCAATTAAACGCGACATATAATTAGGGACAATCGCTTAAATTCGAATCACACCCGCCGGGTTTTAATAGCCCGCGGATTTATGGCTCGTTTTAGAGCGGATCATTTGCGATCACGATGGAAATGATCGTCGGGACGCTTGTGTGTCGGCCGTTTGCTGTTTATACTTCGTGTATATTGACGCTGTATTCCGCTCGCGCCGACCGTTTCCTGCTCAATTTGCTACAATTTTGCGCTTTAATTAAATATTCGAATAAAACGCTCTCGTGTTTGTCGAGAGTACCAATGTTCGGAAAGACAATAGAGGTCTGTCCTGCCCGCCGACTGCCACATATCAAATATAAGTCACTAAAGTTTATATAAATCAGCGCAATTAAAGCCCTGGGTCTTCTGTTAACCCCTTTCCGTATTTCAACGAGCCACACTCGTCGTGAAGATTTTAAACAAAGTCTAATAAGTATTGGGTTGGAACGAAAGTTCGCAGCGTTTTCAAATGAAGAATCCAAGATAAGATTAAGGTACTTATTCATTTCTTTATTCAATAACACGAGAAGTTACCTTGAAAATGGCAAAAAGTAATAGAACAGAATGGAAAATATGTTATTGAAGAAATCTATGAATAAATATCTGAATTTTAGCTTTCAATTTTAATTTACTAACGCTATGAACTTTCGTACCAACCCAATGTAAATGTTTCGTTTTTTTTTTTAATGAAATAAAATTGGTTTCTTGTGTATTCAATATTTGAACATTAAAATAAATAAAACATGCAAGAAATATTAATTTCCTTGTGACTTCTACGACATTTTTTGGGATAAAGATGTTTTTTACAATTCAAAATTTTTCAGTTCTGATCTTCACAAATAAAAACTAGCGCGCAATTTAAAATCACAGCTCATAATGCAAGACTCTTCATTTGACAAATGTAGAGACTGAGATTTCGAACTAGAAAATTTAACTAGAAAGGTACATTTAACAAAGGTATACTTAACTCGAGAAACACAACTTTAAAGCTCAAAACACAAAAACAATTTTATAATTCACATATACAAGTTGTGTTGCTAGTTTCTAACATGTATTTAATATCAGTATCAGTTACAGCTGCATTGAATGATTATAATGCCTAATTATAATAAATATGTAAGCTTTGTGTATAGGTCGGTGAGGTGCATGGATGCCCGAGAGAGGGCAGGATTTGAGAGGATAAAGTAAACAGATATTGAGATAGAAAGAGTGACAGTTCAATTGATTAATTAAACGATTAATTACCTTGATGGTTCGTGAGAGATGGATTAATGAAATCTTTAAGTCCAGAATTCTACAAGTTCACGTTTCTGTAAAGAAGATCTTATGTCGAGAAGGGAAGCACAAACATTTAATTGTTGATTCTCTATATTTTTAGACGAATCAACCTAGTGTTTTTTGCTTAAGTAAGGAGCTCATAAATTACATATTACAAATCAACAATTATCACGTTTGGGCAAGAGACATTAAATACGCAACGTTATGAAGAGGTTAAGATTCCAGTTTGAGGTCGTTGCAGCGGAAGACCCCAAATCAAACATTATAGCCATTACATCGATAACAAATGAAAAAGAAAAAAAATTTCATATCCCAAGTAATTTGTGGCCGCTAAAACATCATGAAGGGCTCACAGCTCTGCCCGAGTTCAAAAAAGTTACAACGACTCTCAAGAAACGTGGACATACACGAACTGTATGGTTTAATCTAAGCGAAGAAGTATTAAGTAATTATAAAGACGGAAGTGGAAACTTGGCAATAGGAGACTATCTATTAGAAGAAAGTCAAACATCCCAAAAACAACAAATTATTAAAGATTTTGGAAAAGTTGTCTGAACATAAAGAAGATAATCAAACTCCGAAGAATCGAAACTTAAGTAAAATTTCCGAAAAATTTATAATTGAGAAATTCAATGGTAAGAACGTTAGCGTAAATCTATGGTTATCGACATATGAGAGCGAATGTAACAGATTAAATATTACAAAAGACGTCGAAAAAATTGAAATTTTAAGATTATTTTTAGAAGATAATTGCAGAGACTGGCATAGTTCTATGTTGATAAGAAATACACTAAATTCAGAATGGAATATTTCTTCTATCGATCGTATTTGCTGTTAGTAAATGTTAAATGCTTTCGGCGCAACGGTTCGATCGTTTAATTATTATTAATTATGAAGCAATTTTGCTAATTATCAAACAAAATCAACGTTTCGATCCTAGTTTGGATCCTTCTCAAGATTTATTTGAATCGCGTCTGTGGAGTAAATATGTTATAATAATTTCAAAAACTATTAGATGATTGAATATAAAGGAATATTGTTCATAAAAACTCACTCACTTGCTTTGGGGAAAATAAATTTATAATAATTGTGTGGCACGTGTGTTACGTGCGTCGGACATGCTTGTTGTCAAGACCCTGATGTAAGAACGTATTGAAAACGATTTAGGTTATATCTATCGATAGAAGGCGGTAAATTTGAAAGGTCATAGTATGTTCTTAAATCCACTCTTACGATATACCTTAATGGTAAATCGTTATTAACGTTTTATTGTAATCAATTTTATACAGTCAATTGTATGTGAGAAACAGCTAGTTAAAAATTTTTAGATAATGACAAAAGTAAGGTTTATTGGAGAAATTCATCGTAGAACATTACTGGTTTAGTAATATTGCGTAATATTCATGTATCTTAGGTGTTTCATACCTAAGATTTACGCTGCGATGTTTAATCATATGAATAGTTTCCAATAGTATAGCCTTTGATGTAAATTTTCTTCTTTGTCAATAATTTTGGCGGTCTCAAAATCAAATCTATGATCCATTTCAAGTGAATGTTTCGTCAAAGTCATATGTTGTGGTGGAGGTAAGAAAATATTATGCTTATGTTCTGTGATACGAGATTTCAAATTTCTGAACGTTTGTCCAATATACACTTGACTACATATCCCAAGTAAGGTATTGAGTATACAATATTGCAACTTTCAAAACGTCGTAGCTTGTCTTTAACAGGTGGAAACAAGGTTTTAAGATAATGTGGTATCCTGAAAATTGTATGAATTCCTACTCTTCGAAGGATCCTGATTATAATGATTGAATTGATGAATGATTATAATTTTACACAATTGTATTAGATGATTGCATAAGTTCGTGCCCGATTCTCATTGATGTCGCCAACTGTACTGCACGGCGCAGTGTAAATAAATATTATATAGACACCATTCTTTTCTGATTGTAGAAAAGTCATTAAAATCGAACCATTGAATTTCATTTTCAAATCGGATACGAACTTATGCAATGATCTGATACCACATTACTGTTCACAAAGTATTAGTACATTCCGATAAAAAATTCTGGAATAGTATTGTATTGGTAAAAATTGATTACCAGATCGATACACACGATAATAATCGCCTCCTCTTTTACGAGTTCATCATTCCTCGAAATCCTCGGCCAATCACGAGCATTTGCAGCACGGTAGAAAGAAGAAATAAAATACGCAACCAATTCGAGCAACCCCCTAATCTCTCCTTATCCCCTATCGAATAATCCGAGTCGTGACTTCTATCACCGTTCCGTACAAGCGAAGTAACAATTTCGGCAGCGGAAACGCGCCGGTTGGCGGCGTCGAGGCGAGCAACGCGACTTTTATGACGGCAAGACGACCCCGAGTCGATTAACTTAATTAGACAATCGGCTAATGAATTCCAGGATGGCCGCCATTAGGCGGCCGAGCGACGACCGACTAACGCGCATCCTTAATCGTATCCTCGTATACGATGTACTCGGAATGGTGCCGCAATGGTTGTAAGTAAAACTTTATTCCTTTTCGATCCGATCCCTTTAAGACACCCTATGCTATTTTCCTTGTTTTTATAGTTGATATGATTAGGGACAATTTTCAATATTAATCATCGTTCCAGCGAGGTATTTTCCATTTTTTACTTCAATATTGAAGATCCTAGTAAGTCATCAAGAATATTTAACATTTTTAAAAACAATTTTCAGCTTAAGAATATTTATTCCAATAAATATCGTGGCATTTGGACAATATTGAAATCTGTTAAAACTTGTATTTTTATAGTCAAATCAAAGTAGGGGTTCAATTTTGTGAAAATTCTATGCATTAACTGCATAAATTTATTTGGTAAATAAAATATTAATTATTTGAACGAAATATTTTTTAACGAAAAATGTCTTTCTTTATTACATTTGTTTTTTATTTATTATTTACTCAGTTCCTTGTGTACTCTGTGTGGATGTCTATTCTAATTTCTCCTTTAATAATGATGTTACGGACAATATTAATTATCCTTCATTTTATATATAAATTAAAATGATATAATAAAATTTTGTTTAGTCAGTAAATATACCATTATATTGAGCGAAGTATTTTCGTTAAACAAAGGTTTGAGGTACGAATAAATTCGTAAAATATTTTATAAATTATCTTTTACACTGTCTTCGTTATTTAATTTATTTATATTTAATTATTATTGAGTATTGCCTCAGTAACTAGTTTGTTTATCGATTTCTGATATTGCCAAGTTGAAGGTAGATTATGTTTGCAAAATAAAATGTTACAAAAATTTTCAAATGCAATTAACTAGTGAGTCTTAAAAAAATTGGAATTCTATTAGTCACGAAATTCGGAATCTCTGTTGACAAGTGAGAGACGTTCGCAGCGTCTAGGATTTCTCGAAACTACGGTAATGCTCGATCATTTGTCTCAATTCTACTTCGCTACCTGCATAAGAAGATATCATTTTTCATTCGATTACAGACTCCCTTTACACTTTCTGTTCATTCAGAATAATGAGTGTTCAACTTCACGCCGCTGTAAATTGTTTAATACCATCAGAATGAGATTGAGTAGGGTTGAAACGATTAAATATCTGCGAAGTTTATAATATTTACGAAGTATTCGGTGCTTTCAAGACTCTCAGAACTTCCGGAATACTCAAGACTTACGGAACTTTCAATATATTCGCGGCTTTGAAGTGTGTTTTAATTTTCGGATATTATGGAAACCTCTGAAGCCAGTGTTCTTCTTGAAATTTCGTTAATAAAGGTATTCAAAATCCAATATTGTTCCGTTTTAGTTTCTCAATCGTGTAGTATTATGTTTAATAGAGAACGTTGATCAAACAGGTTCAATGAATTCATAATGGAGGAAATTAATCTATTTTTAGGTAAATAATCTTATAATTCTACGATAATCCTTATATAATAAGCAACAGTTTCATTATTGATAAAATTATACACATTATATATCATTAAATATGTTCAGAGATTAGCAAATTAAAAATGCAATAACACTGCAATTAATTATATTAAATTCGGTATTTTATAATTGTTGGAGAACATTACACATAGATATAACAAATCCTGTGTGTTCATAACAATGAGACAGTAAAATATTTCTGGAAATTCAATTTCGTACAATTTTTAATACTGTAACTTTTTATGAAGAATATAAGTTTCTATTATAGTGATCTCTTTGGAAGACAATTTTGCACAAGTACAAGTTATATAAATATCTAAAGTCTTCTGATTAATGTCACAATTTATTAAAGTGGTGTACTATAAAATTCTGAATACAGTTTTCAAGGAATTTCAAAATTGTCACTATAATGTTTCCGCACTAAAATCGCGCTTTGTGGACCTCCTTGTAATTACATCATCTCCCCATAATGTCATTCAGTCGGCTAATGGTAAATGAGCCTCGCTTCAGTCTTGTTAATGACCAAACAGAAATAGTGATGGGGCGGAACAAAATCGAAATAAAGCCAATGTACTCTCACAAAATCCTGCTCTAAGTCCTTCATGTTTAGGCTGTACATTTTGTGCTTTTATGGCGGAAATGAGTAGGTGCAATTTAAAGCAATAGACAAGGAATAAATAAACGGACGAATAAAGAAAATATAAGACTACGAAATTAATGGTTTCAGAAAAGTGCTGTTTGAAAGCGTAAGTAAACTTTTACAGTTTTTGTTAAAAAAAAGTATCTTTTAAGGTAACTTGTAGCCAAGTTAGACCGAGCAATAATGGCCTGACTTTACCAAAAATATTTTTAAAATAATTGTTATTTTGGACCTCTGGTAGTAATAGTGGTTTGGCTTTTTTCGAAAACATTTTAAAAATTGTTATTTCGGACCACTAGTAGTAATAGTGGTTTGGCTTTGGCCAAGAACATTTTTAAAATTGTTATTTTGAACCTCTAGTAGTAATAAACGTCTGACTTTTCCCAAAAACATTTTAAAATTAGTTATATTGAAATCTTTCTTGGTACAGCTGATAAAGTTTAAAAATTGTTATTTGGAAACCGCTGGTGCTTTGTCTTTTGCCGAAGACATTTTAAAAACTGTTATCTTGGACCTCTGTTAGTAACAGTGGTTTGGCTTTGTCAAAAAACATTTTAAAAGTTGTTATTTTGAAACCTCTGGTAGTAATAAACGCTTGCCTTTTCCCAAAAACATTTTAAAAGTTGTTATTTTGGACCTCTAGTAGTAATAGTGGTTTGGCTCTGTCAAAAAACATTTTAGAAATCGTTATTTCGGACCTCTGGTAGTAATAGTGGTTTGACTTTATCCAAGAACATTTTAAAAGTTGTTATTTTGAAACCTCTGGTAGTAATAAACGCTTGCCTTTTCTCAAAAACATTTTAAAAGTTGTTATTTTGAAGCCTCTGTTGGTACAGTTGATACAGTTTAAAAATTGTTATTTGGAAACCTCTGGTGCTTTATCTTTTACCGAAAACATTTTAAACATTGTTATTTTGGACCTCTGTTAGTAACAGCGGTTTGGCTTTGTCAAAAAACATTTTAAAAATTGTTATTTTTTACCTCTAATAGTAATAGTGGTTTGGCTTTTTTCAAAAACATTTGAAAAATTGCTATTTTGTACCTCTGGTAGTAATGGTGGCTTGGCTTCTTACAAAAACATTTTAAAAATTGTTATTTTGGACCTCTAGTAGTAATAGTGGTTTAACTTTGTCCAAAAACATTTAAAAAATTGCTATTTTGTATCTCTGGTAGTAATAGTGGTTTGGCTTTTTTCAAAAACATTTAAATAATTGCTATTTTGTACCTCTGGTAGTAATAGCGGTTTGGCTGTTTTCAAAAACATTTTAAAAATTGCTATTTTGTATCTCTGGTAGTAATAGTGGTTTGGCTTTTTATAAAAACATTTAAAAAATTGTTATTTTGAACCTTTGGTAGTAATAAACGTTTGCTTTTTTAAAAAAACATTTTAAAAGTTGTTATTTTGAAACCTCTGTTGGTACAGATGGCACTGTTGGTACAGCTGATACAGTTTAAAAATAGTTATTTGGAAACCTCTGGTACTTTGTTTTTTGCCAAAAACATTTTAAAAATTGTTATCTTGGACCTCTAGTAGTAACAACGGTTTGACTTTATCCAGAAACGTTTTAACAATAACAATTACTTTGGTCCTCTGGTGGTAATAGTGGTTTGGAAGAAAAATTAAGAGCATCGCAGAATAGTTAATAAAGAAAAATGAAGTTGCTTAATTCCGATTCGGTGGAGCAACAGTCCGAAGATCGGCAAATAACGAATCACAGGACCGAAAACGGGTGGGCGCGGGTCGATAGCAACACGGATGCCTCTGGCATGCTTTTTCTTCCCGAAACTTTATTCTCCTCGTTGCTGAGGTCGATGGAAAAATTGCTCGTTAAATTAAATTCCTGCGGTAGCTCTGCCGCGATGCCTACCGACCTGGCCTCAGATAAAACCGAGCCGGCTTCAAATTGGTTTGAGCCTCTTTTGAACGGGGTCGATAGAGTTTTGTTTCCTAGCCCAAGCACCGGACCAGAGTTATGTTGTTTTTCTGTGTTGCTCGAGTGGTCTGGCAGAATTTGGTTGTCGGTTAATTTATCTTTTCGGGAAGAAGGCGAACGGAAGTATCCTGCTTGGCAGTGCATCGCTGAACACGCTACCAAGATACGCTAAACTAGCAAATATCGGCAGCCACTTTAACATTTGCCAAGAGACTTTGCGCTGTATTTGATAGTCGCTCGAGCATTTGCCAAGAAACGAAGTTCTGCTTGAGGTTCTTTTTGACTTTCTTAAACCCCTTTTATAATTTTAGTTGGTATGGGCCACATCTATTTATTATCGTATTATTTAATAATATTAGATGATTGCATAAGTTCATGCTCGCTTTTCATAGATGTTCATCATTCATAGATGACTATAGAGAATTAGAAGATTATATTATAGATCATAGAGAATTCTTTTCTAATCGTAAAAAAGAATGGTCACTATATAATCTTATTTTTCTAATTGTAGAAAAGAATGGTGACTATATAATTTTATTTTTCTAATTGTAGAAATGAATGGTGACCACATAATTTTATTTTTATAATTGTAAAAATGAATGGTGACAATATAATTTTATTTTTCGGGTTGTAGAAATGAATGGTGACTATACAATTTTATTTTTCGAATTGTAGAAATGAATGATGACTATATAATTTTATTTTTCAAATTGTGGAAAAGAATGGTGACTATATAATTCTTTATTCTAATTTTAGAAAAGAATAGTGACTATATAATTCTTTATTCTAATTTTAGAAAAGAATGGTGACTGTATAATTCTCTTTTCTAATTGTAGAAAATACTGGTGACTATATAATTGATTAATAAATCTGTAACTCTTTAAAATTTAACCATTGCATTTTATTTTCAAACCGGGCACGAACTTTTGCAATCATCTGATACATATTGACATTGAGCCATATTAAATGGAGTCATCAATGTTCTCTACTTAACTATATCGATTTTATTGCTCAATAAAATAAGTAACAATTGTATGTATACTTACTCAATTAAATGTTCAGCATTATAGACTGCGGACCTTTGTGTAAATATGATTTATATTAATTGTAAGAAACTTTTTCCTTCTTTTAATAATTTCAATAAGTTGAAGATAATATAAAAATATTTTTACTTAATCTACTTTTTTTTAAATTTTTAGTTAAAATAACATAAAAATATTTGATAATTCATCTAATTTCCTTACTCTTCTGCATTTCATCTTATTCATTTTTGTCATAAATTCATAAAATCCACAGTCTGTTATAATTACGAGTCATAGGATGATAAATGGTAATTTATTTATCAGTGCCATTATCATGTCGAAAAATGAGAAGACTCCGCAGTCGACTCGTAATAGTTTCAAATGATTGTTTTGGTTTTTCATGGACATTTTGATTCTTTAAAGTGAGCGTAATGAAAAGATAAATCGTTTCATTAACTTTTGTTCTTTTAGTCTGGAGTGTTACGTTTTACGGTATGCAATTTCAAGCCACAAATGGACAGCAATTTATAACTGAACCGTTTATATCCTTATACGATACTTCGCCGGTGAAGTAGATAAATTGTGAGCAAGACTATAAATCTAGACGCTCATAGAAAGAACCACCCGCCGGTCTTTTAGCGGGTAAAATTGACACATTTATTGCAAACTTTTGGTTACTGGTGCTTTATATCGCTCGGTTTATAATAATACGGTGCTTATAGCGTCTCATAAAAATCGATTACAAAGATATACAAGGTATCTTCCGGTAGCCAGATAAAAAACACTTCCGGTAGCCAGATAAAAAAATATTCTTATCAAAATTAGTTAGTTTTTTTAAAGAAATTTATTCATGAAAAACGAAGGTCGCCATCATTTTTTTAGTACATACCCAGATAGTACAAAGACGTCTGTACGACATCTGTTTGACGTCTAAAAGACGTTTAGGAGAAGTTCGTAGAACATTGGGGAGGTCTTTAAGACGTCCCTAAGAAGTCTTGAAGGTGCATAATAAATGTTCATTAAAATAAAAGAAGTGAAGAGTAGAAATAGATTTCGACAGAAACGAGTTGAAAGTTAAACTTTAAAAGTTAAACAGCTTTATTAGAAGAACGCATGTGGAATTGACATAAAAAGTGTGAGAAAAATAACAATTGCAATTAAAATCACAATAGAAATAATAAAATTTACAATTATAATAAAAATTGAAATCGAAGTTCAAATCGAAGTTCAAATCAAATTTCAAATCAAAGTTTTAATTGAAGTTCAAATGGAAGTTAAAGTTGAAGTTGAAGTTGAAGTTGAAATTGAAGTTGAAATTAAAGTTGAAATTGAAATTCAAATTGCAGCGAAAACACTAACTCAAACAAATCATACCATGCTAACAGTGCTAGATTATGGGTATAGAAAAACCACACTTTTTATGGTCTTAAAGACGTCTATTTAGGACGTAAGACTTTCAGGCCTAAAATAGACGTGAAATGGGCGTCTTTAAGACGTCGTGTGCTACTTGGGAATATTATTGCTTATGTCAAGATGCGAATTCAACGGCCTCGTATAGTATGACCTTGACACGACCTTCACAGTAAGGCCTTAACATAACAGAATTCGTCTAAACATAAACAATAATATGATGTACTAAAAAATATATAGTATCATTTAAAAAAATGAAGGTGACTGTTTTTCATGACTAAATTCCTTTATTGAATTTCTAATTAATTTTGTTCCGAACATTTTCACATCCGACTACCGGAAGTGGCTGAAAAATCGTGACGGCATTTGCTCGGGACACCCTGTATGTATTTATATCCGAATTTGATATTAGTCATCCATTGTGCTGCAATAATTAGGGATTGAAAATTAGTTCTGACTCACCGAGACAGCCGCTGTCACACAAATGTCCTGGTATTGTAAGCTCGCGGAGAGCTTTTGTTGTTTGACAATTGCCAGGTTCAGGAATACCGTGGAGAGGTGTTGATCGATCGGCAACAATTGCGGAATCACCGTCATGGAAATGATGCGACTCATTTCAGCGTCTGCGATCAAAAATGATTCATTACATTAATACGACTTTAATTGTTCACCGTTGGTCGCCTGTTTCATATTTGTTGAATCAATAAACGGTAGACAAAACGTATACGCTCTCGAATACTAAGTAATTAACGTTCTTATGTAGAAAATACAATCAAAAGTTGTTATTAAATAAACATATTGTATTATACAAACATCAAATACTTCTATACAACATTTTATGGTATGATATAATAATTCATTGCTTATATGGAAAATATATCTGCTTACTTCGAATTTGCCAAACATCAAATAGAATAGAACCACAACAATATTTAATAATAATTAGAATTATATTCATATTCTGAACACATATTCATTTATTTGCAATGTTTGCGTAAATATTTAAAGTTTATTTACGTCTCTCTTATAAACCCTTCTTTATAATTAATTTATTAATTAATTAGCCTTCTTTATAATTAATTTTATTAATTTATATTTATATAACCATTCTAAGTGTTCTCATGGCATATTTTAGAATGTGTGTAATAAAAGATCCTAAGGATAACATTTTTTAGCATAAAAATTTTACAATTATTTTAATAATTATTTTAATAATTGTAAAATAAGAATTACAATATTGTACTTGCTAAATAAACCACATGGTTTGAAGAACTAATATACAAATAAATAAATATTTTTGTTCTGGAACATTTTTACACGAGATCCAAATAAATTCAATTTTGCCAGCTTCCTAAAGCACTACATACAGTAGATGTACAAAGTATTCGTACATCTTTAAAAATAAATAATTTAATCCAACAGTTTGAGTATTTTTAAGATGTTAGAAGGATTAGTTTACTAGCTAATGTGCAAATAATTTTTTTTTAATTGTTATTGGTCACGATTCTGAAAGAGAAAGTAAGATCACGATGTTTAAATTTGTTATCTGTGCCTGTAATAAACAAAACTGTAGTCAACAGACATTTTTAGAAAACGATCAGTTTGTTATAATCAGGTTTCGTGTATTTATGCATTAATGGCTTATGAAAATTTTCCAAAACGGCTGGAATATAAAATTAGGTAGAATATCGAACGATTATACTTATTCCAGATTTACAAAGGCAAACGACCATTGAAAATAAGATTTTATTTAATTCCACGTTCTTAAAATTTTCCTACAAAAATTGAAAATTGCATAAAAATCCGCAGTCTAGTAACAATCTTCGATTTGCGTATCTAACGGTCCCAAACAAGGTGTTACGCCACGACAGGAAAGAGCAGACACCATCGATCAGATTCGCGACAAATAACGTTCGAGCCGAGAGGCGAAACAGGAGCGACGAAAAAAGATAAAATTTTCAACGGTTCTCGCGTTAATTAGACGGGAACTTGAAATCACATTATGAGGCAAGGCAGCGCGTCGTCGCAGGGGGTTGGCAGCGGAGCATCTCCGAACTTCATTTCACGAAGTCGTCTATCTTTCAGCGCGCCTCGGGGTCTCGACTCGATGAGAGAGCGAGGTCTGTCTGAAAGGCATTCCTGAAGATGTCCTTTGCACGTCCGCCATGAAATTCCACGACGCGACACCGTGGCTGGCTGAATTTTTCATTAAATTAACGGCGCAACAGGTCGTGTATGGTCGCGTCGAAAAGAATTGTTTAAATGTTGCAGGAAAGAAGCAAGGCGATCTTCTTTTTTCCTTCATCCCCTCCACTCTGTCTCTGTCTCTCTTTGCAGCACGTCTACTTTCCCTGGCGTCGAATTAACGCGCAACAGGTGAGTCCGCTCGCCGCGCATAACTCAGGCGAACGGATATTTCAAATTTTTCCACCGTCATTGCGTCACCCTAGCCTTTTATAAAATGTACGAACAAGCAGCCCTTCGTCGCGACGTCTAGCCGATACGGGCCACATGCGGTGGAAAAATGAATTTTCAACGTGAAATTCTACAGCGTGGTAGGTAACTCCTGGTAACGTAAGTCGAAAATGTGGAATGAAACTTTTTGTACGACGTTTTGCTTTCGAGAAAATCGACTGTGAACACAAGAAGTGGAATTGGTAGATCATGAACAGACGATTTAAAATTTCATTGATTTTATCGGAAACGAAGTCTGGAAAAATTGTATTCTTCATTTTTTACTTGTTTTTCTTTATATAGAATCATCTCGTTTTCACCACACGGTATAATTATTAGACTGCGGATTTTATGCATTTTTGACAAAAATGAGTAGGTGTAATTTAAAATAGGAACTAGAGGGCTATTGTTGCTCGCTCGCTTCGCTCGCTCGCGAGTAGGGTTGTTTTTGCTCGCTCGCTTCGCGAGCTCGCGGGTAGGACTGCTCTTGCGAGAGAGTTAGTGATACGCATGTCTAGTAGGGCCTACTGATATTAATGTTTTTTATTTGGTGTGTGACTCTCCAAGAGTCACACAAAGAACTTCCCGATTCGTTACTCCTTGGCCAACATCGCTAACATCGTCTTTTTTTGTACTTTCATCGATATTCTCCCAAAATGTATTCTTGGGAGTAGAGATGATAAATTCACTGTTGCATTGGAATAACTTTCGATTATTCCAAGCGGTAACATTAGCACCAGTTAAAAAAAAAGTTTTTTTTAAATCTAAAAAAAAAATTTTTTTTTTAATCTAAAAAAAATTAAGAAAAAAATTTTTTTAATGTAATTCCGTTTGGTTCTTTGGTGGAAAGTTTTCGTCCTCCCTTATAAATTGCATTGTAGAATCAACTCTTTTCGAAAAAAAACTAAAAATCTAAAAAACTACTTGACCAATATGGACCAAAATCTAATCAGCTCTAAGTTACGACGGGGCATATCGATTGCATCATTCATCATCCTGATCGCGTTGTTACTTTTTCTGAAAACGTTAACGAAAAATTTGATTACATAGAAACGGCCATACGCACGCACACACACACACACACACACACACACACACACACACACACACACACACACACACACACACACACACATACGAACATTTTGCTGAAAATAGTCTAAAATGACTGCAATGACCATGAAACGTGAAGATCTGCTAAAAAATCGATTTTCGATTTTCGGGGTAATTACAATAACTTCCCTATAAAATCGGGAAGTTAAAAATATTAGAAACATTTATACATACTATTATATCATTCTCAATCTATTAAACATAATAGGGGAAAAATTAATTTCTATTTCACTCCTGTTTGTTGCAATTTAGGTAAGAAATTGTTATTTTGCATAGAGATCCGCAGTCTAATAATTGTAGCATAATCAATCGATAGGTAATAAGCAGAGAGACCAATTTGCCTGGTATTTTGGCTTGCACCACCTTCTTTATCACTAGACACCGGATCTTATGCAAAATAAAAATTTTCTACCTGAATTGCAACAAACTGGAGTGAAATAAAAATTTATTTTACTTCTTAATATACAGTGGATGTACAAAGTATTCGTACACCTTTTAAAAATTAATAACTTTTTTATAATTGTACCAAACGACCTGATTTTTTATAATCAATTAGAAGCATTGGTTTACGGAATGATATGCAAAAAAGATTTTCCAAAAATTATATTCTACAAGGTTACATGCAAAAATAAAAACAGAATTTTTTCAAACTTTTTTATTTGGGCCCGTAATGAAAATTTCAAATATATGTTTTGTAGATCAATGTTAATTATACACATGCTGAAAATTTCATGATTATCGGTTGACGCAGGAAAAAACGACACGCATTGAAAGATCTACGGTCCTGTGGATTTAAAGCAGAAATTGATCTAAAGTCGTGTAAAACTACGATTTTCACCATTTTTAATTTCGATGAAATTTTTAGCATGTGTATAACTACTAACATAGATCTGTAAAACATATATTTTAAATTTTCTTCAAGGTCCCAATTAAAAAAGTTTTAAAAAATGCCTTTTTTATTTTTGCATGTAACCTTGTAAATTATAATTTTTGAAAAATCTTTTCTGCATATCATTTCGTAAACCAATGCCCCTAATTGATTATAAAAAATCAGGTCGTTTGGTACAATTATAAAAATGTTATTAATTTTTAAAAGGTGTACGAATACTTTGGATTTTTGTCATAAATGCATAAAATCCTCTGTCTATTTATCACCGTCACAAAATCGACTTGGAAAATGCACCGAATACGTGTATTAGATGTGAATTGTCTGACGTGTCTGATCATCAACAACGAATTCTACTTCCTGCATATACTATAGCACGCGAACGCTATACATATAATTGACTATATAATTTTTTCAAACATATTTTCAAAGGTATATCTCATAGACAAGCAAGTCTTTCTATCGTTTCTAATACTGCTTATATCGAATTCATATGAATTGTTCACTTAATTCGCCAGGAACTGTGTCATGATTTCGACAGTCTGGGTCAAAATGGACCCAGACTCGGCTGGTTAACATTGTAACTACCAGATGGGTTAAAATGACCTGTTCTAGTTTCTTTTTTAAACATTTTTTTAGTTTCTTTTATTTTCCAATTATTGAAACTACAGTCAGCGGCAATATTAAGTGGACAACCTTAAAAATCGCATAACTTTTTAGAAATTGGTCCAAAGGACTTGAATTTTTTTAAGATGTTAGACCAACTAATTCGCTAGAGAATAAGTAAACAAAAATTTATTAAGATTGCAATTGGTAGGAATCATACAAAATTTTAAAAATGATGTTTTGTCAACCATTTTATGTGGGCCTGTAACGATAATTTCAAAAATGCGTTTTATAGATTTCGATAACTTATATGCATACTGGAAATTTCATCGAAATCGGTCAACATTGCAATGAGCTACAAACGTTTAAAGGTGATCACGTAAGGGCGAAATGCCCTGGCAAGGCTGAAAATCTGCGACTTTCACCCTTAAGCTCTCATCTTTAAATATATGTAGCTCATTGCAATGTTGACCAATTTCGATGAAATTTTCAGTATGCATATAAGTTACCGAAATCTATAAAACACAGTTTTTAAATTATCGTTACAGGTCCAGATAAAAAAGTTTACAAAACATTATTTTTTAAAATTTTGTACAATTATGTATAATTGCAATCGTAATAAATTTTTGTTTACTTATTCTCTAGCGAACTAGCCGGTCTAACATCTTAAAAAAATTCAAGTCCTTTGGACCAATTTCTAAAAAGTTATGCGATTTTTAAGGTTGTCCACTTAATATTGCCGCTGACTGTACATATATATTTATTTCTTCTCACAAAATTCTTTACGCAATACTTTATCGCTAAAAATGATTGTACCGAACAATAAAAATTTAATGATTTGACTCATTTAGATTTTGTACGAGTTTTATTATAATATGTGCCCGAATAATGTAATAATAAATAATGAACAGCAATAATATTTATAATATAACATTTTTCATGATATTTATGATTTAAATAATTGTCGGATTTAACCGGTTTTTAAAAACTGACAAACCCTACAAAAAATCATTAAAAAAATTATATAAAAATTTTCTCTTGTATTTGAAGACTTCAGATATACAGTCGAACTTGTTGTTGTACGGTCTTTTTTTATGCGATATATGAATATTAGATCAGATCAGCAGGATATCTCGGAAGACGTTGTCGTTATCAAGGAAGTGTTCCTACAAAAGTAGTTTGGTATAACGGGCTAAACTACGTAGTATTAATTGTTTCCTTGTGTGTGGAGTGGCGAAGGACATTCCAAGGTCACCTTGATTTTTTAAAATGGAATGTCCTATTTTTTATAACATAGATCGATAGAGTATCAAATTCTGAGTATAAAAGTATTGACCTTCATACGTCCTAAACCTAATAGTTAACGAGATATTATCGAAACAATTTTCTTTCTTCTTTGAATAATATCTCGTTAACTACTAGGTTTAGGACATATGAAAATCAACACTTTTATACTCAGAATTTGATACTCTATCGATTTATGGTATAATAAATAGGACATTCCATATAAAAAATGAAGGTGACCGTGAAATGTCCTCCACCGCTCCACCCATAAGAAAACAATTAAGACTACGTAATCTAGCCCGTCATACCAAACAACTTTTGTAGGAACACTTTTTTGACAACGACCACGTCTTCCGAGATATCCTGCTGATCTCATTTCAGCAGGACACCCTGTATATGTATTGAATTATGTACATTTTGAAAATTTCTCCATGTTTAAAATGAGAAATTAAAATTTTTTTAAATGTTTCAATGTGTAATTTAATCATTTATTTTGTTTGGAAAGCACTTCCTCGCTATTTCGTGTAGCTATGACATTTTCTAAGTGAGACTTTTTTATGCGGTCCTTTTCCACCGTATAAAAAAATTTTCTTTACTGTGTTGTGAAAAATGATTTGTTATAGCTATTTATGAAGTTTGTGAATATTTTTTTTGTGCGGTTTTTTACTGCGGTCCCTATCTACCGCACAAAAACAGGTTTGACTGTATGTCAAAAAACTTACGGACTCAAGAAAAATGTTTTTTCATTACTTTATCAGTCCCATAAAAATTATTAAAGTTATCGATCGAGAAAGTGTAAGGTCCCCTTAAATGATCCCTTCTGAAATCGCCTTTGTCAAATATATTTTTGAGAGTTTTTATAAGTGGCTGCTGTTAGATGAACAAACCTGTGAAAGAATGTTTTCATTTGAAGATTGACTGCTTACCTGGGCAAGTGGCAGCACCGGAAATCGAGAAGTCGAGAGATCTCGGTGTGACCAGCAACAAGTTGCGAACCCACTGACGTATAAGAAGGTTTCTTCCTACGCGTAGACGCGTAAAATTTTTCATTCGCCAAGTGCTGTCGCGTTCTTCCTTCCACTGTTTCTCCGTGTTCCTCTCTCTTTCTCTCTCCGTTTATTTCTCTCTCTCCCTCTCTTTCTATCTCTCTGCTCACCTTGTCCACTCACACCACCGCGATTCTCCAAAAACGATCGAGACCTCTTCGTCTCGTCTCTTAGTATGGTGCAACAGGTAGACACTTAGTATCCTTCTAGGAGGCAGAATTAATTTTCTTGACGCGATGCACGTTTATCAGGTCGAAACGAGTGAAACAAAATGGCGCGAGCCCTCCACTGATCCGACGACATTGATTAAAGAAACGGAAGAACGAACCGACTGTGATTCCCCATGGTTCTGCACTAGTTCTGTGACTGCAGTGATGAATGCATCGATTTTATCACCTAACGTAAGTGTCTACCAAAATCATATAACTTCTCGAACCAATTAAACAAAAAGTATGAATTATAAAACAGATATAAGTTTGATAAACTTTGATGAATGAAGTTGTGAATAATAATTTTAAAGTTGATCAGTCTTTAAAAATTGTTTATTTTTATATAGCAGTTAGAAAATGTTTTAGATCTGTTTTATATTTTATTGTTAAATAGTAACTTATTGATAAATATATAATATGTCAATATGTGAATGAAATAATTTATGGTGGAAAGATGGTTTTAAATAAAAATGTTGGAAAATGTTCATTTAAAGATCTTGAAATTCTTCGAAAATTTACAACAATTTAAGACTCCTTTTCAGAGTAACCTTGAGAAACAACGAAATTAATATTAATATATACGTCTTGAAATTTGGAACGAGTCTGCAACTAATTGTAAAACATTCGTTGAGACTTTATCACAATTCGTTAATACCATTTTTGAGAATAAAACTTTAGGGTCAATTGAAATAACTCTTTTTGCGAGCTGCATTATTTTTGCATTTAAAAAACGTTTCACAAAGATTGTACTAGAAGTGAAAAACATTCAGTGTAACTTGTTTTTAATTTCTTATAAAAATCGCAAGTGTCGACATGTGACTAAATATATTTAATAATTATCTACAAAATAAAAATGTGATGTGAAAAGCGCCATTTTGAATCGACTGGCAGTTTTTGTATCGAAATGAAATTTTCAAGATACTTCCACAATTTACACTTTTCAATTGGAATGAGTCAGAAGCATAAACGAACTGAACTTCGATCTACAAATTTGTAAAATGAAAAATATTTGTCCAGGATGTGGGACACTTCCAATCAAAGTGATTCTAAATTCTCGATTTCCTGCGACGCATCGTCAATAAATCGAATCGCATTTCACATCGTCACAAACGTTCAGAACACTCGAATCGAATTGAACGTGATTCATCTGGTGTTTCTCGATTCAATCGATTCCTGTCAGACACAATGGGTAGGTACGAAATCACAGAAGAGGCGTTCGCTAATATCATCGACGCGTAAATATGAAGGCGACGATGATCAAACGCACGGCAAAAAGTCCGATAACCGTTGTAATCCAGGACGACGCCTCTCCGAACAGGATTACCGTTTATGGACAGAAATGACAATGTTGAATATGTCGGTAAGGTAATTTCCTATGAAAGCAGCGTGCAACAGGTAGAGAACTCGAACCGAGTTCCTCGACCTCGATTCGCATCGCACCTAGGCGGCCGGAATTTTTCAACAGCGTCTGAGAATTCTCCAAACAATTCCACAGGAAAAGTCACGCGACAATAATGCTACACTGTAGAAAAAAACAATTGTACTATCCTGTGTGAGAGATTGTGTGCTGATTTTGAAATAAATCAAAGATGAACAATTCTATACATCGCATGAAATATTGTGGACAGTTTGCACAAAAAGATGAATATCCATGCTGAAGACTACGATGAAACACCTTAGAGTACTCACGTAATTACGTCCGTCACTGTTTACGACAAGTGGATTTAACGGTTCTAATTCATAGGGATTTGGAGAAGATCCTCGTGGAAATTGTTGTAAAATTACTCTCGGACGTTGCCTTCTGACGCGGAACAAACATAAACGACAGTGTCACTTGTCCAAGGCAGCGTGGACCACTGAAAAGTGCGGCCGTCAACGTATTAAGTGAAATGCGTCAACCAGTGGTCGGACCGAGAATCCCGGTCCACTATTTCGTATCGATTTTTCGCGAAGTGCACGACCCGGTTTTTAGCGCACGCTTCGCAACGCTTTTAACGATCAACCATCACTTGGCGAGTTTCGGTGTAATTCTCGAAATCCTAGCGCGTCCATGGACACTGGGGACTTGCGATCAATCAATGAAAATTGAATCCTTCACGAAGATCCTTGAACGGGTGACCTACTTTCCAGGCGGACTGCATGGAAGCCTTCCGCCACCATAACGATTCTTTCCAATCATTAATATTGAAATTTCGTAGCGATAAAGGAAATTGAATGAATCGTACGAGAATGATGTAATCACTTGTACTTTTTTATTATTTTCTGGGACAATTAAGAGGAGCAACTATTACACGAAAAATTGAACCGGTCGTGTGAGAACGATGAGTATCAAGTTAATAACGAAGTTATTTCTAGCATTTTATCCCGCGTGGCTCTCTGCAAATACCTCCTTGTTTATATTGTTGTATTAAATTGAAAATCGATGTTTGTACCGACGGTAAAAATTGAATCATACGAGAATGATGAAATTATTTTTAGCATTCAAACCCAGTTCATATTTCGTATCAATCGAAGCAAAAAATTCTTTGACCGAGTCGATAGTCTTTATTGAAAAACAAATTACATTCTTGTACTCGGAGCTCAACAACGCATTCTTTTAAAAACATCGTCGGTAGGTAGTTAAGAGTGACACCGACAGAAATGATTTTCGGACACTTATCCTGCGAGCAAAAAATTGAAATAGCTCTCGATCCACATGTCGCACGCGTGGAACGAAGAGCTCCGGCGATCGATCAAGTGTCGAGCCGACACTGTTGCGAATAAAGAAGCAGTCACAGTCGGGAGACAAGGATGAAGCAAGCAGTGCCACGTGTGACTTATCGTACCAGGCTGCTAGCAGATTTTCATCGATTTTTCAAGTGGCAACACAGCGTCCGAGAGAATTATTCTCGAGGATGATTCAACGATCGAAATAGCAGATCTAGAGAACTTCGGGGACCGCGTCCCGACTTCGCAGGAAGTCCAAGACTATGTAGATAAAGAGAGGGAGAGAGAGATAGAGAAAGAGAAAGAGAGAGAGAGAGAGCGGCGATTTGAAAAGTTTCTGAAGACATTACGTTCTCGTCTTCTTCGATCTCCGTGCTCAGAGACGCCGAAGCGACGTGTTTCACACCGAACTGTTCTCGCGAGGTCGCATGATACTTGGATGAAAGGCAAGAGGTGCCAGTGAAAGAAATTCGTGAATGGAACGAAGGACTAAAAAAAATGTCAGCGAAACGAAGAAAAACAAAGGAAAAAGAAATTGCGAACTGTGAGGCGATCGTAGAGCTGTCGGAGGACGTTCTATGCCTGTCTCTATCTCCGTAGGTACTGAAGCGCTGTTCGATACCAAGAACGGTTATATTCGTACCCCTACCCCGCCACCGGAACAGTACGCATCGCAAGATGGCTGGTCATGTTTGCAAAATGGCGCTTGCGCGTGCAATTCCTGCCTTAACTCTCCCTTCCCCCGTCCCCCCTTCCCGCCGTCTCACCCCTTTACACCCCACCTGCCGCCACGTTCCCATTTCCCTTCCTTCCTTCTTGTCCTTTCGTCCAACATGGGTAGTGATGGGCCCGATCCGGATTCCTGGTCACTATTTTCTATCGATCTGCCGTCTGCCGGTTTGCGGATTTTTTATCCAGGATCTGTTCACATTTGTCGACTAGTAATTGGTTTGTTGCTCGTCCTTCGATGTTGGAACTGTTTTATTTAGTGCGACGTGTTCCTTCTTTTATCGAATATTGGAACGATTTAGCTGGAGAGAGAGATGATGTTCATTGTGACTAGACAATTATTGTGCACAATAAAGGTTTTTTCATGTTGATGGGTAGATATAGAAGCTACATGAAAATGTGTTCTTCTTTTTATAATTTGAATGTGTACTCAATGCAACTGATTTTTTCATTATTTTGTGCTTCATCTGTTCATTGTTGTTATAAATGCATAGCATTCGCAGTATAACTCTGACTTTAGACAGCAGAGTGTGTGCAATTAATTTGACTATCTTTCAGTAAACTGAGAGATTGTGGACGTTGTGTATCCACGACGGTGGTAGCGAAGGTTTTAACCAAGATTGCCAGGACTTAAGAAACTGCTTCACTAATTCATTTGTGTTTGAAGTGATTGATGGTTAATTTTGTACCAACTTGTTTGTATAAACAGGGTACAAGTTTGGATGAATCGAGAACGTGTAGACTGTGGATCCTTATCTAGATTAATTTCTGTAGTCAACGTAGCATATTATTTGTATTTCAGAAACTCGCAGAAGTATTTCCAAGATTGTATCTACCATGTCTTGTTTTATTACATTAATGGATAAATTCAATGAGAACTTTAATACAGTTTTTAGGATAGGGGTCGTTCATTTTCAACGATTTAAAATTTTTGACAATTTTATATGTTTCATTGAAGCTATTTTAATTGATCTTTATACAGGATAAAAGTTAGCATAACATTACATACATGCTTGAAACATTCGTTTTATTTCCACAAGTGAAATAGTAATAGCAGGATTTAGAAATGCAATGGATGAAATCTATTAAACAAGTAGCAACAAATATTATACAATTAAAATTACTATCCAAATAAATCTGGATTTCCCTTGCATCTTTATGCATTTATGAAAAAAATGGTTAGGTGAAATATAAAACAGTAAAGTATTAGAAAAATTTAAGAATATCGTAATGTTGTTTTTAACGTAACAAAGTCATTAAGGGATGAAATCAATTTTTATTTTATTCCTGCTTCCCACAATCAATGAAGAACATTTTTATTTTGCATACAGATCCACAGTCTACTAATTGTACAACAAATATTAATTGATCTCGAAACCTAATGTATTGTTATAATTCTTATGTGGGTTGTTCAAGACTATGTAAATTTTAATTAATAATTTTTAAATGTCTATTTAAAAATTTGGATAATCCTCCAATATGTTACTACATGTTTAATGACGCAGAGGTACGTCGATTTCTATTTGGTAATTTAGTAGGAATCACCAGTAAAGATAGTAATTGAATATCAAGGGGAAAACTTACCAAATCATTAGTGTTGACAAAATAATTGTTAAATGCTTTTAAAAAAAATAGTTAGTAGTACATAAAATAGTACTTAGATTAATATCAGACTACGAATTTTTATGCATTTGTTATTTAACCATTTTTAAAGTACAAAAAGACACGTATATTGACACATTACTTACTTACAGGAAGCCTCTTAGTATGATTTTAAGTGACTGCGCTATAATATCAAAAAACAATTTCAAAATCTTCAATTAAAAATGATCCCTGAAGAAAAAATGAAGTCACGTTCTATTAGAGAGTGGTTTACTTGTCCACAATTAAAATTGTTAAATTATTTTTTAAGAAAGACTCGGTTGTAAATTAGGGATGTTTAACAAACATTAATGACCATTTTATTCTATTTCTATTACAACAAATTTTCTAGTTTGTAGATTGAATTTGTTCGTCTTTCTAATTTTTGTGGTCTATAAACATTGAGATTTACACAAAAATCCACGGTTTACCATATGACATGTTAATTCCAAAATTTCTGTTGTATTCCACAAAATTAGTCACGTGACTTGAGTGGCGAATTATGTATCAGAAATGCATCGATACCATTTGTACCAGGTTTGATCCCATCGCTAACAGAAACATCCCTTACCCTCCGCCTGTTCACGCGACCATCTTCATCCCTCTTCCCTTTCATTCGATCATCCTGAACCCCTTGCTCCTCCCTGCGCCATTCGCGCCTCTTCTTCCAATTCTTCGAACGACTGATCTCCAACAACCCCCTCACCGATATCTCCTGAAGCACTTCGTCTATGATTATTTCGTACTGTTATGGGGTGTCTTCGTTCGACTGACCACCGAACACCATCCGAATAGTCCGCCATTTTTCCTACGGATTTTAATCGAGGTTTCATCATTATCTTTATGCATTTATGATAAAATTGGTTAGGTGGAATATACAACAGTGAAAGATTAGAAGAATTTCAGAATACTGTGATTTTGTTTTTAATGTAACCAAGTCATTAAGGGGTGAAATAAATTTTTATTTTATTCCCGCTTCCCACACTAAATGCAGAACATTTTTATTTTGCATAAAAATCCGCAGTTTACTCATCGTATTGCCATTGGAAAAATAAATTGCGTACAAGAGAATGACTTTGTCTGGATAGAATATACAGGGTGTTCGCGGTAAATTAGACCAGTGTTTTTCTCATGAACAGTAAGTATCTCAAAAGAATTATTATTATACTATTTTTCGAGAAACACAAGCGTCCTCCAGTTTTTTAAATAGAATGATGCACCTTTTTTATGTTATATGAATGCGTTTTTATCTCATATGAAACACAATGACTTCCAAGGTCATACAAGGTCAAATATGTATAAAAGCAGCGTATCAAAATCGTAATTTAATTACTCAGTTTTTTTTGGTATGTTGGTGAGTACAACTTTAATGATGTCATTAACACTTCAACCAATTATTTCTGTTTAATTCCTTCCTCCAGTTCTTAATTTATTAAATCCGCGAAATAATTATCGAGAAAGGATATAGTTTGCGAATGCTAGTGAAGACAGCAGTGTAACACTTGGAATAACTTCAATAAAGAGTCATACTGCATGAACGAATCAATATCTGCGAAAGGCAATGATGTAACGCTCCCAAATTTATCTGAGCTGACGCAATAGCCCACGACAACAATTTTCGGCAATGTTTCGTCACACGGTGCAATAAAACGTATTATGTCTTCTTTCATTGTATCATTTTTCGACGAGAAACAGTTTCGTAGAAACTTTTTCAATACTTGACAAACGGAGAATGAAGTTTACTGGTGTTCAGTGGAATGAGTCGGCGAATGGCCAGACTGCCTAATATAATTCTTGTAATAGACTGATTTTCGAATGTTTAGGTTCTTTTTTAACACCTTGTTACATTTTCAATTATGCCCTTAACGATGAAAACGTGTTACAATAAAATTTACTTATGATAAAATAAAAACAATTAAAGTCTATACTAGTTTCTAAGATGCAGTTCCTATTTTTGATGTCTGTTTAATTTACATTTATATTGTGCATTATCAATATTAAACCGTTTGATTTTTTATTATAAAGGTTCAGTAAACATGAAACTAACATTTCTACAATAGAAATAATAAAATAGAGACTATCATATAATTCTATTATTTTTATGATAATTATGTAAAATATTATTAAAGTAATATGTAAACAGAAATTTTACTTTCGTTTTAATATTTTTAATTGTAGTAATATTCACACACGCACACACATATATGGAGATAGTAATTAAGGTAAATGTCCCAGGCAGCTTGCACATTCATAATTATTCCCCATCATTTCGGAGTTTATAAAAAATGACGCTTGGCCGCACCGAAATGATTTCCCAAATCTAGCAATTTCACTGACAGCAATTTGAGAAATAAACAAAGCAATTTGGTCATACGAAATACATTATAGAATTTACGATTATTGTTGCCGCGAGAGAATTTCAACCTCAAAATAGCCGGGAACTCATTCAACAATCCAATATTTCAACTTTCGACTAATTAAACGTACGAACATTGCTGAAAATTGAATTATTCGACCGGACGTGTTCCACTTGCTGGGCACTCGAACTGACTTCGCAACTCGTTGTTAATACGCTTCGTCCAAATTTAAACAGGACACGAGGCCGATTCTTGGAACAGACCCTGCGAATATTTGTCACTATTATGGAGCATTCTAGCTCGATCAATAAGCGTATTGCTACACAAATCCGTACCAGTGCGCATTTTTATCATTTTTCGGCGCGATAAATTCTATCTATTGTACGAATTCAGACGTTTACGACACATTCGCATGCGCCCATATTGTTCACGTCGGAACTTTGTAAACGGAAGTATTGTAATTAAAATTGGAACCGAAAATCGCGTCGGAATTTAATCCTTAACGATACATTGCTTTGAGCATGATTTCTTGTAATAATCCATATGGAGTGCACATTTTTATACTAATTTTGACAGTGGAGAATTAATTTTTGCAATACATCCTTATGAGTAAGATTTCTTCTAATGTACATAAAGTAATAATAAGGTACATACTGATACGTTAGCTATAGGCCATTATTATTAAAATAACATTGAAAGACAATGGAGAATTAATTTATACCGAATATCGATTCTGCAAAAATGTTTTTGAAATAAGAAAATAGCTGACAAATTTATGATTCACAGGTAGACTGGATTTTATGCATTATGACAAAACTGGATTGGCCAAATACAAGACACTGAAAACAGAAGAATTGAACAGTATTGGTACGTTTTTTCCGATTGATTATAATTATCGAAACAAGAGATACATATTCATTTCTATACATCATTCTAATAGTGATCATAATTATGTTTCTGTAGTTTATCTTCCAAAATTATAAAAAAACCTACAGTTGTTATAAGGAGGGTTCCGAACCATCTTGGGCACCACAGTTTAAATGGCACATAGAAAACAAATTTGCAGTACTTACTAGTTAATTAGACATTTATTGTAAAGATTATTTTCATTCATGGTAAGACATTTATACTGATAAAACTTGACATGAACAATTGTATTTTGGAGATACAGATTACAGTCGCCCAAATAGATACATAAATAAATATTTATCGTTTATTTACATGGGTTGCATAAATATCTAAATCATTCTTCGTCAGTATCAATCCGAAAATATGTTAATTTTATCACAGTGTAGTTAACTGCATTTGGGACAAGGACCTACTTGAGTACATCAACTTTAAGGAGGTGAGCATCGTCTTACTACACATATAATACTAGCTCGTAATATTAAAATTACAATATTTCCTACTCTAGTAGTTTCTCGACATAAATTATTTAATATCCTTTAAAGAGAATAACGAACCACATCGAATAATGCATTGAATCGGTTCCATGCAAAAGAGCAAATTTAACTTTCATATTATATAGGGTGACCCAATACTGATTGTACAAACATGGAGGGAGTGATTCTACATGAGAAAATGAGTCGAAAATACGGAATAAATTTTTTTCGTTTGACATTTCGTTTTCGAGAAAATCGTGTTTAAATATCCGTCGGAAGTAGAATTGGTTAGACATGATCAGGCGTGTCAGATTATTCCTATTGTATTTTCTTTGCATTTTCAAATTCGATTTTTTCGAAAACGAAGCATTGGATGAAAATATTCAATTCTACATTATCGACTTATTTTCTCGTGTACAATCAATCCTACAAGGTTCGACTATCAATACCGGGACACCCTGTATATTATCAACGATTTTAAAGAAGGGGCCATAACTGTTATCAATGAGAGAAACTCACTTCGATCGCTCTTAACAGTTATTAATGAAGGAAATTTGTAATAGTTATTATTAAATAGTACGACTTTCAAATGGTACACAATCAATTATTTCATAAATTTTTTATTCGTAAAATTAATTGCTACAACCAAAATTTAATGTGACAAACAAACAGATTTTGATTTGACTCATCGATAACTGTTATGAGCGATCGAAATAAACTCTCATTGATAACTGTTATGAGCGATAGAAGTAAATTTCTCTCGCTGACAATTGTTATGGGCGATCGAAATTAGCTTCTCTCATCGATAACTGCTTTGAGCAATCGAAGCAGTTTTTCTTCATTGATCACAGTTATCGAGGAGGACCCAATTGTTTGGACACTAATAACTGTTACTTGTAACAGTTGTAACCAAAAAGTATAAAAATCGATATTTTTTAATCATTTTGTTCATCGAATTTTTTTCTTTATATTTTGTGTACATTATCTTAGTTTTCAATATTAATCAACTTTTTATTAATGATTTTTATCATAGAAAATTTTATAATAACTGTTATTTTTGGTCCCTGTTTTAAAGATGTTCGCTGACATCGTTTCGAAAACATGTATTCTATATGGTGTTATCCTAATGTTTTTAATTATTTTACTGAACATTGATTTACTTTAATTATTAATACTGTATGCAAACGATTGCAACAATCGTTCTTTTAACAGAAGTAGTTTTAACACGGTTAATTGATTTTTTGAAAGTGAAACGAACGTCGCAATTTATACTTCGACAAATATTGTCAAACCAATTTTTGAAAATGTTTATCGAAAGCAACAATTAGAGATATACAATGCGCTCTTTAATAATACGAGAATATGTTGTATTATATTATATACTGTCAGAATTTAATATAATCAACGATCGATAGCTGCGAGTATAACTGCGTTACAAGAGACGCGGCAATTACTATGTATTCTGGCAAACTAAATTGTGGCCTAGAGAAGGTGGCAGCCATACCGGTAATTTTAGACAGTCATAACTACACTGTGGAGGTTTATGCATTTATAGCACCTCATAAACTGCAAGGCTTAGTGAAATAAAGATTTGGTTAATGTTTAACGATACACATAACTTGTCACAAACCAAATCGAACCCTTACTGGGGGCTCGAATTTAAAGTGTACTTAATTTTCTTTATACCGATTAACGCTTAAAATTTCTAATAAACATTCGCATAAACTTCTATGATTCAATACTAACTTTCACAGTATTCTTAGCAGTAAAATTATGAAATGGTTAAATGGTTTTTAATTTGTTAGAAAAATATTAGGAGGTCATTCTTTATAGTTGCAGAATTATTACATTATCCGATAACAATACATGAGTAAATTAATTTATTCAGTCGTTTCCGACGATACACCTTTACCGCACGACTTAATAATTATAAAATAATCAATTAATAATTAAAACACCAGAAATTGATGTTTAATAGCTTCATTTATGTTTTTAACAGCTTCATTATTGATCATATTTATTTAATTCAATGTAAGCATTCGATATCAGTTAGTAACACATTTTCGCCCCTATGTATTTTAACAACATGAAAAATTATTCGATACAGAATACCCTATAATTACTGTGTAATTACAAGATGACCTCATTGTCAGTACAACGAGAATCGATGGATGAATTATGTGACAATTTTTCTAATAGCATATTTTCAAATTTCACATTTTCAGAACGAAGCGTTAAAGGACCAGAAAAATGACTATAAACAGAGTTGTTTATTCCTACATTGTACTTATTTTGCGTGCAACCCATTAGGCGGAAATGTTGCATAACGTTGCAGTCATTATGCAAGCATATCGAATTACCAGACCATGCATTCGTTCATAATACAGCTTGGAATACTTACTTCGTGTGCATTGTTACTAAGCGTTCAGTTGGGTCGTTATTAAATGAATGAAACTTAAAGTACCTCGATGAAAACGTTGGGAAAATAGGTGGTAGGGTTGGTAAAGTCGAAAAGATCCAAATAGTTCACAACTGCAGATCGTAGAATTTTTTATTTTGACTTCCTCGGAGCACAATAAAAATGCATGCAAACACGAATATTTCATCATCTTTTCAGACAGCTTACTGAACAGTCAGTCATAAAATTACGGTCTGAAAATCAATTAAACAATACAATGTCGATAGAATTGTCAAGAGTCTAATCAAATTTAAGATCTATTTCTGTTTTTGCTGGCGTCGTTCATGCAATATTCAGTCAACAGCTGATATCCAGTGCAATCTTAAATTTTTAATATAATGTATTTACTGAAAATTCATAAACATCCCAATTCTAATCATTTTTCACAAGTAGGGGATTTTTAATTGTTTTTTAACATTTTTTCGAGTTACGTTTGTTACTGTTTATCGTCAACAAAGAATGCAGATTTTAAGGAAATGTTGCAAACTTCACAATGCTCTTAATTTAAAACAGCTTTAAACTAAAGATAATAAATATTATTACTCAAATATTTGTTAAAAGAATGTATTTAGTATTTGGTAATTTATGTGATATTATACTACAGTGTTAAAATTAAGAAAAGGTTTATACTCATATGTTTCGAATTCTAATCCGCAGTAATGGGTACGTAGTAATTGGTACATGGCTCTCTTTCGTCCGCAGTAATACGTACAAAATGTTATCGATTTTATTTTTTAATATTTTCTTACGTTGTATTAGGTTTTGAATCCTCTTAGGGCCACGAATTCTTTTTTGTATTCAGAGCACAACATTCTTCTATATACTGCTTACATATTCTTTAATTGTTAGAGTATTTTTTCAATATTTATCAGTATTATATTTGCCAGCAATAAATAATTTTAAACATCTGTATAAATATAGTTTAAATCGTGAGAATGATGAATGAATTTAGGAAGTGGTTTTGTCTTTTAAATGTCCAAAAAGTTCACTACAAATATTATATTCGTATAAATTATATATATTCTGAAAATGTCAATGAAATTGGTTAATTGGTTTACGAGTTACAAACGATCAAAAGTGGTAAAATTGCCGAAATAATGAAAAATGGCAAATTTTACCACTTTTGATCGTTTATAACTCGTAAACCAATTAACCAATTTCAATTAAACTTTCAGAACGTATATAATATATACGAGTTGACCAAACACATCTTTCAAATTTTCATTATTGGCCCAGCTAAAAAAGTTGCAAAAATCAATTTTTAGTATTGTTTTCCACAATTCCGACCAAATGCATTTTTTCAACATATTTTTTAGACGTCATTAACTAAACTAATTCTTCTAGCCTTACAGAAAAATTGAAGTGCTTTCATCCATTCATAAAAAATTTATTCAGATTTAACGTGTATGTGATCAGTTATGCTCCGAACTGTACAACGATAATACAGTCATTTGGTAGTTTTACTTAGAAAGTTTCCCGGGAGTTTTAAAAATGTGTAATTTTATAGATGTCGATTGTGCTCTTTCCGAATTTCAACTTTGCCACCTCGTATCTATGCCGCTCGCGCCGCCATGTTGGAAAAGTGGCGCCTAATAGCAGTTTTTTGACAATATCTCCTTTCCGACTCATTTTACGATAAAAACATTTATATACAAAATTAAACTAGAGAAAATTTCCTACAATTTATGTAATAACAATTTTTTTGTAAAATCAATACATAGTTTTGGCGTACGAGCGCCGCAAACTATTATTCATCTACACCAACACGTGTTTTTCGTATATTTACGAAAAATATTTTACTGTGCGTAAAGACAAAATAAATAATTAAATTGCACATGGAAACATTAAAAAAAAATGTTAATTTCTCATTTTAAGCATGGAGAAATTTTCAAAATGTACATAATTCAATACATATACAGGTTGTCCTGCTGAAATGAGATCAGCAGGATATCTCAGAAGACGTTGTCGTTATTAAAAAAATGTTCCTACAAAAGTTGTTTGGTATAATTGGCTACATAATAAAAAATAGAAAAAGTTTTTTTGGATTCTTTTATCAAAGCGAAGAAGACTGCGCTAAATTTCGGAATTGTGCATTACATGTGGATTAGGTCTACTGGGGACACCACGATAAAAAAAACGCGCCGCTTACACTACCTCAAGGTGGCAAAATGAAATGAGTTTTTTAGCCAAAACGCATGTTGAAGTACACTTTGCGGCGCTGGTATACCAAAACTATTGATTTTACAAAAATAATTGTTATTACATAAATTTTTCTCTAGTTTAATTTTGTATATAAATATTTTTATCGTAAAATGAGTCGGAAAGGAGATATTGTCAAAAAACTGCTATTAGGCGCCATTTTTCCAATATGGCGGCGCGAGCGGCAAAGATACGAGGTGGCAAAGTTGAAATTCGGAAAGAGCACATCGAAATCTATAAAATTACACATTTTCAAAACTGCCGGAAAACTTTCCAGGTAACCTCTTGTTTTCGAACCAAATGACTGTACTACAATGTTAAAATTAATAGAAGGTTTATTGAAAAAGTCATTGAGGGCCATTTTGAGGGCCACCAATTTTATTTTGCACCAATATTATTATTTCATGATACATTATGAATAATATTAAAATAAAGTACGATCGAATGATACCGCGGTAATCGGCACAGTCACCCCACAGAGAAGTTCCGAACACCGATAACCGTGAAATAAATCGCAGGCGTGGAGAGATGAAACGTTTCCGCAGAAACAATTCGCCTAATAACTATTTCACGACACCATAAAGTGTCCTAGCCGCAGCCGACGAGTAGATGCCAGCAGCAGCCGCGTCTCTTTCCGCGTGTACGGCCGCGTTGCCGTATGTTTTCCGCGCGTTTCGCCCGGACACATCGAGCACAAGGGGATTCATTAAGCACGCGTGGACGCGCCTGTACGTGCTTTGTCAGTCTGTCGGGATGGATGCTTGTGACGTTATGATTAACGCGGTTGAATGTTGCGCGCGAGACGCCGGGCGATCGCGGACACCGAATCGATCGAGCCTTTTCGCGGATGATTCGTGCCTGATCACCGGACTCGATTACCGACGTTCATCGCATTACACGGCGCCATTTTTTTCCCCGAGCTCGGGCCCGAACAATTTTGCGTCCCGTTGCAAATTGATAGAGGCGGCCATTATTTCTGTCCGGCCGACATTAACGCGACGCCGGATTATTCAGATTGTTAGACGCAATTAACAATAAATTTACCGGACCCGTCAATTTCGATCCTTCTCCCCCACTTGTTTCGGCAGATGTCAATGTAGCATCACTGTCTGCGAATTTATTATTTGTGGCAACAATTTTATCAATTTATAAAAGAGTTTTATGCGTTTAAAAATACGCGAGTGCAATTTCAAATAAGGTTCGGAGAATTTCAGAGTGTCAATATGTTTCTGATGACTTACACTGGTGGACACGCACAAAATTTCATATACAGTTAGGAGCAAAACTGATCACACACAAGTTAAATCAGAATAACTTTTTTAGGAATGGACCAAACGATTTCAATTTCTCTGTAATTTTAGAAGAATTAGTTTAGTAAATGATATCTAAAAAACACGTTGAAAACATGCATTTGGTCGTTATTGTGAAAAACAATAATAAAAATTGATTTTTACGACTTTTTTAGCTGGGCCAATTACGAAAATTCAAAAGATGTGTCTGGTCAACTGGTATAAATTATATACGCTCTGAAAATTTTATTGAAATTAGTTAATTGGTTTGCGAATTATAAACGATCAAACGTGGTAAAAATTGCAATTCTTCAAGATTTTCGGCCTTTTTACTACTTTTGATCGTTTATAATTCGCGAACCAATTAACTAATTTCAATGAAATTTTCAGAGCGTATATAATTTATACCAGTTGACCAGACACATCTTTTAAATTTTCGTTAATGGCCCAGCTAAAAAAGTTGTAAAAATCAATTTTTACTATTGTTTTTCACAATTCTGTCCAAATGCATTTTTTCAACATATTTTTTACACATCATTTACTAAACTAATTCTTCTAGCCTTACAGAGAAATTGAAGTCGTTTGGCTTATTCATATAAAAGTTATTCTGATTTAAAGTGTGTGGAATTAGTTATGCTCTTTACTGTATAATTGAACATTTCTTAATTAAATGAGAACTTCGGCAAAATTAGATATATCAAATCAGTTTATTTCTAGTTCGAATTTCGAATACCTTTTGAACGCACAGTATATGATAGAATATTTCTTAACAATATAAAAACGTCAGAAAAATTAGTAAATTAGTTAATTACTATTTGGATTACATTTTTATGAGGAACTGTTGAACGAACCATTTTTAAAACTCGTACAAAGATTTACGAAACTGCATTTCAGGTGTACACATCAGAAAATATTGATTTTATCCGAAGTTATGATAGTTCTACGGTTGCATCTCGAACAAATTGTGCTGTGTAGCTAACGCGATAACGACTGCCGCAGTAGTATAAAACCGAAAAACCATAAACATTCTTAATCTGGATTAGTGGGGCTATCTTCCGAAGTAGAATAAAAAGAAAAATTCAAACATTGCGCCATTCGAGAGGAAAACTTTCGAACTCTGCAAATAAAGATGTTTGATTTTCAAATCTCGAAGCTGGAAATATATTTTTAAGGATTTAACTAAATGGGATGATTGGTTTTTGAGATACTATGTCAGTCGACCACAGAAATGTCGTTTCGAGCGAATCGTTTTTATACTTTCAAGTGCTATTGCAATTAAACCACGGAGCACTATGCAAATTTTTATCGAAGAATTTAAAAGTATGTGGGAGTATCAGGAAAAATTTTATTCCCTTCGCTGCTGGTTTTCGTGAATCAAAAATGAAATGGAACTACGTTGTACCTGCATGTATATCAAGCTTGTATTCTACAAAACTTTGAAAATTTGTATGCATGTAAATATCGAGAAATATGTACGCAGTGTTTTTCACAGCCCGTACAGTGGAGCGTTATTAACTGTTCGAATTTGTTACAATGCTCCAGGATTATATTTTTAAAATATAAAACTGTCAATAAGATTAAAAGGAAAATCATTTTACGAAATAATTATTTAAAGTTGCTGAAAATTAGAGGGAATATGACGTTCAAAGGAACAAATTAATTTCGTGAACAATTTCCCAGTGTGAGGATATACATTTTGCTCTCACATTATTTAAATATAAACACGTAGTTTTATTTATAAATTTTTGAATATGAAAATTAGTTTATTTTTCGGATACGTGTGGACAAGGGAAACAAAATTCCCACGAACCTAGATTAAACCACCATGATTCCAAAAATATGTTCTTTTTCTCAAACAGATTCTTCTGTGTTAAAACGTAAATAATTAAAAGTAAATATTTTTCGAAAACTGATATCCCTACCTCATTAAACTACTACAAAATGCATTAATTTTCTCAGCTCCAAATTTTGATTTTTCTTCGTAACTTATAAACAAAGACATCGGTGATTTCAATTGTCTGGAAAAAGTACTAAATAAGTTACAAATAAACGATTTTAAATATTATTTTAAGACAATAAAATTTAAGCAATTAGTTAAAAAATTATTACAAAATAAATATAGTACTACGATAATTATCAGTAGATCAGAATAATTTTTTAATGAATTTTAGGGCAAATTTCATCCCGATACATATCTCTTATGGTGCAAGAGTTATAATAAAATGTCACCAAATAAAGAGTGAGAACATGGGGGAAATGATTCTTGTGTGGTCACTAGACTCCGGATGTTTATGCAATTTGCAATGTTTGTAGAGGAATTTTATGGAAGCGAAATAGTAATAGCCTTTTTAGATCTGGTACAAATTAAAATCGTACTAAATTCTGTCATATTTACTATCCTAGCATTTTTAAAAAATTTTCAAAAGCCATAATTGCATAAAGATCCGCAGTCGAGTGATCACCTAAAAGAAAGTGTGTTGAAAATATTCCAGTTGGGTAAACTTTACTTTACCGGACTCAAAATTTGTGCCTTTCTCCTATAAATTATGATGTATTTGATATGTAATCCAGTAGAATTGTACCCGGGACGGTTCCAGGTTGAAGTTTCGATCCTGTAGGATCAATAGTTCAGGAGTTATGCTTGCTTAAAGTTGAGCAATCTGTAGTGTTTTTGACAGGTAAGGGCGTCGCCATATTGGTTTGTAGTGACGTCCGAAAACCACTTATCGAGCAGAACTGCTAGATGGCAGCACGGGCACACAGTAATATCGCTAACATAGGAAAAATATCTCAGAAAATATTTGAGAAGAAATATCGTGGAAAATATTTACAAAAACCTAACCCAGACCTAGTAGTAGTAGTAGTAGTAGTTGTAGTAGTAGTAGTAGTAGTAGTAGTAGTAGTTGTAGTAGTAGTAGTAGTAGTAGTAGTAGTTGTAGTAGTAGTAGTAGTAGTAGTAGTAGTAGTAGTAGTGTTTATTGCCGGGGAGGGGCGGTTCGGCCGCCCCTCTCTTCCTTAGGGCACAGCGGTTCTTTCATCACCAGTATCACAATTGGCGCTGCCGGCACTCGGCCCTTTTAGCGGGTTGCAATTGTCCTCGTTTTTCAGCCGTACCCTCTATCTTTATTCGGCCCGGGCCATTTTCAGAGTCGTCGACTTACTAGACGGGTCGGTCATCATTGATGAGCGGGCCATACTACCTAATTTTTGTGAGTTTTTGAGCTGTTTTACGGCTCGGTGTGAACGTCGGGCCCCCTCACCTTCAGACCTGCAGGGTGTCTCGCCTGCCCTTTCAGACTCCCCCCACTTCACCATATTTTCATGTCGAATGTGTCAAGTGTTTGAAGCCCGTCCCTATTCTGTTTCCAGATAGTCCAGAAACCTGCCCACACCCTCCCCTAGGGCTAATCCCTCCGCCTATGCTGTAAGTCTATTGGGAGTACAAATGCAAGGGGCCGCGTATTGTTTTTGACCATTGGAAAGAAGTTACTGCTACTTCGGATCCAATCCGACTTCATCGAAATCTCGGCTGGGCCGAGATATCAATTCCATTCGGTCTTCACCTGCCGACCTACTTCGCGATGGGGGTTGGGAAGGAAGGGTTCACCCACTTCACCGAAATCTGTCTCCTGAGAGATTTGATATCAGGTTCATCGGGATCTTCCTTCTTGGGTGGGCTTGACACATCCTAGAAAATATGGCTGATTGTTCGAATGTGACCACCATCCTCGGTTCTGGTCGGTGTTCAGCTATTAGCTCCGTCCACCCGGCCTTTCCCTTAAAGGTTTCTAATTGATGTGCCGTTTGCGTTTTTGATTCCGTTTTTTTGGTAGGGTCCATGCCCAGTTTCTCCTCAGTAGTACCATTTGTTCGCTGACCACCCCCTTTCCTTACTCTATCCCCCAAACAGAGGAGATAGAGCCGGCGGGTACCTTTATGAGGCGAGATGGCCAACTTGGGCTCCCAATAGTTTACCGATTCCCTGGATAAAGGGGAAATCGTTGCCATTGGTTGCCCCATGACCCCGACAGTAGGCACTGAGCCCGTAGCAGGAGAAAAAACCACCTTGGAGAAAGAACCCTGGCCTTCCTGCTACGAATCAGACACTCTACCACCAGAACCACTGACCCGCCTTAACCAAGACCTAACCCAAACCAGTTAAAACGCAACATCGTGGCTATGTCATCCAAAATTCAAACAGCAATCGCAATACCCGCTCTATACTATCAGCATTAGCGCATGCCCGTGCCGCCATCTAGCGGTTCTGCTCGGTAAGCGGCGCGCGATCGTCACTACAATCCAATATGGCGGCGGCCTTACCTAAAACACTGAAAAATGCACAACTTTAAGAAAGCATAACTCCTGAGCCATTGATCCTACAGCATCGAAACTTCGACCTACAACCGCCCCGGGTACAAATCTACTGGATTACATACCAAATACATCATAATTTGTTACAAATACAACAATTTGTTAGGAAACTAAACTGGTCAAAAGAAATTGAGCGAAGTTTCCGTTTACATCCGGGCTCAGAATTGGATGAAATTTTGGGAATAGGTTCTTTTTTGACTAAAATGATGATTGTCAGAAGGATTTTTGGCGACTCGAAAAAAATTTTTTTACCATTTTAATGTCACACTCTACCTTACCGAAACCACTCCTGTATTTTCGTATAACGGCGGGCCCTCTCCGCCCCCCTACCAGCAAATACTAACTAATTCTGATCGCATAATCTTCCCATTGTAGATATTTAATTAATTGGTTTAACAATTGGAATTTTGAAAACATTTTATATTAATTTCCACAATATACATATTTAATATCTTTAATTAATTGTAAAAATGGATCATCACCGGCTTTTTTGACCTCATAGCGCCATAAAAATTCACACATGTGATCTATAATTGAATCATTCTTAATGCCACGTCTACTTAGACTCTACAGTGACATTAAAATAGTAAAAAAGTTTTTTCGGTAAGGTAGTGACTGACATTGAAATGATAAAAAATTTTTTTCAAGTCGCCAGAAATCCTTCTGACAATCTGAAGCGTCCGAAATACCGCAAGTCCGTATACCGAACTTCGCGGAGTCGTAATAACACCGACTAGTTGAAATAAGTTCGACTCTTGGAAGTTAACACTTTATATATATTTTAAAACTTAATAAGATATAATGAGACGATGAGGTTCGAGGTAAAAGTAAAGGTTGTTTCGGTTCGAGCGATTTTCGTGATCTGATCTTTCGTGTCGCGTTGTGTATAAGGTCGACTCGGCGTCTTTCCTTATTGGTTATCTTAAAAATGTATGGGGATGACAAAGTGATTTCTATTGATGAGTGGGTGGTGCATTTCGGTCGTAGGAGTAGGAGCACTTTGGTGAAACTATGTTTAGGCTATGGAAATTATTAGGTGCGAATGATATGGGAAAACGACACGGAGACTAAAGTGTTGCTTATGGCTTATACAAAAGATTGCCCTGTCAATGGTTCGTGGTTAGCTCTCGAGACGGTCCCGAAGTGGTGTCCGCTAACACCCAAACTCTGGGACCGTCGCGTCGCGTCGCATCGAATGTTTCGGGTTATTGCAGAGGACCGTGTCTAAATAAATATCTCACGTTCGGTCTGCTCGTAACCGAACATGCCGTCCGCCTTGAACTATACAGGGTGTCCTAAAATTCCTGGACATCCCGGAAATGAGAGGTTCCAAAAATGTTATCCGCGGCTTTGTTTAGGAGTTATTAAGAAAAACACGGACCAATCGGAGCGCGACCAAGACGCGAGTTGCCATAGTCGGCCCTGCGCGCTAACTGTCTATTGGCCGACTGTGCCAACTCGCGTCTAGGTCGCGTTCTGATTGGTCCGTGTTTTTCGTTAATAACTCCTAAACAAAGCCGCAGTTGACATTTTTGCAAAGGAAAATGTCGCTTCAAATAGTCTCAGGAACCTCACATTTCCGGGATGTTCAGGAATTTTGGGACGCCCTGTATAGTTCAATAATACAAATAGTGTGATTTTTTATTTTCGACAAGTATTGCTACGTTATGCTATGCTTTGTTAGGACAAGATACGAAATGAGTCTACTAGTTCGATACGCTTTGTTATTAACTATTGATAGATAGAATAAACTAAGAATATAAAAATGTAACGACTATGCAAGATAGAAATAATATAGTCTCACATTCGGTGTGCTTAAGACCGAATACAATCATTATTTTAGTCAAAAAAGAACCTATTCCCAAAATTTCATCAAATTCTGAGCACGGACGTAAACGGAAACACTGCCAAAAATTGTTAAATAGAAAGAACTTCGCAAATTTTTCTTACAATAATAACCCTTATAATAACCCAGTATGTTATATCGATACGAGAAAGTTCATTTTTATGCAAAATGTCACTGAATTTTCCTATCCGGACCAGTGTGGGGTCCCTCAAGTTCCTGAAATCGCGAAGGAATGATGACGCTTAGAATGGAAATACCTTGTTAACCCTCTAGCAGTGGGCGCATTATGCGGAAGAGTACTCCGTGAACCGTGTCGGCTGATCACGATTCCAAGAAGGCGCCACGTCGCGTCCATGAAGCTCTGTACACGATAGCACGCGGAGGATGGAGGGCGGAGGATATCGACGTCCCCGGAATTCTCTTTTTTCTCGGCTGTTCCTCCTTGCAGGTCATTACACCGGACCGGATATCCAGTCCGAGAGGATCTCGCCGGCTCTCTTTCCGGAACACAATTAAAGACCGGAAGCGTGAGACCCATTCCCGTGGAATCGGTGTGTGGCGTTCGAAAGGAGGTCGTCGGCTTGGTGATGAAGAGGAGAGGTCCGGGGGGGATGGAAATGGTGGAACGCCGAAGGGATGGGCGAAAGCCGAGTTTTCTCGACCCCTTAAATTTCGGCTTATACCACTTGTTGGCGGCGCACACGAGCAACAGATGACACCGGGTTTTCGGGTCGCTGACGAGGTACCCTCTGCCTGCCATCGCGGCTTTCTAATTCGATTATTTTTTACCGTGCATACAGAAACGGGGTCTTGTTTGTTCGAACGATTTACCGATTCGTACGTAACCGTGAAGAAGGATTCTCTGGGTCAGAGTGCACTCCTCTATCCAGCTCACAGGTTTCGCGAAGTTGCGAGACTTTGCTTGGCTACGCCCCTGGTGAGGTGTGTTTAATTAACACTATCCGTGCCACGTTGCGTCGGCCATAATCGCAATTGATGGCTAGACAGCGGATCTCTATGCAAAATAAAAATGTTCTACCTGAATTGCAACAAATTCGAGTGAAGTAGAAATTGATTTTAATTGATTCGAAATAATAGAACAGGATTTAAAAGTTCTTCTAACGTTTTCAGTCTTAATTTACACCTACTTACTTTTGTCATAAAACCCGCTGTCTATTACTAGCACACACTTTAACACTGGTTCTAGATTTTTAATTTTACAATTATTGAAATTATAAAGATGCTTTCATACGAAATTATTTTAAAATCTCGTCTATTTTATGAGGGAACGTTTGCCTGTTATTTTTATAGCTCGGTGTGTTTCGAGTTAAATCAAAATAACTTTTTCATAAATGGACTATATGTAGAATAATCATTATTATAGAATATTCATTAATCGTTATTATGGAATATTCATTATTCATTATCATTGAATTGCATTATTCATTATCATAGAATATTCCTTATTCATTATTATAGAATATTCATTATTCAGTATTATAGAATATTCATTATTCAGTATTATAGAATATTCATTATTCATTATTATAGAATATTGATTATACATTATTATGGAATATTCATTAATCATTATTATGGAATATTCATTATTATAAAATAATCATTATTTGTTATTATAGAATATTCATTATTCGTTATTATAGAATATTCATTATTCATTATTATAGAATATTCATTATTCATTATCATAGAATATTTATTATTCTTCATCATGGAATATTCATTATTCTTTATCATAGAATATTCATTATTCATTATTATAGAATATTCATTATTCATTATTATAGAATATTCATTATTCATTATCATAGAATATTCATTATTCCTTATCATAGAATGTTCATTATTCATTATTATAGAAAATTCATTATTCATTATTATAGAATATTGATTATACATTATTATGGAATATTCATTAATCATTATTATGGAATATTCATTATTATAAAATATTCATTATTTGTTATTATAGAATATTGATTATACATTATTATGGAATATTCATTAATCATTATTATGGAATATTCATTATTATAAAATATTCAATATTTGTTATTATAGAATATTCATTATTCGTTATTACAGAATATTCATTATTCATTATTATAGAATATTCATTATTCATTATCATAGAATATTCATTATTCCTTATCATAGAATATTCATTATTCCTTATCATAGAATATTCATTATTCCTTATCATAGAGTATTCATTATTCATTATTATAGAATATTCATTATTCATTATTATAGAATATTCGTTATTAAATTTTGACGAAAAATTTTAGCCCCTATGTCAATAACCAGGTATCTGGGTATCCACTTTCAATTTCTTTTTAAAACTACTTTAACATTTTTGTTGATAAATTGCACAATTAGCTCTCGGATGATCAGAGAAATAATTTACATTTGTGGCATAGAAAACAATAAATTGCATCGTCTTTGAATATTGCAGAAAATGTTGATTATTGGCATAAGGGTTAAAAATGTGTTGTGTAAATTGATTAATTAAAATTCAGATCATTTAATTGGTTTACGAGCTATAAATCTTCCAAGATTATTGCAATTTTAAATTTAAAAAGCTACTATCTTCTAGTTAAAGAACTAAATTCTAATCTATTAAAAAATATAGCTCTCCTTTTTTAAAGTGCTCAAACTATTTGAAACTATCTAGTCAAACTTCAGCTTACCACGGACATGTTTCACTTAATCTCTAGTGGTCATGCAGTAATGAAATATTACCAGGTTTGATTGGCGTGGGAATCACTAAAGACTAGCTCACAACTTGTCAATGGAGCCTTGGGGATCATCATGTAATACGGGTTGATTCAATTAAACGACAAAGTTCATTAAAGTTTCAATATTATCGAATCAAATAATTATCGTGATATGTTACATAATGTACCATGTGATAATAAACACAAATCAAATATATCTGTTCGATTACGCGAGATAATGTGCTGAATGAAGCAATGATAAAATATCAATCACTTTTAGTTTCTTTGTGAACTTTTCCATCATAAAGCTCCAGGGAAAGAGAGATGATTATTTTTAATACTTGTTAAGATACAATTTCATTCATTAATCCTTCTATTAGAGTTCTTTTACTATTTCCATCAATTGTCTAGTGTTTAACATTTTTTGTACTCAAGGTCACACGAAGGTCATAGTATTATAGGTGGTTATAGTAATTATTCATTTTATGTACAACATGTATTCATGTGCAACTTTTCTTCGAAATACTTTTTCGTACAACAAATAACTTACGAGTTATTTGAGATCATCACGTTACGAAACTCATCCTGTATTTGAGCGATTAGGGTTGAATAATTTTCAGTTGAAAACTAATCAATAAGAAACACAACAAAAACTTTTTAGGACATATTTTTAGCCTTTGCTTGTCACAGCTACACTGAGCGCAACTTGTTGCTTCTAATGCTCATGAAAAGTTTGTTTATAAACAGAAATAATGTTGACAATCGTGACATTGACATTTCCTTTTGAAAAAAGCACTGTCCCAACCAGAGTTGGGAAAATTTTTACTTAATGCACACGCATGTGCATTTTTGTGAATACTTGCACTTGTGAGGATTCCATTCAATATTTATGGACACAATGGATACCACTTTCTAGTGATCTCAAGTAACTTACTTACGTGAGACCATTTAAAAAGTGAAAGGGCACTGATCCCATCTGCTCGATAATTCCATAGAGCGGATATTAGAGATGTCCTTCTGGATTTTAACGAGTAGGCAGGTTGAATGTTGTGCAACGATCAATTTGTTAATCCTGTTCATCAATTTGTTAAACATTTTCATGAATTTGTTAAAGATTTTCACTTCGCTGGGGCCCCAAATGAGAACCAAGGTATGCATGCATATGTAACTTGATACGTGACTGCCGCGCGCCTCTATGACGTACGTTAATTGTTAATAACTAAATACCGAAGTCGAAATCGCAACTTTTTATTCTTCATTTTCGTCTTATATTATCATATGGAGAACCACCCCTTAAACTTTCACCCACCCGTAGTCGAACGCCCTATATAGTCGCCATTCTTTTCTAATAGTAGAAAAGAAAGTTAAAATTTAACCATTGAATCTTATTTTCAAATCGGGCAATAACTTATGCGATCATCCGATATTACGTGGGGAGTAAAATTTCACAAATTGTCAGTACAGCACCTTTTGTTTAACCCTTCGCCGTATTTCGACGAGCCAGACTCGTGATGAAGGTTTTTAACCCGGCGTTGGTAAGGTGGGAAAATGTATCGTAAGTGGGGTCTCACAGACCCACCGAAATAATATATTATATTATAGAAATAAATACCTTTTTCATAAATATAAGATTAGGTATTGCTAAAGAGGCTTGCAATTTGTCAGAGTAAAAACGCAGATCCAGGAAATTAAATTTTTATTATTCAAAAATACTTAACTAATGAAACATCTTTACAATGTTACAATCAATCTAAAATCTCTGGGGTCTGTGAGACCCCACCTAACTAACGCCGGGTTAACAAAGTCAAACAAATATGAATGTTACGCGTTTCATTTTACATGAAATAAAATTTGATTCGTTTGTAATCAATATTTAAGCATTAAAATAAATGTAGCCATATAAAAAATATAAATTTCCTCTTCTCTTCTACGACATTTTTCGGGATAAAGACATTCTAATCACTGTAACTGTAAAAGAAAAGGTACGGCAAGGGGTTAAAAATGTTATGTATTATCTCTCACTTTCATAAATTTCGTTGTTCCACCAGGTAGTGGTGTGTACAGTTTATACAAAAAGTCCCTGTCAATTGCCGTGGTAGGTTCGAATCCGCAGTGGGAGGGTGTCGTCCCCGATCACGAAACAAGTGGGTCTCGCGAGGACCTTGCTAGTTGTCCCCGAACTTAGCGGCGAGTCTAATATTTTGAAAGATATTACGTGGAGCGGGGGAGTGTGCTGTACAGCGTTAATTCGCCGATATCAACTACGTCCGCCGTCCCAGCGAAGGGAGAGGACAAGTAACGGTAATGTCGTTATAATTACCCGCGGCCGAGAACTTCGGCTTTGAATATTCAGCAGCCGTAGGCGGCCGGCTAGTGGTTTGAGTCAGCGTATAACCAGCCGGGCACGGCTCGACTCGACTCGGCGCGCCCGTTGGGCCTTTTAATTGATTCGGTGAAATAAACCGACGGGAAACGGCGCCCGGCGGCGTCGTCGCCGCGTGCGGCAATAAGATACTCCCGCGGAAAGATTGGCGGAAGAAGCAACGCGGCAGAAAGATAGGCAAAAGAGATAGAACGGCTGGAGGCTTTGGGATCCGCGCACAAAGGCGCTCCATCTTCGATCTTCGCTCGAACGGACGGTCAGCCTGTGTGCACGCGGTGAAGTAAGAAAATCGGATCGCCGACGACGACGACGACGCCGTGTGCCTCGACGCCGGGGCTCAGGGAAAATTTCGATGGAGGAAAATTACGCTGAAAGAGTCGCTCGCACACACTGCGTTCTCGCCATTCAGAGGGATTGAAAGTGTCGCTCGCGCGCGCGCGCCGATACACTTTCGGATGGTAGACCGTAGAATGCATGGAACGCGGGATCGAGTGAGCCGGCCGAACGTGTAGAAAGATTTATAAACTGCGCGTTTCGCGATACTCTTTCGCTCCGTTTTATTTTCCTTTCTTGCGAGTCTCCCTGCTTCCGACGCCGGGTTAAGGAAACCGTGTGTCGAGAGAAGTTTGCGCGTTCTGTTTGCTCGAAGTTAACGCGAAGGATTTATGGTCTTCAACGGTTTGTCTTGCTTTGACGAGATTCTTGATGCTGAGGATTATTCTGGGTATTTTTACGTACTTTTTAATGTGTTCACTATCGAATTACAGGTGCAAGGGGTTGTTCAAATTATTAAGTAAAGGCAGGACTTCCTAAAGAAATAATTTAAGCATCGGACGAATTTGTGGATGCTTGTAGATGTAATCTTTAGATTGTTCAAATTATTAAGAGCAGATGTCACTTCCCATATAACAACGAATATATCATACAAATTTGTGGATGGTTGTAGATATAATGTTTAGATTATTAAAATTATTAAGAGCAGATGTCACTTCCTATTTAACAATAAAAATGTCATCAAAATTTGTGGATGGTTCAAGATGTAATCTTTAGATTATTAAAATTATTAAGAGCAGATGTCACTTCCTATTTAACAATAAAAATTTCATAAAAATTTGTGGATGGTTCAAGATGTAATCTTTAGATTATTAAAATTATTAAGAACAGATTCACTTCCTATTTAACAATGAAAATGTCATAAAAATTCATGGATGGTTCTAGATGTAATCTTTAGATTATTAAAATTATTAAGAGTAGATGTCACTTCCTATTTAACAATGAAAATGTTATAAAAATTTGTGGATGGTTGTAGATGTAATCTTTAGATTATTATTAAAATTATTAAGAGCAGATGTTACTTCCTATTTAACAATGAAAATGTCATACAAATTTGGGGATGGCTGTAGGTGTAATGTTTAGATTATTAAAATTATTAAAAGCAGATGTCACTTCCTATACATGAAGACATCATAATAATTGTGGATGTTTTTAAATGTACATACATGAAAATTCATGACATCATTTCTTCAGATACATTATTGAAAAGGTATGTAGAAGTTTCGGTAATATACTTTGGTAATTAGTAACAATGCTATTGTAATGTCTTAGCTACCTATAACTATTTAAAAATCAAGAAAATACAAGTAGCTGAGGTTTTTTAAATAAATTGTAGCCGTAACAACTTTTTAACAACTACATTTATAAACCGATGAATTATCTTGAGTCATACAGTATACTAACTTCTTTTGAAAGGTTAGTTATCGGAAGCGTAATAATAGGTCCTTTAATGACTTAGCCGTATCTGGAAGAAGCTTACCAAGTTTCTATTAAATGATAATCTCTCAAGAGAAGTTTCAATATTAATTTAAACTTTTTTGTAACGAATACAGATTCATTTAGACACAGCTCTTGCTATATTTATTTCTATGAATTATAATGTTACAACTTAAAATATAATGCTAAAAAATTACATAAGTATTAAATTTGATATTCAATGTCTCTCCTTAAAGCCTCGTAATTTGTTTAATACAATAGAAATTTTATTAGATTGTTTGAAAAATCCCATCGAAAGTTCAAGGTCTAGGAGCTAGATTACGTTTTTCAAAATATATACTGTTATTAATAATATTTTATTTATAGTAGCGACTTATGGTAGAGGTTGGCACAATTCCCGAACTATTATTTACTGAATATTATATCAGATGATTGCATAAGTTTGTGCCCGATTTGAAAATAAAATTCAATGGTTAAATTTTAAAGATTGGTTAAAAATATGGTTAAAGATTGGTTAAATTAAAATAAAAAAATGGTTAAATTTTCTACAATTAGAAAAGAATGGTGACTATGTATATGTATAATTGAATAATAAAGTATTCTTTAAAATTTAACCATTGAATTTTATTTTCAAATTGGGCACGAACTTATGCAATCATCTAATACAAGATAGCCGTCACAATGTCAATAAATTTTAACTCACAAGCAATCAACTAACCATAATCAATCAATAACAGAAGCTGAACGAAAAAGAAAGAAAACGCCGCAGATTGTAATTAGTATACAGTGCATTTTACGCATTTTTCAAACGAATGAATCGGTGTAACTTAAATCAGTAGAAACATTAGAAGAATTTAAAAATACTATTTTATTATTTTCAACCTATGAAACATATTAAAAAATTAAATAAAATTTTTATTTTGCATAGATCCACTGTCTAGTAATTACAAATTATACGAGACACCTTTTAACATTTAATGACGGAACTTCATTTGTGTTTACTTAGCAATTTGTTGTAATTTATTTTAGTACAAAATACCGTCTTAAAGAGGATAACATCGGGATTCTGCGGCCAAGTCAATATTACGAGTCAAAATAACTTTGCGTTCGTCCCAGATCATCCGTCATCCGAGAGCTAAATGAAGCATAAGAGTTAGCATGCTAAATATTTGAGCGATGCAATAAACATTTCCAGTAGTGTATATGCGGTGTAAGCGAAATAGGTGCGCAGGCTTCAGGGACATATTTCTGTCATCTCAAGGATGAGGAAGGATCATATAAACGTAGATCCAGAAATGCTTCCCTTCGAGATATAAACACTTTTTGTTTACGATGGAGTTTGTCAAGAACGTTCGTCGCGTGTAGAATATCAAGCATTGTGATCACTTTCATCGTATAAAATACTACTGGTTCTACGACACACATTCTGCAAGATCATGCTGTCGCCTCGGGTAATCAAATTTATTACATGTGGACTTTTAAATCTTTTCGATAACACATTTCGCTGGTGCAAGATACAGATGCGTAACTGCAAAAGCAAATTTTATTAACAATTTTTTATTCAAAATTTTTATATCTTAACAACGATCGACTTCTGATGTTGAATCTAATTAATAGACTGCGGATTTTATGCATTTATGGCAAAAATGGGTACGCACAATTTAAAGCAGTAGACATATTAAAAATATTTAAAGATGTCAATGTATTATTTTCAACTTGATAGAATAATTAAAAGAATACAATTTTTATTTAGCTCCTGTGTCTTGCAATCTATGCGAACATTTTTTATTTTGCATACAGATCCGCAGAATACTAATTCATTTCGCTTTATGTTATTTTATTTATTTTTTATATATTTTCATTACTTTACATTCTTTTTAATTTTTTAAAATAAATCTCGAACAAATTTTGGAATGTGGCCATACTCAGAACAGTTTAAAATCTTATTATTATTTACAAATTACATATTGCAAAAATATGTAGCAATGTGTAGGGTACATAGTTTTTAAACGTGGAAAATTAACTTTGTCATTATATTTTGAATTTTTTAAATTGTATTCTATAAAAATGCCAAGTATTCAAAAGTGTGAAATTGATATCCCTTTTACTATGAATAATAATAAGATTCCAGGTCTCTCTGCAATATAAAAATTTCTAAGTCAATTACAAGAAACATAAATTATAAATAGAAACAAACTCTGTTTCTTATAATAATTTACTTAAAATTCCTTTTCATGTCCTCATAGTGTTGTATTTTACCTATAATGTTTATCACAAATCCCCAAAACCAACAATGTAGTGATAAATAAAAACTATAGAATTTCTATATCGTTTAGAACGAATTATTCCATTCAGAAGAGCAAAAATTCCTTTTCATGTCCTCATAGTGTTGTATTTTACCTATAATGTTTATCACAAATCCCCAAAACCAACAATGTAGTGATAAATAAAAACTATAGAATTTCTATATCGTTTAGAACGAATTATTCCATTCAGAAGAGCAAAAATTCCTTTTCATGTCCTCATAGTGTTGTATTTTACCTATAATGTTTATCACAAATCCCCAAAACCAACAATGTAGTGATAAATAAAAACTATAGAATTTCTATATCGTTTAGAACGAATTATTCCATTTTACGATTTAGAAACTGGAACCAACGAATAGCTAATTATCGTAGCAAATATTATAAAACCTAGATTCCGAGGACTTAATTGCATCGATCCTAATTACTGTATAAAATAGCGTGATTATACTGCTCTGCAGGATCATCTACATGCTTCGTTCCCAACCGAATTAATAATGAAGTTAAAACGTGCCAGCCTCAAATTTCAATGCATTATCATTCAAGGGAGTGAACAGTGAACTTGCTGGAAGTTATACATAGCAGGTTCAATAATTAGCGTCTGCTAAGCTAATTATTTCGATCATTATTATTGCATTAATATAATTCGACAAACCTTGATTATACGCGTCGTTAAATACGAATTAATAACGGAGTCGGCCTTTCTCTTGCAAGAATAGATTGTATATTAGTTAATAGTTGATAAATAAATGATCAGTGTTAAAGGAAACATTGCTTGTGCAATTCGCATCGTTATTACATAATCGGTTATTTAATACCATTTTGTACAACTTAAAGATATTAACATAAATTTTCCATTAATCATTCAATGTTTTCAATCGAACAAATTCATAGTTCAAGTCTTTAATACATTGTGATTGTGTTAGTACGAACTTGTGAGCAAACATTTTACTATACATATTTATTAGATACTTGTATTGTTTTAATATTATAATTTATATGCACCACATTATAATATAATAATATATTAATGTATATGCAATATATTTTGCAGTACGTTATATTATAAATATAGCAAAGTATTAATATAATGTGTACAGAGTATGTACAGTACTATGCTATAGTGTATGCGGTATTATGAATGCATAATAATTAGCATAGTAGTACTTTATAAAGTATTTCCTTAAAAAATATTATTCCTATATGAAGAAATGATTTAATTTCCACACCAAAAAAATTTTAATTTATACTTCCTCTTTCTCGTTATATTATTTAAAGTATAGGCAATCGTTATTTGGGTAAACTTTACTTTACCGGACTCACAATTTGTGCCTTCCTCCTATAAATTATTATGTATTTGGTATGTAATCCAATAGATTTGTACCCGCGGTGGCTGCAGATTGAAGTTTCGATCCTTTAGTATCTATGGTTCAGGAGTTATGGTTGCTTAAAGCTGAGCATTATTCAGTGTTTTTGACAGGCAAGACAGGTGGTGGCATCTAGCGGTTCTGCTCGGTAAGCGGCGTGCGATCGTCACTACAAACCAATATGGCGGCGCCCTTACCTAAAACACTGAAAAATGCACAACTTTAAACAAGCATAACTTCTAAACCATTGATCCTACAGGATCGAAACTTCGATCTGCAGCCGCCCCGGGTACAAATCTACTGGATTGCATATCAAATACATCATAATTTATAGGAGAAAGTCACAGATTTTGAGTCCGGTAAAGTAAAGAGCAGTCCATCATTTTACATTATCTCGAGCAATTAAATATTTAAAACCAGAGAGATAATTTATGTAAGAAGTACTTAATTGAATTTATATTTATTTACTCATTACTGCTACCCGCGCAAATTAATTATTTGTAGCCCTCCCTTCGCTTTATAAACTTATTGATTACTTAGCAACTAAAATGATACAAGGTGAATTAGGAAGATGGCAAGTATAATGGTAAGCAATTGCACAAATCGATAGAAACACAATATGTCAAGTGTGTATTATCGCGTTGAACGTTCGAGCAGAAGTGACACAAACTGAATGTTTAAAAACAATTGTTTTCCGGAACGGAGGTAGCTGATTGATATTTCCATAAATTCCATCTTTATCATTTTCTATTTACTCACTACATTTTACGAATAATAAATAAATCTCCAATGAATGAATGTAGAGAATAACAAACTTTCAATTTTAAAATAAAGTCGCAATTAATCCCTTGCGAGAGTCACAAATTAATTCGTTGCCACTTTCATTTCATTTCAAGTAAAAAGGGAACCATACACTGAGGAAGGGTTTTAGGTTAATCTGGAGAGTCAAGGACCCAGGAATGCTTCACACAGCGGTCGATTAATAATGAAACCAACTGGATAATCGGCTTGTCTTCCGATACTCGATCCTTTTAGCGGTCGACTGGACCGCAGGATTTGATTATGATCTATGCGATAGTGCGAAGAGACGATGGAGTCGATGGGAAAGGAGAGATGGAAAGGGCTGAAAGGACGAATCGGAGGAGGATCGAAAGTTCGTATCTGAAGTGGGTCAGTAACGTTTCGCCATCAAACGATTCGTCCTTCCTCCCTATCTTGTAGGTACTTCGTGCAAATGTTCTCGTCCTTGATCTCGTCCCTTTGTACCGGTACATACAGTGAATGATGCGAGCGAGTGTGTGCGTGTGTTACATCGTCGATCAACCCTCGCTTTGTACACACTATTCCACTTCCAGAATGGTTCGTACACTTTATCTCGCAACCACAGCGTGAAATTTCTTACGAACTAGCGCGATTTTAACACTTTACACTCGAATAGCGACTCTGAGGCGCCACTAAAAATTGCTGTACCCTTATTCACAATGTTAACATTATTAAATTTGTCGGTACCTGATCAATTACTACACTACTACTGTATACATTTAGGTATTGTATGAGGTAGGGTAAGGTTGCTCAAGTCGTACCCCTTAAACAAATAACCGTATAAAACTTAAGATTTATCAAATAAATAGAAATTAAATGTGTTATTCAAAACTTGTGTTAATATTGTTGTAATTTATTATAACGAAATTAGAAAATCTATATGCTTTCACGTAAAATAAACTAAATCTTTAAAAACTTACATCAGTACGACTAAAGGAACCGGTTTCCTAAGTCATATCACCTATAGTCTAAGTCGCACCTAAGAATTCAATTAAGCAACAATAATAATTAAAACGTTTTTTTCATTAATCTGTTTACATGACACATAGGTATCCAGTTAGTACAAACCAGAGGTGGGCATTATTTGGCAAAAAAATATTTGAAATACTATTTAATATTTTAGATTTTATTTTTCTTAAAGAAAATAGTATTTTATTTGAACAATCTGAACCTCGAAATAAAATATTTCTATTTGAACAATCTGAACCTCGAAATAAAATACTTCTATTTGAACAATCTAAACCTCAAAATAAAATATTTCTATTTTAACAATTTCATCCACAAAATAAAATATTTCTATTTGAATAATCTGAAACACAAAATATAATATTTTATTTTTTGCGTCGTTATACCTAATACTTTCAGAAATCGCATTACTTATTTAATATTTCTTATTTTAGCAATAATTTAAAGAAGAAATAGTACTTAATATAAGAAACTATATCATTTGCCACATTTTCGTTTTATTTTTTTTGTTTGACTGCTGCTATTCGCATACAACAAGATCCAGCATTCTAAATTGGAATCTGTTAGGGTGCTCCATTGAGGACACAGAATCAGTCCAGCAAAGCTAAAAAGTCTTTCAACTGGGGCAGAGGACGGAATAACTGTGTTTTATTTTAAAAATAATGTTTTCATGTATTTGTACTTTGCAATATTTTCAATTCGTGAAATAATAAAAATATTGAAATAATTCTAATTCTGAAATGTTTATATGACTGATTGCTCAGGTTATTTATATTTAACGTATATATATTTGAATAAATGAGAAGGTACAGAGAGCAGTATAAAACATGGCCGCCACGCATGCTTTCTTTTATAATAGTAATGGCTTCTAAGCAAGAAGACCATAGACTCTTCAGTATGAAGAATACGGATGAATACCGATGAACACAGCGACCAATCCCAGGCTGCAACGTCATCACTAGATGTGAACTCTCCGTACATCTAGTTTCCCATAGACGCCATCTATGTTAGGATGCGCCATCTATGTCAAGATGCGCCCGCACGCCATGAACAGAGCGCACACTTCAACACTGATATCATTTGTTTCTTTTTCCATGAAGGAAAAAAAGTCATCTACTTCTTTGTTTTGTGATAGTAATTGAGGTCGTGACTCTGAATCTGGATTTGCTATCTGTTTCAAAACATTTAATACGGTTTCTTTGATAAAAGTACGTTTTTCTTCATTTAAGTCTTTCGGAACCCATCGTAATTTCCATTTCGGATGGCTAACAGAAGCAATTACATAGTCACTTGCGTGTTCAGAAAAATCGAATAAATCTCGAAATCGAGATTTTAGACTCGATAGCAGTTTCATAGGTTCGCAATATCTATTGAATGTCAGTGTTAAAATTGAAATTGAAAATAAAGACAAAGTCCAAATATTTTCAATATTCTTAAAATAAAATACTATTTTCAAATACTATTTTCAAAAATGACTGCATCAAATAAAATATTTTATATTGAAAAATGACTGCATCAAATAAAATATTTTATTTTCAAAAATTACTGCATCAAACAAAATATTTTATTTTCAAAAATTACTGCATTAAATAAAATATTTTATTTTCAAAGTTGTACAGATACTGTAAAATAAATGGGATTATTTACTATTTACTATTTAAAATACTATTTTCCCCAGCTCTGGTACAAACATCACATACAAATGTTTTTGTTCTTTTGTCAACTGCAACGCATACATCGTGCACCCATGATTTGCATTTCAAACATTGAATCATGTTTTCCTCCCGATCATCTCCACAAATAAAACAAAACCTATCGTTTTTTTCCTTTTAATGCCAATTCCTTTTTATTAATTACTACGTTTCTTTTATTTGCCGCATTTTTATGTTTTCTTTATACTGCGTAGACGTTATTTCGACTGACTAGGTAGTACGACTTAGGAATCTCATATGGTTATGACTTAAGACATGGCACAAGTTAAATTTAAAAAGTAAACATAACCTAATAAAATTAATACGATTTCATTTCGACCAAACGATTATGTAAATTCTACTGAATTTATATTTAATAAGGAACATAATTTTATCAATAATTTACTTGCAAGATTAACTACCAAACATATGCAGAAAATTATAAGAAAATTGAAATAAACTTATTTGATAACAGGATTTATAATGAGGCTGGTTTATGACAGACAATAATACGTAAAGCAACGTGGTTGACTCAGATGTATATTTAGTTGCCGTTGTATGTGCTGTTGTCGCCGTAGTTCGTTCAAAATTCAAGTGGTACGACTTGAGCAACCTTACCCTATTATACCAATTTCATATCCATCAAATTTCAAAAATCATAACGAATGGAAATACTCTAGGTCGGAAGAAATGTTTAACCCTTTGCACTCGGAGCCATTTTAACTCTGAAAGTAGAGGGCTATTGTTGCTCGCTCGCTTCGCTCGCTCGCGAGAAGGGTTGTTGTTGCTCGCTCGCTTCGCGAGCTCGCGGGCAGGACTGCTTTTGCGAGAATGTTAGTGATACGCATGGCTAGTAGAGCCCACAGCTATTAATGTCTTTCATTTTGTGTGTGACTTTCCACGAGCCACACAAAGAACTTCCCGATTCGTTAGTTGCTGTATATTATTATTATTATTTATTAAGTGTACGTTTTAAGAAGATTATACGTTTTCAGGGAAATTCAATAGTTTTCTACTTATCAAAATGTTTGCTATATGGCGTCGCATTAAACCAATATCGTATGCTCGTTGCTCGCTTGGTTCCTTGTTATATCATACTAATGTTACAAAATAAATTGTCTTAATTAGTTTTTCGCAAACGATACAACTCATCATTATCCGGGTTTGCAGTATTGATCTTGGTTTTCTTCGATACTATTAATTTAAATTTTCTTAAAATATACAAACCGCTCAATTTTGAAACTCTGCTCAGTGCTACATAAACATTTGTAAAGTTCGTATTTCTGATGTTTTAAAATCCATACATACTTTCTCGTATGTTTGTCCCTGACTTTTATGAATCGTAATCGCTTCAGCAGGAACCACTGGAAATTGACTACGTGTGATTTCTTATTTTTCTTCACTCGAAATATTTACTTGATTCGATATTTTTTTATTATTGGTGTTAAATTTTGATTTATATTTGCATTTTTCATATAATCACGATAACGAGTTCTTACTTTCACTCCTACTATGGCCAATTGAAAATCTAACCACAATATAGACAATATATATAAAAATTTTTTTTTTAATTTTATAGAAACAATTTTTTTTTAAATATATATATATATATAGTTACGTTTACTTCTTCGGTGGATACGCCTTTCGTATAAATTGCAATGTTTCATCAACTCCTTTCGAAAAAAACTACTTGACCAAAATGGACCAAAATCTAATCAGCTCTAATTTACAGCGGGGCACATCGATTGCATCATTCATCATTCCGATCGCGTTGTTACTTTTTCTGAAAACGTTAACGAAAAATTTGATTACATAGAAACGGCCATACGCACACACACACACACACACACACACACATACGAACATTTTGATAAAAATAGTCTAAAATGACTCCAATGACCATGAAACGTGAAGATCTGCTAAAAAATCGATTTTCGATTTTCGGGGTAATTACAATAACTTCCCTATAAAATCGGGAAGTTAAAAAATTTTTTTTTAATCTAAAAAAAAAATTTTTTTTAAATCTAAAAAAAAAATTAAAAAAAAATTTTTTTTATGTAATTGCGTTTGTTTCTTTGGCGGAAAATTTTCGTCCTCCCTTATAAATTGCATTGTAGAATCAACTCTTTTCGAAAAAAACTAAAAATCTAAAAAACTACTTGACCAATATGGACCAAAATCTAATCAGCTCTAAGTTACGACGGGGCACTTCGATTGCATCATTCATCATCCTGATCGCGTTGTTACTTTTTCAGAAAACGTTAACGAAAAATTTGATTACATAGAAACGGCCATACGCACACACACACACACACACACGAACATTTTGCTGAAAATAGTCTAAAATGACTGCAATGACCATGAAACGTGATCTGCTAAAAAATCGATTTTCGATTTTCGGGGTAATTACAATAACTTCCCTATAAAATCGGGAAGTTAATTAACTAGACACCACATGAAAACTTTTTGGAAATTGGACGAAACTACTTGACCTCTTCTGAGATTTGTTTGCTGTATGAAAAGTTAATTAAAGTGTCAAGTAAGTGTAAATTGAAGATCATTTTTAACTTATTTATTTAGCCTATAATGAAAATTTGAAATTTGCCTTGGGAGTTATTCAATTTTGTTATAAATACTGAAAAAATATAATTCAAATAGAAATTGTATTTAAATAATTGGTACAACGTGAGTATTATGATGTACGAAGCGTGCTGTCATTTTGTAGCCAATTGTTGTCACGATTTCGAAATGTAAAGACGTCCGTTATTTCGCGTATTGATTTTATGTCACCGTTATTAATCGCTGTCATATTAAATTCGTTTAATAACTGCTTATAAAATCGAAAAACCTTACCATGCACATCTCATAAGATAAACATTTCCGAAAGCATTTCCATCAATATCGTCAGATTTTGGACGTGTAATAGTAATATACATATTTTAATAATAGTGACCACACAGAAGTCAACGAAAAGCAATTAGAAAGAGCGTAGTAAACAAATATTTTAATTCAACCAATGTCCAACAGATACTTTCATTTTTTATTTCAAATACCATTATTATTTTTGTTTAGGGTTTCAAACCACATGAGGTTTGTATACCATATACAATACATAAACAATTTAGATACATTAAGCAATACAATATATTGTATGACTGCTCTTTACTTTACCGGACTCAAAATTTGTGCCTTTCTCCTACGAATTATGATGCATTTGGTATGTAATCCAGTAGATTTATACCGGGCTCGAATGTAGATCGAAATTGAACCTCTGGGATCAATGGTTCAGGAGTTATGCTTGCTTAAAGTTGTGCATTTTTCAATGTTTTTGACAGGTAAGGGCGCCGCCATATTGGTTTGTAGTAACGATCGCGCGCCGCTAGGTGGTAGTTGGTTGGTGATTATGTCGGGGTGGGGGAACAGCAAGGCAACGGCTCGCGGTCGTCCCTACAAACCAATATGGCGGCGCCCTTACCTGTCAAAAATGCTCAACTTTAAGCGATCATAGCTCCTCCATTATTGATCGTAGGGGATCGAAACTTCGATCTACATCCGCGCCGGGTACAAATCTACTGGATTACATACCAAATAAATCATAATTCGTAGGAGAAAGGTACTAATTTTGAGTCTGGTAAAGTAAAGTGTGCCCTATTGTATTAATATGTTGATATATTGATGCAATATAGCTTAATGAGTAGCTTAAAATTAGTTCACGTATTTCAAATACCATCGTTCGTAATTTGTTCAGCGCTTCAAACCCATTAAGATTTTCATATACCATATACAATACATAAACAATTTAAATACAGTAAATAATATTGGGTTGGCAAATAAGTTCGTTCGGTTTTTGTGATTTATTCCACTCTAAAAAACCGAACGAACTTATTTGCTAACCCAATACAATATATTAATATGTTGATACAATACAGGGTGTCCCAAAATTCCTGCACTTCCCGAAAGAGGGTGGTTCCTGAGACCATTTGAAGCGACATTTTCCTTTGCAAAAATGTTATCCGCGGCTTTGTTTAGGGGTTATTAACGAAAAACACGGACCAATCAGAGCGCGACCAAGACGCGAGTTGCCACAGTCAGGCAATAGACAGTTGGCGCGCCGGGCCGACTATGGCAACTCGCGTCTTGGTCGCGCTCTCATTGGTCCGTGTTTTTCGTTAATAACTCCTAAACAAAGCCGCGGATAACATTTTTGCAAAGGAAAATGTCGCTTGAAATGTTCTCAGGAACCACCCCCTTTCGGGAAGTTCACGAATTTTGGGACACCCTGTATAACTTAACACTAAACCTACCATCACCAGTAAAAATGACCGGTTCGAGATTTTTTAATTTACGATTATTGATATTATAAAAATAATTTCATAAGAAATGATTGTATAGATATCTTTAGCACATATTACAGTAGGAGCTGCACAAAGTCTAAGTAAAATCAATCTTGTCATTTTTATAAGGGAACATGTACCATGTACTTTTAAGGCTCGGTAGGTTTAGCGTTAATGAGTAGCTTAAAATTAGTTCACCTATTTCAAATACCATTATTATTTGTTTAGTGCTTCAAACCAACTAAGGTTTGTATACCATATACAATACATACACAATTTAGATACAGTAAATAATACAATATATTAATATGTTGATTTAATATAATTTAGCGAATAGCTTAAAATTAGTCACCAATTATAAACACTAAATACACGTTAAAATAAAGCTTGATTAAGTTTTCACTTCGCTCATGACACGCCGAGATTAATAACGAGAACAATCAATTTGCTAGATGCTGCCTCGGCGAATAAATAATATTTAAATTTATGTAAACATTTGTTGTCTACAGTCTATAGTGATGAGCGAAGCTAACTGCGAGCTATCGAGAGCGAATCAGTAAGCCGCCAGCAGAGTAGAGGGCGGTGGAGCATCCCCCGAAAATCATGATCGGCAATGAAAAATTGGCGAGACCATAATGAAAAAGCAAATCAATCCTCTAAAATAAATTGTTTTCGTGCTGGGTCACATTTTCCGGGGGAATCCACATCGAAAATCTGTCGAGTATGCGCGGCACGCGTCACTGTTCCGGGTTCGCGGATCGATCGCAATCATTCCGCACGTTCCGCTCTCCGATATTTCGACACACTCTAATTAAACCCGCGGAAGGCGACTTTAATTTCGCGGGCTGCGGCCGCTGTTTCTGCGCCGCCGGTACATTTGTCGCGACTCTTTTCCGCGGATGATTCGGGGGCGCAAATTAACCGAGGCCAGAAATTGAACAAGCTTTTTTTAATCCGCCGCGCGCCGTAAAATTGTTTCGATACGCACCGCTTGGTCCGAGACAACTTTGTTCGAGAATAATTGGAAGTACGAATTTCGTCGCCCGACCGATAATCTAAGGAACGCTCCCCGTAAAAGACAATCGTTTACTGCAAAAAACATATACAAGGGGTACGATAAGTGCTCATTGTTTTGAAGAGAACATTTCACTTTTGATCAATTCCGGACAATATACACTTTATTTTTGATATTTAAAACATTAATTCAAATTGTAGAATACAACACATATGAGTAGGACAGAAATAGTAAAAATATTAGAAGAATTTATAAAAAGTTATTAGAGAATCTTTTGAAACAAATCCTTAGTAGATTTTCGTGCAAAAAAAAATTGTCTACATCAGATACAAGAAATAGGAATTGAATAATCATTTATTTCTGATATATTTTAATAAGTGGAAAATAATAGAACAATTCTTCAGATATTTTTCCACTATTTTGTATTCTACTCATTTTTTATATAAGTGCATACAATCGGAAATTTAGTTATTAAAATTGTTTCTACAAACTTGTCAAGTTTTATCATAATTGTAATATTATATCCTATTGTCATAGTATGCAAAATTTTTCATCCGATTCTTTGTATCAGAGAAAATCGAGTTCGAAAATGCAGCGAATTCGCATGTTATTTTGCAGGGTGTCCGAAAAATGTCGTTCAGCCTTGAAAGGGGCGGTTCCTGAGGTCATTTGAGGTAACTTTTTCCTTTGCGAAAATATTCTCCACGGCTTTGTTAAAGAGTTATTAATGAAAGTCTATGGCGCGCGATGGCGGGGGAGTCCGGGAGATTCCACTGAGCATAGTGTTGATATCGCACCTTGATGGAGCAATGAACAAGAGACTTCTGGTATACGGCAGTGCCGTAACGTGTCAAAAGAAGTATGTCCCTTTATCCAGCAAGAGGTAGAATGTTTATGAGCCTCTATTGTCTTACAACTTACGAAACTTTCTAAAGAGACAGACTTTTTTTTTTGAACGGTTACCACCGACTCTACGTACCAATCTGTGGGAAAGCAATCGGAACATGTGATTGCCATAAATTCTAGTCTTACAGCTGTCCCTCTTGGGTCCTTCTTTTTTGTCTAATCACCGTCGTTCGTTATGCATAATGCCCTCCCTAAATTCTCCGGAAAAACCTCGCATAAAATCAGTGTAGTTCGAACCGCGATAGAGAGAACATCTCGAAAAACGTGCCGATTCGAAGCTCGTGGTTGTTAACCCTTTGCACTCCGAATTATTTTTCAATTTTATTGCCAACAATTCCCTACTATTTTAAGTGTTTCATTTGAAACTTACTTCAAAGGACAGTTCCTTGACTGCTACTTATTTTAAACAATTTTGTTTACTAATTATATTAAATATAGCTCTCAAACTTCGTTGTAATTTATATTTGTGGAACTTATATTCGTTTTTAACTAAAAAATAAGGAATTTAAATAAAGGAAGAACCGAATACATATAAAAACCCATATCCTTTATATTTTTTTTTCTTCGATGTCGAGTCACTCGACAAACCAGTGCAAGGGGTTAATATATGCGCTCCTAATCACTTCGTTCTCTTGGACGTGTTATGTCGCGACGCCGATGCTGTTTGTATAAAGTCACAGACGAGTTGTGACACGTCCAAGAAAACGAAGTGGTTAATAGTACGTAGTTTTAATAATAGTGGTGTGCTTAAAGTGAAAGTGAAAGTTCGAATTGTTGACTTGACCGTACGTCCCTTGGCTTTCGGCAATGTGGTACACCTGAAGTCAGCTGTGCAGTTCGTCTCCGATGGCCCAGTGACATACATCTCGAAGCAGCAAGTGTATTTGTGGTTGAACAGGTGAGTTTTAATTAAATTAATTTCTTCTTCTCTTGTTCACTATTCCACCGTGGCGCGACACCGTCGCTACGCTCAGTGGAATCTGCCGTGGATCCAAGAAGTATTGTATACAATGTGGTCTATTTATCTGAAGACATTGAAATATCTCGAGAACTATGTATCGGATCAAAACAAGTGGGCAATGAAAGTTGTTCATCGCGAAGGGGGGCATCCAATGATACCAAATTGGATCCCCCACCGCCACCCTCTGGGGGTGGGGGTGGGAGAAGATAAAAAACTTAAATGGGAACCCCCATTTTTCATTGCAGATTTGGATTATCCAGAAAAAAATACACAAATTTTACCTAAGAGTTTTTGCATTTTGGTTCACAGATGGCGCTGTAATGGACAAAAATCAAAATGGAAAAAGTCGTTGAAAATTGGGCATATCTCGAGAAATACACATCAGATCAGAAAAATAAAAGTAGACGTATTTGATATTTTTAAGAATGCTATTCAATAACACCATAATTGACCCCCCACCCCCACCTCCTGAGGATTGATAAACAAACCACTGAATTTTTCCAACTGCTTTTGACTGCAGCGACATCTGTGAAAGAAATTACGCCAATAATATCAAATCAATGGAGAACCAAGATTTGCTATAAAAAAGGGTTTCTCATTGAAGATTTTGAAATAATTCTCTCTCACACCCTAAGGAGGTGGGGGTGGGGGGTCAATTATGGTGTTATTGAATAGCATTCAAAATATCAAATACGTCTACTTTTATTTTTCTGATCTGATGTGTATTTCTCGAGATATCCCCAATTTTCAACGATTTTTTCCATTTTGATTTTTGTCCATTACAGCGCCATCTGTGAACCAAAATGCAAAAACTCCTAGGTAAAATTTGTGTATTTTTTTCTGGAGAATCCAAATCTGCAATGAAAAATGGGGGTTCCCATTTAAGTTTTTTATCTTCTCCCACCCCACCCCCAGGGGGTGGCGGTGGGTGGTCCAGTTTGGTATCATTGGATGTCCCCCTTCGCGACGAACAACTTTCATTGCCAACTTGTTTTGATCCGATACATAGTTCTCGAGATATTTCAATGTCTTCAGATAAAAAGACCACCCTGTATATCGGAGAAGGCCGGAGAATTTGTCCAAATCTGGAACTTTTATTTCTTTTTTCTTAGAAGGTCGGAGAATTTGCAAACATGTGGCAAATTCTTTTTTTTTGTTTCTATTGTTTTCCTTCGCTCCCGAGGACCCATGGGCCACCGTGGGAAGGACCCTCACCCTCCTACCTGGATTGACCGGAAGAAGGATCGGCGGACGGATGAATCGCCGCGAGACAGATGAGCCCGCGGACTTTGTTGTGAGCTTTCGACGAAGGCAGTTCGTTTTCTTACTTCGATCAATAAAATCTTTTCGGGAGTTTTTTTTTTAAGATTGCAGGTGTGATTTCTGCGATTCCCCGTCTCGATGAATAAATCGGGGGGCGAGGGAGGTTCGGAGACCTCTAATGAGGAGATCTCTCGATCTCCGACGTATATATTCTTACAAGAAATTTCACATTCTTGATAAATTGTGCATATTCAAACTGTGACAACTTTGTTAAAAAAAAATAGTACAGCAATATACTTGGGCTCATTTTAAAGCTTGAAACCTCACTTTTGCCGTTCATCGTTCATTTTTGTCTCAGATGTGTTTGCATGATACAGTATTAGTTACTATTGCACCTTTGTTTTACAAATTCTCGAGAATGGGAAGTTTAGTATTCAAATATTTTTTGGATTTACCGTATACATTTCTACGTAGCGGAATAGCAAAATTTATAAAAATGCAAGATATTACATAACATTTTTAAATAAAAGGGGCGGTACTTGCACTTTGTGTAATTTTAATTGACTAATGTCTAAAACAATTGATTTTTCCTTTTTAGTGCATTTTAATATAAGCGCGGTTTTTAAAAAGTTTTTCTTATATATTTTGTCATTCTTCTATTAATGCATTGTGGTGGCAGTGTTTGTGGTTGAACTCGCGGGCAAGGAAACCGGAACGCACGCGCGGAACAAGGTCGGGGGATAAATTTCCCTAGTGAACTTCTGACGGCTGTTAACTCCGAACAAACCCGTAGTAATTCAGCCTTTAAGTCAATTAACTTCTTCGTTAGTGGCCACGCGACGGATGATTAAGGCACCGTGTACCTCGACGCGATAAATTTCTGCGGTTTATTCGCGGCCTGTCCCCGTTCATACACGCGTATTACGACTGCCTGAGTGCCCGATAAGGACGGCCTCCCTCCTGTCGCTCGGAGGGAACAATGTTTGCCGAGGGAAATAATGTTTAGACTCTTGCGTAGGCATTCCGATTTTTCTTTCTTAATAGGAAGTGCTTAGCGGACAAATGAAATTATGGAGCATGAAATGGGCATGCGATGAACCGGAAAAACGTGTTTACATGCTAGAAAGATAATTAATAGCGATTTCATTGTGCACGTCTCGACGTGTGTTGTAATCAGAGTTGGGCGAAAATTTAATCAACGATTGACGAATTTTCTGCTTCAATCGTTAATCGCAATTAAGAATTGAACTCCTAATTTAGTCGTTAATTGCGGGTTACGATTACATTCTTTTCAATTGTAATCGCCAATCGGACAACTGATTAAAGATTAGACAGCGGATTTTTATGCAAAATAAAAATTTCTACCCGAATTGCAACAATCTGGAGTGAAATAGAAATTTACTTTTTCTCTGAATATGTTTAATACATGTATAGGTTGAAAATAATATAACAGTATATTGAAATTCTTCTAATTTGTTTACAATTCTAAATTACACCTACTCATTTTTGTTATAAATGCATCAAATCCACTGTCTATTAATGATTAAGTGCTGAAATTTCGAAATTAAATAGGGAATCAAAGCTGTATGCATACTGAAAAAGATATAAACTCAGTTTTTGTTGAGATATACATATTTCTGTCAATTCTCCATCTCCGCTCTCTGTCTCTCTCTCTCCCCTCCTTATTACACTTTATAGATAGACCGTCTGGCAATTAACTTCAATAATTGATTAAGTCAGTCTCGGATTTTTCGATGATTTCTTTTTTTAATCAACGATTGACGATTAACTTCATCAATCGATTGAATCAATCATCGATTTTTCAATGATTACCTTTTTTAATCGTATACATTAATCTAATCAATCTTGGTTAAAATTTTAATTGATTAATTCCCAACTCTGTTCCAGGGTTAAATGTTATTACTATGAATATTTTCTTTTTTAATTATTTATTTGATGTTGCTTTAACATCAAAGGTCATTAGCAACACGCTACATTTTCTTACAATATTTTGTACATATTTGTATCTTTAACCCTCATCCGTCCCTCGTGTCAATTTGACACAGTTTTCGCGAATTAAGGGGTACTGTTCTGTTATTTATCGGTAAATTTGCCCGAAAGTTTGTGACTTTTCCTTTTTTAATGCGAAACACATATACCTAGCATTGTTCATGGAAAATAATAATGTCAAAACTGCAAGTCGAATTTGTTACGAAAGAGTCCCTGTGTGTCAATATGACGCATGTACTCTTACGTACTGTCGCGGAGTTTTTCAATCACCATTATTTCAATGAGAAATTTATACGGCATTCGGAAATTGAAGGAAAATTGATTTTTTCTAAATTAGAAGAAAACGTATTACTCATATAGTATGGAAATTTACACGGGACGTGATCGAAACTGCCACACAGAAGTAAAGCAGGGTCAACGCGTAGTGCTACAATTAGTTGCAGGTTTGGGTGGACGCAATGTTATGTGTGACAATTTTTTTACTTCACACGAATTAGTAATTATATTACAAAAACAAAAGATGACGCTTGTAGGGACCATACGAAAAAATAGAAAAGAAATTCCACAAATTTTACTCGATATGAAGAAGAAGCCACTTCATCATTCGGAGTTTGTTTTTGAACACATACTAAAAGGTACAATGGTGTCTTATGTGACAAAAAGAAGACGATTTGTTATTCTACTTAGTACATACCATATGTCAAAGCAAATGAGTAGTGAAGTAGATAAAAAATCCTGAAATAATAAAGTATTATAACGCTACGAAAGGAGGCGTCGCGTCGATGTCCTCGATGATATGGAGATGGTGGGCACATACAGATGTAAGCGCGAAACAAATAGATGACCAATGGCAATTGTTGCTAATATGTTAGATATATCAGCATGCAATGCTTTTATAATATTTCCTTCACTCAATGCAACGTGGAATAAAAATAAAAAATATCGTCGACGCCTTTTTTTTTATTGAAATTGGACATTCTTTGGTGCACTCGTATATGTATTACGTTTCGCACACATCTACCGCAAGGATCTAATGCGACTGCACTTGTTGTACAAATAAAGGGTACACCAACAGTGATTGTACCGTCTTGTAATCGTATAATGCATACTCCACCAACAAAAAAACGAGCCCGGTGTCACATATGTGAGAAATGACCGAATGTTAATATACATAGTGCCCGATGTGATTTGTCCAAACAAGCAATATGTCCCACACATCGCTTTATTTTATGCGAAAATTGTGCAAAAACTAAGATGCAGATGTTAACGCATCCATTCGAATACAAAAATATCGAAAAATAACTTTCTATCTTGTTATTTCGTCGATATTTTACCACTGTGTCAATTTGACACCGAGGGACAGATTCAGTTCGCGAAATGAGGGACGGATGAGGGTTAATACACTGTGCAAGACGGGCGATATTCTCCTCAAAACCTAACAGAAGGCAACTTAGCTTTTTTTACCACGCTTATATTAGCTTGCCGAGTTGTCGTTGTTGTTATAAGCGCAAAATCTTGTAATCGAATTTTAAACCACTTCCCGATGAGTTAGAGACTTGAAACTTTAAACATAGCTCAGAACTGAATGACAATACAATATTAAAACACAAATTAAAAAAAAACTGTGTTCAGGAGAAAAAAAATTTTAATATTAACTGTCACACCTCGTCGCACGATGCGACGTTAGTACGTCATCGCGTTCAGCGATTCCACTCCGCGCGCCAGCGCTCCCTACTCCACTACGCGTTTCCACTCCGACTCATCCCCACTCCACTGACTCATTTCGCACCGAAGGAGCTCAGTCAGTGTGGTGTTCCGTTCATTCAGTTCCATTTCGGACAATTTCGGACTCGATCAAGAGACGTCTCTCGGAGTCATCCCGTCATTCTATTTCGCGTGTTTCCATATCTTACTATTTCATATATACAGGGTGTCCCAAAATTCCTGAACTTCCCGGAAATGGGAGGTTCCTGAGACCATCTGAAGCGATATTTTCCTTCGCAAAAATGTTATCCGCGGCTTTTTTTAGGAGTTATTAACGAAAAACACGGACCAATAGACAGTTGGTGCGCCGGGCCGACTGTGCCAACTCGCGTCTAGGTCGCGCTCTGATTGGTCCGTGTTTTTCGTTATTAACTCCTAAACAAAGCCGCGGATAACATTTTTGCAAAGGAAAATATCGCTTCAAATGGTCTCAGGAACCTCCCATTTCCGGTTTGTTCAGGAATTTTGGGACACCCTGTATATATATCTTGCGTTCCATTTAAAAAAGACTAAGAAGTAGAAAATCAAAAAATATATATTAAAAAAAACTTTAAAAACCACGCTTATATCAAAATGCACTAAAAAGGAGAAAATTATTTTTTTAGACATTAGTGACTATAAATAAAAGCGTGGAGCGCCCACGAAGGTTACGTCAATATAGTTTTGCGCTCCACGCTTTTATTTATAGTCACTAATGTCTAAAAAAATTATTGTATCCTTTTTAGTGCATTTTAATATAAGCGTGGGTTTTAAAAAGTTTCTTTTTATATATCTTTTTCGTTTCATTTTCATATATATTGCATTCTATTATTAGGTGATCCATGTTAACTGGTACTTTACATATACCGCAGATCGTGTTTTCTATTTTATTTAACAAAAATGAATGGGTTATTTCTGAGTGCCCGACTTAGATTGTGTATAAATGGTAGCTGTCGAGATTTCCAGCAATGAAGTAGCCCGAACTTTCCGAAGGATCTAAGCGCTTTGGAAGATCGCGAAATAAAAATTGAGGCTTGCATTAGGTCGCAGCAGGACCCAAGTAATTACGACGTCGGGATATTCCTTAGGCATTGTCGTGTAAATAGATCGCATTTAGAGGCACTCAGCTCCCAGCGAGAAGCCATTCCGAAACAGACGAAAAGCTGCGGGGTACATAGTGACATTACAGCAGGCTTTTCCTCGTGTTTCCTCGTGCGAATGGATGACGCGGGGGAATAAGCCGACAGCGGCAATCGATTTTTTATTAACAAGAAGAAAGACCAAGGCGTTCGAGTAGAGCTTTGAAGTGGCTTCGTTGGATCGCGGCTGGGAGTAATCGGAAAAATTAGGTTATTTCGATAATTCCATATATTGGAGACTCTCCACCCTTTCCCTGTACCCGGCGGAGGTCATTTACTGCGAAATTATTGCCTGTTTTCCTGCCTCCTTCCGACGTCCGTGAAAGGCAACCACCGAACCAATTGAATAGGCACTGATTTATACCGGCTGCTTCATCTATCGTACTGTCATTAGCCTTTTTTTATTTTATTTCGACGATGCAAAAGTCGCTCTTTTACTATAACAATGATTAGACCGCGGATGTTTTGCATTTGTGACAAAAATGAGTAAGTGTAATTTCAAATAGTAAACAGATTGAAAGAACTTAAAAATACTGTTATATTATTTTCAACCTCCTACATATTATACGAAAGAAAATAAATTTCTATTCCACTCCAGTTTGTTGCAATTGAAATAGAAAATTTTTATTTCGCTGTCTAACAATGATACAATCAGGGATCGAAAATGTTATTGAGCTTTCTGATATGGTTCTACTTAAAATGTGGGCTGTAGATATTTTTTGAAAAATGTTTTCATATAAGCACCGATGAGAACACCTGTTTATTTATTTCACCTCTTTAATTTTTATTTATTTCAATAAAAGTTTCTCAAAGTTTTCGTTCGAATAGAACTTGCATAGTATGACAAAAATATTTCATATAACACGCACACTTTGTTCACTAATGTTGAAAAAGTTTTTGATTGTTGGAAATAATTAGGCTGAACTTTAGAAAACCACCCCCTTCCTTCCGACATGTGACATACGTCATTCTATTCTGAAATGAATAGTTTTCGAGATATTCGCAAAAAACTATAGCGGAACTAGTAATGAAAAATCATGCGATCAGAATTACAGGGTCTGTCCGGAAAGTAACGAGACCACATTTTTTAAAAATCTATTAAACATATGGGTACAAACCTTTAAATTTCTTCAAAGTAGGATCCTTGGGCGTCGACACATTTTTTCCAGCGAAATTTCCATGCTTCGTATGCTCCCTGGAAGGCGTTTTTTGGAACCTCTCGTCGTACCTTCGTCACAGCCTCTTTGACGCGTTCCACGCTTTCAAAATGGCATTCTTTTAGCACATTTTTAATTTTTGGAAACAAGAAGAAGACGGCCGGGAACAAGTCAGGACTGTACGGGGGTTGAGGAAGTGTTGTGATCCAACTAAAGTACCGTTTACTGTTTTCCCCGTAATCTACGGAAAAGTTTTGGTTGGAAGTGCTCGACGAGGCTGTGACGAGGGTACTACGAGAGGTTCCAAAAAACGCCTTCCAGAAAGCATATGAAACATGGAAATCGCGCTGGAAAAAATGTGTTGACGCCCAAGGATACTACTTTGAAGAAATTGAAAGGTTTGTACCCAAATGTGTAATAGATTTTTAAAAAAAAATGTAGTCGCATTACTTTCCGGACTTGTAGTTAGGGTTAGGCGGTGGGGGGCGGAGAGGGCCGGCCGCCAGGCCGGCACGTCCACGCATACAGAAATCCAGGAGTAGTCTTTCAAAATTGAAAGACCCTGTTTTCTCTCTCATCTCCGCAGCGTGTTTAGAAGCAAAATGTAAACAAACGCCGCGCCGGGACAGGCTTACGTTACCGCAGAGCGTGCAGGAATACGAAAAATTCAATACAGTATTAGCGATAGTTTTTTGCGAATATCTCGAAAACTATTCATTTCAGCTAAAAATGACACCTACATTTTGTGTTCAGCATGTAAAAACGAATAGAATGACGTATGTCACATGTCGAAAGGAAGGGGGGGGGGGGTTTCTAAAGTCTTACCAATAATTATTTCTGCACTGCAGATTTTATGTATTTATGATAAAAATGAGTAGCTGTAATTAGGAACAGATTAATCAATTATTATCGTTAAGAATGAAGACCACATCAACTAAAATGTAATTATCGCTATTTTCAGTATTCTTAAGATACACTATTATTTTAAGATATTTTATTTTCAAAGTACTGTGTGTGACTCTGAAATTTACTATTTCAGATATTACTTTTCCTAGCTCTCATAGTACTTTAGCAAACTATTTCTAGAAAGTAATTATATAAGAAACTGAAAAGAGGATAACTGTTTAAAGTCGTCACATTATATAGTAAAATCCTCATAGAATACCCTTTGTATAATTTTTAAAATCACTTTTCGATTATTCGAAAATTCGCGTTTCCTTCTTCAGTTTGGATACGCACTGTACGTTCGCAATGTGAACAAGTCGAACCACCGAACACGTCCCTCCAGAAAAGAAATGTTCAATTTCACCCGAACGAGTCAATTACACGCGAGTCGTAATTACCAAATCTCAATGAGGACGCCAATTAGAAGATGAAAGAGCAGAAACGTACTTCCTTGGTCTCTCTTTAATCACAACAGGAATCAGCCCGATACAAATTCGCTGATTGCGGAAGCGGGTGAGAAAGGTGAAGGGGCGACAGCGCATAATTTGCTGCGAAAACGAGTGCCCACAATGTTCGCCGCTCGGTTAAATGACAGATTCGTAAAGCTGTCGAAATGAAAAAGTTCCTGCGGAAAATTTGCTGCCTGCGAGCCGAGTCGTCGGACGATGAACCGAATTACGATCTGAGAAAACGGCGCGGTGCGGCGTGGCAGGGCGATGGAAACCCGGCTAGAGAAAAAGAAGACAGAAAATTACAGATGAGAGCGTGTACTATCACTCGAGAAGACTCTTCATTTGTGTCATCTACGTTCGTTCTCCTTTGCCGTTTCTCACGTGGGAATACCGTGTTCCCTTTCATCCCTTTCCACGCCGCGCCGCCTTCTTTTACGATCGCTTGGAACTGAAACGAAACTACGTTCATTCTGATGATAAAACATTGTGTCCACGGAAAGGTGTAGGCTCGAGTAATCTCATTTCCCGCCTGAATAAGCAAATCACCCGAACCGTTCGGTTTCTTATTTTTTCCTGTCACCTCGCGTCGCCATTCGCCTAAATCATTAATGCTGGTCGGGCATTATTATCTCGCGACTACTGCAAAATTCAAATTTCACAATAATTACTTCGAATATAAAATGTGATTGGTATAATTAGTATAATATGTTATTTTATCTTCTTGCAATTTTTATATCACTATGTGATTGAACGAAGAAACTTATTTAACAATAACCGTGCCATGATCCATCAAGTGACAGTAATTAGAAGTGATTAAATAAATTTCTTCATTCAATTATTAAACTAGAGGGCTATTGTTGCTCGCTCGCTTCGCTCGCTCGCGAGTAGGGTTGTTTTTGCTCGCTCGCTTCGCGAGCTCGCGGGTAGGACTGCTCTTGCGAGAATGTTAGTGGTACGCATGGCTAGTATAGGGCCCACAGCTATTAATGTCTTCCTTTTTGTGTGTGACTCTCCACGAGCCACACAAAGAACTTCCCGATTCGTTAGTTGCTGTATATTATTATTATTATTTATTAAGTGTACGTTTTAAGAAGATTATACGTTTTCAGGGAAATTCAATAGTTTTCTACTTATCAAAATGTTTGCTATTTGGCGTCGCATTAAACCAACATCGTATGCTCGTTGCTCGCTTGGTTCCTTGTTATAGCATACTAATGTTGCAAAATAAATTGTCTTAATTAGTTTTTCGCAAACGATAGAACTCATCATTACCCGGGTTTGCAGTATTGATCTTGGTTTTCTTCGATACTATTAATTTAAATTTTCTCAAAATATATAAACCGCTCAATTTTGAAACTCTGCTCAGTGCTACATAAACATTTGTAAAGTTCGTATTTCTGATGTTTTAAAATCCATACATACTTTCTCGTATGTTTGTCCCTGACTTTTATGAATCGTAATCGCTTCAGCAGGAACCACTGGAAATTGACTACGTGTGATTTCTTATTTTTCTTCACTCGAAATATTTACTTGATTCGATATTTTTTTATTATTGGTGTTAAATTTTGATTTATATTTGCATTTTTCATATAATCACGATAACGAGTTCTTACTTTCACTCCTACTCTGGCCAATTGAAAATCTAACCACAATATAGACGGAATTTTAGTATTTTCTTGAAAAGTAATAAATTTTAATATTCCGCATGCTGCATTAACCAATCCGTCTTCAACATCAATGTTATTAATTATCATATATTTTATATTAATTTTCAATTTAATCTCAGTTCACAATTCGTTTTGAACTGATTGTTTATTTAAAGATTGTAATATAAATGTTTTTGTACTTTCATCGATATTCTTTGAAAATGTATTCTCGGCGATGATTAACTCACTCTTGCATTGGAATAATTTTCGATTATTGTAAGCGGTTACATTAGCATTAGTTGCATAATTGGAAAAAAAATTTTTTTAATTAAAAAAAACAAGAAAAATTTTTTTTTTAATTTTATAAAAAAATTTTTTTTTATTTTATAAAAAAAATTTTTTTTTAAATGTCTAAATGTATATATATATATATATATATATATATATATATATATATATATATATATATAGTTACGTTTACTTCTTCGGTGGATACGACTTTCGTATAAATTGCAATGTTTAATCAACTCCTTTCGAAAAAAACTAAAAAACTACTTGACCAAAATGGACCAGAATCTAATCAGCTCTAAGTTACAGCGGGGCACATCGATTGCATCATTCATCATTCTGATCGCGTTGTTACTTTTTCAGAAAACGTTAACGAAAAATTTGATTACATAGAAACGGCCATACGCACACACACACACACACACACATACGAACATTTTGCTGAAAATAGTCTAAAATGACTGCAATGACCATAAAACGTGAAGATCTGCTAAAAAATCGATTTTCGATTTTCGGGGTAATTACAATAACTTCCCTATAAAATCGGGAAGTTAATTATTTTATTTTAAATTATTACTACATTTAATTATTTAAATTGCATCATTCAAAATTTAAGTAAGTTCAGTCTTGTCATTTTTACAAAATAATGCATACCTGTTTGTGCTCGGTACGGTTAGTGTTAATCAATTACAGTGGATGCATTTTTGCAATTTTAATAATTGTGAGATTAAAAATGATAAAGTATGTGAAGCCTCAACAAACCAGAACTCTCGCGTCACCATTTTTTAAAGTCATTAATATTAATCAAGCATAATTATCTTATATAAACTGTAATTTAAATTCAGTTCTTCTATTCGTTGTGTCCGTCTCAACCTTTAAATTTTTGCAGGCACATGGATTTTATTTGCAGTGAATGCTTTCAACAGATTTTGATGAATAGCATCTAAATAGTGTATCATAGGTAGGGGTGTGCGAGAACCCGAAATATCGGGAACCCGATGGTCGGGACGAGTCGAGAAGAGGTCGAGTCAGGTCGGGTCGGGTTGCCGGAAATTTCGAGATTCCCGCAGAAATCGGGTTCCCGAAAATTTCGAGAATATGACATAAGACACTCTTGAAAAGAATTCGTGATGGACAACATTCTTTCAATCTCAAAAACATTTAGAATAAAAAATCCGAAACTATGAATGTATTCATTAAAACGAATATAAATGATTACTGGTTTCTCGAAATAAATTCGAGAATCCCGATTTTTTTCGGGAATCCTGATAAATTCAAGAATCTCGAAATTTTCGGGTACCCGTCCCGATCCCGAAAAAATTTCGAGTTCCCGTCCCGACCCGATATTTCAGGTTCTCGCACTAATCATAGGGTAATAATTTAGAGAATGACAAATTCGTTATCTGAAGATTCATGAGTAGATTGTGGATTTATGTTTTTGTAACAGATATGTGTAGGAGAAAAGCGAGCGAGCAAAAACAACCCTACTCGCGAGCGAGCGAAGCGAGCGAGCAACAATAGCCCTCTAGTTGTGGTTGGGCATACCCTATATGCTATAGGTTACCTTTTGAAAATTTCGTTATTTTTGCGATAGGACGCACCGTTCCTGAGATGCAGCCATTTTGTGTTTTTTTGAAAAATCAAAAGACCACATACGACATGTGGTTAGACATACCCTATATGCTTTGGGTTAAGCCTTTTGAAAATTTCATTATTTTTGCGGTAGGATGCACCGTTCCCTAGATACAGCCATTTTCTATATGTTCTATCTTACATACCTATTTCGTAATGTTTTTTTTCAATACCACCCCTTTAAGGTGTAAAATTTCAAACTTTGACAATTATTTCTTTGAAGGTTTATTATGGTGGACCTGTGTGCCAAATTTCAAGCTTGTAGGTCAATGGGAAGTACCCAAAAGGTTTTGATGATCTGTCAGTCAGTCAGTCAGTCAGTGACAAATTTAGCGATTTTTGAGGTCCTATATCTCGGAACCTACTAATGTTGGAAGATTAATATTTTGTCAATATTGAGACATGATAGCATTTAACAAGTGTACGAAATTACATCTCTCCATCTTCCTCCAGTGCCGAGTTATAAGCCTCTAAAAAACGCCTAAGTTGTTTCGTGTAAAAGGAGGTAGTGCAAGAACTTGGCTGGTGCACTACCGTGCACCTAGATACGTTGAAGATAATACAATAATTAATTTCTCCTGAGGTTCTCACTTGACACTTTAACTTTTGTTAAAGAATCGTAGGAACATAATTCTCTTTTCTTAGAAACGATATTTTGTAAATTGAAGAAAATTCTGGAAAACAATTCTGGAAAACAATTCTTCGAGACAATTCTTGGAGACAATTCTTGGAGACAATTCTTGAAGACAATTCTTGAAGACAATTCTTGAAGACAATTCTTGAAGACAATTCTTGAAGACAATTCTTGAAGACAATTCTTGAAGACAATTCTTGAAGACAATTCTTGAAGACAATTCTTGAAGACAATTCTTGAAGACAATTCTTGAAGACAATTTTTGAAGACAATTTTTGAAGACAATTCTTCAAGACAATTCTTCAAGACAATAAATAATTTCTTTCAAATATTTTGAACCACAAAGAGAGCACACGTTTAATGTAATGGTAAAATGGTTTTGGCGTGCTCCAATCTCAGTCTTTGGACAGCAAAATTTTAATATTTTCTTCGGAACAAAGGACCCAAGGTAATGCAGTAAGTACAGGGTGTATGCAAATTACATGTCACGACCACCATAGCGTGATTCTACACCTCATGATCGGTGAAGATCTGTTAAAAAAAGTTGCCGCAAAATTGTCCTTGACCTTGAATTTCAAGTTCAAAATTTTTTATTATTGCATTGTATTCTACGAATCATGTGGATGAAAAGTGTCAAAGGAACCATGGGTCAAAACTCAACCGTTTTGCCAGAAATTGATGCACAAGTTCTGTCGTCTGCAAGATGAATTTTATTCATAGAAGGCGAAGATTTCAAATTGAAATGCTAGTTGTTGACATAAAAACAGTCATGGAGAGAATGAAAACACACCGCTACAGCTTTAAAGGCTACATGAATACAGTTCGAGTGACCTTTACTATCGTGATTTTGATTGCTTTGCTTTGATTCATGGCTCGGAATTATTTACTCGCGACGGCCGATTTTGGATGGCTACGCCCCCCGATCCGGCCGCGACCTGCTTTGAATGATATCACATTCGTGTAGGGATACGCACGTGTGTGTGTTTGTGCACGATCTGCACAGCGCGGCAGTGACGCGCCGCCTTGGTGCGCAACATAGCTGCCAACCAAAGGATCCGATCCTGTCGTCCGAAAGGATCGCCGATCTCGTCATCGTAAAGCGGCAATCACCAACGACACCGAAAACGTCCTTTGGTGATTTTCCGATTTCAGTAAATGAAAAGCAATGTAAAGGCGAGCACCGCTTTATGATAACGGGATCGGCGATCCTTTCGGAAGAAGCGATCGGATCCTTTGGACGGCAGCTATGTTGCGCACCGAGGCGGCGCGGCGCGTCACTATTGCGCTGTGCAGATCGTGCGCAAACACACACACGTGCGTATCCCTACACGAATGTAATATCAATCAAAGCATGGCGCGGCCGGATCGGGGGTATAACCTTTGAAAATCGGCCGACGCGAGTAAATAATTCCGAGCTCTAAATCAAAGCAAAGCAATCAAAATCACGATAGTGAAGATCACTCGAACTGTATTCATGTGGTCATTAACGCTATAGCGGTGTGTTTTCATTCTCGCCATGACTGTTTTTATTTGAACAATTAGCCTTCTATGAATAAAATTCATCTTACAGCCGATAAAACTTGTGCATCAATTTCTGGCAAAACGGTTGAATTTTGACCCATGGTTCCTGTGACACTTTTTATCCACATGATTCGTAGAATACAATGCAATAATAAAAAATTTTGAACTTGAAATTCAAGGTCAAGGACAATTTTGCGGCAACTTTTTTTAACAGATCTTCACCGATCATGAGGTGTAGAATCACGCTATGGTGGTCGTGACATATAATTTTCATACACCCTGTACATTAACCCTTTATGTCATGAAAGTACTTTGAAGTACAGCTTTCATTAAAACGCTACTACGAACCAAATGTGTACAGACCTGGTTTAAATTTAATTGAATTCAAGTACCGTTATGTGCATTTACGCTGTGATAATTGTGGATAATATTTGTAAAATACTTAAATATATACATTGTGGATTTATTTGAATACAAGTTACATTGTCGTTACATACTACCTATTTCATTTATGTAATTATTGTTACATACAATTTAAAAAGGGGTATCTTCACATTCATAAAACTACATAAATATGTAACACAAAAATGAAAATGTTTAACCAAAACAATAATAGTACCTACACTAGTGGAATTAATTCTGTACACTTTTAAATTTTTACTTATATTTCGCATTTATTCAAATCATTTATTATAATGGTACTTTGGGATTATCCTCTCGACCTCTCAACGCTCGCGAAAATGCGCAAATCCTTGAAAAGCAAGTTCCAAAATAAACATTCTAAACACATTAAATGTATAAAATAATAATAATAATAAAATAATAATAACAAAAAAAATGTAAGTGAAGCTACCTTTTGGTGAAAATGGTCGACGGGATAATCCCAAAGTACCATTATAATATATAAAATATATAAAAAATTTAAACTTATATAAAAGAAATCAGTGAAAAGACCATTTGCAGCCATACTTTTAATATATTATAAACATTACAATTTCAACACGTTTCGAGGCATTCGAAACTATTTTAATCGTTATTCACACTTTCAAAAACTCTACTAAGGTCCTCACTTCTGAAAACACAATGCCTGACGAAAACAATGATGAAACTGTTAGTAAACACCGTCAAGGCCTTCCTGGTTGATTGTTACAATGAATGCATCCTGTGATTGGCTATTTCGCATCATGCGATGTTTCGTGTTGCCAGGCGAAAAATACAAAACAAAACAGTACTGTTTAGATTTTTTTTAATTAAAATTTTAAAACATTTACAAACCAAATCATGTGAAAATATTAAGTATAAAGTATAAATATTATAGATTACATAAAAAATATTACGGTATCAATTTAACATAGCAGAATATACATTTTCTGCAGAAATATGAAATAAAGAATATTTTTATTCAAAGGGTCCACAATTAATTCCACCAGTGTAAGTACTTCTCCTGTCTTGGCAAAGTGCATTGAAATAATACGATGAAATAATAATAAAAGATAAAAGAATCGAATAGTGGATGATTTAGCAATTCGCGAAGCCACATAAATAAGTAAAAGAAAAATGAAAATAATTTACCGAAACTGTAATGGCATCTAGCTTGTCTTCTTGGAGTGAATTGAAACGACACAATGAAAGAATAATGGAAAATAAAAGAATCGAATAGGGGATGATTTGAAAAAATAATTTACCAAACCTATAGTAGTACCTACCTTGTCATGGCACAGTGCATTGAAATGATACAACGGATTGATTATAGAAAGTCAGGTCGTTTGGTACAACTATAAAAAAGTTATTCTATTTTAAAGAGCGTACGAACTTTCTACACTCACTGTAGCATGTCTTCTTTAGGTGAACTGAAACAATACAATGAAAGAATAATGAAATATAAAAGAATCGAATAGGGGATGATTTGAAGAAAGTCGCGCGCAAGCCACGAGAACCAGCCTGTCCTTAAGACATGAATTTTTCCCCGCTTCCTTTTCGATTTGTCTCTCTTCAGCATTTAGTGCCAGTTTTCTCTATCACTCCCCGAAATTCCTTCCTCTCTCGCTCTATCCTCTCCTCTCCGGCAGGTTGGTCTGTGTTGCCTTCCTCTTGGCCGTATAATCCGCAAATTACTAACCTAACCCCCGCGAGCATCTTAAAGACCAACCCTTGTTCGTGGTAGATTCAAAGGAGGTAATACCCGGTCCAGACCAGACTTGGCAAGGATCCGGCAGGGAAAGCCTTGAAAGAAGGATGAAATACTTTTCTCCTCGATATCCGTTTCCTTTTTCGTAGCGCGAGCATCTGTGTGAGCTTGTCTCTCTTCTGTCGTCACGGGTCCAGGGTCCTCCGAGATGCCTCGGCTCTCCCCTTTTCAACGCTGCTTCGGCAAACATTTATTATACCGAAAATACGGAATTTTGTTTCAGACGGGCCAGCCTGAAATTTCATTCGAGACAACTCGGATCGCAATACCTAACTTGCATGAAACGCTCCACCATTTTGACGAAGTCTTGCGACTCTGCACTTCGGTCTTCGACCATCAAATGCTTTGGGACACCTTCTACGGTTCCGCCATTGTGTATGCAAAATTTAAGATCTACTGGACAATGGGAAGATGTGCGAAATCGAATTTGTAAGTACTATATTACTAATGTTATTGAATATTTCTAAATTTATACAGGCTGTTTCCAAAATGTACCATTATTCATGTACTAACATGTATGTATGTGTAGCTGTACCATTATTCAAAATATTGTTTACATTATCAAATATGTCGGTATCCAATCAATTACTAAACATTTAGGTATTGTGTGAGGTATTATTCCAACTTCATATCCATAATAATTTAAACAATCATAGTTAATGAAAATTTTCTAGATAGGAAGATATGTTTAATTTTCAAGTTAAAATTGCTCCGAGTGCAGAGTTAAGTTTTCAGTTCCATTTTTAAGTCCCCTATAAGTAGATAGTAGACTTTTCTACTTTGTTTTTTATTTGTGTTACTGTTTTTTTTCATTACTTTTCCATTTCATTTTTGTTTGTTTAATTCTCTTTATCTAGAATTGTATCCTACCTACTTACGTGTATCGAATATGTATTATACTTAACCTAAAGTATTAGGCTGAAGTGAAACTTGTTTCTCATAGTAGTTGCAACTCACATCGCAGTATTACGGACTTTCATAGTGATTTTTGTGCCGCAGTAATGGGCTCCTCCTTCACTTGAATGTACGTAATGCTAAAGTCGTAAGTTTTTCATTGAAAAGGCAAGCAAAATTTCTTCTTATATTTCTATTGTATCGAAGAATACAAGCTACGTAATTTAAAGCAATGTAAAGAATGTACAATCATGTGAACAACAGTCCTTTGGTGATCGAGATAGAAGAAAAATGGTCTTTTCAAATCCTGAAATTATAAATATGTGAGAATTGTTGACAATTTTGTTTGCCTCTGTATTTCAATATACATATTTTAGAGTTATTCAATTTAAATAACTCTAAAATACCATTACTGTCGTACTAAGACGTTAGTGTTTACTTACTTGTGTAACAGCTTAGCACGACAGTAATGGTATTTTAGAGTTATTTAAATTGAAATATCTCCTGAACTACTAACTTTTCGACATACATAGGTTAGTACTTCTTTATAACAAATGTCCAGTTGCATCGATTGATGTATTAAAAAATACCTTATTCCATTAAAAAAAATGAAGTTGACCATCACATGCCCTTTACGCGTCCACCTGTAAAAAAAATAAATACACTACATAATGTACTCCTTCAAACCATGCAACTTCTGTATACAACATTTTTTCGTGCAACGCATACTTTGGAAGTTATTATAGGTGTGCAAGTTGCGTGGACCACCCTGTATATTTCGAGCCTATATCATATACAAGGTGTCCCAAAATTCCTTCAACAGCCGGAAATGGGAGGTTCCTGAGATCATTTGAAGCAACATTTTCCTTTGCAAAAATGTTATCCGCGGCTTGGTTTAGGAGTTATTAGCGAAAAACACTGACCAATCAGAGCGCGACCTAGACGCGAGTTGGCACAGTCGGCCAATAGACAGTTGACGCTCCGGACTGACTGTGTCAACTCGCGTCTAGGTCGCGCTCTCATTGGTCAGTGTTTTTCGTTAATAACTCCTAAACAAAGCCGCGGATAACATTTTTGCAAAGGAAAATGTTGCTTCATATGATCTCAAGAACCTCCCATTTCCGGCTGTTGAAGCAGTTTTGGGACAATTTTTCTTGATTCCTTTTTCAAAACTTACTGTGTTCGTATTTGATTTTTTACGCTTTTCTATTAACCCTTTGCACTCCTTTGTCGAGTGTGACTCGACATCGGAGAAAGGAACATGTAAATGAAACGTGTTTTTATATGTATTTGGTTCTTCCATTATTTCTTTAATTGTCTTATTTTTTAGTTAAAAACAAATATAAGTTCCACATATATATGTAAATTACAACAGAGTTTGAGTAATACTTAATATAATTAGTAAAACAAAATTGTTTAAAATAAGTAGCAGTGAAGGAACACTGTCCTTTGAAGTTAATTTCAAATGAAACACCTAAAATAGTAGGGAGTTGTTGGCAATAAAATGGAAAAGTAATTCGCAGTGCAAAGGGTTAAATATGGCCGGGTGCTTCTTTCTTTTCCACAGTAGCGTACATTTTGCCGAACAGTGCGCAAGAGTCAGTGTATTTAAATTTCGACTACGAGAAAGCTGAGTGCGCCAAAATACTTGTTCGGCTGACTATGAAAGTTTCATGTGGCGAAGAATTGGCGAAAGGTGTAGAACGATATCTGCACCGACAAACGGCGTTCCGGTGACTTCGGATGATCGATATCGGCGCGCTTTCGATCGGCCATTATCGTGGACGAGGATGACGAGGACAATGTCTGTCAACTGTAATTTCTCCGCAGACATTTTTACTCTTCGCGCGTGTGGGCGCGTGTTTAACGGTGTGTTCCCATCGTTCATTAAGTTAACGATCCATCGTTAACCTTACCTTTATTGGATGCGTTCGACGGGCTTCATAGACGGGGAAAAACAAAGAGAGAGAGAGAGAGAGAGAGAGAGAGAGAGAGAGAGAGAGAGAATGGAAAAAAGTGCAAGGCCTCCCGACGTTCGTCGTTGTTTCTGACGCCATATGGCTGAGGTGTTTTCAAACGACCGATGCCCGTCCATTTCAGGAATAGTACGCCATTCCGCCAGGTTATGGAATACCGGAGTTTAAGCATTTCTCCGCTTCAACGGTGTATTTGTTTTTGTAACCTTGTTTTTATTCCGTCGGAATTGCTTCGCAAAATTGCTTCGCCTCCGCTACTCCCGTCGAAATTTCAAGAATTTTATGTTACACTACTTTCGAATAGCTTGTAAATTGCATGCCGCTGGTTCCCAGCAAAATTTCGGAACAGCTTGTGATCATCCTACCTGTGGCGCATGTAAATGAACTTTAAAATTTCAGCACAATATGGCGTTCGGTCGACAATTCGATCCCTTCTTTCTGGAACTACAGTAGATATGCCGTGGCTCGATATCAACAGACATCTTCGGTTCTCTAGAACATTCTGTTCCAGCTTATTTGCTCCCTTTAACAATATCTGTTCCTGTGGAATTTTTATGAAAACCATCGCTAGCTTCAAGGACCTTGTTAAAAAGTATTTTCATTGAACAGGTGTTTTACAATTTATACAAAATTATTACACGAAACATTTATTAAAGAAGTTTATTGTTATGGTCGAATAAATAGTACGAAAATCATACTTTTTAACCGACATCGAAAACGGAGGAGGTTACTCAATTCGATCTGTATATGTGCCTTTTTTCGCTTTTTTTTCTATGTATGTTCACTGATTACGCCGAGATGGTTGGACCAATCGGAACGAAATTTTATTGCAAATAACACTGTCCAACAGCCAAAAACTATTTCGATTCCCACTATGCGATTCTTATAGAATTTTTCGCACTGATTCCAAATCTGTCCTTAATTTTTCTCCTAGACATACAGTTTTTGAAAAAATTGTGTTTTAAAAAAAGACATATTTTTCAACTTTGAACAAATATTGTGATGTTATCATAAAAGATATTGAATTGTTCTTTACAGCAAAAGATTCGTTTAAACACGTTCAAACAATCGCTAAAGGCGGAGAGACACCACTTTTGCACCAATTTTTGAGGATATTTTTCAATTTATCTCAAAAAATAAGGGTCCAGCGGAAAATCGAACAATACCACGCGAGAGAGCAGACTTTTATCTGGTTTTTTTCGAACCAGAAAGCAATATATCTTCGCCCGACATGAGTTGCCGCCAGTGGCGCTCACAACAAGACTGGGCGTTCGTCGCGCCGCGCCGCACAGTGGGCCAGATCGGCGCGCTAGCTGTTCATGAGCTAAAAAATCGAAGTCCTCATATCGATTTTTAACGAATGTACAATGTTTCTTAAATGTCCATTACATTCAAAAACGATAATATTAATTAAAGTTATTAAAAACTCTCGTTACAATAAGCGTTAAAAGATCAAACTTTTTCAGATACGATTTATCACCGAAAAAATTCATTTTCTTCATAACGATGTCCTGGAAAACCTACTAAAGATTAAGTGCCCAATTTGTTTTTGTATGAAGAATGTATATCTATGTTGAGAACGCACCAGGAACTAAACATTAATGTTCATAATTTGTTATAAAAAAAATACTTAGTCAACCAAGGAATACCGTCAAAGTTTTTCACCTTTGAAAAGGGATAAGTTAAAAGTGTTATATAGTGTCGTGCTCTAACAAAGTGAAACATTTTCAGCAACGTCTCCTCTAAAAGATCCTGCAAATTTCACATCTAAATCGATCCAAACTTGGAAATTATGATGGTTTAAAGCGTCGCGTGTCACGCAATTCCGCGGCGAATCGCGTTGCGCGAGACGCATTGACGATCACTCAGCAGCTCTTAAGGGTGTGGGTCGGATTTTGACCTTGGTCGTAGTATCGGTGCCCTCCACATTTGTAGCTAGGAGCGCTAGTGTTTTTAGTCACTGTTTTACCGATTCAGTCATTGTATTGGTAAAATATCGGTAAAATAGTGACTAAAAACGCTAGCGCTCCTAGCTAAAAATGCCATGGAACTAATACTTGCACCAAAATCTCCCGTATAGGGATCTACTTTGTAGATTTCGTTTGCTGTGTTTAAACACGTATAGTTTAACATAATAAAGGTTTCATTGACATTGTATGTGACCCTGAATTCCGGGATGCCTACATTTTTTTCTATAAGAACCCTAAATCTCTCGATATTTAAGAAAATGTATGTGTCTCGACAATGGCAGCACTGTCGCTTCGTCCAATATTTGTGAAACTGCGCTACATGCTGCCGAATAATGCAAATTACGCCTCGAAAACGCAAAAGTAGGCCATATAAGGAAGCATCCCGTAATGGTGGGTCTTTTATCTAGCGATTGTGACTACGTAGGGGCACCAAATGTGCGTTAGAGAGACAGCAAACGAAATCTACGGAATCCTTGCAATCTCGTGTACGTATACAGTATCTATCGGTGTGTTAAGGTACTACCACACTCGCACTCGACCAAGGTCAAAATCCGACCCACACCCTTAAGAGTGTAAGGGTGTGGGTCGGATTTTGACCTTGGTCGTAGTATCGGTGCTCTCCACATTTGTAGCTAGGAGCGCTAGTGTTTTTAGTCACTGTTTTACCGATTCAGTCACTGTATTGGTAAAATATCGGTAAAACTGTGACTAAAAACGCTAGCGCTCCTAGCTAAAAATGCCATGGAACTAATACTTGTACCAAAATCTCCCGTATAGGGATCTACTTCGTAGATTTCGTTTGCTGTGTTTAAACACGTATAGTTTAACATAATAAAGGTTTCATTGACATTGTATGTGACCCTGAATTCCGGGATGCCTACATTTTTTTCTATAAGAACCCTAAATCTCTCGATATTTAAGAAAATGTATGTGTCTCGACAATGGCAGCACTGTCGCTTCGTCCAATATTTGTGAAACTGCGCTACATGCTGCCGAATAATGCAAATTACGCCTCGAAAACGCAAAAGTAGGCCATATAAGGAAGCATCCCCTAATGGTGGATCTTTTATCTAGCGATTGTGACTACGTAGGGGCCCCAAATGTGCGTTAGAGAGACAGCAAACGAAATCTACGGAACCCTTGCAATCTCGTGTACGTATACAGTATCTATCGGTGTGTTAAGGTACTACCACACTCGCACTCGACCAAGGTCAAAATCCGACCCACACCCTTAAGAGTGTAAAGATCTAACCCAGACCTATCTTATGAAGTTTTTAGATTATACGACCATTGATAAACATTCGAACTTATTACTAGCTCACAGTTGAATCATTTGTATTTGAGAGATTATAGTAACAGCATCGTAGTATAGCATCAGAGCAGTTTTTCCATATTAAAGACCTGTATTTTACCTTTGTTAAGAGGAATTATAGTATAGATTTTTGTTTATTCATAGATAAACAGAGTTATAAGCAGAAAACCCGTATGATCAATCGAATATAGTCAGGAACTTTGTAAAATATAATACTTAATCTTGTTTGAATTTTTGTAATTTTTTAAATAAGACAGTAATAACACATTTTTGTTATTTCATTAAATATAATAAACTTCATTCATTCAATAATTATGAATTACTCTTGTTTGAATGCCTGAATAGCCAGTTTTCAAATATTATTCATTATTCACACGAGTTTACAGACATTTCCGGTGATGTAACAAAAAAATGTTTCCTACAAAAAGTAATCAGTACTCAGTCTTCTACAAATCTCAATACAAAAAATTTCAATAATTACTTTTTTTTAATAAAAAATAGTGTTTACCTTCATTATTTATTTATAACTACATATTTTTTATTCAATAATATTATAGCTGATGCCAAGACGAATCCGACGATATATTTAAAGTGGTCTTTACGTTTTGAAATAATGGTGAAATACGCGTGAACAGCTAGCGCGCCGATCTGGCCCACTGTGCGCCGCGCCGATCTGGCCCACTGTGCGCCGCGCCGTATCGTAAGAACGTCCATACTAGTGGTGAGCGCCACTGGCGGTAACACATGTCGGGCGAAGATATTTTGCTTTCTGGTTCGAAAAAGTCGTCGACCATGCAAACTTGAAAGGGTGGTTTCCCAAGATAAAAGTCTGCTCTTTTGCGTGGTGTAGTTCGATTTTCCGCTGGACCCTTATTTTTTGAGATAAATTGAAAAATATCCGCAAAAATTGGTGCAAAAGTGGTGTCCCTCCGTCTTTAATCATTGTTTATACATGTTTAAACAATCATAATGTATTAATATTGGATATCACTGTATTCGGGAAAGTCTACAGAATCTTTTGCTGTAAAGAACAATTCAATATCTTTTATAATAACATCACAATATTTGTTCAAAGTTGAAAAATATGTCTTTTTTTAAAACTCAATTTTCTCAAAAACTGTACGTCTAGGAGAAAAAGTAAGGGCAGATTCGGAATCAGCGCGAAAAACACTATAAGAAATCGCATAGTGGGAATCGAAATACAAAAAAAAAGTTGAAATTTGTTGGACAATGTAACCAATAAGACCAAAAATCCATCCTACGGTGTTCTACAAATTTTGTATAAAATAAAATTTAGTAAATAATAAAAAAGTATGAAATAATTTCTATTTATTTTATGTCAATACACACGAACTTAAATACAATACAATCTTTTCGGAGGCGGCTCAAAATTGAACATTTTCGACACTGGAAATTACGAAAATCCTTAAATTCTTCTACATATTTTCACATATTAATGTATCTTCTCGTCCCACCTACTGATTTCCAAGTCCACTATATTCCAGTGAAATCATAATCAGCAACATCTGTCATTTGGAAAAATTTTTCATTTAAATTTAATAAAAATGAAAATAATTTACCAAAACTGTAGTGGCATCCAGCTTGTCTTCTTCAAGTGAATTAAAACGACATGATGAAAATATAATAGAAGATGAATGAGTCGAATAGAGGATGATTTGATTACAATATTTAAATATGTACGTTCAATATTAACCCGATTACGTTATTCTGAACATCTTTGCACCCGTTACATACATCGTTATATACTGTCTACATTTCAATTATTTAATTATGCTCACATACAATTTAAATCTTATCATTCGTGAAACTATTGTACATAAATATGTAACATGAAAATGAAAATAATTGATATCTACTTTGTCTTCTTGAAGTGAATTGAAACGATACCATGAAAGAATAATGGAAAATAAAAGAATCGAATAGGGGATGATTTGAAAAAATAATTTACCAAAACTATAGCAGTGCCTACCTTGTCTTGGCACAGTGCATTGAAATGGTACGATGAAAGAGTAATAGAAGATAAAAGAATCGAATAGAGGATGATTGATCAATTCAAGGAGCCACATAAATATTTAACATAAAAATGAAAATTTACCAAATCTGTAATGCCATCTAGCTTGTCTTCTTGAAGTGAATTGAAACGGTACAATGAAAGAATAATGGAAAATAAAGGAATTGAATAGGGGATGATTTGAAAAAATAATTTACCAAAACTATAGCAGTGCCTACCTTGTCTTGGCACAGTGAATTGAAACGATACGATGAAAGAATAATTGAAGATAAAAGAATCGAATAGGGGGTGATTCATAGCAATTCATGGAGCCACATAAGCATTTAACATAAAAATGAAAATTTGCCAAATCTGTAATATCATCTAGCTTGTCTTCTTGGAGTGAATTGAAACGGTACAATGATAGAATAATGGAAAATAAAAGAATCGAATAGGGGATGATTTGAAAAAATAATTTACCAAAACTATAGTAGTACGTAACTTGTATTGGCACAGTGCATTGAAATGATACGATGAAAGAATAATAGAAGATAGAAGAAACGAATAGGGGATGATTTAGCAATTCGTGGAGCCACATCAATATTTAACATAAAAATGAAAATTTACCAAATCTGTAATGGCGCATCTAGCCTGTCATCTTGAAGTGAATTGAAACGATACGATAAAAATATATCTCTAATTCCAGTTACAGACTTGAGAAATGGAACTGTTTGTCTATCGGCGTTGTCGCGGGTCGAACGAGGCGTCGCGGGGTTGGGGAGTGTATCCGCGGCGTTTGATACGTCGCGTCGTCGTCGTCCCAGAAAAATGGTTCACGGTCCGCTGGCCTCGTAACGCCAACGAAAAACAAGAGAGCGGAACAAAACTATCAAGCTCGACTCTCGGGACACAGTTTCAAGTCGGCCCGAAACTCATTCACTCGCTAATTGCGCGTGTGCGGGGCACGTACACGTGCACGCGGGCGCGCGTGTCATCTAGACAGCGCGATGACTTTTTATATTTTCGCGAATGGGTGCCCGATTGCAATGAAAGGAGTCAGCGAGGAAACGATTTCACGGAAAACCTTGGCGCAGTCTTACGGAACGAAGTGGCGTTCACGCACTCGTTGGGACTTTATTAGTCGACTGTAATGAGGCTGAGAGGGCGGAAATAGGGGTGTTGCAGCGCCGATTCAGGTTAATATTCGGTGAACAAGGAAGATCCCTTTCCCTACCAGAACCCCGTTCATAAGCGTCTTTCTCCCTTGTTTTTTCTTCCGTTCATTTTCCAATTTCTCTCACTTGATTTTCTTTCTCCCTGTTCCGCCATCCTAGTCTCTCCCTCTCGTCCCAGCATTATTCTGTGTTTTCTCCTCGTTGCCTACCACCGTCCTCTGCCATCCTCTTAGCCGACTCTCCAGTCCAAGTTTCCGCGTTTCAGCGTATTTAGCGGACAGTAAAAGGTTTAATGAAAAGGATCCCGACTCTCCACGAGGCAGTAAAATCGGTTATATCGACACCGGAGGGAGAAATCTCCGTCAAACGGACGCAATTTATCGCGCAATCATATAAATGCCTTTTCCTCTATCGCTTCTTTCCCACGATCTTGTGGTTCGGCAAACTTTCGATCGTGATTTGCTTCTGCCTAGCGCGCGGCCGCATAGTTGGCTGCATCGAGAAGTTTGGTGACATTTTTCTGTAACTCTGGAACCATAAGTGCAGGGCTTGAAGGAAACTGTTGAAATTCTCAATTAGTTCTGATGTAAGAGTTATTTTTTGACTTTTAACTTTTCTGTTCTGAGAAAACAGTTATAAATTCACTGAAACTTTCACTCCATGTACAGTAAGGAGTATAACTGATTCCACACACTTTAAATCAGAACAACTTTTTTTATGAATGGACCAAGCGACTTCAATTTCTCTGTAATGCTAGAATTAGTTTAGTAAATGATGTGTAAAAAATATGTTGAAAAATGCATTTGGACGGAATTGTGAAAAACAACAGTAAAAATTGATTTTTACAACTTTTTTAGCTGGGCCAATTACGACAATTCAAAAGATGTGTCTGGTCAACTGGTATAAATTATATACGCTCTGAAAATTTCATTGAAATTAGTTAATTGGTTTGCAAATTATAAACGATCAAAAGTGTTAAAAATTGCAATTTTTCAAGATTTTCGGCCTTTTACACTTTTGATTGTTTGTAATTCGTAAACCAATTAACCAATTTCAATGAAATTTTCGGAGCTTATATAATTTATACCAGTTGACAAAACACATTTTTTAAATTTTCATTATTGGCTCAGGTAAAAAAGTTTTTACTATTGTTTTTCACAATTCCGACCAAATGCATTTTTTCAACTTATTTATTAGACGTAATTTACTAAACTAATTCTTCTAGCCTTACAGAGACATTGAAGTCGTTTGGTCCATTCATATAAAAGTTATTGTGATTTAAAGTGTGTGGAATCAGTTATGCTCCTTACTGTATGTATGCATAGTAAATAAAAAATTTGTACCTTTTCGCAAATGGGAAACAGTTCCAGTTGGACAGCAACAGTTATTCTGCTTTGAAAAAGTTAAAGTATTGTCAAACAATTTTGCCGTTTACTATTACATAGGTTTGAGGTTGAAATAGTATTTCTTATCCATTGAGCTAAAATTATTCCATATTTCAAATAGCATTTTGTACTGCAAGATAAAATTGAAGTTATGTCATAATTTTCACATTTCTGCTACACACGGATTCCATTTAGTAACAATACATTTTTTGCTTTGGTTCGATTTAAGTATGGACGATAACCATACTCACATATACATATATGTAGATTAAGATTATGTTTGATTTTCTTAGAACAAGGCACTGAGCAATATGAAATAACCTTTCTTTAATGTTCACTGATCGATTATTAATTCTTAAACTCATTTTAATTGTTTAGGAAAAATTTTAGAAAGAATTCTATCAACGATCTACAATAATAAGATCATGCTCAACTTTTCCTAAAAATTTAAAATGAGATTAAGAATTAATAATCGATCAGTGAACGTTAAAACAAAATTATTGCATGTTGCTCAATGCCTGGTTCCAAGAAAATCAAACATAATCTTAATCGATATGAGTATGGTTATCGTCCATACTGAACCAAAGCAAAAAGTGTATTGTTACTAAATGGCAGCCTTGTAAAACAGAAATTTATGAAGTATCATAAATATAAAGTATTTAATGTACGCAGCTATTTAGAAAGAAATAAGCAATTAAATATAAATGAACTTGTAGATAAATTATTTCATTTCCATATTTAACAGCTGATCCTCCACTAGTAAATATATGCACACTAATATTCTTTAATAAAATTTGTTCAAAAGAATGTACAATATTAAAATATTAATGCAATATTAAAGAATAAACGACGCGACGCTTGTAATTTAAAAGCGATGTTATAAAAGTTTTTGAAATATGTACCGGACAGAAAGTAAATCAAAACAAGTTATTATTCAAAGAAACAAATGTACTTTTAACGGAGATGACAAATAACAAACGTTAATAAATCTAGTGAGATATAATCATCGAAATAAAGAAGAAAAACGACAGAAATCGCTGAAAATCCGAAATAGTTAAAACACGTTTCAATGCCGCGCAGGACCATTTAGTATGTCACAAATGTTACATATCGTGAATTCCGTGTAATTTGTTAGTTCGAATGAAATGTTTGTATTTCAACAACGCGTTGTCCGCAGGGAATAAATAAATGCGGGCATTTGTATGCTCGACTTAAATGCGTGCTGTTTAAAGTTGCAAAATGGCTGCGGGAAAAATTTTATTTTATATTTCAGCATCCTCGCGTTGCTATTGTTTTATTTCGCGAACATGTTTCATAGCACAAATGACTGAAAACATTGACAGAAATACAAACTGCTCTGGGAAACAAATTTTTATTTTTTATTTAATCTTACATTGTATAATTCAGGACACGCGTACCGAACGAATTTTATTTTTCAAAAGATGTCTATGATAGGTATGTCTAGCAAATATAATTAATACAAAGTACATTAACAAAGTGAAAATGTAAACTTCAGTTACAGAAGTCGGAGATATAAATTCATTTTGTAAAGTCAGAAGACAAATAGCCACAGGAAATATACGTTCAGTGTCGTCACCGTTCTCTTTCCAAGAATATTTGTTCTTCTCCTGATGAAAGATGTCCTCTTCTTTTGTTTCTTTCAGTTCTGCATATTCAGTTTTGTGCAGTTCCAGTTTTCTTTTGTGAGAAGCCAGTGGTAAATGTTTTTTGCGTAATTCATTCGACTACTGATTCAGAGAATTTCAGTCTCCATGAATAAATTTTTCATATGACCGAGTAATGTAGTACATATTTATTTCATCTATAATATAGTAATACTTTGACTGCAGATTTTATACTTAAATATTTAATTTTGAATATTTAACATTAGAACTACCGGGTGAGTCAAAATGACTTGTTGCTGATTTGTTCTTCTAGAGATATTAAAGTTATAAATATGTTTTTCTGAGACATTTTTCCAGTGAACTTCTCTATTGAAGTTACATAATTCAACAAACTTGGTACGAAATCTAAATAAATGCAATTTTGTCATTATTATAAGACAATGTATGCCCATTGCGTTTAGTGCTAGCTGGTTCTAAGTAGTGTTAATATCCATATTTAAATAGTAAAAATATCAGAAAAATTGATCGGAGCATTGTTATTTTAAAGTTAACTTATTAGTAGATACCTGATCGTTGTGCAAAATAAAAAGTGTCTGCATTGATTACAAGAAATAGAAAGTAGATCGAATATTATTTCTTCCCTTAATAATATTAATATGTAAAAAACAATATATTGGTTTCTTCAAATTTTTTACTTGTTCTACAATGTAAAATTTCATCTACTCAATTTTCTGTACCTAAATGTAAAAAATACGCAGTTCACTTATGAAAATTATTAAAAGAACAAATTAATAAGTAAATTAGACGTATTACTAGTAAAACTAGAGGGCTATTGTTGCTCGCTCGCGAGTAGGGTTGTTTTTGCTCGCTCGCTTCGCGAGCTCGCGGGTAGGACTGCTCTTGCGAGAGGGTTAGTGATACGCATGGCTAGTAGGGCCTACTGCTATGAATGTTTATTATGTGGTGTGTGACTCTTGGAGAGTCACACAAAGAACTTCCCGATTCGTTACTCCTTCGCCAACATCGCTAACATCGTTTTTTTTTGTACTTTCATCGATATTCTCCCAAAATGTATTCTTGGGAGTAGAGATGATTAACCCACTCTTGCATTGGAATAACTTTCGATTATTCCAAGCGGTAAGATTAGCATCGGTTAAAAAAAAAATTTTTTTTTAATCTAAAAAAAATTAAGAACAAAATTTTTTATGTAATTGCGTTTGGTTCTTTGTATGAAAATTTTCGTCCTCCCTTATAAATTGCATTGTAGAATCAACTCTTTTCGAAAAAAACTAAAAAACTAAAAAAACTAAAAAACTACTTGACCAAAATGGACCAAAATCTAATCAGCTCTAAGTTACAGCGGGGCACATCGATTGCATCATTCATCATCCTGATCGCGTTGTTACTTTTTCTGTAAAATTTGATTACATAGAAACGGACATACGCACACACATACACACACATACGAACATTTTGCTGAAAATAGTCTAAAATGACTGCAATAACCATGAAACGTGAAGATCTGCTAAAAAGTCGATTTTCGATTTTCGGGGTCATTACAATAACTTCCCTATAAAATCGGGAAGTTAATTAACAGATATAGCATTTGAGAAAAAGAAGAATTAATAGATACCGAATTTTATAAAAGAAGATACAGAATTAATAGATACATGATTTTAAAAAAAAAATACAGAATTCGAAAAAAGAAGATACAAGATTAATAGATACAGAACTTTTTAAAAGAAGATACAAGATTAATAAATACAGAATTTTTTAAAAGAAAATATAAGATTAATAGATACAGAATTTTTTTAAAAAGATGCAGAATTAATAGATAGAATTTAAAAAGAAAAATGCACAATTAATAGATGGTATTTAAAAAGAAAGATACAGTATTTGTAAAGAAAGATACAGAATGTTTAAAGAAAGATACAGAATTTTTAAAGAAAGATACAGTATTTTTAAAGAAAGATACAGTATTTTTAAAGAAAGATACAGTATTTTTAAAGAAAGATCCAGAATTTTTAAAGACACTGTACTATCTTTTGCCACGCAGTGTAGGTCGTAAAATTTCATTCGCCCATCTTCGTCATAAACGCGTAAAATGCGCTGTCTACTTATGTCATCGGAGCGAATGGGGGTTAACGAGCGTCGCTAGATTTATTTGTGGGACAATGAGTTCAGTGGTTCGCAAATCTCCGGAAAATGCGACGACAGGTTAACCGTCGAAACTGGTATTATTTGAAAATCAGCAGGATGTTCTTTGGATTTCTAAAGAACAAACACTTTGTGTCGGAACGTGCCTGAAGAGAGTGAGACGAAGTCGTCGTCGTCGTCATCGTCGGCGTCGTCGTCGGTGTAGGACGTCGAGAGGAGGCCATAGGCGTCCAGACGGCGACGTCGTCGCCGGCGCCTAGCGTCGTGCTAACTAGCACCCCTAGCGCACACACCCACGCCTTTATTAAACGTCGCCCGTCGGCCCGCCGTATACGTTTCCCCTCATAAAATTGAACATGGCGTACATACCTATACGCGTGGAAGAGCTCGAAAGGGAGGACAGAACGCCGTGAAAAGGGTGGGAAGCGCGAGGAGTGCGATTTCGAGGAAGAAGGCACAAAGGAACTGAAAGAAGTGCAAATAGACTATGAAAGTGTGAAAAGATAGAGAGACTGGAGGAATGGATGACACACCCGTGAAAGACCGAAAGAAATTGGAATATTGATTCCTAAATTTTCTATCGAGGCGAATTTCGAGCGCCCTCGAATTTTTCCGGTAGGTAGCTCAGTCAATTTACTTTTCTGACACCGGATTTATTTCACCTGTATTCGCTAGTGTTTTGTAATGCACTGAGGATGCTAGATTGAAGGCTTTTTTTAATCTTAGATTCTGTAACAAACCCCAATTGTTCTAACCTCTCCAAAAAATTTCAAATGGTATATTCGAATCTTTAAATAATTGTGGTCTTTTTAAGTGTGTCCGGATATTAGTGGGAGTCACTGTATGTCAGTGTTGTCGGGGTCCCTTAAATGTTTGTTTCCCCCACCAACCTCTTTTTAGCTTCTGGAAGGGAACAGTGGGCGCTATGGGGTAGGGACGGTTTTGCCTCAATGCAAGCAAACGTGATTCGTTGCATGTGTTCATAATTGCAAAACCATCCAGTTTAAAAGTTAACTATGATACACTTGTTGGAATCCACACATTGTTAAAAATTTTCGTTAGAAGCCCAAATAAAACAATTGTGAATAGCAACTTTCACTTCGGTTTTAGTCATTCAGACAGAACGCAATTTTTCCAAAATTCTCGTTAAACATCTAGTAAACTAATCCGTCTAGCCTCGCAGAAAAATCGAAGTCGTTTATTAGCTTCGTTTTTCAGTTATTAATTATGTTCGTTACGTACGCCGGGTTGCCTTATGCAGGGTGTTCGACTACAGGTGGGAGAAAATTTAAAAGGTGATTCTCCATGACGATAGAAGACAAAAATAAAGAATAACAAAATTGCGGTTTTAGCTTCGCTCTTTAGATATTAGCGATTAAATTTCCGCCTGAAATACGGCAACCCGACCAACAGAGGTGTTCGTTGCGTACGTCGGGTTGCCGCATACAGGGTGTTTGATTACAGGTGGGAGAAAAATAAGAGGTAGTTTTCTGTGACAATATGATGAAAATAAAGAATAACAAAATTACGATTTTAGCTTCGTTCTTTAGATATTATTAGGTTTGAAAGAAAGTTCTTGCGGTTTTTATTATAAAATCAATATGACAAAAATCGTAAATACTTTCTTCCTGATCTAATAACAATTACATTTCCGCCTAAAATACGACAACCTGACCAACAGAGGTGTTCGTTGCGTACGTCGGGTTACCGCATACGGGGTGTTCGACTACAGGTAGGAGAATATTTAAAGCGTGGTTTTCCATGATAATGTGAGACGAAAGTGAAGAATAAAAAATTGCGATTTTAGCTTCGTTCTTTAGATATTAACCATTCAATGTTCGCCTAAAATGCGGCAACCAGACGTACGCAACGAGCACCTCTGTTGGTCGGGTTGCCATATTTCAGGCGGATTTTTAATCATTAATAACTAAAGAACGAAGCTTAAATCGCAATTTTGTTATTCTTTATTTTCGTCTTATGTCGTCATGGAGAAACACCCCTTACATTTTCTCCCACCTGTAATCGAACACCCTGTATGCGGCAACCCGATATACGCAACAAACACCACTGTTGGTCGGGTTGCCGCATTTCAGGCGGATCTTTAATCGTTAACAACTAAAAAACGAAGCTAAAATCGCAATTTTGTTATTTTTTATTTGCGTCTTACATTGTCATGGAGGACCAACCCTTAAATTTTCTTCCATCTGTAGTCGAACACTCTATGGAAACATTCTTTGCTACAAATAATAATATTGACGAAAATTGAGGTGGTAATATTTCGCGAACCAACCTGTATACATCTTGTAATCGGGAATTTCATTTGTAACAACCTAATATTTGTGCTTTATCTCGAACGTTAAAGCTCGCAGCCATCCGAAGAAACGAAAAAAAATATATAGCGACGACCGTTCTATCCGAGGTTGAAAAGCGTTTAGCAACGGCTCCATCGGCATCGGTAGCACGCACTCCGGAAATATTTCCGCGTAATTTACTTTCGAAACGCATCCCCTCCCGGCGGAACGACGCCGTTTACGGTGCATCGAAAGTAATAAGGGGTAAATAGTGGCCCGTTGAAAAATAAACCGTATTTACATCTCATTTCATTCGTTGCACCATGAACTCCTACCCGTTATCTTCGCCCCGGCTATTCTATCTACGTTTAATACCCACTTCACCATCGTTGCGTCGCGAGCACCCCATTACGGGGGTGGCCGGGGCACCCCCGATATCGAAACTACTCGTTAACGGTTAACGTTATTTTCCGGCCCCGCCCACGCACACCAAAATAATTTTGCTTTTCGTCACGTGACCTCGGTCGTAATTAAAAGGCTTCGGAACCGGGATCTAATAAATCTTGTAACTCACGTTGTCTTTCCGCCCTGATTCTCACCGGATCACTTTAATCCTCTTCCCTCCGCGTCTCTCCCATCGTGTCGTCCACCTTCTCCTGTACTCTGCTCTCTCCTCTCCCTCTACTCTTTCCCTTCTTTTTCTATTTTTATCCTCTTCGGTGATCTTATTACACTAACCCGTTTCGCGGATCATTTTTTCCTATTAATCATAATCGACATTTTCGTTGTTCTTTGTTGCGGTGCGAACGTATGCTCCTTAGACATTTTTACAACCGGCAATTTTGTGAATAGGGCACGTGACTAATCTAGTATTGGCAGAGAGAGAGGCCCCCCTTAATTCGTGCTCCCTCCCCCTCTCTATATCTTTGTTGTTTTTAAAGAATTCGTCAAATTTTTGAAGGACAAAGTTGAATGATAAATGGGGCTCATACGCTACCAAAAAAATTTTTGTTTTTATGGAAGCCGAAAGCCTATTAATAGGATTTTCAACAATTTTGCTGCACGAAAGGAAAGCATAGAAATTTTCTTTTACATTGTAATCTTAAATGAAACGATTAGATGACGTTATTGAGGGTGACTTGTCAGTTTATAATGAAAATTGCTGTTGCTAATGAAGGTTCCATTAAAAAGTGTTTCGCCATGTATCATAGATTTTTCAAAATTATGCAATAATCACCGGTCGGTAATGTGTTAATACATCAATCGATGCAGCTGGAATTATTTAAATTGAAATGTCTGCTGTACTACTAACTTTTCGACATACATAGGTTAGTACTTTTTTATAACGAATGTCCAGCTTCATCGATTGATATATTAAAAAATACCTCATTCCATTTAAAAAAATGAAGGTGACCTTCATATCTATACAAAAAATTACATAAAAACAAAAATTCTTTGGTATCGTATGAGCCACAATTTTACCATTCAACTTTGTCCTTCAGACACAAATGTCTTTTAAAGATACGTCAAAACGTATCTTTAAAACCAACAAAGATATTTGAGGTGGCAATGTTAGGTGACACCCTGCATAAGAATTCTCTTAATACGTTCATTGTTGTTTTGATAATGATACCTATACTTGTGTGTTGTGTTTAAACAATTTCTAGATTGGACAATATTAGAAAATGAAGTTTTAATATATCAACATTTGTAGCTTCTCTTTAATTAATTAACTCTCTCCCTCTCTCTTTAATTAATATAAAACTGAAGTACTTGACTGATATAATATTGCCATTTGCCATATATGTCTTTGTAACACATAGTTAAGAAATTGAAATTTCGAAAACTCCTACGGTGTTTCAATTTACCAGATTTTGATTTCAACAGTTCCCGTTTCAATCAGCAATAGTATCATCGAGATTTTCTTCCATGAATCGGATTGCCAGAGTTTATATTGGGAACGAGTACAGTGACCTGTAACAATTCCATCACTATCCTATTTTTAACAAAGCTGTCGAGTTTTTTCTAAACCGACGTTTAATAACGATTTGTGTACATGAAACATATAGCTTTTAGCCAAATGTACAATTAATTCTTTGAGTGCGCATTCGAGTTGCAATTGGATGTTCAATCCCGTACAGACCACTTAATTGGGAGCCCCATTTATTTAATTACCAATAGCTTCTCAATGCCTGCAGTTCGAGCCATTTATTAAAACTAATGACTTAAAAATCCCCTCAATTTTAAAAGTAAATTAATTTTCTATAATAATTAAATTATTATAAGAATTTCTCTTCATTTCTTTTTTTAATTAATTTAAACTTGAAATTTCCCTTAATTTTAAAAATAAATTGATTTTCTTTAAAAATTTATTATAATCAATATATTATATACAGGGTGGGGCGCCACATTTTGCCACCTCAAATATCTTTGTTGTTGTTAAAGATGCGTCAAATGTCTGAAGGACAAAGTCGAATGGTAAAATGGGGCTTATACGATACCAAAAAAATTTTTGTTTTTATGTAATTTTTTTTAGAGATATGAAGGTGACCTTCATTTTTAACTTCCCGATTTTATAGAGAAGGTATTGTAATTATCCCGAAAATCGAAAATCGATTTTTTAGCAGATCTTCACGTTTCGTGGTCATTGGAGTCATTTTAGACTATTTTTATCAAAATGTTCGTATGTGTGTGTGTGTGTGTGTGTGTGTGTGTGTGTGCGTATGTCTGTTTCTATGCTATCAAATTTTTCGTTAACGTTTTCTGGAAAAGTAACAACGCGATCAGAATGATGAATGATGCAATCGATGTGCCCCGTCGTAACTTAGAGCTGATTAGATTTTGGTCCATATTGGTCAAGTAGTTTTTTAGATTTTTAGTTTTTTTCGAAAAGAGTTGATTCTACAATGCAATTTATAAGGGAGGACGAAAATTTTCCACCAAAGAACTAAACTTAATTTTTTTTTTAGATTTAAAAAATTTTTTTTTTTAACTGATGCTAATGTTACCGCTTGGAATAATCGAAAGTTATTCCAATGCAAGAGTGGGTTAATCATCTCTACTCCCAAGAATAGATTTTGGGAGAATATCAATGAAATTACAAAAAAAAACGATGTTAGCGATGTTGGCAAAGGAGTAACGAATCGGGAAGTTCTTTGTGTGACTATCCAAGAGTCACACACCACATAATAAACATTAATAGCAGTAGGCCCTACTAGCCATGCGTATCACTAACCCTCTCGCAAGAGCAGTCCTACCCGCGAGCACGCGAAACGAGCGAGCAAAAACCACCCTACTCGCGAGCGAGCGAAGCGAACGAGCAACAACAGCCCTCTAGTTTTAAATGGAATGAGGTATTTTTTAATACATCAATCGATGCAACTGGACATTCGTGATAAAAAAAGTACTAACCTATGTATGTCGAAAAGTTAGTAGTTCAGGAGATATTTCAATTTAAATAACTCTAAAATACCATTACTGTCGTGCTAAGATGTTACACAAGTAAGTAAACACCATTATTGTCATAAAATACCATTATTGTCGTACTAATTGTAAGACGTTAGAGTTATTTAAATTGAAATATCTCCTGAACTACTAACTTATCGACATACATAGGTTAGTACTTTTTTATCACGAATGTCCAGCTGCATCGATTGATGTATTAAAAAATACCGTATTCCATTTTAAAAAATGAAGGTCACCTTCATATATCTAAAAAAAATTACATAAAAACACAATTATTTTTGGTATCGTATAAGCCCCATTTTACCATTCAACTTTGTTCTTCAGACATTTGTCGTATCTTTAACAACAACAAACATATTTGAGGTGGCAAAATGTGGCGCCCCACCCTGTATACATATATATACAGGGTGTCCCAAAATTCGTGAACTTCCCGAAAGGGGGTGGTTCCTGAGACCGTTTCAAGCGACATTTTCCTTTGCAAAAATGTTATCCGCGGCTTTGTTTAGGAGTTATTAACGAAAAACACGGACCAATCAGAGCGCGACCTAGACGCGAGTTGTCACAGTCGGCTCGGCGCGCCAACTGTTTATTGGCCGACTGTGGCAACTCGCGTCTAGGTCGCGCTCTGATTGGTCCGTGTTTTTCGTTAATAACTCCTAAACAAAGCCGCGGATAACATTTTTGCAAAGGAAAATGTCGCTTGAAATGGTCTCAGGAACCACCCCCTTTCGGGAAGTTCACGAATTTTGGGACACCCTGTATATATATATATTTTTACAGATATCGTGCACATCTCCTGTACTTGCATCGTATTGCACATCTCCTGTAATGCGTTAATTATTATTAGACTGCGCATTTTAATCAATTATGAGGAAATTGGGTGAAATATAAAACAGTAGAAGAATTTAAGAATATTGTAATGTTGTTTTTAATGCAACAACATCGTTAAGGGATGAAATCAATTGTTATTTTACTCCTGCTTCCCACAATCAATGCGAAACATTTTTATATTTTATAACTAGGGGGCTCCGCCCCGTCCGCTCCTGCTCGCTTCGCTCGCCAACCCCCGCTGCGCCTCGCGGTTTCGTCGCTCTCTCTCTCTCTCTCTCTCTCTCTCTCTCTCTCTCTCTCTCTCTCTCTCTCTCTCTCTCTCTCTCTGAAAAATACACACTGTCACGGCGCTGAATTTTCAGTTCCCCTTCGGAAGGCAACCCGCTTCTCAATTTTCGGTTCCCCTTCAGAAGGCAACCCGCTCGGCGTTTTAGGGCCTCAGAAACCACAAAACTATTTTATATAATAGAAAGATTATCTCTCGTATATGTATCGAGACATTACCGTAATGCGTTAATTATTACTACACTTCGGATTTGTATGCTTTTATGATGATGTTGGGTAAAATATAGAACAGTAGAACATACGAAAAATTGAGAAATATTGTAATATTGTTTTTAATGCAACAACATCACTAAGGGATGAAATCAATTTTTATTTTACTATTGCTTCCCACAATCAATGCGGAACATTTTTATACAGATCCGCAATATAATTATTACCACTACGGGTCACTGTTTGACACGTGTGATGGAACGATAGCCCTCTAAATATTGAAATTTCGGGCCACAAATCATGAGAACAGTTTCCCGGAGCAAGAAGCTCGCCTTCAAACGCACCCTTTTTCCTCGATAGAGAGGACCACGCGACCCGCGCCAGCAAGAATATATACATCTTAATAGGAATGGAGAGTAGAGGGTGAACTCTCGTGCAAAATTTATTAAAACCCTCCTCTCTCGCTCTCTCTCTCTCTCTCTCTCTCTCTCTCTCTCTCTCTCTCTCTCTCTCTCTCTCTCTCTCTCTCTGTCCGGTTAACCGTCCAGAAAGCGGCGAGCGTACATGAATTAAAGGCAGCGACACGCTGAACATGTCCTATACCTGGTGTGTCAAAGGAACCACCCAACGCAGAGCTAACAGGGTTAGATCCCCGTCCACGTAAAGTCGCTGGAGGGTAATTAAAAAGAATGACCACCGGACAACCCGACTAAATTTAGAATTCGGTGGCGAAAGTTCTTGCCAGAGGACGATGATCGATCGTCGGCTATCTGGGACAATCCTTCTTTTCTGATCGATGCCGATATTTTGGGCATTATCGCGTTCGCTATTCGTCTGAACGAGGGAAACATGATTCGGACTTCAAACGGAATAACAAATTTTCATTTGAATTCTTGCGGTCCGCTTGTTGAACAAGAATATGGAGATTTAGAGAGATAATATAAGCAAAAGAACTTGTGTGGTTACTGCAGAATATATCGCTTAAAAACAATGCTATGGACATTGTTTTAAAATATAGCAATCGTAAGTTCTCGATTTGTTTTGATGTCGAAATATGGAGATTTAAAGAAATATAAGTAAAAGAACTTGTGCGTTCACTACAGAATATATCGCTTAAAAACAATGCTATGGACATTGTTTTAAAATATAGCAATCATAAGCTTTCAATTTTTTCTCGATAGTTGCAAAATGAGTACCAATACAAACATACACTTGAAATAAAAATTGAATGGTTAAACCTCACCTACAAAAACCAGGAATTTCTAATTTTTTGTTATCTAATCCTGTAGATTTTGGTGAGAAAACGCTTTGATGCGACGCTCACTACATACCAACAAACGGTAAAAATCGCTGAACTTTAAACACGCATAACATTCGAGCCAGTGGATTCCTGAGGTTAAAACTTGGATTTTCGGTATCGTCTCACCAAAATCTACAGGATTACATAACAAAAAGTTAAAAATTGCTAGTTTCCTCGGGTGAAGTACACCTAGGGTTGCCAGATCTTCTATATTTGGTATGAGTCTTCTATATTTGAACTTGATCTCGTTACGTACCTATAGAAATTTTCAAAAACCTTTGTTTGAATAAAAAAGTTTAAGATGCGCTGTGTACCTCTTTTACTTGAACTCCTATATTTCGAGCCTATCTCATATACAGGGTGTCCCAAAATTCCTTCAACAGCCGAAAATGGGAGGTTCCTGAGATCATTTGAAGCAACATTTTCCTTTGCAAAAATGTTATCCGCGGCTTTGTTTAGGAGTTATTAACGAAAAACACGGACCAGTCAGAGCGCGACCTAGACGCGAGTTGGCATAGTCAGTCAATAGACAGTTGACGCTCCGGACCGACTGTGTCAACTCGTGTCTAGATCGCGCTCTGATTGGTCAGTGTTTTTCGTTAATAACTCCTAAACAAAGCCGCGAATAACATTTTTGCAAAGGAAAATATTGCTTCAAATGATCTCAAGAACCTCCCATTTCCGGCTGTTGAAGGAATTTTGGGACACCCTGTATACATAATTGCAGTTTTCACTACTTCTTTTATATTTGGATAAAACATTTCTGGTAACCCGAATTGCAACCAACAAATTAGATAGCTGATACCAACAAATTAAATCTCTCATTTAAAGTAGTGTGAATTTGAAACTATCTTTTCAAATTTGTACCCACAAAATTAAATTAAAAGTTTCGATAGCTTCACCTTCTATGGATTAATTAAAATTATATTGCAAACAAGTAATTTCACTGTGAAAAACAGTATTGTCTATAGTATTGTCAAGGGATCAGTATTTCCCTGATCGAGAAATAAACCTTTCATTCGAAACTTCGCATCGTAACAATAAATCTCTATACATCGTACATTAATCAAATCCCTTTTGTAAATGGATCAAATTTTAAGTAAACAATAGTCTACCCGCAGAGTTGCTGTAATCAAAATTATAAATTCACTTCGAGTGTATAGCATTATTCGATGACTAATGACTTGTACATACACTGAAGAACCAATTTCTAAAGCCAACATCGTGCATGCGAATTCGATTACACATTCACAGAGGAAAGAGAAATTATATTAACGGCACAACTTGCTATTATTGCTTCATATTCTCAGTTTAAATCACTATTCATCCGCAGTTCTCATCGAAATAATAATAATTGCTGTATCCATTATTTAATTTTTTTATTCCTGCGAATTTTCATGGTACAGTAATTTTAACAATGATCACGTAACTTGCAAATTTGCAGAGCGCAAGTTATTAGTAACATATAATTATTAAACCGTCAGTATCATAGATAATTTTACCATAATCAAAATAAGGGAGAAAGAGAAGTTTATTTCGCTAACTGCTCATTACAGTAAAAATAAAATATAAACAAATATAAATTTGAACGTATACAAATACATCGGTGCCTAATTATTTTTTCAATTATAACTGCAAATACAGTTGATTCACATATCTAAAACGTGTTTCGTTTTCTCTGTTTATATCGCTATTCATCCACAGTTCTCATCGAAGTAATAATAATTGCTGGATCCATTATTTAATTTTGTATGCCTGCGAACTTTCATTGAATACGTTTCCTTCGCAATTTTATATTTCTTTATCTACCTCACCTAAATAAACCATAAGATTATTTTATTCATTTATACGTTGAAAAGTATTTTCTACTTTTAATCATGACGGATCTCGATAATTTAAATGTTTTTATTACTCTTCTAATTGTACAGTAATGTTAACAATAATCACGCAGTTTGCAAATTTTCAAAGCGCAAGTTATTAGTAACTTTTAATTATGTTAATCTCCTATAATCACTAGACTAGACCTTTACACATACACCATCAGTATCATAGATAATTTTACCATAATCATGGTAAGAGAGGAAGAGAAGTTTATTTCGCTATCTACTCATTAGAGTCAGTGTTGGTAAATTTTATTTTAATTAATAAATAAACGTATGATCTTAATTGTAAATAATAACTAAACTTTTTATTTAAACAAAAGTAATTTAAATAATTCCAAAAGTGATCTATTTATTATTACGTATTTGCAAATAAATGATTATTTATTATTTGGACCCGGTGGAAATCAAATAAATAGTTTCTGGTCTGTATTTGTCAATACAAAAAATAATAATTGAAATTGTGTTTGTAAATAACAATTAACTTTATTATTTAAATAATTCATTTAGCTTTGCTCAAATAACAAATAACTTGTTATTTAAATATTTATTTAAATAATTATTTACTTAAATAAATTGATTTATTGCTCAACACTGATTACAGTAAAAGTAAAATATAAATAATGTGCATTGATAGAAATATTGTTTCAGGTTTTACAAAGAATGCATACAGACACATTGGTGCATAATTATTTGTTCAATTATGGTTGCAAGTACGATTGATTCAAGTATCTGAAACGTACATAATTTTTCAATGTTACACAAACCGTTTCATAGTAGTGTGCAAATTTTTTTCATGTGTATACCTTTAACAAATTTTCCAAAAACTCTGAAGAACTTTCGTACAGTTCAATTCTTCTATTTTTAGTTTTTCAAAAAATTGGAAACTAGATTTTCAACTCTCGATCAAAATAGATCCACGTTCCAACAGTCTAGGATTAACGTAGGAAATCAAATTTGATTTACCGTCAGTTTCGCGATTAAAAGTATGTAAATTTGCACAAACGTGTACAGTCTACACGCAATATTTGACTTGCTGTCCTTTGAAATTAATTTAGCTAAAAGGTTCTTTAACAAATGTTTATCGATGATAGAAGAGTGTCAACATTTAACTTAGATTGATAGTGCGTTGCATATCACATGATCGCCTAACTGTAGTGCCAGCGAAACATTCGAATAATTGTTCGAAAAACTGCGGAGGAGTAAATTGTTGAACGATATATTTTATAAAAATAGTGTATTTACAACCCCTAATATAAAGATAATGAAATATAGGTTTACTAGAAAGAACTGATCATTTTTTAAATATGCAAACATTTTTACAAGTGAAAATAATATCTTAACAGAAGACATGTCTACATTTACAACATTCATACCCCATAAATAAAACTGAAATAAGGGAAATATATCTTTGAATGACTAACATTTTTCTTATAGTAGAAATAAAATAAAAGTGCTATTATTGTGACAGTACATTTCAACAACATTTGCACAAATTTTGAGACACAAATCTAAACTTTAAAATGAAAGAGTTTATAACCAAAATAAATCAAGAAACAAACGCCATTTCATAAAGACTTCAACATGAACACAAATGAATTAAGGAACAAGTCTTTTGTAAAACATGGCAATTGTTATGAATTTTTGTGACAGTACATAAACGTACCTAAACTTTAAAGTGAAAAAGTGTATAACCAAAATAGACCAATAAACGAACGCCATTTCATAAAGACTTCATTATGAACACTAATAAACTAATAAACATGTCTTTTGTAAAACATGGCAATTGTTATTAATTTTTGTGACTGTACATTTCAACAACATTTTCACAAATTTTGAGACATGAATCTAAACTTCAAAGTGAAAGTGCGTATAACCAAAATAGACCAATGAACAAACGCCATTTCATAAATATTTCACTATGAACACTAATAAATTAATAAACATGTCTTTTGTAAAATATGGCAACTGAAACTAAATTAAACGGTCGAGGCCACCTAATGTCTAGACAGCGGATCTGTATGCAAAATGAAAGTTTTCCACCTTAATTGCAACAAACCGGAGTGACATACAACTTGATTTTCTCCTTTAACCGTTTGCTTAGCTTGGAGCTATTTTAACTCGAAAACAAAACATTTCTTCCGATCTAAAATATTGCCACTTTTTATGAGATTTTAAATTTGGTGGATATGAAATTGATATTATACTTCATGAAATACTTAAATGTTCAGTAATTGATTAGATACCTACATATCTGATAATGTAAACAATATTTTCAATAATGGTACAGCAACTTTTAATGGCGCCTCAGAGTCGCCACTCGAGTGCTAAGGGTTAATATGTTCAATAGGTTGAAAATAATGTAAAGGTATTTTTAAATTCGTCTAATGCTTTAAGTTACACCTACCAGTTTTTGTCACAAATGCATAAAATCCGTTGTCGACTAATGACTGTACATAAAAGTCACAGACTTGTATGCAAAATAAGAACTGGTCTAAATTAATTCAAAGTGCAAGAGCTACGTAAACAGTTATTTCTTTCCGAAATAATTTTAGTGAGTTGAAAATAATACAACAGTATTGTTAATTCCTTAAATATTTTTACTATTTCGCGTTTGATGTACTCAATTTTTAGTTGAACGCTAAGACATCGGAACTCCAATTAGTAACAATATTTAATCGATTCTAAATTCTGAAATGAATATTAGTACAACGAGCCGGGTTCATTACATCGAAAGCTTTGTGTAGTTGGGACAATAAATCATTTTTTGTTGATTGCCATTTATCCGTATCGTTAACCCCTTCAGTGTCAAGTGTGCGCATCCAGTTACAAGTCAAGGAGTGCACTTTCCGACAATGGCATAATGGAATAATAAACATCAAGTAGAGTTCGATTCTCAATAATATCCTTTCTATATGTATACCTACAGTGGTTATCAGCATCGAACTTCAATGGACTGTGAAATTTGTAATCGTATCGGTCTGTGGCCATTGTTTGATTTGGATCCCCGTCCTCGCTTTTCATTGATAATACAACCCCCTAAACACGAAATTATAGTAGGCAATGGGTTGACTACCAAATTACTTCCATTTGTACTTTTCTGCTGTTTTTTTCTCGGAAAAGCAGGAGAGTATAGTTCCTCTCCAATTTCTCTCGAATCATTTATTAATTAAACTTTACAAACGTTCGTTGTGTCCAATGTTGCTTTAACGACTGTAGGTTGTGCACTCCAAATTCACCCTTTTGCAAATCAAATTCAATCTTTCGCAAATTAAATTCAACCGTTTGAAAATTAATTTCAACCATTAAGAATATTTGAAATTAATTATTTATGCATTTTGATTAAATTATATATTTATTTAGACACACGTGTATATAAATAATAATAAATACATACAATGTACTTTCATTTAAAAAATTTATTATAATCAGAAAATGGCTACAATAAATATACATATCTACACACAGTTTTCATATATTGCAAAGTTAATGAATTGATAACTACTTTTAAATAAGTATTTCATGTACACCTTTGCAATAAATAAAATTTTGAATTTCTTAACAATTAATTTATATTTGATTTGAATTTTTTACATATTCTTACTTATAAATACTTTATGCGTAAAAGGTTGAAATGATTTGCAAAAGGGTGAATTTGGAGTGCAAAACCTGTAAGTATTCTTTGTTCTCGTTAACCCTTTGTTCGTTAACAATTCCCTACTATTTGAAGCGTTTTATTTATTACTTCAAAGGACACTTAGCCGACTGCTATTTATTTTAAACAATTTTGTTTACTAATTACATTAAGTATAACTTTCAAACTTTGTTGTAATTTATATTTGTGGAACTTATATTTGTTTTTAACTAAGAAAAAAACAAATAAATAAAGGAAGAACCAAATACAGTGATGTCCTGATAGTTGTCAACGACCGGGTATGCGATAGTTGTCAACAACCGGGTATGCAATAGTTGTCAACGACCGGGTATGCAATAGTTGTCAGGTCATCCACTTCACTACCGGCCGAGGAAGGACAGCGTATGGGAAAGAAAGAGACGCGGACAGTCGCCATCGCTGGCAGAGTTCAAAGACCCGCGTGTTCTCTTTGATCCGTACTTACATGCTGTCCTTCTCTACGTTCGGCTTTCGATTGAACTCTCGGCCGTTCGGCGCAGTAGATACAGTCATAAAGATATAATGACGGTATGCGATAGTTGTCCGTGCAGGACACAAGTTGGTTGACAAGAATCGCGACTTTACTGTACATATGAAAACCCGTTAGTGAAAGGGTTAAATGAAGCGGTTATTACATATTTCGTGCACCAATCACGTAAACCTATATGTATACGTACAACTAAATATTAGGAAACTTCTATAAACATTTTAAATTTATTTTACCGGCTGTTGTGGAGGACGAACTAAATTTAAGGATGTTCTAGAGGTACAATGGGAGACAAAAGTACAAGAAATTCGAAATCCATCAATATACTGGCAATGAAAGCTATTCATGAGTATATTTTGCATTAAACTTTTGCGTTTAATTTAAAAATGCTTTCTATTCCGTATCGATAAACTGTAGAGAACCATCAGAATGAAAATTTACGTTCTCGAAGACCAATTGATAATGAAGGATACGGTCTCTTGAAAATAAACTTAAATTAATTACACTGTCCAACAGCCAAAAAGTATTTCGATTCCCACCATGCAATTCTTATAGAGTTTTTCGCACTGATTCCAAATCCGTAATTAATTTTTCTCCTAGACGCACAGTTTTTGAGAAAATTGAGTTAAAAAAAAGACATATTTTTCAACTTTGAACAAATATTGTGATGTTATTATAAAAGATATTGAATTGTTCTTTACAGCAAAAGATTCTGTAGACTTTCCCGAATACAGTGTTATCCAATATTAATACATTATGATTGTTCAAACATGTTGCCGCCAGTGGCGCTCACAACAAGAATGGGCGTTCGTCGCGCGCCGTATCCGGTGGAACGTCCGTACTAGTGGTGAGCGCCACTGGCGGCAACACATGTCGGGCGAAGATATTTTGCTTTCTGGTTCGAAAAAGTCGTCGACCATGCAAACGTGGAAGGGTGGTTTCTCAAGATAAAAGTCTGCTCTTTCGCGTGGTGTAGTTCGATTTTCCGCTGGACCCTTATTTTTTGAGGTAAATTGAAAAATATCCGCAAAAATTGGTGCAAAAGTGGTGTCCCTCCGTCTTTAATCATTGTTTAAACATGTTTAAACAATCATAATGTATTAATATTGGATATCACTGTATTCGGGAAAGTGTACAGAATTTTCTGCTGTAAAGAACAATTCAATATCTTTTATAATAACATCACAATATTTGTTAAAAGTTGAAAAATATGTCTTTTTTTTAAACTCAATTTTCTCAAAAACTGTACGTCTAGGAGAAAAATACTATAAGAATCGCATAGTGGAAATCGAAATACAAAAAAAAAGTTGAAATTTGTTGGACAGTGTTACTAATTATGAAAATATATTTGTGCACAAATATATGTGAGACTGCAAAGATATTAGTCTGTATCCCCCTTGGTGTAGATCTGTCCTTGAAAAGCTAGACAGGATCCTTACAAGTGATCGGTCCCGCCATCTTGTAGTAACATCTTGCAGTTACATTAAGCTTGTGATATGTCGTCTGTGATGGTAACTTTAAATCTACAGTCGGTAACTTACTCCGGCCTTTCCGAAAATCGATCGAATCGAATTCAGTTAAAATTTTGCACAGCCTCATTTTGCATAGAAAACATATTTCCCAAAGAGACTTGTGGCGACTCGAAAAGAATGTATTATTTTAGTGTGATTTTCTACCTTACCGGGGTTACGTTTAAGTAAATTTAAACATAATTATATCCAAATCTAACCCAGAACTAATCAAGATTATTGATTTGGATTTTCATTATTTATTAAAATAATTCTGTGCTTAAATGTGTTACGTATGCAGACGCTACTGTTGGTGACTCTTGACCCTTCCGGAGATATGTGTTTCGACAGAGGGCCTATTTAAGAACAAAGGGCTTACTCAAAATCGAATCATAGAGGGGCTCTTGCAAGCGATATAACTTCTAAGAATTCATTTCTAATCAGAAGTAGCACGTGGCCCCCACCATCGCTAGATCCGATTTTGGGTACTATATAAGGGCATGGATCCTTTCTATTTAGTTGGGTTGATTCAAGTGAATACGCGCAGTACGTATCGTTCCACGTCGGAAGTCATTTCGAGCAAGATCTCTTAGTTTTCGTGTGTCAAAACTGAGAGAGTTTAGTCCGCGAGACCGCGACACATTACACTAAACATTTGTATCCAACTTTTTTCTATCAACAATATATTATTTGTATTAATCTATTCGGAGTTTATTTCCATTAGGCATATTTCTTTTCGATCTTCCAGTAGCTAGTATCATTAGAGTCATAGGAATGACGATACACCTTTGCTGCTCGAGGTGTATCTATTCAAATCAATAAGTTACGAGACAGCGGAACCACGACCCTATCCTTTATAGTGGCGACCCGGTGGTGAAATAGACATCGGCTAGTCCACTCCTTTGTTCCTTCGAGGCGATCCGGTGGTGAAATAGACATCGGCTAGTCCACTCCCTTGTTCCCTCGAGGCGACCCGGTGGTGAAATAGACATCGGCTGGTCCACTTTTCCATATTCCACACACGAGGCGACCCGTTGGTGAGATAGACACCGGCTAGTCCACTTCTATGTTCCACACGAGGCGACCCAGTGGTGAAATAGACATTGGTTAGTCCTACGTATACCCTTCCTACCTAGGCCCAAAATATCTCTAAATCCAAACTCCCCTCGGTTCTCGCATCGCTGCCTGAACTTTGGCTCGTAACAAATGAATCATTTAGTTTTCACCAATTGCCTCTCGTGATAATTTCCTCTTGTGTCACGACAAATCGATTCAATTTAATCGAATTTTTTATTTATGTTTTATCGTGCAAGAGAAATCTAGTTTATTTCCTATTAATGCGGATTTAGTCTTTGAGGAATGGGTAGATTGAAATGAATGAATTCGTTCTTTCTGTTACATAGCCTGAGGGAAAAGAACCCGTCGATCTAAAGGCACGACATTTGCGGCAAACGGTGTCAGCAAATTTAGCCATCGGCTTCTGCAGCACAACCGAGGTGTTGGAGTATAGCAGTAGAAGTCTGTCGGTGTGCCTCGTCTCACGGAGCAACTCGCCATTCTTGTTATAAATGTTTAGAATATGAGTTATGTACATGTTCGTACAATCATTTTTGATTGATTTGACAAATTGTTTTGTAACAATCATTTTATGTATGAATATAGAATGAACAAATAAAGAGAGTGTAGTAAACAAACGTGTCTGCGAATATATTTATTGAATCCCCAATCTTTTCCCAAACTTCCGACTTGCCGTCGACTTGTACTACTCAATTTCGTGCCACCTCCTTCGATATCATATTCTCCTAACACAAAGTTTAATTTCCCGGGTTTTCGAAAATTTTCGAAGAATTTTGTCCGCCTGACTTGTCGTGAAGCCGTACTACTGAATTTACGAAAATTTTTCGGGCGTCTGACTTGCCGTTGACTTGTACTACTGCATTTTGTGCCACCTCCTTCGATATCATATTCTCCTAATACAAAGTTTAATTTCCCGGGTTTTCGAAAATTTTCGAATAATTTCGACCGTCTGACTTGTCGTTGAGTTGTACTGCTGAATTTTCGATAATTTCGACACTCTGACTTGCCGTTGACTTGTACTACTGAATTTCGTGCTACCTCCTTCGCTATTATGTTCTCCTAATACAAAGTTCAATTTCCGGGGTTTTCGAAAATTTTCCGAAAATTGAACTTTATATTAGGAGAACATGACAACGAAGGAGGTGGCACGAAATTCTGTAGTCCAAGTCAACGAGAACTCAGATGGTCGAAAATTTTCGAAAATTCAGTAGTGACATTCAATTTTGAGGGTGGGAAAATAAGAACACATTAACTGTGATAACTAATATTATTTATTTTTCACCAACAAAATTACAACTTTATTTATTAACATATATACATAACAATTTTAAAGGGTATAGCCGGATAAGCATGGGCCAGCGGCCCCCGCTCCGATTTTCCTGATTCCTGTCTTAAAACATCGTTTTATCTTTAAAAAAACATTGTGTAAAATTTCAAATGTCTACCCCCACCGATAAGGGTGATATTGAGGTAAATTCCCTCGCAGTTAAATGCAATTTGCTCTAAAATGAGAAAAGATATCGACATGGGATAAACGGCAAATAAAAGATATAGATACACTCTATATTTCAGATTATTTTCAGAATTTTTTGCTAATTAGTTATAGTTGGAAATAATTAATTAATTTTTTGGGAATTTTTTTAACTATCTTCCCCTAGGTTGACACCTACCAAAAAATTCTAAAATATTGCTATGATTCTAACCTATTTTGTAAAAAAATCTCAGAAGTGTCCGTTAGGTGGAACAGTGTCAAAAAAAATAAAGTATGCCGGCGAACGCTCGGTTTGATCAGTAACGACGCAGCGACCGATTCCCCTTGCGGTGGCTAGTGACGGGAGCGAACGGGAATACGGCGCTTTTCTTGTTTTTTTCTTTTTTTTATATGTATTTATAAACTAAACGATTTTTATTGTCTAGAATATAATTGTTTAGACTTCCAACTGTAATCATGTATTAGAAGATTCAGTCGCATTTTTACATGTATCAGCTTTTCCGTACAAGCGCCGACTTCCCGTTCGCTCCCGTCACTAGCCGCCGCAAGGGGAATCGGTCGCTGCGTCGTTACTGATCAAACCGAGCGTTCGCCGGCATACTTTATTTTTTTTGACACTGTTCCACCTAACGGACACTTCTGAGATTTTTTTACAAAATAGGTTAGAATCATAGCAATATTTTAGAATTTTTTGGTAGTTGTCAACCTAGGGGAAGATAGTTAAAAAAATTCCCAAAAAATTAATTAATTATTTTCAACTATAAATAATTTGCAAAAAATTCTGAAAAAAATCTGAAATATAGAGTGTATCTATATCTTTTATTTGCCGTTTATCCCATGTCGATATCTTTTCTCGTTTTAGCGCAAATTGCATTTAAGTGCGGGGGAATTTACGTCAATATCACCCCTATCGGTGGGGGTAGACATTTGAAATTTTACACAATGTTTTTTTAAAGATAAAACGATGTTTTAAAACAGGAATCAGGAAAATCGGAGCGGGGGCCGCTGGCCCATGCTTATCCGGCTATACCCTTTGTAGGTACATGTGGGGTGTGAAAAATTGCGTACAAATTTTTATTTTTTATTTACTATTATATAAAATACAACGCATTACAGAACTAAAAATCCTTTTCCAAATGCTGCGCCTCCTTGACACAGCCGCATGTTTCGCTCCCCATGATCGCCATAGATCTGGATATACCTCAGGCCCGTACGTTTTGTGGCGACACTTGTATCAATAGATTTCCACATCACCCATGAGGTACTATTGTTGATGCGTTTTTTGTTGTCTGTAGTATCCCTTGTAGGCCTATTCCACTGCGTTACATGATAATTTCGAGAAAGTTCAAAATCAAAGCTATAACATAATATGGCGTTGGTTTGAATTTCGTGTAAACCATTACGAATGGCATTTATTAATCATTTTGCAACAGCCATCACAAATGGCATTGTCAACAATTTCGCCGATATGGTAGGATGTGACACAGAAATGGTAAGAGGGCTCTGGTGCTCCGTAAGCGGACGTAAGCGGTCGTAAGACAAAAAAATATATTGGATGATTGCTTTACTCTTCTACCTCGTCTGTGGTGAGACAGAAAAATACATTGGGTGATTGGTTGACCTATAATACTTGCCTGTGATTATTTGTTGGTCATATGATAGGAACTTTCTTTACTGGATGATGATCAAATTATAGGAAACTTATTGGATGTTGATCAAATTATAGGAACCTTCTTTACTGGATGTTGTTCAAATTATAGGAAACGTATTAATTGGATGGTGATCAAATTATAGGAAACTTATTTATTGTATGTTGACCATATAACAGGTACCTTCTTTACTGTATGTTGATCAAATTATAGGAAACTTATTGATTGGATGTTGATCAAATTATAGGAACCTTCTTTACTGGATGTTGATGAAATTATCGGAGACTTATTGATTGGATGTTGATCATATAACAGGTACCTTCTTTAGCGGATGTCGATCAAATGATAGGGAACTTATTTATTGTATGCTGATCATACATATAATAAGGTACCTTCTTTATTAAGTGTTGATAAAGTTATAGGAAACTTATTTGTTGATAGATTAGTTGATAAACTTACAGAAATCTTATACGTAGGATGTTGATAAAATTATTATTACCTATTGTAATACCTATACCATAGGTTTTTTTTAATAAACAGATAAAAATGTGTGTCTTTAACCATCAATCACGGAATGAATACAATCGTTAAGGTTGAGGATGCGAACAGTATTTTCCTTAGAATCCCAGAAACTATTTTATAACAATTAATTACAAGTTTATATAAAGTTTCACAATATGTCTATCGTTTAATCTCTTCCTTGACAGATAACAGACTCACATTCCTCTACGCGGAAGTACAGTGTACAGTAACAATCCTATAGAAAAAAATTACGAAAATGCATTTGCAAATGTTAAACATTTATTTAAAGAAAATTGAACACCTCATACTATTTAGAAGCAGAAAATGGTTGAATTTTCATTCCGAGGAATGTATAAGGAAATATATTGTACATTTATAATTATTTTTATGAATTCTATTGTATAATTTCAATTATATATTATTACATAATGATTATTATATAATCTATTATATTACCATATAATATATTTAAACTAAAATCAAAATCTTACGATGAAGGAATTTTCTTATGCAAGTTTAGGTATCTCTCCGTATATTAAATTTTGGAGATCTAGAATATTGTAATTGAAACAGGATTTTCAAAATTCTCGTCCTACACAATGAACGGTTTCTTATTTGCTAAACTATCGAATAGTTTAGGGAAGTTGTTGGTTTATGATTGAAGTTTCTGTTGCTGTTGAACGATCTACTAAGAAATCCTCAGGTATGGGCCACACATACACCTCCGAAAATTATGTTGAGTGGTAACTCAGAGTCACCACTGAAACTTGAACACCACTATTCAAGACATTGTTTATATGATTAAATATGTGTTGGCATCTTATCATTTATTAAACATCAAACACAAAAGTTAGTTTAGTATGGAATTATTCTAGGTCAGAAAAAATGTTTAATTTTCGAATTAAAGTAGCTCCGAGTGCAAAGGGTTAACCATACGTACTAACTCAAGTCGCCACTAAAAATCGATATACCATTATTCACAATATTGTTTGCATTATTAAATATGTTGGTATCTAATCAATTAAAAAAATCACAAAATCATAAAAATCATATACAATGGAATTATTTTAGTTCGGAAGAAATGTTGCAAGAAATTAATAAATGGCCGATGTCATATTTTTTACTTTGTAATCATTGAAGTTGTGCAAGGATAATGCCATTAGGAATTATGAAATGAATTTCTTCATTCAAGCACGTATTGTTATAAAAATTGCAAGAAATTTAAATGAATTCAGTCTTGTCATATGTATAAAACAATGTATAGCAGCCTCATTTTGTGCTCGGTACGGTTAGTGTTAATTTTCGAGTCAAAATAGCTCCGAATGCAAGCGGTTAAAATGGAGTCTAGTAAATCTGTAGCCTAGTTCCATAATATTTGCATTTTCATAATTAGACTGCGGGCAAAATAAAAATAGTTTACATCGAATGCAAGAAATAGAAACCAAACAGAATGTTATTTCTTCTCTCAATAATTTTAATAGACGGGGAATCATATTTATTTTTATTATCAATTTTGAATTTTCCACTTTTCAATATTCAATTTTTATTTATCAATTTTGAATTTAATCTACTCCATTTTGCTATAAATGCATACAAATCCGCAGTTTATTCATAATGTTTGCAGTTCATATGCACCAAGCTGATCCATACAAGCACGCCAAAAACTAGCAATGACATGGAGTTCTACCAGTTTTACCGAGAAGCTTTAAAAAAAACTGTACGAGAAGTGCTATCTTTTTGTCCGGGAGTGTATGTGGCCCGCACACGCGTTGCCGTGCATTTAGCTTGTCGCGCGCCGCTGACGGAAGAGGGATTTGCCTTCGGCGCTTTACCGGATTTACCGAGACACCTCGTGAAACACGCCCATGTTTGACTTTAGCTTTTGAGTTACGCCGAAATTTTCACAGGAACTCACCGCCGCCGGCGCGCAACACCGAACGAGTGGAACAACGAGCGGGACGATACAGGACTTATCATGCCGTGCAACGACGTGTGTCGTCGGAATAGATTATTTGTCTATTCTTAGTCGTCTCTCCTACTATAAAGTCGGCTGCGAACCGCTCGTAAAACGAACAGCACAGTGCACCGCCATGCAATCACACAGAACCTGCAGAACAGTGATCCGAGAATTTCCGAAAAATCGGAAATGTTAAATATTGTTCCAGCGTTGTCAGCAGTCTGCAACTTCTTCTCTGTTCATGACCGAAAAGGCCAGTTGGCCAATTCGGTCAATTGTAACACGTTATCTATCAGCCACTAGTCCATAATTTTTGGCAGCAGCAGAATCTTCAACCATAAATCAACAACTCACCCTCAATAACGTGATCTAATATTGGGTATGGGAATAAGTTTCCGCCCCTTTTTGTTGAAAAGAAGCCTACAAACAATTCCGATAGCGTGAAAACGTTTTCCAACAGTAGATCGATCGACGTTTAATTCAATTGACAGTTCTGCAAGTGTTTGACGTGGATTTCCATCAAGTAATGCTGGCAAATCTGTATCTTCGAATTTTTTGGCACGCCATCGCAATCTTTGTCCCTTACGTCGAAATCTTGTATTTGATAGAGCATCGTCCCCGTAAATATATAATAAATATATATAGTAAACACCTTTCTTTAAAACAAAATAATGCAACATGACTTTCCGAAAATACTGCTTACTTGCAACAAAAGTCGACATTTTTCACGTGGAAAAAAAAATTACTGCTGTTCACGCTCGGAACAATTGCCACTATCTGCGTTTTGAAGCTTAGATATAGACCTATCAAAAACATGTACTACGTTCCATCAAATACGCGATCGGTACTTAAGTACAACGACATCTGTCAAAAGGGCGGAAACTTAATCCCATATCCAATAATTTCTTGCCGACAGTTTCCGAAAAATCGAGAATGTAAAATCTGTACCTGCGTTGTTAGCACTCTGCAGTTTCTTTTCTGTTCATAACCGAAAATGGCTATAGCCAAGTTTGGGAGTCTATTGTAATACGTTACCTCTTGGCGACTATTCCATAATTTTTAGAGGTGCATAGCCCACAGCTCAAGACAGGATTTCTTAATAGATCGTTCAACAGCAGCAGAATCTTCAACATTATCCAACAACTCATCCTCAATAACGTAATCTAATAATTTCGTTCTGAAAAATTGCTCTGTGGCTTCTTCTCTGTTCATAACCGAAAAAGGCAATAAGGTGGAGTGAGGTAAGTGCACCCTAGTTTTTGCATAATTGTACTTTAAACAGATGTATTTTCAGTCTGGGATGTAAAAACTTAACGCTCTTGGTATCGAACTCTTGCTACAGTTATTACTGATAAATTAATATTATGTAGGATTCTAATTTTGCTTGAAAATTATCATTTTTATAGGATATTGTACAAAGTGTCAACTAGGACGCACTTCCGCCGAAAATGGGGCAAGTCCGTCTCTTAGAGTTAAAAATACTTTCAAACCTTGTTTCAAGTGCTACGGGGCAAGAAAAGAATGATTAACAAGACTGCTATAAAATGTTTCTTATTGCATTAAATTATATTGTTTAGTTTTATAGTTCTCCATTTTTAAACAAACATATACTTTTATGCTGAAATATGAGAGGGGATACAGTGATATTAAAACAATGTTTAAAAATGCTTTCGAACCTTGTTTCAAGTGCTACGGGCAAGAAAAGAATTATTATCAAGCCTGCTACAAAATGCTTTTTATTGGATTAAATATATTGTTTAGTTTTATAGTTACCCATACAGTACGCACTTACCCCACCGTGATAGTACGCACTTGCCCCGTGCAGTAATATTTACTGGACAAGATCATCTTAGTGTTTTTCTCAATAAATTTTAAAAAATACAATGAAAACGGTTTATTTAATGTAAACCTACATCAATATTTGTTGTACTTACCTAAAATAACAACACAGAATATATTAATAACTTGTAAACTATTGCACGTTCAGGGTAACCTCAAAGTTGTACGTGTACCTCGCACGTGACTGTTTGGCATTATTCGTGTGCGACATCTGTGTCGAATAGTTCATACTAACTTATACTACATTAATAAATACAAGCTTGAGAAATTTCGTTCATATTATAATAAAAATAGTCAATTAACGGACTTGCCCCGTAGACGGGCTTACCACACTCCATCTTAGTAGCCAAGTTTGGGGGTCAATTGTAATACGTTACCTCCTGGCGGCTATTCCATAATTTTTGGAGGTGCATAGCCTACAGCAGCTCAGGATTTCTTAATAGATCGTTCAACAGCAGCAGAATCTTCATCTACAAACCAACAACTCATCCCCAATAACGTGATCTAATAATTTCGTCCCGTGAGTTTCCGTAAAATCGGATAAGTGAAATATTGAACCATCGTGTGGTCAGCATTTCCAACGAATATTTAAGGACAAAGGCAAATGCCATAACTAGACCGCGGATCTTCATGCAATTATGGCTCTTGAAAATTTTCTAAAAATGCTGGGATTTTAGAACAACAGAATTTAGAATGATTTTTATTTATTTCAGTTCTAAAAAGGCTACTACCACGGAATAAGATTTCATTTGTTTCGAGTTTCTTCAAATTCATCTACAAAAATTGCAAATTGCATAAACATCCGCAGTCTAGCCAAAACATCCACAGTCTCGTCATATTGTATAAAGAAAATATTAATATGTTTGTTTTTTCATAATGCCCGGATTGAGAAAATTTAAGGCAGCGTTGTTTAATCATCCCTTTTTGGCAATGTCATGTTCCTCGTTGAAGATACTAAAAAGTACTCCAATGCTTTGTTTTTGTATGATTTTGGAAAAACATACTATAGTTCATCCAGTTAACAATGAAGTTCCCATTTTGTATTATTTCATAGAACACTGCGCACTTGTGTAATTCTTAGAGCAATTGCTAAACCTTTTCTTTATTTTTTGATTAGTAGACTGCGGTTTTTAATGCATTTATAGGAAAATTGAGTAGATGAAATTGAAAGTTGTAGGAAAATTTTGAAAATTGAAGATGTCAATACATGATTTCTCATCTATTAAAATTATTAAGGGAGGAAATAGCATTCTATTTGGTTTGTATTTCTTGCAATCGACGCATACAACTACGTACAAATAAATTTGTGGTTCTCACAATTTGGTAACTTTAATTTAAATTCAGATGTTTAATTTTCCGAATTGGAGGTTCGTTAATTATTTGTACAGTCGAGTAAATGCACAGAAAGTGATGAAGATAGTTTTCAACAGTTTTTTGATTGTTTGTAAATAACGAAGAAAGGACAATCAATTTGTACATCTATGAAAATTATAATAGTGGAAACTCATCATTATAAATGCTAATAAAGTTGTTACAGAACGGTGAAATAATCCTGACGAAAAGGTAATAATTAGACTGCGGATCTTTATGCATTTATAGCAAAATTCAGAAGATGAAAATCAAAATTGTTGAAGAATTTTGAAAATTGAAGATTTCAATATATTCGAGTTAGTTTCTATTTCTTGCAATCGATGCAGACAATTTTTATTTTGCATAAAGATCCGCAGTCTAGTAATAATTAAAACTACATCGGTTGTGCTAAATTTATACCTCGATGAAAATCCTCTAGCATAGAAAATTTTGAAGTGGAAATTTTTATTGACGTTGCGGTATACAGTGACTACTATCAAAGCGTATAATCTTCCACCGCGGATTCAATTACGTCATTTACAACTTGTACCTCGCGTCTGATTAGCGAATCATCGAATGCATTGCCATGTTCCCGCGAAACCAGATTTGCTCCGACAAGGAAATTGCACGGAAACCGCGTTTACCGAGAGATTCATGTACATACCGATGTCGAAATACCGAGATGCTGTTTGTATTCGAGAAAATAACACGACATTAGGAAGTAACAGGAGATACTCATGGTAAACAGCGCTGTCGAGTCACCGGATATTCTACCGGGACTGTTGCCTCTCAAATGTGCACAGGAAAGTGTCTCAGCCACATTTTATTCGCAAAAATGCATTCCAAAAACTGTACCAAAACGTCTCAATCTATAATCATCTCAAAAACAAAAGCTTTCTTCTTCGTCAAGAGGGCAACATTTTTAGCAATATCAGCATTAAATAGATGATAACGTAAATAAAATGTAAATAAATAAGTACAAAAATGAAAACTTGTTTTGTTTCTTTTCTTGCGATTTTCTCCAAGACGAAGCAAAAACGAGCCAATATCTAAAAGACTTTTTGTCTTAGTTTTTCAGTCCCCTACGCGCTCCTGAAGTTTTGCCATTTAAATTCGGGACACCCTATATACCTATTATACATTATAATAGTAAAATATTGCTAAAAGTGTGCATTGACTTTTTGAATAAAGTCTGGAATATAAAACGTGAGTTTTTAAGAGAAAGAATATATGAGCATTGGAAAATTAATTTTTTAAGGAAGCTGAACACGTGAATAACGAAGCCTGCAATCAGCAATTGTTATTAGAAGCATTTCTAATTAAATAATTTAATTTTTTTATTTTTAAATTTTAATTAAATAATTGTTAGATAGAAAGATGTAAAATTCCCTCCAGAAATCCTTATCATACAGTTTAAATAATTGTAAAATATAAAGATGTAAAATCCTTATTATACAATTTAAATAATTGTGAAATAGAAAGATGTAAAATTCCTTCCAGAAATCATTGTTATACAGTTTAAATAATTGCAAAATATAAGGATGTAAAAATTCCCTCTCCAGAAATCCTTATACAGTTTAAATAATTGTGAAATAGAAAGATGTAAAATTCCGTCCAGAAATCATTATTATATAGTTTAAATAATTGTAAAATACAAAGATGTAAAATCCTTATTATACAGTTGAAAATTCCCTCCAGAAATCGCTGTTATATAGTTTAAATAATTGTGAAATAGATGGATGTGAAACGAGTAATTTTAACCCTTGGATAGTCTTCGTGGTAGACACGAAGAATTGTAAGAAATCTCTATGTTTGCAAGTATTTATCTATATCTTGGTCGGAGCTACTCTAAAGTAAGTCTGTCGGTCGCAAGTGTTAGCTGCGATTATTGATAACGGAGTTTTTCCACGGAAAGGTGAGTATGAAAATCCAAATTAAACGTTACGCGGTATCTAAGTTGTCACTCTCTATCCGTATCTGGACGGTCTAACAAAAGCGTTCCTTCAATCAGCAAATACAAGACACACCTGGGCTCCTTATCTCTCGTTAAGCCGCTTCGGGGAAATTTGCATACACAAATCTCAGGTGATGCAAGTCTACTTTTACTTATTGTTAATACTTGCGCCGCCGTTTGGCGGGATCATGCATAACAATGTTGAAACCATTTATATTCCTCGTACAATAATAATAATAATAATAATAATAATAATAATAATAATAATAATAATAATAATAATAATAATAATAATACTATTACAAAGATTTAATTATGAGAATAATTCTTAGGAAACTTTTCAGGAATTTTTATGCACATATACATTTTATTTTCAACCGATTAAAAAAAGAAAGATCATTTCTACGTGACTGTAGTTCCTTGGACTTAATAAAATCAATTTCTATTCTGCATAAAAGTCTGCAGTACAGGGTGGCTCAAAAGTCACTAGACCATTTTTAAATCGAATAAACCATTCATTTTTTAAACATTCAGCTCAATATTTGTCTGCATGGTTTAATCGTCATCGAATAAAATGATTGTAATAGAATTTTCGCGTGGTTTGCTTACCTATTATCCAATGATCAACTGCTCATTTATTCTTAATGAACAAAATTAGAATTCCAAGTAATCTAGTGACTTTTGGGCCACCCTGTACACAAACAATTGAAAGAGGAATTTTTGCATCGACCTAGTAAAACATTTACTTTCAGTAATTTCACTTTATCTGTTTAGGGAGCTTACAACTGGAGGACATTTTTTGAAAATGGTGTCACGTTTAATCGGAATCCATTGAAAAGTGCTATAACTTTGTCGGTTTCCGGGGAAGAAGGAAGTAATTTTCTGCACTTTCTTCGAAGGTTCGAGTGACGATCGAGAGAGGTTTAGAGTTCGAATCGGCGGCCGTGTGAACGAGGGTGGAAGATCGTCAGTGAAAGCAGAGCTCCATGGGTCGCTACGGTGGTCGCAATAACCTTAGTTCCCTGGTACGTTTGCGGGCGTAGCATTATAACGTGTGCACGTTGCATACTTATGTGGCCAGCACAAGGTGCGGCCTTAGTCCACGATTCTTGTCGGGTTCGTCCTATGCCCATTATGCCAGCGAACTGTTCGTGGTGGCTTTCTGTGGACTCTCGATTAAGCGTCGTTCATAGCACCGTTTCCGCGTATATAGCCCTTCTTCTCCTCCATTTAGGAATTTGCGTTCACTGTCAAATACGAACCCCCAAAAATCTCGCAAAATCAACATAATTAATATAACCGAAAACTGGAGAGGTAATAATTCTTAAAGTGGTTGATACTTTTTCCTTTTGCATCCTAAATATCCTAATAAAATTTGTTTTATTTAAATCTGTTAGTATGAAAGTACTTCAATCCTTTTGTACCCTAAAAATCCTAATAAAATTCATTTTATTTGAATAAGTTATTATAAAAATTCTTTAATCCTTTTTTAATCCTTAAGATATATTTTATTCGAATGTGTTAATATGAAAATTCATTAATCCTTTTGCATCCCCAAAATCCTAAGAAAATTCATTTTTTAAAAATGTTTTAGTATAAAAATTCTTTAATTGTTTAAAGCCTTTGCATCCTAAAAGTTCTAATAATATTTATTTAATTTAAATGTGTTAGTACCAAAATTAAGTTCTATACCTGATCAAAGACAAACCCTGTATCCGTTAAATCGCGGAACAAAATTCTTTAATCTTTTTGCATCCTAGAAAGTCTAATAAAATTAATTTCATTTGAATGTGTTAGTATAAAAATTCTCTAATCCTTTTCCATCCTAAAAATCCTAAAATTTATTTGATTCGGATGTGTCAATATGAAAATTCATTAATCCTTTTGTATCCTCAAAATCCTAATAAAATTAATTTTATTTAAATGTTCTAGTATAAAAGTTCTTTAATTCTTTAATTCCTTTGCATCCTGAAAGTTCTAATAATATTTATTTAATTTGAATGTGTTAGTACCAAAATTAAGTTCTATACCTCATCAAAGACAGACCCTGCATTCTTTAAATTAAGGAACAAAACAGATTTGCAAGGAATAAAATTTGTATTTTATTATTATTATTATTATTGTAAGTAAATTGATTTATCCATTCAATATTAATGTGCATGGATGGTAATTATTATACTCCGGATATTTATGCAAAGTATACGAGATAGCCAAATACAAACTTATATTTTTCACAAATAATACACTAATATAAAGTTTTTTAATCGTTTCACTGTTTTAAATTGCACCTATTTATTTTTGTCGGAAATGTATAAAATCCAGAGTAATTATTAAGCTGTATTATTATTTACACAATTTTCGGGGGCAAATTGATTCACGAATAAATAAATTAGCATAAGTATATGTTGTCGAATAATTAGAATGCACGTTCAACTAGTAACAATTTTATCACTTCATTCTATTAATATGATGTCCATAAACCATATAATCGTTTTAATTACTAGAATACTATAGTTTCTAATTGTTACCATTAAAATCTAGTGATTGAAGTTTAAAGGATAAAATGTACAAATCTATACCTCTATTCTACTCTGGGGAATATTATCATAGCTTTTTAAGAAAATGAAATAAGGTGTGACTCAACAATCCCGAGCTGGATAATAATCGGCGAATATTTTGCAGGTAAGACTCTTTATCTACATGTTAACAACTGCAAATGATAATGGTAGGCAATAAAATGCCGCAAATACGGAATTATACTTTGGTAACAGCCGATTGCAGATTAAAAATGTATTACGAGAAGAATTATCGAGAGTATCGTGCTCCGATAAAATTAGAAGTTTCTTCAGAATATAAATTATTATATAATTTATTTTAAATCATCAAAGAAAATATTCACATAAATAAGAAGCATTTTATGAATCTTCTTGTCGCTGAAATCGTGTCACCAGTCATTCAGAGACTGTTCAAATTCATTTATTTTTACTTTGAGAATGGGCTGTCAATATCGATTCCAATTTCTTCACTTTTACAGACGAATTTCAAAAAGTTTAAATGGAAAATTTTCTTTTCCCCAGTAATGCTTTCGGTAAACCAAATGTAACACGAAACTGCATTAAATTCTATTAAATCTTGCTTCCTGAAATCCTCGAAAATGTTTATGCATTCGGTATGAATAGATCAACTTAATTTTTAGATTAATTTAACTACTTTGGATTCTATTAAATCTTGCTCTCTGAAATCCTCGCAAAAGGTTTATGCATTCGGTATGAATACATCAACTTAATTTTTAGATTAATTTGTTTGTAACGCGCACAGTGATTTTCCAGTAAGATATATAATAGATATGCAAATAGCAATACACATAAGATAACTTTCTGCTTATCTTTCGTTAAGCAATAGTAATTAAATTATTGGACGAAACGAAATTGATCTGCTGCTGAATACACATTAGTCATTTTCAAACATAATTCACACAGAAATGAGAGGAATTCAGGGTAGCTGTACTTTCATTTAAAAATTGATGTTTTAATGTGACATTGTCATTTCAGAAAAAAAAGATTGCTTTAATGTAAGATTAAAAATGATTATATGAAGGAATCGATTATATCGGATAGATTTAGGAGGGAAATTATTGTTGTTTGAATAATCACCAAACTGCGGATCTTTATGCATTTATTAAGAAATTGGTTGGACAAAATATGAAACAATAAAAGATTTGAAATATTCAAGAATGTTCCAATGTTGCTTTTAACGTAACGAAGTCGTTAAGGGATGAAATCAATTATAACGTTATTCCTGCTTGTTATAATGAATGAAATACATTTTTATTTTGCATGAAGATCCATGAAACAGTAAAAGATTTGAGATATTCAAGAATGTTCCAATGTTGCAATGTAACGTAACGAAGTCGTTAAGGGATGAAATCAATTTTAATGTTATTCCTGCTTGTCGCAATGAATTAAATACATGTTTATTTTGCATGAAGATCCATGAAACAGTAAAAGATTTGAAATATTCAAGAATGTCCCAATGTTGTTTTTAACGTAACGAAGTCGTTAAGGGATGAAATCACATTTTATGTGATTCCTGCTTGTCACAATGAATGCAATACATTTTTATTTTGCATGAAGATCCGCAGTTTAATAAAATGGCGCGGGTAATGGAAGATGGAATTTGCTTTGATTATTACTTCGGCCGCCGTAGAAATGGTTGCCGGCTGATTCCGATCATAAAATCGGGGTTTGTAAAAAGATTCACGTGATTGCGACACGGCCAATTGTGAAAGAACCATTAAGCGACGTAGCGCAGACGTGTGCATACAAACGCGTTCCCATTGGGCGCGTCCGCGTATCTTCGGCTCGCGACTTCACGCCAACCAAGAACGCGAGTGGTGCTTTGATGTGACCGCCATTCCTGGAGACACTTATTACTGCCGTGTCCGACAACGCTTTCGGATTCACGTTCAACTACCGTACCGAACGAATGGCTTCAGAAATGTATCATTTATTTTCACCACAATAAACACTAAATAACTGCAATGTGTTGAATTAATATCATTGATGGTGTTTAAGGGGACATTACGCTTTCTCGTTGGGACTGATAAAGCAGAGTTGAGCAAAAATTTTATTCAAATAAAAATTTCGAATAATGTGGGTTTAACAATAAATCTACCACTGCCGGCCAAATGATCGGTTTTACATTTTTAATTTTATAATTATTGAAATTATGACGTTGCTTACATGGAAAATAATTCGATAAATTTCTTTATCCAAGCACAGATTGCAATAAAAATTGCATGAAATCTTAAATAAATAAAGCCTTGTTATTTTTATCAGCTAAAACATTATAATTTTTAAAAAACCCCACTTTATTCGAGATTTTTATTTAAATAAAATTTTTACCCAACTTTGTGATAAAGTAATGAAAAAACATTTTTTAAGTTCGTAATTTCTTTGACATATAAGTACATATCTTAAGTCTTCGAATACAAGAAAAAATTATGATATAATTTTGTAAGTGATTTTTTATAGGGAATTTTTATTTAGAAGGAAATTTACTTGTGTAAATTAAAATTGAAGATAGAATCGTGAACATTGTGCCTCAAAGTGACGAGCAATGAACCAATGAGTCAACTGTAATAGTATTTTTTGATCAAAACGCAATGCAACATTTGCATTCTAAAATCGGACATGTCATATGCAACAAGCTAATAAAAACAACGGAGATATTTTCGGTGTAAGTCTTAGGTGTCTCGCGCTGTATATTTTTGCTTCATAATACTGTAGCCAATGTCAAAACGAATCCAACTACCTACATTGTTATACCTTAAACTTCCAAACAGTGCTAAAATCCTAATGAACAGCTAGATCGGCCGCCAGGACCACAGCGAGTCTGCGCAAGATGGTCTCATTTCCCCGCAGCTAACGCTTCCAATCCAAGAAGCTTGGCCAGTTCCCAAAGGGTTGGAACTGTGAATCACCGTAAGATTCGTAAGAGGACATCGACGTAGTCGAAGCTCGCGACATGATTCAGGCTAGTCCACGGTATTCTCATTGTCCGGGGAGACAAAAATCGAAAGCCCGATCCGCTGCAGGAAGAGGCGTATTCGGTGAGCGGATAGATCACAAAGAGGCCGCCGTGTTGGCGCAGGAAACGGAAACTGGCGGAAACAAAGCCTCGGCAAACAGACGGCATCCCATGGGGAATGTTACCAGGGCAAATAGCGCGCGTCCTCGCTATCGCCTGGCCGCGACAAATATTGTCACGTCTCTGTGCCACGAAGAAAGGTGCCCACCTCGTTTCGACCTACGTCCCCCCTCCTCCGTGCGGCCGATAGATTAGGTCCTAGCCACACGATATTGTGAACGCCATCGCCTCCGCCCGTGGGTAGAGATAACGAGGAACGATCACGAGACAGGTCCACGTCGAATTAGCAGGTAGATCCGGGGCTTCGACATCGAAGAGGGTCCCGGGTCCTGCCGCAGCTTCGAAACATTTTTCGGTGCCGCGGATGTAGATGTTAGTGATAGCATATAATCAGCCCGTGCAGCTACGTTTAACGTATGATTACCGGCTAAGCGCGATTAATCTTGCTCGATATTGGTCGGTATTGTTTAATGATATCGCTTTCGAGCCGGAATCCAGCCAGTCTCATTGGACGGCGCGTGTGAATTTTTCTGTCGGGACTGGAATCGAACCATACCGCCATTTTTCTGCATTCTTCGGCCGATCCGGCATCAAAATCAGGACCCCAGCGACTCGTACGCCCCGCGACAAAATTACAAGATCATCCCACAAGCTCGTGCCGCGGATATGATTATTTTTTCCGCGGTAAGCGACCGGAGGGATTAGAGTTTAACACTAAACCATCCACCGCCGCACAGCGTGTCCAAACGGCAGAATCATGGTCAAAACATCAAAACGTACTTCAATGTGGACAAAATTTAACATAAAAACGTGGTAAAAATTGATACATGAGGGTTTTTTGGGTCGCTGATTACGAATCTGAACTTAACACTTTACCTACCGGAAGCCTATTAATAGGATTTCCAACAATTTTGCTGCACCAAAAGAAAGCATAGAAATTTTCTTTTACATTTCAATCTTAAATGAAACTATTAGATGACGTTATTGAAGGTGATTTGTTAGTTCATAATGAAAATTGCTGTTGCTACTGAAGGTTCCATTAAAAAGTGTTTTAAAATGTATCATAGATTTTTCAAAATTATGCAATAATCACCGGTCGGTAATGTGTTAATAACTTAAAAAACAAAATAGCGAATCCAATATGGTGAACATGTATAGCAAAAAATTGTTTTTTTCTCTAAAAAATTTGTACGGTAATGCCATTAGGTCTCTAATTATTAGTTGAAATCTATTTTTTAATATAGAATTTTAAAAAATTTTCATATTTAAAAATTCGAATTTATTTCAATGTACAACTTACAAATCATGAGTTTATTTATTTACGGATGAAAACCTATAATACATAATTAGATATAACATTACACTACAAGAAAAACATAGAAAGTCCAGTAAAATTTTGCCACAACCCTCAATCAAATCAAAAGAAAGCACGCATGACGTTGCTTCATTCTGCATTCATAAAATAATCTTACAAAAAAAAATGGCACTTTTGGGCAGCCAATTTTTGCAAATACTGAAAGATGACAGTGTCAACTAGAAGTTCCAATAAAAATTTTAGCGGTATATTGTGGTGTGCACAATTTTTACTCTGCATGTACAAAATTTGTCCTTAAAACTTTTCTGCCCCTGTCGTCCAATAAGGTTTATAATTTTTCAACGTAACCATTAACTACTTCAGATATACTAGCAGTCAGAGACATTCTACTTACTTTCAGGAACAGCATCCATTTTACAGGATTGAAATTAAATAGACCGTTTTTGAATTATGCAATTTTCATTTTTCGCTTTCACATAGTTCCTCACAACATGATTACTGCACGACTAATGAACTGAAACTTCGAGCTCTCACCATGTTCCAGGTATAAGTGATAAAACATTCGTACCTCAGTCTTTCCATAGGAACATTACTAAAAAATCTAAACTAGTACTTACCGTAGCCCCACCGAAAAGTTCATTTTCGAGGTTTTGCCCGCGATTTCGCTGTTTGGACAAACACTGTGCGCCGGTCAAATGACCGGTTCTATATTTTCCACTTTACAATTAAGGTGGAGTGGGGTAAGTCCACCCTAGTTTTTGCAAAGTTGCACTTTAAACTTATGTATTTTCAGTCTGGTATGTAAACACTGAACTAAGTTCTTGGTATCGAACTCTGGCCACAGTTATTACTGATGAATTAGTACTATGTAGGATTCTAATTTTGCTTGAAAATTATCATTTTGATAGGATATTGTACAAAGTGTCAATTACTACGCACTTGCCCCGAAAATGGGGCAAGTCCGTCTCTTAGAGTTAAAAATGCTTTCAAACCTTGCTTCAAGTGATACGGGGCAAGAAAAGAATGATTAACAAGCCTGCTATACAATGCTTCTTATTGCATTAAATTATATTGTTTAGTTTCATAGTTATCCATTTTTAAACAAACATGTACTTTTATGCTGAAATATGAAAGGGGATACAGTGATATTAAAACAATGTTTAAAAATGCTTTCGAACCTTGTTTCAAGTGCTACGGGGCAAGAAAAGAATTATTATCAAGCTTGCTACAAAATGCTTTTTATTGGATTAAATATATTGTTTAGTTTTATAGTTACCCATACAGTACGCACTTACCCCACCGTGATAGTACGCACTTGCCCCGTGCAGTAATATTTACTGGACAAGATCATCTTAGTGTTTTTCTCAATAAATTTTAAAAAATACAATGAAAACGGTTTATTTAATGTAAACCTACATCAATATTTGTTGTACTTACCTAAAATAACAACACAGAATATATTAATAACTTGTAAACTATTGCACGTTCAGGGTAACCTCAAAGTTATACGTGTACCTCGCACGTGACTGTTTGGCATTGGTTGATTTAAGCGAGGAAAACACTTTTATTCGTGGGCGACATCTATGTCGAATAGTTCATACTAACTTATACTACATTAATAAATACGGGCTAAAGATATTTCGTTCATATTATAATAAAAATAATCAATTACCGGAATTGCCCCGTAGATGGACTTACTCCACTCCACCTTATTGATTTAATGAAATCATTTACATGGAAATTGATTCGATAAATTTCTTTATCCAAGCACATATTGTAATAGAAAATGCATAAGATCAAAATGAACAGAACCTTGTTATTTTTGCAAGCCGAAGCATTTTAATTGCTGTCAGTTAATGATCGAGTTCAGTCTAAGAAAGCATAAAAATTTTCTTTTACATTGCAATCTTAAATGAACCTATTAGATGACGTTATTGAGGGTGACTTGTTAGTTCACAATAAAAAGTTCCATTAAAAAGTGTTTAGGCATGTACCATAGATTTTTCAAAATTATGCATTAATCACCGGTCGGTAATGTGTTAACATGGTTATCATATTCAGTAATGATGAAAATCAAAACTGTCCTTTGAGATACGTGAAACTGGAAGATTTCGGTTTCGCCAAGCGTTTGGTTCACGGAAGAAAGACATGTACTTTCTGCGGTACACCTGAATATGTTGTACCTGAAGTGATTTTAATGTTTGAAGTTCTTACAGGTACACCACCTTTTACTGGCGGCGATCTAATGAAAACTTATAACATTATTCTAGAAGAAATTGACGCTATTAAATTCCCGAAATCAATTACAGGGAACGCGACAGCATTGACTAAGAAGCTTTGCAGGTAAAAATTTGATAAAATCTATGATTTTCAAACCAGTAAGCATAATGCTCTGACGCTGCTTTTGAATTGGATAGCACACCTTTATGGTTGTCAGGAAGAACGCCACATGTCACATACTTTCACTTTCGAGATACAGTAGACCTTCGATTATCCGTGCTAATTAGTGGAACATGATTGTTCGGATAATACAACAATTACATAATCTTGCTGCTGAATTTAATCCTTATCGAAGTGTGCAGCAAATCGTGTAGCGTATGGGTTGGTTTATTCATTGTGGAAAGTATTCAGACGATAAAGAATTCGGACATCAAAGGCCCGGATAATCCAGGTTCTACTGTATTGCCGTTTAAAGTTCTGATCGCTAATGCTTTGACATAGGACATTAATTAAATTGCAATAGTTTCTGAGCTTTTCGAATTTGTTTTCATGATTTTTTTCTGGGGAATATGTAAATCCTATACTCTATCAAATCTGCATCTACATCTGCATAAAATCAAATTTCTTGAAATTATGTGTGTGAGAAAGAGAGACATGCGACGTTTTTCCTTGCAACCACTCTAATGTTAGTGATTACACCGTGTACTGACACTTTACAAGGTTCTACGACTGCCTCAGAGCTACGCATCAAAGAACTTCAATGCCAAGTGAAAACAAGCTCTTTATAGCTGCGACAAAACGAAAGTAAGACGTGCGCCATTTTTTCATAGGAATCGAATACAATTTATCGGTAGTAATAATTAGACAGCGGATCTTTATGCAAAATAAAAATTTTCCATCTGAATTGCAACAAGTCGTAGTGACATAGAAATTTATTTTCACTTTTAATATCAATTTAATATCAATTTAATATCATTCATATTTAATATCAATCTAATATCATTGCTAGTTAATATCAATTTAATATCAATACACTATCATTGATATTTAATATCAATTTAATATCATTGATATTTAATATCAATTTAATATCATTCATATTTAATATCAATGTAATATCATTGATAGTTCATATCAATTTAATATCAATACAATATCATTGATATTTAATATCAATTTAATATCATTGATATTTAATATCAATTTAATATCATCGACATTTAATATCAATACAATATCATTGATATTTAATATCAATTTAATATCATTGATATTTAATATCAATTTAATATCATTGATATTTAATATCAATTTAATATCATTGATATTTAATATCAATTGCATAATTTCGTCCTCAATCTGAAAATAAAATTAAATGGTTAGATTTTAAAGAATACAGTTTTATTAAGCAATTATTATTAAATATATAATATTATTAAATAATTATTATATTCAAATTGTAGAAAAATTGTTTTCTACAATTAGAAAAGAATGGGGACTATATAATTTTCTTTTTACACTCCGCCGTGAAGTACAGTTTGCGACGTATATGAAAATCGGACACGAACTTATGCAATCACCTAATATGTTCAATAGGTTGAAAATGATATAAACGCATTTTTAAATTCGTCTAATGTCTTTAATGTTTTAAATTACACCTACTCATTTTTGTCATAGATGCATAAAATCCGCTGTCTAGCAATAATATGTACCTCCAACATTCTTTCCGGGAGGAATTTGTACGAATTTATTTATTTCCATTTTTCTGGCACTTGGGATGAATCCCATGCTCATTTTATGTCTTTTATACAAGTTCAATTTATTTAATTAAAATTGTAATAAATGATTGTTTAGTTTCATTATCATTCTTTATAAATTGATGTTCAATGTCACTCATTTTACGATAATTATTCTTAGACACAATGGTGTCAGTCACCGATGACCATTAAGGCGTCCAACGTGGTTAAATTGATTCTCTTTTGATTATATCTCTGCCCGTATACCTAGTATGCTAAAGACAAATTGGATTGTATTACTGAATGAACTTTAAATATCTTACATCGATTATCAGTGGTAACTGAGACAATTAATGGCAACATGGTTGAACAACAAACGTTTCTACTATGTATATCGAAATACGAAAAGACTATACTATCACAAAGGTGGAGAATCTAATTTGTGGAAGCCGATTAATCAGTTCATTATTTCCGCGTTGCTACGTTTTCCATGTAACAAGTGGTTCGTATCCCTAACGTCACGGAACGCAAATTCTTATTCTCCTTTCTCCTTCGTCTGATCATTAGACTCATACTACTTAGCATTAAAGGCGAACATGGACCGCTCGTACAATCAAATCTACGTTCCCGAGCTGATTTTAACTTTACGTAATACTCGCCATATCGTCACTAACGACACATAAGGTAAGTTGTTCGGTGTCTTTCTGAGCTGGCGATTGCGTAATGTCCAGGGATCATCGCTGCGCAACCAGTCAAGAGATTTGAGAAAACGTCGACCGATCTTCGCTGCCATTTATTACACGCGTTGATTTACTATACGACCAGGCTGGAATAAATTAGTTCAAATTCCTCGGTAACTGGACGCTGCTTTCCAAATCATTTTTTGCATCGGTTACGGGAAACTGGGATCGAATAGTTTCTTTCATCCTTTCATCAGTCCAATCAGTTCTTCAATCTTCTCAATCTTTTTGTTATTTCGTATTTATATTTACTATTTTGTATTTATATTTACTTATTTTGTATTTATATTTATTATTTTGTATTTATATTTATTATTTTACATTCACATTTATCGTTTTATATTAGATTATGTTCACTGTTAAAGAATTGCATTTTTACTTCGCTGCCATTTATTACTAGACTGCGGATTTTTGTATTATAAATAAAAATTGTTTACATTAATTAGAAAAAACAAGAGCCAAACAGAAGCGATATTCTTTTTCCTATAATTTTAATAAGCTGAGATTAATAAATTAACATTCTCAAATTCTTTTAATTTGTTAACTGTGTCAAATTGCACCTACTCATTTTTGTTCTAAATGCATAAAATCCGCAGTTTATTTATTACACGCATTGATTTACTATACGACCACAGTGGAAAAAATTAGTTCAGATTCCTTGGTAACTGCACGCTGCTTTTCAAATCATATTTTGCATCAGTTAGGGGAAACTGGGATCGAATAGTTTCTTTCATCCTTTCAACAGTACAATCAGTTCTTCAATCCTTTTAATCTTTTTATTATTTTGTTGTATTTATATTTATTATTTAATATTAGGTTATGTTCACACACTGCTAAAGAATTGCATTCTTACTTTATCTACCGGAAGCCTATTCATTTTTTAACCCTTTGCAGTCGGAGTTTAACACTTTAACTCGAAAATTAAACACTTTTTTCCGACTGATTTTTTTCGTTTTACAGATATCAAATTGATATTAATACCTCATATAATACTTAAATGTTTAGTGATTGGTTAGGTACCAACATATTTATTAATGTAAACAATATTGTGAATAAAATAATCCTGATTATCGATCGTAAATTATAAATATTTAATTTAATGATGCTTTCGGCGCTACCATTTCGATCACTTAGTAGATCTAGCAATTTTGCAAAAAACTTTTCTCCTTTCCTAACGTTTCGGTTCAGTCTTGAATCTTTTTCAAAGGAAAAATTTGCGTCTATTAGATTTACAAAGTGATCGAAACGGTAGCGCCGAAAGCATCATTAAATTAAATATTGTGAATAATGGTACAGTGATTTTTAGTGGTGACTCTTAATATATGTATGTATGGTTAATCCGTTACACTCGGAGCTACATTAACACTAAACCTACCACGAGTGACTCATTTTCGATTTTTTATTTGACAATTATTGAAATTGTAAAGGAATTTTCATGAAAATTTATTGAATATATTTTTTGATTGACTACAGTATATAATACAGTAAAAATCGCACAAAATATGAATAAATTTAATCCTGCTATTTTGATAATACTATACACATCAGTCACTTTTGATGGCCGGTACGTTTAGTGTTAACTCGAAAATTTTAAACATTTCTTCCGACCTAGAATAATTCCATTCTACATTATGATTTTTTTCATTTTATGGATATGAAATTGATATAAACCTCATACGATATTCAAATGTTTAGCAATTGGTTAGATATCTACATATTTAATAATGTGGTTAAATAATTAAACTCAGGTTAAATAATTGTGCTGTACCAGAAGGACGCTTAGATGTTTTCTTTTACATTACAATCCCAAACGAAACTAGATGACATTACTGGAGATGACTTATTGGCTCACAATTGAAATTGCTGTTGCTGATGAAAGTTCCATTAACAACTCCTTAACCATGGAGCATCGATTTTTAAAAATTATGAAATTAGTAGGTAATGTATTAACTACAGTATCACATTATGGACAATAGAGTGTTTACAATTTCTATCTCTCGCGTTTCCCTGATTCTGTGTATTAACATCTCGGACATTATCTTCAAAATCTGTGTTTACCCAGTTCCCGATAATGTGTCCTCCACAAACATCCTTATCACCGACGCGTTACCTGTCACTTTCGTTGGACCTGTGCATTTTCTATCAGTTCATCTAGTTTGCACTTTTCATTTTTGTTCCTGGTCGAGTTTCCGTACCTAAAAGACTTCATATTTTTCATACCTAAATATAAATCAAAACAATGACGAGTAGAGTTATTTCTCCCTCTGCCTATATTCAATTGTTTATCAATTTCTCATTTAGCACAAGATTTATTTTAATAAAGCGTATGGCACAAGTCTTTTACCATAGTTTCCTTCTAACACAAAACTAAACGAATCACAGAACGCAGTATAAAGCATATTAAATTTTTCATAGCATACATTGCATTTTATTTTTGAAGTAGACTGCGGATCTGTATGCATTTACGGCGTACAAAAATTTTCAAAAAATATTAGAACACGAAATTCAGTAGAATTTATCTGCAAAGACCATTGCCACTGGCACTAAGATTCTATTCGATTCCGCTCTCTTAAAATTTATCTCCAAAAATTAAAAATTGCATAAACATCTGCAGTCTATTAATCAGTTAAAGGTTACAAATAAAAATATTGCATCAGCTAATTCAATGCGCCCGTGTAATTTTGATAGACACGACTCAAGAGTTAATTCAACGCTAACAACAATCCAAAAAAATGGCTACGAGTCTGTCACATTAATTTCCTCCGAGGAAGATAATTTTCTCCGGACAGAAAGCATCGACGCTTTCTTCAAGCCGTGCACAAGTCATCGTTTCCAGCGAAACTCGGCGCGTCAGCGGCGGAATCGTCGTCATCAATTTCCAAATACCGTAGAAGGAACCGTCAAAAGGAAGGTAGAATCCTTTAGAGTCGGCTCCGTAGCCATCTTAGTCACGCGGTCGTTTTCGCATGACCCGTAAAAAAAGAATGCCTATCGCGAGAATCATCGTCGGAGCGTGTTCCGATCGGCATGATCGACCGGGGCCCTGGAAACATTTCCCCGATCATCGTGGTCATCTTCATCCGGCTGGATCTTTCGGCGAGGCGCGCAGCCCGGTGGCTACATCGGATTCCGAGCGGTACACCGGCGTCCTCTTTGTTGCCGATCGCTCACTGGTCTTCTCGGGGCCCTGTCTTTCGTCCGGATCGTAGCGCGCCGCAGACCGGGGCCTTTCCCGTGGAATTTTTCCACCACTCGATCATCCCGGTGGCTCGCGAAGGAGGCGATAGTCCATTGAATCGTCCAATGAAGCGATACCGCGAGATCTTGCTGGGCGGTGCCCGGGACGCTGGCGATGGCTCTCGAGTCCGGCGGGCCCCACTACGTGGCCCGACAGGACCCAGGACGCTGGGGTCCGTGGTGGGGGGATTGACATCGACTACTGTGCATTTCCCACGTGCCCTGGGAACCCCCGCGGCATCGTGTGGCCCCCGCTCTTTCGTTCTTGCACGCTCCTTCCACCTCCGCTTCCTCCCACACCTTCGTCAGCATCACTTTTTCTGGCCTCGGAGAGGCCCCGATAAAGACAAAGAGATCACCGCTCCCGCGGATCTTCTTCCGAGAATCGATCCACTTGATCCGCTTCCTCGCGTGGGCGATCGTCTCGGCTATATCTTTTTCGGCTATTTTCTCAAAGACCACCTAGTCTTTCGACTGTCTAGTCCCCGTCGACCGTTGAACAACGTACTAGCGCGGATGGTTCTAGGTCTTTTGGGACGCCAGAGGAAAAATCGAATGGCTAGAAATCATGCAAGCAAGAGACACGAGCGGACCCCGGTGGCTGGTTTCGGACGGCTACCTCCTTTGTACGCTGGCTCGGCTACCGCCCTCGCGGGGGGCAAGCATGCGACGAGGGCGAAAACGAAAAATCCGCGTGGAGGGTTAGGGGTCTGGGAGTGGGAAGATCGCTGTGAAAAGGGTCTTCGAAGAGGGATGATGCTTCGAGGCAACGGTTACGAGGGCGGTCCCACCGGACCGGTGGTAGGGATCGTGGAAGAGAGGGAGCAGGTTGAGGGACAGTTGGAGCAAGGGGAGGGCGGATGGGTACTCTCCCAGGAGCTCAGGAAGCCGCGTTGTCGAAGGATTTGTGAATAACCGCGCTGCTATTCGGCGACTGGCCAGACAAGGACGCCAACACCCGGCAGGATAAGGAGCAGCGCACGCTTCTCTTCCTCTTCTTTTAGACCCGCTCTCTTCCTTTTCCTTCGTCTGCTCCTGTTCCACCTCCGCGATCCTCCGACGCGCCGCGCCGCACTCTTCTGCTTCTCTTCACCACCACCACCACCATTACCATCACCATCACCATCACCATCACCACTACCAACAACCACCACCACGGCAGCGAGAGAGCGACCGCGCTCCTCGTTCAAGGAAGGAAGATCCTGGACCGTTTCTGGTAGAATCGAGAGGAGGCTCACACGGACAAACGACACGGCTTGTGGGCATCGGTGAGTCGGTTCGGTAGGGAGGTGTCTCCCGGTCCTCCAACCAGAAGAAGCGAGACGACGACGACGAAGGAGACCTTTGGCGGTTACACACCGCGTCCTACCGTCTTCTGGTGTGCCTACCTATTCGGGCTACCAGCGAACCGAGCAGGCAAACGGAGCTTCAGTCGACGCCGCGCACCCAAACGGTCCAGACCTGTCAGCCCGGAAGACAGCATCCCAATACACGATCCACTCAGAATCGATTTCGAGCAAAACCAGTTCGCCCGGCACATTTCTTCGCTCGAACGCGATATTCACGCAACGCAGTTTCGGTTCCGTATTCGAGGGATTCCTTGTGAGCTGTTGACACCACCTGGCCTAGCCCCCAACACCCTGAAGAACCAACGGCCCAGGAATTACGTCTGCCCGCTGATTTCTAACCGGTAAGTCTGACCATCGAGATTTTTTCAATCTTGCCCGCGTGGCCTTCTCCTCGGTTTTTGTATCGAAACGTGTACACACACTGTCGTCTATGTGTACAATCCCACGAATGATTCTCGGTTATTTATTACGACCCATTCGGAAAAGTGAAATCGAAAGTTTTGGTTGAGATTCATGTTAGATGCGATTTTCGTTTTTTCTCGTTTTTTCGAGTCGTTCGCTGGTTCGGATGTTCTCGTTTCGATGCGGAATTCAGTTGGGCATTGTTCAGAATCGATGTCAGGTGAGGAAAGTGAACGCGGTCGCAGTGATCGCGCGACTCTCGCGTGATATCTCATTGTGTCTCGGATCGAGCGGGCGGGAAAAGGTGTGGTCCACATTCGTTGATGCCTCTTCAGCCTTCGTGTTGACTGGCCCAAAACCGGTAGCGCTCCGGAGGGCGGTACACGGTAGCTGTTTCGCTTTCATTGGCTACCGGGCAAGACTTTCAGCTTAAATTTCATTCGTCGCTCGCGCGGAACACTTATGCGTGTGCCGCTCGACGCGTTTCGGCGAGATGGCCACTCGCACTCGATCGACCAGCGACTTTGTACTTCGACGTTTCTTGCGAGACTATTCGTTTGTGTACTGGGTGCAAGACTTTAGAAATTGATCGATACTGTACACCGCTGAATACTATCTTCCTTCACATTTTTATTTCGTGGAAAACGGTATTGTAGATTGAAAAATTATGGAAAAACTGATCTCGTTAGAGAAGACAGGTTTTTATTGGAGTATTGTGTTGCGACAGCACTTGAAGTTTATGTAAAAAATTGATAACGATCCAAATTAACCCTTTGCGCTCGGAGCTATTTTAACTCGAAAATTAAACATTTCTTTCGATCTAAAATAATTCCATTCTACATTAATTTTTTTAATTTTATGAATACGAAATTAATATAATACCTCACATAATACTTAAATATTTAGTAATTGATCACATACCAACATATTTAATAATAGAAATTAATTTATGTTATCGACGCACAGATGCGATCCAAAATCAAAGCTTTGTTTTGATTTTGGATCGAACCTGTGCGCCGATAACATAAACTAATTTCTATTTATTCGTTACGATCGACAAAACGGAATATTTATATTTAATAATACTCTAATAAGACTCTGAATCACCACTCGAGTACTAAGGGTTAAAAATTCTATGTATTGATCGTCGGATTTAGAAAATAGTAACAATTTTTGTGATCTTTTAGAAATTTGATTTATGAAATATCAATTATTCGTTAGCTACAATATTTTTTTAAGATCAATTGGACTTTTATAAGGTAGGGTCACACATTTCTTATCGATTAGCATCCTTGTAACAAAAGCATTATCGAATAGTATGGAAAGTAAAAGTTAGTATACAAGAAGATATTAACTGTAGACTTATAATCATTTCTCCTGGGAATCAAAAATCCTTAGAAGAAATCGTACACTCTTCCATCAGCTTCTAGTTGCCCTTAGAAAAAGCGAAACTCGAAAACCAATTATCAAAATGATAGTACAAAAGATGACACAATAATACATGTATAATATACATATATTACCTACACACAATAATAGTATAAGATGATAATATAAAAAATGTTAGAAAAATTGAGTCTTACTCATCAAATGAATTTGCAAAACAGAATGAACCGAATGAATCAATGATTAAAATATGTAAAAACTGCAAAGCAAATCAGTAATCCTTGCACTAGTTTAGTATCCTAAACACGAATACATTTCATCGACTCCTGAACCCAATCGAGTACACCAAGCCTAATTGTTCTCCAATTAATTGGAGACCTGGACCCATCAAACGTTCTCCAAAGTCCCAAGGTTGGAAAGTTTAGCCAGTTTCGCACCCTGGAGCTTCCGCTGCAACCGCCGATCACCATTGCAACCTTCGTGTTCGCCAGCGAAGGGTCCGCGTTCCCATTGGATGGTAGTGATGTGTCCCGTACAGGATCTTAGCCCTTCCCTGGCGGATTCCTCGTTGATCCGGCGAGTACTCCCCAGTACCAAGTCGATCCAGAGGAGGAGGGTGTGGTTCCCGTTGGTGGATGTCTATGGAGATTCAGTAGCGACTGGCCGAAAACCGGTAGTCAGGCGGTAGGGCGGTTCACAGTAGCTCCTCTTTGGTTGGCTACTGGCGAACGAACGAAGGCTACTGCTCCCTTCTTTATTCCTTCCATACATACGAGAACGGATGCACGCACGTCGAGCGAGCTTCTCGGTTGGCTCCACACCGTCCTCTCTTTGATTGGCTGCTTCTTCACCCGCGCCCTCCATCCTTCGTCCCGTTTTGCCCCGCGAAGTGACCGAGCGTAACCGCGGTGGCCCCTCTTCAACAACGGTCGCCGCGAGAACGGATTTCCTGATGAAAGACCGGCCTTGCGGTCGCGGATCCATAGTCCGAGTCGTTAGCGAGCCTCTGCCGGGTGTCGATCTTTAACCCTTTGCGGTCCGAAGGACTTTCTGTCTTTTATTTTAGAACTTGCTTCGACCTCGTGCCGTTCAATTATGTACCTTTGTTAGCGGTGTTATCGAAGGAGACACAGGGAATCAGTGGAAGATTTATGCAAAAGTTATTGTCGAGTCTGGGTCGAAACGGGATGGGTAACCCTTTGTGGGCGAGGGGCGCCGAATTGGTTGGCTAGCGCATCCATGCCAGTGAAACGGTTTAAGATTTACAATTAGCTGATTGAAATTGCAACATTCGCGGCATTTTTTCTATTGGCAGCTTGCGTTTGAATGATCAACGACATGCCACTGTCAATCGGTCAGAAATTTAGAATTTTTTATATTTTTCGTAGCTGTCTTCGAATTTTAACTCGAATGGGAACTCTGAGAGAGAGAGAGAGAGAGAGAGAGGCGCCACTAAAAATTGCTGTACTATTAGTACAAAGTATTCAAAATATTGTTTACATTATTAAATATGTCGGTATGTTCATAAAATTCATTAAAAGACGGAAGAAATGTTTAATTTTCAGGTTAAAGTACCTCCGAGTGCAAAGAGTAATGTGAATAGCAATGCCTGAAAGTGTATCGCACTCAACAACCTGGTTTCGTACAGTCAATTTTGAGATACTTCATGCAGAATAAAAATCGTTTGCATTAATTGCAAGTTATAGGAACCAGATACGAATTTATTTTCTCTCCTCAGTGGTTTTACTAAGTTGTAAGGAACGTATTGATACCATTGAGGTCTTGTACTAGTTTTAATATTTGAAATTACATCCATCCATTGTTGCCATAAGTGCATAGAACCCGCGGTCCCGTGGTCACACATCGTCCCTGGAGGATTTACATGGTCTTGTTTTATACTAGAAAATATATTCGACTTACCGAGATGTCAATTGAACATGTCTTTCTATTATCAGGAACGACAGATTAAATTTCTCAAATGATTTTAGACAATTGCAATAAACACTGTTTTTCTCTTCGGCCGCCATTTTTCTCCTGTACGATAAAATCCTTCGGCGATAAATTGACGAAAAGATGAGTTAACAAAGTTTTTATTCGATCTAGAAATTTTTCTATACTGATGACGTAGTGTAAAATTGTTCACAACGTTTACTGACAATAAATATACATAGAATATGCATTCTATGTACCTATGAAAAATATATGAAATTGGCAGAAGGGTATAAGATTCATATTTTTTTAATGTTCAAAAATGCATACCTACAATCATTTTAAATTGTTATGTTGCAAATGGTTTGTTTCATTTATTGTGCAGACAGCAACACATTTTAATGACGTAACTATACTGATCGTATTAATATCAGTTTATTAATATCATTTATAAAATGGAGAGTCACATCCAACCCCAGTTATTCAACCCGTTTTCATAAATTGGTTCATCAAAATTTGGACCTGCATGATTTAACTAATTTAACAACAACAAACATTTATATACAAACTTTGGATAACTATAATACTGCGATATTGATTTATTTAACAAAATTTTCCCAACTTTTATTACTCCCTGCTATTAATCCTGATTATTAGATAATTAATACAAACAAAAATTAATTTTGATCTTACCAGACGGTAAGAACCAAATAAAAACGTATTTCTTGTCTGAATAACTTCAATAAATTGAAACTAACATAACAGTACTCGTCATTTGATTCTTTAGTACATTATTTATTCATTTTTGTGGCATAAGTGCGTAAAATCCGCGTTCTACTAGTTATACTAAGGTTAAATTTAATGAAAATGTTAAAAATCTTGAAACGTATATCAATCCTTTAAACAATCAAATTCTTCGATCAAAATCCACAATAAAATAGCGGAAAAACTTCTGGAAAAAATCGGTCCTTTCCCTAAAATTCTGCGTCAGTTAGGGGCAGAAATGTGGTGCGTAAGCGATGCGAATCACGCCACGGGTTGCGGAGACCAACGCGAACAATAATTTTAGGCGCTGACAAGCGCGGACCTCCGATTCTGTTGAACGTGCTCGCGTTCACGAGTGAAGGATCATTCGAGGTCCTTAGAAGACGACAGCTTGATCGAATTGCGGGACGCGTGTCTAACAAGATTAAGAAATCGAATGCGCCGGTTCCCCGGCTTAATGCTATAATTGTATTCTCGTCGGAGCCCGGTTAAACAACTCCATTATTCTTCGCGACGGCTCGATCTTGTATTTTACAACCGAGAGGGACGTCACTCGCCGTTCTGTTGCAACTCCGAAACGACCGGGGACTAATTCGAGGGACAAATTTCGTGTACGTCCAATACGTCGTGATTCCCTCTTCTATTCGAAAGAAAGTACGTAGCATTTTCAAATTAAAAATCGAAGATAAAATTAAGGTATTTATTCGTATCGCACCGCTGCAAGAAAAGTGACACAAGTCAAAAAATGACAATTTTGAGGTTATGTCATTGAAAAATATGTATGAAAAGCGTCACATCTCTATCTCGCAATTTATAAAAAATACCTGAAATTTAAAAGAAGCTTAAACTATTTCAATATAAATTTTACAGTATTCTTTAAGTTGATTTTTCTCAAATGTTGCATTCTTGAGTTGTGTCACTTTTCTTGCGGGAGTGCGATATGTTTATTCAAGAACACGAGAAGTTACCTCGAAAATGTCGAAAAGTAATAGGACAAAATGGAAAATATTTTATTGAATAAATCTATGAATAAATATCCGAATTTTAGTTTTCAATTTTATAATAATTTACAAACGCTACGAACGTTCGTTCCAGCCTAATATTAACGAGATTTCAAAACGCACAATTCTTGCGCAATTCTTTTTATTTCGTGTCGAAGGACTCATAGATCTTCCCCGATGATACAGAGAGGATTCTAATATGTACATGACAACAGTGTTTTCGTGGGCTCGTCCTCTGGATCCCTTCGACATACTACGCGATCTTAAATGCGTGCTTTCACATACATCGCATTATCATACATTATCATACATTAACTTTGACCTCTTCATCGCGACACGCGAGCAGACGAACTTGCCGCTCGGCATAAGATTTGCTGTCATGGCGCTGGTAATGATAGACGTTCGGTCTGGGTCGGAGGAATATATTACAGTACGGCTGTAAGGCGAAATAACGTAAGTCACACGTTTTCACTTTCAAGATATTCCGGTTTAAAGCTCCAGGTGTGTCTATTCTTGGCTGTTTACTTTGCTGCTGTTTTCTGACCGATCGATTTCTCACCGGCATTTTCTCTCGAGTTCCATTTTTATGTTTCGAGCACTTTGTGGACTCACATCCTTCCAGAATGCGACACCTCGTGCTTAATATGAATAAATTAAAACAAATTTTTTGTACTTTTCTCATGATTTTTCAACAAAAATATTCTGTAAAATTCTGTTTCAATCCCTTTTCTTTTACAGTTACAATGATTAAAACGTCTTTATCATGAAAAATGTCGTAGAAGAGAAGAGAAAATTTATAGTTTTTGTATGGCTATATTTATTTTAATGCTTAAACATTCATTACAAACAAATCAAATTTCATTTCATCTAAAATGAAACTTTGATAAAAACTTGGATAAAATGAGACTTTGCTAAAAACGAGTCTGGCTCGTCAAAATACAGCAAAGGGTTAATTAGTTTTAGAGCTAAATGAGTTAAGAGTAATTCAAAACTGAACAGTGAATAGATACTTAAAACTTCGATCAAAAATATCTGGAGAATGGAAATATGTGAATTAAGTAAGATATTTCAAAAACATTGTTTAATTTTCGATTATTACGTGGTCAAAGTTTTAAGATTTATCTTATTCGAGAAAATATTGATGAAAAATGTTGTTTCTTAAAATTGTAAAAGAAGCAAACTGCAGGCGAGAAATTTTCAATTTATGATAGTAAATTGGATAACAGACAGCAGCATCAAAAGACTACACGAACTATAATGAAGATAATTACGATTTAGATTTATGGGCTCTAAAAAATTCTCACATTCTCATGCTAAGCAAAGTCAAGTAGCTCGAATGCATTTTAATCCAGATTCTTCGTCTCTGCTATCGATCATTATGAATCCGCCTAGTTTACATACAAGTTACTCAACTTCCGGTAATTTATGAAGATTGTACGATCGAACTAGGATATTAATTAGGCTGGAGGCAACGGACTTAATTACGAAGTCAATGTGCGCAGCTAATTTACACAGGATATTAATAAAAATCAAGTAGCAGTTTTAATCTCGAACCTCATATATCTTATAGTTTCTTTATCTCGATATGTTTTCAACCGTAACAAAATTGCACCGTCGAATGTAATTAGCTGTGGCTTGAAACATCTATTCTTTTTAATCCAACGATCGCCGGATCTCAAAAGCAAATTAAAACGTACACCAAATTTTTACAATTCTGACAGTTTTCTGTCAATTTTCAGACATTAAATAATTTGTGGCACCTTGACAAAAATATCTTATGATGTTACAACTTTACAGCTAAATTTATCGAGATTTTAATGCATTATTCAACGTTTTTAATCAAGCCATGCTGGATAATGCAGAGTGTAGCAAGCAATAATATTGTAGTAATTTACTTCTCCATTTTTCACCCAATAGCTCTAGAATTATGAACACTTCAAATGTGCCCATAATTATTAAAGTGGTCTAAATCACATATTTCTTGTTTCGAGATATTTAAAGGAAAAGGATATTAACACTAAATGAATTCCATATAATGTTGAAATAACAAGCACTATCCAATGGTTCATTTTTTATAATATCGTAAAAATTACATTGGATTAATTTAGTTTAAAGTAATGTCATGTGAAATAACTGATAAACTCATTTTTTGAGAGTATATTACCCTAAACGTTAGTTAGATCGTCTAGTTAGATCCTTGCTAATCATTACATACTAAATGTCTTCTATAAAACTTTGGAACCTACTTCTCTGAGCTCAAGGCATTGATTTTTTTCGACATTTATACCCAAGACAAATATTGGATTGGCAAGAAAGTAATTTCGGTATTTTAAGATTTTATTCATGCGATGAACTTTAATCAAAAAAATATTTTCTTATTTAGTCTTTTTGACAAAAGATCATCCAACAAAATGGAAAATATTTCATTCGTTAAAGTTCATTGCTTGATTAAAAAAAATGGGCTCTCCATTTCACCTCAAAATACCGAGATTACTTTCTTGCCAACCCAATAGTTAATAATTTAAGTAGACTGGAAAAATTATACAATTTACGTGCTACTTTCGTAACCCTGTGTCACAATAAAAGTAAAGTAAGTGCTAAGGGTTAATAATTATAATTGAAAGTTAACCTGTTCGCTACCACCGTCACAAGTATGTGACATCCATAGTCTGACAGTTCACCTAAAAACAGTAAAATTAATTTTATGCACATCGTTGTTTAAAGTCATAGTAGAATGCATAATTTTCAGAGAATCTGTGACTTCCTTCTGCTAAACCGTTTTAATAATTCAAAATTGGGTACGTTGCATTTAATAAAACGTTCGAACAAGGAAAGTAAGCAACGAAACAAATGCTGGTAGCGAACGTGTTAATACAACAACATTTTCAAATTACTGGACCAGTTTCATAGTTTCACTGTCGAGTCAAGTGGATAGTTGAAGAGTGAAATGGGTGTCGGAGAGTCTCGTCAGTAAATCACAATGAGCTTCAGGTTTCTTTCAAGTGCCCTCAAGTCAAGTGGCTCGGTGTTGAAGAGCGAACGAGTGCGTTTCAAACATCTTCGACTAAGCTTTTCGAAAATCTGTGGAATTTATCCGAGCCACCATTGTCGGAATACTCAGTTTATCGAACTCGCGACCGAGCTCTCATTAAGCGAGCTAACTAAACCGCGAATCTTTATGGAAAATTAACTTGAAGCCGAACAGAAATGTCTTTCTATGTTCAATAATTTTAGTTCAAAACGATATTCTTAACACTAAACCTACCATGACCGGTCAAAATGACTGGTTCCAGATTTATCATTTTACAATTATTGAAATAATAAAAATGATTTTATAAGAATTGATTGTATAAATATTTTTAGTGGAACACGTATTATTATAGGAGCCTCACAAAATCCAAATAAAATCAATCTTGTCATTTTTAATAACTAGACTGCGGGTATTAATGCAAAATAAAAATGTTTTGCATTGATTGTGGGAAACAGGAATAACATAAAAATTGATTTCATCCCTTAACATCTTTGATATATTAAAAGCAACATTACCACATTTTTGAATTTTTAAAATCTTTAACTGTTTTATATTTCGCCCAACCAATTTTTCCATAAATGCATAAAAGATCCGCAGTCTATTAATAACATAATAATAAGAGAACATTTACCAGTTAAGAATGCGCCTTCTCATTTTATAATAATGAAAGATGGGGTTCTTCAGTAGTCAAGAGCGCTAGATAAAAAATCAATTTAGGCCACGATCGTCCTAGAAAGTCCCATTTTTACGTTTACGAGGTGCAATTTGCATTATTCGGCAGCATGTAGCTGTCGCATCTTTATGAAAATACCTACAGTAGCGGACAAAGACGATAATCGTATTTTTTAAATTTTCAATATAGGCCCACCTAAAAAAGTTAAAAATTCAACTTTTAGTATTTTTTCAACAATTCCGATCAATTGCAATTTTTGAAAAAATTTCTTTTCACATCCTTTAGTAAACTAATTGCTCTAGCTTCCCAAAAAAGTTCAAATCGTATAGTACAATATTAATAAAGTTATCGTCTTCTTTAGAGCGGTCTTAAACTTTTGTCCGCTACTGTACATGCGCAGCAGTATGCTTCCGAATAATGCAACTTATGCCTTGTAAACGTACAAATAGGACTTTTGAAGACAATCGCGACTTAGATTGATCTTCTATCTAGCACTTTTGACTACTGAAATACCTCATCTGTGCATTATCGAGTCTAAAACGAGTCTATCCCCTTAAACTCTTCCGATCTTTTCGAACGTCGTATGAGAAGCAGACGACGACCAATCCGAGGACAGAATGTACAGTCATGTGATCAGTGGAGCTCCAGTCAAGTGGACAGCTCGGTGTTGAAGAGCGAGATCGACGGGTGGCAGCACGTCATCTCGGAGTTAGCGTGATGAGGATGGAAAGCGGAGCAAAAAAGCGGCTATAGCAGACTCTCGCGCGTAACACGCAGCTCCGATTAGGCCCCACCGCCGTTAGGCAGCCTAACCAACCAGGATACGCCCAGCCACGCTTATTACTCATTCGGACACGCCACTTTATTCGAGCGTGCGCCGTGTGCTTACCTTGCGCTACCAGTAGCACCGGACGTGGCTCCTGCACAATGGCCGCGCTACACCGCGCGATTGGACCCCGGGGGCCTTTTTTATTGCTGCCTTCTCCACTCCGCGGGACCACTTCTTTTCGACTACCGGTCAAGAACTGAGCCACTTCACGTGCTGCTTTCATTTGGTCACGCTTCTGATTGATCCGAGCCCTTCCGCGTTCCCGCAACCCGTCCAACGAATGCCACGCGTTTCACCAAGATTCTCGGAAGACGCCGCCGCTTCGGACACCGTGCTCCAGTTTCGTTTTATACCCCTTTAATCCATGGACTCGTCCCACTTCGCGTATCTGGTCTAGCTGATTGTAGAATTGCTCCGCCGAGACGGTGACGCCCATTTCCCGCTGTTCTACATTTTTCATAGCACAGCGGTGGCTCTACTGGAACGTTCCAGTTGTTTCGAGAAATGTCCACGGTTTGTGAACAAAGATGTTTTAATGGGGCGGGTTAATTTCTATTCGTTCGACGCGGTCGCTGCTAGAATTTGCTTCAGCGACTGCCTTCGTAGCTACGTTGTTCTATCGAATGCAATTTATTCACTTGTCTCTAGATTTTTCATGGTTTGGCTCTCGTGGAAATCTCCAGAGTTGGTGAACACTGTACAGGTTTTTCTTCTCGCTTTTAGAATAAATTGTTTAAAGATGTTTAAGGTTTTTTAATAGGGGCGGGATCATTTCTATTTGATCAACACGATCGCTGGCTATATTATTAAATGCAATATACTCTCTTGTAAAATCCGAGGATATTGTAGAAAAGCTAGAAATTCTTCAAAGAGCATGCTACGCATTGCAAATTTAAATAACGACGCGCGTATTACAAATTACATTATACGAATAGCGTAATATTAGCTTTGAAACTTCGCGTAAAAAGGTGTATATTCAAATTCTGTACCCTTGACCACCAAGATCATTAGATAAATGATCAGAGGTCAATGATCATTTTAGAGTGTGCACCTTCAGCGGTGAAGGGAAAGTTCTATTCTCCAAATTGAACGGTATGTTTGTTAGCTATGACGATAATTGCGATGGCTGAATGAAATTAACAGTGACGGGTACTGAATACCAAGTTATTCATTCCTCAAATTTATTCGCGATTGTCTGAACCTTCATATTGCACGACAGTTAACAGAAATGAATGTGGGCTTTATTGTCGTCGAAACCTGTTTGATAATCCAAAGTTTACATCAATTAAGTCAACGGAGTAATCACTGCGTTAAATTGTAACGTTCGAGTTACTGTAAAGTTACATTACCGTGGAATCTATCGAACTCGTGACCGAAGTCTCATTAGGCGAACTAACTAAGCTGTGGATCTTTATGGAACATTGTCAACTAAAAATGTCTTGCTATCTTTAATCATTTTAATTGGAAATACTATTCTTAAAGTCTTCTGATCTTACCGTTTCAAATTTCGTGTACTCATTTTGATTAGAAATGCATAAAATCCACTCACAACATTCGCATTGCTAACACCAAACGGTTTCTGCTTTTTTATTTCACAATTATTGAAATTATAATAATGTTTTTACTGGAAATGATGATACACATTTTTGTATCCCAGCACACAGTAAAATCACAGAAAATCTATTGGGTTGGCAAATAAGAGTTCATTCGGTTTTTTACAGTGGAATAAATCACAAAAACCGAACGAACTTATTTGCCAACCCAATACATAAATTGTATGTCATTTTCATAAGGTAACACATTCAGATTTAGTCTTAACAGCTGAGAAACCCTATGGAATGAAATAAATGAGTACAAATCCAGTTACACTAACATTAATTTCAATTGCACAAGAATCCGAACGATCCAATCAAATGGTCGTGGATCGAATCACCGATGCAATTTTTCTGTACGGTAATTTGACAGTGAACACGTCAATCGAACGCAAGTCGCAACTTGTCATCCTCTCGGTTGGTCCATAATCCCAAGAATCTCTATTGCCCGAGGGATTTGTAAAAGCGACTAACCATCAGCAATGCTCCTCCTTTGACTGAAAACTCCGATCTCGCCGGAGCCGTTCAGTTTTCCAGAATAGTCGGTGAAAAGAGAGGATCGCGAACCGAGGCGATCGTGGCTGGAGCGAGATGCTCTGCCGTGGATCGATCCGAAAAATCATTGCTCCTTTATTTCCCGCAGGTAGAGAGAGGTACGAGGATCCACGCACGAGGGGGTACAGCCGGAGTGATCTCACTCCCAGAAGTTAGCCGGTCGGGACTAGGTTTGCGCGGGAGGAGAAGAGCGACACACGCACACGGCCAGCAGCCAGAGAGACAGACGAACACGGACACGGTCACAGACACTCCAACCAGAAAGAGAGAGAGAAACGCACACAAGAGTAGTCGACGAGAGAGGGATCCCAGGAGGAACCCCGTCGAAACGAGAGAGAGAAAGAGAACGGTGAAAGAGCGAGAGAGGCAGGAGAGCAGGCTGAGAACCGGTGGAGGGAGTGACTCGAGGCGTTAGCAGGACCGTGAGAGAGGAGGTAGAGGGAAAGGAGACAGAGAGTCGACCAAGAGAAGGAGCGGTGGGAATTTATAAGGATGTTCGCGATAATGCCGATGGAGACAGAGGGGCACGGCAGGGAGTTCGGCCGCCGGCAGAAGATGCGCGCCAAGTGCACGGTAGAGTTCGTCTGCAAGTACTGCCAGCGGCGCTTCACGAAGCCCTATAACCTCATGATCCACGAGCGCAGCCATAAGGACGACGTGACCTTCACTTGCGAGGTCTGCGGAAAGTCCTTCAAGCGGCAGGACAACCTCAAGCAGCACAGGTACCATTTCTTTTTTCTCTCTTCCGTTCGAACAACGTATATACCATAGATTCTAGTATACATATATCGTTATTATTGTTATTATCAGTATTGTTTTTTTTTGTTTGTTGTCGAGCCTCTTCTAATTTGCCGCTCGGCGACGGGACCAGTCTCCCCGGAGTCGATTCGCACGGCCAGACATTGATTAGACGGGGATTGTGTCCTCTTTTTAGCCTCATCTGTGCGCGCAGAGTTAATAGTGCAGCCTTCTCTCACACCCCCACCCCCTATCCTTTGTTTTCCTTTTTCTTTTGTTTGTTTGTTTAATGGGTTGAATTCTCGGTCGCTCGTAAATTTTTTCCCTCCTCCTCCCCCCTGTTCCCCCCGCGTGTGCACACGCGGCTGACGGGTTATGAATGAATCCGTGCCAGGCCCGAAAGGTCATACTGTGCTGCTCGCGTCCGACAGGCTCGCAGGAGGCTGCCGCGACTACTTGACGGATGATAGATCGCATAGTGAAGTTCAATGTGACCGGCCGGAGCCACGCCAAACCGTTCTTGTCAATGTCTTGCCGATCGGGCCCGATTTTCGGGACTGGACCCGGCCCTCCCGCTCGTTACGACCCGTTCGACGAATCATCAATGTTACCATTGTGTCTGTGCTCCGTTCGTGTTCCGTCGCTCGACCGAGTGTGCCGCGCGCAAACGAGATCGACGATCGGTTGACAGAACGTTCAATGTTGTCCGTCGTTTTCCGAAAAAAATCTTGATGCCGTTTCGTCGGAGCAAACGGTTTGACAGCTGCTACAAGTGCTCGCGATCGTGCTCCACGCGCCGCACGCGGAACCCGTCGCTTCCTGTCGGTTTGCAATTCTGTCTTACTACATCTCGCCTGTCGGAAGTTGAGAATATTGTGTTTGATCGGAAGGAAGTTCACAAGTGCCGAATGTCAAGCCTGGTAATTCTTGCAAAATCGAGATTATTTTATCAATGAAATTTGGAACTTTGGAAGATTTTCTTAAGATCTACTTTAGCTTTTATTGCTCTTGCGTCAAATCGTGCTCTCCTGTAAAATTTGCACTTTATGTCATCCAACGTTGTTCCAGATAACAGTTTTATTATTGGATTACGAGTATTAATTATTGAATTAATAATTCACACGTTGGAGAACAGTAAAAGCTACAATTAGATCTTAAGGAAATCTCACATCCAACTTATTGTTACTTCAACTGCTTTGCATTCTGAAACTCCTAGCAAAATTCAATTTGAATATTGGCTCTAAACCTAGATTAGTGTTGAGCATACGTGATTGACGTGACGGTGTTGATAATTCTGTATTAAAAATAATATTGAAAGGCATAGCAAAGTTGTTCATATATCATTGAAATTGCTGCTAGTGTTGAGAGATTATTTGAGGAATTATTATCTAGAATTTGCAACAGTGAGTTCTTAAAATATTTATTAATATAATAACCTCAAACTTTTGTTCAACTGTTGATATAGTTATGAATAGACAGCGGATCTTTATGCAAAATAGTAATTTGCTACCTCGATCGCAACAAACTGGGGTGAAATAGAAATTTTCTTTACAGTTCCAGCGATTAAAACGTCTTTATCCCCAAAAACTTCGTGAAAGGGAAAAGAAAATTTCTATTTTTTGTATGGCTACATTTATTTTAATTTTTAAAAAGAAACGCGCAACATTCATATTTATTAAACTTTGTTAAAATCTTCAGGACGAGTCTGACTCGTTAAAATACGGCAAGAGGTTAATATTTTTAATAAGCTACAAGTAATGTAACAGTATTTTTTAATTCTTCTAACGTTTTCACTGTTTTAAATTATACCTACCCATTTTTCTAAAAAAATGCATAAAATCCGCTGTCTAGTTATGAAGCAGTAGCTATATGTATTCCTTCAATAACTAAATTGAAAATGTATCAAAAATTTCATTCGGAAATGCCAGCAAGTAATTATTAGACAGCGGATCTTTATGGAAAATAAAAATGTTCTACCTGAATTACAAGAAACTGGAAAATAGAAACTTATTTTCTTTCTTAATATTTTTAATAGTTTGAAAATGATAGGACTGTATCTATAATTCTTCTAATTTTTATACTGTTTCAAATTACACCTAAACATTGTTGTCATGAATGCATAAAAATCCGCTGTCCAGTAATTATACTTCGTTTGTAAAAGTAACACTACGGAACACAATTTGTGAACTTCCGATAGGCGACGTGTAAATAACGGTTTTTAAGGGTTCGGTTGAACAATTTGTTGTGTCAATTTTTCGGATTCGACTGGCAAATTTGCACCTAAGATTCCGTAGACCGGTCCAGTTCATAAAACTTTACGAGACGGTTTTTGTTCTGAACTATCGGGTGGTGGATTTTAAACTAGCCGAGTGTATATCGCGTATTGACATAAGCAAACAAGAATAAACGTCACTCCGAAAACTGGTCAGGTCACTGATACGAGTTCTAGCGAGGTAGGAAACGATCGTTTGTCGGAGACAATACGTTAGAGCCTCTCGTATCCGAATTAATAGGTAGACATCATGATTCTTGGGTGTTGAAATTTCAAAATAAAAATGGATGTTGTTTATCTGAACAGGATTTATAACAATTGGCAGTTGAACGTCCCAGATAGCATACGACGTCTTAAAGACGTCCATTTTACAGTTTCAATTCCAATTCCAGTTTCAATTCCAATTTTAATTTCAATTTTTATTCTGATTTTAATGATAATTGTTATTTTTATTACACTTTTTATGTCAATTCCACATTCGTTCTTCTAATAAAGCTATTTATTGGTTTAACTTTAAATTCGTTTTTGTCGAAATCTGTTTTTACTCTTCCTTCTTTTATTTTAATTAACATTTATGCACCTTTAAGACTTCTTGAAGTTTTAAAGACCTCCCGAATATCCTACAAACGTATCCTGAACATCTCTTAGACATTAAACAAAGGCATGTTTAAGACGTACCGTTTTCTAACAGAATACGTTCAGGAGACGTTCGGAAGACGGTCGTAGGACATCTTTGAGACGTCTGAATGTCCAATTGCATTGTGCTATCTGGGATGACAGTTCTATAAATGATCTATAACATTGAATCAATATGAATATTATTTCATTTGCAAGAAATATGTTAATCACTTTAGAAATATATTTTTTGATTGCTAAATTACATCACTACCTTCATTTATAATAATATTATGAATATTCATTTGCAAGAAATATTTATTACTTAAGAAATATATCCACGTTATTAATATTTAATTGTTTAAGTAAATTTATAATAAAAGCAGAATTCTTTTTAATTCTAACAAACTACTAAGGAAATAACCCTGATAGGAACAATTGAGAAAGAAATCGTAAACATAAATAATTGTTTTACGCTATATCGAAGTTTTAAATTACCGATTGGAGTTTAAGAGAGTGTTCAGACGATTAGACTATTATTTACTTTAATTTAAAGTAACTAGACTAAAGTTATTAGACTAAAATTTACTTTAATTTAATTGATATATTAAATAGTCTTGGAATAGGTATCCAAAAACTGCAGTAAAAACTAAAAATAACAGTCAAAGATTTACATTTTAAACATTTGTATGATTCTTTTAAGTCACAGGGATCATTTAAAATATTTATTAACTATCAATAGGTAGAGAGATAGTTACTAACAATCTCCAACATTATAGTATTCGAATACGAGAGACCCTAATAGCTATTCATCCAACAAAAGACGTTTTAATAGACAAACAATTTTCCTTGTCGAATACCAACGATCGGAGTACAGACCATTAAGAAAAACAAAAATGTTTATAGCATGGTTTACGAATGTACAGTGTCGCTTGAAACATTGAGATCATACAATCTGTAGAAAAAATAATCTGCATCAATAAATTTCGGCATCCAAAGCATAATTAAAACAAGAATCATGACACGTTGAAAATTATTTTCTTGCAGCACATTCATAAATATTGATTGTAATTGATTGTAATATTGATAAGTACTAAACGTTCCACGCAGAATAGTCGTGGCATTATTTCATCTGCTTGCGATTTTTCAAATGTTCTACTAATTCTTACATCCTTTACTGCACAAGAATTTTCGCCAAGCAAAACTGATTTATGCGAAGCACCGGAAACCTTTTATCGAAAAGGTTCGATAAAATACTCGAGAAAATCTAGTTGCAGCGATTTTGAGGTTCAATTATTTGATGTTCAATTAATTGAAGTTCAATTATATGAGATTCAATTAATTGAGGTTTAATTATTTGAGGTTCAATTATTTGAGGTTTAATTATTTTATATTCAATTATTTGAGGTTCAATTAATTGAGGTTCAATTATTTGATGTTCAATTAATCGAGGTTCAATTAAAGATCAAAGTTCGCTGGTAAAATTCTCGACTTAAGTGAACGTTACAACTTCTCTGAGGCCACCTGGAAGTTTCATATAAATAACGAGTCGATTAAATTGAAAGACCGAAGTCGCGGTTAAAGACCGACCACATATCACTCTCGCGATCCGTCGGTCGTCGACGATAGGCCATTGGTAGAGAAAAACAGCTTTTGAAACAACAGTGACACATAAAATACAATCATGATATTCGTGGGCCTATCATATCGATAATTAATTACGGCTGCGAATGCAAATTATGTTCGTTCCTCTGCGTTACTATTTCCAAAGGCAGCAACTCGTTTCCACAGTGAATCTCCCTGACTTCGTTCTCATAAGCGAAATGACTTTTTGTGGTTCTTTCGTCGACATAAAGTCGACGATTTTACGGAATAATTTTAAATAATTTCTAGACTTTAATGGTAAAGTTTGCCGGTGCAACCAATTCTCGGCCGAATCTGGGTGATCAATTATGCAAATGTGGGAAGAAAGTTTTTTTATATGTCTGTAATAAATAATGAGAACGTTACCGTTGTTTTTTTACCGTTCGCGGCGAGGAAATGTTTGTTAAAACGCAATTAATTACCGTGAAGAATGCAACGAGTTGTTGAAAAAGTATGTTGTACGTTTTTCAAAGTTTTTAGAAATTAATGTGACAATGTGAAGTGCAGATCTTTATGCAAAATAAAAATTGTCTGCATTTGTTGCAAGAAATAGAAACCATTTAGGAACTCTGTCTTTAGTCATTTTTGTATCGACACTTTTCAATTTAAAAAATTTAATACTGTTTTAAACAGCAACTGCTGAATTTTGATATAAATGCATAAAAAATCCGCTGTCCATTTATAATTATTTACCAAAAATTGTAACAGTTCAAATTAATTTTTACATTAACAAATTTGTACATATAAATTGGACATTTATAAACATTTTTAGAAGATTCTGCTTTACATTGTACTTTACCTGTTCACCTTTGCAATGAATGGATAAAATCTGCAGTCTATATAATTATTATATTTAGAAATTAAATAAATGCATACAGGGTAGGTCATGACAACAAGATAACAAAAATGTAAAAAAACACAGTGAACCATTTTGTTATGTTCAGACAGGAAATAACTATTATTTGTTTCAGAACAATATAATGAAATAAACATAAGCATTCTAGCTTTTTAGTAGATTTCCCATCAAGCAATTAAAAAAACAATTTTACTGATAGATCAACAATTTTCACTGTTTCAAATGCATCTAGAGATTGTGCTTAAATCTGACATAAATCTCGTTGTCACATTTGAACTTCAGGAACAAAGAGAAATATCGTTGCTCTTCGAAAAATATAACGAATAAACGCAAACATTCCTGGCCTCCGACAAATTTAGATTTCCCAACAACTTTAAAATAAATCTTCCCATTTTTGTAGACAAATTTTAAGAAAGTGGAATGATATAAAATCCTATTTTTAATGGCAACAGCCTTTGTAGATCAAAAACAACTAAAAATTGTACAGAATTCTATCAAATTTTATATTCTAGCCTTCTTTGAACATTTTCATAAGCCATAAATGCATAAAAATCCGCAATCTAATCATCAATTTTGACTATTTAAAATTTCTGCAGAGAACGATCTTGCATGTACACGAACTTCAGCCACAAAAAGGAATTGCATTTCAGTAGATTTCCCATAAATCGGACTTCCACAATCTCGAAAACAATTTTCATTGTTTCAAATGCATCTAGAACTCCAGGAACAAAAAGAAATATCGTTGTTCTTAGAAAAATATGACGATCTTGGCAGCTTTAAAATCAATTTCAGCAATAGATGATTCTTCCCTACCTAAAATTTATGAGCAAAACTTGCAGAAATCGTCTGAAAGAGATAATGCTGGCATGTAATGTCTTCATGCGAATACGGTTACCAGTTTGTCGAACCTTTTCGCACCTAACTGGCCTCTCGCGAAGTTGTAACGTGTCACGTTCTCGGTCTGTTTCCGACGAAGAGCGCGGAACAGTCCGAAAGAAGAACGGCGGGAGTATCGGCGAAGATCCGCAAACTTCACACCCCTTTCGCCTGCGTCCGAAGCACTTTGAAGATCGGTCTGGACCATAAATCAGTCGCAAATAATGCTGCCTGTGCGCGCGCGGAACGTGCGAGCGAGCGCGACGCGAGCATGAGCGCGCGAGCGTGCGCGCGCGTGAACGCGGTCGAACGAGCGAGCAATAAAATAAATCTTCGATACTGGTGGATACTAATGGATACCTTGTATGTAACGGCGGTGGTCTTGTTTTCTGTTCTGTTGTAGATGTGGGTGGCGGTGAGCGGGAGCTCTGAACCTCCTGCACCTTGACACACACACAATGTACACGCAACAACATCAACATCATCAACAACAACTAAAAATTACAACATCAACAACAGTCTATTACAACAGAAAATTAATAACCACGTTTTACGTTCGTCGTTAGATCTTCCTTTTTTTCGTATTTTTTTTCTTGTCTAGTTGTGTTTTTTTTATATTCTTCAATCTGTTTGGTTAACTTCGTTGACTCCTCTTTGCACCGCTCTCCCGGTCACGACGACAATACTGATCGACGATCGAGTACTATTATCGTGTACCGCCACCACGAAAATGGAAAAGAAAAATAGCCCAGCATGCCAAGCTCTGTTGATCACCACGTTCACTTCTTCTTCTTCTCTTCGGTTACTTCTTCTTCTTCTTCTTCGTCTGTTGCTACAATCTACGATCACCTTACGCCGCCTTCTACATCTACTGATACTAACAACAACGAAAGAATAGCGCTCACGAAACACACCCCTCTCGCTCTCGCGAAGCGGTTAGAGATTGTTTTTTTGCTAGATTGGAGGAGAAAGTGAGAGGGAGGAAGCAGAGGGTTTCCTTGAAGAGTAACTTTCCTCATCTTCCGATTTCTACCATCTTTGTTCCAGGAGCATACACTCTGTTCCCTACAAGGGCTCCAACGGCTACTCAAATGGCTATTCGAATGGCTACTCTAGGTATTAGAAGCCATCCGGCCACGTAATGTCCTGAACATCCTGTAGACGCGCGTTTCTCTGCTTCTGATTTAGGCTATTTTCGAATCGCACGGTCCCGTCGAACAGTTCTTGGAATTTACCCGCGAAAATCGGACACGTCGGCTCGCTGATGCGCGAACGCAAATTCCAGTATTTTCGAGAATGTTCAAAGTAGACTTCAGCACATCTGTAGTTCGAGGATGAAGCAAAATGTAAATTGAAAGTAGTGTCTCACGAAAATTGCGTTTGTAGCGTCTACGAGCTGGAAAAGCGAAGATTAGTTCCACATATTAACGATGGAAAGTATTCAACGACTGATTAGCGATAAATTATTTGCGAGGAGGACGAAGTCGTTTACTTTAGAGCAGCCCAAACGCGGAAATCAAAGTAAACATTTTCAAAAACGCTCTCACACGCTATCGAAACACAGCGTTGCTCGTGTTATCAGTTTAATAGACTAAAAACGTTTGTAAATAGGATCACCAGCCCAAAGTGTGCAAGGTGTTCGACGCGATGTCGCGAACAGTATTTAACGTTGAAATTTCAAGAACTAGTTGACGTCGCCATGCGCCTATCCTGTCCGAAGTCCGTCTGTCGATTCTCCGAGCCCGTCGATCACTCGTCTTTTACACACCAGGCCTTCCGAGTCGCAAGTGAAAATCAATTCCGTGGATTCTGATCGTCTCCTCGCCTATCAACCTCGCCTATCAACCTCGCTTCTCGCTCCTCCATTCCGCTTCGTCGAGTTTCTCGCTTCTGCCATTTTCCTGTACTCCGAGCCTAGACACCTAGACGTTAGCCACGTTAGCAAGTCGATGGAGACTGCGACAAAGAGATAGAAACGAGATCGACGGTACTGCGACTCGTAAAAAAACTCGTCCCGTTTCCCGGGACTCCGAGGACTCCCATTGGCCTAATCGGGATTCCCAACGCAGCCGGAAGATCGCCCGGAAGACCGCCCGGAAGCCTGGAGCACTCCCTGGGAATCGACGCCCACGATGACTTCCCTCAACTCCATCATTATCGGTCCCATCAAGTTAGAAGACAGTCCATGTTTCGAGATTAAAGCTGTTTCGTGAAGAATTTTGGGCATTAATCCGTCGAACAGCGTTTCCATGTAACTCCATCATGAACTAGTTGGAAAGAGGATAGAAGGCAGTCTACACTCCTTGGTTTGTTTCGAGGAGGTTGAAACTGTTTGAAGAATAATTTCGTAACTCTACGATAATCTGTCCAACAAGAAGAGTGATAGAGGACTGCTTGTGTTCTTTGTTTCGAAGAAGTTGGAGCTGTTCGGGGAAGAATTTCGGGCATTTATCAGCGGAGCCGCCTCGCAGAAAGGAAAGTCACGTTGTTAACGGGCGGCAACGGAACAAATCCGAGCTACACTGGGAGATCAGATCTCGTTATCAGCGACACGTTCGAACGCGCCAACTATCCGACCAGTTCCGTTATCTCGAAAAAATCTACTCGCTCACGGTTCCTGCTTTCTTCCGCGGCACGCCACCGGTAACAGCTTAATCATGGAAACCAGGCCCGACGCGACCATGGGAACGGAGCAACGAGGCCAAGGTCAGAAGAAAAGGATTCACGCTTTCATCAGTGACATCCTCGAGCGTTTTTGAGTCCGCCGAACCTCTGAAAACTTGGCTGTCTCCCGAGCAACTTTGTTGGTTTGGTAAAAACGTCTCGAGATTTTGAGATTCGTGGAAGATCGACCAAGCGAGAGACAGTTCGAACGAGTATGGGAAGAAGCCAGCGATTAGATCAGTGGGACAGGCCTGTCAAGCGTCGGAAGACATCGTAATCGAATTTCAATATCAAAGCGGCCTGGCGATCGGGTTTAGCGGCCCCCGGAAGCGGTTAATTTGTATTCAAGGATAGAGAGGATAGGAACCTTGTCAACGGTGTTCGAGAGCGAGGACCTCGGGGCTAGAGAGCCAAATTGATCCTCGTAATGACCCGCTTCAAAGATGCTGCCGAGGACCCGGTGCTACCGTTGGGACCACGCCCAGGCCCGGAGCGACGCGTTCCTGGGCTCACCTGGATCCCGATCATCAGGCCAACTAGTCCCTGCACTCCAATTTCACCTAGGGGACTCGATGCGAATTGGTTCTTGCGGACGAATCAGTATCGCGGCGGAGCTAACGCTATAGCTCCTCCATAGAGACGCGACCAGGCGACCTTGGAGCCGTGAAACAAGGCGGGTCCGCTGACGCAAATACCAGTCAGCTGGGATCGGTTTCCACTGGATGAACCGTCGGATCCGTGTGTCTCCACGCGAGATCGAGGAGACACGGGCTCGCTCGATCAGAACGGCATGATCGATCGATCGCGCCAGCTCCTCCGCGATCCGTACCCGTGGTCGCACCCTTCTCGCCTGTATCCCGAGACCTTCCGACAAGCACCGTGGAAAACAGTCGACAGGAAAAACGAGCCGCTCGTCAATGCATTCTTGATGGAACGGCAACCGTGTTGCGGACCTATCGGAAATGATCGACTAGGTAACTCCTGGCATATTGATTATGCGCTTCATTTTCCGGCGATTGGTAAAAGCCCGTATTTCGATGATCGGTGTAATTGGGAATGTGTTCTTGTAAGGCAACGCGCTTTTAATCTTGTTTTAGTCTTTGAGGCTGACACTTTAAGTTAGCGACATTATTAATTTCGTAAATTGAAGGCTTTTGTTTGATACGGGATCTATGAAGCACTAAAGACATCAAGACTGTGTTTTTGGTAGATTTTTTGTTTGTTTGAATATGTTTTTATATAAACATTTTAAAAGAGAGTTTGCGTTAATGAGGATGACTTCTTGGTTTGCCATTGAAATTGTTATTATTACGAGGAAATTAATTAAGAATTCCTTACTATGATTTATAGATTTTTAAACACTGAACTAATTCTTATTCAGGCATATATTACAATGCACGTCAAATTTAATATTAACAGAAGTAGATCTGGGGTTAAATGTAAATTCATGTTTTCAATCATCGAATAGCAAGTGATTTCAGACAAATGTGAAATTAAATAAATATTTTGAGGATGTAATAGAAATTAAATTTAGTGTGGAACTTTCTAACATCATAATTTACAGTAAACAAATAATTGTGACAATAGCATTCAACATTCAATCAAACATAGCCATTGAATTAAAGTGTCTCTAAATTTGTCGTAGTAAAGTTGAAAAGTGTATGATAACAGAAATTATAGTACATAGAAGCATACTATTATAACAAACGTTTTCTAGACATTTTATTTCATATTAATATAATCACAGTTTACATTGTGCATTTTTTAATGAACTTTAAAATAGAAATGCAATATTGTTTTCTATTTTGAAGATGGATTTCAATGGTGATTCTATTTTGAGGATGGATTTCAATTATGCTAGATTTTTCAAAACATGATTAACAGCGTTTTGCATTACTATGGCAAGAGTTAGATGTATGCTGCTGCTCAAAGTAGTTCCTCACCGATTTTCACAATGAAAATATTGCCGGATGTCAATTATATTTTTATTAAAACTGCAATTACGTGACCAAGTAAATGACATAGTGTTGGAGTAGCCTCTTACTATTTTGAGCAGACCAAAATCACAAAACACAGGCTCGATCAATTCATTCCAACGAGCTTATGGGATTATTTGAAAGGATATTAACATTCCCACAAAGATTATCTAAACAAACCGCCCAAGGAAACAATTACAATTTTCAGTTTCAATTCTCTAGAAATTTCAAAAATAATTACTAGACTGCGGATTTTATGTATTTATCACTAAACTGGATTGACCAAATACGAAACTGAAAGTAGAAAAATGTTAGTAAAATTATTGAAAGAGCAAATACATATTTTCACGTCACTTTTTTACAATTGATTTGGGCAATTTTTATTTTGCATAAAAATACGCAGTCTAACTATTACACAGCGATTATCAATGTTTCAGCAAAGGAGTTACTTTCCAAGACGACGCAATAACTATTTATCAAAAATCGAAACCACTTTCTCCATCGTTTCAATCAAATCTGCGAAAATTCGACTGTCTCCAATATTGTAAAAAGTCCCTTACACTTTCCGAGAAAAAGAGAGAGAGAGAATGAGAGAGTGAGAGAGAGAGGGGAGAAAAAGGAGCGATACGCGCGGCACACGTTGTATTGAATTTTAATATATTTACGGCGCCAGACCTCGAGCTGTATATTTTTCGTTGTCTCTCTTGTGTTAAGAGCGCAATCGCGATCGCGAGATCGAGAAATTCGCCAGGCTAGTTTTATAGTCTCCTCGTTGTAAATTACACGGCATTAGCGCGCGCGAACGGCGTTGCACGCGTGCGCGTGTATCGTGGATGAGAAGCAAAAGTAATTCTGTTCGAACGACTCGCGTCTTTCGCGAGCTTCCGCCTCTCGACGTGGATCGAGATCGAGCTGGATCAGCTCGCGAGAAGACGCGAGTCGACGATTTTCGGGATCGAGGCCACCTTTTCCGGAAGAGGAAACCGCGACAATTAATATTCATCCTACTTCAACATACACAAAAATATTTACATAAAAGTATCCTGTGGAAATGTTCCACCGATTTTTCTTTTACATCGACAAATTATGTTTCGTTTAGTCATATTTCACAACAAAGAAAGGGATCAGTCATGTTACAGTGGAACCTCGATTGATTGACTGATGTCTGAAGTCTAAGTTCAAATTGAAATAGCTCAATCTAAAGCTACGCTCACACTGAATTCAATTCGGTGAAAGAAAGCGATAAAAAGTTTGTTGTACAAATCAATGCAGATTGAAGCTAGCAGTTTAATTAAGCTACCGTTCTATTGTACTCGAACGTAGCAGGAACCTAATTTAGTTCGGATAGTCGAGGTTCTACTGTACACGTGAAAATATTGGGTTGGAACGAAAGTTCGTAGCGTTTGTAAATTAAAATTGACAGCTAAAATTCATAGATTTATTCAATAACATATTTTCCATTCTGTTCTATTACTTTTTGCTATTTTCGAGGTAACTTCTCGTGTTATTGAATAAATATATGAATAAATACCTTAATTTGTTCTTCGATTTTTAATTTTAAAACACTACGAACTTTCTTTCCAAGCTAATAATTAATCAAGCGAGGGTTAATTGATGTTAGTGATGGTGGTAGGGTGGACGAAGATTGTGATTTTCGTTGCTTATGTTTGCTCTTTCGAAGAAGTAGTGCATGTTCACCTCGATCCTAACCGTATACAGTAAAGTCGCGTTTACTGTCCAAAAGACCGAGTTCTGCATGGACAGTGATCGCGTACCGACATTGTTTTTTTTATGACTGCCTCTATGCTCGAGTCCAAATAAGAATGTACTTGTTCTGCGCATGTTATTGCGCGTCAGCCATGAAATTCATGGCGTCAGCCAATGATCGCGTGGTCGGCGGAGTACGAGTAGGGTGATTAGCCAATGAACGAGTTCCGTTAGAGTCATATGCGCAGTAGTGTCTTAAATTCGTCGGCTAGTAAGTACATTCTTATTTGGAACCAAGTATACCGCGCCGAGAGTTCAAAAGAAAGCCGAACGTAGAGAATAACAGCATGATAGTAGAGTGGGTAGGCACTGGACAGTGATCGTGTACCCGATCGCGGACAGTAAACGCGACTTTACTGTAATCAGTTTCTCTGTATCAATGGAAAGAAAAAGAAAAGTAAGAGGACCCTACAATCGCGCTTTGTACATAGCTTAAATTACATACCGCTGCGTCTTTATATTATATTGCGGGCAATGCGACTATCACGAACGTATTATTATTATTATTATTATTATTAATATTATTATTAATTATTTTATGAACGTTATCGAAAAAATAGTCCTTAGTCACTGTGCATCGTAGTTATCGATAGGCCTCTCGATCTTTAGAGCTGTATCCTGTTTTACCGATTAATAGGAGTGATAATAATGTTATTATTTTATTATTATTATATATATATATATTATATTATATTATATTATATTATATTATAATTATTATAATTCTATTTGTATCTATATCTATGCCTGTATTGCTAGCTTTACAATGAACTGAGGCGCACGATTAGCCCGGTGAGAGATTTTGTTGCTCTCCTCTCGAACAGAAAGATAAGACGAGAGGCATGCGTGACACCTCTCCGTGTGCTTTTGGGGAATCGCAATGTACTTGTGGGGACGTCCCACCCTGCCGCGGCCTACCAATAAATTTTGCCAAGTCGTAAAGCGCTCTGTTGCATTTCTTTTTGTTGCTCTCTTCCCTACCCTCCGGCCCCTGATCCCGACGCACCGACCGACGCACATTTTCACGGCGTTCGCCGTGTTCTTTTTCTTGTATTTCTTTCTTTTCTCGTTTTTTTAAGTTTCTGACCGAGCAAGAGTTATCGGATGTCCGTGTTCCACCCGATGTCCTTTCCTACGAAACGGTTGATCTGCGGCCAGCTTAATTGAATTATACTAATGGCCGCGCCGAGCCCTTTTGACTTTCGACCCGGTTCCATCTGGCATCGCAGTCCTCCTCAGTATCGTCTTCTTCTTCTTCTTGTTCTTCGTCTTGTTCTTGTTCTTCTTCGACCAGGCGCTTTCCTCTTCCGCAGCGGCGTAGATTTATTCGAGATACTCGATGGTGACCGTGTATCATCGGTTTGAATCGCCGAAACCATCTTTCTTCGGTAATTGCGACTGTTATTCTTCGTCCGCGTGACGCGGGTACTGTCTCGAGGACGACGGATTTTAATTGTTCTCTCCTCGTGGGATTATTTTTCGAGTCTCCCTTTCGATCACCTGCTGCGGACATTGAGGTAGGGCTGAAAGGTACCGAGGTAAGTTGTTCCAATCATTATTTTGTACCTAAGTAATGCTTGCAAACAGAAATGTTGACGCTGGGACTGTGAAAAACGTGTTTAGTGTTTTTAACACATTACCTATATAATATTAATCTATGGTTCATGGCTGAGGATTTTTTAAAAGAATTCTACAATAGCAACAACAATTTTAAACAATTTTAATTTATGGTTCATGACTGAGGATTTTTTAAAAGAATCCTTCAATAGCAACAACAATTTTAATCATACACCAACAACTCACCCTCAATAACAAAATCCAATAATTTCCTTCGGGATTATTGTGTAAAAGAAGATCTTTATGCTTCCATTTGGTGTAGCACAATTATTGAAAAGCCTATTAATAGATAAGTTTTAATCAAGACACCAGAGTTGGGCATTAATTAATTAAAATTTGAAGCAAGATTGATTCATTAATGTGTACGATTAAAAAAGGTGATCATTGGAAACTGGTTGATTGATTCAATCGATTGATGAAATTAATCGTGAATCGTTTATTAAAAAAAGAAATCATCAAAAAATCGGAGACTAATTTAATCAATTGTTGAAGTTAATTGCCACACGGTCTAGCCATAAATTGTAATAAGGAGGGAGAGAGAGACAGAGAGCGGAGATAGAGAATTGAACAGAAATATATCTCAACAAAAACTCAGTTTACATTTTTTTCAATAATGCATACAGTTTTGATTCCGTATTTCATTTCGAAATTTCAGCAGTTAATCATTAATCAATTATCCGATTGACGATTACAATTGATGACTAACGACTAAAGTAGGAGTTCAATTGTTAATTGCGATTAACTATTGAAGTAGAAATTTATTCGTCAATCGTTGATTAAATTTTTTCCCAACTCTGGTAGACACATCATTCTTAGTACTTGTTAAAATAAAATTCTATTCGTTAATCCTTCTAGTTGCTAAGTTCGCTAATCCTCCTTTCTTTGAATTTTTTTACTCAAGGTCATGTCAAGGTCATAGTATTATATGTGGTTGGATACATCTTGACCTCAGCTATCGTATCACGATAGAGAAAATATGTAGTTTCATTTAAAAAAGACTTCCCATCACAAAATAATCATTCCTCTGGCAAAAATAAGATATTCAAGATGCTCGAGGTAGGTGGGACACCCTGTATATATATTAGGTAGTTGGATATGCTGTGGCCCTAAAGCTGAACACCCTGTATTAGGTGGTTGCAACCAGAGTTGGGTAAAAATTTTATTTAAATAAAAATTTCGAATAAAGTAAAACGTATTCATGTACGAAAATATCGTAGAAGGGAAAAGAAAAAGTATATTTTTTTATTAAATATTGATCACAAACGAATCAAATTTTATTTCATCTAAAATGAAACGCGTAACATTCATATTTGTTAGACTTGATTAAAAACCTTCATCACGAGTCTGGCTCGTCAAAATAAGGCGAAGGGTTAATACATTTAATAGGTCGAAAAATAATATAACAATATTTTTTTGTCATAAATGCGTAAAAAACTGCTGCCAAATTATAATTCTATCTTAGCAACGTGCACATATAAAACATCTCAGTGAACTCTAGTCGGATTGAATTAAAATACAATGGATGTACAAAGTATTCGTACACCTCTTAAAAACTAATAACTTTTTTATAATTGTAACAAACAACCTGATTTTTTATAATCAATTAGAAGCATTGGTTTACGAAATGATACGCAGAAAAGATTTTCAAAAAATTATAATTTACAAGGTTACATGCAGAAATAAAAAAGGGATTTTTTTAAACTTTTTTATGTAGGCCCTTAATGAAAATTTAACATATATGTTTTGTAGATCTGTGTTAGTTATACACATGCTGAAAATTTCATTGAAATCGATTAACATACACACGAGCTGCCAGCGGTTAAAAATGGTGAAAATCGTAGTTTTACACGACTTTTGATCAATTTCTGCTTAAAGTCCACAGAATCGTACATCTTTCGATGCGTTTTTTGAGTTGAGTATAAATGTTGAGTATGTGTATAACTAACATAAATCTACAAAACATATATTTTAAATTTTCATTAAGGACCTAAATAAAAAAGTTTTAGTCATTAGTTTTTAAGAGGTCTACGAATACTTTGTACACTCACTGTATTTGCAGGATATTCTCTTCGGACAATATACATTGAGAGAAGAGCATTTTTGAAAATCGGTTTTTTCAACATTAACGTGCGTACATAACCCCTCCACTCAGAAATGGAATAAAGATAACGATACCCGGTAAAGAAAGTGGACTTTTACTCTCGCTCCGCGTACCAGGAAGAAAGGTTCCCTAATTCAATGTTTGCCAATGGCTTTCCTCTCGTGCGTCTTCCGGTCCGAGACGTTACGTCTCTTTTTCGGATCGGGCAAAGCTAATTGAGTCAAAATGTACCGTTCCCCGTTGAACGACGTATTGTGACAGGAATGATAATTTCGTGCAAACACTCGGCTATTCCGCGCCTGCGGGAGGCCTGCCTCGATCACGAATATACTCTCCTTATCCTCCTTCCTTCTTGGATCGTTCGCGTTCCGGCTCGTTACGATTCGAATGACGACCATTTCGAAGCCGTCCCCTGCAATGATTCGCTGGAAACTCGTCTTAAATACGACTCGCAATTCAGTATTGAAAATGATTTTTAATGACCCCGGCGTTCGCGCGACACCGTTTGAAGTTAATCTTAGTCGATTTTCACCTCGGACGACTCACACTGGGATATTTGACCCGAAAAGTCGGAAATAGTCGATTTCAAAAATTTTGCTGAAGAATAAGGCTTATTTGAGCAGTCAAATAATTTTTCGTTCCATCTTTTATTGGATTTAATAATTCAGCTAAACGTCAATCATGCATCTACAAATATTAGAACACCCAAATTTAATAATGAATTTAGATATTTATTAATAATCTCTTCTTGAGGAGGAATTATTTATTATTCTATATGAACAATTCAAGTAAAACATTATTTACCGTCGCGAAATAACCGCAGCAGTTAAAAAAGCGACGTAAAATAAATAGAAAGAAAAGATTATTTAGAAATAATTTATTTGATGTGAACACGCCAAATGAAAATTAATTTTGTATGTTATATAGAAATAATAAAGTATTTAAAATAATTCATTATTTCAAATGGTTATTTATTTGTTATCTTACTTCAACCCTGCCAACTCTACCAATACCTGTTATGCTCTGTTCCTTTTTTCTGCTGATAAAACAGTGTCTTGTTAAAATGAATTTTTGTACAAATGTATTCATTAGAAGTTTGTGAATAAATCAAGTGTCCTTCATTGTAATTGTTCATACTTGCAATGTTGAAAATAGTTCCATTAACGATAATAGTAATGCAATGATATAACATATTATACATACAAAGAAAATATTATAATAATCTGACAGTGAATATGTTTGCTTTTTCCCAATGTACACAGTGAGTAAATTAATTTCAGGGAGGGTTTAATTATCCTCCAGCATTCAGACCATTTCTATGGCAATGTTTATTGTTATCGTCACCGTTAGATTTTTTAAAAAAGTTATTAAAAAGTAATTATTAAAAATATTATTAAAAAATATTCTATTACAATGTACAGTTATAATTTAAATGTATAATTTTCTTGTATATTTTTCTAAAATATCATTACACCATATTTGTCTGGTCATCATATCTAAACTGCTGATTTTAATGAGTAGATTAGACAAACAACAATAAAAATAATTAAAGAATCTAAAAATCTTATTGTATTACTCTCAGCTGTTTAAAATTATTAAAAATACAAAGAAATGTCTACGTAACTCATGTATCTTGTACTTAATTCAGACAATTTCTACCTTGCATAAAAATGGTGAAAATATTAGAAAATTTTAGAACTCGAGTGTATTATTTGCAGTTTACTAAAATTCTTAAGAAAACAAATAAGTGCATATGCATTATCTCATCTTGGAGTCGATGCACGACATTTTCATTTTGCATAAACATCCACAGTCTACTTATAAGCATTCTGTTTCCATTTAATTTACGTATTAAGGGGTTAGGACACAGTAATATTTTGAAAAAATTGAAAATTTCTTTTTTTTATAGAAAAATTACATTCGTAAACTTTAAACGCGTTTTTTCAGAGTTGCGTTTTTCAAAACGGTGTTCGAGATATATCGAGTTCTACCTTAGCGATTACATCAAAATTTTACTGTTACCTTTATTATAATATCTATTAGGCATTGACGATCGATTTTTTCATTTTCCCATTATTTTGTTAAACATGAATAAAAAAGTAACAAATTTTCTACCGAAATTTAGTCATTAAATTTAAAATATCTGCCATTTTGTTAATTTTCACGAAAATTGTAATGTGGGATCGTCGATGTCTAGAGAATATATCGCAGTTTATGACAATTTTAGGATTTTTGATATAGTATAGCATTTTTATATAGTTTTTATATAGTTTTTTTTATAGTTCATAATATAGGAAATTGAAATACAAAATCTTATATTAATCGATCATTCACTTTTTTCTGTACTGTTGTTTAAAAATCTTATATTTTCCCCATATTTGCTAGTGTGTCCTAACCTCTTAACAAAGAAACATTTATAAAAAAAGTGTGCAGTCGAATTTTGCCAACTCACCGTGTATGCGCCGCTTTCACCACGAATCTTCAATTTTTCCGGCTGTCCGCGGCTCGTGCAGAATTTTACAATTGTGCAACAAGCTTTAGGCCTTCAAAAGTGCACGGCACGGACGAACAAGATTGCAGACGGAGCGTCCTGTAGGCATCATGCTTCTGCTGGAAGCTGCTCTCACCTCCTGGGGCAAAAGTCGTGAGCTGAATGTCATGGTGATTGAATACAACCCGTTGATGTGCTTTCCGAGAGGAGAGCACCAACTCCTCCTTGTTAATGTCTTTCCTGGATTTATAAATCCATTTTCATAGATCCTCGTGGCAACGCTAGGCTGCTCTACACCCGCGCCAGTTATCTCACATTCACAACTGTTCAGAAACTAATTACGTTTGCGCTTTGAATAATTGTTTCCATTTGTTCACCCTCGTACGCTCCTCGGAAATAATTACGTGAACCTTAAGTGATGTTTCCACCATTGTCGACTTACACTGTTGTAATACAACGTTTGTATCCTCCACCCTAACCGCAGGGCTGAATGGGCTGCAGCAGCGGTCGGCAAACTATTTTTGGGGAATGGGCCAGATCTTAAAATTTTTAGGCTAAGTAATTTTACTCGTAGGGCAAAAAGTAAAAAGAGGTTCAAAATTTGTTTAGTAGGAAGTGATATTTTTACATAATATTTATCGATTATCCGTTGCGTTACAGTGCGTAATTTGATTTATTATTAAATTTTTCATGCAAAGAACAATATTAACCTCACGAGACGGATTAAAAACAGGCGGCGCACAGTGGTCTAAAAGTCAGTTCTAGCGCGAATAAATTACAAATACCAACTAACGTAAATCTGTTAAAATTTATACTTGTATGATAGTTTGATATGTATACTACAATAACAAAAGCAAAATTAGTAAATCACATCACCGTATTATTGTTGGCAAGATTGTCAACATTCCAGTAACCACATTTCGTTTTTCTGCGTTAGTCAATTGCTACAAATTATAACCTCGAAATATCGAGTTCCTTCTTGAAGTGTGCATAAATTGTGTTAGTATCTTGTTATATACAGGGTGGCCCACATAACTCTGATCAGCTCAATATCTCCGTTACTTTTCGTTGTACAAAAAAACTTCGTAGGACAAAGTTACACTGTTTGAAGGGCCACATATAACGGTGTAAGGGAAAAAAATTTTCAAGGTCATTTTCGATAATTTACATTTCACTTGATTTTTTTCTCAAAAACTTGCTTAAAAATACTTTATTTGTGAACGGATGAAATTGATTTGCAAAGGGGTGAATTTGGAGTGCAAAACCTGTATACAGTCGGTGGGAAAAGTGTTCGTACACCCTTTCCGAATACAGTAATGTCGCATTTACTGTCCGCGATCGGGTACGCGATCACTGTCTAGTGCCTACCCATTCCACTGTCATGCTGTCCTTCTCCACATTCTGCTTTCTTTTGAACTCTCGGCGCGGTCGATGCGGTTAGACACAGTCATAAAAAATTGATGTCGGTATGCGATCACTGTCCGTGCAGAACACAGGCTGTTGGACAGTAAACGCGACTTTACAGTAACTTTCTAAATGTGGACCGGATGGCTTGAGATTCTTTTTTAGATGTCAGGAGGATTAGTTTACTAGCTAGTGTGTAAATAATCTTTTTTACCACGCTTCTATTAGCTTGTGCCGAGTTGTCGTTGTCGTTGTCATTGTTGTATGCGTCAAATCTTGAAATCGAATTTTAAACCACTTCCCGATGGGCTAGAGACTTGAAACTTTAAACAAAGCTCAGAACTGGGTGACAATGAAATATTAAAAAGCAAATTAAAAAAAAAACTGGGCGTCCAGGAGAAAAAAATTTTAATATTAACCGCCACACCTCGCCGCGCGACGCTCAGTAGTACGTCATCGTGGCCAGCGATCCCCACTCCGCGCGCCAGCGCTCCCTACTCCACTAGGTGTTCCCAGTCCGACGCATCCCCACTCCACTGGCCCACTTCGCATCGAAGGAGCTCAGTGGTAAAAGAGCTCAGTGACAAAGACCGGCGATTCTGCTTGGTAAGCGGCTCGCGGTGTCACTACAAACCAATATGGCGGCGCCTTTACCTGTCAAAAATCCTACATAATGGAAATTTCAATTTGCAGCCGCCATGGCACAATATTTTTCCTTTTACAAAAGATGGTTGAATTTACAGGTTGAAGTGGTAATTAAAATTGATTACAAGATATGTAAAGACTAAAAAGTAGCAAATAAAAAAATGTATAAAAAAACTTTTTAAAAACTACGCTTATATTAAATTGCACTAAAAAGGAGAAAATAATTTTTTTAGACCTTAGCATCAATAAATAAAAGCGTGGAGCGCTAAACTATATTGACGCAATCTTTGCGGGCGCTCCACGCTTTTATTTATTGATGCTAAGGTCTAAAAAAATTATTTTCTCCTTTTTAGTGCAATTTAATAAGCATGGTTTTTAAAAAGTTTTTTTATATATTTTTTTATCAAAAATTGTATATAATTAAAAGCGTTTTCTTTTATTCATTCTTCCTTTATTCATTTCATTTCATTTATTTTTTAGTTAAAAACAAATATAAGTTCCACCAACATAAATTATAACAAAGTTTGAGAGCTGTATTTAACATAACTGGTAAACGAAATTGTTTAAAATAAATAGCAATCGAGGAACTGTCCTCTGAAGTAAATTTCAAATAAAACACTTGAAATAGAGCTGTTGACAATAAAATTTAAAAATACCTCGAAGTGCAAAGGATTAATGGGTGAAAGTGATTAGCAAAATGGTGAATTTGCAGTGTAAAACCTATATCAAGTCCAACGCGAAGGAGAAGGAGAAACTACCGCGGCTCGAATGAAAACCTCGATCCTGAAAACAGAAGAGAGACCAGAGTAGAACCGGCGGCATGAATGACGACTCGTGTGCCGGTGGCTGGCAGACGCAAGGTCAGAGGCGTCGAAGTTTCCGTGGCCGAAGAAACTGCGTTTCTTGCGGAGTGAAAGCGGCCCGTGGCATTGGCGCTATTATAGTAGCGATTGCCGAGTCGTTTTTCGCCGACCTTTCCCCCCAAAAAGGATCGGTGCATCGGCTGCAGCCGCCGCCGTCGCGTCGCAGCCGTTGCAACGGGCTCCGAGATCGTCCGCGAAGTTCACTTTCCGCCCGCGGAGGTGAGAGTTCCATGGGAAGCTTCTGCCCGCTACCATACCACTTCGCACATGCCCATAACTTGTTCTTAAGTATGTGGAAACGCTCTCGTGGCGCGCGAGAGAGTTTACGAGTCGAATTAGCGGTTATGCCGAATCGTTCGAGATTAAGGGAAGACTGATGAACAGCCGCTAATGCGACGTTATTGGCCGTCTCGAATAGGCACCGAGCTATACATACACACGCGTATACGCTTCTCCGTACAGTTCACTTTTCCGTATATTCCGTATTTAATCTTGTCGAATTGACAACGCGGTACCGCGTGATTGATGATAGACCGCTAATGCGTTTTATTGATGGCGACTCATTGTTCGGGAGTGATTTGTTGTCGGACACTGAGAGAATCTTTCCTTTTCAGGATAAAGAAATCCGGTAGGACTCCATTCATCTTGCTAACGGGGCAGAGTATCTTCGAGTCTGACTGCCTTCATACGGTGCATTACTATTTTCCTATTCGCGCCGCGGAAAAGTTTGACATCACTTTGCCAGTTCGAGACGGGCCTCTATTGTGCACACTTAATTACTCACGTTTATGTCGTTTCCCTTTCTCTCTCTTCTTCGCGGTCTGGATTTGATCCCTTCGGTCTGCGGGACCTTGAATTGCTCGTAAAACATCTAGTGAATGGTTTGCTTTAATACATTTTTCAGATGAATATATAAAACGAATAGCAAATATTTTGTATACGAGAATCTGATTGTCATCGACGTAAACAGTGTACCAAAGAAAGTAGTCCAACACAATTTACTTATTATTACTCGTAGAAGTTCAGTTTTGCACATGAATTTAGGCTACTAGCTGTTAATAAATACAAATAAAGGTTTCATATGCAGTTGTTACGAAAACACATTATGGTTTATCGAAAAATACTTCTCATGAAGTGATAAATAACTAGACTGCGGATCTTCATGCAAAATAAAAATCGTTTGCATTTGTGGCTCGCATGATGTGTCCGCACGATCAGGGAATCGATTATATCGATCGACGTATTAGCATATTATCATATTGTTGTAATATTTATATACATATACATTACATATGTATACATATAATGTACACATGTATAAATGTACACAGCATTAATTGCAGATCACAGGAACTAAATAGGAGTTTATCTGTTTTGTAGTTTTAGTATGTTGTAAAAAATGAGTTGATATTCCCAAATTATTACAGTCTTTCTACTGTTTCAAATTACACGCACCCATTTTTATCTTGAATACATATGTATAAGTCGCATTCTAGTAATAACTAGACAGGGAATCTTCATGCAAAATAAAAATTTTCTTTGTCGATTGCAACAAACTGGAGTGAAGTAGAACTTTATTTTCTGTTTTAATATGTTTAATAGATTGAAAATAATATCACATTTCTGTCATAAATGCATAAAATGCGCAGTCTAGTAATAACGCTGTATAGAGGGGAGGGAGAAATTATTTTTCAAAACACGGATTTGTATGGTTTTGTATAATGCTGTATAATATTTGTATAATTTATTCAGATTTGTAGTAGCAGAAATAAAATTGAAAAATTTCAAAATTAAATTTAAAATGAATAGTGAGCTACAAAGTAAATTTAATTATTTAAATAAAAATAAATTTTTTAAAAATACCACGTTTTTAAAACGGACTAAAAAGTATAAAATAATTTTGTCTAGCCCCATACAGATTCCTAACCCCTGAAAATTTGTGATTGTGAATTTTTAATAGCTAAGAAAATACTTGTAAGATTTAAAACGAAAAACGCGGGGCGCATGCAATAGATAATTGATGCATGAACACTAAATCACTAACAACTTTATTGCACTGCAAATGATATGAAGTGTTGTACGAGATTTCTCAGCGGCAGCTACTCTCTACACTCCTTACTATGTATTATCTTGCGCCCCACGTTTTTCGTTTTAAATCTTACAAGTATTTTCTTAGCTATTAAAAATTCACAATCACAAATTTTCAGGGGTTAGGAATCTGTATGGGGCTAGACAAAATTATTTTATACTTTTTAGTCCGTTTTTTAAACGTGGCGTTTTTAAAAATTTTATTTTATACTTTTTAGTCCGTTTTTTAAACGTGGCGTTTTTAAAAATTTTATTTTATACTTTTTAGTCCGTTTTAAAAACGTGGTATTTTTAAAAAATGTATTTTTATTTAAATAATTATTTTCTGCTTTTTAGTCTTCTATGTGTGAAATTTTACAATCGATTTTGAACATTTTGATGAGATTATAACAGAGACTTGTAGTAAATTTCAGACGGTATTGCGACCGCATCATATCGAAACGCCGAGGTAAAATGTCAAAGATACAGGTTCGACGGAGAATCTCGGTGTAACGGTTCTTTCGCTTGGTAAACAAACACTGTTATAGTATAAATAATACGTAGTAACTTTGTAAACACCGCACGCAGCTCAAACGCACACTGACGCACACTGAGCTCCTTCGGTGCGAAGCGGGTCAGTGGAGTGGGGATGAGTCAGAGAGGGAACGGGTAGTGGAGTAGGGAGCGCTGTCGCGCGGCGTGGCGATCGCTGAACGCGATGACGTAGGTTTCGCGGGGGGGTAAATATTTAATTGTTATTTCTCCGAAACGGATAGACTTTTTAAACATTTTTTTTTGGAATAATGCATTGTCATCCAGTTCTGAGCCATGTAACCGATTTCAAGTCTCTAGCTCATCAGGAAGTTAGTTTAAAATCAATTGCAAAATTTGCCACCGAACAAACAGACAAACAGACAAACAAACAAGAAAGCGAGCTAATAAAAACGTGGTAAAAATTAGAAACCCGTCAAAACGACAGGTCCTGTATTTCTATTATTAACCACTTGCCGTATTTTAACGAGTCACACTCGTCATGAAGATTTGAAACAAAATCTAACAAATACGAATGTTACGCGGCGTTTCTTTTCAAATGAAATAAAATTTGATTCGTTTGTAATCAATATTTAAGTATTTAAATTTTCTTTTCTCTTCTACGACATTTTTCGGGTTAAAGACGTTTTAATCACTTAAAGTGTAAAGAAAATGATATACAGCAAGGAGTTAAAGTGTAAAGAAAATGATATACAGCAAGGAGTTAAAGCCTTCTAGCATTAATGGGAGTTAACCTAAAGTATAGCATAACTGTTTCGCGCGTTAGAGAACGATTTCCCTGAATCCGATCGAACGGCGCTGCGCGGCGCTTGCAATCAGTGGGAAATATGTGATCGATGGTTCGTGCAACGACTATTGAACATCAATACACTGGTATTAATAGAATATTGTGTGGCCAGGCGGCACGCAACCGTGGTTACCCGTGTAACGTGCAATTATTAAAATATATATACATATATTATATAAACGGCGAGACAGCGTCAATATTGCGAGGAGATCAGGGAAGAAAAGACAGGTTACGTGAGAAAGCGAACGTCGTTTTGTAGTAGCAAAAGGTGAACGCTTAACTGCTCTAAAGGTTATTACCGTGTGGTATCATCGGTGCGTCAAGGAGGGAATGTTATGTTAAGGCGAATTTACACTTCTCACTTTGGATGTACGTCGCAGATGAATCATCCACAACGAACATGAAACATTCTAAATCCACTAATTCTCTGAAAAACACATTTTCGAACTTCACTGACACAAATGTATGCAGATGATCCGAAAAGTATTTACTAAATCTCCAATTCTGGAAAAATTAATAATAAAACTTTCGAAAAAATAATAGTACAACCACTTATTTTGAAGCCTGCTTTCATGTTCATTTTCCTGTAAAATATTTTTCCAAAGAAGGCATACTTTAAAGATTCATTACTGGCTCAAATAAAAAAATTTATAAGTGCTCTTTTTATTTTTTCATGTAACATCAACAACGCCATTCAGCTTATAATTTCTCAAAAAAGGCAGGTCGTTTGGTCCGATCTTAGAAACGGTGTTCCATTTTAACCCCTTGCCGTACCTTCCCTTTTACGCTTACAGTCATTAGAACGTCTTTATCCCGAAAAATGTCGTAGAAGAGAAGAGAAAATTTATATATTTTGTATGGCTACATTTATTTTAATGCTTAACCCCTTGTCCTACAATATCGTGTGTGACTCGTGATGATGATTCTGGACAGAGTCTAATAAATATGTATGTTATTAATTTCCTTTTAGCCCAAATAAAATTCTATTTTGGTTTTGTTAATGTACATTGGAGAACATATTAGGCATACATTAGATATAAATGTTCTCCTTTCTTAGGAAATTACGAACTACAAGAATGTTCTAATCACTGAAATCGTAAAATAAATCGTAGTGCAAGGGGTTAAATATTGATTACAAACGAATCAAATTTTATTTCATCTAAAATGTTAGATGACTTTCTTAGAAACCTTCATCACGAGTCTGGTTCGTCAAAGTACGGCAAGGGATTAAGACGAGTTCGAACAATTACGTTAGCCACTGCACATCCAAAATGAAGAAGTGTAAATTCGCCTTCAACAGAACGCGAATCTTAACCGACAGAAGAAGAACGAAAGCGTGCCAGGTAAAAACTTGATGTTACTTTCTATTTATCTTCTACATTCTACGTAAACGCGCGGTACGTGAGTAATCGTATTACGTGTCCGAGATCCTATCGAATCGAGATCCATTCGCTGTAATTATCGCGAGAAACGATATAATCGCGATCCTCGTCGAGTGCATCGCGCGTTTCAGCAATTAGTCGCGCGGATAATTGCTTTATTAATCCCCGGTAGGCGCGTAGGATTTCGTACCGGGAGATGAATTGTGGGAACCCCCGGAACCACCAGATCGAGACTTTTGTGATGTATTCTGTCGTCAATTGATCGCGCATAGTAAATTGCGCTCGATTATTGGTGGCAGATGGCTGAAAAATATTTTTTCTTGGCAACCTGTCCAGATTCGTGCTGGTTTCTTGCCACAGTTGGTTTTGTTCCTTCTATGAATGATGTTAATTTATGTTAATTTGTCCAGTTTGTTCATTTCGTTACTCATTTCACACATTACAGTAAATTTATTTTGTTTTGTTCGTTAAATCGCGAATTTATTGTTAATTTGTATCCAAACTATGCTATATCCTGTCTTCTAATAAATACTTTTACATTCAAAATCAAAATACAAGTTATAGTGGGTAAATGCACACACATCTGATACTCAGCGATGACTTTTATAGATGATTGCGAGCTGATCAGCCCGTTAATAAGTTCTTCTAATTAGAGAAAATAAAAGATTATTTATTGACCTTACAATATTATCCTATTTCATACGTCTTATCCGAAGAATATATTAAATCTATCTAAAATTTAGAGATTTAAATAAATAACTATATTTTGTTTTTTAAAAAATTCTGTTCGAACTTCTTGTATGACCAATTTAAAAAAATATTCTAAGAATACTCAGGTGTCCATTTACTATATTTCCTTTAACAATATGTAAGCTAGATTTTAAGAAAAAAATTGTGAATATTGAAGCATTAAAATTATTTATACGTACAGGGTGAGTCACCAGTTTGTAGCTCAAATATCTTTGTTGTTTTGGAAGATACGTCAAATGTCTTCAGGGCAAAATTGAATGGTTCAATGAGGCCCACACCATGCCATAAAAATATTTGTTTTTGTGTTATTTTTCTAGAGATCCCAAGGTCACCTTCATTTTTTTAAACGAGACTACTATTAGGTATTAATTAGGAATTCAGTTATGTACTATAATTACTCAAGGTCGTTCAAAGTCACAGACAGAGGAAACGTGACCTGCGATGAACTTATAAAATGCAATGACATTTCTCATTCATTTAATTCTTGTACGTATTTAATATTTTCTTCGGATAAAACGTACGAAGTAGGATAACATTAAAAAGGCCAATAAATTTTTTTTTCTTTTCTCTAATTAGGAGAACTGCTGAAATTATTAAGAAACTGATCAGCTCACAATCATTATCTATGAAGGTCATCGTTAAGTGTCGGATGTTTGTGCATTTGCAGCATTCGCTAATAGAGGAAATACACCTAATTAAAACTTCCAATTGATATTCATGGATTGGTATGCTCAGCTCGACTAAAAATATTTATGTTATTGCTCAGACGAGATTTTAAAAACTTCGTTTCCAAAATCTGATTGTGCCGTACCAAAAGAAAGCATAGAAACTTTCTTTTACATTACAATCTTAAATGAACTTATTAGATGACGTTATTAAGGGTGACTTGTTAGAATAACTATTGAAGGTTCCACTAAAAAGTGTTTAGCCATGTACCATATATGTATATTTCAAAATTATGCAATAATCACCGGTCGGTAAAGTGCTAAGAAACGCCTTACATGCTAGAGTCAAGCATCATCTAGCAGTTGGATGATTGTTATTTAAAGATTATCTTGGATTTAATGATACTTTAATCAATTCTGTATGAATAGAACTGTGCAAACAATGTGAAAGTGAATGAGACGATTAGTCGGTTAAAATTGAGCGAACAATGTTTTTTTTTGTGTGAAATCATGATCTAAGAAATAAATACTCAATGAACATTGAATATAAAGTGTTTTGACGTAATTTCAACATACTTTTCAGAGTTTTTAAGTTGTTCCAACATATACGTCAAATTTTTTTTGCAAAAACAACTTCAGAAAATTGGCTGTAACTTTTTTTATGCGTAAACACTATCACGATACTTTCTACAGGAAAAATGTAGCTGGCAACTATACCTATCAAACGGTATAAATTTTTTCGCGTAATTTTCATTTTATCAAATTCTATAGCTAAAAAGCAAAACGTGTTCCAAATATGTGTACAGAAGATCATGCGTCCGTTTCCAAATGTTATGACTAGAGGGCCGATCTTTATGCAAAACTAGAGGGCTATTGTTGCTCGCTCGCTTCGCGAGCTCGCGGGCAGGACTGCTCTTGCGAGAATGTTAGTGGTACGCATGGCTAGTAGGGCCCACAGCTATTAATGTCTCATTTTGTGTGTGACTCTCCACGAGCCACACAAAGAACTTCCCGATTCGTTAGTTGCTGTATATTATTATTATTATTTATTAAGTGTACGTTTTAAGAAGATTATACGTTTTCAGGGAAATTCAATAGTTCTCTACTTATCAAAATGTTTGCTATATGGCATCGCATTAAACCAATATCGTATGCTCGTTGCTCGCTTGGTTCCTTGTTATAGCATACTAATGTTGCAAAATAAATTGTCTTAATTAGTTTTTCGCAAACGATACAACTCATCATTATCCGGGTTTGCAGTATTGATCTTGGTTTTCTTCGATACTATTAATTTAAATTTTCTCAAAATATATAAAACGCTCAATTTTGAAACTCTGCTCAGTGCTACATACAACATTTGCAAAGTTCGTATTTCTGATGTTTTAAAATCCATACATACTTTCTCGTATGTTTGTCCCTGACTTTTATGAATCGTAATCGCTTCAGCAGGAACCACTGGAAATTGACTACGTGTAATTTGTTATTTTCCTTCACTCGAAATATTTACTTGATTCGATATTTTTTTATTATTGGTGTTAAATTTTGATTTATATTTGCATTTTTCATATAATCACGATAACGAGTTCTTACTTTCACTCCTACCCTGGCCAATTGAAAATCTAACCACAATATAGACGGAATTTTAGTATTTTCTTGAAAAGTAATAAATTTTAATATTCCGCATGCTCCATTAACCAATTCGTCTTCAACGTCAATGTTATTAATTATCATATATTTTATATTAATTTTCAATTTAATCTCAGTTAACAATTCGTTTTGAACTCATTGTTTATTTAAAGATTGTAATATAAATGTTTTTGTACTTTCATCGATATTCTTTGAAAATGTATTCTCGGCGATGATTAACTCACTCTTGCATTGGAATAATTTTCGATTATTGTAAGCGGTTACATTAGCATTAGTTGCATAATTGGAAAAAACATTTTTTTAAATTAAAAAAAAACAAGAAAAAATTTTTTTTTAATTTTATAAAAAATTTTTTTTTTAATATGTCTAAATATATATATTTAGTTACGTTTACTTCTTCGGTGGATACGCCTTTCGTATAAATTGCAATTTTTAATCAACTCCTTTCGAAAAAAACTAAAAAACTACTTGACCAATATGGACCAAAATCTAATCAGCTCTAAGTTACAGCGAGGCACATCGATTGCATCATTCATCATTCCGATCGCGTTGTTACTTTTTCTGAAAACGTTAACGAAAAATTTGATACCATAGAAACGGACATACGTACACACACACACACACACACACACACACACACACACACACACACACACACACACACACACATACCGACATTTTGATAAAAATAGTCTAAAATGACTCCAATGACCATGAAACGTGAAGATCTGCTAAAAATTCGATTTTCGATTTTCGGGGTAATTACAATAACTTCCCTATAAAATCGGGAAGTTAATAAAAATGTTTTACCTGAATTGTAACAAACTGCAGTGATATAGAAATTCATTTTCTGTGTCAACATGAATAAAAGGTTGAAAATAATATAACAGAATGTTTAAATTCTTGTAATGTTTTCACTGTTTTAAACTAAAAAGAAGCTTCGCTGTCTAGCATGAACAAAGACGTAAGCACACAGGAAAATAGGACACATAGTATTTTCAAACTGCAGTGAAATAGAAATTTATTATCTTTGTCAACATGAATAAAAGGTTGAAAATAATGTAACAGAATTTTTAAATTCTTGTAATGTTTTCACTGTTTTAAATTACATCTACTCATTTTTGTTATAAATGCAAAAAGCTCCGCTGTCTAGTTATGAACAAAGACGTAAGCAAACAGGAAAATAGGACACATAGTATTTTCAAACTGCAGTGAAATAGAAATTCTTTTTTTTTGTCAACATGGATACAAGGTTGAAAATAATGTAACAGAATGTTTAAATTCTTGTAATGTTTTCACTGTTTTAAACTAAAAAGAAGCTTCGCTGTCTAGCATGAACAAAGACGTAAGCACACAGGAAAATAGGACATATAAAATAAAAACGTTTTACCTGAATTATGATAAACTGCAGTGAAATAGAAATTTATTATCTTTGTCAACATGAATAAAAGGTTGAAAATAATGTAACAGAATGTTTAAATTCTTGTAATGTTTTCACTGTTTTAAATTACACCTACTCATTTTTGTTATAAATACATAAAGCTCCGCTGTCTAGTTATGAACAAAGACGTCAGCAATCAGGAAAATAGGAAATATAGTATTTTTCCTTCTCAGCGTTATATCTGCACAGGAAGCGTTAAATAAAATTTTTGCCCAAATCTAGCGTTAATATTACATGCAGAGTACAAATCTTTCGCGTAATTATCATCGTATGAAATTTTGCAGCTTCAAAACAAAACGTGTTCCAACCTTTACGACAGTTCCTTGCGTCAATGGAATTTTTCCAATGTTTTCCGTCTGTAATAGAAAATGTTGCGCGCCACCGTGTTACGAGACGTCTTGCGCACGGTTGTATTAAATTGCCAACTTCTCTATACGCGTTCGATTCTGCATCGCGCCGTTAGGTAACTGTATTTTCACAGAGGATGGTGCAACGAACTTCGATTTTCAACTGCTCGAAGGACATAACTTTTGAATCACGATGATATTCATGGCAGACCGGTGGGGAAAAAAAAGACCGATGAAAAATTCAAATAGGATTATAGAAGGGGCGAAGAAAGAGAGAGGTAACCGTGGGTGTGGATACCGTCTTAAATACTGCCAGGAGGCAAAGTGTAATACTAAAAGGTTACTACCGCATCATCGTCACGTCAAGCTAACAGGGAGATTAATACCCCTATAGTTGAATGCTGGTTACGTTTGCCGTTATATCCCCGATGTTATTAATAATCACAATCGAAGTGAATCGCGTTATTAATCACTCCGGTAATAATAATAATAATAATGAAACGGATGACGTGCAATCAATTACCAATTACGATTACAATAGGAGTCGCCGGATTAATTCGTTCGAGACAACAATGAAAATATGTCGAACTATACTTTATTCGGAACAATTAAATAATATATGCAATTAGAATGTCACGGAATATCGCGGACGTTCCTAGTGTTCGATAAGACTGCGCAATATCGTGAAATATGTAATTACGCGATGCAATAATTGTCATCCGAGTGTCTTCGCTTGATTAATGCTTCGTTTCTGTAACATTCGTCGTCGCGGGGAGCCATTAATATTCTTGAACGAACGCTATTAGTGACTAAATCACTTATGGTTGGATCCGATGACTTGAAACTGGGAGTGTACGTAAACATTGTAATGTTCTGTGGATTCTATGAATTTGTGACAGAAAGGAGTAGGCGAAATTAGAAAATATTGTAAAAATAATGTACCAATATTTTAATTACTGGTATCTTTATGGAAAATAAAAACTATCTGCATCGATTGCTCTTTAATCATTTCGGCAAGTTGTATATTGAATTTATTATAAATAATGTGAATACAAAAAGAGGTGGATCGCAATGCTACAGAGCCGATACAAAATCGATTGTATTCACATTATTTATAATAAATTCAATAGGTTATGGGCCCAGACATTCCAGGTGGCGTTGGGCCTGCTCGATGCATCGAACACGATCGCACATCTATGTGGGCGATTTCCAACATTGTAAAAATAATATACCATTTTTTAAATCATTATTATCGCAATAAATTAATTGGTTTTGACCCTCTGGGATTTTTATGGAAAATAAAAACTATCTGCATTGATTGCTCTTTAATCATTTCGATAAGTTGTAAAAATAATATACCAACTTATAGAAATTATTACAGAGCGACAACGCAGATAGTTTTTATTTTTCATAGAAATCGCGGAGGACAAAACAATTTTTATGCATTAAAATGAATGCATACCAGTAATTTTCAATACAAAATCTGGTAGAAACGATAGTAGAAATTTTGATTATAAATTATTTATAAAGTATTAGATTTCCCAGATTGTTCGAATAAAAATTATATAACCCCTGTGTGCTTTCGTGGAAATTTTCTATTTAATCCACTGTTGGACAATATCAATTTCTTTCATATTTGATTTATTAACTTGTTCTCCTTTTATTCCTACTTTCTAAAATATTTATGACAACGTTATATTACTGCTTCCTTATTGCGGGACCGTTCAAGATTAACGTTGCCCCACGCAGAGATCAGTATATTCGATTTTATGATAGTTTCATTGAGGCACAGCTTATTGTTAGGTCTGTTTTATTCCTCCTAACTCGTCGTTATTATTCTCTGCGACTGACAAGATTTGTGGTGTGTTTGGATACTGTCACCCTGTTAAATAATATATGCTATTGTACTATTATTTATTTATTTAGTAAGTCGTTATTAAATTAAGTGGTACATCACGACAACGACATCATAATTAATAATTATGAATGAACATAGATTTAGACAATCGTTTAAAAAAATGTTAATGCACTATTTGAATCATGGAAAATCATTTAATAATCTAATCTTCAGAGATTATTTAAGAAAATCTAATAATTAACGTGTGGGTCTTTATGAAAAATAAAGATTGTCTACCATTTATTGCAACAAGCTAGAGTAAAATAAAAATTATTATTAATTTATATTTTTAATTTCCTTTCTTAATGTTTTTTAAGACAAGGTTTACGGAACACTAAAAGTGACTATTTTTTGTATCTATGCAACTTAGCTATTTTTTAATAATATACTAAACCTAAAATAAATTTGTTACATATGTAATTCCACACTTATACATTCCTAGGCTGCTCTTTATTTTACCGGACCCAAATTTGTGCCTTTCTCCTATAAATTAGGATGTATTTGGTATGTAATCCAGTCGATTTGTACCCGGGGCGGCTTCAGATCAAAGTTTCGATCCTGTAGGATCAATGGTTCAGGAGTTATGCTTGTTGAAAGTTCTGCATTTTTCAGTGTTTTGACTGCTAAGGGCGCCGCCATATTGGTTTGTAGTGTCGCACGCCGCTTACTATTTGGTTGGTGATTAGGTCGGGGAGGGGGGGCGACAAGGTAAGCAGCTCGTGGCCGCCACTACAAACCAATATGGCGCCGCCCTTACCTGTCAAAAACACTGCAAATTGCTCAACTTTAAGTAAACATAACTCCTGAACCATCGATCCTACAGGATCGAAACTTCGGTCTGCAGCCGCCCGAGTACAAATCTATTGGATTACATACTAAATACATCATAAATAGGAGAAAGGCACAAATTTTGAGTCCGGTAAAGTAAAGTTACCCCATCCTTACAATCTCAATAATCGTGATTTACAAACATCGTATTTTCCATTAAAAATATCATCCCGTAAACCTAGTGTCAGTAGATCCAACAGAATAAAAGTAATAACTTTTAAAAATTCTTCTATCGTTCTTACTGTTTGAAAATATGCAGTCTACCGATAATACACTGTAAGCATCTTTTACAACAGCGGTATTCGTAAAGTCATTCACAACACGCGTGTCTACCTACAAATCGTAATTACAAAATTAAATGCAAGCCAGATGAAATTACCTTTATGACTAACTACGAAGCCTCTGTTGCGAAAGCAACATGTAGTTTCTTTCCGCGCGGTATCATATCGCAAAAATCCTCGCAACTTGTGTACATACCAGCATCTGCATTTATGATTAATCCCTGTCTGAGTCACCCATTAATAACAAAGTGCGCGATTGTATACACAAATACAGAAACTGGTAGCTCTACCTTGACAAACGAATTAATCGACTTGATCCATGAAATTAATCGCTCCGCCTACGAGTCGTAGAAAAACAATCTACTATTAAGGGAGCATGGGAAAGGTAACGCTACGAGAGGGAATTGATTAAATCTTTGCGTTATACGTGGTACAAACTTCATAACGAAACTGATCGAACCGATGCAATCGAAATAATCAAATACTCCTTGAGATTTCATTAATTGAGGTTGGACTGAAGAAAATTCCAGTAAATTATTTTTTATTTGATTTGTGGAATTTATCTCGGAATTCTATAAGATACTTTTCGTGTTTAGAAGATTTTACATTTAATATCTTTCAGGATATTAATTATACACTTCTGATTTTAGTATAGTATTTTTGCAATACATTTTTTGAATTTTTGCAATGCATTTTTGCTTCGATTTACTATAAAAAACATAAATATATTGAGTATACAAATGAAATAAAATGTATATATACTCAGAAAAAATTTTAATAGTTGGTTTCCATCGAAATATTTAGCAAGAAAAGATTATAGCGATGATTTATAAAAAAAATACTAATTTAGTAAGTTCACAACTGATATTTCTTTCATGTTGCTGAAAATATCTGAGTATTATTAGCATAATAAAAGCCATTGTGCATTTTGAATCAGTATTTAATCCTTTTGCACCTATTTAATTATATTTTCTTCATGTTGCTGAAAATATATTAATTCATTATGCATTTTGAATCAGTATTATTAATTAATATATTAAGAATCATTGTGCTTCTTGCATTTATTTTATTATATAAAACATACTAAAATAAATTTGATGTAATCAGATACGATTTCAATGATCCTTTTTATAAAACACTAAACAAAAGAAGAAGTCTAATAATACTTTATGAAACGCTTTGATTTATTAATTTCAATCTCGACATTTTTTCATATTGCCAAAAATTTAGTAGAAAAGTAAAAGTAAAGTTAGTAAAAAATTTAGTACAAAAGTAAGATTCATTGTGGTAATAATTTAAATTTTGTTATGCAAGACTGAAGTGCATAAAGCGCATAAATGGAGAAACGAGTGCATTCATAATCAGATCAAGTGTTAAACAGAAAGAGCGAGACGTTTAAGAAAGGTGCGGATCTTTTCAGCGGGAAGATCGCTCGAGTAACGAACCTTGTAAAACTGAGTCGCATAAATCAAGCACGAGCATTTACATCAACTAATTAAAGTAGAAACGGAGGCTGACGCGGTGCGAGCAGGACAGTAACACACTTTTTCTCTTGCCGCAGGTTTTCTGCATCCGTTAGGCAATCGTGGAAAGAGTTCGTGTCAATTAAAAAGACCGCAACATCGGGATCGGTCTCAGAGGTTAGCAGAGTTAATTCGCGTGAGAACGTACTATTAATAACGAGCATGGTAGCTGTACCTCGTTAAGTGGAGTTAATAGCTAAATCAACCTGCAAACCAAGAAACGATCCTAGTAGAGAGGCAACGGAAAAGAGACCGGAGTGGGTGTGGATGCTGCAGATATCACTTTAGATATCATTCTGGAGCATGAAGGGCCGAAAGGTTACATTTGCATAATTAATTAATTTGCTCGAGGCTTTTTATTATATTAGCATGGGTGTTATTATTGAGCTCTGGCACTTCTAGCTCGGTGAAAGTTATTTATTGTACGATTATTGTTACCGCGTGTCAATTTCTCTAAGTGATCATGTTGGGAATGTATGGTCGATAGAAATAATTAGCTTATTTAATTCTGACAACTAGACTGAGAATATTCATGGAAAATAAAAATTGTCTGCAACAAATGCAAGAAATGGAAACTCAATTGAATATTGTTTCATCCCTTAATGATTTGAATATTATCGATTTTTTATATTTTGCAACAATTTTGAATTTCATCTACTCAATTGTGCTATAAATGCATAAAGATCCATAGTCTCTTTCTACTCTCTGATGATATTTCTCAACTAAATACAATTAATTCAATTTCGTCAGGTTTGATAACTATATACACGACGTCACCATTTTTTAAAATTAGAAGTAAATCAAATAATCGATAATATATTTACCATTGTATTGTTACTTTACCATTCGTACAAATACAATGATTAAATATTGTTAAGCATTATTTGCAGGAAATAATGAATTTTAATTGTTTTATAAAATTAGTATTTCATATGTAACGATTTCTGGAATTTTTTAACAACTTGTATTACTCGAACAGTTAATAAATAATTTTCGGATATTCGTGAGTTTGAATCTTGAAGCTGCTGTATGATATTTTCAAATTGTTGATAGAAATCGAATTCATTTAACGCTAATCGCACCGCATTACTTAATAAAAATTACAAGACTGAACATCTAGATTTTTCACAAATTTTATAATAATACATGATTAATAGACAGCGGATCTTTATTCAAAATAAAAATTTTCTATCTGAATTTCAACGAACTGCAGTGAAGTAGAAAATTTTCTTTCTTAATATGTCTAATTGATAGGAACTAATACAACAATAGCTTTCAATTCTTCTAATAATTTTACTGTGTTAAATTGCAGCTGTTCATTTTTGTCATAAATGCATAAAATTTGCTGTCTAATTGATTAAAGATTAAACTAGAGGGCTATTGTTGCTCGCTCGCTTCGCTCGCTCGCGAGTAGGGTTGTATTTGCTCGCTCGCTTCGCGAGCTCGCGGGTAGGACTGCTCTTGCGAGAGGGTTAGTGATACGCATGGCTAGTAGGGCCTACTGCTATTAATGTTTTTTATTTGGTGTGTGACTCTCCAAGAGTCACACAAAGAACTTCCCGATTCGTTACTCCTTCGCCAACATCGCTAACATCGTCTTTTTTTGTACTTTCATCGATATTCTCCCAAAATGTATTCTTGGGAGTAGAGATGATAAATTCACTGTTGCATTGGAATAACTTTCGATTATTCCAAGCGGTAACATTAGCATCAGTTAAAAAAAATTAAGAAAACATTTTTTTTTATGTAATTGCGTTTGGTTCTTCGGTGGAAAATTTTCGTCCTCTCTTATAAATTGCATTGTAGAATCAACTCTTTTCGAAAAAAAACTAAACATCTAAAAAACTACTTGACCAATATGGACCAAAATCTAATCAGCTCTAAGTTACGACGGGGCACTTCGATTGCATCATTCATCATCCTGATCGCGTTGTTACTTTTTCTGAAAACGTTAACGAAAAATTTGATACCATACAAACGGACATGCGCGCGCGCGCGCGCACACACACACATACAAACATTTTGATAAAAATAGTCTAAAATGACTCCAATGACCATGAAACGTGAAGATCTGCTAAAAAATCGATTTTCGATTTTCGGGGTAATTACAGTAACTTCCCTATGAATCGGGAAGTTAATAAAGAAATTTATTGAATAATTTCTAATGGAAGCATCTTCGTAATTTTAATAATAAAAAAATCAAAAACGTGAAACCGGTCGTGGTACGGTTATTGTTAAAATATTCAACTCTAATATATAATTGCAGATTATTTTCCGAGATCATCTGAAGTGATATTTTCCTTTAAAAAAATGTTATTAACGAAAAACACGGACAAATCGATATACATACGACGCGCGATATCGGAGAGAGTCCGACTCGGTGGCAGACTCTACTGAGCGTAGCGTTGGTGTCGCGTCGCGGTAAAGCAATGAACAAGTAAAAAAAATAGAAATTGATTTGATTAAAACTCACTTGTTCAGCCGTAAATGCACTTGCTGCTTCGAGATGTGTGTTACTGGGCCATACCGAGACGAACTGCCAATTGACTTCAGTTTTACCGCATAGCCGAAAGCCAAAGGATGTTGGTCAAGTCAACAATTCGAACTTTCACTTTCTCTTTAAAAACACTACAATTATTAAAACTACGTACTATTAACCACTTCGTTCTCTTGAACGTTTTATACCGCGACGCCGATACTGTTTGTATAAAATCACAGAGCGCACATATTAACAACCGTGAGCTTCAAATCGACATTTACTTCGAGATGTTCTCTCTAGCGCGGGTCGATGGACACTGATTTTACGCCAAATATTTCTGACGAGTTTGGGAAGGGGGATATTATGCGTGTCGAACGACGGAGATGTCAAACAATAAACAGGATACACGACCGCTGTGGGACTAGAATTTACGACAATCACATGTTTCAGTTTTTTTCCTGCAGATTAGTACGCAGAATCGATGGGTAACTGTTAAAAAGAACCTGTCCTTTTACGATGTAAGGGATAGAAATGTTAGATACGCGTGACGTTTATGACCCTCTATTGTCCTATAACTCCGTTAAGAATCTTTCTAAAAGGACAGACGATTTTTTATGAATATATGTGAGTTCTAATAAAATTAATTTCTGATCCTTTTCTTGTTTACTGCTATACTGCGGCGCGACTCCAACGCTACGCTCGGTGGAACCTGCCGCCGAACCGGACTCTTCGTCCCGCGCCAGCGCGCGCCGTAACCGCGCTATGATTGGTCCGCGTTTTTCGTTAATGACTCCTTGAAAAATCCGAGGCGGATTTTGAAAATGAAAATGTCACTTGAACATTTATGGGACACCCATATTAATCCAATTATGCTTTTATTTTACTTTTTGGTAATTACTGTACAAAGTTACGAATATTTTTTTCAAATGAAAAATGTATATTAAATTTAAAGTTTTAAATTAATATTTTAAATTTAAATCTAAATACACGAGCCTCCAGTTTACACTTTGACTTCAGTGTTATCCTTAATCATAAGTAGACTGCGTATCTTTATGCAAATTAAAAATTATCTGCATCGATTGCAAGGAATAGAAACTAAATTGAATGTTATTTCTTCCCTGAATAATTTAAATAGATGAGAAATCACATATTGACATTCTCATTTTTAAAAATTTTCCAACAATTTTGAATTTCATCTACTCAATGATTTCACAAATAATGATTTCAGATACATATGCATTGCATGGTATGTTATAATTTATACTAATGTTCGAAACAAGAAATTACAACAACTTTTTGATTTACTATGAATACAATACGTTGTTTTTTAACTTTGTTATGGCAATACAAATACAATCGAGTCATTTTTAAAATGCAAGGAAACCTTTCTAATGAGAAACATTAATAACATCTTTGCTTTATTTTTTCACGTACAATCTTACGGCAGTGAAATAAATTTTTTGTTTACTCTGATGTTCACATAATAATTTATAAAAATGGGAATACGCGTAAAAGTGATTTTTATTTTATTTTTTTTTATATCAGTTCAAAATGTTTAATGATGCACAGTCTGAATTTTCATTTGACTAAGCAATTACTATTCTACCTGTTTTCACTATTTTTATTATTTCTCTTCATTCAATAACTTTTCAATGCCTGAAGCTGCAATTATTTATGACTCTACGAGGTGTACCTAATAGATTGCAAGTGTTCGTAAACTTTAACACGTAACTGACACGTGTAATTATTATACTCATTGTCAGTCAAAGTAATTGGACCCTGAGGGATTGTTTCTTTAAAATGCGAAAATAAATTGATAGTTGATTGACATATTCAACATTTACAAAATACACAATCAATAGTACCTACGTCATTCTGAGTATTAATAAACTTTAACATCTGATGAAATAATCACCTCCCTTATTGTTAGTCAAGACAATCAGAGACCCCAAAGGATTATTCTAAAAAATAATATTTAACATTTACGTTTTTCATTAGAGCTTAGCCAGAACCAGTAAATGAAGTTCATACTATTGGAGATTGCTATTAATTGTAAATAGTTGTACATTTTATTAACCAGAACGAATCTGCAGTGAAATACATAGGCAAACATTTGATATATTCTGGTTTAGTGTTAAGGGGCGATCGTAGATCGAGGTGAGCAATTATATGAGAATATTTAACCCTTTGCAGTCGAAGCTATTTTAACTCGATAATTAAACATTTCTTCCGACCTAGAATAATTCCATTGTATATGACTTTATTAATTTTAACCCTCGCAAGGTAAGGTCTTATAACACATAAATAGTAATAGTAAGTCTCTTAGACCCCGATAAACTAACTTCATAAATAGCCTCGTTTTTAATTTGGGTTAAAGAATAACACAGAATAAAAAGTAAACAAACATTTACATAATTTTATTCATATAAAAATTATTTTCAAAAATCTGAAGCTGGGGTCTCTGAGATCCCACATTGCCTTGTGAAGGTTAAATGTGTAGTAATTGATTAGATACCAACATATTTAATAACGTAAACAACATTGTGAATAATGATACAGCAATTTTTAGTGGCGACTCTGATGCACCACTCTGGTGCTAAGGGTTAAGGGTGAACATAATCACAAAGGTGGCCACAATAACTCATTATTAGACAACGGGTTTTATGCATTCATGACAAATATGAGTAGGTGCACAGTTTAAAACAGTAATGAAATGAAATCTCTACTTGAAAAGCATCAGCAATGTAAGAAGTAACACAGTTTCCTTAAAACACTTAAAAATCGCTAATGAATAAATACTGTTTCACAGACTGTTTAAGAACACAAAGCGTGCTATAAACTCTCTTAACTTTCGATGAAGTAGAGTACTTCACGGGTGAACAAATAAAAAGAAAACAGTACTAAAGCCTTATTCTACACACCTTTAACTACGTCGGACAGCAAAAATTTTCCTACTTTTCGGACTAAATACCCGACTGTGCGGAGTCTGCCTATGATCAATGAAAACAGGCACACCGTGCCAAGCAGATGAAACACAAGTGAAATGATAGGGATTCAATGATGTGCAGGCGGATTGGTAAAATGCGGTATCCGGAGGTGCGAATCGCGAGAGGATCCAGGTCAATCGGTAGAAGGTGAACGTATTGGCGGCCGTGGGTGCGGATATCACCTCCGACAGCACCAGAAGGAGAAGTAACCTAAAGGTTACTACCGCATCATCGCCACGTCAAACTACCAGCTAGATTAGTCCCCCTTGGGCGAACACGAGGTATGTTTTGCTCGGCCGCGTCTCTGTCTCTGTCAGGCTTGCTCTCTGTACACGACGCAGTAAATGACTACATTGCCAGCCGGTAGGTCGGTAGGTAGGTAGGTCGGTTGGTCGCTCGGTAAGTATATTAAACGATCCTCTCCCTCCTCCCCCACCCCTTTCGAAGTCTCTTACCCGTTCTTTCTTTCGCTGCATCGCAAGCTGCCGCTTCTAGGATCTGTGGGAGCGCCTTTCACCTAATTGTTGGCACAATATGTGAAGACTGAGCCACCACGGTTCCCATCGACTTCTGGAGATGATTCCCCGGCTCGTGGCGCCTTAGCACAGTTTAGCGGTGAGGTCGATAGACCACCTGCTGCTGAAGAAGATTTTTCTTGCACGGCCTACGAGTATCTAGGTAGCTAAACACGATAGCCGATTGATAGGAAACGTTTCATCTATTGGAACAGCTGGGACACCGTGTGGGGAATCAGTTTCATAGCTTCCGGAGAGTTGGGAATAAAGCTCAGCTGATAGTGCACGTAGTAGGGGGCACGTTGATGTAGGGGCGAGTTATAAGACAAGAACAGGCGTGGGAGAGATCCAAAGCTATGTGAGCACTGGAGTAATGCGAATAGCGGGTCGCCGTTCTTTGGTCTAGTAGGAGATGGATCAGGTCTCAATTTTGAGTCCTGGACTGTCAGGTTCTTTTAGTGGGTATGGGCCCGGTACATTCGAAAGTACCGTGTCGGGCCCCACACTTTCCACCGAATTTAGGGGGGATGTTAGTGCATTAATGCATTTGTTCCTAACAGTCCTTACACTTTTTTTAAAAAAAAAGGGGGGCGGGTTGATACAATGCAATTATCTGGACACTGTGTGTACGTAGCACTATTATGGCTAAATATTTTAGTTAGTTAACTGTTCTTTATGATGGAATTAGAGATATAAGAAAAGTTCTACTGTAAAACGCTGTAATTTGGCGAAGGAGGTAATTGCTAGACTGCTGATCTTTATGCAATTATGGCTTTTGAAAATTTTCAAAAAATGCTAGGATATAGAACATCACAGAATTTAATACGATTTTTATTTATTTCACATCTAAAAAGTCTACTATCATGGAAAATAAGATTCTTTTTTATTCCACTTTCTTAAAATTCGTCTACGAAAATTGGAAATTTCATAAACTAGTCTAGTAATTACGTATTGGACTTTTGTTTATAGGATCAATATCTTTTTATAATAATAGCTTCCTGTCGGGCATATTGATACATCTCCTTCTTAGAGCATGCTGGCACGGTATATTTTGTCCTGACTACATACTTATTTTCATTTAATTGGAGTCCTTTTTTATTCCTGAAAATTATATTGAAAACATTACCCGACGAAATGTCGCGGTAATCTTTTTAGAAAGCTTATGCCACATTGAGAGGAGGTAGATTGGCAATGAGGCAATGTGCAGCATGACAATATTAAGATATATTATAAAATATAATATAATGTATAATATAAAATATAAAATAATATATAAAAATAAAATAAAAATAATAAAATATTATATAATATAAAAAAGATAGAATTACAAATATATTAATAACTAATAGAGATACCCACTGCGAATATATTAATAACTAGACTGCGAATTTTTATGCAAAATAAAACCTTTTGTACCTGAATAGCAACAAACTGGGCTGAGATAAAAATACAATTTTATTTTAAATGTAATAAAAATTTTGTATGCATTGTCAGAATTACAAATATATTAATAACTAGACTGCGAATTTTTATGCAAAATGAAACCTTTCTACCTGAATAGCAACAAATTGGGCTGGGATAGAAATATCATTTCTTTTTTAAAATGTTTAATAGGTTGAACATGATATAACAGTAGCATTAAATTCGTCTAGTGCTTTTCCTATGTTAGATTACACTTACTCATTTTTGTCATAAATGCATAAAATCCGCAGTCTATTAATAACTAACAGAGATGTCCACTGCAGACACGTTAATACGTTTCGCATCTATCAGAAATAATTCAGAAATAATTTAACATAAAGTATTGCAGATTGGTTGGTGAGATCTGTTCTTGTTAGTGTTGTTTGGAACTTAAATTGCTTCTTCAGCAGCTATAATTTCAATCTGCTCACACGCTAAGCAGGTTGAAAGACGCGAAAAAACTTGGCGAATGAACGTAAGTGGAATGAATGTTTTGTTCGTTTCATTCCTCGAAGCGAGGAGAGTTCTTTACAGTGGAAATATAGTTATTATAGACCGGTGGAATTGCTGGGCGTCATAACATAGCATTTCTTATGAAACGACCTATTACTTGTCAGTCGATGTGAGATAAAGTATAATTGTAAATAGGTTCGCTCATAGTGGATAGCAGATCTTTTGATTACTTTCAGAAAAAAGTGCAATACTTCTAACGAGGCCAATGTGCAGTGGGAACATAGAAATTCTGAAAATTGTGCAACCTAAATGATTTATTCATAGCATAAACCTTTCTTTTGTTTGTCACAAATTTTCTAAGTAAAATTTTGATCTTTCATCAAGGGATTCATCCAGTTCTTTTTGTTTTCTTGATTTTTATGTTTATTTTAATTTATATCTAGTGAAGGTGGATATAAAAACGTAATCGTTGTCTTGATGAAAGAGTGCTTTGTATCCCCATTTTATTTGCTTTTGCAGTAAATTGTTTTTTAAAAGATCCACACACACACATACACACATGTCTATTAATGCTGCTTGTGATGGGCAGCTAATAATGTTAACATATAATAATTTCAACGTATTATTGAACATTATAACATTATTATATTATTGAACATTATAACATTATTATACTATTCAACATGATAACATTATAATATTTGTATATTTAATTGGCATCATCGTACTTCCACCACATACAAACACCACAGCTTAATTGTCCAGGGTTAAATATGCATTACATTTTCTAATATTAACTCTTCTTTACTTACATAGAAGTTCATTGATTTTGTGAATTCATTTTAATAATACAATTAGCTTGAATACTAAATCATTTGAATGAGAGATTTTTATTGAAATTATTCAAGCGGTAAAAATGATTTCATAGAAAATTTTAACACTAGTAGGGGAGTAATATTAAAATTTCATTGATTTTGTGAATGAATTTTAATAGTACAGTTAATTTGTATACTAAATAATTTTAATGAGAGCTTTTTCTTGAAATTATTTATGGGGTAAAAATGATTTTATAGAAAGTTTTAATACTAGTAGGGGAGTGATATTAACGTTTCATTGATTTTGTGTATGAATTATAATAATACAGTTAATTTCTGTACTACATACATTTAATGAGAGCTTTTTATTTAAATTAGTCAAGTGTTAATAATGATTTCATACAAAATTTTAATACTAGTAGGGGAGTGATATTAAAATTTCATCGATTTTGTGTATGAATTCCAATGATACAGTTAACTTGTATACTAAATAATTTTAATGAGAGCTTTTTATTGAAATTACTTAAGGGGTAAAAAAATGATTTCATAGAAAATTTTATAAAATCCGTGGTCTACTGATCATCACCCAGTTTACGAATCGTACCATCAATACTCCAAAACAAGTTAGAAAAGAATTGCGCAACGGCATCAAAGCTTGCCACACACTGAAAGCTACGAGCCCAGCGAAAAGTCCGCGCAAATGACAACCTGAAAACGTTGTTGGGTAATTGCAGTGGTTCGGGACCATAACCTTTGACGCAACATCGAGATCGCATCCCCTGCGAGGGTAGGTCCCGTTTCCGTCGTAATTTTCCGTGTAACGGCGTGTTAAATCATCTCAGCGCACCGGCGCTGCGCGGCCGGACGCATTAAAAGCGTGTACGCTGCCTCCCAGAATTTCAATGACGATCACGGACTATAAAGTCGTCGCTGAATTATTGCCGGCGTGCCACCAACAAGTTGACTCGCGCGAGTCAGCCCCGGATCCGACACCTAGAATTAATTTCTCTAAAAGCGGCAATAATTCCTCGGTGAACCGCAGGTCGTGCCGATCCCGGGGTGGAGGCAGCGTTGCATTCACGGTAGGAGAGGGACGTTAAACGTCAACGTCAATGTTCCGCGGGCGTAAATAATCGTTATTGTTGAAGCTCGACCGGCAGCACAGCCTCGTCCTCTTCTGTCTTTCTGTCCCCGTCGTCTCTCGTCTTCACCATATTCGTCCGTCGTCTTCCATCTTTCTCCGTTCGATTTTCGCCAGGGACGGATGAAGGAAGACAGAGAAGACAGACGCAATGTCCATTCCTCTCCACGGCTCTTTCACTCTCGTCCTCCGTGCAAGTTGTGACTGGTGAGTCACAACGGGGTCCTGCTCGCGTCGGCGGAGGTGGCTCTTGTCCTGCAATTTATAGATCATGGCGAATCGCCGAACGGAGACGGCGGAAGACGACCCGGTAGACTTCCCGCCAGTGAAGTCGACTTCTTCTTCTTCTTCGTCGTCTTCTTGCACATTTTCTGTCTGTTATGTACGTACTCCGGGCACTGTCCGGTTTATGGATACCTGAGTGTTCATGTAACTTGTGCTCGAGAGCAAATACCCTCGCTGCCGACTTCGCTGAACGCTGTGATGCGCAACTACTAGGACATTCAGAAAGTTTGTAGCCTAACAATAAAATGACATGAAACAATGAGTCAAAATACATTTATTCTTCAATACATTCTCCCTTAAGCTCAATACATTTTTTCCAGCGACTTTTTAATTCATTTACCCCGTCTCTGAAATGATTTTCCTCGAGACTTCTGAAATCCTCATCTACGGCTGCTATAACTTCTTCATTTTATGAAAAACGCGTACCAGATAGGAATTTTTTAAGGTTTGGGAACAAATGGAAGTTAGAGCGGGCCAGGTCTGGTGAATATGGTGGATGCTGCAACAATTCATAGCGTAACTCCTTCAATTTGGCCATTGTAAGAACACCTTTATGAGTCGGTGCATTGTCCTGGTGAAAAATGAGTTTTTTCTTTGCTAAGCCAGGTCTTTTCTCCCGGATTTGCGCATCCAGTTGATCTAAAAGGTTTAGGTAATACCCCCTCTTATTGTTTTCCGGATTTGAAGGTAATCAATTAACAAAATTCCTTTTGCATCCCAAAAAACGGACGTCTTGACATTCTTTGTCGTTTTATGGCTGCTTTGGAGCTGAACAACCAGACTCAGTCAACTCTGCGGTTTGTTGTCGCAATGCAGGATCATAGTGATAATCCCTAGTATCCTTCATGGTTAGAAATCAACGCACAAAGTCAGTTTTATTTTTTTGCAAACGATCCAAATGTTGTTGAGAACATTTCACACGAATGCGTTTTTGATAAGAGTTTAACGAATGCGGCGCCCATCTTGTCAATAGCTTTCTCATACCTAATTCATTAGTTACGATCTCCTGAACTGATCCAGTTGAGATGCCTTTGGCCTCAGCTAAATCAACCACAGTTAATCGGCGATCTTCCAAAACCAAATCACAGACATGATCAATCATTTCTGAAGTGGTTGCAGTTCTTGGACGTCCTGAACGTGGATCATCATTAATGTCTGTACGACCATGTTTAAATAGAGCAATCCATTTTTTTACCATTGCATATGAAGGAGCACTGTCCCCAAACACATTCACCATATCATCAAAAATTTCCTTTTCGCTTAATCCTTTTTTATATAAATATTCAATGACTGCACGATTTTTCAAGTTTTCCATTTTTCTAACCAAAGCAAACACGTCCACTTTAATCAGCTGTCTGAAGCAAGCTATGTAACAGATCGATTTCGAATGTATGGTATGTTCACATCAAGGACGGATGTTTTCAACAATGATATGTTTTTTCTTCTACCAATATCATCTGCACTTTGTCCCATGAAAGTCCGGACTCGCGTAAAGACCAGTTTTCCTTCGCCGCTGCGCATCTTCGCCGAAAATTGGTTCAAGAAAGTGGGGAGTGGGTAGTGGAGTGAGAGATTATAGGTTCGCTACGCCCCCATCATCTTCCAAGCTGCGCAAAATAAGTCCGGACTCTCGTGGGACATTGTTTATGTGTCAGGCTACGAACTTTCTGAATGATCTGGTAATACCGGACATTAGCTATATCTACAGGGTGTCACAAAATTATATATCGCGGACACAAAGCGCGATTCTACACCCCCGATTTAGTCGAAAATGACATAGGGAACCCCCCGCAAAATTGACCTTGAACAAGAAAAACAAGGTAAAAAACAGATTTTTTTTAAGATTAAAAATCTTAAATCTTAAAAGAAAACTTTGGTATAAAAATTTAAAAAATCTTAATCCTTAATAGTATCTGTGATCCTTAGGGTAGGGTATAGATCAATCAGGGATCCTTAAATTTTGTTTTTTTACCTTGTTTTTCACGTTCAAGGTCAATTTTGCGGGGGGGTTCTTACGTCATTTTCGCCAAGATGGGGGGTGTAGTATCGCGCTATGATGTCCATGACATATAATTTTGTGACACCCTGTACACTGAACCAAATTAATATTCGGACGCTCTAAAAAAGACGACAACTTTTTTAATATACGATTTTTACTATAGAATTTTAACTTTTTTGGGAAGTTAGAGCAATTAGTTTACTACAGGATGTGAAAAGAAATTTTTTCAAAAACTACAATTGATCGGAATTATAAATAAAAATACTAAAAGTTTCATTTTATTACTTTTTTTATGTGGGCTTACATTGAAAATTTAAACTAGAGGGTTATTGTTGTTCGCTCGCTCGCGAGTAGGGTTGTTTTTGCTAGCTGGTAGGACTGCTCTTGCGAGAGACTCTCCAAGAGTCACACAAAGAACTTCCCGATTCGTTACTCCTTCGCCAACATCGCCAACATCGTTTTTTTTTGTACTTTCATCGATATTCTCCCAAAATGTATTCTCGGGAGTAGAGACGATAAACTCACTCTTGCATTGAGATAATTTTCGATTATTGTAAGCTGTAACATTAGCATTAGTTGCATAAACTAAAAAAAATGAAATAAAAAAAAATTATTTTTAAATGAAAAAAAAATTTTTTTTAATTTTTTTATGTAATTACGTTTGTTTCTTCGGTGGAAAATTTCCGTCCTCTCTTATAAATTGCATTGTTCAATCAACTCCTTTCGAAAAAAACTAAAAAAAGAAAAAACTACTTGACCAAAATGGACCAAAATCTAATCAGCTCTAAGTTACAGCGGGGCACATCGATTGCATCATTCATCATTCTGATCGCGATGTTACTTTTTCAGAAAACGTTAACGAAAAATTTGATACCATACAAACATACATACGCACGCGCGCGCGCGCGCCCGCACACACACACACACACACGAACATTTTGCTGAAAATAGTCTAAAATGACTGCAATGACCATAAAACGAGAAGATCTGCTAAAAAATCGATTTTCGATTTTCGGGATCATTACAATAACTTCCCTATAAAATCGGGAAGTTAAAAATACGTTTTGTGGATCTGTGTCAATTCTATGAACTATTTATTTATACATTTTTGAAAAACGAGATAATCCTGGACTTTATACAATAATCCATGAGAGTTCGAATTTGCATTACTATCTGCAGTCCAGATAGAAAATAGCTAATGTATATTATTGTTAATATTGCTCCCCACTACTGGTATTAAAACTTTCTATGAAATCAACTTTACCACTTAAATAATTTCAATAAGAACCTCTCATTAAAAATATTTAATATACTAATTAATTAAATTATTAAAATTAATCATGAAATGAATTATATTATGAAAACAACGAGTCCGTATAATTTAAAGGAGTGCAAAGACTAATGATTTGACAATGTACATGAGCTGATTGAGCAACCGAGCGAGTACCTACAAGAAAGACCTATAAAACAACATTGAGCTACCGTTAAACATCCTGTTTACTTCCAAAATTGATCACCTTGTGCTTACTACTTATTTAGACCACTAAACCAGACATTAACAGGACATATTGTTTCAATTGTAAAAAAAATGTGAAGCGTGCAATTGGCTTTGGACAATCCAGCCTTCTTCCTATCAAACTGAAATTAAAAAACTGTCAACCTGGTAACAATAACTTATTTATATTTTTAGAAAGTTCCTCTCGATTACAAAATCAGAGAAAAAGTCTGGTTTGTGTTTGACTAGCTTGAAAGTTACTAGATCGCGAAGAAAGTTGCTGGATTGAGAGGAAACAGAAGATAAATGGAACTTTGGCTCTTGTCTTAATATCTTCGATAAGTCGAAAATGATATAATACGTACATAAATGCAGAACATTTGTCGATTTATTATGAATTCTTTACAGCGAAGATCTTGACTAAACATACGTGTGAAAGTTGTCGGAATCGTCAACAGCTTAGCAGATTATGAATCAACTCGGTAGAACATATATTACTAACATTATAAATAAGTATCTAGTCAAACAACAAGGTACTCAAGACTGATTCGAATTTTGCACACTGCATAGTAGTTCTGCAGGTTTGCCATCAACTCCCTGCAGTAGCCATTTTACTGGACTCAAAAGGTGAGCGAAACTATTTAATTTATAATAAATTATAAAAATATTAAACAGCGCATCTTCACGAATTACAAGAAACTGGAGTCAAAAAGAAATTTCTTTCTTTCTTAATTCCTTTATTAGGTTGAAAATTATGTAAAAGTATTTATAAAAGTATCATAAAAGTATCAAGTCCCTGCAGTAGCCATTTCACTGGACTCCAATGGTGAGCGAAAGTTTTAATTGGTAGACAGGGAATCTTCACGAATTACAAGAAACTGGAGTGAGATAGAAATTTCTTTCTTTCCTAATACGTTTATTAGGTTGAAAATGATGTAAAAGTATTTTTAAATTGCTAGAAAATGTTTTCACCTTTAATTAAAACTTAATTAAATCTTTAATTAGTTCTTGCAACATTCACGTATCCAGAGAAGAACTATAAATGTCATTCGTAAATTTAATATTATTCTTCACTTCTAACATCTTTCATATACCTAGATCAAATACCTCGGATTGATTAACCTTTGCAATGTAATTTTACTGAATGAAACAGCAGTTGCAGATCTAACCAAATATAGTTGCGGGAATTACTACAACCAGATAAATCGCAATATTTATGGAAATCGATAGCCGCGGAAACGAGAGCCTAACTAGGCCAGCAGATTTCTCAGCACCCGCGTTTCTCCGTAAACATCTCACACGAATCCTTTCGCGATCTATCTTTCACCTTTTCGTACTTCCTCTATCTCTCTCCGTCTCTCTGTCGTCCGCCCACGCTAATAACTACGGAATGTTTAAAGCAGGCGATTATAAATGGCTGCATTCAGGAATGAACTCCAAACGTCTGAATTTGTAAACAATCACTGCAAATATTCATATGAATTCAAAATGTTCTATGCTTCTTTTTAATAACAGAAACAAATTTGAAATTTATATTCTTCTACAAAAATATTATCTACAAATCAGGTAAAATATGTATGAAATTCGCCATTATTGTTTCGTCGATTCAGTGTAATTTTGTTAATTTCAAATATTTCTCGTTCCATTTCGTGTAAAATAAATTTGTTATTTTGTCTACATTGTTTTATAACATCATAATAATCCTGTGGTGTGGTAACCACGTGACCCTGCCACATATGTCTACGAAAATTAGACTTACACCACTTTAATAATCAACCGCTATGCAATTTCTTTTATTGACCAATTTTAAATTCAACAAAGCAATGGCATTTTTTAAGGTATTTTGTTGAGAAACAAAATTAATCTTTCTTCATTAAATGATAGATTTAATTTTGAGGGGGCACGTTGAATTATGTTTTGACAAAGTTTATGCAACCGTTGGTTGTGTGTTTATAGTATCATTCAATTTTCTAACCCGAATGATCCTCACTTGACGTGTTACATTCTAAACGTGGAGCCGTGCTTTGCTTGTGCTGCCTTTCTCGTTATTGAATAAATCACGTTGAGTTAATTAATATAAAGTGTGCGGATTATTTAATTACATAATCTAATAATATTAAATATTTACTAGTTATAAATAAAAAGTTTATACTAAATTAATCACAAATTATATGATAAGGTGGAGTGGGGCAAGTCCGCCCTACTTTTTGCAAAGTTGGACTTTAAACTAATGTATTTTCAGTCTGGTATATAAAAACTTAACGTTCTTGGTATCAAACTCTTGCCACGGTTATTACTAATGAATTAGTATTATGTAGGATTCTAATTTTACTGGAAAATTATCATTTTGATAGGATATTGTACAAAGTGTCAACTAAGACGCACTTGCTCCGAAAATGGGGCAAGAGCGTCTCTGAGAGTTAGAAATGCTTTCAAACCTTATTTCAAGTGCTACGGACCAAGAAAAGAATGATTAACAAGCCTGCTTTAAAATGCTTCTTATTTCATTAAATTATATTGTTTAGTTTTATAGTTATCCATACAGTACGGACTTACCCCACTGTGATAGTACGGACTTGCCCCGTGTAGTAATATTGACGGGGCAAGATCATCTTAGCATTTAACTCAATAAATTTTAAAAAATACAATAAAAACGGTTTATTTAATGTAAACCTACATTAATATTTGTTGCACTTACCTAAAATAACAACACGGAATATATTAATAACTTGTAAACTATTGCACGTTCAGGGTAACCTCGAAGTTGTACGTGTACCTCGTACTTTGGCATTGGTTGATTTATGCGAGGAAAACAACCTTATTCTTGGGCAATATCTATGTAGAATATTAGCTAGAGAGCTAAGCTAAGCTAGAGAAATTTCGTTCATATTATAATAAAAATAACCAATTAACGCACTTGCCCCGTTGACGTACTTACCCCACTCCACCTTATCTCATTTTGTTTAAAAAGATGGACTTACACCACTTTTATTTATTATTACTCTTATTACGTTTATTACTCTTCAATTCTCCTGAACACCTTGCTCTTTTAAATTACAGCTACTAAGTTTCGTGATAAATTCATAAAATCCGCAGTGATAATTGAATTAGTGCAGCGTCGGATAACGAGAATCAAGGTGGAAAGGAGCACAAAGGGGAGCTGGGAACGAAGCGACAAGCTGCCTGTGACGAACTTGCACGCCCCTTTGTGACACCTTCCCGTCGACCGGCTGTCACCGATCTTTTTGTTTCGTCGGAGACGCGGATGATCCTTTTGCGACACTCCCACATTCCCCGATGACGAGGCTAGATCGCGTCCTCCGATAGCGGCGTATCTGGGCCGCCTTGCCTTACGCTGAATCGTTCACGTTCTATAGATCAGAAAATTCATGGGTGAAGACACCTCGCGGGGTTGGAGATCGATTAATCGTCCAAAGGTCTCCCGAACACTTCCACGGGGTTTCGTAACTCTTGTGTTGTGCGATGTTGTGACGTGCCGAGTGTTTCGACCGGCGATCAGCGTTGGAGACAATGCTGAGTACACTACGGATCTTTGAGATCCAGGATCTCCGAAAAGATGAAATTCAAAATTGTTGTAAAATTTAAGAAATTTAAGATATTGATATATAATTTCTCCTCTATTAAAATCGTTACGGGAAGAAATAACATTCAATTTAGTTTGCATATCTTGCATTGGATGCATAAAAAAATTTATTTAGCATAAAGATCGGCAGTCTTGTGATTACCCCAGTCTCGCCTAGCTCTGGAAATTTGGAATGATGTTGTAAAGATACTGAAAGACTTGTGGAACATTTTAATAGGCACAAATAGACTTCTGGAACTTTTCTTGTCAATATTTTATTTAATTAATACAATAAGAAATTGCACATATGCAACTCTTACCAATTTTGTAATCGAATGAGTAGACTGTGGATATTTATGCAAGACAAGAATTTTCTATTATTTCTACTCTTTCTAATTGCTTTTTAATTATTGTCATAAATGCATCAAATCCGCAGTCTACTAATGAACGAATGAGTACGTTGAAAATCATATTTTATGTAACATGAAAATTTATGAAAAAATAATTGATGCAGTCATTTCATGAAGTTCTGACTGAAGATCAAGATCTACAACAACCTTTATTATACATTCACTGACAGTACGTAGTAAGCACTCTTTATTGAATTCTTTCTGCGAACAACTACATATCTGTGCAGAATACAAATCTGCATGTTGAAAATATCACGATGTTAATCCTGCATATTAATACCAAGGCTTATGAGAAAGGTTAATCGCAACCGTAGAAATAAAATTCTTAATTTTTCTTCATACTTAATACGCCATGTAACGCCGTGTCATATTCTGAATACCAAGTTGTATCTAGTCTCTGTTTTTTTACACGTGTGGATAAGGACTTCGTTACTATTGTAATATGTCATTTGTTGCAAAAGCATCGTTTCAATGTGTTGTAACAAATAAGCTGCTCTATTATTAAAAATTATATATAAAAATTGCAGATTGTCACGATTTATTGCCGAAAATCTTGAAAATCTGCAATTTTTATCATCATTAAATGTTTGTAGCCCATTGCAACGTCGACCGATTTTGACGAAATTTTCAGAATATGTTTAATTGACACAGATCTACAAAACTTATTTTTTAAATTTTCAATATAGGCCCACATAAAAAAGTTAAAAATTCAACTTTTAGTATTTTTTCAACAATTCCGATCAATTGCAATTTTTGAAAAAATTTCTTTTCACATTCTTTAGTAAACTAATTGCTCTAGCTTCCCAAAAAAGTTCAAATCGTATAGTACAATATCGTATAGAAATATCATAATTATACAGGTGAGCCTAATAAAGTGAGCAGGGACTGTAGAAACTATGAAGAAATATGCGTTTTCTTGAATCCACATATTATTACTTAAAAATTAATAGATGTCTCGTTTTGAGGAAAAAAATAAGTGGTCACGTCAATCATGCACTTGCATTGACACAATGGAAGAGGTACCAAAACGTAAAATCCACTTCTCACAAAACCTACGAGATTATCAATCAATTCCTAACTAAGACAGTCAAATACTGAATCAGTAATTTCGTTTGAAAAGAATGGGACTCGATCATCCCCAAAGGGGCTGCAGCGGCCAGGAGTCCATCTAGCACAGACTCCGCTATCACGCTCGCCATCGTCTATGAGGATGTTGAAAGAAAAGAATAAATAGTAGACGAAAAACACTGTGTAGGTATGACTCAGAGGTATTTGAGATTCCAGTGGAGAGAAGTGCCAGGACGTTTGGTCCCGTTTCGAAGTCGCCGTGGTCCCGGCCACGGTTTTGTGGCTGCTCATTGGCCCCCGTGGGGGTATCGAGCCAACCGTGTCCCATTATCCCATGCTAATTCCCTGGCTACGGCTGTCATTGCCTCGAGGCGAGGACTGACAAGTAACACCTCTTGGCTCGTGTTTCACTCCGACCGTAGGAGTGTCTCCTCTCTTGCTCGCCCCACCAGCTCGGCCTTTTTTTCCCCCAGTCATCGGTCCCCACCTGGGGGAATCATCTCTTTTTAATTCGCTCGGTCCCATCTCTATTTCTCCTATTCGTTGCCGTTCGCTGTTGCCGTTTCTACGTCTGTCTTCTTCTCCACCCTCTTCTTTCCAACCCCCTTCTTCCCTGACGGAGGGGCACCATCGCATCGTAAGTCCCCGTGGACTCATCTTCGCGGTGCCCGCTCCCGCCGAGACCGAAAATCAACTCGTCATGCTCGCTTCATTTTCTGGCCGATGTAAAACAGCCATTTGTTAGGTCGTGTCAAGCATCGCAAGAACGTCCGCGGGGTGTCCCGCTCCTTGGACGGCCACGAATGGCATATCGATTGGCGATTCATGCGATCGACGCCTGATAATAAATATCCGAGAGCGAGAACGGTGTAACAGTCGAAACTCCCCTTTGGATGGAATCCCACCTCGAGCTTACTCCCGGTGTTGTTAATAGTTCCTGCGACGGCCTCCTTCCACGTACCCATATGCCCTTGCAAAATAACTTTTCTAATGCACCGCTGAGTTCTGGTGAAATTTTGGCTTCAAGTTTACTAGCTATTTTACATTTTTTGAAGAACTTTTATTTTATTATTTGTTTTACATTTATTTCATAGTTTGACAACTGCGTTTCTGAATGTACTTCTACCCTTAAGGCGGTAGGATACCCTCAGATTGTAACTAGCAAATATCTAGAATCTTTCTATATTTTGGGTCGAAAATATGGGTTTGCGATTTTTCACTTAATGTCCTTATACGAGCAAATTTTGGGCTGGGTGGAAGGGCTCATTCGAAAGAGGAAGGTTCACCGCAGGGAGCTCTGGTCATCCCATCAGTCAAAAAAGGCTTTTAGAGACAGAAAAATACATTGAAATCTGCGGGATTTTTTCTCGTTTTTTCCCTACTTTGGACACTCATATTATTAGATATAAACATAATCTCGTTAAATCATTACCAGAACCCCCTGCGGTGAACCTTCCTCTTTCGCATGATCCCTCACCCAGCCCAAAATTTGCTCGTATAAGGATATTAAGTGAAAAATCGCAAACCCATATTTCGACCCAAAATCTAGTAAGATTCTAGGTATTTGCTAGTTACAATCTGAGGGTATCCTACTCCCTTAAGTGAGAGTCTACTTTCGATTTTACTATTTCTTACACATTTTGGGAATGTACATTTGCACGATAAAAGGTACGAAAAATAAAGCACGTTAGTGGATGATAGGTAAACAGTTTCGATGAAATTTTGTAGTAGCATCCTTAAGACCATTGTCAAGAACTGACATTAGGTCCTCGGCGAAGTGGCTGTCCAGTAGCCTTTCCAAAAATGGATTTGACCAAAATTGGCTTCGACGAGACTTCTTTTGTCTAGTTTAATGTACAATTAAAAAACTATGTGCATGCATATGTTGCATTAACGACTTCAGGAAAAAGGCTGCCATATAGTTTCAGATATTTAGCATAATTTTTCATTACATATTACATAAATACGATGTAACAAGATGTACATACATGTATTTATTTCTTAAACATAATTTTATATATTTAGAAAAGGTTAAACCCTCATATTCCAACCCTATGACAACCCATGAAATTGTGAGAATGAGCACTGTGCCCTAACATACACAAAGTCTATCAACAAAGCAACGTCGAAATAATTGATTGCATTAAATGGAGAATTAAAAACGTGAATGATATTTCCAGCAATAAACAGCACAGATGTACAATGGATTTTTTAAACATTATTTTATATATATTTAGAAAAGGTTAAACCCTCACGTTTCAACCCTATAACAACCCCTGAAATTGTGAGAATGAGCACTACATCGTAACATTCACAAAGACTATCATTGAAGCAACGTCGAAATAATTGATTAAGGTGGAGTGGGATAAGTGCGTCAACGGGGCAAGTGCGTTAATTGGTTATTTTTATTATAATACGAACGAAATTTCTCTAGCTTGTATTTATTAATTTAGTATAAATTATAAATTATAGATTAATTTAGTATAAATTATAGAATAAATGTCCCCCAAGAATAAAGGTGTTTTCCTCGCTTAAATCAACCAATGCCAAACAGTCACGTGCGAGGTACACGTATAACTTTGAGGTTACCCTGAACGTGCAATAGTTTACAAGTTATTAATATATTCTGTGTTGTTATATTAGGTAATTCCAACAAATATTAATGTAGGTTTACATTAAATAAACCGTTTTTATTGTATTTTTTAAAATTTATTGAGTGAAATGCTAAGATGATCTTGCCCCGTCAATATTACTACACGGGGCAAGTCCGTACTATCACAGTGGGGTAAGTCCGTACTGTATGGATAACTATAAAACTAAACAATATAATTTAATGAAATAAGAAGCATTTTAAAGCAGGCTTGTTAATCATTCTTTTCTTGGTCCGTAGCACTTGAAATAAGGTTTGAAAGCATTTCTAACTCTCAGAGACGCTCTTGCCCCATTTTCGGAGCAAGTGCGTCCTAGTTGACACTTTGTACAATATCCTATCAAAATGATAATTTTCCAGTAAAATTAGAATCCTACATAATACTAATTCATCAGTAATAACCGTTGCAAGAGTTTGATACCAAGAACGTTAAGTTTTTATATACCAGACTGAAAATACATTAGTTTAAAGCCCCGTAGCACTTGAAACAAGGTTCGAAAGCATTTTTAAATTTTGTTTTAATATCACTGTATCCTTTCATATTTCAGCATAAAAGTACTTGTTTGTTTCAAAATGGATAACTATAAAACTAAACAATATAATTTAATGCAACAAGAAGCATTTTAAAGCAGGCTTGTTAATCATTCTTTTCTTGTCCCGTAGCACTTGAAGCAAGGTTTGAAAGCATTTTTAACTCTAAGAGACGGACTTGCCCCATTTTCGGGGCAAGTGCGTAGTAGTTGACACTTTGTACAATATCCTATCAAAATGATAATTTTCCAGTAAAATTAGAATCCTACATAATACGAATTCATCTATATATATAAAAAGAAAGTCCTGACTGACTCATCAACGCCCAGGCTAAACCCTTGGACCTAGAAAGCTGAAATTTTGCAAAGAGGTTTCCGTTGTGATCTATACAAGGAATAAGAAAGGATATTTCGAAATTCAACCCCTAAGGGGGTGGAAAAGGGTTGCAACGTTTGTATAAGGAATATATTATTTCTGGTCGGTTTTGCTTGAAACTTGGTCTTAATGTTCTTTGATATAATTAATCAAACACCTATTTCAGCATTTTAAAAAATTGAACCCCTAAGGGGGTGAAAAGGGGTTTTAAAATCTAAGATGACGTCATGACATAAAATTAAAACTCTATAGGGGTGAATGGGGGGTTAAAAGGTTTTATGGAGAAACAATATCAATTTCTGAAGGCATTAAACGGTTTCCTGTACGAGCGAAGCCACGGGCGAAAGCTAGTCAGTAATAACTGTGGTAAGAGTTTGATACCAAGAGCGTTAAGTTTTTACATGTCAGACTCAAAATACATCAGTTTAAAGTCCAACTTTGCAAAAACTAGGACGCACTTACCCCACTCCACCTTACATCAAATGGAGAATTAAAATCGTGAAAGATATTTCCAGCAATAAGTACATAGCACAGATGTACCTATTGATTTTTTAAATGCTCACGTTGCAACCTTATAACCAGGGCTTCGGAGTCGGTAGACAAAATTCTTAACTCCAACTCCAACTCCTCTTTTTTTTATACTTCCGACTCTAACTCCGATTCCGACTCCAACTCCAACTCTCCAAATTGATTAAATATGTATTCAAAATAATTAAGAGTTGTAATAAAACTGAATAAATAGTTGAAATACTGTATCAAAGTCTAAGAATATGGAACAGATAACTCTGATACAACACAACACGATTGTTACTTTCTCACTTTCAGGAAATAGTTAGGAAATACTACTACCATAACTTTAACTGTTTCTCCTCTACATAGTGCCGAGGTAGATCGAATATTAGCAATTTATTTATGCATGCATAAATCTATTAATGATTTATAAACAAAAGAGCCAGAGTTGGAGTCGGAGTCAATATATCTTTTTCCGACTCTGATTCCGACTCCGGGAGTCGATGTATAGCTATTTCTTACTCCGGCTCCGACTCCAGTGATCAGCAATTACTCCCAAACTCCGACTCCGACTCCACGACTCCGACACCGACTCCGAAGCCCTGCTTATAACAACCCCTGAAATTGTGAGAACGAGCGATAGACTGTGCCTCAACGTATCCAAAGTCTATCAACGAAGCAACGTCGAAATAATTGATTACATCAAAGGGAGAATTAAAAACGTCAGAGATATTTTCTGCAATAAGTAGCACACGAATGACTAGGCCACAAAGGGATCGTCCATCAGAGGGGCGTCGTAAAGCGGCGATATCCTTTCGATATAGACATAAAATTTGATTAACCATCAACATGCAATCGGCGAACGGTTAAGCTGGTTAAAGAGCAAGCACAAACGCATTTGTTGCGTGAAATTTCACGATGTGCCCAGAACAGATCGGTGTCGCGCCGCTTAGTCGTTCGTTGGCCTCGTGGACGCTCGTTACGGCGCGGCGCTGTCTCGTAAATAACTGTCTTATATTCTCGCTCTCCTCTCTTCGGTTCTGTTCCCCTGGAACCGTATTCATTCGCTGTTACCGCCGTTTAGAGGCCGTTGCTGGTTTTATGAAACACTCGAAAATCCGTTGTAACTGTCACCTCGCCGCCACGAGCTCGCCGAAGACGGAATACCGAGAAACCTCGATTAAAAAATGAGCAATTAAGGATTCGAGGAGCTACAAACGTTCCGCTTTTGTGACTCCTTCTCAGCGGCTAATTAAATGCGAACATAGTCGCCGACGGGACTATTTTGGCGACTGTGCTAGCGGTAATTATTTCGATTGAATCTTCGTGAGCACTCTAGGTCAAAGGGAAAGAAGGGGACCCTCATTTTTCCATAACAGTGTTAAAGTAATTTGAATGAGTATTATAAAATTTTTCATATTTTTGAAAGAAAGGAAATGGTAAAAAAATGGCCCTGCACATAAACTACCCAGTGTGGAGGGTTAATAAATTTGCGAAGTCACCAGCTAATTTTTAAATGTTATTTCACTTGCCTAAATTACCGAGAATTAAGTAATTTAAAAAAAAGAAGTGCTAAATGTGTTAATTAATGAGTAATTTATTGCAAATGCTATCAGGACTACAGAAATAATGATTAGGAGTGCTACAATAGCTAGGGGATGAAATTGCGATTGGAAGAGTACCTTGGTAATAGTTTAGTAGACTTTTCTATTAAATTTGTTATTTAAGTTATTTATTAAAGCCGAGGGTCATATGGAAATTTCTATTAATAAAATTAAAAAAAAGTGCAACCGGATCTAGATAAAAACCGTCGTAAATATATATTTAAAAAAGAGCTTTTTGCAAGTGTTCCGCCAAATTACGCAAAATATATTAGGTATATTATAATAATATAAATTAATAATATAAAATAATAATTAAATATATTTAATAATATATTTTCCAAAATATATTTATTACTACGAGGGACGTTTTTGTTTGTTTTTTGGATCATTAATTTTGGTGTTCAAATTTTTCATATAATCAAAAGTGTTCAGTGACTTTAAAAAGGTTAAGAACCACTGGTCTAGATAGAACGAAAACTTGCCATAATTACGAATGGGAATTCTACCGAATTCCTGTCTCTTGGAGATTGTTATTTCGCATAAAGATTCGCTGTCTAATTATTAAACTGTCTCACAAAAATTCAAAGAATTTAAAAATTGATCAGCTTCATCACCACCTACCACCAAAAAAAATGAGCAATCTCGAAGACAACCGTGCCACAGCTTTAATGCTCAACCACACAGTAGTCGCTAATATACCCAAAGCTGTTGATGTAACTCTAGAGCTGAAATAAAAATAAAATCGTCCGACCTGGACCATAATTCCAGGCGTCCTCAAGATGGACAGCGGTGACAGCAGGACAAAGAGAACGAGGACGATGTTCTAGCCGGGGCGTTAAGTCACAGTCCCGAAATGTCGACAAATAATCGAAACGTAGGATAAGGAGCAGAGAGCGGAACAAAACGAAAGAAATTCCGTGGGCCCGCGTTGGAGGTCACGTCCATGTCGTCGCAAAAGTGTCGCTTCGCGCGCTACATCCGGCATACAGTTCCATGCAGGACAGAACACACGGTCGTAAAGAAAAAAATATGGATGTGTCTCATCCCGGATTCAAATGCACACCCTCGGCTCCCGGTGCCACATAAATTTGGTTCAAGCCGGTGTAAAGACAACGATGCTGCGCATACCAAAGCGTTTCTGTTCCGTGTTCTTCATGGTTAACAAAGTAGATCCCCGGGACGGCCCAGCATTGTCTGTTCTTCGTAATCTAGAAGCGTGCATCAAGGATTCGCATTTCAATCCCTGGAATACGGTTGTGATAGAAATTAATCGGCATACGCTTTTCCGTCCATCTTGCTTTTCCAAGATGTACATGTATTCTGTACACGAATATGTGTCAACTATTGTATCACAATGCTGTTGGAGCAAATATAAATATGCACCCATTAAAAACTGATCACACACACTTTAAATCAGAATAACTTTTTTATGAATAGACCAAACGACTTCAATTTCTCTGTAAGGCTAGTATTGTACTTGCTATGTAAACCACTTGGTTTAAAGCAATAAATAAATAAATAAAAATAAATTATATACGTTCCGAAAATTTCATTGAAATTGGTACATTCGTTTACGAGTTATAAACGATTAAAAGTGGTAAATATGCCGAAAATAATGAAAAATAGCAATTTGTACAACTTTTGATGGTCTATAACTCGTAAACCAATTAACCAATTTCAATGAAATTTTTGTAGCGTATATAATTTATTTTTATTTATTTATTGCTTTAAACCAAATGATTTATATAGCAAGTACAATACTAGCCTTAAAGAGAAATTGAAGTCGTTTGGTCCATTCATAAAAAAGTTATTCTGATTTAAAGTGTGTGTGATCAGTTTTGCACTTAACTGTAAGTCAATATTTACTGACAAACGGCAAGAACTGCTACAAACATGGAAAAATTACTAGTAACTTATCGTAATGCAAATTATGGTGTTTCCGTATAATTATTTTTGTACTAGTTCTGATATTATCTTTTGTGCATATTTACAAATTTCTTGTGCACATTTGTATATTTTATGTACACATTTGTATGTGGTTTTTCATATTGTACGTGCATGAACGTCCGCAGTATACTTATAATTGATTGACTGGAATAAAGATGTTATGCGATCCCTGGGAAATTTGCGTAAAGATCGGTAATACACAAGGCTAGCAGAGGACCGAGCATTGTTCGAAATTCGGAGATAAATTTGTCGGGAAGACACCGTGTTTTTTTCAGGTTGACCGGACCCCACCGGCGTTGACAGACACGTGGACGTGCGCTGTCAACAATCTCGGCGCATCCTCGCCACGCATTTTAACTGTCCGTGCCCCGAGAGAGGATATATACGACTCGCTGTCACAATCTTTCGCCAGATTCGGGAACACTCTGGGGACTCCTGAGGGTCGAGGAATCCCGGGCCCTCCCTGCGAACGTTTAAATCGATCCTCCCCCAGAGGAAACGCATAGGTAGAGAAGGGGAGGATGAGGGGCTCTCGGGGCCACTCGAATCTCGTTACCGTGCCCAGCGGGACTCCGATTACCATTTCTTGGACAAATCGTCGCCTTCGAGCCGCGGTATCGCGAGATCCTTCCTGAGAAACCGCTTTCAGCTGATTATAGATGCTGCCCCGTTCAGGGGAAATTCTTCCTTGCGGATTTCTAGGAGGACACGCCGTCCGTCGTTTTACTGGTTTCATTTATTTATGCCGCTTAGGGGGCTTGGTGTCTCTCTTAGGACAGCGCGCAACACTCATTAGCATCTGTTTATCAGCTGGAAACGGTGTCCCGACAATGAGTGAGACATTAATCGATACGGTCATTCTGTGGGGGCCTGGTTTTGATCAAGAAAATCGTTCGTTTTATTCGAAAAATTGGACATTTTTATCGAAAATATTAACAATTCAACCGACTCTACAAACATTGTAAAAAGTTTCTCATAACTGAATCAACAATGGACACGGTTTTATCGAAAATATAATTAAAACGTCTCTGCAAACATTGTAGAAATTTTTTCTTAACTGAATTAACAATGGACACATTTTCATCGAAAATGTTACCAATTAAAACGTCTCTAGAAACATTGTAGAAATTTGTTCATAACTGAATCTACAGTGAACACGTTTTCATCGAAAATACTACCAATTAAAACGTCTCTACAAAAAATTATGTTTTAAATACAGATATATATATACAGGTAAAAATTTGTTCGTAACTGAATCTACAATGGACACGTTTTTATCGAAAATACAATTAAAACGTCTCTACAAACATTATAGAAAGTTTTTCATTACTGAATCTATAATGCACACGTTTTTATCGAAAATACTACCAATTAAAACGTCTTTACAAACAATGTAAAAATTTGTTCGTAACTGCATCTACAATGGACATGTTTTTATCGAAAATACTACCAATTAAAACGTCGCTACAAATATTGTAGAAATTTGTTCATAACTGAATCAACAATGGACTCATTTTTATCGAAAATACTAACAATTAAAACGTCCCTAAAAATATCGTAGAAACTTTTTCGGAACTGAATCTACAATAGACATGAATAGTGAAGCTCCAGGCAGAGGACAATAATCAACTAATATTTAAAAATGACTAATAGTCTTTTTGAATGTTAATCGTATCAAAATACTCATTAGTCAAAACTGTTTGATTAGTTAGTGATAACTAAATGGCAAATAGTTAGTCACAGCTCTAAGTAATCGTTAGCTATTGCTTATTAGTGAATTAGTAGTTGATGATCAGTCATCGATCTTTAGTCACTATTGTGACTATTGTTCAGTCACTATAGTGCGATTAACGTACATTAATATTATTAACTAGTTATCACTAACTAATCAAAAAGTTTTGACTAATGACTATTTTGCTATGACTAACATTCAAAAAGACTATTAATTGATTATTGCCCTACTCTGGTCCCAGGACTATCTCTCGAAACTTGTACGATTTTTTCTAGACGACTTAATGAACTTTGCATGAAAGGTGTACTGTCATCTTTGGAATAATAAATACAATATAGCGGAGACCTTACCAAAACAGCTCCTCATTTTTGTTTTATAAAATAGCCAACAAAATCGTAGACTAAGTTGTAAGCAGTCGTTGTAAGATTCAATCTTTAAACAGACAATTTCCATCTGCTATATCCTGCACAAATATCCTAGAAAAAAATAAATAATGATACTGTATTGTTTGGAATATGATGAACTTGGAAATCAGTAGGTGGGAAGAGAAGATACATTAATATGTGAAAGCACGTAGAAGAATTTAAGGATTTTCGTAATTTCCAGTTTCGAAAATGTTCAATTCTGCGCCGCCACCGAAAAGATTGTATTGTATTTAAGTTCGTGTGTATTCACGTAAATTAAATGGAAATTATTTCATACTTTTTAGTGCATTTTTTCGAAGTTGCTTTAATTTTTTTTATAAGGTTCTTTTATTTCACACTTTTTAGTGGAACAAGCAGAATTTGTAAAATACCGTAGGATGGTTTTCCGGTCTTATTGTATTATATTGTATTATAGTAGTAATATTTGCAACAAAAACCGCAAAGAATGAAAAAATGCAAAATTTGTTTTGAAAGGACCACTCGGGAGACATACCCTACAAAATGCAAAAGGTTTCGTCCTTATATTGGTCTATTCATCTCGGAGTAATCGGTGGGCATACATGAAATAATTCATTTTTTCGCAAATAAAATCATAAGGAATAAAAAAATGCAAAATTGTTTTTCACGGGACCACCACGGGGACATACTCTACACCAGGGGTGGCAAACCTGTGGCGCATTGGATGATTACAAGTGGCGCATTGGATCCTTGTGACTATACTTATTCTTTTGAAGTAGGCGCCATAACTGAATCCATCTTCATATTTTCAACACCTGAGAGCTCTCAGTTGAATTTATTCAACCTTATTACTCATCAATTCGTCGCAATTTTTTGACAGTTTACAATTATACGATGGGAATTGCGGTGTTCAACATAGTGATCGCCCTATCATCCAAAAAATCATTTCTCACTATTGTAGATTAGTGCTACAATGAACGTATGTGTTTTCAACTGGCGTAAGTTAATTAATTTAGTTGCGAGATTTAGTTGCGCATTTTCCTCCCCTAACCGAAGCAGATCCTACCACTATTCCTATTTTCCAACCGCAACAACGAACGTAAGAAGGTAGGAAAAGTGCTTAAAGTTGTATGGCGCACCTGAACTCATATGTAAAAAAATTTTACACATCCTATACAAAAGATTGACCGCCCCTACTCTACACGATGCAAAAGGTTTCGTTCCGATTGGTCCATCCATCTCGGAGTAATCGGTGAACATTAGGGTGGACCTTAGCTATACCTGATGAAATTTTTTTGCGAGATCTTTTTCACGACGCCCCCCAATATAGTTCCATTTCATGAAAAAATGATATATCCAAAGTTTTTAAGAAAATAATTTCTGCAGAAGATGAAGCTGATCGGATAAGGCGAAGACGTGCCACAATGACGTTGAAGTTGCGAAAAACAACAAATATTCCCATTCCTATACAGGGTGTCCCAAAATTCGTGAACTTCCCGAAGGGGGTGGTTCCTGAGACCATTTCAAGCGACATTTTCCATTGCACCAATGTTATCCGCGGCTTTGTTTAGGAGTTACTAACGAAAAACACGGACCAATGAGCGCGACCTAGACGCGAGTTGCTACAGTCGGCTAATAGACAGTTGGCGCGCCGGACCGACTGTGCCACCTCGCGTCTAGGTCGCGCTCTGATTGGTCCGTGTTTTTCGTTAATAACTCGTAAACAAAGCCGCGGATAACATTGGTGCAAAGGAAAATGTCACTTGAAATGGTCTCAGGAACCACCCCCTTTCGGGAAGTTCACGAATTTTGGGACACCCTATAGAATTTCATGTTTTTCGCACATTCAACGTTCATGTGGCACGTCGTCTCCTTATCCGATCAACTTCATCTTCTGCAGGAATTATTTACTTACCCAATAGCAAAATTTTAGGGGGTGTCGTAAAAAAATCTCGCAAAAAAAATTTCACGTGGTATACCTAAGGTCCACCCTAATGCCCCACTCCTTCTCGACGTCCGATTGATCTAAAACTTTGGATATATCATTTTTTCATGAAATAGAACAATATTGGGGAACGTCCTGCTCAAAATTTCATGGTCGAAAAATAAGGTCCAGCCTAGTGAACATACACAGAAGAAAAGCGAAAAAAAGGTATATACAGATCGAATTGAGTAAGCTTCTCCCTTTTCGAAGTCGGTCAAAAATTATTCATGAATCTGGGAAATTAACGAGATCAGAAATGTTCTTTCACTACAGCTCTGGAAAGAATAGTACTGCAAATGGTTAAGTCGTAAAAAGAATGGAGGAATGAGGACTGTACAATTACAGCCTTACAGTTAACCGTGCTCAACACTGACGTAGATAAACGATGAATATATTCACTAACCTAAGAAATGAATGATGTCAGAAATGATGTAATCATCCCAGCTGTGAAAAGAATAGTACTGCAAATGGTTAAATCGTAAAACGAATGGAGGAATGAGGACTATCAAATTATGCTGGAAGACTTAATTTCCCCGATCGCTCGAAAGCTCGCCAGCCATTCAGGTTAACGAACACAAAGCACGGAGCTTCATTGTCATTCGAAATCCCCGCGTTGCGGTGGACCGTCAATAAAGAGTAGTCAACGAATCGGCGCGCATACACGCGTGCGAGCACACAGTCGAAGGTAGAAATGGTAGGTAGGATGTAGGTCGTATATCAATCGGTTTATCTACTTGTCGACGCGTGTGGCCGACGCGACGGCGCGTTATGTCGCGGTCGACGAGGAGAACTCGAAGAACTCGAAGGAGGAAAGGAGACGCGGCGATCCTCCAGCGGACACGGTGTCCTTTTCTTCTCCCTTGCGTTCTCGACTCTTCTTATTTTCTTTTCTTAACCCGCGGGGACACCGAGAAAAGCAAGTTTCAGGCCACGGACGAAGAAGGAGGAGGAAAGCGAAACCCGTGTATTCTAATGATTTTCTGTCGTCCTTTCTTTTCAGCCTCCACACCTCCGCGCGCAGGATGTGCGCTGCTGCATGGGGGTGGATCTACAATGGCGGGCTCTGCCCCGTGCTTTTACCCCATGGATCTGATTTGTGATCTTTGGACTGCGTCGTTTTATGCAAATTGACAGTTGTGATTTTTCAAAAATGTGATTAAGAAATCATAAATTAAAAATATGGTACTATTTTACTGATTTCACAAATTAAAAATAATATGTCGACTATTTTACTGATTTCACAAATTAAAAATAATATATCGACTATTTTACTGATTTCACAAATTAAAAATATGGTATTATTTTACTGATTTCACAAAATAAAAATATGGTACTATTTTATTGATTTCACAAATTAAAAATATGGTACTATTTTATTGATTCCACAAATTAAAAATATAGTACTATTTCACTAATTTTACAAATTAAAATTAAAGTACTACTTTGTTCATTTCACAAATTAAAATTAAAGTACTACTTTGTTCATTTCACAAATTAAAAATAATATATCGACGTTCCTAGATCCTCTTAATTTCTGTACTACTTTAAGTTGCACCAACTCGTTTTTCCATCAACGTTCTTGGAAAATAAAATTTCCAGAAAATAGCCTAGCTTGGACCGACAACTGTGAAACCACTTCGTATTATACATTCATTAAAAAGAAAGATACTCACGGTGTTATTACAGTATTAATTCATTATAAACTATGCTCTCGGTACCAAAAAAATAATAACAAGTGTTATAAGTGGCACTGATGCACACATTAATATTAAAACCTGCTAGCATTAAAAGTGACTAGCATGTATTGCTTTATAAAAGTGAGGATTAACTTTATATCGACTTCTTGCTATTTTTATAATAATATATGTTTGATTTAAGAAACGTATTCTATCATTTGAAAGAGTGTCTATAATTTCAACAATTCTTATGAATTCTTATCATCCCAATCAATACCCCTCACCATACGCAAATCTGGTACGCATAATTTTATTCAATAATTTATAAATGACAACTGATAAATGACAAATGATAATATCGCAACAAGTTGGAACTTAATCACTCGAGACAAGCTTCTCAAATGTCCTTTTCTTCTGAGCACGACGTGGACCATGAATTCAGTTGTGAGTTTCTCGGGTTTGTCCCCAGTTTTCACCATATCTGCTTTATTTCCATGTTTTATAGCTTCTCTCGGAGCCGTAAAACTATTCGCGGCTCTCAACCGCGACGATAACTCACCAACAATCGCGTTTCTCAATTAGGTATCGCCCGATGGCCGGCGGTTCACGTAATTCTGAATAAATCAGGCCCCCACTATTCCGAGGACCTCTTCCTACGGTCTAGTGGACACTCCTAAACTCGCATACATATTTATTTATCGTCCTCTGTTTCGGTATTGTCGTGGAACGGCTGATGAGGTTGCAGTTCGACTACTTTGCACAGAAATTCCCTTTCGCGTCCTACGCACTACGGTTCCTGAAATTCGTTTATTATGCGAAAAAGAAAGAAGACAGTGGACATCTCGCACTGCAACAGCCAAATACGATGAATTTTTCAAATTCCGAGTCTGAAAACGTGGTTTCTAGCAGGGACCAAAAATAACAGTTATTTAAAAATTTTCTATGATTTATCATAGAATCATATAATGATTTTTAAATCATTAATACAAAGTCGATTATTGTTGAAATTTAAGATGATGTGCACAAAATATGAAGAAACAAATTCGAAGAACAAAATGATTAAAAAATATCGATTTTTATAGTTTTTGGTTACAAATAACAGTTATCAGTGTCCAATAAATTGGATCCTCCTCGATAACTGTTATCGATGAAGAAAAACTGTTTGGAATGCTCAAAGCAGTTATCGATGAGACAAATTTATTTCTATCGCTAATAACAGTTATCGATAATCGAATTTCTTTTGACTTGTTCATAATAATTATTGATGAGACAACTCATTTTGGTTGCTTATTTATTGAGAGGTCAACAAGACGAATCGACAGACCATAAGAATAACACAAAATCTGTTTGTTCGTCACATTAAATTTTGATTGTAGCAATTAATTAATAAGTGACTGAAATAAACTTCTCCCATTAATAACTGTTATGAGTGGACTGCGGATTTTATGCATTGCAATTTTTCAAAATTTACAGCATTTTTACCACTTTTAATCGTTTATAACTCGTAAACCAATTAACCAATTTCAATGAAATTTTCAGAGCGTATATAATTTATACGAGTTGACCAAACACATCTTTTAAATTTTCGTTATTGGCCCAGCTAAAAAAGCCGTAAAAATCAATTTTTACTGTTGTTTTTCACAATTCCGACCAAATGCATTTTTCAACATATTTTTTAGACGTCATTTACTAAACTAATTCATCTAGCCTTACCGAGAAATTGAAGTCGTTTGGTCCATTCATAAAAAAGTTATTCTGATTGAAAGTGTGAGATCAGTTTTGCTCCTAACTGTAATACATATAAGAACCCGTTTCCTTTACATTTTTCTTTCTCTGATGTCGAGTCACACTTAACAAAGAAGCGCACAGGGATAATTGTTCATTGATTTTTAAATTTTGGCGGAACAGTTTCTCCAAGTTCACACTTTCTCTAAGTGTTCGGCGAAACACCGATTAAGAACCACTGTCCTACATAGAGGGCAAAGTCGAAACATCGAATTACCGATACTCGATGATCACCCGAGCGACCCTTGGTCGATCAATCGAGTAGGATCGTGCGAGCGAGATTGTCGTCCGTAGAGAATCGTTCCGGATTTTTGTGTCGGCCATTCATATAGACCGATCGGGAGGAGCCAGGTGTATATTTCATTCGCTTTGTCCTGGCACTATCTCCGGCTGCGTAAGAATTGTCGTCGTTGGGAGCGGAGAACGCCACGGCTGTTGAGAGACGAGGACATTAGGTATAAGAGCGCACAGCAGCGTCAGCGATCCATAATTTACCGGTCGTGGTGCTCTCTCGCGTGGCCGTTTGCCCCTAATTTATGTGTTTTTAAAGATGAGGCCTCGCGGCTCCTACAGGATTCAATTTTCGAGGGATTCCCTTCTCCCGCCTTCCTTCCGACACGATAGCCTCATCGGCTGGCCCATTTACGGCCGCTCTTAGGGTTATTTCTATCGTAAACGCCCGGATTCGTGTAAGTGCACACCGGCCATGTTTCCACGATCCTGCCCGCGAATACCTATGTTTTCGCTCATGCTCGATGCACTGAGCGCCTGAGCAGTTCCTAGATCGACGATACTCCGCGAGGTGCCATCCAGCTCGCGTTGGCAAACCGGAAGCGCTATAAAAGGGAATTGATTCAGCCGGTCGTGCGTAAATTTTGTTCCCAGAGTATTGAGTGATTGTGGATAAGATTGCAGAGTTGTGAATACACAGCGGATTTTATGCGTTAATAGCAAAAATGAGTAGGTGTAATGTAAAAGAGTAAAAGCATTGGAAGAATTAAAAAATATCTTTATATTACAATATTTTCAACCTATTAAACATATTAGGAGAAGAAATAAATTTCTATTTCAATCCAGCTTGTTGTAATTCGGGTAGAAAATGTTTATTTTGCATAAAGTTTTTTGCATAAACAGAGAATTGGAGCTTGACTTTGTAGCAATTTCCTAACACCTATTTACGGCTATTTAATAATTTGAATTTTATTGTTGAGTAATTTCAATCACGAATTGACTAATCATTTCAAGAAATAGAAAAGAAGCTTCTTTTCAAGGGAAAACAGTCGTGAAGAAGCCTACTGGAAGCATGAATTTCTTTCTTAAAGTTGATGAAGCTATGGTGGTTTGAAAGAGGCGATGTGTGTAGTGTGAATTACAGGAAACACATTAAAATAATTTCTTTCAATTATGTACTGAAATTGATTGCTACGATATTTACCTGATGCAAGTACTAACTATCAAAATTGTTAAAAAATGTGTTTCACCAAAAGATTTATATGAACATTTTTCTGCAGTAAATACAATTATGCCATTTGACTAATAGATAGTAGTACAGTGATTCAAGTCAGAATTGAACTGACACCTAGCAAGAATCAAATAATTGAAGCTATTTACATCTAATGCATGAACAAGTACACATTAATGAATCAAATAAATATTTTAAAACGTGACAAAATAGGAAAATTTGAAAGCTTCATGGAAAAAAAAATAAAAATTGTGTAAAAGTAAGTCAAACTCTACTTAAAGTTATTATACAACCCATTCAATGAAAAATTTAGGCCATATTTAAATTTTTGTATCTAGATCAATTTACTGTATTTAAATATTTATATTTTTTAATATATATAAAATTATTTATTATATATAACTGTATAATATACAGGGTGAGTCCGAAGAAACAGTTCACCTAAATATGTCCATTACTTTTCGTTGTACAAAAAAACTTCTTAGGACAAAGTTACACTGTTTGAAGGGCCACATGTAACGGTGTAAGGGAAAAAATCTTCAAGGTCATTTTTTTACAAGATTTCAAGGTCACCGATATTTTTTTAAATGGAATGAGGTATTTTTTAATACATCAATCGATGCAGCTGGACATTCGTTATAACAAAGTACTAACCTATGTATGTCGAAAAGTTAATAGTTCACGAGATATTTCGATTTAAATAACTCTAAAACACCATTACTGTCGTAGTAAAACGTTACACAAGTAAGTAAACACTAACGTCTTAGACTCACCCTGTATATTTATATATAATTTTATATATATTTATATATTATATACTTATAATATTGATATGTTATATTATATACAATGTTATATTATATTTATACAGGGTGTCCCAAAATTCGTGAACTTCCCGAAAGGGGGTGGTTCCTGAGACCATTTCAAGCGACATTTTCCTTTGCAAAAATGTTATCCGCGGCTTTGTTTAGCAGTTATTAACGAAAAACACGGACCAATCAGAGCGCGACCTAGACGCGAGTTGGCACAGTCGGCCCGGCGCGCCAACTGTCGATTGGCCGACTATGCCAACTCGCGTCTAGGTCGCGCTTTGATTGGTCCGTGTTTTTCGTTAATAACTGCTAAACAAAGCCGCGGATAACATTTTTGCAAAGGAAAATGTCGCTTCAAATGGTCTCAGGGACCACCCCCTTTCGGGAAGTTCACGAATTTTGGGACACCCTGTATATTTAAATATCCATGTAATAACATATGGATTCATCAGGGAGATAGAATGGGATAATTATAATTATTATACTTAACAGTGACCACCTACGTTGGTAATATATGCGCAATATATTAATGCAGCGAGGAAAACAATTGTAAAATAAATATAATCTGAAAAATAGTTTCCATTGATTATTAATGCATGAGAGGCGAAGTTATTACCTGTATACATCGATAAATCTGCAGCCACCTTGAATTTGAATAAATTATTGTATCTGCATTTGCATAGCAAGGCAGACCGCTGATCTATCCTTCCTTGAAGAACACCTGGTGCATATACATTGGTGCACATTGCATGCAAATATCTTGCGGGAACACCAAGACAATGCAAGCCCACGCCCGGAATTCGCCGATGGCAGTTTTTTATCGAACAATACCGCGATCATCACTTTTAGCGTCGTGAAATTTGGCGCATACGCTCAAATTAACTTCTATATACCTAAATTATTTATACACACAAGTTTTACTAGAAGTAGTTCTTTGATTAATAGAACGTGGAATAAATAATTTTATTTTATATAATATTCGTATTTTGTAGTTTGATATGAAATGAGAATAATTGGAACATTTAATGAATCGAACATGGAATAAATAATTTTATTTTATATAATATTCGTATTTTGTAGTTTGATGCGAAACGAGAAGAATTGGAACATTTAATGAATGAAACTATTAGAACAATTTACATACAATCCATGAATCAGAGTTTTGCTTTGTTTTCAATTTTGTTTTGCCTACATTACTTAATATTAACATAATAATGGAAACAGTAAATGGTGATTAACAATATCCAAGAAAATTCAAAAGGATTTCGGAAAGAAATAATGAAACAATTTCATCCCTTCTGTAAGAGACTAAAATTTTGTATAGAGTCACTTCAACTCTATTTTTCAAATTAATTTAAGTGAATTGTTCTAATATTTTATGCAAAATGCATAATACATACCCTCAAAGAAGGTACAATTTAATACAGTAAGAAGTTTGTAAGAATTCTCATTATTATTCATGAAGAAAAATTTCTGCTTAGCTCCTGTAGCCTGCAATTGATGGTTCAAAATTATTTTGCATGAAGATCCGCAAAATAAAAATTGTCGTCGTAAAAATCGATTTGCAATCGACTGCAAATAATAGGAAATAAATGGAATAGATCTCTCCCCTTAATAATTTTAATAAATCGATTGTCCCAGAATTTTAAATTTCAAGGACTCAGTGTTGCTATTAATTTATAAAATCAGTCTAATAATTAACAATTTTATAATAATTAACAAGGATACAAAATTGCGTACTTCATGAAGCATCTACAAGGTTCCAAATAAACCACAGAAATGCATTACGCAATTGACCTTCGAAACACAACAAGAGCATTGTAACAGTAGTCAGTGGACGTAGGTAGCAACTCCAAAAATTGAATAAGCGTAGAGTACACAAGTTGTCACAGGGGAACATAATTCTGAAAGGCAGGAGAAAAATGGATCCGGCTGGGAATGAGATATCCCGCAGTTAGGTTCCAGGAAAATCTTTTTCTCGTCGATTACAGGGCCGTCGATTCCCCATTGTATCCTGAAATTTGTATTCGAAATCCGGCTTAATGATTCCCTCGGCTGGTCCCACGATTAATCTCCGCGAAATTTCAGCGAAAACACCCGGAGATTTCACGGTCGTCTGCGGGTCCGGGTCTCCTCTCTACCGTCACGCCCGGTGGAGTGGATAGGCGTCCATTTTGTGAGTGGCCGGTCAACGGGGAATAGACCCGTTACATCACAACGGAGGCAGCAGGCATTTTGATCGCCATAAATACCGAAATCGTCCGAAAAAGTCTAAAACTCTATATGTATATCCACGCCGGTAATTATCTTCGAGCGGGATTCTCTCTCTCGCGGATGCCGGTCTCTCTTTTCTCTTCTCTTCTCTTCCTTCATCTCTCTCTCTGCCGGCGTCTATTAAAAGTTCGTTTTCCTAGGCAACGCACGAGGGCGGAATGGTCACGGGTGCCCAGTAATTAAGGGGACCCGTGTTACTGGAATTTCCTCCGAAACAGTCCAACTTAAGCGGTATTTAATAACGTAACAATTATATGGTAGGCACTAGACTTTCGAAACCAGCGCGGCCCATCGAGACCTCATCGGGCCTATCTTCACCCTTCTGCTTTCTTCCCCGCCCCTCCTGACCGGGACCGCCGTAAACTGATACATTGCCAAGTTTTCGTAATACTTAGTCGCATCATACGATAGAGATCCCAAGATCTATGTACCAGGTTATTCAGAAAGTTCGTAGCCTGACACAGAGATGATATTGGTAGCAGCAAAAACATATCGTTGTTGAAAACATACCATACACTCCAAATCGACCTGTCAAATAGCTTGCTTCAAGCAGCTGATTAAAGTGGACGTGTCTGCTTTGGTTAGAAAAATAGAAAACTTGAAAAATCGTGCAGTCATTGAATATTTATATAAAAAAGGATTAAGCGGTAAAGAAATTTTTGATGATATAGTGAATGTGTTAGGGGACAGTGCTCCTTCATATGCAATGGTAAAAAAATGGGTTCCTATAGTACAATATTTAAAAAGTTATCGTCTTTTTTAGAGCGCCCGAATATGAATTCGGGTCACTGTACATATAGCTAATGTCCGGTATTACCAGATCATTCAGAAAGTTCGTAGCCTGAGTCAGGACAGCCTGACACGAATACATTGTCCCACGAGAGTCCGGACTCATTTCGCGCAGCTTGGAAGATGGTGGGGGCGTAGCGATCCTATCATCTCTCACTCCATTACCCACTCTTCACTTTGTTGAACCAATTAGAGCGAAGATGTGCAGCGGCGAACGAAAACTGGCCTTTACGCGAGTCCGGACTCTCGTGGGACAAAGTGTAGATGATATTGGTAGCAGAAAAAACATATCATTGTTGAAAACATCCGTCCTTGATGTGAACATACCATAACCATGGAGGAGATTTGGGTTTATCACTATGATCTTGCATTGCGACAACAAACCGCAGAGTTGACTGAGCGCGGTTCTTCAGCTCCAAAGCAGCCAAAGTGGTCAAAATCGACAAAGAATGTCATGGCATCCGTTTTTTGGGATGCAAAAGGAATTTTGTTAATTGATTACCTTCAAACCAGGAAAACAATGAGCAAGGAGAGTATTACTCAAATCTTTTCAACTGCACAAATTCGTGAAAAAAGACCTGACTTAGCTAAGAAAAAAGTCATTTTTCACCAGGACAATGCACCGGCTCACAAAAGTGTTCTTGCAATGGTCAAATTGAAGAAGTTATGTTATGAATTGTTGGAGTATCCACCATATCCACCAGACCCCCTCTAACTTCCATTTGTTACCAAACCTCAAAAAATTCCTACGTGGCAGGCGTTTTTCATCAAATGAAGAAGTATAGCAGCCGTAGATGAGTATTTTAGAGGTCACGAGGAAAATCATTTCAGAGATGAGGTAAATCAATTAGAAAATCGCTGGAAAAATGTATTAAGCTTATGGGAGAATATACTGAAGAATATTTTGACTCATTATCTCATGTCATTTCGTTGTTACGCTACGAGCTTTCTGAATGACCTAGTATAGCGACCATTATTTAAAAAATGCTTTACTAATCCGGTACTGGCAGAAAGAGGAGGCAGAGGGGCTCCAAATCCTTCTCTTCAAGTGCCTTACTTCAAGGCATCTTACTTCAAGTGCCTCGAATGCTTCGACGTGAGAAGGTACGTCCTCATCATTACCTTCGGTTGCAATTTCAGGTGAATTACAATTTATGCGTGCGATACACTAGCATCTCAGAAGTCTTGCATATAATTTTCTCAATATTAAGGTTTTGTTTTTTAATGTCTATGATTACAGACTTTCCGACACCATGTAGTCTTGTCAATTTTCTTGCACTTTCACCACTGTGTCGAGCTCTTCAATCATCTCATGTTTGTTTCAATACCCAGGGTCATTGTGACACTGTAAAAATTGAAATTAAAATTTTAATATCTGTTCTAAATATTAAATTATAACAGCTATTTTACATATTTTGTAATACATTGGGCTATCTGATTAAGTTAATAAAAATTGGTTTAACAATTTTGTTATAGCTTGCATGCTAGTCAGCCAACCCTAGGGGTTGATAGGCTTACTAGTCTTTTAACCCTCGCAAGGTAAGGTCTAATAACTCATGAATAGTAAGGTGGGGTCTCTTAGACCCCGACAAATGAATTTCATAAATAGCCTCGTTTTTAATAAATTTGGAATAAAGAATAACACAGGATAAAAAGTAAACAGACAGATCTAATTTTATTCATATAAAAATTGTTTTCAGAAATCTGAAGCTGGGTCTCTGAGACCCCACATTATCTTGCGAAGGATAAGAATGCACTCCATCTTTATGCAAAACAAAAATTGTTTGCGTTAGTTGCAAGCTGTAGGAATCAAACAGAAATTTACATCACTTTTTACTGGTTTCATTAAGTCATAAGAAATGTACTTATATTCCTTGATTCTTTTAATCGTTCGACTATTTGAAACATTTATTCACCCGCAAAATCCGCAGTCTAACGCAGTCTACCTCAATACTAAAAATTGCTGTACCATTAATCATTACTAGACTGCGGATCTTTATGCATTTGCGAAGAAATTGGTTGCATGAATTATAAAACAGTGAAAGTTTAGAAAAATTTAAGAGTATTGTGATATTGTTTTAGTGTAGCAAAGTCATTAAGGGATGAAATCAATTTTTATTTTATTTCTGCTGCTCACAATCAATGCAGGACATTTTTATTTTGCATGAAGATCCGCAGTCTATTCATTACATTATTAAACATGTTGGTGTCTAATCAATAGACTGCAGATCTTTATGCAAAATAAAAATTTTACTTAAATTTCAACAAACTGGAGTGAATTAGAAATTTATTTTCTTCCCTATTATGTTTAGTAGGTTGAGAATAATACGATAGTATGTTTAAAGTTTTCTAATATTTTTGCTGTTTTAAATTACACCCACTCATTTTTGTCATAAATGCATAAAATCCACAGTCTACTAATCAATTACTAAACATTTAAGTATTGTATGAGGTATTACATCAAATTCATATCCACAAAATGAAAAAAGTCATATAGAATGGAATTATTCTAGGTCGGAAGAACTGTTTAATTTTCGAGTTAAAATTAAAATAGCTCCAAGTGTAAAGAGTTAATAAAACATTCCGCTTGCTTCTGGGCTGCTATATCCAGATTACCGAGAATGCACCGTTCGATCGGCTCCCCTCTCCATCGTTTTCGCTGAGAAAAGTCCCACAAGACGAAGGAAGTGGGCCGCAAGGTCCAATTTCGGGAATCGCAGGGTCCCCGTGAACGCGTATAATAATTGCTGTTCGATCGGCCCCCGTCCCAGTTCACCGACCATAAACGCGCAGACCCGAAAGGCGTATAACAAGCATGATGTCCGGGAGATCGATTCGGGAGGATGGCCACTAAAAATATTCTAGCTTCCATCTAGCACAAAGAGATACATTGTGCGTAGTCTGTTAGCTGCGGCTCGCCTCTTTTATCTCGTCGTGTCGTTTCTGATTTTATGTCTTCCCGAAGGATGTAATTATACGATTCCGGTGAGCGCTCGGTATGTGATTAACCCGTTGCTGCGCGACCCGGAACGAAGTGGGAATTTCGGTAAATGGGGAATGAGTTTGTAATACCGTTCCGATTTTGTTCGGTGTTAAAATTCAGTAAAAAATAGTCGGCAAGAAATCTGTCGTTCATGTTTTGTTACTGATTAATTCGTGCCCTTTCTCAAATTTTTTGCTGGCTTTCGACGAACTATACGAACATAAATATTAGACTGCGGATCTCTATGCACAATAACTAATAATATTTTGATCTTAAATCGTATTTTTTAATCTTTTTGGTGCGTCGAAAATAATGTATGTATTTCTATCTTCCTACTACTTCAAACTGCAACTACTCAATTTTGTTATAAATGCATCAAATCTGCATTATAATAATCATATTTTCTAAACACCTTATTTATGTAAATTATAAATTATAAATCATCTGTTACATTTAATAAATATCTACCAACAAATAGATATAAATGCATCAAATGTAAACACTTTATTTACTTAAATTATAAACTATAAATCATCTCTTACACTTAATAAATATCTACCAACAAATAGATATAAATGTGTCAAATCTGCATTATAATAACTATATTTTCTGAACACTTTATTTGCCGGATCTTATTAATAGCATACTGTCAATCAAATCATCTCTTGCATTTAATCGAAATTATTAGATTATGTCACTGGGAGTGAATTGTTGGTTCACAATTGAGATTCCTATTGTTGTTAAATGATCTATTAAAAAAATCTTAACCAATTATTGCATTTTTCGATACAATGGCAGAAATATTTCCAGCTACATTGCACTAATAATAAAATGTACTAGTAAAAGACAAATGTAACTCAATATTAATTTCAATTGAATTTAAATGTACCCTTATATCATCAAGCGCCCGAAAAAAGTATCAAACATTTTTTTATATCTTATATCTTATATCTTATATCTGTTCATTTATAAATATACATACCAGTATATTAAATATTAGATAATTGCATAAGTTCGTGCCCGATTTGAAAATAAAATTCAATGGTTAAATTTTAAAGAATACAACTTCATTAATCAATTATACATATGGTCACCATTCTTTTCTAATTGTAGAAAGTTTAACCATTTTTAAATTTCAATTTAACCAATCTTTAACCAAATCTTTAAAATTTAACCATTGAATTTTATTTTCAAATCGAACACGAACTTATGCAATCATCTAATATACAGGGTGGCCCACATAAGTCTGAACAGCTCAATATCTCCGTTACTTTTCGTTGTACAAAAAAACTTCGTAGGACAAAGTTACACTGTTTGAAGGGCCACATATAGCGGTGTAAGGGAAAAAAAATTTAAAGGTCATTTTTATGAGATTTCAAGGTTATCGATGTTTTTTTTAAATGGAATGAGGTATTTTTTAATACATCAATCGATGCAGCTGGACATTCTTTATAAAAAAGTACTAGCCTATGTATGTCGAAAAGTTAGTAGTTCAGGAGATATTTCAATTTAAATAACTCCAAAATACCATTACTGTCGTACTAAGGCGTTACACAAGTAAGTAAACACTAACGCCTTAGTACGACAGTAATGGTATTTTGGAGTTATTTAAATTGAAATATCTCCTGAACTACTAACTTTTCGACATACATAGGCTAGTACTTTTTTATAAAGAATGTCCAGCTGCATCGATTGATGTATTAAAAAATACCTCATTCCATTTAAAAAAACATCGATAACCTTGAAATCTCATAAAAATGACCTTTAAATTTTTTTTCCCTTACACCGTTATATGTGGCCCTTTAAACAGTGTAACTTTGTCCTACGAAGTTTTTTTGGACAACGAAAAGTAACGGAGAAATTGAGCTGTTCAGAGTTATGTGAGCCACCCTGTATATTTAACTAACTATTTATAAATAATAAATCACGGTAATTAAAAGCAGTTATAATATCAAACAGTAACGTAATATGAGTGTCTTCACATTCGAATCAGCCCCTTCTTTTTCCTCAAAAAATTATAGCACTGTACCTAGTAATTAAAGCTAAATATACGCTACTAGTATGAGATTCGTGTCCATCAATACGTCCGGATTAACAAGAGAAAACCACCGACTGTCTAAAAGAATTAAGACAAATATCTTCGAGTAATTTTCGGAAAAAAACTATCCCCGACCCGTCCACATTCTCCAACCCAGTGAACCAATAATCAGAGGCGAACCGTTTTAAATTGAATCGAAATAATTTCGTAAAAGTATACGCTCGGGACCGTCAGGAAGTCATTTGTCACCCTCGATCATCTTTTTACGCTACCTTCCGATATACCTGTCTGTTCGTTGTCGTCGTGCTACCACTCGCTGCCGATGGAAATCCAGGATAGACAGGACCAAACCGCAGGGATCAATTTTGGAAATTATTATCAGGTCCCTGCGAACGCGTATATAATTGGCCATTGATCGGTCCCGCCCAGTCCACCAGTCGTAAACGCGTCGGCCCACGGTTTCTTTCGAGAGACTCCGAATACCCGTAGATGTTCCCCATGTTCCTCCAGCTCCACTCTAACTCTTCCTGAAAAAATCCGATCTAACTTCCAACAGACCGTATACAATACAGCACAATATAACACCTAACAACCGAGCCCTAGAGCGCGGGCTGGCCAATTAAAAGTGGAAGCGTCCAATTACCTGCCGATTGCGTGGGGTTACGACTACCCCGAGGAACGACTCTTCCTTTTGTTCTTCCATTCTACCGAACTTCTGTTTTCTTACCGAAGTTATGGTCGGCGGTCGGAAACACGGCGGGTGATCGAATTATTAGAGCCGCGGTATACTATGTATTTAGTTTCTGTGTGATGGATTATGTTGCGCACAGGGTTGCAAATAGCTACACATTTTTAGTTTCCGACAATTTTAGAGAAATGTTTAGTTACATTGAGTTTTTAGTATTTTTTAAAATTGTTTACCATTCTGAATTATTCGTATTATCGGGCCTAGCCAATTAAGATGGTCAAAACTGCCCTTAGAGGTTTTTCAATGACTCTTGAACCATTCGAAAGCTGTCCAATAAAAACTTGTGAGTATTTAGAATTATTTATAATTATTCATACTTAAATATTAAATTACACGAAACTGTAGTTATACTAAATCTTTCTCTCTTCCTTTATTTTTATTGTGTCCTATTATTCTCTTACATCAAAGTGTATTTATATTAATTTTTTATTCGTTTACGTTGTTCAATATTCTCTTTATTGGTTCGTATTATACTTTTAAACGAAAGGTAGTTATACTATATTTTAATTATTCACACATTTACGAATTGATTGTTGTATGTAAACTATTTTAAACTCATCGATGTATGCAAGTTCCCTTAAAAATCATGCAAACTCGGAACAATTCATCTAATAACTTAAAATCAATATTACAAACTAGAGGGCTATTGTTGCTCGCTCGCTTCGCTCGCTCGCGAGTAGAGTTATTTTGCTCGCTCGCTTCGCGAGCTCGCGGGTAGGACTGCTCTTGCGAGAGGGTTAGTGATACGCATGGCTAGTAGGGCCTACTGCTATTAATGTTTTTTATTTGGTGTGTGACTCTCCAAGAGTCACACAAAGAACTTCCCGATTCGTTACTCCTTCGCCAACATCGCTAAAATCGTTTTTTTTTGTACTTTCATCGATATTCTCCCAATATGTATTCTTGGGAATAGAGATGATAAATTCACTCTTGCATTGGAATAACTTTCGATTATTCCAAGCGGTAACATTAGCATCAGTTAAAAAAAAAAAATTTTTTTTAAATCTAAAAAAAAAATTAAGAAAAATTTTTTTTATGTAATTGCGTTAGGTTCTTTGGTGGAAAATTTTCGTCCTCCCTTATAAATTGCATTGTAGAATCAACTCTTTTCGAAAAAAAGTAAAAATCTAAAAAACTACTTGACCAATATGGACCAAAATCTAATCAGCTCTAAGTTACGACGGGGCACATCGATTGCATCATTCATCATCCTGATCGCGTTGTTACTTTTTCTGAAAACGTTAACGAAAAATTTGATACCATACAAACGGACATACGCACACACACACACACACACACACACACACACACACACACACACACATACATACAAACATTTTGATAAAAATAGTCTAAAATGACTCCAATGACCATGAAACGTGAAGATCTGCTAAAAAATCGATTTTCGATTTTCGGGGTAATTACAGTAACTTCCCTATGAATCGGGAAGTTAATAATTCTGAAACCTAGTACAGTAATGTCTCTATTGACGCAAAAGCCTCGGGGGGATTCGGTTGCGTCGATCGTAGACGGGTAGCTATTTTTTGAGCTTCAAAGGCCGTACCGAACGTGGAGAAGGACAGCGCGTGTAAAGCGAGACCACGCGCGGGCCTTTGAAATGTACCGGCGACTGCGACTCTCCGCGTCTCTTTCTTTCCCATACGCTGTCCTTCCTTGCTCCCGGAACGTTCATCGTCAATTGAACCACTAAATACAGTTTAAATTATGTCGCGTCTGGTTTGTTTTTGATCAGAAAAATGCTACGAATATAATGATGAAAGTTTCATAAAAAAGATTAAATATTGGTGTTACATTGTGAGGACGCACGGGCCTTTGAATTGTGCCGACGACTGCAACACTCCGCGTTGCATTAGTAGTGGTTTACACCGATATACCTGAGCCGAGATCAGATTAACACAGGGGGGGGGGGTTTTGCGTCAAGCGTGTACAGCCTTTTTGCGTCAATAGAAAAATTACTGTAAACCAAACCAAGTTTAGTCTACTTCATGAATCAATTGTATGATAATAAAAATTTATTTCCAAAGTTGACAAAAGAACAGTGTCATGGTCAGACTTTCCGAAAATAAATTGCTTAAAAATAAATATCTACCAACAAATTGTTAAGTATACAATTTGGAAGAGCACAATGGTCAGTCTCGTCTTCATTGTCGTCATATAGAAAATAATTTATTAATAATAACAACCATTAAAATGCAGTTATTTCTGTTGAGGTTTTCGGGTGTAAGCCGTGTCCTAAAGGAAGAGATTTCCCAACGTTTCGCAAGCATTGCAGCTAGCTTCATCAGGGGGTCGGAAGACACACTGATACTGGAGTGTGCCTGATTTGTGCTCCACTTATATAGTGGAGGTTGCTCATGTTCTGGTTCAGTGAGCACCAATCAAAGTAGAGTTTCAATTGTTCGGCCGCCCAATTAAAACTCTACTTTGATTGGTGCTCACTGAACCAGAACATGAGCAACCTCCACTATATAAGTGGAGCACAAATCAGGCACACTCCAGTATCAGTGTGTCTTCCGACCCCCTGATGAAGCTAGCTGCAATGCTTGCGAAACGTTGGGAAATCTCTTCCTTTAGGACACGGCTTACACCCGAAAACCTCAACAGAAATAACTGTATGATGCCGGGCCGTGAAAGCCTCAAATCTCTGATAAACCATTAAAATGGCTGACTGTATGCATGGTGACGTAAGAATAGTGTCATGGTCAGGCATCCTGAAAATAAATTGCTTAAAAATAAATATCTACCAACAACTTGTTAAGCATACAATTTGGAAGAGCACAATGGTCAGCCTTATCTTCCTTGTCGTCATATACAAAATTTAGAAAATAATTTATTAATAATAACAACCATTAAAATGGCTGACTGTATGCATGGTGTCTCATCTGATTTTGACATTGGGTTTATGTCAATATTATATTATTTAATGACCTTCGAGAGGTCATATTATATTACTTCGTTTGGAGGAGGACGCGTAAAGGTCATACGAAGGTCAACTTTCAAGACTCGAGACTTTTTTTATTGCAGATAATATCTCTTGTTAATGTTAATCAATATTTTATTTAAATGTGAGCATTGTTGCAGGATGTACGTATCTGAGACGTCTATGAAGGTGAAATTATTTATAAATAAACAATACGAAGACAAAGTCACGAATTAACTGCACCTAATAAGTTATCGTAAGTAGTTACGGATGTTCGAAGCTGTGCACGGTGTTCAGTGCCGGCATTACTTTCCCAGCAACCATAAGCTCGTCCAGCCCTCGCGCGTGGAAACGTGTGAAAAAACTCCGCGAACTAACGCGAGCAGAATGAGAACGTTTTTGTTGGCTCGAATCCTCGGGGCGAGGAGAGTTCTTCACAGTGGAAATGTGGTTACTGCAGACCGGTGCGGTGGAATCGTTTGGGCGTACCTGGTTTTTAGAGACGTTGCTCCCGTCGGGTCGTAAACACAGGGCGGCGGGTTACGAGCGGGTCCGCACCGTTTTTCGAGAACGATACATTTCGGTCCGCGGAAGCTATCCGAGGATTCCTGATGGAAACCTCTCCTCCCACTTTTCCCTCTCCAACCTTGCTCTCGAACACTGTACTTTCTTAACCCCTCGGGGTGTCCTTGAGTACCATGGTTCATCACGGTTAGTCAAAAATCTGTACTCCCAGTTCAATAAAACAAACGATTTTTTAGAACTTCGCATTCTCAATTTTTTTGATTTTGTCCCCAACAGCCCCCTAGCATTTTAACTAGGCTCATTGTTGTTCTCTCACTTTTCCCTCTTCAACCTTGATTTTAAACATTGTACTTTCATAACCCTGGGGCACCCTTTTAAGTACCATGGTTCATCCATACGATCAGTCTAAAATCTGTATATACTTCAATTTTGGTAAAACAGACGATTTTTTATCCCCTTACTTTCTCAATCTTTTTTTTAATTTTGTTCCAACCAACCTCCCATCGTTTTAACTAGGCCCATTGTTCTCCTGCCACTTTTCCCTCTCCAAACTTGATTTAGAAATCTGCACCTTTTTAACCCTTCGGGGTTAATTTTGGTAAAATAAACAATTTTTTAGCCCTTTACTTTCTCAATTTTTTTAATTTTGTTCCAACCAACCCCCTATCGTTTTAACTAGGCCCATTGTTCTCCTGCCACTTTTCCCTCTCCAAACTCGATTTAGAAAACTGCACCTTTTTAACCCTTCGGGGTTAATTTTGGTAAAATAAACAATTTTTTAGCCCTTTACTTTCTCAATTTTTTTTATTTTGTTTCAAGCAGCCCCTTATCGTTTTAACTAGGCTCATTTCGGGGTACCCTTCAGGGTATCCTTAAGTACCATGCCCCTACAGTCAGTCCAAAATTTGTATTACCAGTTTAATAAAAATGCAATTTTTTAAAACTATGCATTCCCAATTTTTTAAATTTTGGGCCCAACAGCCCTCTAGCATTTTAACTAAGCTCATTGTCGTACTCTCTCTTTTCCCTCTTCAACCTCGATTTTAAACATTGTACTTTCATAACACTTTGGGGTACCCTTAAGTACCATGGTTCATCCATACGGTCAGTATAAAATCTGTACTTCAATTTTGGTAAAACAAACGATTTCTTAACCCTTCGCTTTCTAAATTTTTTTGATTCTGTTCCAAACAACTGTCGTTTTAACCGGGCGCATTGTTCTCCTCCCACTTTTCCCTCTCGAAACTTGATTTCGAACACTATCCTTTTTTTAACCATTCGGGTTACCCTTAAGAGCCATGGTTAAGTACCATGGTTCATCACGGTTAGTCCACAATGTTTACTTCCAGTTTAATAAAACAAACGATCTGTTAGAACTATGCATTCTCAATTTTTTCAATTTTGGTCCCAACAACCCCCTAGCATTTTAACTAGGCTCAATGTTGTTCTCTCACTTTTCCCTCTCCAAACTTGATTTCGAACACTATACTTTTTTAACCCTTTGGGGTACCCGTAAGTACCGTGGTTCATCCATACGGTCAGTCTAAAATCTGTACTTCAATTTTGGTAAAACAAAGGATTTTTTAACACCTTGCTTTCTCAATTGTTTTTTATTTTGTTCGAAACAACCCACTATCGTTTTAACTAGACTCATTGTTCTCCTCCCACTTTCCCTCTCCAAACTTGATTTCGTACATTGTATTTTTTTAACCATTCGGGGTACCCTTAAGTACCATGATTCATCACGATTAGTCCAAAGTCTTTATTGATCTGTACTTCAATTTTGGTAAAACAAACGATTTTATAATTCTTTGCATTCTGAATTTTTTCGATTCTGTTCCAAACAACCCCCAATCATTTTAACTAGGATCATTGCTCCCGCAGTCAGCCATTGAAGGCTAGTAGTCGGCCACCTCAAGCGTTGTTATCATTAATATATTATTTTCCGAATTTTTCCGGGAAGATTACTGAGCATAAACCAAAATAAAGCACATTTACACTATTTTATTTAAAATGTACTTCAAAAGACGGTTTCTTGATTAGTATTAATGTTTAACTTTTTTTAATAATTGTATTGAAAGTAACTATACAATATAATGCTTGTATAAAACTAAAATATGCTAAATGTGAAATGAAATGTCTAGCCTCACTTGAAATATTAAATCCTGAAATTAATTCTTTATTTAACCCTTCCAAGGTGGGTAGTTTTGAGTCATAGCTAGATCCATGCAAATCTTTATTTTCTAAAATATATTTTTCAATCTGCTACCTTGAGATCAATGTTAATCTTCTTACTGGACCTAATAAACAGATAATGAATTTTTACGTAGCTTTGAACCTAATACAGATATCAGTTAATTTATTTCTACAAATTTTCCAACCTATTTGATTTTCTTATCGGACCTATACAAATAGCTAATAATTTGGATAAACTGCTACAACATTACAGCTTGAACAACAATATAGATGAAACGTTTGTAACTGTGGGTGAAAATCAACAAATGATCTTGCAAAACAGTTGAAGCCAGACAAGATTCCAATTTATTAGATAAGATGCAGAGATTTTATTAACAAAAAATACGCAGAACTTTCTGAACGACCTAATAATTTGATTACCCACCGTATACCGGCCGAAAATGAGAGCTCTGCGAACGCTGGATGTTGCACAGTTTAACGGGAATTACGTTTCTGACATTTTTAGTGCAAGGCCAGAACCGTCAGAAATAAATGCAGACAGGCCTATCATTGACGGTCACGGGGAAAGAATTTCGCAGGAAAAATGTAGGACGAGTTAGGGCCCCAATGACGCCTCCATAAATCCCACGTAATCCTCTCTTGATTTCAGGGCCTCAATTCGCGCGATATATTGCGTCGAATTCCGATTAGCTGTCCGTCGAAATTGCCTTCAATTTAGCAATTAACGAGTGGAAGGAGGGCTAATGGGAGGGTAGCTAGATACATCGGGTCGCTTGAGTGACAGCTTTGACCTCTCCCACAAGTCTACGCGCCTCGAACTCACCCCGAGTCGCACAATCGAGAATCGAGTTCACTCACACGACCCTGCTGCGTCTCCTCATTGAAATCGACCCGGCTTCCTTCAGATCACGATTCTTTCGCGTACGATTATCGACGAAGGATATTGACAGCTGTTCACTCGATCTTACACGTGCAACCTTCCGAATGCGAAGAGAAGGCGATGGGACGCAGGCTGAGACACTTAACTGTATCACCTTTTACTCGTGAATTACTTGTTTTACAAAATGTTTACGAAATGTTTTTTGTTATCTAATGGAACATACAATGTATTTACATACAATTATATCAAACAGTTATAAATAAATATCAATATTGAACAAGTCCAATAATTAAAAAACATATTAACATCAATTATATCAAACAATTATAAATAAATATGAATATTAAAAAAATAAATATGAATCGTTAAAAAAGATATTAACATCAATCATATCAAACAATTACACAATAAATAAATATGAATGTTGAACAACAAGTTCAATTTGACACTGTAGATCTCACAATCATTAAAAAAGATATTAACATCAATCATATCAAACAATTACACAATAAATAAATATGAATGTTGAACAACAAGTTCAATTTGACACTGTAGATCTTACAATCATTAAAAAAGATATTAATATCAATTATATCAAATACTTATAAATAAATATGAATATTGAAAAAATAAATATGAATCGTTAAAAAAGATTAACATTAATCATATCAAACAATTATAAATAAATATGAATGTTGAACAACAAGTCCGATTTGACACTAGATCTCAATCATTGAAAGAGCTGGAAAATGGTACCAGGAAAGCTGGTATAAATCTTTAATTATTTTCACGTTGTCATATTATACATATTACCATGTAGTACGAAAATGTGTTAATATTTCCAGGTTGCAAAACTGTATGGACGGTATGTAAAATAGATGATTCAGTAAATATTATAAATATAAACCGGATTGTCCCTCCATAAAGAAAATATTTAAGAATATACAATGAAAGTACAGAGAAAAGCGTAACTTATGTAAAATATGCTTATTATCTAGATCTATCTGGTCACTTTGTGAGAATATTAATTATATATTTTTAATTATTTAATATTATTTAATATTTTCTATTTATTTTTATTTTATTATTTTATTTTAATAATTTTAATTATTTAATGTTGTTAATTAATTAACAATATTAAAAAAGACAATAATGCTTAAATGTTTAAGCAAAACCACAAGTAAATCATTTTCGTTCAGAATTGTAATTTACATGTAAGTAATTTAGACGAACATAGAAATCCATTAACTTTCTTCATTTGTTGTTCATTTGCAGACAACCAACATATATTCAACATATTTTATACTTATTAATTTGTGCACCTTAAGAAATAGATAAAAATGATCGTGGCAAATAAATAATATGGATTTTTTAAACATTTATTCCGTTTTCATATTTCTGAAATTATAGTAGAAGTTTTAATGTCGTTGGCTGAGAGTCATAAATGCATTCGCTCCTAAATCTTCAGTAGGACGACAAGAATCCATTAGGATAAATCGTTTATATCTTATCCCCATTTTATCCGTTCGCATAACTATGTTCCATATTGTCGCCCGTGGCACGACATGCGAGATAAGCAGCGCATCGTTATTCATCTCGGAGGAATGGGAACGAACGGAAGGAGTTGTTACGTTTTGTCATCCCCTAACGACAAATATCGTCTCAATCTTATCAATTTATGCCTGGTAAACGACGATGTATTTGTCAGATGCTTTTGGTTTATGAGAACTCATCATTAATCTAACAGGGCCGTCTAAATTGTTCGACGGGACAGTAGAGCGATTAAAATCGTTTCATGATATTGTAGTTCAGAGATGGACACGATTAAGCTTTCTTGAATATCATAATTCTATATAAATTATATAAATCTCTGTGTTTAAATAAATAATTGTTTTCTGCGTTACAAGCATACATATTTTATTCTACTTCACTCGCAAAATGAAATATAGGTAGTTTCTTGAAATATTAATCACTTTCTTTTCGTTAACATTAATATTTTAAAAATAAAATAACTTTTTTATAATTTTACCAAATGACCTGACTTTTTATAATCAATTAGAAGCATTAGTTTACAAAATGATATGAAAAAAGTATTTTCCAAAAATTATAATAATTTACATGGCTACATGAAAAAATAAAAAATGCAATTTTAAAACTTTGATTTGAGTCCTTAAAGAATATTTAAAATATATATACGCTAATACACCCACTAAAAATTTCAATGAAATCGGTTGACGCCGGAAAAAACGACGCGCATCATAAGATGTATGATTCTGTGGATTTTAAGCAGAAACATATATTTTAAATACTCTTTAAGGACTCAAATAAAAGTTTTAAAAAATGCCTTTTGTTGTTTTTGCATGTAACAATTTTTGGAAAATCCTTCTTGCATATCATTTCGTAAACTAATGCTTCTAATTAATTATAAAAAATCAGGTCGTTTGGTACAATTATAAATAAGTTATTCTATCTTAACTGTAGATATTCTATAGACGTCTAAATTATAAATATAGCTTTCAATATTTTGAAAGACAATATTGTACTATTTCCTATTTCTATTCGGAACTAATCTCTGATTTAAGTTAAAGAGGGGCACGTGCATAAATGTTTGTTACGAATTATGCATTTATGGTGACTAGACTGCGGATTTTATGCACTTATGGCAAAAATGGGTACATACAATTTAAAGCAGTGGACATGTTTAGAATATTTAAGGACGTCAATGTATTATTTTCAGCTTAATAGGATAATTAAAAGAAGAATACAATTTCTTTTTGGCTCCTGTATCTTGCAATCAATGCGAACATTTTTCATTTTGCATAAAAATCCGCAGTCTAATGATGACAATGAGTAGATGAAACAAATCAGAAGAAACACCAAATTTAATTATTATTTTAATTTAATAGTACTCGTTAATTATTTACAGCCTGTTACGATTATTAACCCTTCACTGCATGATTTTTTTAATTGGGATGAAAAAATTGAAACAAGGTTATCTGTAGAATATTAAGAAAACACATTCTCAGTTTACTATAATACCAGATTTGTTAATTGTATGAGATATGATACACTATGCAGCGAAGTGTTAACAGACAGAATACATTTTTATTTGATTCGTTTTTCTTATAAACGACCCAAACATTTTTTATTTTGCATAAATTCTTATACTCCTCCTGATTGCAACATAGTAAACACGAAAAGAAGTCGTCCTAAACAAATTCTTAAATTTTACGTTACGTTATTTGGGTCTTTTTCGACCCGCTCATATATTTCTAGTAGGACAAAACATTAAAAACATTATAGGAGAATTTAATTTATTAAATCTCCAGTTTGCTACAATTGACAGAATATTTTTATTTTTCAAAAAGATCCACAATCTACTTATCATAATTGAATAATATGTATTGACCTAGCTCGTATATTTTCTTGAAGATAATTCCATTGTAATGATTGTATATTTCTTGACCTAGTCAAACTGACCAGCTCACATTTTCTTGAATGTAATTCCATATTTCAGAAAATTCCATAAAACCTGTAGCTGCCATACTCGTTCCGATTTTGAACATAATTTTGAATTCATATTTCAACCAGGAACCACAGCAGTTTTAAGATAACAAGAACGTCGGTCGACCTGCCATTTACGGAAATGGAAAGTCCTCGCAGCTCCATAAATTGACTGGTAGCTCGTCGAATAGGCACGTCTTTGCCTAACCGTGGTCGCCGGTACTGGAACCCACACGCAGCCAGCAGGACGAATCTATTCCCGAATACTTCCGACGCCGGACATTTCGGATTCTTGTTAAGACAAGCGTGTCCAAATTTAATTAATGAATCACGCGAGTCAGGGGGAGCCGGTGATCGTAAGTATTAAACCGCACCCGGGTGTCCTGTTAGATCAATCCGGACTGGACCAAATAAGTTAACAGGGGGGACAAGTATCCGTATCCTACCTGGATTATGCTTGCCTATTTACCGCTCTAGTGTCCTCGGATCCTCGAAACGGGGCCTCGAGAGACTCTCGTGGGCCCCATTGTTGTAGCAAGTATCGGCTACCTAGCCATCTACCTGTCTTGGAAACTGCGGGGACCGCTCTCGTGCCTGATGTAAGGCCATCCAGCGTGAAAAAGAGCCTTCTTCAGACTCCTCTTCCTCTTCTTTTTTTCCTTTCTGTTTCGGGAAACGATCATCCCCGGCCACTTCGCTTTTGTCGCCATTGTACCCTCGGGAGACTGTTCGTCACTTTGTGTCGCTGTTACAGAACAATTTGCGGGTTCCACTGTCTTCCTCCATGTCGCTGGTGGTCCGACGTCCACGTTCAAGAAGTGGAAAACTCCGAAAACTCGGCTTACCGGCGGAAATTTGTTCGGTCACCGGGTCGTGTCTATCAAGGTTGATTCTATAGCGATTGTCCTCTAGAGGTGTGAAAGGGAAGAAGAGAGCTTCTTGTTCGGGGCTTTTGTCGACCTTCTTGAAGCCTCCTTGTTTCAGATTCCTTGTCATGTGCTGGAATTGCTGACTCGGCAGTTCCCGAAGGGGGTGGACTCGTTTTTGGGATTGCAAGGGTGCGGGATACGCGTTCTCATTTCTCGATAATACAAAAGTGGAATTATCAGTAGTCAAAACGCTAGATGAAAGATCAATCTAGGCCGCCATCGCCCTCAAAAGTCCTATTTACCACGCTTATATTAACTTTTTTTACCACGTTTATATTAGCTTGGCGAGTTGTCGTTGTTGTTGTTGTTGTATGCGTCAAAACTTTTAATCGAATTTTAAACCACTTCCCGAGCTAGAGACTTGAAACTTTATACATAGCTCAAAACTGAATGACAATATCAAAAAACAAATTTTTAAAAAACTGTGCGTTCAGGAGAAAAAAAAATTTTAATATTAACCGTCACACTTCGTCGCGCAACATTCGGTAGTACGTGATCGCGTTCAGCGATCCCCACTCCGCGTGCCAGCGCTCCCTACTCCACTGCACGTTCCCACTCCGATTCATTCCCACTCCATTAACCCATTTCCGTTCATTCATTTGCATTTTGGACAATTTCAGACTCCATCAAGAGACGTCGCCTCTCGGAGTCATCCCCACATTCTACCTCGCGTATTTCCATATCTTGCGTTTCTATATCTTACTATTTCATACTAGTATTACTATATCTTGCGTTCCATTTAAAAAAGACTAGAAAGTAGAAAATAAAAAAATATATAAAAAAAACTTTATAAAAACCACGCTTATATTGAAATGCACTAAAAAGGAGAAAATAATTTTTTCAGACATTAGTGATTATAAATAAAAGCGTGGAGCGCTCACGACGGTTACGTCATATATTGACGTAACTATATGTTTAGCGCTCCACGCTTTTATTTATAGTTACTAATGTCTAAAATATTATTTTCTCCTTTTTAGTGCATTTTAATATAATCGTGGTTTTTAAAAAGTTTCTTCATATATTTTACGTTTACTGCCGCATTTTGTTGCTTTATTTGGATGTTTATAATATTATTAGTTTATAAATAATTTTCTTTTTTTTGTGAGGGTGACAGCAGAAAATCTTCAGAGGTGATCAAGATTCCCGGGATAGACCGCTTATCCCGGGATATGTGGGATTCCTACCCACTAAAAAAACTGCTAACCCTTAACGTCTAAAAGTTTATAAATAATGAAGACCACAATATTATTGTTTCTTATGTATTTAAGAAAGGAAAATTGTTCAACAATTTTTGAGGTAACTTATAATGTTATTGAATAAATCTATGAATAAATTGAAACAGCCTCAATAAGTTTTTATGATACTCGTGAAAATTACTATTTATTATAGTATCAAATTTTGTATAAATATCTAATAAATATCCTAATTTTATCTTTGAATTTAAAAACGCTACGAACTTTCGTTCCAACCCAATATTTTATGTGGCTGTAAATGTACAGTTCCAGGAGACGTCACCAGAAATATTTTTAACAAGACTGTATGCAGGGTGTCTCACCTGATTTTGAAATTTAGTTTACGAAAATATTTTGAAAGATTTTTCTGACGACCTGAATAAACTTCGAGGAGGCATACTACATTATTAGTTTGTTTGGAGGTGTATATGTGAAGGTGATATGAAGGTCAGCTTTGTTTCTTTGAATCATGAATTTCTAGATCCGTCCGCCGAACCTGAATAACCAAGTGAATGTGCAAGGTTTTATTGGGTCGGCAAATAAGTTCGTTCGGTTTTTTACAGTGGAATAAATCACAAAAACCGAACGAACTTATTTGCCAACACAATACTAAGCAACAAGCAAACAAATTACCAATAAAGGTTGGGACATTTACTACGGTTCACTTGTACAAATTTGATATGTTAAAAATTAGTGAACTGACCATGGTCCGTCGCATCTCCTCGATCCTGTCAGCGTTAAATTTCACAACTGAAGAATAGAATGGCAGGAGGTCAATGTTAACTACGAGCCACCGTAGAAATCTGAAGATGCTGGGACCGTAGGAGAGCCTCTTATAAATATTCTCTGACCCCATTCAACATCCGAATGCGTCTTCAGAAATTTGTCACGGCCGCTGATAGTCGGCTGCGGTATTCCCGACCTCAAACGCAGTCACCGCTAACGACCTTTTGTGGTCGAATTCCTCCGAAAAACTGGCGATCAAAGGTGCCAGCAGCAAAAGGAGAACGAAACGACGGACCCCCCGTGGACGAACCGCACGGTAGCCGCCGAGAATGTCTCCGCCTTAGGACCACCGTTGACGTTCCTTAGGCTCACCTTTGACACGGGGGAAACACTCCGACGAACAACGAGCAGAATAAACCGAAGGAAAATGCAGTTTTGTCAACTGCTGTTCACCGGCCACTCAACGCTGCCAACTCTCGAGTAGCTCCTCTTGGTAGCCTCCTCGGTCCGTCACGGTCGACTTCTGAACGTCGATCCTTTGTGATCAATTAGGACTTACAAATAGAAAGTTAATAGACCCTGCGACAGCCGACTTTTCAGAGTCCCGGTGGAAGAAAAATTGGAAAATGAAAGTTTCGGATGATGGATCCGTGAAGTTCAAGATCAACCTTCATTGATCACTGTGTATGGACAATGTATTTACAATCTTCTTTGTTTGAAGTTTGAAGTGGCTGCCATAGCTAGATCTATTCGAAGAGTCAAAATAAGTTGTTTTTGATTTTTCCCTTTCATGAATGTTTAAATTTTAAGAATGCTTTTATGAGAGTTTTTAGTGAACTTCTCGAAGTAGAGATTTAAATAAATACAATATTGTATTTCTCAGTTTGCATGTAAATTATGTTGAAATTATGTAACTTATTATTGTTATACTAAATATGTAGATCATGAAACCTTTTAATAAGTGAATATATATTTTAAGAAATTTTTAAATTCTTAGTATTAATTTTCATTAGGAAACACTCGCTGCAACTATTGATGATCATTAAATTAGTTATAAATCTTCAATCTGTGCAAATCTGGGACCTCACACCTCACAAACCTTTATCGAATGTAATGATACCAGAAAGAGCACCGGATATACCTCAATAGTATAATAAAATCGTCAATGTAAAAAGACTTACAGAATGATTGATATCGTTCAAACATTAATAACTATACAGCGGATCTCTATGCAAAATAAAAATTTTCCACCTGAATTGCAACAAACCGAAGTGACATAGAAATTTATTTTCTCCCTTAATAATACATATAAAAATATTTTTAAATTCGTCTAATGTGTTTAATGTTTCAAATTATACGTACTCATTTTTGTCATAAATGCATAAAATCCGTTGTCAATTAATAACTATACTAATTTAGATGATAACGAAGTGAAATCTGTACGAAAGTGCTCTGCATACCTACCTGAAAAGCTTCTGCAATGGAAGAATTTATACAATTTCCTTAAAATACTTGAAAATCGCTACTGAATGGACGTTGTTTCAGAGACTGTTTAACACTAAATCTATCGAGTCTTAATAGATATATGTTCCTTTATTAAAATGACAAGATTGGTTTTATTTAGACCTTATGCAGCACCTATTGTAATATGTGCTCCACTAAGAATATCTATACAATCATTTCTTAATAAATGAACAATTTGGAATCGGAAATTTTGACCATTTTGACCAACAAAAATTTTATGAACAAAATTAAACCGATTTCGGAAAACGCACTAAAAAATGCACTAAAAAGTATGAAATAATTTCCATTTCATTTATGTGAATACACACGAACTTAAATACAAGACAATCTTTTCGGAGGCGGCGCAAAATTGAAAATTTTCCAAATGACAGATGTTGCTGATTATAATTTCATTGGAAATCAGTAGGTGGGAAGAGAAGATACATTAATATGTGAAAGCATGTAGAAAAATTTAAGGATTTTCGTAATTTCCAGTCGAAATTTTGCGCCGTCTCCGAAAAGATTGTATTGTATTTAAGTTCGTGTGTATTCACACAAATTAAATGGACATTATTTCATACTTTTTAGCGCATTTTTTTAGTGCGTTTTTTCGAAGTCGGTTTAATTTTTTTTTGTCACTGGACCGCCCTGGGGACATACTCTACAAGATGCAAAAGGTCCGATTGGTCCATCCATCTCGCAGTAATCGGTGAAAATACATAGAAAAAAATGCGAAAAAAGGCACATACAGATCGAATTGAGTAACCTCCTCCTTTTTCGAAGTCGGTTAATAAAAAAAGACCTACAAAATCTCTTGATTTTCGATGAAGTAGACTAAGTAGAGTACTTGACGGGTGCACAAGTAAACAAAAAACAATACTGAATACTTATTCTTCAGACTTTAAACTACGTCGGACAGCAAAAATTTTAGTTTCACTGATTTGTTAGATTTTAAGTGTTGTCGATTTTGGACAGCAAAAGGACGAAAATCGCCCGCGAGCCGCGTCCTCCCGCACACAATAGAAAATTAAGGTACCGTATCGAGGATGTAGACTTCGACGATAACATACGACTCCCCCTGACTGCTCGAGGGTATCGACGTTAGCCACCCTGTCAACGTCGTCCGGCCCGGGTATTCTTCAAGCCGCGAGTCGGCCGGAAAGCTGAGGTCGTCGAGCGGAGAACGAAAGAGCGAAAGAACGACAGAGGGCGAGCGCAAAGAGAAAGATCGCACGGTCGAAAGGAATAAATGAAGGGACGAAGGATGAAGAAATAAAGAGAGGAGGCGAGTGGCCGGTAGATAAAGGACGAGAAAATCGTACGGAGTAGGGGGTTTAGCGGCTCGTAGGTAGAGGAGGAGGGAGGAGGGGGGGTTTAAGAGTGGGAGAGATGTTGGATACAAGTGTCTCGATTCGACGGCGCTTCAAAGGCGCCCGAAGAAATAAAAACTCGGCTCGCGGCTCGTTGGCAGAAAAAGGAAGGGAAGCCCGCCTCCTCCGGGGGACCCTGGTGAACCCTCGGTGGACACGCCGCCATAATAGGCGGCGTCTTTACGATTAGCATTGTGAGTCTCTCGATGAATGTGATTGTTGTCTAAGCGGGCCCTGTCGTTCCGTATACCGGCGGAGTTCGAGATGGGGCAAGCGCGCGCGGGGTCCTATGGGCCCCACAAGAGACCTCGTGCTGGGCCCACAATGCGCGCAGCTATGCCAAGCACGCGTCCCTTGTGTTGCGTGAACGTGCGTCCGCGCGCGACCTGCCTGCCTATATTTATAATGCATTATTTACAACTACAAGGGCCCGGTATTCCTCTTTCTGTCTTCCCTTCGCTCGCCGTGCCGCCTTCGCGCTTGTCTCCGCTTTGCTTGTCTCTCTGAAGTATCTGTTCTGCGCTGTTGTCCTCGAAAATCGAGTCGGCCCGCCGTGCTCGATTCGCCCAAAAATGTGGATAAACGAGCACATTTGGATAAATTGTCGATTTGTTTTCACGTACGATTTAAACGTCGACTCTTTGCCGAAAAATAGAGCGTGAAAGCAAGCTTTTATACTTTATCTATGTTTTTAACTTTACACTTTCTAGAAACCCATTATCTAATCACTAGACTGCGGATCTTTATGCAAAATAAAAACTGTCTGCATCGATTGCAAGAAATAGAAACCGAACTGAATGTTATTTGTTTCCTTAATGATTTTAATAGAGGAGAAATCTTATATGGACATCTTCAATTTTTTTAATTTTTCAACAATTTTGAATTTCACCTACTCAATTTTGCTATAAAAGCATAAACATCCGCAGTCTACTAATCACTAGACAGCGGATCTTTATGCAAAATAAAAATTTTCTACTTGCATTTTAACAAAGTGGAGTGAATTAGAAATTTATTTTCTTTCAAAATATGTTTAGTAGGTTGAAAACAATGTAACTGTAGTTTCAAATTCTTCTAATGCTTTTACTATTGGGTTGGCAAGAAAGTAACTTCGATATTTTAAGGTGAAATAAAACAATCAATAAAATCAATAAAATATTTTCTTATCTATTTTTTTTGGCAAAAGATCATCGAACAAAAGCGAATATATCTTATTCATTAAAGTTCATTGCTTGAATAAAAAAATTGAACTCTATTTCGCCTTAAAATACCGAAATTACTTTCTTCCCAACCCAATATTTCAATTTACACCTACTCACTCTGCCACAAATGCATAAAATCCGATGTCCACTAGTCACTAGACTGCGAATCTTTATGCAAAATAAAAATATTCTGCATTGATTGTGGGATGCAGGATGAAAATAAAAATTGATTTCATTCCTTGATGACTTTGTTACATTAAAAACAACGTTACAGTGTTCTGAAAATTTTCTAATGTATTACTGTTTTATATTTCACCCAATCAATTTTATCATAAATGCATAAAGAACCGCAGTCGTCCAATCACTTATCGCTTTATCAATATTTTTGGTATCAGGACTACCGTATTTTGGCCAATTTTCAACGTTCTACTTTGTACCTTTGTTAGATACATCAATACCGAATTTCGTTTATATGAGTTGAGTGGAAAGCGATCTCGCTAACCCATTGACCGAAGAAACGGCACGGACTTTCCACTCAACCCAATATTTACTCACCGACACGTTCACATCCCCGATAATCGTCTCACCGACACGACAATATTTTCGTCGACACTGCTTGTAATCCTCGTCTTTAACATCTACTGCGTGACTAATATTCGTTCTTAATTCTTAATAGACTGCGGATATTATGGTGTGTTATTTATTCTCGATTTATTAAAATTAGTACAAGAGGAAATACATTTTTATTTAACCCTTTCGGTCATGGCGTCCTCGTATAAGGACATACTTATACAACTGAAAATTCATAATTTAATTCAAAGAACTGTTTAACATAGCCTTGATATTTTTTCCTAGAATAAATAATTCTTGACCGGAAAGGTTAACTTCCGTTTGCTACAATTGACTTCGACTATGAACTTACGGAATGACTGTATGACTCGAACTGTATACAATATGATTTGACTTTATCCTATGTTCTATGATGTCCTATGTCGACAAGCACTCCAATATAACGCTGTAAACTATTAGTCAAATCAATATTGCAAAAAGTAAAAACACCATCAATAAATATTTGAATTTCTATCTCAAACATTATGAAAGTACTAATAATTATAATAAGAACAGAGAGTCGCTCTTACACAGATATACACAATCATCCCGCATATCTTCAAGCCATCATTGAATCAATCAATTTCAAAACTACCATTGATGATAATTTGATGAACCCTGATAAGAATAACTAATTTAGAATGAGCAAGTAGGTACAGACCCAAAAAGGTTTGGAAACAGGAAAGACTACAACAGTTTAGAGAAGATTTATTCAAGGAGATTAACCCCATAGCGATTGGTCATTTTCACTGGAATTCATTAATGGCTGGTCCTCGACAACAACCATTATCCCAACATCAATTATTCAACAGAGATTGACAATGCGACAAACCCTGACAAGAATATCTAATTTAGAATGGGCAAGTACTAAACAAAAAGGTTTGACAGCAGAAGAGGCGACAACAGTTTAGTGTAGATTTATACAGCAAGATTTACCCTAAACGCGATCAGGTACTTTCAAGAATTCGTTAATGGGTAGATTTAATGGCTACGAGCATCCCTTCCATGGTTCAATTCAACAAAGATTGACAATGCGACAAACTCTGATAAGAACTACTAATCTAGAATGGATAAGTAGGAGAATAAAAGGTTACACAGTAAAAGGAACTACAATAGTTTAGATACAACGAGATTGATCCTAAACGCCATCAGCTATAATACTTTCACCGATAAAAATTCTTTAATCGCTAGATTTGATGGCTACGAGCATCCTCACCCCCAGGTTCAATTCAACAAAAATTAATAATGTGACGAACCGTGACAAGAATAACTATTTTAGAATGGACAAGTAGTAGACAAAAAGGTTTGACAGCAAAAGAAAGTAAAATAGTTTAGATATAATGAAATTTAACCTAAACGTGATCAGCTATAATACTTTCACCAGTAAGAATTCGTTAATGGGTAGATGTAAAGGCTACAAGCATCCCTTCCCAGGATCAATTCAACAAAGATTGACAATGTGACGAACCCTGACAAGAATAACTAATTTAGAATGGGCAAGTAGTAGACAAAAAGGTTTCACAGCAGAAGAAACAACAACAATTTACTGTTTTATACAGTGAGATTTATCCTAAACGCGATCAGGTACTTTCACCAGTAAGAATTCGTTAATGGCTAGATTTAATGGGTACGAGCATCCCTTCCCAGGATCAATTCAACAAAGATTGACAATGTGACGAACTCTGACAAAAATAACTATTTTAGAATGGACAAGTAGTAGACAAAATGTAAGCAAATTTAAAAGCAGAAGAAACTAAAATAGTTTAAATACAACGAGATTTACCCTAAACGCGATCAGCTATATGTAATACTTTCGCCAGTAAGAATTCTTTAATGGGTAGATGTAAAGGCTACAAGCATCCCTTCCCAGGATCAATTCAACAAAGATTGACAATGTGACGAACCCTGACAAGAATAACTAATTTAGAATGGGCAAGTAGTAGACAAAAAGGTTTCACAGCAGAAGAAACAACAACAGTTTACTGTTTTATACAGTGAGATTTATCCTAAACGCGATCAGGTACTTTCACCAGTAAGAATTCGTTAATGGCTAGATTTAATGGGTACGAGCATCCCTTCCCAGGATCAATTCAACAAAGATTGACAATGTGACGAACTCTGACAAAAATAACTATTTTAGAATGGACAAGTAGTAGACAAAATGTAAGCAAATTTAAAAGCAGAAGAAACTAAAATAGTTTAAATACAACGAGATTTACCCTAAACGCGATCAGCTATATGTAATACTTTCGCCAGTAAGAATTCTTTAATGGGTAGATGTAACGGCTAAAAGCACCCCTTCCCAGGACTAATTCAACAAAGATTAACAATGTGACGAACCCTGACAAAACTAACTATTTTAGAATGACAAGTAGTAGACAAAAAGGTTTCACAGCAGAAGAAACAACAACAATTTAGTGTAAATTTATACAGTGAGATTTATCCTAAACGCGATCAGGTACTTTCACCAGTAAGAATTCGTTAATGGTTAGATGTAATGGCTGCAAGCATCCCTTCCCAGGATCAATTCAACAAAGATTGACAATGTGACGAACCCTGACCAGAATAACTTAGAATGTGCAAGTAGGTAAAACGGTTTGGGTAGAAACTACAACAGCTTAGAGAAGATTTATCGAAGGAGGTTAACCCGAAACGCGATCGGCCATTTCCACCAGAATTCATTAACGGGTAGATCTAATGGCTGGTCTTCGTTTACAAGCATTTACCCCTTCCCAGAGACAATGTCTTCGGCCCCACAGGCATTGTCCTCCCATCCTGTTCGTTCCTCTTTTCTTCACCCTATCCGAGTCCTTGCCGCGGCACACGTGCCCGATTTAGCATGGTACGCTCGCCATCTTGTACGTCCCAGGACTCTTTCTCTCTCTCTTTCTCTTTCTTCCTCTTTTCCCCCATACAATTCCCTCGGGTGTAGTTCCACGGTTTCCTACAGGGCCCCGTTGACTCGATTGAGACAACGAGCCCCCAGTGATCGATCGATCTCGAGGAAATCTTATCTCGCGACCGATCCTACCACTGACACCTTTCCACTCTCTCTAGGACGGGGCACGAGAAACCTCGAAAAATATTGTATTACCTGCGGCTAAGCCGTCTGTTGGCTGTAGATCACGCTCGATAACGGTAATAGGCTTTTAAAATGTTTATACTCGCCAGGACTTCCGTCGGTGTTTCGCCAATAACGAACGACCATCGCCCTTCTCGCCGCGTCCAAGAGCTTTGACTCCTTTTACAAGGGAAACCAGCGAGAGTGAAACGATAATTGCGCGTGAAATTCGTAGATCGACCCGGAATTGATTAGCTCCGGGCCTCGTCTGCTTCTGGGCTCTCTCTGCTCCTTTGTTTTCTTATGAAAATTACCGACCTGGAATTCAGGATTTTTGGAGTCGTTAGCTCCTGGGTTGACTCCTTTGTTTCCTTGTTTCATGAAAATTGGGACCCGCATTTTTGTCTGCTATTACGTCTGAAATCTCTGCTCTATCTTCAGGTTTCATTTTGTGTTTCTGCGTTACTAATTTGTAGTGTCCTTTGTTTTGTGTCTTTTCCTTTTTCGTCGTTATGTTTCCAGCACACTCACTTAACAAAGTATTTTAATAAAATAACTGAATAAAGTATTTTACTAAAATCACTTAATAAAACATTTTAATAAAATCACTTAATAAAGAATTTGAATAAAATCACTTAATAAAGAATTTGAATAAAATCACTTAATAAAGAATTTGAATAAAATCACTTAATATAAAGTATTTTAATAAAATCATTTAATAAAGAGTATTTTAATAAAGTATTTAAATAAAATCACTTAATAAAGTATTTTAATAAAATCTTATAACATACTTAATAAAGCATGTAAACGAAATTCACGTAGTAAAACATTTCAATAAAATCACTTAATAAAGAATTTGAATAAAATCGCTTAATATAAAATACTTCAATAAAATCACTTAATAAAGAATTTGTATAAAATCACTTAATATAAAGTATTTCAATAAAATCACTTAATAAAATATTTTGATAAAATCACTTAATAAAGTATTTTAATAAAATCACTGAATAAAGTATTTTAATGAAATCAATGATTAAAGTATCTAATTAAAATCCCTTGTGATCTGTACCACTTCTAAAATTCTGATAACGAAGGTCCTAATCGAAGCAAACGATAATAGCGAACGTGTTAATCACCGGTAGGTAAAGTGTTGGCCAATAGATTTTCTTTTGATCATTTAGAAAACAATTATCTCGGGTGTTAAACCTAATGATTTCGAAATTGAAATTTCACCTTCGATTTCCTTCGGTTTCGCGGCGATACCAGACCGGAGACCGGCGCGGCACAAAGTGGATACGTTACTACAGCGTTCCGTCATATTTCTATTTGGTATGCACAGTTCATCGGCTGAGGAAAGACACTAAATTCCGTTCGTTCTGCCGTTTATAAACGAACGTACAAGCATAAAAACCGACACCCGGCCCCGCTCGTAAGATCCCCAGTAAAGTTAGCCTTCCGCGACGGCCATCTTCCACGTGTCGAAAGTACATTAGATTTAACGATACGCTGTACTTTCGTGCACTGTCATTCGTGGAACTTTTCTTCTTGACGAGCTTCGAGGGCGTTGTAACGTTGAAAATTGATAGCGCGTGGTCGAAATGGCGCTGGGATCGTCGATGCCGACGAATATGAAATTAGAGAAAATGATCATCCTGCGAAACACGTTTCGACGTGAAAAAATCAAATCTTTGTTGATAGATTGTCAGTGGAGGTTCGAATTATTTCGACTTTTTTACTGGAAAATATATCTTCAATGAATCAGTCAAATTTTTCAACTAGAATCTACAGATTTATTGTACTAAAACCTTTCTGATAATATCAAATCAGTAGATGTATGAACATATATTGAAGTTGTTGATCACAACTAATATTTTTTGTGTGTATTAATTATTCAATTTTTTCAACTAATTATAATAAAATCTTTCTGATATGATCAAATCAGTAGGTGCATGAATACATATACTAAACAGAGAAATATTTGTTTCATAACTGGACTGCGGATTTTATGCATTTATGATAAAAATGGGTGGGTGTAAATTAAAACAGAATAACATTAAGACGATTTAATAAGGTCCATATGTAACTTTCAAGTTATATTGAAATTGTTAAAAATATGACTAAATTTATGTATGATTCCTGCATATTGTAATTAAAAGATTTTGTACAGAAAATTTTTATTTTGAATAAATACTAATGTTATTAACAGACTAATGTTATTTATTGCGCGGATATAAGAAGTTGCAAAAATACTAGAATTTAATGTAATAGATTAATATACAGTATAATAACATTTGTAATGCAGTTTAAAATCTTTTACTTCATTAAGCTAATAATACTGATAACACTAATCACTGGTTTCTAGATTCTTAGGCAAAATAATGAATTGTAAAATACAGGAGCTACCTATAAGGCTTGTACTTCTTATCTTAAAAATTTTGTTAAGTTGAAAATAATCAGAATTTTTAAGTTCTTCGAATGTTTTTACTGTTTAGCATTTGATCCACGTGCAATAAAAATGTAAATTCATTTATAAAAAATTTTAATTTTAAGTGGGAGTAATTTCTTTATAAATGTACTTTAATTAATTAGTTTATCAGACGATATGTACCTAATGCAAATTACACAAAACTTATTTTTGCTTAGTCTAAATTAAATTCATACATATAGTATTTAAATTTTAGAGCGTATCAGTTATGAATTATGAGCCTGACTGTACGTACTTACAATGTATCTTAAAAATGTACGAGCAAATTTTTTAACGAACCTAAAACAAGAAAGCTTGCTGGTCTAAACGAAAGAACAGATCACGACGTCTTTAATGTCCCGACCATTTGACACTTTTCGGAAAGGAAGTCCGTCGCCCCGGGCACTTCCGAGTACGTCCCCTAGCTGGGACACCGCACACACACAAACCGTGTAAAGGGAAATAAATAAGTTCGTAAACGTTTTACGGTTAATTATCACCACGGAGGGCCGACAGTTTCACGTGACTGACCGACCAAACGAACACGAGAATGCACGAGAACGAGGGAAAGAGAGAAAAGTGGACGAACTTCAGAGTGGGTGGCCGTCGTCTCAGATCCTAATCTTCTGGTTTACGGGGTCTTGTCCTTCCTTCCTTCCTTGGTGACTTTACCGCGTGTGCAGCGTGCATCTCCCGTGACGTCGATCCTCTCGCTTTCCGTTTCTAAAATCGCGACGAACTACCCCTATTTCTCCTTTAAATTCTCATGCAACAAGCACGAAAATAAGTAAATCTTGCTATTTTCTTTTACCATAAATATTTACATTGCCAGAGTAGAATTTTTTGGCATACAAGTAAGGACTTCAAGCTGTGAGAAAATTTTTTAAATTAATTTTGTGACAATTATTAAAGTCCTGTAAACGTTGTTAAAGAAGTAACTAATATTGGCGAGCAGTGTAATGAGGGTCACAGTTATCTGAAAGCAGATAATAAAGCAACAATATTTCGAAATTCTTATAATGTTTTTACTGTTTCAAGTTACACCTAATTAAAATTACCTAATTAATTCATTCATTCAAATTACCTAAACGAAAAATAGGCCAAATGGCTGTCGCGAATGAACATCAATTTCTAATGTATGAGGTACCCCAGTGAATCATTTTTAATGAGTTTCTTTAGGAATTATAATTGTAGAGATGATTCTGAAGCATTTTTTATACAGCCACTGGTGGGTAAAGCGTTGATAACAATTATTATTCATTTAATAATGCTGTTTTATCTAACAGTACATATTCATACTCAATTGAAGTTGAATGAATTACTTCTAACTTGAGAGATCGTTATGGACCTCAGTTCGGCAGACACGTTAATTTCACTGTCACTGCGGTGAAAGTGAAGTCTGTCTGGGAAATCGGCGGTAGAGACTAACATGTAGAGAAGTGAGAGTGATTTTAGTTCAGATTAAATTGATCTCGAACTTCTGTAATGAATAATCTCGGAGTATTGTAATGTACAAGAAAGAACCATTTAAATCAGACCTCCACAGCACTTCATAAAACGTGACAGAATAATTACTGTGTTACTTATCTCGTATATTTATTATTACATTAAAAAAAAAACTTGTTTTGGACAACTTGCAATTTAAATTTCAAATAAATTCGAACAGAAGGATTAACAATAATAGTTACTTCAAAAATGTATGAGAGCTATATAATATGATGAAAAGAAGATCTTATGTGAAACAATTAAGATTTTTGCAGTACTTGCTTCTTATATTTATTTCTATATTTTAAAAAACTTGTTCTTACAGTTTACAGTTAATATTGCAAATGAATTAAAACAGAAGAAATAGAATTGCATTGCAAATGAAAATTGCAAAAAAAAGTAATACTGAAAGATTAAAATTGCACTGAAAATTAAAATTGCAAATAAAGTAAAACAGAAGGATTAGAATTGCACTGGAAATTAAAATTGCAAATAAAGTAATACAGAAGGTTTAGAATTGCACTGAAAATTTAAATTACAAGTAAAGTAAAACAGAAGGATTAGAATTGCTTTACAAATAAAAATTGCAAATAAAGGAAAACAGAATAATTAGAATTGCATTGCAACAGAAACTTGCAAAAAAAGTACAACAGAAGAAATAATAGAATTGCATTGCAAATGAAAATGGCAAAAAAGTAAAACAGAAGCATTAGAATTGCATTGCAAATGAAAATTGAAAAAAAGTAATACAGAAGGTTTAGAATTGCACTGGAAATGAAAATTGCAAGTAAAGCAAAACAAGAATTAGAATTGCATTGCTAATGGAAATTAAAAAAAAGTAATACAGAAGGTTTAGAATTGCACTGGAAATGAAAATTGCAAGTAAAGCAAAACAGAAGAATTAGAATTACATTGCAAATGAAAATTGCAAGTAGAGTAATACAGAAGGTTTAGAATTGCACTGGAAATGAAAATTGCAAGTAAAGCAAAACAGAAGAATTAGAATTACATTGCAAATGAAAATTGCAAGTAAAGTAAACCAGAAGAATTAGAATTGCATTGCACCTGAAATTGCAAATAAAGTAAAACAGGATTGGAATTACACTGAAAATTGCAAATATTGCAAATAAAGTAGAGCGGAAGGATTAACAACGAAGCTGCTGAAAACATGAAAGCTTATTAAAATATGGTGGTACGAAGTGTATTAAACAGAGGGGTTGGGTTACCAATGAAATTTCTCTTTGCCGGTTCTAGTTTCAATACGTCGTGTTATTACTCTCGTGTAATTAAGGTTGGTGACAGGTGGTAGGCGCGGCACTGATAGATGTGAGTGACGTGGTTAAGTATCAATTAATTGACAGACTCTGAGATAAATTGATTTATGACAGTTTCTCCGTTACGCCGCTTCCATTGTTCGTTCTTCTCCCTCTCCGCCTTTACAGATTACGTTTCTATTGCCTTATAATTTACACCGGGGGAAGACGGGACACGTGAGAACAAGATGGAAACGATGGATCGTGTTACACGTGTAATTACACTAGTTACAATTCTTAAGTGTACGTATAAAGCATGTCGCTGTCATAGACAGCGTAACATAACTCGTATGTGAGCGCCGCAAATTCTATTTCGGCGTTAATATGTCTGCGATTACACATTAACACTAAACCTACCTCCACCGGTCAAAATGACCGGTTCCAGATTTCTTATTTTACAATTATTGAAATAATTATTTCATAAGGAATGGGTTGTATATGCCGCACAAAGTCTAAATAAAATTAATCTTGTCATTTTTATAAGGGAACATGTACCAGTTACTTTTAAGCATCGGCAGGTTTAGTGTTAATACATATAGATAGGTGTAATAGAGAAGTGCATGCGACAAATAGAGAGGTGTAATTTGAAACAGTGAAAACATTGGAAGAATTTAAAACTACAATATTTTCGAACTATTAAATAAGTATATTAAACAAGAAAATAAATTTCTATTATTCATTCATTCAATTCACTTCAGTTTGTTGCAATTGAAATATTTTTATTTTATTACTATTACTATGCATACATTCCAATGAAAATATATGTATGTATGTTGTATATATGTATGGGCGTTTTATTAATAATTATACTTGATCAAAACATCGATTTATTTCAGTGTTAAAAGTATACTATAGACTGTACATCTTTATGAAACATACAATTTTCTTAACGTTCCTCAAAAAATTGATAAGGGACTGCTTTAATAATTTTAATATGCCAACATTGAAATTAAGGAACATTATATTCTACTATATTTCTAACATTTGTCTTTTATACAGTGGATGTACAAATTATTAGAGTCTGTCTGTCATCATGTAATGAATAATGTTGTCTGCACTGATAAATATGCATTTTTAATTTTCAAACATCGCTATCACGAATAACTAGATTGCGGATCTTTATGCAAAATAGAACTTTAATACATCAGAGCTAAAGATAAATAAATTGGAGCTAAAGAAAAATTTATTTTCCTCATTAATGAATTTTATATGTTAAAAATAGTATATCGGCATGGTTAAACTCTATTAATCTTTTTCCTGTTATTAATTACACCTACTCATTTTTGTCATAAATGCATAATATCCGCAGTTTACTAACAACCCTGCTGGTTCATACGAACGAAATAAGCAAGACTCGAGTGGAGCACAAAATTCCCACGACAGTCAACGCGCTATCAACCGCAAGAACCATGGAAGACATAATCAGCGTTTCCATCAACACTTCGAAAACAAAAGACGTCGATTGGCGTCCCCTGTGCACAATGTGTTAAAGGATTACCGTGAGTAACAGAAGAACACGCGATCGCCAATAGCGAGAAGGTAGATGCAGGTCCGAAAGCGCATTGACTAAAAAGAAGATGAAAAATTTCCAAGGTGGTCCTCATAGAAGATTGGGAAACAGCGAAGCAACACGTCCGGCTTTCTTCGTTCGCCTTCGCCGCGCCGCATTACCTTTTCTCCTCGGGTCCATGGTGTGTGGCGAGGCAGAGACGGGCCCGGGGCCCGGTCCGTGGGTCCCCGGGGGCCCGTTACGTGCGTCGCGCGCCGAAAGAAAGTAAAAAAGCCGTCACGGGGGAGGGGGAAGGGAGGACCCAGTACATCCTTGGAGGATATTTGCGCCGAAAGCGGCATGAGCAGCAGATTGACGGGCGACCACCCGGGCCAGAATGGGTCTTGCGTGGTCCTCAAACGGCGACAACCGCGTCTCTCCTCTCTCCCCCCTTCGTTCTTTCCTCGCCCTCGCGATTTCGTACCTGTCGCGCCTCATTGTCCACCAGAAATGCCCCAGACCATCGGCCAAGTTAACGACGTCTGCCCGCCCGTCTTCGGTAGGTCTCGTTTCCGAGCAAACGGCTCTTTTATGCATCTGCTCAGCCTACACGGGACATACTGGCCCCGCGCGGTAGTTCCGCGCGTTTTTCCACGACCGTCACTGCGGAGAAGAGTGAACGGCGACCGGTGCCGGTTTTATTCGCGGATCCGATCGCCTGGACGCTTTTGGTAGCGGCTTTGACCCCGCGACGGACACTCCTCGACACTTTTCGAGGAGAATAGGGTAAATGTACCTATTACTGCGGGTGTACGTTTTACTGCGGCATTATTTCCCAATGAGATTAAAATACGTAAAATATTTTATCCTGAATAAATTTGTGCAATTCTATGAGAATGTATTATTGTTGGCAAGGCAAACAAAATTGTCAATGATTCTTATATTCAAGAAACATTCTTCATAAAAGGTAAAAATAATTCTTTATCCTTTTTACTACTTTAAATTGCATAGGGGAAAGATTTGTTATTAATTAGATCCCTACTTTGATACACTAAAAATATAAAAAGAAACTTCTCTTGTTTTTTCAATAAAAGAATGAAGCACTCAGCATTACGTACATTAAAATAAAGGAGGTGCTCATTACTGCGGCACAAAAATCACGAGGAACGTCCCTAATACCGTGGTGTGAATTGCAACTGCAATGAGAAATGAGGGTTACTTCAGTCTAACGTTTTAGGTTAGGTACCTATTCGATACACGTTAGTATACAAGGTTAGATACGATTCTAGATAAAGAGTATTGTAAATAAAATAAATAGACACGACGAAAAAAACAGTAACAAAAATAAAAACAAACTTTTCACTTTAGGAAGTGCACGAAAAGATTTACTTATGGAACTGAAAACTGAAGAAACGATGGAAGACGAAAGAATGGAGATTTTAAGAGATAAGAACGAAGAAGAATTGTATTATTCATCTGTTTTTCTCGAAACATAATTTTTTAATCTTCCATCTTCAGTCATGTAATATAAAATTGTTACTGCCTACCTTCACTGTTGAAACGTTTTATTAATACGTTGACTGTCACCTCGGTTGGACGACTGAAGTCTACGTCCAAGATCAATATTTTTCACAATTGTTAGAGAAAATGGCCGGCTTTTCTTCTGTCTATTCATTGACACCACTATAATTTCTGCGATGCAATCATTGATTGGATAGTAGTAATATTCTGATCCGACTTTTGAGAAAAATCGACCACTGTGCGATGAGCTCGGGTTCGAAGCAGAAATTAGATCGTGCCGGACCCGGCTGTGACCGGTAATCGTAAAGCATAAAATTTACCATCGTGATAAAAGTCGAGAATTTATCATCGTCTTGGTGTTTAAATTTTTTATTACGATCTTAGTTGCCGTTAAGGGCCATAAAGCTGTTTTATACGCGGCCTTTTAGCTGTTTCCCCGTGCTGTCCAAGAGGTAGCCCTTCATCCTGCGTGGGAGGGGTGGAATTCTGACATGCGGCTTCAACCCCTTACGCGCGAGCACCAATTTAGATTCCTCGCCGCTGAGGAAACTCGTGGAAACTACCAATCGCTGCATTTTCTGCAATGCTAACCATTTTTATCAGTTGAAAATAATACAATCATATTCCTGTAATCGTTTAAATTGTTTGCTTTTTCAAATTATATAATAATCACAGATGAAAACCGTGTAACTAACGGTTGAATCAAATATCGACATTTTCGTGATTATTTAATACTAATTGGAACCAATTTTAAAACGTGTTAAGACAATTTAGATCAAAAGCTGATATAGTGTATCAGAGCTGAAAACCTTGTAATTTTAATGGTTGAATCAAACATCGACAATTTTTTAATTATTGAATATTAATTGGACCACTTTTAAAATGTGTTACGACATCGTCTAAATTATGTTTATAATGAATATAATCAGACTATATTATTCTTACCAATTGTATAGTGTATCAGAGAAGAAATTGTTCAAATACTAATTGAAAAAGATTTTAAATGTGTTAAAACAATTTAAATCAGAAGCATTTAACATCGGTAAAATTATGTTTATAATAAGTATAGTCAGACTATTTTTTTCTCACCAAATTGTATAGTCTATCAGAGATGAAAACCTTGTAATGATTAGGATACTAAGCGAAACCAATTTTAAAATGTGTTAAAACAATTTAAATCAAAAGGGTATAACAAAAGTTACCTCGTCTCAATTATGTTTACAATAAATACTGTCGGACTATTTAATTTTTGCCAATTGTCTAGTATACCAGAGATTTGATTCTTGTAATTATGGGTTTTCTAAATTTTAAATGTGTTAAAACAATTTAAATCGGAAGCATTTAACATCGGTAAAATTATGATTATAATAAATATAGTTAGACTATTTTATTCTTACCAATTGTAAGTATAGTGTATCAGAGAAGAAATTCTTCAAATACTAATCGAAAAAAAATTTTAAATGTGTTAAAACAATTTAAATTAAAAGCATTTAACGTCGGTAAAATTATGTTTATAATAAATGTGAGGTTGGGACTGAGTAACGGTCTAACTCAGCTTTTAATCGTATGCAATAAATTTAATAAGTACTAATAAGTGTGCATACTAATAAGTATGCAATAAATTTAATAAGTACTAATCAGTGAAAGACTGTCGTCTCGTTCGTTCTTTCGAACGTTGCTCTGCGTTGCGTTTTGCATTTGTTTCGCCTCGTGTTTATTCTCTACGTTCGCTTGTCGCGTATGGCGTTTGTTCTCTACGTTCGCTTGTCGCGTATGGCGTTTGTTCGCGTGTTGCCATGAGCCGCTTCCATTCCTACATAAATATAGTCAGATTATTTTATTCTCACCAAATTGTATAGTCTATCATAGATGAAAACCTTGTAATGATTGGAATACTAAATGAAATCAATTTTAAAATGTATTAAAACAATTTAAATCAAAAGGGTATAACATAAGTAACCTCATCTCAATTATGTTTACAATAAATGTTATCGGACTATTTCATTTTTGTCAATTGTATAGTGTACCAAAGATTATACTCTTGTAATTAGAGGTTAAATCAGGAATTCCGCGATATTTACGTCCAGCGTGCGAAAATTATGTATGCATCAGTGGTGGTTGGTCCGGCATATACCAGTCAGCCAAAATCCAATCGACGTTGTGGACGAGATGAATTCTCCCACGATTCTCGAAAGCGAGCGATCTCGTATCGCTGATTCGTCCCCGTAATAGGAGCACTACGTCCGAACCATCTATCCGGATTTATCCTTCCCGGGACGCATTCGCTGTTACCGAAGCGAGAAAAAGAGAGAGTGCGGAACCAGTTCGTCAAATTTTCGAGCCTATCGACTGCACAACAATAAAACGTCAAGGACGACACGAGGGACCACCGTTCTGGCCCTCATCCCACACTTCTGTCCGGATACTCCTTCGGGACAGTCTCACGGGACGGGAGAATTATCTCGGACGAGAGACAAACTGGAGAATTAAAATTTCGCGACCAGAGAAATGCTTTGGCACGGCCATCGAAAAGTTTTCTACACTTTTAATACTAAACCTACCCACCATCAAAAGTGACTGATGTGTATAGTATTATTAAAATAACAAGATTAAATTTATTTGTATTTTGTGCGATTTTTACTGAATATATACTGGAGTCGAAAAATATATTCATTAAATTCCCATGAAAACACCTTTACAATTTCAATAATTAGACTGCGGATGTTTATGCAATTTTCATAGACAAATTTTAAGAAAGTAGAGTGGAATAAAATCCTACTTTTCATGGGAATAGTCTTTGTAGATCTAAAACGAATAAAAATCGTACTAAATTCTATCAAATTTTACATTATAGCATTTTTTGAAAATTTTCATAACCCATAAATGCATAAACATCCGCAAAAAATCTAAAATAGGTCATTTGACCTCTCGTGGTAGGTTTAGCATTAACTCGTTATTAATAAAAATTGTGCATTTACGTTAAAAATGAATAGGTGGAACACAACATGGAAATAACGCCACAGGAATTTAATGTTAGTGGTACATTATTTACAACCTATTGAAGTTATTAACATTCAGTTAATCGCACACCACTTTCTGCATTTTTATTCAATGAAATAGCTACTTTAATATAAAATAAATATCTGCTTGTGTAGTCGACAGCTTTATTTATGCTTGGAACGCTAATTTTAAAAGTTAGGTGAACAAATTATTTTTTATGTAACTCCCCTCTTTTGTAATCGATGCAGACAATTTTTATTTTGCTAGTAAACTGATAAGTATTTCGATTTATTAACTTATTTATGCGACGACAAAACTGTATGATAAAATTATTTACTGTCAGAGAAAAGAATAAATAAACGTATATAATTCTATTGGCGATTTCATTTTATTTCACTTCATTCAAAATTGCTACCTTCGTTTTGAAGGATATGAACATCTCATTAGATGATATTATTTTATGGCATGCAGTTCGTGAGGGTTGATTATTTATAATAGAATAACTCTAATGAGTGAGAGAGATTAGACTTTCAATCATTATTATGATAGAAATTGATGTTTCTCGATAAGAGATTTTAGATAAAGAAATGAGTGTGAATGATTAAAGAGTGTGCACGAGGGAGCGATTTGTTTTGCAAAATTGGTCAGTCGTTAGTTGAACATCGTTTGTATAACATCTAATATGTTTTCTTAAATATATAGTTCGTTAAACATTGACAACTCCATCCACCAAGTTATATTATAAAAATGATTATTACATATTTTTAATACATAATATTTAATAGTAATACATATAATACAATATTTAATAGTATGTAACATGTGCATAATTTTCCAAGCCACCATGTAATTTCTTTGGAATATCAACTTGCACCACTTTCATAATCACCAATAAACTAGTGTTCCATCAATAGAAACCCGAAATCGCTAAAAACCGTGAAGAAATAATTTCGTCCACGTAGCGCCAAGAGTAATGGAACGCCCTGATTCAAAATGGTCGGAAGTTCGGCCGGAATAATTGATTTTTCGAAGGTACAAATTCAGAAAGCTGGCTAAATGGACCAAGCGAAGTTGTGAGTTTCCGTGGTCGAATGCGGACGACAGATTCACGGGCGGTGGACGCAGGCGTGAACGGAGGAGCGACGTCTACCCTCCCGAAACAAGAGGAAGAGAATCGAGGCTTAATCTCGCGACAACGTGGCGGGAGAAGGCTAAGCGCAAGAACCTGGATACGACGATCTTAAATTCTCGCGAGGGCCCTACTCGATTACCTGCCCACGCGATTTCTCGAAGCTAACCCGAGCGTCAGGACGAAACACGGGGTAAGAACATCGGAAGAATACGAGATAACACGGCCGGCAGCGTGCGGAAGAGGGATAGGCCACGGCGCACCAGAAGGTGGAACGAAGAGGGACGCGTATCCGTGACAAGAGACTAGATCTACGCCGGCGGGACCACACGTGCGACGACCAACAGACGAGAGCAGACCACGAAGAGTGTGGTTTCTGGGTCCAACCAAGCTGGGATTTTCGGCGCTCGTGGATATCTCCTCGCTTGCAACGTCGCGCAAGGATTATGTCGGGGTACCGAGATATCGGCCAGAGGTTGCCTCGAGAACCCTCGGCTTTATTGAGCCGAGGGATAAGTGGTTTCTCTGCCGCTCTTTCTTTCTTTTTTCCCTCTTTCTCTCACTCGATTGACGATCGATCAAGAGGAATTGAACGCGCTCAACCTGATAACGGGCCCGGGAAACAAATTTCACCTCGGACGGGACATTGATATTTTGATTACAGAGATTTCCTGTGCTTCGGGGAGTTCTCGAGAAAGAGATCCAATACATATGCGTTGCGAGAAGGGTTGTTAACACGTTTGCTATCGTACAGATATCGCACACCAGGAGGAACAGTGACACAGCTCAAGAAATAACGATTTTGATAAAACATGCTAGAAAAACACGTCATACATATCTCTAACTCCTAATTTAACTGCTACGAGGCAGTTATGTCAGTTCTCTTTTCAAGGCAGTTCATATTTGTATCATTTTAGAGTTGATGGAGGCATCCATCTTACAGGGTCTAAGTGAATTTATTGCCAAAGAACAAACAAATCGTTGTAGAATAAAAGAAAACATAAAACGCTACAGACTTATTCCCCAACCCAATACTTCCAAAAATATTTTTTTGAAAGATTACGGATACCTGTATACTATTTTGATTGGAATTTCATAGTATTCTTGAAATCGTTATTTTGTTGTGAGAGTACTGCATTTCATAGTTGTGTCTCAATCGTCAACCCCTGGCAAAAAGTGAGGAACCGCATTTCAAAATCGCATAATTTTCTTAAAATTGAACCAAATGAGTTGAGATTTCGTGACGAAACGAAATTTTGGGAAAATTAGTATTGGAATTGCGAAAAAATTGTGAAAATTTCATCCAAATCGGTTAGTTAGGAATAAGCAATAAACATTTCAAGATGACAGCTTAAAGGTTTGAAGGGGAGGATTTATTTCAGTATCCATTTTAAGAAATTTATTACAAATTATGAAAAAAATTACTAGACTTTCAATAATCGTGCCGTACCAAAAGGAAGCTTAACACTAGGTTTACGATTATTGAGATTTCAAAGATGTAAAGATAATTACTAAACTTTACTTCTTTGAGTATACAGGGTGTCCCACGCAACTGGAACAGGCTATACCTCCTAAACGGTCGGGAATAGAGGAAAGTGTTATAAGAAAAAGTTAAATGGTATCAGACGGTGCGTACTACGCAACTAATTTTATGCACTTCTGTGCATCGGTGCATCAGAAAAATGCAACTGCACTTCTTTTATAAATGGAAACCTACATTTTTGACTGCACCAATCGATGCAGTTTGTTGTGCTCTACATAAAAGTACTACATACTTATGCCCTCAACTTATTCGTTAAGAAGTTATCGAAGCTAAAAGTTTTACTGAATTATTTCGGTCTCGGCAAGTGTTCCGGAGTACCTACGTTATGTTCCATTATAAATCAGAGAACTTTTAGCTTCGATAACTTCTTAACGAATAAGTTGAGGGCATTTGTATGTAGTACTTTTATGTAGAGCACAACAAACTGCATCGATTGGTGCAGTCAAAAATGTAGGTTTCCATTTAAAAAAGAAGTGCAGCTGCATTTTTCTGATGCACCGATGCACAGAAGTGCATAAAATACCATTCAACTTTTTCTTATAACATTTTCCTCTATTCCCGACCGTTTAGGAGGTACAGCCTGTTCCAGTTGCGTGGGACACCCTGTATATTGTAATAAAAATGGGTAACAGTTTTGATAAACACAATCACGTTATTTTTACAAAGTAATGTAAAATAGTCACTGTTAGTGCTCCGTAAACCTATTATTAAAGCTCATATTTTTTAATCCCAATCAGAATGATTAAATTATGTCATTGAGAGTGAGTTTACGGGTTGGTTTACGATTAAAATTACCATCGCTGTTGAAGAATATGTACATTCAAAAATCCTAAACCGCGTAACGCAGACTTTAAAAATTTTGATAGAATTGCCACTAAATAATGCGTTAATTACCTGAGTTTTTGATCAGTGTTAATTTCTGAACCCTCCACTTGTCCATCGTGCGTACAGGGGTTAACCAAGTAGACGAATAGACTGCGTCAATTGACGACACAATGACGGCCAATCAACGTCAGAGAAGACAACATTTTCCAATTCCCAACGTAGAAAACGAAGAATTCCATTGCCCCGGACTAGCAGAAGTTTTTCCAAGCGGTCCGGCGCGTCAGTCAAAATCTCCGGATGCGTTTCTCGGCTTGCTTACCGTTATCTCGATCGAGCTGACAAAACGTCAGCGAGTCCCCTTCTTGACCAGTTGCAAAAAGCACCGTTTGACGAGGGTGACACGAGGGAATATCGGGCTCGATCGAGTATACATAATACGCGCGCGTATCCCTTCCCCTCTGACCCCGGACGCTGCACCGTCCTCGTCTTTCCGTCGGCTGGCCCCGAGGAGCGAGAAAAAAGACCACGCGGGCCCGAGGAGGGAAGAGCGACGAGGTGGGGAGGGGAGGGGAGGGTAAGGGGCCCGATCGTCGTTGGTGCGCTCCTTCCAGGAGGATTACAGGTTTGCGGAGAGATCAAGATCTAAGCTTTTGGTGCTGATCGGATGGACGGATGGACGAGAGCAGACCGGGCGGTTCCCACACGTCGCTTAATTGATCGATTCGAAAATCTTGGTGATCACTCGGAGGATCTGCTCGAGCATTTACTGTAGATCGTGTCCAGATCGTTCCTCCGGCCCGGCCTTTGCTCCTCGCTCGAATTCTCAGGAGTATAATAAATTCCTTTCGCCTCGTTCCCGCTTCTTCCTCCTCATCCCCTCTCTTTCTCTCTTTCTCTTCGATGTGTTGGCCTCTTCGTCCTCGTGGTGTTCGACTTTTGACTATAAGGATACACGATCCTGCACACGTCGGGAGGAAGGAAGGGGCGATGATCGCGGAGGAAGCGTGAAGGGGGTCGGTCAAGCCGCCGACCGAATATTTCCTAAGATTATGACGTCAGGCTGCCAGTTAGCCGCGGCTTACCGGTGTAATCCGTCGTAATGCTCGCCAGAAACCCTCTTCCTCCTTGCCACGTCCTACTTTCCGAATGGCCGACATTAAATGTCCAGAAATATACCGTTCCCAGGCGTGATGGTCTCAGGATTGCTCTGACACCCTGGTTCTACGCGATCCAATTGTTGCGTACACCTTTAAATTGGATTTAAGTATTATTTCGATACGCCAGCTGGCTCTGTCTGCTCCAAATGCGAGCGCAGTTCATGAAGAGACGCAGTGGGCCGATTACTCTTGGCGCTGGATGGACGAAGTTATTTTTTCTTGCACGGTTTTCAGACTATTCGAGGCTTTAATTGTTAGAGCCCAAGCCAACTTTGCATTACAGTTTGTAATTTAACAATGTCAATAACAAATAGTGATTTTTGAAGTCTGCTTTCGTAGTTCCTTATAAACAATTACACAACTTCACCCTGTAAAGATACTCCATAAAATAAGTATATATTCTTTATTGTTACATTTGACGTCTTGTTTAGTCAGAACTGTTCAAGCTTTATTCAATAATATTGTTATCGCCATTATTTAAATATTGTTTAAAAATTACTTTACAAATCTGTACAATAAGTATTACATTGTACAATATCCAGTAGTGATAATTAAACAAAAAATATTTCATACTGAATATACAGACTTTGAAAATATACACATAAAAAATTTACATATATGAGACAATGTTAAAACAATGTTTTTGAACTATAAATTATCAGTATTCGAGTTACTGTCATAAAAATAAACTGCGTATAATGTAATTTATAAAAAAACAACAAAACAGATGTCCATCAACACAAACAATGATTTTTACACGCTGCCAACAATCGATTGAAACATTCCAAGTCGAAAATGCAAAGGCCATAAATCTAAAAGTTCGTCTGAAGAATTTATGTTCGCCTCCACGGTTTAATTGGCGACACTCCTAACAATTTAAATCTGATCTGCGGATAACACGAACCTATTTGTAGAAATTCACGCAGCCGGACTGCCACTTGCTCACCGAAGTTATAAATATTAATTAATCCGCGTCCGACTTCCCTCCCTCGATCGATTCGAATGAATGAACAGATTATTATAATGCCCAGTGTGTCAATGCCGAACGCTCCGGCGAATCGAAGTCACCGGTGACCAATCCGTCCTGCTAGACTCGCCTCGAAGCAGTATTTCATCAGCAGCATCGCAATAAATTTCTCATCCGTTGTCCTTCCACATTTCCAAAGCGGTGCCGGGAAGAGGGAACGAGACGGAATGATGAATGCCATCGAACGGGCAGCGATTGTCGTCGACAAATCGTAGACTCTCGTCACACCTCAGGGACAAAACGTCCAGTAGATTTATCGCGTTTTAACGAGACAACGTGCGCCGCTTTCTTTCGAACGCGCAGGTACGTCTTGATCAAGTGGCGCTCGATCGTTAATAATCGCCTTTCTTCTGACCACCTAGCGATGTCTCTGACGAGGTTAACCCCACGAAGACAAAAGGAGAGGCTACTCCCACCGATTACAAATTATTCAATATTGTTACGGCGTGATCAATATTGCGATGGACAACCCTTTAAGGAAATAATAAAGGAATGGGGTTGTTAGAAAAACTGTTTATCAGCTGACAGTTGACGAGTCGATGTTAGCTCAACAAACTACAATAGATAGGAAAACGATAGGCCCAACGCAATTGTAGATTGCTGTAGACAGAGTTGGACATTAATCGATTAAGATTTTAATCAAGATTGATCGATTAATGTGTACAATTAAACAAGGTAATCATTGAAAAATCGACGATTGATTCAATCGTTTGATGAAATTAATCGTCAATCGTTGATTAAAACAAGAAATCATCGAAAAAAAACATAAAAGCACGTAAACAGAGTTGGTATTATAGATCAAATGACAATACACCTAAACTCAGTTTAAATTTTTTTCAGTATTCATATAGTTTAGATTCCGTATTTCATTTAGAAATTTCAACAGTTAATCATTAATCAATTATCCGATTGACGATTACAATTGAAAGGAATGTAATCGTTAATCGCAATTAACGACTAAACTAGGAGATTAATTGTTAATTGCGATTAACGACTGAAGTAGAAATTTATTCGTCAATCGTTGATTAAATTTTTGCCCAACTGTGGCTGTCGATAATTGTAGACTTGTAAAATAAAGCTCGGTTGTGAACTATTTTGTAAATCAGTAAAATGTAAGTTCAGTAATATACAAGGTGTCCCAAAATTCCTGCACATCCCGCAAATGGGTGGTTCCTGAGACCATTTCAAGCGACATTTTCCTTTGCAAAAATGTTATCCGCGGCTTTGTTTGGGAGTTATTAACGAAAAATACGGACCAATCAGAGCGCGACCTAGACGCGAGTTGGCACAGTCAGCCAATAGACAGTTGGCGCGGCGGGCTAACTGTGCCGACGCGCGTCTATGTCGCGCTCTGATTGGTCCGTGTTTTTCGTTAATAACTCCTTACAACGGAAAATGTCGCTTCAAATGGTCTCAGGAACCACCCTCTTCCGGGATCTGCAGGAATTTTGGGACACTCTGTATGCATTGTAGATATATTAATTGTAAAGTTATATACAGGGTATCCCAAAATTCATGAACTTCCCAAAAGGGGGTGGTTCCTGAGACCATTTCAAGCGAAATTATCCTTTGCACCAATCTTATCCGTGGCTTTGTTTACGAGTTATTAACGAAAAACACGGACCAATCAGAGCGCCAGCTAGACGCGAGTTGCCACAGTCGATCCGGCGCGCCAACTGTCTATTAGCCGACTGTAGCAACTCGCGTCTAGGTCGCGCTCTGATTGGTCCGTGTTTTTCGTTAATAACTCCTAAACAAAGCCGTAAATAACATTTTTGCAAAAGAAAATGTCGCTTGAAATGGTCTCAGGAAGTTCGTGAATTTTGGGACATCCTGTATGTATTGTAGATATATTAATTGTAAACTAATATATGTATTGTAGATATATTAATTATAAAGTAAAATATTGTAGATATATTAATTGTAAAGTAATATATTGTACCTAGATACATATATTAATTGTAAAGTAATATATTGTAGATACATATATTAATTGTAAAGTAATATATTGTAGATACATATATTAATTGTAAAGTAATATATTGTAAATATATTAATTGTAAAGTAATATATTATAGATATATTAATTGTTCAGTAATATATGTATCGTAGATATGTTAATTGTAAAGTAATGTATTGCAGAGATATTAATTGTAAAGTAATATATTGTAGATATATTAATTGTAAAGTATTATATTGTACACATATTAATTGTAAAGTAATATATTCTAAATACATATATTGTTTCTATTCTATTGTTATATTGTAAAGTAATATGTTGTAAAGTAATATATTGTTTAGTAATATAGTTTAATGTTATATGTTGTTTAGTAATATATTGTAAATTAATATATTCTAATGTAATATATTGTCAAGAAATATATTCTAAAGTAAGATATTGTAAAGTAATGTATATTCTAAAGTAATATACATATGTCGACTGTACATATGTCCTGTCCACTGAATGAACACTAGCGTGCTGCTTAGCTATACAGGTTCAATATTTTCTGAGATCCTTTCGGTCTCACCCCCCTAGACTGTGAGACTCTTATCTTTAGCGTTAAACTTTCTTAATTTTAATGATTTAATGTATTTTGAATTTAAGTCTTTCAACCACACCATATCGAAGGCTCATTAACTACTTCACTACTAATAAACATCTATGATAAATATGGTTACGTACAATTTAAAGCAATATTAAAAAGATTTATCTTGCAATGAACATTTTTTAATTTTGCATAAAGATCCGTATTTTAATCATGAGATTCGGTTTCGTGTTGCATATTGAGCATGACTTCACGATGCAAGAGAATGGGTCGCTTTAGGATCCACGGATGCAGGTCGTAAATGAAAAACCTTGCTGGAAGAGTTCGACCGGTCGATTACGTTGAGAACTCGATAAATCCCGAATCCTTTGTCCGCGCTAACGACCAGGCGACAGTTAAATGCGTGCCTGGAAAAATATTAGCGATAAATTTCTGGTGGTTGATTTATTGTCATCGTTCACGGCGGTTCCGTCGCGGGTTACGCGGTCGCAATGTCCTTTTTACGGACACCCAGATAATTATTCCGCTATTTTCGGGTGAAATACGATCTTTGATTTTTATGCCGTGCGCATGACGCGTTTCTTTAGCAGTGACTAACCATCCACTACGGCAATCGAGTTTTGAATGATTCAAAATGTGTGTTGTGAGATTTATTTTAAGTTTTTCAATAATATACAGGTTTTGTAGATCAAGTTAATCCTCCTGTAAATTAAATTCAACCTTCTGCAGGTGTTATTCACTATTTTGTTAATTGAACTCATCTCTTAGCAGCTCATGTTTTTCTACAAATTCGTTTTCTTAAGCTACTTTAACGGAAAAAAAATAAAGTTATTATTCCAATGGGCAAATTCTATTGCATATTTGACCGCAAAACTACGAAAAAAATCACAAAAGACAACCAATTACCACTGTATTACCTCACCTTTAAGTGATCTAGAATATGAATTTGATCTGTAAAGGGTGAATTTACGAAAATATGAATTTGGACTGCAGCACCTGTACAATTGAACCAAAAATCGGCCATTCTTGTGTATGATTTTTTACCATCTTAAGAAAAGTGCTATGGAGCATCGATGGAACAGTGAATAATACTGAAATATGGAAAAAGACGACCAAGAAGACGACCTAGAAGAAGAAGAGTAGAAGAGCAACTGGGAAGAGTAAAAGGACTCGACCATCAACCAGGAAGACGAAGACGACGAGACAGAAGAACAGAAGAAGAGCATCTTAAAAGAGCAAAGAAGTCAAACATCGAACTCGATGACGAAGACGACGAGACAGAAGAAGAGAAGAAGAGGATGTCGAAAGAGCAAAGAAGTCAAACATCGACATCAAAGACCACGAGGAAGGAGACGAAGAGTAGAAGAGCAGCTCGGAAGAGCAAAAGGAGTCGAACATCAAAGTCGAAGACGAAGACGACGACACCGAAGTGGACGACAGAGAAGACGAAGAAGAAGAAGAGGAAGTAAGCAAAAGACGAGAGGTTCGAAGAGAAGGATTTTCGCGTGGGTGTCGTTCGGTGGGCGTCGCGTCTGCCTCGTCGAGAGTGCGGCTGACCTCTGACCTCCTGCTCGAGCACCTCCACTCCTTCCACCTTCATTCGGTTCCCCTATGTGAGGCTTCTCTTGCATGCAGATGTTAACTCGCGTACACAGACCGAGGGAATCCAGTGCGGGCCAGGAAGACAGAGGCGCAGAGAGAGGGAGAGAGAGACGAAGAAGAAGAAAGAGAAGAGGAGAGACAAGGAGAGAAGAAATGGAGGAAGAGGGAGCTCGCACCGAGGGAGAATCACGCGTGCAATTATCCTACGCGTGCGTGGGCGACCCCTTTCCACCTCCAACCCCTCGTGCCCCTCGAGCTTCATCACCTTTTGCCCCCTTCGTCTACCTTCTAGGCCTCTGTCTCCCTCGATTCATCTCCCTCGCTCTCTCCCTTCAATTCTTTCCCTCTTCCTCACTCTCTATCTTCTCCTTTCTCTTCCTCCCTTTATTTATCCCCTCCCCCTCTCTGTCTCTTGCTCTCTCACTCTATTTTCCGCTATCTTCTCCGCCCCCTCGAAGACGTTCCAATGCAGGACGAGCACTCGTTGCATAATCAGATTTTTCTCCCTCCGCGGCTGACCCTCGACCTCCAGCTCTCTGTGTTGCAGGGGCGAGTGTGTGAACCTTTCCTCCCCCGGTAGTTGCCGCAAATTTTTGGCCATGCCCGAGCCTGGCCAGGCGCCGTATCTAGCGGATTCCGCGCGACGAGCCATTTTGCCGGGATTTTATCTTAATGGCGAATTGTTTCGCATGGGATACCGAGCTTTCTGAGCTGGCCGAGGCCACGGGGCCCGTCTGCGTCGGCTGGATTATTTTCCCGCGCGAAGGGATGCACATATTATATTTGCTTCGAATATTTACATCGTCGGTTTATTTAACGCGCGAACTGTGGAACTGTTTTAGGAAATAATCTAGCACCCACCCGTTGCCCTTCCATTTTCTTCGTAGCTACAGTAATTTAGAACATCTTTGTCTCTAATCATTTCCCATAGGAAAATTTGTGTTTATTCTTCATACATGTACATTAAAAATAAGTTGGTGGAATTGCAAATATAGTGAAAAGATTAAGAGAATTTAATGACGTGTACGTTGTTAATGACTAGACTACGGATCTTTATGCAAAATAAAATATATTTGCATTGATTGCAGGACACAGGAGCTAAATAAAAATTGTATTCTTCTTTTAATTATTCTATCAAGCTGAAACTAATACATTGATGTCCTTAAATATTTTTAATTTGTCCACTGCTTTAAACTGTAAGTACCCATTTTTGTCATAAGTGTCTATTAATGTCTATTAATGATAATTAATGAAATTAATACAAATACTTGACACAGGGTTTATTTGTTATTGAATAAAATCATTGAATATAATTTTAGTATGGTTTGCACAAGACAAATGTAACATTCTTTGATATTATTGTGTACTGTATAATTTTACTGAAGTCTACTATTTTTGCACAAAACTGCTCAAACAAAGACAGGTCCTTGGAAGTAAAAATTTTGGATTGAACAGGACCTGTGAGATATAAAGATTAATATTTTTCTTCAACACATATTTTGTCCATCAGTATTTTATTTGTAATATTGATGGAAATAATTCGGAGCTCAAAGATTGTTTGCATTATATCTCGAAATAAATTGTTTTCATGGAACTTTGAGATCCCTTTTTATAACTGTAACATGAATAACATAACTACTATATTACTATATTATTATTATTATTATTATTATTATTATTATTATTAAATCAACTTACAAAACTCTGCAACTAAAATATAATTGGAAATGGATGTTTGTTCAAGGCTAAAGTAAAATGTACAAACTGTTGGCAATAGTTGATGTGTGCAGTAAACAAAAAATGTTGTATAATATCACATATAAATAAATAACTAAATACAGTTTACAATAATTAAAGAAGTTTACGACATTTTACAATTGCATTTGCAATGTAAACTCCTTTATCTTTCTCAATTCTTCTTCCTTTTTATTCCTGAAAATCTCCATTCTTTCTTTGTTTCTTAAGTTTTCAGTTCCATAAGTAGATTTTTTCGTGCACTCCACTTTACGGTTATGTTTTATTTTTGTTACTGTATTTTTTATTACTTTTTGATTTTATTTTCGCCATGTTATTTCCCTATAATACTCTTTATCTAGAATTGTATCCCACCTACTTCGTGTATCGAATAGGTACCTAACCCAAAACGTTAGACTGAAGTGAAGATCGTTTCTCATGGTAATTACAATTCACACCACAGTATTAGGGACGTTCCTAACGATTTTTGTACCGCAGTAATGAGGAGCTCATTACTCCACTTTAATGTACGTAACGCTGAGGGCGTAATTTTTTTATTAAAAAGACATGCGAAGTTTCTTTTTATATCTTTATTGTATCGAAGTAGGTATCTAAATATTAAGAAAACATTCCTCTATGTAATTTAAAGGAATGTAAAGGATGTACAATCATGTGAACAACAGTCCTTTGGTGATCGAGAAGAATGATTTTCAAATCCTGAGATTATAAAAATATGAGAATGATTGACGATTTTGTTTGCCTTGCCAACAAGAATACATTTTCATTGAATCGTACAAATTTATTCAAGAAAAATTATTCATTTTTATGTATTTGAACCCGCAGTAATAGGTACATTTACACTATCTGGTTTCACACAAAACGTCTCCAAATTACAGAAACAGAGCTCGCGATTTCAACAGGTCTACAACAAAAACTGTAACCGGAGACACGCTGTTGACTAAACATCGCACATAGCGATGGGCAGATAAACAAAACCTGAAGCGAAGTTGTCGCCTAAAAATTCTCAGTGCCGTATCACGTGACACAGGGTGCATTACGTCTCATCGAGCGGGCGAAGCTCGCGATTTCCAATTTGCGAGAGGAAGAAAGCCCTCGGAGCCGCTTTGTTACAAACATGATATCTCGAAATACTATTTCACCCATTCCCGGTGAGCGGCGAACACTCGGCGATATATACGTGAGATAATAACGGGTGTCTCGCAGGAGTTCCAGCACCGGTTGGCGACACTGGCGACAAACTCGCACCGCCGGAGGCGGCTTCGTGGTATCGTCTTCGTCTTCGTGCTCTACGAGCTGGGACAGGCCGCACGGTCCCCCCGTAATTAACGTCTTGGCGCACCCACGTACGTGGATTCGCCTGTGTAAGATCACATATGCTCGTGTCCTTTCAGGTATCTACACGAGGCAATAAGTATCGCCACCTGAAATTACCGATTCCTTTGTCAGCGGACAGGAAGGCAATCGAATCCGCGTCGAAGGGTTCGGTTTCTTCTCGTTTAGCGACGCGCCTGCGAGCCTTCTGCCTATAAATAAACCTGCAAATACTAATCATTCCAGCGATATTTATTCGGGGAACCGCAAGCAATTACCTCGGTACTAACGCAGCCATTGTTCTGGTCGACATTTCAACCCTTATGACAGCTTCCAAATTTTTTTACGACCTTTAACACGTCGTTGCCACCTGCTCTGACTGGCTGCTAAACAGAGTAGAGCAATAATCAACTAATATTTAAAAATGACTAATAGTGTTTTCGAATGTTAGTCATAGCAAAATAGTCATAAGTCAAAACATTTTGATTAGTTAGTGATAACTAGTTAATAATATTAATGTATGTTAATCGCACAATGATGACATGAAAATGATATTCCCACTGATGATTAAAGATTAATGATCAATCATCTACTAATTCACTAATAAGCAATAGCTAACGATTACTGAGAGCTGTAAGTAACTATTTGCCATTTAGTTATCACTAACTAATCAAAAAGTGTTGACTACTGACTATTTTGCTATGACTAACATTCCAGAAGACTATTAGTCATTTTTAAATATTAGTTGATTATTTCCTTTCTCTGTTGCCAAATAATCTTTAATTCGAGTATTACTGCTAAGATCAAATCATAAAATTGCCCTCTACATCTTTAATATTAAAGTATTATAATTTACTATAAAGTACCTCGCTATACGTCTGCTTTGGAGTACGTCCAATTCGAAATATGTCCTGTTTGGACGTGACAAATTTTGTTCGGTATACGACTTCTGTCCGGTATACGTCATAAATTTTGTTGTAAAAATGTGAAAGAATTAGTGGAGGGGCACAATGAAGAACTGGCCACTGAGGAGATACAGGAACCTGGAGAAGGATGAGCATCAGACTAGAATGGATACACTCTCTTCAGACTGAGAGGAGGAAGAGATAGAGGAAGCACCTTCTTCATTAATCAAAGAAATCCTTGCAAAATGGATAGACGTGAAATATTTTCAGAAAAATACCTACCCCAACAGAGTTCAAACAAATCGCAATAGCATCGTTTGGGACGATTAGACAATATCACACTTTAGAAACATCCTGAGAAGAGAAGACAGAAACGAAGTTCTTTGGACAGATTTTTAATGAAAGTCGAACCAGCTGAGCCTAGTGAAAAAGAAAAAACACCAGAATGTCAGGTTTTATTGAAAGAGGACTCTTCTTCCACAAAATAGAATATCATTTGTTTCTTTTTTTATCTATAACAAAATCTCATTTTTTATTTATGTGTTTAAACAGTGTTTAAATTATTTTACAACCCCATTAAAGTAGGTATAATGTCAATAGGAGTTTTCTTTACATGAGAATGGATTAATCATTTTTACATTACTTCTTATGGGACAAGTTGGTTTGGTATACGACCTATTCGGTATAAGTACAAACATCAGGAAGGGATTAAGGTCGTGTACCGAGGTACCACTGTATAAACTTATCCTCTCCTTCCCAATAAACAGAATTGTACAATGTAACTATTAACTATTTTGAATATTTCAGTAATAATAAACACTGTCGCCAGATGAAGACTTGTTTCCCCACTCTACCCTTCCCCCTCTACTACGATATTTCCCCTACTGCCACGGCCCAGTCACTGGCAGAGAGGGGGTAACTGTATTCCCCTTAATTCGAGTAAATTCCCCTGATTAGGTATCATTGTATTTATTCATATTTCCAATGGGGAAAATATTTGTATTAACGACGAATGTAAATAGTTGTAGAACTGGTCATATACATTAATATACAATCGAATATGTTTGTCTCTCTATAAATCACACACTGATTTAAGGGAGGGTTTATTCACCCACAAGCATTCGGAACATTTTTGTGGCAATGTTCATTGTTATCTTCATCATTAAAATGATGTGAAAGTGTATCTACTACTTTTGGAATGCTGTTTAAATTAGTTTAAAATATTGTCATAAAGGTAGACAGTTTATGTTTTTCTAAAATATCATTATCTTTATTTATACCATATTTATGTAGACACTATACTGTTATTCACGTTTAATAAATCGTTCAACAATCACATTCACAATTTTGATCGAATACTTTCTGCTAGGGGTAATTAAGGTCCTGTACAGTTAGGAACAAAACCTGGCTTTTAATTATACAAACGCATATGAATGAGGAGCACAATATTAGGATAATTTTTGTTATTAATCATAACTAGCCTGTGGGTCTATATGCAAGAAATTAAATTCAAGCAGACATTTCTTTGAATCGATACAAAAATTATCCTGATATTGTATTTCTTCTGAAATGTAGATTGTACAAAAGCGAAGTGTGACAACACTTTTGTTCCTACTTGTACACGTAAGTTGGAGCGGGGTAAGTCCGCCCTAGTTTTTGCAAAGTTGGACTTCAAACTGATGTATTTTCAGTCTGGTATGTAAAAACTTAACGTTCTTGGTAGCAAACTCTTGCCACAGTTATTACTGATGAATTAGTGTTAGGTACGATTCTAATTTTGCTTGAAAATTATCATTTTGATAGGATATTGTACAAAACGTCAACTAGGACGCACTAGCCCCTAAAATGGGGCAAATCCGTCTCTGAAAGTTAAAAATGCTTTCGAACCTTGTTTTAAGTGCTACGGGACAAGAAAAGAATGATTAACAAGCCTGCTATGAAATGCTTCTTATTGCATTAAATTATATTGTTTAGTTTTTAGTTATCCATTTTGAAACAAACAAGTACTTTTATGCTGAAATATGAAAGGATATAGTGATATTAAAACAAAATTTAAAAATGCTTTCGAACCTTGTTTCAAGTGCTACGGGGCAAGAAAAGATTGATTAACAATCCTGCTTTAAAATGCTTCTTATTGCATTAAATATATTGTTTAGTTTTATAGATACCCATACAGTACGCTCTTACCCCACCGTGATAGTACGCACTTGCACCGTGTAGTAATATTGACGGGGCAAGATCATCTTAGTGTTTTTCTCAATAAATTTAAAAAATACAATAAAACGGTTTATTTAATGTAAACCTACATCAAAATTTGTTGCACTTAGCTAAAATAACAACACAGAATATATTAATAACTTGTAAACTATTGCACGTTCGGGGTAACCTCAAAGTTGTACGTGTACCTCGCACGTGACTGCTTGGCATTGGTTGATTTAAGCGAGGAAAACACCTTTATTCTTGGGCGACATCTATGTGGAATAGTTCATACTAACTTATACAACATTAATAAATACAAGCTAGAGAAATTTCGTTCATATTATAATAAAAATAACCAATTAACGGACTTGCTCCGTAGACGGACTTACCCTACTCCACCTTATACAACTTTCCAGAAACCCAAAAGAAAGTCAGCGTTACTGCTGTGATCATCTGATGCATTTCGTTCGGCAGATTCACGTAACATATGGTCGGCAGTGTTCGAGAACATAATTAATCCGCAAGAGGCGACTCCATTGAATCCGTGGCCGTCCAATTTCCCATGATATTTGCCACGCGTTGGCCACTCGATTTCACGCATAACGCAAACGAACCGCGCATTCCTTTCACCTGCAGACTATAGAAAAGAATCCCAAAAAGGAATCGGAGGTGTCAAGACGAATTGGATACACGGGTGGAACCGTGCGAGCCTTCGCCGGGTCAATTAACCAAGTCGTGAGATATATTAGCCACCCTGCGGTCCGTTCGGCGTGGATCTCGACACTTTATTTACGAGGGAATGGCTTCGCCTAACGGAGAGGAAGACACTCGACGCCCCTGCAATCTCGGCCGGCGGATCTTCACGCTTCCGGAAGCTGTCTGTATCCCACGGGGCCCCGACAGCACGTTCCTGCGGGACATAAAGGACACAGAAATGCGTCCTCGCTTCTCGATGACCACGAGGATCCTCTCGTTCTCATGGGGACACGGCCGCCAGAGTCCCACCCTCTTAAAAGGGCACCAGGGTGGCTGCCAAATTGTCAACAGATACCGATCTACCACGGTCGACGTGCTCCAATTTGACGTCTGTTGGGACAGGTCTGTCGACCCGTCTTACCAATTTTCTCCGGGAAGAAATGTTTTCGGATAACGGAGAGGTATTGTGACGTTTGGCCGTTTCGTACACTTCGTTTGAGGATTTCTAGATAACTGATTGGATTTATGCATGCAGCTAAAGACAAATGGCAGAACTATTACGGAATGATAATAAATTCTATTGGCTTTTTACTCTCCTTTCGTGAATTATAAATTTTTGAAAGCTAGAGTGTACTTCTGAATGAAAAAGATGGGTTTTAACCCACTATTTTAATAGTGGATTCTGAGAAGACTGAGGGGTTTCAATTCACCAATTACGGAATAACGAAAACACATTGTTCATCTCCCTCAGAATATTTTTAAATTACAAGAAATTTTGCATGTGCTGTTATCCAGATGAACTTAATACAAGTTTGGCATTTGCTACTTGATATAAACTTCAAGCATTTAGTTTGAATTTCAATAATTTAGTTATTGATACCACAACTGAAAGTTGGCTTCTGTAGTGATTTGATTACACTTTGAGAGTCGATGAAGACGAAGAAGTTTATGAAGTTTCATAGCTAAAAAACGAAACGTGTCCCAACCTTTAAGACAGTCCCTCACTTGTCTGCGAAGCAACAGAGACTTGGTGGAACTTCGTGAAGACCTCCCACCTCGCGGACCCCGGAGTCCCAGAAAAGCCGGGTACGCGAGACATTACGCAATTACATGATCCCGAGTGACCGGAAACTACGAATGACCTGTACGGGTTCGTATCGGAGAGACTTTCCAATTGAATCTCCCATGCCGGCGTCCACGATTCCCCGTCCACTCGTCCACAAGGGCCGCGGAACCAGATAAGATCCTGAGAGCCGTGCTGGTTCCTCGTGCTGTTGCCAGCTCGTGCCGGAGAGCTGCTCCTTAAGAAGGGTGAGAAGTGTCACCAGGTTTTATGTCGCGGTCGGGAGGGGAGGGAAAACGTCCTCTACGGGAGGGAAAAAGGAACGATAGACAGAGTTCGAGAGAGATAGAGAATTGAAAAGAAGAAGGAGAGAACTGGAGGAATGGTATCGGGAGGGACAAGGAGCAAGGTGGTCGAGAGCGGAGGCGACAAATGGGGATGGAAAGAGAAGGAAATCGGGAGATCTCTCAATGGAGATAGGAGCCACGAGGTCCGGGGACGGAGCTTTTGGCTGTCGTGCGAAGGTTTCGTGAGAGTAATTTGTCGTGCGACCACCTCCGGGAATGTTTAAATGAATTGCTCGGGGTGGGCCCTACCACGAGTCTTCGGGAACTTTTATCGGCGCGACATCTTGTATGGGAATGCGGGCCCAACAGGAATAAGAGGCGAACCGAAACCCGCGCGGGAACGAGAGGAGCCACTTCTCTGCTCCGTGGGGATGGGGCTGGAGTCGACTTACCTCCCAGTTGGTTTATTACTCAATCCGCGCTCACGGCTAATGGATTCGTCTTCGCCCGGCCGATGTATATGCTACGTACCTTAGACACGCATTGACCACCACCTGCCCACGTGTCGATGTCTCTCGAAACATCTTTCCTTCTTTCGGATTCTCCTCTTCGAGGCACCCCTTCCTTCCTGGGACCACGGCCCGGTCTGAGTGCACAGCTCGTTCCTCGATTTACGAGCGTCCGTCGTGCCCATGCGCACCGTGCCTATGCCCCATGCCCGTGACCATGCCCGTGACCATGCCCTTGGCTCGCGATGGTTGTTAAGGGTCGCGCGTATCTCCACACTTTGAAAATAATCGATTTTTTGCTTTCCACCGTATCAACGATCGGGAACACGCGTCTGAGTTATTGCCTAGCGGCCCGCGCCATTTTTGCCGGCGCTAATTTAATCGCGTGTGCGCATGACGCCGAGTGATCGACCAATCGGGCGAGGTTTTCGTTGCATCAGGTGCGTTGAGCAAAGGTGCTGTTAGCGAATGTTCATTGATTGTTACTTTGGTTTTTCTTAGATCTTCGACACTCGGATGGCGGATGGGTTTCATGATTCGTACAAGTGGTAATGGTCCATTCCATTTAAACATTATTCATCAATGTTTTTAAATATATTCTATCTAGATCCATTGGTCTTTTTGTTGCACCCAATTACAAAACTTTCGGTCCAAATTCATCACTAGGAAATCAATGGCTAAGTGATGCCTATAAAATATACTGGGTCTGAATCCAAGTGTTAAAATCGATTTTGAACGTTTTTAACTCCTTACCACATTACAGGGCCGTCGAGGTAAATCCGAAATGTTTTCCGTGAAGTCCTACACACCAAATGTGAACAAAGCAGGTATATAAACACAACAGTTCACAGTAAGGTCATTCAGTAACAAACCACTGATCAGTCGACAATTGGCATTTGTTAAAATCGATTTTAAACGTTTTCAACTCCTTGCCACATTACAGGGCCGTCGAGATAAATCCGGAATGTCTTCCATGAAGTCCTACAAACCAAATGTAAACAAAGCAGGCATAAACACAACAGTTCACAAGTAAGGTCATTCAGTAACAAACCACTGATCAGTCGACAATTGACATTTGTTCAACCATGAACCGAGAATACGACGGAAGAGCGGCAAGTCGAATCGCTTCGCACCGGAAAATCGCCCTCGGGAATAATTGCGTGATTTGGCTACGAACAAAACGGTAGTGTATGATCCAGCTAAGAAGTTCAGGTAGTCCGAGAATCAAGAGGAATTCCAGGAAGACTCTGCTCCACCTTACAAGGTAAGAAAGACGCAGTTTTACAGAAACCTATGTCATCACTAATCCACCGATTTGTGGGCCCCCTCTAGCACTGATTGCAATCCCCTTGATTATTACGCGTGGGGTGTAGTAAAGGCAATGGTAAATGCGAAGCCACATAACACCAAACATTCTCTAAAAGCCTCCATCATGGAAGTAAGGACAATATGGACGAGGAGGAGGTCAAGCGAGCCTCCAATCGATTTAGGTCCAGACTCGAGAAGGTCATATCAGCTGTTGAAGACTACATTGAATAATTCTATTGTAAATATCATTTACTGTACCAAATAAGATTAGAATATATTGATACTTTCCTTGAGTTTGAATAGATTCTCTCTAATGATTTTTCCGGATTTATCTCGACGGCCTTGTATAATGTGTCAGACTCGTATTGAAGATTTAAACAAATCTTGGAAACCAGCATAGCTAGAGGAACTACTGGGTCTAAGTCCAAGTGTTAAAATCGATTTTGAACGTTTTTTACTCCTTGTCACATTATAACGTGTCAGACTCGTATTGAAGATTTGAACAAATCTTGAGGAACAGTTTGAAGGACAAAGTTATGTAATTTCTGATAAGGAATAGCTCCACGAAAGCAGATTTCAAAGATCGCTACTTGCTATTAACATTTTCAAATTATAAACTGTAACACAAAGTTGACTTGAGTCCCAACAATTGAACCCCCAAGCAGTAGCGCGTTATAACTAGTTGGGGCCTTGGACAAAGTAGAATTTCGGGGCCCCTAACCCTAACTAAATAACTTTACGAGAAAAACGTAGGATTTGGATGTTGGTTTGTGTTCGGGGCCCCGGGAATTTGCCCAAGTTGCCCATAGGGGCCAATAACGCGCCACTGCCCCCAAGTAAGCTGAGAAAATAATTTTGTCTACAGTGAGTCGGCGTGGTTCTTCGGAAGACAGTCGCGCGTCGTTTCGCGTCCATCAGCGCTTGTGGACTGATAGAGGGCCGAGGCCACGAAGAATTTCGTCGAAATCGGCGTTGACTCCTCGCGACCCCGACGAGTTTCTCTGAAGGTGTGGACGTTACGAATCATCGTCGCAATAAAGGACGGCCGTCCCGCCGGTGACAATGCGTTGGCCGGTCAGCTCGCACCTACCTGTACATGTTACTTGTACGCAGTAAAGTTTATCTCGCGGGTCTCCGGAGCCACCGACCACCATGGGCTTTTACCTGCAGGCTCAATACCTGCTCGTGTTTATATGCACCTAACACCGGGACACCGTCGTCGCGAGAACACGTCGACGGGATAGAGTGGACACCACGAAAGAGAGATAGAGGCCTGGGCTCTCTCCCGTTCTGCCACACCTTCTTTCCTCAACGAGTAGAATTCGCCGCGCCATTCACGAGACCACGACCGGTCAATGATTTCACCGATTTTACAGTGGCCGACCGCTCTTCCCGAACGGGACCGACGCGATATTAGTCTACGAACCGTCCGTCTCGCGAGTAAACCGTCGAATTTTACGATCGATCTGCACGGTAGCTGGGCCCAACTCTGTGACAGAAATTTCACGACACGCACGATTTTTCGATAGAATTCCTCTCCACCATAAATCGATCGGCTGACGATCAGGCACCGATGGGTCGAGGGTATGTGTCGTCCAGGTGTGGGTGTCCCCGGACGATTTTGGTGGTGTGCTCATGCCTGGACCTGGAATGAGCTTGGTAGCCGTCGTCATTTTACGATATCACGTGGGCCGGGATGCATTTGACCGAACGGGGAGAGCTTTTCCTCCCGGAGATACACTCCGCGACAGGAAGATAGCAAGCACGTCATCCAAGCTTGACTTTTTACAATTTTTTAACCGGAATTTGGAAAGTGTTCTGATGTGTGACTAGAGTCGCTAGATTAAGAATTACATATCTCCTACTCTACTCTTCCCAATTCGTGTTCCTTTATCAGTCTGTTTACGTTTATGTCAGTCGACCTCCAGTGTGTTCTGCAATTTTTAATTTGGGGAAAAGCTGTCGAGCACACGTCGCGCGTCGAGATCCTGGTACATGAATTTTTGGCCAGAAACTCGACGAATGTTGTCGATTAAGCATTGTATTTTTTTCGGGGCGCGCAGTGGCTCCGCGGGTAGAGCGCGCGACTGCTCCGTGGTCGCGGTTCGAATCCCGCCGCCGGCAAATATTCTATGTGCCATTTTAAACTGTGGTGCCCAAGATGGTTCGGAACTCACCTTATAAAGACTGTAGGACCTGTCGCGAAATAACCACAGCAGTTAAAAAAGCGACGTAAAATAGATTTTTAACTAGAGGGCTATTGTTGCTCGCTCGTTTCGCTCGCTCGCGAGTAGGGTTGTTTTTGTTCGCTCGCTTCGCGAGCTCGCGGGTAGGACTGCTCTTGCGAGAGGGTTAGTGATACGCATGGCTAGTAGAGCTTACTGATATTAATGTTTTTTATTTGGTGTGTGACTCTCGAAGAATCAGACAAAGAACTTCCCGATTCGTTACTCCTTCGCCAACATCGCTAACATCGTTTTATTTTTTGTACTTTCATCGATATTTTCCCAAACTGTATTCTTGGGAGTAGAGATGATAAATTCACTGTTGCATTGGAATAACTTTCGATTATTCCAAGCGGTAACATTAGCATCAGTTAAAAAAAAAATTAAGAAAATCATTTTTGTTTATGTAATTGCGTTTGGTTCTTTGGTGGAAAATTTTCATCCTCCCTTATAAATTGCATTGTAGAATCAACTCTTTTCGAAAAAAAACTAAAAATCTAAAAAACTACTTGACCAATATGGACCAAAATCTAATCAGCTCTAGGTTACGACAGGGCACATCGATTGCATCATTCATCATCCTGATCGCGTTGTTACTTTTTCTGAAAACGTTAACGAAAAATTTGATACCATACAAACGGACATACGCACACACACACACATACAAACATTTTGATAAAAATATTCTAAAATGACTCCAATGACCATGAAACGTGAAGATCTGCTAAAAAATCGATTTTCGATTTTCGGGGTAATTACAGTAACTTCCCTATGAATCGGGAAGTTAAAAAAGCACTGTATTTACTAGATATGGCCCCCGTGATTATTTCCTAACCACAAATTACCACATCGGGAAGAGGTAACAAAAAGGCACGAAACTTATTCGTCCAAAATCTGTAACAATTATTCAACACGCACATATTCCGAACATTACTTTTAGAGATACAGTACAGATGTAGTTTATAAAATTGATTGACGATACAATACTTGTGATAATAATTATTAGACTGCGGATTTTATCCATTTATGACAAAAATGGGTACGTACAATTTAAAGCCGCGGACACGTTAAAAATATCTGAGGACGTCAATGTACTAGCTTCAGCTTAATAGGATAATTAAAAGAAGAACGCAATTTTGATTTGGCTCCTGTGTCCTTGCAATCAATGTCAACATTTCTTATTTTGCATAAAGATCCGCAGTCTAATGATTATATACATTAATTTTGATTACCGGTCTCCCTCGCCACATCACAGAAGTAAAAAGTGCATCGCGCCTTCGCGTTGCAACACTGTGCAATCTGAGGAATAAAGGATAAATTAAAGGCGAAACCAGAAACGAGGGGGCGAGAATATCCCGGCACGCCCGTTCGGCACACATCTGCTGAAAGCGTCCGTCAGATTTCCGTAAAAATCAACTTTTTACGACGTAATTTGTTGACGGTGTATCAACAATGCCAACCGGTAACAATGTATCGCGTGTAAAACGTATCCGAGCGGCACGCATGGTCGTACGTTCGCCGATCTTAAGAGTGTGGTGTCCCGGACCGAAACCGAAAAAAGAACCGAGCAACGTAAGGTCATCCTGGAATTATGCAAATTTCGATCGAATAATATAAATAAGTTTATCAGCGGCCGCGGAATGGTACGGTGATTACCAGATAAAAGTGGGCCCCGGTGGTGCCCGGACTCGCTAAGCGAATTATTACACGCCGCGGTGTATTGGCTGATGTCGTAAACAAGATGTTCGCATGGTTAGTATTTCTCCACGTGCAGATAACGAGATGAAGTTCACGCGAAATTTATCATCGCGTATTACTCTGCTTAACTAACGCTTTCTACGGTCCACCGTAATACCGCTACTCCGGAGTATTTCTCCCCGGGTTCAACGGGGCCCTAAAGGTGTCGATGGTTATATCGATTACCGCCACATGGAATTCAGTAACGAACGTGTCGCTGATTTAGTCGAGGTGGGTACATAGATTTAAAGGAACTTTTTAGTTTTAAACATTTTTGAATTCCACTTTCTCAAGGTTCAAGGTCTTATAAAGAGAACTGGGTTTAGAAAAATCCTCTAAAATTAACCGTTAAATAAATGGGTTACCCTGGGTTGGTCGACAACTTATTTGACCGACACTGTTTTCATTGACGATTTGACTATGTTAGTGTCGGCCAAACCGTGTCGATGAAGACATTTGTCGATGATTTGACCGTGTAGATGAAAACATAGTGTCGACGAAAGTTTCTGTCGGTCCAATCGTTGATGAAAACACTGTCGGTCAAATGAGTTGTCGACCAACCCAGGGTAACCCAAATAAATATAAGAATTATAAATTATAAATTATAAATATAAGAAAATCCGTGGGGGACAAAAAATCTACTAATTATATCAATTCCGATCCAATTTGCAACATTTCGACCTTTCACACATTTCAGTCTCGTAACGTGGTACTGCCTGCAGCATACACTTTTTCATTCACAAACTTTTGTTAAAGCTTTGGTTAAAAATTAACTAATTCACTGCTTGACTGAATTACAAAAGTAAAAAACAGTTATTGACAATTTAGGGGTACAGTAGGACCTCGATATTAACCGGTTCGATCGGGAGACAAACAGCCCGGATAAATTAAAGCCGAGGAGATAATAAAATGTACATTGTATTCCAAAATAAATTTTCTATTTTTAAATATTTATTTCCCTTCATAATATAATCATATTTAAACGCATATTTGTTTATAATCGGGATCCGGTTAATCGAGGTCCTACTGTATTAAGACTGACAGACAGGGTGTTCATTTGAAAATTTTCCAGCCGAATATTTCGAAAAGTATGAAAGATATTAAAAAAGTGTAGAACACGTGTCCAAGGATTTCGAGGGGGAAAGAGGGTGGATAAAAAAGTGCGCGGATAAAAAATAATATCCTACGAAAATTGCTGGTCTTTTCAAGTACAATAAGATCCCATAATAAAAGATATAGGTTTCCATTTGAATAAACAAAGTTAACCTTCAAATGACCTTGAAAACGCCACTCAAATAAAAAACTGATACTGCCCCCCTCTTTTCCCCTCGAAATCCTTGGACACATGTTTTCCTCTTTTTTAATATCTTTCATACTTTTTGCGATATTGGGCTGGAAAGTTTTCAAATGAACACCCTGTATATGTATATGTATTATAAGATTCTATGTATATTTATCAATAAAAAAAAACATTTAAGATTTAAGTGCATTTTAATAAATTTTCAAGATATTTCTATCGATTATGAGGACATCTGCCATTCATTAACATCGGCAATTAACATTTAACCTTTTGTAATATTAAAGTTTTGATACTCACATTATACCCCGTTAATTTGAAAATTAATTTTGTCTAGTTATTATGGCATTCGAACCAGTGCGCGGCGGCACCTGGCTCCGATAGAATTTTGTACAGTTAGATTCGGGAAAGTTGTGCCGTGGATAGCATCGACTTTGATGTGTTACTGTTACTACATCCTCGTATCCCTTCAGGAACGACGACTGTAAACTATATATATGTATAATAGAAATAAACATAGTGAATAAATTGTCTATAAATGCATCTCTAAAAGCTCAATAATAGTTAATTAAGAACCTATATCCTTTTGGAACCTTTGTTGGAACCTATATCCTTTTTTTCAGAGAGAACAATTTTTTTTTTAATTCCAGTCTTCAATTATAGATCCAGTTATGATGAATAGAAAAATTAACCAATAGCCAGGGAACTTTCAGTCTATTTCATTGCATTAGTGTTAGGATTTACATCCTGTCCTGCTGAAATAACAATTTATTGGGAAAATGGTACTTGCTGCCTTTTTTAATTCCAGTCTTCAATTATATTACAGATCCAGTAGTTATGATCAATAGAAAAAAGTAACCAATCTTCAGGGAACTTGCATCCATTTTTTTGCGGAAATAACAAGTTTTGAGGAAATGGTGCTTGCAGCCTTTTTTAATTCCAGTCTTCAATTATAGATCCAGTAGTATAATGAATACAAAAAATTAACCAATAGCCAGGGAATTTTCAGCCTATTTCATTGCATTAGCGTTAGAACTCACATCCTCTTCTGCGGAAATGACAATTTTTTGGAACAATGGCACTTGCAGCCTTTTTTAATTCCAGCCTTCAATTACCATATAATCAGCCCGAGCAACTAATTCACAGTCTCTCCGCTAAGCATCTTGGAGTAATTTCGAAATAGACATTTTTTTGTGGCGCACGATGGTAAAATAAAATTGAAGCGGGCCTATTCGTTGGGCCTGTTCCACAGATAATCCATTGAGCAGTGAATCTCCGCGTCCACGATCGCGCGTTATCGCGTCTTAAAGGAGGAATACGGGTGATCCTCCCTGAAGCGTCCTGAATGAACAGAAGAGCGAAGATATTGAACCGGTTCGTGAACTAAAATAGAGGATAATTTCTTGGTTTTCCCTTTTCCCTTGCCCCTTTCCATCGACGGGAATAACGGCGGTGGTACGTTCGTCGTGCAGTGTTGTGACGACGCGATTGGTACCTATATGGTAATAATGTGACATGGTTGTCGGTCGCGCGTCGTCGGCTCGCACCAGGAGGCCTTATCTTACGGTGAAGGGGGCCCCCATCCATGGGGCCCCCTGTGAAGCCTATACGGATAGGGCCTCGGGTCTGGCACGCGGCACACCCCCGTATGCACGCCACTCCGCTCCACGGGATTCCTGCGGGATTCCTCTTCTGCGTCTACCTTTTTCCTTCTTCTTGGCTCCTCTCTTCCTACAGCAGCCATCTCTTTCCCCCTTCTCTCTCTCTCTCTTTTTCTCTCTCTCTCTCTCTCTCTCTCTCTCTCTCTCTCTCTCTCTCTCAGCACCAGTGACTGGGCTCACCGAAATCACCGTCCATCGAGCTGATTTCATTATGAATGCTTCTTTATCGTGTTGTCGGTATTGTTGTTAATAAGACAGCCTCTTGGTCTTCTGGGACCGTGGAACCGCTCTTCAGAAATTTACGAGCGAGGAGTCTGTACGCCGTCGACTCCACCAGTCGTATTTGATTATTAATTCCTTCCTCCTTCTAATCGAAACGGCCTGCCTATAGCTTTCGGCTTTAAGAGAAATATTTCGTCTCGGATTAAGTGTGTGGACTGATACGCGGATTCGTTCCTCTTCACAGTTATCGATTCGATAGCATTCTTCTCTCTGGCTTAGAGACGCGATTTTAGCTACTAGCTTGCTGCAGATGAAGTGTACGATTTTTTAACAATATCTTTTGTGTGCAAAAGTATGTACAACATCTTCCCAAATCAAATTATTCATCAAAACTAGCACCATTGTAAGTTCTGTCACGGAATTAAAGTTTCTTGATTGTATTAGGCTCAAAATTGAATTTTTTGTGGTATTCACGTTCTTCGCGATTGTCATCTCCATTTTGTAATTCTTTTTATCATCGTCGAATAGCATGTTGTTTAATTGTCAATGTATTTAGTACATATTTGAGCCTCGCGCACATTCTCAACAAAGTCAAGCCTAGGTACTTTCATCCGAAATACGATGAAAGCCGATTCCGAGCCATCGGTTCACATTTTAGTTTTACCGTCTGGGGCAAATAAACAAATACAGTGTAAAACGATGTATAATTATATTGTCTGGTAAATATTAGGTGTACAAATAAGTTCGGTGCCTTAATATACAGGGTGTTCATTTGAAAACTTTCCAGCCGAATATCGCGAAAAGTATGAAAGATATTAAAAAAGTGTAAAACACGTGTCCAATCCACGTGTCCAATCCAATGATTTTGAGGGGGAAAGAGGGGGGTAGTATCAGTTTTTTATGTGGGTAGCGTTTTCAAGGTCATTTGAAGGTCAACTTTGTTTTTTCAAATGGAAACCTATATTTTTTATTATGGGATCTTATCGTACGTAAAAAGACATGCAATTTTCATAGGATACTTTTTTATCCGCGTACCTTTTTATCCGCAGGTTTCCATTTGAAAAAACAAAGTCGAAATTCAAATGACCTGAAAAACGCCACCCAAGTAAAAAACTGATACTGCCCCCCTTTTTCCCCTCGAAATCCTTGAACACGTGTTTTACACTTTTTTAATATCTTCCATACTTTTCCAGATGTTCGGCTGAAAAGTTTCAAAATGAACACTCTGTATATTCAATTGTGTGTGATTGCGTTGCAAATTAATATTTTCTCTTCGCCGCTTTTGGTGTTTTAAAGCATCAAACTTATCCTGTTAAACGCACTAGGCAAATACGCTAATTGGTACGTAACCTCAAAATACAATACATTGCACCATGGCGTTTAAGAAACAGCACAGTCGCTTCTGTATTCTTTTTGCATTTGAGTCAAAGAAAAGTGCTGCTGAGAAGAAGCTGGAAGAGGTGACGCAATGCTGCAAGAAATGATTCCAAAGGTTTCGTAGTGGAAATTGTGATCTCGGTGATGGAGAACGCTGTGGAATGCCAAAAAAAGTGCAGGACGAGGAAGTAGAGCAATTATTGAATGAAAATCCTTGTGAAACACAACAGAAACTTGCTATAACTCGACAAGTACTTTCCGTTCGATGGAAGAAGCTTCGAGACGTAAAGTGTATCCCTTTTTTTTATAAATAAAGATCAAAAGTATGCTCAAAAGGCACCGAACTTATTTGTGCACCTAGTAGAAATTAACAAATTAATAGGATGAGAGTATGCGCAATTTAAAGCAGTGGACAGATTAAAAGGATTTGGAAATACCAATGTACTCGTTTTAACAGTTGGCTTTTGATTCATTAGAGAAAAAATTTACATTTCTATTTGGCTCCTATGCTGTACAATTTATGAAGACAATTTTTAGTTTACATAAAGATCCGCAGTCTAATTATATCTTTACTAACACCCCCCCGTGTTAGTTCGCTAATGCATTTTTTCCTAACAGTCCGAACTTAAAAAAAAAGGGGTCGACGCACACTGGTCCACGCGCTCGATCTAGTTGTTCATTAATATTTTAGTATTATTTGAAAGTTTAAAGGTACAGTAATTTAGGTCGTTGGATTCGTTTTGATATCAGCTACAATATTATGAAGTCAAAAATGCATATTGGCTTTTAAAAATTCGTGGTGACTAATTATTTATGCATTAAAAATTTCTTTTTTAATTTTTTTCGATTGAAATTTGTAGACTGCTGAATGTTGATTAAGTTTTGGTTAGAACATTTTTTCTTAGATTATCGGAAGTGTCTGATAAATCAGGTTCAGGTTTTAAATAAACACAATAATCGATCATTTTTTAAGTAATGGAGTTTATAAACATAATTAAAACTATTTTATTTAAAACTGTGCGAAAAACATAATATTAATTATAAAAAACAAAAATATAATTTTTATTGTATATACAACAATAATAATTGACATTATATTATATTATATTGACAAATCATTATTGTCATCACTTTCTTCTTCAACATCTGTCAATATTAATTGTTCGACTGCATCATCAAAATGCCAGAGGTTCGGCCGCACTTCAGGCGACACATACTCTTTAAACAATAATTTGTGTACCGGGACCGAATGGGATGTGATCCTTGCATGATTTCATAGACAAAAGAACACTGATAATAATGCACTTTCATACAATAAGGGATGATGGGGGACTCGAAAGATATCCTTTACCAAAGATTTAAAATTTTGAAGATTCTCTTTAGTTTATTGAGCATTGTTATCTCAATAAATTATAAATATTAAATCGTGGTACTAAAAATATACTCTAAATATAGATAAATAGTATTAATTTGCAACAAAAATGGACACATAATATTAAATAGATTCTCCAGGGTATCAATAAGAAAAGAGGTCATTTTTTCGGTGGCAAATAGGATTCATAAAATGTTGATTTTTAAATGCTTGTTCTAATCATAATTTTTAATAAATCTCATTAATTTCATCGTTTTTGAATGTCATGGACATTTAGGAAGCAATATACATTCAATAAACATTGATTTGGGCAAGTTGCTTTTTTATCAAATGAACAGCTAGATCGAGCGCGTGGACCAGTGTGCGACGTGCTCAAAATTTCATAGTTGAAAAATAAGGTTCACCCTAGTGTCCTATCTTTTTGTGCCTCGCAGTAGCGTCAAATAATATCGATACCTTGAGAATCGCAACGTTCCCCTTTGGCGAACTTCGATCAAGCGGGGACTGTCCTTCTGTTTCTGTTCCCTTCGTCCTTCGCCTCCACGTTCTATCTCCCGTTTATTACGGTAAAAACAGGCGAAACGAGTCATTGGCAGGCGGCACGCATATAATTTCACCTATAACTTCCGCCTTGTACCCGATGGTCCCAGGTATCCCGATAGAAGCGACGAGGTTCCACTCACCCTGTCTCTCTCTCTCTCTCTTTCTCTCTTCCCTCGTACACCCACGAGACGAGGCAACAGCTCGCCATTAAGGGACACGGATATTTCATCTGCGCAGTCATCGCATATTTCGATTTCTTCCCTGTCATCCGACCGGCTCGTACGGGTCACTTCAAAGGAGCTCTTGCTTCGAGCCCGTACAATATACCTATGTACCCAACCCCGTTCTGTTCTTCGGGGTGTTCCCCCATCGCGTCGTTATTTTTTCTCCGACTCGGTGCTCCGATGATTTTCTAACGGGCCGCGCCGCACCGGGGGAAGACGAAATTTAAATCGGTCGATATTTTCTGGAGTACACGATCGAAACGTTCCCCCTGCCATGATGGATTCGGTACACGGCCGGCGACAAAAGTCAGCGCGCATGTACTTAGAAATAGGCATCAGTCGTCCATTTTATCGAATCCTCTTGCACTGCAACGAGCCAAACTCGTGATGAAGATGTCGAACAGAATCTTCAGCATTGTTCGAAGAAGAACTTCAAATTGTTCGAAGAAGAATTTCAAATTGTTCATCATACCATTTTATAAATATATAAACACGTACTTTTTGGCGGACGGTATGTTTCAATCAAAATGATTCAAATCAAAATGGTCACACACGAAATGTGAAAGACACGAATCTATAGTTATCGGCACTTAGAAAAGGACGTCAATTGGTGTCTCCTGTCCACAAAGTGTTAATACCATGCGTTCAAGAACTCTTTCTAATTTAATTTTCGATGGATCGAATGTACCTATTTTTTAAAACAGATTGTAATCTGTTTGACAGTACGGTCATTGTTCCATGGCTACATAATCGTAAGCATTGCTATTTTCAAAATGTTTCATAATTATTTAACAAGGCTACACATTAGAAGTGAGAAATAGCCTGATCATTGTACTCGTTCAAATGTACAATAATTTAATAGGAGATATTTATTTTTAAGCCATCCTACCCTAATTTGTTTTTAAGCCATCATACCCTAGTTTATTATAAGTAGACAGCGGATTGCAGCATACTTCAAATGTACAATAATTTGGTTATATTATTGATTATATTTAATACATTATATTTATTTTTAAGTCAACCTACCCTAATCTATTTTTAAGCTTAGTTTATTATAAGTAGAGAGCGGATTGTAACAAACTGGAGTGAAATGAAAATTTATTTTCTTCTTAACATATTTTACTGAGTTGAGAACAGTGTTAGGCATTAATCGGTTAAAATTTTAATCAAGATTGATTGATTAATGTGTACGATTAAGAAAGGTAATCATTGAAAAATCGACGATTGATTCAATCGGTTGATGAAGTTAATAGTCAATCGATTGATGAAGTTAATAGTCAATCGTTGATTAAAAAAAGGAAAGTATCGAAAAATCGAAGACTGATTCAATCGATTAATGAAGTTAATCGTCAATCATTGATTAAAAAAAGAAATCATCGAGAAAAACATAAAAGCACGTAAACAGAGTTTGTATTATACATAGACCAAATGACAATACATCTAAACTAAATTTACATTTTTTCAGTATTTATTACAATTGCCGATTACAATTGAAAGGAATGTAATCGTTAATCGCAATTAACGACTAAAGTAGAAAAACCGTTATTCCCAATTAACGATTAATAAATATTTAATCGTTAACCGCAATGAACGACTAAACTAGGAGATTAATTGTTAATTACGATTAACGATTGAAGTAGAAATTTATTCGTCAATCGTTGATTAAATTTTTGCCCAACTCTAATTGAAAATATTATAATATAACTGTATTTTAAAATTCTTCTAATGTGTATACTATTTTAAATTACAACTAGTCATTTTTTTCATAATTGCATAAAATCCGCTGTCTAATTATAAGTTAATAGAAAGAGGACAGTATTTTTAAATTCTTCTAATGTGTATACTATTTTAAATTACAATTACTCATTTTTGTCATAAATGCGTAAAATCCGCTGTTTAATTACAAGTTAATATAGAAATATGAAGAAAGGTGTCGAATCAAATCTGCAGTAGATACTTTTTGAGACGTGTACAATAAAGATGCCAAAAATCTCGAAGAAGATCTCGAAGGTCTGGCTTCGATTGTTTTCTCCAAAATGCTGGTGTCAGAAGCGATTCATGGATCGACTTAAAGACCTCGTGAAACCCGATGCCTCATCTCTATTCATTTCTATCGTGCGACACTGCTCTCGGTCTTTCTTCCTCTCGTCGGATTCCGAAACGCATCACGATTGTATAAATCCCTCGAGGAATTTCAAAGTAGACACCTACGCCGCGACGGGAAGCTGAAAGTGTGAACATGGTTGAGAGACAGCTGGTCAGCACGACTACTTTTTAATTATTAGCCATCACTAGGCTGTGGGTGTTTATGGTTAAATATATATTCCTGCGAATTGAATTATAGTAGGAGAGAACTGTGTATCAATTTGTTCAGATTTTAATCACGGTGAAAATTAAATATCCCGGAGCTTGATGCAGTTTTATTTGATCATTTCAATGGAGCTTTCTTAGTGGTTTATTTTATATTGTTATTATTTAGTGATCGCTAGACTGCGAATTTTATTCTTAATTTATACTAATATAATACAATAACATATTTGTTTGATCTTGTTGAAATTATTAAAATAAATGACCAATTCATTTATTTATTCAGAAAAATTTTATTAGAAAATTGATGTTGTTTAAGATCATTCACAGCTTTATATATGAATTTTTTAGATGATACTTTCGAAGAGATTTCTTACAGACCTTTCTATTGTTCCTAACGTAGTGTAATCCTATTTATTTTCCATTTCCGGACTTCGTTATCCAAGGGTTAATAGCACTTTCAGTAATGGTGATGTACCAAAAGCAAGCTAAGATACCTTCCTTTCCTTAAAATTATTAGAAAAATTGAAAAATGCTGTTGAAGAATCCAATAGAAACTCATGGACCATAGACTTTTAAAAAATTATGGAATAATAACTAAATTCAAATAAAGATAAATAAGATTATTATAAAGTATGATATCTAGTTTTATTCCGTGTACCTAGTTCTAACCGACTTCTAAAAACAGGGTTCTCGTAAAGAAATTGAAATCGTTGTACTACTGATATTTGGCTCTTTTGACTAATGAGTTTGCCGATCACTGGTATAGTTCGCTAACTATTACTATTATACGCCTTCGCCGAATCTAGCTACCGCCGAATGGCGCAAGCGTCCCAGAAGAATCGAGTGATCATCAAGGGTGAAAAGATCCCCTATGGAAGAAGGAGACGAAAAGTCTCCAGCGCGAAGAGAGCAGAAAAAGAGGACGATGAAGAAGGAGAAGAATGAAGCAGCAGCCGTAGAGAAAGAAGGAAGAAAAGAAGAAGAAAGGTAGGAAGAAGTTGTCTCTTTAAGAAGAAGGCAACGACGACACGTCTCGCCTTCTAAAATCGTGTTGGTCTGCTAGCTGGCGCATTCAGTGGAGGATTAGCGGAATTAATAAACGTAAACCTTTTAACCTAACGCCGCGACGGTGCCGATAAATTCTTATTTATATTATAATCGGGCGACGAGAGGCAACGTGTGGGGACCACGAGCCACCATTATGGATGTTCCGGCGCGTCATCACTTCGTAAACCTGTTGAATAAATTCCGACGTGGCGCTTCATCGTTTCTAAGCTCGAAATTACTCGTTACAAGAGCCCTTGGCCCTCGTGGACGCGACGCCACCATTTTCGAACGCGTAGTGAGTGCGTAAATATGCTCCGATTACCTCTGACGGGAACGACGAAACGGGAACGACGAGACGTTAAGGGGTATGTCCTCGTAAAGAGGGATCCGATGGTTTCGCGGTGGTCGATACGGGAACCGGACGATGCAGATTTTACGGTTATCGAGCTTGATTCCAGTTAGTCGGAAAAATCGAATCCTCCGAGATTTTAGGCGTTCACGAGAAACCCGAGACGCCGAGCTGCAGATACCAACGCTGCCGATCACGATGACGCGATCATTATAGCCGAAAAATCGCCGCGCGATCTGATACGCTGTGCCGGAGCATAATCGCGAAAATCACGCTAGAGCTGTTGGATTCAAATAGTAAGGGACTGCTGTAGAGGTTCGGACACATTTTGTTTTTTAACTATAAAATTTCATAGGATGAGAATTACGCAAAAGAATTTATACCGATGGAAAGGTAAAGTTGCTAGCTACGATTTCGCTGCAGAAAGTATAATGATAGCGTTAACGGGTAAAAAGTTATAGTCAATTTTCTGAAGATAATGTTTTCGGCAAAATAAAATTTTGCCATGTAAGGATATTTTTATATTCGAAAAAAATGTTAGATTTACTCCAGTTTATTACAGGGCTGCTAACCCCGTTAAATCCACAGTCTATTTATAACTCGTTATCTATTGGAAAGTTATGCAGGGTGTCTCAAAATTCCTTCAATATCCGGAAATGGGAGGTTTCTGAGATCATCTGAAGCAACATTTTCCTTTGCAAAAATAACGTCCACGGCTTTGTTAAGGAGTTATTAACGAAAAACACGGACCAATCAGAGTGCGACTTAGACGCGTGTTGGCACAGTCGGCCAATTGACATAATTTATTCATACAAATTAAATGGAAATTATTTCACACCTTTTAGTGCATTTTATTGTGCGTTTCGAAGTCAGTTTAATTTTTTATATAGGATTTTTTAAAACAGATTGTAATCTGTTTCACACTATGGTAATCGTTTCAGTATGGCTACATAATCGTAAGCATTGCTATTTCCAAAATGTTTCATAACTATTTAACAAGGCTGCACATTAGAAATGAGAAATAGCCTAATCATTGTCCTCGTTCAAGTGTACAATAATTTGATAGAAGATATTTATTTTTAACCCACCTTACCCTAATTTATTTTTAAGCTATCATACCCTAGTTTGTTATAAGTAGACGGCGAATTACAACAAACTAGAGCGAAATGGAAATTTATTTTGTTTCTTAATATGTTTATTGGGTTGAAAATAATATAACAGTATTTCTAAATTATTCTAATGGGTATACTATTTTAAATTACAACTGCTCATTTTTGTTATAAATGCATCAAATCCGCTGTCTAATTATAAGTTAATATCGATAAAAATCTTCTTTTACATAATAATCCTAAGCGGAATTTATGAAATTACATTCCCGTGTCTTACTGGTGCGTTCACAATTAAAATTGCTGTTCAAAAATCTATAAAAAATGCTTAACCTTAACTCGCCAATAAATAATACATTAAAAAATGAACTCTTTAATGCCCTGAAGAAAATCGAGTTATCAAAGTGGCCGGTATTGAACACGTCGCTGGTATGCTCGTCGTGGAAGGTCCCCAAAAGGAATCTGTGATTTTAATTAATAAGGGCACAAAATACCTGACCGTAGGATAAGAGGGAGCCCGGTGATGAGTCAACGGTGTAAATTATCGAGCGGCGTTATCTGGATGTAGTATTGGCTGTTGAGGTACCTGCTCTCGTCCACACTCCCCTAAGCATTCACACGTAAAATTACGTTATCTCCGGGTTTCTTGGGAGGCGAAAGATACATCCCGGAGTAGTACTCGGATACAGGTAGATAGATCGTCGTACGGGTACGTAGAGGCGCGCGTAAAACGATCGAGAGAACCGGCAGGATCGCATAAACTCTCGAGATTTAAGCGGCCCGAGGGCTCTCAGACGAGGAAACCATCTTCCACTTCGACCACCATGGCTACGCTCTTAGGCCGCTCTTCGCGGCTATGGTTTAACAATGTTTCACCTGAAAGGTGAGCTAAATGTCACGGGACCCGTGACCGTAATGCTTTTAAGCGGAGATATTGAAAATGAAATCGTGAAAATAGTATTTCAATTACCGTGCGCGGGGCTGCTTTATTCGTGGGAGTTCCCGAGACGCGAGAGACGCGAATGGCAACGTGCAAATGGGGTGAACGGGAAAGAGTGCGATACAAGGGACCACGAGGTTTATTAGGGACTCTGCTGCAACATGTCCCGTTTCAATGGGACCGTTTCACACCTAACTCGGACGTTATTACACTCGGAAGTCTTGAATCATTGGATTCCTTAGGAGAGGATTCCATTTGCCACCCCTTAAGAACTGTTTGGAAGTATTTGTTGAATTTTTGTACTTCTTCAGAAATATTTTTAAATATTAAATAGCTGTCTTTCGTTTTTTAAAACATTCTGGTCGATCTTGTCTAGTTTCAGAAAGTGTCTGTACAAAATTAATGTCTAAGTCGAGAGGTCAGCAATTTTTTCATTACGTCTTATTCCACTCGTCACGAATTCTCTTAAAAAATTATTATAAAGTTTTTTCATTACCAAACTGATTTTACTTATATTACATATTAAGAAATCAAAATATAATATAAATAAAATCAGTTTGATAATGAAAAATTATACCATTATTTTTTAAGAGAACGGTCAAAGCTTGCTTCAACAAATCACAAAAAGAAAATTACTAGTGATAGGATATTTGTTAAAGGGACTTTACTAAATTAAATTATTGATACCTTTCTAATCTTGTTACTTGAAAATTTGTCTGCGATGATAAAATAGAAACTGTGCTATAAAATATATAGTAACAATATCTATCAAATTTGGGACTTTACAAAATTAAATAATTGATATCTTACTGATCTTGTTACTTGAAAAGTCTTCGATAATAAAATAGAAAACGTGTTATAAAATACATAATAAAGAAAAATATATAAAACTATAAAATAGTAAAATAAAGTGAATAATAAAATGAAATGTATAACAGAATAAAATAGGAAAATATTATTCTCTTTCACATACATTAATTTACGTCCCAAATGTGTAAACATTTAAAAGTATACTTGATGTTAGATATAACAAACAACTTCCAATAATAAATAGCCAGCACCATCCAATAGAAATCGAAGATTTAGAGGCTCTGCATCTTCTGAATGAATGGATCACCTTCGCATTTAGAAAACGCTTAGCCAATTTTTCTGGTCTAAATTATATTCTAAAAGGTGAAGTAAATGTCGACTAAACATAATGAGGTAGATGAAACATAAAGCGTGGGGAACATACAGCAAGTGTTCACAAGAAATAATAAAGCACCTGTAATGAGTACATAAATAGCAGTGTGAGTATAAAAAGAATGAAAAAATTATATTAATGCTCAATTGCATTGTATACCATCTGTTTAACCACAAAAGGAATGTGAAACAAGAGTTATTTGAAAACTATTTAAATATTATATATAGTTATAATAATGATACCGATTTATCAGCCTGCGATGCACGTCGACGTCATTACGTTGTCACCATAAAATGCAATGAAACAATGAATTTATATAGTTTACCACTTCATACAGACTTTTATGATCACGATAAAATATTTTGTCTAGGAAGTATCATGTTCACTATATTTCTTTTCCATAAATTAGTGTTGCATTTTATGGATTTGCATAAACATCTGCAATCTGCATGACGACATGACTACGTGTAGTCAGGAGCAAATCGAACCCTATAAGTTAGAAACATTACTGTCTTCAAACTAATTTAGTGTCTGGAGAACTCTCGATATTTATATGTAAAGGTCTGTAAGTGTACAGGACTCGATAAACACAGTGAGTTACTATTAAACCAAACTCCATTCATGTCTAACACTTCAAAGTGTCACGTAAAATATTCTATAGACTTTAATCAATGTCCTTTTAATCTTCTACTGCAAAATAAAAGTAAACTCGCTTGAAGATCAAGATTACATTTTTTAATGTATTTAGATAATTTAAACATTTCTAAATTACGTTTGCATTTTTTACTACTGTTTTAGTCACACATCTCGAAATCTCATTTTATAGAGTCAATACAATTTATCATCATTAAAATATTAATATTTCAATTGAATTAACTTTTTATATATTCTTAAAGAATTACTTGTATTCTGAATCAACTCTTTATAATTTCAATCACATTACTTATTCTTCAATGCTGTCTCTATTTTAATACTGATCCCATAACCATTCAAGTAATCCATGAATCAGACATTAACATTTTTACCACAAACGTGGCGTCTCTTTTATCTTGCACTCCTTAATATTTTTGTTACTTTTGCTGCTACAAGAAATTGTCCCAGAAGCAGATATTGGTTGTAAAAAATGGAAGACACTTTATGTTTCTATCTAGCTCTAATATTTTTAATTCGCAATTATTGAGATTGTGAAGATGCATCCACAATGTAATTCATAGTTCCACAAATTTATTCCTCTATACATCATATAGTGTAAAAGAATAGCTAAAAATTTGAATAGATAGATTCTTGTTATTTTACCACGTTTTTATTATCTCGCTTTTTTGTCTGTTTGTCTGTTCGGTACAAATCTTGCAATTGATTTTAAACTAACTTCCCGATGAGCTAGAGACTTGAAATTTTAAACATAGCTCAGAACTGGATGACAATGCAATATTTAAAAATTTTTTTAAAAAAGCCTATGCGTTTAGGAGATATAAACTATTAAACCGTTACACTTCCCCACGCGACGCTCGGTAGTACGTGCTCGCGTTCAGCGATCCCTACTCCGCGCGATAGCGCTCCCTACTCCACTACGCGTTCCCACTCTGACTCATCCCCACTGCACTGACCGGTTTCGCACCGAAGGAGCTCAATGTGCATTCAAGCTCCGTGCGGAGTTTACAAAGTTACTACATATTATTATACTATAATGTTCGTTTACCAAGCGAAAGAACAGTTATACCGAGATTCTCCGTCAACCTTTATCTTTGACATTTTACCACGGCGTTTGTTTTCGATATGACCTGGTCGCAATACCGTCTGAAATTTACTACATGCCTCTGTTATAATCTCATCAAGATGTTTAAGTTTAAAATCGAACGATTGAAAAATTTCACACACACAAGACCAAAAAGAAGAAAATAATTATTGAAATAAAAATTAATTTTTAAAAAGCACCACGTTTTTAAAATGGACTAAAAAGTATAAAATAATTTTTCCTAGCCCCATACAGATTCCTAACCCCGTACAGATAGTGCTGATAATTTGTGATTGTGAATTTTTAATAGCTATGAAAATACTTGTAAGATTTAAAACGAAAAACGTGGGGCGCATGCAATAGATAATTCATGCATGAATATTGATGCCTAAATCATTAACAATTGTATTCCACTGCAAATGATATGAACTGTTGTGCGAGTTTTCTTAACGGCAGCTACTCTCTATACTCCTTACTACGTATTATCTTGCGCTCCACATTTTTCGTTTTAAATCTCACAAGTATTTTCATAGCTATTAAAAATTCACAATCACAAATTTTCAGGGCTATCTGTACGGGGTTAGGAAGCTGTTTGGAACTAGAAAAAATTATTTTATACATTTTAGTCCGTTTTAAAAACGTGGTATTTTTTAAAAAATTATTATTATTTAAATAATTTTACAAAGTAATGCAAAAATAGTCACTGTTAGTGCTCCGTGAACCTAGCGTTTCTATTTGGTTCTAATACTTTTAATTCGCAATTCTTGAGATTGTGAAGATGCATTCACAATGAATAGTTCAACAAATTTATTCCTCTGGGCATATAGTATAAAAACATAGCTAAAACTTTGAATAGACAGAATCTTGTTATTTTTACAAAGTAATCTAAAGTAGTCGCATTTAGTGCTAAATGCAGTTTGGAGTTTCTGTATTTCAAGACTGCTTTAGGATGTGGACGGTTAAATTATGCTATTAGTTAGGCACCCTCTGAAACTACATGGTCCTTTCTGGGATGGCTTGATAATAAAAATGATTTGATCAAGCACGTTTTCCAAGTTATCAGCAGGATGTACATATAAAAGCCGGAGAGGGTTAGAGGATCCCCGTACACCGTGGCTCCTTCGTAAAAAGACAATGGTTCGTGGCCGGTTGAGCCTCTTAAGTGAGTTTATGCACAGGACGAGCCGCTTGTCACGGTGAATATATTCACTGTACTGACTTAAGAGGTTAACTATGCCTGGCGATATTTCAATAGGAGGCGAAGCAAATATCATGTTCCAGCCCAATCTCGCGATGGGGCAGCGAGAGAATAAACTGTAAAAGGTGTAAATCAATGAAGTAATGTAACGAGTAGAGGCGGAGGGATATATTGGTAACGTAATAAGTAGTCGGATCGTATGTACGTCGGCGACGAGCTTAAGGCTCCCTTCACACGATTTTGTATTTCCTTGTTCCGTGGAGTTTAGTGTTGCGTGAACAGTGCATTTGTTACGTGCCATTACGCTGGCCATTGTCAGTAAATAGATAGGGTGTTGCGAAACTTATTGTTAGCGAATCGCGGATCTCGGACATTTATAACACGCGAGAAAGGCGAAGGGAAAGCTACGTTGCTTTATCTTAATTATTACGATTTTAGTTTTATTAATCTGAAGTGTATGTACGTATTGACATGAAGTACCTACGTGTTAGTCTATCTTAATTATTACTGGTTTATATGTACTACGTATATGTACATATTTATATACTATGTATATGTACATGTTTATATGTACTATTGTATATGTATATTGGTATGGAGTACATACAGTTGGGAACAAAACTGATCACACACACTTTAAATCAGAATAACTCTTTTATGAATGGACCAAACGACTTTAATTTCTTCTCTGTAAGGCTAGAAGAATTAGTTTAGCAAATGACGTCTAAAAATATGTTGAAAAAATCCATTTGGTCGGAATGGTTTAAAACGATAGTAGAAATTGATTTTCGACTTCTTTAGCTGGGCCAGTAACGAAAATTTAAAAGCTGTGTTTGGTCAACTTGTATAAATTATATACGCTCCGAAAATTTCATTGAAATTGGTCAATTGGTTCACGAGTTATAAACGATAAAAAATGGTAAAATGCCGAAAATAATGAAAAATTGCAATTTTTACCACTTTTGATCGTTTATAACTCGTGATCCAATTAACCAATTTCAGTGAAATTTTCGGAGCGTATATAATTTATACAAGTTGACCAAACACATCTCTTAAATTTTCGTTATTGGCTCAGCAAAAAAAGTCGTAAAAATCAATTTCGACTATTGTTTTTCACAATTCCGACCAAATGCTTTTTTTCAACATATTTTTTAGACGTCATTTACTAAACTAATTCTTCTAGCCTTACAGAGAAATTGAAGTCCTTCGATCCATTCATAAAAAAGTTACTCTGATTTAAAGCGTGTGTGATCAGTTTTGCTCCTAACTGTATGTGCTGGGCTATTAAGGTTTTGCAATATACGTTACTGTTTCACTAAATCAGTCTAAAATCAATCACTAAGTTAATCGTTAACATTGTGTATCTTCATGTATACATAATTTCAACGCATTAAACAAGCTGTGAAATTATAATATGGAATACTTTATCAGAAACGGATTAGAAAATATACAGTATTATTATTTTAAGAAAATTAATTTAGAAAATAAATGAAGAAGAAATTTTGAGTTCTTCAAACATTTGTATTGTATTATTTTATGAATAATACAATAGTTTTATTTTGTTCATATTTTCTCAATAGCAATTGAAAATATGTTCCAATACGTGGATGTATGATTTATTCTTGTATTATGTAATGTTAATGCTGTTGCTAATGATATAATTGTGATATACTTAATATAATTCAATATAAAAATAATGTTAACATATCTAATATATTTCGTTGTAAGAATTGTAACCCTGAGTGGAGCAATAAAGTGATAGAATACTTAAAATATTTAAATACAAACATAATTTTAATATATAATATTTAATATATTTCAATGGAAATATAATTTTAATATATGATATCTAATATCTAACAATACTTTAACATAAATATAATTTTAACATATTTAATATAATTTAATTATTTATAGCATTTTTAAAGTACATTTTGAAGTTCAGCTTAAGGGTTGAAATAAATCGGAATCAAAATTGCATGCTGCAGAAGATTGCAACCGCAGTAGTGTGAATCAAGCCTAAGGGCAGCTAGGACGCCTCGCACGCAAATGCGTGAAATAATAAAATAATGAAACACAGCGAACGGGGGATATATATCGGTAATATAATAAGTAGTCGGATCGTGTGCGCGGCTGTGAAAGGGGAGAGGGTAACGTTCGAAGGAACCCTTCAAGATTTTACAGTCGTTTTGTATCGATATTACAGCAGTCCTCCGTTATCTTAAAGACATAATATCGTAATAACATGCGAGCGCATTTTTACTGCGAACGAATTCCTTTTCGAGATTACCGCGCACGCGCGCACGTTATGCGCATGAGGGGGGAGGGTGGTGCGTTAGTCTTTCACGGGATTTTTAAAATTACCCTCAACCAATGTAATTTGAAACTGCAGCGGTACATGTTGCAAAATACTCGACACTTTCTGCGTTTCCGTTGCGCTAGAAATTTCATTCCCGGCGATGCTCGAAAAGATTTAGTCCTGAGATAAACTTTGCTGGCTTTGCTCGGATGCTGATAAACAGACGAGGTAAGAAGCTCTCTTGCGCTGCGAAAGGGTGGGAATCTCTGTGAAAATTGTTTTCGGTCCTTACGGAGACTCGTCCCAGGGTATAAGATCATTTTCATTCGTTCTGAAATACAAGACAATTGTTTTACAATGTTACAAATATATGGTAAACTACCAGAGTGTAAATTCAAACTTTTATAAATAAAGGTTAAAAATAATGAATTGTAGAGTAAGACAGACAGATTCCAATTCTTCTAGATGACAATAGAGATAGAGAGATTCATAAATAATTTCTGTCTCAGTCTATCAATTTTATTTAGCTATAAAATCACAATTACAGGCAATACAAATAACAGTTATTATAAAATTTTCTATGATAAAAATCAGTAATAAAAAGTTGATTGTTACTGAAATTTAAGATAATGTACACAAAATATAAAGAAAAACATTCGAAGAACAAAATTATTAAAAAATATCGATTTTTCTACTGTTTGGTTACAAATAACAGTTATTAGTGTTTAAAAAATTGTATCTTCATTGATAACTGTTATCGATGAAGAAATACTGTTTCGATTGCTCAAAGCAATTATCGATGAGAGAAGTTCATTTCGGTCGCTCATAACAGTTATCGATGAGAGAAGTCCATTTCGATCACTCATAACAGTTATCAATGAGAGAAATGGATTTCGGTCGCTAATAATAGTTATCAATAAGAGAAATTTATTCCGATCGCTCATAACAGTTATCGATGATCGAATTTCTTTTTACTTTTTCATGGTAATTATTGATGAGAAAATTCATTTTGATTGCTTATTTATTGAGTTGTCCACTCTGTTGCGGATGGAGCAAGCGTGTGAAATTCATTGCGAAGGTTTCGTACAACAAGATAAATCAACAGACCATAAGAACAACACAAAATCTGTTTGTCTTTCACATTAAATTTTGATTGTAGCAATTAATTTTACAAATAAAAAATGTATGAAACATATGATTGTCTACCATTTGAAGGTTGTACTATTTAATAATAACTATTACAAATTTCCTTCATCAATAACTGTTATGAGCAATCGAAATATATTTCCCTCATCGATAACTCTTATGAGCGATTTAAATAAATTCCTCTCATCGACAACTATTACGAACGATCGAAATAAATTTCCCTCATTGATAACTGTTATGAGCGATCGAAATATATTTTTCTCGTGGATAACTGTTATAAGTGATCGAAATGAATTTCTCTCAACGATAACATTCACCAACAAGAGAAAAATTTTCGGTTACTTATAATCCTTATTTGTAACCAATACGATTTTAGTCGATGAAATATTTGTTATTCTATGACTTTTTTTCTTTTTGGTTATTACAGTTATGGTCCGTGAACAATTACTTACATGTTATCCAATTGTATACAGGGTGTCCCACGTAACAGATAAAAACACTTTGGAACAAAATTAATTAGTAATTAGTTCTTCATCGGCTACAAAATGCACTAGAATAAAATTCAAAAAAGAAATTTGTTCATGAAAAATGACATATATTTCTGCTAGGCAGAAAGGAATCTGACAACATATAAGAATTATTACATACGTTTATAAATAATGTAATAGGAATTTCTCAATAGCATTGAGTACATTCGATAATTAATGGTTAATTAAGTATTTCAAGCTGCTGGTCACTTTTCAGAGATTTCAGGAGTCATCAGAAAGGAAATACGACTGTGCACAATACACTAATTAAAGTATTAAAGTATTTAAAGATAAGCATTGTTGCGATCTCACAGATTCTTCTCAAATTCTCGAAGATAAATTATCAGAAATCAACTCGTCAGATACGGGATCATTTGGACCATGGTATAATTACTAAAACGAATTTTCAGAGCTGATTTAATCACTTGGAAATTAAATTTCTCAAGATATGTAATTTAGTATAAAAACCAAGATTTATTGTCAAGCCGATAATGAATGTTTGAATACGATTATGATTTGACATAGCTACCTGTATGTTATCTCTTTTATCAGAACCGACAAAATATTTTCAGTGCGATAAAAGTGGTAATGAAACTCATTTTCATAGATTATTTGTCAAGTTGTATGGATAATGAAATGAATACAAAAGTAATTCTTGATTGTAAAAATTTTTGTTTCAACTTATGACATATAATTTTTACTTAATTTTTAATTTTATATAAATTACAATATATTTACCAATTATATTAATTTTATAGAGAATTTAATATTATTTAAAAACAACATTAAGCTAATATGACAATTAATTTGATAGTATACAATATAAAATTTTATTACAATGTGTCGTACACCAATATTAAGAAAAGTTGCCAATCATTGAAAGAAATACTGAACAATACTCAATAAACAGTACTACAACAATATTAAATAATTAATACTAGGATTTTATGTATTTATGACAAAAATGAGTAGGTACCATATTTTAACATTAGGATGGTATGAAAGAAATTTGTATTTTGTTCTTATGCGTTGCAGTTGGTGCAAACAATTGTTATTTTGCATAAAGATTCACATTTACTTATACTCATTCTAAAATATCTGAAAGTTACATGAAAATTTCACAGCGACAGGAACAACATTTTCTCAGAAAATGTTTTAGAAAGAATTTTTCTATGCAAAATATAAATTGTTCATTTCGATGCGTGGTAGAGCCGCATACACTTGTTAGAGGGCAAATTAATTTCATTACTCGACAAACAATAGGGGACGCATCGCTGTGAACCGAAAGACTGAAGAGGGGTCAAAAGGTAAGCCGTCATAAACTTTTCAAACAGCCTTCACAGTACTTACTGAAACTAATACGCGCGTTTCGTTTGAGTTACAGCGCCGCTGTTCTCCATGGTTCATACGTTTCGCGTTTACTCCCCATTCCGTCACTAACTCGGTCATTTAGCGAGCAAGAAAAGGCGGAACGAACAGCAACGACGAAAGAAAGGGAGAAGTGGTTGAAGCAATTACAGAGAAACAAGAGTAGCACCGCGTGCCTGCTCTCTTCTTTTTTGCTTCACGCGGTAATGATACCATCTCTTCGCTGGTCTTGTTTCGAATTACGGTAGTGCCTCGATATATGCGAAATCTTCAGGACCGAAATGTCACTTATATTGTTGACATACAGGTAAACATAGACGATTCATAAAAATTCATACGAATTCAATGATAAAACTTTTGTCTTCCTAATGAGTTTCTAATTAAACATTTAGTAACATATTCATAACATTTTTCTGATTAGAATGACACCAAACTCGACACAGTTCGGATCACACTTACCCGTTTAATTCACGATATAGTAGAACCTCGATTATCCGAACTAAGAGGAGCATGAGTGATCGGATAACAGGAAAATTATTTAATTATCTAATGCTTCGATTTGTGTCATGTTTGGCCTCATTTCAATCAGAAAAGTATCACAAGTGTGTTAGTAAAAATTTCATAATGAAATAATTAACAACAAAGAAGGTTCATCATTAGATTGCTATTGTTCACCGATATATCTAACCCCGTATCATCTTACACTTCTCAAGATTCTGGGCGTCGCAGAAAATACACCTCACAATAGTGGGGAAAATTTTTCACAAATGGAGTGCACATCTATTGCAAATATATCGAGGCATTGCTGTACTTCTTGTTTGCTGATCTCGTGTCGAATCACCTGCAAATGGTGGGGACTATTTTTCACAAAAATAGTGCACATATATCGAGGCATTGCTGTACTTCTTGTTGGCTGATCTCGTGTCGAATCACCTCCAAATGATGGGAACTATTTTTAACAAATATCGTGCACATCTATTACATATATATCGAGACATTACTGTACTTCTACTTTGCTGATCTCGTGTCGAATCACCTCCAAATGGTGGGGACTATTTTTCACAAACATCGTACACATCAATTGCACATATATTGAAGCATTACTGTACTTCTTGTTTGCTGATTTCGTATCGAATTACACGCAAAATTGCTCACAAATTAATAATCACCGAGCGCTTTAATTGACCGAATCGAAACGTGGCATTGGTACAAAACATAAAATATTTGAGTAAATAATTTGATTGCAACGGAAACATGTCTCAGACGTGTGACAACTTGTTAAAAGCTCACCATTTATGGTCGTTTTATTGACCAACGTCAGCGAACGTCTACTGTAATTGTAAACGGAAAAGAATCCATTTATTTGAACTTTGTTTACACAAGCTAATTCCGAATGTGTTGCTAAGCATTTGTTAATCTGTTAATCTCTCCGCACCCGCTGAAGAGATATCTTGAAGCAGCGTGCGAGATATCACGTAGCACGTTAAACACACTGTGCTTCAAAAATTATTGAACAATAAAGATACCCTGCATATTTGACGTAATAGTTTCTCACTATTTTCTAGTTTATACTTCCACGATTTATTTTTTATAATTATTTAAATCTATTTTATATAACGTTACAGGTAAGTATAGCAACAGAAGGAAATATCACAATAATTTATTAGTCAATGGAACAACATAAAAAGATATTATTGATGTTTGTAACATGTGACAATTGCAGTCGTACGAATGTATAATTCACTACACCTAATTTCAGTATTAAACGGCGACCGCAAGTTGTAACATATGACGAGAGATCGCTTATGCGACCGACCATGATCCCCTTGACGCTGTTTCTGAATATCCTTCAGACAACGGCCGATGGCTATGGCTGCTCTTTGCAGAGTATACTTGTGGCTGGCCGCAAGAAAAAGACTCCAAAAGAAGAAACAGATAAATCGACACAGAGATTGCGCACAATGTGTCGTAAACAAGATCTACGATTTGTTTCTTCAAGTCGAAAGAATATAGTACTTACATCACGAGTACACACGTTAAACGGAGTTGTACATAACTTGCCATTTTGGAGTACAAAAACGAATGAAATTTTTATCAACATATTTGTGACATTTTTCTGATTAAAATGAGCCCAAACACGATACCATTCGGATTATATTTACAAGTTTAACGATTCCGTAGAACCTCGATTATCCGAACCGAAGATGTCTGAATTCACAATTAAAATAGAAATACATAGGTATCCAACCCTAAAAGTCGTAATGAAAAAATAGATCCTTAACCCCTTGCCGTATCATTATCTTTACAGTTACAGTGATTAAAACGTCTTTATCCCCAAAAATGTCATAGAAAAGAAAAGAAAATTTATATTTTTTGTATGGCTACATTTATTTTAATGCGTAACATTCATATTTGTTTGATTTTGTTTAAAATCTTCATGACGAGTGTGACTCGTTAAAATACGGCAAGGGGTTAACAGTGATCCTTCATTTTTTGGGTGTTTGTGCGGTTTTAAGTTACAACTAGACTGTGGATCTTTATACAAAATAAAAAATGTTTGCCTTGATTGCAAGACACAGAAGCCAAATAGAAATTCCTTTCTTCTTTTAATTGTCTTATTAAGCTAAAGTGAATACACAGATTCGTTCACTGCTTTAAATTGCATGCGCCCGTTTTTGTCATAAATGCATAAAATCCGCAGTCTAGTTATAACACGTGACATGACAATCAACCCCTTAACTGTCACCCAGCCTTTCAACCGCTCGCGTTGACACTTCGAAAGGTGGATCACGACCGGAACAGTGACTCGTACTCCTGGTCCCGAGTGTGACAGAATGTGAGGACGGATCAGAACCAGGACCAGGATCAGGAGAGTAGCCAGAGCAAGCGTAAGGGGTCCGAATCTGCATACGCGTGAAGAAAAGCGGGAAGAGGGTCTCGTAGAAGGAAGAGAAGGAAGAGAACAAAGCAGGGAAGGAGGGAAAGCGAAGGAAGAAGGTGGAGGAGGCCGAGTTAAAGGCTCATACACGTGGGCGAGTATGAGGTTGTGTCGCGCGAGTCACCAGTCGGTTGCCCAGGGCGTCCTGTCGTCCGTCATCCTGTCCGCCCGTCCGTATTTCGTGGGCTAGTACACTGCCAAACGAGAGTGTGCTGGTAACACTGCCAAACGAACGTGCGCGCGCCAGCACAGACCCCGTCGTTCCGCCAATCAGGGGCCAACGCGAGCCAAGTCGCGCGATTTCTGCTCGTTCAAAGTGTCACATCCGGGGACGGGCGTATTGTAATTTACTCGCTCATTCTTTCGCCTGCCGGTAAATCACGAGCCATCGCGGGCCTGTTTTAATTGTCCGGCGAGATTAGAGGTGAGCTATGATACTATGGCGAACCATCGGAAGAAAATCAAAGGACATCACCGTGCAATTATTTGCATCTTGTCGCGCAGGCTTACTAATGGGTGCTGATGATTTATTTCGCTATGCAGAAGTTGGTAGAAAAATTTGGCTAGGTTAGTGTGCTGGTTTGATGGCGGTCGTGACACTTATCTGACTTGGCTACCTTTGATGGTAGCATTTGATAGTTGTCGTTTGGTGAGGGGTCCCGTTTTGCTGATGGAGTCTTATTGTTAGTCTAATTTTGATGGAGACTTTAGGAGTGCCTAGAATATATTGTTGAAACGTACCATTATTTGCATCTTGGGACACAAGACTTGCTAATGGCTGCAATTGATTTATTTCGCTAATGTAAGCAGCAGCTGATAGAAAAATTTGTTGTAGTTAGAAGAGGATTTTGAGTGCTAGGTCAGTGTGCTGGTTTAATAGCGGTAGCGACACTTATCTGGCTCGGTTCCCTTTGATGGTAGAATTTGGTAGTTGTCGATTGGTGAGGGGTCCATTTTTGCGGATGGAGATGTAGTGTAATTATTAGACTGCGTATCTGTTTGCATTTATGACTTCTGCAAATTTTCAAAACAGGGTAAAATATAAAATTCGACAAAATTTAGTACAGTTTTTATTTTATTGAGAACTGCAAAGGTTACTACCATTGGAAATAAGATTGCATTGTATTCCACTTTCTTAAAACTCGTCTACAAAAATTGAAAATTGCATAAACATCTGCAGTCTAGTAATTATGTTTGTTTCAAGTTACCGTTATGTATTGAACATTTCATATGCAACAACCTAATATTATTTTTTTTCTAAATAAATTTATTCATCAAAGTAAGCACCATTGTCAAGTAAGTACAACATTTTTGGGACAGCCTGTACAATAAACCTATAGACGACTGTAATAGTGTTTCTTGATCGGAACGTTTTGTAACATTTGCATGCTAAAATCGGACATATGCAACAACCTAATACAATTGCATTGGACAGAGTAAGATTCGCAGAGTTCGACTGAACTTGCTCCCATGCCGACTCATTGGTGATTCTAATGTAAATCAAGTTAAGCGTCGACCGTGACATCGATGCAAAGCCATTCGCACGTGGCCCCTGGTGCAGCTGTTAAACGATACACGCCTGCGGAATTGTGGGTGGCCACCTTCTGCGTGTGCATCCGCCGATCGTATATCGGCAAGTACAACTTCGTTCTGCCGGGTATGGAGACGTTATACCCGGGACCTCTTGCGCAAAAACATGTACAGGGTGTTAGTTATTTATTAATCCGCCGAATCATGCGAAAAGAGAAAATGTGAAATCTCCTTCCTGCCCGATACCAATATTTTTTCAGCAACAATTCTCAATCATTTTCTTCTTAGATATAATATCAAATGCAACGCGGAAAATCATTTCAATGGCTCTTCATATAATTCAATCAGTTAATATAACAATGCTTATGATTTCTATAATTGTGAATTAAGGAATTCGAAACCGATAATGTAAACCAAAAATTAATGAAAGTTTTCCTACATAATGGAAAAAGAAGATTTAATTTAAGAACCTTAATAATATTTATCACTAGACTGCGGAATCTTATGCAAAAGAAAAATTGTCTGCACTAGTTTCAAGACATAAGGGAGCTACATATACAATTGTTTCCTTTTTTAATAATTGCAACCAGATGTGAACGACAGCATTATTAAATTATTTAAATGTTATTTCTATTTTACATTGGTCTAATAATTTTCAACATGAATGCATAAAATCTAGAGTCTATTTATCACTGTCTCTCAACAAACTGCATCATTCTTACGAAATAGCAGATTGAGAAAATAGGTATTTCCAATTGTTACAGAATACTGTTAGGAGCAAAATTGATCACACACACACATTAAATTAGAATAACTTCTTCATGAATGGACCAAACGACTTCAATTTCTCTGTAATTGAAAATCGTATAAATTATATACGTCCTGAAAATTTCATTGAAATTGTTTAATTAGTTTACGATTTATAAACGATCAAAAGCGGTAAAAATTTGAATTTTTCAATATTTTCGGCATTTTTACCATTTTTGATCGTTTATAAATCGTAAACTAATTAACCAATTTCAATGAAATTTTCGGAACGTATATAATTTATACAAGTTGACCAAACACATCTTTTAAATTTTCGTTATTGGCCCAACTAAAAAAGTCGTAAAAATCTTTTTCTACTATTGTTTTTCATAATTCTGACCAAATGCATTTGCCCAACATATTTTTTACACGTCATTTACTAAACTAATACTTCTAACCTTACAGACAAATTGAAGTCGTTTGGTCCATTCATAAAAAAGTTATTCTGATTTAAAGTGTGTGTGATGAGTTTTGCTCCTAACTGTAGATACAGTAAAAATTGCTCATTTAATTGACTAGTCAGTGAATAATAAGAATTTATTTATGGTGTGAGAATAAAAAATACATTAATAATATATAATATATTAAATTGTAATATTTCCTTTAGGGACACAAATGTAAATCCACTGGAATCTATAATTAAATGTTCATATTGTGAGTGAAATGAATCTCATATGAGATTTCAAAATGCATAATAAAAAGAATATATTTAATGTTTAAATATATGTAATACCTACAAAATATATAAATGTTACCTAAAAATGTGTTAATTTACACAATAAGCTAGTAAACAGAGCTTACCTAGAACAATTAAATACTAACGAAGAGTGTTACGAAAATATTATTATTAGACTGCGGATCTTTATGCAATTATAGCTTTTGGAAATTTTCAAGAAATGCTAGGATATAAAATGACACAAAATTTAGTACGATTTTAATTTATTTGAGGTCTAAAGACTACCACCGTGGAAAATGAGATTCTATTTTATTCCACTTTCTTAAAATTCGTCTACGAAAATTGAAAATTGCATAAACATCCGCAGTCTAATTATTATGGGACAATAAACACTTTCTCACGAAAGATAGGCATTATCAAATATAATGCTCGTATCTGCCATCGATAAAGTGTTACGCCACGAAAAAAGCATCTTTAAAAATGGCTATACTCATCGCTATTTTAGTGGCGCTTCAATCAATGATGTATTATACAACAATTATTTATAAGTTTCCGCTCAAGACACAATGGAATTGGATATTGCGTACAAGTGAACTTTGATATATGATGAGCAACATATTTTACGCATTGAAACACAGAAATAATTACAGCGTCGATATGCGATTACCATTTTGCGCAATCTGATATCTAAAGTTCAAATCGCCGCCTTAATGGAAATTATTTGTGCAGGTCATTGATAGAGAGGCATATATCGGTGAAACAGAAAAATTCGAGTGTATCGCTGAGCATTATCGTAATGGAAATTAGCATATTAATGGATATTCATTTTTCTGATGGTCTGCGATTTTATTCAACAATATGGGCCACATATTTCCATACAATGTGCAATATCGGTTGATGCGAAAGATGTGTTGATATTTGCATATACAAATAAAAATTCAGATTGCCAGATAATGCGTGTTTATAACACTGAAATTATTCAATAGTGATTGCTCTTAGAACGCAGTTACAATAAATGAAACAATGTAAAACAATACACTTGTGCAGGTTGTAGAGGAATTATATGATTCTAATTTCAAGGTCAACAATCTTTTTATTGTTTCTGATTCTATTCATCACAAGGATAAAATGTACAAAATAAACCTTGGGTCAAAACTCAACCGTTCTCTTAAAATATTATGATAAAGTTTCCTCATTATCAAACTGATTTTATTTATACATCAATACATACATATATTGCTATAGCACGCTATATAAACTCCATCTTCAACTATAATTCAATGGTTAAATTTTAAAGATTGGCTAAATTAAAATTAAAAAAGGGTTAAATTTTCTACAACCAGAAAAGAATGTATGTATATAACCATTGAATTTTATTTTCAAATCGGGCACGCACTTGTGCATTCATCTAATAATATAAATAGAATCAGTTTGATAATAAAAAAACTTCACCATAAGTTTTTAAGAGAACGGTTTGTTTATATATTTTTTAAGAAAACATTGTCTTCAGATGATTAGCTGTAACTTTTTATCCATCGACGTTATCAATGATAATTAAACTGCGGATTTTATGTATTTATTGTAAAAATGAGTAGATATAATTTAAAACAGTAAAAGGATTACAAGAACTTATGAATATCCGTGTATTATTTCCATCTTGTTAAACTCGTTAAGAAGAGAATGATAATTTTATTTGAGTCATGTTTCTTACAATTGATGCAAACAGTTTTTATTTTGCATAAAGATCCGCAGTCTAATGATAACTTATCATTACACTTACTGCAGCGAAAATGTATCTGAAGTCTAAGTCTTTCCAACGGTATAAATTCTTCTGCGTACCTTTATGACAGTCCCTTATTGTGAAGAATGTCGAAGAGTGCGACGAGTCAGAAAGTATAGTTGGAAATCGCCGATTGAGATGATAGCGGTGCAAGCGACAATGGAATAGAAGTGAAAAAGATCGATGTAAAAAAGTCGTCTCACTCCCAGGAAGACGGTGACGAGAGTAGCGCAGGTAAGCCGTCCGAATCGAGCAAATTCACCGAAGCCGAAGGTCTCGCGTTTGAACAAACCGAGGGCGCGCAGGTCAAAACCCAACAGTCACAAAACGATCGTGTCATCGGTATCGCGAAGGAAGAGAGTAACCCAATCGTCCGTTCCCCGAGGCACGCGTGTAAAGATATGTATACGCGGAGGACAGGGGAAGCAGAAGAAGCAGAAGAAGAAGAAGAAGAGGACGAAGAAATTCCGAACGAGCGGAGTAGGTACTGACCAGACGTGTTATCGACGCTCTGCCAACCCCTTAAATCAGTGAAGGTAGGCAAAGCCGTGGGGATGAAGCAGAAGGAAGGGGAGGCCGAAGAGGTGTGTACTCCTCCTTTTTCTTTCCCTGATCCCTCGGACTTTTTTTCTCGGCTTCGTGACGAAGAGAGGACATGCGCATGCAGATCACGTCGGTTGTAGCCAAGTGATAGCGTATCTGTGGGCGGCGCGTGCGTGTGGTCCTTCTATGTCCCCTTTAACTCTCATCCTTTCCTTCGTCTCTTCCACCATACTCGGGGAACGCACCGTACCGCACCGTACCGCACCGCACCGGCCCGTTCGGGCCCGTTCAGGCCCGTTCCGTCTCTTTTTCGCCTTATACCTGACCCTCCTCCTCCTCCTATCCCCCCTCGCCCAAGCGCCCGATATCCTACCGGTTTACCTCATCGCCTTTAAATGTGGAAATGACAGACTTAATACGCGATTTAATGCGTGTCTACCTGACGCTCTGCTTTCCGCAACCGGCACGCATTCTTGCCGGGGATTTTCCTTTCTGTAACATGTTCATCGCACCTTGAATTTTGAGCATTGTAGGCCTCGCTTATTTCAGTCGAATGTAGAAATCAGAGTTAGAGTTTTTAACAATTCAAGATTATAATTAAAAATGAATGTAAGCCATTGTTTACTCCGCAAAGCAGGATTTTCTCTTTTTTAAAGTCATAGTTTTCAAGTTGTATTAACTACCAATTGTAATTTTTTTAAGTGTCTCTGAAGTAAACTGTATTCTTACAAGTTTCAAATGGATTTCAGGCTTCAATTACTATGAACCACTTGATAAAGAAGTTTGCACCTCAGTATGTAAGTTGTTTCACAACGAATAAAACTGATACTCAAGACTACTGTATGCACTTATAGCGTTCGCCCATTTTTACAAACTCGCGTTTGTACCTGTAGTAGTAAATTCGAGTGACGTTTCTTCTATGTGCTTACCATGAGCAATTTTTTGACTCTTATAGGATAATCTTCATATCAAATCTCAGTTGACAATCTATCAAGATCGGTCCAATATTTTAAATGTGAAGTAAAAATGTTTCTCTTATGTTGAATTGGAATCCTGTAATAAGTATTCAGTGTCCATCTCGAAATTGTGGTGTTAGACTTTACTGCTAGGTTCAGCAACATTTAGAGATTATAAAAATAATTTTTGAATGGTAATATATGGTAATTGTATCCAACCACATGTTATTTTATAAAACAAATATATCCATTGACATCTCATCAACTGTTTCAATTTCAGTTATAAAGCATAGCTGTTTGAAAAGCATACCGTCCTCATTCTTATGGTATTACCTTATTGTCACCATATTAAGGTCGAAGGTTTCTAGTTTTAATGTAATAATGTTAATTTTAATGTAAGAAAGATGAAATTAATGGAAAGCTAACTTTGACCTTCAATTTCAAGATCAGGAGATCAACAAATTGTTTAATTGCATTGTGTTCTACTCGTCAGAAGGATACAAAGTGAAGCAGGAACCATCTTTCAGAGTTTTTTCATTAAAAAAAACTGATTTTATCCATACTTATATTAATAATTATTATTTGTATTATAGAGATCTGTGATACGATTTGTTTTCTATCTCTATGAACAAAATTTTGTGTTCTGAAATGTATCATCAGCAACAAGCTACACACGGTCCACCCTATCACCTCTCCATTTCTATACATATTTGCGAAGCGCAACACGCGATTCAAGAACAGTTAATTAGAAAACGTGCCGCGATACAATAAATATGTATTCAACTGCTAAATACTTGATTATCTAGAATACGAGTGAAAGTTACATTTGTGACTCTGATTGAATCGAAATCCCAGCGAGACTTACCGAGACCCGGCAAATTAATTTCGTCAGGGATCAGTCCAACCTGTCATGAAATTATGTAAATTTGCATTAGGGGACAAGATTTTTGTCTGATCTGGATCGGAATTTCTTCAGTTACCAAGTTCGGATCCGACTCCTAGACCTCCGAAAGAAGTGGAAGTCGACCGGTCGTGCGAGATTCTCCTTATCGACGCCAGGCCCGTCTTCGGCCCGTGGGCCTGAAATAGCGTCTTCGGACCCACCTCGTGCCTTCCCAGCGTCCACCATCGAAAAAGAAACGTAACCCTAGACGTATCGTGGTGTCATGTCCCGCGCACCTGGCGGCCTCGTTCTTTGTAACACGATACACGCGTTTCTTCTTCTTGTTCTTCTTCTTCTCTCTTCGTCGTCGTCGTTCGTCGCCATCGTCGTCATCATCGTCGCCCCTGCTGCCGTTGATTCTTCCCTCTTCTTCTTCTACTTCGTTGGTGCCTTCTTCTTCGCTGTCGAGCACGCTTCGTGTTACCGACATGAAGAGTATCGATTGGAATGACAAGAAAAGAAATGTTCAGTGCTAATTAGTCGTCGGGAGACTTCCAAAGCCGGTCCCACGGACCTAGAGATCCTTTGGGAGCTGGACCGTCCTTTACACTAATTAACTCCCGTACCCTCCTCAGAAATTGTTGCATGAATGAGCCTAGCATTATACTTCACCCACTTTTGCTTTACACTTAATTTGTCGATTTATGGTATGACATGATCTACGACGTGAATGTACGAGATAAAATGTGACATTAATATATAACATTAATATATGACATTAATTATGACATTAATCATGACATTAATATATGACATGAAATATAATATTAATATATAACATATAATATAATGTTAATATATGACATAAAATATGACATTAATATATGACATAAAATATGACATTAATATATGACATAAAATATGACATTAATATATGACATAAAATATGACATTAATATATGACATAAAATATGACATTAATTGTATATGACATAAAATATGACATTAATGTATGGCATTAATATATGAAAATTGTGTAATTTATAATCTGAGTAGAGGCATGAGTGTTAATACTTCTTTCGATGATTATTATAATTAATGAATACGCACATTCCAAAACATGTTACTTAAAAGCAAATTTGTTTATTGGAAATTCGTGTTGGTTAAATAGCTGAAATGATCGAATGTCAATAGATGGATACTTTATTGTTATATTGATTAGTATTTCGATTATTAACACGTTGTTAAGTTTATGTTATTTAGTATTCAAAGAAATATAATATATTGGGTCCGACACACCTGGGAAAACGTTTTAGTAACGTTCTATATGATACTTACATGTTTAATTTATTACGTTGATTCCTTTATTGTGCTGAAAATGTTTTATATGAAAATAGGTGCTGCTATAACTAATAAATTGCTAATGTTTTTAACATTTGAAGAAGGTTTTTAGCTAAGAAAAGGTAAAACAAAAATGCAATATCAAAAAAAGAAATATGTTAACATTTCCAAAAGTTTTACTCCAAGATCCATTTCTTGAACGCAATTGAACATGAGTGAATTGACGATGAATTCTCAAACAGAATGAATAAATATAATCAGCTTGCTAATGGGTGTGTGGGTGATCAAAAGAGCAGGTGAACGACAGATTAAAAAATAATATAATAAAAGTTTATTTTACACGTACAAACGGAACACAACGCGCACGTAGTTACAGAAAAGCGTGAGAACGGTCCTCTTTACATACTACGCCGGATGCCTATACATAGAAAAAGAGTCGGGTGTAACACAATTACAGATCTAACGAACGGGAATAATATCATCGTGACGTACAATAATAATAGTAATCTAATATTAACAGTTACAGATACGTACGCAGATAATCTAAGAACTGGGGCTAGCAGGTCCAACAGTGGCAGCTGCAACATCGATCTAGCGTCCAATCTATAAATCTCATTGGAAGGATCATCGATTGTCACAAGTAGAATCGACGGCACCACTTCAGGAGTCTGCGTTTGAGGAAGAAGGCCACTTCTTCGCAAACCTTCACTGTCGCAGGACACCAAGGTCGAACAATCGATCTTCGTCGAAGGAGAGCAAATTTCGCGCCGAATTAAATTTGCTAGTACAATGCAGTGGTTTCGGGCGGGTTCACAAGGACACTAGGACGTCTCCTGGAGCACAACGGTGCTCGAGCCAGGTACAGGGATCCCCGGCGGCGGCGGTGACGTCGATACGCCCAAATTATGAGTCAACGAGTGCCTCCTCAGGTCGCAATTCCGACGGAAGACCTTGCCGCAGGAGGCACAATGGTACGGCTTGATGTCCGTGTGGGTCAGCAGATGAGTCTTCAGGTTGCTCCTTTGGTTGAAGCTTCTCGCGCAGACCGGACACTTGTGCGGCGACTCCTCCATGTGCAGGATCTTGTGCACCGCCAAGGTCCGGCTCTGGCAAAAACCTTTGCCGCACTCCGCGCATTTGAACGGCTTCTCCTTGCTGTGTATGTACCTGGAAAATTATAGTCGACCGTCATTGTTGCTGTCTTCCGGCTCTAAGTTCATGTCGATTTTTGGACTCTTATGGATAGACTGCGGATCTTTATGCAAAATATGATTTTTATACATCAATTGCAAGCTGTAGGAGCTACAGTGGGTGTAAAAAGTATTCGTACACCCTTTAAAATAGAATAACTTTTTCATAAACTTACCAAACGACTTGATTTTTTATAATCAATTAGAAGCATTGTTTTACGACATGATATGCAAAAAAGATTTTCTAAATAATTATTGTTTACAAGGTTGCAAAAATAAAAAAAGCATCATTTTTTAAAACTTTTTATTTGGGCCCTTAATGAACATTTAAAATATATGTTTAACCTTGTAAATTATAATTATTTGGAAATTTTGTTTGCATATCATTTCGTAAACCAAAATGCTTCTAATTGATTATAAAAAATCAGGTCGTTTGATACAATTTTAAAAAAGTTATTCTATTTGAAATGGCATACGAATACTTTTTACACTCACTGTAAGTAAAAATTGATTTTCCTCGTTAATGATTTCTATATGTTAAAAATAGTATATCGGCATTGCTAAACTATTTCAATCTTTTGCCTGTTTTGAATTACACCTACTCATTTTTGTCATGAATGCATAAATTCCGCAGTCTGCTTATGAATGTTTTATCTGCGTGCAACCTGGTTTATTTCATTCTTGAGATGTTTTCGTTTCGATATTTCGTTCGTGCACAAGGAAAACGTAAGCAACTCCTGTTTCCTTCTTTGTTGTGTACCTCATGAAATTATACAGTATCAATTATATATTTGAAGATAAATGTTAGCTAACCCTAAACGGTTAAATTATTATAATTTCTAATTTAGTTGTAATTAACATTTTAAAGCATCCAACATATTTAGTAATTAATAAATTGAAATTGAAGACAACGTATTTTACATTGTCATTATTAACGTTAACACGTTAGCACTAACGGGGAGTAATAGTAGCAAGGTTAAAATTGAAGGGGTTGTTGCAATAAATAGTATGAATTTGGCTAAACAAACAAAATACAATTAAGAACGTGTACAGTGACTATAATTACCAAACAGTATTAATCAATGCACAGAATGAAAGTTCTATAATTACCAACAGTACTAATTAATTTTACACCATCAAAAAACGATATAAACACATCAAATTTGCAGTCCACTTCTTGTTTGTAATGGTATCGTCACAAAGACAAAACGATTAAAAGTTTTTCGTTGAATAGTTCAGCTAAATGATTACTGTACATTGTTAAATTTTTACTTTTATGCAAGTGAGACTGTTGTTCTATTGGAATTCTTACAGTAAGTATTTTACAGCATTGAAAATACTATTTAATATAGAAAATTGGATTTCTATAGCATGAAAACACTCCGCAAGTATAAATGCAAAAAGAATACAGATTTTCTTTAAATATAGTACCAAAATAGTAGAACTTCTATCGCTAGCACTTAATTTCTACGTTCATATGTTTGAAAATAAATGAAGAAAATTGTAATGACAATAGAAAGTTTGAATATACGCCACATTCATGTATCAACATATAATAACAATATATGTATTTCAGGTTTCACCATTCTCAATAATTTAATTTAATAACACCATAAATAAATATAATAAAAAAATATAACATAAAAAAATTACTGAATAAAAAATTCTTGTGTGAAATTCAAGCAAATAATTCATATTTGTGATTAAAATGTGAGCATCTTGGAATACGAAATAAATAAATCGACGTGTGAAAGCAGGATAGAATTACGATTAAATTCGTGTGATTATTTCTAACAATGAAATAAATATGCACATATAGACCACAGTATAAACCATATTCACGTATTAACATATAATAATCATATATTTCAAGTTTCACCACTTAATAATTTAATTTAATAACACTATACTCCATATCTAATAAAAAATTCTTGAGTGAAACTCAAATAAATAATTCATATTTGTGATTAAAATGTGAGCATCTTCGAATATGAAATAAATACATCGACGTGTGAGAGCAGGATAGAATTACGATCAAATTCATGTGATTATCTCTAAACAGTGAAATAAATATGCACATATAGACCAGAATATATTTCAGGTTTCACCATTTAATAATTTAATTTAATGACACTATCCATATCTAATAAAAAATTCTTGAGTTAAACTCAAGTATTGAATTGCTAACATTTACCATATATTTGTGATTAAATTAATGTGAACATCTTCAAATACGAAATAAATATAAAATATCAAATTCATGCGATTACCTCTAACAGTGAAAATAAATATACACATGCGTGAAAGCAGGATAAGGATTTAAAGTCACGCGCAGAACCAACCCGCTAATTCACGCGTGACCATGCGAGCGAACAGTTAGCGACAATTTCAATGCCTCTCTAATGAGTTTAAAATAGTCTCGACTGCAATTCCGTTAAGCGTGTAATCACGTCAACGATCCAAACAGGAAAGAAAAAAAAACTCTTGTACTACAAACGAGAAGTACAAAGCCGACTGAAGGGAACAAGGGAACAAGCATTTTCAGTCGTCGTAACGCAGGCAAAGAGACCAATTAATGAGAATTGCAGACGTATCGATGGATGTCGTCATGATTGATGATCAAGATACGAAAAGCTCGATAAATTATCACGAATCGATCAACGCAATTAATACACTGCTGTGATTCGATACGCCATCGTAATTGCAGGACGCGGGCAAACAGACGCGCGTATTATTTCGTCGTATTCAGATGCCGCGAAGATTGCAATCAATTTAGCCGGGAAAGAAAGCGCGCTACGAACCACTCTGATTGGCCTAACCACCTAACCACTTTTCCAGTATTCGTTTTGCGAGGCAACAAGGGTACACTGGGCCTTATCTTCCGCGTTTTCTCGGCGAAGAGATTCTCGTTGAGTCTACTCTTAAGTTAAGTTAAAAGTTATGCGGATTTTTATGCATTTGTGAAGAAATTAGCTGGGTGAAATATAAAACAGTGAACGATTAGAAAAATCTAAGAATATTGTTAGGATGTTTTCAACGTAAAAAGTCTATTAAGGAATGAAATGAATTTTTATTTAACTCCTGCTGCCGTCAATCGTTGAAAAATATTTTTATTTTACATAAAGATCCGCAGTCAGTAATTGAGAATGAATTAATCTATGCTGACTCTTGGAATTTAGTCATTTTTTAATTGTTTGTAAATGCTCGTCGTCAATTAACGCACGCGACTACAAAATGATTTTCAAAATTGCCAAGCATTGTAATTTTTAAATGTATTTAAACAGTGTATTGAATAGTTGAGTAGTGGTTGGTATGTACCGGCTTCTAAAAATTACAAAATTGTTGTTGCAATATATGCTTGAGTAAAAAAAATTGTTCAATAATTTGCCATGAACACATGTTTACAATTTACAGTTAAAATTGTTTATGCATTAATGACAAAAATAGAGGAAATACGAAACTGTGAAGACATCAGAAGAGTTTAAGAACATCGTCATACTATCATCAGCTTATTAGTATAACGAAAAGAGAATATTCATCTATATTTCATCTCTGTTGTTTACAATTAACTTGTACAACCTTCATTTCGCATAAAGATCTGATTATGAGACATACTGTATAATAGAGATGTGGAGATGGGTTTTACGAATTGCAACACAAATACGTTCGTTCGGGAAGCTGCAGAGTTCTAATTTCAAGGTTTGTATAAATTAAGCCTGATTGCAAGTGTGCACAAAACGAATGACCATAATCACACATCATTAACAATTAAAAAAAGACATAAACCACAACGGAGCTTATTAGCGAGGCAATATTTCATGCATTGGACAACGAGAACAAAGAGCAGAGTATCAATCCCCGCGCAATTCAATTCCATCGATTGTCATCGCCTACGTTAGCCTAACCAGGGTCCCCATAACCCAGCGAGCACCCGATCATAAAAGCGAAGCACACCCGATAAATCATGCCAGCAACTACGATCGTCGCTTACCTATGGTCCCTCAGGTGATCCTGCCGTCGGAAGGCCTTTCCGCAAATGTCGCAAGAGTAGGGTCTCTCGTCGGTGTGCGTTCTCTCGTGTATGAGCAGGTTATAGCTCTTGGTGAACTGCCGACTGCAGAACTTGCAGATGAACTGCTTCTTCGGCCGGGAGGCCCTGCAGGTCCGTGGTATACTGGTTTCGATGGAGGTGGTGGTTGGTTGTAGCGGTGAGGAGGACGACAGCGACGACGACGACGACGAGGAACAGGCCGACGAGGAGGCTGGTGACGTGAAAGACGAGCTTGCGATCTGTGTGAGGGAAGTTGACTGGGGCACGGAACTCGCGGAGCCGGGATTGGCACGGTTTCCTTCCGATATCCGTCGCAGAAGAGTCTCGTGGTTCGAGGAGGTGGTCGCAACAGAGGTGTCACGTAACAAGACTTCCTGCTCTTCGAGCAGCGCCAAGTTTTCTTCGGGGTCCTCGATGAAATCCAACCGACCCTCTTCTTCCTCCTCCTGCAGCAACCTTTCCGTCAGGTGATCGTTCTTCGACGGGGACGTCGACGCCAGCGGGTTCTCCAATCCCGTAGTGATCGGCGAACACCTTTGATTCCCAGTGGTCAGTCCTGTTTGTGCAACACCGGGCGCCGCACTGCTCGCGTGAAGACGATGAAGGGTCAGATACGTCTCCAAAGCTTGAAGGTTCAAGGCAGCGGCGGCGGCGTGTCCAGGTGGAAGCAGCGCAGCTCTTTGGAGCGCGGCGAGCAGAGCACCCTGGAGCCCGAGGGCCACGCTCTGCAACGTGAAACTAGGTAGAGCTGCATCGGTTACATTGGCGACGTCCCTGAGCTCGGTGGTGGTCGACGACGTGGACGTCGACGAGGACGACGGGACCATCACGGCTCCCCGCTCCTGGTCTTGCTCCTGCTGTTGCTGTTGCATCCTACCCCTCTGCTGGCGTTGTCCTGGGTCAGGCTCGGGGGCTGCCGACGTGTTACCGGCACCATTGGCGGGGGTTGTTCCGTGGTTAGCTCCGGGTGTGTCACTCTTGGAGGGGGTCGTCGACGGTAAGTCCGATTCTGTTCACTAGCCGGTCAACGGGTCCGGCCTCATGCTCGACCGTTCCCCCGGGTCGAATCGCGAGGTTCAGCGACGGGGATGTTCGCGACAGGGTGTACGAAGGATAAAACGGCAAAGAGGAAAGACGCGTGCGAGATGCTGGCGGTGCGAAGGCGCCCCGACGACTGCTCCTGCCTCTCGCTGCTGGGCACTGCTCGTGGAGACACCTGGTGGCAGGTATCCGAGGCGAGTTGGGACCGTCCGCGCGGAACGGGCCCCGGATTCTGGAGAGAGAGCCCCACAGCTGGCCCGCAATTGCTCGCCGTTTCAGCGTAAACGGCGTCGTTCGTAATCTCGCGTGTACGCGTGACTGCGTGCGTAGCTGCACGCGTGCGGGGCCTGCGTTACCGGACCATCGGGGACAACCCCTGATTCCTCCTCCTCCTTTTCCTCATCCTCGTCCTCATCCTCCTCGTCCTCGTCCTTATCCTACCCTCTCCTCTTCCTCCACCTACACCCTTTACTTTATGTATACCTCCCCCCGCGACCGCCAATACGAGCGTTATGATTTAATTCCTATACCGCTGGGAATTATGAAGCTGATCCGACGTTTTTATGGATTGGGTTCTGGTGACAACGATTTTCTGCTTGATTTTTAGGTATAGTAGTCCAATCATGAGAGTTGGTTTTTAGGAAATCATCATTCTTGATTAAGAACGCTTTTATTAAACGTTACTACGTGTTTTAAAGCTGCAATGTGTACTCTTTTTATCCCTCACACACTCCTCAGAAATAGTTGCATAGAAGATTCTACGATAACATCTCACCCATTCTTGCTTACACTTTAATCTAACAAATTATTCTTCATCTATGACGTTACATTTTGGAGATATACATCTGACAACATAAACGGCGACCAATCATTTTGTAGTATGCGAAGATAACAGATCGGTGTACTTTCACCCTGAAGAACGTATCAGAGATAAATCCATTGAGCAGAAAACTGGTACACAAAACAGGAACATAGTGTCCTCATTTGAGACCCAAGGTACATAGAAGACGTGTACCCCATTTCCTAATTATAATAGTAACAAATCAGACTCGTGATGACAATCTCAAGCTGAATTTATTAGTGGCAGACTTTGATAATTCTATTGTCTAATAAATTATGTTATCGATGGACAACACGGACCACTCAAAGCGCGGCTACAGCGGGCTGATTGTGGCTCAGCGACAGACATTTTCGCAAACGGAAAAGTTGCTTCAAATGACCTCAGGAATCAGCCCTTTCTAGGAAAGTACAATTTTGGGACACCCTGTATATTTATACAAGAAGGATCGTGCTTCGGTAGGTTTTATACGGGTGAACGAGCCCAAACGTAAAGTGCTTGGGCACTGAATATCTCCAAGTCTCATCATATTTGTTCCGATAATCCATATTTCGAATCCCTTGCCTGATTTCCTTTGTCTCCCTAGCAGCACCGTTCGGTAGGGTATTGCCCCCGTGCGCTAACGACCGCTCACTATATGTCTTGTCCTTGCAATTTCAAAATCCAACTCCTTAATCCTTCCTTAACCGATGACCCATAACCGCATCAGGAATAATAAAGACTAACCAAACAATATTTGCGAATACTTTAAATGTTTAAAAACCACAATCTGACAAAGAATTGATGGAGAACACAATTGTTTAGAACAATTTTAAGAATTCAGTCTATACCTTAGTTATTAAAGTCATTTCGTTTTCTCAAGGAAAAAGGAAAGCGAATTATTTACTATTTAGAAATAAGTTTTACAACATTTTGTTCGATGATCTTTTGCTATTTTTCAGGGTACATAAAGATCCCATGCTTGTTGAATTTCTGTTTTTACGACTTTATGTGAACTGAAATTTACACCGTATAAAGAATGTTGAAAGAGCTAACAAAAGGGTAGTCCGATGGTATATCCTCTCCGTAAACAGCATACAACTTTGATTTTGCACATTTGATGCGACGACAAACAAATGCTTGTGTCACGTCCGGTGGTTCAGCCATCATTAATAATTAAATATAATCAATGATGTATTACATATACCTTTGAATTTATTTTTATGTTTAATCTAATAATGTTGTACGAGAAATTAATATTCAATACTCTTGTTAAAAATCAAATCGAACTATCGTATATTATACCACATTGCGTGCGATAGAATTAAGAAATTCACACTTCATTTGAATCGTCTTGAGCGAAAGAACTGCGTAGCGAAATTATTTCATTAAATGACCAGATCACTTCCAAATATAAATCATGATCAAAAATCCGCTGAAGACTGTCCTTCGAGAATCGATGAGTAATAATTGTTCGTCGCCCCACGTGTGACGTAAATGTAATTCGACCTGGCCAGAGGAAGATAGATTAAATATAATCGAAGAAAAACATATGTTAGCCATCGGTGGACATAAAGGAATAACTAATACCCATCATCGATTTCTTCGTACCAATTCCACAATCAAAATCACTTAGAATATTAAGAAATCCTTGATTACCCGAACCGAAGCCGGTGAATGCAGGTAGGTTCAAAACTGCGTTATATCTCAATTATAATCTTTTCAATCATTTCAATCTATTTAAAATTAAATTTCAATTTTTACTATTCAAATCTAAAATACGTCCACCTCAGGACGTAACACTTGAGAGGTTATGAAGCACTAGAAGGCAGGAGAAGTAATAACTAGATTCCGGATTATTTATACATTTATAGCAAAAATGAGCAAGTTCAATTTGAAACAGAGATTATATTAAAAGTGTTAATATATTGTTTTCACCACAATATAATTATTAATGAAGAATATAAATTTATATTTAGCACCTGCGTCTTGCAATTGGAGTACAAACTTTTTATTTTGCATAAACATCCGGAGTCTAGTAATAACAAATGGAAGCAATGCCATTTCTACATGAAAAACGATATGTCTTTCCGAACGACCAAATATTTCTCAACTTTGAGGAATAATATATGGTACTCCCTGTGTCCTATAATAATAGTAGTAGTTAATGAAGTTAATTTGCCCCATAATAATAGTAGCAACAGAAAATAAATATAGAACGCAACATTTATTATCAAAAAACATTAAACAATAAATTAAAAATATTACTCCTAATTTTTATTTTGAGTGTCCAGATAGTTTCTGGATTTTTCAATAATCTCGTTACTGCATTTTAAACTTGTAGATAGGATCCCTTGGCTGCGAAGCTTTGCTTTCCCTATATGCGTGAACTTAAAATTATTGGAGCCATCGTTCTTCATTGCTTCCAGCATAACTTGCTTTTTGTCATCTTACTTTTACAATGGGTTGATATTCAACTGAAATAAAACAATTGATTTCGATCGGCGGATGAAACTAGAAAAATAGTTATAATTCGGAATAATTAATTTAACCTAAAAATTGAAAGATGTGTCAAAATAAATGACAGATGTCATGAAACATTCATTTTGATTGAAGACTTCGCAATTTTGCGCTACAATATAACTTACAGCTGCATTCGCCAATAATTCCTGTTTAAATATTAACTTGCAACTATTATTAGAAGACAGAGGGAGTGATATTGAACGAGTGCATAAATAATTTTAAAAAGTATCAGGGTATTTGTTTAAAATCCTATAACCGGGCGATACATAATTGTGAAGCACAAGAACTGTCGCGATTCGCTTGTTTCTGCCTCACCAACGAACTGTTCGAGTTCGGCAACAACCGGCGAGGTAATCTACCGAATTTGTAAATCTTGCCGCGTCAAAAGTTCGTTGAACTCGCTGTTATTGTCGCGTGGGCCATCGGATCCTTTCTTCTCTATGTCATATCCGTTGCCTATTTCCTTTGTCTCCCTCGCAGCACCGTTCGTTAGGTCGTTGCCCTAACAAACGTCAGTGCGATCCTATGCTTTCAATTTCAAAATCCCCACTCCTTATTCCTTACGAAACCGATGGCCCACCAAAGTATAAAGAGGGCTGCGCTAAGCGTCCTCACTAGTTCGTCCTCGTTCTTATTCTGAATATCACTTGTCTTAGCATCTGCTCATCATTCTCTTCGTATCAAGCCTTTGATACTGCTTCACTAGATCGACTGATCATTCCGCTCGTCTTTCCCTTTCGCGTCTTCGCGGGCTTCGCGATATTACATCGCCTTTTATCCGCCCGTTCTATACTCGCTATTTCCTTCGCTTTTATGAATTTACATTCAGTTTGTTTTATTATAATATATTCTTTGTTTCACGTTAATTTCTTTTCTATATTTTCACCTCTCTTCGTCTTTTCATCCTTCCCCTTATTCGTCCTTTCGAACTTCCTTCGAGACTCACCTCGTCTCATTCGTCTCAAGTTTGTACAGTATTATTTTCGCATACATTATCGCTCAAAAGTATCCGGACACTTGCGAAGTATGTAATAGCAACGCATAAAAATTATTTAACCCCTTGCCCTTCGATTTTTTTACGGTTTCAGTTATTAAAACTTTCTTTATAGTTCGTAATTTCCTAAAAGAGGAGAAAATTTATATCTATTGTATGCCTACATGTTCTTCAATAACTATACATTAACGAAGCCAAAATAGAATTTCATCTCGGTTTAAAGGAAATTAATAACTAGACTACGGATTTTATGCATTTATGACAAAAATGGGTACATGTAATTTAAAGTAGTGGACATGATAAAAATATATAAGGACATCAATATATTAGTTTCAGCTTCATAGAATAATTAAAACAAAAATACAATTTTTATTTAACTCCGGTGTCCTGCAATCAATGCAAACGTTTTTTATTTTGCATAAAGATCCGCCGTCTATTAATAACATAGGAGTACATATTTATTAGACTCTGTTCATAATCTTCATCAGATTCAAATTGCATTTAATAAAAAAAAAAGTAATCTTCATCACAGTCTGACACGATATTGTAGGTCAAGGGGTTAACACTAAACCTACCATCACCAGATTTTTAGATTTCCAGTTCCAGATCCAAACGTTTCCAGATTTTTAATTTTACAATTATTGAAATAATAAGAATTATTTCATAATAAATGAGTGTATAGATAGCTCTAGTAGATCACGTATTACAATAGGAGCCGTACAAAGTCTAAATAAAATCAAACTTGTCATTTATATAAGGGAACATCTACCAGTTACTTTTAAGGCTCGGTAAGTTTAGTGTTAAATATCTAAAATAGTGACTAGAATCGATCTTTATTACTTTCTTATGGAATATCTAATGTTTTAAGTTAAAAACTACCTACTGTCCAGAGCACGAGAGCAAACTAGCGGGAGGAGAACGGGACAAGAGGAACGTAAAGGCAATCTGAGTGGTCAGGCTTCTTTCCCCGTTCCCTTCCCGCTAGTTTTCTCTCGTGCTCCGCACAGTATGTGGAAACTTACCCATAATATTCTAAATTCTTACTGATATTAGTCTAAGATTAAATACGAGATTCGTCGAAGTATCCACCGCGATTAGATATTACCGTTTGCACTAATCACGGTAATTTTCTATTAGGCTTTATTCTGTTAGCATTTTATTACACTGTCCAACAAATTTCAACTTTTTTTATGATTTCAATATATTGTTGGGTCCTTCTTATAGAGTTTTTTGCGCTGATTCCGAATCTGTTTTTAATTTTTTTCCTATACGCACAGTTTTTGAAAAACATGGCTTTGAAAAAAAAACATATTTTTCAACTTTAAACAAATATTGTGATGTTATTATAAAAGATATTGAATTGTTCTTTACAGCAAAAGATTCTGTAGACTTTCCCGAATACAGAGATATCCAATATTAATACATTATGATTGTTTAAACATGTTTAAACAATGATTAAAGACGGGGAGACACCACTTTTGCACCAATTTTTGCGGATATTTTTCAATTTATCTCAAAAAATAAGGGTCCAGCGTAAAATCGAACTATACCACGCGATAGAGCGGACTTTTATCTTGAAAAAACCCCCCTTGGAAGTTTGCAGCATCGACGTCTTTACCGAACCAGAAAGCAAAATATCTTCGTCCGACATGAGTTGCCGTCGAGATAAAATGAGGGAATGACTCCGAGAGACGACGCGACTTCTCTTGATGGAGTCCGAAATTGTCCGAAATGGAACTGAATGAACGGAACACCACACTGACTGAGCTTCTTCGTTGCGAAATGGGTCAGTGGAATTGGCATGAGTCGGAGTGGGAACTCGTAGTGGAGTAGGAAGCGCTGGCACGCGGAGTGGGGATCGCTGAATGCGATGACGTACTACCGAGTGTCGCGCGACGAGGTGTGACGGTTAATATAAAAATTTTCTTTTTCTCCTGAACGCAGTTTTTATCAATCTGTTTTTTAATATTGCATTGTCATCCAGTTCTGAGCTATGTTTAAAGTTTCAAGTCACTAGCTCATCGGGAGTAGTTTAAAATTCGATTACAAGATTTGACGCATACAACAACAGCAACAACTCGGCAAGTTAATATAAGCATGGTAAAAAAACAGGAATGAACACGTGAAAATAAATAATTTGTATCTTATATTTTTCTAAAGAAGAAATTTGCTTCAGTGTAAACCGAGGAGACTTATTGGGCGTCGTCATCGCTGTTCTACTAGGCGCTACCGTCGGATGATTTTTAGACTTTTCGCGTCCTTTTTTGAAATTGTTACTATGGGATGCTCTCTTTCTAAAAACGGGACATTTGCTTGGGGACAACGGGGCAGGCTACCTAAAAACGGGACGTATGGTCACGTTAAGTATGCTCATGGTGCTGGAATGGGATGATGGAAGGGGAAAATGAGGAGAGGAAAAATCGACGAGTTTTGGTCGATTCTGACGACACTGGTAGCGACCGTGTCGAAGCTCGGTGCAGAGACATGAATGCTCGCGCAGGCGGCATCGTGGTCGTCGGAAAAGCTTCCTGCTTGAATTTTTCACGGCTGGAATAGATTTTCGCGGGCCTTGTAAAACGTTTCATTCAATTACACGGACGGTTAAAGCCCGAAGGTTAAATCGGTTTCTATCTGGCGACGTATCGGTAAATCTCCGTGCTTCTGTGTTCGCGGCTATCATTAAAACGTCGCGAATTAAGAATTATGAGGTACTTATGTAACATACTGTGAGCTGTGAAAGTAATGAACAGCGAATTCAAGCATGGCGTGTGTCACCAACGCGATACGTGCGTCGGGCAATAAACAATGTAAATACGACGTTGCTTGTTCCTTGGTCGGAGTTGTTCGCGCGTTTACAGTCCAAATCTAAGAATACACTGTCACGATGATAGACATGTGTGAGGGGCGAAATAGAGAAGCAAAAGCAAAACCGACAGCGGCGGGGAAATTGTTTATTTCATCGTAAATCATTCGTGCAAGCCGGTACCGTTAACGCAGTTTGGATATGTTACGCCATTCTAGCTAAAGTCCGTGTAGGTGACGTAAAGTTTGTAATTGTTGACTAGTATTGAACGAACGCAAGGGAGTTTTCTGTTTTATAGGTATTCGTAACGATGTAATAACAGAGGAACATTGAAAATGTGTGGGTATAGGCGTTTTAGTAGAAACCTTTACACTCCCCAAGAATGTTCGCACCTAACTCCGAAAGATACTGAAAGACGCATTCTATGAGTGACGAAGTGGTAATCAGAGTATTGCAGATTTGATCTTGAACTGGATTATATTTTCAAATTTAACAGGACAAATTAAAATGGAAAATTCGTATCCTGAATATCTCTTTTGAAAATGGTTTAACATGATGGTAGAACAATTCTAAAAAATTTCTTCGTTGGAAATCATAAAAATATGAGAGATTTTGATATCAATAATTGCTTGTAACATTCCATTTCTTTGTAAAATTTTAGATGATCTTGTTTGTTCAAATGACGTTCAATATTCTATCATCTAATTGCTTTTAATGAACTCTAATTTGCACGATATATTATTTGGTTTGATTTGGTAAATGTAAATGGCAATAATTCTGTTCATACACATATTTAATATTATGTGATAATATATTTACTATATTAAGAAATTGTATATCAATGAATGAACATGCATCATATACTCCAGTAAGCATTCATAAATCTCCACTGATTCCAGTCTCTACATATAAATTATTCGCTATAAACACAATGTAGGTAGTTACAAGTACACGTATTAAAATGCTTGCTAGTCTTTATAACGAGAAACATGTATTCAGACGCAAGTAGACATTATTTACATAACTATTCTTCTGATGCAGTTGCTGAAGCTCACAATTGGTTCTCAAGATGACAATTTTCAACTTTTTTATCTATACCTACAATGAAAATATAAAATATTCCTTTTGTAGATCTAAGAAAGTTATAATTATACAGCGGATTTTTTGTATTTGTGACAAAACTGTAATTTAAAGGTATAATTTAAAACAGTAAAATCATTAGAAGAATTTGAAAATACTATTATATTATTTCAAACCTGTTAAATATATTAAGAAAGAAAATAAATTTTTATTTCACTCTAGTTTGTTGTAATTCGTTGTCTAGTTATAGTATTGGGTTGTCAAATAAGTTCGTTCGGTTTTTGTGATTTATTCCAATGTAAAAAACCGAATGAACTTATTTGCCAACTCAATACATACACAAAGTTTCATCGAAACTGATTGACATACTATAAAAAAGCTAAAAGATGTAACAATTGTCGATGAATATTGGGCTTACGATTCATCCAAATCGCAGTTTCTCACAATTTTTGCCATTCTTAATTAATCGCCTATCGTAACCTTAATCGGCGTCGATGGAACTTTGTGCATAAATGTATATTAAATTTTCAAAACACGGTTCAAAATCGTGTCCTTCCCTTTTATCTTCGCAAATTCCTTCAATAGTAATTTTTGATTAAGTCTCTTTATGCGTTACCTACTGCTACATAGAGTTGTTGGGCCCAATTTTAGAAAGGTTATTTGTTTTTGATAGGCCCACTTCGTCTACCCCCGACTGTGTATCACGCACAACTAAAAATGAATGATGATCTGAAGAAAGTAGAAGCTTCGAAATGAGTTCGAATTTATTATTACTCTCCAGAATCGGAAATCTAGTGTTGAGATACATTTCGAGTCCATTGTATTCCGTATCTCGCTTGGTGAATCGACTTCGAAATAAAAGTTGAACCAGTTCAACAATCTGAGACAGTGCTTACAGGCCCAGATTCCACCCTCGCCAGAGTGCAAGTCGATCGCGGGCCGTTCGGGCCCGCCGCGCCCTACGTGCCGGCGCGGTGCGCCGCCTCGGTGCAGTGTTTCGACTCGGCTGCAAAGCCGCAACAATTTACGACGGCAATTAATGCGCGCGAGTAAACCGTGTATAGCGCCTATAGTTAGCTGCCTCTTCGGCGCGACGAGCCGCGCAACGAGAAAGAAAGACGGACACGTTCCCTGCACGCGCTATACCGCAGGAAGAAGCTAGCCGGATCAGCATCGTCGGGATTCGAGGTAAAGAGAAAGAGAAGTCCCGAAGAAGCAGAAGAAGGAAGAGAAGCCGAAGATGAAGCAGAAGAGGAGAAGAAGAAAAGCTACGGGAAAAGAAGAGGCAATGGACGTACGAAGGGAACCTGGTACAAGGGACAGAGAGGAGCAAAGAAGAGGAGAGACAAAGAGGAAGAGAGAGAGAGAGAGAGAGAGAGAGAGAGAGAGAGAGAGAGAGAGAGACGTAACCAGGGAGAGAAGAGAGGCGAACCGAGGCAGACTAAATAATATTATAGGTGGTGTTCTCACGGTCCCGGGACGCCCGCGGGCCAACTCGTCACCCCCTCCACCCCTTCCTCGTCTTCTTATTCTCCTCTCCTCACGGCCCACCTCGTACCTTACCTCTTACTCCCCCGCGCGTGAGTTTCGCCCACGCCGGGGCCCCACGGAGTCGTCAGGCCACGTGGGAGGGAGAAAGAGGGCCCAAGCGACCGGGAACGAGTATGGACGACAACGGACGAAGGGTCAGGGTTCAGCTCGCGCTCGCTGACCGTCACCGTGGACGGTTTTCTTTCTCTTTTCGGCTCCGTTCCCTCCTCTTCTTCTCCTCCCCTCTCCCCCACACCCGGGCCCCTCTTCATCTTCTTCCTTCGAGCCTTCCTCTCTCGCCGTCTGACTCCCTTTGATTCCTCTACTCGTGATCCACGTATTCCACTGACTCTCTTCTTCTCTCTCTCACCCTTTCTCTTTCTCTCTCTCCCTTTCTCTTTCTCTCTCTTTCTCCCTTTCTCTCGTTTTCCTCCCACACTTTCCGCCGACACCGTTTTCTCCGCGCAGATATGACAACTTCTGAGAGATTTTCGCGGACGTCCAACGCTCCGGGCCCCTCGCGGTCGCGCGAGCGCGATTGACGTGCCGTGCTTGGTTAATTAAGTTGCTCGACGATGGAATCGAGCAGTCTCTCTTTCTCTCTTTCGCTCTCCCTCCGCACGTCGGGCCCAGGTGATTGAAAGAAGCTCTTGACACGCTTTCCAGGAGAACGAGATGGATAAATGGGTCCGAGGGTGTGTGAATGAAGAGTTCAAGTTCCTGCTTCGGTGCCCAGGCCGAGAGGAAGTATTCGATGATCCTGGTCCTGTACGAGTGATCTTCACAGTCGCTGCGAACGAGGTTGGACCTTATTTGCACTAACGAAGTTCGTGTGTTTCTTACCATTAGATTCGCTGGACGGTTCTGTAGCTGTAATTCAGCGTACACTGCACTTTTGTAGAAACCTTTATAATCCCCAAGAATGTTTGCACCTAACTCCGAAAGATACTAAAAGACACAATCTTGAACTGGATCATATTTTCAAATTTAACAGGACAAATTAAAATGGAAAATTCGTATCCTGAATATCTCTTTTGAAAATGGTTTAACATGATGGTAGAACAATTCTAAAAAATTTCTTCGTTGGAAATCATAAAAATATGAGAGATTTTGATATCAATAATTGCTTGTAACATTCCATTTCTTTGTAAAATTTTAGATGATCTTGTTTGTTCAAATGACGTTCAATATTCTATCATCTAATTGCTTTTAATGAACTCTAATTTGCACGATATATTATTTGGTTTGATTTGGTAAATGTAAATGGCAATAATTCTGCTCATATATTCAATATTATGTGATAATATATTTCCTAAATATTTTATTAAGGTATTTTATATTCTACCATTTTTTGAAAATTTTTAGAAGCCTTTTTAAATGCGTAAATTTTATTAAATAATTTAGAATGTAAATATTTTTAAATGCGTAGAGATAGTGTACTTATGACGTACGCGAAATTAATGATTGGAATAAGTTGCATCACTGTCATAAATTAAATAACAATTCTTTCTATGAATAATTTATAGAAGAAATATATTGTTACGTGGCAGCTGGAGTTATGTACAACTTTTCTTTTCTCTTGTCGTACACGTCGTATTTTCGAAACGAGAAACAAGATATCGGGACCTCGTGTTTGTATCAGAAATTGCATTACGTCATCGTTGCTGGAATTCCATTCTGGAGATTTCGATGTTTGACCTCGACAACTATATTTGGCTAGTGCGAATGAACGAGGCTGCTCACTATACTCCGATTGTATTTAGAATTTGTGAATGTAAAAGCCATAAATAACATAAAACTGTAAACCTATTGCTGTGGTTCGTGTCAAGGCAGAAAAGAACGGAGCTTCTCTCTTATAACGTTATAACCATTATCATTCTCTTTCATAAAATGTTTATCCGATCTGAGTATCACATCAACCGTATGAGATGTGGTCAGAAAAATATTCAGACCTCTGGCATAACACTTTATTGGAAATACATACTTCTTTTTGTGTTCAAAGTACTTCAAAGTATACTTCTCCAAAACCCACATCTACACAGTATTACTAAATCTTTTTCACTGTGTTCCGTCGCTCGAAAAATTTTTCTAATCACTTTTGAATTCACATATTAAATACATTGAATCCAATCATTAAATTCATTGCATTGAAAAATTAAATTCATTAAATTCATTGAATTCATTCATTAATTCAGTGAATTCATTAAATCCATTGAATTCATTCATTAAATCCATTGAATTCATTGAATTCATTCATTAAATCCATTGAATTCATTGAATTCATTCATTAAATCCATTGAATTCATTGAATTTATTCATTAAATTCATTGAATTCATTAAATAAATTCATTAATTCGTTGAATTCACTGAATTCATTCGTTAAATTCATTGAATTTATTGAATTCATTCATAAAATTCATTATTTAAATTCATTGAATTCATTCATTACATTCATTGAATTCATTCATTAAATTCATTAAAAGAAAATGTTTGTTTTTTTTAAACGATGACAATTTTGATGTAAGTCCAGTATGTAGCCCATAATTATGAAAGTGATCTAAGTCATTGTATTCCTTGTTTCGAGATATTTAAAGGAAAAGGATATTAAAATTGAATGAATTCCATACAATGTTGAAATAACAACTACTGTCTATCGGTTCATTTTTGACAATATCGTAAAAATGACAGAGAATTAATTTAGTTTGAAACAATGTGATGTAAAATAACTGATGAACTCATTTTTTAAAATTTTGACTTAATTATACTACTTTCATAATTATGGATACAGTTAAAGCTAACCCTTTCGTGGGGTTAAGAGGGTTGAGGGGGACTCAGAGTCACTACTAAAAAGTGTTGTACCATTATTCAAGTATTGATTACTAAATATGTTACTATAAGATGAAAAAATCGTATACAATGGAATTATTTTAATTCGGAATATATGTTTCGAGTTAAAATAGCTCCGAGTGCAAAGGATTAATTGTTCATTCATTGTGCAGGCCACCTTACAACGAAGTCTTGTATGAGATATATCAATGGCATATTCATAAAATGAAAAAAATCATATTATATATGTAGAATGGAATTATTCTAGGTCAGAATAAATGTTTAATTCTCGAGTTAAAATAGCTCCGAGTGCGAAGGATTCATTCAATGTGCAGGTCGTCCTACAAAGAAAGTCAGTTTCCAACAGTCCAAAGTCAAAGTCGCAACTATCATTACCATTATCCAATAAAACAAAGTGGAAGGCTGCGAGGCGAGCGCACAGTCTTGAAAAAGAAATCAAGCGGAACAAAGAGCAAGCGAAGAATTTCGCGGCGCGCAAAAGGCTGTGCGCGGCGCGGCGCGGCGGCAATAAAAAGGCAGGAAACAAATTAGTCCAGTTACCTGGTTCCATTTATCATTTCCCTCTTTTTATCCGTTCACCGTGTTTACACGTGCTCGGTTCCTGGGCGGGGGGGGGGGAGGCTAATTCGAAAGTGTTAGCCCGATCGGGGTAGAGAAAGGGTATCCGATTGTAAAGCGATCCGGCCTGAGAGGTTCGCGCGTGATGATCACTCGAGAGCGAAAACGATCTCGCGGGAGTGCGCATGTATCAAAATCGCCTGACGATCCTCGAAAACGGCTTGGCATGGCGCGAGCACGCGGCCATTCAGCAGCTTTCAATTTGCTCTTGTTTCCTGAACGCGGTGAAGCGCAGAGGGAGGCTGCGACTTCCCGCCGCGTAGATAATTAGATCGCTACTAACCACCTCCACTTTCACGCATCTTCACCTACGCGACCACGTACGCACCGTTTGTTTCTTCTGTTCGTGTACCGTCGGCGTCCTCTTCCACCTCCACCTTGAAAGAAGAACAAGAAGAAGACCCTCTCCACCCGCCCGCCCGGTTCTCCCGGTGTTTCTCGCGCTTTGCTCGCACGCTCCTTCGCGGCGTGATGCCGATAGATGCCTCCGACGTAACAGCCGGCCCAGCTGAAAAGGGGTAGATGGTTCTACTTGATTTCCGACGTGCCAACATTCTTTATGCTCCGATCTCCAAACCGCTTGTTCCACGGAACGGATTTATTACGCTCCGGGAAAAGTCCGTACGGTTTTCTTCCCACAAGTCGAATTTTTCAGAGCGGATTCTAATGTAACAGGCTCGAGAACAAACATTTATTTAACATAAATGGTAGGTAGAGGAGACCGGTGCTGACAGTTCCGAAATATTTGTAATACAGTGAGCGAAACTCGTTTAAACGGACTTCAAAATTTACAAATTTTCATGCTTATTTAGAGGAAAAAGACAGATGATGTCGTCAAAATGGGGTTATTTACTTTGCTAAACCTTTACTTTCAACATCTATGCTTCGAAATGTTCCGTATTTACGTGACAGAATATGTCGCAGAGCGAAACGTGTTCAAACAGCGTCTACAAGTGCGAAATTCGTTTAAACGGAGTGCTTCTTTTCGAATGAGATAAAGTCATTTTTTCCGATGAAAAGAAGTTTAATTTGGATGGTCCAGACCAGCGCTCGGATTTACTTACTCGCGACGGCCGAGTTTCGAAGGCTACGCCCCCTCGACCCGGCCGCGCATCTCGCTCCCCGTGGCGGTCATAGTTCGGAGCTCCTCAGGCGCGTTCCATACTCACTATTCGTGGCGCCTAGGAGAACTAGGGCCGCCACGGGGAGCAAGACGCGCGGCCGGGTCGAGGGGGCGCCACAGTGGGCCGGATTGGGGAAAAGTGTGACATTTACCCCTAAAACGAACTTTCTCGTATCGATATCTAATACATGAACATTGCTTCTCAAATGTCCATAGACCTCGGAAATGAAGAAAATAGTACAAATTAATAAATATTATAGTTGTAATAAACATTGAAAGTTGGACGTTTCAAGAGGAGTATTTTTCACGAGAAAAATTGCTCCTCTTTGATGCGATGCCTTGACGTTGCTATTTAATATTTTCTCTCGCTTTTTTTTAAATTGAAGAGCAGATTTTTGCGATAAGAAATCGTATCTTACATTATTAATTAGTCTGCATAATATATTAAAAGTCAATGCTGAACTAAATGGAGAACATTTTTAAACTTCTTTATAATTGGTAAGGGAGATCTTTTAGGTCCCAGGATATCCCAATTTCTAACAAATTGGACTATTTTTAGTACACCTTCCTCTCCATAATCGTAAAGGAATTAGTGTCCAGCTCGATCCAGTTCTCAAATTATTCCTGTTTGAAGCTATTGACGTTCGAATAGCGAGCGGAGCGTCTGTCGCGTAACGAGCTCTCTTTCACGTCGTAAAGAATTTGTCCTCGTACTTTTTTATGACAAGATTGTAGTCTATCGGCAGAAATCGTATTCTTTGCCTTCCGTATATCTTCCGTATTCCTTCGCGAAGGGAATAGCGGTACAGAGGGTCTGCCGTCGTACTTGAGTTTATGATTACTAATCATTGATTAGTGTGTGACTAGGAGACCTTTTTAAAGATTAACACAATCTCGTTATATGGTGACCATCTGGGACATGGCCCAATGGTTATTTGACTCCTTGCAATTTGCAACATCCTTAAAAACTTAATCCCGGTTAAAAGATTTTAAACAATATAGAACGAGAAACACTTGAAAATCTTCCAGAATTGAAACAAACACAGATATATTATCGTACATCGCCTCCTTCTGACTTCAAATCCGTACATGAGCACTATTAGAATGAAATCGCGTATAAAAAAAATTAAAGAATTAGATCCAGAAGCACGAGAATTAATAGTTAAATAACAAGAAATATAATAATAGTGATAATACTAATAATAATTATAACACTAATGGCAATAATAATAATAATACTAATAATAATAATAGTAATAACATTGATGTATTTTTTCTTAACTAATCCTTCATTTGACATTACTATTGTACATTGTCCAGTCAAAGTTTCGCGTTCATATCTTCTACGAATTAAAAGTTCCAAGGAAATGTCACACTTAACCCCAATTCGGCCCACTGTGGTAGCCTTCGAAACTCGGCCGTCGCGAGTAAGTAAATCCGAGCGCAAATCCAGACGAATGCTCATCGTATTGGCATGATCTGCGTCGAAAGAATGATTCTAGATTAAGGGGGATCTATACCCAATGAAGTAACTAGAAAGGAACTAGAATCTTACTAGATTTTGGGTCGAAACATGGGTTTACGCCCTTCGATTTTTCGTCCTTATTTGAGCGGATTTTTGACTGGGTGAGGACTCATTCTATAGAGGAAGGTTAAATCCGGCGCGCTCTGCTATTGATTTAACGAGATTATGTTTATATGTAATAATATGAGTGCCCAAAGTAGAGAAAAAATCTAGAAAAATAACCGCAGATTTCAATGTATTTTCCTGTCTCAAAGAGATTTTTCTGACTGATATGATGAGCAGAGCGTGCCGTGATGAACCTTCCTCTATCAAATGAGCCTTTGTGTAGCTCAAAATATGCTCGTATAAGGACAAAAAATCGAAGCGCGTGATTTCATTCACATTAGCAGAGATTTCCCTATATTACGTTCATGAAGACAGAGGTTATCTCTGATGTAGAGCCGTTCTAGAGCCAATTTCATTTCAGTTAGTTTACACGAGATGGTGCCTAGTCAGAAGGACTGTCAATCAGTGCTGCGATATTGTGCAACATTTCACTGCTGCACTGCTGTCAATGTGGAATCATAGCAAAACTGACACAGACGAGGTACATATTCTCATCGGTGGCACTAATATTAGTGCGACCTGCCCTGTATAACGGCATTCACGACGAGATGAATAGAATATGGAAATAGCAAGCAACTCCATCTCGTGTTCATTATGCAGTTGCGCGTTTATCAATGTTACCAAACTTTTTTTCTGCACAGAGGTTGATAACATTGATAAATACCCCAAAATCCGAGGGTACAGATCCCCCTTAAGCCGAAATTTTCATGGCGGTACTGTTATGATTTCAGAAGCTTTTTCATCATTTGATCAATGAATCGCCCGTTTCAAGTAATACACCATTTTTGGGAGACCCTATACGTTCGTCGCAACAACGATAAAGTCCGCAATCAATAATTGCTACCGCAAAAATACGGAATAACTGTACAGCTCATCAACAAAGCTGTTCATCACGTTTCTTCTTTGCAATCGGCTCGTGCAACTCGAATTGAAGACACGCGAAGCCGACGACAAAAACTCAGCCATCTGTCCAGGACGATGAAGATAGAACCGCGGATGTCTACGGCGCCCCGTCCGTTGCCGGGAGATTGATTCGTCCAATTACGCTGAACAATCCTCGCGATGATTCGATCACCGTTGCCGAGGGTCCTCTCGCTCGCAGGATCATCCAGCTGGCTGCCAGCAACAGTTTCGCTCGTTCTCGAATGTAAATTTCAGCGAAAATCAGCACCGCAGCGGAATAAGACAACGGATTTATCGTGCTCGCGAGATCGGGTCATTAGTACCAGTGCCGGCTGATTAATGACACAACCACGCCCTTCTAAAGAGCCAGCTCCTGATAAGATTAATGCGTCACCGTCATCGCGCATCCTCTGCGCTTCATGCGCGTGTCACCGAACCCGCTTTCGTGAATCTATTACGACTCCGCGGAAAGTTGCAAGCGCGCACGACGATTAAACGCGCTGCTTATGAATGTTATTCCATTTTTTAAATTAATGTCCGAGTTGTCGTCGGCTATGTCGGTGATTTATACCCGGGATTCTTCTTCCTCTCTCTTTCTCTTATCCCTTTACAACAGCTCGGGGACCGAGTCAAGGGGGGACCGAGTCAAGGGGGGACCGAGTAAAAATCGCTTTGATAGATCAACGAGCCGACCCTCGCGGAAGGGAATAGATTCCTTGTTGACGAGGTGATACGAGTCACGTGATTCTACTGTCGGCAGGTGTTCTTACTGCCTTTTGTTCAATCTCTTACCGCTCTATTTGTTTCATTTTTTTTTCCTCGTAAAATGATCGCGCATTTCTCGTTTCGGAATCTAGATTTCATGCATTTTAAGTGCATTTTGGAGCACACGATGCCATGAACGAATCTATCCCTTTGCATTCGGAGCTATTTTAACTCGAAAATTAAACATTTCCTCCAACCTAACATAATTCCATTTTATATGATTTATGCAATGACATACACAAAAATATCATAACGAAGGAGCGGATCTTGAGTGGCCAAAGTTTCCAAGTTCAGTAGATCGTCAAATCCAAACTTCAATTTCTAGAATCAGAATTTGGCACTCAAAAATAACTCATTTATTTTTGTTAAATAAGATAGAAACACGATCTGCTATATATGTAAAGTACCAGGTAACATAAATCATCTACTAATAGAATGCAAAAAATATGAGACTGAAAGGAAAAATGCTAAGTTCTCTGGATCCTTACCCATTCTGTTAGGTTCTGAGGAGCATATCGCCAATCTTGCTCAGTATATCAAGCATACAAATATGTACAAAATATTGTAAGAAAATGTACCGTGTTGCTAATGACCCTTGATGTTGAAGCAATATTAAATAAATAAATTTTAAAAAATATATACTTAAATCTTTAATAATTGAGTAGATGCCAACACATTCAATAATGTAAATAATATTTTGAATCTAATATAAACTATTTTCCTTTTTCTCCTTAATTCTCATACTTAACTCCACATCTCTCAAGAATAGTTGCATAAAAGAAACAAGGATAATAATTCACCCGTGTTTGCTCTACACGTGAAATAAACAAATTATGTTCCATTTGTATCGTCACATTTTAAAGAAATACATCTCACAACATACACATAAAGGGATGAATGATTTTACAGTATGTGAAAATAATAAATGGGTGAATTTTAACCCTGAGGATCGTATAAAGGTTAAAGAATAGTTGTCAATTGATGGAATGATGACGATGATTGTGGATTTATTAATAATTGAATTAGTGATTCTTCACCGTGTTCACGATAATCACTTTCAATCTCGCGATAATTAAATTAATACACCATTACCCAAACATTAGTACTCGAGAAATTATACACTAAGGGATCCACAGAAAGCTGTAAATCATTTGCAGTACTATGTTGCGTTAACATACCATTTTAAATGAAAAGTATGAGGGTATTAACTCTTCGAGCGCAAGTTAGTTTTGCGACGGTAATAAAGCTTGGAGTTGAAGGTGATACTGGTGAGTACTTCATGATTGCAGGGACGAGACTGATCCATAAATTATTTTAAAGACCGCAAGCCGTGTCTGTATATTACTCTAAGATAAAACCATAACTTTTGGTTATGCTACCCTGTAATATAACTCAATACTAAAAACACCGGCGATCATTAATTTTCCACGATTTTATTATCTCATGTTGCAACACGAAATGGCGTATATATAGTTTTTGCAATTGTCATCTACACATGCTCAGAAAAAGAATTTATTTTTAAATAATTTTCAACAATTAATCCGAATATTAATTACCATTTCTACGTATCCATTTATTTGTAGCTGAGAAGTATACAATTTAATATTTTCTAAACATTTGTATATCGAGCGCATAGAAAGTTGAAGATCGATTTTCTCTGCAATTTTGTGCGTAGGTATACGAGAGTGAAAGCGTAAAATTTAGTAAATACGTCTAGTTGCAGGTCAATGCATTTCTATAGAATGTTGTACAACCGTGTCTAATTGTTAAAATGTTTACTACTACTACTACTACAGTAATTCGATTCATTTATAACACATGTATTTGCTACAATGTGCATTTTTATATACATACAGTTAGGAGCAAAACTGATCACACACACTTTAAATCAGTGTAACTTATTTCTGAATGGACCAAACGACTTCAATTTCTCTGTCAGGCTAGATGAATTAGTTCCGTAAATGACGTCTAAAAATATGTTGAAAAAATGCATTTGGTCGGAATTGTGAAAAACAATAGTAAAAATTGATTTTTACGACTTTTTTAGCTGGGCCAATAACAAAAGATGTGTTTGGTCAACTTGTAAAAATTATATACGCTCCGAAAATTTCATTGAAATTGGTTAATTAGTTTATAAGTTATAAACGATCAAAAGTGGTAAACAGGCCAAAGATTTTGAAAAATTGCAATTTTTACCATTATTGATCGTTTATAACTCATAAACCAATTAACCAATTTCAATGAAATTTTCGGAGCGTATATACTTTACACAAGTTGACCAAACATATCTTTTAAATTTTTGTTATTGGCTAAAGAAGTCGTCAAAATCAATTTTTACTATTGTTTTTCACAATGCCGATCAAATGCATTTTTTCAACATATTTTTTAGACATCACTTACTAAACTAATTCTTCTAGCCTTACAGAGAAATTGAATTCGTTTGGTCCATTCATAAAAAAGGTATTCTGATTTAAATTAAAGTTTATAATCAGTTTTGCTCCTGACTGTATATATTTACCTAAAATATAGGTATGTATTTTATTTATTTTATTTCTAACGACAAAATCTTAAATTTAATCAGAAAGAAAAGAATTTATATACCAAAGCACGGTCATACATTAATTATAATTAATTCATACAATTTAGCAAATTATAATTTAAAATATAAATATAATGTTGAAAACATACTTTTGTGTATATAATACAATATATTTGTGCACAAATATAGTTTTAACGGTATGAATTGTATTATTGGAAGATGTCTCGTCGTGCATGTCATTTATGATGCCATACATCGTACGTTTATAGTTTCTGGTAATTTCTCAATGTTTATTAACTTCACTTTATGTGTGCGACACTCGTAAAGAACACTACGTTAGCTGTAGTACAGATAAATTCATGTTTCGACAGTAATGAGACTTCACTAACAAATATTTATATAATAAACCAATTTTTTTATAGAATAACTCAAATTTTCTCAAATTTTGTAGTTGAAGTTGTCATCAGTCTCGTCCCTACAATCATGAACTACTCACCAGTATCACTTTCACCAGTTAATAATCTCATACTTTTCATTTAAAATGGTATGTTAACGCAACATGGTACTGCAAATGATTTAAAGCTTTCTGTGGATCCCTTAGTGTATAATTTCTCCACTACTAATGTTTGGGTAATCGTGTATTAATTTAATTATCGAGAGATTGAAAGTGATTATCGCAAACACAGTGTAGAATCACTAATTCAATTATTTATAAATCCAATTTTATTATTATTTTCTAAAAATATTTTATAACATCTAAATATTTATGTATTTAATACTCCATATAAAAATCTATAAACAACATCACAGTTCTATAGATAAAGCGACACTGCTTTCAAATCTGATTTTAAAGGAATAGACTTCTTCCAAGCGTTCCTTACAATTTTTACGATGATCACACAGTATTTTTATGAAATAGTAAATAAATTCCAACAAATTTGTCTTAAAGAAATAAGTTAAAATTGCCTCACAAGATTGATACAGTAAATCCTCTATAAACGCAAAAAGGCTGTCCACGATAAACGCAAAAAAAATATCTTCTGTAGCAATCTGATCTCGGCTCCGCTATATCGGTGTGAACCACTACTAATGCGACGCGAAGAGTAACTCTCACAACGTAACACCAATATAAAATCTTGTCTATTATTACTTATTTTTTAATGGAACTTTCACGACCTTATTTCTGGCATTTCTCTGATTAAAATGACGCCAAACATGATATAATTTCAACTGTATTTAGTGGTTTAATTGACGATGAACGTTTCGGGCGCAAGGAACGACACTGTATGGGAAAGAAAGAGACGCGGAAAGTCGTAGTCGCTTCGACTGCGCGCGGTCTCTCTTTACACGCGCTGTCCTTCTAAAAAAAAAATAGTGTTCCGTCTACGATAAATGCAAACGAATCTCCCCGACGATTTTGCGTTCATAGGGGATTTACTGTTTTATGAAGCCAAATAAATTGGAATGTATCTAAATCTAGGTAAAGTATCTAAATAGTAGATACTAAATCTATTTTATTTTAAATTATTCTAAGTATCTTTACGAAAATAAAATATTCTATTTGTGTGCAAATATGCTTAACGCCAGGTTTATCGTCGAACTGACGGTTCCTAATATTTTTTTAATTTAGAAAATACATTATTAAAAAATGGCTACAAATTTGGACAGACACGTTCTTGTTATTTTCATAAACAAAAATAGTCACTTTTAGCACTCCATAAACCTAATGTTAAATCATACTTGAGATTAGAAAAAAGGGTACTTTGGGATTATCCCGTCGACCTCTCAACGCTCGCGAAAATGCGCAAATCCTTGAAAAGTAAGTTCCAAAATAAACATTCTAAACACATTAAATGTATGAAGTAATAATAATAATAAATGAAATAATACGTGATATAATAGGTAATAAAAAAATGTAATAAAAACAAAGAATTAAAAAAATGGTCGACAGGATAATCCCAAAGTACCGAAAAAAGATCGAATGATACTGAACATGCTGGGACTTCTACTGAATACGTATCAACCTAATGAATGCAGAGTACCCGTCTTTAATCGTAGCCAAAATCTCGAAAGACACCGGTCCAGCTCAGCGAAGCCTACCGCGTGGATGCAACACGATTCCTCCTCGTAATAAATACCCTAGAGATCGGGACAAGACGGGAACTATTATGTATAATACAAGAGTACCAATGATCCTAGCCGCGACGTCCATGTTTTTCAGGGTGACACGGCCCCTACTGTTTCTCAGGCGACTGGATAAAGTGCTCCCTGTCACGCGCACGAACCTTCAAACCGGGCCAATGAAATGAATGTGATACTTTCAGCACTGCTGCCTTCCCTTCGGCTCCGTCTCGCTGACCGTGTATAAATAACGCATAACTCCATCCCCGATGAAACAGTCCTGTTATGCGGTGGCTAGGCTAGGAGAATTCTTCAACCGAGAGATGACCTTGAATAGGCTAGCAGGAAGGGTCCGGGAGAAAAATCTTCCGAGGATGGCACGTATCACCAGGAGGCAAAATGTGATTCCATTAGTCAGAACCTCACCACCGACAACCACGATTTAAAGCACCGTTTACACAGTTCGGCCACTTGCCTCGCCCGCAGCGGATTACTTTTCGTTCGGTCTCGGGGGTCGGAAACTGGTCCGGTTGCGTCTTACGATTAGGGTCACTCGGTGAGCGCTCCTGATACTGATAGGAGAGACCTAGGGGGGTTGATACGGTCTCCAGTTTCGAATTTTTGTCATTTCTTATTTCAATTGGATTTTTCTTCGAATAGAATATGCTAAAGGTTGATATATTTATTTACTAGTTATCAGTACTAACGTTTGGGTAATGGTGAATTAATTTCATTATCAAGTGGTTGAAAGTGATTATCGTAAACACGGTGTAGAATCACTAATTCAATTAATTGTGAGGAGAAAAAGGAAAATAGTTTATGATGTTCGTCAATATATAGATGCAGTTTTCTATTTTGCATAGGGAAGACATAGGGGAATTGATGCGGTTGTCAAATGTTATAGAAGATAGCCTGAACTTGTTAATAAATTAAATTTCAACCAAGAACAATGTTCAGTAAACTATCTGCGCTGAACTTTCGTTCAGGGGACCAAAAATTCTCAACTTTTCTGAATGTAATATCATACAATTCGACGAAAGGATGATAAAACTTTACATTCTAGAGCGCGGAATCTTTTGTTTCAGTGTGCGGATCCGCTAGGTCTGGGTTAGGTCTTGGACTCCTCGCACTAGAATTTAAAGTTTTATCATTTTTTTTCGTCGAATTGTATAATATTACACTCAGAAAAGTTGAAAATGTTTGATCCAATGAGTGACTGTTTAACCATTATCTCGGCTAAATGAGGAGGCCAACTGCTTACAGAACCAAGCTTTGGCGAACCAAGAATAGTCTGGAACCTCTCCCAAATTGCAGGCAGACAGTTGTCTAGCGGTCCTCGCAAGATTATCGGACACCCTGTCGATCTACACGAAACTTCGCTCGAAAGCTCCCGAACTGTATTTCACGTGGGCTTCCCACGGCATTGCGGAACAACAACGGGACAAAAAGGTCCGAGTGAAATATTTGACGAACAAAAAGAAAGAAAAGGAAAGGTAGCGCCTACCTTTCCACGTGGAGGCATCGAATTGCGTACATTAACACCACAACAGCAGCGGCGCAACAGCGGCGCAAGGAAGCAGCCGAAGAAGGATGCATCAACAGGCGTTGACCGCATGCGGTGTAAACTCGCCTTCAGGGGACCTCGAGTTACCCTCGAAACCCCTGGCAGGGGGTCTGTACACCGGCTTCTCCTTCCTCTTTTTTAAAAGTAAGGATGCCTGTCACCGATAGTGATTTGTTGAGTGTATTTGCATTTTAGATTTAGGCTGCCGCGCCTGCTGCTGCTGCTCTCTCACTCTCTCTCTTTCTCCCCATGTTCCTTTTCCTCTAGCTCACCCCCACTGACCTTCCCACCCTCGTCTTCGTTCTCGTTGCACCCTTGACCGAACCTTCTTCGATTTTCGTTCGTCCTGTTCTGTCTCATAGTGGATCAGAAAGGGCATTCGTTGTGCTCTTTGTCAGTTTTTTAACAATAATTAAAGTTCATTGACCCTTACAGCAGCTTGTCGAAGACAATAAATATATGATGACAGCTGATTCCCACTGTTATATTACGAGACCTCTTATATTCAAAACTAAACAATTTACTGCAAAATTATTTTTACCTTAGGACTTTTTAAACAACAGATTTAACATTTAACATACTTAGGTTTGAGGTCCAACCATTGTCTCTATGTACCTGCGATACCTATCAATCTAGTGATAAACCTCCTTTGTTTTTTCATTATTTCCTTATGCAATTATTACTAACACGTTTGGAACATTTTTCTAATTAAAACGAGACCAAATATGACAGAATTCAAAGCATATTGCTCGTTCAATTTACGATTCACTAGAAACTCGTATTTCACATGTGAACAGATCAATTCAAACCTTCTCTACGATTCTAGCGATAAGGAGTAGTGTCTGTACACGATATAAGCAAAATTTCAGACCCAAAATTTTTACATACATTGATTTCATGGAATAAAAAAAAACAACAAACAAGAAGGACAAACTCCTGAGTGGTTCCTGTATTCTGAAACTAATATAAACACTTTTTATTATGCATAAAGATCTGCAGTCTATTGTATACATACCTTATTATTATCATGATGTGATATTTCATTATCCAAACATTTTTCTGATTAAAATGAGACCAAATATATTATTGTTACTAGATTGCAGATTTTATTTATGACAATTCAATTTAAACCTTCTCTACGATCCTGGTGATAAGAAGTAGTGTCTGTACTTGATATAAGCAAAATTTCAGAACCAAAATTTTTACATACATTGAGACATTATTGTTACTAGCAAACTGTGGATTTCATGCATTTCTGACAAGAATGGGAGTGAGGATTTTATGCATGTATGATACAAATGAATAGATGGAATACAAAACAACAAACAAGAAGAAACAAACTCCTGAGTGGTTCCTCTATCCTGAAACTAATACAAACAATTTGTATGATGCATAAAGCATACCGTATTATTATCATGACGTGATATTTCATTTGTAGGAAGTCATCTCGGAAAATTAGGTACACAAATACTCCTTTGACCTATTATAGGCCAGCTGCTTCGATTTCTAGTTTCTGGCCCTTCACCCTCCACAAGGAATGGAACACAGGGGTGGGACGCAGGGATGAAAGAGGGGAATTCGGTTGGTCCAGGAATGACATTAGTCATAATGCTCTGACTGCCGACCCGGAGACTTGTTTATGCACGTTTAAAGAATGATTAGGCGACGGAGTCGCGCCAGGGGGTACGTTGCCATCCCCCTTTCTCTACAGCCCCACCCGCCGCTCCCTCGTCAGGCCGCTTTTACTCGTGATTTTTCTTTCCGCTTGCGCCGCACATGTCACCGCTTCGAATCCCTGCGTGAAAATGACAACACACTTTCTTCGTGGTCCCAGGAATCCTTTCCCTTTCGATTTCGGGAGACTACTTGACCCTCCGCGGTCCAGAAATAGTGCTGAATCCTTCGAACTCTATGTTGTTGTGGAAGATTAGGTTGAACCAATAGTAATTTACGGTTTCATTTTTCAAATTTGTACAGTGACTCACAGTAATATTCGGACATGTTTGAAGAGACTATCACTTTTTTGAGACTGAACATGAAGAGGAAAGGAAATTTTGAAATATTGGTCTAAATTTAGGAGAAGATACTAAAAGTCATTCTTCCAAAATAAAAATAATTCTAAAAGGTAAAGCTTACGTATTGGTAAATCAAAATCCTTTACATATTAAATTGTTTATCAGACCATGATTTTTGAATACGTATAAGAATTAATATTTAATTCCTCTGCTCAATATTAACCCCTTGCCTTACAATATCGTGTTTGACTCCTGATGAAGATTCTGAACAGATTCTAATAAAAATGTATGTCAATAATTTTCTATGATCGAAATAAAATTCTATTTTGGTTTTGTTAATGTACAGCTATTATCTTTTGTTTATTGTACAGCTAATTTTTTCGGAAATTACGATCTACAAAAAAGCTGTAATTATTGAAACCGTAAAATAAATCGTAGGACAAGGTTAAAATGATTTCGTTGTGACTTGTTATTACTCAGAATTAGATGCATGTTAAAATAAGACATAATATAATTTTTCCTACAAACTAAAAACCACTTCACCTATACGGATATACATATAATAACATAACAACGAACTTGTAAAATAAAATTAATTTTTTCCAACTCTTAATTTTAATTTCACTTGAGATAGAAATTCTGTTCCAGCTTGATAAGGATGAAACATATTTTCCAATTGATAGAGAGCAATTTATACTGTTTTAGATATTGCATTACATTTTATTAAATTAATTAATTAAATAAAATTAATTAAAAAATCACTCAGTAACGAAGCCAATTCTTCTTGTACCCATTTCTTCATTTCTATCATTCTATTCTATCTATTCTATCATTAATTTTATATTAGATTTCACAATGACACTTTACGATGAAAAATTATGTGCCACATGTCTGATGTGTCTGTTTTTAATGTTTATAGATTTCAAGCAAATTCTTGCTTTATGAAGTGGTACAAATCCCATTGATGTTCCGCGCGATTCATTGACACCGTAATCCTTCGCTGTTCCAATAGTTGCAAGAACTATAATCACGTAATCTCGAGCCGGCAGGTTCACCAGTCTTAAAACGGAGACCCCTTTTTCTGGAATGAACTTGCGTATTTGGCCGCCGGGAGGCTCCAGTTAGCAGCGCCTTTTACTACGTAACCTGCCGTTATTATTATTAATTTTAGGCTTTTTGCGGCTGCCAGTAGTTACTGCTCAGTTTACTGCTGTGAGAAAGCTTGGTGGAGTGGAAATTGACCAGGGCTGTACCAACAAGTCCGTTCACTCATTTCCCATCGTTCTCTCTTCTTGCTGTTACTTGATCCTTTTTAACTTGTTCGTGTTATTTTCTTAATCGTGTCATTCGTGGCGCTTTCAATTTTATTATGCAAATAGTTAAATTGTCCTTTGGAACGCACATTTATTTAATTCCTGAAAGCCATCATTAAATTGTATTTATTTAATTGATAGTTAATTTCTTTCTTAATTATTTCAATAAGCTGTTGATGCTTCTACTGCTTCGTGATTTATCTATTCATTATTTAGAACATCATTACAAGTTAATATCGTTTGTATAAAACTGTAAGTTTACAATAACATACGAGAAGAAATACATTTTTTTAATGATATTTAAAAATTTGCAAAAATTTGTAAAATGTATTTCTTCTTCTCATAGTTTTAATAAATTGAGTACAATGTAACAATATTTTTCAATTCTTCTATTTTCACCAGCTTTGTATATTTCACCAATGCATTTTTATGTAATATTATGTAACAATTGTGTAATACCTTATTCATTGAATAGTATACAGCATTTTTGTACAATAATTGAGAACCTTCTTGATACTCATAAAGAAAATATCTGTACCTGTTGAATAATTGTTTGTCATTATATTTCATAGGTTCTATTCAAACTAAAACTGTCAGGAGTTTTCCTCTGTCTATTCTCGTCAGAATTAATGTGAGAACATTTTTCTAAAACGTTCAACAGCCCACATTTTAAATATTAAAAGGTCTCATAACCCTTTCGATTCCTTCATCCATCGATCGGAGAATATATTGTAACAGTGTCCCAAATCTAACAAAAATAAATGCTACGCTAACGAATACAAATCTGAAAAACCGTACCGAACGCAATGGTCTTCCAAGACACTTCTCAATGTTCATTTACAAACCAGGTAATCGACGTACAAAGAGCCCGACGGAGCGGAAAGCGATAAATCACTCTCCCGAAAGGAATTCATGAAGCGCACCTCTTTATCAATAATATTTGAAGGCGTATACATGCCCAGAACTATGAACCGCGTCTTGTGGATTATTAACATTTTCCGTGAAATGCTACTAAAATGCCAAGCTGATCGTTCCCGTCCGTATGCTAAGGTGGATGGAAGGCGGTCTCCGAAGAAGAAAGAGCTGCGAAAGATGAAGAAGAAGGAACAAGAAAAAGAGTTCGATTCGTCGTGCATTCCGTCGGCGTAGCCTTTGAATGACAGATCGATAATTGATCATTATTATCGTATGACTGGGGCCTATTGTCGAGGTATTTCTGCGTCCACTCCTCCGTCTGCTTTTCGGACTGTGGATCCTTTCCTTTCGGAGACTTCCAGTGCCGCACCCTGCTCGGAGAGCACCGTCTGTGCCTGTTCGAAGGTTCAAAGGTTCAAAGGTCGACCCTGTTACTTGAACACCCGCCGCGAGTGTCGCGCATTCCAGCCCAAAATCGCCCTTGACTATGTGCGACTACTGATTATCATTTTTGAATGTTGGACAATTGGGTCCTGTTATGTGGAACCCCACCATTAAACCATGATGTAAAGCCATCATCCTTATCTCATGATCATTAACCAATGATCTGAAACCGAGTAAGACTAAGTGAAACTTTTTCCCAGTCCAAAATAGTAATGTCGGACAATTGGGTCGATTTATGAGGTACCCTATCTTCGACCCACAATGATCTGAAACCGAGAAAGATTAACTCAAGCTTCTTCTTTCCAGCACAAGACTCTACTTGACTATGTCAGTCGACGATAGATTATCATTTTTTAATGTTGGACAATTGAGTCCTATTATGTGGAACCCTATCATCGACCCACAATTATCTGAAACCGAGAAAGACTAATCTAAACCTTTTCCGAGTTCAAAATCCTACTTGTCTCCGTGAACACGACAATGGATCATCATTGTCAACTTCCCGATTTTATAGGGAAGTTATTGTAATGACCCCGAAAATCGAAAATCGATTTTTTAGCAGATCTACACGTTTCATGGTCATTGCAGTCATTTTAGACTATTTTCAGCAAAATGTTCGTATGTGTGTGTGTGTGTGTGTGTGCGTATGTCCGTTTCTATGTAATCAAATTTTTCGTTAACGTTTTCAGAAAAAGTAACAACGCGATCAGGATGATGAATGATGCAATCGATGTGCCCCGTCGTAACTTAGAGCTGATTAGATTTTGGTCCATATTGGTCAAGTAGTTTTTTAGATTTTTAGTTTTTTTTCGAAAACAGTTGATTCTACAATGCAATTTATAAGGGAGGACGAAAATTTTCCACCAAAAAACCAAACGCAATTACATAAAAAAAAATTTTTTCTTAATTTTTTTTTAGATTTAAAAAAAATTTTTTTTTTTAACTGATGCTAATGTTACCGCTTGGAATAATCGAAAGTTATTCCAATGCAACAGTGAATTTATCATCTCTACTCCTAAGAATACATTTTAGGAGAATATCGATGAAAGTACAAAAAAAAACGATGTTAGCGATATTGGCGAAGGAGTAACGAATCGGGAAGTTCTTTGTGTGACTCTTGGAGAGTCACACACCAAATAAAAAGCATTAATATCAGTAGGCCCTACTAGCCATGCGTATCACTAACCCTCTCGCAAGAGCAGTCCTACCCGCGAGCTCGCAAAGCGAGCGAGCAAAAACAACCCGTAATAGCCCTCTAGTTTAACGTTAGTCCAGTTAATCCAGTTACTCTAGTTAACAATAGCCCTCTAGTTTAACGTTGGAATTATGAGGAATCTTGTCGTCGATCCACAATGATCTAAAACCCAGTAAGACTAATTGAAACTTTTTCCCAGTCCAAAATCCTATTTCCGTATGCGCACTCGACGACTGATTATCATTTCTTAACCCTCATTCGTCCCTCATTTCGCGAACTGAATCTGTCCCTCGGTGTCAAATTGACACAGTGGTAAAATATCGACGAAATAACAAGATAGAAAGTTATTTTTCGATATTTTTGTATTCAAATGGATGCGTTAACATCTGCATCTTAGTTTTTGCACAATTTTCGCATAAAATAAAGCGATGTGTAGGACATATTGCTTGTTTGGACAAATCACATCGGGCACTATGTATATTAGCATTCGGTCATTTCTCACATATGTGACACCGGGCTCGTTTTTTTGTTGGTGGAGTATGCATTATACGATTACTATAAGACGGTACAATCACTGTTGGTATACCCTTTATTTGTACAACAAGTGCAGTCGCATTAGATCCTCGCGGTAGATGTGTGCGAAACGTAATACATATACGAATGCACCAAAGAATGTCCAATTTCAATAAAAAAAAAGGCGTCGACGATATTTTTTATTTTTATTCCACGTTGCATTGAGTGAAGAAAATATTATAAAAGCATTGCATGCTGATATATCTAACATATTAGCAACAATTGCCGTCATCTATTTGTTTCGCGCTTACATCTGTACGTGCCCACCATCTCCATATCATCGAGGATGGAAAGTATTATAACGCTACTATTTCGTAGCGTTATAATACTTTATCATTTCAGGATTTTTTATCTACTTCACTACTCATTTGCTTTGACGTATGGTATGTACTAAGTAGAATAACAAATCGTCTTCTTTTTATCACATAAGACACCATTGTACCTTTTAGTATGTGTTCAAAAACAAACTCCGAATGATGAAGTGGCTTCTTCTTCGTATCGAGTAAAATTTGTGGAATTTCTTTTCTATTTTTTCGTATGGTCCCTACAAGCGTCATCTTTTGTTTTTGTAATATAATTACTAATTCGTGTGAAGTAAAAAAATTGTCACACATAACATTGCGTCCACCCAAACCTTCAACTAATTGTAGCACTACGCGTTGACCCTGATTTACTTCTGTGTGGCAGTTTCGATCGCGTCCCGTGTAAATTTCCATACTACATGAGTAATACGTTTTTTTCTAATTTAGAAAAAATCAATTTTCCTTCAATTTCCGAATGCCGTATAAATTTCTCATTGAAATAATGGTGATTGAAAAACTCCGCGACAGTACGTAAGAGTACATGTGTCATATTGACACACAGGGACTCTTTCGTAACAAATTCGACTTGCAGTTTTAACATTATTATTTTCCATGAACAATGCTAGGTATATGTGTCTCGCATTAAAAAAATAAAAGTCACAAACTTTCGGGCAAATTTACCGACAAATAACAGAACAGTACCCCTTAATTCGCGAAAACTGTGTCAAATTGACACGTGGGACGGATGAGGGTTAATATTGGACAATTGGGCACTGTTCTGTGGAATCCTCTCTTCGACCCACAATGATCTGAAACTGAGCAGGGTTAATCCAAACTTCTTTCCGAGTTCAAAATCCTACTCGGCTACTGCTTATCATTTTTGAATATTGGACAATTGGGTCTTGTCATGTGGAACCCCATCATTAACCCATTATGTAAACCATATTTAATCCATATTTAATGATCATAAACCAATGATCTAAAACCGAGGAGGATTAATCCAAACCTTTTGTCAGCCCAAAATTACACTTGTCTATGTGCAGCCGATAATGGATCATCATTTTTTAATATTGGACCATTGGGCCCCGTATAGCTTATTGTTAGACAACACTATTGTCAACCCACAATGATCTGAGGTCGAGAAAGATTAATTCAAGCATCTTCTTTCCAGTACAAGATTCTATTTACTTTTTTATGTGCAGTCGACCATAGATTATCTATTTTTAATGATGGACTATTGAAATCCTAGTTTTCTATGTGCACTCGACAATAGATTATCATTTTTTAACGTTGGAATTATGAGGAATCCTGTCATCGACCCACAATGATCTAAAATCGAGTAATACTAATGAAAACTTTTTCCCAGTCCAAAATCCTACTTGTCTATGTGCACTCGATTACTAATTATCATTTCTTAATGTTGGACAATTGGACACTGTTCTGTGGAACTCTATCTTCGAATCACAATGATCTGAAACCGAGCAGGATTAATGCAAACATCTTTTCCAATTCAAAATCCTACTTGTCTCTTTCTAACAGTCTCAAGTCGCGTTTACATCAAACGTGTGCCTAATGTGGACGCAGCCGGCGCTGTTGCACAGATGTAGTCCCGACCTTAAAGACGCATAATCGTATGCAGCTACCGCCTTGATTATGCAGATTAGCATGACAGCGAAACGTACGTGTGAACACAGAGAGAATAAAGTCCGGAATAGAATGTTTTCCTCAGCTAGCTGATAAATAGCTTTAACCGAGAGCACCTCAACTAAAGAACTACCGGTACAGTCAACAAATCACTAACTGCAATTACGGTTTACAGGCACTTAATGCAGTGTTAATAGATATTTTAAGACGGAATGTACGATGATGTCGGCCTATAAATACAATACTCCACTTTAACTGCCATTGTAAAAGAGATATTCCGCTTCACGGCAGGTGGTAACACTAACGCAGCATTGTTGTTGATCTACGATAAGTTCCAAGTCGTTTGCATCAACCATTCGTATTTAATATTGCCTTAATCGTTGAGAATCGCATAACAAGTCCCCATCTGATTGCATAATACTTTGTAATATTCACCAACCTTATAATTTAACAATAATTTTTATGACATAAAAGTTTGGATAAACATAAAATATTGCTACATGAAACATATGGTATTTCCAATACCCTAATTCTCCATATGCAGATAATTTATTACTTTGTATTTTAAAAAATGAATATTTAAATTACAACTTATTAAAAAATCGTAACATTGAAATTTTGTGAACAATCACGCTATCTAAATATAAAATATATTCCTACAATTCGAATATTATGTAAAACTCATAGTTTAAACTAATCTAAAGCCAGTAGCAGTAGAATTCTATTTATCCGAACCGGAACACAGACAAAAACGTTCGGATATTTTTTGGAGCAATTATTTTTCATTTCCTAAAATAATAACAGTTTAATTATTCGTCGATTTTAGACGAATAATAATAGTCGAGTTTACATAATACGTTCGGTAATCGGCTATATGACGCCATTGGGTCATGTGGTTGCTAATGACTACATAGACTGCGGATCTTCATGCAAAATAACAAATGTTTGCGTTACTTACAAAGCACAGATGCGAAATAAAAAAATTTTTAATTTAATGAAGCTACTAACACTGATGTCCTTAAATCTTTTTAATATTACCATTGCTTTAAATTGTGCGTAGTCATTTTGATCATAAATGCATAAAATCCGCAGTCTACTAATGCCTGACGAAAAGGTAGATGCAACCTAAAACAACAATAAAAAAGAATAAAAAGTTGACCCACGAAGTTCCTCGTTTAATCAATATCGGCCAGGGCGCACCTCGTCCGCTAAATGATCAATATCCCCGAATGGATCAATGAAAACAAACAAGTCGCAGTTCGGTCGTGCCCCCCACGATTAGCCGCGGGTGAATTCCGATGTTTCGCTAGACGACGACGACGACGACGACGACGACGTATCCTTCCCCCGTGCTCGTCTATGGTTTACGTGACATTTCGGAATGAATATGGCCGCGTGCAACGTGGGGGGAAGGACGTCCGTATGCGAGCCTCCGTACATATTTTGGGAGAACACCACGCGGTCGAGCCGGTCATGTACCGCTGTGGGCAACAATATTCATAACTAATAGATCGCCGGTCCCTGGGTGACAGAGCAATACGTCCTGCGTTTCGATGTTCCTGGCCTCAGAGATCGAGCGAGCCCGCGTGCGGGGTCGTGGCCGGATCCGTCGCTTGGTTAGGTCCGCTTTACACGGGCCGAGCATTCCGGGAAGTCCAACTCGAACGACCATAAACAAGCCAGCAGCCCTCTTTCCAAGCATAACCGTCTTCCTTCACCTGGACTTTTTCCTGATCCACGTGTCCCCGCGACCGGATTTCCTCGTGCGCGACTTCCGGATTTAGACGGGTCACTTTAAATCTTCATCCCGGATGGTGCAATGATTCTTTTCGTCCCCATTTCGTCCAATTTGATGAAGTAGGGTTTCTACTTTTGCTGAATTCACTGGATGACACCCACAATGAAGAAGCAGTGACGTAAATCTGTCCATACAAATCAATGTTCGTCTTTATCATTCACTTCCGATGCTAGTCGTCCTGTATATATGCCTTTCCTTTATCTGCAATGGTCTATTTTTTTATCTATAATAATCTATTTTTTTTTAATTTGGAATGATCCATATCTAGAGGGTGAAAATTATGCAACATTTAGGCTATGAAGATATTCAGGTGGTACAGTTGAGTTACTCACCCTGTATATTGTACTTCATCTTAGGGACATTACCCAAGTGTAACTTAAATGAAATTTGTACAGGATATTGTTCGTTGACAAATATTCGACACATATTTTTTTATCTGCAATCATCTATATCTCGGGGGTGAAAATAGCAATGGGACAATTTTGTACTTTTGTAAGGACAATCAAATTAAATGTATACCTGCTGTTAAGTATAACTAGATTGCAGATGTTCATGCAATTTTTCTCAATTTTTAGGAAGTGACAATCTTAATCTGGCGACACTGACAAGGGAAGGACCCCAAGTGTCCGACTTCGATTTTGATAATTTTTTGTGAGACGGTGGTATGTGGATCTCTAGTGATGTCTGCAAAATATTAGGTGTAGTTACACAATAGTTTTAAAGATATAAACAATTGAACTTCACGCAACCTGCTTACGCGACTAATGGATGAATGTATGAAAGTTTAATTGTTTATATCTTTAAAACTATTGAGTAACTACACCTAATATTTTGCAGACATCATTAGGGATCCGTATACCATCGTCTCACAAAAGATTATCAAAATCGAAATCGAACACTTGGGGTCCTTCCCTTGTTAGGGACATTACCTAAGTGTAGGCAACTTAAATGAAATTTGTACAGGATATTGTTCGTTGACAAATATTCGACACGTATTTTTTTATCTGTAATCGTCTATATCTAGGGCATGAAAATAGCAATAGGACAATCATGATTTTGTACTTTTGTAAAGACAATCAAATTAAATGTACACCCGCTGTTAATTATAACTAGATTGCAGATGTTTATGCAATTTTTCTCAATTTTTAGGAAATGGAATCAAATATTGTAGAAGGGGGAGGGTAAAGTGGGAGACAAGTCTTAATCTGGCGACACTGAGTGGTCGTAGCATTTGTAAATCAGGAAATAAATCAAAATCGTGCGAAATTCTAGCATTTTTTTAATTTTCAGAAACCACAATGCATAAAGACCCCCGGTCTATTTGTAACATAACTTGATAACCTGGAACATACAACTCCTCCGAGATGATGACTTTATGTATATTAAATGTATTTGTATAAATGATTGTATAAATTATTCATCTATTTATACAACATGTATATTTAATGCTATTTTACTAACATAATTATTTTTGTTTTGTTTATGCTTCTTAAAGATGATAGACTAAAATGTTCCTGAAGTGGAAAGACCTACATACTATAAAAACTGACTGTACACCTTACCAATTAAATAATTCAATCATGATTTACTGGTGTTCTCTGGCACAAATTATAGTGAAAAATGAACAAAGAAAAGAAAAATCCATCAGGATACGTTCACGCCTTCGTGTTTCTTACGTCACAGCTGTTTAAACGTATAAGTCACCCAACTCCTTTTGCAAAAAGAACGTTTTCGTCACGATCATCAATGACCGCAGTTCTTTTAACCGCACAGAACAAACTAATACGACGTTACGCTTTAGTGACCGCGAGAACAATAAATCTGGACAGTGCGGTCGTGTTCAACCACTGAGGCTGTCACGACCATCATCCACCCATTCTTTTCCTTTCTTATTTCATTACGATTCACGCGTATTATACCATTGTACTTCATAAAAAAAATATCCACGTATGTTATTTATAGAACTATTAAGAGTTAGTTAATTCGTCAAATTAAGACAGAGTTTTAATTGTTGATAGAACATTTTCATAGTTCAGTGCTTTGTTATCAATTTTATTCTAGGCTACCTTCATTATTATACTCCAGGTTCCCACAATCAATGCACAACATTTTTATTTTGCATAAAGTCTAATGATGACTAATACCTTCCAGTTCATAAATTTTTCAGTAGTATTATAGAAACAACATCAATTATAGAATAGAACCCATTAGTAGAATAGTCGCTAATAACCAATGATGTTTATATAGCCCCAAACTAACTATAGGAAAAAGCCAAAAGAAAACGTTTTAAGTCCGACTAGTTCCCGATTCCGCAAAATCAATTATTAGACTGCCGATTTTTAAGCATTTGCGAAGAAATTGGTTGGGTGAACTGCAAAACAGTAAAACAGTATCGTGATGTTGTTTTTAGTGCAGCAAAGTCATTAAGGGATGAAATCAATTTTGATTTTAATCCCGCTGCTGGCAATCAATGCAGGACATTTTTATTTTGCATAAAGATCCGCAGTCTATCAATTAGCATATCAGAAATGCCTAGAGTCGGATTCGCGCGCCGATTTCCAAACTCCTGGGTGGCAGCTGGTGTTTAATATTCATCAAGAAATAATTGCCGATCAGGCTGGGGCTCGTTGAATCGGACGACCAACACAAAAAACGGCTCGAGTCGAACCCGGTCACCCCCGCAGTTAACCTCCCCCGACAGGCAATTCGCGAGGAGCCTGGACCGGCCGCAGGATGATCGATCCTCTTTCGTGTCACCGGTGCTCGTCAGACGCCGAGAAAAAGAAGAAGGAACGAGGAATAACGTAGGCTTGTAGTGGGAGTAGGATAAAGAAGAAAAAACGACCAAATACATCGCGTTGGCGGTGTCGGAGGACCCTGAAGAATCGGTAGAGAGACGGCGGCGTCGGGCGCGAGAGAGGAGGAGGTGGATGAAGGAGTAGAAGAAACTGCCGAGGGAAGAAGAAGAAGAAGAAGACGAAGAAGGAGAAGGAGGATGAAGAGGAGGACGAAGAGAAGGAGGAGGACGAAGAGGAGGAGGAGCGGTGAGTGCGGGTCGCCATTAAGCGGACCCCCTGCCGCGTGGCCCGCGGCAACCCTTCACAAAAAACTGTAATTGGAAATACTTTTCCTCCTTTTTTCCTGAAATAATTTATGAATCTTCCACCGGTCAGCCCAGCGAAGGATGTGGCTGCTTCCAGGCTCGGTTCCCTCGGTCCTCCGGGACTCGGCGACTCGAGGAACCGTTCGGGGAACAGTTTCGTGAAGGAAATATCACGACTATCCTCCCCCGCCTTCTCTTCTTCCTGGCCCACGGTGTAACGAACCAACAGGCAGAGTGAGAAAGAGAAAGAGAGAGGGAGTAAGCTCTCTACGAGAACGTTCTCTCGTCGAGATATGGCAGAACTGTAAAAGGAGGTGAAGGACAGGTGAGGGATCGAAAAGAGAGAAACCGTGATGATCGGTGCTTCTTACGCTCGGCCCACGGCGACACCCCGCGGCGAGAAGATTCCATTGAACTGTCTTTGAGGCTCTCTTTATTTTACGCGGGACTTTACGGCGTCATTTGGATGTTGTCGCTGACAAACCCAGGGCCCCGCGCGCACCCTGATTGGTACCCTGCGAAGTCTTTTATTAACACTGTCAATTGCGGTTAACGGGCTGTTTAGAGGGGAAATGGATCAGGATTATGGTTGTCCTTTGTACCGACGACCAGACGCTCCTTCAAACCAGTTGATCCGACTTCTTCTTCTTCTCCCTACCCCTGTCCCCGCCACCTCTTTCGCAGAGATGGCTTTTTAGAGGCGACGTTTCGGCTCGTTTGATGAAGAAATAATCGACCGAGGTTTTTCGAGGATTCACTTTGATGAGCCAACCTTCTCGGAGTCACTTTCGCGGGCTGATTGTGCGAACGGTGTCGTGATTGATAGGGGTTGCTACGGTGTGGACAGTTCAACTGTGAAACACATCGGACCAGGGTGTATGGGAGTATACGTGGTGTCTCATTTAACTCTTCCACCCCTTACTAACTTTTTTATTTATACAGAAAAAAAATGTTCGAGACAATTATCGTCTTTGGAGGGGAGTCACTGGGTGAAGGTCATCTCAAGGTCATATTTTCCGAGATCATACGAACAGTAGTGTTTTTTTAATTGAAACGAATACAATGATCTATTATGAAGGTCATTCGAGGTCGCCCAAGGGTGCAATGGAAAATAAATTGGCTCAAAGCACTCTTCGAATACTTTCGTGTTCGCTCTGATTATTGACGTGGATATCAATTTTATTTTATAGTATAATTAAAGCATGCAATTTTATCTTCTTCCTAAAAGGTTTTAAACGACGATGATATTGATTACGATTGCTATAACCATAAAATAAATTATAATTGAGGAAATGTGTCCAAATGAATAAAATGTGAATTAAAATAATATGGAATAAAAATGAAATAAAATAAATAATATATACCAATATATTAACCTGCTTATAAATATAATTATAGATATGTAAGGGTGGCTGGGAGCCACTCTTCCCAAATATGGCGCAGTGAGCTCAAGCTGAAAGTTAAAGTGAAATAGTTTATTTTCTCTTTAACCCTCCGACAGCGACCCAGAGTCTTACCCTGCATACAATTTCGCTAGATACTTCAAAAATTCAATTTTGGCCTGCTTTCGGATTCTGGCTCACTGCGTCGTTTCCCGTCTAGCAGGACTTTTCACAGTCGTCCGTACAATCGTTCTCCAACGATCCATTTGGTTTCGTCACGTGAAACACGATCGTAACTCTCACGGATCGATCGAAGAAGTAACGAAGCTACACCTCTCGGGACCGTTACAGTGGGAGGAGGCGGAGGAGGAGTAGTGGACGAGGACGAGGGGAGAATATACGAGCAACTGAAGGAGGAGAAGAAGCGAAAGTGGCCTCTTCTTATTTCGTGCCCAGGGACACCCTGCTGCGTGAGGGTGGAGGTGAACCCTCTTTAGAGTATTACGAGGACCCTTACGGCAGCCTTCGGATGCCGTTATCAATTTGGGTGATTCTCAGGATTTATAATGAAGATGCAATGCTCGGCGTCCGTCCTTGTTCGTCCTGCCGCTGTTTCGCTTCCTTCTGTTTCGGTCCCGAGGAGGCAGGGTAAGAGATCTTCGTCATCGCGAGCTTTGATCACCCAATCAGCGGACGGGGCCTGTAGCCCCGTGTTAGTAATTACACCGGCAAACCACCCAGGACGCCGCGTATCAGATTTGCTGAAGACAATGTCGATAATGCGCCGATAATGAGCAGAATAAAACGTAACGGTGGTATTAGGCTTGGCCTTTTTTCTTCCCCCTACGAGCTTCTTGATGCAGCGATCATGCTCCTATGGCTCGACTAATCGACCGATGTTACACGTGACCCTGCATTCTCTCGTACCTGATGCAGCTTAATAGATTTTTGCGACTTCTTGAATTTTTTTACCTGTTACCATTAGACTGCTAATCTTCTGCTCTTATGAAAAATGACGGTCGGAAGAAGCTTCTCACAATCGACAAGGAGAATTCTTATTTTCCATAAAGATTTGCACTCTTGGTTACGACTAGACTCCTAATTTTCTACATTTGTGACAAAAATGGCGATCGGACACGAGACTTGTTAAAATTATTAAAAGAAAAATTCATTCACCTTGAGTTTCTCCCAATCGACATGAGGAACTCTTAGTTAGAATTCTAGATTGTGGATTTAATGCATTTGAGACATTGGAAGTCAGCATCATTCAAGATAAAAACCACGAATGCGTTCTAAAACTGGATAACGTTGACCTTTGACAAAGCAATTATATGCTTAACAAAATATTGCATGATGAAACGTTCGACCGCAAATTTATATCAGAATTTTTCAAGAAAGATAAAGGGTTAACCTATAAAATGACAAACAGTTCTATGCAACAATAGACATTATATCAAATTGATCCCATTATTTGTTCACGTTGCCACATCGAGAAGACTGAATGATAAAGACAGCACTTTCCCACAGACCCGATAGCAGAAACTCAACTTCGCCCGAGCAAGTATGGCTCTTTCCTCTGACCCCTTTATTTATTCTTTTATACCTATTATCCTTTCATCCCCCACCCAATTCCCCGAAGTCGTTTTTAAAGCCTAGCAATTTTCTATTTTATAATTTCAACATATCTACAGTTTCATTAATGTATCATATTTTAATATGGCCTCTTTTTATCATATTACTGAAAAGAAAAAAGAGTAGATTAGTGATAATCATTAAAAAAATATTATTGTAATATTGGACAATATTTAATTACTCAATAATTATTTTAATCGATTGTATTTGTCTTAAACAATTGGCTCTCCAATGATGTATAAATTTATGCACACCTACATAATTATGTAACTCAAAGAAATTAGGTTTCTTTGTAAAGTACTAATTTATTTACTAAAACTATATTGTTCCAATGTAAATCATTCCGTCCCCCACATGAATACCTTCTAAAAGCAATGATTTTCTTCAACATTGCTTATCTACGAAGGTTGCATCAACATCAGAATCATTAGCCACTACGTTGGTTCACATGAAACAAGTTATAAATACATCACTGTGAACATTGCGATATACCATAACAAATAATAAATTCAGTCTTTCCGATTTTCGGCACAGGTCACATTCATAATTAGCTCGAGGATTATACTAAAAGCGGACAACTATACAATCGTTTCTTATGAAATCAGTTTTATTATTTTTCTAATTGTAAAATAAAACCGGCGTTGGTAGGTTTAGTGTTAATTAAAGGGTTGAAATGACACCGTTCGTGCGCAACGAACCGGGACTGAAACCGGAATGATACATCTGCCGCGTGATCTCGAGGCTGAGGAAATCGGCAATTAATTGCCAAACAATCTAATGGACCAGAAGCAATTTTCGCAAGTCAGTTGTTCTAGCCTGGGCCCCGTAGCCTGGTTCATTAGCGGCGGATTTAACGTCAGCGCCAGCCAGCGAGCGTGACACGCAGCCTTTCACCGTTTCGATAATGAGCATGCAAGAAAAGCTGGACGAAGCCGCACGACCGTCCTCGTTACGCCGAATGAAGGAGACCGTAGACGTAGTCCCCGGAGGAATGAGACACGACAGGTCGCCGGACGACCCTACGCCGCGACCTCTATGCATCTAAATTGGCTGCGCCCCCATTCGTCATGCAGCGGCTCGCTTCCCCCATTGATCGCTCTCGCGCACACTTCGTGGGAAGTGCTGCTCGATCGTCCTACCTTTTTTGCATCTTCCTTCTCTTCTCGGCATATCCCTCGGCCGTTTCGAACGGTACACCCTGAGATCTCTCTGGTGTCCTCCTTTAGCAAGCCGCGCCGTGGCTCATCCACGACGGAACAAGACGCCGCGCGCCGCGGTGCTCTTGAATCCCCGAAACAATATGAAAACGGGCACGTTCCAGGGTAAAGTGCCCAAATATGGTATAGTCCCCTAGTATGGCACCTTATATCTTGTAAAGGAGAAGTCGTACTCTAGTAAGAACACCCTCAAACGATAATTTCTCAAGTTTACTCAACAGTGTGCATTGCGCCCGCAACATTCTATGGAGTTTAGTATGAGGGACCAAAAATAACAGTTATACTAAAATTTTCTACGATAAAAATCATTGATGAAAAGTTAATTTTTATTGAAATTTAAGATAATGTATACAAAGTATAAAGAAAGAAATTCGAAGAACAAAATGATTAAAAAATATCGATTTTTATACTTTTTGATTACAAGTAACAGTTATTACTATCCAAAAAATTGGATCCTCCTCGATAACTGTTATCGATGAAGACAAATTGTTTCGATTGCTCAAAGCAGTTATCGATGAGAGAAGTTTATTTCGATCGCTCATAACAGTTATCGATGATCGAATTTCTTTTCACTTGTTCGTAATAATTATTGATGAGAAAATTCATTTCGGTAGCTTATTTAATTATTAAGTGTCTACTCTTTTTCGGATGAAGCAAGGCTGTGAAATTCATTGAGAAGGTTTCGTACAACAGGACGCATCAACAGACCACAAGAACAACACAAAATCTGTTTGTTAACTGTCTTTGATAATTAATTGATTGTCTACCATTTGAAAGTTGTACTATAAGTTGTACTATATTGTTATGAGTAGACTGCGGATCTTTATGCAAAATAAAAAATGTCCGCATTGATTGCAGGACACAGGAGTCAAATAAAAATTGTATTCCTCTTTTAATTATCCTATTAAGCTGAAACAATTACATTGATGTCCTTAAATATGTTTAACATGTCCACTGCTTTAAATTGTACGTACCCATTTTTGCCATAAATGCATAAAATCCGCAGTATAGTTATGAGCGACCGAAATAAACTTTTCCCACCAATAACTGTTATGAGCGATCGAAATAAATTTCTCTCATTGATAACTGTTATAAGAGATCGAAATGAATTTCTCTCAACGATAACATTTACCAACAAGAGAAAAAATTTTCGATTACTTATAATCCTTATTTGTAACCAATACGATTTTAATCGATGAAATACTTGTTATTCCATGCCTTTTTTTCTTTTTGGTTATAACAGTTAGGGTCTCTGTTTAGTATCGCTCCACCGGCAGCTGTGTCTGCACGTGTTGAATATTTTTGTGGTTAAATTTTCGATAGTATCTGTTTCGAAGAAGATAAGTGATTTTGAAATGTTTGAACATATCTGTAGTTTCAGTTTATTTATATCAATGTTTGCCAACTGTTGGTTTGAGCTTAAATTCAATTTTCTTTGTCAGTAGCTAGTATTATCAGTCCACGTGGTGTTCCCAATATGGCATTACCAAGGGTTCCCTAATATGGGTACAGCTATTGACATTCTTGGTGTAGGTGCCGAATATGGCACTAGGTGTCATATTAGGGACTCATGGTGTACCATATTAAGAACCCCTTTCGCTGGAACCTGCAAACGACACACCACAAAACAAATATTTTTCCATGCTGTATTAATTTTTTAACAAACTTGATCCCAGAATCTCATAGAAAGGAAGTGTATCTACAACTTGTAATTTTTTGGTCGAAAAAGAGCATTCTAAAATAATCAAAAAATGACCTACAAAAAGTGGTTCATATTAGGGACTCAAAGTGTACCATATTAAGAACCCCTTTCGCTGGAACCTGTAAATATTAATTTTTGAACAAAAACCCCAGAATCTTATAGGAAGAAAATGCATCTAATACTGGTACTTGTTTGGTCAAAAAAAGCATTGTAACATAATCAAAAAATGACATTAAAAAGTAGTTCATATTTGGGCACTGTACCCTACTCTTGGACCATAATGCAACCCATACAGTGTGGTATTTGACCCGAAAAGTCGGAAAAACGCCAGAATCTTATAGGAAGAAAATGCATCTAATACTGGTAATTGTTTGGTTAAAAAAGAGCATTGTAACATAATAAAAAAATGACATTAAAAAGTAGTTCATATTTGGGCACTTTACCCTACTCTTGGACCATAATGCAACCCATACAGTGTGGTATTTGACCTGAAAAGTCGGCAAATATTGTAGGTCATAATTACACTGCGGATGTTATGCAATTTCTAATTTGTACACGCACATTTCAAGGAAATGGAAATGAAATGAAATGTTATTTTCAGTGGTAATAGCCTTTACATATCAGAAATGAATAAAAATCGTATTAAATTCTGTGGTATTATATATTCTAGCATTTTTGAGAATTTGTAGAAGCCACAAATGCATAAAGATCCGCAGTCTAGTCGTAATAGTAGTTGTTGAATTCGTGTTAACGTCAGCTATAACATTGTGGAATCAAAAATGCATTTTAACATATAAAAGATTCAGCGTTGGGCAAAAATTGTATTTAAATACAATTGTCTTTAAATTGCATTTAAGTACAAACTTCGAATAACGATAAAAGATACAAAATTTGTATTCGTTATTCGAAGGTTCGAATACAAAAGTATCTTTCATTCGACTTTTGTTTAAATAATTTTGTATTCGCCGAGAATGTATTCGATGAATAATAGTTACAAATTGTATTCTAAGCTTCGAATAACGAATAAAAGTTATGTATCTTTTATTCCAATCGGTGTTTAAATAATTTTAATGGTTTGTTAATGGTTTATTCGTTACGCCATATCGTAGTACAGAGATGGCGTTGTAGAGCCGAGGCTCTATTTGTCCAATTCAAGCCCGTCAATACATTTCAAGTGGTACAGAAGTATTTAAATACTGCTAAATACTGAAAATTCTATTTCTTGTTTCTTGCAATCCATGCAGACAATTTTTATTTTGCATGCAGATCCGCAGTTGGCTTATAATCATATATCCTGATCCACAAAAGCTTAAATATATCTTCCCTATATATTCCCTATCTGGGCATATGACACTGTAGCGAGTTCTGAAATAAAAGAGAAAATACGTCGGACCGCAAAGGGTCTAAGCTAAAGGCGAAGAAGCTCTAATCATCGTAGCTGAAGGAAACGACAAAGGGTTAAGCACCGCGAAAATTTCCCAGCTGGCAGAGAACGCTCGGAGATCATCCTCTGTCATCCTCAATAATTATCGAAATCAGCACGCGTCCTCCATCAGCAGGATCCCGGAGATGAAAGAACGAGCGAGGACGAGGACTGTCAGGTCTCCCTTGTCTCATTTCGACTTACTAGACACGGTTTATCGAGCAGCATTGTGTTACGTGGCGACCTAAGACAAGGTGTTTCGTTTCTCGCCCGTCTGACAAAGGGCAGCACCGGCACAACAAAGCCTATCCACGCAGCGGATCCCTGAAGACAACCGCGTGAAAGAGTGTAGTCGTGTCCTCCTCCCTTTTCCTTCTCTCTTCAGCGTCGATTTCTGTTCCTGGTCATCGCGGCACGGCGCGCGTAAAACCTTTTTCTCCGTGAGATGTCACTTATTAATTCTCCCATTCTCTCGAAGGCAGCAAAATGAATAGCGGGAGCTGACTGAAGTCCGGTGGACCCCGCCCCCCTACGAATCGGCCGCTGGCGGAATTCTTTCGGTGAGAAAAGACAGAAGGTGGACAGGAACGAGACGTATCCCGCAGGACAGCCGGTGGAAAGGTCAAAGGATCCACCGGCTACCTGAGTATCCTCTACCGTCAGGTAGACCCAGAACAGCGCACTCCTCTTCCAGGCCCGTTGCCTCTTTTCACCGGGGCCGCGCGACGATTAATAACGTTTTTTTTTCTCCTTCTTTTTCTTCGTCTTCTGAAAAGGGGTGAACCTGCCAGCACGAGGAAACACGAGGAAGCTGCCGTTTAAGGAAAACCACAAATTTCGAGCAGCCAACACACCAGCCACAGGAATAACTCTCGTTCGCTAGTGGACCCGCTCCCAGGACCCCCGCTGATCACTTTTGAAGAATTCCCCGATGGTACTCATCGTCTCTACGATGCACCTTCCTAGCTTTGATATATAGATTTTCGCAAGCTGACGTCATGGGGAATTGAAACTCGTAAATCCACCACGAGGAATGCGCTCGAGCTGGAATTTTTATATGGTACTGTCCATCAAGTTTAGTGGCCTTATATTACTACCGCATCGTCGCCGAGATGTTTACGATTGCGTTGATTGAACAATTTGTTTCTCTCGGGTCCGGCGATCGCGTTGTATTGTCACGCGTTTCTTCGTGTGTGTAACTTACGCTTCATGTGTGCTTTCACGTGAATAACTTTTATACGGGTTTTTGAACGCACTTTCTTTTTAAATGTTCCTTTTTATATCGATTGTATAATTGTTAATAAAAGATGTACTGATGCTCTCGGAACGCTGGTTCGATCTAATTTTACATCAAAGCAATTTTGCAAATTGAATTAAATTTTCGACGTTTCGATCTATGTTTAGATCATTTTCAAGAAAACTAATAAAAAACCTGTATTTGTTGTGTTTGTTTCGCCATCCATCATAAATGTTCTATGCACTTTCTTTTTATTTGGTTTTTCAGTTCGTTTATTGTTACTTTTATGCAGCTCTTAACACTTTTCTATTCTGTGGGAAAGGACATTTATTTAGTTCACCTTTGGTTCACTTTCATTTATTTTCTCGTGCGAAATGACTAATAGTCTGATTAATTTTGTAATTTTGCAAGAAATATTTACTTTGCACAGAGTAATTTTAATTGGGTCACACGGTTTTTCCTGCACAATTTAAATGTTAACTAGCGGGGTAGAATTGCAGGAACATTTGATAATTCTTTAACCCCTTGCCCTACAATATCGTGTCTGACTCGTGTTAAAGATTCTGAACAGAGTCTAATAAATATGTGTGTTATTAGTTTCCTTTGAACCCAAATGAAATTCTACTTTGGTTTTGTTAATGTACAGCTATCCGAAAATATATAGGCCTACAATAGGTATAAAGTTTTTCCTTTTTTAGGAAATTAAAAATCACAAAAAAAGTTTTAATCACTGAAATCGTAAAATAAATCGTGGGGCAAGGGGTTAATAAATGCTGATAACTGCAAATAAAATTGTAAAAGTGTAAAAGTCAAAGATTAGAATAGATTTAGAATTTATTTTCGCAGTTAAAGATTGTTATGTTGTTATTAACTAATATTTTTAGCAATACTTACTGCAATGACTTTACAATTGATACTAATTAGAATATACTAATTTGAAAAGCTTGAAATTTTTGTAAATCTTTAGCGAATGTTGTTGTTTCTATAAAGAATTGCACGAGTATCAACGTCGAATCAGCAAAAATATTACACGTAACGTAATCTGTTATTATTATACAAAGACTTTTATTAACCATAATGCAATAACTTTACGGGGTGGAATACCACGTGAATCTTTACGGGAACAGCTTCATTTAAATATTTCAATTTCTCATGCCAGCACGTGCTGAACAGGAAATAATGCCCACGGTAAACAAGCATAGTGAATTCAGGAATTATTTCATGTTAGGATAAAAGTATTATTATTATTATTTATTTATTTAATGCTTTAAACCAAGTATGGTTTATGTAGAAGAAAAGTATTCTTTTTCTAAATGTAAAATGATGAATCTTCATTTAATATTAGAAATAGCGTATTTTTTCCTAATGTACAGGTAACATTGATTTCACATTGCGAAAAAAATAGTTTGCTCTCAATATAAAATGAATGTTTATTCAATATTACAAACAGAATATTTTTTCCCTAATTGTTCAAGAAAGATTCTATATTTATCATGGAAAAATGTTTGTTCTCCAATATGGAAGACGTATATGTCTCGATTGCGAAGCTTCCAGATAAGTTGGTTCAATTGATTAATTTTTAATAATATTACCACGGTTCCTTGTTTCTCCTAACATTTGCATATCCTGTAAATGCATCGAGGTTCCCAGTACAGTTTTCAGAAATATTTCCTTTTCATGCAAGACGCGTTTACCTCAATTGCACGCATCTATTTAGGCACGTCTGCGTTTCCACGCGTTAAAGTCGCCGGTACCGCAGCGCGCATTGAAATCACCGACAAGCGGCGCGTCACAGCGCTTCCATTAGGATCCTGATTTTATTATACAAGAACTAACCACGTTATAAATTTTCATTCTTCGCCACGCGATACTTCTCCTCCTCGTAGACAGCGTCGCGTTCGATAAAGCTCACATGAAAATTTCATAATTCTCTATTAACGAACGCAGGTAAGCTGCGTCGTCACGCCCGTCCACGGATCATCAATATCAATCAAGTCATCAGGAAACGAGGCAGCACGAAACAATGCCACGATCCCAGCCGCTGTCAAGCTGAGCTGGCTAACATTTCAGATAAGTTGAAACGAAATTCTGCAAACTGAAATATTTCAGGATATTATTCCATTCAATATCAAAAACGTGAGTACAAGTTATTTAATATTTACACTGAGATTCGTACGTTAACCATTTCTATTATTAATTATTTAATCATATTATTTGATATTTATTCATTCTGTTTTTATCAATATAAACATAAATATAAATATGTAATTTTAACAAGTCAGTTTCGACTAAACTGTAGATTTGTTTGCAGTTATTACAGAAACAAATGGATATAATATAAAATTGTAAAGACACTTTTAAGAATTTGAGAATGTTATACATTATATTCGACACATTACATTTATTCAAAGAAGAAATACGAAACAGACGAAAAATTAAAATTTTCACGAGTCAAAATCATTAAAGAAAACTTTTATTTTGCATATAGATCGGCAGTCTACTAATGACCTAGATATTGATGCGACTCCCATAAACAAGCGCTATACAAGAATAAAATTAGTTTTCAACATGATGTGACAATCGAATAAATGAACAAAAATGATTTGCAATAATCCAAGTGAAAGAACTATTCTTCGTTTAACTGTGCAATCAAGTTTTGCAACGTCCACTATAGCCGGGGCTGCGAGAGCCACTAAATCTCCATAAACAAATTTTCTCGCGCAATTTCGCACAAAGGGGCACGCACGACGACGCGGCCGGTCGACCGGGCGAGATTTACGATATTATTCATTACTTATTTCGAGAAAGAATGGAGCAGAAGAAAACGAGGGAGAATAAGCTGAAATATATCTCTTTTGCCACTTTTGACGCGAGCCGACGCAGCCGAGTAGCAGCGAGTATAATCGAGAAGCAGGTAGTCGTATATCGGGCCCGGATGAATAATATTGCGGGTCCTGGTGATCGTGTCCGTGGAAAGATGCATATACGTTGAAGAACGAGGGAAGAGGAGGAAGATTGCTGGGAAGCGAGGGTGTCGCGACACCCCGCTGGGCGCTGATGGAGCCCTGGGTCCTAGGGGTCCCGGGTGCACGATTTCGGTAATTAGCTTTTTCGTTCAGTGCCAATTACGCCGCGACTGATTTACATAAGCCCGGGCCCTGGATCCCACTTGCCCGATAGCACCGAGTTCACTAATGAAGGCAACTTTCCTATTTGACGGATGTCTCCCGCATATTTGATAGCGCACGACCCACCTGGTCCCACGGGATTCTTCTTCAAAAAGGTACCTCGCAACTGAAATACTAGAGAATGAGTCGGTCATTTGAACAATAATTATAATAAGATTAAAATATGGGGGGAAATATCTATTTAAACATACCTCGAAACTTAAATAATACGAGAGAATAGGAGAGAATGAGGTTTAATCACTGAAACAATAATTATAACTAAATTACCGCTATTTGAACATCAAAATAATATTAACCGTTAGCAATCATGTAGAAACTCTGAGGATACCATTAAATTTTGCTATATCAGTCATGTAAAACAGGGACCATAACTGTTATAATCAAACAGAAAAAAGTCATAGAATAACAAGTATTTCATGGAATAAAATCGTATTGGTTACAAATAAAGATTATAAGTAGGGTTAGCAGAAATGTTTTATCCAAATATGGAAGAAGTAGTGAAAACTGCAATTATGTATTGTATATGAGATAGGCTCAAAATATAGGAGTTCAAGTAAAAGAGGCACACAGCACATTTTAAACTTTTTTATTCAAACAAAGATGAGTTTTTATTCAAATATGATATAGGAGATCAAGTTCAAATATAGAAGACTCATGATATCAAATATAGAAGACCTGGCAACTCTAATTATAAGTAACCGAAAATTTTTTCTCTTGTTGGTAAATATTATCTTTCAGAGAAATTTATTTCGATCACTTATAACAGTTATCAACGAGAGAAATTTATTTCAATCAGTCATAACTAGACTGCGGATCTTTATGCATTTATAGCAAAATTGAGTAGACGAAATTCAAAATTGTTGAAAAATTTTCAAAACTGGAGATGACAATATATCATTTCACCTCTCTTAAAATCATTAATGGAATAATTAACATTCTTACAATCGATACAGACAATTTTTATTCTGCATAAAGATCCGCAGTCTGCTCATAACAGTTATCAATGAGAGAAATTTATTTCGTTCGCTCATAACAGTTACCGATGAGAGGACTTTATTTTGATCGCTCATAACAGTTATTGATGAAGGAAATTTGTAATAGTTATTATTAAATAGTACAACTTTCAAATGGTAGACAATCAATTATTTCATGAATTTTTTATTCGTAAAATTAATTGTTACAATCAAAATTTAATGTAACAAATAAACAGATTTTGTGACGTTCTTATAGTCTGTTGATTCGTCTTGTTATTTGTAAAAAACCTTGTCAATGAATTTCACAAGATTGCTCCATCTGAAAAGGAGCAGACAACTCAATAATGAAACTAGAGGGCTATTGTTGCTCGCTCGCTTCGCTCGCTCGCGAGTAGGGTTGTTGTTGCTCGCTCGCTTCGCGAGCTCGCGGGCAGGACTGCTCTTGCGAGAATGTTAGTGGTATGCATGGCTAGTAAGGCCCACAGCTATTAATGTCTCATTTTGTGTGTGACTCTCCACGAGCCACACAAAGAACTTCCCGATTCGTTAGTTGCTGTATATTATTATTATTATTTATTAAGTGTACGTTTTGAGAAGATTATACGTTTTCAGGGAAATTCAATAGTTTTCTACTTATCAAAATGTTTGCTATATGGCTTCGCATTAAACCAATATCGTATGCTCATTGCTCGCTTGGTTCCTTGTTATAGCATACTAATATTGCAAAATAAATTGTCTTAATTAGTTTTTCGCAAACGATACAACTCATCATTATCCGGGTTTGCAGTATTGATCTTGGTATTCTTCGATACTATTAATTTAAATTTTCTCAAAATATATAAACCGCTCAATTTTGAAACTCTGCTCAGTGATACATACAACATTTGTAAAGTTCGTATTTCTGATGTTTTAAAATCCATACATACTTTCTCGTATGTTTGTCCCTGACTTTTATGAATCGCAATCGCTTCAGCAGGAACCACTGGAAATTGACTACGTGTAATTTGTTATTTTCCTTCACTCGAAATATTTACTTGATTCGATATTTTTTTATTATTGGTGTTAAATTTTGATTTATATTTGCATTTTTCATGTAATCACGATAACGAGTTCTTACTTTCACTCCTACCCTGGCCAATTGAAAATCTAACCACAATATAGACGGAATTTTAGTATTTTCTTGAAAAGTAATAAATTTTAATATTCCGCATGCTCCATTAACCAATTCGTCTTCAACGTCAATGTTATTAATTATCATATATTTTATATTAATTTTCAATTTAATCTCAGTTAACAATTCGTTTTGAACTCATTGTTTATTTAAAGATTGTAATATAAATGTTTTTGTACTTTCATCGATATTCTTTGAAAATGTATTCTCGGCGATGATTAACTCACTCTTGCATTGGAATAATTTTCGATTATTGTAAGCGGTTACATTAGCATTAGTTGCATAATTGGAAAAAACATTTTTTTTAATTAAAAAAAACAAGAAAAAATTTCTTTTTAATTTTATAAAAAATTTTTTTTTTAATTTTATAAAAAAAAAATTTTTTTTTAAATATGTCTAAATATATATATTTAGTTACGTTTACTTCTTCGGTGGATACGCCTTTCGTATAAATTGCAATGTTTAATCAACTCCTGTCGAAAAAAACTAAAAAACTACTTGACCAATATGGACCAAAATCTAATCAGCTCTAAGTTACAGCGAGGCACATCGATTGCATCATTCATCATTCCGATCGCGTTGTTACTTTTTCTGAAAACGTTAACGAAAAATTTGATACCATAGAAACGGACATACGTACACACACACACACACACACACACACACACACACACACACACACACACACACACACACACATACCGACATTTTGATAAAAATAGTCTAAAATGACTCCAATGACCATGAAACGTGAAGATCTGCTAAAAATTCGATTTTCGATTTTCGGGGTAATTACAATAACTTCCCTATAAAATCGGGAAGTTAATAAGCAACCAAAATGAATTTTCTCATAAATAATTATTATCAACAAGTGAAAAGAAATTCGATCATCGATAACTGTTATGAGTGATCCAAATATATTTCTTCATCGATAACTGTTATGAGCGATCAAAATAAATTGCCATCATTGATAACTGTTACGAGCGATCAAAATAAATTTCTCTCATTGATAACTGTTATGAGCGATCGAAATAAATTACTCTCATCGATAACTGTTATAAGCGATCAAAATAAATTGCCCTCATTGATAACTGTTATGAGCGATCAAAATAAATTTCTCTCATTGATAACTGTTATGAGCGATCAAAATAAATTTCTCTCATTGATAACTGTTATGAGCGATCAAAATAAATTTCTCTCATTGATAACTGTTATGAGCGATCAAAATAAATTTCTCTCATTGATAACTGTTATGAGCGATCGAAATAAATTACTCTCATCGATAACTGTTATGAGCGATCAAAATAAATTGCCCTCATTGATAACTGTTATGAGCGATCAAAATAAATTTCTCTCATTGATAACTGTTATGAGCGATCAAAATAAATTTCTCTCATTGATAACTGTTATGAGCGATCGAAATAAATTACTCTCATTGATAACTGTTATGAGCGATCCAAATAAATTACACTCATTGATATCTGTTATGAATAGACTGCGGATCTTTATGCAAAATAAAAAACGTTTGCATTCATTGCAAGACACAGGAGCCAAATAAAAATTTCATTCTTCTTTGGATTATCTTGTTAAGGTGAAACTAATACACTTAAATCTCACGCTTTAAGTCTTTTTAATACCTCCACTCTTTTAAAGTGTACGTACCCATTTTTGTTTTAAATGCATAAAATCCGCAGTCTAGTTATGAGCGATCGAAATGAACTTCTCTCTCATCGATAACTGTTATAAGCGAAATTAACTTTTCTCGTCGATAACTGCTTTGAGCAATCGAAACAGCTTTTTTTCATCGATAACAGTTATCGGAAATCCAATTTTTTGGACACTAATAATTGTTACTTGTAACCAAAAAGTATAAAAATCGATATTTTTTAATCATTTTGTTCTTCGAATTTCTTTCTTTATACTTTGTGTACATTATCTTAAATTCCAATAACAATCAACTTTTCATTAACGATTTTTATCGTAGAAAATTTTAGAATAACTGTTATTTTTTTGGACCCTGATGTAAAATAATTGTTACATTGTTGAATTATTTTATATCAAATAAAATACTAAACATTTGAGTATTGCACGAGTAAATCGCATCAATTTAATATGTATAAAATTTAAAAAATCATATATGTATTGGGTTGGCAAGAAAGTAATTTCGGTATTTTTAGATGAAATAAAATCCAATTTTTTTATCAAAGCAATGAACTTTAATCAATAAAATATTTTCCATTTTGTTGTATGATCTTTTGCCATCTTTCTGGTAGCTTCATAATTCCGCGCTCATAAAACTTTTGATCCTTTTCGGTGAAAAACTGATCCAAGTGCGATTTCAGATCATCATCATTAGTGAATGTTTTACCATTCAAAGAGTTTTGTAAACTTCGGAATAAATGATAATCTGATGGTGCAATGTCAGGGCTATATGGTAGATGTGACATCGCTTCCCAACCAAGCTCCAATAACTTTTCACGTGTTACCAAAGATGTGTGTGGCCTAGCGTTATCATGGTGGAACACGATTCCTTTGCGATTTGCCAATTCTGGCCGTTTTTCTTTGATTGCTATGTCCAGTTTTGCTAGTTGTCGACAATAAACATCTGAATTGATGGTTTGGTTCCTTGGGAGCAGCTCAAAATACACAATACCTTTGTAATCCCACCAAATTGACAACATGATCTTCTTTTGGTGCAATTCAGCTTTCGGTGTGGTTTGGGCTGGTTCATCACGCTTGGACCATGATCGTTTTCGAGTTGTGTTATTGTAAACAACCCATTTCTCATCACCGGTGATGATTCGCTTGAGAAAAGGGTCGATTTCATTTCGTTTGGGATGCATATCGCATATGTTGATGCGTTGCATTAAGTGAATTTCTTTCAACTCGTGTGGAACCCAAATATCGAACTTCTTAACGATTCCGAGACTTTTTAAACGATATTCTATGGTTGTATGCGAGACATTTAACCTGTCTGCAATCTCTCGGACAGTTATATGACGATCCGATTCAATAATGGCTTTCATTTGGTCATCATCAACTCCAGATGATCGACCAGAACGTTGGTCGTCTTTAAGTGAGAAATTTCCAGAACGGAATTTTTTAAACCAATTCTGGCACGTGCGTTCTGTTAAGCAATCTACACCGTAAACTTCGCATATATCTTTGTGAGCCTCGGCAGCTTTTTTACCTCTACGGAAATAAAAAAACAATATATGCCTATAATGTTCGTTTCTGCACTCCATGTTCAAATTGACACAGAACTAACAATTTTAATCAAAATTACGTGTAATTTGCTTCAAAAGTAACCTAAAAGATGCAGTTATGAAATGTCAGAAAGAAAACAAACGCAACGTTAACAGAAGCCAATCAAACAAAACATAACGCCATCAGTTAGTGAAAACCGAAATTACTTTCTTGCCAACCCAATAGAATGGAAACATTCTAGGTCAGAGGGAATGTTCAGTTTTCGTGTTAAAATATAACAAACTGTAATAAATAATAGCAATTTCAAATAATGTATTGTTCGCGGGCGTTAATTTATGCTCAATAAAAACTGAATAAAAACTATGATCACCGAGCTGTAACAACGAAACTTAGAAAACACGAAACCGTTCCAGTTCAGAAATTGAATATTAACAACACAATTTAGTAGGGCCGATTCCCGTGGACCACCGTAAAGGCGTTAACGTCAGTGTATTCGACATTTTTATGTAGAGGAGGAATGTAGAACAGAACGTTCGGCCAAGTTCTAGGACTAGTGTGAAGTCCGGGAGGATATTTTGGTCCGCGTAGCCGGAAGGAACGAAAAACGAGGAACAAAGATGTCGGTGCCCAGCCGGCGCGGCGTGAGTCAGGTGCTAAATAATTTCCGTCCCAAACCAAGAAAAGAGCAGCTCGATCCGCTATCTTCGATTCTTTCGAGGGCTATCTGCTCCGGCCACATGACGTGGATATAAGTTACGAGCGTTCGAATAATTACACGGTTCGGGTCCGAGGCGAGTCGCGGTTAGCGGAAGGCAAAAGACAATTTTACGCAGCGGGGCACCGTCGTCCCTGGGCGACCCGGTGGCAGCCTTCTTTTCTGGTAACTATTTACCCCACGAAATCGACAGCCACGAGGCCCGACTTCACGGAAACCTAACCAGTTGCCGATCGACTGCTTCCAATATACTGTATACCTGAAACATCACGTAACTCCGCCAGGCAACCGGTGCAGCTGATTTGCTCCCAGCTGAACGGAGGTCGGTGATCAATTATAGCCATTTTAAAAGCTGTTGCCAATTTAGAGATCGTTTACGGTGCTGTAATGTGATGTAATATGGGCACGAGCAATCTGTTTTGCGGACCTTTTCGCGCGTTAGCTGTCGTATTTTATTGAACACTTTGCACTTCACTGTTCTCTTTCACCCTTCCCGAGCAACGATAGATTGTCAGGTTTATGGTCGACGATAGATGACACCCCGGGTTTTTCTTACTCCACTTTTGTCAGTGTCGACAGAGTTAGAGCATAATTTTAATATGAAACAGAACCTATGCACACTTTTAAGATGCTGAATATGGGTAAGGGACTGTCGTATAGGTTAGGACAGTGCTTTTCTGCCACATTAAAGTACTGGAAACGCCAATGGCATGATTATCAACTCCAGTTCTGTTTATAAACAGAGTTTCTATAAGTACTAGAAGCAACCAGTCGTGTTCAATATAGCTTGCCAAGCTACGGCTAAAAATATATCCTACAAAATTTTATCGAGTTTCTTACAAATAAGGATATGGCACATCCTGTCACAACGAATTACACAGTCACAGGTCACAGGAAACGAAATGGTACTACGTTTTGTTACGTGTCCGAACATAGATTTCTTGGTTAAATTTTCCAAGTGTAAACAACGATTCTGGGTAAACAACGATTGTAAGTGGGAAATTGTTGTATTGTACTAATGCTATTCCATACCTGAGAATGATACATCGAGTATCATAAAACCCCAATTTAAACACCCTAATACCTTAATTGCTTTGTAGCGCGATCGACTGCCCAAGGGGGAACTCCCTAGTAGTGGGGATAAAAAAAGTCACATCATCCGCATACCCAAACGTCACATCAATTGTGCGGGAACACTGCATTTTATTTAATTCGTAATTTGTATCAAATCATGATCTAAGAAATGAATACTCAATAAACATTGAATATAGGGCGTTCTGATTTCGTTTTAACACTTACTTTTCAGGGTTTTGGGGTGCAAAATTCTTTTTTGCCGAAAACATTGTCTTCAGAAATTTGGCTATAACTTTTTATCCGTTAACGCTATCATTATACTTTCTAAAGCGAAAATGTAGCCGGCAATTATACCTTTCCAACAGTGTACATCTTTTAGCGTAATTCCCATCCTATGAAATTGTATAGTTAAGAAAACAATCTGTCTACACTGACAAAAGTGGAGGTACAGGTACAAGTATTAAATTTAATTGAATTTAAATTTGACGTTATCGAGTCTTTTATGAACCAAAAAAAAGTAACAAGAGATTCTGCATTAATGTTAAGCTGGAATAAAGAACGGTTGCGATAAAATGGAATTTAAATTTGACGTCATAGAATCTCTCATAAACCAAAACGAAGTAACAACAGATATTCTGTATTAAATTTGCTTTAAAATAAGGAAATCACATCGAATGTGTATTAACATCAAATTTTAGCAGATAAAGATTACGACGCAGTTTTAAATTAACTACCTCAGAACTTTTTATTCTGTTTTTCGGATAAACTAGGGAAAGAAAAAAATACGTTAAAGCGGCATTCGGGCACTTTCTTACTTGTTAGTCGATCATTAATTTCACGGGCAACTGGTCGAAAAAGTAAATTAAAGCGTGCGCTGTTCGCGTTAATTCCGGCTCGTTAATAACTCCCGAGCATTGCGTCATAAACTCCGGATTTTTACAAGATGCTCGCCGGCTCCGGTGCACGAGGACGTAATTGCTGAATCGTGAATGAATCCTGAGCGTTCCACGGCAGATTCACAAGATCATTACGGCCTTGCAAGACACCTTCATCGGGCCTCACGAGGATAAAGACGGCCCGCTGAAATTTCTACGCGACTTTTCATGCACCGTTCATCAGCCACGACGGAAATACCTCTCGTTGCCGCGAAGAACATGATGGCAACACGTGAACGTATATTCGTTGTATTTTCTACAAAAAGTAAAACGCGGATACACGCGCGGTATAAATTAGATAACGAATTACTTAACCCTGCTGCATCGCTGGATCTTTCTCGACTCAATCATATTTTACATTACACAGACAACTATTATTTTACGAAGTTTCAAATGTAAATCAGTTCTCTGTTTTAAATTGATTTTGTGTAATGACACTTCAGATCTGTTTGCAAAGGTTCAGTTCTAACAGTTATTTCCAGGGTCCAAAAATAACAGTTATTCTAAAATTTTCTATGATAGAAATCGTTAATATAAAGTTGATTATTATTGAAATTTAAGATTATGTACACAAAATATAATGAAAAAAATTCGAAGAACAAAATGATTAAAAAATATCGATTTTTATACTTATTGGTTACAAATAACTCGATAACTGTTATCGATGAAGAAAAACTGTTTCGATTGCTCAAAGCAGTTATCGATGAGGGAAGTTCATTTAGATCGCTCATAACAGTTATCAATGAGAGAAGTTCATTTCGATCACTTATAACAGTTATCAATAATACAAACTTATGTCAATCGCTCATAACAATTATCGATGAGAGAAATTTATTTGGATCGCTCATAACAGTTATCAATGATCGAATTTCTTTTCACTTCTTCATAATAATTACACTGTCCAACAAATTTCAACTTTTTTTATGTTACCTAATTACTATTGGGTCCTTCTTATAGAGTTTTTTGCGCTGATTCCGAATCTGTTTTTAATTTTTTTCCTATACGCACAGTTTTTGAGGAACATGGCTTTGAAAAAAAACATATTTTTCAACTTTAAACAAATATTGTGATGTTATTATAAAAGATATTGAATTGTTCTTTGCAGCAAACGATTGTGAGTGTTTAAACATGTTTAAACAATCATTAAAGGCGGAGAGACACCACTTTTGCACCAATTTTTGAGGATATTTTTCAATTTATCTCAAAAAATAAGGGTCCAGCGGAAAATCGAACTGTACCACTCGATAGAGCAGACTTTTATCTTGAGAAGCCACCCTGTCAAGTTTGGATCGTCGACGTTTTTTTCGAACCAGAAAGCAAAATATCTTCGCCCGACATGAGTTGCCGCCAGTGGCGCTCGGGACGAGATACGGCGCAGCGACGGGATACAGAGCAATGAACGACCGTTGTAATGGTGAGCGCCACTGGCGGTAACTCATGTCGGGCGAAGATATTTTGCTTTCTGATTCGAAAAAAACATCGACGTTTCAAACTTCAAAGCGGGGTTTCTCAAGATAAAAGTCTGCTCTATCGCATGGTATAGTTCGATTTTCCGCTGGACCCTTATTTTTTGAGATAAATTGAAAAATATCCTCAAAAATTGGTGCAAAAGTGGTGTCTCTCCGCCTTTAGTGATTATTTAAACATGTTTAAACAATCATAATGTATTAATTTTGCATATCGCTGTATTCGGGAAAGTCTACAGAATCTTTTTCTATAAAGAACAATTCAATATCTTTTATGATAACACTACAATATTTGTTTAAAGTTGAAAAATATGTTTTTTTTTCAAAGGCATGTTCCTCAAAAACTGTGCGTATAGGAAAAAAATTAAAAACAGATTCGGAATCAGCGCAAAAAACTCTATAGGAAGGACCGAACAGTAATTAGGGAACAAATTTGATGTTGGACAGTGTTATTGATGAGAAAATTCATTTTGGTTGTTTATTTAATTATTGAGTTGTCTAATCTATTTCGGATAAAGTAAGACTGTGAAATTCATTGAGAAAGTTTCCTACAACAAGACGAATCAACAGACAATAAGAATAACACAAAATCTGTTTGTTTGTCGCATTAAATTTTTATTGCAGCAATTAATTTTACGAATAAAAATGTATGAAATAATTGATTGTCTACCATTTGAAATTTGTACTATTTAATAATAACTATTACAAATTGCCTTCATCAACAATTGTTATGAGCGATCGAAATAAATTTCTCTTATCGCTAACTGTTATGGACGATCGAAATAAATCTTAATTCATGTTCATGTAAGTACAACTCATTTCATGTTCCATTAAATTTTGGCAGTATTATGCACTTTTTCGAAGAGGAAGCATAATTTAATATAATTTTATTGAATATTATATTTCAATTTCAGATTTATTTATTCTACACCTTTAGGAAATCTGTTTGTCTCAATTTTAACTTTTCCATACTAGAAATAAGAAAAGAAGTAAATTAGTTTTCATTCATACGAAGTTTATCGTATAAATACTACAAACAAGCTTGGTTTAAATACAAACTGAACAACCACTTAATAATCCCTAGACACTCTTTTAAAAAATGGTTATAAAAGAATGTTATAAAAAGAATGAGTGTGATAATAAAAATTTTATTCCCTCTGAAATAAATCTGACAGTAGCAATAATGAGTAAAACCAAGAAGTAGAATTGCAGCAGAACAATCACCGATGTATTTAATATCAAATTAGAAGCTATCGTTCAGAACTGCCGACAATGAAACAAAACTGGAAAAAAACCCAACGCGAGCCTACCGCAAAATAAAAGCCAGAAAATGCACAATAGAGTGTCTATTAAAATTTTATTCGGAGGGCCGGCGAACCGAAATTAATGTATTCGTGAAGCCATCAAAAAATTGCCATCAGATTCACAAGACCATTACGTCGTCGCGAAACAAGTTGATGAAGCTTCACGACCAGCTGAAACTTCCATCCAGGTTTTCAAGCAGCATTCGTCCGCCACGCTAGAAACACCTCTCGTTGGCGTCGGCCCGAAGAAAAGGTAATTACCGGTGAATTCCCGAGGTCTTCTAGGCTAGATGAGGCCATCAATGCACAGCGGGGAATCGCGACACCCTCGTCTGCCTTTCTACCTCGTCCTCGTGAGGGTAGCAGAGAACCCATATTACTCATCCATATTTCGCTATCGTTCTCCCTCCGTCTACAATGTCTCCCCCTTATCCAAGTCTCGTTGGTTTAAGGCCAATGGACACTGATTATGCGACCGCTGCGATCTTGCCTCGCTTTTTAGCTGGTTTACTATTATACGCTGTTGTTGCTATTATTACTAGACAGCGGATCATTATGAAAAATAAAGACCTTGTACCTGAGTTGCAACGAACTGAAGTGAAGTGGAAGTTTATTTTCTTTTTTAACAATTTACCTATCGGAAGCCTATTAATAAGATTTTCAATAACTGTGAGAAAGCAAAGAAATTTTCTTTTACATTGCAATCTTAAATGAAACTATTAGATGACGTTATTGAGGATGACTTGTTGGTTCACAATGAAAATTGCTGTTGCTATTGAAGGTTCTATTAAAAAGTGTTTAGCCATGTACCATAGATTTGTCAAAATTATGCAATAATCACCGGTCGGTAATGTGTTAATATGTTTAAAAGATTGAAAATAATGTGACAGTACTTTCAAATTTTTCTATGCATCATAGGGGTAAGAAGTGTCCAAGGAACCATGGGTCAAAACAATCTTTTTATTGTTTGAAATTATATCGCCCATTTTTGGGTGTCTAGTTATGACTGATTGCAAATTCATGTAATTATGATTATAGTCAGTGACTTTATAACTATTAGACTGCGGATCTTTATGCAAAAATGAAAATTATCTGCATCGATTGCAAAAAGTAGAAACTAAATTGAATATTATTTCTTCTCTTAATGATTTTAATAGAGCAGAAATCATATATTACCATCTTCAATTTTTTCAATTTTTCAACAACTTGGAATTTCATCCACTCAACTTTCATTTAAATGATCTTGTAAATCTTGTAAATCAGAGCAAGAACATGTTCAACTAACTACAAAGACATTTAAGGATTGTTGCTTGCAAGAGGATTTTTAAGATCCTTCAGATACAGGATAGTCATTGAAAATCACATTAATAGACTGCGAATCTTTATGCAAAATAGAAAATATTTGCATTGATTGCAAGACATAGGGACCAAATCAAAATTTCATTCTTCTTTAATGATCTTATTAAGGTGATAGTAATACACTGGTATCCTTAAATCTGTTTAATATGTCTACTGCTTTAAATTGTACGTGTCGGGTTTGTCATAAGTGCGTAAAATTCGCAGTCAACTGATTAATAAATGAAAATAATCATATTTATGTTACAACCCAATACGTTGATCTATCATATTAAAAAATGCGAACTCTTTCATTTAAATGATCTTGTAAATCTTGTAAATAAGAGCAAGAACATGTTCAACTAAATAAAAAGGCATTTAAGGATTGTTGCTTGGAAGAGGATTTTTAAGGTCCTTCAGATACAGGACAGTCATTGAAAATCTTATTAATAGACTTCCGGTCGGTAAAGTGATAATAAATCATGAAGGTAACGAGCGAGCCGAGAGATCAGAAATTATGTCGGATCTGAATGGTTCGTTTCGGTAAATATGCCCAGTGTGAATTGGCCTTTATATTGTATATGTATATCTCTGTAGTGATCCTTATGGTGGCCATAGTGAAGAGACTGAGTGCCGTCCTAATTCTTCTGCCGTCACGCGGTTTTATGATACCGACATAAAATTTGGATTCCAACGCGAGACACGAGCGAGCTCGCGGAGGATGATCGCCTCCTTAATTATATCGGCGGAGAGCCCTTCCTCGATATCGCTTGTAATTCAGCGAACATCGTCCCGAGGATTTATGGGGATCTCCTGCTAGACGATCTGTCCTTCTCCGTGTCCCGGCGGCCTCGTTTTTCGTCAAATTCGATGGATTTAAAAGGAGCCCGCCGAGAAATATATTTTCGGAGACGTTAATTATGGTTATTAGCCGAGACGTCCCGCAATGGTAAAACTGTACGCTTTCTAACGACTCCGAATATATCTTGACAGAATTTTGAAACCCAATTTCCATAGAAAGAATTCGAACTCGGTATTCTTAATTCGAACGTCCGATATTGCTGGAGAATTAAACTCGCCGTTGCATCCCTTTACAAACAATGGATCCAGAATGTTTTTGAACACGTTCGCGAGAAATTATCTATATTTAAATAGTAATCATTTCGTGAAAATAAATAGTAAAGGATTTTCGTAAAGATTGGGATTCGTTTTGTTTTTTAGCTGTAAAATTTCATAGGATGAGAATTACGCTAACAAATTTACACCACTGGAAAGGTATACTTGCCAGCTACATTTTCACTGCAGACAGTATAATGATAGCGTCAACGGGTAAAAAGTTATAGCCAATTTTCTCAAGACAATGTTTTTGGGAAAAGAAAATTTTGCCGTATAAGTTCCAAAAACTCTGTTCAGATACTTGGATCCACCTGTTGCTGATACAATTCAAAAACGTTTGTTTTAATTAACACTAAACCTACCGATCGCTGAAAGCGATTAAAATGTTTTTGCTTACAAAAATGACAAGGCTCTATTTATTTAGATCCTGTGCAATTTTTATAATATGTGCTTGGATAAGGAAATTTATCGAATCAATGTCGATGTAAGCAATTTCATAATTTCAATAATTGTGAACTGAAAAATATAAAACCGGTCATTTGACCGGCAGTGGTAAGTTTAGTGTTAAAGGAGAAGTATACGAATATGATTGTTCACGAATTGTTAACGAGAATAAACTGTAATATGAATACACAAAATGGTTTTGAGAAATTCTCAATTTCTTCTTTATCCTTTTAGTGGCGATTGATTTATAGATTTCTAATAATATTACAATTTTATCTTGTTAGAATCGATATTTTACTCTAATTTATAGATTTGTCCACAGTAAAATTTGGCTCAATATTTTTCGATTAATCGCTCGACACACGAATTAAATAAAAGTCGTTATGTGACCAGAATCCAAGGAGTTAAATTTAATGTATCAGCACTGAAAGGTTAAATCATAATTATATTATATTAAAGTTTGTGCAGAAACAGAATTGGATGTACACACCTTCAAAACGAAATTTTAAACAATTGTTTTCTGGTTGCTCATCCCTGGAACAACCCTTATTAAGACATTGGTGTACAAAAATGTGCAAGATAAGGCGTGAGAGAAGGGGAGGGGCCGAGGAAGGGTGGAGCGGGGTCATATTCACGGAGGTTATCGGGCTTCAAAGAGACAATTAATGTGCTGGGAACACAATGGCGGACGAATGGTCCATTGTCAGGACTGTGCGAGAAGAGAGTGTCCCTGCAGCGTCTTGGTCACTTCTTTTCGGTACTGCCGCCATCCACAAAGGTGCACCGAGTGAATTCGAGGTGAAGGAACAGGAGAAAAGGGGAACGCGTATCTATTGACCGAAGAATCATTCGAAAAGTGCCTTCATCTCGACCGGGGGTGGCCGAATGAATGGAGGCCTTGCTGGCAAACTTTAGACTATTTCGGGGAGAATGAGAATTAGATTGTGCATGATCTTACACCAAGACTGCGGATTTTATGCGTTTATGACAAAAAACGTATTGTTGTAATTTATAACACTAAAGGAACCGAAAGAATTAAAAACGTCAATATATTAGTTTTAATTTGTCAAGATCAGTCAAGAAAATATCAACCTGATTATTTTTGGAGATATTTTTTAAGTAGACTGCAGATTTTATGCGTTTATGACAAAAAACACGTTGTTGCAATTGATAATAGTAGAGAAATGAATAGAATTTAAAAACGACAATATATTGTTTTCAATTTATGAAGATCATCCAAGAAAAGACGACATTCTGGTTCTTGTAATTTTTATTTTGCATCAAGATCTGCAAAAAGTATTTAGAAATCATTTATGAACAAATAAACGCATGTGCCACAAGTATTGCCGAGGATAAATTGAGGAACAGATAATACAAGAATCTGCACTGCTTCTGATCGAAACATTATTTTAAATAATTCGAGGAGTCTTACTGATTGATTATCCTCGGACAGTCTGAAACCGTTGAATGATTTTAAACAGTGCGTTCAAGATTAGTGGGAAACATTGACTCAGAAAAGTATTAAACAATTAAATGAATCTGCTATCATTAGATGTACAGAGGGCGCAACAAAGTTCAACTCACTATCATTTTGTGCCGCAAAATTTTTGCAAAAATGTTATGATGTAAATCATCACATTGAACCCCTCTCATATCTCTTTAAAAAATTATTTTTCACATAAGTAGGTTAACACTTTCTGGTAAAGAATATGCATTAAGTGGTGCAATAAAAAAAATATATATTTCCAGTTTTAAAGAAGTGAATGACCTTCATATGTCCTCTGCGCGTTCACCTACAAAAAAGCTATTAATGTTAGAAGTTATGTAAAGCAACAATCATGTAAATCGAAATGGTAATATGTGGTGACCCACCCTGAATATTATGAAATAGTATCCTGAAATAGTAAATGCGAGTTGCATTGTGAAAACAAATTGTAATCGTGTAAATCTGAATGCGTGCTATGACTTTATCACAGAGTGTAAACAAAAGCAATTGTGGGCGGCGAGAAGGATCGAGGGGTTTCGCGATGTAAACCTAGTTTGATCCTGTAATTACACAAAACATCAAGTCGTGGCGCATCCTTAAGTGTCGTTTTCGAGTCACGGTCACGTATGAGTGCTCATTTAGGGGGGCCATTCATCCTCGAGACACTTCTCTTGTCCGGCGTCTCGGCTCTTACCGGCTGATACCTCTCTCCCTGTCTATCATTTTCCCTTTAGACTGGCGCGGTCTTATTCGAAATGGAACGAAACAAATTACTCGCGTTGTCGGGGACACGCGCTCTTTTCGAGAGCCGCGTGTCCCGTTCGTGTGTCCCTCGCTTTCTCTCCTCTCTCTCTTTAATTGTAACCGCCGCTTGGGCGGGCACCGCGAGCAGGGTGGGCGGCGGAGAGGGATCAAACATTTATTATTCGAAGGGATAAGTCCTTGTAAATATGTACAACCACGATAAAGAAGCAAAAAGCCGGGGACCATGGAATGTTAACCCTTTGAGCCCCTTTCCGTACTCTCCCGGCCGTTGTATCTTGCTCTCGGTCTCTTTGTATTTATGATTGCTTTGAGACCTGGACTTCTCCTCGAGGTCTATTTGTTATGGAACGCAATGAATGAATGACATATGGAAACGTTTTGTTTAAACGACCGGCATGATCGCCTCGTGATGATTGTATCTCGAGAAAAATGGCCGAGAAATTTTTCTCAGTTCTGAATAACCGGCAATTCTTAACCCTTAACACTCCCATTTATCCTATAGTAATTATTTCACGCGTAACTACATATTAATGCCTAGACTGTCGATTTTATGCATTCCTCACAAATATCTGTAGCTGCAATTTTAAACAGTAAAAACCAGTGACCAAAAATAACCGTTATTCTAAAATTTTCTACGATAAAAATCATTAATAAAAAATTGATTATTATTGAAATTTAAAATAATCTACACAAAATATAAAGAAAAAATTAGAACAACATGATAAAAAAATATCGATTTTTATGTTACGATACTTTTTGGTTACAAGTAACATTTATTAGTGTCCAAAAAATTGGATCCTCTTCGATAACTGTTATCGATGAAGAAAAACAGTTTCGATTAATCAAAGCAGTTATCGATGAGAAAAGTTCATTTCGCTTATAACAGTTATCGATGAGAGAGAAGTTCATTTCGATCGCTCATAACTAGACTGCGGATTTTATGCATTTATAACAAAAATGGGTACGTACAATTTAAAAGAGTGGAGGTATTAAAAAGATTTAAAGCGTGAAATTTAAGTGTATTAGTTTCACCTTAACAACATAATCCAAAGAAGAATGAAATTTTTATTTGGCTTCTGTGTCTTGCAATGAATACAAACGTTTTTTATTTTGCATAAAGATCCGCAAGTCTATTCATAACAGTTATCAATGAGAGTAAGTGATCAAAATGAATTTCTGTCAACGATAACATTTACCAACAAGATAAAAATTTTCGGTTACTTATAATCCTTATTTGTAACCAATACGATTTTAATTGGTGAAATACTTGTTATTTCATGACTTTTTTCTTTTTTGTTATAACAATTAGGGTCCCTGGTAAAAACATTAAAATGGTCGAAGACTATCAACACACTACTTTTGTCCTGTCAACAGTATTAAAGGAAGAAACAAATTTTTAGTTGGCTATGTTTTAATTGATGAAGAACATTTTAATTTTGGATTTGAATGAAATATTAATATTCCACTAAGTCTCAATTTACTACACATTTTTACATGTAGAGGTGAATATTAATTATAAATATAATTTAATTGGATCACTGCATTTTTAAAGTACGTGTTGGAAAATTCGATTTCAGAAGAGGGCCTTGTCGTTTTGAAGAGAGTTCGCCATTTTAAATTGCGTGATCAATTTTTGTCACTATTTTGAGTTGCAAGTTATTACCTCTGTATTCTTAAATAGTACTAAAGATATTAGGTCCATATTTGAATTTTTTTTTGAGCAAAAGGTAGATCCAATATAATTACAATTACAATTGTACAACTTGCAGTATAGTTTCTGCTGCAAAATCTATAACTCTAACATGAACATCCTCTATTGATTCTGACCCGTTAAATCTAGATTCGTAACTGCTATGGAGGGGTGGCCATAACCGCCCCTCATTTCGCACGGTCGTTTTCTAGAAAAATAATAAGACATTAGAATATTTCGCAACAGTTTGCGGGTTTCAGAGCCATTCTGGAGGCTGAACGAAAATTGAATTTCTCGAGTGTTCCACACGTAGCCATTCCCCATTACGTCCCCGAGAAAATATAAATCCCGGGTATTTCACATCGATAGCCGAGCTCCTTTCTTCGACTCGGCTCGAGACGCATCTAATAATTGGCTTCGTTGAAAACCGCACTCCGCGACGAATCCTTCCTGCCCCCCTATCCCCTATCCGCTATCTTTCTCCATCGCGTTTGGCAGAGAGACCGACCAAAGAGAGTCGAAGTTCTCTCGCGGACTCTTCTACTCTTTTTCTCTCTCTCCCTCTCTCTCTCTCTCTCATTGCCAGTCGTGGACTTGGCTCCCACCTTCCCGGTCCATTGAGCCGGCCACGTGAGAACTCGAGGGTACTTTTACGTTTCGCCATTCACGTGGACCACTATAACAGATTGTTTCTCGGAAAGGGTAAGTCGCCGGGGGTGGCGGGGAGCCGCCTCCTTCCGTAAGACGGTTGTGTATCTATCCACCCGACCGGCTAATGACGCGGTGAGAGCGTGGAGAATGATCGTAAAGGACCGAGAAGTGGTTCGTTTTGTCTCCACGCTGTCTCACAATTCCTTTCTTTCTCCCTCCTCTTTCCGCCCACCCTCTTCCATCTTTTCTTTCCTTCTTTCTTTCTTTCTTGCTTGATCCTTTTTATTTTCTCTTCTCTTTCGCGGAGGTGGCGCGCACACGTCTGCAGTCAATGCCGAAAAGATGGTGCATGTGCTGCCTTCAATTTTTTCGAGATACACGTCAGTTGTAACGAATGCGGTAATTCAAGCGGAGATTGTTGTTGAACATGTAAGAAATTAACGGAAGTTTTGTTGGTGAATTTGTGAGGAATTGAAGGATGTTTTGATGTTGAATTTTGAAGAAATTTAATGATCACCGTGGGTGATCGAATGATTAGGCATTGGTAAATGTATATTCACTGTTGACAAACATCAATAATACATATAATCCATAAATAAAAAATAATCAGAATTCAGCGTTGCAAGATTTTCATTGAACTGTCTGTTTCATTTGAACTCCTCACTGTAGAATCCGTCTTATTATTATCTAAATTAATTAGACTTTATTAGATAATAAGTATATTACACATATTTTTCTGCAAAGTAGGCACTAATGAAGAAAGTACATCGTACTTAGTAGCCTGGCCTAATCAATTTTGAAACACACTATACAACGCCTCAGTATCCCTGAAAGTAGAGTATCCCTCTCAGTATCCCTTAGAGGCAGCCCGCCACGCGCTGTATTTTCGACTGGGAGTGTATTCGCGATCATCAAAGACCCTAAACCGACAACAATTCGATCGACGAATATCATTCCGACAACGCCAGTGTTTGCTCTCTCATTGTTATGATGATAGGGAATTAATTACAATCGATTTTAATTTTCAACGCGGACAATGTGTTAATTCGATGGAACGGGGGAGGATTTCTATTCTATTTGTGGAAGAATCGTCACCGAGCAAGGATGAAGCAATGTCTGATTGGAGAATGTTTTTCCGTCATCTTTGACGATGGCGATGCTGGGAACGTATGGCGTCTTTGATGTTCAAGATTCACGGAAATATTTCAGATCCGGGTGGAAAGAGGAATAATTGAATAAGAATGATTTTTGGCGGCGGATGCTCCTTCAAAGGAGCTGTGAACGTGTATCTCATGTATTTCATTCAATGTCTACGATTTGAAATTCTCAGAACGAATCAATAATTAATTGCTCTGTCTCTTGAATAGGCACGATGTAACAAGGAAGAGTAAAAGTGCTTGGGTAAAATACGGAACTAGTTAAATTATTATAAGTTATTGGCAACCTCTATTTACTATTATGAATATTAGAGTTTATTTTTGAGGATTTTAAATAGTTTAATTTCATATGTCATTAAAAATCATATGTAATTCAATTTTAATTTAATCACGAACTTTCCAATTAAATTAAACTATATGTGTTACTATTTGTTTTGTAATGATCTAAAAATTTCCGGAATTATTATAAACCAATTACATATTAATTATTATAATCATTACACTGTTTATCGATTTCAATCAATATTGAATTTAGTCATTTAAAACAGTGAAAACATCAGAAGAATTTCAAAACACTGTTACATTATTTTCATCCTATGAAACATACCAAGTGGACAATTTTATTTTACTCGACATTTAGTATAGAGTAATTAATCACAGATTAACTTCACAATAAGCACACCACAAACTAAATATTAATCAATTCGAATAATGTATGTATAGGACACGAATGAAGTGGCAATGTTTAATAAATCTGTGAAAACAATATATTACATATACCCCTAATATTAAGAAAGAAAATAAAGTTCTGTGTCACTCCAGTTTGTTGCAATTTGGATAGAAAACTTTTATTTTGTTAAGGTTCAATAATGACACAAGCGCTATCACGTGAAATTTTGAAAGCTAGCAGAACTATCTTGAGAAAGCGTAATGGAAAAATGTTCCTGTACCTCGAAAACTGTGTGTTATATTGGGTTAGGGAAAAAGATTCTTCGTACCTTCCCGATAGATGGTCTTACCATGTCATAACTCTGTTAATATTAATCGAATCTGGCATTACTTGAGTGCGTCTGTGAAAGGTAATATATCATAGAGTAATTACTAGACTGCGGATCTTTATGCAAAATAAATAATGTTTACATTATTTACAAGGCACAGGTGCCAAATAGAAAATTGTTTCATCATGTAATCATCTTACTAAATTGAAACTAATACACTGATGTCCTTAAATCTTTTTAATATGACCACTGCTTTAAATTGTGCGTAGCCATTTTTATCATAAATGCATAAAATCCGCAGTCTAGTAATTACAAACAAGGATTTGTGATATTTAGTCAAAAGTTATTACGTCTTGAAAATGAGTGAAAATAAAGAACAAATTCGATACATATTGAAATTTTATTACAAAGAAGGAAAGAATGCGACTGAAACTGCTAAAGAAAGTGATATTTATGGACGTGATACAGTATCAGTACGTGTGGCACAAAGTTGGTTCAAACGTTTTGAATCTGGAAATTTTGATATCAAAGATACACCTCGTTCTGCTCGACCGGTCACTGAAAAAATCGATGAAATCATGCAAACAGTTGAGCAAGACCAGCACATTAGCAGTCGTGATATCGGCAAGGAACTAAACATCGACAACAAAACAGTTCTAAACCATTTACAGAAGGCGTGTGCAAAAAACAGCTCGATGTTTGGGTGCCGCAGTGAATTAACATTGAAAAAATTAAGAGAGCTTGGCTGGGAAGTTTTGATGCATCCACCGTATATGTAGTGTGAAGTTAACTTCAAAAGAGGCCTGTGAAAATCACGTATCGCAGTTTTTCGTCCAGAAATGACACACGTTCTACAGAGACGGGATTATGGTTTTACTAGTGGCAAAGGGTGGTCGATCAAAACGACATATACTGGATTTAATAAACTTCGTATAAAATATAGAAAAAACTTGATTCATTTCTGCATTAAAATACGAAGAGACTTCGTCCTCAACCCAATATCATTTCCACATGATGCTAGCTTGCTGCGTAAAGAAAATAGACGATCGAGCTGGTACACTTCGTGAACTCGATTGATCAACCTCGTTACGGTAGGAACCGACGATCGGCGTCGGATAAAATATGAAAAAAGAAAAAGAAATGAGCTGATCACGTCGCCCGTCTATAAAGGTCAATCACGTGGTGCTTAGCACCGTCGTGGAAGCTTCTTCGAAATCAAGCGGAATTCCTTGGAACCCGGCTTCGAAGCTGGGATACCCGTCGGGGGCCGTGTTGGTCGATTTCTGTTGTCATCGTAGCCCAGAGATGGACGTGAGAATGCGAATTCGTAGGCAAGGGGGCGTAAGAGGCCCGTCAGAAGGCCTTAGGCTGGCTCATTACCAGCAATTGTGGCCGAATGGCACCCTGCAGCGTGGTACACGGCTGCACCGGCACCAGCGACCTCGGCCACGGTCTGAACCTTCACCGGCATCGACCGCAAGCCTGAAGCCTGCCCCCGCCTGCCGCACGACAACGGAATTTAATTGCTCGATCAATCATTATTTTCGTGACTCCGCGATCGCCACCGTGATCCACCGTCCTTCGCGTGATTCGTCGCACATCGCTTTCACTCTGTTTTCAACGCCGTTTCCGCGCCCTCGCACGGAGCAGGAGCACGCTTTTCCTGGCCAAAATTCAATTTTTCCACTTTCAAATTTCAACAAAATTTTCTTCCTCTCGAATTAGAACCCTTTTATGCTTCGAAATTTAAAATAGTAGATCTTTCACAATACTGAAATGCTGAAGTGCTTCACAATGATCTTACACAATGCTGAAGTGCAAATTTGTGCTATATTTTCGTTCAATCATTATACGAAGAACATAAAGCTAAGTACAATGTAAACTTTGAGTAGAATTTTAAAAACATGCTTAGAAACACTAGCTTCTAGATCTGATTTTTCTGAAAGCTTAGACTTTCAACATGTACACATGTACATTTTTTTAACATATATTTTTTACTTCATAATATTCTAACTAGTTTCGAGACGAATCCAATGAGCTTTAATAATATAACATTAACTCTTTGCACTCCGAATCATTTTTCTTGTCAACAAATCCCTACAATTTTAAGTGTTTTATTTGAAATTTACTACAAAAGACAGTTCCTTGACTACACTTATTTTAAACAGTGTTACTTGCTAATTATCAGGGACCATAACTGTAATAACCAAAAAGAAACAAGTCATAGAATAACAAATATTTCATAAATATTTATAAGTAAACGAAATTTTTTCTCTTGTTCACTTATAACAGTTATTAATCAGAGAAGTTCATTTCAATCGCTCATAACAGTTATTAATGAAGGAAATTTGTAATAGTTATTATGAAATAGTACAACTTTCATTTGGTAGACAATCAATTATTTCATAAATTTTTTATTCGGAAAATTAATTGCTACAATCAAAATTTAATGTGACAAACAAACAGATTTTGTGTTGTTCTTATTGTCTGTTGATTCGTCTTGTAGGAAACTGTACTCAATGAATTTCACAGGCTTGCTCCATCCGAAAAAGAGTAGACCACTCAATAATTAAAAAGCAAACCAAAATGAATTTTCTCATCTATAATTATTATGAACACGTGAAAAGAATTTCGATTATCGATAACTGTTATGAGCGATCGAAATAAATGTCTCTCATCGATAACTGTTATGAACGATCGAAATAAATTTCTCTCATCGATAACTGCTATGAGCGATCGAAAAGAACTTCTCTGATCAATAACTGCTTTGAGCAACCGAAACATGTTTTCTTCATCGATAACAGTTATCGAGGATCCAATTTTTTGAACACTAATAACTGTTATTTGTAACCAAAAACTATAAAAATCGATATTTTTAATCATTTTGTTCTTCGAATTTTTTTCTTTATATTTTGTGTACATTATCTGAAATTTCACTAATAAACAACTTTTTATTCATGATTTGTATCGTAAAAAATTTTAAAATAACTGTTATTTTTTATTCCTAGTTAGTACAATGAGTTAAAAAAAAAATGTTCACTGGTATAACACGCACACAATCGATGTCAGTTCATACATTTCATAAATTAATACATTTTTGTTCCAATCATTATGTTTCTCCGTTTCATTCTCACATATTACGATTGGCCGACATTGTTTTCCACGTCTAATACACGGAATGTTTGACTAAAATTAAAATATATTTTTTTCAATTCCAAAAGCATGACCCTTCAAGTTATCCCGCGTTATGTTAATATCCCATAAGAGGCACAGCGGCCCGAACTCTATCCCGAAATTTATTTTCCAATTTTCCAAGACACCGGTCGTCGTAACTATAAGAGAAAAAAAATGGAATGATAGAACCAACGTCGCCTCCTCCCGCCCCGTTTCTCCGCCAGTAGAAAGTGGTAAAGGGGTGCGGATGCAGGTCGAGCAGGGGGTAATATTTTCATGGCGCTTAGCGGCAGGCTCGAGTCAGACGGCTCCCATCCGCGCAGCACGACACTTTATTTCCGAATGTATCGGCGGTCCCAGCAGTGCGCCGTGACATACAGACGCGCACACATGCTCGCCCTCTCCTGTACGCAGCTATATTTTCCTGAATATATGTAGCGCCTGTATATACATACATCGAAGATTAATCGAGTCAAAAGGCCGCGGTCGTTACAAAGTGTGCCGCCCGCCGCGACACAAAACCCATGCATTACCGGTCGAACGTTGTCGAAGGAAGACCGCGTTCATGTTCTAACGTTCATCTTGTCTCCGTCGATACACCCACGCTGCCCTCGTGCCTTAACAAACTCGAAAGGGGGACGTTGGCGCAGGGGGTTGCGTCGCGACGCGTCGCAAACGCGAAATCCGCTGTCTGTCTGTCTCTCTGTGTCCTCCTTGGCGGAACCTAGTGTATCTTCGACGGGGACTTCCACCAAAATGCTATACACTAGTGGAATTAATTCTGAACACTTTTAAATTTTTACGGAAATTTCGCAATTTCCTCAAATTATTTAATATAATCATTTATATTTTATATTCTAATCATTGTTTTCTAATTTTAGAGCGTCGCGTATATAAAAAAATTCAGTAAAAAGACCATTTACTACCATACTTCTCATACATATACAATAAAAATTACAATTTCAACACGTTTCGAGGTATTCGAAACCATTTTAGTCGCATGCTTATTTACCACAATGTCTATAAACTACTCTCATAGAAGAATTAAACCGAATCTATAGGCCATTCTATTAAGACAAATTGGAATTATTTTTCTTTTGCTTGTCCTGTAAAATTTCAATTTTTGCAGTTGTGTCATTATACTTCCGGAGCAGCGATATGTGAATACTAAAACCGATATCATAGCGAAATCAATACAATACCCAAATATATGGATACCGAAACCTATATAACGAAATCGTTACAGTACCAAAACATACGGACACCGAAATTGTTACACTGTCATTATAATACCCAAATATGTGAATAACGAAACCGATATAATACCGAAATCGTTACAGTACCAAAACATACGGACACCGAAATTGTTACACTGTCATTATAATACCCAAATAAGTGAATAACGAAAGCGATACAATACCAAAATCGTTACATTACCAAAATATATGAATACCGAAATATTTACACTACCATTAATACAGTACCCAAATATGTGAATAACGAAACCGATATACAGTGGGTGTAAAAAGTATTCGTACGCCCTTTAAAACAGAATAACTTTTGTATAATTGTACCAAACGACCTCTTTATAATCAATTAGAAGCATTGGCTTACGAAATGAAATGCAAAAAAGATTTTCCAAAAATTATAATTTACAAGGTCACATGCAAAAATAAAACAGACATTTTTTAAAACTTTTTGATTTGGGCCCTTCATGAAAATTTAAAATATATGTGTAGATCTATGTTAGTTACACACTTGCTTAAAATTTCATCGAAATCGGTTGACGCAGGGAAAAATGACACGGATCTGACGTAAACTGATCAAAAGTCGTGTAAAACTACGATTTTCACCAATTTTAACCGCTTGTAGCTCGTGTGTATGTTAAACGATTTGAATGAAATTTTCAGCATGTCTATAACTAAGAAAAGTGTATACAAATAAAAAAGTTTTAAAAAATGCCTTTTTTATTTTTGCATGTAACCTTGTAAATTATAATTTTTGGAAAATCTTTTTTGCATACCACTTCGTAAACCAATGCTTCCGATTGATTATAAAAAATCAGGTCATCTGGTTCAATTATAAAAACGTTATTCTGTTTGAAATGGCGTACGAATACTTTCTACACCCACTATATGTTCTAAGTTCAGACCCATGACCAGAAGATGGTGGTCCTATGGGGTTAGACTCGCGGCGTTTCCAACCCCTTGCTCCGGAAGAGCGACGCTGCTATTGTTTCTGGAAGGACGAGATCGGTATCGAATCCCACGTAACATATGTTTCAATAATTGCCGGGCACGTGATTCGTCATACGAAATGAAAACTGTCCGGCGAAAGGTGGGGATTCGAAGAAGGAATCGCAAGTTGCCGCGGGTCCGAATGAGTCCCACGCAGAGACGATGATTAAAATTGTAAATATCTACGGGGCCGACCCCCGGTGTTACGACCTTTGCGCACCTTCGGCACCCTACCGGCTCGCCCAATATATCAGCGGATATTAGATTATGGTAAGAGGTGAGCATTAACGAAGGTGGATTCGCGCACACCTCGTTTGTCGCTCTTAGACGCCGTTCACGTGCCATTTTTCACGCACCCGGGCCCCGTCTTCGTGCCGATCGCCGATTTCTCCCCGGGAGCTGCGAGAGTCTCGGGCTTTTTATCGGCTGTTAGTATCGGCCGATTATCGTTCCGTTGAATAATTGATCTAATATGAGCTCGCCGATCCGAACGGCGGAAAGACATTTGTTCTGGCTGCAAGAGGTGAGGAGGCTTCGATGAAAGCCGCTTTCGATGGACCCAACGTCATGTGCTCAAACTCTTATACAAGTCGGCAGAAAATTAATAACTTCTATACTAATCCGTTTTTTATCTAAGACACCTAATACCTTTTCAAGGACTATGGTACGTCAATTGATTAAATGGAATGTCTACTATTTTTTTACAAATCCGGATAAATTTTGAATAAGAATATTAAACCTTCCATTTAAAAGAAATTGAAAGTGACCCTCATATCAAAATAAATCAATTATAAATACAATTTTAATACTTAAAATTATACAATTTAATACTAAGTGAAATAAAAGTAAGGTGGAGTGGGGTAAGTGCGTCAACGGGGCAAGTGTGTTAATTGGTTATTTTTATTATAATAAGAACGAAATTTCTCTAGCTTGAATTTATTAATGTAGTATAAGTTAGTGTGAACTATTCTACATAGATGTCGCGCAAGAATAAAGGTGTTTTCCTCGCTTAAAACAACCAATGCCAAACAGTCACGTGCGAGGTACACGTACAACTTTGAGGTTACCCTGAACGTGCAACAGTTTACAAGTTATTAACACATTCTGTGTTGTTATTTTAGTAAAGTACAACAAATATTGATGTAGATTTACATTAAATAAACCGTTTTTATTGTATTTTATACACGGGGCAAGTCCGTACTATCACGATGGGGTAAGCCCGTACTCTATGGATAACTATAAAACTGAACAATATTTTTAATGCAATAAAAAGCATTTTGTAGCAGACTTGATAATAATACTTTTCTTGCCCCGTAGCACTTGAAACAAGGTTTTAAAGCATTTTTAACTCTCAGAGACGGACTTGCCCCATTTTCGGGGCAAGTGCGTCCTAGTTGACACTTTATACAATATCCTATCAAAATGATAATTTTCAAGCAAAATTAGAATCCTACATAATACTAATTCATCAGTAATAACTGTGGTAAGAGTTAGATACCAAAGAGCGTTAAGTTTTTACATACCAGACTGACAATACATCAGTTGAAAGTTCAACTTTGCAAAAACTAGGGCGCACTTACCCCACTCCAGCTTATACAATTCATATTTTCTACGAATTTTAGTTATTGCAGCTTCCTTCGTTTCGTTTTATATAGAATACATTTTATTACACTTTTGTACCAGCATAACTATTAAATAAACTGAAAGATTGTATGAATATTAGCTATATCTAAAATTTCTATTCATTTACTTGTTTTTGTACCTACTGTATAATTTACTCTGTTCTAATTAGGTACTTCCGTATTATACTAATTAAATAAACTGAAAAATTTTGAAGTATCCACATAATTTGTTGCCGTTTCAATTACACCGTGTTTTATTTTTGTAAAAATTATAAAACCCGTTTGGAAAGCTCGATTTTCATGTAACATCTCCACTTAATGGTGAACTGTTAATTGGAATACGAAATTGCATTCAAGCTTGTAAATATTTATACACCTCGTTTACGCTTTGATCATTTCTGTTAGAACAAGAGGCCTAATTAGAAGACAGATAAGAATTTATCGATCGGAATTTAAATTTCGATCGTTGGTACTGTCGATCACGGGAATCTGTGTAGTACCGGTGGTCGGATAGAGTAGCGACAACACGTGGGTATGCGTAATTAAACGGGGAGAGGCCTGATAACTTGACGTGGCGCCGGTTTAACGCGTTAATTATCTCGTTCTTGCGAGTACAGTCCAGTTAATGAGGCTTTCGCTTGTAACTTGCCTCCTACGTGCCCAGCACGCGCGCTCATCCTGGTGAATTTGCTTTTATCGTTCGTTTATCCGGCTCCATAGCCCGATCCCGTATTCGTAATATTATTTACGGTCCTGTAAATTCGAAACAGGCGCTCACGGTTTTCCACGATGCATAGTGCGCTGACAATGGGCAGGAATAAATAAATCAATCTTCATGTTGGTATTTAAAAGCCCCATAGAAGTACTCCTAAATATTAAAACCAATAAAGAAACGTTAGCTATGCGTGGATACTTCACCCGCAAGTGAAAAGCTTCTATTAAAATTCGTTTAACAATTCTGCAAGTGTCTCATAAAAGTAAAACCTGTTCGTTTCTCAGGTGTCTCATAAAAGTAAAACCGGTTTTAAAAAAATAAAAACACGAAAATTCTTTCCAATCTCGTACTTTCTGTTTAGCGGCACAGCTTTCATTCAATGTTCGGGTAAACTTTATTTTATCGGACTCAAAATTTGTGCCTTTCTCCTAAAAATTACGATGTATTTGGTATTTAATCCAGTAGATTTGTACCCGGGACGGCTGCAGATCGAAGTTTCGATCCTGTAGGATCAATGGTTCAGGAGTTATGCTTGCTTGAAGTTGAGCAATCTACAGTGCTTTTGACAGATAAGGGCGCCGCCATATTGATTTGTCCCCGACCTAATCACCAACCAACTACCACCTAGCGGCTCTGCTTGGTAAGCGGCGCGTGACACTACAAACCAATATGGCTGCGCTCTTACCTGTCAAAAACACTGAAAAATGCTCAAACTTTAAGCAATCATAACTCCTGAACCATTGATCCTACAGGATCGAAACTTCAAACACATCATAATTTATAAGAGAAAGGCATAAATTTTGAGTCCGGTAAAGTAAAGAGCAGCCCAATGTTCAATAACTTGGCCAAAAAAGTCGTACAGGGACCATCGAGCGGTCATTTTAATGGCGAACACTCGAATCTTGAAATCTATGCTAGCTTCGTTGATTAAAAAAATTTTTTAACGTCTATACGAATATTCCAAACCAAACTCGTCAAACTATAATTGGACTACGGATCTTTACGCATTCAAGTCTTATGAAAATTTTAGAAAATGCTAGAATACGAAGTTTGATGGAATTCAGTACCATTTTTATTTATTTTTGATCTACTCCTTTAATTTTGCTGGCCAGTTTACTTTTTGCCCATTGTTCGGATCGTCTTATCCCCTTCTTGAACGGCAAACCTACAGGGGATTAAGATAGCTGATAGGACCATGGGTTTCTAGGCTAATGGCGAATCGAATTGTTCACGAATATTCGTGTTTCTCCTCCGGACAATCGTTATACTACGAACACCAGACGAATACTAAAAAATTGTTTAACCACTTGCCTCATGATTTATTCTGCAGCTACAGTGATTAGAGCCTCTTTGTAGTTCATAATTTTCTATGCAGGAAGGAAAACTGACGTTTATTGCATGTCTATATTTTATCTAGTGCCTGATATCGATAACAACAATATAGTTTATACAATAAAATAAATATTGTCTGTAAATACTGTACCAGTAATATTAATTTAATTTAATATCTCTTCTATCCTGTGTTATACCTATCTATTTTCACCATAAATACATACAATTAACAGGTGGTGTTCAAAACATTTATGGGACTGATTCAATATTATAAAAAAATTGCGGATTTTCATCCAAAATAGAAATTGTCTACAGTTATTGTAAAAGACATTTATTTATTTTTTAATAATAATGCTAAAAAGCTGAAATTTTTACCATTTTTACCATTTTGCATTTGGTCCAACCATTTTCGACGTAAATGCATAAAAATTCTGTGAAGACATTGGAAGAATTTAATAATATTTTTTTTATTAGGAAATCTCCAATTTAAGGGGGATCTATACCCTCGGATTGTAACTAGAAAAGAACTAGAATCTTAATAGATTTTGGGTCTAAACATGGGTTTACGAGCATCGATTTTTTGTGCTTATTTGAGCCGATTTATGGCTGGGTGAGTGCTCATTCTATAGAGGAAGGTTAAATACCGCGCGCTCTGCTATTGATTTAACGAGATTATGTTTATATCTAATAATATGAGTACCCAAAGTAGAGAAAAAATCTAGAAAAATAACCGCAGATTTCAATGTATTTTTCTGTCTCAAAGATACTTTTTTGACTGATGTGATGAGCAGAGCGCGCCGTGATGAACCTTCCTCTATCAAATGAACTATTGTGCAGCTCAAAATATGCTCGTATAAGGACAAAAAATCGATGCGCGTGATTTCATTCGCATAGCAGAGATTTCCCCATATTACGTTCATGAAGACACAGAGGTTATCTCTGATGTAGAGCCAATCTAGAGCCAATTTCATTTCAATTAGTTTAGACGAGATGGTGCCTAGTCAGAAGGACTGTCAATCAGTGCTGCGATATTGTGCAACATTTCAGTGTTGCACTGCTATCAATGTGGAATCATAGCAAAACTGACACAGACGAGGTACATATTCTCATCGGTGGCACTAATATTAGTGCGACCTGTCCTGTATAGCGGCATTCGCGACGATCTGAATAGAATATGAAAATAGCAAGCAACTCCATCTCGTGTTCATTATGCAGTTGCGTGTTTATCAATGTTACCAAACTTTTTTTCTGCACAGAGGTTGATAACACTGATAAATACCCCAAAATCTGAGGGTATAGATCCCCCTTAAGAATATTATTGTATCATTTCCGACTTATTGAAATCATTAAACGAAGAAGTACGCTCTTACCTGTCTTCTGTTTCTGGCAATTGACTACAAAAATATTCATTTTGCATAAAAATCCGCGGCCAAATAATGATCAACTGTGGCCGATCTAATTGCAAATAAAGTTATTTGGGAAACAAAGAATAGTATCTGTGGATAAAACAATTATCAAGTACACTGTGTAAAGGTCGATCGATATTTCACGTTGCTCGACAAAGTCCAAGATAGCGGAGAGGCAGTTTAATTAATCCGATCGCCCTACAATGTCGCGCTATCAATTACAAGATACCCGTGATTCCCCGCGCCAGGAAACACTCGGTTTAGGAACGCGCGTTCAATCATGAGGAGAGAAAAAAGAAAACGAAGAGGAGGCCGATAAACGAGTAACCGCGAAGTAACTCAATCGGCTACAAGCCGATTACCAGGTTGTCTGATCACTCGGTCCGATCTGCGAGATCTATGCGAGCATTCTATCCACGATCATTTACACGAAGCGCTTACACCGCTTCACCGATTTTTCTTGCAGTAATTCCGTAACTGTCGTACCGTTTATTTCAATTTAATGGGAATTTTAGCGTTCAAATGAAATTATAGGCTTTTACAATTATGTAATATTGTGTATATAAAATAATTAACTGTAAAATTGATTTTGCTTGCGATCATTCTCAGCTGCATTTATCAAATTTTTTATACGTGCTTTTGAAGATATTTCTTGCAGACAAATTAATCTTTTGTTCTCAATGTAACATTTTATTCGTTAAAAGTGGTCAGACATTGATTAGTTGCATGGAGATTTTAATAAACTCCGCCGTCGGAGAGTCAATATAATTAACAAACAAAGTAGTTGTACTTTCATTATTTTAGAATAACTGTATTCTGATAAAAATATGTTTGAAGTCACGCGTGAATTGGTATATTAATTCAAACCTTTGTTTTCATAATACATATGCAATTGATTGATGCTATTAATCAATTATTCTAATTAAAAAGCACTTGGCAGTATTTAGGAGTAGAAACTATGCTATTTTTAGTTCACTTTATCTGCCGACACTGTTCCAGTCAGACATGACACGACTACTTAACATTCCCACGCCAACCTGTAACGTTAAACGTAAATAAATTTTCCAAATAACCCCATTCCCACAAGCTACATCGTCCATAAACAATTTTACTATCGTGTTGACTGATAAAATGTCACATTAACCTATTAAATATACCATTTATTTTCTATTTTCTAACCAAAAGCGATATGCATTGTTGTTCTCGGTACCAGGCAGTTTTGAAACATGTTTTGAAATGGGACTTTCTTATCAAATCGTTTAACCATCGTACGTTCCTCAAAACTAGTTGCATATAAAAGTCTAGAATAATATTACACTTATTTTTATTTTACACTTTAAAACAACAAGTTACGTTTCGTTTATAGCATCACACTTTAAAGAAGTACATCTCGCGACACAAACAGAAAGAGATGAATTGTTTTACAGTATGTAAGAATAGTAAATTGATGAATTTTCACCCTGAGGAACGTATGAAGGTTAAAATAAAGATTTAGGACCTTTTTCTTAAAATATACAACATTTCATGAAAAACACGTCCTTATTTTGTACACTCTGTTAGTACATAGAAAACATGGCGGACACTGCTTACAAAATGGGGGATGAAAAGGGAGGATATCACAACTAATTGTGAGATCTTTTGAAATGGAAGAACAATAAAACTCTTGAACTTTATATCAATGATTATGGAGTACTGCGAGACAAAAAAACTCAAACTTATAGTTAACTATAATTATACTTATAACTTATACTTGTAACTATAAGTTAACTATAATCTGTGACTGTTGCCAAGGTATCCAAGGTGTATTATAACAAAATACATACGGACAGTACCTCGCAGATTGTAAAATCGACTACACTTATTGTAATTCTAGTTTAATAAATTATATTTTATAAAACTCTACGGAAATGAAGAACGGGAATCACAAAAAAATTCAGTTTCTACCGGGGTTGTCAACCGTCCCGGAATTGAAACTGTATTATTATTAATAACAACAATTTCTCAGCGGAGAATATTGTGAAATTACATATGTATATTTCAGTTTTGAGCAATGTGTCCCGGAATTGTGTCAGTAAAAGTTGGCAAGCCTAACCGTAATGAGGTGAAGAAACTTAAAATTCATTGACAGTTGATAACAATGCTTTTATCACTAAATCTATTTCGACAAAAGTCGCGTTTGTTTAATGCTACTGTTCAAAACCGAATATTTCATACGCGACAACCTAATAATTCGCGAGTACACAGATCGTGGAGTCGAAAATCTTAGACTCCGATTTATATAATAAGATTGCGAGAGAGTTCGATCAAGTGTCCAGAAAATGTTTGGTTAAACAGAGGTCTACCGTATTTTTCTACGAACTATAAAAACGATCTGAGGAAGAAGTACAGAGAGTGGCAGCGAGGGCCTTGTGGGGGTCCCCATCGTGGAGCACCCGCGCCGCCAAAGAAGACGCTCACAGATATTCCCAAGAGCAAAAGCCTGCAACCGAGGTCACTCCTCCTCGTGGGAGGGCCCCCAGGCGCCGCGTAGCCTCCCCCGTCGGCTTCACCCAGCAACGAAAAACAAGACTTTATGGAGCTACATCGCAGAGTGTACGCGCGAGGCACGGTTGCTCCGGCCCAGGGCCGGCCGAAGGCCAACCAAACCGTGAATGCCTGCAAGACCGCTCGAAAAATCTTTTGAATAATTGTCCGAGTTACTCCGTTCGGTCAATTCCCAGGCTGAATTGATGAAACGGGTCGCGCGGCCGCGTTTCCGCAACGCCGAGGCGTGGCTCCGCTCGGAAATTAACCGCTCTCTTCTCTTCCACGCCTGATAGCGGCCGGATCGCTTCTCCGAAGAATTCCTTCGATAGCGGTGTTTGTTCCTAGATTAGACCGGAGCTAAAAGTCCCGATTTTGAAGAAACACATAAAATGACGTTGAAATTGTACAAATATTCTCATCCTTAACGATTAATTTATTGATAAACTCATTATATTTTTAAATTCTAACCTTCAAATTAACACTTTACATACAGGAAGCCTATTAATAGGATTTTCAATAATTGTGCTGTACCAAAAGAAAGCATAGAAACTTTCTATTACATTGTAATATTAAACTATTAGATGACGTTATTGAGGGTGACTTTTTAGTTCACAATGAAAATTGCTGTTGCTATTGAAGGTTCCATGAAAAAGTTTTTAGCCGTGTACCATAGATTTTTCAAAATTATGCAATAATCACCGGTCGGTAATGTGTTAAAATATTATTAAGTGGCCTAAGCCCATTTTCGACAAAAATCAAGCTAGCAATTTCAATATTTACATTTCTACGTTATCTTTTCATTCTGAAGCAAATTGTAACTAATATATTTGAAATCACAAAGATTTTGCAAAAAGGAAATTAACTGGTTAATAGAATGATACAAATTTTTATTTTGAAAATGGCCTAAGTCTATTTGTCAGTTCTTTGATAGACCGTAAATTCTTAGTATCAGGACATTCGTTTTCACCGAATGACAGAGATTTTGGCGTCGTAGAAATGTCATTAAAGAAAAATAATTTACTGTTTGTCCCCCAAGATTATTATAATGTTATCAAGAAGTGTCGGAAAGGTAATAACTTTATTTTAAATGAATGAAACAAAAGGATTTCATATCATCAAGATTTTTGGAGGATGCAATTTTTGAAAGGGTAAAGAATTCTGACGGGGAAACAATAAATTGGTTAAAAATATGCTGGATACGTTTTTTGAGAAATGAACCATATAAAATTTTCTATGAGATATCAATGGATGAAAATGCAGAGTTTAAAATACTGAATTTATTACCACGTCGGGGTAGACCAAGAAAATTCGAAAATATTGTATTGACACCACTTTATAAAAATATAAGACAAATTACAACGGCGAAATACAAGATGTATGATGGACTTTCTACGATATATACCACAGGAGCAACATGACTTCTTCAAATCCTTCCCGCATACACAAAATGTAAATGAGGAGTAAATTATTATGTAATCTATGTAGTTAGAAGATTTTCTGAATTGCATAAATGGTGTTTTTCAAGTTTTGTAATAAAATATAAAATAAATTGAATATTGTTTTTTCAATTTGAAGCATTTTAAATTATATCGAATGGTCTTGGGCTGTTTCAAATTTTATGACAAATCTAGTTGTTAATTTTGAAAGTGGTTTAAGTCCATTCTTGGGAAGAAGACACATATTATTCACTTAATAATTGCTATTATTTTAATAGGAATTGTAAATTTAACTCTCTTAGATACGATTAAGGAGTGTGATACATTGGTATCCTATACGTATATTTCTAATTTCATTTAAATGCAAACTCTTAAATATCTCAATTTAAACTTAAATGAACTTAGGCCACTTTCAAAATAAACGGCTCAATTTTTCATTTATTTGTCGTTGTACTCGAATAGTTGACTAAAGGTCTAGTTTGAATATTCAGCGAATACGCGTGCCGTTAAATAGGAATCGGCTGATGCGTCTGTTCATGACCTACCGATTCTACTTGCTGTAAATACTAGAGCACACAACCTCGACGGATTTTCAAATCCATTTATCTCGAAAAATTCATTGTTGTACCGCGATTTCGGGAAGACGCTGTGTATAAACAAACTAATTTACAGGAGTTTGTACAACCACAATGAAGGCACGTGTGTGATTCTATGGACAATTGAGCACCTGAAGATGTAATCAACATATACCTTCTAATATTGGGTTAGTAAATTATTAGAGCGACAGTGTGGAAAATGCATTTGCAACGTGGCAGATAATGTTGTCTACAGTTCCCAAATATTCTCCATTTGTAAAGGAGAATATTTTTATACCACTATTATAACAAGTACAAATTACTTTTTCTTCAGACCTAACCCAGACATGTAATTGTAATGAGAGATGGTACTGAAGCAACCTACTGTTATTAAAAAATAACAGTTACTAGAAAATATAACTGTTATTAAAAAATAAAAAATATAGGAAGAGTAGAACATCTCTCTTCATTAATAAAGAAAATAATAAACGAAAAACGAATTTTATTTCAAGAAAATTCAACATTTCTGGGAGAAATTATTATTTTCTTTATTATTCGAGAGAGATTTTCTACTCTTTCTATGTTTTTTAATAACAGTGATATAGTAGGTTGCTTCAGCACCATCTCATATTACTAGATTGCGGATCTTTATGCAAAATAAAAATTGTCTGTATCGATTGCAAGAAATAGAAACCAAATTGAATGTTATTTCTTCCCTTAATGATTTTAATAGAGAAGAAATCATATATTGACATCTTCAATTTTTTAAATTTTCCAACCATTTTGAATTTCATCTACTCAATTTTGCTATAAATGCATAAAAATCCGCAGTCTAGTTATTACAATTACATGTATGGGTTAAGCCTAAAGAAAAAGTAATTTGTACCTGTTATAATAGTAATATAAAAATATTCTCCGTTACAAATCGAGAATATTTGGCAACTGTAGACAACATTATTTACAACTATATGTATTCATATACCAAACCAGCAATAGTAAATTAAAATTATATTCATATTCCGGCGAATACTTTTCAGTAGTACAAGACATCAAAACCCTGAACATCTCGTCTTAATTTCGACGTTTTTTACACGGTAACTTACTATCGTCTCGAGTTTATTACTCTTTAATATCAGAGCGATACTTCAGGTCCCGTTACAAACGAAAAGTACGTTGAAACCCGGAAGACGAGTTTTTGTGAAAATATGAAATCAGAAGAATCCAGCCGAGGATTCGGGATCCGTGCGATTGCTGGCGCCGAAAGTTGCGCGAACAGGTTCGTTTGTACTGATTTGCCGTCATTAAGTAAGTTCTTTCGGAGCAACCGGAGCATCAATTCCCGCGGCAATTTGAAGTAGGCCGGCGAATCCATTAGGAGAAGTTCTCGGAGGCGAAAGGGGCGTTAAACGGTACGACGTCGTCGAGGGATCGTATCTTCGTGTTAACGACACGGCTTCTTCTTCTTCCATCGAAACGGAAGGGTGGTCGTGGCGCGGAACAAGTGGTTAAATATACGGTTCTCCGGCTTTCCCGCGGGATACGGCGCGTCTCTCTCCCTGCATTCGTTTTGACACGTCGAAAGAATTGTATACATCTGGAGAAGTCTTGTTGTCATTATGCACGTCTTGTTGTCATTATGCACGTCTTGTTGCCATTGTGCACGTCTTGTTGTCATTGTGCAGGTCTTGTTGTCATTGTGCAGGTCTTGTTGTCATTGTGCAGGTCTTGTTGTCATTGTGCAGGTTTTGTTGTCATTGTGCAGGTCTTGTTGTCATTGTGCAGGTTTTGTTGTCATTGTGCAGGTCTTGTTGTCATTGTGCAGGTCTTGTTGTCATTGTGCAGGGCTTGTTTTCATTGTGCACGTCTTGTTGTCATTGTACAGATCTTGTTGTCATTGTGCAAGTCTTGTTGCCATTCTACAAATCTTGTTGTCATTGTACAAGTCTTGTTGTCATTGTACAAGTCTTGTTGTCATTCTACAAGTCTTGTTGTCATTCTACAAGTCTTGTTGTCATTGTACAGATCTTGTTGTCATTGTACAGGTCTTGTTGTCATTCTACAAGTCTTGTTGTCATTGTGCAATTCTGCGTTCTGTCGTTTAACACTTTGTAATTCGAATTGAATACCTTGGTGCAAACAATGTACACTTTTCAGTGAAATTGGATTTATTCTAATTTACTGTATAATGTCGTATATTAGTACATTAGTACATTAGTACATTAGTATGTACATTAGTACATTATAGTATATTTCTACACATTGACGATTGTTTGACACACGAATAAGAAGAATTGTTTGTACTTTAGTACGAAAAACTTTGTAAACGTATTGTGAATGTGAATCGAGATATCATAATGGATTTTACTAGATCAAAATTTACTATTTCAATATACAGACTTTTGCGATACCTGAAATTGGTAAAAAATGTAAGAAGTAATCTGTCTCACATCGCTTGTCACATTAATACCTTGTTGAATCCAAAATATTAATGTAATATTGTTTAAACAAGTCGTATCTACTTCAATTTTATTCGATAACTTGTGAATCTCATAATTTGTAAAACCAGGTCTTACATAATTTTTGCACCAAGGTCTTCAATTATTCTTTCAATTTTGTTGTCAATCATTCCTTATAATTTCACGTACTTCGTTTCAAAGTTACTTCAAAAGGCAGTTCCTTAAATCACCTAGGTTCCTCAAATGATTACATATTCGTAATAAATGCACGACGTCCGCATTGTTATTAAACCCCACCTACAAATAATAACTTGGTCGAGATGTTTTATTCTACCAACCACATTCATTAAACAAATACTGCAAAACTGTTTTACCAAACACAATAGGGATTAAAATATGTTCTAGTAAAAGAAGTGAATGCTTCTCATAGTGAAGTAATATCTAAACGACCAAAAGATGACAGAGTAGCATGACAGATTAAACAAGCTTTATATAAAATTAATAACTTTTTTATAACTTTAATTAGATTTTCTTAAACACACACACAACCAAATGCTTTGAAAACATTCAAATCTTGTGGTAATAAAATAATTCATCACCTGGATCTTCCCGTGACCAATTAATTGTAATCAGAGATAAAAATGCGTTTATACTAAATGTATGTGTACCAAACAGCGTCCGTAAAAATGTGAACAATGAATCCGAATGTAGATCATGAGAAAGCGGAAATGTATTTTACTTTCTGCTCGAAGACTCTACTGTCCACTGTTTTAAATTGTACACAGCCATTTTTGTAATAAATGCATAAAATTCGCAGTCTAGTTATCAAACACCGAATACTAATATAATTTTCGCGCACTCGTCATTAAGTCCTACTACGAGGTTCGCTCAAATAGCACTGTAGATCACTTTGTCCAAAAAGCTCATCGATTAACATACCGAACCGACTCCATTAAAACCTGTAATAACCTTTCCGATCCTGATTATAATTTCTGATGCGAGATTACTGCGAGGTAGGTTCTCTCCCATTCGAGCCGACCACCCCCTAACCGTCTCATCCCCGATCGCAGCGTTCCGGAACATTCAATTCCCTAAAATTCCAAGATGCTCGTCCGGGCTGGTCGCGGCTCGTTCTTGAGGAACGTGTACGTCTATATCGGAGAAAAGGCAGCGTGTCTCGGCACACAACGTGCACGAGTCTGCATGTGCGAGGGAGTCGAGTCGTCGGTCAGTCGAGCCCGGTAATGGGAGGTCAAAGGTCACCGCGCCGCCAACGCTAGTGAGGAAGAAGAGGAAGAAGAAGAAGAAGGAAGAAGAAGACAAGAGAGGGACAGGTATAAAGAGAAAGAGAGAGATATATATATAGGGGGTGTAGGAGGCTCCGGGAACCTCTCGGTGGTCGGTGGGGACGAGGAAGGGGGGTGGCATTCTGCTGCACTATACGTACGCGGGGAATCTGTAGGTGTATGCATACACTTAAAACCGTATATAATGTTGTATAAGCATCGAGAGCTGGCCTTCCACGCGGGCAGAGAGGGAATGAGGGAAGCGAAACGGAGGGCTGGTGCGATATGCCTCTCGAAACCGTGGGAACGCACGTGGCCCCACGCGCCTAACTAACCCCTTTGCCTGTGCCACGGAGTCTCGCGTCTTCTCCTTTTCCCCCTTGTCTTCCTCATTTCTCCTCGTCCTCTACGAGACTGTTCCTATTTTTCCACCTTCTCTTCATTCGTTTTCGTTAGAAAAATACACGTCTATGCTCGTTCCCGCCGTTTTCCTCGGCATTTTCATTCCCGAGTTACCAAGAGGCGGCTACCGCTCTTCTTTCCCTCCCGGTTACACGATTCCTGTTCCATTATTTCGCCGCGACGTCTTGCCTCCTCTTTTTCGAATACCACCCATCTCCATCTCCACCTCCAGGTTTCCCCGCCGCTTACCTCCGTCTCACCTGTGCACACCTCGCCGCTTCCTCGTCTTCTTCCCCTTCCCCCGGGTACAACAACGCCGAGGACCATCCTCCAGCGACTGTTTCCACCTCTACCCAACAGCCACCGCCTCCTCCGCCTCCACCAGCTGCGTCGCTCCACCGGCGCTTCCCTTTTCTTTCTTCCCGGCACCGAATCGCGCGGACCCGCGGTTTTCAGCCCTTTCATTACCGGAATTTCTCCGTCTGTCCGCTGACTCCCCGTCGCACCCCTCCACCCACTTTTTCTCCTCCTTCTTCTCTTGTCCCCATCCTCCTCCTCCTCCTCCTCCTGCTCCTCGTCATCATCGTACACCCACCCACACCCTCGCCCCCTCCGCGGGAACGTCGATCCCACCATCGCTTCGCTTTCGATCGTTTGCGGAAATCAACGCGTGTTATCGGACACGCGTCTCGGAGCCTAGGCGAGCTGCTAGACGTCCGCGTCGTTGTTTTTGATAAATTGAAAGGATTGTAGAAAGCAGATGTTACGCATATCTATCGCCCACTGTGGTTTCTATTTCCTATTTATCGCGGCTGCACCATTCGTCGGTTTTTGTAACGTGAACGTGAAATCGGAAATTTTATGAGGTATTATATGCTTTTTTATGATATTACTAACCCTTAATCCCTTGCCGTTTTTTAAAGAGTCACGGTCGTCATGAAGATTTTAAACAAAGCCTAATAAATATAAATGTTACGCCTTTCTTTTTAAATGAAATAAAATTTGATTCGTTTGTAATCAATATTTAAGCATTAAAATAAATGTTCTTTTCTCTTCTACGACATTTTCAATCGTTGTAACCGTAAAGAAAATGATACGGCAAGGGGTTAAGGCACCCTTAAGAAACCCTTCTCATTTCTTGATAGTGCGAAGATAGATAAAAGGTCAATTTAGGTCGCGATCGCCCTCAAAAGTCCTATTTTTACGTTTACGAGGCGTAATTTGCATTATTTGGTGGAAAGGTATTTGTGACGTAAATATTGAATTCGTAAATTATGTGATTGATTCTTACTTTCTGCAAACTTGATAAATGAAAGGCACGCATTGGACGATTTTCACCCTGAAAATTGTACATTTGCAAATTTGTAATTTGATGAATTGTAAGGATTATAGAAAGCAAACATTGTGCACAGCTAATTAAATGCACTTTAAAATCTGACGTACTATTACTAATTTCACATAATTTAAGCTTAAATAAAAGTTTAAGTAAAATTGTAAATAGCAGTTATGCCAGTGCATACTATATTTGCAACTAAACTATTCAATGGAAACCTGAATAAGAATTACTTTAATCTGGGGTAAAATTGGAAATATTAACTAGTATTATACATACATGTATATTAATGAACATCGACAAGAAATGTCTATATTCTCATACTTGTATAATAGTAAAATGGCAAAAGGTGTAATATGATAGTACAATATTTCAACAAAATTTATATTATATTAGCAAATGATCATCGTCTTTAATGGATTTTCGTCCATCATCATCTTTAAATCAAAATTCTCTAAAATTCGCTCTCATAATTATCAACAATCCCAAAAGTGCTGAGAAGAAATCGAACATGCAGTAATTAACTACTTCTCAAAAATAGTTACACGAAAAATCCTCCCACAGTTTTCATCCATTTTCATTTGACACTTCCGTTTGTGCTTCCTTCAAATTTTTATATTTCAAACAAGTATATGAAATTACAGTCACAGAATACTAAAAGACTTTACAGCATCTGAAAGAGAAAATGAGTGAACTTTCACCTAAGGAACGTACGAGATAAACCTACTCATTGCCGGTCAAATGACCGGTTTCATTCTATTTTACAATTGTTGAAATTATAGAGATGCATTCACAGGAAATGATTACATAAATCTCCCTACTCAAGCTCATATTATACTAAAAACTTGTACAATGTATAAATAAATAGGTACTGTAGCCTATAATAATATGAATGTAAATGATATCGATGAACAGGACTGTCGCATTATTTATTTACTTATTTCCTTAAGGTCGGTCGTGTGCACGGACGTTTATTTACTTTACAATTATTTTAAGACATTTATGGCAAAACTGAGTAGGTGTAACTTAGAACAGTAAAACCATTAGAAGAATTTAAAACGACTGTTATATTGTTTTCAACCCATTAAACATATTACGAAAGAAAATATATTTCTATTTCACTCCACTCTGTTAGGATATGCAGGTATAACATTTTTATAATTACTAATAATTTTTTCCCTGTGATCATTTTTAAAATAACATTGCTTGAAGTATCATCGTAAATAACGTGTTATTTTATTTTATAAGAATTTAAAATGATTATTAAATTGTTCTTCGAAATTATATCATAAGACCTGATTATTTGGGACAGGCAACACGTACCAGTCACTTTTGATGCCCTGTTAAAGACATTTGACTAATAAGAAATGTTTCAAGGATAATAATTATTGCGAAGAGACGGCCAAAAATGCGACGGATTTACAAGAATGAAATTCAACGAAATTATGCGACAGGTCGAAATTATATGTCGACGGGCGAAATTTTCGAAACGGTCTCTTTCCGGCGCGGCGTGGCGCGTCGGTGCGGTTACTTCGAAAATTGATTATCGCTCGGCCTGTAATGATCCATTACGCAGATCCAAAGCGCGCGTTCGTGCAGATGTAACGCCGGTGCAAACTGACAATCACTGTCTCGGGCACCGATGAATTATGAGCCGATAATCCACGGTTACCGTGTATCGACCACGCAGAACTTACACGCGTTTATGGTCTATCGGAGGTTTTTCTACGTGCGACTGTGTGAAAAGCCTAGTTTTAGAGGAGAATGAGCATTAATGTTGGGGCACGACAAAATTGAAAGAGTCTTGTACAGTTAAACGAGCTGGAGTCGATTTGTAAATTGATTTACAGGAGTTGTGTCGTGGGAATCGTGCAATGATTAAGAAACCAGAAAACATCCATTTTTACCAATGAATTATGGATTTTGTGTATTTATTTCAGTCAATTTAGTTCATTTCAATTCAGTTTACTTAATTATTCCGTAAAATGAAATAGAGAAATTGGTAAAATTAAATCTTTTATCAGAAAAATTGTACTCTTGGTTTTAGACAAAAATCAATATGTATTCTGTAAAATAATTCGTGGTGTTCTTAGATGTTTTACTTATTTTAGAGAGAGAATGGAAATTATTATACCATAAGTACTATACAGTATGTTAATAAACATACTATAAACATATTATATTATCTCCAGTGATATTGTTAGCTTTTTTAATAGTTTTCAAAACCCTGAATTATAAGCTGCGAAAATAATTACTTTTATTGCAATATGATCTTCATTATACGATCATGAAAATATACAAATTACATCGAATTTAATAAATGAGATTCTTATAAGAGGAAATAGCAGTTTAATAATGTTATTAATGTTATCTTCATGTTTAATAAATAAGGAAATATTCACACGATGAATATACATTTTTGTGTATAACTAATTGTATGAAAAATAACAAATAGTATTTCATGAATTTTCACACACATTCGATAATGTATACAGACACGATAAATGCATGAATTTAAGATTTTCTAACTGTAATATAATTATGTGAATTCATATTTTTGTAACTCTAAACTCTCATAATATTTTTAAAATATCAATAAAACAACGAATGATTAGTCTTCTATTAAATATGAAATGCTGCCCCCCCCCCCAGCGTTAAGTCTAAATTAGAAGAATAATTAAATAGCATGACAAAGCATGAGAATCTTTTTTACTGTGATGAACATGACGATTGAACCATTCTCCAAAGTTAATTATTCCGTAAAAAGAAACAAATATTATTACATGAACATTTGCCTCACTTATGAGAAGTTTCATCCACGAATTTTCCTTTGTCATTAATAATAACATTTTCTACGTCCAATACATAAGAGTCTAACAATAAATACTTGATATCTCTGATTAACTGCTTTTTACCACAAGTAGTAGCGCGAATGACCGTTAAAATCTTCGCAATAACCTAACAAAATTTTCCAAAACCACATACATTAAATTCTTCAAACAGTTTTCTCTCGCAGTTCTAAAGCAACGACCCGAAACATTCAATTCCATCAACAACTATCATTCTAAAGAATAAATTCGAATGCCGTCCAACTAAAAATCGAAGCCCCGGTTGTCATAAACGCCGCAAGGTGGTAGCATCAGGCGGATTCGTGAGAGCAGCTATTACGGAAGAGGAGCAGAGTCAACTAACGAATCAGGATAGAGCGAGTGTTTCGGACTGCGATTGCATTCGAGGGTGATATGGACCACCAACGAAATATTATTAAACACTGCCAGTCTCACAGAGGCTATTCAGCGACATAGGCAAGTGGGCACAGGTAGGCGCGGGGATAACGTGGAACTTACAGTGATCTGAAATACCACATCGCTATAAGTTCCACTACTGACGAGTATCTCGTCCACGAGTATCTCATTCCACGCTTTCTACCTAAATAGAATAGAATACTGACATTACACTGTAATAACACTATTATAATACTATTAGTTGTGCAAATAAGTTCCTTCCCCTTTTTTTCTACGATCATAATTTCTGACTGAATTCGAATTACTTCCCGGTTTTTGTGCCATCTGAAAGAGAATTCTTTTAGCTTTGAGAAGAATCGTGATGAGCGCTCTCAGAGTTTCCAGTCCTATGCAACAATTTCAAGCAATATGGCGTACAAGTAGCGTCATTTGCGTCACTGCTTACTCTTTGCGTTCCGGCTTAGGAAATCAGCTGTTGAAGCTACTGAAATAGTTTGTGCGGCACTGGGAGAGAACGTTGTATCTTACAAAACATGCAAAAAGTGATACCAAAGATATAAAGCCGGAAATTTTCATTTGCAAGATGACAATCGTTCTGGTGCATCGAGAAACTTCGATGACGGTGAGTTACGAGTTAGAGAAATTGCTCTACGAAAATCTGACCCAGACGCAAGAAGAATTGGCAGTGAGATTGGGAGCCACGAGACAATATTTTATTACATAAAATGTGAATTTGGGAAAAGAGGGGAAAGAACTTATTTGCACACCTAATGTTATATGATATCTCATTGCCCTCATAACTCTCTTAATATTCACCATTGCATAATTGCATTTTCACCTTTGTCGAACTCATTACTATTCGTAACAGCAAATAAAAGTTATGCCGTTTTTCTGCATATTTCTGTTTCAGTTCGATTCTTGGAACAACCGGCTGCAAGTTAGCAGCGGCAATCATGTTAAGGTGCAGTGCGGCATTTTATATATAGCACCTTTCGATATTGGAAAACTTGCACATTAGAACTGATTCGATTCTGCGAATGCTCACGATAACACTCGAGAAGGGGACTATACCTTGCGATCTTGAATATGATTCCAGAGTCGGACATTGCAAAACCACTTTTGCATAGCGCGATGAACACTAAATTCCATCGACAGAGCTACTGTACTTGACGTAAAGATACCTCATCTTTTACCTTGAGGGCCGACGAGGTATCTGCAGAAACGCAGCGGAACGTCCCCTGCATTTAGCGCTCACATACCATTAAATGGCTAAAGGCACACGTTACTGCGTTCAGTACTCTTCTATACTCTTTTTGTGTTCGGTAATGTCGCACGATAGCGGAAACATTTGTTCCATTGCTGGAACGGCAAACGAGTCGTGTGTTATGGCATACTGCGGGGAGGTGACCGTACTAACGTGTAACGTGATTTTGCGCCAACTGCTTACGGTAACCTGGTCTCAGAACGTACCAATACGTTTCTGCTCTAAATACGTAGTGATGCTCCACATTTTCACGGTATCAATAACTCTAAAATAATATCTAATTGTAAATCCATTTTATCCATATAAAATCTCTGGAATTTAATGATCGTATGCTCCGTGCGCGACTGGACATGCAATATCGGTCCTTTACTCTAATACGAGAGGTCGCGACTCTTATCATTTAATCTCATCTTTTAAATGCGTTTCCCAATATGCGTGTTTATCCCGCCTCAAGACAACGCGTTGGTATTTTTCGCGACACTAAGGACAATCGCGACAACAATTTTTTGCAACGCTAATGCTCCACACGGATATGGCGTTACGCGGTCTATTAATTTATTCGCGACATGCATTAAAAATGGCAAAGTCTACTGGCGGAGAGAACCGATTCCACTCTTTGCCATTGTCAAAAGCGGTAGTTAAGCAAATCCTATTCTAAACGAAATTAAGTATAGGTGAAGCGAGATAGCTAGCGATTGGGTTTTCAAGCCCATAGGATCAACACCGGATACAAACGCAATGACACTATCCACCTGTCTGGAGGTTGTAACGCCAGGACAGATGCGCCTCTTCGCTCAAAGTGGTATTCCAACTCGCGAGTATACACTCCACGAGCTGGCCGCTTTGAGAATAGACCAAAGTCTAGTAACGCTGGCATTATCAGCCCGAGAAGCTGTCACGCGGTCACGTGCTGCGAGGTCTCCTCTACTTGAAGAATAGGTGCGGGCCTCCACTAATCTCGCTCCAAACATGCCCTACTTCAATTACGATTTCTCCAAATCCTACGCTAATTCAACGCGTAGTGATTCTCTCGCACCTCTAATAGAAATCGCGAACGCCTTCACCACACCCGGCAGACGATTCGACTGTGACCACTTTTGCAGTTGACCGTTGCAGCTGAAACATGGGCGCCTGAAATGTCGAAAGACTCGAACGCAAACGCGATCCTTTTGCCACGCAACGCTAACTCAACGAACAGAGATCAAAAAGATTACTCTACATTTTATGCAAGCCAATTAAGCAACCGTTAAACTGTTATAAAATGTCTATTTTTTAAATATTGAAATCACAATGAAATGTAATTTGAAGCGCGACTATTTCGTTCGCAACTCTACGCTCTAAACAATCTATATTGAAGCTAATGGAAATCGCGAGTATCTCCGCAACGCTAACTTTGATCTCTGTTCAAAAAGACTAATGCATGACGCATGGTTTTTTCGCAACACTAACGGCAAATCGCGGGCATGCCCATCTCCGCTGATCGTTGGGGCGACGAGGCCTGTCCATGTGTACAACTAACTACTTCTATTACTACTATTTCTACAAACGAGTACAGTGACAAGGTAGTAAAGAAATGACTTCGCATCCGCAGATGCGAGGCCATTGTAGTTGCCCTCTTGAGCGACAATTTGTCGGGGCCACTCCGGCATATAGCCTCTTCTTTTTCTTCGGCGGTCCATCAAATATCTGAAACCCAAAACGTGCTCGCAGTGAAAACGATCGACGACTTCCGAAACGAATCCCAAGTTTCGAGAGAAGCCGATCGTTCCGCTGGTGTAATCGAGCAGGTGCGCAACGTTTCGAAACCCTAATTCGCGCGCGTTTGCGTCCGCGTCCACGAAAGCTACACGAGTAGAAAGAATCGAGTACGAAGCATCCATTCGAACGTCATGCCTCGTTCGAATTAGCTTTGAGTCGAAACTTCCAGCTCTTCCAGTGACTGGCTAATGTGCGAATCGCGGCCTACCCGAAAGAGAAAACGGTAGCCAGCCCCGGCCCCTACCTACTTAGAACGAACACCAAGGACAGTCACACCAAGAAGGTAAGTTGCCTACCTACCTAGCCCTATATTTAAAATATGACAAAATACAAGCTCTCCAACACATTCACAACGCGATCTCCACACAGACGCCAGTGTGCAATATCGTAACACCTGGGGAGAACGTCCCGCGACGCCTCTGACACCCTAACGTTCGATTCACAAGCACACTCTAATGTACGTACCAGTTTTTGCTGAAATCGACTGAAAATGACAGTGATCAGTGCGAAATAAATCAATAAATTGAAAGAACAGCTTAATTTATACTGGAATAAATTAAGCGTAATTCTGAATATTGCACATTGATCTAAGTGAATTGAGAAAACTACTACACACATTCCACGAAGATCCACGTAGCATGTCACGGATCGACAGGTATGTGCGCTACTGAATCTACTTTAAACAACCGACGCAATTCCACTGCCTAACAAAACACACGCAAGTGGAAAAATCGTGCACGATAAACTAACCATTCTCAGTCACCACACATATGATTAAAAAACTGTCCCATGTGCCCGTTGCTCTCACCCTCCCGAGTAGCACCTGGGCACGCGAGAATATTCGAGCAACGGGCAGGGAACCTCATTATTCTGGAAATCCTAACTAAAAGATTCCGTTAGATTTTGTACGAGCTAATCTTCTTGTATTCTTGCAAAATAGTTCTATTTTCAATTCAAAAGCTAATCTCAACTTACAAATCAACTATTTAATTATGGAAATAATAATGGAATTTTATTGTCGGAAATGGTAATGGGAAACGTATATAATAGAAAGTTATTTGTTCTAAATCTTTATGTAAATATTTAATAACCCTCGGACGACCCTTTAGACAAAGCAAAATTTCGAAATAATGGAAAAAATTATTTACTAAATGTAAAGTTCCACTAAATGTATATGAAAATATTTAAAAACCCTCGGTCGACCCTTTAAACAAAGCAAAATTTCGAAATAATCGAAAAAAGTACCACTGCAAATAATATAGATCACTTTTTCTCGTCTAAAGAATCTATCCGTCGCGAATCGTCTTTTTGTACGTCTTATCAAATGCTTTCGAGAGCAATTCAAACTAATTTTAAAATACAAACGATTATCTTGATAATAAAAGGTGACTGTAGTAATTGTGTTCCAAATTACGGATGATTTTTGTCTTTCCGCAAATTGGAGACTCAATTATTGAAATTATTTACATTTATAAAAAAAACGTAACGCACAAAAAGACCCTACCCAGCTAGGAAACATATTACTACACCCGCGGAAAACGCCTGGCGTTCTCCACGATCACTGTACTCGTTAAAATTGTCTACCAAAGAAATAGAGTGGTAACAGAGACAGTTGTTTGTACACTCACTACTTGTTGGGAGGATGAGAAGCTGCGTTAAAGTCCTGGCGTGATGATCTACATGAGATGATCCCTTGGAGTCGCATCTCTCTAGCCTGGACCCGCATCCTCTGCATTCACTCAGGCAAGGGAGAGTCCTGACATCAAAAAATAAAACAAAAAGATATTAAAATCGATTCGGGCAATTCCATTGGCATATACATAAGATGATTTCATTTCAAATGCTATATAAAGGATTTTGATGAAATAAAAGTGTAGATTGTACAATTTTTCATTAATACTTTGTGAGGTAATGTTCAATAATAATGATTGATTGTGAAGATATATAGTAACTTACATTCGCTCCCTCTTGAAAAAAATACAACACGTCGCCCCTAATCACAGCTATCGATGTCGTATTTGGTCATCAAGATAGGCAGCATTAGTCAACTAGATAAGCAGCTTCAAAATAATCCACATCCTTAGGGCTCTGTGAAAGAAAGAATAGACTAATTTAATTTCAATCGATCAACCGTTGGAGACTAAGCCCGAGTTAACAGGAAATAAATAATTAAAGTTCAATATTTATGAATAGTTCATTAATAGGTTAGAAAAAAGATATTCATTAACACAGTTTAATTGGATAGACAATTGGTATTCACGCTCACGTCCTCTCCTGATGAAGAAAGCAGGACACGACGATGCATCTTGGTTTCGATTCTCGAATAGTATCGAGTAGTATCGATCTCTGCTATCAATATGGTATTTCGACCGTTGGTTTCCTTCCCTCGGAATCTATAACAGAAAGAACAAATTTATTGATATCAATTGACAAACAGTCAGATACTAATACAGAGTTAATAATAAATAAATGATTCAATTTGAATATAATCTCAAAATTAATTTTAACGGAAATTAAACAAACTCGAATTCTATCGCACGGTACGAATTTAAATAGCACTAGTCGTTACGACACAAGAGGAAATTATCGCGAGAAGGTAACACGATTCGGGAGCAAAATGTAAAAAAAAATAAATAACTCGCTTGAATACATAATTAATTTAAAAAATTCGAATATAATCGATTGTCACGCCACAAGAATGAATCCGAATGAATAGAAAATAAATAATTTCAGTTGAATATTTATTATTTATTCATTACTGGTATTAAGAAAGATGTTCAATATCGTAGTATAATTGGGAATATAATTTGTGCTCACGCCTCACGTCCTCTCCTGCGTAAGGCTGGAAATCTTAATTGTATCTTGTCGGTGGTTGTCCCCCCTTATATCCTTTGGATATTTCACGAATAAAATTTATTATGACATAATAAAAACGATTCTGCGAACACCGTACGCGGTTTTTGTATTTTTGATACGTGATGGTCAAAAACACAAAAAAAGTCCCGAACCTTCCGAGCCTTTTCTAAAAATATTTTCATGAATCTTTTTTATGAAGCAATTTATTCAGGGTGTACCAAATAAAATGTTACACGCTGTTTTATCAGAATCTAATGAAGACATCGACTCCCTCTTCGCTTTTTTCCCGGTCTGCAGCTGTAACGTAGATGTGTACCTACTATGTATTTTGTTTTGCGACCGCGTCGACGGTGCTGAACGTAGAGAAGGACAGCACATGTCAATGTAAACACTAGGGTGGACCTTAGCTATACTTGATGAAAATTATTTTGCAAAATTTTTTCCTGGGCACCCCCCAGAATTGTGACAACTGTTGAGAAAATGATCTGGAAAAAATTTGGGGCCGATTGGATCATGGGAAACCGGCGCTCAACGAATTTGAAAAATTTTTTTTTTTTAATCTGAACATAAATATACGTTGTAATATATCGTTGAATTTGTCTTTTTTTTCTCTGTAAGAATCCATATATAGCATAATCAGTTGTTAATAGAAAAAACATCCGTGACCTTGAAAACTTGAAAAAATAACCTTGAAAAATTTTTTTTCTCTGATGCTATATTCACCTCCTTATATACTACAAATTTTGTTTGAAAAGTTTTTTCATATATACATAACTGACAGAGATATAATAGAGTTTATTTTAAACGTTCGTAAATACTCTTGTAGAAGAAAGATGAACCAAAGTACCCAGGTGTTTAAGATACATTTTAAATTTTATCTAAAATATATAATAGTTGTATTTCTGATAATACTACAGTTTCTTAAATAGTTAATTCGTATATTTTTTAGAATTTTAACACCTCCCTTAGAATCATCGGTAGAAGACTTGAACAACTAAAGGTGTCCTGATTGGAAAATCCAAAATCCAGCAAACCAATCAGGGTATCTTCTGCTTATGACAATCGGTAAAAAGCCGCCCTCTCGATCCATAGAGGAGCCACGAAAGTCAAGTTCACATTCAGTTCAGTCCAAGCACTCGAACAAATTCGTGAACCGACGCATCCGCGAGCAAACAGTTAAGAGAACAGTACGTTCTGGTTCTGAGTCTTCGGCGTGGTGACATTCAAATACGTGGTGAAAGTAAATTTCAAATGGAAGGTACGAGGAAAAAATGATTTTTACTCGGGCACGCAGAAACCCAAATTATAGGTGCAAAATTGCCTTCCAACGGGCAAGTTTTAAGAGTGCTATTTCACAATTTGCGCAATGTGAAATTGAGTGTTCGCGGTAGTGCTCACTTAGTTATCCAGGAAGTTCAAGTGTTTTGGCAGAAAGCCAAAATTCCCATGAAAGTATTTAAGAATTGCATCGAAAAATTGGAATCATTGTATAAAGAATGGGTGAGCTTGCATAAAAATTGCAAACGCCGTACTAAAATTCAAGAAGATCGTGAAAAGGAATTTGTCGACAAACTGGAAGATCTTTTTGATATTGCACATGCGGATGCATTAGAAACGATTCAAATAGAGGAAGACAAACTGTTTCTGTTAAGTCAACGGCAACGGGGACATCCTGGTTCTATGATTGGAGCGGATCGTGCATTATATCGAAAAGAACTGAGAAAAGCGTTGCGACAGGAGCAAGAAGAATCTAGACTAGCAAAGTATAAGGCAGACTCTGTGCCAGGTATATATTCTTTTGCAGTTTATTTTTAAAAGCCAAAATATTGATCATTATCTTAGATATAAATATTCTTTAATCTTTATTTATATGTTGATATCTTTTAAATGTAGGTGAAACAATGGAAATATCATCCTTCAGCGAAGAAGAGAACGTGTCAAGTCAGGATGACAATATTGAAATTGATATTCCTGTGGATGAACCTGGTCCAAGCAACCATAAAAAGAGACGTGGTCAAAAAGAGTTCATTACGGATAAACTTGTTGCAACACTTGACAAGTGCAAAGTAAGCGATCGTGATGCTGTTCGTATAATAACAGCAACAGCACAAGCTCTTAATCATGATCTAGACGACTTAATTATCAATCGAACATCTATTCGACGTCAACGCACAAGGATTCGAGAAAAACTTGCAGAGAAATATCGCGTAGCGTTCAAAAATTGTGAATTGTAGATTGGACCGTATTAATGAATTTAATTAATATCTCTGTCAGTTATGTATATATGAAAAAACTTTTCAAACAAAAGTTGTAGTATATAAGGAGGTGAATATAGCATCAGAGAAAAAAAATTTTTTCAAGGTCATTTTTTCAAGTTTTTAAGGTCACGGATGTTTTTTCTATTAACAACTAATTATGCTATATATAGATTCTTACAGAGAAAAAAAAGACAAATTCAACGATATATTACAACGTATATTTATGTTAAGATTTAAAAAAAAAATTTCAAATTCGTTGAGCGCCGGTTTCCGATGATCCAATCGGCCCCAAATTTTTTCCAGATCATTTTCTCAATAGTTGTCACAATTCTGGGGGGTGCCCAGGAAAAAATTCTTTGGTCAAAAAATAAGGTCCACCCTAGTAAACACGGACTGCCCGGTCGAAAACTTGATGCATACTGGCGATCATCGGTAACAGTCATCAATCATCGGTGAAAATCGGACGCAAGGACTACAAGGACTGTGCGTTCATTCTAATTAAGAAAGTCTAAGTGAACGCACGTAAATACACGTACTTATTGTACGTGCGTTTCGTTTTCTCCGAGCCACCTTCCTAACTCTGTCAACCGCGTAATTAGTAGTTCGTGACAGAGACACAGAGAAAACATACGACGCAAAGCATGGACCATTACATGGTGAGTACCGTTTCCCTGATTCATCATTCATTTTTTTAAATTAATTATGTATTCAAGCGAGTTATTTATTTTTTTTTACATTTTGCTCCCGAATCGTGTTACCTTCTCGTGATAATTTCCTCTTGTGTCGTAACAACCAGTGCTATTTAAATTCGTATCGTGCGATAGAAATCAGGTTTATTTAATTTTCGTTCATATTAATTTTGAGGTTATACTCAAATTGAATAATATATTTATTATTAATTGTGATTTAGTCTCTGACTGTTTGTCAAATCGATATTAATCAATTTGTTCTTTCTGTTACAGACTCCGCGGGAAAAGAATCCATCGTTTGAAAGAGCATCTTGGTAGCCGTGATCGATGCTTTCGAGAATCGAATCGTCACGTAGCATCATTGAGGATTTTCTTGAAGCGGGAGAGGTCGTGAGCGTGAGTACAAATGATATTTCCAATTATACTGCGACATTGAAATACTTTAAAATTAGTTTGAATTGCTCTCGAAAGCATTTGATAAGACGTACAAAAAGACGATTCGCGACGGATAGATTCTTTAGACGAGAAAAAGTGATCTATATTATTTGCAGTGGTACTTTTTTCGATTATTTCGAAATTTTGCTTTGTTTAAAGGGTCGACCGAGGGTTTTTAAATATTTTCATATACATTTAGTGGAACTTTACATTTAGTAAATAATTTTTTCCATTATTTCGAAATTTTGCTTTGTCTAAAGGGTCGTCCGAGGGTTATTAAATATTTACATAAAGATTTAGAACAAATAACTTTCTATTATATACGTTTCCCATTACCATTTCCGACAATAAAATTCCATTATTATTTCCATAATTAAATAGTTGATTTGTAAGTTGAGATTAGCTTTTGAATTGAAAATAGAACTATTTTGCAAGAATACAAGAAGATTAGCTAGTACAAAATCTAACGGAATCTTTTAGTTAGGATTTCCAGAATAATGAGGTTCCCTGCCCGTTGCTCGAATCATCTCGCGTGCCCAGGTGCTACTCGGGAGGGTGAGAGCAACGGGCACATGGGACAGTTTTTTAATCATATGTGTGGTGACTGAGAATGGTTAGTTTATCGTGCACGATTTTTCCACTTGCGTGTGTTTTGTTAGGCAGTGGAATTGCGTCGGTTGTTTAAAGTAGATTCAGTAGCGCACATACCTGTCGATCCGTGACATGCTACGTGGATCTTCGTGGAATGTGTGTAGTAGTTTTCTCAATTCACTTAGATCAATGTGCAATATTCAGAATTACGCTTAATTTATTCCAGTATAAATTAAGCTGTTCTTTCAATTTATTGATTTATTTCGCACTGATCACTGTCATTTTCAGTCGATTTCAGCAAAAACTGGTACGTACATTAGAGTGTGCTTGTGAATCGAACGTTAGGGTGTCAGAGGCGTCGCGGGACGTTCTCCCCAGGTGTTACGATATTGCACACTGGCGTCTGTGTGGAGATCGCGTTGTGAATGTGTTGGAGAGCTTGTATTTTGTCATATTTTAAATATAGGGCTAGGTAGGTAGGCAACTTACCTTCTTGGTGTGACTGTCCTTGGTGTTCGTTCTAAGTAGGTAGGGGCCGGGGCTGGCTACCGTTTTCTCTTTCGGGTAGGCCGCGATTCGCACATTAGCCAGTCACTGGAAGAGCTGGAAGTTTCGACTCAAAGCTAATTCGAACGAGGCATGACGTTCGAATGGATGCTTCGTACTCGATTCTTTCTACTCGTGTAGCTTTCGTGGACGCGGACGCAAACGCGCGCGAATTAGGGTTTCGAAACGTTGCGCACCTGCTCGATTACACCAGCGGAACGATCGGCTTCTCTCGAAACTTGGGATTCGTTTCGGAAGTCGTCGATCGTTTTCACTGCGAGCACGTTTTGGGTTTCAGATATTTGATGGACCGCCGAAGAAAAAGAAGAGGCTATATGCCGGAGTGGCCCCGACAAATTGTCGCTCAAGAGGGCAACTACAATGGCCTCGCATCTGCGGATGCGAAGTCATTTCTTTACTACCTTGTCACTGTACTCGTTTGTAGAAATAGTAGTAATAGAAGTAGTTAGTTGTACACATGGACAGGCCTCGTCGCCCCAACGATCAGCGGAGATGGGCATGTCCGCGATTTGCCGTTAGTGTTGCGAAAAAACCACGCGTCATGCATTAGTCTTTTTGAACAGAGATCAAAGTTAGCGTTGCGGAGATACTCGCGATTTCCATTAGCTTCAATATAGATTGTTTAGAGCGTAGAGTTGCGAACGAAATAGTCGCGCTTCAAATTACATTTCATTGTGATTTCAATATTTAAAAAATAGACATTTTATAACAGTTTAACGGTTGCTTAATTGGCTTGCATAAAATGTAGAGTAATCTTTTTGATCTCTGTTCGTTGAGTTAGCGTTGCGTGGCAAAACGATCGCGTTTGCGTTCGAGTCTTTCGACATTTCAGGCACCCATGTTTCAGCTGCAACGGTCAACTGCAAAAGTGGTCACAGTCGAATCGTCTGCCGGGTGTGGTGAAGGCGTTCGCGATTTCTATTAGAGGTGCGAGAGAATCACTACGCGTTGAATTAGCGTAGGATTTGGAGAAATCGTAATTGAAGTAGGGCATGTTTGGAGCGAGATTAGTGGAGGCCCGCACCTATTCTTCAAGTAGAGGAGACCTCGCAGCACGTGACCGCGTGACAGCTTCTCGGGCTGATAATGCCAGCGTTACTAGACTTTGGTCTATTCTCAAAGCGGCCAGCTCGTGGAGTGTATACTCGCGAGTTGGAATACCACTTTGAGCGAAGAGGCGCATCTGTCCTGGCGTTACAACCTCCAGACAGGTGGATAGTGTCATTGCGTTTGTATCCGGTGTTGATCCTATGGGCTTGAAAACCCAATCGCTAGCTATCTCGCTTCACCTATACTTAATTTCGTTTAGAATAGGATTTGCTTAACTACCGCTTTTGACAATGGCAAAGAGTGGAATCGGTTCTCTCCGCCAGTAGACTTTGCCATTTTTAATGCATGTCGCGAATAAATTAATAGACCGCGTAACGCCATATCCGTGTGAAGCATTAGCGTTGCAAAAAATTGTTGTCGCGATTGTCCTTAGTGTCGCGAAAAATACCAACGCGTTGTCTTGAGGCGGGATAAACACGCATATTGGGAAACGCACTTAAAAGATGAGATTAAATGATAAGAGGCGCGACCTCTCGTATTAGAGTAAAGGACCGATATGGCATGTCCAGTCGCGCACGGAGCATACCATCATTAAATTCCAGAGATTTTATATGGATAAAATGGATTTACAATTAGATATTATTTTAGAGTTATTGATACCGTGAAAATGTGGAGCATCACTACGTATTTAGAGCAGAAACGTATTGGTACGTTCTGAGACCAGGTTACCGTAAGCAGTTGGCGCAAAATCACGTTACACGTTAGTACGGTCACCTCCCCGCAGTATGCCATAACACACGACTCGTTTGCCGTTCCAGCAATGGAACAAATGTTTCCGCTATCGTGCGACATTACCGTACACAAAAAGAGGACGTATTAAGTTACGTCACCTGTGGCGGTATGCACGACAATGTCATAGTGACCATTAACATCTAATGCGAGCCATGGTGTTGGGACGTCACTTACGATGGCGGAGATACTGTAGTTTACCTGAACGCAGTAACGTGTGCCTCTAGCCATTTAATGGTATGTGAGCGCTAAATGCAGGGGACGTTCCGCTGCGTTTCTGCAGATACCTCGTCGGCCCTCAAGGTAAAAGATGAGGTATCTTTACGTCAAGTACAGTAGCTCTGTCGATGGAATTTAGTGTTCATCGCGCTATGCAAAAGTGGTTTTGCAATGTCCGACTCTGGAATCATATTCAAGATCGCAAGGTATAGTCCCCTTCTCGAGTGTTATCGTGAGCATTCGCAGAATCGAATCAGTTCTAATGTGCAAGTTTTCCAATATGCAAAAGGTAGAAAATCCCACCATTTAGAGTTGCGATTATAGAATTGAAGCACTAAACCCAGATACGACTGCTCCTGAGTACTCGCAGTCGGGGCGGCTGCTCCTGATTATTCGCAGCCTTTACTTCCCCCATAGAATTGCGTATAAAGAAATTAAAATGCAACCGGAGTATTCTATATCAAATTGAATAAATTAGCGTCACGACAAATAATGCACTGCTCGCATTTGCTTCGAGAGATTTATTATTTATTATTTGTAGATTAGCGTTGCGAAAGAATGATTCAGCTTCTCTCTCCCCCATAAATTTAAATGGCTGCTATCGCGTTTCCATTTAGATCTGTGTAAAATGAAACGAAAGAGCACGGGAGATTTCAGTTTTAAATAAAATAAATAGTGTCACGATGAATAATGCACTGCTGCTGTTATTTTGAGATATTTTGAGTTATTTTGAGTACATTCTGTAGAGTAGCGTTGCGCAAAAATGGTCCCCTCGCGCGTTGTTCGAAGTAAATATATGGAGTGGACAACTATTGTAGATGTTTACCTTTTTTTAACTTCCCGATTTTATAGGGAAGTTATTGTAATTACCCCGAAAATCGAAAATCGATTTTTTAGCAGATCTTCACGTTTCATGGTCATTGCAGTCATTTTAGACTATTTTCAGCAAAATGTTCGTATGTGTGTGTGTGTGCGTATGGCCGTTTGTATGTTATCAAATTTTTCGTTAACGTTTTCTGAAAAAATAACAATGCGATCAGAATAATGAATGATGCAATCGATGCGCCCCGCTGTAGCTTAGAGCTGATTAGATTTTGGTCCATATTGGTCAATAGTTTTTTAGATTTTTAGTTTTTTTTCGAAAAGAGTTGATTCTACAATGCAACTTATAAGGGAGGACGAAAATTTTCCACCAAAGAACCAAACGCAATTACATAAAAAAAATTGTTTTCTTAATTCTTTTTTTAGATTTAAAAAAATTTTTTTTTAGATTTAAAAAAATTTTTTTTTTAACTGATGCTAATGTTACCGCTTGGAATAATCGAAAGTTATTCCAATGCAACAGTGAATTTATCATCTCTACTCCCAAGAATACATTTTGGGAGAATATCGATGAAAGTACAAAAAAAAACGATGTTAGCGATGTTGGCGAAGGAGTAACGAATCGGGAAGTTCTTTGTGTGACTCTTGGAGAATCAAACACCAAATAAAAAACATTAATATCAGTAGGCCGTACTAGCCATGCGTATCACTAACCCTCTCGCAAGAGCAGTCCTACCCGCGAGCGAGCAAAAACAACCCTACTCGCGAGCGAGCGATGCGAGCGAGCAACAATAGCCCTTTAGTTATTTCTTTTCCTCAGTGCCGAAGGATCAGGTAGTATGTAAGCATCTGTGCAACACACACGGCCTAGTCACCCCTACATATGGGGAGGATCCAAAAGGGCGGTCAGTGGGTTAGCGAGCATAAGTTGCAGATCGAAAAGAAAACGGCAAAATCTCTTCGGTGCCGAGGAGAATCTTCTCAGTGGTCTTCTGCACCGACGAAATTCCGTCGGTGACCTTCTGTTTCTCACTCCAGCCAGAATATATCCTAGAGGGCGTAAGAAAACACCGAATTATTCGAGTGACACAATCTCCCGTAAGGCTTGGCAGTCTTTAACAGTATCTCGTCGGTGCACGGGCGACGTTGAGAAACTACGTGAGCCTTGGACCATATGCGCAGTCGATAAAGAGAACAGCGCGATACCGACCGTGGCAAATCAAGAAAAGAAACTAGCCAGTTTTCCCCTAGTAGAGAAAATTACCTAGAAAATCGATCCCCCAGAACGGGGACATCCAGAAAGTGTCTTTCGTAGATGGGAACGAAAGAGAGGATTGAGCGTTTAGTCTTGTACACCTTATTGCCCGGGTTCCCTAAACGAAAAACAAAGGAAAAGAAGTTGCGAGGAAGTGAGCTGGCGCCTAGGGTCGGTCGCGAATTAGCGGCGTTTAAAAGGGAGGACCCGAGTTTGATTTTTTAGGTGTTCGTTTTGCCCCGCGCCGTCCCCTTGGCCGGCGTCTCGAGTTTAAACTATACTACTAACTAATAGTAGGCCTAGAGTATGTTTCTACAATGTGGGCACACTGTGCGCCGTGCCCGGGCAGTTTATCTAATCGTCGGGCCGCAAAAAAGAGAGGCTGCGCACCGCCCTAACCACAGGCCATGAGCCCGCAGGGACCGTGCGGTTCCTCGCCTTCCTGAATGCGCGCACGATCTTCCCTATACCCCGGCCACCATCCCTTTTCCCGAAATTTATTATTGCACGTTTAATCGTTCGTGCGAATTAAAGACGAACGGTCGCACGGTCCTAATAGCCGACGAGTCTCACACAGTAGGTCAAGGAACGACTTCGGATGGATGTCGGATGTCCCTAGATCCTTCATTATAGCTGGGATCAATCCTTCCGCTGCTCTAGCGTCCCATGAGATTCGAAGACAAAAATTATATACCCAGTGACAAAATGATAGCACGCGTTATGATTTATATGGTTTTAATTCAGCCCCACGTTGCAACTGAAGTTTCTATACACTATTCCAGGATTGAGGTCTCTCATGACCCCAAATTTCTGTACACTAACTTTCGCTACTGTATTCTACGAAAATTGGAAATATCAACGTTTCTGATATTCTTTAGACCATATTAGTCAACACTAGATCTACCATTTCCGGTCGAATGACCGGTTTTATATTTTTCATCTTGCAATTATTAAAATTATGGAATTGTTTACGTGGATATTGATTCGATTTTCTTTATCCCAGCACGTTCTATAATAAACATTGCACAAAATCTCAATAAATAGAGCCTTGTTGTTTTAGTAAGCTGAAACATTCTAATTGCCTATAGTGCTCTGTAGGTTTGGTATTAATCTTAAATACTTAAATAATTAACAGTTTTGCCAAGATCTAGCGGGACAAAATAACGGAACGCTTTAAAACCTGAAATATTAACAAATTTTTGGATTGTTTTTGAACACGCTTTCTTGCTCGAGCACCGGTGAAAAGGTGTAAGAACAATCACTCTTCGACAGTTTTTGTTACACCGCGTCTGTCTCAGCTGTTCGAAATTGGCGTTGAAACTAAGGTGAACGAACCCAAATGTAAACCGGGTGGCGCCCGGTATTTACATAGCTATCGCATCGTCTTCGAATCGTGAAATTCGCCCAGCTCTGAATATCTCAAATGTTCTGTGGCTAATTGTTCTATTCCAAAAGGGAGCTTAACAATTTTCTTTTACATAATAGTCATCACCATTGAAATTATTAGATTAATTGGTGACGATGGAATCGGTTGTTGGTCCACAATTGAAGCTGTTGCTGTTGAAGGGAAATTCCGATTGTTCTAATGCAAAAACGACCTGTTAATTATATTCAAATTAATAATATACCAAGAAGCATTACCTGAAGACATACCACGTCTGTCCTACCCTGAAGACATACCACGGTATTCATTAGACAGGAGTTGAACACTACACTGCAATTAAATCGAAACCAACTCTCAGCTCGGGGCTAGTTCTCCAACTGAGAATTACACCAGGGACGACTCCTGCGTTTACGCAAAACGACTTTGTGCGTCTCCAGGGCTTATTCCTCACTGTGGCGGTGGCGATCCATTCATTTTCTGGTTGGATGAAATTATTCTATTATTGACGTTTCATCATCCTGATATTAATTATAATTATAGCAGTAGTATTATACATTATCATTATTGTATATTATATAATATTAATAATATCGGTAGTATTATATATTATTATATATCATAGAATATTATAATTATATATATTAATTGTATGTTTATTAATATATTATTATAATATTAATAATAATAATATATTATAATTATATACAGGGTGGTCCACGCAACTTGCACACCTATAATAACTTCCAAAGTATGTGTTCCACGAAAAAATATTGTATACAGAAGTTGCATGGTCTGAAGAGGTACATTATGTAGTGTATTTTTTTTTACAGGTGAACGCGTAAAGGACATGTGAAGGTCAACTTCATTTTTTTAAATAGAATAAGGTATTTTTTAATACATCAATCGATGCAGCTGGACATTCGTTATAAAAAAATACTAACCTATGTATGTCGAAATGTTAGTAGTTCAGGAGATATTTCAATTTAAATAACTGTAAAATACCATTACTGTTGTACTAAGACGTTAGTGTTTATTTACTTGTGTAACATCTTAGCACGACAGTAATGGTATTTTAGAGTTATTTAAATTGAATTACCTCCTGAACTACTAACTTTTCGACATACATAGGTTAGTACTTTTTTATAACGAATTTCCAGCCGCATCGATTGGTGTATTAAAAAATACCTCATTCCATTTAAAAAAATTAAGTTGACCTTCACATGTCCTTTACGCTTTCACCTGTAAAAAAAATAAATACACTACATAATGTACCCCTTCAGACCATGCAACTTCTGTATACAATATTTTTTCGTGGAACACATACTTTGGAAGTTATTATAGGTGTGCAAGTTGCGTGGACCACCCTGTATATTAATATATTATTATTATTTTTATATTATTATATTATTATATAATATAGTTCAGATATATTACAGAAAAACATAATATAATACAAACCCTTATTTGTACTACCACACATGTTTTATATAATATTTATCACATGGGTACGTGTCAAACTGTTTCATCACTATACATATTTAATAAGTGAAAGAAAGATAAGCATTATTGTTATGCATCATTTGCTAATCACAAGACAGCGAATCTTTATGCAAAATAATAATTTTCTATCCGATTTGCAACCAACTGGAGTAAAATGGAAATTTATTTTCTTTATTAATATGTTTAATAGGTCGAAAATAATATAACAGTGTTTTTAAATTCTTCTAATGTTTACACTGTTTCGAATTACACCTACTCATTTTTATCATAAATGCATAAAATCATACTAATCACTGTACGTTAGACTTGAATAGAGTGATCTCGACTTCCCAACATTGAACATGTGATAAAATAATTGGATCAATGCACATTACATAATTAGTAGCATGAAGATTATCAGGAAAAATGTAAGCATACAGTAAAATATGAATTTGTCTTGTGTTTGACCCTTCCAGAGTAAGATTCTAATATTATTACTAGACTACGGATCTTTATAGCAAAATTGATTAGGTGGAATTCAAAATTGTTGGAATGTTTTTAAAATTAAAGATGTCAATATATGATTTCTCCTCTACTGAAATCATCAAGGGAAGAAATAACATTCAATTTAGTTTCTATTTCTTGCAATGGATGCAGACATTTTTTATTTTGCATAAAGATCCACAGTCTAATTATCAAAAATCTATATAAATTATAATATTATAATAAATAGAACAATATCGCATAAAAGAATCTAATAAGACAAAGAAATTCTAGACAAAGAAATTATAATTATAAAACTGAAGGAGAGAAATTTTCTCAGAGAAACTAAAAATTTTTCGTCTTCGTTTCTCTTCTTCTTCGTCCTCCTTCCAGCTCCAAATATTTCCACCATGTGCGTTCATGTGGATCGATTACTTTCGACAGCAGCGCATGCACTGGACCGAACATTGATAATCATAATCGACCAGTACTATCGAGCGCTTATGAATGCTTGCGATTGACAGACACATGCCAGTTCATAATCCAGAACGGATGCTTATCAAGATTCATAACTGAATTCGTGATCGTGAGATGACTAAACAATTACAGATAAAAAATATAAAGAATAGTTTACAGGAGATAAGATATTCCATAATCTATTACATAATTAATACAGTGTGTATTATCTATTAACCTTATAAAGGATGTCCCAAAATGACCTGACATATTAAATTGTGCGCCATTTTTTTGTGACGAACACAGAGTATTAATCTTTGACAATTGGCATCAGAAAGTATTGAGGTTTAGTCATGGAGAATTGCACGATCGAGCAACGCATAGAAATTGTAGAAATTCACTACAAAAATGGTAAAAATTTTGCAGAGACGGTTTGAAAAGTCTTCACGTCTTTTGGTCATCATAACGCACCATCTCGCAACACTGTAGTGCATTTAATCACAAAATTCGACAGTTCTGTTTATTTACATAGCCACTAAGTTGAAAATGCGCCTTATCGCTGAAAATGATTTTCTACGAAGAATCACCATCAATTTGTTAATGCTCCAATATCCAATTGGCGAATGTATGGCGCTGCGCACGGTCTGCTGGCTGCAATTCTTGTGTCAAGTGGATCTTGTAAGCACGCAAATGCAGATTTTTCGTAAAAATTCACTACACTTGAAATGTTCAATTGCTGAGCACGATGGCGAATCGAGGTGGAAGGACTTTCGTCAACACTCGCACTCACTGTGGCTATGTTTTCATTCGACCGACCGGTACGAGGACGACCACTGCTTTTCGCGGTCAGAATTGAACCACTATCCTCAAATTTTGTGATTAAATGCATCAGTGTTGCGAGATGGTGTGTTATGAATATCAAAAGACGTGCGGACTTTTCGAACCGTCTCTGCAAAATTTTCACCATTTTTGTAGTGAATTTTCACAATATCTATACGTTGCTCGATCGTGTAATTCTCCATGACTAAACCTCAATAGTTCCAGATGAAAAATGGCATGCAATTTAAAATGTCAGGTCATTTTGAGACACCTTTATTTGAAATTAATAAATTATACGTAGACTTATATAACTATAACTTTTAACTGATGCAGACAATGCAATCGTCGTATTATATTTAACAAAATAATTGTTTAATTTTTTTGTGCTTTGTGATATATTTTAATTTTCGTATAACGTAATGATTAGACTGCAGATCTTTATGCAAGATAAAAAATGTTTGCATTGATTGTAAAACACAGAACCCAAATAAAACATTTTTTCTTGTCCTAATTACCGTATTAAACTGAAAGTAATACACTGATGTCCTTAAATTTTTTTAATACGACCACTGCTTTAAATTGCACGTACTCACTTTTATCATAAATGGTATAGTAATGATGCATGAGTGCACTTTATAAACAATACAATATTGTACAGGATGCGTCATGGGAATGGACGATTTTCAAATGGATCGTGTACGAAGCAGGTAAAGAGGATAGAGATACAATTAGAAGGGTATTGGACACGAAATTTTGCTTTCAGAAGGCCACCATTTTTTAATTTACAATATCATCTACCTTATATGTACACCAATTCGTAGCTTTTTGTGAAGAGATAATTTTAGTATGCTGTACTGCAGCCGATTTTAATTATTTTTTGACAAACAAAATTTGTAATTACCCTTAACATTAGAATGAGTATGTAGAAACAAGTTTCGTGTTGATACCTCTTACTGAATTGTTACAAAAAATTCGCAGAGAACGTAAAAAAATAAGTCATCACAGTTGAGAAACCCTTAAAATAATATTTTATCCATCATCGGTGATTATCAGTAAACTGCAAATTTTATACACTTGTGACAAAATTGAGTAGGTGAAATTTCAACTGCCTGGAACATTAAAAGAATTTAAGGGTGGCAATATGGGAGCCCACTTCCAATTTCTTTTTAACCTTCGTTAATAGTATTATTGATTAATACATTTTTATGTTCTTTGATGATCACTGATTAATTTGCATAAAAATATTTGTTGAAATTGCAAAGTGGAACATTATTGAATATCGAAAAAAATGTTGGTTATTCACATAAGGGTTAAAATCATTATAGAAAGAAAAATGATCTACCTGATTCCGATTTCTTCCAATCGATGCAAACAATTTTTATTTTGCAGTAAAGATCCGCAGCCTAATTATCAGAAAATTCTTCGTCTGTCGATCCGTTTGAATACCTTGATCACCAACATAAGGATTGAAAATGAAGAAAATGTTGGTTGTTGTTCACATAAGCATTAAAATCATTAAAGAAAGAAAGAATGATCTACCTGGTTCTTATTTCTTGCAAGCGATGCAGACAATTTTTATGTTGCAATAAAGATCCACAACCTAATGAGTAGAAAATGTTTCGTCTGTCAATCCGTTTGAATACCTTGATCACCAACGTGAGGGGTTGAAAATGGAGGTTCGCAACATCCACGAGAAAGAGCGAGTTCTTCCATACGCATGTGCGTAGAGAGTGACTCCTGGAATTCTTGGGGATCGCCGGGTGTACCTGTGGGACTTTGGAGGTCGCGGGGACCCTGTGACCCTTAGATAAGGCTCACGCCCTAATAAGAGGGTACACGCAAGAAACCGTGAGCGGGCCACGGCAGCTTCTCTTCTTCTTCGTCCCCCTGTTGCCCGCAAATCGTAGCTCGAGGCCTCGCCCGACCGAGCGATCTAATCCACCGAGAAATCTGTGGTTAACGTTTTAGGGCAGCAAGGGTGGACCCTGGGAGCCCTCACGACATTCCACCGCGCCAACTCCCACAATTGCGAGCTTGCTATAAAACCGCTACCCCGAAATCCTCGTTCCGAGCTGCTCCCATTTTCTGCCTCCATTCTGGGACCGGATTTGCGGTGAACGTTCGCCGTCGAACAGACCGGGGTTCAACGGCACAAACGTAGGGGAGAGACCGGGGCTAAAAGTTCCGATTTTGAAGGAACATATAAATTAACGTAGAAATAGTATAGATACTCTCATCGTTAACGAGTAATTTATTGTTAAATTTATTGTATTTCAAAATTTTAACCGTAAAATTAAAATATTGTAATAGGGTTTCTCTTTGCTCTGTTGTGTGGCAAGTTGTTACTAAAGAATAAATTTGCTAATAATTGAAACTTTAATGAATATAATTTCTCAAACATTATCTTTGGTATGAAATTACTTTGGCATATATTGAATTTTTAATTCTTTAGCCACTCAAGTGGAATATTCTGCAAGTTCAATCTTCTTACACATTCGAACGCTAATTTTCTGGCTTATGGAAAAAGGCCAAAATAAATAGATAAATATTTCAAAAGGTATTTTACCATAATCTTTTCTTCATGCTCTTTAAAAACGATTCTATTTTTCTCTGTTTCCTATTGTGACCTTGTCTGTAACTCTTGTTCGTCTTTTAATTTTTTAAGATTAAAGAATCTTAGAAGATTTTAATAAATCTGAACAAAGTCATGGGTGTCAGATATTGAAGTTCCTCGCGATTTTTTAATTTCCTTTTTAAATAAAATACTAACTATATTTAGTACTTTTTAGTACTCCTTTCACAAAGAAGAATGTTCTTTTAATATTGTTCTTATTTTCGAGTGTTACTCTCATGTGACTATATGGCGACTTCTGGGCGCAGAAGAGTATACACAGTAGTCCGTATCGCACAGTGGGCAACTGAAATGGACAGAGGCGGTTCAAATATTATAAACAACCTGGAAGCAAGGATAGAATGGCGACCTTAAAATAAATATTTACGGTATCTTTATCTTCAGGGACTTGTTTATTCTCCCGCGAGAGATCTACTGATGACAAACGCTGTTCCCTCTGAACCGCCGCGCCGCCCGCAGGAACTGGCCACTTCGCGCAGTCTGCATTCTTGCAAATGAAACACTGTTCTTCGATTGTTCTAATTATAAACGCTTCATAGCAAAAATGATGTTGGCAATCGAGGACGTCGATATATTATTTTCAATTTAGTTAGACCACTGAAAAGATAAAAAATTTTTGATGCATCTACTGTATCTTGCAATTGGTCCGCACAATTTTATTTTGGATGCATGCCCACAATCTAACAATAGCTCATAATAACTTCCAGATTAATAATTAAAAATGCTATTGAACAATTCATTATGCATACATACCTACAATCTAACAATAGCTCATAATAATTTCCTGATTAACAATTGAAAATGCTATTGAGAAATTCATTATGAAACTGTGAATAATTAATTAATTTTTAGTAGACTTTTAAGTACAGTTTCTGGTACGTACAATAAATTATAAGCACTAGTATGAGAATAAAAATACAGGGTGTCTCGCAACGTGACAATCTCAAATAACTCGTAACCTATTTGTTGTACAAAAACAATGTTCAAACAAATGTTGCATGGTTCCTAGGGGTACATATAGTGCTGCAATCTGATTTTTGTTACTTCGATTTTTTATCAAGATATGAAGGTCACCTTCAGTTTTTTAAATAGAATGCCCAATATTTTCGAACTCGGATGAAGGTGACCTTCATATCTTGATAAAAAATCGAAGTAACAAAAATCAGATTGCAACACTGTATGTCCTCCTAGGAACCATGCAACATTTGTTTGAACATTGTTTTTGTACAACAAATAGCTTACGAGTTATTCGAGATCGTCACGTTACAAGACTCACCCTGTATATCAGTCTAAAAGTTTGATTCTATTAAATTGATCGCGTTCGAATTTTTATACAAAAACAAAATGCATTTAGGTTCTTCATAAAACGTGTCATGTAAAGATTTTTGTCCCCACTCTACCTTCCCCTTCCGCGACACTATTCTCCCATGCTTCCGTCACGTGACGCGTTTCGTCTCTGTCGTGCATGTGTCACAATGTCACGTGACTGATCCAGTACTGGCAGAGAGAGGGTAGCTCTTTTCCTCTGAATTCGTGCGCCCTCATCTGGCGACTCCGGTTATGACGTCCAACTGATAAAACAATAATTACAATTATTTTAGTTCTACTATCTCGACTAAAAAATCGATGAAGTTAGATTTAATTGCAGATTCAAAGATGAAGTTACTCAACATCGCTTAAGTTAACAGCATTGAAATGCAAACCTCGCAAACATTCTCACGATGTTATCGGTCAAACCAGCATAATATGTTCGTAGAGTATTTGTGTTTAATAAAGTTTCAGTACCTTTTTTGCTTCATTCTTTCCGCAGGGATATTTAACTCCAAAGTGTACAACAGGCGGAAATCGATATATCGTGACTCTATAAAAAATACACAGATCAAATGTTTAAACTTTGCGCTGTGTAAGTGATTCACGTAGCCTTGTGTAATAAGTAGACTGCAAGTTTTATATGCATTTGTGGCAAAAACGAATAGAACAAATACAAAAATAAAAAACGAGAGCTTGGATACACAATGTGGTACTTATGCGATTGTACACATTGACGTAAAAGATTCTTTGATTTAATTTTTCAATTGTTTTGATCTCGGACGCGAAAGTTTTTCACTAACCTCGTACAATTTCATTTCACTTATACGGGGTGAATCACGAATCGTGATCAGTAGAGATGCATTCATTTCAAAAGAACTTTCGCATGATTAAGCAAATTTTTTGTAGAAAAAAAATTAAGAAAGCAATTTTTTGCAATTTTTTGCAAATTCTTTTAATGCTACGATACGTTTCCGAATTTGCATTGAAGTCTTCTGACAAAAAGGCGTAAAAAAGTTATAGATGTATTTGCAAAAAAATTGAAGATGACCTTGGAAATCATAAAAAAGAGTTAACGATAAATTTGCTATAATCACGTGAAAGCTCTCTTGAAACCACGCTATACATACCTGATAAAAACATTTTCGATCGGACTGCTAATAACAGAGTAATCTCTACCGATCACGATCTGTGATTCACCCTGTCAAAGAATTTAGACCTGAAACTAATTCAATTATTCCCAGTTAATAAACAGATAATTAAGTTACTCTTATTTTCTACTTGTTAATAATTTTTTCTTGATGTTTAAACATTTTATTATTATTATTATTATTTATTATAAACGGACCGAAGTCATCTTACATAAATGTTTACAATAGAAAACAATAAAGGACTACTCGTATAATAACATAGAAGGGACATGCACAAAAAGTAATGGTACTAACTATATGGTATTATCCTATAATTCTGCGTAATTGCTTTTTAAACATGTGCAAAGACTCAATGAAAAAATCAATACGATTATACAGAGTGTTAGAGTCTGCAATAATGCGATTTATTGGATTAATTAATCCATAGTTAGATCTGGCTTTAAGGGTTTGAAAACCTGCTCGAGATCTCAAAGCACGTTCAGGTGCGTAAAAATTGATTTGCATAAGGGGAGAGAGGGACAATCTATATGGTTATTAATTCAATTAAAAATAAAGCCCTGGATACACTTCTGCGAGCAGACAATGATTCCAGGTTGACTATGTTTAATATTGTGGAGTAATCGTGATCAAAGATTGACATAGGATTATTAATCTTATAAGAACAAAACCTAAGAAATTTATGCTGCACTCTCTCTAGCATGATTTTGTAATTTAAGCTATTTGAAGACCATATAACTGAAGCAAATTCCAACTGGGGACGGCAAGGGTAATATACAGGGTGTCCCAAAATTCGTGAAAATCCCGGAAATGGGAGGTTCTTGAGACCATTTGAAGCGACATTTTCCTTTGCAAAAATGTTATCCGCGGCTTTGTTTAGGAGTTATTAACGAAAAACACGGACCAATCAGAGCGCAACCTAGACGCGAGTTGGCATAGTCGGCCAATCGACAGTTGGCGCGCCGGGCCGACTATGCCAACTCGCGTCTAGGTCGCGCTCTGATTGGTCCGTGTTTTTCGTTAATAACTCCTAAACAAAGCCGCGGATAACATTTTTGCAAAGGAAAATGTCGCTTCAAATGGTCTCAGGAACCTCCCATTTCCCGGATTTTCACGAATTTTGGGACACCCTGTATAGCAATCTAATTGCGTGTATTGAGCGAAAATCAGTAGAAAAGCGTAATATAAACCCGAGTGTTCTTGAGGCGGAGTTAACAATATTATGAATATGGTTGGAAAAGTTCAAGGTTGAGGAGAAATGAATTCCTAAGTCCTTTACCTCACTTATTGAGGAGAGAATACAGTCATTGAGGCGGTAAGGATATGAATGGTACAGAGCGACAGGAAGACCGCATAACATGGCATTTTTCAATATTGAGTTCCATACCATTCTTGCAACACCACTCACTAAAACGATCTAGGTCTGCCGGTAATCTGGAATCATCTTCGTAGGACGAGATGCTGCTGAAGATTTTTAAATCGTCTGCAAATAGTAGGTACTTACAACATTAAAAATAGTAGTCAAATCATTGATGAAAATTATAAATAGTAGCGGACCGAGGTGGGAGCCTTGAGGTACACCTGATAGAACATGTATCGGAGATGATAAGCAACTGCGTATACGCACAATTTGAAAACGGTTTGTGAGCTAACCTTCAAGCCATGACAATAGACTTCCCTTGCAGCCAAATGCTGTAAACATTTTATATATTAGTAGCAAAAAGTCTGTGGGTTTACTACGTTAAAAGCCAATATTAAAGCGGAAAGTTCTCCGAAAAGAACGAAAAGTAGTTCCTCAATGGTAATTGTGCGAGGGGCTGCTTTTTCCTTCGAACAATTCATTTTGTGAGGGTATACGACCCTCAGCAAATTCAGCACCATCCACCCCTTCGCGATCTTTTTTCAACGACCGTTTACTGCGTACACCGTTACCTATTTCACCGTTCTACTTGCTGAACTATCACGTTTTCCCAACAATGGCCAGCAGTTAACCTGCTTGCCGTGCAGTTAGCCCTGTTTAACTTTAATTAATCCCTGCACCCCTCGGCCGACAATAAAGCGTGATGAAAAACCGAGCAAACAACCCGGACTAACCTATATTCATTTTCGTCATCTCTCGGGATCATTGTTTGTCGCTCGGATTCATTTCGGCTCGGATTGATTCATGTTTTCGTTTCCCGTTTTGTCAATAAGATACACCGTATATACGAGTCTTATATTTTTACACGGACGGTTGCATAGCTTCTTCGTAATTAAAGGTTTATATGTCTTTCCGGGTCGCGTAATCAATGGAACTTACGAATTAGATCAATAAAATAAAGGTTTCATAATTTTACAGTCTTTTGATGTTTCATATTCTAAAAAGTTATGGACTCTGCGATGAAAAAGAACTTGAAAACTCGTTTTTATATTTTATAAACTTATATTATACATATATATTATTATTAAGATTATAACTTAATATATTTAATTATTTTATTAATTTAGTAGGATTTTTGTGAATCTACACAATCTAACGTAGTTATTGATCAAAACTTTTATAATAACTAGACTGTGGATTGAATGCGTTCGCAACCCCATTTTGCATCATATGCAAACTGAAATTGTTGAAATTGTAATCTTTTTAAAATTAAACAATTTTCGATTTAAATGAATGACTTCATTGTGGATTTTATGTGAAGAAATATTCAAGGAATTTAAAGATACTGTTCTATTATTTGCAACCGATTGAAATGATTAAAAATGAAATAAATATCTGCGTACCTTCGTCAAAAATAATTCTAATTCTTAATAATCCTAATAATCCTAGTAATAATAATTCTAATTCTTTATAATTCTTAATAATCCTCCGTACCAAAATAATTTTTATTTTGCATAAAAATCCGCGGTCTGATAATAAGTTACTATTTTAAAATCGTAAATATTTTGTAACCTGTGTGATGTAGTTGTATTGATATTTTATATAAATCGCACTGATAAATGATTGAGTAAATAAATTACTAGAGCCTTTAAGGTTGGGTCAAAACGAAGAACATTGAGTTCAAATAACTTTTCTGAATTGCATAAGACAAACAGTGCACGAAAAAAAAGAAATGAATAAAATAATTACAAGTTGAGTCGGTGAGTTATGACATCGATTTCTAAAGGAAATCAAGACCAGATTGCTATATCTCTGTTTAGAAGTAGTGATTTCGGAGCGATCGGTTCGCCGATTGTTCCTTTTCCGCAATTTCACAATCGCGACGATTTATCGGGCCGCAATCATCGAGGGGGTGCGAAGAATAATTGCCGCCTTCTCGAAATTCTCGATAAGATTCCAGCAGGAGAAAGGATACAAAGAGATACATCGGTGATGCAGGTAGCCAAAGCGTGGAGGTGGAGGAGTAAGAGGAACCGAGACACATTTAGGCGAACGGAGAGAATACGAAGCGGGTGGAAGAGCCCTTCTGTACCCTTTACTGATGCCCGCAGGGACGATTTAATTACAATAATCATAACGTTACGGTTCCTGGTATCGTGGCAAGTCCACTATGACTTGTCCCACGGAGAGCGTTAATCGTTTTCCTAAATCGAGGACAGTCTCTCGGTCCAGGACCGCCTACATCTTGGTCACCTGGTGTTTATTTTTTAATGAAAAATTCAGAATCGTCTAATTTGTGATTGAGATTAAACTTGACTCTGAATAGACTGCGGATCTTTATGCAGAATAAAAATTGTCTGCATTGATTGCAAGAAACAGAAACGAATGTTACTTCTTCCCTTCGGGATTTTAATACAGGAGAAATCACGTAGTATCGACATCTCCAATTTTAAAAATTTTCCAACAATCATGAATTTCATCTATCTATTTCCAATGAATCCATAAAGATTGTTTTGTATTTTATGCATAAAAATAATGTGGCTCTTTTGAACTATTTTTTATGAATGGATTAAATGATTTTATAAAATCAAATACTCATAACATTTGGTTTATTGTAGAACTTAGAATCGTAAGTAGAAATCAGAATCTTGTGTAATGAATTGTTTAAAAAACCATATCTAAAAGTTATAATAAGTCTGAGATATTGACGACAAGTTTTCAATTAAATACACACAATAAATATTTACATCTTCATTTCAATATGAGAACTGCTCTTGAAGAAATAGGTACATTTTTGTCTTTGTCATTGATAATTTTAATAATCTTTAAAGAAGATTTCTTACGTGATGGCAGTGTTAATAATTTATAAATAGTTAAATGGTGAGAATGCCAACCAGAAAATAAGAATATTTATAGAATAAGTATTGAACAATATATATTTAGTTGTATGTTAATTTTAACACTTGCTTTCGAAGATTTAATGCATAATTTTGTTGAAGTTTTATTCAAGGATTTTGTACATGGTAGCAGTGCTAATAATTTATAACGAAGCAGTCGAACGGTAAAAAGGAAATACAATTTTATCATGCTCGGAGTATTACACGACAGATTGCAATTTTATTTTGGACACGCCCACCGATGCGCGACAGTGTTTATCACTTCCTGCGATCGATTGATCTAAACACGGGTCTGTATGCATAACGATATTAATGGCACACTGCTGCGACAGCTCATTCTGTAATATCTGATAAACTTAGTATCGTTTGTATTATCTGTAAAACGATTTTGGAAGTTACTTTTTCGAGATCCGCTGTGAAGATCGCACATGTTCAAAGCATTTTTCGACGATCGTCTTCTTTCTCATTTATAGATGAAGATAGAAACGTAAATGTAAAAGCTTTTAAATGTTCCTGATTCATTTCTTTACGATAGTTTATCTTAAAATCTGTTTCGTTTAGCAGAGATCAATACCATTCATTAAAGTGGGCATGTCATTTTTATAGTCTACATTATTTAATTTAATTAAAGACTGTATGTGGCATACAGTGGGTGTAAAAACTATTAACTACGCCCTTTAAAACAGAATAACATTTTTATAATTGTACCAAGCAACCTGATTTTGTATAATACTTTTTACGAATACTTCTTACACCCACTGTATAATATTTACAGTCTATATTAATTCACATAATTACAAAGTACGTGACATATAATTTTTAGTCTGCATTATTGGAATACGTGAATAAATAACTATGAGCTACTGAAACATTTCCCATGAAAGTATTTTTATAATTTACATAATTCCAAAATAAACACGGAAAGTTTTGATCGAAAAGTATTTTTAATTTAATGTTAGTTGTACTCGAGGACCGAAAATGGTTTACAAATTATAAACACAATTTTGGACGAAATTAAGTTGAACCAGGTACTAGGAGGTCAGTAGCCTCCCCTAATTTCGTTCTCAAGAGTATAAAAACGAGAAAGGATACTCCATTTTGGGAGATTGTAGTTTTGTGGTTAGTCTGTTACTGGAAACTGATCTTCCGAGGCGTTTGTGATCGTGGCAGTTTCTTCGGCAGCAAGAAATTCCCAGCCGAAGTGCGTCGAGACAACCATGATGATGCGGCTAAGGGTGGCTGCCGTTAATGAAAGCGAAACTGGAGTGGAGCATACCACGTGAGAAAAAGGAATCGAAATGCTGGGTCACTTGGAAGAACCAGTGATTTTTTACTGCGCTCCCACAATAACATAGTATTGATGGTTTACTGTTCAGTGTACAAAATGCCATCATCTTAACCCATTTAGACCTACCGTAGCATTTACGGCACGGTTCATTAGAAAAAAGTTTCTTGACCCTACCCGCTCCAGTTTCGTATCGCCGATTAAGCTTGGCGTCGAGCAAAGTCGCCAAATCAGGGGAAAGGGCTACCCTCTCTCTGCCAGTACCGAATTAGTCACGTGACGTTGTGACAGAGACGAAACGCGTCACGTGATTGGATCGTGGCTGAAGCATGGGGAAGGTAGAGTAGGGACAAAAGTCTGAATCTGACGACTCTGGTTATAACTGGTAGCGTTAATATTTCGTAAATAAAGATCAGTGAAGTTCGCGCAACAAATATAAAAATACACGACACACGTTTTATGAAGAACCTAAATGCATTTTGTTTTGTATTCGAATGCGGTAAATTTGATAGAATCAAACTTTTCAGACAGATATTTTTTTATTCTCATAGCAGTGCTTTTAACTTAACTATCTGGACGACCCAGAAACTACTTAAAAGTCTACACTAAAAATTAATTATTCACAGCTAAGTCTTTTAGTTTCATAATGAATTGTTCAATAGCATTTTCAATTGTTAATCAGGAAGTTATTACGAGTTATTGTTAGACGGCGGATATGTATGCAAAATAAAATTTGTTCGGACTAATAGCAAGATATAGAAGACGCATCAAAGGTCTGAAAGCATCTACATGTCTAAACTGTTCCTATTAATAAAATGCAGGAATGAAAATTACCTCAAAAAACATATTTACAACAATTGAATTTCATAATAAACGCAGGCATGCTATCGTAAATTGGAAGACAAAATTTAAGCAGGAAAAAAGTGTTATAAATTAATGGGAGATCACACAAAATAAAAAATGTTTGCATTAATTGCAAGATACATGAGCAAAATAGAAATTTCTTTCTTCTTTTAATTATCTGATTAGGCTGAAGCCAATATGTTGATGTTTTCAAATCTTTTTAATATGTGCACTGCTCTAAATTGTGCATACCCATTTTTGTAATAAATGCATAAAACCCGAGTCTAGAGATATCACACAAATGGTAAGGACAGGAAATGACACAGCGAATGAGTATGTTTGAATTAGTTTCTATTTCCAATCAATAACAACAATATTTAAATATATATTATAATAGACTAGGCTGTCGTTAACCTCCTATTTCACATATTTTTGGTATGCTACGCGCTAATACGCTCATTCATCAACTTCCAAACGCTCGAGCTCGCGCTTGCGCAACGCGGCGATTACTTAATCGGAACAGAGACTCGCATGGTCCTACACATTCAGAGCGAAAACACCGAGCAAGAACGCAAAAGGAGACACATCGCAGTTTGTGAAATCATATCAATTTCACACTCTACAGCTTCTGGGGTTCCTTCGGAAACAATCGGACGCAGTATTCTTTTCCAAAACTGATTCGTATTAAATTAACAAATGAATAATATAAGTGAATAAGTAATAACGTATAAATGAACAAACGTAAATCAAACTGACTATTCTTCATATATTCCTTGATTGAAAATGCACCAATTTTTCTAGACATTGTAAAATTTGATCAGTAGACAGTGGATTTTATTTGTGACAAAAATTAAATGAAATTGAATTTTATTTGTGAAACAGTAAAAATATTAGAAAAATTTCAAAAATACTAATTTCAAGCTTGTTGAACATTTTTATTTTGCATAAGGATCCGCTGTCCAGTGATCAAAAATCGTATTGTACTAATTGCAACCTGTTAGATATATTAAGAAAGAAAATAAACACTCCAGTTTGTATCAATTGAGTTCGAAAATTTTTATTTTGCACAAAAATCTGTCTAGTCATTAGGCATAATTCAGTAACGAATATATGACAGAATAAATTAAAGGTTGATGTGGTTGAATTCAAGTTTAACCCTCGCACATGTTCCTCGGGCTGAAAATTCAGGAGCAAAAATGAGTGAATATACCTTTCATGAAATTCTGATGAACGTATAAAGATTATAAAATACTGGAGGAACATTAACCGGGTATCCTATGTGCAAGTATTCAGAAGACAGTGCGAGGGTTAAACAAAGAGTACAATAAATGAATTTCCCGAATGAAAGAAAACAAAGCTCCACTGAATGTTAAACACTGAAATTCGAGAGCTACGAAGCAGAGATGAGGACCCTTGCGTCCAAAAATTTCCGATAAAGAAACCCGTCCGGCGCACAATGCTATGTACAACAGCCTCGAACTAATGGTAACGCGTGAAATTACCGAGAACCGGAGGGCCTTGCTCTAGCCATTAACCCTTTGCACTCGGAGCTAATTTAACTCGAAAATGAAACATTTCTCCCGCGCGCGACGTAGAATAATTCCATTCTACATTCATTTTGTTTTTTGTATGAACATAAAATTGATATACAATATCTCATACAGGTTTTGTATGCACACCAAATTCACCCTTCTGCAAGTCAAATACCTTTTGCAAATCAATTTCACCACTTCGCAAATAAAGTATTTTGGAGTAAGTTTTTGTAAAAAAAATCAAATTAAATGTAAACTGTTTATTACAACTGTGTGTTTATATGTATATTCACTGTAGCCATTTTCTGATCTAGAATTTAAAAAATGAAAATACATAATATTAGAGAGTATTAATTCTTGTTTCCCTCGCAGTAATGACACCATTCACACGTGTGTCTAAATAAATATAGAATTTAATCTAAATAAATAAATAATTAATTTTAAATATTCTTAATGGATGAGATTGATTTGCAAATGGGTGAAATTGATTTGCAAAAGGGTGAATTTGATTTGCAAAAGGGTGAATTTGATTTGCAAAAGGGTGAATTTGGAGTGCAAAACCCGTACTACACTTTAATGTTTAGTAATTGAGATACCAACATATTTAATAAAGTATATGTACGGGAATATTTTTAGAGGTGACTCTCGCCGTTCGAGTGCCAAGGGTTAGATGAAGAGCCACAACAAAGTTCGTGTTTCGTGCAACAAGGAGAACGCGACAGCTTCCACGAGTATCAGGTATAAGCTATGCGTATGTACTGGGTATGTGGGTGGTCCACGGGGACGCAGGACCTTTTCTAGATTTGAGGAGAGCAGAGGCGAAAGAGAGAAAGATCTTTGGGACTATTTACAGGTCACTGGTGAGGGGACGCGGGCCCGTGAGAGGTTCGAAGTGTGGGTAACTACCAGAAGGTGTCCTAACCCCGCTTATCTGATCAGGAATTCCTAATTTTTGGGGGAAAATACGGGCCGGGAAGGAGGAAGAGAGGGTGTACACAGGGAAGGAAACTCGATTTACGTCTCGATAAACGAAAACACCTTGCGGCTTCCTGGGCACAGATCCTTGTCTGGGCCCAGAGTGACCAATTATTTTGACGCCTCTGGAGATAGAGCGACGCCTCGTTATTCACCATACGGGACGCACGGATGCCTCGAGTCTTCCTAAGGAGCTCGGTTTCTATGTCTTCTCGGCTTATCGCTCGAGATTCTTCTCAACCCTCTCCAACCCCCGAACGGTCCCCGAGCGCTCGGGAACGCTGCACAACTGCTAATTCGATACAATCGACTGTAATGCTCGTTCTTATCTGGCATCGGACGTTCTACTAATTTACACAGTCCTCCAACGAATCGCGGATCGATTGGAGCTTGCAAACGTCGTTCAAAGCGAACTCTTCGAGGTCGACAATCTGCTCTTCCGAGAGCAACTCGCCAGCGATTACGATAGAATTTTACAGGTAAATACAAGTACACGGCTATTTACAGGTTAGAGACGCGGACGCAGTGTCGTCAGATTCAGGCTTGTCTCCCACTCCACGACATTATTAACCCCTTTTCCCACCGATCAGTCACGTGATCCGATGCGCACACCCAATTCGCGGTACGTCTGCGTGGCAGAGAGGGGGTAACTGTATTCCCCTAATCTGGCGACACTGCGCGGAGGGACTTCGCGAGCGTCTTTCCAATGGAATCGAGAAGAAATAACTTAGGCGGAACAATATTTACAGTGTGGACTATGGTACACGGCGAATCTGTTCGTTTCACTCGCATTTGGAGAAGTCATTTTCGGGATACAACGTTCGAAAATTTACAAAATTAACGGAACGATTCTGAAAATATTTTCCTTGGAGGATTAAACTATACTGAATCGTATGACGTACTGATTTTTCGTTATTCAAATATGGATTACATGTTTTGCAACCTCAGAGGCTAGAGACACATCAAGTTCAACGAAATGAAATGTTAACCATTTCGTGTGCATCCTTGTGTATGGTTCGACATTTTCAAATTGCCCCATTTAAATGTACAGGGTATCCCAGGTTTTAAAAATGTTCTGCAAACATAGGTCACATAGAGCTTTATTAAAAAGTTATAACAAAAATACGGAATACAAGTAAGATTAGGAATAGTAAGAAACTTGCTGTTACTGCGAGCATTTCTGTCACTTCCAGAGTTAATTAATACTCCATTTCGAAGTGTCTACCGTTATTGACAATACATGATTGACAGCAAACAAACATCGAATTTATAACTGTGCGAATTTCATTTTTATTCGATATTTATTACTTGTATTCCATATTTTTGTTATAACTTTGTAATAAAGGTCTGTGTGACCTATGTTTACAGAACATTTTCAGATTCAGCCATTTGCAATATGATTGCTAACAAAAATTGTTTGAAATTAGTATCAATCTGTTGGAAACATTATTGATAATGTTCTGGAAAGTGCAATAACTTCGGAGGTTAAGGGAGGGCTTGTTTTTCTTGGTTAAAAAAAATCGATTTTTTACAGAATCTTGTAACTCTTTGAGGACACATCTGCAAAATTTTAAGTCAAAATCCGTAGGGTAAGTATTTAGAAGTTTGCCCTCCTCGCCGATTTTGATAACCTTGACATATGTTGTCAAGGCGTCCATGCACGAACACGTGCGATATTTTGCGAATATCTTGAAAACTAAAATCAAATCGAAAAGTTGTTCAAAATGATGACCTTGACAACATAGTTCAAAGTCATCAAAATCGTTGAGGAGGGCAAACTTCTACATAATTACCATCCATAGAATATTTTAACTGTTCGATTTATCAACTTAGCTCGAGTTCTACGTATAACATTGTTATACAACTGATTAAACAATTGACAGTGATGATATTGTATGCATTGGTTGATGAAGGCTGCTGTGCCACTTGTGAAATTTATGATACTCTTAATATGTATTTACTATTCACTATTTGCGAGCAATACAGAATTTTCAAAGAGACCCGTGACAAGAATGGAAAATTATGAAAAAAATCAGTTTCACGAACAACAGGAAGGGATAATGTACTGCTCTAGAATAGCCAATTAGTCGTAAGTACTTGATATTTGTTTAAACTTCAACCTGGTTTGCACGATTTACGAAAAAGTATTGTACCGATCAACTTGAAATTTTAGCAGTATGTTCAGAAATAGTTACTTCATCGTTTGACCTTGAGGAAAGACGATGAGTTCAATTACCAAAAGTGCGAGCACTCTTTCGACTGAACACGAACTTTTGGATTTGAACATCCGCCATTCCTCTAAAATAATCGTTTTCAATGGCTGCAGATATTTGCTCTCAGATATTATCTGATGGAGAAATATGTCAAAAAAAGCAGTTCGTCCCTGAAGGATTTGTCGAGTGCAAGTCCAAATGCGAGTCTATCACGCGAGATCTAATAGCTACATAGCTCGACAGACTTTCGATCTATCGATCAAGAAAATGTTTCCTTAACGTCTCATGATGTCTTCTATACTGAAGCCAAGTTTAGGGGTGGTGGTGGTGGTCCTCTGAATCGGGATCATCCCGCTCACCCTCTCGGCCATCTGTTTGACGGTCGTGGAGGCGTTGATCCTCGCTTCGTTTGTCACCGGTGGCTCGATCCTCAGGTCCTGTGGTACGTCCGTGTGCGTGAGCAGATGCGTCTTCAGGTTGCTCCTCTGGTTGAAGCTCCTGGCGCAAACCGGACATTTGTGCGGCGACTCCTCCATATGCAGGATCTTGTGTACGGCCAAAGTCCTGCTCTGACAGAATCCTTTGCCACACTCGTTGCATTTGAATGGCTTCTCTTTACTGTGGATGTACCTAGAAACGACAAAATTCTCGTTAACACATTGTTTTAAACGAAAGATTAGCGATTGCCTTTCAACTATTCGATTTCGAACGAGACGAGCAAGTGACTCGAATCAACTATAAACTATCGGATTTGCAAGGAGAACTACAAACAAGAAGACAGAAAAGCTATGCAAGCTAGTTTCGGGACACTAGAGTTCAAACTACTGTCTCGCGACAATTACTCGAATTGTTAAACTTTTGGAATAATCATAAATCGGCAATCTCAGGAGTACGACCGACGAATATGCAATAACGAAACGAATAGTTCTACAAAAGCTATTGGGGCAATGCTTCACTATGCTGGCCACTACAGAATTTTACAGTTTCAGGGAGTATATTTCAGATCACACGAAGGGACTCAAGATTGTACAGAATCTATAATTAGAAAACGAGCGACCGTGAAGAACGTACGAAACACTACGTGGTCGAAGGTCCGATCTGCGAGCAGGGAGCACAAATATGTTTTACCTGATCTGAACTCACCGATGATCCCGCAGATGATCCTGCCTCCGGAACGCTTTTCCGCAGATGTCGCAGGAGTACGGTCTCTCGTCGGTGTGCGTTCTCTCGTGGATCAGGAGATTGTAGCTCTTGGTGAACTGCCTGTTGCAGAACTTGCAGATAAACTGTTTCTTGGGCCTCTGTCCGGGCAGTCTTCTCGCAAGGAAGGAAGCGGGTGGCGGCACCGGAATCGCGGGGTGAAGACCCTGGTGGCTCTGATGGTGGTACGGATGCGTTGCTGCGGTTTGAGGGCAACAACCCCTGACGGCTAGCAAAGCTGCGCCACGGAGCCAATTGTCGATGAACGCTGCTTGATATCCAACGTTCTGTCCGGTGCTGGGTGGTTGTTGCACGAACCTTCCTGTCAACTGCTGGGAAGATCTGATCCACCTGGGCGACGTGATCGGTAGCTGATGCTGTTGCATCGATCTGTCGAGCGTGGGCGGTGTGTGCGGCGGTGTCAGCGGCTCCATCTTCGTCTCCATGCTCGAGACTGTCGAGAGATCCAAGGACACGTTTCGGTGAACGAGAACTAGATCCACACTGAGACGAAAGGCTGTATCGATCACGAGAATCGGCAGACGACGGGACACGTTACTGTTTACGTTCGTGTAGGTCGAACTGAAGGATGACACGAAGGCACCGGGTTTCTCGCGAGGCCAAAGCAACGCCGAAATAGGGAAAAAAGAAGACGACGTTAGCTCGAGAGTCGGCGCAGTACTAAATGCCAACAGGCAGTCGTCGAGGTTCCAGGGTCGCCGCTTACCTGGCGCCAAGGGGACACGGTGGCTCCTCCTACCGTGTCCTGAACGCTGGATACGCCGGTTGGTGGCTCGACTTCTACAGGGGCGGAGCTTCCGGGTCAGGGTGACCCCTCCGGGCGTCGCGACGCTCATCCACCAAGCGAACGTCCCCTGCACACCCAACCGCCTCGCCTCGCGCTTCTAAGCTTCCACCGCACCGCCACGGAGAGGATTCCGCTTACCGGTTTTGCGCTGCCGGGGATGTCTGAAATGCCATTTCGCGGCTAACGAGGCCCGTAGAGATCCTAGACGGGGACAAACGTTCCGGGAAGGGTTGCACGGAAAGAAATTCTGCGATATTACCTGGTAACTACGCTCTCTCGGGCTGTTCCCGACCGTGCCGTACCGTCGCCATGGCAATTATGCAAGTCGGCTAAATCGGGAACCCGAAAAAATTCAATTTATCGCCTGCAGTTCTGCACGCGTTAAATAGTCCGACGCAAATGTGTCTGTCTGTTTGTTGCTTCGCATCAGACGACTTGGTTTCAGCGCCGTTCGTTCTGCAAAAAGATGAGCAATTTCTTGTTGAGTGAATGTTATATGGAAGCCATTCTCTTTTTTATAACATTTCAGTACACGATACATTTTCAACGAATTGTTGCCACATTTTCTGAATGATTTGTCTCGTCTTTATAACTGTTGAATCTTTTTAGAACATAAAATCTCTCGTGGCTATCTATGTACAAACATTTCGTTACTCCAATTACTATTCGCACACCTCTGTATTAGTTGATTTATTCTCATACACATTAGTAATTACGACGAGACACGCCTAACACAATAATATACATGTGTTACTTTGAAAACTTCAATATAAAATCGACAATTTTATGCTTTCGGAAATTTTTAAAAATCGATTTTGTAATTTAAAATTCTGAAATAATTCGCTGTCGTGTCTGCTATTAGGTAGAATGTCCACGAATTTTTTCGTAATTTTTTGTTGAGTTCTTCATTACCTCTAATAATTTTTGTTTCGTACATGAAATCGTGGCTACATATTGTTGCGCAAATTAATATTCACACACTTCTGTATGGATTGCTTTGTTCTGCGAAAAGATGACCAGTTTCTTCTTGATTGAATATCATATGCAAGCCATTTTGTTTTTAAATAGTAACATTTAATTATGGAATACATTTATTAAACGAAAAGTTTAATATCGAACTTATATTTTTTATTCTTTCTCAATAGGTTTAATAGGTTGAAAATAATACAACAGTATTTGTAAATTCTTCCAATATTTCTGCTGTCTCAAATTACATCTCATTTTTGTCATATGTACTTGCATAATTACCAACGAAGAATTATTTCAGGGAACGAGACAAATATAGAATAATGTTCCACTGTGTTTTCATGTGTACTAAAGCTCTCGTTAAAATAACAATAAAGCATTTCATTGAAAAACACTTAAAATTCGCCGCGCATGAAATAATATTTTAGATTGAAATCCCGCGTTGATACGCGTTGGACAATATTAAATGTTAGCCGAAAATGGAAAATCCATCGACGAGCATTGCATATACATAGTGCAATAACTTCTGTTCATAACGTTACATGCAGTTAATTTATGATTCAATCTTTGAAACACACTTAAAAGTAATAATTGATCCCACTTTGATTGAAGTTAATAATAATTGGCGTCGTTTAGAGTCATATTTTAACTAATTTTCATAGAAATATTGGACTATTTATGTAACTTATTTAGCATCGTTTAAAGTCCTTATATTTTTAAACCATTTACATATAAATATTGGACTATTTATTTATTTAAGTTAGTAACAATTAGCACCGTTTAAAGTCCTTATATATTTTAGCCCATTTTCTTAGAAATATTGGATTTGAACAATCACAATATTACTAGCAACAGATACTGTTTTCTTACAACGAAGTACTCACTATGAAATTGATCCAGAATCGAAGATATTAATTATCATTTCTGAAAACATGATTCACTTCCTTCTAGTATTCCTCGACCATAAGGAGCGATAGTTAGTCAATTTTTTCGGCGATTCAAGTGTCAGCTAATCATTTTAAAACTTCGCTATTTACCCTTACATTTTTACGATAACAAACTCTATTTATAGCACTACTAAAATGTTTACATTTCCATTTCTTTGAATTTCCGTGCTTTATGAATCAGCTAAACTTAATATAGACCGGTGAAAATGTGCATTAATATACACATATATAGTTAAATAAAAAATATTATACATTATATTTTTGATAAATTTATGCCAATAATAAATACGTTCTTCTGATTTTATATAATCATTAATTTGTTGTACTAATATAATTTTCAACAAATTCGTCAAACAGTAGAATCACTACTTCCTGAAGAAAATGACAGTCTTCTAATAAATTCTAATAATTTCAATAAAAAATGTCCTTAATAATTGCCAACAATAAATGCATTCTTCTGATTTTATATAATCATTCATTTATAGCACTAATAAATAAAAACCAATGAATTTAAATAATAGAGTTAAATAATTTAAATCACTAGATACTTGGAAATGTTATTTTTCTAATAAATTCTAATAATTTCAATAAAAAATGTTCTTAATAATTGCCAACAATAAATGCGTTCTTCTGATTTTATATGTATAATCATTCATTTATAGCACTAATAAAAAGCAATGAAATTAAATAGAATGAAATAATTTAAATCACTACATACTTGGAAATGTCACATTTCTAATAATCGGTAAAATTGTAAAAAATATATTGTTATTCGAGTATTAAATTTCGTTGTTGTAGTACAAACTAAATTTATCCCGCGCTGTCAAACCTTGATACCTCGATTAAAAGAAAGCGCGAACGGTAGACATAATTTATGTCCGACAGACGTTAAGGAAACCAATCATAAATCAATAAGGACAGAGCGCAAAAAGAGGATCGATTAATCGACAGGTTTCAAGGTACCTGAACTGCGGCAGCAAACACGTTTCGTTACCAACAGTATTAATTGGAATGTGCTGCAGCTTTTTCTCGTTTGTTCGACAGCACGAGCCACCTTCTTTTTTCGTGGCCCTTCATAATGTTGACCTTCCAGTCGAGATTGGCCTCCGTAATCTCATTATACGCTAACGATGTAGCTCAGCGTGATATTTTCGAGCCAGCCGCTACCGATTCGGCATCGCAAGTAAACATCCTCCCTTTTGTACTTATACCGCTGGATCTTTATGCAGAATTCAAATTGTTTACACCAGTTGCAAGATACAGAAGCTAAATTCCTGTTTTCTTCAATGATTTTAACCCTTTGCACTCAGAGCTATTTTAACTCGAAAATTAAACATTTTTTCCGACCTAGAATATTTTTGTTTTCTATGATTTTTTAAATTTTATGGAGATGAAACTGGTATAATACCTCACACAATACCTGAATGTTTAGTAATTGATTAGTAGACTGCGGATCTTTATGCAATTATGAATACATTTTTTTATGAAAAGATTTTTAAAAATTCGAGAATCTCCTAATGTTGCTCTTACTGTAACAAAGTCGTTAAGGGATGGAATCAGTTTTTATGTTATTCCTGCTTTCTACAATCAATGCAAGACATTTTTATTTTGCATAAAGATGATTAGATACCGACATATTTAATAATGTAAATAATATTTTTAATAATAGTACAGTATCATTCTAGTGCTAAGGGTTAAAAATTCTGGTTAAAAAGGCTGAAATTAATACTGATTGGTGTCCTTAAAATCTTTTAATATCTGTCCACTACTTTAAATTGCAATAATATATTATTTTACCAAAAATTCGCAAAAAATGCTGTCTAGACATCGAATTCACTTTATAAACATTAGTGGCCGCTAAACTGTAATTCTTTATGCATTTATAGTATTTGTAACAAACTTTTTACGTAGACAGAGTGTACATTAGTAACAAATAATGGTGCTTTTCATTTATTTTTAAAACCTCGTTCTTTTAATATTGCAATACCTTATATTGCATTTTTAAGTCTCCACATTATTTTTCTGAATATAAAAATGTAAAATTTGGATACACACATTCTTATTATTTTTACAAAGTGATGTAAAAGGTATATATTTCCAATATTGCAAATGAATGAAGAAATACTTTATGCATTTATAGTATTTGTAACAAACTTTTTACGTAGACAGAGTGTATATTAGTAACAAATAATGGTGCTTTTCATTTATTTTTAGAACCTCGTTCTTTTAATATTGCAATATTTCATATTGCATTTGTAAGTTGAACATTATTTTTCTGAATTTAAAAATGTAAAAATTTGGATATACACATTCTTGTTATTTTTATAAAGAGATGTAAAAGTTATATTCTTAAATTCTAAAATTCTGAAAAATGAAGTTTTCTGAGGTTCACTTTTAACTATTAAACACAATCGAACCTTGTTTGTTGTAATCCGTAATGAACAATTGCCACGAGTGAGAAACGAGAAACGAAACCGAGAAACGAATAAACAAATTGAGAAACGTGAGTGGAATTGTAGATCGTAGTCTTATCGCAACTATCATCGGAAGCATATCAGATCTATGACAATGGCTACCAAGTACACGGATATAGGCAGCACAAAGTGGGAGACATGTTATGAGTGGGAGGTTTCATGCCACTGATTGGTTACCTCGTTAGTTGCTTAATCCTCGACGCTTGCTTGCACTTTCCATCCCTTTTTATGCAACTATCCTATATCAACGATTATAGTTTTCTTTGCAATTTATCAGTGCGGGGAAAATGATTCTTTCAATTTACACATTTCCATGGACGTAACGCGAAGAATGAAAAATGCATATAGCACGTCTCATTAATAGCCGGAACAAATTAACAAATATTATCTCGGAGACTAATACACTATACCCAATGTTTGCTAATTTTACGGTAAAACTGTGTTTTGTGTTCCTACAGCACCGAGTTAGTTACACATTTGTATTGTTCTAACTTCAAATGAGTATATCCAACTATTTTTATTGTCTGTCGTTTTTATCTTTTACATTCTGATTCTTTTAATATTCCACCTACTCATTAAACGTATTCAAATTACAATGTAACTATGAAGCAATAGAGTAATACAATATATAAAAAAAACTTTTTAAAAACCGCGCATATATTAAAATGCACTGAAAAGGAGAAAATAATTTTTTCCCTGGTTCTCCATAAAATACCGAGTCCAGTTAAATGATTCATAATATTTTTCCCCAAAATTTTAAGTAATTAGTTCAAAATTTCTTCTGTTATAAAATTAGAATAGATAGAAAAATTTAATGTAAATTTAAATAAAATCATGGCATTAGTGACTGTAAATAAAAGCGTAGAGTGCCCACTAAGATTGCGTCAATATAGTTTAGCGCTCCACGCTTTTATTTTTATAGTCACTAATGTCATGATTTTATTTAAATTTAAATTTATATGAAATGCTTTCGTTTACGCTTTCTTACATCTACACTTCCAGTATTTCTAAATAACTTGTAAATATTAGTAAAAGTCAGCCTTGAAGGAGTGTTTCACTCAGGGTACCTTTATTTTGTCTACATTCACAGTAAATCGTTATCATGTCACACTTTTCAATCATTGAGTAAGGCATAGCGGAATCGCGTTTAGAAACATACTGTTAGTAAATAAAACGCAGCGTAATCGGCTAGAGGATGTTTGAAAACATTCCATAGCATTGAAGGACATGTTTGCTACAAGGCTCACCGGTGATAAACGTATTCTGCTTCCATATTTTAGTTTTATACGTTTTTCTCTCCGTTACCTTGAATGACCTTGAGTAATTATAGTCACTGAATTCGTAATGAAAGGGATTACCATCGTAGATGTTTCAAAAAGAGTGGTTCCATTTTAAAAAATGGAGATAGTCTTGATATCTCTAAGAAAAATTATATAAAAACAATAATTTTTTTGGCATCGTATGAGGCCCATTTTACCACTCAACTTTGTCCTCAAGACATTTAATGTATCTTTGAAAACAATAAAGATATTTGAGGTGACAACGTTAGGTGATTCACTCTGTATATTCTACTGTGTATAAAACCAGCACTTTATTACTTTTAACAATTGTTCAATACTATAAAGTTCTATAATATAATAATAATAATACAAGTGCAACTAAGTGTATAATTAATAAATGCACCCCCCCCCATCACTTTCATATCTGTTGGTCACTTAATTAAATAGGGTTTCCACCGAGTACTTTAGAATTAATGATTATATCTTTAAAACTTTAAATGTTTTTAGCTGACTGCAACGTTGATCGTTTTTAGTGAAATTTTCAGAATGTATACAGGGTGATCCACCTAAATACATATCTCCTTTATTTGTGATGACTAGACTGCGGATCTTTATGCAAAAGAAAAATATTCTGCGTAGATTGTGAGAAGCTGTAGTTAAATAAAAATTAATTTTATACCTTAATAGTCTTTTCACGTTGAAAACAACATAACAATATCTTTTATGTCTTTCACTGTTTTATATTTCACCCAATTAATTCCTTCATAAATTCGTACAGATCCGCAGTCCACCATGATATAACAAATATTTTTATTTCAATATTAATGGTATTGCAAGGTGAAAGCTTTACAAATGTTATTTGCTTCTAAAGGTCATTTTTCCCGAAGTTTTCCTTGCATATTCTAATTTACATTAAAACGCAGATATTAACCCCTGCCCTACGATTTATTTTACTTAATAGATCATAAATTTAAAAAACAGAAAATTTATATCTATTGTATGCGTATATGTTCTGCAATACGTGTACATTAACAAAATCAATAAAGAATTTTATTTCGTTTTAAAGTAAATTAATAACATACATATTTATTAATAACATACATATTAAGACTCAGTTCAAAATCTCCACCACGAGTTTAACACGATATTGTAGGGGAAGGGGTTAATAGCATAGCCTTGAAGTGACGTCACACGTCTAAAATTGAAATTTTACAGAATTTTGTAGCACTGTCCGAATAAGAAACGGGAACGGGCAACTAGCTTGTAAGTACGCGGTAAATACGCCGTTATCGATAAGAATACGTGGTAACGTGCTTATCGATTTATGACCGTGCAGACAGCATGACACCGTCACACGAACTCGTTGACATATTCGCAAGATTAGAACGAATCTTTTGATATGTACAGCAACGCCCGCGCATCTAACAATTCTTTGAGTCGCTTCCCTTTGTGTCGGCCGCCGCCATCGTAAAGGAACGGGACTGTCAATATCGCGAAATTTTGTGAATCGCCTTGTCCTTTTGCTGATTAAGCTTCCTTCTTTATCTTCGAAATGTACACACACAAGCCTGATAATCAGTGTATTTATTCATTTACAAAATATTATTTTATATTAGCTGTTGTATAAAAAATATGACGTAGTACATAGTACTGAGACATTGCTTCAATTAATTAAAATTATTGGTCCCTACATTTTATTGTAGCATTCGTTATGGTAGATCATGTTGTTATTCAGTGTAAATGTCACGTAAATTATGAGATTATGATGTAGAATTTTTATATTATTTATGCTATTAAGTACATATATTTTCTAATAGCCGTGAAATAATAAGTTCATATACAGAATCGATTACAATAATTTTGTAGGAATATAAATATAATTCACTTATATATGTGCACGTGTGTAGATCACAAATAGTTTTGAAAATATAGAATATTCATATTTCTAAATGAATCAGAAAGTTCCCTTTTTATTGAACTTTTTACTGTATTGACAATGCATTTTTATAACAATCACACTTTCCATAAACTTATAAAATTCGAAGTCTGCTTATATTTAATGATGTTAAATTGAATTTAAATTCATGATACTAATAATAACTATTATTAATATAATTAGCAGCATTGTCTCTTGTACAAACGTATATTTTATTTTCTATAAAAATTAGTACCAGCATTCTACAGAAACTTGACTGATAAATATAAAAATTACTCCCAATAAAGAACAAAATCTTCAATATCCAACTTCGACAATGAGAATAGCTCCTAAAATATTCAATATTGAAAATAGTTCAGAATTCCTATCAATATTAAAATATTTCACAATTTACAATATTAGCCTTTTGCACTCGGTTGTCCCCTCTGAGGCACCACTAAAAATTGCTGTACCATTATTGAAAATATTGTTTACATTATTAAATATATCGGTATTTAAACAATTACTAAACATTTAGATATTGTATGAGGTATTATACCACAATTTCATATCCATAAAATTTCTAAATATAAAAGTGTAAATACATTTACATGTGTATATCCAAATTTTTACATTTTTAAATTCAGAAAAATAATGTGCAACTTACAAATGCAATATGAAATATTGCAATATTAAAAGAACGAGGTTCTAAAAATTAATGAAAAACGTAAAAAGTTTGTTACAAATACTATATATGCACAAAGTATTGCAGTTCAGCGGCCACTAATGTTTATAAAGTGAATTCGATGTCTAGACAGCAGTTTTTACGAATTGTTGGTAAAATAATATATTATTGCAATTTAAAGTAGTGGACAGATATTAAAAGATTTTAAGGACACCAATCAGTATTAATTTCAGCCTTTTTTAACCAGAATTTTTAACCAAAATATTATTTACATTATTAAATATGTCGGCATCTAATCAATAGACTGCGGAGCTTTATGCAAAATAAAAATGTCTTGTATTGATTGTGGGAAGCAGAAATAACATAAAAACTGATTCCATCCCTTAACGACTTTGTTACAGTAAGAGCAACATTAGAAGATTCTTAAATTTATAAAATCTTTTACCGTCTTATATTTCACTCAACCAATTTCTTTATAATTGCATAAAGATCCGCAGTCTACTAATCAATTACTAAACATTGAGGTATTGTATGGAGTATTACACTACAATTTTATATCCATAAAATTTAAAAAATCATAGGGAATGCGAACATTCTAGATTCTAGATTGGTAGAAATGTTTAAATTCCCAGTTAAAATAGCTCCGAGTGCAAAGGGTGAAACTGATGAAATGATTAGAGCCGCAACGTGAAAAATTAATTTCTTAACAATGAATAGAATTACATCTCCAATTTTCAGACAACAATACTCCATATAAAAATGGCGAGAAGTGTAGCTAGATTTTCTTACAAAAATTGTTTAGAGTAAAATATTCAATTTATGCACCGTTAATTAGTTTATGAAAAGAAACACCTTGGCTACAACATTACCTTTTCGTTTCCCAAACAATAAATATCCACTGACGTGTACCACCTGCTAGTACAACTACTAAGCCAAACAATTCTGCCAATAACGCCGTTAATTATAATCCCATGCACGCTGCAATAAAGCGATTATTTTCATCGCGATTACGCGTAAACTGTTCTTCCGCAGTTGGGAACGATTTTCCGCACACAATCACTGTGCATTATCCGAGGAGAACGGGGGTGGGGAGGAGGGAGAAAAGATGGACAAAGAATACTTCGGAACTTGCCTTGTATAATTCCGCAAAATGTTTAGCATACAAAGACAAATATAATGGTCGCCGAGATGAGGTTGCGACGAGATCACGAGCCTCAGGCGGGGATGGTTAATTCAGTTTCAGGCTCCATCAGCCAGACACATCCCCTTGCTTGCCTCTGCACCCCCTTCCTGAGCCTCGTCATCCCTGAACGTCTTTGTACGCCCTCTCGTCATTACTCTTTCTCTCTCCCACTCCCTCCCGCTCCCTACTCTATCTCTCTCCTTCTCTCTCTTTCTTAATCAAACTCGTATCCTCGCCCCACCACCGTCTCGTTAAGTCTACCAAACATTAAACAGTCTAAATTAATGCTTAATTGCGTGTTTGTTTCGGGAATTGTTGCATATTTTTCTATATGCCGAATTGATAATAACAAGTGTAAACAATTTGTCTTTATTTTAGTCTAACAAGCGTAGAAATAGCAAATGGTTAGGATTTTGTTATGGCAAAATACATATAAATATAAAATATAAAACAATGAGAAAGTTAAAGGAATTATTAAAATACTTAAAAGAAGAAAAAGTTTTATTATTTATATTTATTCAAGATCGAAAGGTCAACAAGTCTTTTTTACTGTATTCATCACAAGGATCAAAAGAACCATCGGTCAAAACTCAAACGTTCCTCCAAAAAATTACGGTGAAGTTTTGTTTATTATCAAACTGACTTTATTTATATTATACTTTCATTCCTCAGCCAGATGGAGTTTCTGCGTGCTATAGCAATATATGTATTGACGAAGCCGTTGGAAATTATTTCTTTGAAATATAAAATATAAAATCAGTTTTATAACGATGAAACTTTATTGTAACTTTTTTAGGAAAACGGTTGAGTTTTGACCCATGGTTTTATACGCTTTCTCTAGATTTCTTTGTTTCACAACGAAATATTTGTACTTTTTATATCTTTTCCTGCTTCTTTCTCGTTCTCGGTGGAAAGGTACCATTAAGCAATGTTTTAATAACGATAAGCTGTTCGCAGTAATCGCAACATTTACTCATACATGCTGTTGAACTTCCGATACTGCAAATTCCGACAGGTAACACGATAGTCAGAAGCACGGAATGATTAATCCAAAAAATTATACGGAAGAAAAACCTAGATTCAAAATTAACTGCACCACACTTGAAATAAACAAGTAACGTCATTACTGGACTGAAGCTTTTATGTGTTTATGACAAGAATAAATGGGTGTAATGCAAAACTATGACAACATCACAGGAATCTAGGAATATTTTTAAATCATTTTCAACATACAGTGGGTGTACAAAGTATTCGTACACCTTTTAAAAACGAATAACTTTTTCAAAATCAGCTTGAGTTTTTTAGAGACTTTAGAAGGATTAGTTTATTAACTAATGTGTAAATAATTTTCTTTTTAAATTGTTATTGTCCCCAGTGCAAAAAAAAAGTAAAAATCACGATTTTTTAATTTTTTATTTGTGCCTGTAATGAAGATTTAGAAGGTGCCTTTCGTAGGTCTAAGTAAATTATACAGGGTGGGGCGCCACATTTTGCCACCTCAAATATCTTTGTTGTTGTTAAAGATACGTAAAATGTCTGAAGAACAAAGTTGAATGGTAAAATGGGTCTTATACGATACCAAAAAATTTTTGTTTTTATGTAATTTTTTTAGAGATATGAAGGGGACCTTCATTTTTTTAAATGGAATGAGGTATTTTTTAATACATCAATCGATGCAGCTAGACATTCGTTATAAAAAGTACTAACCTATGTATGTCGAAAAGTTAGTAGTTCAGGAGATATTTCAATTTAAATAACTCTAAAATACCATTACTGTCGTACTAACAATAAGACGTTACACAAGTAAGTAAACACTAACGTCTTACAATTAGTACGACAGCAATTGCTGTTACGATTTCTTTTTTAAATTCAAAGAAGAATGATTTACATATTAGCTAGTAAACTAATCCTTCTAACGTCTCAAAAAAACTCAAGCTGTTGGGTACAAATTTGACAAAGTTATTCGTTTTTAAAAGGTGTACGAATACTTTGTACACTCACTGTATATAGTGAAATAATTAAAAGAAAGTGCACATTACATGGAAGTCGGCAGAAAATTAATACATTCTTGTCATAAATAAAATCTAGTGATAAAAAAGGCGCCACTAAAAATTGCTGTACCATTATTAAAAATGTTGTTTACAATATTAAATATATCGGTGCCTAATCAATAGACTGCGGATCTTTATGCATTTATAATAAAATTGAGTAATGAAATTCAAAACTGTTGAAATATTTTAAAAATTCTTGATGTCAATATATGATTTCTCCTCTATTAAAATCATCGAAAGAAGAAATAACATTCAATTTAGTTTCTATTTCTTGCATTCAATACAGACAATTTTTATTTGGCATAAAGATTTAGGTATTGTGTGAGGTATTATACCAATTTCAAATCCATAAAATTTCAAAAATCGTAAGGAATGAAAATACTCTAGCTAGGTCGGAAGAAATGTTTGATTTTCGAGTTAAAATAGCTCCGAGTGCAAAGGATAGAGAATTTTTGGGATCGTCGACACGGATTAGAAGCTCGAAAATTCGTAGACAGCGTGACTCCGCAGACGTACGTCCCACGTCTCTTCGTCCTCCTCCTCTTAACAGCTCCTCTTGAAGCCGAGGAACACTCGAGGCACTCAGATATCTGCGCCAGGGGATGACAAGCTGTTTGTAATATAACTTCCATGGTTAATCACCGTTCTCGCGGTAGACTGAAAAGTTTATCTCTACCGATGTAAACGGGATGCTAGCTAGCCCCTTGTCGCTCTTCGATTTCGGGTGCTGGAACGACAGCCGACTACGACGCTGATTCTGGCACGGCTTTTTTCGATAACTTTTTATGATCTGCCCCAACGACTCCAATAATTCGAATAATTAAACTCTAATTATTTAACACGTTCGTTTGTACACTTATATACAAAAGACGCATACAAAAAATCAAATTGTTGCTGCGTATTTTGTTCAGATTATAACTAGACTGCGGATCTTTATGCGAAATAAGAATATTCTGCATCGATTACTCCGTAATAGCCTTTTTCGTTGAAGACAATATGTAGGAACAAAGTGTGGAATGTAAGAAACTCTCGTATTGGCGGCACAAATAGACTGTATATTTATTCGCAGAATGCACAAACTAACACACGCTGTCGCTGTCGCCGAGATTCGCTGTCGCTATTACCCAAAAAGGACGCTCTCGCATTGTTCCCGCAGTTAATTTCTACATAAATGCATAAAAGTCCGCAGTCTAATTATAACATTTCACATTATTTGATGAGGCTAAGGATATTCATGTAAAACAAAAATTACAAGAAACAAAAGTTAAAATTTCTTTTCCTTTTTAATAATTTTAATAACCCAAAAACAATATAACATAATTCTTCTGTTTTTTTACGGTTTTGTACTGGTTCAATACATACTTTTTCTTGTCATAAATCAAATCCAATGATAAGATGCATTTAATAGAATGTCAGATTGTTGTTGAAACAAATATTGGTAGGTAGCTATAGTTAAATGAAATTGACTAGAATTGTCGTGGGTTCTACAATTTTATGGACTGCAACATTTTTTACGATTTTCCATAACAATAATAATAATACTGAAGAATGTTTTGTTACATTAAATGGTGAAAAGTTATTCTAAATAATGCTGAACAAAGTTACACGAAGTAAATCATAAAATTAACTGAATTGTGTGATTTAAGTTCCACAATTGAATTACAAATTGTCTTACGATTTTCCATAACAATGCTAATAACTAAACCTGTAGATTTCAGTTTGTTAAATTATTAAGAAAAAGAATGCAGACAATTTTTATTTTGCATAAAAATCCACAGTCTAATAATAAAATCTTTTGTCTTGGCAAATCGCATTTTGAATCAAACTCTACTTTTTACTGTAAGCAACATTAGATAACATTCTTATCGAAAAGATAAATTTAGTCATAAAAAAGCTAGTGTGAATATAAAAACTGATCGAACATTGGCTCCCTATGTTGTTGTTCTCATCTGACTGTGCGAGGGTTGATAGGGTAGAACAACGCTGTCTGTGCACATTTTTCAAGTGGCGCCAAAGGCTAGGAACTTGAAACAAGTAATTTTTTCCTTGGGTCAGAAGATCCCAGTGCAGATGCCCCCGTCACAGGAATCGAGTTACGGTAGAAAGCTCGGAAAAAAAGGGTCTCGTGTACCAGCGTCCTGAATGCTGTCTCTTTCTCTGCAGAATTCTTTCTAGTGGCAAGGATCCTTTTTCTGGTCGCACTAATTAAAAGGAGATTGTCCCATAATTTATTTCGACCACACGTGGGCCCCACTTTGTAAAGAACATCGAAAAGTTTGTCGGGCGTTCAAGTATACGAAACGCGAGACCATTAATTTATAAGCTTTCAATGATACCATATGTGTAATCTTTTTCTGTACAATAACAGTAATTGTTCCGAAAAAAGGTAAAATTAAATACAGTAGGACCTCGATTAACCGACTTGATCGGGAGACAAACAGCTCGGACAAATTATGGACCGATGGATAATCGAGAGCCGAGAGAAATAATTAAAATGTACATTATATTCCAAAATAAATTGTTTAGTTTTGAAAATTTATTTCCCTTCATAATATAATCATATGTAATTCAAATAATTACGAATTTAATAAATAAAATGCTTAAAACCCACTATGCAGTTCTGATTTCCAAGATTCGAGTACTACTTGTGAAAGATTCGATTCCTATCAACATCAAAGCACTTACAAGTATCTTTTCGAAACTTGTAAGTACTCATCCCGAGGTTCGATATCAGTTTGTATGAAATGAACACTTTTCAAATATAATCATTGAAACATTATTGCTTTTAAGTAGTAATCGAAACCCATGAAATGAAACTTGGTTATTGAAATTGTCTCGAATTCGTGAATATACAGGGTGTCCCACCCGATTTCGACATCTTGATTTTCTCGTTATTGTTACTCGTAGCAAAACATGTTTCAGCAGAGGCTTGAATGGTATCGAGTGAAGCATATTTTGATGTTATTAGTTTTTTCGCGAGTGGACGCGTAAAGGTTATATAAAGGTCAACTTTGTTTTTTTAAATGGAATGAGGTATTTTTTAATACATCAATCGATGCAGCTGGACATTCGTTATAAAAAAGTACGGGAAAGGTTATGTTCAATTCTAGGGATGGGATCAAGTCAATATGTATTCACGAATCCGAGTCAATTTCAATAACCAAGTTTCATTTCATGGGTTTCGATTACTACTTAAAAGCAATAATGTTTCAATGATTATATTTGAAAAGTATTCATTTTATACAAACTGATATCGAACCTCGGAATAAATACCTACAAGTTTCGAAAAGATACTTTTGAGTACAATACTTCGATGTTGAAAGGAATCGAATCTTTCACAAGCAGTACTTGATTCTTGGAAATCAGAATTGCATAGTATGTTTTAAGCACTTTCTTTATTAAATTCGTAACTATTTAAGGATATTATTTCATTTACAATACTTGGTTTTATCCTACTTCTTTTTTTATTCATGATATTTCTTTATCTTTATTCTTTCTGAAGGTATAGAAATGGCCATTACACAAAGATATTCAGGTGCAATTTTTTATATAATGGGGTACTTCATTCAATTTTCACGAATCCATATGAAAATCTGACAGATTATGAAATTATAATTATAAATGCTGAATTAAATTATGCATTGAAGAACAGCATAATTAGTTTTAAAAGTAAACAAAATAATTATCAGAAAGATTAGAGAATTTCTGGTACGATGTTCATAAATTTTCGAATCTGTTCGACCAAGATTCGAATATACTTGCAAGTATTATTTCCGTTTACCAAAGTACTTGTAAAAGGTTCGAAACTGCCTGGCATAGGTTCGAGTATCCTTAGGAGTACTATTTCTGTTTTTCGAAGTACTTATAGAAAGTTCGGATTCAATCAATCAAAGTTCGAACCTGTTTGCGAGGTACTTGATCCCTATTCAATGCCAAATCTCTGGATGATTCAGTGGCGGATGAACGCCTTAGGGCGCGATCACAGTGGATCCGATGTCGAACGATTCGGCCGACGTCCGACGCATCTGTCTCTTTTTTCGAGCGTGTGAAAAAGAGACACAACGTCGGACGTCGGCCGAATCGTCCGACATCGGATCCACTGTGATCGCACCCTTAGGCCGCGCTCACAGTGGCTCCGAATCGGTCGATTTAGCCAATGTCCGACGCATCTGTCTCTTTTTTCGAACGTGGGAAAAAGAGACACAACGTCGGACGTCGGCCGAATCGTCCGATATCGGAGCCACTGTGAGCGCGGCCTTACCAGTCGTAAATCCCGATGGAATCGGTACGTGTCGTGAACGGATTGGCACCGTTTCACACAAGTTGAGGGATTCCCCGTCAGCGCGAAGTGTCGAAAGAGATGTTTGCCTGTAAAATATTGGATATTGTCTTAGCAACGAAGTTTCCATGAAAATGAACGCGGCTCGTCGTACAAAATCAAATTTGTCTAGGCCGCCCCGGAAATCCTGAAGTCATTTTCCTCTCCCCGTTTGCTCTCCTTTCGTCTCCACGTTTTCTTCCGCCACAGATTCTCTTCTTCTTCCTTTCCGTTTTTTCATCCAGCTCTTCTTGACTTTTTTATGCTGTTGTTCCTTAAACCGTTGACTTCCAAGAGGCCAAGCGGAAGCAGGCGCGGCACGAGCCGCTGTAACTGTCCTCGCAGACCAGCCCGATCACCTTGCCGAACGTTTTATGAGTTTATTGCCGAACGAGACGGAAGGAGTAGACGGTTCCCCATAGTTTTTTCTCCGGTCCGAGGAAACTTGGCCTTTGGGTCTCTAGGTTGAAGTCTGCTTTCGGCCAGGTAATGTCCGGCGATGAAATTTCTCGCCTCTTCTGAACGCAAAATGTTTTTTTTTGTTCAAATTTCAAATGAGATTCATTTCGAATATTTCAACCCCTTGCCGTATTATTTTTTTCACAATTACAGTGATTGGAACATCTTTATCCGCAAAAGTGACGTAGAAAAGAAAAGGAAATTTATATGTTTTGTATGGCTACATTTATTTTAATGCTACATTTATTAACTTCCCGATTTTATAGGGAAGTTATTGTAATTACCCCGAAAATCGAAAATCGATTTTTTAGCAGATCTTCACGTTTCATGGTCATTGGAGTCATTTTAGACTATTTTTATCAAAATGTCTGTATGTGTGTGTGTGTGTGTGTGCGTATGGCCGTTTGTATGTTATCAAATTTTTCGTTAACGTTTTCTGAAAAAGTAACCGCGATCAGAATGATGTATGATGCAATCGATGTGCCCCGCTGTAACTTAGAGCTGATTAGATTTTGGTCCATTTTGGTCAAGTAGTTTTTTAGTTTTTTTCGAAAGGAGTTGATTAAACATTGCAATTTATACGAAAGGCGTATCCACCGAAGAAGTAAACGTAACTATATATATATTTAGACATATTTAAAAAAAATTTTCTTGTTTTTTTTAATTAAAAATACTTTTTTTCCAATTATGCAACTAATGCTAATGTAACCGCTTACAATAATCGAAAATTATTCCAATGCAAGAGTGAGTTAATCATCGTCGAGAATACATTTTCAAAGAATATCGATGAAAGTACAAAAACATTTATATTACAATCTTTAAATAAACAATCAGTTCAAAACGAATTGTTAACTGAGATTAAATTGAAAATTAATATAAAATATATGATAATTGATAACATTGATGTTGAAGACGGATTGGTTGATGAAGCATGCGGAATATTAAAATTTATTACTTTTCAAGAAAATACTAAAATTCCGTCTATATTGTGGTTAGATTTTCAATTGGCCATAGTAGGAGTGAAAGTAAGAACTCGTTATCGTGATTATATGAAAAATGCAAATATAAATCAAAATTTAACACCAATAATAAAAAAATATCGAATCAAGTAAATATTTCGAGTGAAGGAAAATAACAAATCACACGTAGTCAATTTCCAGTGGTTCCTGCTGAAGCGATTGCGATTCATAAAAGTCAGGGACAAACATACGAGAAAGTATGTATGGATTTTAAAACATCAGAAATACGAACTTTACAAATGTTTATGTAGCACTGAGCAGAGTTTCAAAATTGAGCGGTTTATATATTTTGAGAAAATTTAAATTAATAGTATCGAAGAAAACCAAGATCAATACTGCAAACCCGGATAATGATGAGTTGTATCGTTTGCGAAAAACTAATTAAGACAATTTATTTTGTAACATTAGTATGCTATAACAAGGAACCAAGCGAGCAACGAGCATACGATATTGGTTTAATGCGACGCCATATAGCAAACATTTTGATAAGTAGAAAACTATTGAATTTCCCTGAAAACGTATAATCTTCTTAAAACGTACACTTAATAAATAATAATAATAATATACAGCAACTAACGAATCGGGAAGTTCTTTGTGTGGCTCGTGGAGAGTCACACACCAAGTAAAAAACATTAATAGCAGTAGGCCCTACTAGCCATGCGTATCACTAACCCTCTCGCAAGAGCAGTCCTACCCGCGAGCTCGCGAAGCGAGCGAGCAAAAACAACCCTACTCACGAGCGAGCGAAGCGAGCGAGCAACAATAGCCCTCTAGTTTTAATGCTGGATTTCATCTAAAAAGAAACGCGTAACGTTCATATTTGTTAAACTTTGCTAACCTTTCGTCTTACAGTGTCGTGTAAATCGAAATAAAATTCCTTTTTTAAATCTTTTAAATTTTCTGCTTTTTTAGGAAATTACGATCTACGAAAAAGTTCTAGGCACTGAAACCGTAAAATAAATCGTAGGGCAATGGGCAAATTAAAATACAGCAAGTGGTTAATGGAGACGTATAAGCATGAAAATTGCAGGCGTAAAGCTAGCAACGCCGAAGAAACTAAATTGACAAAGAGTATCCACAAAAGCAATTTTGATTTATAATTAATAGACTGCGGATTTTATACATTTATGACAAAAATGGCTAAGCACAATTTAGAGCAGTAGACATATTAAAAAGATTTAAAGACATCAGAGTATTGATTTCAGCTTAATTAGATAATTCAAAGAAGAAAGAAATTTTCCTGTCTTTTGCAATCAATGCAAACATTTTTTATTTTGCATAAAGATCCACAGTCTAGTAATTAATCTCTTTATATAATTTATATAAAAATATATAAACGCTTTTCATATTAAAAAACTTATTGTCCTAGACCTTCTAGTTCCGGAGATATTGGCAAATTATTTCTACCCCCAACTTCGAGGGCTATCTTAGTATAGATATAGAACATTGTAGATAAAAATAATACGTGTCAAATATTTTTCAACAAATTACAGCGTCCCCGCGATTGATGTGACTTTCGGGTATGCGGATTTTTTTGAATTTATCCCCACTACTAGGGCGTTTCCCTTGGGCGGTCGATCGCGCTATAAAGAAATTAAGATATTAGGATGTTTAAATTGGGGTTTTATGATACTCGATGTATCATTTTCAGGTATGGAATAGCATTAGCACAATACAACAATTTCCCGCTTAGCACCGTTGTTTACCCAGGATCGTCGTTTACACTTGGAAAAGTTAAACAAGTTCCTATGTTCGGCACACGTACAAAGACGTAGTACCATTTCGTTTCCTGAGACTTTATACCCCCGAGGTTCTCACAACAATCGCGGAAACACTGTATATCCTGTATAAATTGGGTAATGTCCCTAACATGGCGTACAATGTACGGGCGTATAAAACCTTTTTTTCATGAATGGTTAAAGGTGGTTTCACAGATGGAGAAATGTAGCGTTTGTTAATTGGACGCGTGTGTGTCGAAAGTACTTTCGGTTGAGGAGTGGGAAGCTATCAAGGAAATTCCTTTTCGTATTATTTTCATAATTTACAATTGTATATCCGCTCGTTGGTTCGGTGGGTCCGTCGCACGTGTTGTCCAACTGTCAGGGTTACAGTGGCGCATGGTGGTTGTAAAATAATCGGCCAGTTCGCAGCTGATTCGTGTGCGTTTTTTCTCTGCTATAACATCCTTTTCAGGTATATCGCCAGTAGTCGGCCTTTTTTGAGCCGCATCAACAATATGAAGAAGGACTACGCGACGGAGCACAGATCATTCTCGAAAAATCAATATCTGCTTAGGAGGGGCAGAGTTTTCGCGCGGAAGTCGCATTTTGATCGCAGAACTATTTTGATCGTGGTCGGAGTAACTCCTTTTCGGTCGCTGTCGCGATTTCGGAAAATATTTTATGCTTCGAAAAACAGCCACATTTATTCGGACGTGTTCGCGTAAGTAAATAATAGTGTTCTGTGTGGATCCAACCGGGGGAATAAAAGCTTCTGAAAAATTTGTAAGTACAGTTTACATTAGTATTTTATGAGGATTTTTCTCATATTTTGCAACTTCATATTAATGATCTAAATACGCAGTGACATGATAACTTGATACGGGCCTAGCGACAAATGTCCTTTCAAATTTCGTTTGTCTAGAGGCACGCACACGATTATGTTTTGTCTCATCGACACGATCAAGTAAACTGTAGTATTAGATTTTTGTCTATACGTACAACTCCACACAATCAAATTATGCAAATACTTTAGCAGCTTATATCTCGATAACTGTTTATTTGCGACATCGCACCCCCGCAAGAAAAGTGACAAAACTCAAAAATGCAGCATTTGAGAAAAATCAACTTAATGAATACTATAACACTTATAGTATTTCTCAATGACATAACCTCAAAATTGCCATTTTTTAACTTGTGGTACTTTTCTTGCGGGGTGCGATATGATTTATTTCAAACTTAGTCTATTTTAGATGAGTAGAAGGTGTTGATGTAAATACAAACTTTTCAACAAGAATTTTCTTTGGTATAAACAACTTTGCGGCCAGTTTAGTTTACAAATGTCCACCGATCTTAAACACCCTGTACAGGGCACAGGATGAGTTACACTCAACTGTACCACCTGCATTTATTCGTAGTCTACTTGTTGCATAAAAAGATGCCTTAAACAAAAGTTGTTAGGCTTTTTTATATTTCACCGTTTTGTACAATCACAGCTTTATGAAAGATATTATAATCTCAAAATTTAGATAAAATTAAAGATTTTCCTGTTAACGCCTTGCACTACGATTTATTTTATAGTTACAAAGATTAGAACTCCTTCGTCACTCGTAATTTCCTAGAAATTTCAGTTTGATGGAAATGATAATAACTAGACTGCGGAAGTTTATGCAATTTTCAATTTTTGTAAATAAATTTTAAGGAAGTGGTACGGAATGAAATTTTATTTTCATTGTGGTAATAGCATTTATAGATCCAGAATAAATAAAAATCGTACTAAATTCTGTTAAATTTAATACTCCAGCATTTTTTGAAAATTTTTATAAGCCATAAATGCATAAGGATCCGCAATCTATTAATAACGTTAATATCAGAGTTGTGCAGAATTACAATTGAATTACTCCAGGAATTATAATTACAAAGTAATTGAATTACATTGTAATTCAGTCATATTGTAATTTATTATTCCGATCTTCATTCTGTATTTTAATTATATTGTATTTCAATTACACATCCGATTAAAATACAATAATTGAATTAATTGAAAGGTTTGAATTATGCAATTCAGTCACGACGTAGTTGAATTACTATATAATTGAAATACAATGTAATTGAATTGTGTAATTGAATTACAATGTAATTGAATTGTGTAATTGAATTGTGTAATTGAATTACAACGTAATTGAATTGTGTAATTGAATTACAATGTAATTGAATTAGCACAACTCTTGTTCATATTCGTTTGATTTCGTTCAAAGTCCTCGTCGCAAGTCTGACTCGACAGTGCAAAGGGTTAATAGGCTCCCGGAAGGTAAAATGTTCGTTCATGTTCATTTTTATGAATGCGATTTATATTTGATATATTGAAGCTTAAAATGCTCACATTAAAAATCTCGAACTCGAGTTTTGACACTTCGTTACTTCGTTGAAAAATCGACAAAGTCTGAGAATATCAAAAAGTAGTGAATAGAGAACGGTCAAAACTCAAAACGTTGAGGAGGAGCCTGTCCTTCGCCGTCGACTCTCGTGCCGGCAATAAGATCGTTCGGGAAAAGTGGCCGATATTAAAATTGTTTGCCCTCGACGGCTAGGTCGTTACCCCTACTGCAAAGTCGTAAAAATAATAAACATAAATGCATAAACCATTGTCTGCGGATTACGGAGTAAAAACCCGACCTACCTAGCAGCCTACCGGAGGCATCTACGTGCGGGACAACCATGCTGCTGAAAATATTGCACCGGTCCTGTCTGTGCGTCCGCGTGGTGTTGTACTAGCTATAGAAAATGAAGGTTGCCTCACCGAGTACCTTTTTCACGGACTTCGCTAGGACGGTCGTTTCTTTCTGATTTAGAGACGTCTCGCAACAAAATTCTCTCTATTTCAGCTTTTCGACTTGAATAACGAGCGGTAGAAATGACTCCAATAACTTGTCGAGGAGATTTCATTCCATTTCAGTCCAGCGCTGGTGGACAAGTTCAATTTCTACATTTAAAATTTCGTAGCTAAATCTTGGCAAACCAAATTTTTTAGTTACATTTTTACCATTGTAATTTTTTAGGTTACTGTTTTACCATTAAAATTTTTCTGATTACATTCTTACCACTCAAATTCTATGGTTCTTTTTTTACTACTAAATTTTTTTGATTAAATTTTTACAATGGAGTTTTTTTCAATTTTCACTGTTCAAATTTTTTACTTTTGTACAATCAAAATTTTGTAGTTATTGCTTTACCAGTAAAGTTTTTCAGTTACAATTTTTACCACTCAAATTAGCTACTTTTTTACTATTCAAATTTTGTAGTTATTTTTTTACCATTCAAACTTTTTAGTTACTTTTCTAATATGTTATACAATTAGTATTTTTAGTTAGATTTTTACAATTACAATTTTCACAGAATTACCTGAATAAATCCTTTTATAAGAAAAGGAACAAAATGAAATTTCTACTAAACATCGTCAGAATTGTTTAATTATGTTCTATTGATCGTCAGCTATGGCTGCATAAATATCCACAATCTAATATCGACACTTCAATTACTCCATAATTTCGCTTATCAACTATTGGATACTGTTAGCTCCCTCTATAAAATCAACAAATTAATAAATCCACTTTATCAGAACAATCAATGGATAATTGTTCTAACTTTGCTTAATAAAGTTCCCTTAATCATTTATAATAATCAAAATGATTTGCTTAAAATGATCTTTGACACTGTTTATCCCCATCATGGGAAGAATACATGCAATAAAAAAATTTTCTGATTAAAAAAACTTTTTTGATTCAAAAAAAAGTTTTTTTTTGACGTTATAAACACTTATAAAATTGCAACTTATCCGTCATTGAGTTTTTAGCACAGTTTAAAGCTGAACTTTCCCTCAGAAGACCAAAAATTTTCAACTTTTCTCAATGTAATATTAAACAATTCGATAAAACTTTAAATTCTAGTGCGAGGAATCCAAGTGTCGTTTAACCCTTTGCACTCGGAGTTATTTTAACTTTTAACTCGAAAATGAAACATTTCTTTCGATTTAGAATATTTCCGGTCTCAATGATTTTTTAAAATCGGTGGATACGAAATTAATATAATAGCTCATACAATACTGAAATGTTTAATAATTGATTACATACAGCGATTTTTATTGACTCCTCAGGGTCACCACTCGAGTGCTAAGGGATAAAAGTTATACAGGAGTAAAGTTGTTCGATTTCAAGCGCCTGTGATCGGATCCGCTAGTTCTGGGTTACATTTTTCGTCGAATTGTATAATATTACATTTAGAAGAGTTGAAAATATGTACTCCCCTGAGTGAAAGTTTAATCCAGTTTACTATTGCGATCAATCCATTTCATCCCTTAACCTTCGCAAGATAATGTGGGATCTCAGAGACCCCGCTTCAGATTTTTTAAAAGAATTTTTATATGAATAAAATTGAATCTGTTTGTTTACTTTTTATTCTGCGTTATTCTTTATCTCAAAATTAAAAACGAGGCTATCTGTGAAATTCCTTTGTCGGGGTCTAAGAAACCCCAATTTACTACTTATGTGTTATTAGACCTTACCTTGCGTCAGGGTTGTGCAGAATTACAATTGAATTACTCCAGGAATTATAATTAGAAAGTAATTGAATTAAATTGTAATTCAGTCATATTGTAATTTATTATTCAGATCTTGCATTCAATTAAATTACAATGTAATTCGTAATTGCAATTGGAGTACAATTATAAAATAGCGTTACGTATTATGAACGACGACGAGGAATAAAAACTACGCTGCACAGACAGCAAACAAGTACAGGGTGGCGCAAAATGATGTTTTTGGTTTGAATTCTTCATAACTTTTGTATTTCAACATTTTTCAATTTTTTTCAGAATTTTGTAAACACGGCTTCTAGAATTTAATATGGAAAGATACACAACAGATACTGCAAGGGAAACAGTGGCTTTGTTACGAGACGTCTTTGGCGAACGCATTATTTTGCGCAATAGTGACTTCAACTGGCCACCGCGTTCACCGGACTTAACCGCTCCTGACTGTTTTCTTTGGGCGTATTTGAAAAAGCGAGTGTACGTTAATAAATCAACGACCATTCCCCAACCATTCGCCAATATTCGCAATGAAATGCGTGCAATAACACCTGAAATTTTGCGAAAAGTCATGAAAATTTGCTAGAAAGAGTACGAATGTGTCGAGCAGAAAATGGCCGCCATTTGCGAGATGTAATCTTCCACGTCTAATTTAATAAAATTCCTATTCTGTACACTATATTTTTTTCCAATATATGTATGTATTTCACTCTAAAATTAAAAAAGTTATGAAGAATTCAAACCAGAAACATCATTTTGCGCCACCCTGTATATGAAAGAAAAACAAAAATATATCGCACTTATTCAAAGTTCTCTAATTTGGAGAGCTATATTTTAATTATATTGTATTTCAATTACACATCTGATTAAAATACTTAGTAATTGAATTAATTGAAAGATTTGAATTATATAATTCAGTTACGACGTAGTTGAATTACTATAATAATATAATTGAAATACAATGTGATTCAATTGTGTAATTGAATTATAATGTAATTGAATTAGCACAACTCTGCCTTGCGAGGGTTAAGATAGCTTGGACCAAATGAATATTTTGCAGCTGCTAAACATTTCTGATTTTCAGAGTTGAGCCCTTTTCGAATTTCACTATTCTCACCGTTAACTCCGCCGTCGATACGCTTTCCCATTTCCAGAAAACAGATCGCCGAGGATACCTGATGGATCCACGGAAAAATTGGGGCAGTTAGTTTATTGGACCCCATTAAGCTTTACGATACGCCCTTGGAATCGAGGGATGCAGCGCGAAGGGATGAGGCCCTTTGTAACGGCAATCCTTCTTCCCTTCTCAAGCTGGTTCATAGGGTTATGCAGCAGCCAAACGGGGTCGAATTGTCTCCGTCATCAACCCATGCAAACTACCCCGTTCGTAATTCCTGTAGGGTTATTCCGGGAAAGATGCACCACATTTTGTTTTTTGGTTATAAAAATTTATTGAAAATAATCGAAAGTATTAGAATCTCTTTAACCTTTTGCACTCCGAATTATTCTTCGATTTTATTGCCAACAACTGTTTTATTTGAAATTTACTTCAAAATACAATTTCTTGATTGCTACTTATTTTAAACAATGTTGTTTAATAATTATATTAAATACAGCTCTCAAACTTATATTGGTTTTTAACTAAAAAGTAAGACAATTAAATCTCTTATGTCAAGTCACGCTCGACAAAGGGGTGCAAAGGGTTAATAAAATATAACGTTAAATGAGAAAAAACTTTTATAATAATATGTTAATATCCTGTTTACGAAAATTCGAAAAAGTGCATCTCTCCTTGGGGCCTGGGGACTCGTTTCATTTACGATCTCTTCTTTCTACTTCTATTGTTTTCCTTTCTCTACCACACATATTACATAAAGTAGAATACATGTTCCATGCAGCCATTTGAGGCATTCTGAAATTCTGAACAACAAATCCAATCTAATACTTTAGATGTAGCTGAACAGCAGAGTTGTGCTAATTCAATTACATTTGAATTCAATTACACAATTCAATTACACAATTGAATTACATTGTATTTCAATTACACCATTGAATTACAGTGTATTCAATTACACCATTGAATTACATTGTATTTCAATTACACCATTGAATTACATTGTATTTCAATGATATAGTAATTCAACTACGTCGTAACTGAATTGCATAATTCAAGCCTATCAATTAATTCAATTACTAAGTATTTTAATCAGATGTGTAATTGAAATACAATATAATTAAAATACAGCTCTTTAAATTATAGCCCAGAACTTTGAAGAAGTGCAATATATTTTTATGTTTTTCTTTCATATATGTATTTACTTGTTTGCTGTCTGTGCGCCGTAGTTTCTATTCCCCGTCCTCCTTCATAATACGTAACGCTATTTTATAATTGTACTCCGATTGCGATTACGAATTACATAATAATTTAATTGAATGAAGATCTGAATAATAAATTACAATATGACTGAATTACAATGTAATTCAATTACTTTCTAATTATAATTCCTGGAGTAATTCAATTGTAATTCTGCACAACTCTGGTAAATAGTAATCTTCCAAACATTCGATACAATAATTATCAGAATCTTCATGACTGTTTATGAACTTTTCCTTTGATTTTATGCTTGAGTCTTCTTTATCAGTTTCTGTCTTAGTAGACATCGTTTTAGCAATGAAATATAATAGACAATAGACATAATTAAAGCAATAAATAATTAAGAGAAATAGTTTATTTCGCAGCGTTATTTTCAATATAGTTATTGGAAAATAAATGTAATATTGATTCTTTGAAATATTGGAATTGCAAATGGTATGTTACATGTATTTCGACATTTCTTTATTTTAAGTTTGTCAAGCGAAATAATGATAAAATGATATGCAACAAAGGGTGTCAGTATCAACTGGACTCAAACCTGATAGTCAGGTCAGCTGACATAATTCTGAAATAATTATTTCAAATAGTATATTATTTCGACATTTCTTCATTACAAGATCGTCAAACGCAATAATCCTTAAAATAATAAGCAATGAAGGGTGTCAGTATAAACCGATAAGCAGGTCAGCTGATGAAATAATTACTTCAAATAATTGTAAAATAAAATAACATGTTATTCGAGATAATATTTCAAGTAACGTTATACATAGATAGACTGCAGAACTTCATGCAAAATAAAAATTGTCGTCATCGATTGCAAGAAATAGAAACCAAGCTGAATGTTATTTCTTCCCTTAATAATTTTAATAGAGGAAAAATCATACATTGACATCTTCAATTTTTCATTTCATCTACTTAATTTTGCAAGAAATGCATAAAGATCCGCAGTCTACTTATAAAATAAAACTAGTCTATAAACTAGTATATTTTCAAAAGTAACCGTTTTTGCAGTAATCGAACAACTATCGACCGTTCGAATTGTCGAAAAAAACGCCAAACGCTGAGAGCCACAGCACTGGAATAGATAAAGCGCTGTAGCCGAGGCAATAATTTTTCCTGAATTCCATACGACACCCGAGGAGCTGTCAGAGCCATTCTCCCGAGCCACTCGGCTGTTCTTATTTCTCTTCCGAATCGTTTACTGACGATACCCGTCTGCTTAGTCTCAATGGTAGAACAGACACTGCTTCTGCTCCCTTCGCACGGAGTGTCGTATGCTCCGCCGGATAGAAGCCTTGTGTGGCCACTTCGTAGGATGTCACGATGTAACCACTTGTGAGCCTCGGCAACCCACAAGTGTCGCCAAAGAGAAATTTTCTATCCTCCCCTTCGAAAGAGTTTTCCACGGTATAATACATTTATTCAATCACAGGACATTCATTTTTTTTTGTTGAATTATTTACAATGAACCAAGAAAGTATTTGACCACACTTTAAAACAGTATAAATGTTTTATAATTGTACCAAACGACCCGATTTTTTGTGAGCAAATACGAGCATTGGTTTACTAAATGATCTGCAAAGAGAAATTTTCTATCCTTCCATTCAAAAGAGTTTTCCACGGTATCCGACATTTCTTCAATCACAGGACATTCATTTTTTTTTGTTGAATTATTTACAGTAAAATACGACAGTATTTGAATGAACTTTAAAACAGTATAAATGTTTTATAATTGTACCAAACCACCTGATGTTTTGTAAGCAATTAGAAGCATTGCTTTACTAAATGATCTGCAAAGAAAAATTGTCTATCCTCCCCTTCGAAAGATTTTCCACGGTATTCGACTTTTCTTCAATCTAACATACATCTACAAAACGCATATTTTCAATTTTCATTACAGGCTCTAATAAAATAGTTATAAATCGTGCCTGTTTTACTTTTTTATGTAATTCTTAGCAATTGCAATATTTTCAAAATCTTTTTTGCACGTCATTTGGTACATTAATTATTCTATTTGCTAAAAAAAAGTCTCGTCGTTTGGTCCGATCATAAACAAAGTTATACTGTTTTAAAGTGCGTTTAAATACTTTCGTAGATCAAAAACCTATTTAGTAGGCTGTGAAATTTTATGCAGAATAAAAATTGTTTGCATTTACAGTTGTAAATACAGGAGCTTAGACATTTATTTCTTGATTTAATCATTTTAATCAGTTAAAAGTAATACAACTGCATTTTTATGCAGAAATTCATAATCTAAAATAAATTAGTCAATTGAAGAAGTTTCTTCTAATCTTTTCATAATTAATTAGTTTTTTCACGAATTAGAATTACGTTATGTTTTACGTTAGTCGATTAAATGACTTCTTTCAATTACTTGTGGACGGAGACAGATATTATTCATTTGTTATAATATGATAGTTTGCATTTCATGATTAATAAGTTGACATATTATAAATATTTTAACCCTCCGCGTGCTGTGCCGAAGTCATTTTTTAATAGGGACATTCAAATTGTTATTTAAGTACACAATTTGTGGCAATTAAACTATCTGAATAGCTGTTTCATTGAGAATATCGCAAAGACTAATGTGTCTACACGAGATACCAGCAAAAGTAAATTTTTAAAAATTATTAATTAGAGCTGTGAACGGTCCTAAGCATTGCCAATTATATTATATAATATTTATATTGAGTTGGCAAGTAATTAATTTCGGTATTTTAAGGTGAAATGAAAAGCCCAATTTTATTATTCAATATGTAGCTGTCGCAGCTTTACGAAAATAGGTAATAGCTTTATTAAGCTACCGGAAAGGTGGCAAAAGATCATCGAACAAAATGGAAAATATTTGATCGATTAAAGTTCATTGCTTTATTTCATCTTAAAATACTGAAATTACTTTCTTGCCAATCCAATATTTGTACTAAAATTTATTCTGAATTTTCAGTTAGTAAAATGCAAATGGTACCATATCAACAGTTACATTGGTTACAACATCGAAAAGAAAATTTGATTATTTTGATATCAAGAAGGTTAATACATTTTATCATTTTTTTATTTTAATCGTAAAAGAATGCGGTGTATAAACAATATGTACGCCATTGAACTTGAGAAACACGGCAAACACCATCGAGACGATGAGACTTAAATGATAATAATGTAAAAACACACAGTTATGTAGCAAATGTTTTTTTTTAACATTGCGCATTTCCTCGTTCTGGAGGTTTTCCGGTTTATCACTTTAACTCATTGCAGTATTTATCTCCAGCCCAGATTACGATAGCAACTCGCGAGTGATGGTAAAATCGTGCTTTTTCACGAAGCGAATGTTTGCAGTCACATTAATGATCTCGTCGATCGCTGATAAAGCTGTCGGAAGCTTTGTACCGTCGAGCAACAAATTGAAAAGTTTCATCACCGATAGGCCTTACTCGACAAGTGCAACACATTTTATTTAATTAATACAACTTTCGATTGAGACGTGTTGTATATTCTCCGCTACCAATCTCCAAACTGTCTCGCGAAATTCTTCAAGGATTTTGTGATTAATCAAGGTCAAAATACGAAGAAAATCGTCGACAAAAGCATTCGAAGTTAAGCTTATAATCAAAATAATTAATTCGTAAATGTTTCTTCATTTTTCAAATAATCTCCATACATTTTCTATACATTTTCTATAGCTTTTTTTTTATTAAGAGTTAAGTAGAACTCCCTCCTTCACTTTAATAACAAAAAGATCCTTCCTGGACAAACCGAAATTACAGTAAATGATTGCCTCATTAAATCTAGCTGCTCCAGTCGATTTTTAGGAATAATTTTTGATTATGAACTGTCTTTCAAAATTCATTTATCCCATGTACAAAAAAATGTACGAGAGCCTTAAATATCGTTAAATTTTCTATAGTTCTATAGACAAACTTATTCTCGGAAAATGGCGACTCTGATACAGTGAAATAATATAATCCATGCATTATGTTTTATCTTTTCAGAATTTACAGAATATTTACCGACTAGATAATATTGAATAAAACGATTTGTAACACGTATGCAATATAAATTGTGTTTTTGAAAAAATTTCTTTTCACATCCTGCAGTAAACTAATTGCTCTAGCTCCCCAAAAAAGTTCAAATCGTATAATACAGTATTAATGCGTTTCACTGTATATAAAAACGTTCAAACTTTGGCTCAATAATTTCTGAAAAACTCCGAGAATTTCCCACGTTTCCCAATGTATACACAAGAACGAAGGGTCCTTAAAATGCCAATCGAAATGCACCACTAGATTTCCCACTTCTCCAGAAAAAAAAATCTCGAGAAACACTTTACATACACATAAATAATGCGCGATCGTCGTCGAGCCGACAGTTTTCCTGTGATTCTTCACGAGCCACCCTCGTTCTCACCCCTCTCTCTCGGCCTCACGGCCTCTCTCTCTCGGCCTCTCTCTCTCTCTCTTGGCCTCACGCCCTCTCTCTCTCTCGGCATTTACGAAGACGAGTGTGTACACACGAGACGATGATAAATTAATACCCCGCGATTGCTTCACACCGAGATCAATTAAGTGAGTTTGTTATTCTTCGGCAGTGCGCCTGCAACTCCATAATTACTGGACTGTACTGGCCGGCTAATGTTTACGTCCGATGAACTGGTGTGCAGTGATCTACATCGACGAGACTGTAAGTTATAATTAAAATAAAATTTCTTAACTTTAACACATATGACATACAGTTGGGAGCGAAACTGATTACACACACTTTAAATCAAAATAACTTTTTTATGAATGGATCAAATGACTTCAATTTCTCTGTAAGGCTAGAAGAATTATTAGTTTAATAAATGATGTCTAAAGAATATGTTGAAAAAATGAATTTGGTCGGAATTGTGAAAAACAATAGTAAAAATTGACTTTTACGATTTCTTTAGCCAATAACAAAAATTTAAAAGATATGTTTGGTCAACTTGTGTAAATTATATACGCTCCGAAAATTTAATTGAAATTGGTTAATTGGTTTATGAGTTATAAACGATCAAAAGTGGTAAAATTTGCAATTTTTCAAGATTTTCGGCATTTTTACCACTTTTGATCGTTTATAACTCGTAAACCCATTAAGCAATTTCAATGAAATTTTCAGAGCGTATTTATACGAGTTGACCAAACACATCTTTTAAATTTTCGTTATTGGTATAGCTAAAAAAGTTGTAAAAATCAATTTTTAGTATTGTTTTTCACAATTCCGACCAAATGCATTTTTTCAACATATTTTTTAGACATCATTTATTAAACTAATTCTTCTAGCCTTACAGAGAAATTGAAGTCGTTTGGTCCATTCATAAAAAAGTTATTCTGATTTCAAGTGTGTGTGATCAGTTTTGCTCCTAATTGTAAATTGTCCTAAAAGCTTCAGAAATAACCACTCTATTTCTTAACAAATCATTGTTAATAACCAAAGTGTATCTAGACGAACCTGAGAAGTTCATAAATATCGATACAGAAGTTGCTTGTCCACTTTTATATTATGAAGAGATTGATCTCTTCTCATTGTCTTTTTTTTATTCTAGCACAGTTTATAAATAGTGTGCAAAGTCTATAAATATAAAAGTTAGTTTTTTTACCTCAATTATGAGGACAACATGTTACGCATTGCCAGTTATAATGGATCTCTTCCTTCCGTTTTTTTTATTCTAGCGAAGTCTATAAATATCGACCAAAAATTAACGAAGTTCATAAATATCAAGTTGAATTACAGTTACTTCTATTGAGGCTTTCGGGTGTAAGCCTCAACCAAAGTAACTGTATAATGCCGGGCCATGAAAGCCTCAAATCTCTGATCAAGTTGAATTATTTATGCCCAAAAGAAATTTTGGAAAAACTTCGATAAAACTCTCGGAACACAGGATGGTTAGTTTAAATAAGGCCACATAAATATCTCTTCAGGTTAATGTGATGCCAATGGACGAAATATCTGGCAAGAATATTTTTTTCCCAAGGTCATTTTTTTCGGAGTTGCCAAGATCATCGATGTTTTTTGATACATAACTACATTCTTTTTTATTGCTTCGTGTAAACTGATCGAAAAATATATTCCGATATGTATAATAACATGATCTTAAAATGACCTTAATCATCAAAAATTAAAGTTTTACCTTCAGATCAAGGACAATGTCATGTTATTATACATATCTGAATGTATTTTTCGATCAGTTACACGATGCAATAAAAAAAATCAAAAAACATCGATGGCCTTGATAACTCTGAAAAAAAGGACCTCCGGAAAAAAATATTTTTGCCAGATATTTGGTCCGTTGACAGCATGCACATTACGTAACAAATATTTATTGCATCACAATAACCTGAAGAGGTATTTAGGTGGCCTTACTTAAACGGACCACCCTGTTTACAGGGTAACTTTAATACGTAATACTTTTCACGATTTTTCAAGTACTTGTGATAATCTGACAAAAAAAATATTTTAAACAAAAGTTGATCAGTTTTCGATTGGTTATACATTGCAATAAAAAAAGTTCGAAATTTGTTTTCTTATTTTTGACTTAACAGTATTATAGCTTGTATCAAGACGAATTCAACGACCTAGTATACCATGACCTTTGGATGACTTTGAAGTACCATTTTAAAAAATGAAGGTAGCCTTGGCAATAATTAAAAAGAAAATTTTCGAACTTTTTTTATTGCAACGTATAGCACATCGACTTTTGTTTAAAATATTTTGTTGTCACATTATCGCAAGCACTTAATTGAAAAACCGTAAAAACTGTTTTCAAACTGTTCAATAAACATTGACATTCATTCAATATACATTTTCAATATACATAAAAATACTTGTAAAGAACAACTTATGGTATTCTCTTTGCAATTTCGACCAACTCCACTTTTAATATCACAATTGCTTTTTGACGTCATGTAGTAAATGCCTACAAATTTATACAATGTATAAATGCCAACAAATAATTTTTTTAATCTTTATATCGTACAAGTAGCGTAATGTGTAACCGCCTCCTATGTTCGATCTCTCCTTTTCGGCGTTTTACTCTACTCCATTGAATCGATGATAAACTTTCCTACGAGCAGCGGCAGCCTCTGCTCATCGTGAGAGGCACCACGCCTTCGTCATTAAATTCGCTATCGATATCGGGTGACTCCGTTTATCGCGCCTTATCACGACCACGCTGATTCACTGATCGTGCATCCGTGCTACCGTGTCGATATCGGCTTTATTTAGACTTCACATTTCCGAGAAAATGCGAACTACCGACACGATGGCGGTGGCCCCCTCCATTCGTATCAGATACTGAATGTTCTCGCGAGAAAATGGCGGCGCAACTTCTACCGGAAGTCCCGCAGTTTGAAAACTCCGATTTTCACATATTATAAGAGTGTCGCACAGCTAAAGGAGGCCACCTAAATATCTCCTTTATTTTTAATGGCACAACAAATATTTATGGCATAATGTAAATAGATCGAAGGAGGAATATCATAGAAGAACAATTGTTTGTCCGGTTATTTTTTCATAGTGTTTTCAAGGTCATCGCTATTTTTTGTCGGGAAAACTTATTTTTTTTATTCCATCTTGTAGCGGCTGAAAAAATACATCTGAATATGTTTAAGTCATTACCTTCAGATGACCTTGAGTACCAAAAAATGTGATAGAATTGTAGGATAATATTAGGATTACATTTGAACTTACTGTTTATATTATAAGTGCTCAAAGTGATGTCGATAAATATTTTTTGTGCCATTAAAAATAAAGGAGATATTTAGGTGGCCTCCTTTAGCTGAGACACCCTGTATGTAGATACAGTAATGTATTGGGTTGAGACAAGAAAATAATTTCGGTATTTTATAAGGTGAAATATAGCCAATTTTTTTATTCAAGCAATGAACTTTAATGAATAAGATATTTTCCGTTATGTTCGATGATCTTTTGCAGCAAAGAATAAATAAGAAAATATTTTATTAATTAAAGTTCATCGTTCGAATAAAAAAATTCGGTTTTATTTCACCTTATAGTACCGAAATTGCTTTCTTGCCAACGCAAGAGCTCCCTGAGGATCTCCACGATCATTGTCCCATCGCCTGCCCCTTCCAACGGAAAGCATCCCCGCGAGGGGCCGAGAAGCTTGAGTTGCCTCGGTCGCCGAGCAGTGTAAACATGATGCTGCGTAAAATGACCGGTTTCACCTTGTTCATGTCTTAATTATTGAAATTGTAAAGTTGCTTCCATTAAAAATTATTCAATAAGTTTATTTATTCGAGCATGTACTATTATAAAAATTGTGACAGATCTAAATAAATTCAGTCTTCTAATTTTCATAAAATATGCAGGGTGTTCATTTGAAAACATTCCAGCCGCATATCTCGAGAAGTATGAAAGATATTAAAAAAGTGTAAAACGAAGGATTTCGAGGGAGAAAGAGGGGGCAGTATCAGTTTTTTATTTGAGTGGTGTTTTCAAGGTCATGTTAAGGTCAACTTTGTTTTTTCAAATGGAAACCTGCGGATAAAAAAAAGTATCCTAGGAGAATTGCTGGTTTTTTACGTACAATAAGATCTCATAATAAAAAATATAGGTTTCCATTTGAAAAAACAAAGTTGACTTTCAAATGACCTTGAAAACGCCACCCAAATATAAAACAGATACTGACCCCCTCTTTCCCCCACCAAATCCTTGGACACGTGTTCTACACTTTTTTTAATATCTGTCATACTTTTCGAGATATTCGGCTGGAAAGTTTTCAAATGAACATCCTGTATATCCGATATACTTTGTACCCGGTACGGTTACTGTTAATAAAAATAGAGCTGCCCTTTACTTTACCGGACTCAAAATTTGTGCCTTTCTCCTACGAATTATGATGTATTTGGTATGTAATCCAGTAGATTTGTACCCGACGCGCATGCAGATGCAGAAGTTTCGAACCTCTAGGATCAATAGTTGAGGAGCTATGGTCGCTTAAAGTTGAGCATATTTACAGTTTTTGACAGGTAAGGGCGCCGCCATATTGGTTTGTAGTGACGGTCGTACGCCGCTTATTGAGTTGGTTAAGATTAGATCGAGGGAGCGGAGGGCGGCGGGTGGGGGACAGCGGGTGGGGGGCGGCGGCGGCTAGGTAAGCGGCTCGCGGTCGTCACTACAAACCAATATGGCGGCGCCCTAACCTGTCAAAAATGCTCAACTTTAAACGACCATAGCTCCTCAACTATTGATCCTAGAGGATCGAAACTTCGATCTGCATCCGCGCCGGGTATAAATCTACTGGATTACATACCAAATGCATCATAATCCGTAGGAGAAAGGTACTAATTTTGAGTCCGGTAAAGTAAAGTTTACCCAAAATAGTTCACAGTTCGCACGTCACACATCAAACACACTATCGCGCACAATATATAATGGCTGCAATGAGCACGCATCATTTTTCAGGAAAGGCAAGGCCTCCTGCGGTAATGCATTGTAGACTTTACCCCACAATAATGTTTTATTGGTTGCAGATATCCGCCTTTCAACAGTTAAACATTAGTCTCATTCGCGGAATCTTCGTGAAATCCATTCGCTTAACACTGCGAGATAAACAAAGAGGAGTGCTACCTTATAAAGAGATTAGAGGTACAATAAAGGAACTATTGGATAGCAAGAGAGACGAACAATTATTACACGATCCCGATAATACTATCACGATATATAAACCGTGTGCCACTTTTCTAATCGTTGAAAAATTAACTTATCTAATTCACTTCGTTTTATTAACTAAACGATGCGGTGAATTGATTCTTAACCTTTCACGCGTGCGCGTAATATCATCAATTAATTATCATATTTTTGACAACAGTTTCAGACAATTTTCAGACAAACAATTCAGACAATTTTTAATACATGATTGAATTTTACCTTGGTTATGACCTTGAATTATAAAATTTAATTTCATTTTACTTTACATTACAAAATTCATATTACCACTCTATGAATAAAAATTATTAGTTTGTTAATCAATGTAGTAAATAATTAAGTTTTCATTGCTAAATTCACTATACCTTTAGGATGGCTCATGGCTCATAGAGGGGACGCGAGTATGGCAGTAGTTATAGGACAGCTATGCCAATAGGGGGGACGTGGTTACTACAAGTTGATCTGATTTATTATAGAATTTCAAATTTTGATAATTTCAAAATTTGATGATTTTGATTTCAAATTTTGATTTTAAAGATACTCTTTTTTTATTCATAAGTTACAAGTATACTTTTTGAACCCTTGACGCTCAAGAGTCACTACTAAAAATTGCTGTACTATTATTCAAAATATTGTTTACATTATTAAATATGTTGGTGTCTAATCAATTACTAAACATTTAAATAGTGTCCCAATTTATTTAAACAGGGTGTCCCAAAATTCCTGAACTTCCCGGTAATGGGAGGTTCCTGAGACCATTCGAAGCGATTTTTTCCTTTGCAAAAATGTTATCCGCGGCTTTGTTTGGGAGTTATTAACGAAAAACTGTATATTAATTTTATATCCATAAGCTGAAGAATATTATATACATAGAATGGAATTATTCCAGGTCGGATGAAATGTTTCATTTTCGAATTAAAATAGCTCCGAGTGCAAAGAGTTAAATTTATTTCTTGATGTTTTATATTGAAAAAGCTTATTTTTAAGAAACTGCACCACAAATGGCTTCTGGAGGGGACATCTATCTCAGCTAGCATAAGATGGTTTCGCTAAAATACCGTGAGATCTTCAGAAATAGGAAAGTTATAGTTAATCTTCTTTATTTCGGCCGTCTCAGCCCGATCTGCGGTACATATTGAACTTGATCCCATCGCTGGTAATCGAGATAAACGCGAGACAGATCGGGAGAACGCGAAATCGAGAGGTCGGAGGTAAGCTCGCTTTGCCGGATCGGATCGACACGGTGCGGCGCGGCATGACGTACGACACCTAGACGGTGTGTTTCACGATTTTTTGCCGGAGGTAGTCGGAACGAAGGCACATCAAACGTGCCGCTATCGGCGCAAAGCCGTTTTATGCTCGCGTGTCATTTCTGTACGTGTGCCGTGTACACCGGCGCACCGTAACCACGTCCACAGACGAGCCGGCCCGCCTCTGCTTCGAACTGTCTGTGATATATTGCGCCGGCAGATATTGGATCGTATAAATTCCTAAGCGTTTCCAGTGGGGGCTGCAACCGGGGGATAAGTTCGAGGCCGAGCGGGTTGCACCTTTCGCACACGAGCCAGCTCCGATGCGTGCAACGCTTGATATTATCAACAACGCTGGTATCTGGATACTGGATACTCGATGTGTTTCTGGGTTAATTGAATCGGTTCACTGTTTGATCGGATCACTCCTTTCAGCGTGACGCTTTTCTCTAGCAAGATATGCACGCAATCTCCTTCGTACTAACGGTTCACGGTGTCTGCTCAACTTGCTATCGCAGGTTCTTCGCATGCTCCTTGTATGACGGAATCCGCAATCGAAAATGTATTGGGTCATTGCTAGGGTTGCCATCTGTAAAATCGCGAACCCAGCGCAAACGTAAACACCCCGGACTTTACTGTTTGAAAGCCGGACACTATTAAAAAATTAAACTTTTCTTGCTAGCTAGAATTATTCCATTCTACAATATACAGGGTGTTCGCGATAATTTGGACCAGCGTTTTTTTCGTAAACGGTAAACATTAGGAAAAAACCGAAGAGGAGGAAGTTATATTATATTTTACTAGCAATATGATTTTTCTTAAAGTAGAGGTGAGCATCATTTTTTTTAATGGAATGCTACATATTTTTTTTACATCATGTAAAAGCGGGAATTAAGACGATTTCAACCATCTAGTATAGTATGGTCTTCAGGGTCATACGAGGCCAGAAATAAAAGAGCAAAATTGGCATTCTTGCCAATGGAAATCACATTGAACACGAGATGTAGTCTTATGAATACAACATAAGTAAATACAATATTACAAAATGTTAAATTTATTTCTTTTATTTCTGCCCTTGTATGACCCTGAAGACCATACTATACTACATGGTTTAAATCGTCTTAATTCCCGCTTTTACGTGATGTAAAAAAATATGTAGCATTCCATTAAAAAATATGAAGGTCACCTCTATTTTAAGAAAAATACTACAACTAAAAAAAATGTAGATACGCTATCATATTGCTAGTAAAATATACTACAACTTCCTCCTCTTCGGTTTTTTTCTAATGTTTATCGTTTACGAAAAAAACGCTGGTCCAAATTATCGCGAACACCCTGTATAATTTTATTTTTTTTATTGATATGAAATTGATATAATACCTAATACAGTACTTAAATGTTTAGTAATTGATTGTGTACCAACATATTTAATAATGTAAACAGTATCTTAAATATAACCCCCTTGCAGTCGGAGCTATTTTCACTCTAATTTTCACTCTAATTTTCACTCTAAAATTGAACATTTCTTCCTACCTAGAATAATTCCATTCTATATAATTTTTTTCTTTTTATAGATAGGAAACTGAAATAATACCTCATACAGTACTTAAATGTTTAGTAATTGATTTCGTACCAACATATTTAATAATGTAAACAATATTTTAAATAATGGTAGAGCAATTTTTAGTGGTGATCGAGTCGCCATTCGACTGTTAAGAGTTAACTCCTTGCAGTCGGAGCTATTTTTTCCTGGCTAAAATAATTCCATTTTATATAATTGTTTTCTTTTTATAGATATGAAATTGATATAATATCTCATGCAGTACTTAAATTTTTAGTAATTGCTAATTAATTACCAATTAATTGCTTAAATTAATCAATAAGTGCTAACCAATTACCAATTAATTACTTTGTTACGTTCTAAGGTAGACATTTTAAGACGTAATTTTATTTTAAAGATGTAAAAAAAATAGAGGATAAAACGCAGTTTTCGAACCTACCTGCGCATTCACCGTCTTCGGCTCTGGTAATTGAGGATTTTTAAATACTAATTGGCTTTGGTTGTGGATTTGGTTCGCTTAGGGGTAGACGGATACGGTCGTTTCGATAGTTTTGGTGGTGATGATGATGATGTTGATGATGATGTTGATGATGTTGCTGATGATGTTGATGATGTTGCTGATGATGTTGATGATGTTGATGACGATGATGGTGATGTTGATGACGATGATGATGATGTTGATGATGATGATGTTGATGATGTTAATCCGGCGGGTGTACACGCCTCTAATTAACTTAAACTTCATTTCAAAGTTAACCGAGAAGTATATAAAAAAACAAACTGACTTTTAGTAAGCGGAACGGGTGAAAATATCGAACAAATGTCTGATGCTAACTGACTGCCCTGATGAGGAGCTGTCCCTTTTAATAGATCGGTCAATCCATTTGTTCTAAGATTAATCTTCATGGGGTGAGTGCATCCTCATCAATTCTTCGTAATCGCTTTTCTTATTAATTTGTCGTCTCCAATTTGACAGGATGTATAATCTTCGATTCCTTCGTATCATCCTCCTAGCTGGATCATGTTGCTCTACACATCCTTCCAGGTAGTTATTCACCATTCTATTGTTAATCGATCTTTTGTCCCAAGATTGACACCACGCAGCGTAATTTGCATTACTCGGAAGCATAGAACTGCGCAATGAATTATGAAAATAGCTACGTACTGCCAGGGCCCGCTCTAGGGGCGGACAACCCGGACATTTGTCCAGGGCGCCACAAATTTAGGGGCGCCATTTTGGATGTAAGTGTGAGAAAAATATTGATGTGTTAAATACCCAATTAACAGAAAATTTGCTTCTATTAGAATAAATGCTTTTATTAAAATTTAAATAGAATGATTTGATTTTTATTGAAAATAAAAAATATATACCTGTATTTAAAAAATATATATGCATATATTCTTAAAGGGACGGCAATTTCTCTTTTTGTCTGGGGTAACGTAATCGCTAGAGCCGGCGCTGATACTGCCGAATAATGCAAATTACGGCTCATAAACACAAAAATAGGATTTTTGAGGGCGATCACGGCCTAGATTGATCTTTCATCTAGCACTTTTGACTAGTGCAATATTTCTGAAAACAAGTCTACTGCCTTAATAAACAACTTTTTAATTCCGTAAATGAAAATTGGTTGGCACGTCAGAGTGCTTCACAATAATTGAGCCACAGTTTCTCCAGCTGATTATTTCTTTGTCGATCGTTCCACCTGAAAATCCCGGTGACTAATTTTTATTAGTTTATTGCAGAAGTCTTTCCGGAGGAAGGGACTCACATGCATACGCGACACGTATACTTGACCTATACACACAAGCCGCTGTACGGTCAACTCGTATCGAGGAAATCTTATCGCTGTGCAAAGTACACGGGACTCAACGATGGCAGAGTTCTTCGGCACTTTGATGTGGGTGTGCTCGCCGCGATATTGCGGTAACGCGGGTTCCTGGAACCGTTCCGACGAAAAAGAGGCCCGACGATCATTTATTTCCTTAGATAAACCGTAATCGGCTCCGTCGACACCGATGATGTCATAGCTCCCGTTCTGTCGCACCATTTCACTCGGATACTCGGAACTCCCTCTATGCGTGACCACCGGTTTTCTGAAGAATTCTTTGGAAAATAAACATAGGCACAATATACACCTCCTTTCACGTTGACACACGGTTATCGGTGATACCAGCCACTATCGCCGATTTTGCTGCTCCTTTTATGTGTAGGCTTTGACTTTCTTATCGAAATTCCCTTATATATCGAAGGCTATTTAGAAAGACGCACTTAAGAGTCTTATTCTTGTAATTATGATACGTACCTGTATGCTGGAAAAGTGAAGTGTCGTATCGAAGTGTCTTTCCATGGTAATTAATAGACTGTAGATCTTTATGTAAAATGAAAATGTTTAACATTGTGGGAAGTAGGAGTAACATAAAAATTTATTTCACCCCTTAACGACTTTGTTACATTAAAAGCAACATTATGACTTTCTTGGATTTTAAAAATCTTTTACTGTAAAATAAAATGTTTTACATTCATTGTGAAAAGCAGGAATAACATAAAAATTGATTTCATCCCTTAAAGACTGTGTTACATTGAAAGCAACATTATGACCTCCTTGAATTTTTAAAATCTTTTACTGTAAAACAAAAATGTTTCACATTGATTTTGCGGGAAGCAGAAATAACATAAAAATTGATTTCATTCCTTAACGACATTGGTACATTAAAAGAAACATTACAACTTTCTTTTACTGTAAAATAAAAATGTTTTACATTGATTTTGCGGGAAGCAGGAAGAACATAAAAATTGATTTCATCCCTTAACCACTTTGTTACATTAAAAGCAATATTATGACCTTCTTCAATTTTTAAATCTTTTACTGTTCAATTTCTTCATACAGTGAACCACAGTACTATTCGGACACTTTTAAAAGGACGATAACTTTTTTAATATTGGACCATACGACTTGGATTTTTTTGAGAAGTTTGAACAATTAGTTTGCTACATGACGTGAAAAAGAAATTTTGAAAAATTGCTATTAGTTGGAATTACAAGGAAAATAATAAAACTTGTTATTTACAACTTTTTTATGTGGGCGAATATGGAAAATTTTAAAAATACATTTTGTAAATCTGTGTCAATTATACATATTCGGGAAATTTCATCCTATTTGGGAAAACCGTGTCAAATTGACACGAGCGATGAATGAGGGTTGAACGGGCTCTGGACCTTTGTGCAAAATAAAAAGTTTGAATACAGAAATTATAATAATTTCTGTACATATAATTTCTGTACACTCTGTACAAAGACGCACTGAAGTTATCATATTATGTTTATTTACAATATCTTAGGACCGTGCAAGACAGATGTCACTCATTAAATATTTTCACATAATTCATCGCACCTCGAGTTTTCCGTTATTTCACACAACTTCGTGACTGGCTACAGTAAATAAATAAGATACCGGTATATAGAAACAGACGTCGCATTTTATTTCCAGTCGCGAAGTGTAGGTGCACATTGCATGGCAAAGCGTAAATATCAACACTACGAACTAGCTCCCGACTACTACCGAACGGAATTTCGATAAATCGTTTTTTTCTGTTATATCAACTGGTACACAGTAGTCATATTTATTTAAGCTATTTCTGTCATTCTAAGAAAGCAATACAGGATGAAGATATACTTTATTCTAGTAATCGCAACTATATTTACTACACGTAACTAGAACTCCTGTACGCTCTTCAGAAATAGTCGCACAAAAAATCCTAGGATGATACGTCACCCATTTTTATTTCACACGTTAAATCTACAAATTGTATTTCATTTAGGATGTCACATTTTAAAGAAAAATATATTTCACAACACAAACAGTAAATTTTTAGAGGATATAGTTTGTTGAACGATATTTGCCATGTATTTTTTTAGCTGCTGACATCCATGTTAAGGGAGGTGAAAATTCTCATCCCTTCGTAGTCGGAGAATGATATACAATATATTTAATAATTATTGTTAAATGACAAAAAAAATTGCAAAAATACGAATCCCCTATTTCGTCATAAGAAAAATATTGCAAAAAAAGCTGAATTTTTAAGGTATTATTTAAACAAATAATTTGATCCGACATCTTATTATATAACTACATTCTTTGATCGAAAACACACACACTTAGGAAAAGATCATTGTCGTATATCATCTACTTTCCGAGATATTAGCAAAAATAGGGTTTTTTCACCCCCTTAACATGAATGTGAGCAGCTAAAAATAAAATACGTGTCAAATATTTTTCAACAAACTATCTATATCTTGTATAAATTTTATTAAAATCGACGTGTTACACTTGGGTAATGTCCTTTGTAAGTCAACTTACAGTGACCCGAATTAATATTTTTTTGATATTGTACTATACGATTTGAATTTTTTTTGGGAAACTAGATCAATTAGTTTACTACAGGATATGAAAAGAAATTTTTTCAAAAATTGCAGTTGATCGGAATTGTAGAAAAAATATCAAAAGTTGCATTTTATAACTTTTTTATGTGGGTTTATATTGAAAATTAAAAAAATTCGCTTTGCAGATCTGTGTCAATTAAACATACAGTTAAGAGCAAAACTAATCGCACACACTTTAAATCAGAATAACATTTTTATGAATGGACCCAACGACTTCAATTTCTCTGTAAGGCTAGAAGAATCAGTTTAAATATAAGAAATATGTTGAAAAAATACATCTGGTCGGAATTGTGAAAAACAATAGTAAAAATTGATTTTTTGACTTTTTTAGCTGGACCAATAATGAAAATTTAAAAGATGTGTTTGGTTAACTCGTATAAATACGCTCTGACAATTTCATTGAAATTGGTTCATGGGTTTACGAGTTATAAACAATCAAATGTGGTAAAAATGCCGAAAATCTTGACAAGGCTCTATTTATTTAGATTTTGTGTAATTTTTATTGCAATACGTGCTTGGATAAATAAATTTATCGAATCAATTTCCATATAAACAACATCATCATTTCAATAATAACAAAATTAAAAATCTAAGACCGGTTATTTGGTCTATATAATTAGTGTTAATTCGAATCATTGTACATATTTCGGTACCGGCGTGAATGAAAACGATAAAAATGCGTTCGCGGAACGTGAGTTGCTCAAAAATATTATCAAAATGTTTGCTGTGAAATTTACAAGAAATATCTGCTTTCCCGGTTCTTGCAAATAATCGTTTCTCGAGAAAAGAAGTGTCTATACCGGCAAACATATCATTACCCGTTCATTTATCGAATTCCAGCAACGTAAATCATTCCGGGGCACTCTCTTATCGTTTCCTCGTTGGTCGTATCCTTCTTTTTGCAAGGTATTGGTCGAGCTAATTTGGTCGGAAGGCACAGACGATCGATCGAGGAGGCTTTGTACTACAGGAAAAGCGTGCAACTAGGCAAGCGTGTCGTTCTTCGTTTTGTTGAATTCCTTGTATGCGTTGCCGGGTTGCCATAAGTTCACGATTTATCGACGCCATCACAGTAATATGTCATTTTACAATTACAACTGGGAGAACAGTCGTTTAGAAAATCTCGTTTGATGTTGCCACAGCTTTCTGCACGGTTATTTATTTAGTCTAGCGCCGAGGAAAGGCAAACGCATACATTATCGTGGCCCACGTAAATGGAAACAGGCCAATGTTTTTTATATTTACGAATCGAAAACTGTCTAGACACTAGCAAATTGTTCTATATTTATGCTATATTTATAATCTATATTGAGTAGCTAATTCGTTGCGTTTTTAGTTTGAATGTTGAGAAACAGATTTACAAGATTTAAAAGAAGATTTATTTTAAAAGAGTAAAGAATATTCATTTTTCATATTTTATTAATTACATATTTAAGACTATATTATAGTAAATATTTATTTAAAATTATATATTATAATAAATATTGAATTTCACAAGGCCACAAAGTGTTCATTGCAAGGATAAAAAGTGCAAACGAAACCATCGCGTCGAAACCCGTTCTCTACGAAAAATTATGATAAAGGTTTTCCGTTGTCAAACTGATTTTATTAACTTCCCGATTTTATAGGGAAGTTATTGTAATTTATATTATATTTCCACTTCTCAGTCTGATGGAGAACAGCGTGCTATTGATGAAGCCGTTGTAAATTAGTTCTTTGCGAGTGAAATGTATCGAAAATGTAGTATAAATAAAATCAGATGGACAATGAAAAAACTTTATCATATGAGCCGTTCATTTTGAAAGTGGCCTAAGTCCATTTTTGTTTAAATTGAGATATTTAAGAGTTTGCGATTCAATGAAATTAAAAATATACGTATAGGGTACCAATGTATCACACACCTTAAATGTATCTGAGAGAGTTAAATTTACAATTCCTATTAAAATAATAGCAATTATTAAGTGAATAATGTGTCTTCTTACCAAGAATGGACTTAAGCTACTTTCAAAATTAACAACTAGATATGTCATAAAATTTGAAACAGCCTAAGTCAATTCGATGCAATTTAAAATGCTTCAAATTGAAAAAACAGTATTCAATTTATTTTATATTTCATTACAAAACTTGAGAAAGACCATTTATGCAATTCAGGAAATCTTCTAACTATATAAATTACATAACAATTTAGTCCTCATTTATATTTTGTGTATGCGGGAGGGATTTGAAGAAGTCATGGTGCCCCGGTGGTATATATCGTAGAAAGTCTATCATACATCTTGCATTTCGCCGTTGCAATTTGTCTTATATTTTTATAAAGTGATGTCAATACAATATTTTCGAATTTTCTTAGTCTACCCTGACATGGTAATAAATTCAGTATTTTAAACTCTGCATTCTCATCCATTGATATCTTATAGAAAATTGTATATGGTTCATTTCTCAAAAAACGCATCCAGCATATTTTTAACCAATTTATTGTTTCTCCGTTAGAATCTTTACCCTTTTAAAAATTGCATCCTCCAAAAATCTTGTTGATACGAAACCTTGTTTCATTTCATTTAAAATAAAGTTATTACCTTTCCGGCACTTCTTGATAACATTATAATTATCTTGGGGAACAAACAGTAAATTATTATTCTTTAACGACATTTCTACGACGCCAAAATCTCTGTCATTCGGTGAAAACGAATGTCCTGATACTAAGAATGTATGGTCCATCAAACAACTAACAAATGGACTTAGCCCATTTTCAAAATAAAAATTTGTATCATTCTATTAACCAGCTAATTTCCTTTTTACAAAATCTTTGTGATTTTAAATATATTAGTTACGATTTGCTTCAGAACGAAAAGATAACGTAGAAATTTAAATATTAAAATTGCCAGCCTGATTTTTCTCGAAAATGGACTTTCTCGAAAAGGCCACTTTCAAAATAAACGGCTCATATAATTTTTGAAGAGAACGATCGAGAGTCCGAATCAAAATTCGAAAGAATCGAAATTCCACAGAATTCAGTACGATTTTTATTTATTCCAGAACTACAAAGATCTACTTGCCACTGAAAACAAAGATTTACATGATTCCACTTTCTTAAAATTTGCCTAAAAAAATTGAAAATTGCATAAACATCCGCAGCATCGCAAATAAAGGAGATATTTAGGTGGCTGGTTCAATGTCTGCTTGACAAGTTCAGGGTAACTTGTCGCTTGAACTTTTCTTTTGTTCTCGCGTACCTGTCCATATTGTTTTACTTGAAGTTCGAGAAAGTAGTCGCCGACGGAGAAAACGACGTTAATCGATAAAGAGTATAGATTTGAAAATTCGTTTCACGTATGATAACAGCGATCAAATATTGTTCAATTTATTGCCTCACTGATAATGGAATTGCTTCGACGTGTTTCACTTAATGGTTTTATTGCGGAGTTACTGCTGATATTGTTGAGTGCAAAGAACAGATGCACTTTATATAAAATAATGAACGAGAAAACAATCTGCTTTGTATGGGACATGGAAACAGATACACTGTGATCGTATTAGGTTGGTAACTAAATTCGCAATCTTTTGTTTCGTAATTCTTTTATTGTATTATTGTAACCTCATTCCGTGACCATTTCTTTTGAACTGTATATAATTAGAAAGCTCTGAATTTTACGATTAATTTGATATAAAATACTCGTGCTTAAAAAATATATACAGGGTGTCCCACGCAACTGGAACAAGCTGTACCTCCTAAACGGTCGGGAATAATAAGAAAAAGTTGAATGGCATCAGACGGTGCATACTACGCAACTAATTTTGTGCACTTTTGTGCATCGGTGCATCAGAAAAATGCAACTGCACTTTTTTAAAAATGGAAACCTACATTTTTGACTGCACCAATCGATGCATTTTGTTGTGCTCTATATAAAAGTACTTATGCCCTAAACTTATTCGTTAAGAAGTTATCGAAGCTAAAAGTTTTACTGAATTATTTCAGTCTCGGCAAGTGTTCCGGAGTACATACCTACCGTATGTTCCATTATAAATCAGAGAACTTTTAGCTTCGATATCTTCCTAACGAATAAGTTTAGGGCATAAGTAAGTACTTTTATGTAGAGCACAACAAACTGCATCGATTGGTGCAGTCAAAAATGTAGGTTTCCATTTAAAAAAAGTGCAGTTGCATTTTTCTGATGCACCGATGCATAAAACTGCATAAAATTAGTAGCGTAGTATGCACCGTTTGATGCCATTCAACTTTTTCTTATAACATTTTCCTCTATTCCGGGCCGTGTAGGAGGTACAGCCTGTTCCAGTTGCGTGGAACACCCTGTATATTAGTTGCCAACTTAATAATTACACGTGGAGCTTTCTTTGCACGTTTTCACATGGATAAATATATTAATATTTATTATAATTTTTTTTATTTTTTAAAACATGTTTTATTAATTATTATGCGACTTTTAACATGCTTAAAAAAGAACCAGATTTATAATACATTGGTATTAATTCATTATATTCGTAATAACAACAGTTGAACAGAGATTATTATAATTAAAGTTGCAAATGGATATGGAAGAAGAATCATTTCAATGGAAAATATGCATCATAAAATATTAAACGCATTCTTTGCAATTTTCAAATCGTACAAATCGAAATTTTTTTATATCTTACAGTAAAATGTTGCAAATATGCGAAAGAAATTTCATGTGATTAGCAACAGAGAATCAATGACTACGCTCTATTATTTGAAATACATATGTAGAATACCGACATTATCAAATTAACCCTTTGCCGTACTAAAAATTGAGATGCTAACTTTTAACTTTTAACGAGCCACACTCGTCATGAAGATTTTTAGCTAAATCTAAGAAATATGAATGTTACACCTTTGTTTTGAACTGAAATACAATTTGATTAGTTTCTGATCAATATTTAAGCACTAAAATAAATATAACCATACAAAGAATGTAAATTTTCTCTTCTCTTCTACGACATTTTTCGGGATAAAGACGTTTTAATCACTGTAACCGTAAAGAAAATGGTACGGCAAGGGGTTCATCTAATTTAATTCTAAATCTTCAAGCTTACTAATAGGTATACTGCGGATCTTTATGCAAAATGAAAATATTCTGCATCGATTGTGGGAACCAGTAGTTAAATAAAAATTAATTTCACCTCTTAATAGTCTTATCACGACGAAAACAACATAGCAATATTCTCAGATTTTTTATATTTTCCACTGTTTTATATTTCACCCAGTTAATTTAATATTTCACTTTCACGATAATATTCGAAGAAAAAGTATCACAGTTTCAATAATCCGGTAAGATAGCAAGATGTTAAATCAATAATAGAAATATGTAGCAGCTAGAAATATTTATTTGCTGAAAATTCTCAATATAAAAACATTGATAAAATTTATTATGCAATATTTCGTTGCTTCGTTAACTGGAAAAGCGTAAAGTTTTTTATATTATTATTAAATTATATTACATGTTCATAATACATAGATACTCATTGAACAAAACTGACAAAAGCATCTCAATTTTTTAAACCATTGATTTATTGAACGCATCTACATTGTTCTCAATGTTTGATCATGTTCAATATTTAGTTCTCAAATTATTTCTATTGCGACTTGAATTCAGCTGCATTTTCACTATCCGTTAAAGTGACCGATTGTTTGCCTCTGTCAAAAAATATTCTTCAATAGATTTTGCATGGTGACATTCACACACTATCTCTGTGGCGGCTCCTTTGAAGAATGTTTCGACAGAGGTTAGCAATCGGTTACGTTAACACGTTGGTGACTGAAGGAATAGTTACTCGGATCTGCCTTTCCGAGAACGTGTAGCTTCATAAATTAAACTGAGAAACCTACGAATCACTATTCTACATTCGTTCGTTCAACGTAAAGATTATTTAATGAAATGGAAATTCGGTTTTACTACATATCTCTTTTGCTTTACATTTTTACAAGTTAATTAACAATGTAATGTACTTCAACAATTTTCTTTTGGTGAATTACAATGCTTCGTCATTCATTTTACTATTAGTGTATTTTCAGATCTAAATAATTTACTTTAAATTAATTATTAAAACTTTTGTGACCCATTTTTACTACATAATAAACGTTCTTTATTTACACAAAGAAAAAAATTTTCATTTGATTCATAATTATACCATTTTCAAGATAACGAACTTCGCTTTAATTATGCATAATTACAATTTTTAAAAAGGCTAGTAAAATATCGTAAAAATTAAGTTGAAAAAATTTGGTTCTCATGTACGAACACTTTTGTGGGCCACTGTAATTTATCTTTAAAACTTTATCTTTAATTTTGTTATTGATCCAGAAATATTAAATCATTGTCTAAATATAATTATCGAATCTTTTTTGTACAGAATGAACTGGTAAATAATATTGAAACAACCATTATTTATAAACCTGGAACAACCAAACTCATGAAGAGACGAAAGTGTAACGTGATCGAAACACGTGCTCCTCCAGTTTGCGTAACGAAGACCACTTGAGAGCTGCAGGAGTCTTCTTTGGACATCGATGCAGCATGGAAACGGGGCAAAAACTAAGCGGACGAATTCGAAAGACCGTTCACCGTAACGAAACGTGCTCGTATTTAGCAAAAGGACCAGCTTCTGGGCGTCCGGGAACAAAGACCGCAGCACGTGGGTGGTTCGTGGTGTATCTGCGTCGTGTCACTCGAGTGTACTATAAAATACGGACACACGGGGTGGGGAACATTCGACGGATACATGGTGAGTTTTCTAAAACCTTTATTCACGATCCTTCGGAAATGTTCCGCTCTCTTCGTTTCGGAGGACCAGCTTTCTGTAATTCGGCACCACCACACAAATCAGTGTCCCCAGATTAAGACTTGTCTCCCCACTCTACCATCCCCTTCCCACGTTACGCGTTTCGTCTCCGTCGTGCATGTGTCACAATGTCACGTGATTCATCTGGTACTGACAAAGAGAGGGTAATTTTCCACCTCAATCTGTGCTTTCTCCCTTGATCTGGCGATTTTGATACAAATTCACTTTTCGAATTTTGAGTATTTCTGGTTTCGCACCTCTAAATTGTCAAATTTGTTGACACGAAGATTAACCAACTCGTGGCAGCCACGAAATAGTTACGTCCCATAAATTGTCTGAAATTGACATCTGTGAATGGGAATGCATACACTTTAAGATCATGTCAAGATCATAGTATATTAACCCGTTGAACTCGTCTTGAAATAAGCAATAATATTATGTACCGAAAAATATGACCTCCATCTGTCGTGCACAAATTAAGAATGGTCCAGCGGCCCCATCCACAATTTTTATTGATATTGTGTGGAAAACAATGGTTTTAGATTGAAAGATAACCTCCTAAAATTGTAAGTCGCTAACTCTTCGTATAAGGATGATATGAGGGTAAATACCCTTAACTGTATCATTTTTTTTCTCGGTTGTTAAATAAGATATTCAGATAAAAAAAACGAAAATACTCTACCTTACCTCATCCTTCATATCATATATTTTTTCACAATTGTGATCAAATTGTTAAGGGTAAAAAAAATCATTTAATTTTTTAGGGGTGGCTTCTTCGAGTGACTCTTCCAAAAAATTCAAGTTTTAGTAATAGAAAAAAAACGTTATAGACAATATTAACCTAACCGAAGGGGCAATATAATGATTGGGAAGGTCAGTTTTTTCTAAATATCTAGGTCATCAATTTTTTTGAACTATATATTCCTATATATTCTTTGTAACTACTATATATTCTTTTTATTATATAAAAATGTAATAGTAGGGGTCCTCTTCAATGACATATTATACAATGACCTTCGTGTGACATTGGGTATGAAAAATCCAAAAAACATTACAAGTATTATCAGTGATTAATTTACTACACTAATTGGTTTGGTTAAACTACTTTATTTCAATAAATGTTCGAAATGATGACCATTGTTTTCAATACATTGTTGTATACGGAAAATAAAGGATTCTCTGACTCTTTTAATATTTTCATTGCTAATATTAGAACATGCAGTCCTAATACGCATCTTCATATCTTCGGCTGTTGTTGGAACACAGATTAGAAGAGCTAAAGATTAGACCAAACCAATTAGTGTAGTAAATTAATCACTGATAATACCTGTAATGCTTTTTGGATTCTTCATACCGATGGTCACACGAAGGTCATTGTATAAAATGTCATTGAAGAGGACTTCACCCCTACTATTTCATTGCGATAAAAAAATATATAGTTCCATTAAAAAAATTGGATGATCTTGATATCTAGAAAAAAATGACCTTGGAAAAGTTTTTTCCCAATCATTATATTGCCCCTTCGGTTAGGTTAATATTGTGCTATAACGTTTTTTTTTATTATTAAAACTAAGCGAGATATTCAAGGTGGTCAAGTTAGCTGGGTCACCCTGTATACAAAAGTTTCAAGATGATCGGATTGGTGGAACATAATATATTAATAATCTAATAATGCATAATATATTAAAAATTCTTTTAAATGGAATATATTTTTTTCTTCAGAAAATAATAGCAGGTACTGAGAGAAATCCAAAAAGGTGCCATATGATATTATTCTGAGTTGATTAAAGGTAAATCGTTAGCTTACGTTCTTCATCGGCCGACGGGCTGCTGGCTGGGTTAGCGAATTAAAATTTTAGGGGGTTATATTTCAACCTAAAACCATTGTTTTCCACACAATATCAATAAAAATTGTGGGTGGGCCGCTGGACCATTCTTAGTTTGCTAGACCCAAATTCTGTAGCCAACTAAAAACTCTTAATTTTGTTCCATACATTTTTTATCTGACTACCGGTTACGCGGAACAAAATGGAATTTTATTTCGCTCCAAAAGAAATTTATAACATTTATATTCGATAGATACCGTTCGAAGTTTTCATCACGAATCTGACACGGCATTATAGTGCAAAGGGTTAATTTGTAAAGGCAAATTCGTCGCAGCGCGGAACAAGTATACGAAGGTTCGGGGTAGACATGTCGCTTTAGGAGGGAAAGTGCACGAAGAAGCGGAGGTAGAGAGGAAGAACTGGGGGTTGGGGGAGGAGAAATAGGAGACACAGAGGCACACTGTATTCTCTGATCTCGGCGATTCCATCATCAATGACTCGGGGACCTAGGATGGCAGATAAAAGGCAATTGAATTTAAATCATGAATACGAACGAAGCGAGCGAGAAGGAGAGAGACGAGGTAGGGAGAAAAGCGGCGGCGAAAGCGAGACGAGGAGGGACTACGTAAGCCCCGACGGCAATCTGGTGGTAGCTTTGTGACGGTAATAACTTCAACCCCTGGCCTCCGACCCCCGAGGCCGGCACCCCTTCTCGTTTACCGGTGAACACGCGACCCACACGCGCGCAACTCGCGCTGAAGTCGATTTACCTATGGGTCCAAGCCCACGGCGAAACCTCTTCACTCGCGCTCGTACTTCCCAGCCAGTAGGAACATTGCGAGCCAATGATTCCACCTTTGCTCCTCTGCGAAACGTTGCAATTTCTTTTAACCCTTCACGGACCACCCAACGTTACAGATGTTGGCGTAATACGATCCGGAAAATCTTGCTCAAAACGACCATGTCCCCTTCTATGCCCTCCACTTTAGAAGCAGCAATCTTCTCCCAGCGACCTTCCCACTTGCGGAAGCACTTCTGAAGGTCGTCTTTCGGAAATGGCTTCTCTACGTTCTCAAACCTTCGTCTTTCAGAGGATTTTTCAATTCGAGGAACAGTCAAACATCACAGGGACCCTCGTCAGATTCATCACGCTTCCATCGTACTATGTCGATACTATACAGTGGAACCTCGATTATCCAGGCCTCTGATGTTCGAATTCTTTATCGTCTGAATACTTTCCACAAAGAATTAGTTTGCGTTAAACCAACCCACGGTGCATTATAACCAACCCATACGCTACACGATTTACTGCACACTTCATGAACTGAAACTATGTGAATGTTGCACTAATTAGCACGGATAGTCGAGGTTCTACTGTATGTCTTGAAAAATGATGGTAATTTCGTGTAAACAAATAGTATAACCAAAAGCCTGGACTAGTTTTGAAGCTTGAAGCCTCTGCACTCGCAAAGCAGTTCTCATTTCCCTCCAAGATCATTAAGATAACAATTATCAAGATCATTAAGATAACAATTATCAAGATCAACAATGATCTCTTTCTGAACAATGAAAGCGAGAGTCATGAACGAAATTCAAGTTTACATACAGTACTTAAATGTTTAGTAATTGGTTAGATACGAACATATTTAATAATGTAAACGTAAAAGGGTACATCAATTTTTAGTGGTGCCTCAGAGTCGCCACTTGATTGCTGAGGGTTAAAACTGATTCACGTAATCCAACCGGGTCGCTAATAACCCCTTGATAAATAAACAATATTTGGAGAAGAGAAAGTGAACGCCGCATTACGAAAAGAATTTCTGGCGCAACCTAACACGAATAGCTGGTATGGAATGATATACATTCGTGTTCCACGACAAAACTGGCAAACAATCAGCATTTCCGGTTCCTCCAGCTGAGCCTGGGTCCTAGCAGGACGTCTCCTCTGGAAAACAAGATCGACGATTACATCAGAATGGTTCACCGATCATCCCGCAAAATTCCGAACAAGTGTATCACGGAAGGTCATCGTCCATTCTTCTCGTTCCTCGAGAAGAATGCGTGGCACGCGAACAGAGCGGATGCTCGGAGGAGCGACATTCTCCGAGGGACTCCAGGGACTTGGTCCTTGGCCCTGAGCTCTCAGGGACACGGTCGCGTGGCGTTGACGAATCTGTTTAGTGCCGTCATAATACCCATCTGACGATGCCCTTCGAGAAATTGACGGATTGGATACTATGGAGATCTTTAAGCCAGGGAGCAACTACCGTGCAGGCTTGTTTGCGGGTTCTACGACGCAGCCTGCAAGGACGCGTGCTCCTTTCTTTCGAACGTCTTCCTCGGGGATTTTCACTCTTTTCGTACTTTCTATCTAGCCATTTTTTTCAGAGATTTTGCAGAGTTTCTAGAAATTGTTCAGATTTTTCAGTGGTTTTTCAGAGGTTTTTCAGAGATTTTTCAGAGGTTTTTCAGAGGTTTTTCAGAGTTTTTCCAGAGGTTTTTCAGAGAATTTTCGGAGATTTTTCAGAGATTTTTCAGAGATTTTTCAGAGATTTTTCAGAAATTTTTCAGAGGTTTTTCAGAGATTTTTCCTTCTTAGTTTACTTGTTGCCTTGCACTTTCGTTATTGTTTATTGCATTGTCATTTCGTTTGTTTTTCTCTATCATTATCTTATTATTCTCTGTTCTTCCCGATAAATTATGAATTCTTCTTTCGTTTAATGTTCGTGGACTGTTCGTACGTTCCTCAAGGTGAAATTTCATCCATTTACTTAACTAAAGATGTCTGTGGCCTAGCGTTATAATGGTGGAACACGTGAAAAATTATTGGAACTTATCCACCTTATAGCTCGGACATTGCACCATCAGATTACCATTGATTTCGAAGTTTACAAAACTCTTTTGAATAGTAAAACATTCCCTAATGATGATGACCTGACATCGCACTTGGATCAATTTTCTGCCAATGTGTTAATTGCCATTGTCTTAATCTTAATCCTACAAGACGGCTGCTGTCCCAGAAAACAAATAGAATGTTTACGAGTACTAAAATATTCAAGATAGTGTTAATAGTAACGTTGTAGAATTGTAAAATGTATTTACAATACATTTGTTGTTCCAGAAAGCAAATAGAATGTTTACGGGTACTAAAATATTAAAAATAGTGTTAATAGTTACGTTGTAAAATTGTAAAATGTATTTACAATACATTTGCTGTCCCAGAAAGCAAATAGAATGTTTACGAGTACTAAAATATTCAAAATAGTGTAAATAGTTACGTTATAAAATTGTAAAATGTATTCACAATACATTTGCTGTTGCATACAGCAAATAGAATTTTTACGAGTACTAAAATATTCAAAATATTGTTAATAGTTACGTTGTAATATTGTAAAATGTATTTATTCGAAAGGAGGGGACAATTTTTAATGTAAAATATATTAAGGATGAAAAGTTGTGTATCCCACAACACCCCTCTACTGGTTCAGACTTGTATGTGGTACACTTATCTTTCTGTATTTCAAAAATAATTAGCTGCCAAGAGGTGCCTAATGTTTAGACATTTTTTCCGGAACAACTGTCAGACTATTTCCACTAGAATTTGGCATAAGTATTTATGGGTATTTGAAGTACACTAGTTTTTTTTTCTCAAGCAATATTAATCATAATTACATGAGTTATATATTTATAGCATATTTGCATTTTGTTGACTTTTGTCGTGATTCTGGTACATCTGCTGATGGAAAACAAAGAAATGAGCACGTATGTTCAGCAAACTAAATTAAAAATCTTGATTATTTAAAAATGATTCTGAATACACAAAGGCCGTATTGAAAATTGAAATACACGTCGGCCGTATTGGTTGGGCCATTTTGTTCTTAGTCACTGCGAGTTCAGATTGGTAATCAGTAAACTGCGGATATTCACGCAATTTTCAATTTTCGTAGGCGAATTTTAAGAAGCTGGAATCAAATAATAATTTATTTTCCGAGGTAGTAGTGTTTTTAGAACTGAAATAAGTTGAAATCGTTCTAAACTTTGTCATATTTTATATCCTAGCATTTTTTGAACATTTTTAACACTGAACACTGCCGGTCAAATGACTGGTTTCATATTTTCCATTTTACAATTGTTAAAATTATAAAGTTGCTTACATGGAAACTAATTCGATAAATTTCTTTATCCAAGCACCTTTTGTGTTAAAAAGTGCACCAAATCTAAAAATAAATAGAGCCTTTCGATTTTTTAAGCCGAAACATTTTAATCGCTTTTAGTGCTCGGTAGGTTTAGTGTTAAGAGCCACAAATGCCTCAAGATCCGCAGTTTAGTAATCATAGATCCCGAAGACATAGCAGTTTTTGTGGAAATCAAATAATTTCTTCAAGCACTTGAAAATCCCTTTTAATTCGAATAGGGAGGCTGTGCTGTACCTAAGTTTGTACATGTAATCTGCACATGGGGCTGCCGCGAGTCCAACATCTTCGACCTACCGAACTTGCCGAGCAAAGAAGGGACGAAAGAAGACGGAGTGCCGGCACGACCTTGGAGCCACGCGCCTAGAAAGGTGTTTTATGGGCCCTATAATGGGGTCCAGAATACCCATTCCGTTTCTTTATGTTCTGGTGCCTGCTTCTCTCGTCCTTCTTCCACTTTTCTCGACAGTCTCCATCTGTCCTTCTCCCGCTCTGGATCCTCCGCTCGTTCTTTCCCAACTTTCTCGGCAGGGATCGTTGCAGTTTACTGCAACAGGCCCAGTGAATAGCGGGCAGCACGCAACGTAAGGGCAAGAAAGATGAAGAAAGAGAGAGAGAGGGAGAGGGAGAGATGCAAGAGGCCGGCAGGAAACTTTCATATTTACGAGGTCATTGCGCGTCCGTTTACGATGCTACAATTCCTGTTTGCGAGATTACTTATTTTCATTAAAACGGTTGCCGGTGGGTGGCTTTTCTAGCCTGGCAGCACGGCTCCAAGGTCGTAAGTCCTGTAAGGTAGCAGCGCGTACCGTTGCCTTCTCGGCCTTATGGGCCCTGCTGATGTACCCTAACGATCCAGCGTATCTTTCTTTCAGCTGGACCCTGTCGAAACAGGCCACGCGCTGCATTGTAAATTCTAGTGGGGGTTGAACGGTTCGTGCGGATTCTAGATGGAACCTTTTTTTTAAGAGTTGCCTCCACAGATCCGGGAATCGCGGTGTCAAGAAGCAACGAGTAGCAATGATGATTTACAGAAACACGTTCGTTTGTAGGCCGAGTGCGCCAGTTGTGGGCGACCGTTTTCAAACGAATACAGAAGAAGGCTTTAATTAATCATTCGATTGCGGATCTGTATGCATTTATGAAGAAATTGACATTTATAAATAAATATTACCTTACATATTTTGCCCCTTACTTTTTAATCAAAGATATTTTTTGGTATATTGTAATTATTTTCATTTTCTTAATTATAACTTTAATCTTCCCTTATACTCTTAGAGACCCAGATAATTGTATTATAGCTAACCTAATAATGACTTTGTGCAAATACTTTCTATTTGCTTATACAATTCTTCGAATTATCCCTAATAAATTTGGAGGAGTCTTAGGATTATTCTCATCTATTTTAATTTTATTAATTAACCACTTTTAAACTATAATAACTTAGCCTCAACAAAATTTTATTTCCTAAGAAAAATCTTATTTTGAATTTTCATTCTATCATTATATTAACTTGATTAGGGGGTCAACTAATTGAAATACCATTTATTAATTTAAGAATAAATGAGTGAAATATAAAACAATAACAGGTTAGAAACATTTAAGAATACTGTAACGTTGTTTTTAGTACGGCAAAATCATTAAGGGATGAAATCAATTTTTATATTACCCCTGTCGCACGCAATCATTGCAGAACATTTTTATTTTGCGTAAAGCTCCGCAGTCTATTAATCATTTTTAACGACTGTATACAAATTCAGCCTGAAGATTCTTTTTAACACTAAACCTACCGTTCTCTTATAAAAATGACAAGATTGATTTTATTTAGATTTTGTGCGGCTCCTATTATAATACGTGCTCTACTGAAGATATTTATACGATCAATTCTTATAAAATCATTCTTATTGCTTCAATAATTGTAAAATAATAAATCTGGAACCGGTCATTTTAACCGGTAGTGGTAGGTTTAATGTTAACGTATGATTGCTATCTGTAACAGAGAATGGTGCGGTTATAATTAAGGGGTTAGGTCACAGTAACAAGTGGGGAAAATATAAGATTTTTAAAGAACAGTACAGAAAAAAGTGAATGATCGATTCATATTAGATTTCGTATTTCAGTTTACTGTATTATAAACTCTTTTTTAAAAATGGCTTGTAATATTTAAAAAATCATTTGTTCTTATGCCTTTCATTGTCTTTGCTCGGAATATCTTTTCTTCCAGATGGCCAACTGGTGTACAGGATTCCTACAAATCGAATTAACTATATCAAAAATCCCAGAAATGTCATAAACTGTGATATATTCTGACGATCCCACATTTCAATGTTTGTGAAAATCAACAAAGTAGCAGATATTTTTAATTTAATGACTGAATTTCGGTAGAAAATTTGTTAATTTTTTATTTAAAATTAACAAGATATGGGAAAATGAAAAAGAATCGATCGTTAATGCTTAATAGATATTATAATGAATAACAGTAAAATTTTGATGCAATTGGTAAGGTAGAACTCGAGATATCTTGTACACCACTTTGAAAAAACGCAACTCTGAGAAAAACGCGTTTAAAAAGTTTACGAATGTAATTTTTCTAAAAAAATTTTCGATTTTTTAAAATATTTTTTAAAATATTTTTTAAAATACTGTGTCCGAACGCCTTAATATGAAATGCATGTTTCGCTATTAACCCCTTGCCATATTATTTCCTTTACAGTTACAGTGATTAAAACGTCTTTAATCCCAAAAATGTCGTAGAAGAGATTTATTTTAACGCTTAATTATTGATTACAAACGAATCAAACTTTATTTCGTTGAAAAAGAAACGCGTAATATTCGTGTTTGTTAGACTTTGTTTCAAATTTGCATCACGAGCGTGACTCGTTAAAATACGGCAAGCGATTATTAAAGTGATGGTTTTATTATTTCATGTATTTTTGTGTTATTTTGTTTCTTGATTCACGTACCAGCTGTCCTGTGATCGCTTTCTGGTACGAATTATTTACAATTTCATCAATTGAGAGCAAAAGTAAAAATGGCAACTGTATACGAGGACAGAAGTTGCAAGTTTAGCTATAGCAAAAGGAAACAATATACAAGCCCAACCATTAAAATCCTACTCGAAGCCGGTGAAGTGTCCCTTACTGATAGGAGACAACTGCTAATACAAAATTTTGCAGCAACAAGAGCGGTAACTAGTACAAATCCAGTTTTCTCAAAGATCTTCTGTAATCATAACTCAAAACTCTTTGATTGTCACCCCCAAGCACCTAAACCTATCTATTACACACTGAACCAAATTCTAAAACAATTAAATTTTTCCTTCCCCAAAATATACCAAAAAAAGCTTCCCCCCTTGGGTCAAAATGAAGTTTGAAACTAATATGAGCTTGGAACAATACCCCAAAGATTCGACAGATCCTACGGTATTTAAATCACTGCATGCAGAGATTCTAAATAGTGACCCATTAGCAATAAATATATACACGGATGGCTCTAAAACAAAAATGCTGCTCCATAGTAACCCCGACTGTAACAAATTTTTATCGACTAAATAACATCTGCTCAGTTTTCGGCAGCGAGATCTTAGCATTATTCAAAGCACTAGAAGTAATCAAAAAGTCCACTGGGAATAGATTCACAATTTTTACAGACTCAAAGAGTGCTACTATGGCCATTGAAGATTCGGAAACAACCGATGAATGTATTCAGGAAATACAAGAAAGTTATAACTCGGCGGTTGAAACCGGAAAATCCATTACATTTTGCTGGATTCCGTCACATATGGGTATACAGGGTAATGAAAACGCTGATAGAGCAGCCAAATTAGCAGCCTGCAACACAAAAATAAAACAAATCACTCATTATACCAGACTAAACGATCTTAAAAACGACCTAAATGAAATCATAGGAAACAGGTATTTGACAAAATTAAAAGCAATTACATACAAAAATATCATAATGAAGGAGCTGATCTTGAGTGGCAAAAATTTCCAAGTCCAGTAGATCGTCAAATTCAAACTTCAATTTCAAGAATCAGAATTGGGCACTCTGAAATAACCCATTCGTTTTTGTTAAACAAAAAAGAAAACACGATCTGCGATATATGTAAAGTACCAGTTAACATGAATCATCTAATAATAGAATGCAAAAAATATAAGAATGAAAGAAAAAATGCTAAGTTGCCTGGATCCTTACCCATTTTGTTAGGTTCTGAAGAGTATATCGCCGGTCTTGTCCAGTATATCAAAGATACTAAAATGTATAAAATATTGTAAGAAAGTGTGTGTGTGTGTGTGTGTGTGTGTGTGTGCCGTGTTGCTAATGACCTTTGATGTTGAAGCAACATTAAATAAATAAATGTAGTAGTAGAAACAATATACTATTTCCTAGATTTTTATCCGAAATAATAATAACCTTCTATCAACTTTGATAACTTACAGTGTAATAATTCCTAACTTATACTGCATTGTTTACTGATATAGTATTTTATATGTGCTCATTTTTCAGTATAAAATGCATGAAATCCGAAAGATATTAATAGCAATGTCACAATTTAAGTATACAATACATTTATGAAATAGAAGAAAATTTATTAGAATGTAAAAGTCTACACTATACTTTGTACATATATATTTTCAACCTATCTAGATCAAATGAATAATTTTTATGCAAGTGTATCGAATAAAATGAAGCAAAACTGAAACATTTGAAAATTCTAGCTAAAAATGTTTTATAATTGCAGAAATTACTATTCTTTTGATTGTAATCATGTAAAATATTGGATAATTGCGAAAATTCGTGCCCGATTTTTGGAGACCCTAACATCTCCAGTTTCTACGAAATTTGGATCAAATCGTACAAATCTGAAGAAAATTGTAGAAAATGGTAAACACTTATTTTGTATTTTCAAATCGAGCACGAATTTTTGCAATCATCTAATATTTGGCACAGTTGCATAAATATCGGCGATATATTGATATCTGTACTGAGAGAATGAAAACGCCTTGGTGGTAGACGGACGAGATGGTGGAACCCGCAGCAATGGTAGCTCTTCTCCTTGAAAATATCTGAATCGATCTTTCCTCCCTTCGTGTGAGTACCTATAGAAGCCCGGCCACCGGCGTCGCGACGCCTACTTCAGCTCCACCCACGTATCTCGTACATGCGCAGCAAAAGTTCGGTGGTTGACATGTCAACGAAACCCTCGTAAAACGGGTCGCTCCTTAATCAGCTCAGCGGCAATCAGCTCGCCCGTATTCAAGTGGTGGTTACGTCTTCCCATAAAGGGGTATTGTTGCACGAATTGGTTCAGCCTCTAGAACAATAAAAGGTGAGCAAAAGTGGAAAAGATTTACTCGCGGACACCCCTATTCTCATGAGAAAACAGGAAACGTTTCTTTATCAAACCCAACAATTCGAATTGCAATACCGCTGACATAGAGAATATCAACCCCTTTAACAATGTGTCAACCCAACATTCATCTTATTATATATTATTGAATTCTTCTTATGAGAGAATGTTTCTTTATGAAACCTGAAAATTCGAATTACAATAAGCTGACGTAGAGAATATCAACCCCTTTATTCAACTTAATGAATCTTCGATATCCACTTTATCTGCAACATGAGCAACAGAATTCAATAATATATTTTTACCAGGAAAAAAATGATTTACTTGTTGTGGCACCTCTTCTTATTACGGAAGGTTCCTTTATCAAACATGAAAATTTTATTTACTATAAAGCTGATACAGAGAATAATAAACCCTTTAGTGATGAGTTAACCCAACATTCAAGTTAACGAATCTTTGATATCCACTTTATCTGCAACAAGAACAACAGAATTCAATAATATATTTTTACCAGGAAAAAAACAATTTACTCATTGTGGCACCCCTTCTTTAATAAGATAATAAGATAGGGAATAATAAGATAGGGAAGGTTTATTTATCAAACATGAAAATTTTATTTACTATGAAGCTGGGAATAATAAACCCTTTAGTGATGCGTTATCCCAACATTCAACTTAATGAATCTTTGATATCCACTTTATCTGCAACATGAACAACAGAATTCAATAATATATTTTTACCAGGAAAAAAATGATTTACTTGTTGTGGCACCTCTTCTTATTACGGAAGGTTTCTTTATTAAACATGAAAATTTTATTTACTATAAAGCTGGGAATAATAAACCCTTTAGTGATGCGTCATCCCAACACTCAACTTAATGAATCTTTGATATCCACTTTATCTGCAACATGAACAACAGAATTCAATAATATATTTTTACCAGAAAAAAATGATTTACTTGTTGTGGCACCCGTTCTCTTAGAGAAGGTTTCTTTATCAAACATGAAAATTTCAATTGCAATACAGCTGACATATATATACAGAATATCAACCCCTTTAATAATGTGTTAACCCAACATTTATCTGATTTTTTTCTGGTGAATTTAAGTGATTTACTTAAATACCTTTTGCATTACTATTTATTTAGCTGCTGGAATCCTAGAATACCTTGGAAGAACTATGAGAATTGCTTTTTGTACAGCTTTGTGTAATAGACCTTATTTTCATTCGCGACAAAGACAAATGAAACGATAAAAACTTATCCTTTCTAACGTAAATATTAATATATAAATGAATACGATCGCTTTTTTACAAAATATGGAGTGAAAAAATTTGACACTGATTTTAGGGAGTCATCCGAATCATTGAAGAAATTATTTGATCAATCTCCATCGTCATGTTTATCATTCGAAAATATTGGAAAGTGTTCCGACGCTGTACTAACATTTTTCACATAACAGTAGGACAGTGTTCTTATGTTTGGTAAAAGTTCAAGACCATGTATCACGTTTACTCTTTAAAAAACTACTCGATTTTAGGGTGCACGAAGATTTTTTCCACCGACTGTATTACCATTTTCTATTTTTAAGATCCTGATCGAATACTATCTGTCGCAGACAATAGCTGTAACCCATATTTTAAGAAATGCTGACGAAACGAGCACAGCTCCCGGATAACTGTAAAAACTTCGAGCTAGGGTAATTCGGTTAGGGCAATTAAAAGATAATCAAGGGGAAATTTCATAAAATACTATAAGGGAGTTGCAGGGCTGACCTGCGCTCGGCAAAAACGTTCAGACTTCCCTGATGCGTATACCTGTGCCCTAACAAGAGAACAGTGCAAACGGTACAAAAGCTTTGCTTGTACAGAAGCGGAAGGCTATACAAGGACGCAACAATAGGTGCTCGCGATACTGGCAATTTTACGAGGAGCAAGGTAGACCTGGCCCTCTTTCCTTTATCCTAGCTCATGATTTAGGGTATGTTTACCTGCAGTTAAGTACCTTGACGCGTCCGTGACGGCGAGGACGGGCCAATTTGGTGCAAATAAGGAAAACGCAGTAGGGAGGCTACTTCAAGCGTATAGAACTCTAACAGTTTCTGTAAACACGTACGGTTCATCCCCCTTTCCGGCCTGCCGGCACGTAATCCGCTCGACTTTCACGGCAAAACTGGTCCCTGTCAATGGAATTTATCGTGACTTTCCAGTTATCGATGTTTAGATGGCATACACGTTAAGTAGACGGTCGGATTAAACGATTCTGGGCGGACCATTTCTGTTTGGGACCGTTAATCAGAGGAAAAGAGACGCTAACAAGAACATAAGGATCAGTGAGCCAATTTCCCGGTTAACACGTTCACGACGAGCCCGTATTTTGACAGTCGTGTTTGTACCACCCGTGGTACATCCCCTCGTGAACATGTTTCATTAGTAAGGGGAAATCCGTAACGCTGATTTCTCTGCGACTGCGCAATTCATTATTGCTCAGAAGTTTCGTTGTTGCTGCTTTTGTATTTCATAATAGAACAGACTGAATTAACCCCTTGTCGTAGTATTTTCTTCGTAGCTGTACGATTAGATCTTCTTAACTGGTATACTGGGGTCCCTCATCATCCCAACGAAATTTTTGTACATTAGCTTTTGCTACTGTATTGTACGAAAATTCCAAATATCAACGTTTTTTAACTCCTTCAGAACATTTGAATTATTTAGTCTTAAGGGCAGAGGCAGGTTTTTAATGTAAGTGGGACCCCAGGATACCATAGGGCCCCTAATTTCGCAGCATTCATTTTTTTTAACCCTCATCCGTTCCTCGTGTCAATTTGACACAGTTTTCGCGAATTAAGGTGTACTGTTCTGTCATTTGTCGGTAAATTTGCCCGAAACTTTGTGACTTTTATTTTTTTTAATGAGAAACACATATGTTCAGCATTGTTCATGGAAAATAATTATGTCAAAACTGCAATTCGAATTTGTTACGAAAGAGTCCCTGTGTGTCAATATGACACATGTACTCTTACGTACTGTCGCGGAGTTTTTCAAAGACCATTATTTCAATGACAAATTTATACGGCATTCGAAAATTGAAGGAAAATTGATTTTTTCTAAATTAGAAGAAAACGTATTACTCATATAGTATGGAAATTTACACGGGACGCAATCGAAACTGCCACACGCAGAAATAAAGCAGGGTCAACGTGTAGTGCTGCAATTAGTTGAAGGTTTGGGTGAACGCAATGTTACGTGTGACAATTTTTTTACTTCACACGAATTAGTAACTATATTACAAAAACAGAAGATGACGCTTGTAGGGGCCATACGAAAAAATAGAAAATAAATTCCACAAATACTCGATATGAAGAAGGAGCCACTTCATCATTCGGAGTTTGTTTTTGATTACATACTAAAATGGGACAATGGCGTCCCATGTGATAAAAAGAAGACGATTTGTTATTCTACTTAGTACATACCATACGTCAAAGCAAATAAGTAGTGAAGTAGATAAAAAACCTGAAATAATAAAATATAATGCTACAAAAAGAGGCGTCGCGTCGATGTCCTCGATGATATGGAGATGGTGGGCACATACAGATGTAAGCGCAAAACAAATAGATAGCCAATGGCAATTTTTGCTAATATGTTAGATATATCAGCATGCAATGCTTTTATAATATTTACTTCACTCAATGCAACGTGGAATGAAAATAAAAGATATCGTCGACGCCTTTTTTTCATTGAAATTGGACATTCTTTGGTGCATTCCTATATTACGTTACGCACACATCTACCGCGAAGATTTAATGCGACTGCACTTGTTGCATAAATACAGGGTATACCACCAGTGATTGTACCGTCTTGTAGTAATTGTATAATGCACACTCCTCCAACAAAAAACCGAATGCTACTATACATAGTGCCCGATGTGATTTGTGTAAACAAGCAGTATGTCCAACACATTGCTTTATTTTACGCGAAAATTGTGCAGAAACTAAGATGCAGATGCTAACGCATCCATTTGAATACAAAAACATCGGAAAATAACTTCATCTTATTATTTCGTCGATATTTTTCCACTGTGTGAATTTGACACCGAGGGACAGATTCAGTTCGCGAAATGAGGGACAGATGAGGGTTAAATTCAATTTATTTACAAAAAATTGAAACAACTTTTTCAATTTTAAATTGTGAATTATGCTTATTTTTAACACTGCGAACGTTGTAGGCTACTATATCAAAGACTAAAATTTGTTTTTATATGAAAACGGCCAAAATTTTTACCGCTTAGGGCCTCCACTTGACTTGAGCCGCCACTGCTTAAGGGGGTAGTCATATTTGCAGGATTGTAAGGGTGCGGGATGCGCTTTCTCATTTCCCGATAATGCAAAGACGGGGTTTTTCGGTGAAAGCGCTAGACAAAAGATCGATGAAGGCCGCAGTCGGCCACAAAAATCCTATTGTTACGTTTACGAGGCGTAATACTCAATATACAGAAGCATAAAGCTGCGCAGGTAGTTATCCTTATAAAGCTGCGACAGCTATATGCTGCCGAATAATGCAAATTACGCCTCGTAATCGTAAGCTAGGACTTTTGTGACCGATTGCTGACTAGATCGATCTTTTGTCTAGAGTCTACAGCTGGTCACCACCGAAATACCCCATTATCGTTATCGAGAAATGAGAAGGCGCGTCTCGCACTCTTTAATTTTATTTGCAATCCTGGAAACGGGTCCACCCCCTTAACCTTCCGGCAGGCGTTAGTGTGCACGGAGTGCACACCGGTCGGTTTTATGGAGGTGTAAACCAATTAAGGGAGTAGACTCCTTTATCCAGGTTTGCAAGGGTGCGGGATTCGCCTTCTCATTTCTCGATAATGGTAATGGTGATAATGAACGATAATGTTCAAGCAAGGCATGTTAACAAACGGAAGACAGTACAGTAAATCCTATATAAACGCAAAAGCCGGGGAGGGATCGTTTACATTTATCGTAGACGGGACACTATTTTTTGAAGCTTCAAAGGCCGATCCGAGAAGGACAGCGCGTGTAAAAAGAGACCGCGCGCGGCTGAAGCGACTGCGACTCTCCGCGTCACTTTTTTTCCCATACGTTGTCCTCCTTGCGCCCGAAACGTTCATCGTCAATTAAACCACTAAACAGGGCCGCCGCGTGCGGTTATGCAGGTTGTACGCCGCACACGGGCGCTTCGTCGAAGGGGCGCCAAAACATGAACGGGAAGGGCGCCCGTCGCTGACATTGAACCCCGGACGTAACTAACACCGAACAGTTAACTATTATTATTAGATTTGTTTATCATAATAAAGATACAAACATCGCAGAAATACGTGAACATTTTTTTGAGCTATCAATCTGTAATCAATACTACTGGTCAAGGATTATTTGAGTTTATTATAAATCATTTAAAATTAATGAATATTAGCATTTCGGATTTACGCGACAAGCATATGACAACGGTGTTAATATGCGACGTAAACATAAGGGTAAAGAAAAGGCATTTTTTAAAACTTTTTTATTTAGGTCCTTAATGAAAATTTAAAATATGTGTTTTGTAGATCTATGTTATTTATATACATGTTAAGAATTTCATCAAAATCGATTGACGCAGGAAAAAACGACACGCATCGAAAGATGTACGATTTTGTGGATTTTAAGCAGAAACTGATCTAAAGTCGTGTAAAACTACGATTTTCACCATTTTTAACCGCTTGTAGCTCATGTGTATGTTAATCGATTTCAATCGATTTCAATGAACTTTTGCAATATATGTGTAACTAACATAGATTTACAAAACATATATTTTAAATTTTCATTAAGGACCTAAATAAAAAAGTTTTAAAAAATGCCTTTTTTATTTTTGCATGTAACCTTGTAAATTATAATTTTTGGAAAATCTTTTTTGGATATCATTTCGTAAACGAATGCTTCTAATTGATTATACAAATTCAGGTCGTTTGGTAAAACTATAAAAAAGTTATTAGTTTTTAAAAGGTGTACGAATACTTTGTACACCCACTGTACATAGGTTAGTACTTTTTTATAACGAATGTCCAGCTGCATCGATTGATGTATTAAAAAATACCTCATTCCATTTAAAAAAACAAAGTTGACCTTTATATGACCTTTACGCGTCCACTCACGAAAAAGCTAATATGTAACATCAAAATATGCTCCACTCGATACCATTCAAGCCTCTACTGAAACATTTTTTGCTACGAGTAACAATAGCGAGAAAATCAAGATGTCGAAATCGGGCGGGACCCCCTGTATATGAAAATAAAATAAGTGAGACCTTTGCAAATTTAACAATTGTACTGCGCATTTATTTAGCTTTGCCTGTTTCGGTAGCTTCCGAAGAAAGGAGTTTTTCCAAATTAAAAATGATTAAGAACTATTTACGTACGTACGTTTACACTAACTAAACTAACTAAATAAACTAAATAAACTAACTAAATAACTAACTAAATAAACATTTTTTAAATTGAAATTAACTATTTTGTTGTAATTTATAAATCTTGTATCATAGATAAGGCAGGGCCGAATTAAGCCGCGTAGCAGAAGTAGGACATGCTAAGGGCCGCGCTATCCCCCCCCCCCCTCCCCGCTTATAAAATGCGTAACAGCCTCGGCTACAGTCAATAGATATGTTTACTAAAAAAGAAAAAGAAAGACCATTCATTGTATTTTATTATCATGCTCGGAAAAGGGCGCTAAATTTCTTTCGCGCACGGGCGCCTCTTACCCACTAAATTTAGTGGCCCTGCCACTAAATACAGTTGAAATTATATCGTGTTTGGTCTTGTTTTAATCAGAAAAGTTCCACGAATATATTGGTGAAAGTTTCATAAAAAAATAAGTAATAATAAAAAAGATTTAATATTGGTGTTACATTGTGAGGACGCGCGGGCCTTTGAATTGTGCCGACGACTGCGACTCTCCGCGTCGCATTAGTAGTGGTTCACACAGATATATCCCAGCCGAGATCAGATTATTACAGTGGAGAAGATACTTTTTTGCGTTTATCGTGTACAGCCTTTTTGCGTAGATATAGAGGATGTATTGTACTTCGCTGACTGTAAACCGAGCAACACGCACATGTAATAAACAACTTTTGTAAAAAGCCCTACAGAAAGAGTTACTGGGATTTCTCATCACCCCAACAAAATTTTTGCACGCTAGCTTCCGCTACTAAATTGTACGAAAACGAACGAAAATAACAACGTTTCTTAACTTCTTTAGAACATTTGGATTATTTAGTCTTAAGCAATATACTTGAAAATATCTGAAACAAAATACAAAATTTTAGAAATGTCCTAGGTTGCCTTCAGTTTTTTAAATGGTATGCCCAATATTTTTTCTCGAATTCGGATAAAGCACTAAATTCTGCGTAAAAGGGTATGAATTGCAGAGAAAAAACTAGAAATTGTTTATTACAACTTTGTTACATGGGCCTGTATATTAAAAAATTTTAAAAATAGATCTGGTATCGATTAATGTACATTCTGAAAATAACTTAAAGTATAATAATTTATTCACACTTCGAGGTAACTTTCCTATATTATAACTGTGGTCAAAGAAATTTTAAATTTACGAAAGGTTTAAACATTTTATTACAAGAAACAAAAAGTAATTTAATGCTACCTGGTTGTCCCAGCATAAAACAACATGAACTCTATCATTTTTATAATCTATCACGATCAATCCGGTGTCAACTTTAAAAAAAAACAATATTTTTGATTATTAATAATGTTTTTGTACTTACCTTTTCTCTCGACATCATCAAATGGCCTGGCCTAATGTATCATACTGTAAGTAAATGCAAAGGCTGGAAGTGACTTTGAACTAGTAAAAAGTTAAATAAAAAATTACGATCCATTAGTTTGCGGATACACAGTAGTCTTAATTGGAATCGTTTGGACTGTATAACAACTTTAATCGAATATTCTTATTAATTCTTATTAATCGAATATGTTTTGTATCAATTATTATGTACACATTTTTATATTCAATTCTCTAAAATACACAGCAGATATTTTTAAAATTATTTTTAATTAATTTTTTTTAACTATGTTTGGTATTAATAAATTAATTTATTCTTAACATTATTTGGTCCCCTCAGGGTTTCAAATCCATTTTACCAACTCCCTATCTTTCCACTTTCACCACTATCGCCTTTTCAGCGGGACCTACAGTTTATAAAGGTGGGTTCCGAACCACCTTGGGTCATCACAGTTTTTTAAAAAAGTCACATGGAATATTTCCAGAGGTGCCGGCATCGGGGATTGAACCTGCAACCACGGAGTCCGCAGGCGCGCGCTTCACCCAGTGAGCCACTGTGCGCCCACCGATAAATCAATTTATTAACATTTTAAAAATTATTGCCTTGTTATCTATAAAAAGATCATAAAAATAATCAATTGTGAAAGTGGAATTGATCATTATAAACTCATAAAAGAAATGCCACTTTGTGCGTCCATAAGTTTTCGTTAAAAGACCAAGTCAAATATAATTAACTTGTATTAAGACAAAATGATTTCTTTTAGTTTAAACAGTTTAAACGATTATGAAAATATTTCCATGATTTGTATAAAACACCGATTACAATGATTTGCTTCAGTTTTAATGTTATTTTTACTTGAAATTTAAATTACATAAAATTACGAAATAAAGCGTTAAATTAAGGAAAAAAAAAGATCAGTTACGAAATGATTTTTTTTACGAGAACGTTCATAACAAAGTTCTCTCCTTTAACATTGTACTTTCTCAAGTTAGAATTTAAAAAATAATCACTATACGTCCGATACTCTAAGCATTTAAAGAAATTCCTTCACAATTAAGAAATAAATTATAAATTATCGTTTTTTTTATTATTAATATAATCATTAATTTAGAAATTATAGATACAATACTAGAAACGATGCGCTAGCAGTTGTCTACTTAACTTGAGCTTATGGATCCGTTATTTAGAAAAAGGATGCACTTGCCTTCTAATGAAAAATGAATACTGATTTCTCATGTATTAACGATATTTAGTATCTTATTTGGCATTAACGTAACATTATTATATTTAAATTCATTATTACGAAGATTTTGTAAAAACAATAACGTCGTACAATCTACATTTCGTAAAATAAAATTCTTCCAACTTCTAAAGTTCGAAGATGCTGTATTTACATTATTAATAGTTCTTTCCTTTTTTTCCTGAAAATCAAACAAAACTATTTTCACCGAGATAACTAAAAGGAATTGTACAGCGCGAATTCTATTTTGAGTGGACGGATATTCTGTTAATATGCAACAAAAAGAAAAAAAAAAGAGGACGACTTGTGCTTCGAATTAAATAAAAGACTTACGTTAGTTCTAGCATCAGTCGAAATAATAATCTTAAATCTGACAATGTACACATAACAACAACATTATTAAACGCTGGTACAATAAACGCGTCCCGTGAAAAAAGAAAAACCTTCAAAGAAGAAGGAATCACATCAGAAGGATCATATGTATAATGAAGAACAGCAATATATACTGCTTTATTCATCATTAATATACTTAGCAATGCTATATATATATACATATACATATGCATGCACGTCGACATACATACATACGCGTACACGTATATATACAGCATCATTTAAGACAATGCATATGTATATACACGATATGATATAATTTATAACCGAACTATTCTTAAACTGTATGCGAGGAGAAGTATGTCATAAAATCCAACTCATAAAACGTGATAATATTAAGAAATATTTTTCTCTTCTACTCTCGGCAACAACATTGTAAGACTGGTTACAGTTCTTTTTGTTTTTTTTTCTTTTTACACAACCAATTATTTTCTCTCATTCTCTCTCTCTCTCCCTTTCTTTGCAGTTGTACCATCTTTTACAGAATACCCTGTAAATGCGTGTGTGTATATGTGTCCACTGTGTGTACGCATGTGTGTGTGTGACATGTAAGTGCGCGCGGCAACGCGCCGTTAATTGCAGTCATTTATAATTTATATACGACAAAGCGTGGATAACACATATTTATAATTCGCATTGTGGAGCATCTAACTGTTCGAAATAGAAACTCTCTCGTGACTTCTATCGATCCAACATTGGCCACATCTGCACCGCTCGACGCGTTCTCCTAATTAGTACTCATGTTTCTGATAGCGTATCGCGCTCACGCGACCTCCAACCGAATTTACTAAAATATAACATGATTAGCAATAACAATTAAGACAATCGCTCTAGAATCTAAAAAGTATACGCTCGCGATATATATATTGTATGTATAACCGATAAATACTATTCAGATTCCTCGACCAAACAAAAAAAGAAAAAACATTTTCCGCTCGCATGAGAGTCCTATTACGTTCGATAAGATTCGAGCAAGAGAAAACACAAGTGGAACAAGATAAAATTTCAAATTCGCAAGATAATATCCGGCATTCCTCATCACAAATAGTTCATAAAAAATGAGAAAAGAAATAGTAAAGAAAATAAACAAAGAAACAAATCAACGACCCAATATCAAGAATTCGAAAATTCTTATAACATAGTTGCTACATGCGGATAAAAAAAAAGAAAACAACATCGGATACCGTGTAATCAGAAGTATAGGCACCAATCTGGCCTACGAAAAGTCAGGACTACATTGTATACGATTGATAAAACGATCATGATTCAATGTTTCGGATAAAAAGAATTTCCTATGTACAGTTCGTATTCAACATCCTGGCGATTCGTCCATAAAAATCAGCCAATGTTAGAACGATCGATTGCCGTGTCTGCTCGTTATTTAATAACAAGAGATAAGGCAACGAGTCAATCCAGCACCCGGAGACACGTGTGTAGTCGGACCAAGCCAGACGACCGTTGAGTTGCGCAAACGCCGCAAACTCGTAGGAGAAATTAACATTGGAATCCCATCAATTCCCTCTCTACACAAATACACTTCTCTCTTTCACTCTATTACTGTTCAGAGAACGTTTGCCAAAGGTTAATTGCCGTCTCGCTATTAACGCGAATTTCCTTTCATATTTTTGAAAGATGAAACAGAACATATTAATAACTAGTCTGCGAAGAACTTATCTAGGTGAAATATAAAACAGTAAAAGATTTTAAAAATCCGAAACTATAGTTATGTTTGTTTTCAATGTGAAATATTTTAAGCTATTTTATTTAACTTCTGCTTCTCCCAGTCAATACAGAATATTTCGCATAAGGACCCGCAGCCTATCAATAACCATTAATGTTCTGTATATTTTCTCGCGCTTTGTTACAACCCGTAGAATCATATGTATATCTTTAGAACACAGCACATCATTTTTGATTGCTGGTTAAGCTAGTAATTAATTAGTTTCGCTATTTGCACGTAGTAAGTCTAATCGGCAACTCGGATAGTCCTCTTGAGAGGACATGAATAAATTAGTACCTATAAGGTCTAAAATTTTGGTTCAATAATATCTATATGAATAAAACTTCACGGCAAATTCCGCTTAAATAGAATAATTATTTTCGTAAATAATAAATAAATGCGTTCAAATCACACTGGCAGGTGATATTGAGAAAACTCTCCGACCGCGAAGTGTTAAAAGTAGTATCGCGTGGTGGACATTGTTGCTGTTCAAAGTAAAAAATAAATTCGTCTCAATATCTTTATGCTGAGTCGAGAGATTGAAAATTCTCGCATACTATTAAAATAGTAAAAAATTGCAACACTGTTTCTGCTGTTTCGCGCAAAAATGCGTCATCCGAGCGCAAATAGTTTCCGATTCGACGCGAGAGTGAGTCATCCAACGCGAAAGTGTTTACTATACCACAAGAACAAGATACGGACAACGTAGTATATTTGTTCTATTAAAAACTAAACGATTAAAAAAAATCAGTTTTACCACTGTAAAGAGTGAGAGTGTGAGATACCATTTTTTCCAAAAAAAGTATATACACTCGAGCTCTCAGATATACATGACTAACGGTTGCGGATTGCGTGTTTTCGTATCTCTCATCTTCCAAAAATATGAAGATAAATTCGCATTTCTTCTCGAACGACCTAATACTTTGTTTATTTGTCTGGCTTTAACGATCATCTGCACTCGGCCACGCTCCAACACGTTACACCGACACAGCTATTCGCATCCAAGATGGCGTTTTAATTTGGCTTAAGTTTCTGGAAGTCAATTTCAGCGTAAGTGAAGCTGTCTTGAGTCGCCGGAGATATTGGCGCCGCGCTTCCGGTCTCAGGAAGATCGAGGCTAGCGTAGTGCAAATTTGTTACTTCGGATTGTAGCTTGTCGAAATTTTCATTCTCTAACGGACTCGACGTAGCTGTAGGTGTAGGTGTCGGCGTCTCCTCCAGTATTTTCGGTGACGTCGGTTGTTTCTCCGTGTTTTCTGTGGTTTTAAACCCAGACAACGTGGGACTGGTGTTAGGAGACGCGGTTATCAAACGGGGCTTCGACACGGTCAAATCGGCGAAGTTCTTCGTTACAGAGTTCAACATACTATCTTGCGAAGACAACAAATTCGATATCACTCGGTTATCCTTTCCTGCAGGACTAGACGGTCTATCGTTGATTACTTTCGGCAAACTATTCCCTTCCGTCACCGAAACGGAATTCACCCTATTCGCTGATTCCACAATCGCGCGATCGTTTTTGGAAGTGATACTCAATTCCGAAGATTCGTCGTTACTTTTCTGATGACCAAAAGACTTCTCGGGCGACTGAGGACTATTCAGAGAGAACGGGAAGATGGTTGCCGAGGATCCCGTTGGTGTCGCCCGCGGAGGCGACGCAGGAGTGCTTGCTAAACTTTCCGATTCCGGACTCCCGTTTAGGGGTAAGAAACTAGGCGTTTTTAAAGGTTTGTTGCCCGCTTGAATCGCAATCGGTTGCGAACGTATCTTCTCCTTGCGACTACCTGTCCGCGTCGGTTTGCGATTGCTTCGGTTAGTCATATCCATGTTCATGTAATCTTGTTCGAGAATCGTTCTTGACTTGAAATTCATATCGACATAGTCGACAGGCGGCCGCCGTGGAAGATCGACTGGCGCAGTTCTCGTTACACCTAAAATTAATTACGATTCGCTGATCAAGTAGCTCTCACATCAACAAACGAACGTTTATAGTCAGTATTTTACGGTTGTAGACAGAATCTTACAAAATTAATGGAACCCGTGAGAAATAAGCATATTGTGCGTAAATGTCGATCATTTTTCAAGCAATTCATAATTTGTAAAAATGATTTTATAATACAATTCTATTAATTTTTCTTTCCATATAAGGTGTGTTAGTAACACTGTCCAACAAATTTCAACTTTTTTTATGTTCCCTAATTTCTGTTAGGTCCTTATAGAATTTTTTGCGCTGATTCCGAATCTATTTTTAATTTTTTTCCTATACGCACAGTTTCTAAGGAACATGGCTTTGAAAAAAAAACATATTTTTCAACTTTAAACAAATATTGTGATGTTATTATAAAAGATATTGAATTATTCTTTGCAGCAAAAGATTCTGTAGACTTTCCCGAATACAGTGATATCCAATATTAATACATTATGATTGATTAAACATGTTTAAACAATGATTAAAGACGGAGACACCACTTTTGTACTAATTTTTTGAGGATATTTTCCAATTTATCTCAAAAGATAAGGGTCCAGCGGAAAATCGAACTATACCACTCGATAGAGCAGACTTTTATTTTGAGAATTCATCCTGTCAAGTTTGGATCATCGACGTTTTTTTCGAACCAGAAAGCAAAATTTCTTCGCCCGACATGAGTTGCCGCCAGTGGCGCTTACTACTAGAACAGGCATTTCACGGGATACAGCGCACAGTGGTCCGGATCGAAGAAGTTGGTGTCATTTAGCTAAAACGTCAACTTTCTCATATCGATTTCTAACAAATTTGTATTGCTTCCTAAATGTCTATCAACTTTGAAAATGAAAAAATTAATGCGGTTTACCAAGAATTGTAATTAGGACGAATACTTAAAGCGTAGACATTTAGAGACAGTACTTTTCACCAAGAAAATTGCTTCTCTTCTTCGAGGTGCCCTGAACACATCACATAATATTTCTTATTTTTTTTTGTTTACAATGAAGAGCACTCTTTTGTGTTACAAAATTAACATCGACACTAAAAGGTATTGTTCACAATATGTTAAGAATTAATATTCAATGAAATAAAAAAATTGGCCAAATTTTTTACATTTGACCAAGGAATATCTGGAGGGTCATGAAAAGTCATGATTTATAACAAATTGGACCATTTTCAGTATTCTTTCCCGTATATAATCATGCAAAAATCTTATCCTACCTCGTCCTACTTTGCAAGTTATCAATGTTCAAAGCTGTCAATGTTACTTCGCGACGAGTTTCGCTTGCGTAAAACAGGCTCGTATGACTGATCACATAACTTCCAAATACGAACATTTTTGCAATAACATTATAAGAGATAAATAGAGTAAAGATATACAGGGTGGTCCACGCAACTTGCACACCTATAATAACTTCCAAAGTATGCGTTGCACGAAAAAATTTTGTATACAGAAGTTGCATGGTCTGAAGGGGTACATTATGTAGTGTATTTATTTTTTTTAAAAGTGGACGCGTAAAGGACATGTGAAGGTCTACTTCATTTTTTTTAATGGAATGAGGTATTTTTTAATACATCAATCGATGCAGCTGGGCATTCGTTATAAAAAAGTACTAACCTATGTATGTCGAAAAGTTAGTAGTTCAGGACATATTTCAATTCAAATAACTCTAAAATACCATTACTGTCGTGCTAAGATGTTACACAAGTAAGTAAACACTAACGTCTTAGTACGACAGTAATGGTATTTTAGAGTTATTTAAATTGAAATATGTCCTGAACTACTAACATTTCGACATACATAGGTTAGTATTTTTTTATAACGAATGTCCAGCTGCATCGATTGATGTATTAAAAAATACCTTATTCTATTTAAAAAAATGAAGTTGACCTTCATATGTCCTTTACGCGTCCACCTGTAAAAAAATTAAATACACTACATAATGTACCCCTTCAGACCATGCAACTTGTGTATGCAAAACTTTTTCGTGCAACGCATACTTTGGAAGTTATTGTAGGTGTGCAAGTTGCGTGGACCACCCTGTATATGTAAATTAGCTTCGATAGTCACTTTTATTTTTAAAAAATATAACGAAACGAATGATGAGAGTTTCTTAGCGTTCTCGCTGCATTTATTTCTATCTTTGGAACCTTGTGCAGCGTTCGAAAACTATTTGAGATTATTGTTAACATCTGACCCGTACATGTCACAATTACAGTCAGCGGCAATATTAAGTGGACCTGAATTTTTTAAAGATGTTAGACCGGCTAGTTCGCTAGAGAATAAGTAAACAAAAATTTATTAAGAGTGCAAGTGGTAGAAATCATACAAAATTTAAAAAATGTTTTGTCAACTTTTTTATCTGAGCCTGTAACGATAATTTAAAAAATGCGTTTTATAGATATCGGTAACTTATATACAGATTGAAAATTTCATCGAAAAAAACTGCCCTGGCAAGGCTGAAAATCTGCGACTTTCACCCTTAAGCTCTCATCTTTAAACGTATGTAGCTCATTGCAATGTTGACTTATAAGTTACCGAAATCTATAAAACGCATTTTTTAAATTATCGTTACAAGCCCAGATAAAAAAGTTGACAAAACATTACTTTTTAAATTTTGTATGATTCTTACCAATAGCAATCTTAATAAATTTTTGTTTACTTATTCTCTAGCGACCTAGTCGGTATAACATCTTTAAAAAATTCAAGTCCTTTCGACCAATTTTTAAAAAGTTATGGAATTTTTAGGAGTGTCCACTTAATATTGACGCTGACTGTAAGAATAACATGAAAAAGAAATCCTAAAATACTGAACCCTGAGGCAGTAGAGTTATTAATTAACTAAATCGATCATCGCAATCGATTAACGCAATCGATCATCATAGATCATCACGAAAGACAAATTAGTGTATGTTTATTTTATTAGCTGACTTTATTATTTGTGGTAATATTGACTGAATATAATTTTAGTACTATTTTAGTAGCAATATGTATTTAAAATATTTCTTTCTTTTACACAGGAAAGCATTCTTTTATGTGTTAAAGATTAAGACCAACACTAAAATTTATTAAATTTTAGGGTGATGTTCTCGGCGCAAAGGATTCGATCAAATTATACACTCAATAGCAATCTTGTAGAGATTTTACAAACAAATAAAATTATTTATATCGATCGTATTTTTGTTGATAACAATAATAAATGATATCGGCGCTACGGTGTGTTACTAAAATGTCATCAATTAGTATATTAACGTCCCTCCTTCCGACACTTGTGTCTAAGGCAGGACCCGCTAGATAGCCTTACTGATGAGTCCTCTAGCGGATCTAGGACGAAACCCACCACCTTCTTTCTTTCTTGTTTTTCTCGTACACAAAACAATCGAGAGCAAACGTGTTCTCAGATTCAAACCCGAATCTAACGTTTGTAAAATCTCTACAAGATTGCTATTTAGTATATAATTTGATCGAATCCTTTGCGCCGAGAACATCACCCTAAAATTTATTAAAAACTTACGATCGATAATAATTTCTCTTTTACTAAAAATTATTGTTCACAACAAGTAAAAAATGGTTGAGAAACTATATTTGAACAATTCACTTTTTAGTAAAAAATATCAATGAAAAGTTAGTAAAAATTATTGTTTAACAAATGCAAAAAATATTTAATTATGTCTAGGTAAGAATTACTATTTTTTAAATATTTTTGGTGAAAATTTCATTGCGATATCTCTAATAGTTCAAAAGTTATAACAAAATGACACCAACTTCTTCAATCCGGACCACTGTGCGGCGCGGCGAACGCCCGTACTAGTCGTGAGCGCCACACTCGCGGCAACTCATGTCGGGCGAAGATATTTTGCTTTCTGGTTCGAAGAAAACGTCGACCATGCAAACTTGAAATGGTGGTTTCTCAAGATAAAAAGTCTGCTCTATCGCGTGTTATAGTTTGATTTTCCACTGGACCCTCATTTTATGAGATAAATTGAAAAATATCCTAAAAAATTAGTGCAAAAGTAGTGTCTCTCTGTCTTTAATCATTGTTTAAACACGTTTAAACAATCATGATGTATTAATATTGGATATCACTGTATTCGGGAAAGTCTACAGAATCTTTTGCTATAAAGAACAATACAATATCTTTTATAATAACACCACAATATTTGTTTAAATTTGAAAAATATGTTTTGTTTTCAAAGTAATGTTTCTCAAAAACTGTGCATCTGGAAAAAAGATTAAGAACAGATTCGGAATCAGCGCGAAAAACTGTATAGGAACCACCCAACAGTAGTTGTGGAACAAAGTTGGTGTTGGACAGTGTAATTAGCGCTGTGATCCCATTGATAAGGTGTTAAGATATAATGGTATATTCTAGGGGTGGGCGGGTACCCGGAATTTTTATAGTCCGGAGAACCGAACGTCATAGATTTTTTAGAATTCTTTTCAACTGTTGATGTTAGAAGTGAGACGCAAGCGAGACTTAACCCTGTATTTAATATTCATGGATTAACATCCGGATTCCTTTATTACACGTGTAGACACCAGAGATCCCTGCGTATGTAAATACGCGTGGACATGTGTAATAAACGAATTCGGATCCCACCCCAAGTATTTTCCACAACACCGAACTTTCTTCGGACTGTTGTAATAAATATGACTACAAACGCACATAAATCTGTACCTGGTGGTCCATTTGATTGCACGCATTCTTCTTGCATAGGCGACGAAATTTGCTTAGGACTTGCGTTGGCTTGAGACCAATCATCATGTACTCCATCCATTCTTACATATGGCGCTTCTGCTTCTTCCACCGGCTTCAAAGTAGTAATTATAGGTTTATGTGTAGAAGCAGAAGATGATGTATGTATGTGACTATGATTTTGATTGGCAGTGATTGTATTATTATTGTTATTACGATTGATCTGAAAAATCGAAGCATTAAAATTCGATGGTTCTTCTCTAAAATAAATTAGTGTTTATATATGATCTCATTTCATTCGTTACTACGTTCGTGATTTGTATCTAATGTTTCGTCTACTTTATTATCAGATTCTATAAAGAAGATCATAAGTATAATTTAAAGTCATGGGTACCTTATTTATGCGGCTCATATCGACATAAGGAGCAATGTTCGACGAGGGCGGTTGTCCAGGGGACATATCAACATAGGAACTGGTGTCAGTGGCAGTAGAAGAAGAATATGACTGTGATTGTGACTGCGAATACGACGAAGGCGACGAATTGAAAGTCGTAGAAATACTAGGTTTTGTGAAGTCCAATTCCATCAAATCCTCCATGCGTTCAGAGTTTACGGAACAACCAGAGTTATGCCCCCAAGAACTGGACAACAATGGCGCCGAATTTGATTTGCTGGAACTCGGGTTATCAGAACCAGCTGACATTGCTGCATTTATTATATTCGCAAACTTCCCAATCTCAGGCTTCTTCGACCTACTGCCTACAGAGAATGCTCGTACTCTACTCGCTTCTTGCTGAGCAATATCCAACCTATGAGAAACAGAACAAGATCAAAAATCTTCTTTACGCTATACAAAATGTGCGAAGTTTCACAACAAAACGATTGCAAGCTTCAGAACAGAGTGCTACCACATAAAGAGACACGAGACAATCATTTTACGCCGATGTCTAGATAAGAAATAAAAGAAATGTACACTCCTCAAAAGAATTAAGGGATCACTTGTGCAAACCCGAAAAATTGGTCCCACTTGAAGATGATGATGATGATGAAGATGAAGATGCTCTGTTTCAAATTGTTGCTATGTTGGTTTTTTACAAAGTTATAACGAGATGAAGACAACATTGACGGTTAACAAAAATTTTGTGCAACTTTGCAAGATCACACGGGGAGCAACACATTTTTTTGATAAATCGCGTAAATATCATTTGGAAGGGCTATCTTTCCTGTGTAAATTGTGTCGTTGTTGAATATTGTGCGATCTTTTTTATTCGAGTTATTCAACATTGAAGTAAATATGGGCTTTTTAACTTTAACAAAATTTGTCTACGACCTCAGGATTTTGCAAGAAATCGATTTTTGTGAACAAAACTAATGTAATAGTTTTTTCGTTGAACAGATTTGAAACAGCGTGAAAAAATCTACGGGAAATGATATATAGCATGTTAAAAAAAAAATTTCCCGCGCGTGATACTGGAGAAACTACATTTTCTTGAAATTCGTTAAAAAACGTTCGTACCATAATCTCCCTATTTTTCCCATATTCTGCAAAGTTTCAGCTTCAATTTTTAAAAAATTTCATCGCTCTACCTCATTTCTATTGAAAGTTCTTTGATTTTAAATCGAGTTTGGTCTAAATTTTACACTGTGCGCAGGCGCGGAGGTAGCGTACTCAGGGATGTCAGGCAGCCGCTGTACGTGGCGCGCTAATTTCTGCGAAGCACTAACTTCAAACACAGCTGCCATAGGTAAAACATTGTCTCAGCGAGTTCATGGGGCACTCAATCGAATCGACAGAATCTCTGCTTCAAATCTGACGTTCGGATCATGGTATTAAGATCATTTCTCGCCGAGATATAGCGAGTTAAAGGAAAAATGAAAATTGTGCATTTTTTAAGCATATTTTCAGAAACACCTGGTATATCGAAATGTTAATGAAATTGAAAAACAAAAGGAGTGCCTTGAAGAGAAAGAAACGCTCTTTCTATTGCTTTTTTGCACAAGATTCTACGATAATTTTTTCGCTTTCTGGAGCCAGTTAATGTTAAAAAGCCCATATTTACTTCAATGTTGAATAACTCGAATAAAAAAGATCGCACAATATTCAACAACGACACAATTTACACAGGAAAGATAGCCCTTCCAAATGATATTAACGCGATTTATCAAAAAAATGTGTTGCTCCCCGTGTGATCTTGCAAAGTTGCACAAAATTTTTGTTAACCGTCAATGTTGTCTTCATCTCGTTATAACTTTGTAAAAAACCAACATAGCAACAATTTGAAACAGAGCATCTTCAACTAGAGGTTTCAGGCTTTCAAACCATTGTTTAACGATATCGATATTCTTGACGGAGTTATGATCACGTAAAGTGGGACCAATTTTTCGGGTTTGCACAAGTGATCCCTTAATTCTTTTGAGGAGTGTATATGAACAGATATTCGAAGTGACGTTCACCCAATGGAATACTATGACTGCGGATCTTTATGCATTTATGGCTCATTAAATATTCAAAAAAGGCTAAAATATAAAATTTACTTATTTGTTTTGGATCTACAAAGGCTGTTCCCATTAAAAATAAGATTTTGTTTCAGCCCACTTTCTTAAAATTTGTCTAGAAAAATTGGGAAATGCATACACACCCGCAGTCAAACTATGAGTATTCAGTTATCAATGCAGTTGCATCTTCCATTCATGTACATTTCTTCCATGTTATATGGCTCCTTCTTATTGTGTAAAGGAGTCAACACTTTCCACAGTACTTCGAGTAAAAGTTAATTCGTATTATCTTATAAAATAATTATACAGAGTTCCCTACTAACTCTGTTACGAGGCAATATCTCCGCTACTTCATGATTCAAACAAAGTGCCAAAAATTTGTACATTTCAAACCAAATAATTCGGCATTTTGACATTTTGCGTAGCATGAAAAATAGCTGTGATATCGCCTTGTAACCAAATTAGTGGAGCACCCTGTATAGTTAAAAGGAAAAATAAAAAAAATGTACCACTACACTAATACAAAAGTCAGTCAATAAGTAAGTTGCACGCCCTTCTAATTGATGGCTGTACGAGGTGGGTCTAAAAGGTAATGAGTAGACTGCGGATCTTTATGCATTTATAGCAAAATAGAGTAGATGAAATTCAAAAGTATTGTAAAATTTTAAAAATCGAAGATGTCATTATCTACTCTATTAAAATCATTAAGAGAAAAAATAACATCCAATTTAGTTTCTTGCAATCGGTGCAGACAATTTTTATTTTGCATAAAGATCCGCCGTCTAGTAATGAGACCAGCTCGATGTAAATGTTTATGTCATCCGATCGTAAATGCACATTATATTTTTCAAAATAGTTCTCTTGCGAATCTATACACTGCTGGAGGTGGTGCTCCCACTCCTGGAAGCAATACTGAAATTCTTCCGTTGTAACTGTTTTCAGTTGGAAGGTTACAACTTTGTGAATGTTGTGCAATCTGTAAGTCCATTCTTTCAGATAACTTTTTACTTTTGGGTAACAATACCTTTCATGGTCAGAAACTGGTTGACTGACATTGCAGTGCGAGTCTGTGCACGGTTTTCCAGAACGAGATTCACCCCTCACGGTTTCACGGTCATTTAAAAATGCCTTATGCCACTTAAAAACCTGTTCCCTGGACAAATCTTGGTCCCCGTAAGCTAGTTTCAATTTATAAAACGTCTCAGTCGCGTTTTCTTTAAGTTTAACACAAAATTTAATCGCATAACGCTGCTCGGAACGTAGCCGTTCCATTTACGTAGTACGTCACTATATCACGCTTGTGTAAAACTGGTTGCGAGATCGCCAGTGATAGCTAGATCGAATCGTAGATTAATACTGACGGTAAAGTAAAGATATACAAGTATCAAATAGCATCGTAGAGCTGATGACATGATGCATTTCCAAGAATCGATATCTGTCTCATTACATTTTCAATTCGCCTGGAGAGTTCTGTGATCACATTCAAATTTTTAAATAAAACTCTATAGTTTTTGTTAATACTATTTATGATATAACTGATACTTACACCACCAATTTTATGCATTTACGACAAAAATGAGTAATCTCTCTTAATGTAAACGCGTTTTCTTGTATTTCACAAGATACTACACATAAAAATCCGCTGGCTTCAGCTATCAGAAGCCTATGAATAGATTTTATTAATGTCTGTGCTATATTTAGAAGAAGCTTAATCATGTTCTTTTAAATAATAATCTCAAAAAAGATTATTAGATTATATCACTCAAGGAAACTTATTCTTTTACAAATAAAATTGCTGTCGCTAATAAATAACTCATTTCAAAACACTGAATCATCTTTCAGTTATAGAATACTATTAACCTTTAGAGGGCTGGCATATTTTCATTAAAAATATACGGCATAAGGGCAACCAAACAGTATAAGAACATGATTAAACACATATTTTATGCGTATGGCCAGTTTACGTATGTAACTCAGTAAACTAGCCATACGCATAAAACATGTGTAATCATGTTTTCATACTTTTTGGTTTCCCTTACGCCGTTCTATGTATAGCAGAATATACTTCGATCTTGATATTCTTAAAAATGTCGATATTTTCCCTAAATTTCCCAATTTTGGACTCGATGCGCAACCTGAAGGCATCATTGCACAACTTTCGGATTTTAAAAGTAAAAAACTTTCGGATTTTTAAGGTAAAAATTGCAGATTTTCACGATTTATTGCCGAAAATCTTGAAAATATGCAATTTTTACCATCTTTAAACGTTTGTAGCTCATTGCAACGTCGGTCGATTTTGACGAAATTTTCAGAATATATTTAATTGACGCAGATCTACAAAACGTATTTTTTAAATTTTCAATATAGGCCCACATAAAAAAGTTAAAAATTCAACTTTTAGTATTTTTTCAACAATTCCGATCAATTGCAATTTTTTGAAAAAATTTCTTTTCACATCCTTTAGTCAACTAATTGCTCTAGCTTCCCAAAAAAGTTCAAATCGTATAGTACAATATTTAAAAAATTATCGTCTTCTTTAGAGCGGTATTAAACTTTTGTCCGCTACTGTATGTATAATTCGGTCTCTTAATTGCTCTCTTTAATTGATTGGCACCGAATAAACTTTCATAGACGCAGTGCACCAAATATCACCGCAACAATGTTTAGCAGCAATTTATCAAGTCAGTGCTAGATGTAATGCTTGCATTGCTGCAAGAGGGCAACATTTTGAATATCTACATTAAATAGATGATAACAGAAATAAAATGTAAATAAATAAGTACAAAAATGAAAACTTGTTTTGTTTCTTGTTTTTCGATTTTCTCCAAAACGAAGCAAAAACGAGCAAATCTCTAAAAGACTTTTTGTCTTAGTTCTTCGGTCCCCTACACGCTTCTGAAGTTCTGCCATTTCAATTCGGGACACCTTGTATATTATCTTGTAGACGCAACGTTTTCCTTTGAGAAAGGTTCAAAACTGAACCGAAACGTTAGGAAACAAGAAACGTTTATTGAACAATTGCTAGAGTTACTAAGTGATCGAAACGATAGCGCCGAAAGCATCATTAAATTAAATATTTAACATTTACGATCGATAATCGGGATTATTTTACACGATGTTAATATCGAATAATACTGTCGTCAACTAAAGACGTTATCGGCCAAAGTTATTGTCGGTCAAATCTGGAGTCGGTGAAAACTGTACCGGTGATTTCCATGGGACTCTATTGTCCCTGGCTACTAAAGTGGCCCTCCAAAGGTTAAGTAAAGACTTGTAAGAGAAGCGTTAACGTGGTGTCGGGAAATCATAACGACAAGCGGTTGCAGATGCTGAGGGGTTCATTGAGAATTAATAGCTGAATGTAACTTTCTGTTACTAACAAAGAGTACATCTCATGCGTTCAAATTTCGTTTAGAGAGGTGATGTAACTTACGTATTGACTGACCGCCGTACATATATAGAATTTGATACCTATTTTTACGATGCCTATTTGAAGGTTCCGGCCGAGAACCGATGGAATAGGCTCTGACTGGTCTAGTTAAGTCATCTCCAGGAGGTAGAAAACTCGACACCTTATCCAAATGATATTCGGAGAACCGTAAATCCGTACTAGGCGTACCGGAAGTGACGGAACAACTACTGCCACCGTGTTGCGACATATCGTCAGGAAAATGGCCATTATGACTATGCGAAGGATCCATATCGACGTATCCGTTGTTTCCAACGGGCGCCATAGGTACATAACCCTCTGGTAAAGTGTTACTCTCCTCAACTAAGGATGACGCTCGTGAATGCGAGTGTCCTGTTCCTGAACTCATTTGCATGTAGGCTCCGCTGCGGCCAGGACTCGATCCACAAGGACTGTACATATCTATATAGGAACTCTGCTGCCAGAGAGACAGCAAAAATTGCAGACGTTAAATCCCGTGTACGTTGTACGGAAATCCCTTCGTAAGTACATAAAGTCGAGTGCGAACACTTTCACCCACCTGGGAAGGAGAATGAGACTTAAAGTTCGGCGAATATTTATTATGCGAGTGCGATATGGACCAGGCGGCATAATCGTCGCCGTTCTCCTCTAGTATGACCGGCTCGTCAGGCGTCAACGAGTGTCCATATCTTGACACCGTGCTCTCTTCTAGCGCGCTTTCGCCACCATCGTCCATCGAGAGAGACGATCCTGCGGAATCCGTGGAACAGGCCACGGAGCCCGGACTGATAGGCATCGAGGTGATCGGCGGTGAATAAGAGAGGCCTCTCACGTACATCGAATGTGGTCTCAGTATGTGAGGTACGAAATGAGTATTCCTAGGATGACTCAGTACCGTTGAGGGATGACTCTCGCTGGTGGTGCGGGCTCTCGACGGCAAACTGTCGCATCTGTCACGGCCGTTCGGACCTAAAACGACAACAGTCGGTCACACAATCCCGTGAACGCATAGCCCAAGGAAACAAAATTTGAAAAACATCCATCCTCCCAGCATAGCAGCGGTTAGTTCGTTTGCATTTCCAAATAATTCCATAGAAAAAACTTGTATATATATATATATATATATGTAGGCATATTCCATGTACACAATATTGTTATTCATTTATACATATATTTTGGGTAACAAGCAGTGGATAATGATCAAAAAAGATGGTTCGAAAATCGGCGGGAGAAATCAGATAAAATCGTAACCGATGCGCAAGGCGTTGCAAAAAGAAAACAGTCAAGGAAGAAAGTGTCGCATAACGGTTAGAACAAAAATTAACGCAACTAAAACAATGTTCGGAAGAAACGCGACGGCGGGTTTGTTCCGCTGGCCGATGTTCCGCGACGAAGAAACGGAAGAAACAAAGCGAAACTTTGTTATGATTTGTCGTGCAACTGATATATAATATATATATATTGTATATGTACAATATCGCATGCGAGAAGAAGCGTCCGACACGTCTACGGCAGAACGCGAGTAACTCGCGGAGAACCAGAACATTGTGTAACGAAGCAGCGATAGATAGTTGTTGTTTTTTTTTTTATTCGATCTGGCAAGGCAGCTTTTGTTTGCGACTGTTTAGATCTGATCGGAGGGACCAGAGAGAAGTAGAAATATTGAGGGCGAACAGAAAACAGGAGACAGCGAGGCAGAGACACTTAAAGAGAAACAAAGAGTTCTTTGCTGATTTATCGTATGACCAAATAAAAATACATACAGCGTAAAACTGATCTTTTAGATGATTGCATTTGATTGATAATAACGGCAGCTAAGGGCAGCGACAGGGTTCTCTGATGGGATATTGTCGCGGTTGTGGTTGTGGTGGTCACGGTAGCGGTCGTAGTGATGGTAATAGAGGTGGTTGTTGCTGTAGTTGTACTCGTTGTCGTAACATGAATGGATTGGGAATTATTCAAGGAATGGGGATGACTCGCTACCGAATGACGACGTCTAGTGGTAGTGGCACAGTTGGTATTAGTCGAGGCAATCCCAGCAGTTCCAGCCCCGGTACCAGCAACGGCTGCAAACCACACAGCTCTCACTTGCATACAACTACTTCTTTTCCTTGTATATATTGTTCATGAAATTTAGCTATTACAATGTTAACAGTTACGGAAATCCGGTGATTGTTTACAAAAGGAACGGTACACCATGCCGATTTCAATGACACTTGAAATATAAAAATCCCTAATTATCGGTCGTAAATGTTGAATATCTAATTTAAAGATGCTTTCGGCGCTACCGTTTCGATCAATTAATAAATATAGCAATTTTGCAAAAAACGGTGTGGTTACCGTTGGACGTTTTCAAATTTACCGCCATATATTGATTTAAGAACGGTCAATCCTTATGTTCAGACTAGTGTGTCTATATGTTTAGTTTCCAATGCGTTCAGTTTTTGGACTCTTCTCAAACGGTCACTTTGACCGTAGTACGTTATAAACCAGCAACGTGTACATATCAAATTTTCAATGTTCAATTTTGCATAGCTAAAGTTACTATAGAAAGTACGTATCAATATCATTTTTGACCAATTTCAATTCACCTATTGTTTTTACTGTATTATATACAGGGTGGTCCACGCAACTTGCACACCTACAATAACTTCCAAAGTATGCGTTGCACGAAAAAGTTTTGCATACACAAGTTGCATGGTCTGAAGGGGTACATTATGTAGTGTATTTAATTTTTTTACAGGTGGACGCGTAAAGGACATATGAAGGTCAACTTCATTTTTTTAAATAGAATAAGGTATTTTTTAATACATCAATCGATGCAGCTGGACATTCGTTATAAAAAAATACTAACCTATGTATGTCGAAATGTTAGTAGTTCAGGACATATTTCAATTTAAATAACTCTAAAATACCATTACTGTCGTACTAAGACGTTAGTGTTTACTTACTTGTGTAACATCTTAGCACGACAGTAATGGTATTTTAGAGTTATTTGAATTGAAATATGTCCTGAACTACTAACTTTTCGACATACATAGGTTAGTACTTTTTTATAACGAATGTCCAGCTGCATCGATTGATGTATTAAAAAATACCTCATTCCATTAAAAAAAATGAAGTTGACCTTCACATGTTCTTTACACGTCCACTTGTAAAAAAAAATAAATACACTACATAATGTACCCTTTCAGATCATGCAACTTGTGTATATAAAACTTTTTCGTGCAACGCATACTTTGGAAGTTATTATAGGTGTGCAAGTTGCGTGGACCACCCTGTATATATATTTTCTTGTAGACGCAAATTCTACCTTTGAAAAAGGTTCAAAACGGAACCGAAACGTTAGGAAAGAACAAAAGTTTTTTGCAAAATTGCTATATTTATTAATTGATCGAAACAGCAGCGCCGAAAGCATCTTTAAATTAGATTCACATGGAATATCTCGCACAAATCAACGTCAACCGAGTAATTTTACTTGTGCAACTCTGGTAAACGGATGACAGAACATAAGCCAATATTATTTGCTTTCTAGAGAAGTATGTGCAATTATCTTTACACAAAATAAGGATTGACTGAATCAATTCTAAGAAGAAATTTCTTCCTTTCGTAATATTGATAAGTTAAAGATAATGTATAGTTCTATTGAATTCGTATTGATTTAGAAACATTCTTTTTTTTAAAGTAAATGACTTGTATTATGTTGATGAAATTTTTATATTTAGTTTCAAATGTATAAGCAGAAATATTTTATACTGAAGCATTTGTTTAATTTACATTTTACAAGCGAAGAAAAGTCTAATCCGAACTGTACATATTTGTTTACTTTCTGCATTTCGTATGAATTGCGAACATAAACAGTACTTATGTAAACCTTGTGTAAACCAAATATTACCATAGTTGTTTCTATTTCAGTCTGTACATTCACTTCAAGCACGTATCGCGTATTAGAAAGCAATAACAAATACAAGTAAAATGAAATTACACGAATTTCCTAATACGTAAAATATTTATGAAAATTTCATAGTTTTCTCGATTGAATGAAAAGTCCAGGTACGACTTAGAACTAACCAAGACCTAATTCACATCGTCATGTTCTCATGAATTAATTTGTGTCTATATTTCCACAATTCCATTATCACCTCCGATTTGAACAATGTTTTTTTCCCACCCACAAAACACAGTCAGATCTAAGCTAGATTCTGATTAAGTGGACTATGATAATTACGTATCTCACAGATAAGAATATTAGAGATGTAGATTGGGAAATACCTTGAAATAATACAGTGTTTACTATTGAAAATGTATAGGTTTATATCTTTTCAACTAAGGCCACACGGTAATCAGGTGTATGTATAAGTTACTCGGGACATTGAACCTTAACAACATTTCAAGATGCTTGAAATCAATGAGGTGTACTCTTTTGTAAATGATCACCGAAAGTTTACTAAACATTTTCGACTATGGAAGATCGATCGTGTATTAGCTTTGAGAGCAGAAGTGCTTTGTCTTTTTCTTTTTAAACGAAGTAATATCAAGTTTGTAATGAGTCGTAATATTCAATGTTTAAGAAAGTGCAAAGGTCACAATTCTGTTCTACGCGGTATCCTTCGTATGTACACTTCTCGCGAACAGTATTGGATCATATTGTGCAATACTAGAAACTTTCGCGTTTACGGGATAATCGATAAAGTCCTATAAATTTTGACATAGAATTGCACTGTTATAAAATCATTATAATCATTTTATAAAATCACGAATTCTTACTTTCCACGAATACCAATACGAGATTCGATTGATTAAATATTTCAATATGATAATGAGACAGTTTTATACCAATCGTTCGGCAAAACCAAAATACTTTTCATCATTCGATTAAAATTCGAAGAAATGAATGACACGATCCTTCAGAGACCACAATATCAGCTTAATATCAATTTTCTGGCAACATATGTTTTAAACTAATGAAACAATGATTCTCTCAGAGAAATCTGATTATCCTGAATTGTCACCCTTTAACGCCCGCATGAGAAGATAAAGCAATACAACTACAATGACAGAAAACAGACCCGTGACTGTATTGCAAGAAGAGGTACTCTGAGTCTGATTAGACTGCTCCTGTTCCTGAACTGCTTCCACCTGCTCCTTGTGCGTCCTGTGTTCCTCTGTAATACCCGCAACCCATACGTGTTATAATAAAGCTGACTTTCTAGTTGTACATATTGTGTTTCGATTGAAATCTTTAAAGCATATAAGAGATGATGTAGTTAACGGTATCGTATACAAAGAAACGAATGTCTCGGGTAAAAACGTACACACGGATATATAAAACGAATTTGTTCGGGGACAGTCCCTGTCTGTACAGTGATATATTTCATTGCATTAAATTGTTAAGTGCTCAAAATGAAAAGTAAAACACTAAAATCTAATATAAAAGTGCAATGAACTTATTTACATAACTGAAACAGTGTTTTTTTTCTATATATATGGTCAACAATTGTGATAAGGTATTATGTAGACCATAACTGATAATATAAGTCAAGATGCATAATTAACTTCTTAACATTAAGCTTACCGAGGGGTGAAAAATTATGGAACTTTTGTGTAGCATGACGACGTTGGACAAAGATCGGTTTGCTGGCCTCGGTTGCAGAAGAGCTACGCATCCTTTGCTGTGGTCCCACGTCGTCTTTGTTGTTTCTAGAACTAGTCATAGCATTCAAGATAGCAGCATGCATATTATGTGTTATGTTGCTGTCTTCAGCCTCCATCCACAATTCTCCACCACCGGTAACCGCTGAACGACCTACTTCCATATAAAAGTAACGGTCCATATGCCCACATCGTCTGATGCAAACCAACTATGAAATAAAAATATACTATTACTTATATTTTCTCTCAAACTATGTCATTCATTAAGACGGCGAGCTTACAGGAAATTCAAGGGAATCTGAACTATCCTTTTCCCCAATTTTCACCAGACTCAATATTCGATCGGTTAAGCATAACCTGTAGGGACCATAAATATTCTTTCGTTCCCCAAGTCCTTTTTTCTGCATCGTAACTTGCCATACGTGTTCTGAAATAAAATATTATATTTAGATGTCGCTGTGATTGGTAAATTAGACTGTGAATGTTTATGAAATTTTCAATTTTTGCGGGCAAATTTTGAGAAAGTGGAATCATGTAGAATCTTATTTTCAGTGGTAGTAGAAGATGCAACTACATTGATAACTGAATACTCATAATTAGACTGCGGACGTTTATACATTTCAATTTTTCTAGACAAACTTTAAGAAAGTGGAATGAAATAAAATCTTATTTTTAATGAGAACAGCCTTTGTAGTTCTGAAATAAATAAAAATCGTACTAAATCTTATGGAATTTTATATTACGGCATTTTTTGAAACTTTTTAGAAGTCATGAACGCATAAAGATCCGCAGTCTATTGATAATATATAAGATAGTGCTGCGAAACCAATTATATTTGTCACATCTTATTTGTTGCAAATGTATGACCCAATTGTGTAATTGTACTATTGTCAATACAAATAGTATCGATAAAGTCGTTTAGATTTTATGGATTATGTCTGTCAAATCTGTGATTATTAGACCGAAGATCTTCGAGCAAAATAAAAATTTTTTGTATCTGTTATGAGAAAAGAAAGCAACTTAAGAATTCCTCTTCTTCAATCATTTTAGTGAATAATTAAAAGTAATTCGAGAATAATGTATCAATAATATTTCCGATATTGCAATTGTCTATACGCAAGTAACAAAAGAAATATATGATCCTTATTTATTTGCATTGTTTTCGACTGAAAAATCATGAATTCATAATAAATTGATATTGGATATCGTCATTCGAAAGAAAAACCGTTGTTCACATTTACCGTCGAGAGAAGAAAAAGAAGAATAGAAAAAGGCAGGTAAACAACAAGTCGGAAACACGAAAACATAGATGTTTTCGGTGCGATTTGTATTACGAAAGATCCCCGCGAGGGGAACGTTTCTCGAAAGGAGGAAGATTTTTCGACGCGCGAAATGTACGTCACCAATATGTGGTCCAATTCTAATTCAAACCCTAATAGCGCATTACCAAATATAGGCCGGGGTTGCTCTCCATCGGGCACATCTCCGCTCTGAAGTAAAAGCATCTCCTTGAGCCATTCGTTCAGCTCTTTTTCGTTCTCGAGGATCAGGCAGAAGCATTCGTCTTTCGTGTACAACGCGATAACGTGCTTGTGCTTGGTGTCCACGCGTTTATTGATATTGAAGCAGCTGTCCAGCAGGATGCTACGCTTCGGCGATTGCCTGTTCTCGTACTTCTTTTTGTTATCATAATATTCGAGGCAGGCAGGGAATCCTGGCGCCTCGCCTCTCAGAACGAAGAATTTCTTCTTTTGGGTTTTCAATTTCTTTACGTGTCCGCAGCGAACAACGGGACCTCCTGAAGGGGAGACTATACCCCTGCCCGAAGACATCGCCGCGGTAACGATCAAAAAGGCCGTCGTTGCGAAGAATCTCGCGAGTCCTCAAGTGACACTATTTTGTACCATTTACATGGTACCGTCTCGTCGTTTGCTAATCAATTCATCGTACACGTCTCGTGCCAGAACATATTACATCCTGATTGTTCATCGTGTAGCAGCAAAAGTGTCGCGGATACCCGTCCACGTTTTTTCGAAATAGATCGTTACGGGTAGGGGGAGGGGGCACACACTTCAATTTTACGGACGATTGTTACTCGAGTACCAACGACGTTTCACAGATTTCGCGCACATGCCGAAAATTCGTTGAAAAGAATTTTCGAAGTTCCCGCGACCCCGTCGTTGTGTCGTTTTGTTACGCACAATGTCGTACAACTTGTCGGACGTCTCTCTTGTTTTCGTCGAACGGTCGCCGTCGAAACACTTCCGTTTTTATTCGAGAAACGCAACGAAAAGCGTCTCTCCGACTACGATGCAGTCCGACGAATATTTCGCAAGTTTCGCGCAAACATGCCCGTAGAGAATTCGGGGGTGGACTAGGATTATTCGAAACTCGCGGGATGTATGTACGTACGATCTCTGGTATTGTCTTATTACGTAGAACGTGTCGGTCTGGTATGGTGGCTGGCTTTTATCGTGAAAAGGTCGCCGTCGATATCGTTGTACTCGAGGCACGCTAACGGTGGAAGCACGTGTCGGGGGTAAATAAGCAATAACACGCCACCACGGTGCATGTGTACTCAACGTGTACTAAGGGCGTTGCATAGACGGTTCGCTAAGGGCGAGGATACACTATCGACTGAAACCGCACACGTTTCGCCGATGTTTCATAGATCCCCGAAAATCCGTTGATGCCGTCGCAAACCGTTTATCGTTCGTGAATTGTTGGAAAACACGAACGGTGGTATACTGCGCTCGATTCACCGCGATGGCGGTTCACGAGGTTCCACCTGTCACACACGTTTTCCTCGAATTTCGCCCGCCACAATTCCGTGACCCCGGACTGTGTATGTGTCCGAAGGCGGGTTGCGCTCGGTGTAAGGTGAACAATATTCCCTGAACGTTTTCCGTCTCTCTCGCGTGCTCTCGTCCGAGTAGCTATATCTTTATCAGGTGGAACGGTTAAACCTCCGAGAATTGTTTTTCTGGGCTACAAGGCTCGTGCACCTGTTTATCGCGTCGAACAACACAATTTACTGCGTGGTCCACAATGGTTGACTCGTATACGTACACACCGCTGGCGGCACATACAAAGAAACGGTTGTACACACGATGATACAAGGAGGTAAAGAAAGAGAGAGAGAAAAAGAGACAGACACACGCGGGCGTGTTCACGTGTATACACAACACACGCGGAAACGGAGCTCGTGAGCGCGCGCGCGTTCCTGGCCACTCGTTTGTTTGCTCGTTTGCGAGTACGTTTAGAGGAAATACGTAGAGAGGTAGAGAAAGAGAGGGACACGCAGGCGACGCACACGCAGGTGGGTGGTTGAACCCTTGTTATCGTTGGTCGACGCGTTATAAAGGCGGTACGCTACGGATAAATAGGCTATTGTCAAGGGCAGGAGAATTTTTTTCATGCGCAATGCTAGGCACATCAAAACACCAAGCTGCATTCCAGGTCGATGCGAGAGAATACGCACTTCTCTCTCTCCCTCTCTGTCTCTCTCTTTCTTTCTCTCTCTCTCTTCCCACACCCCTTGTGTCCCGAGAGCACTTTACACAGGAAGGAAACACGGACGAATGGAGAGGCTCACGGTGCTGTTAATAACCTTACAACAACGTGCACGGTTTCTCCTGACCACGATCGCTCGATCGGACACGCGTGAAATTTCTTCATGATAATCGCATCTGCTCGAGAGGTAAAAAATTTCGGTCTCCTTTCGTACCCACCATCCCTCTCCGTCCCCCTTCCGCCCGCCCGCGTGCGAGCGACAAATACCGCGTCACTTGCGATCACGAACCTCTCCTGTGGCTTGACTCTTGACTATTTCTCACAACAATAATCGTGGCAGAGTTCACTCGATTTCCGATGGTTCCTGCTGTGCACGGTCACGTTCACAAACAACACGCACGTATTTTGAACTTTTTTCCGTCACACGCGTAGACAGCTAAATAGGCGCTCATGTCCATCTTGTAAAGGTCATGTGTATGGTAAGCTCTCCGCAGTTGTAAACAAGATGTACGCAGGCGCTAACCGCTCGAATGGCGGCGACTCGATACGCGATACGCCACGACCGTAAATACACATACGTACGAACGTATTTACGTACACATGCGGTTGTCTCTCCTTCGCAGTGGCGTAACTATCGTGTCGACTAAACACCGCAATGCGGTGGATCCTCCCGGAGGTCATTCAAGTTGCGCTACATCCTTCCGAGAAATGTAAGTTATTGATGATAAAAGCCGTGGCAGAAAACGTACCTTTCGAATAGCGTAAGTAATAAACAAGATATTTCAATATCTGATCCCTACTATTGTTACAATCGAACACCAACCGTGTGTACGTAGTCACGTTTCTGGAGTAGTGTTCGGAGTTGTATTCTTTCATTAGCATTGTCGTGGAAATAAATATCTTAATTATACACGCACCCAGACCTTCCGAAATGGAACACAATTATAAATCTTTGTGTTATATTTTATTCTTCATTCCCTTCCTACAAAGCGAAATTGCAAATGTCATCTTTATACTTCAATATTTTCATATTTCATACTTAATGTGGTTATTATTTGAATTTAATAGTGTTAATGCATGTTTACCTTTAATATTGTTATCTCACCTATGCAACTCGAATTCGGAAGAAGCTCGGTCTCTGGAAATCGGAGTTCATTTTTGTACGTAATAGTTCTATTAAATTTGCTTGAAATGACCTTTGATTATTTGCAGTCTGTAATAGGGAATAACTTTTTAAAATAATATACACACATATGTTAATTGTCGTATAAAGCCTCTATAAGCCGAATTTTCGTAGACAAAATCTCTTCGACACGAAAATTTTCGCTTTTGGCTCGACATTTGACTGTAAAATTGATTTATTTGGACCTATATTTTGAAGAAATCATATAGACTTTTTTTATTATGTTCTTAATTTTACAATTGCAATTAATATATTTAAGATATCTTTCAATAGGAATAATAATTCCAAAATATATTTGAAACTGGTAGTTAAATAAAATTCACGACATTATCATACTTATAAATCATTTATTTATTATAAATGGCAAAAACGTGATCTTGAATATTATATATTTTGTTTTTGTACCTTAAAATAATAAGATTCCAGGGTTTACAGAATTCGATAGTAAACAATATACTAAAAACAAGTAAAATCTTCCTCATTCCTTTAGTATTCCCCCACTTCATTTCCATCAGTACAAGAAACATCGGATTGTGCAATTGAAATTTTGTTATTTCTTGAAGTTCAATGTCGTGCTCAGAACAGTTGACATGTAATCACTTTACTGTTTACTATTTAGCATTGTTATTTTTAACTGTACTCGGCTCTAATTATCTATCTATTTTAGGCATCCTTTTACTGTGATACAATGTTTTTCAAAGTTGAAGAATTTTTTATGCACACCCACGATACAAAGTAAAATAAAATGTTTTTGTATCTTTTCTTTTCTCGTTGAATAAAGCTATTTTGTTTATTAGGTTGATGTATTAGTCGTTCTTTTTTTAACATGCTATCTTTAGTCCGTATCGTTCATTTAACCTACTGTTACCAAGTATTTTGCAAACATATAATTTAGTTTCAATATTTCGATCATAAAGTAAGCTCTACGAATTTTGGAAGAACCGTTCTATTTTTGTATAGTTATGAAGAATGTAATACGCTATTAATAACAAACATATTTCGATTAACATGCCACGTAATGCTAGAGACATTAACATAATTGGAAACGTGTGTATGCCATTTAGACTGTGTTACAATTTTCAATATTTGTTACGCCACTGTTTTCTTTAATATCTCACACTGACGTAGGGCGTTGTAACATAGAGACGTGCGCTTGCATGAACATACATGCGTGCTTTCAAGTCAAGGTGGACGACTACGGATACACGTATTTTGCTCGCGTCGTTCTAGGTATTGAATTCTCATCGGCAGGGTCGTTTCTACACACATGCGTAAGCACATAAATAAATACTTCTACGTTAATTGATTGTAGTAATAATTTTTGACACTAGAATTACATACCACAGTGTACATCCAAGTGTTTCTGTAAGGATGATTTATTCAGTATGCAGTAAAACTCGTTTCAAATCTTGGTAAACGTATTTGTGTAACTTATATATATTAAAATAAAATTCACACACGCCGATCGCTCGGTACTTCTAGTTCTAATATAGTTAATAATAGATGAATAAAATATTTGTAATTTTTAAAAGTGACTTTCGGCACGTTCACAAATTGTAGAAGTGTACATAGACGTGTTTGAAATTTGCATGGAATTAAAGGACAAACACCGACGTAGTTAGCCCTTGCAATCCACTAGTCCTGTTATAATATGTAAATCAAAGTGAAGCACGCGTTTCTTAACACGCTAAAACACATTTGATATTCATGCACGAGGTTCAGAGTTCGTAAGCAACCAAGACACAATTTTTTTAAATACACGATTTATGGTATGTGTTCGATTGAAGAATCGAAACATTTAATTTCACAGATTATAGTAGCGAGTATATATTAACATTAATATAAAATACGTAGAACATTTTACGAATATTTATATTTATTTTGCAGTAGAACAAAATCAGTATAAATGCTGTTTTTGTATAATTTCAAAACTAATACATTTAGTACTCCATTTATCAGAAATAGAGTATTAAAGGTTTACGGATCGTCTATCTGGTCTAATATATCTATTGAGATGTATATTATAGTCAAAGATATTTATAAAATACGTTGCAATTATTTGGTTTTGCTTGGGAACTGACCAGAATCAAAAAGTGTTCGTGGTTAGATGGATTAGTTTACTAGGTAATATGTAGATCATTTTTCTATAGGCAGTGTGAGATATAAAAATCTTTGGTAAGAAAGATGGATAACGTCTCAGAAAAAAGGAGCTGAACTCGTTTGGTTGAATTTTGAAAAAGTTATTTGCTTTTAACACTAAACCTACCATCACCGGTCAAAGTGACCGGTTCCAGATTTTTTATTTTACGATTATTGATATAATAAAAATAATTTCATAGGAAATAATTGTATAGATATCTTTAGTGGAGCACACATTACAATAGGACCTGCACAAAATCTAAATAAAATCAATCTTGTCATTTTATAAGAGAACATGTACCATTTACTTTTAAGGCTCGAAAGGTTTAGTGTTAAAGAGTGTACGAACATTCTACACTCACTATATACGTCTGAGTTCGAATAATAGTTTATTGGCACTTTCGATAAACGGAGTACTATAACAATAGTATAAGTTAGTCAGTCGGTAACGATAATATAAATACTTTGTTATACTTTGTTATACCAATAAAAATGATAGTATGATAGAACTAAATATGTTGAATTTATAACATGATATCTTAAATCAATATTGTCAATGTAAGTTTTTGGCATAATATAAGCTTATATCCCTATCTAACGAAATGAACAGAAAAACTTCAATGTTTGTACTTAATAAATGAAATATAGACTTGTTCTTCAGTTTACTATTCTTGTGTTTGTGTATGATATGTACAAATACTTGAGTATTGTTCTAGACATGAATATAATGATATATCTACTCCTATTTCTTTTGTGGTATTTGTGACACTTGTTGCGAACAGATGAAAGTAATACTTATAGGTAGTACAATGTATCGGAAAGACATTGATGCGGCTCCATCTGTATATTCTGTCCAACAAGAGAGACGAGCTTGTGGGCATATTGACAAGGAGCAGGAACCTTTACAGTGCCAGGCCAATTATAGTACAAGTGGCAAAGTTTGTACGTTAATCTCTGAATATGTTCCGCCTTCATATTTTTACTGTCGTAAACAACAATATAACGCGTAGGCGACACTGTACCCATTCGCACATTCTGCGATACCAGAAAGAAATCGTACACATTAGATCGAGTTATACATGTGTCCACGATTGTCCCTGGTAATGGATTCTCCAAACCCCTGGGCTAAAGTAACAGACAGAAATTTGTATAATTAAACAGCACTGTAGTTGTTAGTGTTTGTTTCCCCGTTAGTGAACTTACGCATTTTGCAAATAACCGCGTGTTGATGCGTTTATGCACCACTATAATGGTTAACGTTGGCTGATAGCTTGGTTCGATATTTTTAAATGTCGCTAACAATTGTTTTACTTCGTATTGAGCAACAGTGTCGATTTGACCATCGCCAACACCGTCCCGGTACACAATGATACGATCTGGGTAACGTTTATTGTGCTGTAAAACATTAAGCATGTAAAACAGAATGAAGTAGAAAATATTAAATGACATGTACCTTATAATAAGCTTTCAGTGCTGAAATCATGCAAATTTGAAGCATGTCTACTAGTTCTTGATGACGACCTTGCAGACAAATTTTGCTGTGCCAAGTGGTTAACAGTTTGTCGAGGCTTGCTACAAAACCTGCAACACTACCTTTTGTCGATTGTCCTGCTCCTCCATGGTAAACATCTATTCCACATATCATGCAGTTATCCTAGGCGAACCAAATCAAATGAATTATTTTTATTTCAACAAGATTAATGTTATGAATAATGAGCTCATACCATTGGTATAGCTAACGCCCAAAGGGCTCCACCCATTTTGCAATTAATTTGCAAAGCTATTTTCTCCGTTATACTTTTCAATTTATCCCCACGAGAAATAGTTCTTGACATGATCGCTTGAGAAGGCACTGGCATCTCGACACAGCATAATCTAAATAATAAGCAACAATCAAATGAAATCGTGTAACATGAACAACATACACAATGATAGAAATATCATAAAAAGCTCCTTTAATTGCCTCGGTCAACACCATCGTATAAAATTTCTCTGGAAATTAAATCAAGTACAATACAGTAAAAGCTCCTTCGTTGTCCAAAAGCCGGGGGTTTGAGAGAACAACGACCGTGCCCGGACATTATTTTTGATTTATGACTGCATCTAGATATCGCGCCGACCGAGACTTCAGTAGAGAGCCGAACATAGAGAAGGACAGAATGAAATACGGATCGCGTGACCGAAGCGTGTCGCCGTCGCCGGCACAGTTCAAAGAATGTCCCATACACTGTTCTTCGTTGTCTTCGAAACTTTCATCGTCGATTAAACCACTAAATAATATTGAAATTATATCGTGTTTGGTGTCATTTTAATCATAAAAATGCCAGAAATAAGTTAGTGAAAGTCCCATAAAAGCCTAATGGGAATTTTAGTATTGGATTCACTCGAGTCAATGTTGTGGTGTTCACACCGATATACCCGAGCCGACATCAATCGTTGCCGCCGTGCGGAGCGACTCGGCGTGGACAGGCAGTGGAATGGGTAGACACTGGGCAACGATCGTGCGCACAATTTTGGACAACGAAGGAGCTTTTACTGTAATTGTAATCCACTGAGAGAATTATGTAAACTTTGAGGTGTAACGAAACAAAGAATCAATCATTTGAGCAATCGAGTCGAGGATATCTCACCTCTTTACAGCAGAGTATCTGTCAGTGCGGTTTGTAGGAAATATAATGACCATTAAATTTATATTATGCTGTATGTTTCTGCGTAACTCTTGGATATAGGTCTCCGTTCTGTCATCTCTTAAACAAATCGTCCGTGGCTCCCTAGCCGTCATACCCATTGCCCTGGATACTTTTTTAAACATTTCAACGAATTCTTGAGTACATCTTGAATCTCGTTGACAATGTAAGACACACCATTGATTTAAATCAGGCTAAACATGTAAATATATAGTGTTCAATGTAATGTTCTTAAATTGTTAGAGGTGTACGAGTACATGAAAATATTGGGTTCTCGCACACCCCTACAAAGTCTGTGTTATAGAGAACAAATTGCGTACCGAGCGTAACATAGGATTTCTAGTTACTGCACTACCCCAGTCTGCAGGTTTGTGAGGCGGTGGTCTAAACGTTCTGTTTTGGCCAAAGGTTATTTCCTCAGGTTCTAAAAGTCTTCCCGTAAAGTTAACTAAATCGTTTTCTAAACGTAAACCCCATTCAGCTAATATTTCTCTAGGAATCTCGTTATTTTGTACTTCTTGTACAAAGTGTTTAAGCACATCGCGACGAGCATTAGGTGACATTTTAGTCACTTCATCTAAATCCTTCATTACTCTAAAGTCTGCACGAATACTGTCAGTCAGACTTGCTATGTAACATAACTCAGGAACTAAAAGTATCGTCTGTTCTTGGGGCTGTAGGTAAAATGTGACTGGTAAATAATTAATGGTTTATACAGAATAAACCAATAATAATTACCGTCTGGAATATATTTCATATTATAATAAGCTAAGAAACAATGTTTTATAAGTAAAATTGCCTCGGACATGTGTGTATAAACAAAAATTACTTTTTTCTCTAACTTCTGTAGTTCGGAAAATATTCGAAGCGGTAATTTTTTGTATTATCATTCTACATTTTTTAATCATAAAGTATCACCAAAACAAAATAATTACTTACTTCACCCGTTGATGTTTTCATTTTTGCGCAATGGACTAATAATGGCTGATTATTATCACGAATTTGGATGTTCCAATGCGTTTTGTAGTAATCTAATAAAGATATTTTATCTGTCCCTTTCTCGAAAATAAATTGTGGATTTTTCTCCCACGCAATATCATCAACGCGATACGTTTTATTATTGTATCTTGTGAATACGGATAATCCAATTAATTCTTTCATAACAAGCTCTTTAAAATTTGGCTTATTCCCAAAATGAAGCCTGCATGATGATAGTATTTTTTAATATTATTAGAGATTACTTTCGTAGCAATAAATACTTAAAAAAAAAAAAGAAGATATTTCTAGTTATTACATGATGTCCCGAACTGTTTCTGTACGCATAACACGATGCTTTGCATCTAAACATAACTTTAAGCCTCCTTGATATTCACTGATTGATGTAACGTAACCAGGCCATACTTCTAACTTATGTTGTGGAATTGCATGTATTCCTTTAGGATTAAAATTGTGTTGACCAATGCGAACTAAGCTAAGGGCTCGCATAACACGACCGAGTAATATATTAAAGAATGGAATGTTTTCAGTCATAGTTTGTTGCTTCTTGAATATTAGAGACAATGTTACTGTCGACTCATCCATAGGATGTGTAGATTGCAAAGTCGTGATCTAAAAATTGCATGCCATATAAGTAAATATGTATCGTTTTGATTGTTACTTACATTACTATTGTTACTTACATTCTGACTTAATTTATGAGGTAAACATAGCGTAACGCCATCGAATACTCTTGTTCGTCCAAATGCTTCTGTATGTTGATTAAGGAGTTTCCTACGAAGTGGTCTAGAATCTATGTCGGGATTATATTTAACTTCATAATTATACAATCCCTTGTTACCATCTAATTTCACAGTTATAAAGTTTGCGTTTAATTGTACCCTAAAGAATCATTATTAATTTTTACTTTATCTGTTAATATTTTTAATCGATATTAGGAAAATTATACTGAAACATTAACTTACGGTTTTCCACCTGTACCTTGTTGAGGAATTAGTTTAATTGGTTGGAATGACGATGTATCCGATGAACTAACTACTGTTTCTTCAATCGTTATGTCCGATAATTTACCTAATACCCCTGCAGTATCAACAGGAGGTCCAGGAATATTTGGTTTAACGGCAGTTTGCGGAACTGAGCTATAAAAATGTGCATTACTGCTAGAATTTAGGCATGTAAATTCTTTTTATTGCTTGAAAATCTTCATACACATACTAGCATTGTGCATTTTTAATTTTAAATGTGCATAATTACTTTCGTGTAATTTTAGAGATGTGTTAATTATAACTAGACTGTGGATCTTTATGCATTTATGGCTCCTGAAAATTTTCAAAAAATGCTAGACTAAAAGATTCAACAGAGTTTAGTACGATTTTTGTTTGTTTCAGATCTACAAAAGCTACTACCGCTGAAAACAAGATTTTATTTGATTCCACTTTCTTAGAATTCGTCTACACACAAAAATTGCAAATTGCATAAACATCCACAGTCATTTTGTGTCCTTTATAAGTTATATTTTGCCAAATAATTTCGTATAATTTTAGAAATGTGTTAATTATAAGTTATTTGTTATAATTCATAACAAATCATATAAAATAATACTCCCGTTATTCCATATTATGGTATACATTTCTGAGAACACTTTCTAATTACTGTAATCAAGGAGAATATTAACAAACCGATCTAACTGGGAAAATACAATCCAATTTTAAAAAAGTTATTCAATTTTAGGGGTTGTCTATTTGATTTAGTACTCGGCTGTATTTATGCTGTTGAAGTGTAACGAAAAAGCTATTAATTGTAAACATGTTGTGTATACCATGATATGGGATAGTTTTTCTATTTTAGACAATTTATTTATTGATATACGTACCTAGGAGGTATAATTCGGCTAAGTAACGACCCTCTACCTAAACTGGAAATGGTTTTTGCTGGCACGCTAGTTGTGTCACCTTTGTTTGCTCTAAGAATATCTAACAAACTAGCTCTTCCTTTTCCAGCTGAAGAGCCGCTAGCCATAGGTTCTGCAATTTGGCGCAACATTGGTACAGATTTCTCTGGTGACACTGTAGTAGCAGTTGACGCAGTAGCTGCAGCAGCGGCAGCCTTAGCAGCTTCAGCATCTGCTTTTTCCTTTTCCTGTATCATTTTTAGGAGAATACCCCCCCGTCCTTTGCCAGTTGGCTTGTTACCTTCCATTTTTGATTTCTATTAAATTTTGAAAACATATAAGATGTAAGTATATTACAATTATTAAAATAGTATTTCTGGTAAATAAATTATATAAAACAGGCTTAGGCGACGCTGGCTCGCGGAACAGATGTGGCTGCTTTTCTCCTTCCCAAAGAGGAGTACCAGCAACATTTGCCCTGCGAGCTGGCGTCGCCCAGACCTAATATAAAAGATTGCAAAGGGTATCGATAAAATAAATTCATAGAAAAAGGGAAATAAGATTTTATGTATAAAAATGCAACATGAAGAAAGTAGCAATGTTAAATATAAATTGGAAGCATTAGGTGATTATTTCGAATAACGATTTTGTGTCTATAATAATATATTGAAAGTAAAGAATTCACAGTAAAATATTTTGCTTGAAGGTCAAGAAAAATGAATCAGCTCTATATATTTGTTTTTGAGAATACCCTTCCTGTGTTTACATTCAACAAAGAACTTCCCATTTGTATGTTCGAGTGGATACACATATTAATACATTTTCATAAAAATTACATTTTATATCGATCTATTTTGTAATACGGGTGTAACGTATTTTGGTTGAAAAGTAGCACATTCTGTTAAATTTCATTGCAAAAATAAATACTTAGATTGGATTGGAATTTGAGACATTTTTTTTACTTAAATTATTCTACATGTTCAAAATAACTATTAAATATATATAAATAAATATATAACTATGAAAAATTGAAGTTTATTGAATTGCTTATTTTCTAGACACTTTTGTCGTTTCTACATAAATACATTCGCATTTGTTGCATTCCTAAACTATGCACACAACACGTTCTCCACGGATTTTTGAAATGGACACAAGAGATATTTTACTTACATTGTATCTGACTTTTTACTTTATAAGATAACACACTAGTTTGTTAAATAATAAATTACTGTGGTAGGAACTCACATGTGCGAATAGTCGAAAAGTGATTCAAAATATTGTTGCTCCTACAACCAAAGAGGATTAGATAGAGGTGGGGGTCAGTGTTCCGATTGATGAGAGGCCTTCGATGGCGCACGGCGAGATGGCGCACGCTAAATTGAACTGAATTGGACACAGCTCTTTTGCGCACACGGCGGTTTGGCGCACGGCGGGATTGCACACCACAGAATACGAATTGCGCACATGTAGAATTGGACCAGAGAGTATATGAGAGTGCTCACGCCCGGGTTTTGGCCGTGCCCATTATAGTGCTGCCCCCTACACTAGTGTTTAGCCTGGATCAGCTCCTGTCTCCACACTCAGTCCGGACAAGAACCGGTTTCCACACTCAGTCCGGACAAGAACCGGTTTCCACACTCAGTCCGGACAAGGACCGGTTTCCACACTCAGTCCGGACAAGAACCGGTTTCCACACTCAATCCGGACAATAACCTACATCATCTTTGGCCTTGATCAGAACGAAAAGTTTATATCGTTTTATATAAAATATCTAACTAAGATATAGATCTAATATACAAATCTCTAATTAATATAAATTAAATATAACATTAACTATAATGATAGAAGAAGTATTTTCATTTTTTCCAATCTTTTAGTTGCAAACTCTAGTTGTAAAAAATAAAGAACCCGGAAGAATTCGAAGAAATACAGATTTCATATCGAGGCGTAAATGCGACCATCTTGAATATTATTAATTTAATAATGAGGTAATGTCATCACCCAGATAGCACAGGACGACTTTAAGTTGCCGTTTTCATGTCCGGTCTACATCTTTACGTCTCACGTCTCAGTAAGACGCATTTTAGGCGTCCATAAAGGCACCTCTGCTGGGACGCCGTTTTCACGTTAGAAATGAGATGCATAAAAGGCACCTGCCTTCGAACGTGAAAACGTCGTCCCAGCAGAGGTGCCTTTAAGGACGCGTAAAAGTTGCCTCTTTCGGTACGCCGTTTTCAGGTTAGAAATGAGATGCATAAAAGGCACCTGCCTTCGAACGTGAAAACGTCGTCGCAGCAGAGGTGCCTTTAAGGACGCGTAAAAGTTGCCTCTTTCGGTACGCCGTTTTCAGGTTAGAAATGAGATGCATAAAAGGCACCTGCCTTCGAACGTGAAAACGTCGTCCCAGCAGAGGTGCCTTTATGGATGTGTAAAAGTTGCCTCTTTCGCAACGCCGTTTTCACGGCAGAAACGATTGAAGTACTTACGAAAATATGTATATCTCTTAATCGTTAATATACTGATACTATACTTCATTAAAAAAAAGTAGTTTGATTTTTACCTAAAAAATATTTTAGGTAAATAATTAAATAATTAGGTTATATAATTATTAGAAGAGATAAACTTCTGTTAAAATATTTTTTATATAACAATATATATGATTTGATATGATTTGAGCGTATAAGAATAAAAAGTAATGAATCTAACAGTAAAGGTTCGCATGGCTCAGCGAGGAAACCATCATGAAGTTAAATGGTAGGCCCGAGTTCGATTCCCGCCCAGAGTATGCTGCATAAAAACTAAATTGTAATAAGGTTTTTTCGAAGAGACAAAATGGAATATTCTCTCTCAAGTGTACATGAAAGTAGTAATATATATATATAGATTCTAATTTTTTCTTAAATTTGAAGATTTTGTACGTCTTTTCAGATGTCCAAAAAGGCAACTTTTTTGCATCTTAAAGCGACATCTTAAAGATGTTGAAAAGACCTGTGAGAGACGACTTTAAGTCGCACAGTTTTGTAACAAAGACCTGTTAAAGTTGTACACAGTACGTGGAAAAGACGTGAAAACGACGTGCCACAGACGCAACGTACGACTTAAAGATGTACGTTACGTCTTGCGTCAGGCAACTTTTAGGCGTACTTTAAGATGTCTTTGTGCTATCTGGGCAGAGTTGGGCAAAAAATTTAATTAGATACAAATTTCGGATCACGGATCATAGATAGAAAATTTTTAATTAGTTACTCGAAGATAAAGATACAAAGTAACTTGTATCCCAGATAGCACAAAGACATCTTAAAGTACGCCTAAAAGTTGCCTGACGCAAGACGTAACGTACATCTTTAAGTCGTACGTTGCGTCTGTGGCACGTCGTTTTCACGTCTTTTCCACGTACTGTGTACAACTTTAACAGGTCTTTGTTACAAAACTGTGCGACTTAAAGTCGTCTCTCACAGGTCTTTTCGACATCTTTAAGATGTCGCTTTAAGATGCAAAAAAGTTGCCTTTTTGGACATCTGAAAAGACGTACAAAATCTTCAAATTTAAGAAAAAATTAGAATCTATATATATATATATACATATATATATATACATATATATATATATATATATATATATATATATACATATATATATACATATATATATATATATATATATATATATATATATTACTACTTTCATGTACTACTTGAGAGAGAATATTCCATTTTGTCTCTTCGAAAAAACCTTATTACAATTTAGTTTTTATGCAGCATACTCTGGGCGGGAATCGAACTCGGGCCTACCATTTAACTTCATGATGGTTTCCTCGCTGAGCCATGCGAACCTTTACTGTTAGATTCATTACTTTTTATTCTTATACGCTCAAATCATATCAAATCATATATATTATTATATAAAAAATATTTTAACAGAAGTTTATCTCTTCTAATAATTATGTAACCTAATTATTTAATTATTTACCTAAAATATTTTTTAGGTAAAAATCAAACTACTTTTTTTTAATGAAGTATAGTATCAGTATATTAACGATTAAGAGATATACATATTTTCGTAAGTACTTCAATCGTTTCTGCCGTGAAAACGGCGTTGCGAAAGAGGCAACTTTTACACATCCATAAAGGCACCTCTGCTGGGACGACGTTTTCACGTTCGAAGGTAGGTGCCTTTTATGCATCTCATTTCTAACCTGAAAACGGCGTACCGAAAGAGGCAACTTTTACGCGTCCTTAAAGGCACCTCTGCTGGGACGACGTTTTCACGTTCGAAGGCAGGTGCCTTTTATGCATCTCATTTCTAACCTGAAAACGGCGTACCGAAAGAGGCAACTTTTACGCGTCCTTAAAGGCACCTCTGCTGGGACGACGTTTTCACGTTCGAAGGCAGGTGCCTTTTATTCATCTCATTTCTAACGTGAAAACGGCGTCCCAGCAGAGGTGCCTTTATGGACGCCTAAAATGCGTCTTACTGAGACGTGAGACGTAAAGATGTAGACCGGACATGAAAACGGCAACTTAAAGTCGTCCTGTGCTATCTGGGAACTTTTACACATCCATAAAGGCACCTCTGCTGGGACGACGTTTTCACGTTCGAAGGCAGGTGCCTTTTATGCATCTCATTTCTAACCTGAAAACGGCGTACCGAAAGAGGCAACTTTTACGCGTCCTTAAAGGCACCTCTGCTGCGACGACGTTTTCACGTTCGAAGGCAGGTGCCTTTTATGCTAGTGATGGGCACTATCGACTAAATTCAACTATCGACTAGTTACTATTTAGTCGCGACATACTATCGACTATTTAGTCGATAGTTTTCAGTCGACTGAATTGCTTTAATGGTTATGTTCTCCATGTTCGATGAAGTTGATGAAACATGGATGAAACTCAGCTTTATTAGGTTCTTAAATTTAAAATATTTAATGTTATTATATATTTTACATTTGTCGTAGTAGAGATTAGTAATAAAATTAAATTCCAAAATTATAATTAATCTAACCTTAAATTATTATGGTCTCTACTATTGAAATTCATCTAGATTTACTAAATGTTAACATTTGAAACCATCGATTGATCTAGGTTTTTGCTGAAAGTCGGTTCTTTCTTTCAGACATAATCTGTCCAGCCTTTGAAAATATTCTTTCTGATGGGACAGAAGTTGCTGGAATACAGAGGTACATAATATTTTTCTGCTATTTTGAAAAGCTGTGGCATTGTGTAATAGTGTTTATTCCAAAATGCGACTTGACAGCTCTTAATATTTTCGTACGGTAAATCTATATACATATTGACGAATGATGGTTGTTGCATTTTCTATAGGTATGGATTGGTTTGTCAACTGCGATACTTTTGTTACAAAAAGATTCCAAAATTTATTGTTTTCTTCAGACGATTCTTGATTTTCTGCTGTGGCTCTATTTGTATTGGTTTCATGACTATTGGCTGTTCTGCACAAGGAACTTATTTCATCTTTTAACATATTCTGCGCTGTCTGTGCAATCCTATCGACTTCAAATACAGCTGTTTTGAATCTTGGATCTAATAGTGTGGCTATTAGAGTAGTATTATTTTGTTCAATGTAGTCAAATCTTATCTAAATATTATTTAAAATGTTATTTTGTAAATGTAGTCCTGCTGTGGTTTTTGGTATAATGATGTTTATAGCATTTTGAATTCCTCTTATTACAGGAATAATTTTGGACGCTGTGGGACATTTTTCTGCTCATACTCTAGTGGTTTCAATAACGGTATGATATCTCCCTGTGTTCAGCTATAAGTGATGTGGGACTTGTGGCTAATGAAACTGACAGCAGACAAAGGCACTTTTATTTCAAACAGTCTCTCCAGCATCATGAAAGAAATATTTAATTTTAAGTTAATGTATCATTTTCTGTATTGCGATGCTATGTTGCTGTAATTGATTTTTATTTTTATTTGATTTAATTTTATGTATGCATATTGGGTTTATACCTGTATAGTAAATAAATAAATAAATAATCCTTTTGGTGTTATCGATATTACATAATATTATAGAATAGGATAAATATAATAATAAAATATCAATTTTGTATTAAATGTAATAAATATTTTATTAACATAAATGAGATGCATAAATCATTCATATTTTCGGAGAATATTTGTATTAATTAATATTTAGTAGTAGAACCATTGAATTCCGTCCCTCGTGTCAATCTGGCAGTTTTCTCGAAATATCGAATTGTTTGTAATAAATTTGCCCGAAACTTCGTGACTTTTATCTTTTTTATGCGAAACACATAACCGAAAAACTTAAGATGTAAATTTTAACTCATCAATTTGACTAAAAATCATCGAAAAATAACTAATCACCTGCTTGTTATTTTATCGGTTTTTTACCAATGTGTCAATTTGACACCGAGGGACGGTTCAGTTCCGAAAATGAAGGACGGATGAGGGATAATGAATGAATTAATTTGATCGATTCAGTTCATAGCTGTACCCGCTCTACCACTGCATAAATCAGTCGATAATTCAGTCAGAGAGGTAACCTCTAACCTCAACCCTTAGTTGGGTTTAGTAAAGCAGTCACTGATATATATATATATATATATATATCAGTGAAAGCAGTCGACTGAAAATAGTAACCCCCACCACTGCAAAATTCAGTCGTTTCAGTAAAACAGTCGACTGAAAATAGTAACCCCCACCACTGCGAAATTCAGTCGATAGTTCAGTAAAACAGTCGACTGAAAAATTCAGTCGATAGTTCAGTAAAACAGTCGACTGAAAATAGTCCCTGACAACCAAAAATCTCATTTCTGCCAGGGATGTAATGCGCGCATTAGTGACTATTTCTGCCGTCAGTATGCGCAGGGCAATTCCGTGGGCAGGCTGACGGCAAAATTCCGGCAATTAGACCCTGAATCTGCCTTTTTTAAGAGGGCAGCACCGTCGCGTCGTACTGATGTGATTGGCGAATGTCGTTTTACAGGGCAGCATCGTCGGTGAGGGTAGTTCGTACTAATGAGGCAGATGTCAGCAGCGAAGTAAATTTCTATTGTACCAAATATACACAGCACTCGTCCGTTTTACTGACAATTCGAAATACCGTTTCTTGAATGGAGAATTTTATCTTGTGCACATGCAAATTTTACTTATTCTCATACCCGAAAAGAAAATTTATATTTTTTGTGACTACTATACATTTATTTTAATGTTTAAATATTAATAATTTTTAATTTAGACTACTCAATATCAGAAGGGATAATAAATGAATGAAGCATATTTTTCTCAGCAAATTTATTTTTGCTGCTACCTTCTGCACCTCTTCTTCGGAACGACGTGCTTCTTCAGGGTAACTCGAATATCCATGTGTGGTCCAATCTGGAAAAATATTCTTGCACATGAAAATTCACAGTAATTTTGGATTATAATATTTTTTATGAAAAGTGTAGCAACCGGATTGGATGGTCCAATGTGTTCGAAATCCCCAAATTGATCATTTCTCATATTATTTGATAATATACAATTTTACAAATAAATTTTTACGAACCTTGACTTGCGCGAACACTGCTCGTTCTTATGCATTTCTAATTGTTGCAGGACAAATCTCATAAACAGGTTCTGGAAGATTTAACACAACATAGCTTTTCTTCGTAACTCCTCTCGTGAATCGGTCGAGTGTCGAATACAGTCCTGCTCTCAGCGTGTTTCTTCTTGGCTGAAAAGAGGATTGTCTTATTAGATATTACCCACAGTACAATTATTCTAAATGAAATAATATAACGTGAAACGACTTGTTGAACAATGCGAAACGCTAAAATAAATATTTACCACTGTACTCACCACTGTTAGAAAGCCTCATCGAAGGCCTGTCATTTCTGAGAAAAAAACTGTGCTGTGTACGAGTCAGTACGAGTGCTGTGTATATTTGGTACAATAGAAATTTACTTCGTTTCTGACATCTGCCACATTAGTACGAACTACCCTCACCGACGATGCTGCCCTGTAAAACGACATTCGCCAATCACATCAGTACGACGCGACGGTGCTGCCCTCTTAAAAAAGGCAGATTCAGGGTCTAATTGCCGGAATTTTGCCGTCAGCCTGCCCACGGAATTGCCCTGCGCACACTGACGGCAGAAATAGTCACTAATGCGCGCATTACATCCCTGGCAGAAATCGAGCAAATCCTTCCTTGAGTAGCTCGAAGCGTAGCTTTGACCGTATTCTGCCAATTCTATGCCCTAAGCTGCATCTGCTCGAGACAGGCCTGGTTATCAGGGGTAATCCCGACCACTGAAAAATTCAGTCGATAGTTCAGTAAAACTAGTCGACTGAAAATAGTAACAGCAGAGAGGAATGAGAGTGCTCACGCCCGGGGTTTGGCCGTGCCGCTTTTGTCTCCACATCATGTTTAGCCTGGAACAGCTCCTACATCATCTTTAGCATGGAACAGAACCTACACCATCTTTAGCAGGAAACAGAACCCACTTTACTGTTATTAAATCTGTGTAATGGATCAGAACTGGCTTCAACCACCGATCAGATACTATTATTTAATAGTTAATATCATTTAATAGTATCTGGTCGGTGATTGAAGCTAGTTCTGATCCATTACACAGATTTAATAACAGTAAAGTGGGTTCTGTTTCCTGCTAAAGATGGTGTAGGTTCTGTTCCATGCTAAAGATGATGTAGGAGCTGTTCCAGGCTAAACATGATGTGGAGACAAAAGCGGCACGGCCAAACCCCGGGCGTGAGCACTCTCATTTCCTCTCTGGTAACAGCTACTATCGACTAAATCGATAGTTTTTAGTCGATAGCGCCCATCACTATTTTATGCATCTCATTCCTAACGTGAAAACGGCGTCCCAGCAGAGGTGCCTTTATGGACGCCTAAAATGCGTCTTACTGAGACGTGAGACGTAAAGATGTAGACCGGACATGAAAACGGCAACTTAAAGTCGTCCTGTGCTATCTGGGATACGAAGTTTAATTAGATACTTTCATATCCGAAGCTACGGATACATTTTTAACTAGTTAAGTATCTAATTCAAAGATCCTTTCGGATCCTTCAAGATTCTTTCGGGGGGGGGGGGGGGGGCACGCAGTGGCTCAGTGGGCAGAACGCGCGCCTACCCAGATAGCACAGGACGACTTTAAGTTGCCGTTTTCATGTCCGGTCTACATCTTTACGTCTCACGTCTCAGTAAGACGCATTTTAGGCGTCCATAAAGGCACCTCTGCTGGGACGCCGTTTTCACGTTAGAAATGAGATGAATAAAAGGCACCTGCCTTCGAACGTGAAAACGTCGTCCCAGCAGAGGTGCCTTTAAGGACGCGTAAAAGTTGCCTCTTTCGGTACGCCGTTTTCAGGTTAGAAATGAGATGCATAAAAGGCACCTGCCTTCGAACGTGAAAACGTCGTCCCAGCAGAGGTGCCTTTAAGGACGCGTAAAAGTTGCCTCTTTCGGTACGCCGTTTTCAGGTTAGAAATGAGATGCATAAAAGGCACCTACCTTCGAACGTGAAAACGTCGTCCCAGCAGAGGTGCCTTTATGGATGTGTAAAAGTTGCCTCTTTCGCAACGCCGTTTTCACGGCAGAAACGATTGAAGTACTTACGAAAATATGTATATCTCTTAATCGTTAATATACTGATACTATACTTCATTAAAAAAAAGTAGTTTGATTTTTACCTAAAAAATATTTTAGGTAAATAATTAAATAATTAGGTTACATAATTATTAGAAGAGATAAACTTCTGTTAAAATATTTTTTATATAATAATATATATGATTTGATATGATTTGAGCGTATAAGAATAAAAAGTAATGAATCTAACAGTAAAGGTTCGCATGGCTCAGCGAGGAAACCATCATGAAGTTAAATGGTAGGCCCGAGTTCGATTCCCGCCCAGAGTATGCTGCATAAAAACTAAATTGTAATAAGGTTTTTTCGAAGAGACAAAATGGAATATTCTCTCTCAAGTGTACATGAAAGTAGTAATATATATATATAGATTCTAATTTTTTCTTAAATTTGAAGATTTTGTACGTCTTTTCAGATGTCCAAAAAGGCAACTTTTTTGCATCTTAAAGCGACATCTTAAAGATGTTGAAAAGACCTGTGAGAGACGACTTTAAGTCGCACAGTTTTGTAACAAAGACCTGTTAAAGTTGTACACAGTACGTGGAAAAGACGTGAAAACGACGTGCCACAGACGCAACGTACGACTTAAAGATGTACGTTACGTCTTGCGTCATGCAACTTTTAGGCGTACTTTAAGATGTCTTTGTGCTATCCGTATACGGACTCCGTGGTCGCGGGTTCGATTCCCAACGCCGGCACCTCTGGAATACTCCATGTGCTCTGTAGACTGTGATGCCAAAGGTGGTTCGGAACCCACCTTATAAAAACTGTAGGTCCCGTCGTGAAATAATTCCGAAAAGGAGTTCAAAAAGCGACGTTAAATAACAACCAAAAAAAAAAGATTCTTTCGGATCCTTCAAGATCCTTTTGACCAGCTCGAGGCTTGAATGAACACGTTTCGAGGCTCGAGGGTCGGGCCCCGAGGCCTGAGCCCAGAATACAATAGAAGTACAATAAACACGGCCGGGCCATCCCTTGCCAGCCAGGTAGATCGGCATGATACCCCTGACACGTGCATCCTGAACTTGTTCATTTTTCGTAATGCCCTCACGAAAGTGGCACGGGCCAATTCGTGGCGTTCTTCCGATTAAAAAAAGTCTAAACGCGATAGAATTCGGCCACTGCTTACTGCCTTTATATGTGAAGATATCTTTGAAAAAACGTGGTAAAATGTATCTAAATCAAAATTTTGCTGCATCATCGGTGCTATGGCGACGAAGCGACGAGTTGGCTGGGGCGCCTTGACCATGTGGTGCAATAAACACGGCCGGGCAGTCCCCCGGCCGTGTTTATTGTACTTCTATTGTATTCTGGGCTCAGGCTTCGGGGCCCGACCCTCGGGCCTCTGAACGTGTTCATTCAAGCCTCGAGCTGGTCAAAAAGATCTTGGAGGATCCGAAAGGATCTTGAGGATCCGAAAGGATCTTTGAATTAGATATTTAACTAATTAAAAATGGATCCGTACCTTCGGATCCTTCTGCTTCGGATATGAAATTATCTAATTCAACTTCGGATACAAGATCCTTTTGGATCCGAACCTTAAGATCACGGAACTTAGTTACTTATCTTTTAGTTGGATCTGGATTTAGATACGTTTTGACTTAAATACTGCCCAACTCTGATTTAGATACTTTCCAAGGGATTTTCACGAGTAAAACTAAAACCAGTAAGCAAAGGCCTAATTATATCGAGTTTTGTCTTTTCTTAATCGGAAGATCGAGGACGAAACGCTTGGGATACATAATTTAAAAACTTATAGGATTGTTTCAAGAACTGTGGCAGGATTTGATGGGTCATTCCTTCTAAGGATTTGGATTCAAAATTTACGAAAGTATGGATAGGAAAAGATGAAAGGAAAATGGAACAAGGTGAAAACGGTTTATATACAGTATATATTACGCCAATGTAAATAGGTCCGCGCGGTTCAAATCGCGCGATCGAAAACGCGCAGTTTCCGCCGTGTCTGAACGGGCTCTTAGATGTCTTTGTGCTATCTTTGTTGTTTCGCGTTTCTTTTATTTTCCAGTCCATAGTTAAATTCCGACTTTCAAACTAAATATAATTTCTAAAAGTCCTAAGTAAATAGTACCTTGTACATTTTCTAGTTTGTTGGAAGTAGAGCTTAAATGTTGTTCGATCTTTTTTGTTTAAATAAAAAATTAGTTAATAAAAAATTAGTTATTCCGTACAACGTGTCTACTTCTGCAATCCTGTCTTTTATTTAACCTTATTAAATAATTATTTTTGCAGTTATTTTAATACAGGATATTTCCTTCATTTCGTGAAAGAAATAAATCTTAGTTACATATTTTATATAAAACAATATAAACTGTATGATGTAGGTTCTTGTCCAGACTGAGTGTGGAAACAGATTCTTGTCCGGACTGAGTGTGGAAACAGGTTCTTGTCCGGACTGAGTGTGGAAACCGGTTCTTGTCCGGACTGAGTGTGGAAACCGGTTCTTGTCCGGACTAAAAGATGATGGCAGCCAAAAGTGGCACGGCCAAAACCGGGGCGTGAGCACTCTCATATACTCTCTGATATGCATAATATGTCTATTTAGGTCGCGCCGGCACAAAAGTAGCGCCACCAAAAGCGTCAGTCGGCGTAGAGGTGAACTACAGATGCTGGAATGTGGTGCCTCTATCAGCGTAGAGGTGAACTACAGGAGGTAAAGTGGTGCCTCTATCCTCTATCGGCGTAGGGTGTACTACAGGAAGAAGTAGGACAAGGATAGAGAGATCCTTGTCTCACCTGCGGGGCTGTGACAAAGAGAGAGAGATATGGTCCTTGCAGGAGAGACAAAGACAGAGATATAACCAAGCAGCTTGATTTCTAGATCACGCGGGTAAGCCGCATTTAGCGAAGAAGCAATATTTTTTTATGCTCTTTGTGCTGAAATATTCTCTGAACTCTCGCGGGGTCCCGTACAAAGCCCTTTTTTGAGAAAAGCGTACAGAAAAAAAATTATTCTATAAAAACGTACGCTTTTACTGTTTATAAAGTTCCAAGAGGCAAATTGCAAAAAAGGGCTTTGTGCGGGACCCGGCGACAGTTCAGAGAACATTTCAATACCAAAATTATCCAATAATATTGCTTCCTCAATGAATGCGACTTACCCGCGTGATCGTTATACAACTGAACAATTCGTATTTCAACATGGCTGCTTGGCTATCGCGCTTTCCGACTTTCCGCCGCGGCGTTGTCGCCGCGTCTCCTGCTATTCTTGCATTGGTGGTAGAAACTCATGGTATCATCACGCTCCTTTTGTGAACGAAAGTGGCCTATGAATGAAGTAGGACAAGGATAGAGAGATCCTTGTCTCACCTGCGGGGCTGTGACAAAGAGAGAGAGATATGTCCCTCGCAGGCGAGACAAAGACAGAGATATAACCAAGCAGCTTGATTTCTCGATCACGCGGGTAAGCCGCATTTAGCAAAGAAGCAATATTTTTTGATGCTCTTTGTGTTGAAATATTCTCTGAACTCTCGCGGGGTCCCGTACAGAGCCCTTTTTTGAGAAAAGTGCACAGAAAAAAAATTATTCTATAAAAACGTACGCTTTTACTGGTTATAAAGTTCAAGAGGCAAATTGCAAAAAAGGGCTTTGTGCGGGACCCCGCGATAATTCATAGAACATTTCAATACCAAAATTATCCAATAACATTGCTTTCCCGCTGAATGCGACTTACTCGCGTGATCCTTATACAACTGAACAATTCGTATTCCAACATGGCTGCTTGGCTATCGCGCTATCCGACTTGTCCCGCCCGCGCGTCTCGTTCCCCTACGGCCGCTACGGGGAACGAGCACTACGGCCGCTACGGGGAACGAGAGGCGCGGGCGGGACAAATCGGAAAGCGCGATAGCCAAGCAGCCATGTTGGATTACGAATTGTTCAGTTGTATAAGGATCACGCGGGTAAGTCGCATTCAGCGAGGAAGCAATATTATTGGATAATTTCGGTGTTGAAATGTTCTCTGAACTGTCGCCGGGTCCCGCACAAAGCCCTTTTTTGCAATTTACCTCTTGAAACTTTATAAACAGTAAAAGCGTACGTTTTTATAGAATAATTTTTTTTCTGTGCACTTTTCTCAAAAAAGGGCTTTGTACGGGACCCCGCGAGAGTTCAGAGAATATTTCAGCACAAAGAGCATCAAAAAATATTGCTTCTTCGCTAAATGCGGCTTACCCGCGTGATCGAGAAATCGAGCTGCTTGGTTATATCTCTGTCTTTGTCTCTCCTGCGAGGGACATATCTCCTCTCTGTCACAGCCCTGCAAGAGAGACAAAGATCTCTCTATCCTTGTCCGGGGGCTTCTTTATTCTGCCGCAACTGTCGCTGATGTCAGGTATGTTTACTCTGTTGAGCCGGCGTCACCTTTAGTATCAGAATTTTTCAGTGGTGTTAGTTTTACGGATTATTGTGTAAGAGGTGATGAATATTATAAATTACAAGATATATACCGATAACTCTCTAAAAAAGTATGAGCGAAACAAATATTAAATTTTCAAATTGGGATATATTTTATGTGTTGCAGAAATGAAGACAGTGATTTTTGACGCTACCCATCATTATTGAAAAACTTGTAAGTACAAGGTGTATTATGTATCTAATAAAGTAAATAATGCTTTCTTGTATCACATATTACTTACCATTTTACTAATTTTTAGTTTTGGAACGAGTCCTGTGTATTTGTAATATATTTTAAAATAATTATATTGTTATATCCAACTTTATTTATATACATAATATAATAGTTACGTATATTAATTTTTGAAAAATTGTTTTAGGTCATTGTGTCGCCACTAAGATATGCTACGATTTTTCTTCCGTCAAAAATGCTGCTCCGGTCTAGTACAGGACATATTAGTGCATATATATCGTTAACATGTGAGAGAAAATTTAACGGGCGATCTTCAAGATAGTATGAGACAAAAATCAAGAAGAAAAATGATGATGTCCGTTTTCGATGGATGAAATTATCAATAGGATGTTAAAATCGGATTCAAATATTTTAGATAAGGAAATTCTGTCCGTAAAAAGTTAGTTCAAAAGTAATGGACATGATACTTTGTGATTTCTTTAATTATATTTTACAGACGATGCAATCTGTGCCAATTAAGATTCTCTGAGGCCTCCCAAGGATTTGAGAACCTGACATTGGGATACCAAGAATAAAATTCTCCGCCTGTGTGTATTGTGAAGAAAATTTTCATCGTCGTAGACCCGGCATAAGTGTAGGATATGAAAGTGCAAGGTATAAATCTCTTTATAACCAATACTTGAACTCAGTCTGCAATAGGTTAAATTTGTATAATTTCCATATAATTTGTTTTCAGCTGAAACAGTGAAATTGCCAATGAAGATGATAGTTTCGAATCTGCTGCTTGTACTGATGAATACAATTTATCGTTTCAAGAGATACCTTTGAAAAGGAAGGGCTTAGATTGGTGATTTTCTTAATGCTAAATATCATTGCAACAGCTTTAGCTAAAAAGAACAAGCAAATTAAAATGTAATCTTTTGTTGTAATGGTTCAATTGCAGGTCATAATAGATTAAGATAAGATAACAATAATTAAGAACTAGAGGGCTATTGTTGCTCGCTCGCTTCGCTCGCTCGCGAGTAGGGTTGTTGTTGCTCGCTCGCTTCGCGAGCTCGCGGGCAGGACTCAGGGGGTGTAAGCTGTAATGGAAATAGTTTGACCACTATTGTTCCGCCCTGAGTCATAGGCGGCGCTGGTGTTCTCCATCGCGTGATGGGGGCGCATGCGCAGAACGCGTACTTTGCTTTATATCCATGTTGATCCACGTTGACTGACGTAGCGTCCATACTGGAATTGTTCAAAGTGAGTCGAATTTGGTCGAAGTGAAAAAACGTGGTAAAAAGTAGCTATGGTTGCGAGAGTGTGCGTTGTTCCTAATTGCCCTGGCAATTTTCGCAAATTATATAAATTTCCTAAGGACAGGAAAATGTAAAAAATAATAAGTTTAATAAATATTTAATTTTATTTGAAACTGTACGAATTTCTACCCTTTTCACTTGTAAGATTAAGTGTACGCGTGTACATTACAGTATATATTAGGTTGGGGAAAAAGAAATCCATTATTTTTACGTTATCTCAAGCGGAGAAATGATGGATTTCTTTTTCCCCAACCTAATATATAGCTAATAGCTACGATATATAGAGTTGTGTGAGTCACGCAAGTATGTGTGTATAAGTGAGTTAGCGTTTATATCTATATATACTGTCGTTAGTTCTGCCCTGGGTCACAGGGAGCGCTAAAATACTGGACACATTTTTAACACGGCAGCTTATGCCCCCTGGCAGGACTGCTCTTGCGAGAATGTTAGTGGTATGCATGGCTAGTAGGGCCCACAGCTATTAATGTCTTTCATTTTGTGTGTGACTCTCCACGAGCCACACAAAGAACTTCCCGATTCGTTAGTTGCTGTATATTATTATTATTATTTATTAAGTGTACGTTTTGAGAAGATTATACGTTTTCAGGGAAATTCAATAGTTTTCTACTTATCAAAATGTTTGCTATATGGCGTCGCATTAAACCAATATCGTATGCTCGTTGCTCGCTTGGTTCCTTGTTATAGCATACTAATATTGCAAAATAAATTGTCTTAATTAGTTTTTCGCAAACGATACAACTCATCATTATCCGGGTTTGCAGTATTGATCTCGGTTTTCTTCGATACTATTAATTTAAATTTTCTCAAAATATATAAACCGCTCGATTTTGAAACTCTGCTCAGTGCTACATACAACATTTGTAAAGTTCGTATTTCTGATGTTTTAAAATCCATACATACTTTCTCGTATGTTTGTCCCTGACTTTTATGAATCACAATCGCTTCAGCAGGAACCTCTGGAAATTGACTACGTGTAATTTGATATTTTCCTTCACTCGAAATATTTACTTGATTCGATATTTTTTTATTATTGGTGTTAAATTTTGATTTATATTTGCATTTTTCATATAATCACGATAACGAGTTCTTACCCAGACAGCACAGCCTGCCCGAGCCCACCGCCGGCCCAAACCTCCCGAGGCCCGTGACCGGCAGGTTACTACCTAACACAATGCTTGGATCGGCTCGAGGCTGATTCCGTTGGATCCGTGCCTGCTTCTTATGCGCGCAATGGCCCGGAAATAGCCAGGCATGGGCTCGAGCCCACAGCCTGACGGCCGTGCCAGATTTCAGCTAGATTTCAGCCAGAGTCTAATGTGGCCAATCAGTGCTTCGATTGAGCCCAACTTTTCTCGCGCATGCGCGTCACAGTGCGGGTCGCGTGGAAATGAGGATTGCAAGGGTGCGGGATTCACGTTCTCATTTCTTAATAATACAAAAATTTGATATTTCAGTAGTCAATAACGCTAGATAAAAGATCAATCTAGGCCGTGATCGCCCTCGAAACTCCTATTTTTACATTTACGAGTCGTAATTTGCATCATACGGAAGCATACAACTGCGCATGTAGCTATTTTCATAACATATATAATGCAAATTACGCCTCGTATAGGAAAAAAAAAAGACTTTTGAGGGTGTTTGCTGCCTAGATTGATCTTTTATCTGGCGTTTTTGACTACTGAAAAACTCCTTGTTTGTATTATCACGAAATGAGAACGCAAATGCCGCACCCTTGCAATCTTGTAAATGGGCTGAAATCTAGCTGAAATCTGGCACGGCCGTCAGGCGAGCCCATGCCTGGCTATTTCCGGGCCATGGCGCGCATAAAAAGCAGGCTGAAATCGAGCCGGTGTGCTGTCTGGGTTCTTTTGCTATTGAATTTTCTTGTGGTGGTTTCGGTAACTTGTACTGTGTCACTGTGATCATTGGGTGCTGTTTTGAAAATGGAAAAACTTCCTGGAAAATCAGTGGGTAGTTTTATTTACGTATATAATAATTACACTTATAATGAAGACAAACGCACCAAAAATATTTTCCGCTGTAACACACGCCGCACTACGGAGTATCGTGGGCAGAGTTGGGCAAAATGTAATTTTAATTACAATTACAATTACTTACCGATTACTGTAATTTGGAATTGCAGAAATACAATTACAATTACCCAGACAGCACACCGGCTCGATTTCAGCCTGCTTTTTATGCGCGCCATGGCCCGGAAATAGCCAGGCATGGGCTCGCCTGACGGCCGTGCCAGATTTCAGCTAGATTTCAGCCCATTTACAAGATTGCAAGGGTGCGGCATTTGCGTTCTCATTTCGTGATAATACAAACAAGGGGTTTTTCAGTAGTCAAAAACGCCAGATAAAAGATCAATCTAGGCAGCAAACACCCTCAAAAGTCTTTTTTTTTTCCTATACGAGGCGTAATTTGCATTATATATGTTATGAAAATAGCTACATGCGCAGTTGTATGCTTCCGTATGATGCAAATTACGACTCGTAAATGTAAAAATAGGAGTTTCGAGGGCGATCACGGCCTAGATTGATCTTTTATCTAGCGTTATTGACTACTGAAATATCAAATTTTTGTATTATTAAGAAATGAGAACGTGAATCCCGCACCCTTGCAATCCTCATTTCCACGCGACCCGCACTGTGACGCGCATGCGCGAGAAAAGTTGGGCTCAATCGAAGCACTGATTGGCCACATTAGACTCTGGCTGAAATCTAGCTGAAATCTGGCACGGCCGTCAGGCTGTGGGCTCGAGCCCATGCCTGGCTATTTCCGGGCCATTGCGCGCATAAGAAGCAGGCACGGATCCAACGGAATCAGCCTCGAGCCGATCCAAGCATTGTGTTAGGTAGTAACCTGCCGGTCACGGGCCTCGGGAGGTTTGGGGCGGCGGTGGGCTCGGGCAGGCTGTGCTGTCTGGGAAGATGTAGTTATGATGAACAGTAGTATTCGAAACAAACGAAAGTTAACGGCAAGACAAATACCTGCAGAGACCGTGTGGGATTGCTGATATTATTTTTAAAATTTACGTTTTATATTCCAAACATAACTGAGCATATCCCAGATAGCCAAGCGATCCTCGCGCACAGATCGAGCCCGGCGTGTCGGGGTCAGGTAGACGGGCCGAACGTCGCTTGAATGGGCAAAAGGCACACGATGGCTATAATCTGAGGAGGGCACTTATGACCGTGAGGGCTCGTAACGTTCCCTCGGCACAAACCCGGCACAAGCTTCCCCTCGGCCCGTCGGTCCAGGTGCTCGGCCCTGGACGGGCCGAGGGGCAGCTTGTGCCGAGGGAACGTTACGAGCCCACACGGTCATAACTGCCCTGGCCAGAATCGAGCATTTTGGCTATCTGGGATGATAACCATAACGAATAAGATTTGTAGATTCTGTATGTATTTTTCATGTTCATATTTTTCACGTATACATATAATACAATATTTATTAATTTATTATATAACTTATTCTTAATTATTGTTATCTTATCTTAATCTATTATGACCTGCAATTAAACCATTACAATAAAAGATTACATTTTAATTTGCTTGTTCTTTTTAGCTAAAGCTGTTGCAATGATATTTAGCATTAAGAAAATCACCAATCTAAGCCCTTCCTTTTCAAAGGTATCTCTTGAAACGATAAAATGTATTCATCAGTACAAGCAGCAGATTCGAAACTATCATCTTCATTGGCAATTTCACTGTTTCAGCTGAAAACAAATTATATGGAAATTATACAAATTTAACCTATTGCAGACTGAGTTCAAGTATTGGTTATAAAGAGATTTATACCTTGCACTTTCATATCCTACACTTATGCCGGGTTTACGACGATGAAAATTTTCTTCACAATACACACAGGCGGAGAATTTTATTCTTGGTATCCCAATGTCAGGTTCTCAAATCCTTGGGAGGCCTCAGAGAATCTTAATTGGCACAGATTGCATCGTCTGTAAAATATAATTAAAGAAATCACAAAGTATCATGTCCATTACTTTTGAACTAACTTTTTACGGACAGAATTTCCTTATCTAAAATATTTGAATCCGATTTTAACATCCTATTGATAATTTCATCCATCGAAAACGGACATCATCATTTTTCTTCTTGATTTTTGTCTCATACTATCTTGAAGATCGCCCGTTAAATTTTCTCTCACATGTTAACGATATATATGCACTAATATGTCCTGTACTAGACCGGAGCAGCATTTTGACGGAAGAAAAATCGTAGCATATCTTAGTGGCGACACGATGACCTAAAACAATTTTTCAAAAATTAATATACGTAACTATTATATTATGTATATAAATAAAGTTGGATATAACAATATAATTATTTTAAAATATATTACAAATACACAGGACTCGTTCCAAAACTAAAAATTAGTAAAATGGTAAGTAATATGTGATACAAGAAAGCATTATTTACTTTATTAGATACATAATACACCTTGTACTTACAAGTTTTTCAATAATGATGGGTAGCGTCAAAAATCACTGTCTTCATTTCTGCAACACATAAAATATATCCCAATTTGAAAATTTAATATTTGTTTCGCTCATACTTTTTTAGAGAGTTATTGGTATATATCTTGTAGTTTATAATATTCATACATCTTACACAATAATCCGTAAAACTAACACCACTGAAAAATTCTGATACTAATATAGACCAGAGAGGATATGAGAGTGCTCACACCCGGGTCTGAGTTGCCACTAGGGCTGCAGGCGAGCTCAGAAATGTGAGCCGAGCTCGAGTCGAGTCGAGCCGAGACCAGTGATGCCAGATGCGGGGAGTCACGGTGAAATGATGTACCCCCTCTCTGATGACGGGGAATGAGTGGAGCAAATGGGAGACACGTTGCACGTGCGCGATGGGGACCGTGGAGTGTGCGCCTGCGCACGGTGCTGGAATGGAATAGTGGAAGGGGAAAGGAGGAGAGTACGGGAGCTCCGTTTGGAGCTCCATATGGCATCACTGGCCGAGACCCGCTTGGTGGAGTCGAGTCGAGTACTCGCACGAAGCGAGCGGCTCGCACGATGCGAGTAGCTCGCATCAATGCAAGCTACTCGCATCGAAGCGAGCACGGTGTATTATAGAGGTGTTCTGGCTACTCTCGGGAAAGTGAAAAAGATAGCGCTGGGTTCTCTCTGGTCGCTTGCCTCGAGGCAACGTGATACACTGATACAATGATACCTTAGAACACGGATCCATCTGGCGGCGACCAGAGAGAACCCAGCGCTATCTTTTTCAAAACTTCAGCCTTACAGAGGGCTTAGTCGGAACACCTCTATAATACACCGTGATTGCACTCCATTGCTGCTCCATTATGGAGCAGCAATGGAGTGCAATGGAGGCAACGTGATACACTGATACAATGATACCTTAGAACACGGATCCATCTGGCGGCGACCAGAGAGAACCCAGCGCTATCTTTTTCAAAACTTCAGCCTTACAGAGGGCTTAGTCGGAACACCTCTATAATACACCGTGGAAGCGAGGTACTCGCATCGACATCATCGGCTCGCATCGGTTGCGAGCCGCTCGCATCGATGCGAGTGCTCGACAGTGCTCGACTCGGCTCGATCAATCCAGTCGAGCTTAGCACAGCTCGCACCAAGCGTGCGACCACGTGCGACTCGTACGAAACGAACGGCTTGCATGACGTAATACGACATTGAAGTTCTCGCAGTATCACGTTTAAATTATTATGTAGGATATGTCTTATCGTGATTATTAATGTATATTTTTCAGATTTCACAGACTTTGCGAACAGGTTTAAAAGAATTGGAAATATCAGAAATTCGAAAAATGCATATTTCCTATTGAACTATGGGAGATATTTACCAGTTTTATAAAAATTCAGTAATGGGATATTGTTGAAACCATTTTTCTTAATTCTTTTTATAGTGGTGCATTGTGCTTAAAAAAATAAAAATCAATTTTTTCGATATTTCTTTACAGTTTGTATGTGTATTCTGTAATATTGAACATTTTTGACAAACGTAAAAATGGAATATAAATGTTGCTTTGACAATATGTATATGTATATTGGAAATATCTGCGTAACAATTATATGGTTAAGAATAAAGATAAAACGATGAGTTTAACGAAAAAGAAAATCATTCGGTGTGGGATTCTATCCAGGGCCGGAGATTCGATTCGCAGCGGGTTTTGTTTGTTTGTAAAATCTCTTTATTATATAACATATTTACATTGAGGTTTATAACAAAATAAAAACATTATAAACATTTTCAACAATTGAGTTTGCACGTAGTTCCTACAATTTATGCTAAACCTACTACTATTGTTAGTCAGTCGATACATACTATCTCTTAATTCTAGTGTATTTGTTTAATACTGCGGTACTTAGTACATGTTTTACTTTTGAGAGGAAAAATTATATTAGGAAAAAACCCTCCTTCATTTTCACTTTTACATCTGAATGTGTACCTGTCAGTAGTACTAATATTGCATGTTGTCTAATGTAGATTAGATCCTATTGCGCATAGCTTATAATTCAGATTTCCCTCAGTCCTAGTTATTGCAGTATCTATCACATATTCTTCAGTCAATTTGATAGTAAATAGATAACTTTTGGTAAGGTACTTTATGCTTAAAGCTAAAAGGCACATTGTGGTCCCTAATTTCTGTAAGATTTTTAGTTAAGTCACTGTTGGCTATTTGATACTTATAGAAACTTATATTAATGCTAAATCTTTAATATAGTGTTCAATGGGTGGAATCTCTGTGTGTTTGTGTAATTCTGTGATTCTGCTGTTTCTGTGGGCTATTAGTCTTAGCATTTTGTTTTGAAATATTTGTAGTTTATTAATGTTTGTTATAGCGGCACTATACCAGACTGGTAGTGTTGCATACGTTATAATTGACCTGATTATCATTTTATAAATTAGTTTTTTGTTATGTACAGATAAGTGGGAGTTGTATACCATTAGTGGATATAGTTTCCTAAGTATTTACTGAGTGTGCTTTTCTTATACTTTATTTGATGTGACATGCATACCCAGATAGCCAAAATGCTCGATTCTGGCCAGGGCAGTTATGACCGTGTGGGCTCGTAACGTTCCCTCGGCACAAGCTGCCCCTCGGCCCGTCCAGGGCCGAGCACCTGGACCGACGGGCCGAGGGGAAGCTTGTGCCGGGTTTGTGCCGAGGGAACGTTACGAGCCCTCACGGTCATAAGTGCCCTCCTCAGATTATAGCCATCGTGTGCCTTTTGCCCATTCAAGCGACGTTCGGCCCGTCTACCTGACCCCGACACGCCGGGCTCGATCTGTGCGCGAGGATCGCTTGGCTATCTGGGTATGTTAGTTGTGTATCAAGGTGGACTCCTAGGTATTTAACTGTGTTTGTTGGGCTTGTTTTGTGTGCATTTATTGTTATCGGTTGGAAGATTCTGTTTTTACGTTCCTTTTTCTTTGAAAATACTACTTGTACTTCTGTTTTGGTTGCGTTGAGTTATATTTTCCATTTACTATAGAATGGCTCTAGTATTGTCATATGAGTTTGTACTTACCTCGCACCTATTATGGCATTGTAAGACTGTGCGTAAATGGCTGTGTCATCTGCAAATAAAGCTAATTTTGTTTTAGTGAATTTGGGTATGTCGTTCAGGTATACGTTAAATAGTTTTGGCCCTGGAACGGAGCCTTGAGGAACTCCTGCTCTAATCAGTCCTCTGTTAGATTTTGTATTATTTATACTTGTACTCTTAGATGTCTGTCCTATAGGATGACGCTATGAATTTAATGAGCGTGGGTTAGTACTTCTGTAATATTAATTTGTATAATAGTCCTTCTAACCAAACTCTGTCAAATGCTTTCTTTATATCCAGTAAGAGCATGACTGTTACCATTTCTTTATTGAAACCGATTGAGATGTCGTTTGCAATTCTTGTTACCTGATTTGCAGCAGGAGACCTTGCCGTCTACACTAATCGTATCTGCTGGAAGTCTTGTTCATATATTGACATATAGGCAAATAAAATATTTTTTAAATTATTTTTTTGAGAGTATTGCATTTTTTTGAGTTTGTACTTTATTTTTCTGAATACAAGAATGTTCACTATTACATAATACACATTAATTATCAACATTATATACAATTTTGCGATAACACCTATTTATGACTGTACAGTACTGTACACTAAACCGAAGGTAGATTTACCACTTAAAGTTAATACCACCGATGTTTGTATACTCGTGAGTTGAGTACGTTTATGCATACAAAAACTAATAAAATAATGCTCATTGCTGATCATATCTACTTAACATATCTACATAAATCTAGAAAATAGTTTTTATTGTATAAATATCTTCAATAAAAGGGTTACACAAATTATGAATTTTCATTATTCAACATATGTCCATTTTACTATCAAAATATATAATAAAACATCCCAAATATTTAGCATTTTCAATATACTAAAATGATTGATAATATCGATGTGCAAACCTTCCCGCTATAACTCGCACCATGTCATATTACGCTTGAATTTATTGCGAGTCGACTCCATCATGCAAGCCGTTCGTTTCGTACGAATCGCACGCTCGGTGCGAGCCCAGCTAAGCTCGACTGGATTGATCGAGCCGAGTCGAGCACTCGCATCGATGCGAGCGGCTCGCAACCGATGCGAGCCGATGACGTCGATGCGAGTAGCTCGCTTCAATACGAGTTGCTTGCATCGATGCGAGCTACTCGCATCGTGCGAGCCGCTCGCTTCGTGCGAGTACTCGACTCGACTCGACCAAGCGGATCGAGCTTAGCTCGGCTCGCATTTTGCGAGTACTAGCGCAGCCCTACCCCCCACCCTTTCCTTAAATAACCCTCAGTCCGATAGAAGTAACGTAAATAATAGTGGACTTAAGGGTGTGGGTCGGATTTTGACCTTGGTCGAGTGCGTGTGTGGTAGTACCTTAACACACCGATAGATACTGTATACGTACACGAGATTGCAAGGGTTCCGTAGATTTCGTTTGCTGTCTCTCTAACGCACATTTGGGGCCCCTACGTAGTCACAATCGCTAGATAAAAGACCCACAATTACGGGATGCTTCCATATATGGCCTACTTTTGCGTTTTCGAGGCGTAATTTGCATTATTCGGCAGCATGTAGCGCAGTTTCACAAATATTGGACGAAGCGACAGTGCTGCCATTGTCGAGACACATACATTTTCTTAAATATCGAGAGATTTAGGATTCTTATAGACCAAAATGTAGGCATCCCGGAATTCAGGGTCACATACAATGTCAATGAAACCTTTATTATGTTAAACTATACGTGTTTAAACACAGCAAACGAAATCTACGAAGTAGATCCCTATACGGGAGATTTTGGTGCAAGTATTAGTTCCATGGCATTTTTAGCTAGGAGCGCTAGCGTTTTTAGTCACTATTTTACCGATGTTTTACCAATACAGTGACTGAATCGGTAAAACAGTGACTAAAAACGCTAGCGCTCCTAGCTAAAAATGCCATGAAACTAATACTTGGACCAAAATCTCCCGTATAGGGATCTACTTCGTAGATTTCGTTTGCTGTGTTTAAACACGTATAGTTTAACATAATAAAGGTTTCATTGACATTGTATGTGACCCTGAATTCCGGGATGCCTACATTTTGGTCTGTAAGAACCCTAAATCTCTCGATATTTAAGAAAATGTATGTGTCTCGACAATGGCAGCACTGTCGCTTCGTCCAATATTTGTGAAACTGCGCTACATGCTGCCGAATAATGCAAATTACGCCTCGAAAACGCAAAAGTAGGCCATATATGGAAGCATCCCGTAATTGTGGGTCTTTTATCTAGCGATTGTGACTACGTAGGGGCCCAAATGTGCGTTAGAGAGACAGCAAACGAAATCTACGGAACCCTTACAATCTCGTGTACGTATACAGTATCTATCGGTGTGTTAAGGTACTACCACACTCGCACTCGACCAAGGTCAAAATCCGACCCACACCCTTAACGGGCATCCCTGCCTGACCCCCCTAGCCGTCCAGAAATTTTCACCTTCCTCCTCCCCTACTTTAGCCTTACTTTTTGTTTCCCTTAACATCTCCTCACATCTATTCACCAACCCTTCCCTCACCCCCCTTTTCCTCATTGCTCTTAACAACACCTCTCTGTCCACCGAGTCAAACGCTGCTTTTAGGTCCACGAATAAAATAGTCATCCTCCTCCCTTTTCTCTTCACCTGTCTGTTTATTAAATAATTAATTACATAAATATTATCCATACATCCTAGCCCCTTCCTAAAACCTGTTTGGCTTGCCGGCAGCAATCCCTTCCCCTCGACCTCTTGTCTTAGCCTTTCCGCTAACACCGCTGCGTAGATTTTGTATGCAGTTTGTGTCAAGGTTATCCCCCTATAGTTCCCCACCTCACTACTGTTCCCTCTTTTTGCTACCGGTATCACTACCCCCTCTGACCAATCCTCCGGCCATCCCTCCCCCCTCCAGACTTTGTTACAAACCCCCATTAACCACTCCTCTACCTCGACTCCCCCATATTTCCAAACTTCATTTGAGATTCCGTCCCCTCCCGCCGCTTTCTCATCCTTCAGTCCCTTTATTACCCTTCTGATTTCCTCTATCTCTATTCCCCTTTCTGCATCTATTCTTCTTCCCGTCATTTCTCCCCTTCTTACTCTCCATCCCACCCCTCCCAGAACCTTCCTAAAATGCTCCTCCCATTCATCCATCCCTATGCTTTCGTCAACTCTTGTTCCCCTTCTTCTTTCCCTATTTACTATCTTCCAAACCTGGCTTTCCGATTTTATTTCCTCCACCTCTTTTTCCCATAATTCCCTCTCCTTATTCTTTTTTTCCTCGCATAACCTCTGGTACGCCCTTTTCATCTTCTTAAACTCTGTTCCCTCCCCACCCTTCCTTTTCCATTTTCTTAGTTCCACCCTCACTTTCTTTTTCTCAACTTTACATTCTTCGTCCCACCAGCCTTTCCTCTTTGCTTTATCCTGTTTCCCCACCTTCCCTAGTACTTCCTTTATTTTTTCTTTCAATTCCTTCCAGTCATTCTGACTTCCCCCCTCTAAATTTGCTCTCTTCCCAAACTTTTCCCTAAATTCCTCTATTCCCTCTTCCGACCAGCATCCCCTATCCTTCTTTTTCCCTTTCCCCTCCCTCCCTCTTTTTTCCCCCGCTTCCCCTTTTAACCACACAGTTATGGGTAGATGATCAGAGTCTATTTTGTCCCCTATTATCATCTTTTCCACTCCTTCCCTCGTTTCTTCGTTCCCCAATATGTAATCTATTACCGAGTTCCCTCTTGCCCCTACATACGTCCACTCCCCTTCTTCGTCCCCCTTCGTATTCCCATTCATAATTCCCCATCCTTTCTCTCCCAGGTATTTACATAACTTCTTCCCCTCCCCGTTTGCCTTCGTATCCTTTGAATTTCTGTAACCCCTTCCCCCCTCCTCCTCCCCCTCTTCTATCTCTCCCCCTTCCCTTCCCGTTCTCGCGTTGAAGTCCCCCCCTATGATCACCCTTACCCCTTCTTCTCTCCTCTCTGTCCACTCTTCTAAGTCTCCTAATTTGGCATCTAAGTCTCCGTTTACATATACCCCTATCACCCACCACCACCCCCCTCTATCTTTACTTTCTTCATCATCATTCCCTCCTTCATTCTTATCTCCCCTTTTTCCCTCTCTAGCTCCTTCCTCACACCCATTAGCATACCCCCCTTTGCCCTTCCCTTTCGTTCCTCCCGTTTCGCCCACTGCACCTCCCACTTGTACCCCTTTGGAAGCCTATATCTTATTCTATTCCAACCCTTTTCCTCTAGCCACGTTTCCGTCAATATAATCACCTCCCAATCCTCTATCCCTCTCCAAAAATCCTCCCCCTTATTAGTCAGCCCTGCCACGTTCCAGAACCCTATCCTACACCCTACGTCATTCCTCTTTTCCCAAAGTTCCCCCCCTGATTCCTCCCTTATTCGTTTCCCTGGTCCACCATCCATTCTTCCTCTATTTCATCCCATTTTCTCATTTTACCATTCACCCACATTTTCATATATCCTATTTGCACATTCTTTCCATTCATTCTTTCTTTTTCCGCCTCTCTCTCAATTTTCCACCTTGCCCTCGTCTCCTCTTCTGTAAGATCCTCATCTATTCTTTCTACTTGTCCCCTAAGCTTTTTCTTCCCCTCCATTACCCTTCTTTTATTTTCCCTATCTGCCAATTTCACTAGTACCATTCCCCTTCCGTCTTTACCTACCTTCCCTATCTTCCTAATCTCATTAATTCCCTCTTCTTTCAACTCCATCTTTTCCCATATACTCCTAACCTCCACTTTTAAATCATTACCCTCTACCTTTATCTTCCTTATTATTATGTTGTTCTTCTTTTCTTCTCTTTCCCTCTTGTCCTGTCTTATTTCCAAAATCCTAAGTCTCCTCCTGTTCTCATCTAAATCCAATTCTCTCCTTAAATCATTTCCCTTCCCCCTTTTTCCTATCCAGTCCTCCACTTTCCCCAGTTTTCCCTCTACTTTATCTATCCTCTTGTCTGTATTTTCCCTCCCACCCACATCCCTCGTGTCCCTCCCCATTTCCTCTATTCTCCCCTCTATCTTTACTACCCTTCCCTCTATGCTTTCTATCCATTCCTTCATTTTTTCCCTATTTAACTCTTCCACCCTCCTCTCTTCCCTCCATCTCTCCCTTTCCTTCCTCCATTCCTCTAATAACTTTTTCACTTCTTCCCTTTCCCCCCTCATCTCTTCCCTCATCCTGCTCACCTCCCCCATTAACCCTCTAAACATTTCTTCCAATTTTTTAAAGTCCCCTCCCCCTTCACTTTTATCTTTTTGTGGTGACCTTTTTGTCGTGTCACTTTTTTTAAAAATAACATTTTCGACTTCCCCCATTCCCTCTACTTCCCCTATACCCCTTTTCCTACCCACGCTGTCCATACTTTCCGTACTGAACCAACGTTCTATATTACCTTCTTTCATAATCGCCCCCAATCTTCCCTTCCCTTCCTTCCCCTCCTCCTTACCCATCCCCTTGTCTACCTCTACTTTCTCACTCATTTTTCGATAAATTTCTACTATCTTCCTAACAGAGATAAGACCCTCTTTAAAATTTCCCGCTTCTTGCTCTATCTATCCCCTAGTCTAACTTTCTCCCACTAGTTAGCGCCACCTTCCTCCTTCCTATACCCACTCCCGCCTATCTACCGCCACGCGAACCTAACCTCGTCTTACTTTGTCCTTCCCTGCTACTCTTTATCTCACTCCCTCACCCTTGCCCTTTCTCTCACGCCTATCCCTACACCCCACTATCCCCTCTTTGTCACTTTCTTCACTCACACTTCTTTCACCCAGTGATGGGATATTCGTGGGCCGTGGGCCGCTCCCCTGACGCGCTGGTTTCCCCTTCCCTGACGTACCGTCGTATCCGTGTCGACCGCGCATGCCTGTGTTGGTGCCTGCTCGATTGCACGCGCGCTACACACACCAGCGTACCTCTACTCTGTCCGTGAAAACTACCTGCTCGGCTGATCGACGCTGAAGCGACCCTTCGGTTTTCACGTTTCCGAAGTTTCGAAAGCATGAGGCGAAAAGTCGGAATCTGGAGACGGCGCGTATTTGAATCCCGGCACAGCGCGGCGCGACGCGGCGCACATTTTGCTATAACTTTTGATCTAAAAGAGATACCGGAGAGAAATTTGGACTAAATTTTTGTTGAAAAATTGGGTTTAATGATGTAAAGAGAATAATATTTTCTATTTTTTAAATAATGTTTTCGTTGATTCTTAAGGTATATCCGGATAAGATGGTCAAAAGTATCCATCCAAATTGATTTTTAGTCACGTCATGTTCAACAGAAAATTATGAAAAAAATCATGAATATTCTACCTAATAGCATACGCGACTGAGATTTTTTTCAAAATTTTTGGTTGCAAAATCGATTTGTAAACAAATCGGAAAACATAAAATTGCCGATTTTATATCAGTCTTCAGTTGACCACATTTATATTATTACGTTAGTTGTGTCTCATCCTGATTATTAATGTGTATTTTTTCAGATTTTTCGGATTATGGAAACATGTTTTAAAAAATTGAAAACCTCCAAACATTCGGAGAAAATGCATATTTTGTATTGAAGTTTTAGAGACACCAGTTTTATAAAAATTCAGTACTTAGATATTATTGAAGTAACTGTTCTTAATTTTTTTATAATTATTAAGAGATTGCATAATCGTTCAAAGAACAGCCATACGGCCGGGATCTTCTGGCCCCGAATCGAATCCCGCACCTAATAATTTTTTTTTCATTAAATACTTATTGCGTTGAGTTTTAATGAAAAGTTTAACCAAAAATCCATTTTTTAATTGTCTACATTTATTTTCAACTTAAAGGATTGATGCAGTTCGCGCTGTCGACTTTCGCTGTCCACTTTCTGTAATTGAAAAAAAAGAAACAATTTAAGTTATGATTGCGAAGTGCAGAATAGTTTCGCGGTATGTATTCGAAAATTCCGCTACAGGTGGTCCCCTGTGTTCCTATATTCGAAGAAGAAACAAACATAATTAGAATCATAATTCTAATTGCAATATTATAGAACACAATATTAACACAACGTATACTTATCTCATCTATTCATCGATGAGATTAATTCTTGAGCAAAATAAATGCCTTATATTATATAAAAAACCAATGGTCGAATTTATTATTCGACAATATGTGGATAGACAAGAAAACGCGGAACAAGTTCTTCGTTTCACGAACTTGCGTCGGCTGTGCAGCATTGTCAGATGTTTGCCGCATTCAAATGCCGAGGCCGAAAGGATATTCTCATTGACTCCCGGTATCAAGACGAAAAAAAGGAATAAAATAACCCATTCTAGTCTAATTCTAGTATAGTCACACCATGTCTATCGACGATAGACATTTATCTCTAATGACATCAAGCAATTTGTATGCAAGTTCGTCGCGTACGCAAAATTTGTAGTATTGTAGATCATTTAATCTTTATTTCTTATTTTGGCGGGTACGCTATTTCGTTAAACAACCACAAATGTATAGCTATCCTTTATAACTTTTCTCTCTTTTTGAGATATTAATAAACAAAGTTTTTTCATAAACATTAGTATAAATATGCTATTGTAGAGAAATTGTACAACGAATAATATCCTGGTGTAGTAGCAACATGCTAGACTTACAACCCGCTGGGCTATGGTTCGATTCCTGTCCGACGAAAATATTTTGTTACTTATTTATTTATATTATCTATTCGCTGTGTAACATTGACTTGTTCATAAGAGATTACCATTTTTAATAAATTATAAATAAATTAACCGAAATTAATAAAATACAAACAGTTATGTGCACTAATTTGTCAATCTATGCTGGAACATGCACGGTATGTAGCCGGATTTACAGCAGAGATAAATGTTTAAAAACGTCAATCATATCTGTTTTCCCATAAATGTACAAGGAAACAGGTGCCAATGCAATAATACTGTACTTATTCGATGTGCAAGCTGTTTCTGTGTATTATGTTTCGTATGCTTTTACGACATGTACCACTGTTATAATTAAAAATATGTAATTGTAAGTACAATATTATTAAATTTATCGTATACCCTATTTTCTCTTCCTATATTTATTTTATTTCTTCTGTATCCAGACATGAGAGGGTAATTAACTATTTTATTCATTTCGGTTAATTTATTTATAATTTATTAAAGCTTTTGTTCTTTGATTTGTAATGAATTTGTAATCTCTTATGAACAAGTCAATGTTAGACAGCGAATAGATAATATAAATAAATAAGTAAAAAAATGTTTTTTCCCGAACGGGAATTGAACCCTAGACTACCGAGTTATAAGTCTAGCATGTTGCCACTACACCAGGAAATTATTCGTTGTATACTTCCTCTACAATAGCATATTTATAGTAATGGTTATGAAAAAACTTTATTTATAAATATCTCAACAAATATTGAGTGTTTGCTCCTATAATGGTATATATTCGTAAAAGGGAGATCTAGATCTATAAGTATACACAATCTCAACTGAATCGGTGACCCGGAGGCCTTGCACTCTCCTTGTAAGTACTGAATTTTTATAAAACTGGTCTCTAAAACTTCAACACAAAAAATGCATTTTCTCAAAATGTTTGGAGGTTTTCAATTTTTTAAAACATGTTTCCATAATCCGAAAAATCTGAAAAAAATACACATTAATAATCAGGATGAGACACAACTAACGTAATAATATAAATGTGGTCAACTGAAGACTGATATAAAATCGGCAATTTTATGTTTTCCGATTTGTTTACAAATCGATTTTGCAACCAAAAATTTTGAAAAAAATCTCAGTCGCGTATGCTATTAGGTAGAATATTCATGATTTTTTTCATAATTTTCTGTTGAACATGACGTGACTAAAAATCAATTTGGATGGATACTTTTGACCATCTTATCCGGATATACCTTAAGAATCAACGAAAACATTATTTAAAAAATAGAAAATATTATTCTCTTTACATCATTAAACCCAATTTTTCAACAAAAATTTAGTCCAAATTTCTCTCCGGTATCTCTTTTAGATCAAAAGTTATAGCAAAATGTGCGCCGCGTCGCGCCGCGCTGTGCCGGGATTCAAATACGCGCCGTCTCCAGATTCCGACTTTTCGCCTCATGCTTTCGAAACTTCGGAAACGTGAAAACCGAAGGGTCGCTTCAGCGTCGATCAGCCGAGCAGGTAGTTTTCACGGACAGAGTAGAGGTACGCTGGTGTGTGTAGCGCGCGTGCAATCGAGCAGGCACCAACACAGGCATGCGCGGTCGACACGGATACGACGGTACGTCAGGGAAGGGGAAACCAGCGCGTCAGGGGAGCGGCCCACGGCCCACGAATATCCCATCACTGCTTTCACCTGCACTCTTACACGCGAAAATCACGCTCAGCTATCAACTTACCGCAGCCTCTCATACAACCGGAAACGGAAGTCCTATTAGATTTTAATATATGTAAATTATTAATTATGGAGGATAACGGTACAATTGTAAATAATGTATATCTTGATCATTTACAGAGGGATGGTCTTTCCACTACTACAGAAGATGTAACAATTGTATTTACTCACATGTGTGCAATAATCGAAGCCATAATAAATGTTCCTAATTTGGAATCAGATTTTCTGAAATCTGAAAATCATAAACACATTTTATGTAAATTAACATATTGGTCAGACATACATCATTTAGCATTTTTAGATAGATGCATTTGTGGTCAAGATTATCACAGTATTTTGTGTAAATTATTATGAATTTTTTCTAATATTTTACTGCATAAATGATTATGTTATAACTATAAACAATAGTCAATTAGAAATTAATGCACATATCATTTCCAAAAATTTACAACAATTATAAAATTATCCTTTATAAGACAATATTATAATATATTACCTGCACAACTTCTCTCTTCAGTAACTGATTACCCAACCTCTTTGACGTATACATGCAGTCACATAACCTCTTTGACTTCGTCGCAATAATTTCGTCTATTTCAGGCTTCTATTGACTTATATATCCCTTTATTCATTTTTGAATGTTGCATTTTAGTTCAAAGATGATTTCCCATTGCTTCATGCTTCTATTTTCGTAAAACCATTGGAAATATTTCACATATTATGTATCACAACACCAAACTTTTCCGAGAGTCCACAAAATATATACCGCATTTATAAATACTAGTATGCTTTAATATCACTTCTACTTACCATAGTTATAATATTTACATATTGCTTAAACATAATTAACAATGAACTATGTATTTTAACATAATTTTCTATGAAAAAAGCGTTAATTACACTGTCCAACACCAAATTTGTTCCCCAATTACTGTTGGGTCCTTCTTATAGAGTTTTTTTGCGCTGATTCCAAATCTGTTCTTAATTTTTTCCCTATACGCACAGTTTTCTAGAAACATGACTTTGAAAAAAAAACATATTTTTCAATTTTTAACAAATATTGTGGTGTTATTATAAAAGATATTAAATTGTTCTTTATAGCAAAAGATTCTGTAGACTTTCCCGAATACAGCGATATCCAATATTAATACATTATGATTGTTTAAACATGTTTAAACAATGATTAAAGACGGAGAGACACCACTTTTGCACCAATTTTTGAGGATATTTTTCAATTTATCTCAAAAAATAAGGGTCCAGCGGAAAATCGAACTATACCATGCAATAGAGCAGACTTTTATCTTGAGAAACCCCGCTTTGAAGTTTGAAACGTCGACGTTTTTTTCGAACCAGAAAGCAAAATATCTTCGCCCGACATGAGTTGCCGCCAGTGGCGCTCACCACTACAACGGTCGTTCGCCCCTCCGTATCCCGTCGCTGCGCCATATCTCGTCCAGAGCGCCACTGGCGGCAACTCATGTCGGACGAAGATATTTTGCTTTCTGGTTCGAAAAAAACGTCGACGATCTATACTTGACAGGGTGGCTGCTTATGATAAAAGTATGCTCTATCGAGTGGTATAGTTCGATTTTCCGCTAGACCCTTATTTTTTGAGATAAATTGAAAAATATCCTCAAAAATTGGTGCAAAAGTGGTGTCTCTCCGTCTTTAACGATTTGTTAAACATGTTTAAACATTCATAATGTATTAATATTGAATATCGCTTTTGCTGCAAAGAACAATTCAATATCTTTTATAATAACATCATAATATTTGTTTAAAGTTGAAAAATATGTTTTTTTTTCAAAGCCATGTTCCTCAAAAACTGTGCGTATAGGAAAAAAATTAAAAACAGATTCGAAATCAGCGCAAAATACTCTATAAGAAGGACCCATTAGTAATTAGGGAACATAAAAAAAATTGAAATTTGTTGGACAGTGTTATAATCTCAACACAAGACTCAGCGGTGTTGCCAAGTTGTTCACAGCGGTGTTGCCAAGTTGTTCAGCACGGCTAGTACTAGAGTAGGCTGTGGTATTGCGGCCATCCATCTTACGAAAAATCTTGGACGATATCGGAACCTTAGACCAGATATACCTAATATGGTCTAAGATCGGAACACTGATTCCAACAGCTCGATTTCGTATTCCGAGTCCGTCTATTTTTCTTTGATCTATGGCCATCTGTTACTCGCCTATTATGTGCTCTGTATTTCAGTCTTTATAACAAGAGGGCGGCCTAACCACGTGCAACCGCAATTGCTACTTTTGAATAAGGCTGGCATGCAAGGGACAGATGAGTTATTCACGATTCAGGGGACACAGCGCTCTTACGTTGAACGGTAATCAGCGATCAAACATTTTTTGATAAAGAAAGGCTCTTTTCTGGCGAGACAAGAATGGCCTTTCTGGGGAAAAAGAAAAAGGAATTGTAGCTTCTGTATTTTATTGGATAAGTATTTCTATTTACAATGCTGAAGAGATTAAACGCTTTGTTTACCATTTTGGTTCGACGTTCGTGAGGACTTCATGCGAAACACTGTGTTACTAATAAACTATGCAGTTAAACGTGTGATTATTTAGCATATATACATATGTAGTATTGTCAGAGCTCTCTGGTATTGTCTATGAATTTTGTACAAATCTTATTTACTTTTACTGCAAACCTGATCTAGATACCTGATCTCCATATCAAAGATCGATGGCCTTCATGAAAAACGCTGTTACAGCGATCGATAAATCGTCAGTATACACCTGGAATATTTTCAGTTTTGAATAACTGCGGTGGTTGACGGGTTCTGACATTGATCTTGTATGCAGTGCAGTGTCAGCTTTCATTACGTCGGCATACTTATTTCAATCGAGTCATTTTCCAGTCGCTTTGATTTACTCGCATCCTATAATCTTTGCATTTATTATTATTACTACTTGCACATACTCCGATGGAAGGGAACTTACCGTGCTTCTACAACACGCTGGGGTGGACTTTAGCTATACCTAACGAAATTTTTTTTGCTCCTAAAATTGTGTCATTGAGTAAGAAAATAATTCTTGCAAACGATGCAGTTAATCGGAAAAGAGGAAGACGTGACACACTCACGTTAAAGTTGCGATAAATACGAAAATTTATATGAATGGGAATCTATGACTTTTGATTATGATTAATATGGTTATGACTAAATGTTCTTCTTTTGCAGAAATATTTATGGTAATAGTACCACAATGTAATTCTTTCAATATTACATAAATACATATATATATATATATATATATATATATATATATATATATATATATATATATGTTACATTTTACGTATTTTATTGAAAGTGCCAATACTTTTTAGTTGTATTCCGAATTATTTTCAAATTTAATTGCCAACAACACCCTACTATTTTAACCATTTTATTTGAAATTTACTTCAAAGGACAGTTCCTTGACTGCTCACTTATTTTAAACAATTTTGTTTAATAATTACATTAGATATAGTTCTCAAACTGTGTTTTGATTTATATTTCTGGTACTTATATTTGTTTTTAACTAAAAATTAAGAGGATTAAATAAAGATAGGAAGAACCAAATACATATAAAAATCTGTTTTATTTACATTTTTCTTTCTTCGATGTCGAGTCACACTCGACAGAGGAGTGCAGAGGGTTAATTTAAAAAGTAGATAAATTAACGATCGACATAAATATGTTATATTTAATCGGAGCGCAATATTTTTAACCGGATGCGGTTCATAGTTGAAAAATAAGCCATTCTGATTATGTGACTGCACGATTATGTGCCATGCGACTCGGAAAAAGACGAACGAAAAATAAAAAATGAAAAAAATGGTTGGAGATCTTGCAGAATGATTCGAATTGTTGCAACGTGTATTTTATTTGATCAGTGCACAGAGTTTTTTTTTATCGAAGGTACTAAATTGTCACTATAGAGGAATATCTATTTCTGGTAATTTCATTGGATTTTCTACTGACAAAAAACACATATTGATAATAATCCCAGTCAGCAAAATGTGCCTCGAGCAAATGATGACAAAATGTTTGTAGTCGTACTTTGCGAGCAAAAGGCGGTCCTTTTGTTGCCAAATCATACTTATTTTCTCTGAATCTGCCTACCAAAAACTGTCGACAAATTCTGAGCCTGACGCGGAAACAAATGGGTCGAAAGTAGGCAAGTTTTGGTGCCAAATTAATACCAAATTGCTTACTGGGATGTACAGAGTGGTCTATTAATCGGTCACTGCAATATTTGAGCTGTTTAACGAAAGAACTATGAAAAATAATGTTTCATTTGATCTATTTGGTATTATAATAGTGTAGAATTTATTTTCGAATCTATGGCTAAGAAACACATATGCTTTTGCGACTGCCCAGTCAGCCAGGCCTTCTGATTGATTGTTTTACGTCGCTTCTTCAACAGCTATGGTTATTAAGCGACGGGAACTACAGTTTAAGGTGGGTTCCGAACCACCTCGGGCACTACAGCTTTAAATGGCACATGGAATATTTCCAGAGGTGCCGGCGCGGCGTACTGTAGTCCCAAATCCCGAAAATACGGCCAAAACCTCAAAAATGAACTTCCTCCTAGGAGTTTGTAATTCTAGGGTTGGGTAAAGTGATGTTATGACCACTGAATGCCACCAAGGAAAACGATAAAAAGTTTATGGTACGGTTCTGCAATGGGTTCAAAGTTAGCCTTCGTTTGATGAGCATTTGTTGCGCGCATTAGTAGGAAATTGAACGCCCCCTTCTAAAGTGCATAACTTTCAAAAGAGTGCATCAATTTCAATTCTGCAAAATGGACGCTGTTCCTGGGAGTAGGTAGAATGTTTATCTGTTTTTGTATCTCAAAAATTGTTAATCATTACGTCACACGATGACAATATTCTTTGGAGAACGTAGAAGGTAAAACTTAATGCGCGTATTGTAGAAACGTAGACATAAGTTAAAGGTCCCACGTTGTTCCACCAAAATTCCTTCTCTGACGTGTTGCTAATACATTTATTTTTCAAAATTTATAAAAACCAACCTCCAATAGTCTCCTACTTGCTCATATGAGGGTAAACTTTGTTTCATTTCTATGGATTTTAAAATGCGATTTTACAACTTTTAGTAATGAAAAACGATTCGGATGATTAAATCTTATATACATAATTTACAATTATACTAATTCTTGATATACAAAGTGCAATTTTGTTTGTCATTTATGCATTTTTACCTATCAATCTCTCAGAACACATTTAATGCGAATTGTTGTCTAAAATTTTGTTTTTCAAATTTTCGAGTTCATATTCGTAATCAGTGACCGCAAAGACCCCAAAAAGACCATTTACCAAGCAGACCTAACCATTTTTTAATGTATATGTCCGCCATATTGGTTCCGCCATTTTGTTTTTTGGAATTTAAACTTCATATTCGTAATCAGCGACCCCGAAAACCCCCGAGTACGAATTTTTGGGTGTATTCAAGTACGTTTAGAGGTTTTGGCCGGTTTTTCGCGATTTGGGGCCACTGTGCGGCGGCAGGATTCGAGTCCGCAGTCGCGCGCACTACCCACTGACAATGAGTCACTGCACGCTCATAGCCTCGAATAGAAATCGAGCACAGCCTGGCGAGCAGATAGCGGGCATTATGCTGTCAGAACAACGCTCGAAGCTGTTCGGGTAGAACGAAGGCAGCTCGGTCCTGGATTCTATCTTCGTTTAAGTGGGCAGAATTCAGGACCGAGCTGCCTTCGTTCTGTCCGAGCAGCTTGTGCCGGGCAGATGCCGGCTCTTTTTGCCATCAGAAAGCGATACATACTTCTGCTGACGCAGATGCCCGTCCAAAATCGAACATTTTGCTTACTGGGTGCATATTGTCCCAAAGTAATCAAAGTTCTCAAACTTTTTATTAGTTTTGTCGTTTTAATTTTGAGTGTATAGCCTTATCCAAAAACTGCCTATTTATAGGAAACAGATATATTTGTTTTAATAACATTAATATTACGTCTATGCAACGAAGTGGTAGATTAAAAAACATGATATACAGTTATTATGGAAAGCTCTTGCAATGGAAACGAATTCATAGTTCTTTTTTCTCGAGGTGTCACATTGCAGTGACTTTTTTTATCAACATCTTCTATAGAACATATTTATGCATTCACAGTGAATTAATTTGTTCTAGCTAAATTTAAGCAATCTTTCAACATAATCAAATTCGTCGTTATCCATGGACATAGTTGTGCTAATTCTAATCAGTTTAGTCCATTACTTCTCTCAATAGTGTGAAATATGAAAATGTAGTAGTCCATACCTACAAAAAGCAAAGTATACAAGAATTACCAAAAGCAAGGTTTGACATACATATATGTATACATATGTATATACTGAAGGTCATTTGACTGTCATGGAATAGCGAGTGATTAAATTATTACAGTCACTGTCAAAAAAACACATTTTTGTTTTCGATGTGATAATGTTGCCTACAGTGTTGCTAAATGTATTAATATTGTTACATACTCCGATTACTCCGGTTACATGTACCGATTACTGCAGTATCATGCTTCGAGCGTACTTTATTTTAATATTACTTCTAATTTATCATGAAATAATCATACGTGTAAGAATTTTATGGAAGAATGATGTGTTCTGAATACAAAAAAATTGGTAGCCCTTCAAACCTAATGCAACATAACAAGATATTAAAAAATAAAATCGATAACATTTTGTGCGTATTACATACTGTGGATGAAAAGGAGCAATGAACCAATTACTGCGAATTAGAATTCAAAATATACGAACGTATCGAAACAAACTACACATCTAGGTATGAATTTAAATAAATCCTGAGTAGTGTAACAAATAATTTTTTGTCTTTATTACATTTTAAATGAATAAACCTTTTATTAATTTTAACACCGTAGTATAATATCACATAAATACAGCAGGACCTCGATTAACCGGCTTGATCGGGAGACAAACAGCCCGGACAAATTAAGGGCCGATGTATAATCGAGACCCGAGGGACTTAATTAAACTGTACATTATATTCCAAAATAAATAATTTATTTTTGAAAATTTATTTCCCTTCATAATATAATCATATTTAATCGCATATTTGTTTATAATCGGGATCCGGTTAATCGTGGTCCTACTGTAACTAAATACATTCTTTTAACAAATATTTGAGTAATATTTATTATCTTTAGTTTGAAGCTGTTTTAAATTCAGAAGATCGTGAAGTGTACAACATTTCACAATTGCATATACAATGTAAACTTCTTTGTTTTTCTCAATTATTCTTCCTTCTTGTTTCTTAAAATCTCCATTCTTTGTTTCTTAAGTTTTCTGTTGCATAACACTCTACCCCCCTTTATTAAATTATTAACACCTTACACAGTGCCATTTAACAAAAAGCGAAGGCAATTTGGATTTATTGTCGAAATATTCTTTGAAATATTTTTACTACAGTTCTCAGTCAATTGAAAATTAGTTAACTGCTGTTCGAAAACGGGGCTATTTTATTAATGTTTCGTACCTTCGTGTATGTTTTCAAGGATATGGGGAAAAATCCTTTGGCCGTGATGCAACAAGGAGTTCTGGACTTCAGGATAACAAGTGTCAGATCCTTCCTCAGCATTCCTCCATATTTATTCATCAACAACGTGTACCACGGAGCGTTAAAAATTGCTTCAGCCACATTCAGACTTTCGCTTATTAGGCCGTCGCAAGTGTAAGTGAACATTAATAGTTGGATAAAGGTCATGACCAGGTAAGATATAAATGTGAGGGTCCCTCCATTTTGCGAGGCTCCCTGGACAACATAATTGCAAGTACAAGTAAAGTTCATCGCGTATTAGGGGAGAGTCGTGCAGTACCGACCGGCGTACTGTACCGACCAAAATTAGTTTGACTTTCCAGGTCAAATGGCTACACTTCCTTTACGAAAACAAATGAATATAACTATTGTGGGTAATATGTTTCGTTGCTACATTGATCATTCGATTGTTTTCGCAGTTCTGACACATTTAGCGTGGGCGTTGATATTTCGAGTGTTAAGAGTTATTTTCTAGATCTGATAATTCGTTTCTCAGGTAAGTAAACGACTTTGTTGAATTATGTATATTATATCTAGTCTATTAAGTATAATTAACGGGCCCTGTTTTGGAATTTTCTTTGTATATTATGTATACCATAACCTAAAATGTTTCCTCATGTTTGTCGTCCAGTACCGACCATCCAACTGTCGTGCAGTACCGACCAATCAATCGTCGACCAGTATAAGCCAAACTTTTCTTATCTGTAAGTTCAATCTGTTAGCATTTGAAATGAAGTTAGAAGATGTTTATTTAATCTTTCTTTTACCTTCTCCCACAGAAAAATGTCTGAAATTCCAAATCAGAAAAAACCATCATCACCGCTCACTTTAAATATTAACGATAATTTTTCATTAACTTCTTTACCTGGTGTAACTTCAAATTTCATGGAAATGGTGAAATCAATCTCTCCTAGAAACGACAATTAGAGTTGCCAACAAAAAAAAGAAGACAACGGACGCAACAATCCGAAATCTTAACTTCGACCGTTTTTATAAGCGAAGTTCAGAAAAAAAGAACCTGGCTGAAGAAAAAAAATAAATGCGGAGAAGAGAAAAGCTGCAAGAAACGAAAAAGTCAAAGAAGCAGAAAAAAGAAAAATTGAAACTCAAGTAAGGAAAGGGAATAAGGAAAAATGTAAAAACTAAACAAAAAAATGACATAATATATAAAAATATATAATTATTTTATTATATGTATAAATAAAATTTGAATAAAAATGCGTATTCTAACATCTAAATGTCTTTTTTTAACATTATTAATGATTTAGACTGAAAAATCTACTAAATACGTAATTGGTCGGTACTGAACGACAGTTCTTTGTTTCCTTCAAATTCTAATATCTTTATTTTTACAAATAATGAATACTAATTATTAAATTTCACAAAATTAATTTCTGGCCATTTATTAAGTTCCCTTTGTGTTACAAATTCCTTTTTTAAATTTTAATTTTTACCGATTCTAGTCCACCTAATAACAAGAAAACTTAGAGCGGTCGGTACTGCACGACTCTCCCCTATAGTCACCTGATTAACACATCCGACCGCGTGACTAAAATTAGTCACATTATTTATAAGTTTCTAGTTTCGTTAAATCGAAATGAGACATCTAATGAAATAAGGTGACATTACTTTTTCCGTTTTATTACTTTTGCATTTTTCTGACTGAAACTGTTTTTTTTCGCCTTCGAGGTCACTTCAAGGTCGCGAAAAAATTAATTAAGACTGTGTTAAAATTGACATCCTGTATTAGTAAGAACAAAAAAATGCCGGTCGGATGTTTGTTAAGAAACATTCTAAAGATTCAAACAGTCCCCGTTTTTTGGAGATGTCGAAAACATTTAAACAATTTGAAAACAATGTTGAACTTCATTCAGGGAAGAAATAAATGTCTGTACAGCTTCCGTATGTTGCAATCGGTAGACAATATATTTATTTTGCATAAAATTTCACAGTTCCCCAGATAGCACAGGACGACTTACAGTCGCCGTTTTCATGTCCGTTCTACGTCTTTACGTCTTACGTCTCAGTAAGACGCTTTTTAAACGTCCATAAAGGCATCTATTCTGGGACGTCGTTTTGACGCACGAAGGAAGGTGCCTTTTTTATGCATCTCATTTCTGCCATACAAACGTCGTCCCAGCAGAGATGCCTTTATGGACGTGTAAAAGTTGCCTCTTTTGAGACGCCGTTTTCACGGCAGAAATGAGATGCATAAAAGGCACCTGCCTTCAAACGTCAAAACGTCGTCCCAGCAGAGATGCCTTTATGGATGTGTAAAAGTTGCGTCTTTCGGGACGCCGTTTTCACGGCAGAAACGATTGAAGAACTTACGAAAATATGTATATCTCTTAATCGTTAATATACTGATACTATGCTTCATTAAAAAAAAGTAGTTTAATTTTTACCTAAAAAATATTTTAGGTAAGTAATTAAATAATTAGGTTATATAATTATTAGAAGAGATAAACTTCTGTTAAAATATTTTTTATACAGGGTGAATTCGATAAAGCAGGACACCTAAATACCTCCGTTACTTTTCGTTGTACAAAAAAACTTCGTAGGACAAAGTTACACTGTTTGAAGGGCCACATATAACGGTGTAAGGGAAAAAAATTTCAAGGTCATTTTTATGAGATTTCAAGGTTATCGATGTTTTTTTAAATGGAATGATATATTTTCGTTAACGTAATGTTGTAGATGACAAAATAACGAATTCATGCATGTAATACAATATGACCTTCAAATAACCTTCAACCTAGAAAAATGGTATAAATAAAATTCAATGTGTAAGATTCATTTGATGTATTTCTGTTACGCCAAGTACGTTCTGTAACTTCACGGCTGAATGAATGTATAGCAGCTCAAGGGAATATTTTTCAACATTTGGCGTAACAGAAATACATCAAATGAATCTTACACGTTGAATTTTATTTATACCATTTTGCTGGGTTGAAGGTCATTTGAAGGTCATATTGTGTTACATGCATGAATTCGTTATTTTGTCAGCTACAACATTACGTTAACGAAAATATATCATTCCATTTAAAAAAACATCGATAACCTTGAAATCTCATAAAAATGACCTTGAAATTTTTTTTCCCTTACACCGTTATATGTGGCTCTTCAAACAGTGTAACTTTGTTCTACGAAGTTTTTTTGTACAACGAAAAGTAACGGAGATATTTAGGTGTCCTGTTTTATCGAATTCACCCTGTATAATAATATATATGATTTAATATGATTTGAGCCTATAAGAATAAAAAGTAATAAATGTAACAGTAAAGGTTCGCATGGCCAGTGAGGAAGCTATCCTACTCAATAATCAGACACAAAACAGATTATCCCTACTAAACACAGCCTCGCCATCATACCCAAAGAGCGGCTCATTTATAGACATTTACCTATCAGACAATAGAATTAATTTTCACAATCAACTAACACCCGGCAGACTAAACACATTGGACTTCGACAGCGACCATAAAGCAACAGAAATAATATCACTTCTCCCCAACGACCAAATGCTCATAGAAGTACCACCCCCAAACATCATATACAACTACAGCAAAACCGACTGGCTCAAATTCCAGACGGAACTACTAAACATTGACGACACTGCTATCCCAAACACAAAAAACCTTACAATCACAGAAATTGACAATTACATAGAATCATTAAACATAAACATAAACTCAGCCATAGAACGTTCAATCCCACGCATATCTTACAATCACAACTCCTCAGACAGATACATCACCCCTTCCATAACAAAACTAAGAAAACTAAAAAGCACTCTAATTACCAAACTCAACAGACTGACATCTATAAACAACTACACCGACGCAAACGACACAATAATAAACATTTTGAAACACATGCTCAAAACAATCAGAAAAAAAATCAAAAACGAATTCCAAAGCTCTGTAAGTACATTCTGGAAAAAAAATATCAAACCTCTCAACTCACAAACCCAAAGAGCTCTTCCCTTCCATTAAAACAATATTCCGACCGAAAGAACAGAACGCTATAGACACACTAAAAATCAACTCATCAGACACAGAAATAATCTCAAAGGCCAACATAAACACGAATGACGTACAAATAGACGAGGAAGACAACTTAAGAATAACAGACATAAAGGACAAACTAAACGTACTAGGAGCGCATTTTGAAAAGGCACACACACAGAACGAAAGCATGGGCAAACAACAACTAACTAACTTAATAGAACAAAAAATTCTATAGTTAAAATCAGAAATAGATGAAGACATACGTAACGATAATACAGTCTGCAGATTTAGCAATGACAACAGAGCCGACAACCCGAACCCCAACTCAATTCCTCCAAACTACTTCACTACCACATTCGAGCTAACACAAACCCTAAAATATCTCAACAACAAAAAATCTGCCAGCTACGACAACATACCAAACATAACTCTCAAACACTTACCACCAGTATTCATACACAATTACGCAATATTATTTAATAACTGTCTCAACAGGATGTATTTCCCAACCGCATGGAAAAACGCAAAAGTTATTGCATTAAAAAAGAAGGGCAAAAACAGTAATGACCCAGCCAGCTATAGACCAATAAGCCTCTTACCAAATATAAGCAAGATTTTCGAAACAACGATCAACAACGCAATTGAACATTTCTCCTCCGCAAACAATTCAATACCGGAAACTCAATTTGGATTCAGACGAAGACATTCGACAATACACGCTATATCCAAATTTACTGCAGACATCTGCTGGGCCCGTAATGCAGGAGACTGCGTGGGAGCAGTATTCATAGACCTGAAAAAAGCATTCGATACTGTTTGGCTGGACGGTCTTTTCTTCAAATTAATGAAAAAGAATTTCCCACCTCACTTCATAAAAATGTTATGGAGCATGACCCATAACAAAACATTTAAGGTATCCGAAGGTCAAAACTCCTCTTCCATAGTATTTAAAGTACAAAACGGTCTACAACAGGGTGCCGTAAATTCCCCCATCCTGTTTTGCCTATTTCTAAGCGACCTATTCAGAATGTTCGACCTGAATGAGGACAACCGCAAAGGCGCCATAGCTTACGCGGACGACCTTCTATCATACATTATCGATAACAGACCGTCAATAATCAAAAAGAAACTACAAGAATTGTTTGACAAAATTCAGGACTACTTTCACACATGGAAACTTAAAATCAACGTCAACAAATGCGAGACTATACTTTTCAGACCAACCCTTTCGAACAACTCAGACGCAAACAGTGACGTACGTACGAACGCCAAACACTTCCACATACAAGACAACAGAGACACAAAACTAAAAATACCACACAAAAAGGTCGTCCGATATTTAGGAGTACACCTAGATTTTAAGCTTCATTTCAACAATCATGTTTAAATTCAAATCGAAAAAGCTCAAAAAGCAGTAGCAGCGAACAAGCGGATTTTCTACTCCAAATACCTGGACAAAGAAGTGAAACTTCTTTGTTACAAATTATTAATCAGACCGATACTCACCTACGGTATACCTATCTGGTTTAACATCAGCGCCAGTACGATGGAGAAAATCCGCTTGTTCGAACGCAGATGCCTCAGAGCCTGCTTGAACGCGTACAAAACCCCGGAATCAAACTATACGAAATATTACAGCAACCACGCACTACTAAAAAAATCAGAAACAATGCGCATAGACCTATTCATGCTAAAGACCACAAGAAATCACTGGGCAAACATAAGAAACGTAGTTAACAATAACCTCATTTTCAGCTACTCCTTTCCGAACCCCCAATACTTAGAAAAAACAAGATTCACAGGATATACACCACCAGAAGCTTTCATACACTTTGACTCCGCAGGTCTCATACAAAACACACAAGGCTATCCAATTATATACCACTACAACCGAAAAAACTTCAACAAAACAATAACATACAACAGCAACATAAACATACACGGTTCAGATATGAGATTTCTTTATAAACTAACCGAATTCGATACAAAAAACGACCACAGGAAAAACACTAAAAGATACTGGTGGCTCGCCCCATCATCATAACTCAAACACTTTACACACATAAAATATTTAAAAAAAAAAAGAAAACTGCTCATAATCCGCAAATAGCGGCACACCTCCGACTCCACCAACACAAAACAAACGCATACCTCCAACGCATACCTCCTACGCAAACCTCCAATCGTCACAGATACAGGCAAACAAGTTAACTCTAAGACACAATCCCTCCGCATTTGATTCAGATTTCTCTGGGCAAAGAACCCCAATAAAAAATTATAACCATTAACGGGTCGACACCCTAAAAACTCCGATAAAACACAAAACAGCGAACAAATGTACAGTTTTTCCACCGTGCCTTTCTGTACACTTCGAACAACACAATAATATAAGAAAACATCTTAGCCTAAGCCGACATACCTGCATTAAATGCTATAAATCGTACAATGCTAAACCGCGCGAGCCCGTCCCAACGGGCCTTTAGTTTAACCTCCCAATTTACTCACTCTGACAAACTTTTGTGCGTATAAGTTTCATAAACCTAATGTATTGACATATTGTTATTTTGGCACAATATACGCTCTTAAAAAAAAAAAAGTGAGGAAGCCATCATGAAGTTAAACGGTAGGTCCCGAGTTCGATTCCCGCCCAATATGCTGCATAAAAATTTCTAAATTGTAATAAGGTTTTTTCGAAGAGACAAAATGGAATATTCACTCCAGTAGTACATGAAAGTAGTAATATGTATATAGGGTGGCCCACATAACTCTGAACAGCTCAATATCTCCGTTACTTTTCGTTGTACAAAAAAACTTCGTAGGACAAAGTTACACTGTTTGAATGGCCACATATAACGGTGTAAGGGAAAAAAATGTCAAGGTCATTTTTATGAGATTTCAAGGTTATCGATGTTTTTTTTAATGGAATGAGGTATTTTTTAATACATCAATCGATGCAGCTGGACATTCTTTATAAAAAAGTACTAACCTATGCATGTCGAAAAGTTAGTAGTTCAGGAGATATTTCAGTTTAAATAACTCCAAAATACCATTACTGTCGTACTAAGGCGTTAGTGTTTACTTACTTGTGTAACGCCTTAGTACGACAGTAATGGTATTTTGGAGTTATTTAAATTGAAATATCTCCTGAACTACTAACTTTTCGACATACATAGGTTAGTACTTTTTTATAAAGAATGTCCAGCTGCATCGATTGATGTATTAAAAAATACCTCATTCCATTAAAAAAAACATCGATAACCTTGAAATCTCATAAAAATGACCTTGACATTTTTTTCCCTTACACCGTTATATGTGGCCTTTCAAACAGTGTAACTTTGTCCTACGCAGTTTTTTTGTACAACGAAAAGTAACGGAGATATTGTGCTGTTCAGAGTTATGTGGGCCATCCTGTATACTATATAGATTCTAATTTTTTAAATAATTTTTTCTTAAATTTGAAGATTTTGTACGTCTGAAAAAAGATGCATAAAAAATGTCCAAAAAGATGTCCAAAAGGGCAACTTTTTTTACGTCTTTACGTACATCTTAAAGACATCGAAAAGACCTTGAGAGACGACTTCAAATCGCACAGTTTTGTAACAAAGACCTGTTAAATTTGTACACAGTACGTGAAAAAGACGTGAAAACGACGTGCCACAGACGTAACGTACGACTTAAAGACGTACGTTACGTCTTGCGTCAGGCAACTTTTAGACGTACTTTAAGATGTCTTTGTGTTATCTGGATCCTTAATGATCTAGTATAGACTGTGGATCTCTTTATGCATTTACGAAGAAATTGGTTGGATGAAATATAAAACAGTAAAAGATTAGAAACATTTCAGAATATTGTAATGTTGTTTCCGATGTAACAAAGTTATCAAGGGATGAAATAAATATTTATTTTATTCCTGCTTCCCAGAATCAATGCAGAATATTTTTATTTTGCATAAAAATCCGCGATCTAATGATCTATAATAAAATTATCTATACCTTGATTGATTTGTACTAACCCCAAGTAATTGAATTCCGATGAGGGTGAGTACCAAGCTGCTACTAAGTATTTCTGCCAACACTATTAGACTGAACACTTCTTCGAGCTTCCCGCAAAACGAGATGAGCGACTGGTGATATTGAATATTAGTTCTGAACGCAGCATAACATCTTTCCGAAGCGTCTGGTAGGGGTTTTTCTATTTTTCCATCGGAAATTCCTTCTATGTTCGTATAATTCAGATGTGACAGTCTGTACTGCAGTATACGAAATTGTGTGGCCACGTGCATATTGAAGAGGCACAGGAAGTAGTCGAAGGAAGTGTAACATACACTGATTTGGTACAGCATTAAAAACTATTATAAAGACAAGTTTAAAGTTCATTTATTTTCGTCCCGGTCGTGGTCTGGACGGGAAGCTATTCGACATTCTACTTTTAGACAGATTAATGATAACATTGAATATATTCAGATTTCCAACGATTTGGTTAAAGTATTTACTCGTATAAAGAAGTTTCTTCAAGCGTTACTCATGAAAACATTTTTATAATTTCGATAATGACAAAAGAAAAATCCGAATCTATTAATATGCTGCCACGTTCAGCAGCGGACGAAGAAGCATTTTATACGAAAATATTTTGTATAACTGATTTGTTCTTTCACTTTCTACATTAAATAAAAAATATATACAGTAAATTCTCTATAAACGCGAAAATCTCTTCACGATAAACGCGAAAGAAATATCCCCTCCAACTTAGCACACAGATCTCGGCTCGGTATATCGGTGTGAACCACTACTAACGCGACGCGGAGAGTCGCAGCCGTCGGCACAGTTCAAACGCCCGTGAGTCATCATAACGTTACATCAACAGTCTATCTTCTTTATTTTCCATGATACTGTTATGGGACTTTCACTACCTTATTTCTGGCATTTTTCTGATTACAATGATACCAAACACGATCTAATTTGAACTGAATTTAGTGGTTTAATTGACAATGAAAGTTTCGGGCGCAAGGAAGGATAGCGCATGTGAAAGAAAGAGATGCAGAGTCGCAGCGCGCCGGCACAGTTCAAAGGCCCGTGAGATATCATAACGTTACACCAACAGTCTATCTTCCTTATTTTCCATGATACTGTTATGGGACATTCACTACCTTATTTCTGGCATTTTTCTGATTAAAATGATACCAAACACGATCTAATTTGAACTGAATTTAGTGGTTTAATTGACAATGAAAGTTTCGGGCGCAAGGAAGGATAGCGCATGTGAAAGAAAGAGATGCAGAGTCGCAGCGCGCTGGCACAGTTCAAAGGCCCGTGAGATATCATAACGTTACACCAACAGTCTATCTTCCTTATTTTCCATGATACTGTTATGGGACATTCACTACCTTATTTCTGGCATTTTTCTGATTAAAATGATACCAAACACGACCTAATTTAAACTGAATTTAGTGGTTTAATTGACGGTATATACATATGAAGTAACTTTAGAACATAAGAGTACAGTGGTCGTGCGTCGTCCGGTTTCCCGGCAGTAACGTTCGATTTCGCAAATATAAAGACGCGATGAACTATGACCGATCATGTCGCAAAACCGAACACCGTGTCAAGTCACGCGCGCCGCTCGCTCCATTACAATTTTTTGATAAGAAACAAAATTAAATAAATCTTAAATAAATCTTAAGTATATTACTTAAAACAGTTCAAAAACTACAAGAAGTGTGTCTTTTCCTGACGGATGAAAACGCTTCAATTCGATAGTTTTCCTTCGATGGTATTTAAACTGTAGTGGTTTAAATGACGATGAACGTTTCGGGCGCAAGGAAGGATAGCGCGTATAGAAAAGAAAGAGACGCGGAGAGTCGGAGTCGCCGGCACAATTCAAAGGCCCGTGCGTGGTCTCGCTTTACACGCGCTGTCCTTCTCTACGTTCGGCTCGGCCTTTGAAGCTCGAAAAACGTAGGACCACGATCGAAAAATGCGAAGAAATCCCCCCGAGGCGTTCGCGTTTATAGAGAATTTACTGTACTTGCTGATAAGAAATCGGGACATGATCATCAGAAATAGGGACATTGACCTTACCTGAAAGATAAACGTTATCTCGTAATACGGCGTCATACTTAAGGGCAGGTTTATCGCAAAAGTAAACGGAAGTAGCCTATCCGATTCGTTTTTTCCAATATTGTCTATAATTAATAGTGTCAAACATTTAAGATTGCAAGACCATATGATTCCCCTTCGAATGTTTTATAAACACAGTGTTGAATGTAATCAGTAGACTGCGGATTTGTATGCAAAATAAAAATTTCTTACCTGAATTGCGACAAACTGGAGTGAAATATTTTCACGAAATATGAATATTTATATCATAAAAAGTGAATATTTTTCCTATTTTAAGTTACATCTACTCATTTTTGTCATACACTCAGTAAAATAAGTCTCCGTACACCCTTTAAAACAGAATAACTTTTTTATAATTATACCAAATGACCTGATGTTTTGTAAGCAATTACAAGCATAGGTTTAATAAATGATGTGCAAAAAATATTTTCTAAAAATTACAATTTACAAGGTTGAATGCAAAAATAAAAAAGGCACTTTTTAAAACATTTTTATTTGGGCCCTTAATAAAAATGTAAAATGTATGTTTTGTAGATCTACATATAGTAGGTACACACCTGCTGAAAATTTCATGGAAATCGATTGACATACACACGAGCTACAAGCGGTTAAAATAGGTGAAAATCGTAGTTTTACATTACTTTTGATCAGTTTCTGCTTAAAATACACAGAATCGTACATCTTTCAATGCGTGTGGTTTTTTCCTGCGTCATCCGATTTCGATGAAATTTTCAGCATGTGTGTAACTACTATATGTAGATCTATAAAACATATATTTTTAAAAAGCGCCTTTTTTTATTTTTGCATGCAACCTTGTAAATAGTAATTTTTAGAAAATAGTTTTTGCACATCATTTAGTAAACCAATGCTTCTAATTGCTTACAAAACATCAGGTCATTTGGTATAATTATAAAAAAGTTATTCTGTTTTAAAGGGTGTACGGAGATTTATTTTAGTGAGTGTAAGTGCATAAAATCTGCAGTCTATTAATCAGAGTTGTCAGATTAAAACTTGTGTCAGAGAGAGAGAGAGGGTAACTTTTCCCCTTATCTGGCGACTCTGAATGTAATGTTTCACGATCTTTTCTAAGCAACACATAAATATGACAAAACTACTTTTCCTACGCAGCACAGATCGATAAAAAGTTCAGGGTCGAAAAAAAGCTTGTTTTTTGGAATCTGTTTTTAAGAACAACCTGTTCGGTTCAAAATAAAAATAACGTGGCTAACATTGCAATAGTTTATTATCATTAAATGTTCAGCTTTAATTTATAAACTCACCTATTAATGGAGTTACCATAAAAGAAAGCACAGTAACATAAGTGAAACTTGTGAAGTAACCGATTCCAATTGCAGAGAGGCGTTTGCACTTGTTCAACAATTCCTGTTCTCGCGTGTCGTATTGCGAATGCAAAAATTTTTCATGCAGATACTTCACTAATTCAAAGAAGTCCTGCCTGTGCGCATACATGAGGATCAATTTGATCAGACTCAGAACCGTGGTTAGAGTAAGGAAGAATGAGTATATGAACTCCTACAAACATGAAAATTAAGCATCTTTGTTCACTAGAAGCTTCTTTATTTCCATTAAGAAAACGTCATTATGCAGTCGAGTCTTGATCTAAGAAAAACTCTCGGGTCTGTGCTATTTCTAAGAACCTGTAGTTCTACTATTTAGTTGACATACCGTCAATTAAACCACTGAATGCAGTTGAAATTATACCGTGTTTAGTGTCATTTGAATCAGGAAAATGCCACAAATAAGTTGGCGAAAACCCCACAAAATAATAATGAGAAACAAAGAAGTTTTGTAATTGAATTAGTAGTGGTTACATTGATATTTGCCAACCCCGAGGCAGCTCAAGCTTCTAGGCCCCTCGCGGGGTATGGTCCGCAGTGGAGAGGATATCCTTTATCCGTAGATCCAGGGGTTTCCGTTCTCTTAGATCAAGGCTTTACTGTAGGGTAAATGTACCTATTACTACGGTTGTACGTTTTACCGCAGCATTCTTTTCGTTCAGTTGAAGTTATATCGTGTGTAGTGTCATTTGAATCAGAAAACTGCCAGAAAAAATTTGTGAAAGTCCCATAAAAAAATTATGAAAAATAAAGAAGTTTTGTAATTGGTTTAGTAGCAGGGCTTGAAACGGGCCCGAAAATAACTGTTTGAAACTGTTTTATTTCGGGCTTGATCGAAACAGTTATGAAGGACCGATATTCTGAACAACTGTTATGAAGGCCCGAAATTTTGGTTGATATCGGTTTCGATTACGGTCCTACGTACATGGATATCGGTCCTAGCATAACGGTCTAGGACCGATATTTTTTCGGTCCTATATCGGTCTTCATATCGGTTCCAATACTTTGTTGCTCGGCCGGTGCTTTAGGCACAGCGACTTCTAAGAGTCGGCCGATGCTTTGTAATCGATGGCAAAGAGACCGACACCTTATTGTCGATTGCCGACGCGACTGTTGACTCGACGTCATCGGTGACGCTTTTGCGGGGATACCAATCAGAATGGTTTCTGGTAAAACAAAACACATCCTCTTGAACACAAGACTCACCACTCTGCAAGTGAAAACCTAGAGCCTAGACAGAAGCTCCGCAACTTTCGTAGTGGCAAGTGGCAATTCTCGTTTTACACACAAACCATCTATTTTTAATATGAATATCAGTTAGTTACAAAGTGCAAGTGTTATTTTCAACGTCACCATCACCATCGTCTAAAACTAGCCCTCACGACATTAATTTGCCGTCGAGCGCACCGGTCGGTCCTCACAGTCTCGAAATTTCTATGCAATCAAGTCGCGAGTTTGCTATCACACAAAATTCTTAATTACTTAAGTGTTAAACTGTAATATAATATAAACTATAACATAATGGGTAGAAAACAATGCGATATTGTACGTAAATATTTCAAAAATAATAACAATAATATAGAGAAAATGCAGTGCACAATTCGAAACTGTTCTGCAGAAATTTCAGTATGTATACAATATATTTGAATTTTTATTTTTGTTTAAAAAAAAATTTTAAAGCTCTTTGACATTTCCTTAATTTTGTAAATTTAATATTTTAGAACCACTCCACAAATTTATTAAGACATTTGGAAAATTATCACCCTAATAAATTTACCATCGTTATGATGGAAAAAGAGGTACGAAAAAGATGTTGTGAAGAAGCTACAAGTGGTAAACATGATAACAAGAACAAGAGAGTAAAATTGGATTTAATGAATGCTTGTATAAGATTAATAACAATTCACGGCAGACTTTTCTTTAATGGATGACAAAGCACTCCGCGATATCATAAATATGATACCCAACAAAGAATTAATTAATTCACACAAAGTTCGAGAACAAGTAATGGTATGTACATAACAATAAAGTATAAATCGTTAATTGGGCGAAGTTTCCGTTTACGTCGGTGCTAAGAATTGGATGAAATTTTGGGAATCGGTTCTTTTTTGACTAAAATGATGATTGTCAGAAGGATTTTTGTCACTCCCTACCTTATCGACTTACCGCCTCTCTCTTTTGTAGGTAAAAATATAAGTATATAATTAAAATAAAATAAAATACAACTCCTGGATTTTCGTATCCCTGGTCGCCCCTCCGGCCCCCCCCCCATCACCTAATCCTAAGTAAGTCTGATCGCATAATCTTCCCATTGTAGATATTCAATTACTTGGTTTAACAATTGGAACTTTGGAAACATTTCATATTAATCTCCAGAATATACATATTTGATATCTTTAACTAATTGCAAAAATGGTAAGGTAGGGACTGGCATTGAAATGGTAAATTTTTTTTCGAGTCGCCAAAAATCCTTCTGACAATCATCATTTTAGTCAGAAAGAAACCTATTTCCAAAATTTCATCCAATTCCGAGCACGGAGGTCAACGGAAACACCGCCTAAATTATTTAATATCGTGCTACTTTCTTACAGATAAAAGCAAATACAATAAGACAAGAAATTAAAAATGAAATTAGTGGAAAATTGGTGTCCCTAAAAGTAGATGCCGCATCATGTATGGGGCGTTCATTTTTGGGGATAAATATTCAATTTATAGCCGCACAAAAAATTGAAATTCGGACCTTAGGTGTGATATAATTATTGGAAAGGCATACCGCTGAACATTTAAAATTTGTAATTATGCATACATGCAGCAAATTTAATGTTTCTAAGAAACAAATATATAGTGTAACAGTTGACAATGCTGCAAATATGCTGAAATGTATAAGAATCTTAAATGAAGAATGTGAATCTGATTCCGAAGGCGATGTAATAGGACAATCGCGATACATTGATGTTTTACTTGATCCCGAAGGAGAAGGATGTGATGTAGCAATTTTTGATACATTAAGGGAAACAGAATTTGTTATTACTACTATTAGATGTGCTGCCCACACATTACAACTTGCTATTTGCGATTTTTTAAAGAGAAGAGAGATAGCTGAGATAATAGGAAAATGTAGGGAAATTGTTAAAAAATTGCGAACACCAATTTTAAAATCAACGTTATCTGCATTATGTAAAAAAATGCAATTTTGGATTGTTCAACAAGGTGGAATTCAACTTTGGACATGTTGGAAAGACTGGCCGAATTAAAACAATTTTACACACAAATAGATGATGAAGAATTGAAGTTGTCAGACATAACGTGGAGTAAAATTACTGAATTAATTAAGGTTTTGACACCTGCCCGAATTGCGACTAAGAAATTACAACGCGAACATTTAACTCTTGGCGACCTTTATGAAATCTGGGAAAGATGTATCATAGAAACGAGTAAAAACGAAAATGAATTCAATCTACCTATAATTAGTAACATGCAACATAGGAAAAGAAAATTATTTCAAAATGATACATTTCTATCAGCTATATTTTTGGACCCAAGATATAACGTTATATTATCTGATGAGGAAATAGGGAAAGCAAAAAATTGTATATTACTTACATTTCAAAGAATTAACGAAATATGTAGTAATTTAGCAAGCACATCGAATGGCGTTTCTACTTCTAACTTAAATGAAGCCACTGATACACACAATCAAGAGGAAGATGATTTTGAATTGTTACTGCAAGATGCGGCAGCGAAACGCATATCGAGCAACACATTGCAATGCGTAACAATTGAAAATGAACTTAATGAGTATTGCCAAGAACCTCGAGTTCCGAAGACGATGGATATTATCCAGTATTGGGAAGGAAAAAAAATTAATTTACCTAAATTATATAAGGTGGCCTGTGTAATTTTGGCTGTTCCGCCAACTCAGGTTAGTGTGGAAAGATTATTTTCCGCGCTAAAATTTAATTTATCTCCACACCGATCGAGTATGACGTCGAATATTGTAGATGATATTTTATTAATTCGTTTGAACATGCCAAAGCTACATAACGAAAATTAAAATTACAATAAAAAAAGTAAAAATAAAAACTAAAAAATGCTATGAACTATGTCCCTTTCTTTTCCATACGCTCCCCTTCTTTGCGTCCCAAATTCTGATCGTTCATTATTTTTTCTATGATTTTCTATGATTCTATCATTGAAACAATTGGCTTGTGATAGCTAAAATATGATATAAGTATTCTTGATTCAATTTTGTCTAAATGTCTTGCAAATACTGCATCGAGAGTTGTTCCTGATCTTGTTGTCGCTTCATTAGGATTATTTACCACTTCCAATCTTAATTTACTTCTAAACATTACTACGATATGCAAGAAGTGTCGCGTATGTTTTTTTTTTAAATTCAAAAGACTACATACGTCATGTGGTTGGGCATACCCTATATGCCTTTTGGTTGAGCCTTTTGAAAATTTCGTTATTTTTGCGGTAGGATGGACCGTTCCCGAGATACAGCCATTTTTTATTTACGACTAGCTCCGCTAACCATCCCCACCACTTCCGTTACGCATATTTGTGTCGCGAATTAGGCCTACACCCTGCCACAGAAGTTTCACTTCAAAAATATTTAATAATGTATACATTTATTGTTATAATAAAACAACTTTCAATTATGACCAAAATATAACCGTTTTTAATGTTAGTAGTTATTTTCGGACCCGTTTCAAGCCCTGATTGCTATAATTTGAAACTTAGAATTTAGAACCGATATGAGGACCGATATAGGACCGAAAAAATATCGGTCCTAGACCGTTATGCTAGGACCGATATCCATGTACGTAGGACCGTAATCGAAACCGATATCAACCAAAATTTCGGGCCTTCGTAACAGTTATTCAGAATATCGGTCCTTCATAACTGTTTCAAGGACCGAAACCGATATCATAACTGTTTGCAAGCCCTGTTTAGTAGTGGTTCACACCAATATACCCGAGCCGAGACCAATCATCGCCATCCTGCGCCGTTGGTCGGCAGTGCAGTGGATAGCCACCAGACTACGATCGCGTACGCGGTCGCTGACAGAAAACGCGACTTTACTCAGTGCCGGATTAAGCCAGCGCGGGGCCCGTAGCAAATTTTATCACGAGGCCCTACGCCCTAGGATTTGTATCAGGGCCGCTTGCGAGAAAATGTAGCGCACCTTTTTAAACAGACACAATGAATGGCCTTTTTTTTGTAGCAAAAATATCGTTCATGTTTCGGCGCCTCTTCGATGAAGCGCCTGTGTGTGGGGCTCTCAGAAGCGCGGGGCCCGTAGCATTTGCTACTTCTGCTACGGGGCTTAATCCGGCCCTGACTTTACTTTATTAAGTATAAACGTTATAGATTACAATAAAAACATGACGGTATCAATTTAGCATAGCAGAATATATTGCACAAATATGAAATAAAGAATATTTTTATTCAAAGTGTCCAGAATTAATTCCACCAGTGTAGAATTTTAGACAATCATATAAAAATACGTAGAGCTTCAGTAAGCACAATTTTACTGAAAAATGAACCGATTTGTGCACCAAGAATCAATTCAATTGGTCTAGACGAATTTTCAAGCCACTTACGCCCATGTTGTCCGTGTTGTGAATTGATGCTATCGTTTGCATGGTGATTCCGAGACAAAGGTGATAATACGTGTAAAGTATAACGAGATATCTGCGGCATAGTTCCCCGCGATTTTTGTGCATCCAGACCCCGGTGCATTTCGTTAAGAACGATACCACAGCGATCGAGAAATCATCAATGTCCGAGAAGAACATTTTTACGTTTGACTGATGACAGGTCTTGTCGTAAAGCGATGCCACAGTACTCGGATATACTTCTGCGAACCGTTTCATATATCAAACAGCTTTAATTAAGGGACATTTATCATTGATCGGCTGTATACTAAATATTTGATGTTATTACTACCTGTACGTGGCCATTCGACACAAAGAAGAAAGAGATCTATTAAGATTCGTGCATACTGTATGAGGCTTGAGGATTGCGGTTTGTTGGCGGTGGAGAAATCGATGGGATTTGTGAGTTATGTATGATACTCGAGCACTGTCAAACCCTCTGTGAATCTCGATCGTAACTAACAGCCGCATAGTACAAAGACAAACACCAAATAATACAATAAATGTGCGTGCGCGAAAAAACGTCGTCGTACACGCAACAGCACGGGGACAGGTCCGCGTTAACATTTCCAACACTCTGGCTGACCAACGACGTCACAGTGATAAGTTCGACCGAAATCGTGGCTAAAAGTAAACAATTTTTTCTCGTAGTTTAAGAATCTGTGTAATAGAGCTTTATTTATATTTTTTTTGTTACAACCAATATGTAATACGTACTTCTGTCGGAGATACGTAAGTTCAAAGTTGGTAATTTTAAAAGACCGGCATTTTCAACCATAAATGAAATTACCTTTGCGATTTATCGTCGTATTGTAACGTTAATTTATCATTATCGTTATTGTCGGGATTGTTCTAAGTTAATGTAATATTCTGATTTCATTGCTTTATTTCACTTTGTAAGGAGATGAAAAAGAGAAACCTACACATCTGGTAAATTTTATTAACAAAAAAGTTATTTATCAATTGCGATCAAGCGTTCATTTTTTTGGAAATGAAGCTGTTAAGACTGCTAAAGAAGTGTACGTTTCATTTACCTTGCGATATACATGGAAAAATAAGTCGAAAAAAAGGAATAATATTATTTTGTTTGACGCTTCGTTTTCGATAAAATCGAGTTTGAAAATGGAGCGAATACACGTGCTATTGCATAGGAATCATCTGACGCGTCTGACCATGTTCAACCAATTCTATTTTGTGCATATACTAAAGCACGCGAATCTGGCGGAACTATAAACTCGATTTTCTCGGAAACGAAGCGTCAAACAAAAAAATGTTATTCCTTTTTTCGACTTATTTTTACATGTGGTATCACCCCCTGCTCGGTTGTACCACCCGTCCGGCCATACCCTCTATATCAGTGGAGTTAGCGCGCGCAGCGGAGGAGAACGTCCCATGACACCGACGAGACATCCAGCCTTACGGGAGTTCGTGTCACACGAATATTTCGGCAGGGATTAAAAATAACAGTTATTCAGTAACATTTGACGGATAGAGAATATATTCCGTTAGTTTTCTCACAGGAATCTCTTCCAGATCGTCTCTGGCAGGTAGGGTCCTAGATAACCTTTCATATCATAGTAGAACCCTTTAATTTAGGACCGAGCTCTGGCTACGATTTCATTAGAAATGACAAAAATGAGAGTCTGGCCCTAAACCCTAATCTCTAAGCGCGATTAGATTACGAATAGAGCATTCCATTCATTGTAGGGGTATATAAACCCTTAGATTCTTACTCTCGCGGGCTAGTACTTCGGTAGACACGTATCGCATCATGTCGTGCTATATTTCGGAAAGTCAGCTTTTAGTGAGGTCGGATTAGAGTACCTTTCGAATCAGAGTTAACCATATAGATTCCGCGAGTTCGGTTTAAAATCTATTAGGCAGTGTTACAGTTGTTTCCGATTCCCCCGCATTGCCAGTGCGTCAAAACAGTGCACCATAGTTAGGTAAATTCTTCTTTCTACCTTCTATACCTTTTATCTTCATTTCATTCGCGACAATTACACAATTGTACCACAGGTTCTTATAATTAGAATGTATTTGTGTTCTTTGGTAATTAGAGCAAATTTATTAAACCCATAATTATCGTCCAATATCCTAATATAGTAATTGAACGTTCCCACACGATACAACCTTACCGCTCGGTTTGTATCAATTAGATTATATTACTTACGAGGCCTACTAACTATCCTAGCGACTCCCTGATTTCGCGTCAGGTTCGTTCGCGTTTTTCCAATTGTCCAAATAGAGATTTTTCCTATCTAGTGGCTCCCCAATTACGCATTGGGTTCGTCCACGAAAACTATACCATCCTAGCGGCTCCCTGATTACGCATCACGTTCGTCCACATCCTAACAGCTCCCTGATTTCGCATCAGGTTCATCTGTGCTTTTATCCAACCTCCCAGCGGCTCCCCAATTTCGCATTGGGTTCGTCAACCTCCTAGCAGCTCCCCGGTTTCGCATCAGGTTCGTCTGCGCGTCGTTCCTAGTGACTCCCCAATTTCGCATTGGGATCGTTCACGAAGTTTCACCTTCCTAGCAGCTGCCTGATTTCGCATCAGGTTCGTCTGCGTTTGACTCCATTCCAAGAGGCTCCCTGACTTCGCGTCAGGTTCGTCCTCGCTGTCTATATTCCTAGCGGCTCCCCAATTTCGCATTGGGTTCGTCCGCGTACCTTTAACTAACAAATTGATACCATATTTCTAGGGTAACAACCCTTCGCCGGCCACTCGTGCTGCTCGTGGCCCTGGCTCGTAACTCTGTCATCGATAACTGTTATGAGCGATCGAAGTAAACTCTCATTGATAACTGTTATAAGTGATCGAAATGAATTTCTCTCAACGATAACATTTACCAACAAGAGACAAAATGTTCGGTTACTTATAATCCTTATTTATAACCAATACAATTTTAGTCGATGAAATACTTGTTATTCCATGACTTTTTTTCTTTTTGGTTATAACAGTTAGGGTCCCTGTATATTGGTGTTCTCTTACGCCCTCTAGGATATATTCTGGCTGGAGTAAGAAACAGTGGGCCACCGACACCGACGGCATTTCGTGCCCCTGTGCACACCTGTGCCCACTTGCCTATGTCGCTGAATAGCACAGGGCAGTGATGGTGAACTTTTTGAAGGGTGGGTCAAGTATTTCTATTTTTTTATTAAATACTAGCCCGTAGGTCATAAGTCAGTGGCTTCAATTAGAAGCGGCGGGGGGGGGAGGGGAAGTGTGCCAATTATTTGGAAACATCAAACATTTTGTTAAAAGATAAAGTTGACAGTTTTCGTCTTTTCAATTCTCACTTTTGAAATCATCAAAAAAAGGTTTTAGTTTCCTTTTTGATTTATAACTTTAACTTTTGCAGGTCAATATTACAATAAACGCGTGGGTCACTTACAAAGCCTTCGTGCATCAGTATCTGACCCGCGTGTCATAGGTCGCCGCCACTGGCACAGGGGCAGGTCGGTGCTGACGAATCTGGTATCACTGATGCGTTGGTAAATGTGTTACAAGCCGAGGGCTGGCGGATAGACGTGGCCGATGTTTGTTCGTGAGAACAGTATTGTCGTGAACTAGCCGGTGCCTGTTTCATCACCGGGTGTCACAGGATAGGTTTTCGTGAACTAGTCGGTGCCTGTTTCATCACCGGGTCGCCATTAGGCTAGGGAAGACAGAGGGTGTCGTGGACTAGCCGATGTCTGTTTCACTACCGGGTCGCCACTACATGGAAGGTTGTGCATTTAGAAGCCGTAAGATACTGTTTCTGCGGTTGCGACAAGGAAACGCTTAGGCGATCCAGGTGTGTAAGACAGAGACAGCCCGATAGAATTAAATTGATATACCGAGGATTGTCCGCGAGCCCCTGATAGCTGAGAAGTAACGGACTTTCCTTCTCTCGGGAACCCCCGCCTTCTCATATACAGGCGAGTGGGATCAGACTCTAAGATTTTGCGTTTTTTTTCTTTTTTTTATTAATAATACTAATATTAATACTAATACTAATAATAGGTGTACATATTGTTACTGTATTTCCCGAGTTATACGAATTAAGTTTCGGATAATAAATAGACTAGCGGTTATTTCTTTGTACTTAGATTAGGTGTCTTGAATAAACTATGGGAAATTTCTTGGAAAAAAGAGATGGAAGGTTGTGAACTAGCCGGTGCCTGTTTCATCACCGGTTGTCACAGAATGGGTTTCGTGGACTAGCCAATGTCTGTTTCACCACCGGGTCGCCACTAGATAGGAAATCATGATAGTTCACGATTCCTATTCATCGGCTAGTGCCGATGTCCGTTTCACCACCGGATGTCACAGGATTTCGGAAAAGGTAAGGTATTAGGAAGATCAGCTCTCATAACTTTACATAGAATTGTTGATAAACCTCGAGCGGTAAAGGTATATCGATATGGGTGAATTGCTAGCTACTGGAGTTTAAAGGATGTAGGAATGATATTAAAGGCTCTCAAATATCTAATATCAACAGTACAATATACAGGGTGAATTCGATAAAGCAGGACAATTAATATCTCCGTTACTTTTCGTTGTACAAAAAAACTTCGTAGGACAAAGTTACACTGTTTGAAGGGCCACATATAACGGTGTAAGGGAAAAAAATTTCAAGGTCATTTTTATGAGATTTCAAGGTTATCGATGTTTTTTTAAATGGAATGAAATATTTTCGTAACGTAATGTTGTAGCTGACAAAATAACGAATTCATGCATGTAATACAATATGACCTTCAAATAACCTTCAACCTAGAAAAATGGTATAAATAAAATTCAACGTGTAAGATTCATTTGATGTATTTCTGTTACGCTAAATGTTCAAAAATATTCCCTTGAGCTGCTACACATTCAAACGTATCGCAATACACAACATAATAACAGATTCGGTGTTGACAGGAGGACAATTGTGATATACCTTCACATATACGTTCGTACAGAATCGTGTTTATCCACTACTAATTACTCAGACGACCTTCTTGCAATCAGATTTCCACATTTCTAAGATTTTTCGATCAGTTTATCGATAAATGTTTCACAATGCGTTACTCGAAGGAAGATAAGATTGATATGATTTTCATTTATGGAGAAAGTCGACAGTGTTTAAGAGAAGCCGTGCAGTTGTACAAGGACCGATTTCCTAATCGTAATTGTCCATCAGTTTCCGTTTACTCCAATTTGTTAAATAAATTCCGTGAAACTGGTAGTGTCGAAAATAAAAAACGTACAAAGGTGAGGACTGTAAGGAATGAAGCAAACACAATTAATGTTCTGGCAGCAGTGAATACAAACCCTCATGCTAGTACGAGACAAATCGCACGAGGAAGTGGCATTAGTCAAAAATGTGTAGTGCAAATACTCCCGGAACACAAATTTCACCCCTTTCACCTATCAATTCATCAAGAACTTCATGGTAGAGACTTTGTAAATCGTGTAAACTTTTGCCAGTGTATACCATTTTTCTGGGTTGAAGATCATTTGAAGGTCATATTGTGTTACATGCATGAATTCGTTATTTTGTCAGCTACAACATTACGTCAACGAAAATATATCATTCCATTTAAAAAAACATCGATAACCTTGAAATCTCATAAAAATGACCTTGAAATTTTTTTTTCCCTTACACCGTTATATGTGGCCCTTTAAACAATGTAACTTTGCCCTACGAAGTTTTTTTGTACAACGAAAAGTAACGGAGATATTTAGGTGTCCTGCTTTATCGAATTCACCCTGTATTCTACAATAAAGATGAAAATACACTTTTAATGTGTCGTATGTTTCGCGAAAGTTAATTCCCGAGCTCTCGGTTTTGACGCACTGAGAAATGCGGGGGTAAATTAATTGACTTGACTTAAGAACAGCGTTTCGAAACTTCTTTCAAGATAATACGATCGAAAGGGAATCAGACCCAATCTCACTAGTCGCGTACAGATTCGTGTTCAGTCTTTAACTAAGCCCGTGGTGGCCAAGCTCGAGCCTTTTATACAGTGAAAGTGCTCAGAAAATGGAGTGGGGGTAAACGGAAATCTGGAGGATTGTCTACGTTTCCCAGATGTATGCACTTTCCCATAAGGGAAAAACTGTTTATTTGCGCATGCGAGCTGGACCTCCTGCATGAACACGTGGTTCCAAGAAGGGAGTAAAAGTCACGTAGGCAAAGCGTCCGTACGTGATAAATGTTTCGTCGAAAAATAATTAAAAACAAAAAGGTTTTGGGATTGCATTAGTGTTAGTTCACCGACGCGCTGCTGCACGCCCGTCTCTACGGACGCGGACGTGGCTGGTGCCGATTGAGGTTCTGTCGTTCTGCTCGGCGCTGGCGACCAAAGAGTGAAGGAATCGCGAGGAATCATGCCCGCCGCGTATTTACTATTTACACCTGATCATGAATGATTCGGACCCCAATTCCGCACGGAAAAGAGATTGTGTTATTTGGCCCAAATTTCAACACGTCTCGATGAATGCTATATGCAAAATTAATTGAAATTTACCTATCCTCAGCAGCGGCTGTTGGCCGTCGCGCATCGGTCGACGCAGAACGTAAGATAACGATTTACCAATCGATGCTCATCGACAGTGCCTACGCTTGGCTTATGTGGTGGTGAGGGGGGTCAGCGGGTGCGCCATGTACACAGTATACGGAAAAAATGGACAGGATAATTTCAAAGAATTTGGCATTTTATCATGAAATACTCGATATACAGGGCAACATAATTCCCTTATTTGAAATGAGCGCTCTGAAGCTGATGGGAGTCCCAGGCGGGTGTGCGGTGTCTCGTTCGAGAGAGGGGATCCTAAAGTTTTGTTAACTTGTATTTCAGTCGTCATCATGCGTTGAAGTAACGAACAGCGTGCGTTTGCATTAGAGGCCTATTTTTCCAACGGCCGTTCGGTACTTCGATGTTCTCAGGTGTTCTGATGAAAAGTGCGTCTCGAGTTCTTCTTTTCTGCCAGAACCAGTTTCTCTGAACGTTGTGACTCACTACAGAATTGATTTCCGGGCCGGGACAGGACCCAATGGCGCAATGTTGAAACGATTTCGGAAGGCGCGCTGGGTTGAAACCACCGAACGGCCAGCCGTTAGAAAAATAAGCCTTTAAGGCAAACGCACGCTGCTCGTTATTCCAACGCATGATTACGACCTAAACACAAGTTAACAAAACTTTAGGATCCCCTCTCTTGAACGAGACCACGCACACCCGCCTAGGACTCCCATAATCTTCAGAGGGCTCGTTTCAAATAAGGAAGTTATGTTGCCGCAGCCTGTATAAAGTATATTTCAGATACAAATGTTTATTCTATATGTTTTATTAAGATATTACAATGAAGTGTGACGTAATAATACATGGTATTATACAGGGTGGCCCACATAACTCTGAACAGCTCAATATCTCGAAAACTATGCCAACGATTTTAAAGTTCTTAGTCTTAAATTGCATGGAACTGAAGGGCCTTTCTGATTACATAAACGTGAAGTGACCTCCCTTCCCCTTTAACGGGGGATGGGAGGTACCTTTGTAATTTTAAATGGAACCCCCTTGTCACGCTGTTCACCGTTTCGCGAACGAATCGGTCAACGGGCTCGGGAAATTATGGCTTGGAGACCGGGCCACGCTCGGTCGCGCGAAACGTGGTCCTCCCGGGACAAACAATCACTCGCAGATTCGAAAATTGGTCATTCTTAATCGATCGAAGATCGGAAATCGGGCGCCAGGCACGTTGCCGTGCCACTCGAAAACTATTGACCCTTGACGGAATCTCTTTCGAATCCACGAGGATTGCGCGAGAGCCGAGGATAGCGACGAAACGGGTCAAGGTTCCACGTGGGAAAAAGGACGGGGCATTCCCCGCGACAGGAACGTTTCTCACAGGTGAAATAATTAGAGATGATTAGGCAAAATGACACCGTTTATTACGGTCGAGATCTTAGGTTACAAGCAACCGGCGTGAGCCGGCGGCAGTCCAAATATTTGCCGGCGCGTCGTCGATAATATTCGGCGGTTGTTCGGCCGATCGCGCGTCGATTATTTCTCTTCGCGTCGAGCTCGGCAGTCACAGGACTTCGCGGAAATGATACAAGCCCAGAAGGGCACGAAATCTGCCGAGCTCCGGTAGAATACGCGGTGTTGTACGAATTGACTAGGCGAGGACGGAAATGAACGCGACGAAGAACGAAACGGGCGCGTTGCGTCGTCCCACCGTGGAACGTCTCGAGGATCTCCTATAAAATATCGAAAACGAAAGATCGTACGCCCCGCAACACGCAGCACTCGGGGACGCTACGATACACGGCCCGGCGTTCCTCTCGGGAGAGCTCTTCCCGGTCGCTGGACACGCCGAAAGCACGTGGCACACGACACGAGGTTATTATTCCCGTCAACTTACGCTCCGAGCCAACATGAGCACTCACAGATTTTCTAATTACGAAACTGATCGGCACTTACCAATTCGTGGACTCCTCTCACGCAGCAATGGAGTCGCACGATACTACTTATTAATTCGCGAATTCAAATCGGTACTTGGGTGTTAGTTATTCGCAGTCCTTCGGCCTAGTGACCTACTTCGTGTCGGCTCGGAACGCGGAAGCGAGGCATCCCCTCTACTTCCTTATTCATCTTCGCTGTGGCGACACTCGGGCCTATCGCTTGGCTCCTCGCTGCCGGGCCGAATCTAAAGGATTCGGACCCGGGCCTTCGAAAATTGGTTGCTTTTTCGAGGCTGCGTCCGATAACGCTGCGAGAAGCCCGGGCGAGAATCGACAAGGTTGGGCCGTTGGTCGTCCCTTAAACGTAATAGCCTCGTCGATGTCTCCGGGTTGACGAATCCGGGCTCGGTCCAATCCCCGTTGTCTTCCCCGTGCTCGCCGACTTGCGATAGGTTCTCCGGGTGACTCTTCTTGAGATTTCTCGCCAATTAGCAGCGGAAGATGGGCCTCGAATTCTCCTAAGGAGCGTAGTTGGACCTGAAACCTCGTGTCGCGCCCAGCGGCGCGACATTCAAACGCGATAATACCATTCCGCTGGGACTCGGCCGTCTCCAGGGAGATCGATCGCAACGCCCGTTTCGGTTCCGATGGTCGAAAAAGTGACCCGGTCTCTGGTAGAAGGTTCGGAAAGACGTCGGAAAAACCTGCCACGTCACACCCTATAAAATGTTACATATTTAGATTCTACCGGAAAAAACAAGTCAATTTTGTTGGAAACATTTTTTTGTCAGATACTTCCATGATGAGATATAACAGTTTGAAGTTTCGAGTTGTAGGTACTTGAAGCGCTCGGAAATAGCGTTATGGAATTGTACATACGCGCTTGAGTCCTTTGCTTATTCGTGAAAAAATAAAATGTACTTTAAATTAAATGTTCAAAATGTCCACCACGGGCTTGTAAACATTTATTTACTCGAAACATCAAAGTTGTTCTAACATTTTTTAACATTTCGGGAGTCACTGAAGCGCAAGCGTCACGTATTCTTTGTTTCATATCCTCTTTTGTCGTCGGTGGTTCAAACATAACTTTGTCCTTCACATATCCCCATAAGAAAAAATCGAATGGTGTTAGATCGGGGGATCGGGGAGGCCATTGACGAGGTCCCCCACGACCTATCCATTTGTTCCCAAATTTTTCGATTTTTCGAGAGAGAGAGAGAGAGAGAGAGAGAGAGATTTTGATAAATATAGTCTAAAATGACTCCAATGACCATGAAACGTGAAGATCTGCTAAAAAATCGATTTTCGATTTTCGGGGTAATTACAATAACTTCCCTATAAAATCGGGAAGTTAATAACCATGTATTAAGACCCTTGAATATTAAAACTTCAAATTCTTTTGTTGAATGCTTACAGAGCGTGTAAACTTCACCTAAAAGGCGGACGCCTAACCTATAAGTGAATGGGCACATTGTCATACGCGCTAGAAATATGTTAAAATGCACGAAAGAGTATTTAAATTTCCTATGTATGATGAATATAGCATCTCGAAACATGTATTTTCACTTTAGTAATTCCAAATTATCGATAACATTCCTCTGTTTTTGTAAATTAAGTGTCAAAGACGGTACTTATTTTTCCACAGAAACGCCCATGTTACTCCTCTTCGTCAATGAATTAGTATATGCGCCACGTCGCGCCACGCGATGTTTTTTACATTATTATAAAGTAGAGATTCTCTACTTTATTGTAGTACCAAAATAAAATTGCTATACGTTGCTATAGCATACTAATTTGTACAATGAAGTTACGTCGTTTTACGTTCACGCTCGTGACAATCACAGCCCGGGCTGGGCGCGCGTTTAGTCTACTCATTGAAACCTATGGATTGGTTTCGTTCATTGTATATTTAAGAAATGTACAATGATACTATCGTCAGGTTTTCTTCCGAACTTTCTTCCTATGAAAATTCGTTTCTTCAGTCTCAGAGCGATCAGCGTGCAGTCTACATCTCCCTTGCGTTTTTCATATATCTTTCAGTTTCGTTATTTTTATTGTTGTTGTTGTTTTTTATTGTTATTGTTATTATTACTGTGTTTGTTGTTATTGTTTTATTTGTTACGTTATCACTATAAAGTGATCACGTATAAACGTGATAACGTTATACCAAAATCTTCCTTGGATATAATCAGGTACGTTGAATCAAAACATTTCATGCTTTATAAAAATTATGAAAAGTTTGAACAGGAAATACAAATTTTTAGATTTATCTAAACAAATTGGTATAAACAACGTAAGACAATCTCCTGTTATAACAGTGAAAAATATTTACTGCCTGTTATGTATTTTGATTTTGATTTTGCTGTAAACCCAAAGATTTGTCGTAACACAAATACGTTTAGATATATTTCATTTACATTTGTTTATAAGTTATTAGTTTTCGTTATTAGTTTATAAGTTATTAGTTTCTAGCAACCGAACGCTCCTATTTAATACTTTTCTGACTCCTTTGACTCTGTTATTGTGATCTCTGACATGTGATCTCTGTTATTTCTTTTGTTTTATGTATATTTTTGTTATTATATTTTTAATTTTTTATTATATTAAAATAATAAACAATAATATGCAGCAGATTATTTATAGATTGAAACCTTATACTAAACCAAAGAATAATTCTTTCCCGTATGTCTGAATCTCCAAAAAGTAAATTAGTAAATTATATTAACATTCTTTTTGTCCATAATTAAAAATGACGTCTTCTCTTTGATAATATCTGCTACTTGTTAAATCATTCTGTGTTACATAGATCCATTACTAACTTCGTTGTACATTACATTTAATTATAAATCACTTAAAATGTATTGTTTAATTAACAAAAACCAACTAAATGTTGTTAAAAGTTAATAATTATTCATATTTTATACGACTGTAAACATATCAATTGATAAATATAGAAAAATAGGCGATTTAGAATTTTGTCCAGCTGAAAAGGCCATTCGGCACACTGTGCGGGGTTAGCACGTTTCATCGTCGCGTGTCGGGCTGTCGAGTGCTCTGACCGTTTGACTCTGCGGAGACACTGATCTTGCTCGTTCGAGAGCTAAACAAAATCTGTCGGCCGGTCTCGGGCCATCGAGGGCCTTGCCTCGCATTTTCCCCACTCCGCAGAGTCACTCCGTCCACGTGCACGCATTCCAAAGGAGCCGATTTTGTTTGTCGCAGCCGCTCAAACGTTTCGGCCGCGCGTAAGAGAAACCGATACCGAATGTTGCGGCCGATCAAACGTCTCGGCCGCGCTACAATGTAAATGCACGCGCGAGCCCTCGACAGCCTACTCCGACAGCTTCCAACGGCCAATGCTTAACCTAAAAACGCGCTTAAATCTACGACACGGCCGGACTGACATGTCACGCGTCCTCGCGTGTATCTGTAACAGAACAATTCCATCGTATTACATTGTTAGTTCGGCCTTCCTGACGTACAAGAGGTAACGAAAGTATTAAGGGGGCCGGCGCGGCCGTTCAAGTGTGTGCGGGGACATGCACACATCGCTAAATTCGCATATACGTATATGCAATTACACGGTTTACGAGTTTTCGTTTTCACACTTCAATATTGCACTGAGGAGTTCAGAAGTAGTCAATTGTGATTCCTAAAAGTCAGATATATAGTGCTACGGTGCCCAAAATGCATATTTGTACGTTATAGAGGAATAATTTGTAATATTTGGCAGACACCGCCTGTCACAAATAATAATACAACACCTCGAAGTTTTGAAATTTAACACTAGTAGGCACCACTGTCTCGTGCCTAATATACACGCACCGACGTAATAGTATCTCGTCGGTGGTACAAATTGAATACGGCTGATAATGCAGGTCTATATTAGATACTATTACGTCGGTGCGTGTATATTAGGCACGAGACAGTGGTGCCTACTAGTGTTAAATTTCAAAACTTCGAGGTGTTGTATTATTATTTGTGACAGGCGGTGTCTGCCAAATATTACAAATTATTCCTCTATAACGTACAAATATGCATTTTGGGCACCGTAGCACTATATATCTGACTTTTAGGAATCACAATTGACTACTTCTGAACTCCTCAGTGCAATATTGAAGTGTGAAAACGAAAACTCGTAAACCGTGTAATTGCATATACGTATATGCGAATTTAGCGATGTGTGCATGTCCCCGCACACACTTGAACGGCCGCGCCGGCCCCCTTAACTTTTCATTGCAGTTTGCCCGGTTTTAATCAGCATCAAATAGTTGAAGGATATCATGCATTGCAGGGAGTCAAACATGGTAACAGTTCACACAGAACGCCGTCTATGCACACAGCATAGACGTAACAGGTCACACAGACCGCCGACTATATTGATAGTCGTAACAGTTCACACAGAACGCCGTCTATGCACACAGCATAGACGTAACAGGTCACACAGACCGCCGACTATATTGATAGTCGTAACAGTTCACACAGAACGCCGTCTATGCACACAGCATAGACGTAACAGGTCACACAGACCGCCGACTATATTGATAGTAGTAACAGTTCACACAGAACGCCGTCTATGCACACAGCATAGACGTAACAGGTCACACAGACCGCCGACTATATTGATAGTCGTAACAATTCATACAGAACACGTCATTGCTAATCTGACACATTAAACTCGTTCGAAACTTGGCACTCGGGCATTTTTCGAACTCGATCATGCGCATACTTATATGTGTGATTACTATTTAAGGATTTTAAAAGGTATCTGTCTCCATCAAGAACTTCAATGATTTTAAATGGGTTGATTCTAAATTTAGGGTCAATGATTCTAAATTTAGGGTCAAGCTTGGTCTGATTTCTTTCTTTATTTCGAATTAACACGAAGTCTCCTGTTTTAAATTTAACTAATTTGGACTTTGTACTATCAAATCTGGTTTTGTCGCATTCGGCATTTTTCGTAATATTGCGCGCCGCACACTCTCTCACCTCAGAAAGATCTATTTCAGCTTCTGCATCATCTGAAGTTAATAAGTTCAAGGGTCTAGCTACGCGTCCTATCAGGAGCTCTAAGGGACTCGCTTTAGTTACCCAATGAATAGTGCTATTCAAGGCTAACTGAATATCACTCAACGCGTCCTGCCATGATCGTTCGCCTGTCTCAACAGACGTCAACATAGATTTTAACGTGCTCATGACCCTTTCAACCTGCCCATTGGCACGGCTAGAACCCGTGGCGATCAAGTGTAACTGAATGTTACTAGAATCGCAAAAGTCTTTGAAGTCTTTACTCGCGAAGCATCTCCCCTGATCGGCAATTACTCGCTTTGGGGATCCAAATAAAGAAACACTCGATTGCAAAGACTTAATAACACTAGCGGTGTCAGTGCGTAAGGTATGATAGAGTAAAACGAATTTAGTGAAGGCATCGATGAGGACTATGACGTACTCTTTAAGATCATTTTTGCCGCTAAGTTTTCCGGTTATATCGATATGGACGGTGTGCCACGAGACGGTAACTTTGGGAATGGGATGAAGTTCAGCTTGGACTTTACTTGATTGGGGCTTCGATACCTTACACGTAATACAATTGTCAACAAATTTCCGCACGTACTTTGACATATGTTCAAACCAGTAATATTCGTATAGTTTATCGAGTGTCTTTTCCCATCCTAAATGCATTATTGATTCGTGCATGTGGTTGATTACTGACCATCGAAAAGATCGTGGTACGATTGGCAAACATCTTGTACGATTGTGCCTCTGGACTTTGCGGTACAAGACACCGGATCGAATCTCATAAGTGTGAGCGGTTTCGAGTGGAAGTTCGTTGGTTCTTAGCTTAGTCATAATGGACTGGATCTCATCGTCTCGCTGTTGTTCAGCGAGGAGCCAGTTTTCAGAAAGGGTGGCTATATCAACGCGAACCTGTTCAATCCTCTCCGAAACAGGTGGGGTTGAAGTTGAACCTGTAGGCTCGGGAGGGTGGTTTCGAGATAAAAAATCAACGTGACTCATGCGTGTGCCCTCTCTATACATAATGTCAAAATCAAAGGCTTGTAAATAAGCCCACCATCTATGAACACGTGGAGTGAGATCGACTTTATTTCTTGAGGCTTTGAGGGAGTTACAATCGGTAATCACGGTAAATTGACGTCCTTCTAAGTAATGGCGAAAATGCTTGATAGCGTTTACCACGGCTAGGGTTTCTAACTCATAAGAGTGATACCGGGATTCAGGTCCTGTGGTACGCTTGCTGAAATATTCAACGACATGAAGTTTGTCGTCCACCTTCAGAAAGAAAATTGCGCCATATCCGTCGGCACTAGCGTCGGTGTTGTAACCGTACCGTTTACACATCGAAATATCGCGTGAATCTATGTCGATCCCTACTGCGACGGGTGTGACGTCATGTGTCATCTCCTCATAGACAAGGATCGCAGGAGCGATCGATATAGATAAAAGGCTGCGCGCGCATCGATCCCCTCTCGATTGCGATCGAAGGAGGTCGATGCGAGCAGCAGACTAAGCACTCTGCGTTTGGACTCCATCTAGTACACACGCATGAGTCTGCGAGGGTTCCGCGTGAATCTTAGATTCTCGAAATAATTAGATATTCCATTCCGAGTCGCAAATAAAGTCGACGATTCTGTATTTAGTTGCTAGCCCGGCTAAAGGGCATTTCTAGTCGCGAAGTGTGCGAATTTTGAAATATTATTTGCAAATGTTAAAGCATCAAATCGCGAGATTTGTTAATTGAGAATATTATTTGAGAATCGCCAATGAGGCAAAGTATTCCTTGTGTTCAAAGCCCGACAAAAGGGCATTTCTTGTCGCGTTGCGAGTTATTCATAGAAATTGATATACTACGAGTAAAGTCTCGTTATATAATTTATTTACTTGAGCATTGAAGCTCATTTTGATTTATCATTTATATTGCGTCAAAAGTGGCAAATTATTACAGTGTATTCCATTCGTGCGGTGAAATTGATCAGTTTCGTGGGTTGCATATCGGCAACCAAATTTATAAAGAATTAATTGAAAATTTGGTTGCATTGTTTATCGCCCGTCCGACGGGCGGTTCAAGCCGCGCGTTCTGAAGAATTTAGCAAAGGCGGTTCGTCGTAGTGAGACGTTCTCTCACACCGGTACGCGGGATCATATGTACATATCTCATTCGCCTGAAAACGATAGTACGCGTTGTTTCTGCCGCGATCATTCTTATAGCAGCAAGAAATTGTGCTCTTATTCGCGTTACTGTGTATATCGTTATTCCGCGAGATACACAGTGTGTTTTGCTCAGAACGGACAGCAGGAAAAATTCGCATATCGCCATGACCACGCTTGCGTGCTCTGCCTAGATATCCGTAATTTTTCCCACCAAGTTTGTTATCGCCCAGTGTGCAGGAACCGATTGCCCTTCCCGGAATTATCCGGCAAGACCGATCGTTTGCCTGAGTATCACTGGCCTGATTTCGAATTAGGTTTATTCCTGTGTGTCCTGCTAAGAGCACGTAGTTGTTTGGGCGGTGAGGAGTCGCCACGGCCACGAATATGTGCCCTGCCTAGTCTCCTGCATCGCGCGCCACACAACGAGGTGAATTCCGTGGCAGGTAAAGACCGATCGCCGCTCCCGTGGTATCCCGGCAGCACCGATCGGTGACGACTGCTTTTGCCCGAGAAATTCAACCTGATAAATTATAAAAGGATAAATGCTGCTATATGAAATGATCTAACGCGTAATGAACAGGTGGCGAGCGTCAAAAGTTCGTTACAGGCGAATGAGAACCGCGGTCGCGTAAGCCGTCTGAATTTCTTACACGCATTCCTAGCAAGGAAGATTTTGTTTACTGTCTACGGTCGTCGCGTCCCTCTCTCTCGACTGTATTGTGGTCGCACTAGCTACCGAAGCCGACCTTGCGTTTTTTTATACGTCTGAAAATTACATAACAGTATTAATACGGGTGTTCTCATCTATACAAATTTAACAGAATATATCTCACTTTTACCAGATATCGTCTCTCAACAATTATTCATATTTGTCGCAACCTTTCCGTCATCCAGTGCCTGGAGGCACGAACCTTTCGTCAAATTGACATCGGGTATCGTAACCAGCCCGGTGTTGTAATTGTTATAAAAGTCCTTTCTGATTTTACAGGGTGAAAGATCCAATTTTCCAGATAGCGGGTGTGTCTGGACAACAGTAGAGTCGCCCCGGCCACGTTATCGTGCCCCTGTCGACGCTGATCAGATTGTCTACGCTCACCCGTGATTCTTTACAATTTAGAGATCGTTCGCCGTTCCCGTGATTCTCCGGCAGTGCCGTTCGATTTTCTGAATTTTGTCAATTGATCCTTCATCTCGTTATTGACAGTTCGAGATCGTTCGCCGCTCCCGTGATTCTCCGGCAGTGCCGTTCGATTTTCTGAATTTTGTTAATTGATCCTGCATTCCGTTGTTGACAGTTCGAGATCGTTCACCGCTCCCGTGGTACTCCGGCAGTGCTGTTCGATTTTCTGAATTTTGTCAATTGATCCTTCATCCCGTTATTGACAGTTCGAGATCGTTCGCCGCTCCTGTGATTCTCCAGCAGTGCCGTTCGATTTTCTGAATTTTGTTAATTGATCCGGCATCCCATTGTTGACAGTTCGAGATCGTTCACCGCTCCCGTTATTCTCCGGCAGTGCTGTTCGGTTTTTGAATTTTGTTACATTGATCCTATTGACAATTCGAGACCGTTCGCCGCTCCTGTGAGTTTCCAGCAGTGCCGTTCGGGTTTTCGGATTTTATAATAGTCTACCACCCTATTACCCTATTTTACCATTCAACCCTATTACGATCTTATATATATATATATATATATATATATATATATATATATATACGTATATCAGAAGGTAAACAATAATCGGGTTACAAATTGGCGCCCAACGTGGGGCGGTTTGGTTTAGACAAATTAATTGTTGAAGAGACACAATATGAGTAAATCAAAGACCCGTGCAGGCAAAATGACAGGACCGGGAGAAGATAACGAGACGTCGAATCCGTCGGTATTATCTAGTACGCGTATTCAACGGACACCACCTCCTGACACCCCAACGGGTTCCGGAAGTCAGGGTCGCACACAGGTTCCAATCGTGTCCGTCGATGTTCAGGCCCCGGGGCAAATGACTACGCGCGAAAACGAGATAATGTCCGGTGCCATTCGACAGTTGAAATCTGAGATCGCGCGTTTAATGATTCAAGTCGATCAGCTGACAGCAAAGGTCGAAGAGTCGGTGACAACCGAGGAGATTTACGAACGCGTAACCGAACATAAGTTCGAGATGCGAGATTGGTGTCGGAAAATTGAAGAGCGTATGGATCGTCAAGAAAAGGCACAAGATGATATCCGCAAACAAATACAGGAATGTTTGGAGCAAGTCCGAAACCAATCATCGACTCATACTCCAACAGTACCAAATGCACAGCCAGATGATCACCGGTTCGGTCCGTCAGAACTAGATACTACCCGGCAACTGCATACGGACCGCATTGACTCGAGATGGGGACCAAATGAGTCAACTCGATTTGAGTCCACCATGGGTTCAATGGCTAGGCCATTCGTGGTGAAACCTCAGATGCCAACTTTTGAGGGTAAAACCACTGAAAGGCCATCTAAATATCTGAGGGAACTCAAGCGATTCGTAGATGCTGCCAGACTGCCTGATGATGAGATGAAATTTATCATCACCCAGTCATTAAAAGGCAATGCAGGCGAATGGTGGGACATCATGTCCGACCAAATTGCAACATGGCACCAGTTTGCAAATGCCCTATTGTCAAGATTTTGGAGCTCGGCAATCCAAAGAAAGATCCGAGACAATCTTAATGGGGGTGTGCATGTAGCTTACGCGATGAAATTGATCGGAATGGCTCGTGACCTACGGCCACGCCCCACGGATGACGAGATAATACAGACCCTGTCGAAACACTTCACGCAGGCGGTTGACGATTGTGTTCTTGGACAGAATATCCGCACAATCGATGCGTTCTTAGCCTTGCTGGAGAGATTTGACAATGGGGGAACGGTCAACCGTCCGCGGTACGACGAGCGCTCGAATCAGGGACGTGACTGGAGTACGCGAGCGCTACATGACCGAGGGAACCCACCTGCTACAAATACGTCGCGGATGAACCCGATAACTCCGATTCAACAGCGCCAGAATCGAGAGAATCAGAGGTCGGGAGCCGAATATCAACGACCAGCAATGGATAACCAAAGGCCAAGGTTTGATAATATGAAACCATGGCAAGATAACCGTCGACCGCAGGAACGACCTCGAGAGAGTCCCAATCGAATTCGAATGGCTCAGTTGGATGAGGAAGTACCGGAAGAGGACCAGGAGGTCATAGAGCTGGAGGAAAGCACGGGAAACGAATAAGGGGAACCTCAGAAGAACGTATGAGCGACTTCCCCGCTCAGGCGAGAGGCATCTCCGATGAAACACAAAGGGAAGAGATCCAAATAATAATAGGATCATTATTCCCGGACGTACGTCAGGAACTCCAGGAGGAAGGAAAGTCACCGCTTCCCAACAGAGAAATTAACCGCTGCCCAGAGATTCAAATAAAGATCGAAGGGATTCTCACCAAGGCTCTCATTGATACGGGAAGCACCGTTACAGCGGTGTCCGAAGCGTGGTACGACGAACATTGCGAAAATTTAACCAAATGTCCCACGCTACCGATAACTGGAGCAGTGGTGATTGGAGCAACGGGTGGCAAATCAACCCGATTAAAGAAACAAGTCTGGGTGACTTTTGGTCACAACGATCAGACAATAGAAACAACTGCGATCGTGGTACCGGGATTGGTATGTGAAGTCATTCTTGGTGTTGATACACTGAGACGTGCGAAGGCCACCATTGACTTCGGGAATGAATTACTCTCGCTGAATACAACAACCGGTCAAGCAATAATAAAGATGACAGAGGAAGTTGACAATGATGAAATGGCCGTCCGAGGCATGAAAGAAGAGATGAACCAAACAAGTACAACACAAAAATCTCGAGAAGACATCATAAGATCACTACTCGAACCAGTTCCAGCAAGCCAAACACAGAAGGAGAAATTGCGAAGAGTAATCCAGTCATTCCCAGAGGTATGGAGAGACGAAATCGGAAGGGTTTGCTGTTACGAGCATCATTTGCAGGTAAAGCCCACCAAACCATACTGTAGCAGAACATACCCGATACCACTGAAATACATGGACGCCGCAGATGCGGAAATACAAAGAATGCTGGAAAATGACATTATCCGTCCGAGCACGAGTCCATACTTGAACCCAGTAGTACCGGTTCTCAAGAAAAATGGATCTCTAAGACTGTGCCTTGATGCTCGAAAATTAAATGAATTTCTTGTGGATGACCATGAGATGTCGGAAACGCCAGATGCTCTATTCCAACGATTCGAAAGGATAGACTACTTAACTAGTCTCGACTTGACAAACAGTTTCTGGCAAGTTCCCCTTACACCATCGTCAAGGAAATACACCGCGTTCCTTTATCGGGGCCGGTGCTATGAATACGTAGTCACACCGTTCGGACTAAAAACAAGCAGTGCAAGCCTGGTAAGAGCACTGAGACGAGTATTGGAAGGGATGGAGGGATTCGTAGTCAACTTCATTGACGATATCCTCTGTTCCTCACCGACGTTCGAAAAACATCTCGAACATCTCGCGGCTCTGCTGAAACGACTACGAGAAAATAACATCACATTGAACTTGGAAAAGTGTAAATTCATGAGACGGGAAGTCAAATTCCTCGGCCACATACTTTCCACAGAAGGGTTAAAACAAGACCCTGAAAAGCTCGCTCTGATTCGTGAATTTCCAACTCCGCGCAACGTTAAGCAGTTACGTGGATTCTTAGGCCTGGTGAACTACTATAGTAAATTCACCAAGAAGCACGCCGAAACCACCACACCGTTGCTGGCACTCCTGAAGAAAGGAAGTCGATGGAAATGGGACGAGGGTTTACAAAAAGCATTCGATCAAGCTAACAATGCATTCTGTACAGAGGTTGTATTACAGTACGCGAACTCGAATCAACCATACTTCCTATCGACGGACGCAAGCTCAACGGCACTTGGAGCGGTACTAGAACAACGAGATACGAGTGGCGAATTAAGACCTGTCACATTTGTAAGCCGGACATTAAGAGGCCCAGAATTATCGTATTTTACGACGGAAAAAGAGCTATTGGCAATAGTATGGGCATTGGGGAAACTCCGAACATACCTATACGGAGGAAAAATCAAGTTGCTAACCGACCACAAGGCAATTACGTTCTTGATGAATAGTAAACTTCTTAGTCAAAGACTAACACGATGGATCCTGTCCATCCAAAATTATCAAATTGAGATCCAGTATCGTCCAGGAAAAGAAAACATTCCTGCAGACACAATGAGCAGACTGGATAACGTACTGATCGGAGATTCAGCCGAACGGGAGACACGAGTACCAATACTGACAGCCTTGGCACGAGCAATGTCACCGACACTACTGTCCGCGCTCAAAAAACTCTCAGAATGGCAGCGGAAGGACGAAAAGTTACGACGCGAAATCGAACGTTGCGAACAAAAACTTGATAACGCGGAGAATCGGTTTCACATTCGAAATGGCACGTTGTATCACGCGGATAGAAATGGTAGGGAACGTCCGGTAATTCCGTCTCAATTACGCGACTCTCTTATACGCGAAGTACATGAGATCTATGCGCATATAGGAGGAGACAAAACAGCGAAGCTCCTGTCAGAGGACTTCTATGTCTCAAAATTACATCGTTGCACGCGAAAACTAGTTGCCGCGTGCGATACGTGTCAACGCGTAAAGATTCCTACCCATGCGATACATACCGATATGCAGAGCATAATACCGGGGTGCCCTCTCGAGGTGTTGTCCGTTGACTTTTACGGTCCGTTACCGACATCAAGGGGAGGCGTGAGATATATTCTGGTAATTGAAGAGCTATTTACCAAATACGTAAAATTATACCCGATGCGAAACGCGACGACCACCGTGACACTAGCGCGCATTTTTAAAAATTATATACCGCGATACGGGAAACCGAAAAGGATCCTGACCGACCATGGAACGCAGTTCACGGCGAAGAAATGGATTCAGACCCTAAAAGAAGAAGGCATCCACCACGTCCTCTCATCCATCCGTCACCCACAAAGTAACCCAGTGGAAAGCGTGAATAGGGAGATCGGACGGATCTTCCGTACAGTGGCCTCGCGTGCACACGCGTCGTGGGCAAAATGGACCGACCTAATCGAAACATGCTGCAATGAAGTGGTCCATGACAGCACAGGTTTCACACCTGTAGAACTCCTAGTACAGGAGAAACCTGTACGACCATGGTCAAAGTGGTTTAAGCAAGCAGAAATTTCGGGAAAACCAAAGGACGAGCAAAACAACAACATGATGCAACTTGCTTTCCAAAGAATGACGAAGAAAGCCCACGAACGGCGTGCACGCGCGAATACGGGAAGACGCCACAAACAATATAAACTAGGCGATTGGGTATTGGTCAAAACAAACCCAATATCCAATGCTGCGGACAGAGAGATCGCAAAGTTCTTCCATTTGTACGAAGGACCGTACGAACTAGTGATGAAAAAAGGGCCATCAACGTTCGTACTGAGAAAACCCCAATCTAAAGACATTCGGGGAACATTCCATACTTCCAGCCTACGTCCTTACCAACAACTAGAGGAAGATGGAATGTAAACAAACTCTCTGATGCGCAAAATGCCACACTGACGGGAGTTTCCACGAAAACCCCAAACCAAGTTGGGTATAAGAGGCCGCGAGGACCGGCCGCGGACCACAGAACGACAAACATGTCACGACAAGGAAAAGCGAGAGTGAAAACAACATGTACTATAAAGACACGCGAGATAGGCACCATAGCCTATGCACAATGGGCCATGGTTAGTAGACCCACGCAGACGGGTCTGGAATTACCACTACATAAGTTCGAGCCGATAGAGCCGCCAACCCGTGTCGCAGGTACATGGAACCCGAAAACGCACCAATATAAACGGTTCCGTACCGGAGTGGCGGTGCAGGCGACGGCGAAGAAATGTGTAGCAATCACACAAACGCCGCGAAATGGGCCAGGCACAACAAAAATGCGCAGTAACACCAGGGAACCACGGCTTGAGGAGGCTGCGGGGGTGGAGGACGCGATGCAAATGCCACCACCGGAAGGAACAGCTGAAGGAGCCGGAGAGCTGATGGATGAATTGGAACAGTCCTGGGAAGTCATTCCCGAGGACTCTCCCCAGGGACAGGCCACCAGACAGGAGGAGAACGAGACGCAGTGGTCGTGGGACGAGGCCGATTTGACTGGTGATGCGAGGATCGACATCCCGGTGCTCGACCCCCACGATCCTTTGGGTCTCCTCACTATGGAGGATGAGCAGAGGGCGAAACAAGGATAAGTACAGAAAATATTTTTTTTTGTGCTGTGTTTAAGTGCAAGCGATTGAACGCCCAGTGCAGAAATTTTTTTTTTGTTGGTTAATTGAACCATGACAAGTTCCGTTTTGTTTTATTATGCGCCAAAAGGCAAACAGTTATTTTGTATTATGTTGAACGCCGAGTGCAGAGAAGGTTTATTTAGACTGTTCAAATTTAAGTTAAAGTTCGATTATTTGTATGAATGCTGAGTGCAGGGTATGCTACCTTTTGTTTTGAACGCCGAGTGCAGAGAATGTTTAGTTTGACTACGTTAAATGTTACTGACCGTTCTGTAGGCCGCGAGATTCCTGGAATACGTATATACTGCGTTTACGTACCAGAAATCTCGAGGACGGGGAAGGGGGTATGTGTAACCGTTCTGGTTACACAGCGAAATATCGCGCAAATCGATATCGATCTCTACTGCGACGGCCGTGACGTCAGGTGTGATTCTCGTCATAAACACGGATCGCAGGAGCGATCGATATAGATAAAAGAATGCGCGCGCATCGATCCCCTTCCAAAATTGCGATCGAAGGAGGTCGATGCGAGCAGCAAATTGAGCACTCTGCGTTTGAACTCCATCGAGTACACACGCATGAGTCTGCGAGGGTTCCGCGTGAATCTTAGAGTCGCGAAATAATTAGATATTCCATTCCGAGTCGCAAATAAAGTCGACGATTCTGTATTTAACTGCTAGCCCGGCTAAAGGGCATTTCTAGTCTCGAAGTGTGCGAATTTTGAAATATTATTTGCAAATGTTAAAGCATCAAATCGCGAGATTTGTTAATTGAGAATATTATTTGAGAATCGCCAATGAGGCAAAGTATTCCTTGTGTTCAAAGCCCGGCAAAAGGGCATTTCTTGTCGCGTTGCGAGTTATTCATAGAAATTGATATACTACGAGTAAAGTCTCGTTATATAATTTATTTACTTGAGCATTGAAGCTCATTTTGATTTATCATTTATATTGCGTCAAAAGTGGCAAATTATTACAGTGTATTCCATTCGTGCGGTGAAATTGATCAGTTTCGTGGGTTGCATATCGGCAACCAAATTTATAAAGAATTAATTGAAAATTTGGTTGCATTGTTTATCGCCCGTCCGACGGGCGGTTCAAGCCGCGCGTTCTGAAGAATTTAGCAAAGGCGGTTCGTCGTAGTGAGACGTTCTCTCACACCGGTACGCGGGATCATATGTACATATCTCATTCGCCTGAAAACGATAGTACGCGTTGTTTCTGCCGCGATCATTCTTATAGCAGCAAGAAATTGTGCTCTTATTCGCGTTACTGTGTATATCGTTATTCCGCGAGATACACAGTGTGTTTTGCTCAGAACGGACAGCAGGAAAAATTCGCATATCGCCATGACCACGCTTGCGTGCTCTGCCTAGATATCCGTAATTTTTCCCATCAAGTTTGTTATCGCCCAGTGTGCAGGAACCGATTGCCCTTCCCGGAATTATCCGGCAAGACCGATCGTTTGCCTGAGTATCACTGGCCTGATTTCGAATTAGGTTTATTCCTGTGTGTCCTGCTAAGAGCACGTAGTTGTTTGGGCGGTGAGGAGTCGCCACGGCCACGAATATGTGCCCTGCCTAGTCTCCTGCATCGCGCGCCACACAACGAGGTGAATTCCGTGGCAGGTAAAGACCGATCGCCGCTCCCGTGGTATCCCGGCAGCACCGATCGGTGACGACTGCTTTTGCCCGAGAAATTCAACCTGATAAATTATAAAAGGATAAATGCTGCTATATGAAATGATCTAACGCGTAATGAACAGGTGGCGAGCGTCAAAAGTTCGTTACAGGCGAATGAGAACCGCGGTCGCGTAAGCCGTCTGAATTTCTTACACGCATTCCTAGCAAGGAAGATTTTGTTTACTGTCTACGGTCGTCGCGTCCCTCTCTCTCGACTGTATTGTGGTCGCACTAGCTACCGAAGCCGACCTTGCGTTTTTTTATACGTCTGAAAATTACATAACAGTATTAATACGGGTGTTCTCATCTATACAAATTTAACAGAATATATCTCACTTTTACCAGATATCGTCTCTCAACAATTATTCATATTTGTCGCAACCTTTCCGTCATCCAGTGCCTGGAGGCACGAACCTTTCGTCAAATTGACATCGGGTATCGTAACCAGCCCGGTGTTGTAATTGTTATAAAAGTCCTTTCTGATTTTACAGGGTGAAAGATCCAATTTTCCAGATAGCGGGTGTGTCTGGACAACAGTAGAGTCGCCCCGGCCACGTTATCGTGCCCCTGTCGACGCTGATCAGATTGTCTACGCTCACCCGTGATTCTTTACAATTTAGAGATCGTTCGCCGCTCCCGTGATTCTCCGGCAGTGCCGTTCGATTTTCTGAATTTTGTTAATTGATCCTGCATCCCGTTGTTGACAGTTCGAGATCGTTCACCGCTCCCGTGGTTCTCCGGCAGTGCTGTTCGATCTTCTGAATTTTGTCAATTAATCCTGCATCCCGTTGTTGACAGTTCGAGATCGTTCACCGCTCCCGTGGTTCTCCGGCAGTGCTGTTCGATTTTCTGAATTTTGTCAATTGATCCTTCATCCCGTTATTGACAGTTCGAGATCGTTCGCCGCTCCTGTGATTCTCCAGCAGTGCCGTTCGATTTTCTGAATTTTGTTAATTGATCCGGCATCCCATTGTTGACAGTTCGAGATCGTTCACCGCTCCCGTGATTCTCCGGCAGTGCTGTTCGGTTTTTGAATTTTGTTACATTGATCCTATTGACAATTCGAGACCGTTCGCCGCTCCTGTGAGTTTCCAGCAGTGCCGTTCGGGTTTTCGGATTTTATAATAGTCTACCACCCTATTACCCTATTTTACCATTCAACCCTATTACGATCTTATATATATATACGTATATCAGAAGGTAAACAATATTCTGGTTACAGTGTGAATTACAATTGGATAGAGATAATTTTCTTACGTATTACTTCATGCTCAGGAGTCCAGCTAAGTTTACTTTTACCATTGTTGATTAAAAGAAAAAGAGGTCGCATGATCTGAGAGAAATTCGGGATAAATATTCGGAAATAAGACGCGAGTCCGATAAATTGTCTCAACTGGTAGATGGTTTCCGGGGGCGGCAATTTGGTCAAGGCCTCGACTTTCCGCGGATTGGGCATGACCTTCCCGGAGGAAACTTTGTATCCGAGAAATTCAATACAACTTTTTAGGAATGAACATTTGGAGAATTTCAACGAAAATCCGGCTTTTGTTAAAAGGTCTAATACAGTGCGCAATTGCTCTAACCCTTCATTTACATCCCGCGAGGGAATTAAAATGTCATCCATGTAAACGATAACGTAAGAATAGACAAGGTCGCCTAAGGCCCTAGTAACAGCACGTTGGAAAACACTCGGAGCATGCCGTAAGCCGAAAGGCATTTTCAGGTATTCATACTGACCATCGGGTGTCACAAAAGCAGTAAGTTCGATACTATCAGGGTGTACGGGAATTAAATTAAATCCACTAGCACAATCAAGACACGTGAAATAATTAGCGTCAGCTAAGCGAGCGATTTGATCCTGAATCAAAGGTAAGGGAAAACGGTCAGGAACTGTGTTACGATTTAGTTCGCGGTAATCGACGCACATGCGATCCGACCCATCACGTTTCTTTACAAGCAGAATGGGACTTGCAAAAGGCGAACAGCTCGGTCGTATGATACGAGCCTCTAACATTTCTTTTATTTTATCGCGCACTAATTGTCTCTCGTCTGGGGAAAGCCGGTATAGTCTACGTTAGACAGTCTTAGTAGGATCAACAAGCCGTACTTTAAGCTCACCGGTAGTCACACGTGTACGTGGCAAATCATCGATAAAAGTTTTAGAGAATTCGTTTAACAAGTTCGATAATTGGGCCTCGTGTTCAGGAGGTACGTCGGTATCAATCTTATCAAGGTCAAAGGGTTTAGAAACCTTACAACAATCTACTGCTTTAATTTTGGTTAACGAGAAACTATTCGCGGTCATTGTAATTGAAAACCCCTGTTTTAAAATATCGCGCCCGAGCATGACGTCATACTTCAAGCAATTGTCAGGTACTGCATGAAATAGGACCTCAAAAGTGTATCCGTTAACCGAGACCTCGCTTTGAATCTGGCAGGTACTAAACACGATTGAGTTACCTATTCCTACGATCGAAATCACTGTATTATGGCGCGTACCAGAAAATCTACTCGCGGTTCTTTCCTTGATGAGAGAGCATTCGGCACCCGAATCATAGCAAAATGAATACGACTCGCCAGATTGTGTCAGCTGACTGATCACGGGTCGAATGTCGCATGCATCGACTCGACGTTCGGCGTGCACGGCGTTGCTGCTGCCGCTCGTTGTCCGGAATGCCGTCACACCGCTGCCGTTGTTGGTCGCTCCTGACCTGGTACAACGAGTCGAGATGTGTCCTTTTTCACCGCAGCGATAACAAGTCACACTGTTCTTCAATTCTGGCCTCGCCGAACTGGTATTAACAGGCACTTGTCCTCGCACCATCCTCTTGCGACATTCGGCAGCTTTGTGTCCCAGCTTACTACAGGAATGACACTGAACAGGGTTCGATGGCGTTGGTTTATAACGCTTATTCTCTGCAGACAGTTCTGGCTCAGTAGAGTTGTATTTGCGTTTAGCGCTGGAAAATGCTTTCAGTTCGTGCTGCAGTCTGCTTCTGGTGGTGATGTCATTCGTAAAGGCCAGGTGGTGTAGACGCCGATTAAACTGTGCGGTATGCGCAAGCACAACTGATACGGCGACCTCCTCAATGGTTTTCTTCGACCATCTTGGCGTAAGGGTGGTCATAAGGCGGCTAGCGTAGGCAGCAAGACACTCGGCGTCCTTTGGCCGACCGTTCAAAAGGTTGATCACTGTCGCGGCACATGTTTCAATGCAACCGTAGCGGGCGAGAAAAATTTCCTTAAATTGCGCCCATGTCATGCCAGCAAATGACACCTGCGACAGCCACGTGGATGCCGATCCCTTCAACGCCTTACTCAATGCGATGACGAGTGCTCCTACATCCAAGGGTTTTTCCGTCATGCAGACATCAATCGTCGAACACGATCGTCGTGGATCGGCGTCAGGTAATTCCGGATTAAACTGTGCTAGCGAGACCACAGGCGAACAAGGAATGATGGACTCGATAAGTCGTACCATGTTCTGATTTTGTAGCTCCAATAGTGACCGGAAAATATCCAGATTTAATAATTATGACGTTTGATCAGATCCCACTTCTGATGTCGTTGCGTTAGCATTTTGGCGCGACCCGTGCGCCCCGGCGTTAGCACGTTTCATCGTCGCGTGTCGGGCTGTCGAGTGCTCTGACCGTTTGACTCTGCGGAGACACTGATCTTGCTCGTTCGAGAGCTAAACAAAATCTGTCGGCCGGTCTCGGGCCATCGAGGGCCTTGCCTCGCATTTTCCCCACTCCGCAGAGTCACTCCGTCCACGTGCACGCATTCCAAAGGAGCCGATTTTGTTTGTCGCAGCCGCTCAAACGTTTCGGCCGCGCGTAAGAGAAACCGATACCGAATGTTGCGGCCGATCAAACGTCTCGGCCGCGCTACAATGTAAATGCACGCGCGAGCCCTCGACAGCTTACTCCGACAGCTTCCAACGGCCAATGCTTAACTTAAAAACGCGCTTAAATCTACGACATACAATATATTAACTATTTTAGGAATCGATATTTAATTCTGAAGATTAACAACTTTCGCATATTATGCAGGTTACAGAATGTCTTTTACATGTACATCGATCACATTTACAACATTTTAATGGCGTGATGGCGTAGTGTCGGTCTGTCATGTCTGCTATTTTGAAATTATCTTAAGAATTATTTTGTGGCGTCACTGAACTCTCGGCTTTCCTATACACAGTGGCGCACTCAGGATTTAATCTTGGGACGGGTGGGGGCCGAGTTGATTAGATGAAATTTTGTGATCTGGTGCAAGAATTGCGAATGTACATAATGCTGAGTTCTACATATAACATATTCAAAAATCATCGAAATCGAAGGGAAAGCAGCTATTCTACAGTTCGACCAATTTGCCAGTGTTCTATTTCCTTTTTCTTGGGGGTGGGGGCATGGCCCCCTGAACCCCCCCCCCCTCTGGATGCGCCACTGCCTATACACATACTATATCTATGCCGGGTCTATGTATAAGTATTGCGACGTGGCAGTTTTGCCGACGTCCTCCGAACCGAATATCGGAAGTTCGACCGAATATCGGAAGTTTGACCGAATATCGGTCACCCTCTGGCTAGAGAAACGCGAGATGGGCAGTGGCGAGCGATCTCCCTGGGCACAAGCGAGACCGATGGGCGAGCTCTCATATTTTGAGCGTCGCGCCAATTTGGGCGACGCGATTTTGCAGGACCATAGCGGGTCCCGGGAGGGGACCCGGAACACTTTTCGCGCCGGCAAAAACTGAGGGACGCTATTGGCTCCGGCGTACCTCCCGCACCGAGACATCGAGAGGTCGACACGGTCCAGGACAAACAACCTGGAGACGCCGACGAGGGCATCCGGTACCGAAACAGACAGCAATTCAGCCCTGTCGTCGCCTCGTCCAGATAGAAGCGTGGAACGCGACTGGATTGGCCTACGTCAATCGTCTCCGAGGGAAGCGGCCAATCACCGAGCATGCTGCCGGAGTAGCCGCGAATCGCCGGAAGCCAAGGACCGTCGCGCAGGACCCGGTCCTGATAAAATCTAGCGAGCGATAGGCCAAAGCGTTTCGCAGGGGAAAAGCGAGGAAAGCGGGGGACGCTCTGCTTCCGCGTTACCGAGCCACGGCGTAAGGGATCACTGCTTCGTTGGCTGTAGTTACGATAAGACCTGAATTGTTGCGTAAAGATCAGAGTCTTTTGCGAGAATGCTGCCGGACTGAAGCGCCGTAGAACAGCTGCCGGCAAACGGTTACCCGTGGTAAGCCTCTGTCAGAGTTCCTTCGATTTGCAGTGATTTCCTTCGCGTTGGCTCGGTTAGTGTTTTGCGGGTTCGCGAACGCGTCGCAGAAAGTTCGACGCGGCTTCGATGCTGCCGGTTGCAGCGTAGATTTGCAGACGGTACGAATCCGTCGAGCGGCGATCGTGCGGGGAATATTAATTTGCGAGGGTTGAGCCCTTATTTTCATTTTTGCGAGGATCCGCGCGTCGTCGTATCTTTCACGCTAACCTTGTCTCGTCCCACGGTGGGACGCAGCCACGTGCTCGCCTCGTATCTCGTGGCTTATTCCGACGAAAGCAGTCCTTTAGAGAACACGTATTCCATCGGAATCCGGGTAGTGCGTATGACGACGCAAACATCGCGTTGCTGCCGGGTTCGCGACGCGGCGAATAGAACGTCCTTGTGGGACTCGAGCGCGTGCGACAAACATCGGTCGCCAAAGTAATTGTTACGCGCAGGCTAACCTCAAAAACGCTGCCGGCTTCCACCGGCAGCGTGATTCTGTCATCCATCGTGCAATAAATGATTGTTAGCCAAAATCTCGTGAGTGATTCTTTCGTGAGAAACCTTCCCGCCGCGGGGAACGCCTCGTGCTCGTCCCGCGATAGTACCCTGCGCCCGTTCGTGGAGCTTCCAGGTTCGATCTCGGTTGTCGCAGGCTCGTATTAGTGTTGCTCGAATCGCGCGCGGTAGCGAATTTCTTAGCGTGGCACCTTTCGTGCCTGGCGCCCGAATGCTAACGAAAATCACGAGCAGCGACGAGCCTGCGAACAACTTTTGTCCCGGGTGGACCGCGTTTCGTGCGGCCGAACGCGGCTCAGCCTCTTGGCTTGTAAATACCCGGTGTCGCTAGCGTTTTCGCCCTTCTGGCGATGACGAAATGCTGGACGACGTGACAGTATGTATGGTCTAAGGGAAAAAGAAAGGAATTGTAGTTTCTGTATTTTATTGGATAAGTATTTCAATTTATTTTCGTTCGACGTTCGTGACTTCATGCGAAACACTGTGTTATTAATAAACTGTATGCAGTTAAACGTGTAATTATTTAACATATACATAGTATTGTCTATTAATTGTGTACAAATCTTACTTTTACTACAAACCTGATGTAGATACCTGATCTCCATACCAAAGATCGATGGCCTTCAAGAAAAACGCTGTTACAGCTATCAACAAATCGTCAGTATACACATGCAATATTTTCAGTTTTGAAAAACTGGTTGACTGGTTCTGACATTGATCTTGTACGCGGTGCAGACAGCTTTCATTATGTCGGTATACTTATTTCAATCGAGTCATTTTCCGGTCGCTTTGATTTACTCGCATCTTATAATCTTTGTATTCATTCGTATTACTATGTACTCGCACATACTCGCCCGACGGACAAGAAAATGTAGATGCAGTACCGTGCTTCTATAACACGCTAGGGTGGACCTTAGCTATACCTACTGAAATTTTTTTTGCTCCTAAAATAGTGTTGTTTGGGATTGGCTGAATGAGTCGGCAGCGGCAACGCGCCGATTTACTGCGCCGCCCCGCTATTGGCGGACCCGCACGAAACCGCGAGATCGAGAGTCGATAAGCAGCTCGCAGTAGCTTAGACCAGCACCGTCGAACGTCGATTGATATCGATTTTCGACCCCAAAAGGGAGATTACTATTGGCGGATCGCGCTATCGATCTGCCAATCAATAGTTCGACGGTGACGGTAAACTGCCAGCTGTTCGACTCCGATCTCAACGTTCTTCAATCGTTCTCGCTCCTTCTAACGATAAACGTCACGCGTCTCTTTTGACCGGTTTTCGCGAGTGGGTCGATTCACTATCTGCATTCACGTACGCTACACGTGAATATCTCTCACGCTACAAAGGGATAAAACAACTGGGTTTTATCTAACTATCTATCTTTATTATACTTTTCGAGCCAAAACGAGCTTGTGTTTTGGCTTGTTACATCTCACCTCTGTACATAGTTCGTTGACATATTTTTGAACGAACCCCAGTTGGGGAAATAAAGTTAATTCGACGCGAAGTGCTTTGTTCTACCCCTTCTACTCCGTAACAAGTGTCATTGAGTAAGAAAATAATTCTTGCAAATGATGAAGTTAATCGGATAAGAGGAAGATGTGACACATTCACGTTAAAGTTGCGATAAATACGAAAATTGATATGAATGGGAATCTACGAAGGAAAGACTTTTGATTATGACTAAATGTTCTTCTTTTGCAGAGATATTTGTGGTAATAGTACCACAATGTAATTTTATCAATATTACGTAAATACATATACAGGGTGTGGCACCAGAAACAGGCCACCTGAATAACTCGGCTGCTATTGGTGTTAGGAAGAAATGCATCATATGGAACTTGCTTGGTTTCGAGGGGGTATTAATCTGATGTTAGTAGCTGATATTAGTAGCGTAAAGAACATATGAAGGTCAACTTCATTTTTTTTAATGGAATGAGGTATTTTTTAATACATCAATCGATACAGCTGGATATTCGTCATAAAAAACTACTAACCTATGTATCGAAAAGGTAATAGTTCAGAAGATATTTCAATTTAAATAACTCTAAAATACCATTACTGGCGTACTAAGACGTTAGCGTTTACTTACTTGTGTAACGTCTTACAATTAGTATGACAGTAATGGTGTTTTAGAGTTATTTAAATTGAAATATCTCCTGAACTACTAATTTTTCGACATATATAGATTAGAACCTTTTTATAACGAATGTCCAGCTGCATCGATTGATGTATTAAATAAAAAATACCTCATTCCATTAAAAAAAATGAAGTTGTCCTTCATATGTCCTTTACTCGTCCTCCTACAAAAAAGCTACTAACATCAGATTAATGCCCCCTCGAGACCAAGCAAGTTCCATGTGATGCATTTCTTCCTAACATCAATAGCAGCCAAGTTATTCAGGTGGCCTGTTTCTGGCGCCTCATCCTGTATATGTTTCATTTTACGTATTTTATTGAAAGTGACAATTGATTTTCATATTTAATTGCCAACAACTCCCTACTATTTTAAGCGTTTTATTTGAAATTTACTTCAAAGGACAGATCCTTGACTGCTACTTATCTTAAACAATTTCTTTTATTAATTCTATTAAATATAGCTCTCAAATTTTGTTGTGATTTATATTTCTGGTACTTATGTTTGTTGTTAACTAAAAAATAAGATAATTAAATAAAGAAAGGATGAAACCAAATACATATAAAAACCCGTTTTATTTACCTTTTTTCTTTCTCCGATGTTGAGTCACACTCGACAAAGGAGTGCAGAGGGTTAATTTAAAAAAAAATACTAGAGGGCTATTGTTGCAATTGACTCTCCAAGAGTCACACAAAGAACTTCCCGATTCGTTACTCCTTCGCCAACATCGCTAACATCGTTTTTTTTTTTACTTTCATCGATATTCTCCCAAAATGTATTCTTGGGAGTAGAGATGATAAATTCACTGTTGCATTGGAATAACTTTCGATTATTCCAAGCGGTAACATTAGCATCAGTTAAAAAAAAAATTTTTTTAAATCTAAAAAAAAAATGTTTTTTAAATCTAAAAAAAAATTAAGAAAAAAATTTTTTTTTATGTAATTGCGTTTGGTTCTTTGGTGGAAAATTTTCGTCCTCCCTTATAAATTGCATTGTAGAATCAACTCTTTTCGAAAAAAAAACTAAAAATCTAAAAAACTACTTGACCAATATGGACCAAAATCTAATCAGCTCTAAGTTACGACGGTGCACATCGATTGCATCATTCATCATCCTGATTGCGTTGTTACTTTTTCTGAAAACGTTAACGAAAAATTTGATTACATAGAAACGGACATACGCACACACACACACACACACACACGAACATTTTGATAAAAATAGTCTAAAATGACTCCAATGACCATGAAACGTGAAGATCTGCTAAAAAATCGATTTTCGATTTTCGGGGTAATTACAATAACTTCCCTATAAAATCGGGAAGTTAAAAATAAAAAAAATGGTTGGAATTGTTGTAACATGTATTTTATTTTATCAGTGTACAATGTTTTTTTATCGAAGGGACTAAATTGTCGCTATAGAGGAATATCCATTTCTGGTAATTTCATTGGATTTTCTACTGACAAAAAACACATATTGATAATAATCCCAGTCAGCAAAATCTTCCTCCAGCAAATTATGACAAAATGTATGTGTCATACTTTGCGAGCAAAAGGCGGTCGTTTTGTTGCCAAACCATACTTATTTTCTCTGAATTTGCCTACCAAAAACTCCGAGCAAATTCCGAGCCAGACGCGGGAACAAATGGGTCGAAATTTGTAGGCATGCTTTGGTGCCAAATTCATACTAAACTGCTTACTGGGATGTACAGAGTGGTCTATCAATCGGTCACTGCATTTTTTTTAGCTGTTTAACGAAAGAACTATGAAAAATAATGTTTCATTTGATCTATTTGGTATTATAATAGTGTAGAATTTGTTTTCGAATCTATGGCTATGAAACACATATGCGTTTGCAACTGCTTAGTCAGCCAGGCCTGCCTCGAACAGAAATCGAGCACAGCTTGTCGAGCAGATGGCGGGCATTATGCTGCCAGAACGACGCTCGAAGCTGCTCGTGCAAAACGAAGGCAACTCGGTCCTGAATTCTACCTTCGTTTAAGAGGGCACAATTCAGGACTGAGCTGCCTTTGTTCTGCCCTAGCAACTTCTGCCGGGCAGATGCCGGCTGTTTCTGCCAGCAAAAAGCGATATTTTTGCTGACGCAGATGCCCGTCCAAAATCGAGCAGTTTGCTGACTGGGTGCATATTGCTCCAAAGTAGTCAAAGTTTTAAAACTTTTTATTAGTATTATCGTTTTAATTTTGAGTGTATAGCCTTATCCAATAAGTGGCTTTACACATCTCCACAAGCCTATTTATAGGAAACAGATGTATTTGCTTTAATAACATTAATATTACGTCTAGGGAACGAAGTGGTTGATCAAAAGTCATAATACTACATAGATCACGTTATTATGGAAAGCTCTTGCTATGGAAACGAATTCATATTTATTTTTTCTTAAGTTGCCACATTGCTGTGACTTTCTTTATTAATTTGTTCTAGTTATCACCTGAGAAATCTTTCAACATAATCAAATTCGACGTTATCCATGGACATAGCCGTGCTAATTCTAGTCAGTTTAGTCCATCATTTCTCTCAATAGTGTGAAATATGAAAATGTAGTAGTCCATACCTATAAAATGCAAAGTACACAAGAATTACGAAAATCACGATTGGACATATGTACAGGGTGTCCCAAAATTCCTTCAACAGCCGGAAATGGGAGGTTCCTGACGTCATGTGAAGCGACATTTTCGTTTGCAAAAATGTTATCCGCGGCTTTGTTTAGAAGTTATTAACGAAAAATACGGACCAATCAGAGTGCGACCTAGACACGAGTTGGCATAGTCGGCCCGGCGCAACGCGCCAACTGTCTATTGGCCGACTGTGCCAACTCGCGTCTAGGTCGCGCTCTGATTGGTCCGTGTTTTTCGTTAATAACTTCTAAACAAAACCGCGGATAACATTTTTGCAACGGAAAATGTCGCTTTAAATGACGTCAGGAACCTCCCATTTCCGGCTGTTGAAGGAATTTTGGGACAGCCTGTATACATATGTATACAGTAGGACCTCGATTAACCGGCTTGATCGGGAGAAAAACAGCCCGGACAAATTAAGGCCCGATGAATAATCGAGACCCGAGGGACATAATTAAAATGTACATTATATTCCAAAATAAATTATTTATTTTTGAAAATTTATTTCCCTTCATAGTATAATCATATTCAAACGAATATTTGTTTATAGTCGGGATCCGGTTAATCGAGGTCGTACTGTAACTAGATACATTCTTTTAACAAATATTTGAGTAATATTTATTATCTTTAGTTTGAAGCAGTTTTAAATTCAGACCATCGTGAAGTGCACAACATTTCAATCTCCATTCTTTCTTTGTTTCTTAAGTTTTCTGTTGCGTAACACTCTACCGCCCTTTATTAAGGGGGTCTTTTCCAGCAGACGACGCTCGCGCGTGAACACTCACACATCGCTAGGCCACGTAAACGTATGCGAGGATTTCAAGGGTCCGGGATTCCACTTCTGATTTCTCGATAATGCAAAGACGGGGTTTTGTAGCAGCCAAAATCGCTAGATGAAAGATCAATCTAGGGCACTGTTTGCTTCAAAAGTCGTTCTTTTACGTTTCCGAGAAATAGTTTTGCAATATTCGGCTGCATGTTGCCCGTCGAAGAGGCTAGTATGCCGGCGTGACTGCAGCGCCATCTGACGGGCAACATGCAACGGGCAACATGCAGCCGGATATTACAAAACTATTGCTCGGAAACGTAAAAGAAGGACTTTTGAGGCAAACAGCGCCCTAGATTGATCTTTCATCTAGCGATTTTGACTACTACAAACCCCGTCTTTGCATTATAGAGAAATCAGAAGTGGAATCCCGGACACCTTGCAATCCTCACGTACGTATACGTGGTCTAGCGGTGTGTGAGTGTACCACAAATTCACACGCGAGTGTCGTCTGCTAGGAGAAGGGTCCTTAACACCTTACACAGTGCCATTTAACAAAAAGCGAAGACGATTTGGATTTATTGTCGACAGAAATATTCTTTGAAATATTTTTACTACAGTTCTCAGTCAATTGAAAATTAGTTAACTGCTGTTAGAAATATTGTTTCAAACGGGGCTATTTTATTAATGTTTCGTACCTTCGTGTATGTTTCCAAGGATATGGGGAAAAATCCTTTCGCCGTGATGCAACAAGGAGTTCTGGACTTCAGGATAACAAGTGTCAGATCCTTCCTCAGCATTCCTCCATATTTATTCATCAACAACGTGTACCACGGAGCGTTAAAAATTGCTTCAGCCACATTCAGGCTTTCGCTTATTAGGCCATCGCAAGTGTAAGTAAACATTAATAGCTGGATTAAGGACGTGACCAGGTATGATATAAATGTGAGGGTTCCTCCATTTTGCGAGGCTCCCTGGACAACATAATTGCAAATACAAGTAAAGTTCATCGCGTATTATAGTCACCTGATTAACACACATCCGACCGCGTGACTAAAATTAGTCACATTATTTATAAGTTTCTAGTTTCGTTAAATCGAAATGAGACATCTAATGAAATACCGTCGCTAATGACCATAGCAGTCGATGCGACGTTACATAAATAATAATAATAAATAAAATCTAATGAAATAACGTGACAATACTTTTTCGGTTTTATTATTTTTGCATTTTTCTAACTGAAACTGTTTTTTTTCGCCTTCGAGGCCACTTCAAGGTCGCTTTAAAGTCATGGTGTTTAGGTCGTAGTCGCACATCGCGTTACACAAAATATACATTAGTATGCAAAAATATGCGATGACTTTGAAAAACCGTTAAAAATTAATTAAGACTGTGTTAAAATTGACATCCTGTATTAGTAAGAACAAAAAAATACCGGTCGGATGTTTGTTAAGAAACATTCTAAAGATTCAAACAGTCCCTGTTTTTTGGAGATGTCGAAAACATTTAAACAATTTGAAAACAATGTTGAACTTCATTCAGGGAAGAAATAAATGTCTGTACAGCTCCCGTATGTTGCAATCGGTAGACACTATATTTATTTTGCATAAAATTTCACAGTTCCCTAATGATCTAGTATAGACTGCGGATCTTTATGCATTTACGAATAAATAGGTTGAATGAAATATAAAACAGTAAAAGATTAGAAACATTTACAGAATATTGTAATGTTGTTTCCGATATAACAAAGTTATTAAGGGATGAAATAAATATTTATTTTGGACTTCCGTTTCCGGTTGTGTGAAAGGTTGTAGCAGGTAATTAGCGGTGCGTGATTTTGGTGTGTAAGAGAAGATTTGAAAGAAGTGTGAGTGCTGAAAGCGGCTGAGAGGGGTTAGTGGGGTATAGGGATAGGAGGGAGAGAAAGGGCTAAGGGTGAGGGAGTGAGAGAAAAAGCAGTAGGGAAGGGATAAGTGAGTGGGGAGTGTAGGTTAGGTTCGCGGGGCAGTAGTCAGGTGGGCGCGGGATAAGAGAGTAGGAGGAAGGTGGCGCGATCTGGAGGGAGAATAGTAGACTAGGAAACAGTTACTTTGAGAAGCGGGAACTTTTGAAAAGGAGTAAGAGGGATAAAATTAGAAGCGTAGGGAAAATGAGCGAGGGAAGTGAGGTAGATAAGGGGATGAAGAGGGAGGATGGGAAAGAAGGGAAGGGAAGAATGGGGGTTATTTTGAGAGAGAGTAATTTAGAACGGTGGTTCAGCACGGAAAGTGTGGACAGCGTGGGGAGGAAAAGGGGAATAGGGGACGTGGTGGGAGGGGAGGAGGATGTAAATATAATTTTTAAAAAAAGTGACACTACGCTAAGGTCCCCGCAGAAGGATGAAAGGAAATGGAGGAATTGTTTAGAGAGTTATTGGGGGAGGTGACGAGGATGAGGAAAGAGATGAGAGGGGAAAGGGAGGAAGGGTAATTATTAATAGAGGAATGGAGGAGGGAAAGGGAAAAATGGAGGGAAGAGAGGATGGAGGAAGAGTTAAATAGGGAAAGGATGAGGAATTGGTTAGAAAGCTTAGAGGGAAGGGTAATAAAGGTAGAGGGGAGAATAGAGGAGTTGGTGAGGGGGAGGGGAAAGGGGGTAGTAGGGAAAAAACAGATAAGAGAATAGAGAATATAGAGGGAAAAATAGGAAAAGTGGAGAACTGGATAGGAAAAACGGAAAGGGGGGAAAAGAGGGGGGAGAATGGGTTAAGGGGAGAACTGTCCTTGGATGAGAATAGGAGAAGAATAAGGTTGCTAGAAATTAAGCAAGACAAGAGGGATAGAGAGGAGAAGAAAAATAATATAGTGATAAGGAAGATAAAGGTGGAGGATGGTGATATAAAAGTAGAGGTTAGGAAACTGTGGGAAAAGATGGAGTTGAAAGAAGAGGGAATTAATGAAATTAAAAAGATAGGGAAAGTGGGTAAAGACGGAAGGGGAATGGTTATGGTGAAGTTGGCAGGTAGGGAAATTAAAAGAAGGGTAATGGAGGAGAAGAAAAAGCTTAGGGGGCAAGTAGGAAGGGTAGATGATGATTTAACAGAAGAGGAGAGGAGGGCAAGATGGAAGATTGAAAGGGAAGCTGAGAAAGAAAGGAGGGAGGGAAAGGTTGTTCAGATAGGGTATATGAAATTATGGGTAAATGGGAAGATAAAAAGATGGGATGAGATTGAGGAAAAATGGATGGAGGAGCAGGGAAACGAATAGGGAGGGAATCAGGGGGGAGTGGGGAGAGGAAGAAGAGGGAGGGGTACAAGATTAGTTTCTGGAACGTGGCAGGGTTGTTAAATAAAGATGAGGAATTTTGGAAAGGCATTGAAAATTGGGAAGTAATAGTTTTGTTGGAGACGTGGTTGGAGGAGAAGGGGTGGGATAAGATCAGGAATAAACTACCAAAAGGGTATGCGTGGGAGGTCCAGTGGGCAAAGAGGGAAGAAAAAAGGGGAAGGGTAAAAGGGGGTATGGTAGTGGATGTGAGGAAGGAATTAGAAATGGAAAGGGGGGACAAAAAAGGTAGGGAGGGGATGATGTCGTTGAAGGGGAAGATTGAGGGGTGCTGGTGGAGGGTGGTTGGGATATATGTGAATGGGGATTTAGACAGAAAACTGGAGGAGATGGGGGAATGGATGGAAGGTAGAGAAAAAGGGGCAAGGGTGATTATAGGGGGGATTTTAATGCGAGAACGGGAAGGGAAGGGGGAGAGGTGGTCGAAGAGGGAGGAGGGAGAGGGATAAGGAAGTCAAAGGACCTTAAAGTTAACGGGGATGGGGGAGGAAGTTGTGTAATTACATAGGAGAAAGGGGGTGGGGAATTATGAACGGGAATGTAAAGGGGGATGAGGAAGGGGAACTGACATATGTAGGGGCGAGAGGGTGTTCGGTGATTGACTACGTGTTGGGGAATGATGACACAAGGGAAGGGGTAGAAAAGATAGAGATAGGGGAAAAAGTAGATTCAGACCATATGCCCATAACGGTATGGGTAAAGGGGGAGATGGGAGGGAAACAAGGGAGGAGGGAAAAGAAAGATGATGGGGAGATGGTCGGAAGAAACAGGGGAGGAATTTAGGGAAAAATTTGTAGTGAGATCAAGTGGCGGGGGTGGGTCGCAGGAAGGTTGGGAAGGGCTGAAGGGGAAAATAAAGGAAGTTATAGGAGAATTGGGGAAAAAAGGAAAGATAAAGAGGAAAGGGTGGTGGGATGAGGAATGTAGAATAGGAAAAAAGATAGCGAGGGAGGAGCTAAGGAAGTGGAGAAAGGAAGGAGGGGACGGATTAGCTTTTAGGGAAAAGAAAAGGGAATACCAGAAATTGTGCGAGGGGAAGAAGAAAGAGGAGAGAGAAAGATGGGAAAAAGAGGTAGAGGGGATAAAAACGGAAAGTCAAGTATGGAAGATAGTGAATAGGGAAAGAAAAAGGGATACGAGGGTAGACGAAGGAATAAGGATGGAAGAGTGGGAACAATATTTTAGGGACTTGCTGGGAGGGGTAAAAGGGAGGGTGGGAAGGTTACGAAAAAGTGGAAGAGAGGGAGACGAAGAGAAAGATCTAGAACTAGGGGAAATCATGAGGGTGATAAAAGGGCTGAAGGACGGGAAAGCGGCGGGGGGTGACGGGATACCAAACGAGGTTTGGAAGCACGGGGGATCCGAGGTGCAGGAGGGGTTATGGAGGATATGCAATAGGGTGTGGAGGGGGGAGGGGTGGCCAGAGGATTGGTCAGAGGGGGTAGTGGTGCCAATCGCGAAAAAAGGGGATAGTAGAAGGGTGGGGAGTTATAGAGGGGTAACGCTGACGCAGACAGCATACAAGATATATGCGGCAGTATTAGCGGAGAGGGTGAGGGAAGAGGTGGAGAGAAGAAAGGGGCTGTTGCCGGCAAGCCAAGCAGGATTTAGAAAGGGCCTAGGGTGTATAGACAACATTTATGTGTTAAACTATTTAATAAATAGGCAGGTGAGGAGGAAAGAAAGGAGCTTGGTAATTATGTTTATAGACCTGAAGGCGGCGTTCGATTCGGTGGATAGGGAAGTATTGGTAGAAGCGATGAGGAAAAGGGGAGTGAGGGTAGTGAGGTGTGAGGAGGTTCTAAGGGAAACAAAAAGTAAAGTAAGAGTGGGGGAGGAAGAAGGGGAAAGTTTCTGTACAGAAAGTGGGGTTAGGCAGGGATGTCTACTAAGTCCCTTGCTATTTACGTTATTGCTGGCGGATATAGATGAGGAGCTCGAGAGGGGGGATAGGGAGGGGCCAAGGTGGGGGGAAGAAAAATTCATACGCTATCCTATGCGGGCGATGTAGCCATGTTAGCAGAGGATGAGGAGGGGATGAGGGGAATGATAGGGGTCCTAGAAAGATATTTAGAGGGGAAAAAGCTTCAGCTTAAGGGTGTGGGTCGGGATTTGACCTTGGTCATAGTATCGATACTCTCCGAATTTTTAGCTAGGAGTGCTAGTGTTTTTAGTCACTGTTTTACCGATTCAGTCACTGTATTGGTAAAATATCGGTAAAACAGTGACTAAAAACACTAGCGCTCCTAGCTAAAAATGCCATGGAACTAATACTTGCACCAAAACCTCCCGTATAGGGATCTACTTCGTAGATTTCGTTTGCTGTGTTTAAACACGTATAGTTTAACATAATAAAGGTTTCATTGACATTGTATGTGACCCTGAATTCCGGGATGTATCCATTTTTTTTCTATAAGAACCCTAAATCTCTCGATATTTAAGAAAATGTATGTGTCTCGACAATGGCAGCACTGTCGCTTCGCCCAATATTTGTGAAACTGCGCTACATGCTGCCGAATAATGCAAATTACGCCTCGAAAACGCAAAAGTAGGCCATATAAGGACACATCCCGCAATGGTGGGTCTTTTATCTATCGATTGTGACTACGTAGGGGTCCCAAATGTGCGTTAGAGAGACGGCAAACGAAATCTACGGAACCCTTGCAATCTCGTGTACGTATACAGTATCTATCGGTGTGTTAAGGTACTACCACACTCGCACTCGACCAAGGTCAAATCCCGACCGTCCCCCTTAATACGGACAAGTCTAAGGTGATGAGGTGTAGAAAGGGAGGGGGGAGATGGAAGAAGGTATCATGGAGGTGGAAGGGGAAGGTAATAGAGGAAGTAGGGGAGTACAAGTATTTAGGATACACAATTACGAGAAATGGGGGTCAGAAGGCTCACGTAGAAGAAAGATTAAGGAAGGAGGCGGCGGTTATGGGACAGGTTTGGGGGATAGGGAAGAGGACGTTTGGAAAAGATTGGGGGAAGAGAGTGTGGCTATTCGATAGGTTGATATGGTCGATAGTAAGCTACGGAGTAGAAATTTGAGGCTGGAAAGAAAGGGAAGGATTAGAGAGGCTTCAGGAAAGGTATTTGGAATGGGTGCTAGGGGTAGGTAGGTTTAGGTAGGGTAGGTAGGGTAGGTTAGTTGAGGGGGAGGGCAGGGTTAAGGGCATACGTCTCCGCCTAGGTGTCCCCTCTGCTCGGATTTGGGGAAGCCGGCCGACCATCGGTCCGGCTCAGGGGCATGTCCCTCCTTCCGCCCCGGTAAACCCGGAGCGAAAGGAGGGCCGGAAAGGGACAAAGAGGCCCCGAAGGCTCCGACCCGTCCGGTCGAGCCTTCACCGGCCTTGCCTGCTCGCCCTCCTGGGGGGAAGAGAGCGCCGAGGTAAGAGGCCCCGCCCTTAAGGCGGGGTCCATATGGGGAATGACCTCCTCCCACGACTCGGGGACGCTCGAGCCGCCGGAGGGGGTCGTGAGGGAGGAGGTACCGGTACCTCCTGGACTCACGGGAAAGGGGGCCTGTTCCGGGGGTGTGCGAAATGCACCCTTCCGAGGAACAGGCCTTACCGCGAGCAGAGATCCCCTCGTTCGTACCGCCGGTGGGAGTTATTTTCCTTGACGCGCCTTTGCTTTATCGCGCACCGGTATGGGCGAACGACGGGATCTCTAGGGCCATCGGGGCGTCGAGCTGGAACTCGGCGTCCCACCGGGTGACCCCAGGTGGGGGGAAGCGCAGCCGCCGTCGCTGCGTTTCCTTGTTCGGGTAAATCGTAGGGGGGGCTTCTCTCCCCCTTCGGGAAAGTCCACGTAAGGACAGCGGGTGCGCGGATGTATACGATTCGGGTTCCCGTGCACCACGCTAAATCCGGGGACGGCCGCGGGGTTTTAGTCGGTGCGAGTCCGACATTGGCCTCCCTCATTTCCAGCAATGAGGGAGGTTATCCATAAGGGATTTCCCCGACGTCAAAAAAAAAAAAAAAAAAAAAAAAAAAGGGTTAAGGGCATGGGGGTAGGAGAAGAAATTAGGGGAGGGTAAAGGGGGGGAGCTAGCGCGGGTTTGTTGGGATGAGATAAGGAGGAGGGATAGGAGGGAAGGGATAAGGGATGGGTGGGAAAGGGAGAGAGAGGAATTTATATTGGGGCAAGGGTGGTCGTTGGAGGAATGGAGTGAAATGGTAGAGGGGAGAAAAGAAGAAGTAAGTGGGGAGATTGTAAAAAGAGAGGGGAAAAGACAAAGAAAGGATAGGTGGGAGAGAATAGAAAACTCCAAGTCAAACAAATGGTATGGGAGGGTAAAGGGGGAGGGATTGCCGGGTTATTTAAAGAAAGGGTGGGGGGAGAGTAGGTGGCAGAGGGTGGCACGTTTTAGATTGGGGAATGAGATGGTGGGGGAGAAATATTGGATGAATGAAGACAGGAGAAAATGTAGAGTGTGTGGATGGGAAAATGAAACGTGGGAGCATGTGTGGGAAGTGTGTATGAGAGTGGATGAAGTTAAATGATGGCAGGAAAGGATGTGGGAAGTGCTAGAAGATGAAGGAGGAGGGGAGGAATGGATGAAGATGATAGATGAGTGGGGAATGGGAGTAAATGATAATAGTGGGATGAATAGGAATGACCGGAAAAGGGAGTCCACGGTTAGGGGAGGGGGGTTGTTTAGGGGGTGCGGGGGCGAGGCTCTTGGGGGAGAAGAGGCCGGTATAAATGTGTGATTATAAATGTTGATTAGGATAAGATTATGTGTATCTCTCTCTCTCTGGCGTTTCTTAGATTAAGGTTAGATGTAAGTTCGTTTTAAGGATTTAGTAAATAAGTTTATATGTACGGTTAGTGCGAAGAGAAGTGTTGTGGTAAATTTGTAACCCCAAGGGGATCAAATAAATGTCATATATATATGACATTTATTTGTCATATATATATATATAATAAATATTTATTTTATTGCTGCTTCCCAGAATCAATGCAGAACATTTTTATTTTGCATAAAAATCCGCGGTCTAATGATCTATAATAAAATTATCTATACCTTGATTGATTTGTACTAACCCCAAGTAATTGAATTCCGATGAGGGTGAGTACCAAGCTACTGCTAAGTATTTCTGCCAACACTATTAGACTGAACACTTCTTCGAGCTTCCCGCAAAACGAGATGAGCGACTGGTGATATTGAATATTAGTTCTGAACGCAGCATAACATCTTTCCGAAGCGTCTGGTAGGGGTTTTTCTATTTTTCCATCGGAAATTCCTTCTATGTTCGTATAATTCAGATGTGACAGTCTGTACTGCAGTATACGAAATTGTGTGGCCACGTGCATATTGAAGAGGCACAGGAAGTAGTCGAAGGAAGTGTAACATACAGCGATTTGGTACAGCATTAAAAACTATTACAAAGACAAGTTTAAAGTTCATTTATTTTCGTCCCGTTCCTGGTTTGGCCGGGAAGCTATTCGACATTCTACTTTTAGACAGATTAATTAATGATAACATTGGATTTATTCAGATTTCCATCGATTTTGATTAGAGTATTTACTCGAATAAAGAAGTTTCTTCAAGCATTACTCATGAAAACATTTTTATAATTTCGATAATGACAAAAGAAAAATCCGAATGGATCGTGTCATCTCGATGCATTTGGCAGTTATAGAAGGTGCTACATTTTTAATTAGGCTAAAAAACTAGTAAAAATGGAAATAAGGTCAATTTCCCTATTTCTGATCATGCATATAAGAGATCTATCATCGCAGAAGTAAATATTTATTATTTATTTATGCAACAATCGAAAAAAGACTTATTAGATACTCCCACTCAGCAAACATCCTCGATTGTGACCAGGGCACAAAAGATCGTGTGGGCTCGTAGTTTTGCCTCGACACCATCCCGGCACAAGTCGTTCTCGCCACAATCCCGGCCGATCGGGCCAGGACAGCGCAGTCGCACTAATGTGGCGAATGCCGTTAGTTATACAGGGCACTCTCTTCGAAGAGAGACATTAGTGCGACTGCGCTGTCCTGGCCCGATCGGCCGGGATTGTGGCGAGAACGACTTGTGCCGGGATGGTGTCGAGGCAAAACTACGAGCCCACACGATCTTTTGTGCCCTGGACACAATCTATTCATCGTGTGCTTAGGTTAGCTTCGAGCGACGTTCGACCACTATAATGGCCGCTTTGTGTCCTCCGCCCGCTGGGCTCGAGATGTGGCTCGACACGCTTGGTTGACTGGGCTAGCTGTCCGTGGCGTGCCTTCGGCACGCCCTCGCAACCAGGCCTTCCGGACAACCCGTCCGGTTGCTCTGGCGGGCGGCGCACAATGGGCGAACTAATGACGTCACAACTTACGAAAATATGAAAAAAAATTGTACACACATAGTTTAATTCGTCGATAATGTAAATTCATATATTGGAATAGAAATACACTAACTGGCGGATGGTGATAATGTCGATAATGTTGATAATGCAAACCACAGACTTAAGATCCCAACAGACATTGCATCTTATGGACTTTTTTGTCCAGGTTCCACGGGGCTCTTAGAGCCCCGTGGAACCTAGGCGGTTCGTGCTCAATATTACCGATGTTCGCGTGTTAGTAAAAACTGAATATTCGGTATACTGCATTTTTACTACGGGTGTTTAATACGATTTGGAGGCTACAAATGTATATGGCGCGTGTATTTGAACGTTGGAAATGAAGTATGTACCCAGATAGCACAGGACAACTTTAAGTTGCCGTTTTCATGTCCGTTCTATGTCTTTACGTCTCACGTCTCAGTCAGACGCTTTTTAGGCGTCCATAAAGGCATCTTTTCTAGGACGCCGTTTTCACGTCAGAAATGAGATGCATAAGGGGGTAGTTACACCTCGGTTGCAACTAGAATCTTACTAGAATCTTACTAGAAAATATGGGTTTGCGGGAAAACAAATGCTGTCCTTATTTCAGCAAATTGTGGGCTGGTTGAGGGCTCATTCTAAAGAGGAAGGTTTGACGATAGTCGCTCTGGTCATTAGGCTAACGAGATTATGTTTATATCTAATAATATGAAGGCCCAAAGTAGAGAAAAAATCTTGGAAAAAAACCCGCAGATTTCAATGCATTTTTCTGTCTCTGAAAGACTTTTTGACTGCCCTAATGACCAGAGCGACTATCGTCAAACCTTCCTCTTTAGAATGAGCCCTCACCCAGCCTACAATTTGCTGAAATAAGGTCAGCATTTGTTTTCCCGTAATTGCATTCACATTAGCAAAATTTCCCCCATATTACACTCATGATGTTAGAGTGCAGAGCAAGCTAGAGCCAAATTTAGTTCAGCCAGTTTTGACGAGATGGCGCCTAGTCACGAGGATCAATGCGTAAAGATCCGCAGTTTAATTATAACTTCGCGTTTCCTTAATTGCAAGGGTGTGGAATGTAAAAGGAGAAGAATAATTGGCAAATGTTAAATTTTATACATTTATTTTTTTAATAACAAACAAATATAACTCGAAATCATTTTATATAATATGGAAATAACAAGCAACGTCATGTCGTGTTCATCAGGCAGTGCGTGTTTCTCAGTGTTACCAAACTCTTTTTTTGCATACAGGTTGTTCACACTGATTTTCTAGTTGCAACCAACGTGTGACTACCCCCATAAAAGGCACCTGCATTCGAACGTGAAAACGTCGTCCCAGCAGAGGTGCCTTTAAGGGGGTAGTCTATGCGCTGGTTACAACTAGAATCTTACTAGAATCTTACTAGAAAACATGGGTTTGCGGGAAAACAAATGCTGTCCTTATTTCAGCAAATTGTGGGCTGGTTGAGGGCTCATTCTAAAGAGGAAGGTTTGACGATAGTCGCTCTGGTTATTAGGCTAACGAGATTATGTTTATATCTAATAATATGAAGGCCCAAAGTAGAGAAAAAATCTTGGAAAAAAACCCGCAGGTTTCAATGCATTTTTCTGTCTCTGAAAGACTTTTTGATTGCCCTAATGACCAGAGCGAATATCGTCAAACCTTCCTCTTTACAACGAGCCCTCACCCTGCCTACAATTTGCTGAAATAAGGTCAGCATTTGTTTTCCCGCAAACCCATATTTTCGACCCAAAATTTAGTAGGATTCTAGTAAATTAGCAAATAACTAGTCAAATAAGAAATCCTACTAGATTTTGGGTCGAAAATATGGGTTTGCGGGAAAACAAATGCTGACCTTATTTCAGCAAATTGTAGGCTGGGTGAGGGCTCATTGTAAAGAGGAAGGTTTGACGATATTCGCTCTGGTCATTAGAAGCAGTCAAAAAGTCTTTCAGAGACACAAAAATGCATTGAAACCTGCGGGTTTTTTTCCAAGATTTTTTCTCTACTTTGGGCCTTCATATTATTAGATATAAACATAATCTCGTTAGCCTAATGACTAGAGCGACTATCGTCAAACCTTCCTCTTTAGAATGAGCCCTCAACCAGCCCACAATTTGCTGAAATAAGGACAGCATTTGTTTTCCCGCAAACCCATGTTTTCTACTAAGATTCTAGTAAGATTCTAGTTGTAACCAGCGCATAGACTACCCCCTTAAGGGGGTAGTTACACGTCGGTTGCAACTAGAATCTTACTGGAATCTTACTAGAAAACATGGGTTTGCGCGCTTCGGTTGTTTGACCTTATTAACTTCCCGATTTTATAGGGAAGTTATTGTAATTACCCCGAAAATCGAAAATCGATTTTTTAGCAGATCTTCACGTTTCATGGTCATTGCAGTCATTTTAGACTATTTTCAGCAAAATGTTCGTATGTGTGTGTGTGTGTGTGTGTGTGTGTGTGTGTGTGCGTGCGTATGGCCGTTTCTATGTAATCAAATTTTTCGTTAACGTTTTCAGAAAAAGTAACAACGCGATCAGGATGATGAATGATGCAATCGATGTGCCCCGTCGTAACTTAGAGCTGATTAGATTTTGGTCCATATTGGTCAAGTAGTTTTTTAGATTTTTAGTTTTTTTTCGAAAAGAGTTGATTCTACAATGCAATTTATAAGGGAGGACGAAAATTTTCCACCAAAGAACCAAACGCAATTACATAAAAAAAAATTTTTTTCTTAATTTTTTTTAACTGATGCTAATGTTACCGCTTGGAATAATCGAAAGTTATTCCAATGCAACAGTGAATTTATCATCTCTACTCCCAAGAATACATTTTGGGAGAATATCGATGAAAGTACAAAAAAAAACGATGTTAGCGATGTTGGCGAAGGAGTAACGAATCGGGAAGTTCTTTGTGTGACTCTTGGAGAGTCACACACCAAATAAAAAACATTAATATCAGTAGGCCCTACTAGCCATGCGTATCACTAACTCTCTCGCAAGCGAGCGAGCAACAATAGCCCTCTAGTTTCAACAGATTTTGGGCTGGGTGAGGCCTCATTTTAAGGAGGAAGGTTCATCACACTGCGCTCTGGTCATGAGGTTAACGAGATTATATTTAATATATATAATATAAGGGCCCAAAGTAGAGAAAAAATCTAGGAAAAAAACCCACAGATTTCAATGCATTTTTCTGCCTCTAAAAGACTTCTTGACTGCTATGATGACCAGAGCGCAGTGTGATGAACCTTCCTCTTTAGAATGAGCCCTCACCCAGCCCAAAATTTGCTGAAATAAGGTCAAACAACCGAAGCGCGCAAACGCATTTTTTCGACCTAAAATCTAGTAGGATTCTAGTTATTTGCTAATTTATTAGAATCCTATTAGATTTTAGGTCAAAATAATGGGTCTGCGCGCTTCGGTTGTTTGACCTTATTTCAGCAAATTTTGGGCTGGGTGAGGGCTCATTCTAAAGAGGAAGGTTCATCACACTGCGCTCTGGTCATCATAGCAGTCAAGAAGTCTTTTAGAGGCAGAAAAATGCATTGAAATCTGTGGGTTTTTTCCCTAGATTTTTTCTCTACTTTGGGCCCTTACATTACACATATTAAACATAATCTCGTTAACCTCATGACCAGAGCGCAGTGTGATGAACCTTCCTCTTTAAAATGAGGCCTCACCCAGCCCAAAATCTGTTGAAATAAGGTCAAACAACCGAAGCGCGCAAACCCATGTTTTCTAGTAAGATTCTAGTAAGATTCTAGTTGCAACCGAGGTGTAACTACCCCCTTAAGGACGCGTAAAAGTTGCCTCTTTTGGGACGCCGTTTTCAGGTTAGAAATGAGATGCATAAAAGGCACCTGCCTTCGAACGTGAAAACGTCGACCCAGCAGAGGTGACTTTAAGGACGCGTAAAAGTTGCCTCTTTCGGGACGCCGTTTTCAGGTTAAAAATGAGATGCATAAAAGGCACCTGCCTTCAAACGTGAAAACGTCGTCCCAGCAGAGGTGCCTTTAAGGACGCGTAAAGGTTGCCTCTTTCGGGACGCCGTTTTCACGTTAGAAATGAGATGCATAAAAGGCACCTGCCTTCGAACGTGAAAACGTCGACCCAGCAGAGGTGACTTTAAGGACGCGTGAAAGTTGCCTCTTTCGGGACGCCGTTTTCAGGTTAGAAATGAGATGCATAAAAGGCACCTGCTTTCACCGACGCCTCCAAAAATAAAGAAGGCTCTGGCTGTGCAGTTATCCTTCCTGATAAAAATGTACTATATAAACTCCACGATCTATGCTCTATCTTCTACAGCGAAGCTTTTGCTATTAAGTCGGGCCTGGAGCTTACCATTAATTCTCCTTACCACAAAGTCTTAATTTTTTCTGACTCTTTGAGTGTTATTTCTTGTCTGGCAAATCATGATAACAAAGAACCCAGATAGCACAGGACGACTTTAAGTTGCCGTTTTCATGTCCGTTCTATGTCTTTACGTCTCACGTCTCAGTAAGACGCGTTTTAGGCGACCATAAAGGCATCTTTTCTGGGACGCCGTTTTCACGTTAGAAATGAGATGCATAAAAGGCACCTGCCTTCGAACGTGAAAACGTTGTCCCAGCAGAGGTGCCTTTATGGATGTGTAAAAGTTGCCTCTTTCGAATCGTAATGTGCGAAAACTGTGTGTAGGTATGTATATACATATGTATATTCATTGTAGCCATTTTCTGATTAATAAATTTTAGAAATGAAAGTACATATTTATTGAAACGTATTGAATGTTGAGTCTTCCCTTGTAGAGTAATGACACCGTTCACGTGTGTCTAAATAAATATATAATTTAATCGAAATAAATTAATAATTAATTTTAAATATTCTGAATGGATGAAATTGATTTGCAAAAGGGTAAAATTGATTTGCAGAAAGGTGAAATTCACTTGCAAAAGGGTGAATTTGAAGCGTAAAACCTACAAATTGTCATCATCAGTTTCAAATTGTTTGGTGGGGCCGCGTGTTTGACATGCTTGCCGTACATGTACAATTAAAATAATAATTATTATATAATGCTTCTAGACGACTACGCGAAAGCGAGGAGCAAGGCGAAGGAGGCCGAAGAGACGAGTGACCTGCAGTCGGAGGTCGAACAGCCTGGTGTCCTCAAGAAAAGAAAAATTGTGCCACCACTGTGGGCTTGCAGCTCTGACGGCGAATATTCGTCAGATGAAATATTATTGCCTTCTCCCCCAAGTCTGGCGAATAAAGCTAATATTGATATGTAAATACAAAAAGAAGCACCTTACTTATAGAACATTAAGTATTACCGTAGTTAGTAAATCTTTTTTCATGAAAATATATTTCATTTTCAGTCACTGACGTGAACCAAGATGATGGGTTCCCGTCTCAATCCCTATTGGGAATCTGAAGTTATACCAGAAGGGAACCAGCAAGTCTGGCGAATAAAGCTAATATTGATATGTAAATACAAAAAGAAGCACCTTACTTATAGAACATTAAGTATTACCGTAGTTAGTAAATCTTTTTTCATGAAAATATATTTCATTTTCAGTCACTGACGTGAACCAAGATGATGGGTTCCCGTCTCAATCCCTATTGGGAATCAGAAACAATTCCAGAAGGGAACCAGGACCAGGGTACTACCCTGCTCAGCAGGAAACAATACTGCGATCACTGTCCGCGCAAAATCATTTGTTAAGGGCACTGGTGACGGAGGTTCTGCAAAAGATGGAAGAAATGCAGAAAGATATTACTGCATTAACGGCTTCAGTAAAGTCAGTACAGACAGTACACTCAGTACACTCAGTACACTCATCCAGACAAACTTCACTATTTATGCGGTTTCCTGAGTTAATATTTCCAATGAAGACGGAACAGGAAATGGATTTCTTGGAAATGAAGTTGCAAGAGAAGGAAACATTCGATGCAGCAGTAAGTAAAATTTATTGCTGTAATAAATACACTTAAAATATCTGACATATATTTATCTTTCATTTAGTTAACAGCAGAGATGGGCAACAATTTTATGTAAATAAATAAAAATTTCGAATAAAGCGGGTTTATTTGTAAAATTATTCATGGTAAGTCTTCGAATAAATCCTTCGAATCATTTTCTGCCAGGCCGACGAACGCGTCGGCAGCCGTGGCCAAGTGATGCAATAAACACGGTCGGGCAACCTGATGCCCAGTCAGGTATATCGGTATGTAATTCAATTGCAAAACACTATTAATAGTGTCATTTTAATAGGAAGATCGCCACGAACTAGCTGGCGCCACTTCTATGAAAAAATTATGAAAAATGAACAAGTTTTGCAATTGAATTACACACATTACACACCAATATACCTGACAGGGTTGCCCGACCGTGTTCATTGCATCACGTGGTCACGGCTACCGACGCGTCCGTCGGCCTGGCAGAAAATGATTCGAAGGATTTATTCGAAGGCTTACCATGAATAATTTTACAAATAATCCCACTTTATTCGAAATTTTTATTTATTTACATAAAATTGTTGCCACATCAGGTTAACATGCAGAATGTCATATGCTAATAACTTTTTATTTTAGGTAGAAGAAGTCAGTAAAATTGGAGGCACTGCAAGCTACAAAACTTTTGCCGGAGAGCCTTGAGCATGCTAATTAGCAACGAATTGGCTCTGTGCTACAGCTGGTATGGCCGAAAAGGGAAGAAACCATTCAAGGACTACCGAATAGCCAGCCTCGTTATATGTTATTATCACCCTCATTTACATGTTATTGTTATAATGATTATCTATGTACAAATTAATAACCAATGAAATTCTTATTTAAGATGCTGCTGGAGAAGCGAAAATACTGGGCGACCAAAAGATGTACGAAACATCTGTGCAGTTGTGGCTGAGGAGGGCCGCGGACCGTTTAAGAACGAAAACATCGCAAAAAAAATTCTAAATATTCACTGACATATCATATTTACGTTTTAAATTTTATTCCATTTACATAGTTTAATATTAATATGTTAATTATTAATGTTATATATCATATTATTATGTTATTATTATTATCATTATTATCATTATTATGTTTACATGTAAATGTTAATTATAAAATATTTCAAGGTTAATACTGCAATATTAATATATTATTTTTAATATTTTACTTTTATTCAATGTTGCGGTAATAAAATGCGTTAATGCAGATATTTAAACTGCAATATTTTATTTGAATGTTTCAATTTTATTGTGGCAATAAAAATATTAATTAGTAATTTGTTTTGTCCCACTTTTTAACATTCTTTGGCATCTTTTATGCGCATTTCTGATGACAAAGAGGCGCCTGAGAGATCCCTAAAAAGACGTGTAAAAGATGCATAAAAGATGCATAAAAGATGTGCAAAAAGGCAACTTTTTTGCGTCTTAAAGCGGCATCTTAAAGATGTCGAAAAGACCTGTGAGAGACGACTTTAAGATGCACAGTTTTGTAACAAAGACCTGTTAGAGTTGTACACAGTACGTGGAAAAGACGTGAAAACGACGTGCCACAGACGCAACGGACGACTTAAAGATGTACGTTACGTCTTGCGTCAGGCAACTTTTAGGCGTACTTTAAGATGTCTTTGTGCTATCTGGGAACCAATCATTCAAAAGATATTCAATTTAATCTCAACCCTATACAAAAAAAATAAAGATATTGTATTTGTATGGATCCCCTCCCATATAGGAATCGCCGGCAATGAAAAGGCCGATACAGCTGCTAAAGAAGCCATAAAGACCTCACCTCAAAATTTTCCGATCTCTCCCAATGACCTAATTAGGGAGCTCAAGCTAAGAACCCAAAATAGTTGGAATGAAGAATGGACTAGATCCCCCCCTACCAAACTATTTAAAATAAGAAAAGACATTTATAATAATAACTCCCCTAACATTACCCACAGGAAAGACCAAGTAATAACTACGCGACTTAGAATTGGCCACTCGAATATTACACATCTACACAAAATCTCGAAAAACCCCCCAACTCTCTGCCATCCGTGTAACATACCACTATCTATCGAACATATCCTCCTCGAGTGCCCAGCCCTTCAGACACAACGACAAGCCCACAACATTCCAACCAATCTGAGTGAATGCCTCAACGACCAAAAGGCCATTGCAAACGTCCTTACTTTCCTAAAAAATGTAGACCTATACTACAAAATTTAATTATATTCACACTCATGTATTATTGCGATAACAAAAGAATGTACTTATAACTGTATACCAAAAGTGGTCGCTAATGACCTCGATGTTAATGCGACCTTTATAAATAAACAATATTAAAAAAAAAAAAAAAAAAAAAAGCACCTGCCTTCGAACGTGAAAACGTCGTCCCAGCAGAGGTGCCTTTAAGGACGCGTAGAAGTTGCCTCTTTCGGGACGCCGTTTTCAGGTTAGAAATGAGATGCATAAAACCCAGATAGCACAAAGACATCTTAAAGTACGCCTAAAAGTTGCCTGACGCAAGACGTAACGTACATCTTTAAGTCGTACGTTGCGTCTGTGGCACGTCGTTTTCACGTCTTTTCCGCGTACTGTTTACAACTTTAACAGGTCTTTGTTACAAAACTGTGCGATTTAAAGTCGTCTCTCACAGGTCTTTTCGACATCTTTAAGATGTCGCTTTAAGACGCAAAAAGTTGCCTTTTCGGACATCTTTTATGCATCTTTTGTGCATCTTTTTTCAGACGTACAAAATCTTCAAATGTAAGAAAAAAATATAAAAAAATTAGAATCTATATATATATATTACTACTTTTTCATGTACTACTTGAGAGAATATTCCATTTTGTCTCTTCGAAAAAACCTTATTACAACAATTTAGTTTTTATGCAGCATACTGGGCGGGAATCGAACTCGGGACCTACCGTTTAACTTCATGATGGTTTCCTCGCTGAGCCATGTGTTCGATCGTATCACGTTGCGATGTCATAGACTGCACTGACGTCGCTGAAGGTCGTAAATCTTCAACTCAATTTTTTGAGTACGCGAATTGACCGATTCCTTACCATTTGTTTGGATGGAAAGGATGTTAATTTAAATGAACTTGCATTTTTATAAGATAAACACTGAATTTATTCAAAGACTCAAGAATTTACAGGATTGAGAAAAGCTGATGATTGTCGTAGACTTCGAGAGGAACTGACTTGAGGGTGAGTACGAGAAAAGCATTTAGCCTCGGGAAGGCGTGACTTTTAAGAAATGAGCCATGCGGATTCGTCGATTGGCATTTTTCGGAATTGGTGAGGGAAGCGGTCGACTCAGTTAATTGGTTAGAATAGACATGCAATATAAAGGGCAAGTGACCGCCCCTCATTATGTTCACTCGCAGGGACGGATTGTACCTGCGGGTGACCCACGCGGGAAATCCGCGTGGCTTGCGCGGGAGGCATAGCGAGCCATAAGTCCGAAAAGCGCCTGACTCGAACAATGTATGGAGGAATAAACTTGAAAATAGCTCGAATTTGGTCGCCAGATGCGGACCTAGAATCTGTAAAACACTAAATCAGAAAAGTAATAACGGCTTTTCGGAGAGATGGCTATTGTGCTTGGTCCGATGTTGTTTTTTGAAAACGTGCAAGGCAGATGGGGTCGACTTTTATGACCTCGACTACCTGACTTACAATTTGACCCGACAATGTACTGAAGGTTTAGCCAGTCTTTACCTGTAATGAACACCATGCGAACCTTTACTGTCAGATTCATTACTTTTTATTTTTATAGGCTCAAATCATATCAAATCATATATATTATTATATAAAAAATATTTGAACAGAAGTTTATCTCTTTTAATAATTATATAACCTAATTATTTAATTATTTACCTAAAATATTTTTTAGGTAAAAATCAAACTGCTTTTTTTAAATGAAGCGTAGTATCAGTATATTAACGATTAAGAGATATACATATTTTCGTAAGTACTTCAATCGTTTCTGCCGTGAAAACGGCGTCCCAAAAGAGGCAACTTTTAGGCGTCCTTAAAGGCACCTCTGCTGGGACGACGTTTTTACGTTCGAAGGCAGGTGCCTTTTATGCATCTCATTTCTAACGTGAAAACGGCGTCCCAGAAATGATGCCTTTATGGACGCCTAAAAAGCGTCTTACTGAGACGTGAGACGTAAAGACGTAGAACGGACATGAAAACGGCGACTTAAAGTCGTCCTGTGCTATCTGGGATAAGTACATACAGACTGCGGATCTTTATGTAAAATAAGTTCTATAAATAATTTAGAAGCCAAGTAACAATTTATATTCCTCATTAATATTTTCTATATGTTAAAAATAGTGTATCTACACTTAAACTCATTTAATTTTTTTTTATTGTGATTTTAATTGTAATTGCAATTTTAATTTTTATTATGTTTATTGTGATTTTAATTGCAATTGTTACTTTTATTACTTTTTATGTCAATTCTACACGCGTTCTTCTAATAAAGCTATTTATTAATATTAAATTTATTAGAATTATGTATTACCGCATCGAATTTTAGCAATTTCTGATACATGGTAATATCGCACGAAGCATCGGTTGAAGCTAGTTTTGATTTATGCCACAGGCTAGTAAATGTTCTGTTCCGTGCTAAGCGTGCGTACTGGAACCACCGACGAGGTACTATTAAAGACTGCCAGCACCGACGAGGTACTATTAAAGACTGCCAGCCCCTGTGTTAAACAGCGAGACGGGTAAGTGGGCGCGATGGGCGCGGGGATAACGTAGAGCTTACAGTGATCTGATATACCACATAGCCAAAAGTTCCACCACCGACGAGATATTCGTCAAGTTGAAGAAGAATGATATAGTAGAATGCTGACATTACCCATTCTGTAATTGCCTTATAATACTATATATAATTCTCTTATTGCATTCTTATTTCCTTATTATTACCATTGTAATAATTGTTTTACAATATAATCGATAGTTTATAGATGTAGGAAAAATGATAGTAATTACTACGTAATATTCTACAAATTTATCGAAAGTCAAAAGTAATTTGAACGTTATTGCGTTATATATAAAATAATGATTCTTAAAAAATATTCTGTTATGTTATGTAATGACAAAATTCAATCGTTCTTATTAAGATCCTTAGTAGGAAACAGAAAATTAATTTTTTTACTTATTTATCCCATACTTGTAATGCTCGACAGAATTGACTGCAATTATTATATAGTAGAGGTAGTAACAATAAGATAAAAGTATTAACTAATTAAACTAATTTTCGACGGCTCCTATCCATACAATGTTATTTAGAGGCAGTATTTCGTACGAAGATATCTAACAAAATAATTCTATTTCACTCTATACGAAAATTTTATTTCATTCTGAACTGAACCACTTCCTGAAATATGAATCGCTTATACATTGTATACATTGTGCGATGAGGCGAAGAGCTAGCAGTTGAAGTCGGAAGTCGAAATCTTAAAAGAAGGACTCTCCGCGTCTCTTTTTTCCCGATGCTGTCCTTCTTTGTGTCCGAAACTTGCGTCGTTCATTGCACAAGCAAATATCATCGGAATTATATCATGTCATTTTCATAAAAAAAATTCACCAAATATGTTAAGAAAAATCCTATAAAAAACTAGAGGGCTATTGAAGAGGGAATGAACTTCTTTCGAAAAAAACTAAAAAAACTAAAAAACTACTTGACCAAAATGGACCAAAATCTAATCAGCTCTAAGTTACAGCGGGGCACATCGATTGCATCATTCATCATCCTGATCGCGTTGTTACTTTTTCTGAAAACGTTAACGAAAAATTTGATTACATAGAAACGGCCATACGCACACACACACACACACACACACACACACACACACACACACACACACACACACACACACACACACACACACACACACGCACACACACGCGAACATTTTGCTGAAAATAGTCTAAAATTACTGCAACGACCATGAAACGTGAAGATCTGCTAAAAAATCGATTTTCGATTTTCGGGGTAATTACAATAACTTCCCTATAAAATCGGGAAGTTAAATAATGATAAATAATTAAGTTTTGTTATTTGATTAGAAGTCTCACACTGTTATACCCGACCCAACCCATATCATGTTACAATGTTTCGCTCCATTCCACGGCGACCGAAGCCCTCGAGCTTCGCTTGCCTTTTCTCCTTTCGTCATCACAGAATAGTGTTTCCTGAAAATTGATGTCTCTGGCCAGACTCAAGGTTTCGACATTTATAGGAAGCTTGCTATAATCGTATTTTATTTGTGAAAATTTAGTTTTCTATTTAAAATATTTTGTTGTTAAAACTCATTAATATATTATTATCATTAATATATTTGAAATATTGGAATATTACAATTTGGAATAAAGGGCTTAGCCGGATGAGGTAGTCCTTCGAATTATTTAAACAGCCGTTGCGCCATTCAATTTTTGGTCAATTTTTCGCATTTACTTGCATTAATTTAATCATTTAATTGCATATAATTGAAATGATATTTGAGATTTCTTCCGTATTTTTTGGTTCAAAATGTTATTTACACAAAGTGAAAATACGCAAAAATTCGACAAATGCAGGTTTTTTAGAGAAATTAAAAAATAGCATTGATCATATTTTTAGACTAGCAACATACCAGAACTTTTTTTACGACAGCGCGTAAACGACAAAGAGGGACTGAGGTACGAGGCAGCCGGCACAGTTCAAAAGGCTGAGTACCGATTACGTCAATACACATAGGAAAGTATTTTATTTTTCATTGTTAACTTCCCGATTTTATAGGGAAGTTATTGTAATTACCCCGAAAATCGAAAATCGAATTTTTAGCAGTTCTTCACGTTTCATGGTCATTGGAGTCATTTTAGACTATTTTTATCAAAATGTCGGGGTGTGTGTGTGTGTGTGTGTGTGTGTGTGTGTGTGTGTGTGTGTGTGTGTGTGTGCGTATGTCCGTTTCTATGGTATCAAATTTTTCGTTAACGTTTTCAGAAAAAGTAACAACGCGATCGGAATGATGAATGATACAATCGATGTGCCCCGCTGTAACTTAAAGCTGATTAGATTTTGGTCCATTTTGGTCAAGTAGTTTTTTAGTTTTTTTCGAAAGGAGTTGATTAAACATTGCAATTTATACGAAAGGCGTATCCACCGAAAAAGTAAACGTAACTATATATATATTTAAAAAAAAAATTTTTTTTATAAAATTAAAAAAAAAATTTTTTATAAAATTAAAAAACAAATTTTTTCTTGTTTTTTTTTAATTAAAAAAAATGTTTTTTCCAATTATGCAACTAATGCTAATGTAACCGCTTACAATAATCGAAAATTATTCCAATGCAAGAGTGAGTTAATCATCGCCGAGAATACATTTTCAAAGAATATCGATGAAAGTACAAAAACATTTATATTACAATCTTTAAATAAACAATCAGTTCAAAACGAATTGTTAACTGAGATTAAATTGAAAATTAATATAAAATATATGATAATTGATAACATTGCCGTTGAAGACGAATTGGTTAATGGAGCATGCGGAATATTAAAATTTATTACTTTTCAAGAAAATACTAAAATTCCGTCTATATTGTGGTTAGATTTTCAATTGGCCAGAGTTGGAGTGAAAGTAAGAACTCGTTATCGTGGTTATATGAAAAATGCAAATATAAATCAAAATTTAACACCAATAATAAAAAAATATCGAATCAAGTAAATATTTCGAGTGAAGGAAAATAACAAATTACACGTAGTCAATTTCCAGTGGTTCCTGCTGAAGCGATTGCGATTCATAAAAGTCAGGGACAAACATACGAGAAAGTATGTATGGATTTTAAAACATCAGAAATACGAACTTTACAAATGTTGTATGTAGCACTGAGCAGAGTTTCAAAATTGAGCGGTTTATATATTTTGAGAAAATTTAAATTAATAGTATCGAAGAAAACCAAGATCAATACTGCAAACCCGGATAATGATGAGTTGTATCGTTTGCGAAAAACTAATTAAGACAATTTATTTTGCAACATTAGTATGCTATAACAAGGAACCAAGCGAGCAACGAGCATACGATATTGGTTTAATGCGACGCCATGTAGCAAACATTTTGATAAGTAGAAAACTATTGAATTTCCCTGAAAACGTATAATCTTCTTAAAACGTACACTTAATAAATAATAATAATAATATACAGCAACTAACGAATCGGGAAGTTCTTTGTGTGGCTCGTGGAGAGTCACACACAAAATGAAAGACATTAATAGCTGTGGGCCCTACTAGCCATGCATACCACTAACATTCTCGCAAGAGCAGTCCTGCCCGCGAGCTCGCGAAGCGAGCGAGCAACAATAGCCCTCTAGTTTTTTTATGAAATTACCAACGTATTTGTGAGATTCTTCTAATTAAAATGAGTCTAAATACGTCATAATTTGAGCCACATTTATTTATTTAAAGCGTGATCATAACTCGCAATGATATAGGTTATTTAATATAATATAATTTTTAATTATAAACGTAAGGGAGATTGCGGGCCGCTCGATGTTCGGGTTCGGGTCGGGTCGCAGAAAGTTACGCGGCCCGTCGCGTCGATTCGACTGCCAATTCGTCGGGCGAGTTCGAAAAGAATCGAACAAGTTCGGGCGAACGAGTTATTGCGATATTCGAGATTCAAATACTCTACGTTCTTATGACATAGATAATGGTAATAATGGTTTTCTTTCTTAAGTTATAACGTGATTTCTAATATACCTGGTTTTTTTATAACTTGTGACGTTGCAAGTCTGCGACGTCACTTCTCCGTTTGAGAAACGGTCAAACAACCGTATCGGGAGTGGACCGGACCGACCGTTAGTGATTGCGAGAACCACCCGCAATTTTGAGCACTCCTTAAGGAAGAGGTTCGGTTCGAAGATCGCTCCTAATGTCATCTATGGCACGCGCCGAGAGTGGCTACTTTCAGGAACGTGCCTAGGGAGCGACAACTACCGTAAAGGCGCCCCGCAACAGAGGATCAACAGGACGACAAATTAGTGGCCGTAAAACAAAAACCATTCCGGATCCGGAGAGGTGGCAAAGGGCACCGCCGCACACGAGTGAGGAAGCTCGGAGGCGACGATGTGGGACGAAGGGGTCACACTTGCGTAACATCGGCCATTTTGGTGGGTCCCGTCGACGTCTCATCCCGCCTATATCTGACGCCGGCAAGGGTGGTGCGGAGGAGCGCCTGGGAGGAATCAACCTCCCCAGTCGTCATGGGCGATCGTAATTTGGTGTTGGTGGAAGGTCTGGGGCCCAAGACCTGTTCTGAAAGTTCGGTCCTGCAACTAGGAATATTTGCTTTGCGGGTGCGCCCATAGGGAATTTCGGTAGGACGAAAGGAGTGGGGAGACCGAGAATCGATGCGTGCCGTCGATAAGGATCCGCGGATCACTATCGCGCCGATTGTCGAATGAGCTACCTCTACTTCCGAAGTCTCGATGACTTACTTACGAATTCCGCCTAATCCAAAGTTAGTACGCATCGCGGGTGGTTTTATTTCCGCGTCATAATTTCCAGGTACCGCGAGTTCGGAACCGAAGGCGCAGGTTCCAGCCTTTCCACGGAAATTCAGCGAGCGTAGCCGACCACGGTAAGTCGATTCAGTGATCCTCGGTTCGCGAATTAGTGTTGGCTCGGGATTTAGTGCGAGGACGAGACGAGAGCGTGTCGTCCTCGATCCATTGGTGTTAGCCGAGGCATTTGGGCCTCGTGTTTGTGCTCGCGTTCTTTCAAAGAACACTTTGAGTCCGGTAGAGCAGTCTCCCCCTTCGAATAGTCGGAAGTCTTCCTTAAGGAGCCGCGTCGGGAAAAGGATAATTTCGGAATTAGCGAGTCCGGTAAATCGGTGTAGATCGCGCTCGTCAATCTCGCGACAGTCCGTCGAAACTGCGCCGTTCATCTGCGTCACGCGAATTCTCGTCTCTCGTGAGACTTGCATTGTACCGCCGTACCGTATCTTAAATCGCGTGAAAATATCGACTAACGCGTTCCGCGATCGAACAACTATCGCCAAAGTGTACAAGGAGCGCGGGCTCCCGGGTCGCGGCCACGTGGCCGCTCTATGTAATTTATTTCTTGACTACGAATAAATTCGTTAGAGCCCTAAATTCTCGATATTATTTCCGACCTGCGAGATCCGTCCTGCCGCGAGGGCTGTCCCCGTTATTCCCTGAGTCCGAACTTCTGGCCGTTCGTGTCGTAGAATTCTGTCAGTGAGCGCGAGAAGATTCGAAGCTCGTGTTCGACTTCCTCGAACACGAGACCTTGGTGTCTGTTAGTGTGGTACTTCCGTGTACCTGGCGCCCGAACAATTATTAGTGCTCTCTCTCGAATCTTCTCGTCAGTCACCTTTGTACCGAGAGGACCGTGTCCGCGCGGCCGCGCACGGCCCGTCCTCAGCGGCTATAAATTCTCGGATGTTGATCGTTTTCGCCGGCCAGAAACCCGCGCGAAAAAGGACAACGTTACAAACTACATTAGGTATAATCGGCAAACGTGTGCCTGCTCTTTATTTATATTAAAGCTTGAAATAATGCACGTTTCATGTGAAAAACTTAAAAGACAATATTTCTGGCTTTTTAACGAATTTTCTCCCAGTGAACTTAGATATGTATCGATAATATATCATTACAATATTCTTACGGAGTTATATACACCTAGAAGGCTACAATATGGTAAAATATAGCAATAATTAAAAACGAAATATAAAAATAAACATTATACATATTATATTTCGTGTTTATATTTTATTCTGTATTATCTATAGGCTCTATATGTTGTGACGTTGCAACTAGTGCGACGTCACTTCTCTGTTGACAAACGGTGAAATAACCGTAGTACAGATGGACCGGACAACCGTCTCAATATTGCAACCACTCGCAGGTTAAGAGCGTTCCTTGAGGAAGGAAAAATCGATCTAAGATCACTCCTAACGCCATCTATTGCACGCGCCGAGAATGGCCAATTACAGGAACGTGCCTAGGGGAGACGATTACCGAAAGGCGCCCCGCAACCGAGGATCGACGGAAAGACGAACGATTGGCCAAAATTATCCTGCCGCGGAAGGAGACAAAAGGAGTCACCTGCACACACGGGCCAACAAATCCGGAGGCGACGATGTGGGACGATGGGGTCCGAGATGCACTGAGTCCGAGCATATTGGTGGTCCCACAGTCGTCTCACCCGCCCTACAATGGACCTCGGCGTGGGTGGTGCGCCGGAGCGCCTGGGAGGAATTCTCCTCCCCGGTCGTCAACGACGGCCGTTACTTGGTGTTATGAAGGTCGGGGGCCCGACGACCTGTTCTGAAAGTCCGATCCTGCGGCTAGGGATAGTTGCGTTGCGGGTGCGCCCATAGGGAAATTCGGTAGGACGAAAGGAGTGGGGGGAACTAGAATCGATGCGTTCCGTCGATTCGAATTCAGGGATCACTGTCGCGCTGGTCATCATAGAGAACGGTCGTTGCCCTGTCAGGCTTGATTCTCGAGTCCCGATACTATCGCAGAGTAATTCCGAGTCGCGGGTGGTTGTACTTCCGTGTGGTTCCCGCTGAGTCCCGAGGTTGATAGAAGTCCGAGGAGGCTGAACAACAGCCCCAGAACCGAAGCAGGAATCGGAAGATCTACACGGTGAGTCGAACAGTGATCCCTGGTTTTCGCAATACTTCGCGGTGGCTCGCTATTTGGTGCGAGGACGAAACGCGTTCGTCTCGTCCTCGGAATTTTGGTGTGCCGAGGCCCTTCGGGCCTCGTGCTTATTGCTCGCGTCAATCCGGAAGACGCTTTGAGTCACGTAGAGTAGTCCCATTTTAATTTCGGAAGACTTCCTCAAGGAGCCGCGTCGGAAAGTGATTAGCTCGTTGTAGGAAATTCGAGAACGCGAAACGAATCGAATCTATCGACCACGCGACGGTCCGTGCGGATCGCGCCGAACACCTGCGCTTGTAAATTCCCGTCTCTCGCAAGACGGGACCGTACCGTCGTACCGTACTTCCGAAAAACGATAACGATCCGAAATCGACTAACGCGCTCCGCGAACGAACATCCGTCGCTCAAGTGTATAAGGAGCGCGGGCTCCCGGGTTGCGGCCTCGTGGCCGCTCGCCTGTATCTTTCATCGGTGACCACGAATAAAATCATTCGAGCCCTAATCTGTCGATTTATTTCCGACCTGCGAGATCCGCCCTGCCGCGAGGGCTGTCCCCGTTATTTCCTGTGTCCGAACGCCTGGTTACCCGTGTCGTCGCTTTCCGTCGGAGATTACGAGAAGACTCGGAACTCGTGTTCGACTTCCTCGAACACGACTTCTTGGTGTGAGTTAGTGTGATACATGAGTATCTGGCGCCCGAACAAGTATTTTGTGTCATTTCCGATTCTTCTCGTCACTCATTTTGTCCCGAGAGGACCGTGCTCGTGCGGCCGCGCACGGCCCGTCCTCAGCGGCTGTAAATTCTCGGGTGTTGACCATTTCCGCCGGCCAGAAACCCGTGCGGAAAAGGGACAACGTTACAAATTGGCGCCCGAATAGGGACCTCTCTCTCGCAAGGGTTTTTCCCGAGAACAGAGAGAGGCGCAGGGATAACGGAGGACTCTCGCAGGTAGATTACGGTACGACGCGCGTGTAAAATCCACGGACATCGCGGTCCGACGGCGAGAAATCGAAAGAATCGTGCGCGTGCGAATACGCTATCCTTTCCGACGGAACCACACTCAACCCCTTGAACGGAAGATTTCGAGAGCCAGCGCGACGCAATTCTCGTTCTTCTGTGTTTTTTTTTGTTGTTTTTTTTTGTTCGGTTAAAATATTGAAAATTTGAATTTTGTCGATAATTTTGTAATTATGGTACTATGTTATATTGTGTAATTCTGGTGTGAAGGGAGTGTACGTTTTCGGTGCTGGGCGAAAGATTTCGTGGCCTAGTCAAATCCGTAGACGAAAATTAGAAATCCCGCACGCCATATTCTCGTGTTCGTCCTTTGTAATATTCGCGGTTTCAAAATTTTTTTTTCTCACAAGGTCGTAGCCAAAGCCGGGCTATCAATAGGTTTGTGTTGAGACACTGTATGGTAACGCGTGTAATTCGAATAACGTTCGTGAAAATAAAAGCGTCGAGATCGGTCGGGAACAAAGACGAGGAATTTCGAACAGCCTAGCAACAACGAATTTCGGCAACGGTAACAGGACTCCGGGCGCGAGACGTAAACATTGCGCGGCCGAGAGGCCTTGAGAGTTCGGTAACGCGAGTAGAAAAACAAACCGCTGTAGGTCGCGAAGTAAATATCGGGTGTCTCCGAAATGGACAGAGACGAGTTATCGGACTACAATGATTGCGATCACGACCCCGGGGAAGGAACGTCCAGTGATCCTCAACCGGGCTTTCCATCCTTAACCGTATGGAAAGAACGGGAGAGGACGGACAGCGTTAATTCGGTATTACGGTTACCTGTTCCGACACCCCGCCGTCACCCCGCGGCAGGCACGTCGAGTGCGGCAATAAAAACGGAGGAAGACGAAAGAACAACGTTTTCTCCGGAAAAGCCTAACTCGACAGCACCGTTCGACATAATTAGAAAATGGCGAGTAAAATTTGCGGGCAAAACGGACGAGGACCCGGAAGCGTTCCTCTCCCGTTTAGAAGACCTAAGAGCCAGCTCAAATTTAAATGATGCCGATCTTCTACGGTGTTTACCGGTGTGCCTGTCCGGAAAAGCCGCACTGTGGTTTAAGAATAGAGGGAAATTTAGAAATTGGAGGGAATTCGTGAGGGAATGGCGGGAAAATTATTTCGATCCCGATCATCAGGAATTATTAGAACATGATCTGCGAGTCCGGAAACAAGGTCCGGAAGAACCAGTACGGGACTACATAGCTTGTATGGAAGCGATGATGAATCGATTAGAAAGGCCGTGGCCAGCCGAGAAAGGGGTCGCTAGAATTTATTACAACGCGCGATCAGAACTTCGGAACGCGGTAGCATTCGTCGACAATATGACCCTGAGGCAACTCGGAAGGAAATTACGGGAAGCGGAGAGTAACGTTTCGCCCGGTAACGCGGATTACTATCGTTCGCCAAATCTAGCGAATAAGTATTTTGCCTACAATCCCGCAGATTATAAGAAACAACCGAAAAATCTCGGGCATGATAAACAACATAAATTCCGGGAATACGAGTTAGCAAATGCCGCGAGGGGGTACGATACAAGTAGCGACGAAGAGAGCGACGATGAATCGTCCGAAGGGAGGGGCCAAAGATCGAGTAGGCACGGTAATTCAAAATCGTCACCGAGCAGTAAATTCTGCGGAAAATGCGCATCGAAGAACACCGCCTGCGCAGTAAAACCGTCGGGGAACGAACCGAGGGGAAAAAGCAGATGTTGGAACTGCGAAGAAGAGGGTCACCGTGCGAAATTCTGCAAAGCAAAGAAACGGATTCATTGTTTCAGTTGCGGTGAACCAGGCGTAACTGTACGAACTTGTCAAAAATGCATTCGTAAACCGGGAAACTGGAATCGGGACCGCTCGAAGGGGCCGGAACGATCCCAGGAACAATAATATCGGCTCGAATTTCGGAAATCGATTCAAAACAAAGTCAAACGAAAAGACCATCGTTATTGATCATCGAAACTAAAATCGGCAAACACAGGGCACGCGCGTTAATAGATTCCGGTTCATCAATTTCGTTTGCAAGCCGAACAGTAATTCGTACGGTAGGAGATCACGCGAAAATTTCGACCGCCGAAAAACCCTGTTATTTCCTCTTAGCCACAGGTGCGGTGGATCGGGCGACGGAACAGGCAAAACTTAGGGTTACCATCGAAAGCGAAAGCAGGGAAATTCTCGTCCGCGTTCTCGATAATTTGGTGAACCCCTTGTTGTTGGGGATAGATGCAATAGCGAAATTCGGTATCGTTGTCGAGTACCATAGATCGGCATGGCACTTCGCTGCGCGACCGCGCATAGAATTCCCTTTCGGTTCCCCTGTGAACGAGCCACTCTGCTGCGGCCTACAAATACTATCCGACGGAGAGAAAGAGCGGCTACGGGAATTTTTAGAGAAAGAACTCAGTGATTTTGCGGAAATTCCGGGGTTCACAACGTTGACAGCTCACAAAATCGATGTTGGTGATAGTAAACCAATTAAACAAAGGTCGTACAATGTATCCCCGAAAGTCAGGGAAGCGATCTACGCGGAAGTAGACAAATTATTAGCGGAAGGAGTAATAGAACCATCCGAAAGTGAGTGGTCAAGCCCCATAGTAATGGTAAAAAAGCCAAATGGCAAGTACCGATTTTGTTTAGACTTCCGCAAAGTCAATGCAGTCTCGAAAAAAGACGCGTACCCGCTCCCGTTAATGACAAGCATTCTAGATAAATTACGCGCGGCACGCTACATTTCCACCCTCGATCTTAGCCAGGCGTACTTTCAAATTCCGCTCGAGGAAAGTAGTAAAGAAATAACCGCGTTCACGGTTCCCGGTAAGGGATTATTTCAATTCCGAAGAATGCCGTACGGGCTTACAGGGGCACCGGCAACGTTCCAACGTCTATTGGATCGTTTAATAGGACCGGAAATGGAGCCCCATGCCTTCGCGTATCTAGACGATATAATCACGGCAACGGTGACATTTGAAGATCACTTATTATGGCTTAAAAAAGTCTTCGATAAAATCAAATCGGCAGGATTAATCGTGAATCCCGAGAAATGCGATTTCTGCAGGGATGAAGTAAAATATCTGGGATTCGTAGTTAGCCGCGAAGGGTTGAAAGTAGACGCGGAGAAAATAGCACTCGTCCTGTCTTTCCCAGCTCCGCAGAATTTAAAACAATTAAGACGATTTCTCGGAATGGCTTCGTGGTACCGAAGATTCATTCCGGATTTCGCAACGGTTGCGGAACCAATGAACACCTTATTGAGGAAAGGCAGGGCGTGGGAGTGGAAGGACGGACAACAATCCGCCTTCGAAAAATTACGGTCACTAGTTGCAACCGCGCCAACTCTCGCGTGCCCGCATTTTGAAATCCCGTTCACCCTGCAGACCGACGCAAGTATGGTGGGGCTCGGAGCGGTACTGGTACAGGAGATCGAGGGGGAGGAAAGGGTGATCGCGTTCGCAAGTCGTTCATTAAATTCGGCCGAACGGAAATATTCCGCGACGGAATTAGAATGCCTGGCAGTCGTGTGGGCCGTGCAGAAATTTCGGCCGTATCTGGAAGGTTATCGATTCACGATAATTACGGATCATAACAGTCTTCGGTGGTTAAGACAGCTAACCAACCCGTCGGGGAGACTCGCGCGTTGGGCGTTGGAATTGCTCGAATACGATTTCGAGATAAAATACCGTAAAGGCTCGTTAAATAATGTACCGGATGCATTGTCACGGATGTTTGAGGGGACAAAACCGGAAGGGGATGAATTGCCAGTAGTAGCCGCGACACGTTTGGATTGGTTTGAAGAAAAATTTCGTGTAGTTGAATCAAACCCGGAGCAACACCCCGCGTGGTCAATTCGGGAGGGGCAACTATATTACCGTCGAACAGATCCCTTAATTGCGGAAATTTTGGGGGGAGATCTTTGTGAATGGAAATTAGTGATTCCGGCAGATAGGAGGAATGAGATCCTGAAAGAGTCGCACGACGAGGTCCAAGCGGGGCATCTAGGGGTGGAAAAGACCTACCACCGAATAGCGGCAAAATACTTCTGGCCGGGAATGTTCAGGACTGTCGTAGAGTACGTGCGACGCTGTCCCGTCTGTCAATTAACGAAGGTGGAACAGTCCCTCCCCTCCGGACTGATGGGTAGGCGTCGAATTACGGCTCCATGGATGGTAATTGCGGCAGACATAATGGGCCCGCTTCCACCTAGTCGTGCAGGATTCGCCTATCTGTTGGTAATACAGGATCTCTTCACAAAATGGGTGGAGTGTTGCCCTCTCAGAAAGGCTACGGGAGCAAAAATTTCGGAAGCTCTTGAGAATTTGGTATTCTCGCGGTGGGGAACTCCCGAGGTACTACTGACGGACAACGGTACCGAGTTCGTTAATAAAACAATTCATGAATTAGCGAAAGATTACGGAATCGCGATCTCGACAACGCCACCGTATCACCCTCAGGCAAATCCGGTAGAGAGGGTAAATAGGATTTTGAAAACGATGATAGTATCGTACATCGGTAAAGATCATAGGGATTGGGATTTGAATATCTCAAAATTCCGGTTCGCGTACAATACCGCGTACCATACAGTGCTCCAAGCATCCCCGGCATTTTTGAATTTCGGACGAGAGCCTAGGCCCGCGGCATGCCGCAGGGCAGAGGTGGAACCCGCGGTAGACCTAGAGGTAGAAAATTCGGAGGGATGGAAGGATCGCGTTACACACCTCGCAACATTGAGACATTGGGTGGCAGAAAATTTAGATAGAGCGTATGAGACGCAATCGAAATATTATAATCTTCGGCGTAGAAACGTGCAATTCGGAGTAGGGGATTTGGTACTGCGACGGAACCGAGTACTATCCTCGGCAGCGCAAAATGTAGCAGCGAAACTCTGTCCAAAGTTCGCGGGACCATTCAGGGTCGTGGAGAAATTATCGCCGGTAGTTTACCGGCTAACAACCGTGGAAGGCCGGGAAGCGGGAAAAGCCCACATAGAAGATCTGAAAGCGTACACTCCGCCAGAGGAAGGGGAGGGAGAACAACCCAACATTGCAAACGATAACATTTCAGATGCAGAACTACGAGGTGGACCCGGCAATAGCCGAAAAATACCAATTACTAGCCGAAGACCTGGGACTGATGGAACAGGCGATAGAATTGACCTGGGACAATTTCCGCCAATCCCACCAAATAACCAGGGAGGTCTCAGTCGACGACTTACTCGGGCCACTCGAGGAAGAGGGGCTAACCCTCCCGACCCCAATGGGGCCGCAGAGCCTACCGGCGGAAGGACCACAACAGCCGGAAGAAGACCCAGAGGACGGCCAAGAGGAAGCGGTAGGGCCCGCCCTAGAGGTAATTCCGGATCTGCCTCCGGAATACGAGAAGATAAGTAAGATGTTCCGGGGAGTACTCCAGAATATAAGGGGGGTAAGGAGTTATTTCCGACACCCACCCAAGACACGACCGGTGGGAACAACTTCCGAACCGGAGCCGAAACCAGCGGCAAAAGAGACTCCCGGACCAAAAGAAGTAACATCCGACCCTGAGAGAAGAGAGCCAGTGCCGAAATCCTCCATTCATGGAAAAACAATAGTTTACCGGCCGGCTGGTAGCGGAACACACACACCAGGGGTAGAGACAGAAGCAATCCCGCCATTAATTCCAGCCATCGAGTTACCGCCAAGAACAAGACAGTATGAAAGCTGCTGGAATTGCGGCGAAAAAGGGCACAACAGAAGCAAGTGCCCAAAACAGATTAAACCACATTGCTTCAGATGCGGTACACCAGGGGAGTCGGTGCGAACGTGCCCGAAGTGCGCAGACTTCTGGCAGAAAATGAATGCCGAATACCGGGCCAAAATAGGGGCACCCCCAAGGAAATAGACGGAAAACCAGCCGCCAGTCTCTATCTTAATACCGTACAGTCTTTATCTCAATACCGTCCAGCCAGAATTCCGAATCAGAAAAATGTTCAGTTTATTTTGTTATCGTAGTCCGGAAGACGGACCCACATTCCTTTTATGTTAAAGAATACCGAACTGTAAGCCACCCGAAGTCAGGGCAAGGTTGTGTAGAAAAGGGAGTATTTCGGCTCCATCGGAAGAGTAAAAATAAATAGAAAAGGAGATATTCCCGTTAATAAAAGAAAATTATATGTTGCATTCTTTGTAGAACGTAGCGAATCCTTCCACCCCGTAGTTAGATAACGAAAAGTTCTCGTCCGAATTTCAGGTTAACTTCGTGATACGACTGCAGTAATGAAGAGAAAAGGGTTAAGTGTGAGTTCATTCGTGTCCACATTGGTGTTGGCTTGGGATGTACAGGTTGCTCTTCCGAAAGGACTGCTCTAAAATTGCGAGCCGGGAATCACTGGGTCGACAATTACCGGTCAGTCCGGTCCACTTTAAGGGGGGGGGGGGAGTTGTGACGTTGCAACTAGTGCGACGTCACTTCTCTGTTGACAAACGGTGAAATAACCGTAGTACAGATGGACCGGACAACCGTCTCAATATTGCAACCACTCGCAGGTTAAGAGCGTTCCTTGAGGAAGGAAAAATCGATCTAAGATCACTCCTAACGCCATCTATTGCACGCGCCGAGAGTGGCCAATTACAGGAACGTGCCTAGGGGAGACGATTACCGAAAGGCGCCCCGCAACCGAGGATCGACGGAAAGACGAACGATTGGCCAAAATTATCCTGCCGCGGAAGGAGACAAAAGGAGTCACCTGCACACACGGGCCAACAAACCCGGAGGCGACGATGTGGGACGATGGGGTCCGAGATGCACTGAGTCCGAGCATATTGGTGGTCCCACAGTCGTCTCACCCGCCCTACAATGGACCTCGGCGTGGGTGGTGCGCCGGAGCGCCTGGGAGGAATTCTCCTCCCCGGTCGTCAACGACGGCCGTTACTTGGTGTTATGAAGGTCGGGGGCCCGACGACCTGTTCTGAAAGTCCGATCCTGCGGCTAGGGATAGTTGCGTTGCGGGTGCGCCCATAGGGAAATTCGGTAGGACGAAAGGAGTGGGGGGAACTAGAATCGATGCGTTCCGTCGATTCGAATTCAGGGATCACTGTCGCGCTGGTCATCATAGAGAACGGTCGTTGCCCTGTCAGGCTTGATTCTCGAGTCCCGATACTATCGCAGAGTAATTCCGAGTCGCGGGTGGTTGTACTTCCGTGTGGTTCCCGCTGAGTCCCGAGGTTGATAGAAGTCCGAGGAGGCTGAACAACAGCCCCAGAACCGAAGCAGGAATCGGAAGATCTACACGGTGAGTCGAACAGTGATCCCTGGTTTTCGCAATACTTCGCGGTGGCTCGCTATTTGGTGCGAGGACGAAACGCGTTCGTCTCGTCCTCGGAATTTTGGTGTGCCGAGGCCCTTCGGGCCTCGTGCTTATTGCTCGCGTCAATCCGGAAGACGCTTTGAGTCACGTAGAGTAGTCCCATTCTAATTTCGGAAGACTTCCTCAAGGAGCCGCGTCGGAAAGTGATTAGCTCGTTGTAGGAAATTCGAGAACGCGAAACGAATCGAATCTATCGACCACGCGACGGTCCGTGCGGATCGCGCCGAACACCTGCGCTTGTAAATTCCCGTCTCTCGCAAGACGGGACCGTACCGTCGTACCGTACTTCCGAAAAACGATAACGATCCGAAATCGACTAACGCGCTCCGCGAACGAACATCCGTCGCTCAAGTGTATAAGGAGCGCGGGCTCCCGGGTTGCGGCCTCGTGGCCGCTCGCCTGTATCTTTCATCGGTGACCACGAATAAAATCATTCGAGCCCTAATCTGTCGATTTATTTCCGACCTGCGAGATCCGCCCTGCCGCGAGGGCTGTCCCCGTTATTTCCTGTGTCCGAACGCCTGGTTACCCGTGTCGTCGCTTTCCGTCGGAGATTACGAGAAGACTCGGAACTCGTGTTCGACTTCCTCGAACACGACTTCTTGGTGTGAGTTAGTGTGATACATGAGTATCTGGCGCCCGAACAAGTATTTTGTGTCATTTCCGATTCTTCTCGTCACTCATTTTGTCCCGAGAGGACCGTGCTCGTGCGGCCGCGCACGGCCCGTCCTCAGCGGCTGTAAATTCTCGGGTGTTGACCATTTCCGCCGGCCAGAAACCCGTGCGGAAAAGGGACAACGTTACAATGTATAATTTTTTATTTTATATGATTTTATTTTAAGTTAATTTCTATTTTATTTTATATTGTATATTATATATTATCTTTTAAGAATTTGTGTAAGGTTAATGATAGTTAAGTAGGTTACTTAACAGTTAATAAAAACATCACCTACTAAAAAGGTATCATAACTTATTACCACGTTGTCAATATTTTCTTATAATTTTTTCACGTGAAACGTGCATTATTTCAAATTTTAATACAAATGGAGATCATGCACATGTGTGCCAAATATACCTAATGTAGTTATAAAAAAATCCAAGTACATATATTAAAAATCACATTATAAGTTATGAAAGAAATACGTACCATTATTATCATTATCTATTTCATAAGAACCCAGAGTTGATTTTCGGGTATCGTGATAATACGCTCGCGCGGTCTTGTTCTATTCTTTTAGAAGCCGCCCGACAAAGGTGAGTCATGGGCCGCCGGATGTGTCGGATGTATCGCGTACCCGACTCGAGTCCGCTTGAGCTCGCTCGACGCCTCGACTGTCTGTCCTGTCAGTGCCCCGACTTGACGATTCGTACGCCTGAAACATGACTGTTTCGCCTGATATTTTCTAGTGCACCCTGGCTGTATTATTATTATTATCCGATTTATGCCGTGTTTGAGCTTATTTTGATTGGGAAAACATTTTCAATCGATAGGTGATGATATCATTATGGTAACGTTCATAATAAGTAATACATATTGGTTTTAGTTAGTAAATGCCAATACGCTGTGCGTTACAATGTTGCCTCTGATGCTGAATCACGACCGTATCGAACGTCGCGTCGCGTTGTGTGCCTCCTAGAGACAACAATGTAAGCGTTTCACCATCATTTATTAATAGCAATTAAATGTTTGTTACGATTCAGAATTCTGCCATGGAAATGTTATCAATCGATTAGTAAATGGTTTGCTGATGAAAACAAGTCTAAACACGCAACAAATCAGACAAGTTGGAGTACAGGCATGCCCAACGCCCAACTCGGCGGCTGAGAAAGTTAAAGAGAGTAATAAAAAATTCAATGACTCTGAGAAAAGTAAAAAATTCAATGACTCCAAGAAAAATGAAAAACTTAATGACTCCGAGAAAAATAAAGAACTTAATGACACTGAGGAAAATGAAAAATTGAATAACTCGAAGACAAATGGAAAACTTAACGACTCCGAAAAAAATAAAGAACTTACTGACTCTGAGGAAAATTAAAAATGTAATAACTCTTAGTTAATAAGCAGTCTTCAATGCCTCTTAAAAATGCAATTAATCATGCAGGGATTGCTCAGGTGTTTCTCTCTATATTAAAAAATACTTAAAAATCCTTTGACAAATTCTATTTTGTGGCGTCAGGATGTACTGCTTTCGATATTCCATCACAGTTTGTATAGTATATATTATTTCTCCTCTTTGTTTCTAGATAAAATTTAATTATGATCCTCCATTAGTTTAACGCCCCGTTCAGCGGTATCATTGACCACATTCAGTCCATGTTTCAGTCAGACTGCTTATTATTCATAATAACTTCTTTTTCCGATATTAGAACTGTTTTTTTGTAGATTGGAGCGTATTAATGAATTTATTTAAGGGAGTAGAGAGACTTCCAGAATTGCAAGGGTGCTGGATTCACCTTCTCAAACACGGGGTTTTCCACTAGTCAAAAACGCTAGATAAAAGATCGATCTAGGGCACTATTTGCCTCAAAAGTCCCATTTTTTCGTTTACGAGGCGTAATTTGCATTATTCGGCAGCATGTAGCTATAAAAATAGCTACATGCGCAGTTGTATGCTTCCGAATAATGCAAATTCCGCCCCTTAATATCTCGGTCAGTTATGTATATATGAAAAAACTCTTCAAACAAAAGTTGTAGTATATAAGGAGGTGGATATAGTTTCAAAGAAAAAACAATTTTTCAAAGTTATTATTTAAAGTTTTTAAGGTCACGGATGTTTTTTCTGTCAACAACTGTTTATACTATATATGGACTCTTAAACAGAAAAAAGACAAATTCAATGATATATCATAACGTCTATTTATGACAAGATTTAAAAAATTCAAAATTTTCCAATTTGCTGCACTTCATTTTCCCATGATCCAAACGGCCCCAAAATTTTTCCAGAACATTTTCTCAACATTTGTTACAATTCTGGTTAACGGGGCCAAAAAAATTTCATGGTCGCAAAATAAGATCAACCCTAATATTACATATACGTAAATTACGAGAAGCAGTAAAGAGTGCTTAACGTCGAAGACGAAAATCCGGGTAACTAACACTTAATATGTACTACATTCCACGTTATTAGAATAATTGTAGTTTAATTATGATGAATATCGACATTTGTTATTTACACCTATAAACGCCACTGTCTCGGAAGGAAATGGACATTTGAGAGAAGCAATGAAATTAGAACATCATTGCGAAAAAAGATGAGTTTGCAATAACCTCAATATTCTATGAAATTCTATTATAATTATAATTATGACTGTATTTTTTTATTATAGGAAGACAGAAGATCAAATAAACTTGTGTATGCTAGTAAAATCAATTTATATATATTATCCAATTTATTCTATTATTTGTTTAACAACTAATAAATCTATAAATTGTTTCATAAACTAAAAAATACTTTCTGCATTTTCGTATTCTCCAATCAGTCCAAATAAATACCATCAACCGGTTCTCATATAACAATTTTTATTAATGCAATTATGACAGTAACAAAACGTTTCTATTTAAAATGAATACATATTTTGAACATAGTTTTTACATTTTTAATTTTTTGCAAAGTTAAAAATGTAATTAAAAAAGTAATGAGAAATAAAAATAAAAATCGCTGCACAGGGATTCGATGGCTAGCTCCAGACAGAGAGGAAATGAGAGTGCTCACGCCCGGGGTTTGGCCGTGCCGCTTTTGTCTCCACATCATGTTTAGCCTGGAACAGCTCCTACATCATCTTTAGCATGGAACAGACCCTACACCATCTTTAGCAGGAAACAGAACCTACTTTACTGTTATTAAGTCTGTGTAATGGATCAGAACTAGCTTCAATCACCGACCAGATACTATTAAATGATATTAACTATTAAATAATAGTATCTGATCGGTGGTTGAAGCCAGTTCTGATCCATTACACAGATTTAATAACAGTAAAGTGGGTTCTGTTTCCTGCTAAAGATGGTGTAGGTTCTGTTCCATGCTAAAGATGATGTAGGAGCTGTTCCAGGCTAAACATAATGTGGAGAGTTTGGAGACAAAAGCGGCACGGCCAAACCCTGGGCGTGAGCACTCTCATTTCCTCTCTGCACCTATATAAAACACCGTGGTTGTGATGTAGTATAAGGGGGATCTATACCCTCGGATTTTGGGGTATTTATCAATGTTATCAACCTCTGTGCAGAAAAAAAGTTTGGTAACATTGATAAACACGCAACTGCATAATGAACACGAGATGGAGTTGCTTGCTATTTCCATATTCTCGTCGTGCTATTCCATCTCGTCGCGAATGCCGTTATACAGGGCAGGTCGCACTAATATTAGTGCCACCGATGAGAATATGTACCTCGTCTGTGTCAGTTTTGCTATGATTCCACATTGACAGCAGTGCAGCAGTGAAATGTTGCACAATATCGCAGCACTGATTGACAGTCCTTCTGACTAGGCACCATCTCGTGTAAACTAACTGAAATGAAATTGGCTCTAGATTGGCTCTACATCAGAGATAACCTCTGTCTTCATGAACGTAATATGAAGAAATCTCTGCTAATGTGAATGAAATCACGCGCGGCGATTTTTTGTCCTTATACGAGCATATTTTGAGCTACACAAAGGCTCATTTGATAGAGAAAGGTTCATCACGGCGCGCTCTGCTCATCATATCAGTCAGAAAAATCTCTTTGAGACAGGAAAATACATTGAAATCTGCGGTTATTTTTCTAGATTTTTTCTCTACTTTGGGCACTCATATTATTAGATATAAACATAATCTCGTTAAATCAATAGCAGAGCGCGCCGGATTTAACCTTCCTCTATAGAATGAGTCCTCCCCCAGTCCAAAATCCGCTCAAATAAGGACAAAAAATCGCCGCGCGTAAACCCATGTTTCGACCCAAAATCTAGTAAGATTCTAGTTCCTTTCTAGTTACTTCATTGGGTATAGATCCCCCATAAGATTTCCTCTCTGGTATAAGGTGGTATAAGTCAGTATGAACTATTCGATATAGATGTCGCCCAAGAATAAAGGTGTTTTCCTAAATCAATCAATGGCACAAGTTATTAATATATTTTGTGTTGTTAGTTTAGGTAAGTACAACAAATATTGATGTAGGTTTACATTAAATAAACCGTTTTTATTGTGTTTTTAAAATTTATTGAGAAAAACACTGAGATGCTCTTGCCCCGTAAATATTACTACACGGGGCAAGTGCGTACTACCACGGTGGGGTAAGTGCGTACTGTATGGGTTACCCTGGGTTCGTCGACAACTCATTTCATCGAGACGATTTAATTAACTTTCGTCGACACTATGTTTCATCGACACATGTGTTTAGCGACAGGTTTGAGATTCTTCGTTTCCACTGACACCAAATTCGTATTTGCTAATGTATGTAGATTAATCGTTATTATCATTGGTATGTTCTCGACACATCTAGTTGCTTGTATAATATATAAATAATAAAGAGAATTACAAAGCACATTGTTATTTAGATCAAAGTTTTTAATGCTACTTTATTACTCAGAATTTCTTCAAATAAATAAACTTTATCAATAGATGCGCACAAATGAACAAAAATCATAGTATTTCGATGTAATGTAATAATGTGTAATAATGTGTAATAATGATGTAATAATGTGTCGATGATAACATAGTGTCGGTCACATCATGTCGATGAAGACATTTGTCTACAATTTGACTGTGTCGATGAAAAAATAGTGTCGACAAAAGTTAATATCAGTCAAATTGTGTCGATGAAAACAATGTCGGTGAAATGAGTTGTCGACAAACACAGGGTAACCCATATTATATAGGCAGTTTATGTTCACTATTCCAGTTTATTCTTTGTACTATAATTCTTAATGAAGGGTAAGTAGATAATTTATTATTCTTTAAACTTTTTTTAGCTATAACATGGTACGCAACTACGTAAGAAAAACTGCCAAAGGCGATTATTCAAAACATACACTTGAAGAAGCTGTTAAAGAGGTTAAAGCAGGACACATAAACACTTACAATGCTAGCATAAAATATGGCATACCAGTAACCACAATAAAGGATCATTTAAGGGAAAGACGTGGGACAAAATCTAAATCATTTGGTAGAAGCACTGTTATTCCAGTTCAATATGAAAAACGGCTTGCTGATGCTTTATTGAAAATGGAGAAGTACGGATTTGGTTTATCCAGAAAGGAGGTGTTAGAGCTAGTTGGACAGTTCGTAAAGAATAAGAAAATTAAAACTCCATTTAAAGACGGTGTTCCCGGCGAAGATTGGTTTCTTGGATTTTCAAAGAGGAATAACTTGTCTTTAAAGAAACCACAAAGTGTAGAGGTTGCTCGTAAAAGTAGTTGCAATCCTTTTACAATTGATGAATATTTCTCATTGTTGTACAGTACCATTTATGATCTGGGATTGGAAAATAAACCAACAAGAATTTGGAACATAGATGAAACTAGTTTCTGTAGAGATCCTTCTCAGGCAAAAGTAGTTGGCGGTAAAAACTTGCCATGCACTCGCACTGTCAGTGCTCCTGTTAGGGAAAACATCACTGTGTTAATGGCTGTTTCTGCTTCTGGAGATAAGGTTCCTCCATTGATAATTTTTAAAGGTGAAAATATCTGGGATCAATGGCATGCTCCAGAGCACACTGGTTACCCTGGAACTACATATGCGGCAACTACAAATGGTTGGATGGAAGCAGAAGTATTTGAAAATTATTTTGAAAAAAGTTTCTTGACAACAATTGGCACTGATCGTCCTGTCTTATTAATATACGATGGTCATTCCACTCATATAAGCATCAGGTTGATAGAGATGGCTTTTCAACAAAATGTAACAATTCTCAAATTACCACCTCATACCAGCCATGTGCTACAGCCTTTGGAGATAAGTGTTTTTAATCCGTTGAAAACAATATGGGACCAGAAGTTGGTAGAATGGCAAACAAAGCATGTCGGAGTGAGGCTACCAAAAAAAGAATTTTCAAAAATGATTGGGGAGACTTGGAGTGATTTAAATACGAGCATAATTAAAAATGGTTTCCAAAAAGCTGGAATTTACCCATTTTCGCGAAATGTTATACCAGATTCTATGTACAGCGCGAATTTGCTTAAACAATGGAAGAAGACAAAAACAGCACAAAAAGATAATAAAGATTCTACTAGAACCGTTGAAGACAAAATGTCTTTGATTATTGCAGAAGCTGCTTTATATTCACCTATCATGTTAGATATTACTCCTCTCAAAGGTGAGGTCGTATCTGATCAGTTTGATGAACCACCTACAAAAATTTTGGCAACTGAAAAAACATTACCTGCAAAACAAATTCAATCTTCAACAAACGCAGAACCTGGTCCTTCACGATGTTCACTGATGTGGCAAGTAACAATGACTTTTTAAGATCTTCTTCTAGACTGCATAAAAACAAATGTGCCACATGTAGTTAATAAAAGAAAATACATCAGTTTAAAGTCGAACTTTGCAAAAACTAGGGCGCACTTACCCCACTCAACCTCATTGTTTATTTTATTATTCGTTATTTGTTTTATCATTTATGTTATGTCGTAATTTATTTACATAATTGAGAATACATGATTTTTACACGTATTGTATATAATTTTATGATAAAATTATTTTTGGTTAAATTCAATTTACTAAAAAATCATGTATTTTCATTCATTTAAATTTAAATAAATAATTCATCTAAAATAATATCATCTTAAATAAGTCATCTCGTTGAATTTATCAGATTACAAATAGGAACTTATACATAGGTTGTGCGATTGACCGTATTACAACACAGCTATTTTTTCTGTCAAAACAACGTAAAACTTGCTAAACAAATAATATTTTCATGTTTGGGTTCCTGAATGAAATAAGATCAACCCGTGGCCAAAAAAATTACACACCTACTTTTATTTCTATTAATATGATACCGCATTCAGCAGCGGACCAAGTAGCATTTTGTACGAAAATATTTTGTATAACTATTTTGTTGTTTCACTTTCTACATTAAATGAAAGATATATGCGTGCTGATCAGAAATCGGGACATGATCAGAAATAGGGACATTGACCTTACCTGAATGATAAACGTTATCTCGTAATACGGCGTCATACTTAAGGGCAGGTTTATCGCAAAAGCAAACGGAAGTAGCCTATCCGATTCGTTTTTTCCAATATTGTCTATAATTAATAGTGTCAAACATTTAAGATTGCAAGACCATATGATTCCTCTTCGAATGTTTTATAAACACAGTGTTGAATGTAATCAGAAGACTGCGGATTTGTATGCAAAATAAAAATTTCTTACCTGAATTGCGACAAACTGGAGTGAAATATTTTCACGAAATATGAATATTTATATCATAAAAAGTGAATATTTTTCCTATTTTAAGTTACATCTACTCATTTTTGTCATACACTCAGTAAAATAAGTCTCCGTACACCCTTTAAAACAGAATAACTTTTTTATAATTATACCAAATGACTTGATGTTTTGTAAGCAATTACAAGCATAGGTTTAATGAATGATGTGCAAAAAATATTTTCTAAAAATTACAATTTACAAGGTTGAATGCAAAAATAAAAAAGGCACTTTTTAAAACATTTTTATTTGGGCCCTTAATAAAAATGTAAAATGTATGTTTTTTTAGATCTACATATAGTAGGTACACACCTGCTGAAAATTTCATCGAAATCGATTGACATATACACGAGCTACAAGCGGTTAAAATAGGTGAAAAACGTAGTTTTACACTACTTTTGATCAGTTTCTGCTTAAAATCCACAGAATCGTACATCTTTCAATGCGTGTTGTCTTTTCCTGCGTCAACCGATTTCGATGAAATTTTCAGCATGTGTGTAACTACTATATGTAGATCTACAAAACATATATTTTTAAAAAGCGCCTTTTTTTATTTTTGCATGCAACCTTGTAAATAGTAATTTTTAGAAAATAGTTTTTGCACATCATTTAGTAAACCAATGCTTCTAATTGCTTACAAAACATCAGGTCATTTGGTATAATTATAAAAAAGTTATTCTGTTTTAAAGGGTGTACGGAGACTTATTTTAGTGAGTGTAAGTGCATAAAATCTGCAGTCTAGTAATCAGAGTTGCCAGATTAAAATTTGTGTCAGAGAGAGAGAGAGAGGGAGGGTAACTTTTCCCCTTATCTGGCGACTCTGAATGTAATGTTACATGATCTTTTCTAAGCAACACATAAATATGACAAAACTATTTTTCCTACGTAGCACAGATCGATAAAAAGTTCAGGGTCGAAAAAAAGGTTGTCTTTTGGAATCTGTTTTCGAGAACAACCTGTTCGGTTCAAAATAAAAATAACGTGGCTAACATTGCAATAGTTAATTGTGTGGTTGTCGGGAAAAACGCCGCATGTCACAATTTCAAAAAATTTGAGTTTATGCATTAATTGTACTTTATAGTGTAGGATTTACGTATTTATCAGAAAAGAAGTCATGGAAATAAATTCGGAAGGCCCAAAAAAATAATGCAATTTAACAGAAGTCCTATGTCAAAACATTAGTGATCAAACCGGAAGTGAAAGTGTGTGACATGCTGCGTTCTTCCTGACAACCACGCATTATCATTAAATGTTCAGCTTGAATTTATAAACTCACCTATTAACGGGGTTACCATAAAAGAAAGCACAGTAACATAAGTGAAACTTGTGAAGCAACCGATTCCAATTGCAGAGAGGCGTTTGCACTTGTTTAGCAATTCCTGCTCTTGTGTGTCGTATTCCGAATGCAAAAACTTCTCATGCAGATACTTCACTAATGCAAAGAAGTCCTGCCTGTGCACATACACGAGGATCAATTTGAACAGACCCAGAACCGTGGCTAGGGTAAGGAAGAATGTGTATATAAACTCCTACAAACATGAAAATCAAACATCTTTTTTCACTGGAAGCTTCTTTATTTCCATTAAAAAACGTCATTATACAGTTGAGCAGAAATTAGTTTATGTTATCGGCGCACAGGTTCGATCCAAAATCAAGACAAAGCAATTTTGCAATTTAAAAAAATTTTCTCAACGTTTCGATCCAAGTATGGATCATCTTCAAGAGAATTTTGCGTCTGAAAAATACTGAATATTATACTGAGTGTTTCACAAGATCAACAATAACAATAATATTTTGCACTTTAAATTGCAAAATTGCTTTGTCTTGATTTTGGATCGAACCTGTGCGCCGATAACATAAACTAGTTTCTATTAATTCGTTACGATCGACAAAGCGGAATATTTATACAGTCGAGCCTTGATCTAAGGAAAACCCCGGGTCCGTGCTGTTTCTTAAATCCTGTGGTCCTACTATTTAGTTGACATACCGCCAATTAAACCACTGAATGCAGTTCAAATTATATCGTGTTTAGTGTCATTTGAATCAGAAAAATGTCACATATAAGTTGGCGAAAAACCCACGAAATAATAATGAGAAATAAAGAAGTTTTGTAATTGAATTAGTAGTGGTTTACACTGATATTCCCCGACCCCGAGGCAGCTCAAGTTTGTAGGCCCCTCGCGGGGTATGGTCCGCAGAGGAGGGGGTATCCTTTATCCGTAGATCCTGCGGTTTCCGTTCTCTTAGATCAAGGTTTTACTGTAGGGTAAATGTACCTATTACTACGGTTGTACGTTTTACCGCGGCATTCTTTTCGTTCAGTTGAAGTTATATCGTGTGTAGTGTCATTTTAATTAGAAAAATACCAGAAACAATTTAGTGAAAGTTCCATAAAAAAATAATGAAAACTAATGAAGTTTTCTAATTGGTTTAGTAGTGGTTCACGCCGATATACCCGAGCCAAGATCAATCATTGCTGCCCTACGGCGGCGTTGGCCGGCAGTGGAGTGGGTAGACAGTAGACACCTGACTGCGATCGCGTGCGCGGTCGCTGACAGAAAACGCGACTTTACTGTATTAAGTATAAACGTTATAGATTACAATAAAAATATTACGGTATCAATTTAGCATAGCAGAATATATTGCATAAATATGAAATGAAGAATATTATTATTCAAAGTGTCCAGAATTAATTCCACCAGTGTAGAATTTCAGAAAATCATATAAAAATACGTAGAGCTTCAGCAAGCACAATTTTACTGAAAAATGTCCCGATTTGAGCACCAAGAATCAATTCAATTGGTCTAGACGAATATTCAAGCCACTTACGCCTATGTTGTCCGTGTTGTGAATTGATGCTATTGTTTGCATGGTGATGCCGAAACAAAGGTGATAACACGTGTAAAGTATAACAAGATATCTGCGGCATAGTTCCCCGCGATTTTTGTGCATCCAGACCCCGGTGCATTTCGTTAAGAACGATATCACTGCGATCGAGAAGTCATCACTGTCCGAGAAGAGCATTTTTACGTTTGAGTGATGACAGGTCTTGTCGTAAAGCGATGCTACATTACTCGGATATACTTATGCCAACCGTTTCATATATCAAACATCTTTAATTAAGGGACATTTAGCATTGATCGGCAGCATACTTAATATTTTATTTTATTACTACCTGTACGTGGTCATTCGACACAAAGAGGAAAGAGATCTATTACGATTCGTGCATACTGTATGAGGCATGAGGACTGCGGTTTGTTGGCGGAGGAGAAATCGATGGGATCCGTGAGTTATGTATGAGTTATGTACGAGCACTTATACTCGAGCACTGTCCAACCCTCTGTGAATCACGATCGTAACTAACAGTCGCATAGGACAAAGACAAACACCAAATAATACAATAAATGTGCGTGCGCGAAGAAACGTCGTCGTACACGCAACAGCACGGGGACAGGTCCACGTTGACATTTCCAGCACTCTGTCTGACCAACGACGTCACAGTGATAAGTTCGACCGAAATCGTGGCTAAAAGTAAACAATTTTTTTCCGTAGTTTAGAAATCTGTGTAATAGTGCTTTATTTATAAAGTTCCAGAGCCTGTTTTTTTTGTTACTACCAATATATTTCTACTTCTCTATTCGTACTTCTGTCGGGAATACGCAAGCTCAAAGCTGGTAATTTTAAAAGATCGGCATTTTCAACCATAATTGAAATTGCCTTCGCGATTTATTATCGTGCTGTAATACTAATTTATCGTTCTTGCTATTGTCGGGATTCTCCTAATTTAATATAATATTCTGATTTCATTGCTTTATTCCACTTTTTAAGGCTTTGGGAGATGAAAAAGAGAAACCTACACATCTGGTAAATTTTATTAACAAAAAAGTTGTTTATCAATTGCGATCAAGCGTTCATTTTTTTGGAAAAGAAGCTGTTAAGGCTGCTAAACAAGTGTACGTTTCATTTACCTGCGGTATATAGGGTGTTTCGTCTAAAACAGGACACCTAAATATCTCTTCAGGTTATTATGATGCAAAAAATATTTGTTACGTAATGTGCATGGTGTTAATGGACCAAATATTTGGCACGAATATTTTTTTCCGAAGGTCATTTTTTTTTAGTTATCGAGGTCATCGATGTTTTTTGATACATAACTACATGTTTATCTTATTGCATTGGGTAACTGATCGAAAAATACATTCAGATATTTATAAAAACATGACCTTGAAATGACCTTCATCTTCGAAAATTAAAGTTTTACCTTCAGATCAAGCTCAAGGTCATGTTATTATACATATCTGAATGTATTTTTCGATCAGTTACCCGATGCAATCAAAATAAAAAACATCGATGACTTTGATAATTCCGAAAAAAATATTCGTGCCAAATATTTGGTCCATCGATACCATGCACATTACGTAACAAATATTTTTTGCATCACAATAATCTGAAGAGATATTTAGATGTTCTTATTTAAACGGAACTCCTTGTACATGTAATTTTGGTACTTTCACGTCAAAGACCTCCTGATCGATTATTATTAATACGTTCGTCCTTTTCGTGAATTGGTCGAGTTTCTCGCGGGGCCCAAATCCGATAGTCGGAGCGCAAGAACGTAAACAGAGCGATTAGCTGGAATGGCAATGATGTAATTCGCGTAGGCGTAGGCACGTGCGTGGGCGTTGGTCTAATGTGAACAAAAAACTACAACATATTGTCCCAATTGTCCAAAATCGCCACAAATGTGTTTGAACTGTTCTCGTACCGAGTATCATGCTACGTTATACGTTATATTTCATTTTAAATATAAAGTAATGCATTGTATAATATAGTATATATATATTTTTAAAAGTTTATTTTTACATTTTATATTTGCCGGTGTTGATATTAACATATTCCATTAAATTCTTTTATTGCAAATGAGATTTTTATAAGTTACTTATAAAATCCTATTTAACTTGACGAAAAAATAAGAACGTCATCCATATCTGGTTAACGGGGCCCCCATGGAAGCACATCCGTCACCCAGATTTAAATGCTTGATTTGCGCCTTCATGATCTCCGGAAAAATGATGGATTCAGGAATGCCTGAAGGAACAAAACATTGCAATTTCAGTATGACGCACCGTTCGCACCAGTTGCTATATTCTTTGTAGTTGCAATATTGCTATATTGGCATTCTCAGTATCACCGGTAATCAGTAGAGCTGTTGGAAAGCAACAAAAAAATTGAAAAATTGCAATTGCGGACAAATTGCGATAAGTCCGATATCCAACCTATACCAGACATTTTTCGAACTGAAATCTGCGATAACATCTTTAATCAAAAAGATATATGTAACAATCTTTAACTCTTTGCACACGGAGCTATTTTAACTCGAAAATAGAACATTTCTATCCTACTTAGAATAATTCCATTCTACAGGATGTGTCCGTTAAGTTATGTCACCATTTGTTAGGCATTTCCAGTAATGTAATTAAAAAATGTTTTAGACAAAAGTTTCTCAGTACTTGGTGAGCTACATGTTCGCATATTCTTAAATCTGAAAGAATGCTTTTTACGTAAAAAAGTAAAGGTCATCTTGATTTTTTTAAATGGCACCACAAGTTTTGAACATCATAGGGTTGTTGCTGACTTCGAGACGAATTCAACAGTGTATTATACTATGACCTTGAAATGACCTCAAACTCGAAAATTTTGTCTAGGTCCCATTTGTCTACCCATTTTCTATAAAAATATGCATTTGCATAAACATTTGCAGTCTAGTAACAATGTGTACACAATATTCTGAGTAATGGTGCAGCAATTTTCGGTGGTGATTCTGAGCCTTCACCCGAGTGCTAAGGGTTAATAATTATTATTTTACTTACTGGGAACTTTTTTGAAGACGAAAAAGATAACACAGAAATAAAGAATCGAACACAGTAGATCGGGGAAACTGTTTCTGGACTTGCTGTCTACGCGATTATACAGACTGTCCCAGGTTTTAATGTTCAAACTTCGTCAGTATATTCTATGGCATTAAATAACGAAAAAATGTTATGTAAACATAGGTCATGTAGTGCTTTGTTAAAAAGGTATAACAAAAATATGGAATACAAGTACAGTAAATCGTCTATAGCCGCAAAAAGACCGTACACGAAAGCGCAAAAAAATATCCCCGCCACTTACGTTTACGCGCTGTCTTTCTCTATGTTCGGCACACCTCAAAGAACGTATGTACATAGTGCCACTTCGTTTCCTGAGACTCGATATACCCGAGGTTCTCACATCAATCGTGGGAACACTGATAGAAAATTTACTGTATTATTAGGAATAGTAACTGACTTGTTGTTACTGCGAGCATTGGCTCGAATAGATCAGCAATGTTTACATTTAGTGGGCTTATGTAAGCTGTAATTAATTCTGGAAGTGACGATGTCAATTAGTAAATACATTAAATTATTTAAGCCAATGCTCGCAGTAACAGTCGGTTACTATTCCTAATATTACTTGTGTTCCGTATTTTTGTTATAGCTTTTGGTAATTATTTACAAAGAGGCGATCCTCTCTGATTTTGATGAAATTTAAATATGTTACGCAACAACACATTTTGAACAACTTTCAGTCGCTTTTAGTTTTCGAGATATTCGCAAAAAACTTTTGTTAATACTGTATTGAATTTTCTGTATTCTTGCGCGCTCCGTGGGAACGTAAAGCTACTCCGGCGCGGCGTTTGTTTACTTCTTTTTTGTAAACACGCTGTGGATATAAGAGGAAAAACAGGATCTCACTCTGGTCATACATACAGGGTGTGCCAAAACGCCTGCAGAACCCGGAAATGGGATGTTCCTGAGGCCATTTGAAGCGACATTTTCCTTTGCAAAAATGCGTCCGCGGCTTGGTTTAGGAGTTATTAACGAAAAACACGGACCAATCAGAGCGCGACCTGGACGCGATTTGGCACAGTCGGCCCGGCGCACAGTGCGGCGTTCTTATGGTCGGAGTGAACAAAAGTCTGTTCTTGACGGATTATTATAGGACATTTCACGCTGATCACGAATATACCATATACTAGGGGTCCCTGAATAGAATTTAACAGTTTTCTCCGCAAAATACCGTTTTTTCGAAGTTTTTTGAGTGTTTTTGCGTGAAAAACGATTAAACTTTATTCAGTGACCCTTAATACATGGTATATTCGCGATCAGCGTGAAAATTTCCTATAAGTCCTGTAACCGAACTATTGTTTACCTTCTGATATATGTAGATATCTATATATATATATATATACACACACATAAGATCGTAATCGGGTTGGATGGTTAAATAATGTAATAGGGTGGTAGACTATTATAAAATCCGAAAACCGAACGGCACTGCTGGACACTCACAGGAGCGGCGAGCGATCTCGAATTGTCAATAGGATCACTGTAACAAAATTCAGAAAACCGAACAGCACTGCCGGAGAATCACGGGAGCGGCGAACGATCTCGAACTGTCAACAATGGGATGAAGGATCAATTAATAAAATTCAGAAAATCGAACGGCACTGCTGGAGAATCACAGGAGCGGCGAACGATCTCGAATTGTCAATAACGGGATGAAGGATCAATTGACAAGATTCAGAAAATCGAACGGCAATGCTGGAGAATCCCAGGAGCGGCGAACGATCTCGAACTGTCAATCGGATCAATGTAATAAAATTCAGAAAATCGAACTGCACTGCTGGAGAATCACAGGAGCGGAGAACGATCTCGAATTGTACTAAATAGGGTGAAGGATTAATGTAACAAAATTCAGAAAATCGAACGGCACTCCTGGAGAATCACAGGAACGGCGAACGATCTCTAAATTGTAAAGAATCACGGGTGAGCGTGGACAATCTGATCAACGTCGACAGGGGCACGATAACGCGGCCGGGGCGACTCTGCTGTTGTCCAGACACACCCGTTATCTGGAAAATTTGATCTTTCACCCTGTAAAATCAGAAGGGACCTTTTATAACAACTCCAACACCGGGCTGGTTACGATACCCGATGTCAATTCGACGAAAGGTTCGTGCCTCCAGGCACTGGATGACGGAAAGGTTGAGACAAATATGAATAATTGTTGAGAGACGATATCTGGTAAAAGTGAGATATATTCTGTTAAATTTGTATAGATGAGAACACCCGTATTAATACTGTTATGTAATTTTCAGACGTATAAAAACGCAAGGTCGGCTTCGGTAGCTAGTGCGACCACAATACAGTCGAGAGAGAGACGCGACGACCGTAGACAGTAAACAAAATCTTCCTTGCTAGGAATGCGTGTAAGAAATTCAGACGGCTTACGCGACCGCGGTTCTCACTCGCCCGTAATAGACTTTTAACGCTTGCCGCTTGTCCAACACGCGTTTGATGATTTCAGATAGCAGTATTGTCCGTTTTAATTAATTAGGTCGAATTCTCGGGCAAAAGCAGTCGTCACCGATCGGTGCTGCCGGGATACCACGGGAGCGGCGATCGGTCTCTACCTGCCACGGAATTCGCCTCGTTGCTCTTAGCAGGACACACAGGAATAAACCTAGTTCGAAATCAGGCCAGTGACACTCAGGCAAACGATCAGTCTTGCCGGATCAATCCGGGAAGGGTAATCGGCTCCTGCACTCTGGGCGACAACAAACTTGGTAGGAAAAATTACGGATATCTACGCAGAGCACGCAAGCGTGGTCATGGCGATATGCGAATTTTTCCTGCTGTCCGTTCTGAGCAAAACACACTGTGTATATCACGAAATCAGGATATACACAGTAACGCGAAAAAGGACACAATTTCTTGCTGCTATAAGAAATAATCGCGGCAGAGACAACGCGTAATGCTGCTTCTAGGCAAATGAGATTTCTACGATCCCGCGTACCGACGTGAGAGAACGTCTCACTACGAAAAATCGCCTTCGCTATAATTTTCAGATGCGCGCGGCTTGAACCGCCCGTCGGACGGCCGACAAAAAATACAACAAAATTACAATTAAATCTTTATGAACTTGGTTGCTGATATGCAACTCCCAAAAGTGATCAATCTTCACTGTAAGAATTGAATACAATGCAATATTTTATCTCTTTAACGCAATATAAACAATAAATCAGATGGAACTTCAATGCTCAAATAAACACGTCGTAGAACGAGACTTTACTCGGAGTAGAACAATTTATATGGATATTCTCGCAACACGACAAGAAGTGCCCTTTTTCCAGGCTTTGAACACAAATCAATACTTTGCCTTATTGGCAATTCTCAAATAATATTATCAATGAATTAATCTCGCGATCTAACGCTTTAATATTCGCAAATGCGATTACAAGTTTCGCACACTTCGCGACTAGAAATGCCCTTTAGCCGGGCCAGCAATGAAGTAAAGAACTTTCAGTCTTATTGGCGACTCGAAATGGAATATTTAACAATGATACGACTCTACGATTCACGCGGAACGCTATTAGACTCATGCGTGTTGGCTGGATGAAGTCCAGACGCAGAGTGCTCAATTTTCTGCTCGCATCGACCTCCTTCGATCGCAATTTGGAAGGGGATCGATGCGTGCGCATCGTTTTGTCTATATCGATCGCTCCTGCGGTCCTTGTCTATGACAAGGATCACACCTGACGTCACGGCCATCGCAGCAGAGATCGATATCGATTTGCGCGATATCTCGCTGTGTAACCAGAACGGTTACACATACCCCCTTCCCCGTCCTTGAGATTTCTGGTACGTAAGCGCAGCAGCTACGTATTCCAGAAATCTCGTTTCTACTACGTCGTTAATACACTAAATAATATGTAATAAAATAAGTACGGGCGCTCGCGCTCGGTCGTAGCAAAATAACATAAATGTAATCCTTACACGCAGCCATACATGGACGGGAAAGCGAAAACAGCCTGTGCATTCGGTTTATTATATTAAAATAAATAAATCTTTGCACTTAGGCATGAATAAACACAAACAAGAAATCTTGTACTCGGTTTGTTACCTTAAAATAAGTAAATCCTTGCACTTGAGCGAATAATAAAAAAAAGGACTTTGCACTTGGCTTATTGTTTTAAAATAAATAAATCTTTGCACTCAGCATATGTCGCGAACTAAATAAGATCCTGCATTCAGCATCCGTAACAACTAAATCACTTTTGTATTGAACTCGGCATATACAGGGTGTTTACCTACAGGTGGGAGAAAATTTAAGGGGTGGTTCTCGACGATAATCTAAGACGAAAATGAAGAATAAAAAAATTGCGATTTCGGCTTCGTTATTTAGTTATTAACAATTAAAAATCCGCCTAAAATGCTGCAACACTTCTAACAAAAGTGTACGTTGCGTACGTCATACAGGCGCGCGACAGTCTCGTATCAAGTGACAAACGCATGCATACCTTGGTTCTCATTTGGGGCCCCAGCGAGGTGAAAATGTTTAAAAAATCGTTGGACGACATTGAACCTACCTACTCGTTAAAATCCACAAGAGCGTTTCTAATATCCGCCCTATGGAATTATCGAGTAGAAGGGGCAATGCCCTTTCACTTTTAAATTCTTCTCACACATATCCACAAATCATTATTCTGCACTATAATTGTTCATAACACCGTACTTAATATACTGGAATAAACGCTCTAGCACTATTTACGGTATCATACACACGCACTACGAGTTTACAGAGAGTACAAGTTTACTGAGGGAAATGAGGGGAATGTAAAGAACTGGTAATCCTTTAATGTTGAAACACCGCACTTTATGGAACTTGATTTACGTCGCGAGACTCGTTCACAGACGGAACGGACATCTTGAGGTCGTGTGTGATTTCTGCGAACGGAAATCTTCGACGCGTGCGAGAAGAATCGTTCGTACAAGCTAGCATCCGTATGCATACTGATTCAAGACAGCTGATGAGGTCGATGCAAGATCGATAAAACAAATGAAGATCTACAGCAAACTACCGCCCAAACGTCGCGCGTTGCTATACCAATACATTGTCTATCCTGTTTTCACGAATTTCGTGATTCCTTCTCATTCTGTCTGTGACCGCGAAATATTTCATGTGTGTGCATTGACCACATCAGCTGTCTTGAATCAGTGTGCATACGGATGCTAGCTTGTACGGACGATTCTTCTCGCACGCGTCGAAGATTTCCGTTCGCAGAAACTCGTAGTGCGTGTGTATGATATTGTAAATAGTGATAGAGCGTTTCCTCCAGTATATTAAGTACGGTGTTATGAACGATTATAGTGCAGGATAAGGATTGGTGGATATGTGTGAAATGAATGTAAAAGTGAAAGGGCATTGACCCCTTCTACTCGATAATTCCATAGGGCGGATATTAACGAGCCCTTGTGGATTTTAACGAGTAGGTAGGTTCAATGTCGTCCAACGACTTTTTAAACATTTTCACTTCGCTGGGGCCCCAAATGAGAACCAAGGTATGCATGCGTTTGTCACTTGATACGAGACTGACGCGCACCTGTGTGACGTTCGCAACGTACACTTTTGTTAGAAGTGTTGCAGCATTTTAGGCGGATTTTTAATTGTTAATAACTAAATAACGAAGCCGAAATCGCAATTTTTTTATTCTTCATTTTCGTCTTAGATTATCGTCGAGAACCACCCCTTAAATTTTCTCCCACCTGTAGGTAAACACCCTGTATATATATACGCTCAAAACCACAAACAGAAAAAAAAACGGTCTTTGCACTCGGCGAACTGAAACTAATTACTGCACTTTCTTCTCCTGGAGCAGGTCCGCTTCGTCCTCCTCCGTTAGCAACAGACCCAGTGGATCGTGGGGGCCCAGCATCGGGATCTCGATGGGTGCATCGCCGCTCAAGTCGGCCTCGTCCCATGACCATTGTGCCTCCTCCTCCTTCTGGTCGGCTGCAACTTCTTGCGGATGACCGTCCTCGGGAATCACTTCCCAAGATTGGTCCAGGTCATCCGCTACCAGCTCTTCGGGTGCTTTTTTTGTGGTGGCATCGGGGTTGTGTCACCTCTTTCTGCAGCCTCCTCTGACCGTGATTCCATTGGTCCTCGGCGCAGTCTAGTCGTCCCCGGCCCCATTTTGTGGCGTTTGAGTTATTGCCACGCACTTTCGCGCAGTTGCCTGCACCGGCACTCCACTACGGAACTTTTTGTACTTGTGGGTCTTTGGATCCCACGTTCCTGCGATGCGGGTTGGCAATCGTAGCGGCTCCACATCGTGAAAAGGCAAATCTAGACCCGTCTGCGTGGGTCTGTTTACCATAGCCCAGTGCGCGTAGGCTATCGTCCCAACGTTTCTTGTTTTACTTTTCTCGCTCCTGTTACTTGACATGGTTGTCGTTGCTCTGTGATCCGCGGCTGGTCCTCGCGGCCTCTTATATACAACTTGGTTTTGGGGTTTTCGTGGAAACCCCCGTCATTGTGGCATTTTGCGCATCAGCGAGTTTGTTTACATTCCATCTTCCTCTAGTTGTTGGTATGGACGTAGGCTGGAAGTATGGAATGTTCCCCGAATGTCTTTAGATTGGGGGTTTCTCAGTACGAACGTTGATGGCCCTTTTTTCATCACTAGTTCGTACGGTCCTTCGTACAAATGGAAAAACTTTGCGATCTCTCTGTCCGCGGCATTGGATATTGGGTTTGTTTTGACCAATACCCAATCGCCTAGTTCATATTGCTTGTGGCGTCTCCCCGTATTCGTGCGTGCACGCCGTTCGTAGGCTTTCTTCGTCATTCTTTGGAAAGCAAGTTGCATCATGTTGTTGTTCTGCTCGTCCTTTGGTTTTCCCGAAATTTCTGCTTGCTTGAACCACTTTGACCATGGTCGTACAGGTTTCTCCTGTAGCATGAGTTCTACAGGTGTGAAACCTGTGCTGTCATGGACCACTTCGTTGCAGCATGTTTCGATTAGGTCGGTCCATTTTGCCCACGACGCGTGTGCACGCGAGGCCACTGTACGGAAGATCCGTCCGATCTCCCTATTTACCCTTTCCACTGGGTTACTTTGTGGGTGACGGATGGATGAGAGGACGTGGTGGATGCCTTCTTCTTTCAGAGTCTGAATCCATTTCTTCGCCGTGAATTGCGTTCCATGGTTGGTTAAAATCCTTTTCGGTTTCCCGTAACGCGGTATATAATTTTTAAAAATACGCGCTAGTGTCACGGTGGTCGTCGCGTTTCGCATCGGGTATAATTTTACGTATTTGGTAAATAGCTCTTCAATTACCAGAATATATCTCACGCCTCCCCTTGATGTCGGTAACGGACCGTAAAAGTCAACGGACAACACCTCGAGAGGGCACCCCGGTATTATGCTCTGCATATCGGTATGTATCGCATGGGTAGGAATCTTTACGCGTTGACACGTATCGCACGCGGCAACTAGTTTTCGCGTGCAACGATGTAATTTTGAGACATAGAAGTCCTCTGACAGGAGCTTCGCTGTTTTGTCTCCTCCTATATGCGCATAGATCTCATGTACTTCGCGTATAAGAGAGTCGCGTAATTGAGACGGAATTACCGGACGTTCCCTACCATTTCTATCCAAGTGATACAACGTGCCATTTCGAATGTGAAACCGATTCTCCGCGTTATCAAGTTTTTGTTCGCAACGTTCGATTTCGCGTCGTAACTTTTCGTGTTTCCGCTGCCATTCTGAGAGTTTTTTGAGCGCGGACAGTAGTGTCGGTGACATTGCTCGTGCCAAGGCTGTCAGTATCGGTACTCGTGTCTCCCGTTCGGCTGAATCCCCGATCAGTACGTTATCCAGTCTGCTCATTGTGTCTGCAGGAATGTTTTCTTTTCCTGGACGATACTGGATCTCAATTTGATAATCTTGAATGGACAGGATCCATCGTGTTAGTCGTTGACTAAGAAGTTTACTATTCATCAAGAACGTAATTGCCTTGTGGTCGGTTAGCAACTTGATTTTTCCTCCGTATAGGTATGTTCGGAGTTTCCCCAATGCCCATACTATTGCCAATAGCTCTTTTTCCGTCGTAAAATACGATAATTCTGGGCCTCTTAATGTCCGACTTATAAATGTGACAGGTCTTAATTCGCCACTCGTATCTCGTTGTTCTAGTACCGCTCCAAGTGCTGTTGAGCTTGCATCCGTTGATAGGAAGTATGGTTGATTCGAGTTCGCGTACTGTAATGCAACCTCTGTACAGAATGCATTTTTAGCTTGATCGAATGCTTTTTGTAAACCCTCGTCCCATTTCCATCGACTTCCTTTCTTCAGGAGTGCCAGCAACGGTGTGGTGGTTTCGGCGTGTTTCTTGGTGAATTTACTATAATAGTTCACCAGGCCTAAGAATCCGCGTAACTGTTTGACGTTGCGCGGAGTTGGAAATTTGCGAATCAGAGCGAGCTTTTCAGGGTCTTGTTTTAACCCTTCTGTGGAAAGTATGTGGCCGAGGAATTTGACTTCCCGTCTCATGAATTTACATTTTTCCAAATTCAATGTGATATTATTTTCTCGTAGTCGTTTTAGCAGAGCCGCGAAGTGTTCGAGATGTTTTTCGAACGTCGGTGAGGAACAGAGGATATCGTCAATGAAGTTGACTACGAATCCCTCCATCCCTTCCAATACTCGTCTCAGTGCTCTTACCAGGCTCGCACTGCTTGTTTTTAGTCCGAACGGTGTGACTACGTATTCATAGCATCGGCCCCGATAAAGAAACGCGGTGTATTTCCTTGATGATGGTGTAAGGGGGACTTGCCAGAAACTGTTTGTCAAGTCGAGACTGGTTAAGTAGTCTATCCTTTCGAATCGTTGGAAAAGAGCATCTGGCGTTTCCGACATCTCGTGGTCATCCACAAGAAATTCATTTAATTTTCGAGCATCGAGGCACAGTCTTAGAGATCCATTTTTCTTGAGAACCGGTACTACTGGGTTCAAGTATGGACTCGTGCTCGGACGGATAATGTCATTTTCCAGCATTCTTTGTATCTCCGCATCTGCGGCGTCCATGTATTTCAGTGGTATCGGGTATGTTCTGCTACAGTATGGTTTGGTGGGTTTTACATGCAAATGATGCTCGTAACAGCTCACCCTTCCGATTTCGTCTCTCCATACCTCTGGGAATGACTCGATTACTCTTCGCAATTTATCCTTCTGTGTTTGGCTTGCTGGAACTGGTTCGAGTAGTGATCTCATGATGTCTTCTCGAGATTTTTGTGATGTACTTGTTTGATTTATCTCTTCTTTCAAGCCTCGGACAGCCATTTCATCGGTGTCTACTTCCTCTGTCATCCTTACTATTGCTTGACCGGTTGTTGTATTCAGCGAGAGTAATTCATTCCCGAAGTTAATGGTGGCCTTCGCATGTCTCAGTGTATCCACACCAAGAATGACTTCACATACCAATCCCGGTACCACGATCGCCGTTGTTTCCATTCTCTGATCCTTGTGACCAAGAGTCACCCAGACTTGTTTCTTTAATCGGGTTGATTTGCCACCCGTTGCTCCAATCACCACTGCTCCAGTTATCGGGAGCGTGGGACATTTGGTTAATTTTTCGCGATGTTCGTCGTACCACGCTTCAGACACCGCTGTAACGGTGCTTCCCGTATCAATGAGAGCCTTGGTGAGAATCCCTTCGATCTTTATTTTGACCTCTGGGCAGCGGTTAATTTCTCTGTTGGGAAGCGGTAACTTTCCTTCCTCCTGGAGTTCCTGACGTACGTCCGGGAATAATGATCCTATTACTATTTGGATCTCTTCCCTTTGTGTTTCATCGGAGATTCCTCTCGCCTGAGCGGGGAAGTCGCTCATACGTTCTTCTGAGGTTCCCCTTATTCGTTTCCCGTGCTTTCCTCCAGCTCTATGACCTCCTGGTCCTCCTCCGGTACCTCCTCATCCAACTGAGCCATTCGGATTCGATTGGGGGCACTCTCTCGAGGTCGTTCCTGCGGTCGACGGTTGTCTTGCCATGGTCTCATATTATCAAACCTTGGCCTTTGGTTATCCATTGCCGGTCGTTGATATTCGGCTCCCGACCTCTGATTCTCTCGATTTTGCCGCTGTTGAATCGGAGTTATCGGGTTCATCCGCGACGTGTTTGTTGCAGGTTGGTTCCCTCGGTCATATGGAGTTCGCGTACTCCAGTCTCGTCCCTGATTCGAGCGCTCGTCGTACCGCGATCGGTTGACTGTTCCCTCATTGTCAAACCTCTCCAGCAAGGCTAAAAACGCGTCGATTGTGCGGATATTTTGTCCAAGAACACAATCGTCAACCGCCTGCGTGAAGTGTTTCGACAGGGTCTGTATTATCTCATCGTCCGTGGGGCGTGGCCGTAGGTCACGAGCCATTCCGATCAGTTTCATCGCGTAAGCTACGCGAGAAACTCCCGAGTCCGCCCGATGTACTCCCCCATTGAGATTTTCTCGGACCTTTCTTTGGATTGCCGAGCTCCAAAATCTTGACAATAGGGCATTTGCAAACTGGTGCCATGTTGCAATTTGGTCGGACATGATGTCCCACTATTCGCCTGCATTGCCTTTTAACGACTGGGTGATGATAAATTTCATCTCATCATCAGGCAGTCGGGCAGCATCTACGAATCGCTTGAGTTCCCTCAGATATTTAGATGGCCTTTCAGTGGTTTTACCCTCAAAATGAGGGTTATTACCCTCTAAATAATGTTTTCGTTGATTCTTAAGGTATATCCGGATAAGATGGTCAAAAGTATCCATCCAAATTGATTTTTAATCACGTCATGTTCAACAGAAAATTATGAAAAAATTAATGAATATTCTACCTAATAGCATACGCGACTGAGATTTTTTTCAAAATTTTTGGTTGCAAAATCGATTTTTAAACAAATCGGAAAACATAAAATTACCGATTTTATATCAAGGTCTTCAGTTGACCACATTTATATTATTACGTTAGTTGTGACTCGTCCTGATTATTAATGTGTATTTTTTTCAGATTTTTCGGATTATGGAAACATGTTTTAAAAAATTGAAAACCTCCAAACATTTGGAGAAAATGCATTTTTTGTATTGAAGTTTTAGAGGCACTAGTTTCATAAAAAGTCAGTACTTACAAGGAGAGTGCAAGGCCTCCGGGTCATCGATTCAGTTGAGATTGTGTATACTTATATATCTAGATCTTCCTTTTACGAATATATACCATTATAGGAGCAAACACTCAATATTTGTTGAGATATTTATAGACAAAGTTTTTTCATAACCATTACTATAAATATGCTATTGTTAATGAAGTATACAACGAATAATTTCCTGGTGTAGTGGCAACATGCTAGACTTACAACTCGGTAGTCTAGGGTTCGATTCCCAACATTTTTTTACTTATTTATTTATATTATCTATTCGCTGTGTAACATTGACTTGTTCATAAAAGATTACAAATTCATTACAAATCAAAGAACAAAAGCTTTAATAAATTATAAATAATTTAACCGAAATGAATAAAATAGTTAATTACCCTCTCATGTCTGGATACAGAAGAAATAAAATAAATATAGGAAGAGAAAATATGGTATACGATAAATTTAATAATATTGTACTTACAATTACATATTTTTAATTATAACCGTGGTACATGTCGTAAAAGCATACGAAACATAATACACAGAAACAGCTTGCACATCGAATAAGTGCAGTATTATTGCATTGGCACCTGCTTCCTTGTACATTTATGGGAAAACAGATATGATTGACGTTTTTAAAAATTTATCTCTGCTGTAAATCCGGCTACATACCGTGCATGTTCCAGCATAGATTGAAAAATTAGTGCACATAATTGTTTGTATTTTATTAATTTCGGTTAATTTTTTTATATTTTATTAAAAATGGTAATCTCTTATGAACAAGTCAATGTTACACAGCGAATAGATAATATAAATAAATAAGTAACAAAATATTTTCGTCGGACAGGAATCGAACCCTAGCCCAGCGGGTTGTAAGTCTAGCATGTTGCTACTACACCAGGATATTATTCGTTGTACAATTTCTCTACAATAGCATATTTATACAGTAATTCTTCGATCGGAGTCCCAACACCCGTGTGTTGAACGGACTTGGGTAGCATAGAGAGGATATTTTTTTATGACTCCGTCGACCGCGCCGAGACTTCAAACGACGAGCCGACATAGAGAAGGACAGAATGAAATAGGATCGCGTGGCCGAAGCGTGTCGCTGTCGCCGGCACAGTTTAAAGGCCCGTGCGTCATCACAATGAAACACCAAAATCTTAGCTTCTTTATTTTCTATGCTATCATTATGGAACTTTCACCAACATATTCGTGGCATTTTTCTAATGCAAAATGATACCAAATACGATACAATTGGGCCAATATTTAGTAGTTTAATCGACGATGAAAGTTTCGAACGCAACGAAGAACAGCGACAACGCGGGCCTTTGAACTGTGCCGGCGACGGCTACTGTTCGCGTCTCTTTCTCTTCAATACGCTCTTCTTCGTTGCATTCGAAACTTTCATCGTCGATTAAACCACTAAATATTGGCCCAATTATATCGTTCTTGGTACCAGTTTAATCAGCGAAACGCCAGGAATAAGCTAGTTAAAGTCCCATAAACCGATCATTAAAATTAAGAAGTTTGAGACTTCGATTCAGTCGAGTCAATGTGTGGTGTTCACACCGATATACCCGAGCCGAGATCAAACATCGCCGCCCTACGGCGCGACGCAGCGTTGGCCGACAGTGGAGTGAGTAGGCACTGGACTACGGTTAGATAGGTGACCCAGGACTCCGATTGAAGAATTACTGTACTCAGATCATAAGCCCCTGGAAAATATGAACATAAAAACACGAACGACGAAGAACTAGGTGATCTAACATACTACTTATCACAGTATGTTTTTAAAATAAAGTACGTACCAGGAAAGGAGAACCTAGGAGCTGATTGTTTGAGCAGGAACCCGGTTTTGGAACCGGAAGAAAACGAGGAGGATTTGTTAGAAACAGTAAACTTAATAAAATTAGATGAGATAATAGCGGATCAAGAAAAGAATAAAGAAATAAAGGAAAAAAGACAAGGCTTGAAACACAAAAATGAAATATACTACAAGAGAACGAAAAAGAGAGAAAAAATCATACTAACAGAAGAATTTAGTAAAAAAATTATAAATCAAGTGCACAAAAATTGGTGTCACATAGGTATTAGACAGATGATAAAAAAAATTGGACCAGTGTACACAGCAAAGAATTTAACGAGAAATATAATAGAAGCATGTAGGAAATGTAAAGTGTGTATAGAAAATAAATCAAGAGGTCAAAGAAAACTCGGTTTGATGTCACATTTAGGTCCGGCATCAAAACCGTTTGAAATAGTATCAATAGACACTATCGGCGGTTTTGGAGGATTCAGATCCACCAAGAAATATTTACATCTTTTAGTAGACCACTTCACAAGGCACGCCTTCATTCTAACCTCCAAGACACAGAGTGCAAGTGACTTCATAAAATTAACTAAGAAGGTACTAGAGACAGACCATATAAATGTGATTCTCGCAGATCAATACCCAGGCATTAATTGACAAGAATTTAAAGAATTTCTGAAACAGGAGAGAATAAAAATGATATTCAGTGCGGTAAATGCGCCCTTCTCTAATGGATTAAATGAAAGACTGAATCAGACCATAGTAAACTAAATAAGATGCAAAGTTAATGAAAAAATAATAAAAAAGCCTGGACAACAATAGCGCAAGAATGTGTAAAAAAATATAATACAACAGAGCACTCAGTTACAGGATTCGCACCAGAGTACTTACTAGATGGCACAGATGTAAGTATTCGGCCAAATGAATTAAAAGAAGTAAATAATAAGGATAGCTGGGACAAAGATAAAAAATTAGCGCTAGAAAATACAATCAAATCCCACAACTATAACAAAAAGATATTTGATAGGAACAGAAAAGAATATATATTTAACATCGGAGATAAAGCTTATGTGGATAATGGAAATAAACTAAATAGGAAGAAAATGGACAAATTGAGGATTGGACCATTTGAAATAATTGATAAAATATCAAACTCAGTTTATAAATTAGAAACGGGGAGAAGAAAATCCGACACGAGTCTCTTTCACACAAGCAAATTAATACCAACTTCAGTCGACGAAGAAGACACAGATGAAGAATAAGAGTTGGAGGAGCATTCACGATTAAAGAACAATACATATGTATATGTGAAAAGTTCCACCCTCGGCGGAGGGAGATGTACAGAAAGTGTACTCGGCGGAGGGAGATGTAAAGAAAGTGTACTTTCTTTAGTTGAATCACCGACGAGATACTATTAAAGACTGCCAGCCTTATGGGAGTTGGTGTCCCTCGAATTTTTCGGTGTTCTCTTACGCCCTCTAGGATATATTCTGCCTGGAGTGAGAAACAGAACGTTCCTTTCCCAACGCGCCCGCGCGCTACACACACGAGCGTACCTCTTGCGCCAGCCACAATCTATTTTTAGCACTTGCCGTGTTGTATTGCTCTACAGAAACGAAACTGAAATTCGGCTGTCGAGCCGTCGAGCGTATGAATCGCAATCTGGAGCTAGCCTTCGAATCCCTGTGCAGCGATTTTTATTTTTATTTCTCATTACTTTTTTAATTACATTTTTAACCTTGCAAAAAATTAAAAATGTAAAAATTATGTTCAAAATATGTATTCATTTTAAATAGAAACGTTTTGTTACTGTCATAATTGCATTAATAAAAATTGTTATATGAGAACCGGTTGATGGTATTTATTTGGACTGATTGGAGAATACGAAAATGCAGAAAGTATTTTTTAGTTTATGAAACAATTTATAGATTTATTAGTTGTTAAACAAATAATAGAATAAATTGGATAATATATATAAATTGATTTTACTAGCATACACAAGTTTATTTGATCTTCTGTCTTCCTATAATAAAAAAATACAGTCATAATTATAATTATAATAGAATTTCATAGATTATTGAGGTTATTGCAAACTCATCTTTTTTCGCAATGATGTTCTAATTTCATTGCTTCTCTCAAATGTCCATTTCCTTCCGAGACAGTGGCGTTTATAGGTGTAAATAACAAATGTTGATATTCATCATAATTAAACTACAATTATTCTAATAACGTGGAATGTAGTACATATTAAGTGTTAGTTACCCGGATTTCCGTCTTCGACGTTAAGCATTCTTTACTGCTTCTCATAATTTACGTATATGTAACATTAGGGTTGACCTTATTTTTCGACCATGACATTTTTTTGGTCCTGTAAACCAGAATTGCAACAAATGTTGAGAAAATGTTCTGGAAAAATTTTGGGGCCGTTTGGATCATGGGAAAATGAGGCGCAGCAAATTTGAAAATTTTGAATTTTTTAAATCTTGTCATAAATAGACGTTATGATATATCGTTGAATTTGTCTTTTTTCTGTTTAAGAGTCCATATATAGTATAAACAGTTTTTTTTTTTTTTTTTTTTTGTTTGTTATTTAACGTCGCTTTTTGAACTCCTTTTCGGAATTATTTCACGACGGGACCTACAGTTTTTATAAGGTGGGTTCCGAACCACCTTGGGCACCACAGTCTACAGAGCACATGGAGTATTCCAGAGGTGCCGGCGTCGGGGATCGAACCCGCGACCACGGAGTCCGTAGGCACGCGTTCTACCCACTGAGCCACTGCGTGCCCCAGTATAAACAGTTGTTGACAGAAAAAACATCCGTGACCTTAAAAACTTTAAATAATAACTTTGAAAAAATGTTTTTTCTTTTATACTATATCCACCTCCGTATATACTACAACTTTTGTTTGAAGAGTTTTTTTCATATATACATAACTGACCGAGATATTAAGGGGCGGAATTTGCATTATTTGGAAGCATACAACTGCGCATGTAGCTATTTTTATAGCTACATGCTGCCGAATAATGCAAATTACGCCTCGTAAACGAAAAAATAGGACTTTTGAGGCAGATAGTGCCCTAGATAGATCTTTTATCTAGCGTTTTTGACTAGTGGAAAACCCCGTGTTTGTATTATCGAGAAATGATAAGGTGAATCCAGCACCCTTGCAATCCTGGAAGTCTCTCTACTCCCTTAAATAAATTCATTAATACGCTCCAATCTACAAAAAAAACAGTTCTAATATCGGAAAAAGAAGTTATTATGAATAATAAGCAGTCTGACTGAAACATGGACTGAATGTGGTCAATGATACCGCTGAACGGGGCGTTAAACTAATGGAGGATCATAATTAAATTTTATCTAGAAACAAAGAGGAGAAATAATATATACTATACAAACTGTGATGGAATATCGAAAGCAGTACATCCTGACGCCACAAAATAGAATTTGTCAAAGGATTTTTAAATATTTTTTAATATAGAGAGAAACACCTGATCAATCCCTACATGATTAATTTCATTTTTAAGAAGCATTGCAGACTGCTTATTAACTGAGAGTTATTACATTTTTAATTTTCCTCAGAGTCAGTAAGTTCTTTATTTTTTTCGGAGTCATTAAGTTTTCCATTTTTCTTCGAGTTATTCAATTTTTCATTTTCCTCAGTGTCATTAAGTTCTTTATTTTTCTCGGAGTCATTAAGTTTTTCATTTTTCTTGGAGTCATTGAATTTTTTACTTTTCTCAGAGTCATTGAATTTTTTATTACTCTCTTTAACTTTTTCAGCCGCCGAGTTGGGCGTTGGGCATGCCTGTACTCCAACTTATCTGATTTGTTGCGTGTTTAGACTTGTATTCATCAGCAAACCATTTACTAGTCGATTGATAACATTTCCATGGCAGAATTCTTAATCGTAACAAACATTTAATTGCTATTAATAAATGATGGTGAAACGCGTACATTGTTGTCTCTAGGAGGCACACAACACGACGCGACGTTCGATACGGTCGTGATTCAGCATCAGAGGCAACATTGTAACGCACAGCGTATTGGCATTTACTAACTAAAACCAATATGTATTACTTATTATGAACGTTACCATAATGATATCATCACCTATCGATTGAAAATGTTTTCCCAATCAAAATAAGCTCAAACACGGCATAAATCGGATAATAATAATAATACAGCCAGGGTGCACTAGAAAATATCAGGCGAAACAGTCATGTTTCAGGCGTACGAATCGTCAAGTCGGGGCACTGACAGGACAGACAGTCGAGGCGTCGAGCGAGCTCAAGCGGACTCGAGTCGGGTACGCGATACATCCGACACATCCGGCGGCCCATGACTCACCTTTGTCGGGCGGCTTCTAAAAGAATAGAACAAGACCGCGCGAGCGTATTATCACGATACCCGAAAATCAACTCTGGGTTCTTATGAAATAGATAATGATAATAATGGTACGTATTTCTTTCATAACTTATAATGTGATTTTTAATATATGTACTTGGATTTTTTATAACTACATTAGGTATATTTGGCACACATGTGCATGATCTCCATTTGTATTAAAATTTGAAATAATGCACGTTTCACGTGAAAAAATTATAAGAAAATATTGACAACGTGGTACAGTAAACGCTCGTTCGTTGTGAAAAATCGACTATGCGGTCGTTGCGACGTGCCTACCCCCTCCACTGCCTGTCAACGCCGAGTCGGCCGAGTCGCTCCGCACGGCGACAACATTGATGTCGGAATCGGGTATATCGGTGTGAACACCACACCATTGACTCGATCTTCGGTCACGCGATCCGTATTTCACTCTGTCCTTCTCTATGTTCGGCTCTCTATTGAAGTCTCGCTCGGCGCATATCTAGATGCAGTCATAAATCAAAAATAGCTTCACTATTCGATCGTTGCGACCTCAACTACCATGCCCTTTCACAACGAACGAGCATTTACTGTAATAAGTTATGATACCTTTTTAGTAGGTGATGTTTTGATTAACTGTTAAGTAACCTGCTTACTTAACTATCATTAACCTTACACAAATTCTTAAAAGATATACAATATAATATACAATATAAAATAAAATAGAAATTAACTTAAAATAAAATCATATAAAATAAAAGTTATACATATAGAACCTATAGATAATACAGAATAAAATATAAACACGAAATATAATATGTATAATGTTTATTTTTATATTTCGTTTTTAATTATTGCTATATTTTACCATATTGTAACCTTCTAGGTGTATATAACTCCGTAAGGATATTGTAATGATATATTATCGATACATATCTAAGTTCACTCGGAGAAAATTCGTTAAAAAGCCAGAAATATTGTCTTTTAAGTTTTTCACATGAAACGTGCATTATTTCAAGCTTTAATATAAATAAAGAGCAGGCACACGTTTGCCGATTATACCTAATGTAGTTATAAAAAAACCAGGTATATTAGAAATCACGTTATAACTTAAGAAAGAAAACCATTATTACCATTATCTATGTCATAAGAACGCAGAGTATTTGAATCTCGGATATCGCAATAACTCGTTCGCCCGAACTTGTTCGATTCTTTTCGAACCCGCCCGACGAATTCGAAGTCGAATCGACGCGACGCACAGTGGGCTCGATTGAAAAAGTACGCGACATTTTTGAATAACTCTTAAACCACTGAAGATATTGCAATGAAATTTGAACTGAATATATAAAAAAATAATTCCTTTTCAATGATTTTTAACTTAATATATTTCACATTTGTTTAACCGTTTTTATTCATTTAAAACAGCTTTATAAATTATTTATTCTACAATGTATTTAATATTTTCGCTATTTAATGCAAATAGATACGTTTAAATTTTACATTCTTGAGAAAAATTTGTTAAGGCCGATGTTACGTCCTGACGTCCGTCACCGGACTCCCTCCTTATATATTTGCACTACGAGCAAATATATAAGTAACTAACATTAATATCTAAGAAGACTCCCATCTGACGTCACCACTTTGGAATGTGATCCCGTCAAGCCTCAGTGATTTTGGGCATAACAATTCCAAGGCCTGCTCACTCAAGCATACGACGCTATTGTTTCCCCCACGCATCCACTGCCTGCTCTCTCAAGCGTGTAATCCTCCTATTGTTCCCCCACCAATTCTTCTATTGTCCCCCCACCACAAGTCCACCTGGCAACAGGCCTATAAAAGCCAGGATCGCAGAGCAGAGCATTCATTAAATCGTCATTATTAAAATCATTAGTATCAGTTAGCGATCGTTTAAACAGTCAGTAGCAGATCATTGTTCAGTGGAGCAATCATTGGCAGATTCCATTTACTGCTATTCAATTATTCACTTATCAGTATTATTCCAAGTCAGTATTATTTCGGGAAGGCTCAACGGTAGCCAACAAGCGTTTCAACGATTCAACCTCCCAACAATACAGTTCTCGATGATGAATCAATGCGGGACGCTATAATTTATTTATAGTTGATAACCGTGATCTGAGAGAACGCTCCCTTCCTCAAAGGTCTCCTTTTCGTCCACGTGCGGTTCATCAGGAGTTCGATTCACCAAGTGACGTGTGTGTGTGTGCAACGGAGAGAGTGTCACGAGTGAGAGTGAGAATCGAGTACCGGGCCCAACTTCGTTTCTCCCTCGAACTAGGCGGACTTGGTCCAGCCGTTCGAGCCAACGATCCAACCCCGAATTAGGCGGACTTGGTCCAGCCGTTCGGGCACCCTCCTCATTCACGGTCAGGCGGACTTGGTCCAGCCGTCCGAGAATTCCCAAATCCTAGCTCAAACCCTCGACGATAGAACCGCTACATTCTATTCGACCTCTCTCTCGGACCGAATCTGCGCGGTACGCTCCCACGTCACCGCGAGTCGCGAACCACACGCAAATTCGAGTGCCATTTCGAATCATCTCCCCGAGTCTCATACGAAATATCCCAAATCCTCCGCGATATCGTCCTGAGGACAAACCTCGGACTTAACACCGAAAATATAGAAAAATTGAAATTTTTACCACTTTTGATCGTTTATAATTCGTAAACCAATTAACCAATTTTAATGAAATTTTCAGAGCGTATATAATTTATAACAGTTGATAAAACACATTTTTTAAATTTTCGTTATTGGCCCAGCTAAAAAAGTTGTAAACATCAATTTTTAGTATTGTTGTTTTTCACAATTCCGACCAAATGCATTTTCTCAACTTATTTATTAGACGTCATTTATTAAACTAATTCTTCTAGCTTTACAGAGAAATTCAAATCGTGTGGTCCATTCATATAAAAGTTATTCTGATTTAAAGTGTGTGGAATCAGTTATGTTCCTTATTGTATATGAAGTTCTAAAAATAAAATATAATTGATATATATTAACTTACTTGATGTATTATATTAAATAATATGAACAGAAAACGTATAAAACTGAAAATAATATCGGAATCACAGTACTGCTCAGGCTGATAGTTCTGCTCTGACTGACAATAATTCTGTTTCAATCCACAATTTGTATCGACAAAACAAAACGTTTGAAAAGAAATTTCAAAAGATTTGAAGATCGATTTCGTAAACAATTACAATGTAACTTATGCACTGTCGAAAAGAATTCGTCAAACTCAACGCAGTCAAAATATCAGAGATGAAAGACTGACTTATTTACTGTAAAATATAAATTAATATTAAATAAAAATATAATATAAATATAAATATTCAACACAGTTCTGTCAGACTTTCAGAGGCTGCATAGTTGACGAATTTAGCGCGTAGCGCGCGTCCGAGCGCGGACAAGATAACGCGACGCGGATGTCTTCAGACAATAATATCTTGAAAAAGGACTCGAAGGAGGAAATCATTTTTGTCACATTACATAGAGGAAGGTTCACTGAAAAGATCCTTACTTGTTAAAAACTGGGATCTCCTGGGACCTGAAAGATCGCGCATGTCAAAGATACAAATTTTCAACGATTATTTTAATTTTGCTCATTATTCTTTTTAAATATGTTATATATAATAATTGTCATTGAAAAGTATGATTTCTTATCAATAAAGTGTGCATTTTGATGTAGAAAAAAATTCAAGGCAAGAAGTTGATCACAGTTATCAGGACACTTTAAGAATGAACAGCCAAATTATGTAGGGAAAATCGATATTCTTAAACTGTCTAACTTCATGCGTGTATCACAACTAGAACTGCTATTGTATTTGATTAATTTTATCATTTTCGTGGTCGGTGGACATTTAGAAATCGATATCAATTGAAAAAATATCAAAATTAGAAAGTTGATTTTTTCGGAAAATGTCGCGTACTTCTTCAATCGAGCCCACTGTGCGACGGACCGCGTAACTTTCTGCGACCCGACCCGAACCCGAACATCGAGCGGCCCGCAATCTCCCTTACGTTTATAATTAAAAATTATATTATATTAAATAACCTATATCATTGCGAGTTATGATCACGCTTTAAATAAATAAATGTGGCTCAAATTATGACGTATTTAGACTCATTTTAATTAGAAGAATCTCACAAATACGTTGGTAATTTCATAAAAAAACTAGAGGGCTATTGTTGCTCGCTCGCTTCGCTCGCTCGCGAGTAGGGTTGTTGTTGCTCGCTCGCTTCGCTCGCTCGCGAGTAGGGTTGTTGTTGCTCGCTCGCTTCGCGAGCTCGCGGGCAGGACTGCTCTTGCGAGAATGTTAGTGGTACGCAATCCTAGTAGGGCCCACAGCTATTAATGTCTTTCATTTTGTGTGTGACTCTCCACGAGCCACACAAAGAACTTCCCGATTCATTAGTTGCTGTATATTATTATTATTATTTATTAAATGTACGTTTTAAGAATATTATACGTTTTCAGGGAAATTCAATAGTTTTCTACTTATCAAAATGTTTGCTATATGGCGTCGCATTAAACCAATATCGTATGCTCGTTGCTCGCTTGGTTCCTTGTTATAGCATACTAATGTTGCAATATAAATTGTCTTAATTAGTTTTTCGCAAACGATACATCTCATCATTATCCGGGTTTGCAGTATTGATCTTGGTTTTCTTCGATACTATTAATTTAAATTTTCTCAAAATATATAAACCGCTCAATTTTGAAACTCTGCTCAGTGCTACATACAACATTTGTAAGTTCGTATTTCTGATGTTTTAAAATCCATACATACTTTCTCGTATGTTTGTCCCTGACTTTTATGAATCGCAATCTCTTCAGCAGAAACCACTGGAAATTGACTACGTGTGATTTTTTATTTTTCTTCACTCGAAATATTTACTTGATTCGATATTTTTTTATTATTGGTGTTAAATTTTGATTTATATTTGCATTTTTCATATAATCACCATAACGAGTTCTTACGTTCACTCCTACTATGGCCAATTGAAAATCTAACCAGAATATAGACGGAATTTTAGTATTTTCTTGAAAAGTAATAAATTTTAATATTCCGCATGCTCCATTAACCAATCCGTCTTCAACATCAATGTTATTAATTATCATTATTTTATATTAATTTTCAATTTAATCTCAGTTGTAATCTCAGTCATTCGTTTTGAACTGATTGTTTATTTAAAGATTGTAATATAAATGTTTTTGTACTTTCATCGATATTCTTTGAAAATGTATTCTCGGCGATGATTAACTCACTCTTGCAGTGGAATAATTTTCGATTATTGTAAGCGGTTACATTAGCATTAGTTGCATAATTGGAAAAAAAAGTATTTTTAATTAAAAAAACAAGAAAAAAAATTTTTTTTAATTTTATAAAAATTTTTTTTTAATTATATAAAAAAAATTATAAATTATATAAGAAAAAATTTTTTTTTAAATATGTCTAAATATATATATATAGTTACGTTTACTTCTTCGGTGGATACGCCTTTCGTATAAATTGCAATGTTTAATCAACTCCTTCCGAAAAAAACTAAAAAACTACTTGACCAAAATGGACCAAAATCTAATCAGCTCTAAGTTACGACGGGGCACATCGATTGCATCATTCATCATCCTGATCGCGTTGTTACTTTTTCTGAAAACGTTAACGAAAAATTTGATTACATAGAAACGGCCATACGCACGCACGCACGCACGCACGCACGCACGCACGCACGCACGCACGCACGCACGCACGCACGCACGCACGCACGCACACACACACACACACACACACACACACACACACACACACGAACATTTTGATAAAAATAGTCTAAAATGACTCCAATGACCATGAAACGTGAAGATCTGCTAAAAAATCGATTTTCGATTTTCGGGGTAATTACAATAACTTCCCTATAAAATCGGGAAGTTAACAATGAAAAATAAAATACTTTCCTATGTGTATTGACGTAATCGGTACTCAGCCTTTTGAACTGTGCCGGTTGCCTCGTACCTCAGTCCCTCTTTGTCGTTTACGCGCTGTCGTAAAAAAAAGTTCTGGTATGTTGCTAGTCTAAAAATATGATCAATGCTATTTTTGAATTTCTCTAAGAAACCTGCATTTGTCGAATTTTTGCGTATTTTCACTTTGTGTAAATAAAATTTTGAACCAAAAAATCCGGAAGAAATTTCAAATATCATTTCAATTATATGCAATTAAATGATTAAATTAATGCAAGTAAATGGAAAAAATTGACCAAAAAATGAATGGCGCAACGGCTGTTTGAATAATTCGAAGGACTACCTCATCCGGCTAGGTCCTTTATTCCAAATTGTAATATTCCAATATTTCAAATATATTAATGATAATAATATATTAATGAGTTTTAACAACAAAATATTTTAAATAGAAAACTAAATTTTGACAAATAAAATACGATTATAGCAAGCTTCCTATAAATGTCGAAACCTTGAGTCTGGCCAGAGACATCAATTTTCAGGAAACACTATTCTGTGATGACGAAAGGAGAAAAGGCAAGCGAAGCTCGAGGGCTTCGGTCGCCGTGGAATGGAGCGAAACATTGTAACATGATACGGGTTGGGTCGGGTATAACAGTGTGAGACTTCTAATCAAATAACAAAACTTAATTATTTATCATTATTTTTTTATAGGATTTTTCTTAACATATTTGGTGAATTCCTTTGGTCCTTCTTTTAAGATTTCGACTTCCGACTTCAACTGCTAGCTCTTCGCCTCGTCGCACAATGTATACAATGTATAAGCGATTCATATTTCAGGAAGTGGTTCAGTTCAGAATGAAATAAAATCATGTTACACGCACTTTTTAAATAGCGTCATGTTGCAAGAAATTTTCGTATAGAGTGAAATAGAATTATTTTGTTAGATATCTTCGTACGAAATACTGCCTCTAAATAACATTGTATGGATAGGAGCCGTCGAAAATTAGTTTAATTAGTTAATACTTTTATCTTATTGTTACTACCTCTACTATATAATAATTGCAGTCAATTCTGTCGAGCATTACAAGTATGGGATAAATAAGTAAAAAAATTAATTTTCTGTTTCCTACTAAGGATCTTAATAAGAACGATTGAATTTTGTCATTACATAACATAACAGAATATTTTTTAAGAATCATTATTTTATATATAACGCAATAACGTTCAAATTACTTTTGAATTTCGATAAATTTATAGAATATTACGTAGTAATTACTATCATTTTCCTACATCTATAAACTATCGATTATATTGTAAAACTATTATTACAATGGTAATAATAAGGAAATAAGAATGCAATAAGAGAATTATATATAGTATTATAAGGCAATTACAGAATGGGTAATGTCAGCATTCTATTATACTATATCATTCTTCTTCAACTTGACGAATATCTCGTCGGTGGTGGAACTTTTGACTATGTGGTATATCAGCTCACTGTAAGCTCTACGTTATCTCCGCGCCCATCGCGCCCACTTACCCGTCTCGCTGTTTAACACAGGGGCTGGCGGTCTTTAAGGGGGCCGGCGCGGCCGTTCAAGTGTGTGCGGGGACATGCACACATCGCTAAATTCGCATATACGTATATGCAATTACACGGTTTACGAGTTTTCGTTTTCACGCTTCAATATTGCACTGAGGAGTTCAGAAGTAGTCAATTGTGATTCCTAAAAGTCAGATATATACTGCTACGGTGCCCAAAATGCATATTTGTACGTTATAGAGGAATAATTTGTAATATTCGGCAGACACCGCCTGTCACAAATAATAATACAGCACCTCGAAGTTTTGAAATTTTGCACTAGTAGGCACCACTGTCTCGTGCCTAATGTATCGATAATACAGTGTCCATCGTCCATGCAAATGCTAAATTTATTGATCCCAAACACTGGTACGCGAAGTGGCTATCTTCTGACGGATGCCTCGTGACAGGCCAACGCCAGTGGTGTTGGACAGGCAGTATCTGCCGAATATTATAAATTATTCCTCGATAACGTAACAATATACATTTTAGGCACCGGCCAGACATAGATTGGACTTTTAGGAATCACAATTGACCGCTTCTGAACTCTTCATTGCAATGTTGAAGCGTCAGTTCGCTTAGAAAAAATTACCTTGTGCATATGTATACGAAAGTTACACAAGGTAATTTTTTCTAAGCGAACTGACGCTTCAACATTGCAATGAAGAGTTCAGAAGCGGTCAATTGTGATTCCTAAAAGTCCAATCTATGTCTGGCCGGTGCCTAAAATGTATATTGTTACGTTATCGAGGAATAATTTATAATATTCGGCAGATACTGCCTGTCCAACACCACTGGCGTTGGCCTGTCACGAGGCATCCGTCAGAAGATAGCCACTTCGCGTACCAGTGTTTGGGATCAATAAATTTAGCATTTGCATGGACGATGGACACTGTATTATCGATACATTAGGCACGAGACAGTGGTGCCTACTAGTGCAAAATTTCAAAACTTCGAGGTGCTGTATTATTATTTGTGACAGGCGGTGTCTGCCGAATATTACAAATTATTCCTCTATAACGTACAAATATGCATTTTGGGCACCGTAGCAGTATATATCTGACTTTTAGGAATCACAATTGACTACTTCTGAACTCCTCAGTGCAATATTGAAGCGTGAAAACGAAAACTCGTAAACCGTGTAATTGCATATACGTATATGCGAATTTAGCGATGTGTGCATGTCCCCGCACACACTTGAACGGCCGCGCCGGCCCCCTTAATAGTACCTCGTCGGTGACACAGGGGCTGGCAGTCTTTAATAGTACCTCGTCGGTGGTTGAATGTGCCGAGTCCCGCGCGAGTGCGACTGTAGAACAAGAGGGAATCTGTAAGATCGATCTATAGAAAAATAGAGAGAAAGGTGTTATGTAAGACGGAGCACGTGTGCAAAATACAGACAGAGTAGATAGGAAGAAATTAATAGATAAGGAGTTAATAGTGCAAGTAGAGAAAAGATAAATTAATCAACTTTAATTGTCGTTTCTTTGATTTACAGGTGAGAATGTATATAGTGTAAATAATTCAATGTACATAATTAAATAAACGAAAATCTTTGATTTACAGAGAAACAAATTCTGGTTGATTGTTAATAGAAAATCCTCGATAAATTGTCTTATATATATAGTATGACGTCTAATAAATAAGAATCAAAAAATGCATTTGGTCAGAATTGTGAAAAACAATACTAAAAATTGATTTTTACAACTTTTTTGCTGGCCCAATAACGAAAATTTAAAATATGTGCTTTGTCAACTGGTATAAATTATATACGCTCTGAAAATTTCATTGAAATTGGTTAATTGGTTTACGAATTATAAACGATCAAAAGTGGTAAAAATGGCAATTTTTCAAGATTTTCGGCCTTAACAAATTTTTCTCAATAATGTAGAACTTGAACATTTTATCTATTTGCATTAAATAGCGAAAATATTAAATACATTATAGAATAAATAATTTATAAAACTGTTTAAAATTAATAAAAACGGTTAAACAAATGTGAAATATATTAAGTTAAAAATCATTGAAAGGGAATTATTTTTGTATATATTCAGTTCAAATTTCATTGCAATATCTTCAGTGGTTTAAGAGTTATTCAAAAATGTTGCGTGCTTCTTCAATCGAGCCCACTCACAGTGGTCCCAAATCCCGAAAACACGGCCAAAACCTCTAAACGTACTTGAATTCACCCAAAAATTCGTACTCGGGGGTTTTCGGGGTCGCTGATTACGAATATGAAGTTTAAATTCCAAAAAACAAAGTGGCGGACATATACATTAAAAAATGATTAGGTCTGCTTGGAAAATGGTCTTTTTGGGGTCTTTGGGATCTTTGGGGTCACTGATTACGAATATGAACTCGAAAATTTGAAAAACAAAATGGTCGATTAAAATTTAGACAACAAATCGCATTAAATGTGTTTTGAGAGGTTGATAGGTAAAAATGTGTAAATGACAAACAAAATTGCACTTTGTATATCAAGAATTAGTATAATTGTAAATTATGTACATAAGATTTAATCATCCGAATCGTTTTTCACTACTAAAAGTTGTAAAATCGCATTTTAAAATCCATAGAAATGAAACAAAGTTTGCCCTCGTATGAGCAAGTAGAAGACTATTGGAGGTTGGTTTTTATAAATTTTGAAAGATAAATGTATTAGCAACACGTCAGAGAAGGAATTTTGGTGGGACAACATGGGACTTTTAACTTATGTCTACGTTTCTACAATACGCGCATTAAGTTTTACCTTCTACGTTCTCCAAAGAATATTGCCATCGTGTGACGCAATGATTAACTAAATTTTTGAGATACAAAAACAGGTAAACATTCTACCTACTCCCAGGAACAGCATCCATTTTGCAGAATTGAAATTGATGCACTATTTTGAAAGTTATGCACTTTAGAAGGGGGCGTTCAATTTACTACTAATGCGCGCGACAAATGCTCATCAAACGAAGGCTAACTTTGAACTGACTGCAGAACCGTACCATAAACTTTTCACCTTTTTCGTTGGTGGCATTCAGTGGTCATAACATTACTTTACACAACCCCAGAATTACAAACTCCTAGGAGGAAGTTCATTTTTGAGGTTTTGGCCGTGTTTTCGGGATTTGGGACCACTGTGCGGCGCGCTATCAATTGGCCGACTGGCCAATTGAGGACCAATGCTTTGACAACATTGATCTGCAGGATCGAATCTTCTGTCCGCTAAATGTTGTCAGATTAATGTTGTCAAAACATTGGTCCTCATCTCTACGGTGAACACCACACAACACATACACATACACACACACGGGATCTGATATCTGCCACGTCCTCGTCGTAGATCCTGGGTTGTGCCAAGAGCAGATAGTGTAAAAACATTATTTCGCCAAGACTCATTTTAAAGGTCACTTAAAGGACATAAAATGACATTTTTCAAAAAAATGTTTGCAACGAAAGTTTTTTGTTTTTTCGCATAGAATCCGTAATAAAAAACACCATGTTCCATTTGAAAAATGTAACTTCCGGTCTCAATCAACTATTTCCAGCCGAAACTGGAAGTTACAAATATCATCATTTGAATGAGCGCACCTGATTTATAAAAGAAACGCTCTGAATTTTTGAAAATGACCTATTTTCTAGATTATAAGTGGGTGATACGGGTGCTCCGAGACACCTGGTAGAACATTTTTTTCTTATTTAGTGCCATAGTATACTGTGTGTACCTGTGAAGTTATGTCACCATTTTTTAGGCATTTCCGGTAGTACAATTAAAAAATGTTTTAGACAATAGTTTGTCAGTACTTAGTGAGCTGCATTTTCGCATATTCCTAAATCTGAAAAAATGCTTTTTGCATAAAAAAGTAAAGGTCACCTTGACTTTTTTAAATGGCACCATATGTTTTGGACATCATAGGATTGTTGCTGACGTCGAGGCGAATTCAACAGTGTATTATACTATGACCTTGAATTGACCTCAAACTCCAAAATTTTGTGCAAACGTAATTTTAATGGAAAGTTATTTCTTACAAAATAAATCCAGTTACATCAGATGCTCGAACTGCGATCCATCTTCTATGATACAGAACTCCGCTCTTTGTATTAGATTTTTCGTTGTCGCCATAATTAGGGCGTCTCGTTTTATGTTATTACATACAGTTGTTATGCGATTCCGAAGTTCTTGAACATTATTGATTGTTGTGTCGTATACAACGGATTGCAGATATCCCCAAAGATAAAAATCCAACGGAGACAGATCCGCAGGACGCGGTGACCAACGAATTGGACCATACGTTCCTATCCAACGATTTCTAAACTTGTTATTAAGATATCCCCTAATTATAATAGCATTGTGGGCAGGACACCCGTCTTGTTGAAGGTACATATCGTTCCTAATGTTCAGTGAAATATCTTGCAATAAGTGTGGAAGTTTCTCTTCCAAAAAGTTGAGATATCGAGCAGCTGTCAAATTTTCTTCGAAGAAATATGGTCTAAAATCGGTCTAAAAGTATTAGATTCTTGTCCATATTGGTCAAGTAGTTTTGTAGATTTTTACTTTTTTTCGAAAAGAGTTGATTCTACAATGCAATTTATAAGGGAGGACGAAAATTTTCCACCAAAGAACCAAACGCAATTACATAAAAAAAATTTTTTTCTTAATTTTTTTAGATTAAAAAAATTTTTTTTTTTAGATTTAAAAAAAAATTTTTTTTTAACTGATGCTAATGTTACCGCTTGGAATAATCGAAAGTTATTCCAATGCAACAGTGAATTTATCATCTCTACTCCCAAGAATACATTTTGGGAGAATATCGATGAAAGTACACAAAAAAAACGATGTTAGCGATGTTGGCGAAGGAGTAACGAATCGGGAAGTTCTTTGTGTGACTCTTGGAGAGTCACACACCAAATAAAAAACATTAATATCAATAGGCCCTACTAGCCATGCGTATCACTAACCCACTCGTAAGAGCAGTCCTACCCGCGAGCTCGCGAAGCGAGCGAGCAAAAACAACCCTACTCGCGAGCGGGCGAAGCGAGCGAGCAACAATAGCCCTCTAGTTTTTTCTTGAAATTGATATCTACCTCAATTTTAATAAACCTAAAATGTATTATTTAAAAGTTATTTTTATTTTTCAAGTAGAAAATACATGTTTTTTTTATTTGTGGGAAATGGGGAAATAAAATAAGTCAAACATAAAAAAAATAATACGAAATGTTACTTTATAATACAACTTAGTGTATTATTGGACATGCTCTTTATTCATTACATGGTAGTGTATGTGTGTAACACGAGCCAGGGTGATATTGATCGTAAAAACATGAAAAACAATAATTTTGGCGGCATCTAGCACACACTATAAACGCCGCGTTCGTACAAGTACACGCTTTTTTGAGGACTTCTATCGGAAAACATACTTCGTTCACATTCATAAATATTTCTCTAGTATCAGAGAGTTTGGACGCAAACCACGCATACTATAACATTTTTAAAAATATCGGAGAAGACGTATTATTTTTTTTATGTTTGACTTATTTTATTTCCCCATTTCCCACAAATAACTAGAGGGCTATTGTTGCTCGCTCGCTTCGCTCGCTCGCGAGTAGGGTTGTTTTTGCTCGCTCGCTTCGCGAGCTCGCGGGTAGGACTGCTCTTGCGAAAGGATTAGTGATACGCATGGCTAGTAGGGCCTACTGCTATTAATGTTTTTTATTTGGTGTGTGACTCTCCAAGAGTCACACAAAGAACTTCCCGATTCGTTACTCCTTCGCCAACATCGCTAACATCGTTTTTTTTGTGTACTTTCATCGATATTCTCCCAAAATGTATTCTTGGGAGTAGAGATGATAAATTCACTGTTGCATTGGAATAACTTTCGATTATTCCAAGCGGTAACATTAGCATCAGTTAAAAAAAAATTTTTTTTTAATAAAAAAAAAAATTAAGAAAAAAATTTTTTCTGTAATTGCGTTTGGTTCTTTGGTGGAAAATTTTCGTCCTCCCTTATAAATTGCATTGTAGAATCAACTCTTTTCGAAAAAAAGTAAAAATCTACAAAACTACTTGACCAATATGGACCAAAATCTAATCAGCTCTAAGTTACGACGGGGCACATCGATTGCATCATTCATCATCCTGATCGTGTTGTTACTTTTTCAGAAAACGTTAACGAAAAATTTGATAACATACAAACGGTCATACGCACACACACATACGAACATTTTGACAAAAATAGTCTAAAATAACTCCAGTGACCATGAAACGTGAAGAGCTGCTAAAAAATCGATTTTCGATTTTCGGGGTAATTACAATAACTTCCCTATAAAATCGGGAAGTTAAAAAATATAACGACAGCAGGGATTTGAACCAGCAACCTACAGATTACTAGTATTTCACTCTACGCTCTCGGCCACTCATCTTTATGTTCACTCATTGACGCAAACTCTTTATAACCGAGTAAAGCGATTTTCAAATGCAATTTTCTCGAAAAATCTTGAGTATTGCGCGCTACCGCTTTGCGAAATTACATATGGAGACGACGTCTTCAAATACTGCAAGTTTCAGGAAAATCGGTGTTGCATCGACCGCGCCGTCTCCTTGTTAGCACTAATATTGCATTGTCCTCATTTGTGACGGGTCTACTGCGAGTAGGATGTTTCCCATCAGGAAATTTACCACGTAAAAGCAATGATTTTGTAAGATAACGGAATGTTTCTCTAGAACAGGCATGCACAGATTTTAGCTCTCAGAGCGGCTCTTGTGCTCCCAAACGGCTCCCGTGCGCTCTCAGAGCCGTAAACTAGCTCGGACGTATGGAAGGGGAACCCACCATGCCCCTCCCACTGGTCTTCTCTCGCGCTGTGTTTACAAGTCACGCTTACAATTAGTGGGTCCCCTTCCATACGTGCGAGCTAGGTCACGGCTCCGACCCGGCTCATGAGCCGAGTCGAGGGCGCCGGCTCTCAAATCGTACATCTGTGCATGCCTGCTCTAGAAGGACAATCCCTATTTGGAAATCGTTCTTTGTATAATCTTTTCGCCGTGCGTGCACTTTTTCCACATCCATTGAAAACATAACATATCACATCTTTCTGTGTTTGAAAACTTACTCATTCTGAAAGATAATAAAATCGTGATATACTAAACTACGACTGAAGGAATTCTGTCTATAAGCTGATTTGATCGATGACACGATGACACATTGATGATTCCGAAGTTCTTGAACATTATTAACTTTTGTGTCGTACACAACGGATTGCAGATATCCCCAAAGATAAAAATCCAACGGAGACAGATCCGGAGAACGTGGTGACCAATGAATTGGACCATACGTTCCTATCCAACGATTTCTAAACTTGTTATTAAGGTATCCCTTAATTACAATAGCATTGTGGGCAGGACACGCGTCTTGTAATGTTACATCTAATGTAACTTGCTTTGTTTTGTAAGAAATAATTTTTCATTAAAGTTACGTTTGCACAAAATTGTCGAGTTTGAGGTAATTTCAAGGTCACACGGTTGAATTCGTCTCGACATCAGCAACAATCCTATGATGACCAAAACATGTGGTGCCATTTAAAAAAGTCAAGATGACCTTTACTTTTTTACGTAAAAAGCATTTTTTCAGATTTAAGAACATGCGAACATGTAGCTCACCAAGTACTGACAAAGTTTTGTCTAAAACATTTTTTAATTGCACTACCGAAAATGCCTAAAAAATGGTGACATAACTTAACGGGTACACCATGTACAGGTCATACAATCTGGAATGTAAATAGGGATGGGCCTTTTGCACACCACCACTAAATGCGTATTCTCAGTAAGTTGTGTTTATCTCATGTCAAACGCAGTGTCGCTGACAAGGCCCCGCCCTGCTGAGTTTTATGGCTTTCGACGCTCGAGACGAGAGGGGGCGGGGAGTGCATATAACGTTGTCTACTAAGAAGTTACTAATCTCAAATTCTACAATTATCATTGTTCTTTATAAAAGTCAATAAATCAATTAATCCTCGTGTTTTCCGTGCGAAAGTAACCCTACAAATGGCATAATTCGGACTATAATTAAAGAGATTATATGAAAAATTGATTTGCATAATGTAAAGTTCACTTCTTTAATAATAGTTCGGTTTACATGATGACAATCGGCTTGATTTTCATCAGAGTGTCGAATACGTAAAATTTGGAGTAAACCTTTGGAGTAAACCTTCGGAGGGAAAATAAAAATGTTTGTTGCAACTTCAACGTCATTGTGGCACGTCTTCCCCTTATCCGATCAACTTCATCTTCTGCAGGCATTATTTTCTTATCCAGTGGCACAATTTAAGGAGGGGGGGGCGTGAAAAAAACCTCGCAAAAACAATTTCACCAGGTATAGCTAAGGTCCACCCTAATGTGGCACACCTTCCCGACGTCTGATTGATCTAAAACTTTGGATATATTATTTTTTCATGAAATGTAACAACATTGGGAAGAGTCGTGCCCAAAATTTGATGGTCAAAAAATAAGGTCCACTCGAATGGGTACATTTGTGCTCGCTCGGAGGCGTTCCCAAGGAATACCCCCCGTGGGATATCACCACTTCTCCCGATCGCGCGTCTCGCTTTCTTATCTTTCTTATCCCCCCAAAGTTGGGGGGGGGGGAGATTATATATGTTCAATATATAATCACTGCTTATAATACTGAGTTGTACCGATGCGCATAAAGTCTCAAACGCACGACTATATAGGCACAATTCAATACGTAAGTATGTACCTGCAGTTTTTAACAAATATTTCGGAAACTAAGTGAGTGTATGTCTTATATGTATAGGAAAAACTCGTTCAGAATTTTGAGATTTATAACATACTCGAAAATCATCGAAATCAAAGAGGAAGTAGCTGTTCTACAGTTTCTCCCAAAAGAAATTCTATGATTATTATATATATATATAATATATCTATACAATATTCTATATAACATTTCTATAATAATTTATATATATAGGGTGTCTCAGAGCACCCGTACCACCCATTTATAATCTAGAAAATAGGTTATTTTCAAAAAGTCAAAGCGTTTCTTTTATAAATCAGGTGCGTTCTATCAAGTGGTGATATTCTTAACTTCCGGTTTCGGCTGGAAATAGGTGATTAAGACCGGAAGTTACATTTTCCAGATGGAACATGGTATTAGGATTCTATGCGAAGAAACAAGAAACTTTTGTCTAAAACATTTTTTTGAGAAATGTCATTTTAGACTCATTTTGAAGGTTACTTAAAGAAACTTTTGTCTGAAACATTTTTTCGAAAAATGTCAGCTTGTCTTTTCTCATAGAATCCGAATCCATAATAAAAAATACTATGTTCCATTCGATAAATGTAACTTCCGGTCTCTATCACCTATTTCCGGCCGAAACCGGAAGTTAAAAATATCACCATTCGATAGAGCGCACCCGATTTATAAAAGAAACTTTAAATTTCTGAAAATAACCTATTTTCTAGATTATAAATGGGTGGTACGGGTGCTCTGAGACAGCCTTTCGTTTTTTTTAAGGGTGAGGGGGAAAATGCCTTACGCACACCCCAGTAGGGGGTAGTGTGGGACTCGGGCCGCGCATGGTCCGCGTACCCATACCCACTAAAAACCTAAACTTCACCCGCGATGGTCAATAGACCGCCCCTCTACTTTCAAATTCAGTACCCGGAAATGCCGGCAAGGACCCGTGTCAACAATTCACTTGCCAACATCTTTTCCCCGGATTCGGCCATTTCTGTTCCTGGCTCTTGCTCTGAGACAGTCTGTATATTGTTAATATACAGGTGTTCGCCTACAGGTGGGAGAAAATTTAAGGGAGGGTTCTCAACGATAATATAAGACGAAAATGAAGTATAAAAAAATATTAAAAAATTACAACAGGCGCGCGACAGTCACGTATCAAGTGACAGATGCATGCATTCCTTGGTTCTCATTTGTGACGACAGCGAGGTGAAATTGTTTAATAAATCGTTGAACGACATTGAACCTACCTACTCGTTAAAATCCACAAGGTTATTTCTAATATCCGTTCTATGGAATTATCAAGTAGAAGGGGTCAATGCCCTTTTACTTTTAAATTATTCTCACATGAGTTCACTACTTGAGATAACATAAATGCAAGTGGATACATACTACGGATTTGTGAGGATTTTATTCAACATTCATAGACTTAATGGATACCATTTTATAGTGGTTGTAGCAGTGTATTATATACGGTGTCATGAACAATTATAGTGCAATATTATAGTGCAGGATAAGGATTTGTGGATATGTGTGAGAACAATTTAAAAATGAAAGGTCATTGACCCCTTCTACTCGATAATTCCATAGGCTGGATATTAGAAATGCCCTTGTGGATTTTAACGAGTAGGTAGGTTCAATGTCGTCCAACGATTTATTAAACATTTTCACCTCGCTGGGGCCCCAAATGAGAACCAAGGTATGCATGTATCATCTGTCACTTAATACGCATAGATATACAGGGTGAGTCTCGTAACGTGACGATCTCAAATATCTTAATTGTTTTTAAAGATACGTCAAATGTCTACAGGACAAAGTTGAATGGTAAAATGGGGCTCATGCGATACAAAAAAAATTTTTGTTTTTATGTAATTTTTTAAGAGATATGAAGGTCATCTTCATTTTTTTAAATGGAATGTTGTATTTTTTAATACATCAATCGATGCACCTGGACATTCGTGATAAAAAGTATGTAACCTATGTATGTCGAAAAGTTAGTAGTTCAGGAGATATTTCAATTTAAATAACTCTAAAATACCATTACTGCCGTATTAATTGTAAGTGAGACGTTAGTGTTTACTTAATTGTGTAACGTCTTACAAGGAGAATGAAGGTCGATGAGTCTCAGATTTTATTGAAACTTTGTACAGTTATAGATCTCGTTCTCCTGTTAACGTGTATACCCCATTATAGGCACAGATACTCAATAGTTTTTAAGATATTTATAATTAAAGGTTTTCATTTCCATGAATATAGGGGTGAACATTATATGTAAAGCATTACAGACGAATATCTCCAAAAATATTGATTATACGCAAAAATGTTTCAGACGAAAGTTGTTTAGTACCGAGGGGGACATCATGTGGTGGAACTTTTATTTTTCCCGATGGACACTCCAAGGTGAGGTGAAGGTCACCTCGATTTTTTAAAATAGAAAACACTAACTTTCTGTATCATGAATCGATAAACTATCGAATTCTGAGTAAAAATGTGTTGACCTCCATATGTCCTAAATCTAATAGTTAACGAGATATTATCGAAACAATTTTCTTTATTCTTTGGATAATATCTCGTTAACTATTAGGTTTAGGACATATGAAGGTCAACACTTTTATACTTAGAATTTCATACTCTATCGATCTATGGTATTCAAAATAGGATATTCCATTGAAGAAAAGTAAGTTGGTCTTAACCTCACCTTAGTGTGTGCATGGGGAAAAATAAAAGTTCCATCACATGATGTCCCCCTCGGTACTGAACAACTTTCGTCTGAAACATTTTTGCGTATAATCAATATTTTTGGAGATATTTGTCTGTAACGCTTTACATATAATGTTCACCCCTATATTCATGGAAATGAAAACCTTTAATTATAAATATCTTAAAAACTATTGTATGAAAAGAAATTTTGTCAAAAATTGCACTTAATCGGAATTGTTGAAAAAATCCTAAAAGTTGAATTTTTAACTTTTTTATGTGGGCCTATATTGAAAATTTAAAAAATCCGTTTTGTAGTTCTGTGTCAATTAAACATATTCTGAAAATTTCATCAAAATCGGTCGACGTTGCAACGAGCTACAAACGTTTCAAGATGATAAAAATTGCAGATTTTCACGAATTATTGCCGAAAATCGTGAAAATCTGCCATTTTTACCATCTTGAAACGTTTGTAGCTCGTTGCAACGTCGACCGATTTTGACGAAATTTTCAGAATATGTTTAATTGACACAGAACTACAAAACGGATTTTTAAAATTTTCAATATAGGCCCACATAAAAAAGTTAAAAATTCAACTTTTAGTATTTTTTCAACAATTCCGATCAAGTACAATTTTTGACAAAATTTCTTTTCACATCCTTTAGTAAATTAATTGCTCTAGCTTCCAAAAAAAGTTCAAATCGTATAGTACTACATTAAAAAAGTTATCGTCTTCTTTAGAGCGGTCTTAAACTTTTGTCCGCTATTGTACCTCATTCCATTTAAAAAAATGAAAGTGATCTTCATATGTCTAAAAGAAATTACATTGTTTAAGGATAGGACGCTAAATAACTCAGAACCGCACTTGAACGTTAACAATAACTTTATTCCCTTTGTAGGGCCTCGTCGATCACCACAAACTTTGTACAACACAGAATGTATAAACTGAGTAAAACCCCGAGTACAATAAACAGTTTGAATTAGAACAGTTGCTGTTCGAGATTATCCCTTTGATCAAGGGATCCGGAGATACCTTATTCCACGAAAGCCGGTCAACAGACGCGCAGCGTTAACGTTAGAAAAAAGGAGAGATGAGTTTCTATGAATGATCTTTAGAGAACTGAAGATTACTGAAGGTCGATCGATCAGCTGGCCGGTAGCCGTCACCGTCGATCGCGTGATTGGCGGATCGATAGCGCGATCCGCCAATCTGAGTAGAGCTCCGCGGTAGATAATCGATCGTAATCGATCGTGGTCGATATCGACGGTGTCGGCCAATGACTCTGTGAGCTGACGATCGATCATAGATCTCGTAGCGACTAGTTGACTAGCCAATGATACGCCGACGCTACTAACGCATTCAGCCAATCCCAAACACTATGTGTATGTGATTTTGTGATGAAGTTTGATTTGCGTCCGATTATCACATACAGGGTGTCCCAAAACTCCTGCAGAACCCGGAAATGGGAGGTTTCTGAGGCCATTTGAAGCGACATTTTCATCTGCAAAAATGTTGTTCGTCGCTTTGTTTAGGAGTTATTAATGAAAAACACGGACCAATCAGAGCGCGACCTAGACGCGAGTTGGCACAGTCGGCCGGACGCGCCAACTGTCGATTGGCCGACTGTGCCAACTCGCGTCTAGGTCGTGCTCTGATTGGTCCGTGTTTTTCGTTAATAACTCCTAACGGACAACATTTTTGCAGAGGAAGATGTCGCTTCATATGACCTCAGGAATCGGGTTCTGCAGGAGTTATAGGACACCCTGTATATCAGTTGTGGTATAAGAAATTAATTTATAGCATTACTTTATAATGTTTTATCAGCGTGGTATTGATGAATGTTGCAATATTGTCTTACAGAATCATGTCGTGCGAAATTGGAAATCGAAATTCAAACAAAGCAGAGATATTACCTGCGTCGTACTATCGAGCAGATGCTATTGATTATGATTATTATGAAGAAGAAGATGAAGAAGGTCAGTATAAGACACGCGAACAAAAACTCCGAAGGCTCGAAGAACTTGACAATCAAAAATGTTGTCCCTGGAGGGTTGGACAAGTATATCCCAATGATGAAATAACAATTCGAGAAATACTTGAAAAGACGGAGGAAGAACAAATCATACGACCTAAACGATCTAAAAAGCAAATTAAAAATAAAGAAACCCGTGAATTGGAAAATCATTAAATTGATGCTAAAAGAAGAAGAAAATAAATAATATAATAATAATAATTTATAAATTAAATTAAATTAAATAATAATAATTTCCGTCCCAGATAGCACAGGACGACTTTAAGTTGCCGTTTTCATGTCCGTTCTATGTCTTTACGTCTCACGTCTCAGTAAGACGCTTTTTAGGCGTCCATAAAGGCATCTTTCCTGGGACGCCGTTTTCACGTTAGAAATAAGATGCATAAAAGGCACCTACCTTCGAACGTGAAAACGTCGTCCCAGCAGAGGTGCCTTTAAGGACGCGTAAAAGTTGCCTCTTTCGGGATGCCGTTTTCAGGTTAGAAATGAGATGCATAAAAGGCACCTGCCTTCGAACGTGAAAACGTCGTCCCAGCAGAGGTGCCTTAATGGACGTGAAAAAATTGCCTCTTTCGGGATGCCGTTTTCACGGCAGAAACGATTGAAGTACTTACGAAAATATGTATATCTCTTAATCGTTAATATACTGATACTATGCTTCATTTAAAACAAGTAGTTTGCTTTTTACCTAAAAAATATTTTAGGTAAATAATTAAATAATTAGGTTATATAATTATTAAAAGAGATAACCTTCTGTTAAAATATTTTTTATATAATAATATATATGATTTGATATGATTTGAGCCTAGAAGAATAAAAAGTAATGAATCTAACAGTAAAAGATTCGCATGGCTCAGCGAGGAAACCATCATGAAGTTAAACGGTAGGTCCCGAGTTCGATTCCCGCCCAGTATGCTGCATAAAAACTAAATTCTTGTAATAAGGTTTTTTCGAAGAGACAAAATGGAATATTCTCTCAAGTAGTACATGAAAAAGTAGTAATATATATATATATATATATATATATATATATATATATATATATATATAGATTCTAATTTTTTTATAATTTTTTCTTAAATTTGAAGATTTTGTACGTCTGAAAAAAGATGCATGAAAGATGCATAAAAGATGTCCGAAAAGGCAACTTTTTTGCGTCTTAAAGCGACATCTTAAAGATGTCGAAAAGACCTGTGAGAGACGACTTTAAGTCGCACAGTTTTGTAACAAAGACCTGTTAAAGTTGTACACAGTACGTGGAAAAGACGTGAAAACGACGTGCCACAGACGCAACGTACGACTTAAAGATGTACGTTGCGTCTTGCGTCAGGCAACTTTTAGGCGTACTTTAAGATGTCTTTGTGCTATCTGGGGTATAGGTCCGTATCGGACCTCTATAAGTCCCACGGACGTATGTACATATTCTTTGTATGTGTAAGGTTAGAAAGCGAAACAAAATTGATGTATGTAGTCATACATGTTGTATAGAGGACATAGACATTGTGACGTTGCAAGCGTGCGACGTCACCTCGCCGTTTGAAAACGGCCAAAAAGCCGAGTCGCGCATGGACCGGACTGACCTCTAACGGTTCCGAAAGCCACCCGCAGACAATGAGAGCGTTCCGTGAGGAAAATCTTCCGATTCGGTAATAGGCCTAATGCCATCTGTTGTGCGTACGGAGTACGACAAATTATAGGAGCGTGCCGGGGGCACCGAGGAAGCGAAGGAAGCCGAGAAGGATGCGGAAAGATCAACTACCAATATCGCGAATGGCCAACGAAATCACGGAGCGGCGCCGCAAGTAGCAAAGAGTCACCGCACACACGGGCGAACAAACCCGGAGGCGCCAGCGAAGGACGAAGAGATCCTTTTGCGAACATCGATATTTTCAAATAGTCCCGCCGCCGTCTCATCCCGCTCAACGAGGATCTCAGCGTGGGTGGTGTGACTGACCGGCTGACGAAAATGATATAATCCGCTCGCCAGGGGCAAGCGGAAATTATTTAGTCGCGTATAGTCCGGGGCCCTAGGACATTTGGGGTAGTTGTGATCCTGCGTCATCTAGTTACGTTACGCGCGGCACCAATCGGAAATTCGGCAGTTCAGCAAGGGAAGGGGGAACTAGGATCGATGCGTTCCGTCGATGCGGATCGAAGAATCACTGTCGCACGAAGTCCGGTCTTGAACAGACGTTCCGCTAATTTCGTAAATCTCGAGAAGTCTCGATAAGTCGCGCGTCGCGGGTGGTTTACGGGTTGCAGCCGAGCGAGGCATATCCCAGGAAAAGCGAGGGGACCGGCTAAGACAAATCTCGCCGCCGGAAAGACGAATAGCGACGCCGGAAAAACAAATACCGAGGCCGAAAAAGAATAACGACCACGGTAAGTCGACCTTGTGATCCTTCGATTTCGTAATCGTGGTGGCTAGTAGAATTCGCGCGAGGACGACACGTGTTCGTCTCGTCCTCGAGGATTTAGCAAGTGCCGAGGCGCGGGGCGCCTCGTGCCATCGTTCGCGTCCATTTCGAGGACGCTGTGAACTTTCGCGAAAATAGTTTCCCTAATCTCGGAAATCGGAAGTCTTCCTCAGGAGTCGCGTCGGATTGAGATAGTTTAACGTTCGAGTGTCGGTTGCGCGAGAAACGATTCGGTCGAGCGGCGGAAATTACGCGTGAACCGCGGAGGTCTACTCGTCTCGTCGAACGCGTACGGCCGCGGATTGTTCGCCGCACGTAGTAAATTTCGTCTGTTCTTCGACTCTTGCGACAGTGTCAGGATTTACGCCGTTCATCCGCGTCTCGCGGAATCTAGTTTCGAGACGAAGCGAATATTGTACCGTAATACCGTACTTCCGCGATAAAATTAGGATCGACTAACGCGCTCCGCGAGCGACCATCTTTCGCACAAGTGTACAAGGAGCGCGGGCTCCCGGTTCGCGGCCTCGTGGCCGCTCACCTGTAACTTTTATTTGACGACCATTAAATGAATAGAGCCGATTCCGTTTAGTTGATTCTTAACCTGCGAGATCCGTCCTGCCGTGAGGGCTGTCCCCGTCACCTCCTGTGCTCGAACCATCTGGCCATTCGCGTCATTATTTCACCTCGCGTTTCGAGGAGGCTCGATACTCGGGCTCGGCTTCACCGAGCACGAGAAGTTTATCGTGTTTCGCGTGGTATTTTCTAATACCTGGCGCCCGAACTCGTGTCGCGTAATTAATTCAAGCCTCCTACGAAATTGCCTTTGCACCGGGAGGACCGTGTCCACACGGCCGCGCACGGCCCGGCCTCAGTTCCTGTAAAATCCCGGGGTTGACCATTTTTCGTCGGCTATAAAACCGTTCGGAAAAGGGACAACGTCGCAACATATAGAGATAGACTGCGCCGTCTTATAGGTGAAAGGCCGGGCCACACTCGGCCGCAGGATACGTGGTCTACTCGGGACAAACCAATGTACGCAGACTTAAGGTTTCATCGAACAGTTCCAAAAATTCGGGCGCCAAACACCTCAGTGTGTCACACGAAACAATCCGATTTCGTCTTTACGTTACGCTAATCAAAATCCCGAATCTACGACATGCTAGCTAAGCCCTGAATAGCAGTTGAAAAGGATGCAAGGTTCTACGCCGTGAGAACACGAGACATCCCCACGGCGCACAGTGAGCCAGAAACCGATCTTTTGTTCTCTGCCGACAACTCAAATTTTCATCGATTCAATTGGAATTTTTTTTTAAATGTTCGTGAAGGGCTATACTTTGATGACGTGCTGCGCGAAAATCGTTAACTATCACAATCAAGAATCCTTATCTACAAAGCCCAATAACTCCGATACTTCATCCGCCCATACCATAAATTTGCATGTCCCAGCTGAGTTGCCGACACTTCTTAACCCTAAACCCTAAACCGTAAAATTTTAAACTAAATCTGGCCCTGAGAATTACCAATTGAATAGAATTACATTTGGCACTTATGAGACTTACCGTTAATTTATTGATCCAACAGCAGCGTTTTCGCTTTTTGAGAAAGAACTTCCTTGTGCTTGACATCCTTTATTCTTAGAGAGGTTATAAGTGGATCGGATGATAATAACATATGCCGTATAATATCTATATTTGTCTTTTTGCGGCAACACATTCGGGAGTTTTCAGCTCGTGATTTCCTGAAGACTTTATTATTTGCCTCTTGTGGCTCTTCTGAATACAAACCAATTGGCAGTTCAAATGTAGCAAGTACTTCACTTCCATGTTGCAGTACCTTATGAACTGATGGAGGTAGTTTATACCATGGATAAATTTTAATGCACAATTTAGCCGCCTCCGAACAATACCCAGATAGCCAAGCGATCCTCGCGCACAGATCGAGCCCGGCGTGTCGGGGTCAGGTAGACGGGCCGAACGTCGCTTGAATGGGCAAAAGGCACACGATGGCTATAATCTGAGGAGGGCACTTATGACCGTGAGGGCTCGTAACGTTCCCTCGGCACAAACCCGGCACAAGCTTCCCCTCGGCCCGTCGGTCCAGGTGCTCGGCCCTGGACGGGCTGAGGGGCAGCTTGTGCCGAGGGAACGTTACGAGCCCACACGGTCATAACTGCCCTGGCCAGAATCGAGCATTTTGGCTATCTGGGTATTCTTTGAATTTCACAGAATCAGCTTTCTTGTCACATGTAATTACCTGAAGAATGTTATGTAATCTTGTGATAATAACTGTGTTTAATCCAGTCACTGCAGCAACTGATTCGGCTTTTCCAAAGAAAGTTCGGGCCACGTTCCCAATATTTGATGTACCAGCTCCCTGTTTGACAACATCAACTGTGATTGATAAGTCTTTCAAAGCATTTTTTTTAAAATTATTTATTTAAGGTCGCATCAACATCAAAGTAATTAGCGACCACAAGAATTATGATATGTGAGTTACAAATTTAGATTCTTATACTTAGAACTAATTACAAGTACATTGTGAAAAGATCAAATTAGCAGCTATTATATACAGGGTGTCCCAAAACTCCTTCAAGTCCGGGAAATGGGAGGTTCCTTAGGTCATTTGAAGCAACATTTTCCTTTGCACCAATGTCAGCCGCGGCTTTGTTTAGGAGTTATTAACGAAAAACACTGACCAATCAGAGCGCACCCTGGGCCGCCGCGCCGCGCCGCGCTCGCATCAGAGCGTTGGCGGTACGCCGTGACATCGCAACGAACAAGAGTTTCTCGATTATGTGAATGCTCTCCGATTTCAATGAGCTTTGGATATGTGGTCAAGACCATTATTCTGAACAACATTTCTCTTTAGAATTTGTGGCTGTAGGCTTTAGTTTACGAGATTATCGCGAGAAACTTTACTTGTAAATTCATTATGGGTGTTCATGATAACGGACACGGCCTGTAATGTCTCCGAAACTAAAGCCGACCGTCAACCATTTCAAAGGAAAAAGATATTCAAAACATCGAGATTTATAACATTATTTCAAGGTTATTGAAATCGATAGAGACCCGGATCATCCTTACCCGACTTACGGCAACTTTACCCGAACGAGAAAAGAGGCAGAAACTGATTGTTTTAAAAACTCACTTATTCAGCCGTAAATCCATTTGCTACTTCGAACTGTGTGTCACTAGGTCACTCGGTGACGAACTGTACAGATGTCTTCGGGCATACGGCAGTAACGAAATGTAAGGGACGTACGGCCAGGTCGACGAACTGCACAGCCGGTGGTAGATAGTAATAAGGCCTAAGGGATGCGCGGTCAAGTCGACGATCCAGAATTTCACTTTCACTTTCGAATCGATAAATAATTCGTATGTTTATTTCACACAGGTGCCTTGAAATTTTTCCACGCTCACAATCACTGTTCACATTTGTCTACACGCATAGTTATGCACTAATAATAATTTCCATATCCCTTGTACTGCTGCACAAATCATAACAATCAGGTAATGCAATCACTAGACTGCGGATTTCATGCATTTGTAGCAAACGTGAGTAGGTGCATTTTAAGACAGTAGAGAGATTAAAATAATTTCAAAACACCTATTTATTATTTTCAACTTCTTAAAGTGATCGCAGTAAGAATCAAATATCTGTCTGGCTGCTGTCCCTTGTAATAGCGGCAACCAACTTTCATTTTGCATAAAGATCCGCAGTCTAGTGATTAGTTTAAGTATCACTATCAAAACACAGCTAATAGCAACCGTTAGCTTTGAATTGACAAATCTTTGGAGATGTTCTCTCTACCGCGGCTCGAACGACACTGATTTTCCGCAAGATTTTTCTAAAGATTTTAGAAAGGGCATTTAGAGTGTCGAAATTCGAAATGCACGCTGTAGCACGTTTACGAAAACGACGGGACGGTTAGACGAAAAACAGGATACGAGAAGGACCGCTGTAAGATTTATGGCAATCACATGTTTAGTTTTTCCTGCAGATTGATACGCAGGGTCGATGGGTAACCATTCGAAAACGTCGTCTGTCCTTCTTTTAGAAAGCTTCTTAAGGAAGGTATAGGACAATAGGGATGCTACGCTGACCTGACATTTTTACCCCTTGCTGGGTGAAAGGACCGATGACGTTTTCGAACGGTTACCCATCGACTCTACGTACCAATCTGCAGGAAAAACTAAACATGTGTTTGCCATAAATCTTACAGCGGTCCTTCTCGTATCCTGTTTTTCGTCTAACCGTCCCGTCGTTTTCGTAAACGTGCTACAGCGTGCATTTCGAATTTCGACACTCTAAATGCCCTTTCTAAAATCTTTAGAAAAATCTTGCGGAAAATCAGTGTCGTTCGAGCCGCGGTAGAGAGAACATCTCCAAAGATTTGTCAATTCAAAGCTAACGGTTGCTATTAGCTGTGTTTTGATAGTGATACTTAAACTAATCACTAGACTGCGGATCTTTATGCAAAATGAAAGTTGGTTGCCGCTATTACAAGGGACAGCAGCCAGACAGATATTTGATTCTTACTGCGATCACTTTAAGAAGTTGAAAATAATAAATAGGTGTTTTGAAATTATTTTAATCTCTCTACTGTCTTAAAATGCACCTACTCACGTTTGCTACAAATGCATGAAATCCGCAGTCTAGTGATTGCATTACCTGATTGTTATGATTTGTGCAGCAGTACAAGGGATATGGAAATTATTATTAGTGCATAACTATGCGTGTAGACAAATGTGAACAGTGATTGTGAGCGTGGAAAAATTTCAAGGCACCTGTGTGAAATAAACATACGAATTATTTATCGATTCGAAAGTGAAAGTGAAATTCTGGATCGTCGACTTGACCGCGCATCCCTTAGGCCTTATTACTATCTACCACCGGCTGTGCAGTTCGTCGACCTGGCCGTACGTCCCTTACATTTCGTTACTGCCGTATGCCCGAAGACATCTGTACAGTTCGTCACCGAGTGACCTAGTGACACACATTTCGAAGCAGCAAATGGATTTACGGCTGAATAAGTGAGTTTTTAAAACAATCAGTTTCTGCCTCTTTTCTCGTTCGGGTAAAGTTGCCGTAAGTCGGGTAAGGATGATCCGGGTCTCCATCGATTTCAATAACCTTGAAATAATGTTATAAATCTCGACGTTTTGAATATCTTTTTCCTTTGAAATGGCTGACGGTCGGCTTTAGTTTCGGAGACATTAGCAGGCCGTGTCCGTTATCATGAACACCCATAATGAATTTACAAGTAAAGTTTCTCGCGATAATCTCGTAAACTAAAGCCTACAGCCACAAATTCTAAAGAGAAATGTTGTTCAGAATAATGGTCTTGACCACATATCCAAAGCTCATTGAAATCGGATAGAAGCTAGTAGTACATCGATCCCATGGATTTACAAGTAAAGATTCTCGCGATAATCTCGTAAACTAAAGCCTACAGCCACAAATTCTAAAGAGAAATGTTGTTCAGAATAATAGTCTTGACCACATATCCAAAGCTCATTGAAATCGGAGAGCATTCACATAATCGAGAAACTCTTGTTTGTTGCGATGTCACGGCGTACCGCCAACGCTCTGATGCGAGCGCGGCGCGGCGCGGCGGCCCAGGGCGCGCTCTGATTGGTCAGTGTTTTTCGTTAATAACTCCTAAACAAAGCCGCGGCTGACATTGGTGCACAGGAAAATGTTGCTTCAAATGACCTAAGGAACCTCCCATTTCCCGGACTTGAAGGAGTTTTGGGACACCCTGTATAATGATTACAGAGTGTGATACATATTGATGGATTTTAGAAATGTTATGACCTGGTTGATATTCTTATAAATATTGAGGCATTCACTTAATTTGCTAGGGATAGCCAGGCGACGTCTTTGGAAGGAGAAAAGGGAACAGTGCAGTATGAGGGGTTCAATTGAAAGTAAGGTATTGCATCGAGTACACATGGGAGGGGGATCTTTCAAAATTCTGTATAGGTGAGTTAGGTTGGTATGGCCTATACGAAGTCGTGTGAGAACTGGGGGCATTCATTATGTAGGAGGTCTTGTCTTACCAAGGAAAGATTAGAGGGAGGGGAACTGGTCCATCTCGCATTCCATTCAACTCTAATTTCTCTTTTAATTTGTTTTATCTGTTGGAATTTGAATACTTGGCGGGAGTCCAAAAATGATTCTGCATGTTGGCAACACCGAAAGTATGGATGCGTGAGAGAGTTGGCAGAAGTGTGTGTGTGTGAAGTTTGTTGAAAGATGTCGAGAGAATGGAATGTGTGTCTGTCACGGATGTAAAAATTGCGAAAGTTTGTTAAAAGAAATCCAGTGTAATCAAGTTATGTACAGAAGTTGATCGTAGAGTTTTGTTGCCAGGTGAAAAGAAAAATAATCGTGCAGCCCGAAATAAAGTTTATTTTCTGTTCCACAATAAAAACGACAACAGAAATTACTCGTGAAACAACCCACGTTGTCCAACATTATCATATCTCTGTGCGAAGAAAAAGATTCTGTTGGCATTTCTTTAGAAGCCTCTTTAGCCGCGGCGTCAGCTGTTTCGTTTCCCGATATCCCTACGTGAGAGGGGATCCAGGAAAAGATGATTACTTTGTTGTTGATTTGAGCTTCGATTAAGGCATTGAAGATGTGAATGATAATGGGGTCTTGTTTTTCTGGGTAGGATAGACTCTCTAGTACACTAGCGGAATCGGTGAATATTATAAAGTTGGAGTCTTGGGAAGAGATAATGGATTGAACAGCTCGTAATATGGCATAGGCTTCACAGAAAAAAATAGAACAGAAGTTAGGGAGTTTAAATAATTTACGACAATTAGGGAATATAACAAAACATCCACATCCGTCGTTAGATTTGGACCCATCTGTAAAAACATGAGTATGATCAGGGTATTGTTGGGTAACCTCGTGGAAGATATTTTGGAATATAATGGGGTTGGTGAGATCCTTCTGGAATTCGAATAAGGATGAATCAATTTTTGGAGGGAGAAGAGACCAAGGAGGGTCAGCTAAGGGAACAATAGGGAATAAAGGAGGGAAGGATTTAATAGTGTCCCTAACATAAGTTTTGATACGTTGAGAAAAAGGTTTCGGAAAGCTAGAGAGAGAGGTGGAGAAGTGGTGATCCAGGTAGTTCGAGAAGACGTTAGAGTATGTAGGATTATTAGGAGAAGAAATCAATTTAGCAGCGTAAGTTAGACAGAGCTGTTTTCTCCTAAACTCTAAGGGTACAACATTACTCTCCGCCAGAATACTAGAAATGGGACTAGTTTTGAAGGCTCCTAACGCGAGTCTCAAGCCTGTATTTTGGATAGAATTTAGAGAGCCAAGAAGCGACTCCTTAGCAGAGTTAAAAATTACAGACCCGTAGTCCAATTTAGAACGAATAAATGATTTGTATGAGAGAATTATTATATCTTTATTGGCACCCCATTTTTGGAAAGAGATCATTTTTATGAGATTTAATCTTTGTAAGCATTCATTCTTTAGGTGTTTTATGTGAGCAGACCAAGTGAGTTTGCGATCAAAGATAAGACCTAGAATTCTTATTTGGGGAGCCTCCTTGATTTCAAGATCATCCAGGAATAGTTTGATGCTAGAGGAGATTATATTCTGTCTCGAGAAGAGAATATATTTGGATTTACTACTAGAAAATTTAAAACCCGTAACAGATGACCATTTTTGAATTTTATTTAATGAGTCCTGGAGAGTAAGTTGGGTGGTGTGTACATTTTCTCCACAAGCAAGGAGTGTGAGGTCGTCAGCATAGATACAAAATTTGACCGGTTGTGGAATGATGGAAGATATTTCATTTATGGGTATGAGGAAAAGAGTGACACTCAGAACCGATCCCTGAGGAACGCCATTCTGGGTAATCATTTTCTGGGATATACTATTGAGTACTTTAACGGATATGAGTCTATTTTTAAGGAAATTAACAATAAAATTTAGGATATTACCGTCAATACCAAGATTATAAAGGATATAGACAATTCTCTCACGCCAGACCATGTCGTAAGCCTTTTCTATGTCTAGGGCTACCGCTATAACATGTTGTTTAGTCACAAATGCATTGCATATTACAGATTCAAGGTTAAGAAGGTAGTCAGTAGTGCGTCTAAATTTCCTAAAACCGTACTGATGGGGCGAGAAAAAGTTGATCTGATCAAGAAACCACACAAGTCTTTTGTTAATTATTTTTTCAAAAAGCTTACATATGTTGGATGTGAGAGAAATAGGTCTGTAATTTTCCGCTCTGCAAGGGTCTTTGTCAGATTTAAGGATGGGTATAATAATAGCTTCTTGCCAAGAACTAGGAAAGGAATTGCTAGACCAGATTTCATTAAAAATATCGGTTAGAAATTCAAGAGCACAGGTAGGAAGGTTTTTAAGAAATGCGTTAAAAATTTTATCAGGGCCTGGACTGGTGTTCTTTAGGTTTATTATGTTACTTTCGATTTCGTGAATTTGAATTGGTGCGTTGAGAGGATGGTTCTCATTCAAATTAGAAGAAATAAAGTCTACCGGATTTATTTGAGAGGCAGATTTGAATGCACAGAAGTCGTTGGTGAAGTTACTATCACTAGAGTTTTTGGCAAAGATAGTGGCAAAGTAATTCGCTATGTCTTCAGGAGAGGAAAGGATTTTATTTTCAGATGTAATGATAGAGGAAATAGAGTGATTCTTTTTGAAACCATTAATTTTCCTCATTTTGTTCCAGTAGACATAAGATGGAGCTGAAGGATGAATAGAATTAATAAAATCTTTCCATGATTGCCTTTTACATTCTTTGAAAGTACAACGGGCTGAGGATCTAAGTTGTTTATATAACGTGAAATTATCTGTTGTAGGATGACGCTTGAAGTGGGAGAAGGCTCGTTTGTATGCTTTCAGAGATTCTTGACATAGATCGTTCCACCACGGGACTTGTTTTTTATGATATCTATTTGATGTTTTCGGTATAGCATTATTAGCAGATTCTAGTAAAGTTTCAGTAAAAAAGGATAATTTGTCATCAAGATTGGGATGATATGGTGGAAAGGAACAAGTTTTTAGTTTATCAAATTTTTGTGATATTAGATTCCTATATCTGAATCAGTCAGCTTTTTTGAAGAGCCAATGAGTGGTCGAAGTACATTCCGTATTTGCAGAGTTTTAATTAAGTAATGATATAGGGAAATGGTCGCTACCGCAGAGGTTCCGGTTTGTGTTCCAAGTAAAATAATGTGCTATGGAGGAACTACAGATAGATAAGTCAATGGAGCTAAAAGTTTTGGAGCTATTGTTAAGGTGGGTGGATTGATTTGTATTCAGAATGGTCAGGTTGGGGTCATCCAGGAGTCTCTCTATTATACGACCTCTGTTATCAATTTTGTTAGAGCCCCGCATATAGTGATGACTATTAAAATCACCTACTAGCATGAAGGGTTTAGGTAGTTGATTTAAAAGATGATGGATCTCAGTAAGCGAGAAGTCGTAACTGGGTGATAAGTAGATGTTACATATAGATACATACCCAAAAGAAAATAATACAGAATTAGCTATTGCTTCAAAATTTGTATTAAGAGGGATTATCTGGCTAGCGATATTATTCTTTATGAATGCTACACCACCACTAGCGTGTAAGGCTATTGAGCGATTTTTGTTACATGATCGATACCCTTTAATAGTCGGGCAATACGTAGCTTTAAAATTAGTTTCTTGAACACAGATGACACTAGGATTTAGGTTATTTTTTAATAAGTCTAATTGTTCCCTTTGAGGGTGAAAACCGTTAATATTCCATTGCAAAATAGATTCAGTCATTTTCGTCAGGCACTAAAGTTGGAAATAAGTTTAGGCGGTCTTCTACGTTTTCGTCGGAGATTCCAGCTTCCATGTTGACATCTGTCGCCCTGGCTTCAATAGAAGAAATTTTTTTTTATCAGTCGGCTGAATCTGTTCTTCATGACTCTCTCCTTGAGGAGAGGATAGGTGGACCTAAGAGTGTGTTCTATTTTACCCATATCATCACCGTATTCTAGGCAAATTGGTTCGATGTTGGCACATCCTGTAGATTTGTCAATGAAACTTTTGAGCTGAATATATTGGAGACATTTAGGGTCTTTGTTTTCGTCCAAGAATTTTTTAATTTGAAATAGGTGATGATCGATGTCTAATGGTTCTGGTTTTGATTTCTTTTTCTTAGGGGTGAGAGCCCTGTCACTATTATTCTGCTTATCACTGGCGTCAGACAGATTGTCAGAGGAATAATTCCTTCCCCTTGGTATGTGAGACATCTTCTGCGTGATATGGGAACTTGAATCAGAGGTGGAATGTGGTCTTTTTGAGTTATCAGCAGGAGAAATAGTGTCGAGTCTAAGACATTGTAATTAGCCGTTGCATGTGGGACGGTGATATGTTTCGAAGGAGTCTCACCTTCAGGTGCGGGAGGAGGAAGAGTGCCTTGTATGCTTGAATTTCCATCACATTCCATGTTTGTTGTGCTTGCGATGCAGTTTTTGGCCAAATGGCCCGACTGTTTACAGTTGAAACACATAACAGCGTCCGGAGATAAATATATCCAGAAGGTTGTGTCGTCGAAAACTATCTGTAGTGACTCAGGTAGTTTGTTTACGTCGTCAGGGTGGATGAAGATTTGGCGTCGAAAGCTCATGATATGAGCGAAGCCGGTTTCAGAAAGGCCTGCACGTAGGAAAGTCATTTTATTTCAAAGCATTTTGCGTATCGGAGTTATTGGGCTTTGTAGATAAGAATTCTTAATTGTGACAGTTAACGATTTTCGCGCAGCACATCATCAAAGTATAGTCCTTCACAAACATTTTTAAAAAAATTCCAATTGAATCGATGAAAAACTGAGTTGTCGGCAGATTTTTGTCTAGAAAGATCGGTTTCTGGCCCACTGTGCGGCGGGAAGGTTACGCACAAGAAAGGAACAACGTGTTCGGCTAACAATTCGTTTATTGAACGATGATCTTATGCTGCCGACGAGATCGGCAGCGAGTACACAGGTGGCTGGCGCGTCACTGTACATATCGCGACAGATGGCAATCGCACGCGCTATTTCTCTCGTATTGTATTTCTTCGCGTAAAATCCGGCAGCGACTAGGTCTTTGCGACGCGGAAGGCCTCGAATGCCGCTTTCCGACCGAACTCAGATGAAATATGCGACTTTACTTTGACTTGCGTCGCTCGAACTAAATTTACGAACACGAATCGAGCACGCTACGGCCTCACACCATGGAACGAGTGCAGGTTGAATTGGATTAACGACGACAGCGATCTAATCTCGAATCCGCGACTTCGCGTTTATAGGACTGTTTAGTCTAGCCCGTCACGGACAGTCGGACATTTTGGACCATTTAGTTTGGTCTGTGACTGTCTGGCAATAATTCGTGAGGCTCCCACAAAGGCCAAGAGCCGGGGATCGTGTCTAACCCCAGGAATTCCCCGGCTAACCCCAGGAGTTCCCTGAATCTTTTACTCCCCTCTACACCCCAGGAGATGCCTATGCTAGAGCCTGCCAGGCCGCCGGAAAAATTTCGATGAGACCGAAATTGAGCCTGGCAGGCTGGCATAACTGGCAGGCTGGCATAGGCAGAATATAACATACTGTATTTATTTAAAAAGCTATTAACTAGAACTTGTCAAAGTTCGTCGTGTCAATAGGTGGCGAATACGTTGTTAAGGAATTTAAACGTTATAACAAAGAGTTTGATTTTTTTAAAAAGTTAGTACAATTATTAATTGACTACATTGAAGTGGAAATATACAATACCCCTACAATCGCGTAGTAGTGGGCGGTAGCGGTTTATAATATCTGAACCCACTGCGCTGTTCCCCCATCTCTCGTACTTACGGAGCAGTGTATTGGACTACTTGTTGGACATAAACAAATGGAAAATGTTTTTTCACTACGTGGAAGGTGTAATGTCTAAAGAATATTCAGCAATTTTATTGACCCGAAACAACAAACAATTCAAACCTAACAGCTGCTTGTAGTTACTGGAGATTTTGACATGGTGTGTACAGGGTGTAACAAAATTTAGTGTTGTTACGTCCTGACGTCCGTCACCGGACTCCCTCCTTACATATTTGCACTACCAGCAAATATATAAGTAACTAACATTAATACCTAAGAAGACCCCCATCCGACGTCATCACTTTGGAATGTGATCACGTCAAGCCTCAGTGATTTTGGGCATAACAATTCCAAGGCCTGCTCACTCAAGCATACGACGCTATTGTTCCCCCACCAACTCTTCTATTGTTCCCCCACCACAAGTCCACCTGGCAACAGGCCTATAAAAGCCAGGATCGCAGAGCAGAGACACACAATTCGACAATTCGACAATTACACGATTCGATCACACAATTCCACAATTCGACAATTCGACAATTACACGATTCGATCACACAATTCCACAATTCGACAATTATACAATTTCGATAATTCGATCATTCGATCACTCGATCTTTCGATCATTCAATCATTAATAAGCAGTAACTCAGCACTAAGCATTCTTATCATTCAGTCAGTCAGTGGAGCAATCATTGACGAATTTCATTTACTGTTATTTAATTATTCATTTATCAGGATTATTCCAATTCAGTACTATTTCGGGAAATTATTCATTTATCAGGATTATTCCAATTCAGTACTATTTCAACGATTCAACCTCCGAACAATACAGTTCTCGTTGATGAACCAATGCGGGACGCTATAATTTATTTATAGTAGATAACCGTGATCTGAGAGAACGCTCCCTTCCTCAAAGGTCTCCTTTTGTCTACGTGCGGTTCATCAGAAGTTCGATTCGTCAAGTGACGTGTGCGTGTGCAACGGAGAGAGAGAGTCACGAGTGAGAGTGAGAATCGCGCACCGGGCCCAATATCGTTTCTCCCTCGAACTAGGCGGACTTGGTCCAGCCGTTCGAGCCAACGCTCCAACCCCGAGTCAGGCGGACTTGGTCCAGCCGTTCGGGCACCCTTCTCATTCACGGTCAGGCGGACTTGGTCCAGCCGTCCGAGAATTCCCAAATCCTAGCTCAAACCCTCGACGATCGAACCGCAATATTCCATTTGATCTCTCTCTCGGGCCGGATCTGCGCGGTACGCTCCCACGTCACCACGAGTCGTGAACCACACGCAAATTCGAGTGCCATTTCGAGTCATCTCTCCGAGTCTCCGACGAAATATCCCTAATCCTCCGCAATATCGTCCTGAGGTCAAACCTCGGTCGTAACAGTGTCATGGTTTTGGCAGATGGTTGTACACCTTCGGATCGGTGGAGATTTGTTAAAAGAAATTGCCGCAAAATTGACTTTGACCTTGAAATTCAAGATCAAATTTTGGATGCTTGTATCGCATTCTACTCACCATGGGGACCAAACTTGTCAATGGAACCATAGGTCGCAACTCAACCATTCTCTTATAAAAGAATGCTAAATGTTTTAACGTCGTCTTCCGTTCCTTAGGTTCAGAACCATCATGGTTTATGGCTGTTAAAAATCGTCCTTGAACCGCGTCTTCGATTTGGCCACTATTATTTTGTAAACGGAACGGATGTAAACAAGTAGATGAGAGTAAAGCCGCATAAACCCAAAAGAGGATGAGCACGAGCAAGTGCAATTATATGCTCCTCTTTCCTCCAATGAATACGAGATCGGCCTGCCCTCCGATGTCCAAGAGTAATAGCAAATTCAAAATCTTGAAAACGTTGGTCCAATCTTTGAAAATCCCTTCTGTCTGGCACATTCTTAGGATTTCCTTGTCCGGTATTAATTAAATATTCACGATATATATTGCGAGATAAGATGTAATTTCCAAATGCTTCACCAATAGCATGAAGCACCTGACGCACGTTATAACGACGAACGTTATAGTTTCTTCTTCTACTTTGCATAACTGACGTCTACCACTCACTACATGAAAGACCAGAAAAGGCTGTGATTATTGGCAGTGGCCATCTGAAAGTTGTGATGTTTACTATCCTTTATTTGTTTACGTCCGTTCCATTTACAAAATAATGGTACCGAAGCCGCTGTCCAAGGACGATTGTTAACAGCCATAAACCATGATGGTTCTCAACTCAAGGAACGGAAGACGACGTTAAAACATTTAACATTCTTTTATAAGAGAACGGTTGAGTTGCGACCTACGGTTCTTTTGACAAGATTGGCCCCCATGGTAAATAGAAAGCGATGCAAGCATAACAAATTTGACCTTCAATTTCAAGGTCACCTGGAATTTCAAGGTTAAAGTCAATTTTGCGGCAAATTCTTTTAACAAATCTCCACCGATCCGAAGGTGTATAACCATCTGCCAAAACCAAAAGGTCAAGCCAAAAGGTGTATCTGAAATAATTTTTGATATCATATGTGTATTAGGTTGGAAGGAAAGTTCTGTTGCATTTTAAATAAGCAAGTCATTTTACTTGTACATCGAAAACACATGTTGCTAATTAGTCATTGGGATACGGGAATTGGCAGGTTATCTGAATGATGGCAACAAGTTGTTACGAATAATGAAAAAAGAACGGTATTTCAAAGAGCAAGAATCGTAGAATACGACCATATATTTAAACATTTTTTCACACTAGATCAGTGTGGACCATATTGGTCCACCATATCGGTGACCATATTCTCCGGGAACCAGTCCCCTTCCAGCTGCGCCGCTGAGCCCGCCTGGCTTGCCCCACTCTTTCCACTAACACTGAGTCAGCGTCGCCACTCAGCGGCGCAGCTGGGCGAGGGGCGCACAGTGGGCCGGATTGCGAATTCACGCGACATTTTACGAAAAAATCAACTTTCGAATTTTGATATTTTCTCAATTGATATTTATTTCTAAATGTCCACCGACCACGAAAATGAAAAAATTAATCAAATACAATAGCAGTTCTAGTTGTAATACACGCATGAAGTTAGACAGTTTAGGAATATCGATTTTCCCTACATAATGTGGCTGATCATTCTTAAAGTGTCCCAATAACTGTGATCAATTTCTTGCCCTGAATTTTTTTCTACATCAAAATGCATACTTTATTGATAAGAAATCATACTTTTCATTGACAATTATGATACATAACATATCTAAAAAAAATACTGAACAAATTGAAAACAATCGTTAAAAATTTGTATCTTTGACATGCGCTATCATTCAGGTACCAGGAGGTCCCACTTTCTAATAAGTAAGGATATTTTCAGTGAACCTTCCTCTATATAATGTAACAAAAACTATTTCCAACTTCGAACCGGTCTTCAAGATATTATTGTTTCAAGACATCCGCGTCGCGTTATCCTGTCCGTGCTCGGACGCGCGCTACGCGCTGAATTCGTCATGTACGCAGTCTCAAAGTCTGACAGAACTGTGTTGAATAGACTTTCGGCTCTTGATATGTTTATATTAGAGATCCCCGTTTCACGTGTATGTAAATACACGTGGCACGTGAACCGTGTAGTGCGAATTTAAGGATCCGTGAATACGAATCCGTGAATGTGGATCCGTGTACACGGATCCACGAACACGTGAATACGGATCCGTGAACACAGATCCGTGTTACACGGGGCTGCGAATACGGATCCGTGTACACGGATCCACGGTGAAACGAGGCGGGATTGAACGTGAGGAGTGTTCCGATATCGTCCAAGATTTTTCGTGAAAGGAAAAAAGAGAGAGAAAAAGAAAAAAAATAAGAGAAAAGGCTTCAATGAACGAATAAATGCGTCACTGGAAATAATCAAATGACTCAAGATTTGAAGAAGGAGAAAAAGGTAAATTTAATAGTTTACAGAGGAAGACATAACCTATTTAACCTTTTGGAAAAAGGCGTCAAAACCGTCCCGCCACCTGGCGGGACGGGTTTAAAGAAACGGGATAACCTCCCGGGGCCTCTCTGCGATTGGAGGACAAAAACCAATCAGTAATAATAATGACGGATCCACTGGGAAAGTGGATCAATCCAATAAGTAAGGAAGAAGACGAACTAATTAATGACCAGGACATGGAGATAATACAAGATCCAGAAAAAAATGGAAATTTACATATGAATGAAAATTGCAATTCAGAAGATAAGATGTTTACACAAGAAAAATTAGTCACAAAACAAAGCGGAAATGGAGATAGTAAAGACAACAACATAGCCAATGACGAAAATGAAGTACATAGCATAGCATATAATAGAGACCAGAATAATATATACGAAACAGAGACGGTTAGCGGTAACTATACCGTCTCTATCGCCCTAAAAAACAATGTAATGTCCAAATCCAAAAAATACAATCTTATTAAAATTTACAGATTTATCACGAGTGAAGGGATAAACCCTGTTTCAATTAAAATGACAGGGTTTTCCAGAGCAGAAATGACCACTAGAAACAGGAAAGATGCCAACAACTTGCTAAAAAAAGGAACCTTAGAAGAAAGCTGTATGTACACTTCTATCCCATACAGGATAAAATACAGAAAAGGAGTAATCACAGAATGGGAGGGCACAATAGAAGAATTAAGAGAACAGCTTTCACCCAACCAAGGTCTCTTTTCCTTGGAAAGACTTAAAAAAAGAAAAAAGAAGGATAACGAAACCATATGGGAAGAAAGTAAGTCTATACTGATCAAATTTCAAGGGGACTCACTTCCTACCAAACTATTGATAGGATATGGACATGTGTGGGTCAGAGTTGAACCATTTGTAGAATCTGTAAAGCAGTGCTATAAATGCCTGAGATTTGGACACACACAAACTAAATGCAAAAACCAAAAAAAAAGGTGCTTCGTGTGCTCAGAGGAGTACCACGGGACATGCAACGAACAACCAAAGTGCTACAACTGCGGTGAGGAGCACACCAGCGTATCCAGGGAATGTAAGATAAATCAGCGAGAAGGATTTATTAAAAAAATCATGGCGTATAAAAACGTACCATATAAAGTGGCCAAAGAAAGGGCCTCTTGTGGACCTCTATTTGACTCAAACGAGAACATACATTCACAATACGATAATACACATGGAAGGAGAGAAGACAAGGAACATGAAATTGATCAACAAACATATAATATTCAAAACCGACACATCCCAAAATTCCCACCACTCAATAAAAAAGACAGGGTGGAATACTGGGAAACAATCACTGGTCCTATAGAAACGGATATCATCAAACATACTAACCAAAGAGTAGGTCCAAGAATTATCAAAGACAGCTGGGCCGAGGTGGTCTCCAAAAGAGCACCAGAAAAACCATACCAAGTCGGGAATATTAATACACATAATAGACACCATATTGATACAATTGGAAAATACTCTACCAAAAGAAACACAGATGAAAGACGTTGGTCGAATGGGTCATACAATAGGTTCGAAACATTATGTAAGGAAAACGGGGAAATAACAAACCCACAAGGAGTCAAAGAACAGACAAATACAAGAAAGAGACAAGGTTTCACCAATACGAGGACGAACTACTTAAACAACCAACAAGAAGATAAAACACAACGACATGTAGACTATACACAAGACATAAAAAGAAATAAAAGGTTGGATAAAGAAATAACGGAATCAATGAGGAAAAAGACAGACGATGAATTTTTAGACCAATTAATTCTCCTTATCCAGGAACGTAATCTCGAAGGAAAAATCGAGGAGAGGATGAAACTAAAAAGACATCCTAAGAAAAATAAAGATGATGATATGGACTTAATCGAAAGAGATAACCAAGAACATAAGACAATAGCCCACGAGAAAGTAAAGAGGAAATATGACAGGGTGAAAGAAATAGAAAAGATTAGAAAAAAAGTTAGAGACAATTATTATAAAGGAAACGAAAAAAATGATCTGCATGAAGAAGAGATGGACAGTCAACCCTCCACATCCACTGATATACGAGACTTTTATAAAAGCTTCACAGTGGAAGAAGAAGAAAAAGATGAAGAATTAGCTCTCAATAGTTCCTCACAAAGTAAGGAAATTATGAAGGAAGGCAAAGAAGATAACAACACACATAAACCACGCTCAAAACATACATGTCAGACAACCTTATCAGAATAGGACTATGGAACGCGAGAAGTATAAAAAATAAGATCAATGAAGTAAAAATCTTAACAGAGGAGTTTGACATCTTATGCATCACTGAAACATGGTTATCGAACAAACACAATGGATTCAATATCAAAGGTTATAACTTGTACAGAAATGATAGACAAGAAAGCATCCAAGGCGGGGGCGTCTGTATATTAATCAAAAATAACATTAAACACAGAGTAAATACTATAAGGGGACAGGAAATGAAGGAAACAAATACCGTCTCAATCACAATATATAACTCTGAAAAAGAAATTGACATAGTTGTATCATACAGGAAACCTGATCTAAATTGGAACAAACAAAATTGGATAAACCTCTTCAATAGCAAGAGAAAGAACGCTGACACCATATTCATTGGTGACTATAATGCGAAAGTCCGTTATGGAACTGTGTTAATACAAATGGGGATGGTCGCATTCTGGAGGATGTTCTAATGGAATCTGACCTTTTTATAGGAAACTTTGACACAATCTCACGGATAGGAGATGGAAGGACAAATCCATCGAACATAGACCTGTTTATAACAACAATGAATATAATAGGTAAAAGCCAATATAGGAACACTGGCGAGCAATGGGGATCTGATCACTTTATCCTCGAGATGAAACTCTTTGACAAGATTATACACTGCAATAAGAAGAAAGGGAATAAGAAGCCATATAATGATGTTACGATGAACTGGCCTAAATTCAGAGAAATAATTGAGTCGAAACTAAATTATGTAATAGATGAAATAGGGAATAGAGAAGAAAAGCACGAGCAAACAATTCAAGACAGTATACTCGAAATGATAATAAATGAAGCTATTATCAAAATCCAAGAAAAGGATTACAACAAATTAAATCCCAACTCAGAATCCTACAACAATCGAATCATTAGAAACAACGATATTAGTCAACATCAAAGGAATACAAGAGGAGAAATCCCTAGGAAGATAGATATCAATAAGAGAAGTCCTCCATGGTGGGATAAAGAATGCTGGGAAAAGAGAAAAAACCTTAAAAAAACTGCATCCAAGTTTCATAAAAATCCTACCTTAGATAGCTGGGAGGATTTAAAAAAAGAAGAAAGAGAAATAAAGGTACTTATCAAACAAAAAAAAACAAAACTTGGCTAGATTTTGCAGAATCTATAAATAATAATACTCCAACGGGAGAAATTTGGAACAAGATTAAAAGACTACAATACGGTTTTGTAAAACAGAGAGGGAACAGACTCCAGAAATTAGGAATAAACTAGAAGAGAAGGTAATAAATGATCTTACTAAAATTCCAGGAAATGAGAAAACTCAATCCCCGTCGAGAGATGTTCACGCAATAGATGAAGTAAGAACAGAACTTTCACAGAGAATATACGATGACAATACCCACCAGGAAAATGAAATATGGAACAAAGATATCACACAAGATGAACTTCAACACAGCATTCTAAAAGCCAATTTAAAATCGGCCCCTGGTCTAGACAACCTGGACAATAGGATAATTAGGAACCTACCCAACTCCGCCAAATATGAAATAATGGATATCTTCCAGAACATATGGTCCGGCGAGGAAGATCTACCTAAACAATGGAAAGAATCAAAGGTCGTATTCATAGACAAAATAGGAAAAAACGCTGTCAGACCAATATCTATGACTACCCAGACAGCACACCGGCTCGATTTGGGCCTGCTTTTTATGCGCGCCATGGCCCGGAAATAGCCAGGCATGGGCTCGAGCCCACAGCCTGCCGGCCGTGCCAGATTTCAGCCAGATTTCAGCCCATTTACAAGATTGCAAGGGTGCGGCATTTGCGTTCTCATTTCGTGATAATACAAACATGGGTTTTTTCAGTAGTCAAAAACGCCAGATAAAAGATCAATCTAGGCAGCAAACGCCCCCAAAAGTCTTTTTGTTTCCTATACGAGGCGTAATTTGCATTATATATGTTATGAAAATAGCTACATGCGCAGTTGTATGCTTCCGTATGATGCAAATTACGACTCGTAAATGTAAAAATAGGACTTTCGAGGGCGATCACGGCCTAGATTGATCTTTTATCTAGCGTTATTGACTACTGAAAAATCAAATTTTTGTATTATTAAGAAATGAGAACGCGAATCCCGCACCCTTGCAATCCTCATTTCCATGCGACCCGCACTGTGACGCGCATGCGCGAGAAAAGTTGGGCTCAATCGAAGCACTGATTGGCCACATTAGACTCTGGCTGAAATCTGGCTGAAATCTGGCACGGCCGGCAGGCTGTGGGCTCGAGCCCATGCCTGGCTATTTCCGGGCCATTGCGCGCATAAAAAGCAGGCACGGATCCAACGGAATCAGCCTCGAGCCGATCCAAGCATTGTGTTAGATAGTAACCTGTAGGTCACGGGCCTCGGGAGGTTTGGGCCGGCGGTGGGCTCGGTCAGGCTATGCTGTCTGGGTAGCTGTCTGGGTAAAATATGCGAGAAAGTTGTCGTAGACAGACTTATCAACTGGATTGAAAGAAAGTCACTAATTCACGAATCACAAAATGGTTTTAGGAAAGGTAGAGGTACCATGGATAACCTAGCATCGATGAACTCGATAATAAGGCGTAACAGTAGATCAAATAAGGAAACTGTGATAATGTTGGTGGACGTAAAAGCTGCATACGATAATGTAGACCATAATATCCTTCTAAACATCCTAAAAAAGATAAAATGCCCAGAACGAATCTATAACTGCATCAAGAGATGGCTAAATCAGAGGAAAAACACTTTCATTAGAGAGTTCGAACCAGATAGAGTAGAGGATAGTTTTATTGGACTACCTCAGGGATCTATACTTAGCCCTATCTTATACAATATCTACACATTGGAATTAGGCCACAGAATGGAAGAAGAGAATTATGAAATCTTACAATACGCAGATGATATCGCAATAGTAATCACATGTAATAATATGAAGGAAGCTGAATGCAATACAACAAAAGCCATGAAAACTCTTACTGAAAAGCTTAAGGAAATTCAACTGGAAATCTCTGAAAGCAAAACTCAAATTCTATACTACACAAAACATACCCGCAGGAGAAATAAATTGAAAATAAAGAGGGGAGAAATTATAATAGAAGAGTCAGAAAGAGCTAAATTTTTAGGCATAACACTGGACAACAAATTGAAGTTTAACCATCAGGTAGAAGAAACGAAAAAAAAGCACAAAAAAGACTAAATATGCTAAGATATATTGCGCATATAAAAAATGGTGCATCCCCAAACATCATGATCCATCTTTATAAAAGCCTCTTAAGATCAGTTCTGGAATATGCCATACCAGTTTATTACAGCCCAACAAACAAGTCTAAGGAAAGGTACCAGAAAATCCAAAACGAAGGAATAAGAATAGCTATGGGTTATAGGAACTCCACACCGACAAATGTCATGGCAGTGGAAGCAGGCATAATGTCATTCGAGGAGAAGGCCAACCTAATAGCGGAAAAATACATCCTGAAACAGAGATCAAAAACTGTTAGCAAAGTTATGGAGCACTTAAGCAGCCAAGTTATTAGCGTAGACGGAACGAGTACCCAGGAAGAAGAGAATATTTTATTAAACAAAGCTTGGTTAGAAACAAAGATGATGGAAGATATAATAAAGAAAACGGATATGTGGGAAGAAGTAAACGACCTAAAGAATTTGAAGAAAATAAAGTGGGAAGATCTAATAGACTTTGAATCAGGTGCTATTAGACAATGCTATGTCTTTAACGATGCTACCCTTATAAACATGATTAAGGAAAAACTCAAGATCACAGACTCCAACCCAATTCAAATATACACAGATGGATCCAAAAAGAAAGATAGCATTTCAAACAGAGCAGGTATTGCAATCAAAAAAGATAAAGACTGGGAAGAGGAGGGTTTCAGTTTAAATAAAATAGCAACCATTTACACAACAGAGTGCATTGCCATAAGCAAAGCAATAAGTATGGTAGAAGAAAGATATTCAGACACAACGGACAAGATAATTATCTTGACGGACTCTGAGAGTGCCCTGAGAGGCCTGAAAGGCATCTCATCGGAAAAATCAGTCAACCCATGGATCATAAGGATTGCTAAACAAATCTTAAACAATAACGCAAAGAGAGAGAAGAGAATTACTTTTGCATGGATTCCAGCACACGTTGGAATTGAGGGCAACGAAAGAGCTGATACAATAGCAAAGGAAAGAACGAGATATGATCCAGATGATAATATCAAAATCCCTATAGAAGATTTAAATAACTATATTATAGACAACAGGTGGCAAAAGTCAGATTGGAAACATATAAGAGAAGGTACATATAAAGGAAAAAAATACTTTGAAACAACGGATATCAACATAGGAAAAAGAAAGCCATGGTTTGAAGCCTTAAAGAATATAGGAAGAAGATCCATTAACACGCTATCGAGGATCAGATCCAACCACTACAATTTAGCAAGTTCTCTGGCCAGGAAGAATTATATAAACTACACAACATGTGAATGCGGACATGAAAATGAAGACATAGATCACATAATATGGAGATGTCCTATTTACGCAGGGAAAAGAAGGAAATTAATGAGAACATTCGCGAAAAAGGACATAGAGCTAGATGAGGAGGTTTTTAACATATTAAAAAAGAAGGATGTTTCCATCCTAAGGGCAATTGCAATATTTTTAATACAAATAGATAGACCAATTTAAACTAATTTCTACAGCAATAAATAGTACAAATTAAAAGAAAGAAGATACAGTACATATTAGTTCAGAATATTATTATATATTTTATATAATATATATTGTAACGTTGCCCCTTTTCCGCACGGGTTTCTGGCCGGCGGAAATGGTCAACACCCGAGAATTTACAGCCGCTGAGGACGGGCCGTGCGCGGCCGCACGAGCACGGTCCTCTCGGGACAAAATGAGTGACGAGAAGAATCGGAAATGACACAAAATACTTGTTCGGGCGCCAGATACTCATGTATCACACTAACTCACACCAAGAAGTCGTGTTCGAGGAAGTCGAACACGAGTTCCGAGTCTTCTCGTAACCTCCGACGGAAAGCGACGACACGGGTAACCAGGCGTTCGGACACAGGGAATAACGGGGACAGCCCTCGCGGCAGGGCGGATCTCACAGGTCGGAAATAAATCGACAGTTTAGGGCTCGAATGATTTTATTCGTTGTCACCGATGAAAGATACAGGCGAGCGGCCACGAGGCCGCAACCCGGGAGCCCGCGCTCCTTATACACTTGAGCGACGGATGTTCGTTCGCGGAGCGCGTTAGTCGATTTCGGATCGTTATCGTTTTTCGGAAGTACGGTACGACGGTACGGTTTCGTCTCGCGAGAGACGGGAATTGACAAGCGCAGGAGGTCGGCGCGATCCGCACGGACCGTCGCGTGGTCGATAGATTCGATTCGTTTCGCGTTCTCGAATTTACTACGACGAGCTAATCACTTTCCGACGCGGCTCCTTGAGGAAGTCTTCCGAAATTAGAATGGGACTACTCTACGTGACTCAAAGCGTCTTCCGGATTGACGCGAGCAATAAGCACGAGGCCCGAAGGGCCTCGGCACACCAAAATTCCGAGGACGAGACGAACACGTTTCGTCCTCGCACCAAATAACGAGCCACCGCGAAGTATTGCGAAAACCAGGGATCACTGTTCGACTCACCGTGTAGATCTTCGAATTCACGCCTCGGTTCGGGAATTGGGCAGGTACTCGGCTTCCTCGGTACCTCGGTTACCCTTGGACTCGTCAGGAACAGCACGGGACTTGCAACCACCCGCGACGCGGAATTACTATATTCGATAGCCGGAAATCGAGAATACGGCCTGGCAAAGCACGACCGCTTTCTTACAAGACCAGCGCGACAGTGATCCCCGAATTCGAATCGACGGAACGCATCGATTCTAGTTCCCCCCACTCCTTTCGTCCTACCGAATTTCCCTATGGGCGCACCCGCAACGCAACTATCCCTAGCCGCAGGATCGGACTTTCAGAACAGGTCGTCGGGCCCCCGACCTTCATGACACCAAGTTACGGCCGTCGTTGACGACCGGGGAGGAGAATTCCTCCCAGGCGCTCCGGCGCACCACCCACGCCGAGGTCCATTGTAGGGCGGGTGAGACGACTGTGAGACCACCAACATGCTCGGACTCAGCGCATTTAGGACCTCATCGTCCCACATCGTCGCCTCCGGGTTTGTTGGCCCGTGTGTGCAGGTAACTCCTTTTGTCTCCTTCAGCTGAAGGATAATTTTTGGCCAATCGTTCGTCTTTCCGTCGATCCTCGGTTGTGGGGCGCCTTTCGGTAATCGTCTCCCCTAGGCACGTTCCTGTAATTGGCCACTCTCGGCGCGTGCAATAGATGGCGTTAGGAGTGATCTTAGATCGATTTTTCCTTCCTCAAGGAACGCTCTTAACCTGCGAGTGGTTGCAATATTGAGACGGCTGTCCGGTCCATCTGTACTACGGTTATTTCACCGTTTGTCAACAGAGAAGTGACGTCGCACTAGTTGCAACGTCACAATATATATATTATATATTTTATAAGTGTTTATGTATTTATACAATCTACTAATAACGACCACGGAATTTACTTTAGGTAAATTAAGGCGAAACGAATATAGTATGTAAGAAGTTTTATAAGCATCAACATATGTAAAAGGATCGCTTTGTATTGGGCAAATAGAGCTCAGGCTCTACAACGCCATCTTTATGTATGTATATATATAGAGAAAAGAATAAACCAGTAACCAGTAACCAGGATCCACGAACACGTGAATACGGATCCGTGTACACGGAACCGTGTAATACACGAATCCGTCAACACGAGTCCGTTCGGCACGTTCGAGTCCGACAATTCTTTCCGACTGTTGACGTTAGAAGTGAGACAATAATGAAGTTGCTGTAAATTGTTCGACGTTAAATCACCGTATATTAAAATGCATATATAAAATAAATACACGAATATTTGTCAAATTAAAATACACGGGTACCCGTGTACTTAGTATTACGTGGATTAAAATTCGGATTCGTTTATTGCACGTGTAATAGGTACCTCTATTAGATTTGATTCTGGAAGCGCGTAGCGCAGAAGGAAAGAGATACTGAATAAATTAGCGGAAATAGCGCACGAAATAAAACAGGTGTTAGAAGAGCAATGCTTATTATTATTAGCGATGTTTATTTCGAATAGAGAGCGATACTGACGTGAAATAGAACAATACAAAGAAAAAGAAAGGATTACATAGACTAGAGCTGTGACTTATGAGATACTCGGGTACTCGGGTAAGCCATGAGATACCCGGGTAAACGACAATTACCCGAGTACCCGGGTGTCTCATGAGATAGTCGGCTACCCGGGTATCTCATGAGATAGTCGGCTATCCGTGTACTCGGTTCCAGGGCTTGAAAACTGTTACGATATCGGATCCGGTTCTCGAAACAGTTATGAAGAACCGAAATGATGTTATGACTGTTACTAACAATAAATAGAATATCGGTTCTGGCTTATATCTGGCTTATTCGGATTCTATAACTGTTATTTTTCGGTTCTGGATTTCGGTTCTGTCATTCTGTATTCTGTATTGTGTTCGAACTTATAATATTTATTATTTATGTAGTTATTTATTGTTATTTATAGTTTAAACAATTTTTAAGTAAACAAATTTTTATAATTTGTTTTTATAATATAATCACTATTTGAATAATTATTTCTATAATAATTTATTGCTAGAATAATTGTTTAAACAAATAAATTTTTATAATTTGTTTCTATATTCATTAATTGAATTATTATTTCAATAATAATTTATTGTTAAAATAATTGTTTAAATAAATAAATTTTTATAATTTGTTTCTATATTCACTATTTGAATTACTAATTAACCAACAATAATTTATTGTTATAATAATTGATTAAACAAATACATTTTTATAATTTGTTTCTATATTCATTATTTGAATTATTATTTCACTAATAATTTATCGTCGAAATAATTGTTTAACCATATAAATTTTTGTAACTTGCTTCTATATTCATTATTTGAATTATTTGAATAATAATTTATTGTAGAAATAATTGTTTAAACAAATAAATTTTTATAATTTGTTTCTATATTCATTATTTGAATAATAATTTATTGTAGAAATAATTGTTTAAACAGTTTAAATCAGTGATGAGCAACCGGCAGGACCGCGGGCCGCATTTGGTCCGCTGGCAAACTGCCTGCAGCCCGTCGGAATCCGGCGCTGCGCGACGCAACAAAGTATTTACTATTGCTTGCTATGCCGGTTGAGGCCCGCGCGTAGTCTTTCCACTTTTGACCCACAATACGCCGCGGGTTGCTCACCACTGGTTTAAACATATAAATTTTTATAATTTATTTTTATATTCATTATTTTAATTATTATTGCAATAATAATTTATCGTCGAAATAATTGTTTAAACATATAAATTTTTATAACTTGTTTCTATATTCAATATTTGAATTATTATTTCAATAATATAATTTATTGTTACAATAATTGTTTAAATTCTAAATGAATAAATTTTTACAATTTATTTCTTTATTCATCCATTCAAAAAGTTATTTATTTAAACAATTATTTTAACAATAAATTATTATTGGAATAATAATGAAAATAACAAATAAAACAAGTTTCTATACATTATAAAAATTAATTTATTTATAAATTGTTTAAACAATAAATAATAATTAAAAACTATTTAAATAATTCTTATCTAAACAAATGTGTATACATTATTTGTGCAGCATAAAAATGTATTTAATAATTGTTTTGTAACGAGTCCGGTTTCTCGTCACAACGGTGTTTTCACCCTCGTGCCGAATGGCTCGCCGAGCCAGGGTTCGCGGCGAGGGGAGCGGTCGGGAAACGGTGGTTCGGGCGAGGTAGTAAATAAAACTCGGACACTCGATGTAACTTTTTACATCTCACTAGGCCGCGGATCGTGGAGATGCCGGTCGCGGTATTCGCGGGCGCGCGTACGGGTTCGCGGTTCGCGGATCCAGGGTCGGCGGCGGTCACCGGCTCGTCGAGGTACGCGGCGATCTGTCCGCGACGGCTCGTCGACTCTACGGAGATATCGGAATCGGTGGCTCGCGGTCGGGGTTATCGGGGACGGTCCGGGGCGGGGGAAACGGTGTGGTTCGCTTGGCGGCTCGCGAAGCGGGCGAGGAGGCAACGGCCCGTTGCACCGGGTGTTCCGACGGCTCGAGGGAACGGCGACGGGAACTTCGGCGCGAAGCTGGTGCGGGATTCGTTCAACGGCACGTTGAACGGGCGAGGATACAACGGCACGTTGCAGAACGGGGTTCCGACGGCTCGTGGAACGGCGACGGGAACTTCAACGGCGCGTGAAGTGTAGGTTAGAATCGTCCGACGGCGCGTGGGACGGGTGAGGATACAACGGCGCGTTGCAAAAGGTGTTCCGACGGCTCGTGGGAACGGCGACGGGAACTTCGGTACGAAGCTGTACGGAGGATTCGTTCGACGGCTCGTTGAACGGGCGAGGATGCAACGGCACGTTGCAGAAGATGTTCCGACGGCTTGTGGGAACGGCGACGGGAACTTCGGCGCGAAGCGGTTTCGGTGGAAGGTTCGGACACAACGGCGCGTTGCTCGGATAGCGGGAACGGTCGGGGTCGGGAGATTGACGGCTCGTCAGGGTAAGGCGCTTACCAATGGTCCGTTTAGGCGGCTCGCCTGCCGGACGCGGAAAGAGAGCGAGTCTTCTTCCGTGCTGCCTTTTATAGGCAAATTCGGTGGTAATTGCGGGGTACGCGGGTTGCGGTGTGCGCGATCAGCGCCTGTTTCGAGGCGCGAAAACGCGGGAAGATGTGTGACCATGTGTCGCGCCTGGTTACGAGGCGTGAAATCGCGCGGTACGGATTCGGATTCGGTCGGGATTGTTCGGCGCGTTTCGGTGATACGCGAGTCTTCGTGTTCGTAACAGAGCTGTACTGAGCCCGCTGTACTGGTCTGTTACACCCCCCTCCTCCTTCGGGGTGGCGAACGAGCGGCAGTGAAACCTTTTATTTAAAGAAAATCAAAATTACATATTCTTTACTTATGAACTAGCGCAGTCTTAACCTAAGGTACGGGGGTCGGATCAGGCAAAACACAGGAAATCTGGAAAAACGACACATTTTATTTCTCTTCGACAATAGACTTTGGTAGAAAAATAGTTATTGCTATATTATAAAATAGTTATTGCTATAAATATCACTCTCTGTGCGTATGTGTTAGCCGGGCTCGGGCGTAGCCGTCAGTCTTATGACACCAGAGAAGAAGAGAAAAAAAATAGCCCTCTTTGCGGCAACAACAAAAAAAAGAAACTCGAAATAGTTATCGCTATTTTTACGTTTATAAATATACCGGTCTCCGCGGGTATTCGCTAGCCCGGCTCGGGCGTAGCCGTCAGTCTTATGACCACAACAAAAAAAACGATAATAATGATCTTTGCGGCAAACAAAACAATTCGAAGTGGTTATCGCTATTTTTACCTCTATACGTACACCGGTCTCTGCGGTGATTCGTTAGCCCGGCTCGGGCGTAGCCGTCAGTCTTTAAAAAAAATAATACTGTTTGCAGCAAGTGCGCGTAGCAAAAAAAAATACAATTCACAATGATTACGTGACATCTGGCGTATGACATATAAATATATATATCTATATAAACTATGGATTATATCTATAATACTAGGAAGTACGCAATCTCTATATGCAGGTAGTTTTTTTTTTCGTACCCTCGGCACGAGGGTCGGTTGCGGCGCGTGATTCTTAGCCTAGTTTATGGCCTGGGCTCTCCGTTTGCATCGGCGGAGGTGGCCATCCCTTTTGAAAAAGAGGATCCACCTTTCCCCGGGGATGGATACTCTGTACTGTCCCGTCTTTATATAATAGGAGGGGACCTCCACCCGACGGCCCGTCGATAATTGGTACCAGGCGGTGGGACCTGGTACAGGTTTGCCGTCGTACGGCAGTGACGGAGGGGCACCGGGGAGGCGGGTTCCGGACGGCGTCGGGCGACCCCCGTTGCTGGGTTGCTCGGTCCAGGCCTGTATCGGGACCGGTTCCGCTGGTGTTGCTGCCTGGTGAGCCGGAGTGGCGGCTGCCACGCTGAGTGCCCTCGCAGGTGTCGCGGTTTCCGTTGTTCCCCGTCCGTTCGGGGTCATTTTTGGCGGTGGCGGTGGTGTGTTGTGTTGGTGCCCCTTGGCCTGGCGGTGCTTTGGCCTTGTTGGTGGGGCCACCACTCCGTCCCACCAGGTGGGTGGCTCGGCTTTGTCCCCGAGCTCGGTACCGGGTCGAACGGGCCGACCTGGCTGCCCGTTGCTTTCGATGGTCCGGGTTCCGCGGCTGTCCCAGGTATGACGGCGGGTGGCCGTTTTCTGGCGGCTTCCTCGAGTTCGGCCTTTCTCTTTAGTAGGCCTGGTAGCCAGAAAACTGGTCGTATGGCCCGGATCCGAGGGCCGCAACGGCGGTGTGGCGATGGTCCCGGTGGTGGGAGGAGTGGTGGCCTGGTCACGAGGCGTGGTGTAGCCAGCGCGAGCTGCGGCCCGGCAGCCGTAGCTGGCAGCGTGGTCCTTCCGGTCGGCTCGTCGGGTCCGCGGCCTAGTGCGATCCCTCCGGTCGGCTCGACCGGGGTGGCCTCTAGGTCGGGCAACTGTATGGTTGGTGTGCTGGGCCTCTCCTCCAGGCTTGGCTCCGCCAGGAGTTCCTCCAGCTCCTTCACCCAAGGCTCCATGCTCCGGCTCTTGCTGTTGTTGTATACCCTGCGGTTACAGAAAGAAACGCTCGGAATTAGTTTACGGGGTCGGCCTCGGCGACGAGGGGCGGGTGCGGTGGGAGGGTCAGGGGGTGGTGGAGGCGTGCCGTCCGGTTCCGTATTCTCCCGAGTCGGGGTCGCGGCTCGCGTTTCGGTGTCCGATTCTACCGCCGGTTTTAGATCCTGGACGTGGATGTGGCGGAGCCATTTGTTTCGGCCGTCGCGTAGGTCGACGATGACCGGTGATACTATTTTCCCGACGGTGAACGGGCCACTGTACTTTGGCGCGAGCTTCGCGTTGACTCCGGCCGCTTTATCGGATAGCGTATGCTCGCGCTTCCATACGCGGTCCCCGACGGCTGGTCGCCAGTCGCGGTGTCGGAGATCGTAGTACTTGGCTTGTCGACCGAAGGCCCGAGCCAAGTGCAATTTCGCGAGCTCCTGCGCTTCCCGGAGATTCTTCCAGCGTTGTTTCGGCGGTTCGTTTGAATCTTCCGTTGACGGTTGGCCCGGTATTCGGAGTTCCCTTCCTTGGTTGAGATACGCGGGGCTGTATCCCGTAGATTCATGCCAGGCGGTGTTGACGGCGAAGCGTGCTTCCTCTATCTTCTCGTCCCACTGGTTGTGCCGGGCGCCGGTATATTGAGCGAGCATCGTTTTCACTACCTTGTTGGCTCGTTCAACCGGGTTGCAGTGGGGCGAGTACGGCGGTGTTTTCCGGTGCGTGGTCCCGGCGGCTGCAAGCAGGTCGGTGAACGGTCCGCCGATGAACTGGCGGCCGTTATCGGTGATGACCACTTCAGGTGCCCCGTGACGGAGGATAACCTCTCTCTGGATCGCGGCGGCAACGGCGGAGCTGGTGGCCTTTCGGAGCGGTACAAGTTCTACCCATTTTGTAAACCGGTCAAGGGCAACCAACAGCCAGATGTTCCCTTGGCGTGACCGTGGCAATGGTCCGACGAGGTCGATGGACACCGTATGACACCGTCTCCCGAAACATTCCAGGCCAGTAAAATCGTTGTGCCAGACGAACGATGGTCTTCGCGACCCCCAGATGTCCAGCGGTGGGGTCGTCGTGATACTTTCGGAGTATTTCTTCTCGCTCGTTGGTGGGCACGCAGATCTTCCAGGCGTCTCCCGGCGCGGGCTCGTTATAATCGAGCTGGTGCAGTACGTGGCGTTGTAGCTTCCCTTCATGAATTCGGAAGTCGGTGACGGACAACGGATTGCTCTGGACAGCCTCGAATTTCTTCTGATACCATGTGTCGGGGCGCTGTTTCGGTCGGAGCAGGTTAACGCCCATCGTGGGTGCGTTACGGGACAGCGCATCCGCCACATGATTCAACTTTCCGGGCCGGTATCGGACGTCAAAGTCGTACTGCTGCAGCTCAAGTGCCCATCTTGCAAGTCGGCCGGTCGGGTTTTCAATCTGGCGTAGCCAACGGAGCGCCTGGTGGTCGGTGACCACGGTGAAGTGGTAGCCCTCGAGGTACGGCTTCATCTTGCGGATTCCCCATACGACGGCGAGGCACTCCTTTTCGGTGGCACTGTATTTCCGCTCGGTGGTGCTCAATGTGTGATTGGCGTAGGCAATGACATGCTCCTCGTTGTCCGGGCCTTGCGTGAGCACGATTCCCAGGCCGCTGTCACTGGCGTCCGTTTGGAGCGTGAACGGCTGCGTGAAGTCTGGACAAGCTAGAACCGGCGCGGCCACTAGCTTCTCTTTCATCGTCTGGAAAGCGGTTTCTTCGTCCGCGGTCCACCTCCACTTGGCGTTCTTTCTGGTGAGCCGTGTCAGGGGTTCCATGATCTCGGCAAAATTCGGCACGAATCGCCGATACCATGAAGCCATGCCGTGGAAACGTCGGACGTCCCGAATTGTTTTCGGAGCCGCCAGCTGTGCGATCGCGCTCGTCTTATCTGGATCAGTCCGGATCCCTTGCTGATCCACGATATGACCGTGGTATCGGAGGCTGTCGACGCAGAATCGGCATTTCTCGGGGTTGAGTCGCAGGCCGGCGGCGCGGAGGCGGCGGAAAACTTCACGCAGGTGGCGGCGGTGCTCTTCGAGGGTCCGGCTGACGATAATAATATCGTCGAGGTACGCAAAGGCGTTCGGCTCCATCTCTGGTCCGATGATCCTGTCAAGCAGCCGCTGGAACGTGGCGGGAGCCGAGTGGAGTCCGAACGGCATTACGGTAAACTGGAACAGCCCTCTGCCGGGCACGGTGAATGCGGTGAGCGGTCGGCTTGAAGCGTCTAACGGGACCTGCCAGTATCCGTTCTTCAGATCCAACGTCGTCAAGAACTTGGCCCCTCGTAATTTGTCGAGGGTGGCCTGGATGTGAGGCAGCGGGTATGCGTCCTTTTCGGAACGGTCATTCAGCCGGCGGAAGTCGACGCAGAAGCGTGGTTTCCCGTCTTTTTTCTTCACGACGACCACCGGTGAGCTCCACGGGCTGCTGGATCGCTCGATGACTCCGTCTCGTAGCATCTTATCGACCTCTTCGTCGATTACGGCCTGCATGGCCGGGTTGCGGGGCCGGTACCGTTGCTTGAGTGGCGTCTCGTTGAGCAGCTTGATTCGGTGGTGTACCAGCGTGGTACGCCCGGCCACGGAAGAGAACTGGGCCAGTTCGTGCTCCAAAAATTTTTGGAACGACTCCCGTTCGGTCTCCTTCATTTTCCGGAGGCCCATCTGGAGGCAGGGTTCGGCCAGACAGTTTGCGGCCCAGTTGGCCACCTCCGGGGGCGGTCGGACGGTCAAACGGAGTGCGGCGATAGCCTGAATCCCGAGTAGCACGGGCGGGCCCATCTTCGGTAGTACGGTGAAATCTTCGGTATGCTCGCGATCTCCCACTCGGAAGGATAACCGGACGGTGCCGGACGGACGCATGTCTGATCCATCGGCGAGGCAGATGCGTTGATATCCCTCGGTGGGCCGGACTCCCTGCTCCTGGGCCCATTCCATCGCTTCTGCATTGATGCATGAGAGCTGGGCTCCTGTGTCCAGCATGGCGTCAATTTCTCGTCCCAGCATGACGATTGGCAGAAGTGGTCGCGGGGTGTATCGGATTGACGGGCCCGGACTCACTGGCGCTGGCTCGGCGACGTCGGGCCCCGCGGTCCGTTTCCCGGCGGGTGACAGTCGCGGGTCAACACATCGTCGCGGCCGCATCGGGAGCAAAACTTGCGGTACACGTTCCGGCACTGGAACCGTTGGTGCCCGCGTTGCTTGCATCGCCAGCAGTGCGTTGACGAGTGGTACGGTTCGTCTGGTTTTTCGGAGCAGTCGACTCCGGGTGGCATGCTGAGCCGAGTGAGTCGTGCTTCAAGGGGCTCGGTGGCAGCGGCACTCCGTTCGGTGGTCTCCGCCCAGCTGACCGGCACGGCTCGTGGTACGGCCCTCCGTCCCGTAGAGTCTTCCTCGGCGCCTTCAATGGCCTGCTCTATTTGCTGAACGCGTGCTAGGAGGTCTCGAGCATTTTCCACCTCGGGCCGGTAGATGAGCTTCCGGTATTCTGGCCGCATATTTTCGAACAGCATGTCCAGGCGGTGACTGTTGTCCATGTTTGCGCGTCGCATGAGCATGATTACGGAGGTCATGAACTCGTGGAAGGGCTCGTTGGGCCGTTGGCGGCGCGCGCGAGCCTCGGTCTCTCGCTGAAAACGCGAGCGATTTGATGCGAACACTTGCACAAATTCTTCCGAGAATTGCTCCCACGTCTCGATCTTTGCCCGACTGTTTCGGTACCAGATCTGGGCTTGCCCTCGGAGTAATTCGGGGACCCCGCGGAGCAGGTCGTCATCGCTGAGGTCGTAGGTGAATCGGAGCTCGGTCATGCGTTCCAGGAATGATAACGGGTCCTTCCCGTCGGTGGTATTACCGGACTTCCGGATGCGGTCGATGTTCTGGTACGGGTCCTTCTTTTCGATTACAGTTCTCTCGATGACGGTTTTCCCGGGGCCAGTTGCTTCGGTGACGGCCTTTCCGGTGGCACCTGTCACTTTCTCGCTGGCGGCCGCCATGTTTCTGGTGCTCACTCCGTCTTTCTGCTCGGCCATTTCGGTGGGGTCGTCGATCTGCTGTCGTATGTAGTCGGTTAGTCGCTGGCGCAGCTCCTCAGCGGTTCCGATCGTAGACAATTTACTACGTTGCAGCTCGGCGATCAGCTGATCCTTCGTCAGACGGATCCGTTTCATTCGGCCGTCTCGTCTCCTCTTTCGGTGGCTGTAGTTCCATCGATCGCCGCTAGATGGCGGCGTAGGTCCTCGTCATGCCCCGTGAGTGCGGTGTACGATCCCGTCACCACTTCTCGCCACTAGGTGTCCGGCACTGTCGTTTCGAGTCACATCGCGCAATTGCTAGTCTCGCCTCGTGGCGCTAGATGGCGTGTGCGACACTGTTCGCACTTTTCACTTTTCACTCGCGATCGCGAGATCTTCCGGTGTTGACACGAGAGGGCGTGCGGCTCGCGCGTGTTCCGCGGCGTGTTACCCTCAAGACCACGTGGGAGGTTAACCTCAAAACTTCGCGACGCGCCACGTGGTTGACACTTTCAAAGTCCCTGTTCGGGCGCCATGTAACGAGTCCGGTTTCTCGTCACAACGGTGTTTTCACCCTCGTGCCGAATGGCTCGCCGAGCCAGGGTTCGCGGCGAGGGGAGCGGTCGGGAAACGGTGGTTCGGGCGAGGTAGTAAATAAAACTCGGACACTCGATGTAACTTTTTACATCTCACTAGGCCGCGGATCGCGGAGATGCCGGTCGCGGTATTCGCGGGCGCGCGTACGGGTTCGCGGTTCGCGGATCCAGGGTCGGCGGCGGTCACCGGCTCGTCGAGGTACGCGGCGATCTGTCCGCGACGGCTCGTCGACTCTACGGAGATATCGGAATCGGTGGCTCGCGGTCGGGGTTATCGGGGACGGTCCGGGGCGGGGGAAACGGTGTGGTTCGCTTGGCGGCTTGCGAAGCGGGCGAGGAGGCAACGGCTCGTTGCACCGGGTGTTCCGACGGCTCGAGGGAACGGCGACGGGAACTTCGGCGCGAAGCTGGTGCGGGATTCGTTCAACGGCACGTTGAACGGGCGAGGATACAACGGCACGTTGCAGAACGGGGTTCCGACGGCTCGTGGAACGGCGACGGGAACTTCAACGGCGCGTGAAGTGTAGGTTAGAATCGTCCGACGGCGCGTGGGACGGGCGAGGATACAACGGCGCGTTGCAAAAGGTGTTCCGACGGCTCGTGGGAACGGCGACGGGAACTTCGGCACGAAGCTGTACGGAGGATTCGTTCGACGGCTCGTTGAACGGGCGAGGATGCAACGGCACGTTGCAGAAGATGTTCCGACGGCTCGTGGGAACGGCGACGGGAACTTCGGCGCGAAGCGGTTTCGGTGGAAGGTTCGGACACAACGGCGCGTTGCTCGGATAGCGGGAACGGTCGGGGTCGGGAGATTGACGGCTCGTCAAGGTAAGGCGCTTACCAATGGTCCGTTTGGCGGCTCGCCTGCCGGACGCGGAAAGAGAGCGAGTCTTCTTCCGTGCTGCCTTTTATAGGCAAATTCGGTGGTAATTGCGGGGTACGCGGGTTGCGGTGTGCGCGATCAGCGCCTGTTTCGAGGCGCGAAAACGCGGGAAGATGTGTGACCATGTGTCGCGCCTGGTTACGAGGCGTGAAATCGCGCGGTACGGATTCGGATTCGGTCGGGATTGTTCGGCGCGTTTCGGTGATACGCGAGTCTTCGCGTTCGTAACAGAGCTGTACTGAGCCCGCTGTACAGGTCTGTTACAGTTTAATAATAAATACGTATTTAAATAGTGAATATACAAATAAAATTGTAAACATTATAAGAAACTATTTATTTAAAAAATTGTTAAAAAATTAATAATAATAAATAATAATTTAAATAATTAGTATATAAACAAATTTGTATACATTATATGTGCAGCATAAAAATGTATTTAAATAAATGTTTAAATAACAAACACTATTTGTTCAAAATGTCGATTTGTATACCATAATAAAAAATCATCGAAATCAGTGTAGTGGTCGAGATATCAATAATTGCCCGATTATGCCGAACAATTTTTGTGTTTTTTAATCATATACGTGTTAATTTACGGTCACTCTGTCTGCTTGCATACATTGTACGTTCTTGGGCCGAACAGAATACAGAATATCAGGACCGAATCATAACCGAAATTCAGCTCGGGTAGTAATAATTCTAGTAGCCAGTTCTGAGATCTCATGAGATGCTTGGGCACCCGGGTACCCGGGTACTAGGCTGTCTTATAAGATGCTGGGGCACCCGGGTACCCTGGTACTCGGCTGTCTTATGAGATACCCGGGTATTTTTGCTCTACCCGGGTGTCTCATGGGTACCCGAGTACCGGGTATCTCATATACTCGGGTAAAGGTACTAGCTCTAACATAGACAGACATAAGTATGGATTTAAAGACGGCAGCATTGGTGATGCGTAAATATAAACAGAGAATGCAACGCCTGCGTTACTTGAGGCGTGAGCGTGATCAACGACTGTCCAGAGCTAACATTCATTCTGAAAAACAAATTTTGGGGCTACAGGTAACAAAAAATAATTAAAACAATTTTACGAAATACAATTTATTCAATTAATTTCCTATTTTGGTACAAAAAACCTAAAATGTTTTGTTGCGGAGTAACAGGGGTAGAATAAAGCACTTCACTTCGAATTAACTTTATTTCCCCAACTGGGGTTCGTTCAAAAATAGGTCAACGAACTATGTACAGCGGTGAGATGTAACAAGCCAAAACACAAGCTCGTTTTGGCTTGAAAAGTGTAATAAAGATAGTTGTTAGATAAACCAGTTGTTTATCCTTTGTAGCGTGAGAGATATTCACGTGTAGCGTACGTGAATGCAGATATTGAATCGTTAGTTTACTCGCGACAAACCGGTCAGAAGACGCGCGACGTTTACCGTGAGAAAGAGCGAGAACGATTGATGAACGTTGAGATCGGAGTCGAACAGCAGGCAGTTTACCGTCACCGTCGAACTATTGATTGGCAGATCGATAGCGCGATCCGCCAATAGTAATCTCCCTTTTGGGGTCGATAATCGATATCAATCGACGTTCGACGGTGCTGGTCTAAGCTACTGCTAGCTGCTTATCGACTCTCGATCTCGCGGTTACGTGCGGGTCCGCCGATAGCGGGGCGGCGCAGTAAATCGGCGCGTTGACGCTGCCGACAAGCTCAGCCAATCCCAAACATTCCGCCCGCCTCGTCAGTCATTGACGAAATTGTAGTGCAAATTAGCCAATCAGTGGTGATGACGGTCGGGATGCAAGGAAAAGCTGAATGAATCAACAACGTGCTGCGTAGTAACTAGAAGAAAGTACGAGTGATAGCTGAACAGTGTGAAACAGTGATCGTGAGATGAAGTTGTGATCGTCGAGATTACGAGTTAGATGAAGAGGTGATACAGAGGTGAGTGTAGAGAGACGCTTCGTTGGATGCATTAGAAGAGGTGAACCATGTGGATGATACGACCAGAGCCAGATTAACCTAAATTAACCTAGAATTGCGTTTCTAGCTATGGATCGGAAGAAGAGAGTGTGAGTCCAGCCTCTGGAGATCCTCCAGTATCCTTCTCCTCGTCTTCCGGTGTCACTCGAGGAATCAATTTGAGAACCGGACGAAGAAATGGCGACGTCAAGATGCACAAGGTTGCGACGATAATCAGATGCTAGCGAGATAACCAGGATACTGGCGGCTCCGCGAGGCTGGGCTCTGAAATAGAGATGAGATAACAGATTAGAGATAGTAGTGATACGGCGGTAAGTGCATGAAACTGTGTAAGATGAGTTAAAGAATTGTATCGTGAATCGTGTAGGTGATCCACCCAGAAATCGATTAACGTGCATTACGCTTTTAGGTGCGGTTCGCGAGAACCGAGTGCGAGTCCAGCCTCAGGAGTTCCTCCAGTGTCCTTCTCCTCGTCCTCCGGCGGCAACCGAGCGATCGGTTTGGGCACCGGTCGAAGGATTGGCGCCGTCAAGATTCGCAAAGTTGCGCTGAGAACCAGTTGCCAGCGACATAACCAGGATACTGGCGGCTCCTTGAGGCTGGGCTCGGGCATAGCGGTGCGAGGTTCCGCGATGTAGAGATGCCCCGGCGTCAGGGCTACAGGATCCTCAGGGCCGTCTGTCAAGGTAAGGAATATTTTAGAAACACGGCAAGCTTCGATACCAGTCAGGAGCGTGGTCAGCTCCTCGGAGTATAGTAGCTGCTCGCCGATGATCTGGCGGAGGTGTTGCTTCACCAGTTTAACCGCCGCTTCCCAAATCCTTCCAAAGTATAGAGCAGACGAGGGATTGAATGTCCAATCGATTCCATCCTTGGAGTTCCTCTGACCACGATCCTGCCTGGATCGAAGGTGCGTGGGTGCGTCATAATCGCCTCCAGATCTGGAAGAGGAGAAATTATCAGAGCTCAAGATAGAATTTTCAATTTTAGGTTGGGCTATTTGCCCTTTCCAGAATAGACAGACGGTGCCACGGTCGATACAAGCTGTTACCGACTGAAGACCGCTGAGGATCCAGTACTTCTGGCATAGCGTTGCCAGAAGAAGTTGTGTCCCCCCATTCAGGCATCGATTGTGGGCAGCTTCGACCCACAACTTGACCAGAGGAGTTAAGGACAGAAGAGATGTTCCGCCGAGCGTAGCGGGCTCGGAGAACCCAGTGTTCCAGAGCGAGTTAGCCGAGATGTTCTGACAGCGGTCAGAGAGAGAGAGCCAGATGATGCCGAAGAAACAGTGGAGGACGAGCGAGTCCCCTCTGCCGATTCCTTTCAGCTCGGAGGTGGAGTAACCATGCAGAAGACTCCTGGGGTTGGTGGCCCACGAGCAACGTGGAAACCCGCCAATCATACGGATCAAGCAATCAGATAGACGACCGCTGCGAAGCCGGAGCTCATGGAATCGTGGAGGAAGGGTAGGTTGTGTTCCCCCGTGCAGGCATCGATTGTGGGCAGCGTCGACCCACAGCTTAGTCTGAGGGGATCCACAAAGCTGAGTTGTTCCGCCGAGCGTAGCAGGCTCGGGGAGCTCCGTGTTCCAAAGAGGTGTGGAAACAGAGATCTGACAGGTGTCAGAGGCAGAGAGCCCATAGTGACAGACGACGCAGTGCATGGGAGAGTCCCATACGCCGACTAGCTTCAGCTCGGAGGTGGAGCCATCAAGAAGACCTCTGGAGTTGAATTCCCACGAGCTACGTAGAAACCCGCCCATCTTGTGGATCCAGCACTCCGATGGAAGACCGCTGAGGGTCCCGCGATCCTGTGACAGATTTAAAAGAGCAAGCTTTGTCCCCCCATGCAGGCATCGGTTGTGGGCAGCGTCGACCCACAACTTAGCCGGAGGGGATACAAACAGTAGATATATTCCGCCGAGCACAGTGAGCTCGGGGAACCAAGAGTTCCAGCGAGATGGAGAAGCGGTGATCTGACAGCCGTCAGCGAAGGAGAGCCCGTTGTTGACGAAGACGCAGTGAATGGGAGAGTCCCATTCGCCGGCTCCTTCCAGCGAGGAGGTGGAGAGATCACCAAGAAGACTCCTGCAGGTGGATGTCCCCGTGCGATGTAGAAACCCGCCCGCCATGAGGAGCTCTCGGAGTTCCTGCTGCCTAGGTACAGCCTCAAGATGAGAGTCTGCTCTGGGAAGATGATCCGCAATACAGCTGACTCCCTTGATGCGAGAGTCCAGTGAGTAGCAAGGCTCCTCCACCTTGGCGTGACGACATCGGGTTTGGAGGTACGGTGTCCGAGCTCGACCGTAAGTGACGGTACCCAGTTCGTTATTCCATAATTTTTCCTCCTTTGCAGGTCTCCATCCGATCAGCTGCCAGTTTTGTTGATCAGGATGTCCGAGTAGAGGCGGGTGCATCCTGTCGATCCGTGGTTTAGAGAGGGCTAGTGCCCAAAGCAGAAGATTGTGGTCGAGATAGTTTCGTTGCTGACAAACCACTTGGAAATCGGTTATGTTAACCTCAACGTTCTTGGAGATGGTGACGGCGTCGCCTTGTAAACAATTCTTCAAAGTATGAAGTTCTAGTGAGGACAGAGCACGCGACGTAAACAAGTCGCGAAAGGCTGGCCGAACCTTGTAGTGACCCTCGAACGTTGGTAGATGTGAAGTTTTCAATGCCGTCCGTGACCTTGTGGAGCTAGTCTCGATGACCGTTGAATTTGAATTTTCAGGCTCCTGAAAGCTCGTTGCAGTCTGGAGTTCGGATATCATCTTGTATAGCGCGGTGACTTGGTCAATATACTCTTCCTGAGTAGCAGAGTACTCGTCATCCAGGAAGTATGGAGTCTCCTTCAATTTGACTTCCTTAAATGCAGCTGAGCGCAATGAGTATTCGCCTCGACGGTAGTTACTCCATAGCTCCTTGACGATATCCAGATTAGCCTGCACCAATTCCAACGAGATATTGGCCTTCCCGTTCTTCTTTAGGTTGACCACAATGCTAGAGATTTTTTTAGCGATCACCCGTTGAGTTTCGAGAAGTTCAGCCATGTTTTAGAGCACAAGGTCGAAGCACAGAACGGTCGAAGTAACGTCTGGTTTGAATGTTCAGTTAGACTGCAGCACTGAGAATCCGGCTCGAAGGACCAAATGTTGCGGAGTAACAGGGGTAGAATAAAGCACTTCACTTCGAATTAACTTTATTTCCCCAACTGGGGTTCGTTCAAAAATAGGTCAACGAACTATGTACAGCGGTGAGATGTAACAAGCCAAAACACAAGCTCGTTTTGGCTTGAAAAGTGTAATAAAGATAGTTGTTAGATAAACCAGTTGTTTATCCTTTGTAGCGTGAGAGATATTCACGTGTAGCGTACGTGAATGCAGATATTGAATCGTTAGTTTACTCGCGACAAACCGGTCAGAAGACGCGCGACGTTTACCGTGAGAAAGAGCGAGAACGATTGATGAACGTTGAGATCGGAGTCGAACAGCAGGCAGTTTACCGTCACCGTCGAACTATTGATTGGCAGATCGATAGCGCGATCCGCCAATAGTAATCTCCCTTTTGGGGTCGATAATCGATATCAATCGACGTTCGACGGTGCTGGTCTAAGCTACTGCTAGCTGCTTATCGACTCTCGATCTCGCGGTTACGTGCGGGTCCGCCGATAGCGGGGCGGCGCAGTAAATCGGCGCGTTGACGCTGCCGACAAGCTCAGCCAATCCCAAACAGTTTACATTCTCAGGTAGTAAACGCGTTCTTTTTCGGGTGACAATATTTCCCGCCGTTGAAATGCAACGTTCGGAACTATCCGACGTTGCTGGTATCGCCAAATACTTAATTGCAAGTTTTGCAATTGTCGGATATTTGCTTATCCGCGACTTCCACCACTCATACGGACATAAATCAAACCGTAACTGTGGTTCCGCAATATATTTTTCATATTCTCCGTGTATGTCGGACATGTCAGCAATGTCGTCATTATATAAAAAATGTAAAGCTGTTTGTTGTAATGATGTATCTACATTCCTATTTACGGTTTGACATGGAAAACTTTCTAATATGTGTTTTATTTTGTTACGAATTTTAATTCTTGTGTGAGGACATTCGTGCTCCAAGTCTTTGTAACGAGGGTCGAGGAAGCTAGAAATTTGTGTTATTGTTATAGTACTGTAACGGTCCTGGTTCCTGGTGCGCGACTTTCTCGCGGTGGTGCTCCTCGTAGCCGGTATAGCTCGTCGCTCCAGGGTTCGTAACGGCGAGGAGAGTATTCGGCGCGGGGAAAGGAGTCGGTACGGCGATAGTGAAATAACGAGACGAGTGTTTTGAAATATAGTGGTGCTCGCTGCCTAGCGATTGATTACGTTTCGGGGGTTCGGCGTGCGGTACTCCCGGACGTGATATGTGATTTTGATGCTACGGTGCGCGTGTGATGATGTGCTCGAGAGTGGTCGAACGCGGGGGTGCTACCTGGACCTGTAGGAGATGGAGGACGGGCTCGGAGTAGGTGGGAGGATGGTAGACGGCGGCTATCGCCGAGGTCTCCCTACCCAGGCCGGTTCTACTGGATCTCGGAGGTCGGTGACGCACCGTCTCTCAAATCTCCTCCGGACAGTCCAGCGGGGAGTTCGAAAAGGTGACGCACCTTGTCTTACTCGTCCGACCTCGAAGACGACTCGTCTCCCGAGGATGCAGGTGACGCACCGTGCTCTAGGACTTACTAGGCGGTTCTTAGGCGACGTGGAAGGGTGACGCACCACTTCTCGTTCTGCCGATTCTGCAGGCGACTCGCCTTGCTGAATTTTACCGGTGACGCACCGGGTGTTTGCGAGGTGGAACGCGGTTCTCACCAGCGGAGGTGCAGGATGTCGGACAGGCGACGGGTTGGTGGAGTTGAAGGGTGACGCACCACTTCTAGTCCGACCGATGTCGTAGACGACGCGTCTCTCGACGTTACCGGTGACGCACCGGGGAATTGTCACGGCGGAACGCGGTTCGCGCCGGCGGGTATTCGGGGGTGCGGACAGGAGGTTCCTCGACGCGATGAAAAGGTTACGCACCTCTTCGTGTTCGTCGGCTCTCGAAGACGACGCGTCTTGCGAGGTACTCGGTGACGCACCGGAGTCTTACGGCGGCGGGACACGGTCCTTGCCGGAGTGAACCAGGATGTCGTTGACTGGAGGTTCGCACGGCAAACGGCTCGTAGTCGACGGCGGATACGTGGGGACCGGTTACAGGTAGGATACTCACAGAGCTGGATAATACTGCGTGATGGTTCCTGGATAGCTACAGGTAGACTCAGGTGATTTTGACGTTTTCCGGACGGCTTATATAGGAGTCGTTTGGTGGTAAGGGATGGTAGGGCGGGGAGGTATTTTCTGTTTTGGAAATTTGATTTTGATTCCCGTTGGAACAGGGAGGTCGGAGCAGGGGCAACTTGGTACGGCCGGTGCTGTTTTGTTGACGGGGGGTCGACGGTGCGTTGCGTGCTATGAATCTCGCGTATAACCGGTGGAGGTTTGACAGGGGTTTTCTAGTAACAAACCTACGTAATTGTAGGTCTGTTACACCCCCCTCCTTCTTCGGGGTGGCGAAAAAACAGGCAGCGAGATTCTTTTTATTGAGTAAGCAATCATCAAGACACCTTTACTTACATTTTGTACAATAACGCAACGTCGTATCGGTAGTTACAAGTATCAAATTTAAAACAATATTCTCTGTTCGTTATCGGCGGGTACTGGAAAAATTACTTATGTACATTACTTACTAACTATCTTATACTAAATCCCACATTGTTCCCTTCACCACTATTAATTCTATCTCTAACTCTATATCTAACTCTTTAATTTCCGATTTTTCGCGGTGCCGTGCTTGGTGTCGCTGCTTCGCGTTGCCTGCAGCGCAGGAGACGTCCGTTCTTGTCGAATTGCAGCACCCATCTTTCCTCCCCCAGGGATGCCATGAACCGCTTCGCGGTGGCGAGGCGCAGGGGTACCTCCACGTGTCGCCCGTTAGGTAGCGCATACCATGTGGTGGGGCAAGGGGCGCCCTTGCCCGCATACGGGATCGGCGCCATCGTGGTTAGTTGGCCTGGGACTACCGGGAAGCCGTTATTGCCTGGTTGTTCGTTTCGGGGCTCCTTGGCGTTGGGGGTCCCCGCTCGTGGCTCCTCCGCGTGCCTTTTGCGGTTCGGGATGCCGGGCCGTGGTTGCGTGTCCGGCTGTTGCGTTCGCTGCGTCGGTTCTCGATTCGTCGCCGGCTGGCTCCTCTCTGGGGCCATGTAACGAGTCGTCCTTGCCTGGTGCAGCCTTACTTTGTTTGCTGGCGCGGGCCCAGGTTGGGGCACTTCTGGGGGCGGAGCTTCCCGCGGTAGCTGTTCCTTGCGTGGGGTTTTGTCCATTCGGCTCCTCCCCGCTGACCGTTGCGCAGGGGTGTGGGGCTCTGATGGCCTTGCTTCCACGCGGGGGTGTTCCTTTCGGGACGACCCTGGTTTCCGCGGGCTCCGGGGACCCTGTTTCCGGACTGGTGGTCGCAGTGCCTCCGTATCTCCTTTTTTCCACCATTGTGGAGGTTCGGAGATCAGTGCTGGGAGGCCTATGGATGGCCTGCATCCTGCCCGTCCCCGGTGCTCCTCGATGCTCATGGGTGGTATTGTTGAACCGCTGGATGTGGAGCTGGCGACTGACCCTGAGCGTGGTCGCGTGCTCTTGCCCATGTCTTTTGGCATCCACGTGACTGCTCGAATTATGGTGGGCCCCTTCTTGCGTATTGTTGGTGGTTGGGTGACGGCGGTGTTGGGACCCCTCTCCCCTGGTGTTGGCCGTCGGGAGGTGGTCACTGGCCTGGGCCGGGTGGCTTTCCGGGCGGTGATATCCTCGGTGGGCAGGTTGGCTGGCGTCGTTGTTGAGGTTGCGACGGTCGGTGGCTTCCTCTCTGAGGTGCGGTGTTGCACCTGAGTGGTCCCGGTGTTCTCGGTCGGAGCTGTTTTTAGCTTTACTGGCGCTGGTATGTCTGCTCCCGGTGTGCGAGGTCGTTCTTCGCCGTCTGATGTATCGCTGAACAGCCCTTTTAATTCTGCATAAAAGTCGTCCATTTTCTGTGATCTGTGAATCAGAGAGAGACTATTCGTTATTTTCCGGGGTCGGCCTCGGCCGCGCGGTGCCGGGGTGGCCGTCGGGGGAGGGGTGGGTGCGCGCATCCTGGTTCGTACGGTAGCTGGGCTTGGTCGCGTGTTGCTTTCGGCGTCCTCTGGGGGTGTCTCGTTTTCGCCATGCTGTTCCGGTTTGAGGTCCTGGATATGAATATGTCTTGCCCATTTCTTTTTTTCGTCGCGGAGGTCGACGATGACCGGAGATACTATACGGTGTACTATGTAGGGCCCGCTGTACTTTGGGGCCAGCTTGGCGGCGATTCCTGCTCCCTTGTCGGAGAGGGTGTGTTCTCTTTTCCAGACTCGGTCCCCTATAGCGGGCCTCCATTCGCGGCGTCGTAAATTGTAGTATTTCTCCTGTCTTCCGAAAGCCTGTGCGAAATGCAGTTTTGCCAGTTCTTGTGCTTCTCGGAGATTTTTCCAGCGCTGGTGCAGGGTGACGGTCGGTTCATCTGTTGACGGCTGTCCTGGTACCCTTAATTCTCGGCCTTGATTCAGGTATGCCGGGGTATATCCGGTTGCTTCGTGCCATGCGGTATTAACGGCGAACCTTACTTCGTCCAGCTTTTCGTCCCATCGGTCGTGGTGTTTTCCGGCGTACTGGGCCAGCATGGTTTTTATGACCTTGTTTGCCCTTTCGACTGGGTTGCATTGTGGCGAGTACGGTGGTGTACGGCGATGCGTGATGCCTGCTGCTAGTAGTAGACTGGTGAACGCTTCTCCGATGAACTGTCGTCCGTTATCGGAAATTATTATTTGTGGCGCTCCGTGACGTAGAATAATGTCTTTCTGGATGGCAGCTGCGACGGCGGTGCTGGTGGCCTTCCGAAGGGGCGTGAGTTCGACCCACTTGGTGAAACGGTCAAGTGCGACGAGCAGCCAGAGGTGACCGCGGCGCGATCGTGGCAATGGACCTACCAAATCGACGGACACGGTATGCCACGGCTGTGTTCCTGGGTTCGCGTGGAGGAGTCCTGGTGGTGGCCGCGGTGACGTTTTGTATTGTTGGCAGCTGACGCAGCTGCGAACGTATCGGGCGATGTCTCGAAACATCCCCGGCCAGTGGAACCTTTGAGCGATACGGACGCGGGTTTTGGCAATTCCTAGGTGCCCCGCGGTAGGGTCATCGTGGAATTGTCGCAGGATTTCCTCTCGGTCGGTGGCCGGTACGCATACTTTCCATGCATTCCCTGGGTCTGGCTCGTTATAGTCGAGTTGATGCGGTATTCGTCGCTATAGCTTCCCTTCGTGTAATCGGAAGTCGGGGACCGATGCTGGGTCGTGCCGTAGGCTTTCTCTTTTTTTCTCGTACCAGGAGTCGGTGCGTGGTTTAGTGCGGAGGAGGCTTATACCTGGGACGGGTTCGATGCGGGACAGTGCGTCGGCTACCTGGTTCAACTTCCCTGGTCGGTACTGGATCTCGAAATCATACTGTTGTAGTTCGAGGGCCCATCTTGCGAGCCGTCCCGTTGGATTATCGATTTGTCTCAACCATCGTAGGGCCTGGTGGTCCGTGAGGACTTTAAAATGATACCCTTCGAGGTACGGTTTCATTTTTCTGATTCCCCAGACAACGGCGAGGCATTCTTTCTCTGTCGTGCTGTAGTTTCGCTCGGTCGTGCTCAGCGTGTGGCTGGCGTAAGCGATGACCCGTTCCTCGTTCGCCGGGCCTTGTGTCAGGACGATTCCTAGTCCGTGGTCACTGGCGTCCGTCTGGAGGGTGAACGGTTGTTCGAAGTCTGGGCAGGCCAGTACCGGTGCAGTGACTAGCCTTTCTTTCATGGTTCGAAAGGCATTGTCCTCGGCCTCGGTCCATTTCCATTTAGCGTTTTTTCGGGTAAGCTGCGTGAGCGGTTCCATTATCTCCGCAAAATTTGGTACGAACCGCCGGTACCACGAAGCCATGCCGTGAAAACGTCGGATTTCTCGGATAGTTTTCGGCTCGGGTATTTTTGCGATTGCGCTAGTTTTTTCCGGGTCGGTCCGGATACCCTGCTGGTCAACGATGTGCCCGAGGTAGCGGAGGTTACTCACACAGAACCGGCATTTATCGGGGTTCAGGCGGAGTCCGGCCGCGCGGAGGCGTTGAAAAACTTCTCTTAAATGCCGTTGGTGCTCTTCGAGGGTTTTGCTCGCGATAATGATATCGTCGAGGTATGCGAATGCGTATGGTTCGAGCTCGGGTCCGATTATTCTGTCGAGTAATCGCTGGAACGTGGCTGGTGCTGAGTGTAGACCGAAGGGCATGACTCGGAATTGAAATAGCCCTTGTCCTGGTACCGTAAAGGCGGTGAGGGGTCGGCTGGCGGCCTCCAGGGGGACTTGCCAATACCCGTTTTTTAAATCGAGCGTGGTTAGGTATCTGGCTCCGCGTAATTTGTCTAGCGTGGCCTGGATATGTGGTAGTGGGTATGCGTCTTTTTCGGACCGATCGTTTAATCGGCGGAAATCGACGCAAAATCTGGGTCTCCCGTCCTTCTTTTTGACCACTACCACTGGAGAGCTCCACGGGCTACTGGACGGCTCTATTACCTGGTCGTCTAGCATTTTTCCGACTTCCTCATTTATAATTGCCTGCATGGCCGGGTTTCGGGGCTGGTAGCGCTGCTTGAGCGGTGTGTCGTCGAGCAGTTTGATTCTGTGCTCGATGAGCGTCGTTTGTCCGGGGACGGTCTCGAACAACTTCATCTCGTCGTTGATGAAGGTGTCGAATCTCTGGCGTGCTTCTTCTGGTGGTACGCGGAGGCCCATTTGCTGGCAAGGTTCGGACATACAGGCGGCGGGCCACGTGGCGACGTCCGTGGGCGGTTTCAGCTCGATCTGGAGCTCGGCGATGGCTTGAATGCCCAGGAGCACCGGCGGGCCCATATTTGGCAGGATAGTAAAATCCTGTCGCCATTCGGTCCCGAGGGTGGTAAACGGGAGTCGTAGGCGGCCCGCGGGCTGAACGTTTGTGCCGTCGGCCATGCTGATCAGGATGTTCGGTTCGGACGGTCGTAGTCCTTGCTGGAGAGCCCATTCGTACACCTCGGCGTTAATGCATGAGAGTTGAGCGCCGGTGTCGAGCAGGGCGTCGATTTTTCTTCCTAATATATCTATAGTTAGGAAGGGGCGGGGCGTATATTTTATGACGGGGGCCGGCGGTCGCCCGTCGGTCGCGAGCCCCGCGTGTCGTTTCCCGGAGGGTGGCATTCCTTCGTGAGTACTCCGTCTCGGCCACAGCGTGAACAGAACTTCCGGTAGCTATTTCGGCATTCGAAGCGCGAATGGCCCCGTTGTTTGCATCGCCAGCAGTGCGTGAGTCGACTGTATTCGTCGGTGTTGTGATTCTGTATGGCACTGGCTTCCCCCTCGGGGCGGGGGGTGTTGCTTAGCCGAGCGAGCCGTGATTTGATCGGGTCGGGGTAGGATGCACTTGCTGTGCTCTGGAGGCTGTCCGGTCCTTCGGCGGTGGCAGCGGCCAATGGTCGACTCGGCGCAAGTTGTGTCCGTTTTTTCCGGTCAAGAGCCCTCTCGATTCTTTGTACGTGCCACAGCAGGTCGTCAATGCTGGTAACGGTGTCCGGGTCGATGACCATCGCATAATCTGGTAGCATGTTCTCGTATAAGGCCTCTATGTATTCGTCTGTCGGGATCGACGCTCTTCTCATGAGGGTGGTAAGGGCGTTCATGTACACGTGGAACGGTTCCCCTGGTTTCTGCACGCGCTCGCGTGCCTCTCGCTCCCGTTGTACCCGTGTTTTGTTTGCGGAGTAAACGGCCAGAAATTTATCCGCAAACTGGGTCCAGGTGTGGATCTGGTAGCGGTTGTTCCGGTACCATAGTTGTGCATCGCCCCTTAGTAACTCTGGTATTCCTTCTAACAGCTCCGTATCAGAGATATGGTATGATTGTGCTAGTTCCGTTATTCGTTCGAGGAAGGTAAATGGATCTTTGCCGTCGGTCGTGCAGTTCCATTTCCGTATTCGATCCATTGTTTTACCGGGGTCTTCCGGTGCGGCGGGGGCGGTTACGGTGACCGTGGGCCGCTGTTCGTCACGTCGGGACGTGCTGGGCTGCAGGTGGGCAGTGTTCAGGAACGTCGGAGTCTTTGGTTCGGCCATGCCTAAGAGGTCGGCGGTCTGTTGGGAAATATATGTGTTCCACCGTTGGCGGAGTTCTTCCGCGGTCCCAGTCGTGGGTAAATTTCGGCGACGGAGATCAGTGACTATTCTGCCTTTTGTACGCCGGAGTGAATCTCTGCCGGGCATTCCTCAGTGCGTTCGAAAATGGTTCGAATCGGCGGGGCGCGTAGTATCGTTACGAAATCAGAGATGTCGTACGATGTACTCTTCGCGTGTATGCTGGCGCGGTTACGGCTCAACGCGGCTCAGGAATGTTTACGCGGCGTACTAGTCTTCTGTTTACACGCGCGTTACCACGTTGGAACGACAACCGGCGGATTTCGAAAAGCCAGGAGTCATTCGCGACGCGTTTGCTTTTCGACAGGTCCCTGTTCGGGCGCCATGTAACGGTCCTGGTTCCTGGTGCGCGACTTTCTCGCGGTGGTGCTCCTCGTAGCCGGTATAGCTCGTCGCTCCAGTGTTCGTAACGGCGAGGAGAGTATTCGGCGCGGGGAAAGGAGTCGGTACGGCGATAGTGAAATAACGAGACGAGTGTTTTGAAATATAATGGTGCTCGCTGCCTAGCGATTGATTACGTTTCGGGGGTTCGGCGTGCGGTACTCCCGGACGTGATATGTGATTTTGATGCTACGGTGCGCGTGTGACGATGTGCTCGAGAGTGGTCGAACGCGGGGGTGCTACCTGGACCTGTAGGAGATGGAGGACGGGCTCGGAGTAGGTGGGAGGATGGTAGACGGCGGCTATCGCCGAGGTCTCCCTACCCAGGCCGGTTCTACTGGATCTCGGAGGTCGGTGACGCACCGTCCCTCAAATCTCCTCCGGACAGTCCAGCGGGGAGTTCGAAAAGGTGACGCACCTTGTCTTACTCGTCCGACCTCGAAGACGACTCGTCTCCCGAGGATGCAGGTGACGCACCGTGCTCTAGGACTTACTAGGCGGTTCTTAGGCGACGTGGAAGGGTGACGCACCACTTCTCGTTCTGCCGATTCTGCAGGCGACTCGCCTTGCTGAATTTTACCGGTGACGCACCGGGTGTTTGCGAGGTGGAACGCGGTTCTCACCAGCGGAGGTGCAGGATGTCGGACAGGCGACGGGTTGGTGGAGTTGAAGGGTGACGCACCACTTCTAGTCCGACCGATGTCGTAGACGACGCGTCTCTCGACGTTACCGGTGACGCACCGGGGAATTGTCACGGCGGAACGCGGTTCGCGCCGGCGGGTATTCGGGGGTGCGGACAGGAGGTTCCTCGACGCGATGAAAAGGTGACGCACCTCTTCGTGTTCGTCGGCTCTCGAAGACGACGCGTCTTGCGAGGTACTCGGTGACGCACCGGAGTCTTACGGCGGCGGGACACGGTCCTTGCCGGAGTGAACCAGGATGTCGTTGACTGGAGGTTCGCACGGCAAACGGCTCGTAGTCGACGGCGGATACGTGGGGACCGGTTACAGGTAGGATACTCACAGAGCTGGATAATACTGCGTGATGGTTCCTGGATAGCTACAGGTAGACTCAGGTGATTTTGACGTTTTCCGGACGGCTTATATAGGAGTCGTTTGGTGGTAAGGGATGGTAGGGCGGGGAGGTATTTTCTGTTTTGGAAATTTGATTTTGATTCCCGTTGGAACAGGGAGGTCGGAGCAGGGGCAACTTGGTACGGCCGGTGCTGTTTTGTTGACGGGGGGTCGACGGTGCGTTGCGTGCTATGAATCTCGCGTATAACCGGTGGAGGTTTGACAGGGGTTTTCTAGTAACAAACCTACGTAATTGTAGGTCTGTTACAGTACTATCTTCATTAAAATTTAACTGAAATCGGTGGTTTATTTCAGAAAGTACTGTTCCTTTGAATACTCAAATAACCTCATTATCTGTTTCTAGAATTTTTAGATGATTTTTTATTAATTCTTTAAGTAATGGTCTTACCATTGACAGCGACGCATTTTTTTCACCACAGAACAATGTGGTTATTATTTGCAACGGTTTCAATACGTTTAATAAACAATCTATGGTTTCCCATTGACATTCCGTTACTTCTAAATTTCTTGCCGTGGTTAAATTAGTTATTGATCTGTCTGCAATTACATTAGTTATACAGCATCTATTTATACATGTTTGGGATCAGACGGGACAATAAACGCACTGGATTTGAACGAGCACACTTTATTTCACGTCTGGCGATTCGTCACAACAAAAAAAAACACTTTGTACAAACTATTTACACGTATCTGGTCAATTGAACGTTTGACTAGATCCAAATAAAGAAATACAATGAATTTACTGTTATGCAGTAGTGATTATAAAGTAATTAGAGTATAATTTAGCGTAACGTGAATTCTAATTAACACGAGAAACCGGTGCTCCGACGCGTGACGTTTCGTAACGATGCTAATTAGCAATTGAAACGGTGATCGATTGGATTAACGAATTTCTCTCCGTCGGAGCGATGACTTGCGATCATGCACCGCTACGCCAATAGAAAGGCTGTTAGACAAATCGATCATCGATCCGACGGTGTAAGCCTATAGCGCGGAGAGTTGCGGATCGATAATCGATAAGCAGACGACAGCCTATAGCGAGGCGCGCTGCTGATCGATCATAGATCTCCGGACGACTCGATAGGCAACCAATAACCGAGCTGCGTGGTGAATAGTTCGGCACGATCACGCGACACACGCAGCCAATCCCAATCATTCCGTCCGCCTCGTCATTCATTGACGAAATTGAGACAAATGAATGGGTCGGCCATGTGCGGCGTAGTAACTGAATTGTAAGACACGAGTGAAGATGGAAATTTACAGTGCTAATTGTGACGTGATGAGTACAATTTAAGATGAAATGAATCAATGAGGTGAGTGAAAATTAGTATACTGAAGTGATTGTAGATAATTGAATTAGTAAAGTGAATTGCGCATTGTAACCTACAATACTAAACTGAACATCGAACATTTTTTTTTTAAGTGATTTAGAATTTACTAAAAGTGATTAGGAAGAATCACGTAGACGCCCGGCCTCGGGAACCTCGCCAGCATTTGTTTCAATGTCTACCGGTATCAACAATGGAATCAATTTGTGTACGGGACGAAGAAATTGAGATTTTGCAGTGCGGACCGTAGCTACTCGAACGGAAGCGTCTGGTCCAGGGTGTACTTGCACAACTCGAGCGAGAGGCCATTGAGTAGGCGGAAGAATCTCGCTTTTAATCAGGCAGAGGACTCCGGCCTTGATGAGTGTCTTGTCCTTGTGCCATTTGTTTCTAGTTTGCAAGGAATTTAAGTACTCCCGAGACCAGCGCTTCCAGAAATGCTGTTGCATCTGTTGGATCAATTGCCAACGAGATAAACGAGATGCTGGAAGGTCCTCAAGGCTGGGTTCTGGGATTGCGGTTAGAGGTTCGCCTACCAAGAAGTGGCCAGGAGTTAGAGCAACTGGATCCTCAGGGTCGTCTGACAATGGTAACAAAGGTCTGGAATTGAGACAGGCTTCTATCCCAGTCAGAAGCGTGGTCAACTCCTCGAAGGTTAGTCGCTGCTCGCCAATGATTCTGCGCAGGTGATGTTTCACTGACTTAACTGCGGACTCCCAGATTCCGCCAAAGTGGGGGGCCGAAGGAGGATTGAATTTCCATGTGATTCCTTCTCGTGAGGCTGCTGCGAATGGGCCGCCTCCCTGCTGCACTGATTCACGTAGTGGGGCACGCAGTTCCTGGTGAGCGCCAACAAAGTTCCGGCCGCAGTCGCTATACAGTTCAGCGCAATGACCTCGCCGTGCCATGAAGCGGCGTAGAGCAGCCAAGAAGGTGTCGGTGGACCCATCCGATGCAGCCTCCAGATGTACTGCTTTCGTAACAAGGCAGATGAATACTGCGATGTATCCCTTCGAGGTACGTTGACCACGGCCACGACTGGAACGGATCGGTATTGGTCCTGCATAGTCAATTCCAGATCTGTAAAAAGGACGGCAAGGAGTTATTCTCATGGAGGGGAGATTTCCCATTTTGGGTTGGGCAGTTTGCCCTTTCCAGCGTATACAAGTGGTACAATGCCTGATACATGACTTGACCAAATGACGACCCTTTAGGATCCAGCACTCTTGACGCAGCGTAGCGAGCGTCAATTGCGTCCCACCATGAAGACATCGCTGGTGCGCAGCATCGACCCACAGCCTTGCCAAGTGAGACTCGTCGGGTAGTATGGCCGGATGCTTCCTGTCATATGTGATGTTGGCGACCTGGAGGCGGCCTCCAACGCGCAGTACTCCGTCCTGATCGAGGAAGGGACTGAGCTTAGACAACCTGCTCTTGGATGGGACAGGTTGGTTTTTCCGGAGAGCTCGGATATCTTCTGCGAAGTACTTAGCTTGCTCCAGCCGCAGGAGGGTGAGTTTACAGGAATGTATTTCGGAGGCAGTGATTGTTGACTCCGGTTTTCGTTGTCCAGGCCTCCAGCGAAGACACCACGACATGACTCGGAGTAGGCGATTCAGGTTAGAAAACCGCTCGATCTGGTAGCATGAAGAGTTTTCTAACCTGTGAGCAACGTGATGTACTTGCAGCTCCGTTGCCTCGTCACTTACTTCCAGGTCCATTTCAGGAGAGGTCTCGAATGTTGAAAGCCACTCAGGTCCTTGCCACCACAGCTTGAAGTTTGGCATCTCCGCCGGATACAAGCCCCTGGAAGCGCAGTCAGCAGGGTTCTCTGCGCTACGTACATGATGCCACTTGGCGAGAGGCAACATTCTCTGGATTTCGGCGACTCGGTTGGCAACGTAAGTCGGCCAGCGAGATGGATGACCCTGAATCCAGCTTAGAGTGACCGAGGAGTCCGACCAGAGGTGTATGTTGACATCTCGCAGCTCGAGAACCTTGGTGACATGCTCGGTGAGTCGGGTTAGCAGAAATGCGGCACAAAGCTCAAGTCTTGGTAGAGACACCCGCTTCAATGGCGCCACCCTAGATTTTGCGACAATTAGTGAGACTGTGGCAACTCCTGCAGCGTTGAGGACGCGAGAGTAAACCACGGCTGCATAGGCTCGCTCTGATGCGTCGGCGAAGCCGTGAATTTCGATAGTCTAGTTCGAGCCGCGGATTCCGAGCCATCGTGGGATGCGAACCGTTCGAAGATCAGGTAGCTGCTGCTGGAACTTTTGCCAAATAAGTTCCTCCCCTTCCGGTAGAGGTGCGTCCCAGTCAACCTTGAGCAGCCACAGCGACTGCATGAGAACTTTGGCGACTATAGTTACGGGAGCCAACCAGCCAAGAGGGTCGAAGAGCTGAGCAGCGCCACTGAGTACAGCTCGTTTGGTGTAGCCAGTGTTCCGGATGGCAGTAGCAGCTGAGACCTGAAAGCAGTCAGAGGAAGGGAACCATTGGATACCTAGGACGCTGTGCAACGTAGGAGAGTCCCACTCGACTATCCCCTTTCGTTCGTCGATGGAGAGTCCTTCCAGAAGTTCCCTAGAATTGGAGGCCCACTTTCTCAGTGGGAAGCCGCCCGCCATGAGGAGCTCTCGGACTTCAAGTTGTTTACGTCGAGCTTCTGGAAGGGAGTCAGCTCCGGTGAGGACGTCGTCCATGTAGATGTCCCTCAGTACTGCGTGAGAACCCAGAGGATATCTCTGCTCTTCCAGTTGAGCTAGTTGATGGAGACAGCGAATTGCAAGGTATGGTGCACAGACGAGTCCGTAGGTAACCGTGTTCAGTTCGTAGTCTAATAGGTCTTCCTTCTGCTCAGGTCTCCACACGATCCGCTGCCACCTCCGGTCTTCAGGATGAACGAGGATCTGTCGGTACATTTTTTCAATGTCGGCAGAGAAAACGAATTGGTACCGTCGCCATCTTAAAAGAACGTCGGACAGATTCGGCAGTAAATTTGGGCCCCGGAGGAGGAAGTCATTTAGCGACTTCCCATTTGAAGAAGCCATGGAGCCGTTGAAAACTACTCGTAGTTTGGTAGTTTTGCTGCTCTCCCGCATCACTCCGTGATGAGGAAGATAATAGGAGTTACTGCCTGAAGAGATTTGAGTAGCTGTCATGTGCCCCAGCGCTTCGTAAGTGTTCAGGAAGTCATTGTAGGCGTGCCTGAATTTCTCAGAGCGTCGAAACCTGGAGCTGAGACCATCCAGAGTTTTCACGGCTGTGTATCGGGAGTTTCCCAACTCTGGGGTGGCCTTGAAAGGCAGCCGAACCATAAACCGCCCATCCGGTTGACGAGCATGAGTTTTGGTGAAGTGGACTTCCGCTCTGATGTCATCCTCCGTGCCTGGAATGGCAACATCTACTTCCTCCTGCTCCCAGAACCTCGTTAGGGAATCCATTAGTTCCTTGTCCACCAGACTGTGATGTACCGGAGCCTCGACTCGATTCGCTGCACCATTGGAGTTCGAAAGTCCAGTTCCTCCGGTCAAGATCCAGCCGAAGTGCGTCTCCTGGGCGACTGGAGTGTGTGGCGGCCCCTTCTTAACACCTTCTAGAAGAATAAGGTCGTAGGACTCGGCTCCAAGGAGAATATCGACTGGATCGGAATGATAGAAGATGGGATCGGCAAGTTTCAACCCTTGAATATGAGGCCAAGAGCCGGGAGGAGGTAGATTTCGAGGTTGATACGTCGAGAGTTCGGGAAGAACGTAAGCAGGAACAAGGAATTGTCTCTCTTGCTCGTGATGCGGAGTGATAGCCAACACCGTCTTCCCCCGAGTGAACTGAGCTCTGGTTCGTCCGACTCCACGAAGAGGAATTCGAGCCTGGCTTCTCTGTAGACCTAGCCGCTGTGCTAGTGCCTCTGAGATGAGTGATACCTCGCTGCCGGGATCGATGAGTACTCGGGCCAGACTGCTTTGTCCAAGTGGACCTAGAACTGAGACACGAGCGGTACCGAGAATCACCGAAGAGTTACTCACGTGAGTAGATACCTGCTGCACGCAGGCTCCAGCTAAGCCATTCTCCGGTTTGGATGGAACCGCATCGTGTATCATGGTGTGGTGTTTGCCTTCACACCGCTGGCATCGCTTCGAAGATCTGCAGTCATTCACTTGATGATTGCCGAGACAGTTGAAGCAGAGGTTCAACTCTCGGACAGTATCCTTTCGGTCAGCGGGAGTCTTCTCGCGGAATCTCTTGCAGTGCGGAATGAAGTGCGGATCCTGACAAAGGCTGCAGGATCTTCCAGAGAAGCCGGCCTGGGAAACTTGGTGCACCTTGAAGCCCTTAGTAGAAGATTTCTTGGTGGGTGTGGCCTCTTCCGTATGAGGTGACTCCAACGCCTCGCAGGTTCGTATGCGTCCTAACATAAATTCTCTTAGCTGGTCCAGCGTAGGTATGTCCTTGGAGAGCTTGACTAAGTCTTCCCACTCACGCCGTGACTGACGATCCAACCGTTGTACGGTTAATTCAACGATCCAGTCTTCGGCGTTGTTAACAGGTCGATCTAGGTTGACGAGAGAATCGACGGCGTCAAAGGTTTCGTCGAACAGCCGCTGTATTTCGACGGAGGACTCCTTGCGGACCGGAGATAGTTTCGAAAGGAGTCTGATCTGAGCTTGGACTAGTAAGCGACGATTCTCATATCGACTTTCAAGTTTCTCCCAAGCAACCTGAAAGTTTTCTGCAGTCGTCTTGACGTTTTTCAATAAGGCGGCGGCGCTCCCCTTCATGCAGGTTTTAAGATAATGAAGGCGTTCTACCGGCGAAAGAGTAGTGTCCTTGATTATCAGGGAAGTAAATAAATCGCGAAAGGAAGGCCATTCCTTGTATTGTCCGTCAAACGTTGGTAGAGGCATTTTTGGTAACACGGCGCGCGACCTTGAAATGGCTGTTTCTCCGACCGTTGCGTTCGAACCTTGAACCTCTTTAACGGTAGCGGAGGCTTTCAGTTCAGAGATCATGTCTCGCAGCAATCCGGACTGATCCATGCAGATCTGTTGCGCATCTTCGTACTCGTCATCCTTGATGTACGAACTTTCCTTTAATTTAGGATCCTTCTCTGCAGCGGATCTGATGGCGGCATCTCCCCTTCGATAGTCAGTCCATAATTCTTGGAGAGTGCTGAGGCCAGCTTGCAGTATTCCCAACGAAATATTGGCCTTTCCCCGTTTTTTAATGTTTGTAACGATCCTGGACATCCGTTGGCTGAGGAGATGCTGATTACCGACAAGGTCAGCCATTGTTTTCTTCACGAATTTGAACTAGCAACGGTCACAATTAATAAACTATGTAATATCAGTGAACTGCAGCACTGAACCCGGCTCGAAGGACCAAATGTTTGGGATCAGACGGGACAATAAACGCACTGGATTTGAACGAGCACACTTTATTTCACGTCTGGCGATTCGTCACAACAAAAAAAAACACTTTGTACAAACTATTTACACGTATCTGGTCAATTGAACGTTTGACTAGATCCAAATAAAGAAATACAATGAATTTACTGTTATGCAGTAGTGATTATAAAGTAATTAGAGTATAATTTAGCGTAACGTGAATTCTAATTAACACGAGAAACCGGTGCTCCGACGCGTGACGTTTCGTAACGATGCTAATTAGCAATTGAAACGGTGATCGATTGGATTAACGAATTTCTCTCCGTCGGAGCGATGACTTGCGATCATGCACCGCTACGCCAATAGAAAGGCTGTTAGACAAATCGATCATCGATCCGACGGTGTAAGCCTATAGCGCGGAGAGTTGCGGATCGATAATCGATAAGCAGACGACAGCCTATAGCGAGGCGCGCTGCTGATCGATCATAGATCTCGCGACGACTCGATAGGCAACCAATAACCGAGCTGCGTGGTGAATAGTTCGGCACGATCACGCGACACACGCAGCCAATCCCAATCAATACAAATTCGTTCTAACATAAAAAAGGTCGAATTCCATCTAGTAGAACAACATTGTAACAATGTCGTTTTCGATATTCCCAGTTGCATTTGTTTAATTTCTAGGGCCTTTTTTGCGACGTTGGAATGTTTGAAATGCCCGACTATTTTACTGCAACGGCGAATAATTTGTTCTACATTGTCTTCCGTAAGTGCCTTCTTGATTGCAAGCTGCAGAGTGTGAGCTGCACACGCTACGTTTTCAATTTCCTCACTCATCAATGAAATTGCATTTTTTATATTGGAAGCATTGTCTGTCACTATCGAAACAACTTTATTTGTTATTTCCCAATCGTCTAATGTCTTTTTTAATTCATTAGCGATATTTTTTGCAGTGTGGCATTCTTCCACTTCATGAGTGGTTAAGGTGTATGACTGTATGTTCCATTGTTTGTCAATAAATTGTACAGTCAGTGTGATGTATGTATTGTGACGTGGCAGTTTCGCCACGTCCTCCGGTACCGAGTATCGGAAGACCGGGACACCCTCTGGCAGCGAAATAAGCGAGATGGGCCGTGGCGAGCGCTCGCCCTGGGCACGAACGAGACCCATGGGCGAGTTCTTATATTTTTGAGCGTCGGCCAATTTGCGCGACGCGTGTCTGCAGGACCATAACCGGGCCCCGAGGGGGGGACCCGGAGCACCTCTCCCGCCGAGAAACGGAAAAAGGATCGGCGCCGGCGAAACGCCGACCCGGAGAAATGGAGGAATCGGCGGAGCCCAGGATAGACAACCTGGAGGCGCCGACGAGGACAGGCGATGCGAAGCCAGGAATCCCAGCTGCCTCGCCGTCGCCTCAGCCGGAGAGAAGCCTGATCAGCTGCCGGATTAGCTCGCGTCGATCACCTCACCGGGAAACGGCGAATCAACAGACATCGCTGCCGGAGGACCGGCGAATCGCCGGAAGCCAGGAACCATCGCGCGGAGCGAGGCCCCGTCCGAAAATCTATTAGCGATGAGCCGAATCTTGCGCGGGGGATAGAGCGCGGGAAGGGGGGACGCTTCGCTTCCGCGTTCCCGAGTCACCGCGGAAATGATCACTTCTTCGTTGGCTCAACGACCGATCAGTCGCGAGATAACATTGTTAACTGTTGCGTAAAAATAAGAAGTACTGTTCGAATATTGTTAGCGAGCTGCCGGGAATAGAGGGACGTAAATCAGCAAGCGTTGCCCTGGGTAAGCCTCTGTCTTATTTCTTCGTGAAGTGATCTTTTGCGTGTTGGCTCGGTAAGCGTGTCGTGTCCGCGATCGCGTCGCCGAAACACCGACGCGGCTTCGATGTTGCCGGTATTTGCGGAGAGTAATTCGCGGACGGTACGAATCCGTCGGTCATCGAACGTGCGGAGAAATATATTTTGCGGGTGCTAGTACTAGAGGTCGGATGGCGAGGATCCGCGTGTAGTCTTGACCTCGACTCACGCGGCGAAGGGAGTTTTCGGGTTCTAGTCACTATTCAGTTGTATTTGCGAGGATCCGCGCGTCGTTGTAGTTTTCATAGTAACCTCGGCTCGTTCCATGGTGCGGGGCCGCCACGTGCTCTCGTCGTATTTCCGCGACTTGTTACGCCGACGAGAAGTCATTTTTGTAACGCGTTTTCCATCTGAATTCGGGCGTAGAATGCCGATAACGCGTACGCCAACGCCGTCATCGTGTTGCTGCCGGATTCGACGCGTATCGAGAGGGTCCTGCGAAGGACAAATCGCGCGTACGACGATCTTTCGTTGCCGACCACCTGTCACGCGCCGGTTAACCTCAAAACGCTGCCGGTCGCTGCCGGTTGCATTCATGTAACATCGGAGGAATAAATCTTGGTTAACCGAAATTCTTAGAGTCGTTATTGTAGTGAGAAACCTTCCCGCCGCGGGGAACGCCTCGTGTTCGACCCGCGTAGTACCCTGTGCCCGTTAGCGAAAAATCCAGAAACATTTTCGATTGTCGCAGGCTCGGATGGTCGTTTCTCGAACTGCTCGTATTCGCGAAGCTTAGCGTGGCACCTTCCGTGCCTGGCGCCCGAACTTGGTTTCGACGATCTCGAGAAACGACGAGCCTGCGAACAATTTTTGTCCCGGGTGGACCGCGTTTCGTGCGGCCGAACGCTGCCCGGCCGAAAGGTCTGTAAATAGCCGGTGTCGCTGGGATTTTCGCCCTTCTGGCGACCAGAAAATCCTGGACGACGTGACAAATTTGGCGCCCGAACAGGGACATCTCGCTGAAAAAGCGACTTGCAAAAGGGCTGTTTCGAAAGAGATACGCGGAACGTCGCGAGGCTCTCACGAAAATTTCGAATACAATTTCAATTTCTTCTCGTCGAACGAACGAAGTCCGGGTGCGAGCGTGGCCGTCGCGGTGTCGATAAACAAACACCCGTTACGACCGTGAAATTTCTACGACTTTCGCAGAGCCAACGAAGCGAGCACATTTCTTATATGACCTGTCTCTAATTGGAATTGATTTGATTTGTTGTGGCGGTGACTGAATGTAATTTCGGATGAAAATTTCCGAAATTTATTTCAGATCGAAGCTGCCGGTATTGATGTTTCAATATGATAATTGATCATTGTTTATTGCTGAATTGATTATGAAGTTTTTTTTTATGTTATTTCTCATGTTTTCTTGTGTAATTTCGAATCGAATGGAGAATGATGGTGGACTGTGCCTCGGAAAATTTGGCTAGATTCTGTTGAACGGGAAATATAATATTTTCTATTAGACGGAATTATGCCGAATATTTCTTGGAGATGCATTTCCTATGCTCAATGATATTCGGTTGTGAAATTCACATGATATTTATTGAACTGAATTTGTTATGCAATATTTTAATTAAGTCTATCTTCCCCGTGCTAGTTATTTATTTATCGTTCGATTAGTTATTTATTCTGGTAGTTGTCCTTATGTATTACGGTCATATTTTTTTTCGTACATTCGTGTTTCAATTGTAAATATTTTTGTTTTGTTGGAATTTTGGGGAGAATAGCGGGCTCTCTTCTCGTCTTTTCTTTTCTCTATTTTACTCTCTTCTATCCTCTATCTGGATTCTTTTCTTTTCTTACTCTTTTCGCTTCTCCTCTATTTTTGTCTCGCTATTCTGCCTTTCATAATCTAGTCTTTTTTTTCTCTGTGATAGTTAATTTATTCCGTGTAGTTTATTTATTTTGTATTATTTATTTCTTTTTGCGGTCAATGTTAAGTTATTAATTTATTAAACATTTTTTTTTATTTCTGCGGCTCCGACGTGTTCGGGCCCCAGTGTAGCACCAGGGAGACCCCATATTTTTGGGTATTTTTTTTCTGTCGATTATTGTGTATTTTTTTTGTGTGTGGCTCCTCCGTGACCGGGGGAACCCAATTTAAAAATGTGATGATGGACAGGGCATTTTAAGAAGCTGTGCCGTCGTAGAAAGTAACGTCACGTGTCGTTCTGTCGTTGTGTTGCGAGAATATTACGCTCCCTTTAATTCTTGTTGTTTCTTTTGCGGTACGGGCTAATAGCTGCCGGAAGGAGCGGCCCTTTGCGATCACCTGTGGGTGAAATAACTATTTTCGGAACGATATCTTTGCTGCCGGTTTTGAAGGTTGCCGGGCAGAATCGTTTATTTGCGAGATCGTTTGTCGATCCTTTTTTTTGCAATCGGAAATTACGAATTAAATTTGTACGGTTTCTGTGAAAATTGCTGGGGAGGACGCGATCCGAATTGAGGATAGATTCGCGCTGCCGGGAAGGGACCCGTTTCAGGCCACCCGGTAGATCATTTGAAGATTCGAGAATTTTTTTTCGGAAGCGCGTGTTATTAGCGAGACGCGGTCGAGATCAGGGTCCCTTTGTTCGCGTGTAGTGAAGCGAGACCGTCGAGAGTGATTATCTCACCCGGGTACGACCGAAAACACAAACACACGGTGTTTATTGCCGGATCAGATTAAGAGAAGGTTAGAGTGTCGAGCATTTACAAAGTTTTGCGCTGCCGGGAAACATGTTACGGCCGGACCGTGATGGGGGGGGGACGAGTGGGAATACTGTTCAATTTATGAGGACGTCGCGGACGGAAGTGATAATCCGGACGCGATGACCTCAGATGAGGAGCGGAGCGAAGGGATGAGATCGCCACCACGCGACTTCATCCTGCCGGTACCGACCCTCGAAAGAAAAGTATGCCTGCTGCAGTCTTCTGCTCAACGGGGATCCGGGAAAAAGCTGCCGGACACCTTCCCCGGTACCTCGGGGCAACCCTCTTCGACTATCAGTGGCGAGAGATATTGCCGCGGAACGCCATTAGCGGAAATTACGAGAAGATGGCATACCAAGTTTTCCGGGGCGCCCGGGGAAGATTCAGAAGCCTTCCTCGAACGCCTCGTGGACCATCGTAGACCTGCTAACATCCCGGACCGCTACTTGCTCCGTTGCATGACGGTTTGTTTAGACAGTACGACCTTGCACTGGTACAAGAGGAGGGAAGCCCAGATAGGGACTTGGGAGGAGTTCGTGCGTGAGTTTCGGGAATATTTCGGCGACCCGGATTATTACGACACTCTAACACGAAATATTAAGGATTGTTCACAAGGAGAAGACGAACCAGTTCGCGACTACCTCACCAGTATGGGGCGGATGTTCGACCGATTAGACCCTCAATGGCCAGAGAATAAAAAGTTGAGACGAACCTATTGGGGGGCGAAACCGTCAGTAAGAAACGCGATTTCGTTAGCGACAGTATCTACGTTCAATGAATTAGAAAAAGCGTTGATAGAGGCGGAACGCGAGTCGGATGTAGAGAAACGGAAGCGAAATCCGAAACAATAGGAGATGGCTCATCCGGTATTCGCGTATGATCCCAACCGCCACGCCTCTCATAAACTACCGGGGAGAGGAAGGACCGGGCAGATAGAATACGCGAACGCGATAGCTGCCGGAAGTGGCGAAACGAGTGACTGACCCCCCCCCACCCCCGCATATGGTGAACCCCGTCTCGGACCGGGCAAACGGGACTCTTTAGCGCCGTGCGCGAATAATTATTCAGCTGCCGGGCGAAGGGAATCGGGATGCCGGGCCGAGCAAAGGGATCAGTAGTATAGATCCCACCGCGTAAACCAGAAGAAATCGTGAACACCGATCGGCGAACGGAACCGACGCGCGACAAACAACGCGCGGCCTGAAGTTCACCGTTCGAGTGTTGGAACCACCGGAAAAACGGGCATAGGTCGCGGGATTGCCGGGAAGCACCAAGGTTATACTGCTATGGGTGCGGGGCGCAGGGCGTAACGCTTGACAGCTTCCGGAGATGCAAAAATCATCGGGAAATGGGGGGAGGAGTCACTCGAAGGGGTCAGAGGGACTTCGCCGGAATTAGGATCGGCACGAGTAGCAACTTTCGGAGCGAGGAGACCGCCTCTATTAACAGTTGAAGCGTTGATCGGAAAGCTGCCGGTTCGCGCCCTGATAGATTCGGGTTCGTCTATCACTTTCATTAGTCGCAATGTAATAGATCGGGTTGGCGACGGGATCGTAGTAACCGAAAATACGAAAAAGCCCGGTTATTTCCTCCTGGCCACGGGGACGATTGATCGAGCAGTGGAACGGGCCCACTTTGCGATAAAAACAGGGAAAAGGCAACTTCGGATCTCGGCGCGCGTATTAGATCATCGAGAATGGGACGTGAATTTGCCGAAATTCAGATTCACATACGATACGGAGCATCATTATCTATTGCAAACTTCCCCAGCATTTGTAAATTTCGGGCGAGAACCGCGGTAGGTAAATTGCGTGCGGGCGAGCAACGAGCCGCCATTAGATCTCAAGTTAGCGTTAGCGGGAAAATAGAAGGGAATAACACAGCTGAAAAATTGCCGGGGCGAGGTCCTGGACCTGATTCGAGGGGGAGGAGGAAGATAAAGCGTCAAGAAGTCCTCTCATCCGCAGCACAACATTTTGCAGCCTAACATTAGCGTCAGTTTGTCGCCTCGGGGGAGACATCACGTAGCGGTGCCATCGGTGATCGACTGCCGGTCCACGGGTGACGGTCGAGAGTCCGGAAAGGCGCACAGGGGCAATCTAAAAGCGTACCTTTTCAATACGCGTAAGGGAGGAGCCGAAATACCACCTACAGGCCTCTCCCTACGGATACCTCGCTGCCATGCTGCCGGACTGAGGAACGCGCCCTGCCAAGGTGAACACCTCCGAATACTGACAGGAGGTCGAGAAGGAGCTCGGAGAGCACCTGACTCAAGTTCAGGGACGTTAACGGAGTAGCATCGTCACCCAGACCTGGCGACACACCTTACTGCGACCGCAGCGGTCACCAAGATGCCACCAACCCTACCAGATTCTGAAGTGTAGGCGAACAAAGAGGCCGAAGAGAACGAGACCACCAAATACCTCCCTACCGATGATACAACGTAATCGGGAATCGGGATAGGAGAGAAGCGGCGGACCTCACCGCTACTATCCCCGATCGAGTCGAAGACTTGGCGGAGAGCGGGCCAACTGACGCGCTGACGAGCCAGTCACCCTGCCGGGGAGGCCCAACCGATCGGCCGAATAGAAGACTGCTGCCGGGACCAAGTCAATTGAGAGGACCGCTTCACTCCGCTCCTACTACCTCCCTCGAATACAGTCGCGCGTGACTGTCGGTGCGTGCAAAAATTTCAGATAGCTGCCGGTTGCGTAAAAAGTCTCGCCCGAACCATTGTAAAAGAAAGCGTAATATTCGTCTTGTGATTGTATGATTAGTGGTAACGGGTGGTGGTGTTTGTTGGAGTCCCGAGGAACGACCGAGGTCGAGCGTTCGCTACCGAGCCGGCTAGGGATCTGACAGAGGTTTGCCTCGGGTATGACCCGGTCTCCCCTGGGGGGGAGGAGTTGTGACGTGGCAGTTTTGCCACGTCCTCCGGTACCGAGTATCGGAAGACCGGGTCACCCTCTGGCAGCGAAATAAGCGAGATGGGCCGTGGCGTATTCTTATATTTTTGAGCGTCGCGCCAATTTGCGCGACGCGTGTCTGCAGGACCATAACCGGGCAAGTCAAGGAGATAAGCAACAACAGCCACACTATTTACGCAAACCTCACCGAATAGCATCAGGCAATTATCAACAAACTAAAAGAAATCAACATCCAACATTATACTTTCACCCCGAAACACTTCATACCGAAATCTATCCTAATCAAAGGGATAAAAGGAAACTTCACACTGGATGAAATCACAGCTGATATCAACGAGCTTAATTTACAAAGCGTAAAAATCTTGAAGCTCACAAAGTTTACATACAACAAAGAACATCCGGAAAGGTTCCACCACCTCAATCAAATCTCAGCGGATAGCAGACCGGCAGAACTCTTTAAAATCAAAATCCTAGCGCATCAGAGAGTCAAGTGGGAACATCTCAGACGCCCAGCAATCTTCCAATGTAAGAGGTGCCAATGGCTGGGACACTCAAGCAGCAATTGTACCCTCGATTACAAATGCGTCAAATGCGCTCAATCACATGAGCCAGGGAAATGTCCAATTAATCAACAGAACGATAGAGCTAGCCTAAGATGCGCCAACTGTAATGAAACGGGTCACCCTGCGTCATACAAGGGCTGCCCATTTATAAAGTTTGGCCTAAAAAAAAGAAAGCCATCGATGCTACCGTCAACAACAACATCACAAATAAAGTGCGGAATGTCGCCACAACCGTAAGAGGAAACCTCTCCTACGCGCAAGCAATAACCAGGACATCTCAACAGCACCATCCCTCTCCACCGATAGCATCAACAAACAAAAGAATAGAAATCAAAACCACAGAGAATGAAAACATCACCAGCAATGGACTCGAAGATACTCAACCACCACCCTGGATCAAAGATCTGAAAAGAGAACTCACCGCCATGTTTAATTTGCAGCTACAAAACCTACCTAATCAGATAGCAGCAAACACAGGCAAGATCGAATTCATCCTTAACTCTGTATGCGTCAGTTAAAGGCTCTCTCAACATTACACGTAAACGAAATCAGAATTGGCGCCATCAACGTGAATTCCATCATCACGAACGCAAGACGACTGGATCTCCTACAATTCCTCCAAGCTCACGACCACGATGTAGTTCTATTGTCTGAAACCAAGCTGATCGAAAAATATAAAACTAGAGGGCTATTGTTGCTCGCTCGCTTCGCTCGCTCGCGAGTAGGGTTGTTGTTGCTCGCTCGCTTCGCGAGCTCGCGGGCAGGACTGCTCTTGCGAGAATGTTAGTGGTATGCATGGCTAGTAGGGCCCACAGCTATTAATGTCTTTCATTTTGTGTGTGACTCTCCACGAGCCACACAAAGAACTTCCCGATTCGTTAGTTGCTGTATATTATTATTATTATTTATTAAGTGTACGTTTTGAGAAGATTATACGTTTTCAGGGAAATTCAATAGTTTTCTACAATACTTATCAAAATGTTTGCTATATGGCGTCGCATTAAACCAATATCGTATGCTCGTTGCTCGCTTGGTTCCTTGTTATAGCATACTAATATTGCAAAATAAATTGTCTTAATTAGTTTTTCGCAAACGATACAACTCATCATTATCCGGGTTTGCAGTATTGATCTTGGTTTTCTTCGATACTATTAATTTAAATTTTCTCAAAATATATAAACCGCTCAATTTTGAAACTCTGCTCAGTGCTACATACAACATTTGTAAAGTTCGTATTTCTGATGTTTTAAAATCCATACATACTTTCTCGTATGTTTGTCCCTGACTTTTATGAATCGCAATCGCTTCAGCAGGAACCACTGGAAATTGACTACGTGTAATTTGTTATTTTCCTTCACTCGAAATATTTACTTGATTCGATATTTTTTTATTATTGGTGTTAAATTTTGATTTATGTTTGCGTTTTTCATATAATCACGATAACGAGTTCTTACTTTCACTCCTACCCTGGCCAATTGAAAATCTAACCACAATATAGACGGAATTTTAGTATTTTCTTGAAAAGTAATAAATTTTAATATTCCGCATGCTCCATTAACCAATTCGTCTTCAACGTCAATGTTATTAATTATCATATATTTTATATTAATTTTCAATTTAATCTCAGTTAACAATTCGTTTTGAACTCATTGTTTATTTAAAGATTGTAATATAAATGTTTTTGTACTTTCATCGATATTCTTTGAAAATGTATTCTCGGCGATGATTAACTCACTCTTGCATTGGAATAATTTTCGATTATTGTAAGCGGTTACATTAGCATTAGTTGCATAATTGGAAAATACATTTTTTTTAATTAAAAAAAAACAAGAAAAATTTTTTTTTAATTTTATAAAAAATTTTTTTTTTAATTTTATAAAAAAAAATTTTTTTTTAAATACGTCTAAATATATATATTTAGTTACGTTTACTTCTTCGGTGGATACGCCTTTCGTATAACTTGCAATGTTTAATCAACTCCTTTCGAAAAAAACTAAAAAACTACTTGACCAATATGGACCAAAATCTAATCAGCTCTAAGTTACAGCGAGGCACATCGATTGCATCATTCATCATTCCGATCGCGTTGTTACTTTTTCTGAAAACGTTAACGAAAAATTTGATACCATAGAAACGGACATACGTACACACACACACACACACACACACACACACACACACACACACACACACACACACACACACACACACACACACACACACACACACACACACACACACACACACACACACACACACACACACACACACACACACACACACACACACACACACACACACACACACACACACACACACACACACACACACACACACACACACACACACACACACACACACACACACACACACACACACACACACACACACACACACACACACACACACACACACACACACACACACACACACACACACACACACACACACACACACACACACACACACACACACACACACACACACACACACACACACACACACACACACACACACACACACACACACACACACACACACACACACACACACACACACACACACACACACACACACACACACACACACACACACACACACACACACACACACACACACACACACACACACACACACACACACACACACACACACACACACACACACACACACACACACACACACACACACACACACACACACACACACACACACACACACACACACACACACACACACACACACACACACACACACACACACACACACACACACACACACACACACACACACACACACACACACACACACACACACACACACACACACACACACACACACACACACACACACACACACACACACACACACATACCGACATTTTGATAAAAATTAGTCTAAAATGACTCCAATGACCATGAAACGTGAAGATCTGCTAAAAATTCGATTTTCGATTTTCGGGGTAATTACAATAACTTCCCTATAAAATCGGGAAGTTAACTAGAGGGCTATTGTTGCTCGCTCGCTTCGCTCGCTTCGCGAGTTCGCGGGTAGGACTGCTCTTGCGAGAGGGTTAGTGATACGCATGGCTAGTAGGGCCTACTGATATTAATGTTTTTTATTTGGTGTGTGACTCTCCAAGAGTCACACAAAGAACTTCCCGATTCGTAACTCCTTCGCCAACATCGCTAACATCGTTCTTTTTTGTACTTTCATCGATATTCTCCCAAAATGTATTCTTGGGAATAGAGATGATAAATTCACTGTTGCATTGGAATAACTTTCGATTATTCCAAGCGGTAACATTAGCATCAGTTAAACAAAAAAAATTTTTTTTAAATCTAAAAAAAAATTTTTTTTAAATCTAAAAAAAAAATTAAGAAAAAAATTTTTTATGTAATTGCGTTTGGTTCTTTGGTGGAAAATTTTCGTCCTCCCTTATAAATTGCATTGTAGAATCAACTTTTTTCGAAAAAAAAATAAAAATCTGAAAAACTACTTGACCATTATGGACCAAAATCTAATCAGCTCTAAGTTACGACGGGGCACATCGATTGCATCATTCATCACCCTGATCGCGTTGTTACTTTTTCTGAAAACGTTAACGAAAAATTTGATTACATAGAAACGGACATACGCACACACACACATACGAACATTTTGCAGAAAATAGTCTAAAATGACTGCAATGACCATGAAACGTGAAGATCTGCTAAAAAATCGATTTTCGATTTTCGGGGTAATTACAATAACTTCCCTATAAAATCGGGAAGTTAATAACATTTCAAAACCACCTCATATATAGAGCAGACCGTCCCAACTCAACCCAAGGAGGAGGAACAGCAATCATCATCAGGAGGAATCTACCGCACGAGGTGATCAACTACCCAACTTCACGGGTAAATGAAATTTTAGAATTTACAACCATCAAACTAGCATTAAATAATAGTAGAAATCTATTCATAATTAGCATATACGCAAAATTTGACAATAGAAAACTCTTTTATCATGAATTATATAACCTCTTCAATTCACTTAATCTACACGGTAGCAATAATTATTATATAATAGCTGGCGACCTTAACGCCAGACGGAGAGCCTGGGGAGACAGGTTAGACAACCAACGAGGCAGATACATGAGGCAATGGAAAGACGACTTCGGCCTTCTATACAAATTAAAAATACACACCCTATCCACTCCCACGTTCAAACCAGCAAATTCATACCTTGACATCTGCCTTGCCGACGCCAGACTTCAACTGACTAACGACGTAGACAAGAAAATTCAAACATTACCTTACGATAGCGACCACACAGCTCTCACACTCACATTCAACCTCAACACAAATAGCATACCCATCTGGAATACACCCCCGGAAAATCACCACTTTAATTTCAAAGCCACCATCTGGCGGAAATTCACTAAGAAACTAGCTACAAATTACTCCAATAACCTTCCCGTAAACCGCAACCTCTCAATACCCGAAATTGATAGCAATCTTGAAATTATCAACAACTCCATATCCAACACAATAACCAGCACAGTCCCTAAAATCAAACCGACCAACAACGCCCATAGATATATAAATCATACCATCCGCAAGCTCCTAAAAGCTGAAAGTTACCTCGTTGCACTCCTACATAACATCCACCGTCTAAACCCGCACTCGACCAGAGCGCTTACCCTTTTTTTTTATCGTGTGGAAATCCCTTACGCATACCCCGGCCCCCCTGGGGGCATGCCGGGGTTATGTGAGGCTCCCTCGGGGAGGGGGTCGCCGAGCTGGCAAAGCTCGCCGATCTACCAGAGTATTCACTAAAACCACACGCCCACCTAAGCTATGTAGGAGGTGCCTGGATCTCGCGAGAATTCAACAGGACACCTCCTTGCTTTACATGCATCCCGGGGGGGAGGGGGAGGGACCCGCCCGGTGTCCCCATTCCTGGAGCCTTCGGATTGGGCTTCCCGAGCCCCAGCCAGGGGGCATAAGCTGAAATGCAAATAATTTAACCACTATTGTTCGGCCCCGGGACACAGGCGGCGTTGGTGTTCCCCATCACGTGATGGGGGCGCATGCGCAGAACGCTTGTTTTGCTCTGTATCCATGTAACGCTGACTGATGCTGACCAACTGACCCACGCCATTACAATTCTCGTATAGCGTCCACATTGGTCTACATTGGTTCATATTGGAATTGTGCAAAGCGAGTCGAAGTGAAAAGTAAATAGCTATGGTTGCGAAACTGTGTGTTGTTCGTAATTGCCCCGGCAATTATAACAAATTATACAAATTTCCGAAGGATACGAAATACGAGAAAAGGATCTCTAAATGGCTGTCTGCGACTGGGAACGTAGAATTATTGTATTTGCCAGAGAAGCTACTTTTACAGCGGGCAATATGCAATTTACATTTTGAGGCCAAACATTTTTTTCGACGAGGCCTCTCTCGGTCTGCTGTACCAAGTTTATATTTACCAGGTATTTCTATATTATGTATTCATAAATAAATATATGTCGAAGAAGGTCGGAGAATTTGTTTACAAATGGATCTTTTATTTTGAAAGTTCGCTAACATGTGGCAGGTTCTTTTGTTTTTTTTTCACACGCCTGAGAACCCTTGGGCCATCGTGGAAAGGACCCTCATCCCTTCTACCTGGATTGGCTAGAAAAAGGATCGGCAGACGGATGGCAGGGGCAGTCAGTTGAGATTTATCAGCGAAAGTAGTTTGTAAAATTTGTAATAAAGAAGTTAGTGACTAAATAATTTGTTCAATTCCCCGGCATTATGGGTGACTCAGGAGACGAGTGGTGTTCTGGACACTATAATAAGGAAACATCCTTATCTCCGACATCAGAAGTGGGATCGGCTCGTGCTTCACATGACCCAGATGATAATATTTGGCGGACTATGTACGAGTTACAGAACCGGAATGTACAGAAAATGATCGAAGCAATCAGAGGACCCCCTTCATCGTCGGTTACATTGCCCAAGTTCAATCCAGAGGATACGGACACTGAGCCACGCGCATGGTGTGCTACGGCTGACGTTTGTTTGGCTGAACGTCCTCTCCAGGGCGGAGCTCTCATCATTGCTCTTAGTAAATCACTAAAGGGTAGTGCATCAGCATGGCTGTCTCAAGTGGCACATGCAGGAATAACCTGGCCACAATTTAAGGATCTTTTTCTTTCACGTTATGACTGCGTGGAAACCTGTGCTGCTAGCATTATCAACGTGAACAATAGCCGACCAAAGGAAGAAGAATGTCTCGCTGCGTACGCCAGCCGCCTAATTACATCGTTATCGGCAAGGTGGACAAATCTGAGTAAAGAGGAAATTGCCGTCTCATGTGTGTTAGCACATGTAGCACGTTTTGATTCACGTTTACAACGTCTTGCTTTTACAACTGACATTACGTCACGTAGCAAGCTGTTAAAAGAAATGAAGGCACTTCCTAATTTGAAACGCAAAATAGATCCTGATTTTAATACGGCTGACGCAAAGCGGCGTAGGTATTCGTTACCTATAGGTGTCAAATGTTATTATTGCGGTAAGCAAGGTCATAAGGCGGTTGATTGTCGCAAAAAGACGGTCAAGACTAATTTTATGACGACCTCTAATCTGAGGCCTGTAACGACATTCGACACAAAGAAGCCTATTGTTTGTTTTCGTTGCGGTGAAAAGGGTCACATTGCATCCCATTGTTCAAAGAAAAACATCGATGGTAACGGTGGTGCTGGAGCTGATCGTCAACGTGTGGATAGCTGCGAAGTTCGTGGTGTATGTGGGCAGATGCAACTACAATCTGGTGAGTCGTTTCCTTTTTATTTTGATTCTGGGGCGGAGTGTTCTCTGTTGAAGAAAAGTGTGGCAAATAAATTCTCGGGGACTCGCGTAAATTCGATTGTTCATATCATGGGTATCGGAAACTCTGATGTATGTAGTACCGAACAAATTCGTAGTGAATGTTCAATTGAAGGAAATCGTGTATCCATTTTATTTCATGTTCTACCTGATATTTGTTTGAAGTATGGTGTAATGATTGGTCGTGAAATTCTACGACTTCGTCTCACGGTTCACATGACTGACAGAGCCTTGACAATTTCTAAAACTAAATTGGTGGATTGTTGCAATTTATCCTCGTTCGTTGATTTATTGACTGTTAATACTGATTTATCATTGAAAATGAAACCTCAGTTAATGTCTGTGTTGAATGATTTTTCATCCGCCTTTATTGATGGTTTACCCCAAACTCGTGTTAGCACAGGAAAATTATGTATTCGCCTTAAGGATCCAAATCGCACGGTTCAACGACGTCCGTATAGACTTTCTCCAGACGAAAGACAGATAGTACGGAGCAAAATAGAGGAGCTATTACGCGTCAATATCATTCGACATAGTTGTTCCCCTTTTGCAAGTCCTATTCTTCTGGTAAAAAAAAGGATGGAACAGATCGTATGTGTGTCGATTATCGTGAATTAAACAATAACACGGTACCAGATAGATTTCCTCTGCCGCTCATCTCTGATCAGATTTCAAGGCTATCCGGAGCCAATTATTTCACGTGTTTAGACTGTGCTAGCGGGTTTCATCAAATACCGGTTAGTCCTGAGAGCGTAGAGCGTACCGCTTTCGTTACACCTGATGGACAGTTCGAATACTTAGCTATGCCTTTCGGTCTGCGTAATGCGCCCAGTGTTTTCCAACGTGCAGCGTCCAATGCTTTAGGTGACTTAGTGTATTCTTACGTGGTTTTGTACATGGATGATATTTTGATTCCGTCGAATGACATATGTGAAGGTTTACAGAGATTGCGTGAAGTCCTAACAGCCTTGATCAAAGCCGGATTTTCTTTAAACATTAGCAAGTGTTCCTTTTTGAAGCGCCGAGTAGAGTTCCTTGGTTATGAAATTTCTGCAGGGGAAGTGAGACCTAACCCTCGAAAAATTGAAGCATTGACCCGGCTGTCCCCACCTGAAAGCGTTCATCAATTAAGACAATTTATTGGTCTCGCGTCATATTTTCGCAAGTTTGTATCAGATTTCTCCCGAATTATGACACCATTGTTTCGCTTGACCTCTGGCAAGCAGCTTAACTGGGAGCCTGAACATGATGAAATTAGACAGAAGATAGTTGCAACGTTAACGACTGTACCGGTACATACGATTTTCAATCCGGATCTGCCTATTGAGCTACATACCGATGCAAGCGCGGAAGGTTTCGGGGGAATCCTCTTTCAAAAGGTAGCAAACGAGCTACGTGTTGTCGAGTACTTTAGTAAGCGGACCGCGGCCGCTGAGTCAAGATATCATTCTTACGAGTTAGAGACTCTGGCAGTGGTTTATGCTGTAAAGCACTTTCGGTATTATTTACAAGGCCATCATTTCACTGTAGTTACTGATTGTAATTCACTAAAAGCCTCGCGGAATAAAGTTGACTTAATGCCACGGGTGCACCGATGGTGGGCCTTTTTGCAAGCTTTTAACTTTGATATCGTTTATAGAGAGGGTAAACGTATGAGTCATGTTGATTTCCTGTCACGAAATCCTCTTCCAAATTCGTTGATGCCGAATTCTCATAAGCTTGAACAAAAACGCATAGATATAGCCACTTTGTCTGATAACTGGTTGCTTGCGGAACAATCACGGGATGAAGAAGTCCAATCCGTTGTTTCAAAATTAAAGAACGGCCAACTTGTTCCTGATCTTGCCAAAACCTACGAGATACGTTCAGGTATTTTGTATCGTAAAATCCAAAGGAATAATCGTACGCGTTGCCTTCCTGTCGTACCGCGAGCATATCGCTGGTCCGTTATTAATCACGTGCATGAATCAATCATGCACCTCGGTTGGGAAAAGACGCTGGATAAAGTTTACGAATATTATTGGTTTGAGTGCATGTCCAAGTATGTCCGAAAATTTGTTGACAACTGCATTACTTGCAAACTCTCAAAGCCTCATTCGGGTCGTATACAAGTTGAACTTCACCCTATTCCAAAGACTAATCTACCATGGCACACGATACATATTGACGTTACCGGCAAACTTAGCGGTAAGAACGATGTTAAAGAATACGTGATCGTTCTTATGGACGGGTTTACTAAATTTGTTCTCTTGTACCATACTCTGAATATTGACGCCAATAATGCAATCAAAGCTTTAAAATCTGCAATATCTCTTTTCGGAACACCTTTTCGAATAATAGCTGATCAAGGACGTTGTTTCGCAAGTAAGGATTTCAAAGCATTTTGTGAGTCCCATGCCATTAACCTTCACCTGATAGCTACTGGTTCTTGTCGTGCGAATGGTCAAGTAGAGCGTACAATGAGCACCTTGAAAGGAATGTTAACTTCGGTAGAGACTTCTGAACGATCATGGCAGGATGCCCTTGAGGATGTGCAATTAGCATTAAATTGTACGGTACATCGAGTTACTAAGGCAAGCCCTCTTGAGCTCATGATTGGAAAGCTGGCAAGACCGTTAAATCTTTTGACTGTTGACGATACTGAAACTGAAGTCGATATTGTGAAAATAAGGGAACAGGCGGTCCGAAACATTGCTAAAGCTTCAAACTATGAAAAATCGCGATTCGATTCCAACAAGGCAAAAGTAGTTAAGTTTAATGTTGGTGATCTTGTTTTAATTGAGAATCACGAGCGTAATCAAACTAAGCTAGACATGAAGTATAGGGGTCCATTCGAGATTCAGGAATTGCTTGAAGGCGATCGTTACATTCTTAAATCTTTGACTGGTAACAGAACTTACAAGTATGCACACGATCGTATTCGAAGGATGCCTCAGAGTCAAGTTCCTCCAGAACTGGATTTGTTTGATGACGAGCGTATAGTTCAAAACACTAGTGAAGGTGTTGCAGTAGGTTTGAACGCTCAAGATGGTTAGGCTGCACTGCATGCGTTGGTCGTAGCCGCAACTGCAATTCCTTGTGGAATTGATCAGAGCGCGGTGCGCGGCTAACGATGCGGCGGGAGTCTGAGTCTTGTCAAAAGAGACTGCTATTTGGTCGACTTGGAGTGACCTGGGAGTGCAGATGACTCTATTTGAGTATTAAATATGGTCGACTTGGAGTGACCTGGGAGTGCAGATGACTCTATTTGAGTATCGAATATGGTCGACTTGGAGTGACCTGGGAGTCTTGATGCCTCTATTGAGTATTGTATTTGGCCGCACTGCATGTACTGGTCATAGTCGTAACTGCAATTTCCTTGAGAATTGTTCAGAGCGCGGTGTGTGACTAGTGATGCGGCGGGAGCCTGAGTCTCGATCAAGGAGACAGCTGTTTGACCGGCTTGGAGGTCCTTGGAGTTTTGGTGTTTATGTCGAGCGTTAGTGTGCATCGATTCTTAGGCATCGTTTCTGTTTTCTTCTTGTTGGATTTCGAATTTTTGTAATTATAAAGAGTTTGTTTTCATTAGATTTCTGCGAGGATTAAAACAACACGAGATTAGGCCTGGACAACGATCGCTTGCATACACACGAGGACGTGTGATTTGTCAGAATGGCCGTGTCGAAGAAGGTCGGAGAATTTGTTTACAAATGGATCTTTTATTTTGAAAGTTTGCCAACATGTGGCAGGTTCTTTTGTTTTTTTTTCACACGCCTGAGAACCCTTGGGCCATCGTGGAAAGGACCCTCATCCCTTCTACCTGGATTGGCTAGAAAAAGGATCGGCAGACGGATGGCAGGGGCAGTCAGTTGAGATTTATCAGCGAAAGTAGTTTGTCTGTAAAATTTGTAATAAAGAAGTTAGTGACTAAATAATTTGTTCAATTCCCCGGCATTATGGGTGACTCAGGAGACGAGGGGTGTTCTGGACACTATAATAAGAAAACATCCTTATCTCCGACATATAGTTAAGAAATAATGGTATAAATATGTGCGATAATATATCTTGTCTCTATATTCGCAGATCCTATCGAAGTTCCACAGGATCATTTTTCGTGTATTCAAACGGGAGGTGATAATGATGAAAGCAGAGCCGATGATGAACCTTCAACGAGCGGAAGTAATAATATTACTGAAGATTAGTAGGAGCAATCTGTTCTTATCATTATTATTTATCCATAAATAAATATAGTTAAGAAATAATTGTATAAACATGTGCGTTAATATATCTTGTCTTTATATTCGCAGATCCTATTGAAGTTCCACTGGACCATCTTTCGTGTATTGAAATGTTAGGTGATAATGATGAAAACAGAGCCGTTGATGAACCTTCAACGAGCGGAAATAATAATATTACTGAAGGTTAGTAGGAGCAATCTGTTCTTATTTTTATACCAATTTGTATTAAGCTTTATAGTAACAAAAAATTTTTATTAGATGTTTAGATGCATAGAAATATAAAGCGTTCCAGGGATGAGAACAATAAGAATCAAGGAAGAGCAGTATCAACAACGAAACGGAGAAAAGGTAATTATGTTATTTCAAAAACTAGTATTTTATAAATGAATATGAAAAGTACAAAATATTATAGTATTTTCTTATTCAAGAACATTTCTTCTGCTGCATTTCAATGAGGCAATAACTGAAGAAAAAGAATCCCTTAAGAAACAAAGTAAGAATTCTTGTGTACAGAGGTGTTTTGTGCACAACTGCAGCATGATAGATGCTTGTATAATTTAAGCTTCATATTTCATACTTAATATTTAAATTCCCAACTTTTCTTACTTTTATTCATTTCTATCAAGTTCTGTGTGCGATTATGGTAAAATATTTCATACTTAATGCTTGAATTCCCAACTTTTCTTACTTTTATTCATTTCTATCAAGTTCTGTGTGCGATTATGGTAAAATATTTCATACTTAATGCTTGAATTCCCAACTTTTCTTACTTTTATTCATTTCTATCAAGTTCTGTGTGCGATTATGGTATAATTTTCTGGATTTGTACTTTACTAAATGAATGCACAAACGGAGTGAATGCGGCGATTGTCTTTGGTAACATATAATTTAAATAGCACAAATACAATAATTATATTATATTTTTCAGGGTCGATTTTGAAAGTATTCAACACGACAACTATCAGCCACCTATCCAAGGAAAACAAAAAATACTACCAGGCAATGGTGGACATCCAGAAGAAGTTTAAACAGTGCAAAATACAGAAGCTGAAATATAAGAAGAGGCTAGAAATTGCAGATAATTTTATCAACCACAATTTCTGGAAAACTGTGCCCGAGCATATTAAAAATCTATTTTTATCTTATCACAGAAATGTAAATAGAAAACAATGCAAAAGGACGTTCACGTTGCGGGAAAAAATAATAGCATTATCTATTTGGAAGAAGAGTCCCAAAAATTATAGGTTTTTCCAAAATTTGTTATTATTGCCCTCTACGGTAACGTTGAAAAAATTAATTACACAGCTGGATATTAGTCCAGGAATGTGCAGTAGTGTTTTCGAAGCCATTAAAAAAAATATTAAATCCTTCTCAGCTAAAGAAAGATATTGCGTGTTAATTTTTGATGAAATACAATTATCTGCGGGAGTGGATTACAATGCAATAACTGATCATGTAGAAGGTGTATATAGTGATAGGCAGGGGAATTTACAATTTGCAGACCATGCAACGGTATGGATGCTGAAGGGCATATATGGTACAAAACCTTGGAAACAAACAGTCGTGTTCACTTACAATAGTAGCAGTAGCACATATTTAGATATCACAGAAATGTTCAAACAAATTGCAATAGCAGCAGAAAACATTGGTCTTCACGTCATTGCCTCTGTTAGATTATTGTATATATATATTTAAGATTAATAATGGTAATAATAAGGAACTCTACATGTTTCAATACACGACGACGCAAGAGAGCATACAGGCACTCTCGAACGACAAACAGAGAATGACGCACATGCGCACATCGCACTCGCTCACGCTCGCAGATGCTTCTGCGCACACTCGCCGCCGGACGCTCGCATGTGAGGATTGTGTGACAAACTTCAGTCAGCCTCTGTTTGCGATCAAAATTCAAATAATGTAAAAGCCATAGATGCATTGGTAGAAAATTCACCACATCAAACTATTAGTATTAATAATCAAGAAATAATTCCTTTATTCGATGCTCCTCATCTAATAAAGTGTATACGGAACAATTCGTTAACAAAAAATTTACAATTCTTCCTCGATGGCGTTCATCAACTAACTGCAAAGTGGGAACACATTGACAGCACATATGAAATAGACAAAACTAACGGACCCAATCGTCTTTTGAATAAAATTACAGATCAGCATGTAAAAAAGGGACAAATTAAAAAAATGAAAGTGGCATATTGTACACAAGTCTTCAGCTCAACACTTGCAAAAATAATTCATTTTTATTCCAACTATAGATCCATTCAGGGAGATGAAAGTACGGTATTACCACCAAATGTTAGCCATACAGCAGATTTGTTACGGTTTTTTAATAATTTATTCGATAGTCTCAATAATTTGTATAGTGAAAACTCCAACAGGGGTACATATTTCCATAACATGAAAATTTGGCACGAAGCAGTTAAAATAATTTCATCCATGAAATTTATAAAGCATAAACCGATGGATAAAACACATCCTGTTGTATTAAAGAATTGGATATTCACGCTAAAAAATATAATTAAATTAAGTTGTAAATTAAAGGTTGTAGGAATTAATTTTGCTGGCAGAAATGTTAACCAAGATGCATTGGAAAACTTTTTTAGTTTAGTCCGTAGCCACGGAGTTAGAAATGTAAATCCTACGTGCACATCATTTGAAAATTATTACAAAAGTATTTTTATTAATAATTTTGGTAGGAGGATATCTTATAGAGCGAATTGTGAAGATGATTGTTCGGAATATTTTATACATACCAAACATATTATTGAAATGTCAAAAAGGCAAGATGTGGAAATCACACATACCCAGATAGCACAGCCTGCCCGAGCCCACCACCGGCCCAAACCTCCTGAGGCCCGTGACCTACAGGTTACTATCTAACACAATGCTTGGATCGGCTCGAGGCTGATTCCGTTGGATCCGTGCCTGATTTTTATGCGCGCAATGGCCCGGAAATAGCCAGGCATGGGCTCGAGCCCACAGCCTGCTGGCCGTGCCAGATTTCAGCCAGATTTCAGCCAGAGTTTAAGAGGGCAGCACGGTCACACTAATGTGGCCAATCAGTGCTTCGATTGAGCCCAACTTTTCTCGCGCATGCGCGTCACAGTGCGGGTCGCATGGAAATGAGGATTGCAAGGGTGCGGGATTCGCGTTCTCATTTCTTAATAATACAAAAATTTGATTTTTCAGTAGTCAATAACGCTAGATAAAAGATCAATCTAGGCCGTGATCGCCCTCGAAAGTCCTATTTTTACATTTACGAGTCGTAAAATGCATCATACGGAAGCATACAACGGCGCATGTAGCTATTTTCATAACATATATAATGCAAATTACGCCTCGTATAGGAAAAAAAAAGACTTTTGAGGGCGTTTGCTGCCTAGATTGATCTTTTATCTGGCGTTTTTGACTACTGAAAAAACCCATGTTTGTATTATCACGAAATGAGAACGCAAATGCCGCACCCTTGCAATCTTGTAAATGGGCTGAAATCTGGCTGAAATCTGGCACGGCCGGCAGGCTGTGGGCTCGAGCCCATGCCTGGCTATTTCCGGGCCATGGCGCGCATAAAAATCAGGCCCAAATCGAGCCGGTGTGCTGTCTGGGTACCTTTACTAATTTAAACATATTTTTAAACAGTGTCAATGACAAACATATAGTAGATACATTAGCTGCTGTTGCAAAGAATTTAAAGTCTGAGTACAAAGACTGCAAACTGTTGTTCCGAGTTTCGGAATTAAACAAATTATTCGACAGTGCGTTGTTAATTGATATCTGTCATTCAATAATTACGAATAATATTTGCGAAACTAATATTAAACAAAAAGCTATCAAATATTTGCAGGAAAATGTAATTTTTAACACCATGCATACCGAGCATGCCGCAACATTAAAATACAATGTTTTCCAAAGTATATTTAATTACATTTTAAATATGTACATAAGATATGTCAATAATATATTGACCGGAAAGTTAAAAGATGTTCAAAATTCGGAATCTCCTTTGTTTCAGATAGCGCGTACGTATTATACGAAACATTATAAAATAAAATAAATAGATTCATAATAAATATTTATTTTTATTTCAAGCTGTTTAAATTTCTATCCTTTCCACTTAAAAGATTAATTGTACGCGTGTACATTAAAGTACATATAGCTACGGTATATAGAGTTGTGTGAGTCACGCGAGTATCTGTGTGTAAGTGAGTAGCGTTTATATCTATATATACTGTCATTAGTTCGGTCCCGGGACACAGGGAGCGCTAAAATACTGGACACATTTTTAACACGGCAGCTTATGCCCCCTGGCCCCAACTCGGTCCACCCACAGCTCCCGGAGCCTTCCTGCCCCGCTCGAGCAGGGGACCCGTAGGTCCCCCGCCCGGCCAGGGCAGGAAGGCGCCGACACCGGCAAGGAAGGGTCGTCGGAGGCGCATCCGATCGCCCCTCCCCTCCCCACCCCGCCCCCCCACGCGCCCCACCCCAGAGCACGCCTCTGGGTGTAGTGCGTGTGTATGATATCGTAAATAGTGCTAGAGCGTTTATTCCAGTATATTAAGTACGGTGTTATGAACAATTATAGTACAGGATAAGGATTTGTGGATATGTGTGAGAAGAATTTAAAAGTGAAAGGGCATTGACCCCTTCTACTCGATAATTCCATAGGGCGGATATTAGAAATGCCCTTGTGGATTTTAACGAGTAGGTAGGTTCAATGTAGTCCAACGATTTTTTAAACATTTTCACTTCGCTGGGGCCCCAAATGAGAACAAAGTATGCATGCGTTTGTTACTTGATACGAGACTGTCGCGCCCCTGTGTGACGTACGCAACGTGCACCCCTGTTGGAAAGTTGCCGCTTTTTGGGCAGATTTTTAACTGTTAATAACTTAATAACGTGGCCGAAATCGCAATTTTTTTATTCTTCATTTTCGTTTTATATTATCGTCAAGAACCACCCCTTAAATTTTCTCCCACCTGTAGGTAAACACCCTGTATAATCATGTAGGTATTATGAAAAACAAAAACAAAAGGCAAAGTAAAAAAAAAATTGAAGTTACAAGAATTGATAAACTGTTGCACAATTTTCTGTGGAGTGGGAGTGTTCTTAGGGAGTTGTCTTCCCAGGTCGATTTAATCCGGAAGTATTACCACTTGGTATATTGAGTGAAGATTGAGGGAAATCTGTTGTACTTCCACCAACCTCATCTATGAGGAGCAAAGCTCTCCTTTTGTAACTCCTTAGTTGAACTTCATTCAACTGCATGAGGTCTGGGATGAGGCTCATTAGGACATTTTTGATTCCTTCCTCTTTCTCTTGTCCCCTATATCTTTTAGCGGAAGGGGGTTTGATAACTTAGCCTGTTTTGCCGAAAAATATGCTATAAAAGCTTTATTTGCTGCATCAGTATGTACGAATTTCCTTTTTGTGTTCTTCCGCGCTGATACATTCCCTCATATTTGTATCCTTGTAATGAATGGCTGGAGCAACAGTTTCTACAAGATGGGTATACGATTCCTTGGTCATTCTATAAAATGCCAGAGATTTCTCATCACTCTGTTGCATTTCTCGTGCACCAACAAATAAACGAGTGTGAAAATTGTTTTCAATGTACGGATGCACCCATAATCTGCGATTTCTTCTTCTTTTCATCCGCCGCGCGCCGGTACCTCACAAACATAACGAAATCCTCCTCATCACTAGAACTGCTCATTTTTGAAAGTGAAAACACGTTTCTTGATGTATGAAAAACACAAATCGACAACAATCGACCCGTGTGCAAATGGCAATCGCGTCCCTCGCATGAATCGTACATGATGATCATATGACAATCAAGACGTGCGAACTTCACAACGCGATTACAATCGACCCGTGTGTGGTCGGCCTAAGATGTATAAGAATTTCATTATTTTTTCTTATTGATTTTTTGCCATTCTTCTTTTGTTTGAATCAAGTTCGAAGGGTTATAATCCTCCCATGGTTTAAAGAAAACTGTCACAAGTGTTCTTATTGGCAGTGTTGTCTCAGGCTCATACAGCTCATCCGATAAACAAACAACCATGATTTTCGATTTTTCCTTTATCATCACTTTAAAATATTGTTGTTCCTGACCCACGTTATTAATCATTCTTCCCAGATAATTGGCGAAAGTCATATTTTCTTGAATAAAAGGATGCAATAACATCTGAATTTCAACGAATGCTGTTCGTACATCTAAAAAAAAATTAAAATTTCATAAAACATGTTACAAGCCTGACTTAACGGGGTGGACTCGTTTCCAGGATTGCTAGGGCGCGGGATGTGCCTTTTCATTTCTCGATAACGCAAAGATGGAGTTTTTCAGTAGTCAGAAGCGCTAGATGAAACATCAATGTAGGCCATAGTCGCCCTCAAGACTCCTATTTTTACGTTTACGAGGCGTAATTTGCATTTAAATTTGCATTATTCGGAAGCATAAAGCAGCGACAGCTACATGCTGATGTCGATGACGTAAATTTCCAAGCCGGCCCTCTCCACCCTCCACTACCCAACCTAACCACTAACCAATTGATTAATTATCGGCATTACCGCGTGTTTGTGCTGTCACCTATGCGGCTTCACTCGGTCAGCGGCGCGTGACCGTCACTACACAAAACATGGCGGCGCTGGCCTGTCTACAACACTATAAAACGCTCAACTTTAAACACTTATAACGTTTAAACCATTCATCCTCCAGGATCGGGGCTTCGATTCCTCGCATCTTCTCGTTCAAATCTACTAGACAACATAGGAAAACGGAAAAATGTTCTGGTTGCGCAAGGAAAAAAGCAGTCCATCCCGCACCCTTGCAATCCTGGAAACGAGTCTACCACCTTAACGTCCAGTATATTATACAAAAAACGGAACTTCGCCAGCGTACCATAATATGTTTCAGGATTTAGTCGTCTTGTAGCTTCTTCAAATTCATCTAGAGCTTTATGAATTTCTCCTTTTCTAACCCTGTCTGTAAGATTTGTAATCTCTACATTAAGTGGCGAGATACGATGAATTAATGTCTTATCAAAGGGAATAACTTCCATCCACTGATGTATATTATTGGGATTATTACAGGGTAGAAGTAATTTGATTCACGTGTAACTTTATATAATAACTTTAATATATATAACCTCAGTCTCTCTATTCTCTATACAATGGCTTTATGACAACTCTATACAACGGCTTTATGACGACTAACGGTCGCTGCATCGATTCTCGTCACAGTGACGATGTTGTTTCTTTATATCTCACGCGAGATGGCGCGTCAGGCATACGATCTCGCCAATACTCCTCCTCAACATTGTCATCTTCGCCCAGTGGTATCAATCCACAATCTTCAATTAACTTTTTTAATCTTGTGGATCCTAAAGGCTTCGTCAGCAAATCTGCAAGCATATTGTTAGTATCGCAGTACTTTATTGATATAACTTTACCTTCTGCTAAATCTTTCACATGATGAAATCGAATATCTTGTCACGTTAGCCTTTTTCCGACGGCCGGTGGGCCCTCGGAAGCCGGTTAACTTCGGGCCTTGCAGGCACTGAGACCAGGCCGCACGCAGGCCGAGTACACGCGGTCCGCCCGAGACAAAACGAGGTTCGAAGATTCGACGCTTTTCTCTCGAAACGCGGAAAGTTCGGGCGCCAGGCATCAAGGATGCCACACGAAACGCGGAATATGTCTCGAGCTCGGAGCAGCCGAGATCGAGAATCGAATCTTCGAAACGCGGATTGAAAGCGACGTCGCGACTAGGCCAGAAGGTTCGGACACGGGAAAACTAGGACAGTCCTCTCGGCAGGACGGATCTCACAGGGAACGTAATGATTCGACGACGATATGGTCTCGAGCTATTTATTGTAGCGGTCGTTAATTTACAAAATCTGCGGCCACGTGGCCGCGACCCGAGAGCCCGCGCTCTTCATACAAGATAGCGTGAAGATGGTCGTACGCAGCGCGGTTGTCCTATCGTTTTCTCTCGCGACGATACCGTTAGAAATTCGATCGTCGTTTCGTTCGACAAGAACTTTCGAAACGCGAGGCGCAGATGATCGGCGGATTACGGGACTGCCGCGATGACTTCCGTACGCGAGTCGCTACAACGCGTACGTTAACGATTACGCGATCGCACGCCGACGGAAACGATACGAGGCGCGGCGAGAAACACAGGATTCGAGAATACACGAAACTATCGCAGAGATTACCCTCACGAAACGCGGCTCCTCTAGGACACTCTTTCGCACGCAATCTAAGAAGAAAACTCTCTCGAAAAATGACCCGAAAACTCAAAGTATTCCCGAAACGAATACGAGCGAATTATCGAGGACGGAACGGGAAGCGTTCGTCCTCTCACGACGAAGGTCGAGCCGTCGCGCACCGAAATATCGAAAAGATCACAGTTTCAACTCACCGTTTCTCGTTTTGAGCGTCTTTTCTGTTAATTACAGCTCCTGATAGAGCGTAGAGCTCAGCTGGACTCGGCGGTGTCGTCCTTGTCGCTCCGAACCTCCACCCGGCACGAAACACCTTTCGCGACGCAAAATACTCTCTTTTCGCAACGCGAGTGAACAACGGGGCAGCGTGTCTATCGATTACGAGAGCCAGCGCGACAGTGATCTATCGATTTTCGGCAAGCTAGCGAATCGAACCCGGCTCCCCCCACACGACCGTTTCTCCGAAATGCCTATGCCGTGTTTCCACGGGCGCAAACTCTTGGCTCAGGAGCGTTCCCTCTAGCGTCCTAGGGCCCCGGACAGTCACGAAATTGACCAAGGAGCTTCTCGCTCTCTTGGTCGGCGGAGGGGCTTCCTCTTCTTGGCTACGAGGGCGCCGACCCCTGGGCAGCTTCTCCCTTAACGGGGCGAGACGGCGTCAGGATCTGAAAGGAGTCGCAGTGGACGTGATGTTGGATTTAGCTGCTGTCCTGGCGTCGCCTCCGGTTTGGTTTGCCGAGTGCCCTCGCACGCATATACGGCCCTGAAACTTGCCGTTCTCGGCGCGCGCGACAGGTGTCATTATGTGATCCTCGATAATATCGGAATCTCCTAGAGGAGCGCTCTCGAATCCTGTATTTTCGGTGTTGTGCCTGGTAGAGGGCGGTCCGGTCCGGTATCGCTTTCAAATGCGCTCGAGATGAACGGAGAAGTGACGTCGCATAATTTGCAACGTCACAATCTATATGTTTTGTTCGTTTGCTGAACTTGTTGTTTTCTGTTAATTTAATGCAGCTCTGATTATCTTCGTACATTAATAGGGATAGTTGCATCTTTTCCTGAAAATCTTTTAATAGTTTGATGAGCCACAGTCCTTCCTGGCATGCTTCGCTCAGGCTTATGTATTCGGCTTCGGCCGAAGATAGTGCGACGCAGCTTTGTTTTCGGGATGCCCAGCTGATGCTGTATCCGCAGTAACGAAATATGTATCCACTGTTTGATTTTCGATCCGTTCTATTTTCCCCCCAGTCTGCGTCCGCATATCCGATTAAACTATCTTTGTATTTATTATTTCCCAATTTTAGCGCGTAATTGATTGTTCCCTTTAGGTATCGAGCTATTCTTTTTGCTTCTTTCCAGTCTGCTTCTGTCGGATTTTGCATTTTCCTGCTCAAAATTGTTACACTTGCTGTAATGTCCGGTCGAGTAGATACAGCTATGTACATTAAACTGCCGATTAGACTCTGAAACATTTTATTATCCGGCAATAGTTCTTTACATTGTGTATCTTTATAACCCACATCTAAGGGTATATTTGATGTTTTAGCTTCTGTTAACTTGTAAACTTGTAGAATTCCATTGATTTGCCTTTTTTGGTGTATGTAATAATTTCCGTCCTTATCTCTTTCTGCTTGCACACCTGCGTATTCCTTTATTTTGCCTAGGTGCGATATCTGAAAATTTTCTGAAAGCCTTTTTTCTATTTTGACAATTTCTTCAATATCTTTTGATGCAATTAAAATATTGTCCACATATATTATTATGTAACTATTTGGCTTGTTCGTGTTTTGTTTTGTATATAAGCATGGATCGGTATTACCTTGTGTGTATCCTAAATTTTTTAGTTCTGTCGCAATACGTTTATTCCAGTTGTTCGCTGATTGTTTCAGCCCATATATGCTTTTCCTTAACCTTACTACATAGTTTTCCTTTCCTTTGATCTCATACCCTGTTGGTTGTCGCATGTAGATCTCCTCATCTAGTTGTCCATTTAGGAAAGCATTCTTGACATCATAATGTCTCACTGTAAGCTTGTGTCTACTTGCAATCGTTAGTAACAGTCTTAATGTTGTTATTTTAACTACTGGTGCAAATATTTCGTGATAATCGATGCCATACCTTTGATCATAACCCAATGCCACTAACCTTGTTTTGAAACGAATCACGTTTCCTCTTTCGTCTCGTTTCAACTTGAAGATCCATTTGCAACCGATCACTTTATGTCCTTTAGGGAGTTCTGTAAGCTCCCACGTGTTGTTTGTCATTAGTGACAAATATTCGTCATCAGTTGCCTGTTTCCATTCGCGTTTTTTAGGACCTGATAACGCCTCTTCAATTGTGTTTGGCTCGTTTATCTCGTCAATTGCAATTCCCGCATATTCGCCCAATTTGACGGGAGGTACTCCTTTATTTGCCCGTTCTGATCTCCTGGGCGCTTGAATTGCTTTGTTTTGAGTTACGTTCGTCTCTATTTCCTGTTCAGTCTGTATATCTTCTTTATCTTTATCTTCCGGATCGTTTTGGCTTGACAATTCTTGCTGCTCCTCCTGTTTGTCTATATCATCCAGAAATATCACATTTTGGCTTGATAATTCTTGCTGCTCCTCCTGTTCATTTATATTATCCAGAAATATGACACCCCTGCTAATTGTGATTTTGTCGGTTTCTTTATTCAATAAGCGAAATGCTTTCGACTCTTCACTATATCCGACAAAACACAATTTTTGAGCCTTTTTGTCAAGTTGTCGTCTACGTTCATCTGGAACATGTACATAAGTATTACACCCAAATACGTGGGCGTTTTTTAAATTTGGTTTCCTTAAATTCCAATATTCATATGGTGTCTTCTCGCGTGTCCGTGTTGGTAACCTGTTCTGAGTATAATTAGCTGTTGTCACGGCCTCCCCCCAATATTTCTTTGCTAATTTGCTTTCATATAACATGCATCTGGCCATTTCAATTAAATATCTGTTCTTTCTTTCAGCCTTGCCATTTTGCTGTGGCGAGTATGGTGCTGAAAGTTCTATCTCAATTCCTTCAGCTCTTAAAAATGTTGTTAATTCATTATTAACATATTCTTTTCCGCGGTCAGATCTTATTATTTTAGGCTTCTTATTGAACTTATTTTTCATTAATGCTATATAATCTTTGAATTTTTGACACACTTCAGACTTGTTTGATAATAGGTAAATATACGTGTATCCGCTGTAATCATCAATCATTGTAAGCACATACCTTTTGCCTGCGGGGGTTATCGTTTGCATCGGCCCGCAGATGTCTGTGTGTATTATATCCAGTATGTCCTTAGTTTCTCTGCTTGATTTCCTTGGGAATGGCTTACGTGCAAGCTTTCCTTCGATGCACGCCTCACATGTTTCTTTAATACTGCAACTTTCAATTTTCATATTGTCTGCCAAACCCTTTTCACACATCATCTTTATCGCATCTGGATCTCTGTGACCCAGTTTGCGGTGCCAAGTATGTATACAATTATCTTTATGTTCGTTCCTAGTTAAAAGGCCTTTGTGATTAATTCTTAATTTATAGAGATTACCAACACAGTCCGCTATTGCAACTATTTCCTTATTCCTTATGATATAACATTTATTATCTTTAAAATTCACTTCAAATCCATTACCCTGAATTCTATTTACTGACAGCAAACTTCCATATAATTTGGGCACATATAAAACATGTGTTACCGTAATGACTGTTCCTTTATTTTCTTCTGTCAAGCATCTTAACGTTCCTGATCCTTTACCCTCAGCTTTTAATTCTTCACCGCTTGCTGTTGTTATTTTGTCTTCTAGATCCATGTGTAATTTTTTGAAAAATTCTTTATCATTGCTCATATGACTCGTTGCTCCTGAGTCTATATACCAGGATCCTTTGTCACTTGCATTTGATTTTATGCTGAAACAGAATGTTTTAGAGTCTGTTACCTTATTAGCTTTTTCACCTTTTTCCTTCCAGGCTTTATATTTGTAGCAGTTCTTCTTCATGTGACCTTTCTTTTTACAGAAGAAGCATTCAGACACGTTCACGTGACTTCCTCTTCTTGTATCGCCGCCATCTTGAATTTTCAAAACTTTCTCGCACGTGGCGAGGTTATTTGTTCGTCTTATGAATTCATCTATTAACTTGTTTTTAACAAAATTGAAGGTTAAATCTTTTTCGGGTCTGCTTTCGAGTCCGCTTATTAAATTATTATATGACTCAGGAAGACTGCTTAGTATTAATGCTAGAAATAAATCCTCACGGATTTCTTGACCAATGGCAGATAATTCAGTGTTTATTTCGACCATTCGATTTATATGTTCCTCCACGTTGCCATTTTCTTCGAGGGTTAACCTGCACAGACGCTTTAATAAGAATACCTTATTTGATAATGATGATTTCTGATGGTATTCTTTTAGTGCAAGCCACGCTGCCTTTGCGCTTGTAGCCGTACGAATATGTATTAGTTGGTCATCCTCAACCAATAATCCAATTGTTGCTTTTGCTTTTCCGTCTTTTACCAACCAGTTTGCATCCGGTGCCGCTGGTTGAGCTTGACTTACTACATCCCAAATATTTTCTCGGATCAGCAGCAATTCCAACTTGTATTTCCACGATTGATAATTATCGTTATTCAATTTTGTAACTATCACACGTGGTGTTTCCGCTATATTTTATTTTGTCCTTATTTTATTTCTTTACTTTAAAACTTTCCGTGAATTAACTTTAACCTTTATACTTCTAGACCTTTATCCCTGGGCCCATAACCTATTTGGATTATTACAGGGTAGAAGTAATTTGATTCACGTGTAACTTTATATAATGACTTTAATATATATAACCTCAGTCTCTCTATTCTCTATACAATGGCCTTATGACAACTCTATACAACGGCTTTATGACGACTAACGGTCGCTGCATCGGTTCTCGTCACAGTGACGATGTTGTTTCTTTATATCTCACGCGAGATGGCGCGTCAGGCATACGATTGTAGGTTTTATCCCTATAGTGACCAGATAGAGAAAGCGACCTACTACGCGTTTAGTCCCAATAGATTGCAATTGAATCGAAATCACTGCTGCTGGTAATATTAACAACGAGAACTTTATTACTTGTTACAATGGCACGTGTTGCCCACGAGGCAATAACGGAAGTTATATATATATATACGCTTAGCAACGGCTAAGGAGCGAGCACGTCTGCCTAGTAAGACGACTGAGAGCAGAATCTACTAGCATGGCGCCTAGGCGGAAAACGCTCTAGGCAGCGGACGAACGATCGTCAAGAGGGGCGACTCGCTATGCAGCTCGCATGCTGCTATTGCCAGGCGATACTAGCGCCGTGGCAATGCGCGGACGCGCATGTTGCCCCTACACGATCTCGCCAATATATATGACGAATGAAACTGTGATATACGCCTGCATACTTGCTGTTTAATATATTTGTTACCTAAAAAGAAAGAAAAATCCTCTTAAATAATTTTTTGTGTGATTCTTTTTCTGTAGTTTCTACGAATTAGGCTCAAATTAAGTTTTATTTCGATAAAATTTTTTTTACCATGTACGGAAATTCTTTTGGCATAATCAAAGGTAACCGTAACTTGTTTAATAATTGGACTGCGGCTTCCTTCAATTTTGGATTCTGATTTGGGTCACGATTTTAATCTTTTTTAAAACGCCGCAGCAGCACACCTAATATGTTAAAATTAGTCTCTTTAGTGTCTGGGTATCTGTCACAAAGAGATCCCTGCGGTTTTTTTTATCAAATCGTTCCATTTTTTTTACCACGTTTATATTAACTTGCCGTGTTTTATTATTGTATGCGTCAAATCTTGTAATCAAATTTTAGACCTCTTCCCATAGTCCAATCTAGCTGAAATTTTGTATACACACTTGCTTCCGATGACAATAAAAGTAGAAAATAAAATATATAAAAAATCTTTTTAAAAACCACGTTTATATTGAAGTGCACTGGAAAGGAGAAAATAATTTTTTTCCTGGTTCGGAAAAACACCGAATCCAGTTAAATGATTAATAATATTTTTCCTCAAAATTTTAGGTAATTAGTTCAAAATTTCTTCTGTTATAAGATTAGTGTCGGAATAGATTGAAAAATTTAATATAAATGTAAATAAAATCATGACATTAGTGACTATAAATAAAAGCGTGGAGCGCCCACGAAGATTATGTCAATAGCACTTCCTACTTCAAGAACTGCATTACGAGAGACTTTGTGATCAAGCAGATCAGTCCAATTATTCGCTTCATTAATTATTTTCATACTATCTGAAATTTTTGGTTACATTTTATCTCCAATTTTTCCTCCAGAATAGCCAGCCAAACCATCACCCACTGGAATAGCGACTAGATCAACAATTGCATCCGCTGAAGGATTGTCAACAGCATAAGTATCACCAGCTGCTATTCATGCGGGTGTTACGGATAGAGAATATATTCCGTTCGTTTTCTCGCAGGAATCTCTTCCAGATCGTCTCTGGCAGGAAGCGTCCTAGATAACCTTTCATATCATAGTTGAACCCTTTGATTTAGTACCGAGTTCTGGCCCCGATCTCATTAGAGTTGACAGAAATGAGAGTCTGGCCCTAAGCCCTAATCTCTAAGCGCGATTAGATTATGAACAGAGTATTCCATTCATTGTAGGGGTATATAAACTCTTAGATTCTTACTCTCGGGGGTTAGTACTTCAGTAGACACGTATCGCGTCACGTCGTGCTGCAATTTGGAAAGCAACTATAGTAAGATCGGGCTAAAGTACCTTTCAAATCAAAGTTTTGTTAAAGTTGTTTCCGAGTCCCCCGCATTGCCAGTGCGTCAGAAACGAACATCGTTTTAGGTAAATTCCTTTTTATTCTATATCTTTCTTTAAATTCCAATCGCGACAATTACACATTTGTACTACAGACTTTTATTATTATAATATATTTGTGTTGTTTGGAAATTAGATTGAGATTATTCAACCCATTATTATTGTCCAAAATCCTAACATAGTAATTGAACGTTCCCACTCGATACAACCTTACCGCTCGGGTTGTATCAATTAGATTATATTAGTTACGAGGCGTACTAACTATCCTAGCGACTCCCTGGTTTCGCATCAGGTTCGTTCGCTACTTACCAATTATCCAAATAGAGATTTTTCCTACCTAGTGGCTCCCCAATTTCGCATTGGGTTCGTCCACGAAATCTATACCATCCTAGCGGCTCCCTGATTTCGCATCAGGTTCGTCCGCATCCTAACAGCTCCCTGATTTCGCATCAGGTTCGTCTGTGCTTTTATCCAACTTCCTAGCGGCTCCCCAATTTCGCATTGGGTTCGTCCGCGCTGATTCTACAACCTCCTAGCAGCTCCCCGGTTTCGCATCGGTTCGTCTGCGCGTCGTTCCTAGTGACTCCCCAATTTCGCATTGGGTTCGTTCACGAAGTTTCACCTTCCTAGCAGCTCCCTGATTTCGCATCAGGTTCGTCTGCGTTTGACTCCATTCCTAGAGGCTCCCTGACTTCGCGTCAGGTTCGTCCTCGTCGTCTATAATCCTAGCGGCTCCCCAATTTCGCATTGGGTTCGTCCGCGTGCCTTTACTAACAAATTGATATCATATTCCTGGGTTTATAACCCTTCGCCGGCCACTCGTGCTGCTCGCGGCCCTGGCTCGTAACACGGGAATAGACCCGATTCCTAAAAATTTTCACGCTTTTCATTCGTGTAACTATAACATATAATAAAATCTATACAGAGCAATTGTGGGAGCTGGGACAAGTTACTACTCTTTTGTAAAGTAAAACTAGAAAAAAAGACACAGGAAAAAATAAAATGTCATAGTACGTCCACACTACCTATGACCTTATTTTTTATGTGGATGCACCGATGCACCTACCAGTTGCAATTTGCACTTCATTCTTTAACGCAACCCAATGTTTTTGTTAAACCAATCGATGCTTTTTATTATCCTACATACAAGAGTTATCGAAATGTCGATACTTCACGTGATATGTTCCACCATTGCACTCGAAACATTTTCTAACGCGTTGTTTTCCATTTTTCATTACATGTTTTAGCTGATTTTTAGATTGATTTTAATTTATAAAAATATTCTAATTCATAAGAATATGTGTGACAATATGCTTCTTTAGCAGCAACAGCAGATTTATTACAAAAATATTAATTTATATGTAATGTCAATACTGTTTCGTTCAGAATTATATTATTAACATTATATTAAGATGTCAAATACTTATTTCGTGAATGCTAGTAGTAGTAGAGACCGGATTGTTCTTATTCCGTTTGTTCACAGGCCGAGCGTCCTATCGCGATCGGGACAAGTACCGCGACTAGTAGCAGTTTACAATAGGACCGCCCGCTACGGGCCTACTCACACGCGGCTCGGGTTGTGAGCCTGCAGGAACGATCTCTTTCTTTTGTTATCTTTTCATGAAGTTATCGCTAGAGCGAAATAAAGTTTATTTTCTTACCCGATTTCGCTATCTCGTTAATCAATTACCTTTTCGAACCTTGGTTTCTCCTGAGCTACGGGGCATATCGAAAACGGAACATTACATGGCGCCCGAACAGGGACCGGTATGAAAGCGATCAATCGTTACGAATTCGAGCGACAAGTCACCGACGACCGCGCCGAATAAGTTTAAGACTCTACTCCGGTAACCCGTAGTTATTTAAGGAACCGTTTATTCAGCGCATACGCGGGCGCAATTATCCGTCATTTTTTTTTGTTCGTCTGTGCGAGTAATTATTTATCTCTTATTTATTCAAGCACGTCCGTGATAGGGGGAGGAACCCCACAATTATTTATTTCTGCGGGCGTACTTATTTATGTAAGCGTTCATTTACCGTGTACGCGTCCGTAAGACGCGAAATTAAAACGGAACGTTCGGCGTTCCGGGAAAAAGGGACTACCGCGAGTGCCCGAAAAATTTTTTTTTCTTTCTCTTTTTCGTTTCTTTCGTGTTTCGCTGTCGCTTGTATTGCCACCTCTCGTCTCCTCTGTTCCTTCATCTCATCTAGGAGTGGTACCTCGTGTCCGGACCCGAAGTAACGACCCTAACCGAACCGACCGTCCGACGAGGCCGCGTCCCCAAGTCGATTCCAGCCAGGCGTAAGATCAGAGAGCACCATGGGCGTCTCGTGGGTATACCGCCTGAGGAAGGAACAACTCATCCAGGAGCTACACGCACACGGGATCGGTACAGAGGGAACCGTGGTGCAAATGCGCCAGAGGCTGGTGGCCTACGTACGACGTAACCCTGAACTCTTTTCGGACAAGCCAGAGGACGATCCGGAATACAAGGAGGAAGCCGACGTCACCAAAGACCTACTCGACTTCCATGACGAACTGGCGGCGGGCCTCTTCCACTCTAGTACCTCCACGCCACTCCGAAATAATCCGGCCACAAGACCGGTGACCGAATTAGGGTTGGCGGCCCCGGCTACAAACACCATCGCCGACCAGATGAGGAAATGGAACTGCCACTTCGATGGCCGTGACCCCCACGGGTTTCTGGAGCGAGTTAACGAGCTCCAGCGGGCCTATCACCTGCCGGACCAGCAGATACTGGAGGGCTTCCCCGAGCTGTTACGAGGAGACGCCCAACTGTGGTATAGGTGCGTGGCCCCGTCCGTCACCTCGTGGACGGGCCTCCAGGAACAACTCCGGGAATACTATCTTCCCCCGGGCGAACGCCGCCACTTGGATCGCCGGATCGCCGACCGACGACAGGGGCCGAACGAAACGATCCTGGCGTATGTCACGGCGATGACGACCATGATCAGGAGACGCGGCGGCTATTCACGAGACCAGGAACTAGATGCCCTATACTACAACATGAGAGGCGAGTTCCAACTCCAAATACGCAGGGGCGAAATCACGGAGGTCACCCAACTCATCCAGCGGGTAGGAGAGATCGAGGAGATAGTCCGAGGGATGGAAAAGGAGACCCGCAACTGGAGAACGGAGGGAACACGTCCGACGGGGTTCAAACGAGAGGCACCCCAAAGAACAATCCTGGCCGCCACCGCACCATACACCAGGACCACGCACTGCTGGAAATGTAAGCAGCCAGGGCACGACCGTTTCGAGTGCAGGAACCGACCAGTAAAATTTTGTTCATTCTGCGGCAGTGACGGGGTCCTGACGCGCGATTGCCAATGCCATCATGGAAGTCAAGGAACTTCGGGAAACGGACCAGTGGCCGGGCCAAACTAGACCACGACCCGGCCATCAATCCCGCCGAGAACAGGATCTTCGCGGACTTCATCGTCGGCTATGACCAGGCCGAGGCACTCCTCGACTCAGGCTCCGTCTGCTCCTACGTCAACAACCGAATGGCTAAGAAGTGTTTCGAGGCCGGCTGGCAAGTAGCCAAAGAGAATACCTTGGCCGCCATGGCCGACGGGACGGAGACGGAATTAAGATGGAGCATCCGGGGCTTCGGAACCGTCAACGGAACACCACTCGAACACCGGTACTTCGTGATGGGCTCAATGGAGCATGAGGTCCTGCTGGGGATGGACGCCCTGTCGAAATTAGGTATGCAAATGCGAATAGGGAGACAAGTAATATACCCGAATAAAAAGAGAAACGGAACGAACGCCTGTACAGCCACCACCCCGAAAGGGCTGACAAACCTGACGCAGAAAGAGAACCAACAACTCCAGGAACTGCTACGGGAGGAACAGGAAAAATTCGAAACGATATACGGAGCGACATCACTGACGGAACACGAGATCAGATTAGAAGACCCGACGCCGATCAAACAGAGATATCGCCCCCGCAATCCAGCAATGCAGGCTATCATCGACACAGAAGTTGAGAAAATGCTGAAAGAAGGGGTAATTCAGCCGTCACGTAGCCCCTGGAGCTCGCCCATCGTGCTCGCCCGGAAGAAAGACGGCAAATACCGCTTCTGCGTCGACTTCCGACGATTAAATAAAGTCACGAAGAAAGACGCCTATCCACTACCACACATCAACGCAACGCTGGATAAACTGCGGGGAGCACGATATCTGTCAACAATCGACCTTAAAAACGGTTATTGGCAGGTACCACTCACCCCGGCCAGCAGACCACTTACCGCATTCACCGTGCCGGGAAAAGGCCTACTGGAATTCAAGGTGATGCCGTTCGGACTTCACTCCGCCCCGTCCACGTTCCAGCGATTACTCGACCGGGTAATCTCACCAGACATGGCACCACACGCCTTCGCATACCTGGATGACATCGTCATCGCCAGTAAAACATTCAGGGAGCACGAACGAGTTCTACGAGAGGTCTTCCAGCGGCTCCGAGCAGCAAACCTGCGGCCGAACTGGGAGAAGTGTCATTTCGCGCGCGAAAAACTCAAATACCTGGGGCATGTCGTCGACCAAGAAGGGCTACACACCGACCCAGAAAAGGTGGCGGCAATAAGTCAACTGTCACCACCCACCGGGGTCAAAGAGCTACGAAGATTCTTGGGCCTCTTATCATGGTACCGCCGTTTCCTGCCAGACGTCTCCAAAGTGGCAGCTCCGCTGACGGGACTACTCAAAAAGAAAACCAGGTGGAAGTGGGAAACACCGCAACAGGAAGATTTCGACCAGTTAAGGCAGCAATTGACCGAGGCCCCAGTCCTGGCAGTTCCGAACTGGGAACGACCATTCACGCTCCAAACCGACGCCAGCCAAGAAGGACTGGGCGCCGTACTCACACAGGAAGGCGATAATGGGGAACGAGTGATCGCATATGCAAGTCGCACCCTGAACCAAGCCGAGCGCAATTATTCAACAACGGAGCTCGAATGCCTCGCCGTCCGGTGGGGAATCTGGAAGATGCGCCATTATCTGGAAGGATACCACTTCATCGTATTAACCGACCATCAGTCATTGAAGTGGCTAGAGAAGATAGATAATCCGTCCGGACGACTCGCACGGTGGGCAATGGAACTGAGCCAGTGGGACTTCGAGATACGATACCGTAGGGGACCGGAAAACACCGTGGCTGACGCACTATCCAGACAGCCGATACCAGTATGCGGCACCCAAAAAGTGAAGAGATGCCCATGGTATCAACGGCAATTAAAAGCAGTACAGGAACGGCCGATAGAGTACCCGGACTACCAAATTAAGGAAGGCCGACTTTACCGCCACATCCTACACACACTCGATTTCGACGAACACCCGGCAGCGGAGGAATGGAAACTGTGTGTAGCCACGGAGGACCGCCGGCGAGTACTTCAAGAATGCCACGACGATCCTACGGCCGGCCATCTGGGTATTGCGAAAACACTGACGCGCCTCTGCCGCCTGTATTACTGGCCCGGTATGCTGCGCGAGGGCGCCCGGCACGTACGAACATGCAACAGCTGCCAGAAGTTCAAGGCATCCCAGCAAGCGCCAGCCGGACTGATGCACGCAACACCAGTCGACCGACCTTGGGAGATGATATCCGCGGATCTGGTGGGGCCGTTACCACGGTCCAAGACGGGAAACACCACGCTGCTCGTTATACAAGACCGCTTTACCAAATGGATCGAGCTACGACCACTAAGAAGAGCCACCGGCCCGGCCATAACACGAGCCATTCGCGAACTCGTGATATTGAGACACGGCTGCCCCAACGTGCTAGTCACCGACAACGGCCGCCAATTCGTAGGGAAGGAACTTGCGAAAGCCCTCAAGGAGTGGGGAGTAAAACATCGGCGCACACCACCATACACGCCGCAATGTAACCCGGTGGAACGGGTCAATAAAGTAGTCAAAACGATGTTAAGCCAGTACATCGGACGATCCCAACGAACATGGGACGAGTATTGCCCGGAAGTAGCATTTGCGTACAACACGGCTCAGCATAGCGCAATGGGATACTCCCCAGCATACCTTAACACCGGCAGGGAACTGATACCGCCAGGAAGCCTCAGGTACGAGACCGGTCAGCGGGCGACAAACGACCTGAAACAACGCCTGTGCCGAGTACAAGAAGCACGGGAACTAGCCCAATGCCAGATCGCTCGTAGTTTTCAAATTCAACGGAAACACTACGACAAAAATCGACGAGACTGGGCACCAGAAATTGGAAATCTGGTGTTAAAACGGACACGTATTCTCTCCGACAAGGCAGCTTACCGGAACGCCAAACTAGCAGAGAAGTACAGCGGCCCATTTACGATACGACGAAAGGTGTCGCCAGTAATCTTTGACTTGTCCGACAAAAACAACAGGGCAGTCAAACACGTGCACGTAAGGGATCTGAAGCCGTACGAGTTCGGCCAGACGCCAACAGATGGCGCGACGGAGGAACCGGCAGAGGAGAGGGGATACCGGAGATCCAGCCGACAGGCAGCACGCCAAGCCAGTACGAAGACAGCAGCCATGGCGGACAGACGTCCGATATCCGAGAGAGAACTGGACGAATTTTTGCAGCAGCTGGAGGAAGATTATAGGCGCCATGGCATTTATGAGCCCCAGCCAGCAGGGCCGCGACGACCCACGCAACCACGGTTGATCACACCGCCAGCACGACCGCCGGCGAGACAGAGGACCGGGCCACCACTGGTTAAACAACCACGCGTGGCAGTAAGCTGCGTGCGCCACGAGGTGTCGCCCAACCGCGGCCTCCGTGCGTCGCACCATTCAGGGTGCCGGTGGTGTCGCCGCACCGAGAAGCTCCGCGGCCATCCAGAACCCTGGCCAGGAGACAGCAACCGCCGGCCAACCCGACGACGGCGGAGAGGGACGCCGCCCGGCTGAAAAGGCTAGAGAAAAAATTCCGGGCCTGGAACGGAAACCCGGTGGTGACCGCCAGCCAGACCCGGAAGAAAAACGGGCTAAGGTCCCCATTCAGCCTCTGCCTACGATAGAGGAGGAAGGGGAACCGATACCAACCCCGCCGCCGGAGGTCACGCTACAACACCTGCCGGACAGAGAACCGTCCCCCATCCCTCTACCCAGGGAGCTTCGCCACCGCCCGAAAAGGAGGGAAACACTACCGGACGGGACGGCGTTTTGGTCGCCGGTGGGGGTAAAACGGTACCGGTTGGTCATCGGGGGCGTCCGATGGCCACTACGGCTGGATCCGGACACGGGAGCCGTCCGACACGTGGGAGAACCACGGAACATTATAAGCAACCCTACAGTATTCTATTTAGTAGCGCGGCGAGGGGTAGACCGGTTGCGGCCCCTCGTGACAACCGGGTGCCACATTTCCGAAGAAAGGGGGGGATGCGACGAGGCCTCACCTCGTCGCGAGCGACGCATGAATAGGAGCTACCGTGCGCGACCTATATTTATAAACGTTCTCGACACGAACGCGCACCAACCAACGTCGAGACCAAGCGCGCGCCAATCGGAGAGCGCCGCTACCGCTCGGTCGCGAGCGGCACTCTCCATGGTCCGCGCTTTCTCGAGCTATATAAGACGCGTCGAAACACCGGGAGAACGGAGTCCGCCTGGAGCCGCTCTCGTGGACACAGGATCGTGCCAGCTCTTTTCAGAGCAAACAGCATTGCTGGGTGACGATCCGACCAGAACGCAGGCTGGGGTCACACGCTCCAGGAGGCGACTCCCCACCTCTTCCCCGGCGCCTGGAACCGCCGTGCCGTCGCTTTGGCTGGACGAGACCCGTCGTATCGTGTGGTGGGCACGAATACCCTCAGGTGCTTCTGAGGCGCGTGCATTCGTAACTTGTCACTCAGGTGCTTCTGTGAGAGAGTTGCGGCACTACTCGGTGCTCCGACCGTCCAGCACGAGTCGCCTGGCCTCCGGCCTTCTCCGTGAGTCGGATTCCTCGTGGTTCGATCTCACGATTCGGGGCGGTGACGGCGAGTACGAATCTCTCAGGCGCTTCTGAGACACGTACGCATCGTAGCTTATCTCTTAGGTGCTTCTAAGAGAAGGCTGCGGCGCCAACACTGCGTCGGGCCGTGACCTCCGACCGTATCCCGTCTCCGTCCCGATCCTCGGCGAACTATAGCGGGCCCGCGAGGCCTGCTCCTGCCGTGTACCGCGCCGCGCCGCCGACCCGACCGGGCCGTGCGAGGCCAATTAACCGTGTGTCCGCGTTGCGTCAAGTAGATACTAGTAACACCGAACGCTTGATCGTTTTCACCGAACTAAGGCCGAATTGCTCTTATTCCGTTTGTTCACAGACCGAGCGTCCTACCGCGACTAGTGGCGGTTCGCAATAGGACTGCCCGCCACGGGCCTACTCACACGCGGCTCGGGTTGTGAGCCTGCAGGACTGATTTCTTTTGTTATCTTTTTTTCTTTATCGCCAGAGCGAAATAAAAGTTTATTTTTTTACCCGATTTCGCCATCTCATTAATCAATTACCTTTTCGAACCTTGGTTTCTCCTGGGCTACGGGGCAAAACGAAATCGGAACATTACACCCGTATCACTCGCCAGTTTATGGACCACTTCCATGTACTTTATTTCCGGATTTTTTTAAAGCAGGGTTTTATATAAATTCATTATTATCTCCTTCTGAGCGGATCCAACGAACTAAAAACAGATAAAAGTTTAGTAAATTACAAAAACTATAATTTTTGAAAAAAGAAACAAGCTTACAGTAGCGAAATGCATGATAAACTAGAAGGCTATTGTTGCTCGCTCGCTTCGCTCGCTCGCGAGTAGGGTTGTTTTTGCTCGCTCGCTTCGCGAGCTCGCGGATAGGACTGCTCTTGCGAGAGGGTTAGTGATACGCATGGCTAGTAGAGCTTACAGGTATTAATGTTTTATATTTGGTGTGTGACTCTTGAAGAGTCACACAAAGAACTTCCCGATTCGTTAGTTGCAGTATATTATTTATTATCATTATTTTTTTTAGTGTACATTTTAAGAAGATTATACGTTTTCAGGGAAATTCAATAGTTTTCTACATATCAAAATGTTTGCTATATGGCGTCGCATTAAACCAATATCGTATGCTCGTTGCTCGCTTGGTTCCTTGTTATAGTAGAGTAATGTTGCAAAATAAATTGCAAATGCTCCACAATCAAACGCATTGTTTTGATATTGTACTCTGTGAAATATATATTTCTTTCTATATTTATAAAGGGCATTCAAATAATCTATTACATCATGGTTCAAATGATTAGCATTAGAACTATCATAAATGTGTACATTACCGTTACCATCAGATCTTGTGCAAATCCAATGTCCTACTACCTTTTCTCCAATTTCACCAGTGTATATTATCTGCATATTCGTCTCATGTTCTGGGATCTCTTGTAAATTACTCAAAAAAGCTCGAACGTAACCAGTATCTTGAGCAAAGTTGTATATTCCACGCTCGTTTAGATTTCTGTTCATAATTTCGTGAAATAAATTAATATGTTTATCTTGTAAATAACAATCAGGTTTTATGACTTCTTCACATTCGGCTGTTTCTAAAACATAGTTATAACCATCATTGAGGAAACATTCTGCAGGCACTGCATATTCATGATTATTTTGGTCGATATGCTGGTCCGAGATCATTATACATTCATCAAAATTTGTAAAATTTTCAGGATTCATTTTTTGATTTGTGATTGTTACATCTGTTTTCTCTACATTCTCTTCTTTTTTATATTTGACTACCTTCTTATCGAGGATTGCATAAATGGGCTTATGATAGCTGAAATATGTTTCATAAACATCGCAATCTATATCATCAACATTTGAGAAAATGATATCTATTTGCGTATTCAAATTGGTCGTTATACTATTGGATGGTAATTTAGTTTTTAAATTGTACTTGTTCAAAAGGTTAATCAAATAATTATTACCATTACCCTTGCAATTTAATATATTGCAATTGAAATCACCTATCAAAACCTTTTCACTTTCAATTGTAATTTTATTCATTATTCGTTGTACAACGCTACCAAACATAGAATTAGTAGCTTTTGGTGATTTATAACCACTTATTATATAATAATTTCTGATTTTAAAAGTAAACAGTTCTACATGCGCATTTGAACTAAATTCCTGTTCAACAAATAATTTTTTTTCTATTGCTAATTCTGTTTTTCCGTAACAAATTAATCCGCGGCTGTTGTTGTCAATGTCGGATCGGAATAATATATCATAATTTAAAATATTCAACTCATCATCGGTTTTCGTTAATGTTTCACTAAAAATTAATATATCGCTTCGATGACAACCATGAATCTTTATCTATATGAATTAATTTACTTGTCAAAGTACCAATATTTTGATATATAACTATTAATCCGTTTTCATTGACCAAATTATTGAATGATAATTTTAATTGTTTAGTTTTTCGCAAACGATACAATTCATCATTAGCCGGGTTTGCAGTATTCATCTTTGTTTTTTTCGATACTGTTAATTTAAATTGTTCCAAAATATATAAACCGCTCAATTTTGAAACTCTGCTCAGTGCTACATACAACATTTGCAAAGTTCGCCTTTCTGATTTTTTAAAATCCAAACATACTTTCTCGTATGTTTGTCCCTGACTTTTATGAATCGTAATCGCTTCAGCAGGAACCACTGGAAATTGACTACGTGTGATTTGATATTTTTCCTCACTCGACATATTTACTTGATTCGATATTTTTATTATTGGTGTTAAATTTTGATCAATATTTGCATTTTTCATATAATTACGATAACGAGTTCTTACTTTCACTCCTACTCTACAATTGAAAATCTAACCACAATATAGACGGAATTTTAGTATTTTCTTGAAAAGTAATAAATTTTAATATTCCACATGCTCCATTAACCAATCCGTCTTCAACATCAATGTTATTAATTATCATATATTTTATATTAATTTTCAATTTAATCTCAGTTAATAATTCGTTTTGAACTGATTGTGTTTTTAAAGATTGTAATATAAATTTTTTTGTACTTTCATCGATATTCTTCGAAAATGTATTCTCGGCAGTAGAGATGATTAACTCACTCTTGCATTGGGATATTTTTCGATTATTGTAAGCGGTAACATTAGCATTAGTTGCATATAATCTTATTGCTATATCTGGAACATCATTTTGATTTTTAATTTCTCTCGATTTAATTAATTTTATGTCATCTTCAGACATTTCTCCAAGAGCTTAATTATTTAGAGCATTTATAAACGCCAAATCATCTTTTTGTCGCATAACTTCCGTCAATTCATAAAATTCAAATTCGTTCAAAGGGAGCCATTTCGTTTCGTCTCGAGACTTGATAAACAGGTTTATCTCGTACAGGTGGTAATTGATTTAAATCCCCAACTGCTAATACAGAAAGACCACCAAATTATTCGTTTATACCATTTATTTGCCTTAAACGTGTATCAATATAGCCTAGTATTGTACAACTTACCATCGATATTTCATCAATTATGAGTAATTGTACTTTTGATAATTCTTCACGAATATTGTTGGCTAAGTCGCTTGACAATTGTGGTAAATTAACTCCAAATTGATTAATTGGTAAAGCGAAAGCAGAATGAATTGTTACTCCATTAATTAAAAATGCAGCCTTGCCGGAAGGAGCACATAATAATACTATTATTTTATCCATATCTCCGCCGGGCAATTTATCAAAATAATTAGTTATTAATTGATATAGTGTTTTAATCACTCTACTTTTTCCAACACCAGCTGAACCACTTAAAAAAATTTTAAATGGAACTTTATGCAATTTAAAACAATTCAATATATGCATTACAAATTCTTTTTGTTTACAATTTAATTCTTTTACCATATCATGAAGTTCATTTTCGTTTACTCTTGCCGGCATGTATATCTACTTTTATGAGATTCTTTTTTTACATTTTTTTCTTTAGCATTGTCTTGTTCACCACCTTGTTTGAATATATCAATATGTTGAGTACACGAATTTTCCTTAGCAACATATTGTTCTTCTTTCTGGTTCTCTATTTCACGATTATCATTTTCCACTTGTTCCAAAGCATCATCCATAGCTTTATCACTAATTATTGAAAATTTTTCTTGATTTGTGTCAATAACATTTATATTATTTTTATAAACCATTTCATGATCAATATTTTCAACTTCACTTGGTTCATCAAGCCAAGGCATGAATAACATTATTCTCTCTCTATAATAATTTGATGGATCTTGCTTCAATTTATATCGTCTGTATCTAATAATAGCTGTTTGCTGCCGAAATCTGAAATCATTTACTTCATCATTTTCGTCATTATTGTCAGCATCACGTTCCTCTTGATTCTTTTTCGTGATCTTTCGGTAATTCACTGCAAAATCAGCGAGGCACATATCATGTAAATCAATATCTCTTCTACTATAATTATGAAATATATCATCCATATAAATTTCGGTGGAGTCTTCGTTTAATTTTTTAAAAGTATTCTCAGATTTTAACATTAAAACACGTTCTGATATCGGATTGGTATTAATGTATACTGTCTTTCTACTTTGCTTTGATAAAGGTAATGATAAAACATGATAGGCTGCTTCTTGTGCAGACATTAAATGACTATTTAAAACAACATTGGTAATATTTCGAAATTTTTCTCTAACAGTCTTATTGTTATTATCACAGTCAATAGCAGCTTCCCTTAATAATTTTGATAAACCTCCTTCAATTTTACTAATGTAATTAGTTACATAACTCACCGCCGAATATTCGTCAAGTACAAACTGTAAATCCATATTCGATTCGAATAATTGTAAAATATCTGCATTATAACCATTAATATTTACTTCAAGGCTGGATCGTTTTAAGAATACCCGTTTTTGTTTTAAACTACTTCGAATAGCTAATAGGTATTCTTCATCAGTCATATTCAGTTTCTCTAGAATTTCATCATAGCTCATAACTATTTTTTTTTCTTATAAAATTCATTCATTAATTCATCAATAAGTTTATAGGATTTAGGTGCTATTTCATTTTTATTTAATGGTTCCAGAATCATCGTTCTTCTCATTACTGGATAAGGGATATGAAATCGACACCGCTTATTTTTTTGTCCTTTGTAACAACTATGATTATGTTTGTGCATTTGAAATTTAATATATGGATTATTTTCGTCATATCTACATGTGATAAATCGGTCAATTAAATCAATCAATTCTTTGTTATCAACATGATCGTGTCTATCTTTAACACTATTGTACATAGGTGCTCCTTTCAACCACAGAAAAATATGTTCATGTGGACTTCCACGTTGCTGAATTTCCACTCGTTCATAACTATCCACAACCTCATATTCTCCGAAAATACTTTGTTTTTGTCTTAATAACCACATAAGCTTATGTGCTTTATGATCGAAATATCGAGCGCATGTAACGGGATCATTTCTAATTAGATCAGTTTTGGTATTGTAATCCAAATTGAATGCGTTTTGTAGAGATAACGTTTTACCACCATCGCGATATTTCATCAATGTCTGCAATAACTCAGGCCAGTAACTTTCTGCAGCCGACACTGTCATAAAGAAAGTGGGTTTACCCAATTGACGGATCATTGCTAGTAACTCTTTCTTTTTTTGTTCCCAATATGCTGGCGATGAACGAATATTTTTAAGTAACTTGAATCCGTCATCAAATTCAATCAAATTATTCATAAAATCCGGATTCAAAACATCTGAAGCACGTAAATTCTTATTCGTATTCATTTTTATTCGTCTCAAACAGACATTTATACTAGATAAACACGATATCTCTAAACATTTTTTAGCCATAAATAAAAGCCTAGAAGGAATGCATGATCGTCGATCATACCGTCTAACTTCGGATCTTGTACGATCTGAATAGGATACTGATTTCGGCAAATTGAAAGAATATCCGGCAAATATTCTTGGGAAACACAATTCATCCAAATCATCCATTTTATGCCATGGTAATGGATATTTTCCCTGTCCTGGTGCAATAATATTCACAACGGAAGAATGCCCTTCTGCTACTGCAGCATTATTATCAACAAGTAATACTTCATCATTATTTATTTGATCTAAACAGATAGCATTTTTATTTTCCAATTCTATATTGTCAATCATTTCTTTCTCATCTACTTCATCGTTATTGTCAACTATGAATTAATTTCTTCGCTACCATAACTTGCATAATTTTGAAAATACTTTTCATCTACTTTAATAGCATATTTCACATACAATGGTGTTTTCACTACATGTTGTAATGCTTTACAAATTACTCCTGGTCTGACTGATTCGAACATATAATCACTTTTATGATCTTTATGACGTTTTAATTTCAGTTGAATTGTTTCCATTTCCGTAAATTTTCGAGGCAATACCTCTAACATATTATTCACATCGATTTGAATATTAACAACACTACCTTTGAGGCCTAATTGTGGATTTAAAGCATATGGTTTCAGTACGCGAATTTGCATAAAATTCAAAATCGGTGATACCATTCTTTCCTCAAGATCAGTCAATTCTTTCACTGATGTTGGAACTGTGGGAAACTTGAGACCATTGCTTGTTGACAACTTATATACTTTGCCTCTATAAGCATAATTTTTACAAGTTCCACAAATAAAACCTGACGGAAAATTATTTATTTGAGATAATATTTCATCATTTGCTTTATCGATTCTCAATTCATTTAATTTTACAACGGCAAATTTAAAAAAAAGACCTTCACAACAGCAACATATGAACGAAGGCGTTTCCATACGACATTTGATAAATTGCCATTTCAATTTCGCAGTGGTATTATCATCTTTTTGATTCAATAAACAGTTATATAAATTATCTCGAAACTTTAATACATCAATGTCTCTCTTTTCTTGTTGACATATTGTTTTTTTTAATGATTCTTGATATTTATATCTCAAGCTTTGTCTTAATTTTCGTATTCTTTGAACATTATTAAGTCTTTCCTTACATTTGTATTTTTTATGTTTCCTCATTATTCTCATGTGGTTAATATTTTGTTGTAATTCATTTTTCTTATACACAAGATTCCTCCGCAAGATCTTATTTCGTGCAATATTTTCAGCAAGTTCTCGGGACTTATATGCATCATTATGCCGTAGTATTTTATTTCGTGCAATATTTTCGGCAAGTTCTCGGGACTTATATGCATCATTATGCCGTAGTATTTTATTTCGTGCAATATTTTCGGCAAGTTCTCGGGACTTATATGCATCATTATGCCGTAGTATTTTATTTCTTGCAGAATTTTTGGCAAGTTCTCGGGACTTATATGCATCATTACGCCGTAGTATTTTATTTCTTGCAGAATTTTTGGCAAGTTCTTTTGCAATATAATTTATTCTTTGTCTCAATATCTTCATCCTACTTAGTGTTTTTCTATTTTCCAATTGTTTAAATTCTGGAATTTCTCGTTTATGTTTAATTCGATTTAAATTTGTTTCATTCTCTTTGTTACGATAATCGTCATTTTTTCTTGTTCGTTTCTTTCGATTTTGCCTCATTTCATTTTCTTTTTTACGAAAATCGTCATTCAGTCGTTTCCGTTGCATTCGTTTGCGATTAGATTCAATTGTGACGTGGCAGATTTTGCCAGCGTCCGTCCGAACCCCTCACGAAAGACCGGGTCACGGTTAGGCGATATCGAAGCGAAGCGGGCACCGCGAACGTTCTCCCTGGGACGTCCGATTAACAGAGGAACGTAATTATCGCGCTCAAATGTCGCGCCTCTGAGCGCGACACGAAGTTTCAGGTCATACCGACCCCGGAAGGGGCCAGGGACCTATCTCCGACCGCTGATTGGCGAACACCCTCAAGACGAGGCGCTCGGAAAACCTATCGCAGGACGCCGCTTTCCAGAAAGACGGCGAGGATTGGACCGAGCCCGGATCTGCCAACCCGGAGAGATCGACGAGGCTAATTGAACTGGGAACGTACATCTGTCCACCCCCGTCGATTTCTCGCCCGGAAAATGCCACGAGAGCAGCTCCGGAATGGCGCGGATCTAACCCTAACGCCCTCGCCATCGTATATCGACCGAGCGCCGAAATTGTCTAAATATCGGAGGCCCGGGGCCGAAAGCTATCGAGTCGCCCCTGCAGCGAGGAGCGACGCGATAGGCCCGAGCGTCGCCCCGGCGGAGATAGTTAAGGGAGTAGGGGGACGCCCCACTTCCGCGTTCCCGAGCCGGCTCGAATTGGGTCACTGGCAGTGATGCCAGAATCGTGGACGCGAGGACGTTTCCCCTCCGGCACAGGACCCCCCACTCTGACACCGTGGACGCACCGTCCTCGCCACGTTGCTTCTGCTGCGCACGCGCTACACACGAACGTACTTCTACTCTGCCTGTGTGAGTGCCTGCTCGATTGCACGCGCGCTACACACACAAGCGTACCTCTATCCTGTCCGTGTGGACTACCTGCTACCTGCTCGCTGGTCGACGCCGACGCGTCCCTTCGATTTTCACGTTACCGAAGTTTCGGAAGCATGAGTCGGAAAGTCGGCATCTGGAGACAGCGCGCATTTGAATCCCGGCCCGGCACGGCGCGGCGCAATCCACATTTTGCTATAACTTTTGATCTAAAAAAGATATCGAAGCGATATTTGGACGAAATTTTTTTTTAAAAACCGGGTTTAATGGTCCATCCTAAAATATGTTTTGTATTTCTTAAATAATTTTCTTCGTTGATTTTTGAAGTTAAGATGGTCCAGCGGGCCCCCAACACAAATTGATTTTTAGTCGAACCATGCTCAATAAACAATTACAAAAAAATTAATAAATATTCTACCCAATACCACACATGACTGAGATTTTTTTCAGATTTTTCAGATTATGCAAACATGTTAAAAAAATTGAAAATCTCCAAGCATTCGAAGAAAATGCATATTTCGTATTGAACTTTTCGAGATACGAGTTTTATAAAAATTCAGTAGTCAGATATTATTGAAACAATTGTCCTTAATTTTTTTCAGAATTTTTTATAAATTGTATCGGTGTTAAAAAGATCCAAATCAATTTTTTCGATACTTCTTTATTTTTTTGTAGATGTATTATGTATTACTGAATATTTTTATATTCAGAAAAATAATGTACACACTTAATAATGCAATACAAAACATTTTATTTACATTATATTTCAATATATGAGCGTAGCATCCAACACTTTCGGTTGGCGTGGGCGGTAAAGTCTTCGGCTGCGAACTTTTTGGCCCTTGATCGAATCCCGCACCGAATAATTCTTTTTTTCCTTTAAACACTTTTTTTTGTTCTTTGTTTTTCATATAATTATAGCAATGGCATTTTACTTATATTTTTAAAGTGTTATTATTATTTTTAAATTTCGGGTGGAATATAGTAAAAATAATAGTAAATCTTTATAGTAAAAATTTATTATCATTCTAAAGAATTATATTCTTGTGAATTATACTCTTGTGAAACTGTATCCTTTATGGTTTTATTTCTAATTACCTGTTTGGATTACCATTGTTTGAACGATTGGCAAGAAGAGTTCGAATCTTTGTAGACTCGGTTCTATTTTTATCATTAAAATTGGAAATTTTCTGTTCATCTACCGTAATTTTAAATTCTGATTTAAAGACCTTTTTCTTCTTTTTATATACAGCTGTCCTTCTTTTATTAATTTCACATTTACATAATTGCAGCGATAGTGTATCTTTAGCAATGCTATCGTCGTCGAACGTTACGACTTCTTGTTTTGGCAGTTGCGATATTTTCTCTTCAACGCGTGCATCTTAAAATTCAATTGAATCCTTTTCTGTGGGATCGTTCAATATTAATGGATCTCTCCATATTTTTATCATATCGCTATCGGTAGTCTGAACATCCTTATGTTTTCTGTTCTTTTTAACATCATTGTAATTATCTGAGATTGTTTTACTTCACTTCCACTTTCTACTTTTTTGTCATCCGCAGAACCTGTCTGAGATGAATGATTGGAACTTGAGTCGGATTCATTTAATTTCCCATTGACTTCGTTGTTCATCACATTCAAAGACCTCACTTTACACACAAATACCATACATGACCATCTATCTATTTCTCCGTTGGTACTTTGCCGTTTCTTGAGTGTTACAACAGCTATAAATGGTTCGAAATCGTAGGACATCAAACTTTGTGGACTTATGATACATCAGTTCCCATTGCGAAGATAACGAAACGCCAAAATGTCTAATGTTTGAAAATTAAGAGTTCTTCTAATGATAAATGAAAAGAAACTAACTAACATACGGCAATAGTAAAATATGAAGTTGCATACCATTTCACATTCAGCAGAATCAATAAATGAAAATAGTACATAATGTGAAATACATTGCAACTAATTGTGAGCCATTATGATGGATTTTCGTAGTCAGAGATACTATTGCATAAAACATTTTTAAAACATTTTGAAAATATATTTGAAATGTTACTACAACAATTTAATGTAAACAAAGAACAAAAAAAAGTGTTTAAAGGAAAAAAAGAATTATTCGGTGCGGGATTCGATCAAGGGCCAAAAAGTTCGCAGCCGAAGACTTTACCGCCCACGCCAACCGAAAGTGTTGGATGCTATGCTCATATATTGAAATATAATGTAAATAAAATGTTTTGTATTGCATTATTAAGTGTGTACATTATTTTTCTGAATATAAAAATATTCAGTAATACATAATACATCTACAAAAAAATAAAGAAGTATCGAAAAAATTGATTTGGATCTTTTTAACACCGATACAATTTATAAAAAATTCTGAAAAAAATTAAGGACAATTGTTTCAATAATATCTGACTACTGAATTTTTATAAAACTCGTATCTCGAAAAGTTCAATACGAAATATGCATTTTCTTCGAATGCTTGGAGATTTTCAATTTTTTTAACATGTTTGCATAATCTGAAAAATCTGAAAAAAATCTCAGTCATGTGTGGTATTGGGTAGAATATTTATTAATTTTTTGGTAATTGTTTATTGAGCATGGTTCGACTAAAAATCAATTTGTGTTGGGGGCCCGCTGGACCATCTTAACTTCAAAAATCAACGAAGAAAATTATTTAAGAAATACAAAACATATTTTAGGATGGACCATTAAACCCGGTTTTTAAAAAAAAATTTCGTCCAAATATCGCTTCGATATCTTTTTTAGATCAAAAGTTATAGCAAAATGTGGATTGCGCCGCGCCGTGCCGGGCCGGGATTCAAATGCGCGCTGTCTCCAGATGCCGACTTTCCGACTCATGCTTCCGAAACTTCGGTAACGTGAAAATCGAAGGGACGCGTCGGCGTCGACCAGCGAGCAGGTAGCAGGTAGTCCACACGGACAGGATAGAGGTACGCTTGTGTGTGTAGCGCGCGTGCAATCGAGCAGGCACTCACACAGGCAGAGTAGAAGTACGTTCGTGTGTAGCGCGTGCGCAGCAGAAGCAACGTGGCGAGGACGGTGCGTCCACGGTGTCAGAGTGGGGGGTCCTGTGCCGGAGGGGAAACGTCCTCGCGTCCACGATTCTGGCATCACTGGTCACTGGGTCGAAAGACTACGCGAAGTAAAGAGCAAACACACGCGCTGCGAATCGAAAGAGAAAGTAATCGGAAAGCGGTTAAGAGATTATCGTGGTAAGTGCCGGTCAGGCCTTTGCGATTACCTATAATTAGTGACCAGTTCGTGTCGGTTCGGTGGCGTTATTGGCGGGACTTTGAACTTCGTGTTCGTGTAGTCTATTACTACGGATTCGTATGCGTTTGCCCAAGACCAGGAGTCGCTCTCCTGCGAGGTACGCCCGACCGTAGGTCGTGAACTCGCCGGTTTTCCGTGCACGGGTTCCGGGACGCACGATTTTCGTTGAAGACGTATTTCGGCTCACCTCGAGACGTTACCCGGTGTCGCGCCGCCACGTGCTCGCTTCGCTCGCTCGATCGTTTCGTCCACGTTCCGTGTCTCGTTCGATATTTCGAATCGCCTTCGACCAGTCCGTGATATATTCGCGTATGTTGCCGGAGCTCGGCGGAACTCGTGCCTTTCAGGCTTGTATTTAACGCGAAGTCCTGTGACCGCCGAGCTCGACGCGATCGAAGAAATTACGCGCGAGCGGCCGAACAACCGCCGAAAATTATCGCTTTCGCGTCGGCAAATCTTGTGACTGCCGCCGGCCTTCGCCGGTGGCTTGCGTATGACCACTCGTTAATAAACGACTGTTATTTGCCAAAAGATCGGGGGTGATTAATTTATTCCGTGAGAAACGTTCCCGTCGCGGGGAATGCTCCGTCCTTCTTCCTCACGCGGAATCCTGGCCGCGCTCAGTGCTATCGCAGGTTATCGTGATCCTCGCAAGTCCGGAGAGAGAGTATTTTTCGACCGCGAAAAGTGAGTTTCGCATGGCACGCCGATGTGCCTGGCGCCCGAGTGAACCTCGATCGGTTTGCTGTCTTTCGATCCGGATTTGCGAGAGATCCCTTTGTCCCGGGAGGACCACGTGTCGTGCGACCGAGCGTGGCCCGGTCGTAAGGCCATAATTTCCCGAGTTCGGCCACGTTTCCCTTCTGGAAGCGTGATCGACGTGACACAATGTATTTTTTTTTCTTCCAATCAATATTATCACGATATTTTTTTCTGTTTCGCATTCTATTTTTCTCATATTCATCATTTTTTTTTATTATATGTACTTTTAGACCGTAATTTTTGCACGGCCTGTCTTATTTGTGCATTCCGTTTTTCTTCTTTTTCGCTCTCATTGACAACATTATTATTAAGGGAGAGATAATCATATTTTCGTTTTTTATTGATGGCTTTTCGTGATTGACGTTTTACCTTCATTTTCGTATTGTCGGAAAATTGTATACTATTTATTATTCAAAAGGTGTCGCCCCAGGCTGACAATTGTATTTTTTTCAAAAATGAGTGTCGCCCTTGGCTGACAATACAATATTTTATTTAGTACTTTGTGTCGTCTACGGCTGACAATTGTATGTTATTTTTTAGTACTTTGTGTCGCCTACGGCTGACAATTGTATGTTATTTAGTACTTTGTGTTGCCTACGGCTGACAATTGTATGTTATTCAAAAATTTCTATTATATACAAATATATAATATAAATGTATGTATATTATATATAATATAATCCTATGTCATTTTATATATATATATATATATATATATATATATATATATACACACACAAAATGAAATAAGGAGTAGTGTTTAACAAAAAAAAAATTAAATTACAGTAACTTCCCTATGAATCGGGAAGTTAAAAATAATTTGTATATAAACAGACAAAATTCTTACCTGTTTCAATATGAAAAGAAACTCATAAGTTATATTCACTCATATACGAAGTGATCACCATGAGTGTCACAGTAGAACTGATAATGAAAATATTTACAGTGAATTCGTCACTCATCCACATCCACACTCAAATATATTTCGTCGTTTGTTTTCTTTAATTGGTTAGAATGTACCAGGTACAGTAGGTGAGACGAAGGTGAGACGTTCAGGGGCAAGGAAAGAAGTACTGCTACCATAAACGAGCGCGTGACACACACATACATATATATTATACTAGCTTTCCCCCGCCACGCGTTGCTATGGCACAGTATTTTTTAAAAGCATATACGTATTGAACGTGTTTGTGATAATCTATTTCGTTCAATTCCATTTCGATTTTCGCGTTGCTTTGTAATTCTCTCTCTCTCACTCGCTCTTCTTGATCTCCTCGCTCTCTCTCTGTCTCTCTCTCCCTTCCACTCTGTTTCAATTCTCTCTCTCTCTCTCTATCCGTCCCTGACTCCCTCTCTCTCAATCTATCTGCCTGTCCTCTGTCTCACTCTCGTTCTCTCTCTCTCTCGCACTCATCCGCTCTCTCTCACTCGCTCTGCTCGCTCTCTCTCGCGCTCTATATCGCTCTCTTTCACTCTCTCTCTCTGTTTCTCTCTCTCCCCCGTCTCTCTCCGTCTATCTATCTGTCTGTGTTCGTCTCCGTCTCGCTGTCTATGACTGTCTCTGCCTATCTCTCGCTCTCTCCCTCTCTCTCTCTCTCGCACTCACCTGCGTAGAAAGCTGCGGTTTGAACATTTAGACGCGGCGTTTCTTCGGGAAGGTATTAGAGCAAACAGCACTCGAAAAAGTCCATTTAATCAAAAGTCATAAGCAGAAACATGCCCAAAAGAGAGCGAAAAAGTTGACTTTTTTATTAATATTTATTATAAAAAAAATAATCATAAAGAAAAAAAACATCAGCCATAGTGAAAATGTTGGACCACATTCATCTTGGGCCCCCCTCCCCTTCCTCCACGACCACGACGACCACGACCACGGCCTCGGCCTCGTCCTCTACCCCTTCGTCCATGTGAACCATGCCGCCAACGCTCCCGCGATAATCCGCCATTAGTACCGCGATCTGAAGAGGAAAAGAACATTAATTATTCCCATATTATTATTTATTATATTCATCAAATTCTTATCTCGGACCCAGGGTTTTTAGAAAATATGAAAATATGACCCATATATATCAGAAAAAAATAAGGAAAAAATAACTTACTTTTATTAAGTCCTTCCAATGCTTGGAGGAGCCGTTCCATTATTGTAACTGGCACCTCCACATTGGGCTCCTCAACTTCAATTTTTCCAGCAGGAGGTGGTGGTGGTGGCTGCACAGAAAGCGGTTGTGGTGGTGGTGGCCGCTCACAGCTCGCTGAGGTGCCCGGTGAGGGAGACGGCCCCACTACCATCACCTCCATTTTTTTTAATAAGTCTGGAATACAAAAAATTATCAAACATCATTGATGAACACAAAAAAATTATTTGCAGGAACTATGATGAGTGTTAATATTATATACGCACTCGATACCTCTTCATTTTTTGCATTAGGTTCCATTTTTTTGTAAAAATTGCTATTTTCAATCTGAAAAAATAAATATGTTTATAAATAACGATGATTTATAAAATATATTGAATAAATAAAAAACAATAGGAATATGTAAATTCACCCCATTGGAATATAAAAAATAACTTCTTTCTTTTCATTATTTTCTACGGAACTTTCACCAACATATTCGTGGCATTTTTATAATGGAAAATGATACCAAATATGATATAATTCCGATGATATTTACTTGTGTAATGGACAATTAAAGTTTCAAGCGCAAGGAAGGATCGCATGGGAAAGAAAGAGACGCCAAGAGTCGCAGTCGGCAGCACAGTTCAACGGCTCGCGCGTCCTCACAATGCAATACCAACGAATAACTTTTTTATTATTACTTATTTCTTTATAGAACTTATTTTAATAGATTTGTGACATTTTTTCTGATTAAAATGATACCAAACACGATATAATTCGGATCATATACAGGTTTATACGCGTTCGAAACTTTAATTGTCCATTACACAAGTAAATATCATCGGCATTATATCATATTTGGTTTCATTTTTTTTTGCATTAGAAATATGCCACGAATACGTTTTCCAAAGTACCATAAAAAAATTATGAAAAATAAAGAAGTTAGAAATTCAGGTTAGTATACCTATGGAGACTTACCTATCAACCTTCCTGCTCGAGAAGCACAATCAAACTGATGCTAGAGGCACACATGTTTCGTGAATTCCCCACTGAGAACAATAATTCATACTTCGTTCCATTTATTTTGTTCGATACGACAACCGTGTTTTTTACAACAGCGTTAGCCGCATTCCATCGGCACAGATGCGAAATATAAACATCACAGCACGCGATGTCCGAAATTCCAACGCGCTAGCGTCGTCCAAAATAATTATATTTCAATATAATATCAATTCATTATATATGTATAAATATTACTTCTGGATACAATCAAATTATATGATATATATATATATATATATATAATTCACATGAATAACCCGCACGCTTTTGAAGATAGAAAATTCATCAGACCAAACTTACTTGATATCGAGGCGCTCGTAATCTGATGTCATTAATTTTCTTAAATGGAATGAGGTATTTTTCAATACATCAATTGATGCAGCCTACATTCGTTATAAAAAAGTACTAACCTATGCATGTCGGAAAGTTAGTGGTTCTGGAGATATTTCAATTTAAATAATGCTAAAACACCATTACCATCGTACTAACAAGGGGAGTCCACGGTAGACGGGAACCGGATTTTCCTGAAACTTGCAGTATTTGAAGATGACGTATCCAAATGTAATTTAGCAAAGCAGTAGCGCGCGCTTCTCAAGATTTCCCGAGAAAATTGCATTTGAAAAATCGGTTTACCCGTTCATAAGGAGTTCGCGTTAACCTATGAATATGAAGCGCAGTGGTCGAGGGCGCTTCGAGAAAGACTGGTAATCAGTAGGTCGCTGGTTCGAGTCTTGCTGTCGACATTTTTGTTTTAATCTTTTTTTTCAGTTTTATTCCTAAAGTTTATGAAATCTGCCATAAACAATTATTTTTTAAATAGAAAATGCATGTTTTTTATTTGTGGGTATTGAAAAAAATCGAACATAAAAATAATACAGTGTTATATTTACTTTATTATTGCTCATTCTTTATTAATAAAAAAAAATTGCGTGTTAGTATGACACGATCCAGAATGATACCCATCGTAAAAGCATGGGAAACAATAATTTTTTCGGCATCTAGCACACACTATAATAAATCAGAACTTCTGAAAACGGCGTGCTCTTGTACAAACGCTCCGTTTATTATAGTGTGTTCTTGATGCCGAAAAAATTATTGTTTCCCATGCTTTTACGATGGGTATCATTTTGGGTCGTGTCATACTAACACGTAATTTATTTTTATTAATAATAAAGAACGAGCAGTAATAAAGTAAATATAACACTGTATTATTTTTATGTTCGATTTTTTTCAATACCCACAAATAAAAAACATGCATTTTCTATTTAAAAAATAATTGTTTAATGGCAGATTTCATAAACTTTAGGAATAAAACTGAAAAAAAGATTAAAACAAAAATGTCGACAGCAAGACTCGAATCAGCGACCTACTGATTACCAGTCTTTCTCGAAGCGCCCTCGACCACTGCGCTTCATATTCATAGGTTAACGCGAACTCCTTATGAACGGGTAAACCGATTTTTCAAATGCAATTTTCTCGGGAAATCTTGAGAAGCGCGCGCTACTGCTTTGCTAAATTACATTTGGATACGTCATCTTCAAATACTGCAAGTTTCAGGAAAATCCGATTCCCGTCTACCGTGGACTCCCCTTGTAAGACGTTACACTAGTAAGTAAACGCTAATTTCTGAGAACGGTGCGTCCTACCGCAGAAATAACGAAATTTTCTAAAGGAGCAACTCAGGGCATATAGAGTATGCCCAACCACATGGCGTATGTAGTCTTTTGAATTTTTGAAGAAGACAAAAATAGAAATAGAGTGTACGTTTTAATAAGATTATACGTTTTTAGGGAAATTCAATAGTTTTCTACTTATCAAAATGTTTGCTATATGGCGTCGCATTAAACGAACATCGCAGGCTCGTTGCTCGCTTGGTTCCTTGTTATAGTATACTAATGTTGCAAAATAAATTGTCTTAATTAGTTTTTCGCAAACGATACAACTCCTCATTATCCGGGGTTGCAGTATTGATCTTGGTTTTCTTCGATACTGTTAATTTAAATTGTCCCGAAATATATAAACAGCGCTCAATTTTGAAACTCTGCTCAGTGCTACATACAACATTTGTAAAGTTCGCCTTTCTGATTTTTTAAAATCCAAACATACTTTCTCGTATGTTTTTTATCCCTGACTTTTATGAATCATAATCGCTTCAGCAGGAACCACTGGAAATTGACTACGTGTGATTTGATATTTTTCCTCACTCGAAATATTTACTTGATTCGATATTTTTATTGTTGGTGTTAAATTTTGATCAATATTTGCATTTTTCATATAATCACGATAAAGAGTTCTTACTTTCACTCCTACTCTGGCCAATTGAAAATCTAACCACAATATAGACGGAATTTTAGTATTTTCTTGAAAAGTAATAAATTTTAATATTCCGCATGTGTGCTCCATTAACCAATCCGTTTTCAACATCACTGTTATTAATAATTATCATATAGTTCATATTAATTCTCAATTTAATCTCAGGTAATAATTTGTTTTGAACTGATTGTTTTTTTAAAGATTGTGATATAAATTTTTTTTGTACTTTCATCGATATTCTTTGAAAATGTATTTTCGGGAGTAGAAATGATTAACTCACTCTTGCATTGGGATAATTTTCGATTATAGTAAGCGGAAACATCATCGGAAGGTACAAAAAAAGAATAAAAAAAAAATTTTTTTTTCTAATTTTAAAAAAATCGAAAAAAAAATTTTTTGTGTAATTACGTTTGTTTCTTCGGTGGAAACTTTCCGTTCTCTCGTATAAATTGCATTGTTGAATGAACTTCTTTCGAAAAAAACTAAAAAAACTAAAAAACTACTTGACCAAAATGGACCAAAATCTAATCAGCTCTAAGTTACAGCGGGGCACATCGATTGCATCATTCATTATCCTGATCGCGTTGTTACTTTTTCTGAAAACGTTAACGAAAAATTTGATTACATAGAAATGGCCATACGCACACACACACACACGAACATTTTGCTGAAAATAGTCTAAAATGACTGCAATGACCATGAAACGTGAAGATCTGCTAAAAAATCGATTTTCGATTTTCGGGGTAATTACAATAACTTCCCTATAAAATCGGGAAGTTAATAATTACGTATAATGCAAGCTTACCTTTCCTCTCGGATTTTTTCTCTTTGGAGATAGGGCATTGGATGGGCCCGGAACCTGGTCTCCCATTTCAATTTAAATAAAAAACACTTCACGGCACAGGAAACAAAGAAACAAAGTAAAACGCTGAATACTGAACGAACAACTTGATAGACACCCGGTATGGCTGCAAATGAGGCAGATGCAGCGCTGCAGCGCGTCGCGTCGCTTCGGTGCCACTGCGCGCAGGTGCTGTGCATTGAAAATCCTACCAATCAGGGCGAACCTGCGCTGCGGCTAACGAAAACCGGTTCTCACGCTCTACGGTTCTATCGTGGGGCGCACTTTAGATTCCGCGAGTTCGGTGTAACATCTATTAGGCGGTGATAAGTTTGCTCCAAGACCCTCGCATTACCAGTGCGTCAACACCGTGCATCTTAGTTTAGGTAATATCATCTTTCAATTCTTTCTATTCTAAATTCAATCCATTCGCGACAATTACACAATTGTAATACGAATCCTCATAGTAAGAATATATTTGTGTTCTTTGATAATTAACGCAAATTCATTAAACCCATAATTATCGTCCAATATCCTAATCAAATAATTGAACGTCCCCACATGATACAATCTTACCGCTCGGATTGTATCAATTAAATTATACTAGTTCGAGGCTTACTCATTATGTTGTAAACTCTAGCTGTGAAAGGATGTGAACGGAGGACAATGAATATAAGGTGAAGTCCAGTAGGTGTAACAAGAAAGTATGGTTAACAAAAGTATATTTATCGAAAAACGGAAAATTACAAAAGGAAAGTGATATACACAATGTGACAATGAGTGATGATGAATACGGTCGGTGTGAAGCGCGAGTATCGCGGGTCCAAACCGGGCGTAACGACTTGTATATGTAATAGCGTGTCAGTATGACTAAGAAGAAATTGCGAGAATTCCTCGAGAGGCAAACGTTGCTCTCTTTTATACATTAGTGGGCCATCGGTTTCGGAAGGATTAAGGAGTGGGGACCTTAAAATTAAACGGGTAGGATCGCAGCAACGTTCGTTAGGGTAATGACCTAATAAACGGTGCTGCGGAGAAGACAAAGAAATAGGATAATGGAATTGAAGCAAGGAAAACACAGAAGACGATGGCCCCGATACAGTATGACGAGTTCGATAAACTTTCGATGCGGCGAGGTTTACATGTGCGGTCGATCACCTCGCCGCTTGTTGTCGAACTCGCACAGCTGATTGATGTCGATACATAAGAAACGTCGCGCGCGACAGTTTTGCTTCACCTGGTCGCGATATAAATATAAGTTCGCAGAAATACTCGGATCCGAATTGCAGATATTAAATTGACCGGATTGACGTTTCTGAACACATTATCCTAGCGACTCCCTGATTTCGCATCAGGTTCGTTCGCGACATTCGATGGTACTAGTTGTACCATCCCAGCGGCTCCCCAATTCCGCATTGGGTTCGTCTTCGCGTCGTTCCTAGTGACTCCCCAATTTCGCATTGGGTTCGTTCACGAAGTTTCATCTTCCTAGCTGCCCCCTGATTTCGCATCAGGTTCATCTGCGTTTGACTCCATTCCTAGAGGCTCCCTGATTTCCCGTCAGGTTCGTCCTCGCTGTCTATAATCCTAGCGGCTCCCCAGCTTCGCATTGGGTTCGTCCGCGTACCTCAACTAACAAATTATACCGTATTCCTAGGGTAACAACCCTTCGCCGGCCACTCGTGCTGCTCGCGGCCCTGGCTCATAACAGTAGCTTTAATTAATGTAAGTGTCATTTATCCCAGCTAGCACTCGGATGTCCGACGGATGTCCAAAGTACGTCCGGTATCGGACCTCTGTATGTCCCACGGAAGTCCGATTTATGTCCGTATGTCCGAGATATGTCCCAGATACGTTCCAGGAAAGTCCGACAGAAGTCCCATTTAGAAAGTGGGACGTACGTAGGACGTACCGTTCGGACCTATCTGGGACCTCCCTCGGACTTACCTCGAACTACCTGGCACGTATCTGAGACGGATCTGGGACATACGGACGTTATTTGGACGTCCCTGGGACATATGGCTGGACATATTCAGAACGTCAAAAGGACGGTCACAGGACATTTATAGAGCATTACAATTTAATTTTAATTGAATCAGAATTTCATATATTACAAAAACATTAGGTACATAGTACAATACAATACAATAGCGTATATAACACTAATATACACAGTAATACATAACATAAACTAGAGGGCTATTGTTGCTCGCTCGCTCGCGAGTAGGGTTGTTTTTGCTCGCTCGCTCCGCGAGCTCGTGGGTAGGACTGCTCTTGCGAGAGGGTTAGTGATACGCATGGCTAGTAGGGCCTACTGATATTAATGTTTTTTATTTGGTGTGTGACTCTCCAAGTGTCACACAAAGAACTTCCCGATTCGTTACTCCTTCGCCAACATCGCCAACATCGTTTTTTTTTTGTACTTTCATCGATATTCTCCCAAAATGTATTCTTGGGAGTAGAGATGATAAATTCACTGTTGCATTGGAATAACTTTCGATTATTCCAAGCGGTAACATTAGCATCAGTTAAAAAAAATTTTTTTTAAATAAAAAAAAATTAAGAAAAAAATTTTTTCTGTAATTGCGTTTGGTTCTTTGGTGGAAAATTTTCGTCCTCCCTTATAAATTGCATTGTTGAATGAACTTCTTTCGAAAAAAACTAAAAAAACTAAAAAACTACTTGACCAAAATGGACCAAAATCTAATCAGCTCTAAGTTACAGCGGGGCACATCGATTGCATCATTCATCATTCTGATCGCGTCGTTACTTTTTCAGAAAACGTTAACGAAAAATTTGATACCATACAAACGGACATACGCACACACACATACAAACATTTTGATAAAAATAGTCTAAAATGACTCCAATGACCATGAAACGTGAAGATCTGCTAAAAAATCGATTTTCGATTTTCGGGGTAATTACAGTAACTTCCCTATGAATCGGGAAGTTAATAATAACTAAATTCGTTATTTAAATTAAAGTTATTTAAATAATTCCATAAATAATCTATTTATTATTTCTTATTTGCAAATAAAAGTTTATTTATTATTTGGATTGAGGTGGAAATCAATTAAATAGTTTTTGGTCTACTCTTATTTCTTGTATTTTGTATATGTATACATTGAACACGTGACGAAATTAATATCATGATTACCCGTATAATATGATATTTAAGTGAATACAACTATTTTTTGTATCAATTTGCTTTTCTAATTGTGTTAAGAAAGAGTATGTGGAAGAGGATTGTGGAAGGGGTGCACAAGAATAAGAGCACTGGCACTTGAGTTTTAGTTGCAAAGACAACAGTCAGACTATAGTTTATTTACACTTATCGAACTACCCAACACCACTTAAACTATTTGAACTTAAGAAGATTAATGACGGAAGCACAGTTTTATGTACGCCAAAAAATATAGGCGAAGATCAGAGAAGCGCAATGATCTTTTTGTGTATCGAGAACCGTTCGTTTCGAGCAAGCGACTCTAACGTTTAAAGGTAACTAACTTCTCGGGCGATCCGCGGTTTCCTAGAAGTCAGATCGGTAAGGGGAAAGAGGTGAAGAGGACTCGCTATTGTCGCGAGTTGTTATGAGGATTTGGGTACCCCCGTTTTCTCTCTCGTCTCTGGCCCATGATAGCTCACGTGCCGCCGCTTCGCTCGCGTGATCCACAACAAATTGATAATTCGCAGTTCATGTTTGACTTTAAAACTACTCTTTCTTCAAACATAATGTCAGAAAGTTTGTTCGATTTTGGCGTATTGGTCATAGTTGCCAAAGAAAATACCCGCTCGACTGGAGCCAATGATGGTAAAGGTGTGTTATATTTTATAAATTGCGACGTTGGCCCTTTTTCGAACGGTTTTATAGCCGACGAGAAATGGTCAACCCCGGGATTTTACAGGCTCTGAGGCCAGGCCGTGCGCGGCCGTGCGGACACGGTCCTCCCGGTGCAAAGGCACTTTTCGTAGGAGGCTTGAATTGACTACGCGGCACGAGTTCGGGCGCCAGGTATTAGAAAATACCACGCGAAACACGATAAACTTCTCGTGCTCGGTGAAGCCGAGCCCGAGTATCGAGCCTCCTCGAAACGCGAGGTGAAATACTGACGCGAACGACCAGAGGGTTCGAGCACAGGAGGTAACGGGGACAGCCCTCACGGCAGGACGGATCTCGCAGGTTAAGAATCAACTAGACCGAATCGGCTCTATTCATTTAATGGTCGTCAAATAAAAGTTACAGGTGAGCGGCCACGAGGCCGCAAACCGGGAGCCCGCGCCGAATTTCCGATTGGTGCCGCGCGTAACGTAACTAGATGACGCAGGATCGCAACTACCCAAATGTCCTAGGGCCCCGGACTATACGCGACTAAATAATTTCCGCTTGCCCCCGGCACGCTCCTATAATTTGTCGTACTCCGTACGCACAACATATGGCATTAGGCCTATTATCGAATCGGAAGATTTTCCTCACGGAACGCTCTCATTTTCTGCGGGTGGCTTTCGGAACCGCTAGAGGTCAGTCCGGTCCATACGCGACTCGACTCTTAGGCCGTTTTCAAACGGCGAAGTGACGTCGCACGCTTGCAACGTCACAACTCCCCCCCCCCCTTAAAAATGGACCGGACTGGCCCGTGGCTTGTCGACCCTGTGATATGTGGCTCGCGATAATAAGAGCATTCCCTTCGGAAGTCAACCTTTACAGTTGGAGCCTTCACCTGTGGACAAACACGTACTCAATTCTTACCGTACTGTTAACTGCTACCTCTCCTTTCATGCATGTTTGAGATTAGACTAGGATTCAGAGCTGGAGAAGAGTACTAGTCACTTGAACAAGAACAACTTTATTTTGCCCGAATAGGGTATCGTCTTTTCACAAACTTATGTACAAAAACTGTAGCAAACGAAGTGCGTTCGAACACTAGGTTAATAAAAGTTTTATCACCAACTAGGTACTAGTTGTAGATAATTGAGGTTTTCGAAGTGCGAAAACGTAACTTGTAAAACCGGTCAAAGAGACGCTCAATTTCACTGTTGTTCTCGATTACGAAGCCGTTATAGAACTGAGGATCGATCGATCAGCAGGCCGTTAGCCGTCACCGTCGATCGCGTGATTGGCGGATCGATGTGCGCTCCGCCAATCCGAGTAGTGCTCCGCGGTAGATATCGATCGTAGTCGATTAAGCTCGATATCGCCGGTGCCGGCCAATGACTCCGTGAATCGAAGATCGATCCTAGATCTCGCAACGCCAACTTGCTCAGCCAATAGCCACGCCGTCGCAGCTGACACACTCAGCCAATCCTAAACAATGCATTTCCCCAGTATTTCGGACGAGACCTGTCTACTATAATACTACGACAGAGGGGAAGGTTCGCACATTGACTATAATTGACGCCGCTATTGTAGTAACCAAAAAAAATATATTATTTTATTCCTCCCGCTTTTCGGTCGGGATTTACACGTTTCCGCTTCTGCGGAATTACAATTTCTAAATAAACGGAACTAAGTTTTAAATGAAACGGAAACATTAGGAACTCGGGAACGAAAAGAAGAAAAGAAAAAAAATTAACGGAACTTTTTACCGATCTTTCTCCGGTATCTAAATGATCATAAACGAAAATAAACTTTTCATTCGCGTTGCGAGGCGCACCAATCACCGCAAGACCTTAACGGAATTGGAGTTTACAGGTCGTCGTAATTTCTTTTGGGCGCACCGATCTTCTCTCGATACGCCTCATTCATGACCCTCCATGCCGGCCCGCACGTCGGACACATTCGCACGGACTGTCCTAGTTGGCCGCACTTGTAGCAGTGCGGTTGTACTTTTTCGCGGCATTGACTGCGGGCGTGTCCATATTCGCCGCAATTCCAACACGCATCGGGGTCCTTGGCCTTGGATGTCGCGGTGCTCTCCGTCATTTTTTTCGAACTGTTTCCAGTTCGGCAGTTGTCGGCGGCGTTTGTGGTACTCCGGTACCACTTTTGCGGCTTGGTGGGGTGCTTTACCTTGCGCGCGTGCCGACGGTGCGCGTGCTTGTGCCGGCAATTCCTCCTGCTTCGGTACTCGTTTTCCTTCCTCGCAGGTACACTTTCTAATTGGTTCCGTTTTTGGAGGGTGACGGAAGTAAGCCCTTAAGGCCCTGACGTGGGTCATGACTTTACGCAAGTCGTGCCCTACTGCTTCGTAACAGGCCTCTACCTCTGGCCGTACTACTATTTCCTCGACCTCTTCCTCTTCTTCTGGGTCCCGTTTTATTTCCGGTGGCTCGGATTTCATTGCTGTTGCTGGTTCCGGGGTCAGCAGGAGTTGTAGGTTGGAGCCTTCGTTCTCGAGTGGCCCTAAGAAGTCTTCCACCGGGACTTCCTTCTTTTTCCTCGACTGGTGTCGCAGGTTCATCGCGAGCGTCTCGAGGGTCCTTTCGAGTCCCTCGATATCTCGGTCGATGACCTGGTATCTCCTCTGCACTTCCGGGTCCACTTCGTAATTCTCCATCTGTAATTGGGTTAGCGGTCGTATCTAGTTATTCTTCCTCGCCCTCGTTCGGCGGGGTGTACGTCTTAAGGTCTGACACATGTGCTTTTCCTGCATATTTGCCCTCCAACGTGGCCAGGCTGTAAACCACAGTCGAGAGTTTCTTCGCGATTCGTAACGGTCCGGCGTATTTCGGACATAACTTTGCGGCTATATTCTGCGCTGCGGAGGATAATACGCGATTTCGTCGCAGTACCATGTCTCCTACCTCAAAACGCGTATCCCTATGACGTAAGTTATAGTATCGAGATTGCGTTTCATATGCCCTATCCAGATTTTCGGTGATCCAGTGTCGTAGGGTCGCGAGGTGCGTCATGCGTTCCTTCCATTCCCCGGTGGGCGCGACTTCGAGATCTACCGGCGGTTCCTGTTCCGCACGGCGGCATTTCGCGGGTCTCGGTTCCCGCCCGAAATTTAAAAACGCTGAGGATGCTTGTAATACTGTGTGGTGTACGGTATTATACGCGAAGCGAAATTTCGCAATATTCGCGTCCCAATCGCGATGGTCTCTTCCAATATACGCGACGATCATAGTTTTTAATATTCTATTTACCCGTTCTACGGGATTTGCTTGGGGGTGGTATGGCGGAGTTGTCGAGATTACGATCCCATACCCGTTTGCCAGTTCGTGAATGGCTTTGTTAACAAATTCGGTACCGTTGTCTGTTATCAATACCTCGGGTGTTCCCCATCGCGAAAATAGCTGGTCTTCTAAGGCTTCGGAAATTTTCGGTCCCGTGGCCCTTCGGAGTGGGCACCATTCGACCCACTTCGTAAATATCGTCTTGCATTACCAAGAGATACGAGAATCCAGCACGACTCGGTGGGAACGGGCCCATGATATCTGCTGCTACTACCATCCATGGTGCACTTACGTGACGCCTTTCCATGAGCCCGGAGGGGAGGGTTTGTTCCACCTTCGTAGCTTGGCACGTGGGGCAGCGTCGCACGTACTCCACGACGGTTCGAAACATACCTGGCCAGAAATACTTGGTCGCGATACAGTGATACGGTTTCTCTACTCCCAGGTGCGCCGCTTGCACCTCGTCGTGTGCCTCTCTTAGTATCTCCGTTCTTTCATTTATCGGGACCAGGAGTTTCCACTCATTTAAATCTCCCCCGAGAATTTCCGAAATTAGTGGGTCTGTTCGACGGTGGTAAAGCTTCCCCTCGCGAATTGACCAGTCGGGATACTTTTCCGGATCCGATTCTACTGCTTGAAATTTTGTATCGTGCCAGTCTAGTTGCGTTGCGGCCGCTATCGCTATCTCTTCCCCTTCCTCCCCGGTTCCTTCGAACATCCGCGAAAGTGCGTCGGGTACGTGATTTAATGCGCCCTGTCGGTAGGTTACTTCGAAATCATACTCTAAGAGTTGTAACGCCCACCGCGCGAGCCTTCCCGAAAGGTTTTTCAATTGACGCAACCAGCGTAAACTACTGTGATCCGCAATGATTGTAAAATGATACCCTTCGAGATATGGTCGGAATTTCTGCACGGCCCATATGACAGCGAGACATTCTAATTCCGTCGCGGAATATTTTCGTTCGGCGGTATTCAAGGAACGACTCGCGAACGCGACCACCCTTTCCTCCCCCTCGATCTCTTGCACCAGTACCGCTCCGAGCCCCACCGTACTTGCGTCGGTCTGTAGGACGAATGGGATATCAAAATGTGGACAAGCAAGGATTGTCGCGGTTGCCACTAGTGATCTTAATTTTTCGAAGGCGGTTTGTTGTCCGTCTTCCCATTTCCACGCCTTGCCTTTCCGTAATAAGATATTTAATGGCTCCGAGACAGTGGCGAAATCCGGAATGAATCTCCGATACCACGAAGCCATTCCGAGAAATCGACGTAGCTGCTTTAAATTCTTTGGAGCTGGGAAAGACAGGACGGGTTTAATTTTATCCGCGTCAACTTTCAAACCTTCGCGACTGACTATAAATCCCAGATACCGAACTTCCTCCCTGCAGAACTCGCATTTTTCGGGATTGATAATTAGTCCCGCTGACTTGATTTTATTCAGAACTCGTTGGAGCCATATTAGATGTTTTTCGAAAGTCGTCGTTGCGATAATTATATCGTCCAGATACGCAAAAGTATGCGGCTCCATTTCCGGACCTATCAAACGATCTAACAGTGTCTGAAATGTTGCTGGTGCTCCCGTGAGTCCGTACGGCATTCGTTTGAATTGAAATAATCCCTTTCCGGGGACCGTAAATGCGGTAATTTCGCGACTATCTTCCTCGAGCGGTATTTGAAAATAAGCCTGGCTGAGATCGAGAGTGGAAATATAACGTGCGGCGCGTAATTTGTCGAGAATGCTCGTCATTATTGGCAACGGATACGCATATTTTTTGGAAACTGCATTGACTTTGCGAAAATCAAGGCAAAATCTGTATTTGCCATTGGCTTCTTTCACCATTACTATTGGGCTTGACCACTCACTTTCAGATGGTTCGACAATATCGTTGGCCAGTAACGAATATACCTCTTTGTAGATCGCTTCCTGTACCATCAGCGAAACTGGATAGTACCTTTGTTTAATAGGCCTATTTTCCCCGACGTCTATTCTGTGAGTGGTCAAGGTGGTTACCCCCGGTACTTTATCAAAGTCGACAAGTTCTTTTTCCAAAAATTCGCGTAACCGTTCCTTTTCCGTGTTCGATAATACTGTAAGGGATTCGAGGGCCAGCGGCCCATGCGGGCCGCAACAGGGTACCATGTGCATGGTCAGGGACGCAGTTTATGATTACAGCGCGGACGTGACTTTAGGCTATTTTTGAGATTTAGTGGGACTTTCTGTTTTATGATAATTTATTAGAGACCTCATATTTTAGCTAAAGGTCCCAATAGCCGTTGACGTGCCGTAAAACATCTGCAGACCAAGTGCGGACCTTTAAGGGTTTTAGATAGACAACGAGGGCTCAAGGCGAGGGTACCTCCAGGAACTGGCCAGTTGTCCCTCACCCTGTCGCCTCTTAGAAAATAAGACTTGCGATTGGTTATCTAAAGGAACCGCCTACGTTGCGAAAAGCTTAAAAGAGCTAGAGCGAAAAAGCAGGTCGTTGTCGTCGTGGCGCGTACGAAAGGAATAAACGTTTTCTCAAAAATCCGACATCGTGTGTTTAAATCAGTCATCCTTACAATACCTGCAGGCCGGAGCAGAGTTGTTCGTTCGAAATGGAACCGAAAGGAAATTCGAGCCTTGGTCGCGACGCAAAGTACTAGCTTTTTTCGATTACGTCAATCCCCAGCAATAATGGATTTACAAGGTTATCGAGAACGCGTACGCGAATTTCACGAGTTTCGTTTTTTATTTTCATTTTAAATTCGGCCTCCTCGGAGGCTCTATCGAAGGCCCCTGTTGCTAACAGAAAATAGCAAGGTCTTTCCGATATCGTTATTTTCGCGTGGCTTCCGACGGTTTCCATTAACGCTCTATTTGCAAATGATATCGAAGATACGGAATCTATTAACGCTCGCGCTCTGTACGTACCGATTTGCGCGTCAATGATTAGCAGTGACGGTCGAGATTTTGACGTAACTTCTGAGCTCTTTTCCGAGATTCGGGCCGAGATTATGGGTAGCGAAACCGTTCCGACCCCTATGAGTGGTTCCCTTTGTAGTTTTCCGGTTTCCGTACGCATCGACGACATTCGCGAGTGGTCACATCCGGTTCTCCGCAGCGATAACAATGAATACGCGGCTTTTCTCTACAATTTCTCGACCTATGACCCGGCTTGTGGCAATTTCAACAAGGTTCATTGCTCCTCGGTTTGTAGACCGAGGAACACATAGCGCAGATTGTATTTTTCGCTGTCGAGCCATCTCTGTCGGTCGTATTGTGTTCGGCGCGCGTGCTATTCGGTCGTTGTCGGGCGTTGTCGCGCCTGTTCGGGTGTTCGTGCGGTCGCGCTTGGCTTGTGGACGGCCCCGGTCTCTCGCGGGGTCAGGGGGGTTCGCTCGGCTGCCTCCCCCACCTTCGGTTTCCGATATTGCGTTCACCGATTCGTACTGCGGATTTCGGTAGAATTTTCCGCGGCCTAATTCCCTCGATCGTTTGCTATATTTCTGCGGATCGTATGCGAACGTTTTATTTGATACGTGAGGTGAACGGTAGTAATCCGAGGTACCGGGTGATACGCTCCTTTCCGCTTCCCGTAATTTTGCTTCTGAGACTGTCATCGTTGTTATCCCGTCTATCCCTAGTACGTTGCGAAGTTTTTCTCTCGCGTTCCAAATTTCCGTCTCACGCATTTCTCTTCCGACCACGGCGTATCTAGTCGGCTCATCATCATTTGCATACACGCGAGGTAATCCCGTACGGGTTCGTCCTGACCCTGCTTCCGTACACGTAAATCATGTTCTAGTAATTCCTGATAGTCCGGATCGAAAAAATTTTGACGCCATTCCTTCACGAATTGATCCCATGACGTTAATTTACCGCGGTTTTTTTACCAAAAGGCGGCCGTGCCCGAGAAGCAAATCGGTAGACAGCGTAGGTCTTCGTCTTTGATATTAGAACTTGTTCTCAAATCCTCCAACTGAGAGAGAAACGTTTCCGGATCATCGTCCGGTTTCCCGGAAAAATTCAAACGCCACTTTCTTATGACGTCGAACGCTGCCATTGATTTATCTTCATAGTCTGGTGAATCTGAACTATCGCTGTTTCCTGATTCTACTCTCGTATTCCCTATTCCGCTCGCGTTAGGTAGTCGGGGGGTCGGCACTAGCAGCCGAAATACCGTATTTTCGCTCTCTTTTCGTTCCCTTTCTTTCCAGTCCTGTAGGAGTGGAAATTTGGGTTGCGGATCGCGGGACGACCCTTCTCCTGGGTATGGCAGTCATTGTAAATGGAACGGTCGTCTCCGTCCATTTTCAAATCACCCGATATATTCCGTTCGAGATTTGACTGTTTATTTGTCTTCGATACTCGCGCGCGGTGCTTCGTCGTCAAGACCTTCGTTCGCGCGTGTTGTTTACTTTCCGCGTCCAGACGCTCTAACCCCTCGTACGATGTCTCGCGTTACCCGTTGTCGCTACGCGGCTCGAAATCGTGCGTCTTTGTTCCCGATATCCTTGCTTTGTATTTGTAACCGTTACCACACAGTACTACTATTGTTCCTATCGTTTAAGAGCGATGTCGCTCTAGCAATGTCGCCGAAAAAAACAATTCTAAACGGTCGCGTAAATATTCTACAGACGAACAAAGAGGAATTCTTATTTCACGTCTACAAGGTATTACCAGGTTACGAAATTTTTGCCCAGCACCGTAAGACGTACACTCCCCTCACGTAATAATTTTACACAAATACCAATATTTGTACCGATTTGCACCAATTATTTACCAATATTTTTCTAAATTTTATAACATAAAATATCGTGCTGGCTCTTCGGAATCTTCCTCGCCAGGCTCTCAGCGAACGCAAAAAAATTTTGTTTTTCGAATTCAGCGTGTTCCACGTGTCTCACCGCGTCGGATCGAATAGCCCGTCCCTCTTACGTTAGCGCTTTCGGAATTTCCGTAGATTTTATAAAAACGTTGTACCGTACTCTACCTGCGAGAGTCGCCCGTTATTCCTGCGCCTCTCCCCGTTCTCGGAAAAAGAATCCTTGCGAGAGATAAGTCCCTGTTCGGGCGCCAATTTGCGACGTTGGACCTCTGACGCTTGCCCCTGGCGAGCGGATTGTATCATTTTCGTCAGCCGGTCAGTCACACCACCCACGCTGAGATCCTCGTTGAGCGGGATGAGACGGCGGCGGGACTATTTGAAAATGTCGATGTTCGCTAAAGGATCTCTTCGTACTTCGCCGGCGCCTCCGGGTTTGTTCGCCCGGGTTTGTGCGGTGACTCTCTGCTGATTGCGGCGCCGCTCCGTGATTTCGTTGGCCATTCGCGATATTGGTTGTCGATCTTTCGGCACCTGTAATTTGTCGTACTCCGTACGCACAACAGATGGCATTAGGCCTATTATTGAATCGGAAGATTTTCCTCACGGAATGCTCTCATTTTCTGCGAGTGGCTTTCGGAACCGCTAGAGGTCAGTCCGGTCCATACGCGACTCGACTCTTTGGCCGTTTTCAAACGGCGAGGTGACGTCGCACGCTTGCAACGTCACAAACTATTTAAAACTATTCACATACAACTATTTACATACAACTATTTAAAACTACCCAGATAGCACAAAGACATCTTAAAGTACGTCTAAAAGTTGCCTGATTACTAAAAGTTGTCTGCGGCACGTCGTTTTCACGTCTTTTCCACGTACTGTGTACGATTTTAACAGGTCTTTGTTACAAACCTGTGCGACTTAAAGTCGTTTCTCACAGGTCTTTTCGATGTCTTTAAAATGTACGTAAAGACGCAAAAAAAGTTGCCTTTTTGGACATCTTTTATGAATCTTTTCGGAGTTTTTTCAGGCATTTTTTAAGCGTCTTTTTACGCGTCTTCCGGGCATCTTTTAGGCATCTTTTAGGCATCTTTTTCAGACGCACAAAATCTTCAAATTTAAGAAAAAATTATTTTAAAAATTAGAATCTATATATATATATATATATATATATATACTACTTACTACTTTCATGGTACTACTTGAGTGTATATTCCATTTTGTCTCTTCGAAAAAACCTTATTACAATTTAGAAATATTTATGGAGCATATTGGGCGGGAATCGAACTCGGGACCTACCGTTTAACTTCATGATGGTTTCCTCGCTGAGCCATGCGAACCTTTACTGTTAGATTCATTACTTTTTATTCTTATAGGCTCAAATCATATCAAATCATATATATTATTATATAAAAAATATTTTAACAGAAGTTTATCTCTTCTAATAATTATATAACCTAACTATTTAATTATTTACCTAAAATATTTTTTAGGTAAAAATTAAACTACTTTTTTTATGAAGCATACTATCAGTATATTAACGATTAAGAGATATACATATTTTCGTAAGTACTTCAATCGTTTCTGCCGAAACGCTGAAAACGGCGTCCCGAAAGAGGCAACTTTTACACGCCCATAAAGGCATCTCTGCTGGGACGACGTTTTGACGTTTGAAGGCAGGTGCCTTTTATGCATCTCATTTCTGACGTGAAAACGGCGTCCCAAAAGAGGCAACTTTTACACGTTCATAAAGGCACCTCTGCTGGGACGACGTTTTGATGTTTGAAGGCAGGTGCCCTTTACGCATCTCATTTTAACGTGAAAACGGCGTCACGGCGCCTGTATTTTTATATTCTGCTATCGTCTTCTTAATGGTATTTTTCCCAATACCCGTGTCTTCCGGCAAGGAATTTATCAGCTTCACATAGGTGATGTCGGGATTCTGCTCTTTAATCTGTTTATACAGATTAATTATGACCTCCTTTTGGCCAGATAAACCGTACTAAAACCAGGAAAAAGATTTGAAATAAAGATTTTTAATTGATTAAAGAACAGCTATTTAAAAAATGTTTCGCATTTTACAAAATGGGCGCTTTCGAAGCTTTGAAATTCGAAATCTTCGACCTTCGAAGCAAAGTAACAGCCCTAATATGTAATCGAAATGTGTTAACAACAGGATATCAGGACTGGCTCGCTGGACTGTGGTTTGGTAACTTTGTTAATAATTGGTCGAGTGTGCGGATATTTTTTGAATTTATTATAAGAGCCTGGCGAGCTCTCTTACAGTTCTTTTCGATACGACGATTCGACTCTCACTGGTCTCTTGAAACCGGCACGCGAAACGGCAGCGATTCGGTGTATATTCGTTACAATTCAATTTCGCCAATCAGAAGCTGAAACGACACTTAGACAAAGACGCAGGGTCATGTAACAAAATCTGTCAACAGTCACGAGTGACGGAATCTCCGGAACGCTTGGAAACAATACCGGCTCAAGCAACCGGCGAGCTAGTAACAGCTATTGGAACGATATTTCGCTCACGTACATATGGTTTTAAACATACCGCCCGCCTTGCATCCAGAGGAGGCAAAACGATATATCTTGGTCTTCGCAAATTATGATTATAATTAGAGTAATTTCGTATACGTTGGAACCTTGATACATGAATGACAATTCACAGTAGTAAACGAGGATAAACAGTAGTCTGTCAAAGACAACGAAAAAACTGACAATATTGCTTCTTAAACTAAGTGCAAAGAGCAGAGATGTAACGCAACTTATAATCTACCTTATAAATTAACGCGAAGGATACAAAAGGGTAATTAGTAATTACTAGGACGAATCTAAATTTTCATTTTGGGACTTGACCGGCAGCGGGCAAATCTGAGTTATAGGTCTTTTCAATTCACCGTCGACGGAACGTACGGTGACAACGCGGACCTTTTTGTCCGGACCGGGATGCAACTCAGTAATGCGCGCGAGTTACCATTTAGAAGGTGGGAGTAAAGAATTTTTTAAAAGAACGAGTTCATTTACACTCAAGTTTGCGCGATCCTGCTGCCACTTTCGACGTTGATGCAACGTATGGAGATAATCAGAGGACCGCGAACGCCAGATTTGTTCGGTAAATCTTCTGACCTGTTGCCATCGGTCAAATCTATTAGAATTAATCTCTAATGCGGATTCTTCTGGAACCGCGATAAATGGCCGTCCGATAATAAAATGACCGGATGTCAGCGCCGATAGATCGGTAGGTTCGTCGGTAAGACCAGAAATCGGACGAGAGTTCAAACAGGCCTCGACCTGACATAAGACGGTAGAAAACTCAGTTTGAGATAATGTATGCGCTCCCACTGCTCGCTTTAAGTGATACTTGACACTTTTTACTCCAGCCTCCCAGAGTCCACCAAAATGAGGAGTGGAAGGGGGAATGTATTTCCAGATGATCCCGTCATTAGCCAGCAAATTTTTGAGCGAAGGATCAGAAAGAAGTACTTGAAAGGTTTGCTTTAATTCACGATCGGCACCACGGAAATTCGTGCCGTTGTCAGAGTACAAGTTAGTAGGCAGCCCTCGGCGACTGAGGCAGCTAAAAAGCCAGCGGTGGTGGAATCCTCGACAAGTTCGAGATGCACCGCCTTGGTGGCAAGGCATACGAACACAGCGAAATAATATTTTCTCGTCTTTTGACCTCTACCGACAATTAGAAGTATGTTAATTGGACCGGCATAATCCAGCCCAGTATGTGAAAATGGAGCCGAGGGATTGACTCGAAAGTTTGGAAGGGTTCCCATCAGCTGAGTAGCAGCTTGCGCCCTTTGCCGAATACAAGGAATGCAACGATGTATGTGGGCGCGTACTAAGGATCTAGCCGATATTATCCAATATTGTTGCCGAAGAACGCGAAGAGTTAACTGCACGCCTCCATGGAGATTGCGCTTGTGCACATGATCGATTAAAAGTTCTGAAATTCGATGTTTCGGCAATATGACTGGATACTTTTCTTCATAGCTTAGAGCGGCATGCTCGAGCCGCCCGCCAAGCCGAATTAATGAACTTTCCCGAGGATGGGATGTAAAGAAATAAGCGAACTAGACTTCGGAACCGGCGCATGATCCTTTAAAAACTTAATTTTGGCATGAAATTGTTTCTTTTGAACGTAAGACAACCAAAACAGAGAGGCAGTTCTTATTTCGACAGCAGATAAAAACAGTGAATGGTACTGCGGGCAAGTAGACGACATACGTAGTTTTTTACGAGAATTCTGGACGAATCGGAGTATATATGCAGTGACTCGACAGAGTCGAGTCCAGCTTGAGTATTTATATAGAAGATCCCATTCTGGGTGCGTCGACAATAGGTGAACCTGTGATTTACGAGATGTGATCTGGCCAGAAAACGGATGGATGAGATAACCAATCCGGTCCAGACCACCACAGCTTATGAGTAGCGAATTCGGAGACAGAGATACCTCGCAAGGCGTAATTAGCTGGGTTCTCTTGCGAACATACGTGTTGCCACTTTACCTGCGGAAGCCGAGTTTGGATCTCAGATACGCGATTTGCGACGTATGTATTCCAAGTAAACGGATGTTGTTTAAGCCAGGCTAAGACGACGGTGGAATCTGTCCATCCGTAAGTGCGAGATAATGTAAGTTTTAAGGATGACGAGGTCCACTCAAGCAGTCGGGTTACTAGTACGGCAGCGTTTAATTCCAAGCGAGGAATGCTGATAGTTTTGAGCGGAGCTACTTTACTTTTAGCCGTCAGCAAGGTAACTTGCATATTGGAAAGGGAATGAAGAACTCTCAAATAAACTACAGCGGCGTAGGCACGATGTGACGCATCGGCAAAGCCGTGTAATTCGATCGTGATACTGTTACTTTGCAGTCCGGTCCAGCGAGGAATTTTGACTGAGCTCAATCCAGGCAGAATTTTGCAATACGCAGTCCATTTTTTACGAAATTCAAGAGGAGTATCTTCATCCCAATCTTTCTTTAAGAGCCAGAGCTCTTGAAGCATTATTTTTGCGACAATAATCACGAGAGATGCCCATCCTAATGGATCGAATATTTTTGAAACGATCGAAAGAATACTTCGTTTTGTACACTTTTCCGGCAGACAACAGTCTACCTGAAAGCGGAAAACGTCTTCGGAAGGAGTCCATACAATACCAAGGACCTTTAAGGATTTATCTTCGCTGAGAAAGAGATCGGACGCGGACTCACGCTCCTCAGAAGGAATGTTTTCAAGTAATTCGACCGCGTTAGTAGCCCATTTTCGAAGTTGAAAACCCCCGCGATACAGGAGTTCTACTAGCTGCCGACGAATCTCGAAGAGAGTATGAGTATTGTCCGCGCCGAAAATAGCGTCATCTACATAAATCGAATCTTGTAGAGTAGGCACGGCAGCGGGAAAATTGTTTCCATCGTCAAGAGCTAATTGATCGAGTACCTTAATGGCGCGGTATGGCGCAGATGCGAGACCGTAGGTTACGGTAAGCAATCGAAATGAAAAAACCGGCAGCTGACTGTTCGGTCGCCATAAAATCCTTTGATAGTCGGAATCAAGGGGATTGATTAGAATTTGTCTGAACATCTTGGCGATGTCAGCAGTGTATACGTAACGAAATAGCCGCCAGCGCAGTATGATAGTAGCTAAATCGCGCTGTAGCTTCGGACCGACCATAAGGTAGTCGTTTAGAGATTTTCCAGCCTTGGTTTTGGCGGAAGCATTAAATACGACTCTGAGTTTGGTCGTACTGCTAGAAGATCGCACGACTGGATGGTGAGGAATATATATCGCAGAAGAGTTTGAGACTCGCTCTTCCGCTACTCGTTCCATGTGACCCATGGAGAGATACTCAGATAAGAAATTATGATAATCCGATTCGAGGATCGGTTGTTTGAGCAGTCGTTGCTCCAGTTTCGAGTAAAAACGAGCTGCGATTGTGTGTGATCCGTCGAGATCGAATAGAGGTTGACTCTTGAACGGGAGTCGTACTATGTATCGTTCTTGAGAGGAGCGGGTGTGTGTGTGTCACGAAAAAAGCGATCGCACCGTTCGTCTTCTTCGGAGAGAGGGAGCTTGGAGGGAACTTCTTCAATTTCCCAGAAACGACGTAACGAATTGTCTAAATCTTCAGAAGATAAACGATTAACAGTGGAAGTAGATTCCTGACGAGAATCTTCGATTTCGGCAGCAGATACGGAATTTAGAACAGAGGTGGATTCCTGACGGGAATCTTGATTTTTGATGGGACCGGAAAGGATCCATCCCAGTGAGGTAAGCGGGGCAGTGGGAGTACCGAGAGGACCTTGGCAGAGGTCATTCAGCAAAAGAGAGCCGTATAAATCAGCACCGATTAAGACATGAATTAGATGACAACTGGAAGAGTTTGGATCAGCTAGCTGGAGATTGCGTAAATGTGGCCAAGACTGCAAATCCACACGCGATTTAGAGCCGGCATAAGCAGTGATACGCTGATAAACAAAGGCTGACAGCGGGAACGATACTTTAGAATTGTGGCATGATTCTAATGTCACGGATACGCGAGATTTTGCCAATCCGTTGTACTGATCACCGAAACATTGAATTTGGAGTCTCGTCCGATATCTTTTGGTCCGCATTAACTGGCACACCGATTCGGTTATAGAACTACAAGAAGCTCCTTGATCTAGTAAAGCGCGAAGCTTGAAGACACGTCCTTCAGCGGTACGGAGTACGACCCAAGCCGTAGCGAGCAACGTATTTGGAACGGAGATGTCCGCGGGAAGGACCGTCTACACTAATACTTGTGACGCAGTACAAGAATCATCAGAAGAGCTTTCTTTATCAACGTGATCTTTAACTGAAGTTTCGTTAATAGCGTTAGTCGCTTCGCTTGGAGAACCGGCAGCGCGATGTAAGAGCGAATGGTGAGTTCGCTTGCACAGAAAGCATCTACCTGGATTTTTACAGTCGGGAGTGACGTGACCTGAACGCAAGCAATTAAAGCAAATTCTATTTTGTTTCACAAAGGAGATTCGTTGATCAATAGATTTGGATTTGAATCAGTCACATTTAAATAGAGGATGATTACCGGAGCACTCGATACATTTAATGATCGAAACATTATTTACGCTCGAACGGTTTCGCGGAACGTCAGACACAACTTTATTTTTCCCAGAGACACCGTCGCTCGTGGCGATCGTGTCGGTAAGACCGCGAATGCAAAGAGTCATGAACGGGTTAATTTTCTTGTACGTGGGATAGTTTTTAGAACAACCGCGTTCTAAGTGCCACTCATCGCGAGTGCTTTTCGCAAATTTTTGCGCTATCAAATAAACTAACAAATCGTCCCAAGAATCAACATTGCGTTTAAGATTTCTCAGCGCGGTTAAAGAAGACACAACGGTATCCCTCAAATGTTTGAGTTCCGACGCAGATTCAGTTTTCATAGACGGCAAACTAACGAATTTGTGTATGTGTGGCTTTATGAGCGCGGATTCATCATCATATTCGTCGACAAGTATTTTCTAGGCAGCATCGTAGTTTTCGTCGGACATGCTGATATTGTTAATTAACAGCGCCGCGTCACCGGTTACATGGATCTTAAGATAATGTAATTTTTGAGTGTTCGAGAGGGACATGTTCGTGTCGACGCTCGATTCAAATAGACCACGGAAATTTCCCCATTGACTAAAATCACCAGAAAACTTAGGCAGGGAGAGACGCGGTAATTGTACAGATACAGAAGCGGCAGCAACGGAAGAATCAGTATTATGACTTATCTTTGAAGTTACACCGGCGATGTCCACCTCGGCGATGGCCTCGCTGAGGGTGTCAGAATCGTCGAGGTAAGCGGTCTCGGCATCGAGAAAAACGTTGTCCTTGAAATAGGGTATAGTCTTCTGGTCTTCCGCTTTTGTGATCAGAAGCAGCCTCTGGTTAGTTTGGCGGCACTCGGTCCACAGTTTCTCCAGTTGATCCAGTCGACTTTTCAATTTGGCCACCGTGATTTGCGATTTTCCCATCTTTTTAAAGTTCACGATTACACGCTTAATCGCGGCCATCACAGTATCTTGCTGAATTAGCAAGCTTTCACTGTTGTCGGTCATTTTTTCGGAATGAACGAGTAGTAGAGATGAGTTCAAAGCAGAAAAACGAGCGAGGGTCAAGCCGTGCGCCTTTATCAGGAAAAGGCGATTCACTGAGTTTTCGAAGAATTCGACACAGTCGCAGCGATAATCCGGCTTGAAGGACCAAATTTTTGTTAACAACAGGATATCAGGAATGGCTCGCTGGACTGTGGTTTGGTAACTTTTTTAATAACTGGTCGAGTGTGCGGATATTCTTTGAATTTATTATAAGAGCCTGACGAGCTCTCTTACAGTTCTTTTCGATACGGCGATTCGACTCTCACTGGTCTCTTGAAACCGGCACGCGAAACGGCAGCGATTCGGTGTATATTCGTTACAATTCAATTTCGCCAATCAGAAGCTGAAACGACACTTAGACAAAGACGCAGGGTCATGTAACAAAATCTGTCAACAGTCACGAGTGACGGAATCTCCGAAACGCTTGGAAACAATACCGGCTCAAACAACCGGCGAGCTAGTAACAGCTATTGGAACGATATTTCGCTCACATATATATGGTTTTAAGCAAAATGCATTATTAATATGTATAATGCGAGCTTACCTTTCCTTTTCGATTCCTCTTGGGTGGAGAACAAGCGGAGGATGGTCCCGGTTCCATTTTTTATTAAAAACACTGTGTGAACAAAGCGAAGAAAGAAAACTGTGGAAGCGTGCGTAATACAGTGCACCCGGTAAAACGCGAATGAGGCAGTCTGCAGCGCTGCAGCGCGTGGCGTCGCTTCAGTGCCACTACGCGCATGCGTTGTGCATTGGGAGTACTACCAATCAGGGCGAACCTGTGCAGCGAACGACGCAAACCGGTCGTTACCCAAGTCCTTTCTTACATGAGACAGAGTTTAACTCTTCTCACCTGTCACATAAGCTTATTTGTACAGTCTCTAATATGTACATAAATTAATATATTGTTATAAATATTGTGACGTGGCAGGTTTTGCCGACGTCATTCCGAACCTTCCACCAGAGTCCGGGTCACTTCTTAGACAATCCGAATCGAAACGGGCGTTGCGATCGATCTCCCTGGACACGTCCGGGTTCCAGCGGAAAGGAATTATCGCGTTTAAATGTCGCGCCGCTGGGCGTGACACGAGGTTTCAGGTCCGACTACGCTCCTTAGGAGAATTCGAGACCCATCTTCCGCTGCTAATTGGCGAGAAACCTCAGGAAGAGGCACCCGGAGAACCTATCGCGAGTCGGCGAGCACGGGGAAGACATCAGGGATTGGACCGAGCCCGCATCCGTCAGCCCGGAGACGTCGACGAGGCAATTACGTCTAAGGGACGACCAACGGCCCAACCTTGTCGATTCTCGCCCGGGCAGGGCCATGAGAACGCACCCAGAATGGCTCCACCCTCACCGCCCTCGCAATGTTATCGGACGCAGCCTCAAAAAACCAAGCAATTTTCGAAGGCCCGGGTCCGAATCCTCTAGATTCGGCCCTGCAGCGAGGAGCCACGCGATAGGCCCGAGCGTCGCCACAGCGAAAATGGATGAGGAAGTAGAGGGGTTGCCTCGCTTCCGCGTTCCGGGCCGACACGAAGTAGGTCACTAGGACGAAGGACCGCGAAAAGCGAACACTTAGTACCGTATTTAAGCTCGCGAATTCCGTGTAGTAATCGTGTGATATTCACCAGCGTGAGAAGAGTCCACGAATTGGTAAGTGCCGGTCAGTTTCCGATAATTAGAATACCTGTGAATGCTCGTGTTGGCTCGTGGCGTAATTTGGCAGGAATCATAACCTCGCGTCGTGTGCCACGTGCTTTCGGCGTGTCCAGCGACCGGGAAGAGCTCTCCCGAGAGGAACGCCGGGCCGTGTATCGTAGCGTCCCCGATTGCTGCGTGTTACGGGGCGTACGATATTTCGTCTGTGATATTTTATAGGAAATCCTCGAGACGTTCCACGGTGGGACGACGCGACGCGCCCGTTTCGTTCTCGTCGCGTTCTTTTCTGTCCTCGCCTAGTCAAATCGTACAACATCGCGTATTCTACCGGAGCTCGGCAGATTTCGTGCCCTTCTGGGCTTGTATCATTCACGCGGAATCCTGTGACTGCCGAGCTCGACGCGAACAGAAAGAATTTACGCGCGAACGGCCGAACTACCGCCGAATATTATCGACGACGCGCCGGCAAATATTTTGACTGCCGCCGGTTCACACCGGTGGCCTGTAACGTAACATCCCGTCCGTAATAAACGGTATTACTTTGCCTAATCAATTATATTTATTTCGCCTGTGAGAAACGTTCCCGTCGCGGGGAATTCCCCGTCCTTTTTCCCACGTGGAACCCTGGACTGTTCCGTCGCTATCCTTGGCATTCACGCAGTCCTCGCAGATTCGAAAGAGATTCGCTGTAGAGACAATAGTTTCGCGTGGCACGGTACCGTGCCTGGCGCCCGAGTTTTGATCTACGATCGATTAAGAATTGACCCATTTCGAGTCTGCGAGTGGCTGTTTGTCCCGGGAGGACCACGTTTCGCGCGACCGAGCGTGGCCCGGTCTCAAAACCATAATTTCCCGTGTCCGGTTACCGGTTTCGTTCGCGAATCGGTGAACGGCGTGACAATATACAGGGTGTTTACCTACAGGTGGGAGAAAATTTAAGGGGTAGTTCTCGACGATAATCTAAGACGAAAATGAAGAATAAAAAAATTGCGATTTCGGCTTCGTTATTTAGTTATTAACAATTAAAAATCCGCCTAAAATGCTGCAACACTTCTAACAAAAGTGTACGTTGCGTACGTCACACAGGCGCGCGACAGTCTCGTATCAAGTGACAAACGCATGCATACCTTGGTTCTCATTTGGGGCCCCAGCGACGTGAAAATGTTTAAAAAATCGTTGGACGACATTGAACCTACCTACTCGTTAAAATCCACAAGGGCATTTCTAATATCCGCCCTATGGAATTATCGAGTAGAAGGGGTCAATGCCCTTTCACTTTTAAATTCTTCTCACACATATCCACAAATCCTTATTCTGCACTATAATTGTTCATAACACCGTATTTAATATACTGGAATAAACGCTCTAGCACTATTTACGATATCATACACACGCACTACGAGTTTACAGAGAGTACAAGTTTACTGAGGGAAATGAGGAGAATGTAAAGAACTGGTAATCCTTTAATGTTGAAACACCGCACTTTATGGAACTTGATTTACGTCGCGAGACTCGTTCACAGACGGAACGGACATCTTGAGGTCCTGTGTGTGATTTCTGCGAACGGAAATCTTCGACGCGTGCGAGAAGAATCGTTCGTACAAGCTAGCATCCGTATGCATACTGATTCAAGACAACTGATGAGGTCGATGCCAGATCGATAAAACAAATGAAGATCTACAGCACACTACCGCCCAAACGACGCGCGTTGCTATACCAATACATTGTCTATCCTGTTTTCACGAATTTCGTGATTCCTTCTCATTCTGTCTGAGACCGCGAAATATTTCATGTGTGTGCATTGACCACATCAGCTGTCTTGGATCAGTGTGCATATGGATGCTAGCTTGCACGGACGATTCTTCTCGCACGCGTCGAAGATTTCCGTTCGCAGAAACTCGTAGCGCGTGTGTATGATATTGTAAATAGTGCTAGAGCGTTTCCTCCAGTATATTAAATACGGTGTTATGAACAATTATAGTGCAGAATAAGGATTTGTGGATATGTGTGAGAAGAATTTAAAAGTGAAAGGGCATTGATCCCTTCTACTCGATAATTCCATAGGGCGGATATTAGAAATGCCCTTGTGGATTTTAACGAGTAGGTAGGTTCAATGTCGTCCAACGATTTTTTAAACATTTTCACGTCGCTGGGGCCCCAAATGAGAACCAAGGTATGCATGCGTTTGTCACTTGATACGAGACTGTCGCGCGCCTGTGTGACGTACGCAACGTACACTTTTGTTAGAAGTGTTGCAGCATTTTAGGCGGATTTTTAATTGTTAATAACTAAATAACGAAGCCGAAATCGCAATTTTTTTATTCTTCATTTTCGTCTTAGATTATCGTCGAGAACTACCCCTTAAATTTTCTCCCACCTGTAGGTAAACACCCTGTATATAAGTATATATTGTGACGTTGCAAATCTTGCGACGTCACTTTCTCCGTTAATTTCGGTTACAATTATAACATAAAGGGACTGGACCGTCCTCTCACGAGTCACGACACGGAATCGCAGGATTCGAGAGCGTTCCCCGAGGAAATTCCGTACTTACCGGTTACCGATGACTGACATCTATCGTACGCGCCGAGAACGGCCAGTTTACAGGGCCGTGACAGGAACGCGGAAAAGGTACCCCGACCGTCCGAAGTTTCCCAAAGAAAGCGACAAAGCACCAGAAGGAAGGCAGAATAAGGAGATGGCCAATATTGCGGAAGCCCCGTGCACGGACAATGATGACCTGGACCGAGAGCACTCGGGAAATCCACCCGGAGGCGTCGAAGGGACAGGAGCCTCAACCGAACAATCGGTCACCCCGACCTTTCGTGGTCCCGACGCCGCCTCACCACGCTAAGCTCCGGCGTAGGTGGTGCGATCATGCCCAGAGGGAGGACGAATCTCTCACGGTCAAGAAGTGACCGAGATTCCGTATATTGCGTTGGTCTGGGGCCCTAGGACCTTAGAGAGACAGCCCTGGTAGCTAGGATGTCGCACGCGTGGCACACGCCAATCGAGAAAATTCGGCAACGAGTCGAAGGGGGGGGGGGAACCAGGATCGAGCCGTCGCGCGATCGAGAATCGATGAACACTGTCGCGCTGGCTCACGGAGCGAAAAAGTTCGAGACCGTTCCAAAAAGATTAACGTGATTCGAATCCGCGAAACGATATCCGCGATTCCGGTCGCCCGTGCGTCAAACATTCTCGTGAGAGTTCCGTTAGGAAGGATAACTATCGAGCGGTGCAGCTGACGAGATCGCTTCCGGAAGCCTTCCTCCCGAAGCACCCCTTGTTACGCGGCACAAGCGAGAAAAGGCGAAACGGTAAGTCAACCAGTGATTCATTCGATATCTCTTTGCGAGGTGGCTCGACCCTAATCGCGCGAGGACGAACGCTTCTCGTTCCGTCCTCGAATATTCGCGTGTGCCGAGGCGCAGAACGTCTCGTGCCAACGTCTCACGCCCGTTCCGGGGGCGTTTTGAGGTTAGTTACGGAGAGTTTTCCCCGGTCGTTGCGAAAACGGAAGTTTCCTCGGAGGAGTCGCGTCGCGTGAGAATAGTCTCTCTTCGTCTCGAATTCCACGTCGCGCCGATTACCGAAGCGAGTTCGCCTACGAACGAACGCGACATCGAATTTGTTCCCGACGAATTAACTCGCGTCCGTCGGCCGACGCGACGCACAGTGGTCGGAATGCGCTAAAACGTGGCCAAAATGCCAAAAATGAATTTCCCGTTAGGCGGATGGGGTTTGCCGTACTGGATACTCAGATAATGACTCTATGGGAAACCCAAAGTAAAAAGGTTTTATTATGTATATCTGCCAAATGGTGGAAGTACAAACATCGCGTTCAGTCGTCACGCAGTTTTTGTCCAGTGAACTACGGTGTGAGAAAACAAGTGTGAAGCTTGTAATTTTACGAATAGTGAATTTCTTTTTTGTGTGTACAATGGATGCTGTTCCTGGAAGTGAGTACTATGCATAATAATAATATTAGATTTATATTAATTAGTGTTTATAATGTATAAAGTCAAAGATAAAATTTGGTGCACAGATTTTAAGAATGTAAACTAAAAGTTGTATACACCCCAATATCCTCCAGATGTAATTGCTGGGTCTTGTAGTAGATACTTTCATCTTATATAATCTTGAAAAAAAAGCTGCGGAAAATTGCAGATTTGGTCATACGATCCATTTTTGTGACGCAGAGGTAGTCACGGTACTAGATACAAGCATGTTTTCTCGAGAAAGTTAGAAGATATAATAAAGTTTGTTAAATAAGCATTGTATGGTTCCACTTATAGAATTTTCTGATACATGTTTTGAACATCAACAATTTGTTTATTGTTTAAAAAAAAATTTTTAATTAACACATTATTTTTTTATACTTTCAGGTTCTCCTGATACTGAAATACGTTTCTCCAGAAAAGAAATTTTTCTCATGGTTAGAAATAATCTTGGTAGTAGTTTAAGTACTATTCTTCAGCATTTGGAGGACCAGATATTGGAGAAAAGTGGATTCACAATCAAGATCACTGATTCCAACATGAAAACGGCCTTGTCGAAATTATTCTATTTAATGAGAAAAAAGTGGCAAGCAGTTAGCAGAAAGGAAGAAATATTTTTTAAGCAGTTTGACGCATGGCTGCAAGTTTCGGTAGCGTTTCGCCTACCTGCAGCGGCTGCGACAAGTCATAAAAGTGGCCGTCGCCCTGCTGGATTTTCCGAATTAAGCGATCGTTCTAAACGCCGAAAAACAGAACAAATCCGGTCTACCTTTTCCTCTGAAGAACTTTGCTATGCGAGCCAAATGAGTCTTCGAGCTTCAGGAAAATTAGATGCATGCAAAGTCGTCCAAGATTTGACATCTGCAAGCCCATCGAGAGCTACGAAGTACCGTAAATCGGTGGAAGCTCTCAGTTTTAATAGAGTACAAGTTATCAAGAAACGTTTATTCCGGATTAAGAACTGTCGGCATGGACAATAATTGCCAGTTATATCCGCCATATGAAAGGGTACTGGAAGCCAAACGGCAGTGTTATCCAGACCGAGTAGACATGATGATTACAGACTATAGTGCAGAAATAAAATTACAAGCGCTCCTAAATTTGATTTTATTAACGCAGAAAATTGTGGTAGAAACATTAACCGCAAACGAAGTTTCTGAAATGATTTTAATTTGTAAGTGGGGCTGTGACGGAAGCTCAGGACAAAGTATGTATAAACAAGTATTTAGTACCGAAGAGAAGTCAGATGCAAATATTTTCTTGACTTCCTTGGTACCAATACAATTACTGTGTGACCAACAAAGATTAATAGTTTGGAAAAATCCAAGGACGTCTTCTCCGCGGTTTTGCAGACCAATAAGACTGCAGTTTCTTCATGAAGACGCAAAAGTCACAAAGGATGAAGTTGACTACATAGAGCAGCAAATAAAAGAACTTGTTTCATTTAGAACCATTATTGGTGGGAAGGAGATCACTGTGTAACGAGTCCGGTTTCTCGTCACAACGGTGTTTTCACCCTCGTGCCGAATGGCTCGCCGTGCCAGGGTTCGCGGCGAGGGGAGCGGTCGGGAAGCGACGGTTCGGATGAGGTAGGAAATAAAACTCGTACACACGGCGTAACTTTTCACGTCTCACTAGGCCGCGGATCGTGAAGATGCCGATCGCGGTATTCGCGGGTGCGCGTACGGGTTCGCGGTTCGCGGATCCCGGGGTCGGCGGCGGACAACGGCTCGTCGAGGTACACGGGCGTTCTTTCCGCGACGGCTCGTCGACTCTACGGAGATATCGGAACCGGCGGCTCGCGGTCGGGTTTATCGGGGACGGTCCGGGTCAGGGGGAACAGTGAGGTTCGCTCGACGGCGCGCTGAGCGGGCGAGGAGGCAACGGCACGTTGCACCGGGTGTTCCGACGGCTCGTGGGAACGGCGACGGGAACTTCGGCGCGAAGCTGGTGAAGGATTCGCTCAACGGCGCGTTGAACGGGCGAGGATACAACGGCACGTTGCAAACGGGGTTCCGACGGCTCGTGGAACGGCGACGGGGACTTCAACGGCGCGTGAAGTGTAGGTTAGAGTCGTCCGACGGCGCGTGGGACGGGCGAGGATACAAGGGCGCGTTGCAAAAGGTGTTCCGACGGCTCGTGGGAACGACTACGGGAACTTCGGCACGAAGCAGTACGAAGGATTCGTTCGACGGCTCGTTGAACGGGCGAGGATGCAAGCGGCGCGCTGCAGAAGGTGTTCCGACGGCTCGTGGGAACGGCGACGGGAACTTCGGCGCGAAGCGGTTATGGCGGAAGGTGCGGACACAACGGCGCGTTGCACAGGTAGCGGGAACGGTCGGGGTCGGGAGATTGACGGCTCGTCAAGGTAAGGCGCTTACCAGTGGTCCGTCTAGGCGGCTCGCCTGCTGGACGCGGAAAGAGAGCGAGTCTTCATCCGTGCTGCCTTGTATAGGCAAATTCGGTGGTAATTGCGGGGTACGCGGGTTGCGGTGTGTGTGATCAGCGCCTGTTTCGAGGCGCGAAAACGCGGGAAGATGTGTCACCATGTGTCGCGCCTGGTTACGAGGCGTGAAATCGCGCGGTACGGATTCGGATTCGGTCGGGATTGTTCGGCGCGTTTCGGTGATACGCGAGTCTTCGCGTTCGTAACAGAGCTGTACTGAGCCCGCTGTACAGGTCTGTTACACCCCCTCCTTCTTCGGGATGGCGAACGAGCGGCAGCGAGACCTTTTATTAAAGAAAATCAAAATTACATATATATTTTTTCTTGTGACCTAGCGCAGTCTTAACCTATAGTACGGGGGTCGGATCAGGCAAAACACAGGAAATCTGGGAGAACGACACATTTTATTTCTAATAAACTTTGGTAGAAAAATAGTTATTGCTATCCGTCTCATTCTCTGAGCGTATTTGGTAACAAAAATAGCTATACATATAAATATCACCCTGCGCGCGTTCGGCATCCCGGCTCGGGCGTAGCCGTCAGTCTTACAACAAAATAATAATACTTTTTTTTTGCGGCAGTGTGACTATACAAAACAAAGAAAAGAAAAAAAGAAACTTCGACGTACTTCTATTTGCGTCTCCGGATATGCCGGACTCTGCGGTTCTACGTTAGCCCGGCTCGGGCGTCGCTGATAACGGAAAAAAAAATTAGAAATATTGATCTTTGCGTCCAGCGCGCGTGGACTAAAAAAAAATAAAGAAATCGTTACAACTGTTTTACGTCTATCCGTCAGTCTCCTCGGTTGTTCGGTAGCCCGGCTCGGGCGTAGCCGTCAGTCTTACGACAACTAATAATAATCTTCTGCGGCAAGTGCGCGTAGCAAAACAAAATTTTAACATAATTATTCGCCATCTGGCGTAGGAACGTATCAAGATATATACACTACGGACTAAGATAGAAAAAATACTAACAATATACAGGGTGTCCCAAAACTCCTTCAAGTCCGGGAAATGGGAGGTTCCTTAGGTCATTTGAAGCAACATTTTCCTTTGCACCAATGTCAGCCGCGGCTTTGTTTAGGAGTTATTAACGAAAAACACTGACCAATCAGAGCGCGCCCTGGGCCGCCGCGCCGCGCCGCGCTCGCATCAGAGCGTTGGCGGTACGCCGTGAAATCGCAGCGAACAAGAGTTTCTCGATTATGTGAATGCTCTCCGATTTCAATCAGCTTTGGATATGTGGTCAAGACCATTATTCTGAACAACATTTCTCTTTAGAATTTGTGGCTGTAGGCTTTAGTTTACGAGATTATCACGAGAAACTTTACTTGTAAATCCATGGGATCGATGTACTACTAGCTTCTATCCGATTTCAATGAGCTTTGGATATGTGGTCAAGACCATTATTCTGAACAACATTTCTCTTTAGAATTTGTGGCTGTAGGCTTTAGTTTACGAGATTATCGCGAGAAACTTTACTTGTAAATTCATTATGGGTGTTCATGATAACGGACACGGCCTGCTAATGTCTCCGAAACTAAAGCCGACCGTCAACCATTTCAAAGGAAAAAGATATTTAAAACGTCGAGTTTTATAACATTATTTCAAGGTCATTGAAATCGATGAAGACCCGGATCATCCTTACCCGACTTACGGCAACTTTACCCGAACGAGAAAAGAGGCAGAAACTGATTGTTCTAAAAACTCACTTATTCAGCCGCATTTGCTGCTTCGAAATGTGTGTCACTAGGTCACTCGGTGACGAACTGCACAGATGTCTTCGGGCATACGGCAGTAACGAAATGTAAGGGACGTACGGCCAGGTCGACGAACTGCACAGCCGGTGGTAGATCGTAATAAGGCCTAAGGGATGCGCGGTCAAGTCGACGATCCAGAATTTCACTTTCACTTTCGAATCGATAAATAATTCGTATGTTTATTTCACACAGGTGCCTTGAAATTTTTCCACGCTCACAATCACTGTTCACATTTGTCTACACACATAGTTATGCACTAATAATAATTTCCATATCCTTTGTACTGCTGCACAAATCACAACAATCAGGTAATGCAATCACTAGACTGCGGATTTCATGCATTTGTAGCAAACATGAATAGGTGCATTTTAAGACAGTAGAGAGATTAAAATAATTTCAAAACACCTATGTATTATTTTCAACTTCTTAAAGTGATCACAGTAAGAATCAAATATCTGTCTGGCTGCTGTCCCTTGTAATAGCGGCAACCAACTTTCATTTTGCATAAAGATCCGCAGTCTAGTGATTAGTTTAAATATCAATATCAAAATACAGCTAATAGCAACCGTTAGCTTTGAATTGACAAATCTTTGGAGATGTTCTCTCTACCGCGGCTCGAACGACACTGATTTTCCGCAAGATTTTTCTAAAGATTTTAGGAAGGGCATTTAGAGTGTCGAAATTCGAAATGCACGTTGTAGCACGTTTACGAAAACGACGGGACGGTTAGACGAAAAACAGGATACGAGAAGGACCGCTGTAAGATTTATGGCAATCACATGTTTAGTTTTTCCTGCAGATTGATACGCAGGGTCGATGGGTAACCATTCGAAAACGTCGTCTGTCCTTCTTTTAGAAAGCTTCTTAAGGAAGGTATAGGACAATAGGGATGCTACGCTGACCTGACATTTTTACCCCTTGCTGGGTGAAAGGACCGATGACGTTCTCGAACGGTTACCCATCGACTCTACGTACCAATCTGCAGGAAAAACTAAACATGTGTTTGCCATAAATCTTACAGCGGTCCTTATCGCTTCCTGTTTTTCGTCTGACCGTCCCGTCGTTTTCGTAAACGTGCAACAGCGTGCATTTCGAATTTCGACACGCTAATGCCCTTCCTAAGTTCTTTAGAAAAATCTTGCAGAAAATCAGTGTCGTTCGAGCCGCGGTAGAGAGAACATCTCCAAAGATTTGTCAATTCAAAGCTAACGGTTGCTATTAGCTGTGTTTTGATAGTGATATTTAAACTAATCACTAGACTGCGGATATGGCAATTATTATTAGTGCATAACTATGTGTGTAGACAAATGTGAACAGTGATTGTGAGCGTGGAAAAATTTCAAGGCACCTGTGTGAAATAAACATACGAATTATTTATCGATTCGAAAGTGAAAGTGAAATTCTGGATCGTCGACTTGACCGCGCATCCCTTAGGCCTTATTACGATCTACCACCGGCTGTGCAGTTCGTCGACCTGGCCGTACGTCCCTTACATTTCGTTACTGCCGTATGCCCGAAGACATCTGTGCTGTTCGTCACCGAGTGACCTAGTGACACACATTTCGAAGCAGCAAATGCGGCTGAATAAGTGAGTTTTTAAAACAATCAGTTTCTGCCTCTTTTCTCGTTCGGGTAAAGTTGCCGTAAGTCGGGTAAGGATGATCCGGGTCTTCATCGATTTCAATGACCTTGAAATAATGTTATAAAACTCGACGTTTTAAATATCTTTTTCCTTTGAAATGGTTGACGGTCGGCTTTAGTTTCGGAGACATTAGCAGGCCGTGTCCGTTATCATGAACACCCATAATGAATTTACAAGTAAAGTTTCTCGCGATAATCTCGTAAACTAAAACCTACAGCCACAAATTCTAAAGAGAAATGTTGTTCAGAATAATGGTCTTGACCACATATCCAAAGCTCATTGAAATCGGAGAGCTTTCACATAATCGAGAAACTCTTGTTCGTTGCGATGTCACGGCGTACCGCCAACGCTCTGATGCGAGCGCGGCGCGGCGCGGCGGCACAGGGCGCGCTCTGATTGGTCAGTGTTTTTCGTTAATAACTCCTAAACAAAGCTGCGGCTGACATTGGTGCAAAGGAAAATGTTGCTTCAAATGACCTAAGGAACCTCCCATTTCCCGGACTTGAAGGAGTTTTGGGACACCCTGTATAAGGTACGGAGTGTATACTAGGGTGGACCTTAGCTATACTTGATGCAAATTATTTTGCAAAATTTTTTCCCGGGCACCCGCCAGAATTGTGACAACTGGTGAGAACATGATCTGGAAAAAATTTGGGGCCGATTGGATCATGGGAAACCGGCGCTCAACGAATTTGAAATTTTTTTTTTAAATCTTAACATAAATATACGTTGTAATATATCGTTGAATTTGTCTCTTTTTTCTCTGTAAGAATCCATATATAGCATAATCAGTTGTTAATAGAAAAAACATCCGTGACCTTGAAAACTTGAAAAAATGACCTTGAAAAAATTTTTGTTCTCTGATGCTATATTCACCTCCTTATATACTACAACTTTTGTTAGAAGAGTTTTTTCATATATACATAACTGACAGAGATATAATAGAGTTTATTTTAAACGTTCGTAAATACTCTTGTAGAAGAAAGATGAACCAAAGTACCCAGGTGTTTAAGATACATTTTAAATTTTATCTAAAATATATAATAGTTGTATTTCTGATAATACTACAGTTTCTTAAATAGTTAATTCGTATATTTTTTAGAATTTTAACACCTCCCTTAGAACCATCGGTAGAAGACTTGAACAACTAAAGGTGTCCTGATTGGAAAATCCAAAATTCAGCAAACCAATCAGGGTATCTTCTTGCTTATGGCAATCGGTAAAAAGCCGCCCTCTCGATCCATAGAGGAGCCTTGAAAGTCAAGTTCACGTTCAGTTCAGTCCAAGCACTCGAACAAATTCGTGAACCGACGCGTCCGCGAGCAAACAGTTAAGAGAACAGTACGTTCTGGTTCTGACTCAGAATAACTTACGTCGCAGCAGAGAGGATATGAGAGCAGAGTTGGGCGTTATTCGAATGAAATTTCATTTTTATAAATTTCATCATAAATTTTTATTCGAATAAATTTTTATTCGAATGAATTTTTATTCGAATAACCCAGCGAATAAAAATTTATTCGAATAGCCGAGCGAATAAAAAGCGCAAAACTCTCGTACGAGAATAACTACACTCGGCAGCTTAGAGGTGGTGGGAGGGGAACTTGGTGCGCGCGCTGCCGCGCGCGTTAATCTGTAATATATTCAGTTTCTAAAAATATTAATAATTATTTCCGTATTTTAAAATAATTACTGTGATAGGAAACATACCTGCAATCTTCAGATAATCAAAAGTTTCTCTGAAATAGGGATCATCGACTGTCCGCAAGGGCACCATTGAATGGAGAACATAATTAGTTATGCAGGAATTGAACCCCTCTTGAGTTATTAGATGGCTTCTGGATATTGTTCTTCTGTTCATCGAACTGCTGTATCGTTCTCGCGATCTGTGAAGTTTTTTCGCTTTCAAATACTCTTTATATTCATTTAAAACGGCGTCACCATGCCGTCTTCTTAAATGCGAACAGAAATTCGACGTTGAATTCATTCGCCCTTTCAATTCAACGTGTTTTGGTTCACATTTAACGCAAACAGCAATTATTGCATTGTCACTCGATTTCTCGGGAACAATTCGAAAGAATGTTCCGTCTAAAATAGCGTTATTTGTCGTATCATTAGAATTATATGTACTGTCGTCTATAAAACTGGTAGACGCAGATGATGGTTCCGTTGAAGATGATTCATTTACTATATCAGACATATTGCTGAATAAAAATCACTGTGTTACACAGGAGAGAACTGAAACAGTAAAATTTAAAAAATAGTACGGAAAGCAAAAAGTGAGAATATGAACACAGAAAACACAGACGAGTACTCACTAAAAGTGCAAGATAAAAACACAAAACAAAACACACAAGACTTAGTTCTGAAAATTGTCCACACAACACGCTTTGAAAATGCATACGACTTTTCTCTGCCAAAGGTTCGATACCGACTGATTTTCTCTCTTCGTATGCCAGGGAAAAATGCATCTGAGTGTTTATCTAAAAGCTAATAGAAAGAACTGACGCCTTCATCGAGATTGTTTATGACTCTTGAGTGTGTGAAGGAAAGGCCTTCTCTGAATGCAGCCTTTATAGGAGCGTGTGAGATTAAAACAGTCTAGGCTGCTCTGTGTAGTAGATTTTTAAACAAAAATATCAGAGTTTTATTTAATACTTTATCTGCAAAATTTATTTATTAATAATAGATTCGAAATGTTTACCAGTTTCATTGTTTACCCCGACACGAGCACTTCGTTTAGAATCGGGTAGGAAGGGTTGGATCAGTCCGGTGGCGGAAAATAGTGTAAGTAGGCGAATGAGAACACTGGTTTACTCGGGGAAGCCGGGTTTCTGCGACCTCCAAGAATAACTATTTAATATTAATAATTTTGAACTCGCGGTACAAATAACTGAGATTGAGATATCGTTTCGGAGGAACGACTCACGGTTATCGTTTCGGAAGAACGAATCGCGGCTCTCGTTTCGCAAGAACAGGTAGCTATCAATCGTAAATCACGACTCCCTCGGATCGGAGGCCTCGCGTAATACGTGGGCATCCCCACCATACTCATACTTGGGAGCTCGTTAGAAATCGTTCAAATTGAACGCGAACGGTAACGACGATAATCTGGGACGAGGCGATAGAACATTGCTTTGAACGTATTTACAATCGCGTCAAACATTCATATTCGGCAATACAGTAAATCTTCAATCGGAGTCCTGGGTCGCCTATCTAACCGTAGTCCAGTGCCTACCTACTCCACTGCCGGTCAACGCTGCGCCGCGCCGTAGGGCGGCGATGTTTGATCTCGGCACGGATATATCGGTGTGAACACCACACATTGACTCGACTGAATCGAAGTCTCAAACTTCTTAATTTTAATGATCAGTTTATGGGACTTTAACTAGCTTATTTCTGGCGTTTCGCTGATTAAAATGGTACCAAGAACGATATAATTGGGCCAATATTTAGTGGTGTAATCGACGATGAAAGTTTCGAATGCAACGAAGAAGAGCGTATTGGAAAGAAAGAGACGCGAACAGTAGCCGCCGCCGGCACAGTTCAAAGGCCCGCGTTGTCGCTGTTCTTCGTTGCGTTCGAAACTTTCATCGTCGATTAAAGTACTAAATATTGGCCCAATTGTATCGTATTTGGTATCATTTTGCATTAGAAAAATGCCACGAATATGTTGGTGAAAGTTCCATAATGATATCATAGAAAATAAAGAAGTTAAGATTTTGGTGTTTCATTGTGATGACGCACGGGCCTTTAAACTGTGCCGGCGACAGCGACACGCTTCAGCCACACGATCCTATTTCATTCTGTCCTTCTCTATGTTCGGTTCGTCGTTTGAAGTCTCGGCGCGGTCGACGGAGTCATAAAAAAATAGCCTCTCTACGCTACCCAAGTCCGTTCAACACACGGGTGTTGGGACTCCGATCGAAAAATTACTGTACATCTAATTCTAATTATTCAACAAATAACGTTATTTTAGACGGAACATTCTTTCAAATTGTTTCCGAGAAATCGAGTGACAATGCAATAGTTGCCGTTTACGTGGAATGTCAGCCAAACCATGTTGAACTGAAACGGCGAATTAATTCAACGTCGAATTTCTGTTCGCACTTAACAAGACGGCATGGTGACGCCGTTTTAAATGAATATAAAGAGTATCTAAAAGCGAAAAAACTTCACAGATCGCGAAACGATCCAGTAGTTCGATGGACAGAAGAACAATATCCAGAAGCCAAATGACTCAGGACAGCTTCAATTCCTGCATAACTAATTATGTTCTGCATTCAATGGTGCCTTTGCGGCTTGTGAACAGTCGATGATCCTTATTTTAGAGAAATTGTTGATCATCTAAAGATTGCAAGTATATTTCCTATTACAAAAATTATATTAAAATACATAAATAATTATTAATATTTTTACAAACTGCGAATCAAGCGTCATGAGCAGAAGAAATTTAAGTCGTCGTATCGAAAATTTATTTAGAACTAATATAGCCGAGATAAAAAATATTTTAAAGGATGTGAAGTTCGTCTGTACCACGGTAGATATTTGTCACTGACTTTGGCTTGCCGAAAATTTGGAGGTAATAATTATATAATTGTGTAATAATTATTAACATTATTATTAATAATATAACGAAATCTCTATTTCACTTTCAATAACTGTAACACGCTATTTTCTGGAGGAAGGCAACTATCTTTGGCTATATCGCCTTTATCGCTATTTGACGTCTCGTACGTCCGCTTTCTCTCAAGTCTGTCTCCCGACTCTCATTCGTTCCAGCGTCGTTGTGCTCACAACGCTGTAACCAACCTGAATCTTCTAACAATTCTATACAACGGGTATACCGACTGACGCGTAACATTAGTATGTCGGTAGACCCGTAACAATAATTATTAACAACGTTATATTAATATTTCGGTACCCATTGTTACGATAGAGTAGCAAAATACACATACAATATTTTTTGTTCATAAAAAATAATGATCGACGGTATTGTACTGCTTGTGTGAAAAGAATCACGGTTTAGTTGTTTAGTTATATCAATCCTCAACATCAATCCATAGCTCGTCTCGGCCTCAGTGACGAGTGTCGAGTGTCGATTGTCGATTGTCGCCGGCGCCGTGCCGACTGCGCCTATTCTCTTATTCTTATTCTTATTCGCTTATTCTTATTCGCTGCCGTCATTTAGAATAACGAATAACGAATAAAAGTCCCGGGATTTATTCGTGACTAGTAGTAGTGGTAGTAGTCGTGTTTACTGCCGGGGAGGAGCGGTTCGGCCGCCCTCGCTACCTTAGGGCACACCGGTTTTTAAACACCAGTTTCACAATTGGCGCTGCCGGCACTCGGCCCTTTAGCGGGTTGCAATTATCCTCGTTTTTCAGCCGTCCCCTCTGTTTTATTCGGCCCGGGCCATTTTCAGAGTCGTCGACTTACTAGACGGGTCGGTCTACCCAATTTTTTGAGTTTTTGAGCTGTTTTACGGCTCGGTGTGAACGTCGGGCCCCCTCACCTTCAGACCTGCAGGGTGTCTCGCCTGCCCTTTTAGACTCCCCCCCTTCACCATATTTTCATGTCGAATGTGTCAAGTTTTGAGCCCGTCCCTACACTGTTTCCGGATAGTCCAGAAACTTACCCACACCCTCCCCTAGGGCTATTCCCTCTGCCTGTGTTATGAGTCTATTGGGAGTACAAAAATGCAAAGGACCGCGAATTTGTTTTTGACCATTGGGAAGAAGTTATTGTTACTTCGGATCCAATCCGACTTCATCGAAATCTCGACTAGGCCGAGATATCAATTCCATTCGGTCTTCACCTGCCGACCTACTTCGCGAGGGGATTGAGAGGGAAGGGTTCACCAACTTCACCGAAATCTGTCTCCTGAGAGATTTGATATCAGGTTCATCGGGATCTTCTCTCTTGGGTGGGCTTGACACATCCTAGAAAATATGGCTGATTGTTCGGATGTGACCATCATCCTCGGTTGTTGTCGGTGTTCAGCAATTAGCTCCGTCCACTCGGCATTCCCCTTTAAGGTTTGTTTGCCATTTGCTTATTTTTGTTGCATACTTTTATGCAGGCCTTTTTCTTTCGTAGAGATGTTAGGTTGTTTGTGTTTATCCCCAACTGTCTCTTTTTCCTATATCTCTTCGATTGCCTCTTGGAGAAGGCTTTTCTATGGCTTCAGTCTCCTCTTCAGGGTGGTCAGTCTACGGTCGTGCAAGTTCCAGCCATTATACCGGCTGTTTTGCCGGGACGGCCTTCTCATTGCCCGAACTAAATTCTCAGCCTTTCGGAGCCTGATGTATGTTTAATTACTGTAATTTAAGGGTTTGACTTTTCTGAGTTCTTCTTTCCAGGTTGTTGCCGTTCCATTTCTGTAACTGGGTTTCTGCTCGTTTAGTTACGTCCTTGTTGGTGATTGATTCCTTGAGGTTTTAATACCGCTTTTTCTCATACAGGAGGTGAGAAGACATTTTCCCTTCTTGTATGTTTTCCTCTGGTATGTGGGAGTCCACAGTATTATATACTTGGTTTTTTGTGATTTTCAGTTGTTAGTAGAGATGTTTGATTATAATTAGTTCTTCTAATCATTTACTGTCTCTATTTCCTTTGTCTTTTCTGTTGCCTTTTGTGGAAGGCGCTTTCTGCAATTCCTGTCACCTCTTCCGGGTGGTCAGCCTACGGTCATGCTGTTTCGGTCGTGTGCATGGTCGTTGACCAAGCTGACTTTCTCAAGCATGAGCTAGGTTCGCAGCCGTTCGGAGACTGGTGTGTATATCCTTGGTGGGTTTGGTTTTGGTCTCTTTGACTCTCTTTCCTTTCCTTTTTTTTTCTCTCTCATTGCATGGTTCTGTGTTCCATGTTTGAGATGTGGGAGAGCTTTGTCTCCCCCTTCGTCAGACATGGAACATCACCAGTGTCGTTCTATTTTGTTTAGTAGCTTTGTATTAGAGATGTTTGACTCTTGTGATCATTTACTGTCTCTATTTCCTTTGTCTTTTCTGTTGCCTTTTGTGGAAGGCGCTTTCTGCAATTCCTGTCACCTCTTCCGGGTGGTCAGCCTACGGTCATGCTGTTTCGGTCGTGTGCATGGTCGTTCGCAGCCGTTCGGAGATTGGTGTGTATCTCCTTGGTGGATTTGGTGTTGGTCTCTTTGACTCTCTTTCCTTTCCTTTCTCTATTTATTCGATGTTATCTGCCTTCTTCTTCTCTTTTTTTCCCTTATTGCACCGTTCTGTGTTCCATGTCTGGGATGTAGGAGAGTGTAATCTCCCTCGTCGTCAGACAGGGAACATCACCAGTTTCTTTTTGTTTTGTTCAGTAGCTTTGTCTTTCGAGATGTTTGATCCTTGTGATCAGTAGCTGTCTCTATTTCCTTTGTCTTTTCGGTTGCCTTTTGTGGAAGGCGCTTTCTGCAATTCCTGTCACCTCTTCCGGGTGGTCAGCCTACGGTCATGCTGTTTCGGTCAAGTGCGCGGTCATCAACCAAGCTGACTTTCTCAGGCATGAGCTAGGTTCGCAGCCGTTCGGAGACTGGTGTGTGTATCTTTGGTGGGTTTGGTTTTGGTCTCTTTGACTCTCTTTCCTTTCCTTTCTCTATTGATTCGACGGTATCTGCCTTTTTCTTTCTTCTTTTTTTTTCTCTCATTGCACCGTTCTGTGTTCCATGTCTGGGATGTTGGAGAGCTTAGTCTCCCTTGTCATCAGACATAGAACATCACCAGTGTCTTTCTATTTTGTTCAGTAGCTTTGTTTTTAGAGATGTATGATCCTTGTGATCAGTTGCTGTCTCTATTTCCTTTGTCTTTTCGGTTGCCTTTTATGGAAGGCGCTTTCTGCAATTCCTGTCACCTTTTCCGGGTGGTCAGCCTACGGTCATGTTGTTTCGGTCGTGTGCACGGTCGTTGACCAAGCTGACTTACTCAAGCATGAGCTAGGTTCGCAGCCGTTCGGAGACTGGTGTGTATACCCTTGGTGGATTTGGTTTTGGTTTCTTTGACTCTCTTTCCTTTCCTTTCTCTATTGATTCGACGGTACCTGCCTTTTTTTTCCTCTTTTCCTCATTGCACCGTTCTGTGTTCCATGTCTGAAATGTAGGAGAGCTTAGTCTCCCTCGTCATCAGACATAGAACATCACCAGTGTCTTTCTATCTTGTTCAGTACCTTTGTGTTAGAGATGTATGTTTCTTGGAATCAGTTGCTGTCTCTTTTTCTTTTGTCTTTTCGGTTGCCTTTTGTGGAAGGCTCTTTCTGCGATTTCTGTCTCCTCGTCCGGGTGGTCAGCCTATGGTCATGTTGCTCTAGTCATGTGCCTGGTCGTTAACCAGGCTGATTTTCTCAACGTGAGCTAGGTTCGCAGCCGTTCGGAGACTGATATGTGTTTCATTGGTGAATTTGTTGTCGGTCTCTTTGACTCTCTTACCTTTCCTTTATGTGCTTTGTTTTTGCTTTTGAGCATTTTTTTTCCCTCTTCTCCATTATACTGTATAGTGTTTCCATATCTGAAATATAGGAAAGCTTAGTCGCCTTCACTTTCAGATATAGAAAAACGTCAGTGTCGTTCTACTTTTGTCCAGTATTTTTAGAGATTTTTTTTTATTCTTATAATCAATTACTGTCTCTTTTTCTTTTCCTTTTTTGGTTGCCTCTTGTTGGAGGCTCTATGTTCTGTGTTTTATTTGTTTGTTCGTGTTCCTTTTTGAGTGCTTGTATTTCCATGTTTTCTATGTTTCTATGTTTTTGTTAATAGAGTGTTTCTTATTCGTTGAGTTTTTCAATAAGTATAAAATTTCTAGATGTTTTCAATTTTTATTTGTAGATTTTTTTTTCTTTTTACGTGGATACATATATATAAATCTGAAGTCCAACCCAGTAATATGAAGATCACGTGTACACTTTTAAAGGAAGATTTTAAGTAACAAATGTTAACATAGCAACGGAATAATTTGAATTTTAATGCGAAGGGTGTATTATTTTCTGTCTCAAAATATTCAGGAAGATGATAATTGTTGTAATGTAGATATATTTATATATGTATAATGAGTACGTGTTCGCCGATATTTATATATTAATATTATCACATCAAGGACTGAAACAAAATTTTTCCTAAATAAATCGTGTATAACTTTATAATTAATAAGATTACTTTCACGCATCAAAATAAATTAAACATACGTAAGAATATTTATGTTCGTCAATTTACTACTCTATGTTATTACCAGACTGTATTTCGTAAGTATTTTATTACGTACTTCATTTCCAACATTCATATTTGTAGCGTATTAAACACCCGTAGTAAGAATGCAGTATACTGAATATTCAGTTTTTACTAACACGCGAACATCGGTAATATTGAACACGAACCGTCTAGGTTCCACGGGGCTCTAAGAGTTTGCCTCTTCCCCTTGCAGATGGCGCTGGCCAAATTGTGGTGTAGGTTTTATCCCTATGTGACCAGATAGAGAAAGCGACCTACTACGCGTTTAGTCCCAATAGATTGCAATTGAATCGAAATCACTGCTGCTGGTAATATTAACAACGAGAACTTTATTACTTGTTACAATGGCACGTGTTGCCCACGAGGCAAGAACGGAAGTTATATATATATACGCTTAGCAACGGCTAAGGAGCGAGCACGTCTGCCTAGTAAGACGACTGAGAGCAGAATCTACTAGCATGGCGCCTAGGCGGGAAACGCTCTAGGCAGCGGACGAACGATCGTCAAGAGGGGCGACTCGCTATGCAGCTCGCATGCTGCTATTGCCAGGCGACACTAGCGCCGTGGCAATGCGCGGACGCGCATGTTGCCCCTACACACTCCCCCCCAAAGAGAAGCGGAAGCATACAAGATTTCGCTTTTAACAATACGCTTTACGGAAAGGAAATGTTACAAAAGGTACTTACATGCTAGATACAAAAAACTTACATACTACGCGCAACGCTTACAAAAAACTTACATTAATGTGGGGAGTCAGCGAAGGTGACTCTCCTGCGCGAGTAGGTGCGTAACGGCGCACTTGGAAACGGCAGCGATGTACTTGGAATAGGCAGCGATGTACTTGGAACCGGCAGCGATGCATCCGATGTCGGAGCTACGAGTCCTTCATTTACAATGTGCGCAGGCTTCAAGAGTTCGACAGAAACGTTACGCGGTGAACCGTTGACTTCGATGGAATATACGCGATCTGAAATGCGCTGGAGTACTCGGTGTGGTCCCGTGTAAGGCCGTTCTAAGGGTCTACGCACGGATTTTACAAGCATGAACACATGCGAACACGACTCTAATTCCTTATAGATGAAAGTCTTCACGTTACGCTTATGTGCCACAGGCACCGGCTTAACGGCACGCATATATTGTCGAAACTCTTCCAGGAACGGCTGCGGGTCGGGTCTATAATCGTCTATTAGGAAGAATTCGCCCGGTAAACGCAATGATGTTCCGTACACCTAATCGGCGGGAGACGCATTTGTATCGAGACGGACATGGGTACGCAAACCTACTAATACCGCGGGTAAAACACGCGACCATTGCTGATCGGCGTGGCACATGATCGCTGCCTTCAAGACGCGATCCCAACGCTCAACCATACCGTTAGACGCGGGGTGGTACGCAGTCGTTCGTTGTCTCCGGCAGCCGACGAGCGCAAGAAGGGCTGAGAAAAGCTGCGATTCAAATTGTGTACCTTGATCGCTCGTTAAGAATGCGGGTGCGCCAAAACGCGACACCCAATTGTCGAAGAAAGCACGGCAGACTGTCTGCGCGGAAATGTCGCGGAGAGGAACTGCTTCGGCCCAGCGCGAAAATCTGTCGATCATAGTAAGGCAATACTGAAAACCTTCGCTGACCGGCAGCGGACCGACAAGGTCGATATGCACGTGCATAAAACGTCCGTCGGGCGCGACGAACTGCGACGGTGTCATTTTAACGTGACGAGAGATTTTCGATTGCTGGCAACTTATACACGACTTGCACTGGCGAGCAATGTCACGGTGCATGTCGGGCCAGACATAGCGCTGTCGAATGAGTCGATCGGTCACTTTCGCGCTCGGATGAGCGGGTGAATGAAAGAGCGTGAACACTCGCTCGCGCATAGAGGCGGATATATACGGACGAATGCATTCATCACAAACGCTGCAATATACAGGAGAGTGCTCCGGGCCCCATGTCAGCCTTTTAAGAGCGAGAGAGTGGTCGGGCGTACGAAGAATTTCCCTGAGTTCGGGGTCGTTTTCTTGTTCGCGAGATAGCTCATTTATATCAAATTGCGTCGGCAGCCGTATAGCCTCGGATCGCGAGAGAGAATCGGCAACGACGTTGTCACTGCCCGGCAGGTAAAGAATGTTAGACGTGAATTGTGCTATATAGCACAATTGTCTCGTCTGACGAGGAGAAGCACGCTCTGAGCTCTGAGAAAAGGCGTAGATGAGCGGTTTATGATCGGAATATATGTTAAATTCGCGACCTTTTAAGAAATGGCGGAAATGACGCACGGCCTCGTATATCGCGGTGAGTTCGCGATCGTACGTACTGTATTTACACTGGGCCGGGGAGAATTTGCGTGAGAAGAACGCTAGTGGTCTCCAATTCGCACCACATAGCTGCTCTAAAACTGCGCCCATGGCCACGTCAGATGCATCGGCAACGAGTCGAACAGTGGCTTTTTCACTAGGGTGAGTTATCACTAGGGTGAGTTATCAGCATTTGCAAGGTCGTCCTTGCATTTCGCGAAAGCGGTCTCGGCTTCCGGCAGCCATTTAATCAATCGTTTATCGCGTTTTCGCGCATCATGCATATATGCGTTTAACGGAGCTTGAGTGGCGGCAGCGTGCGGAATGCAACGCCTATAAAAATTCACCATTCCTAGAAAGCGACGTAAGTCGTCGATCGTGCGCGGCTTGGGAAAATTCATAATGGCCTCAACTTTATCGGGAGTAGGTTTGAATCCCTCCGAGTTGACTAGATGGCCGAGAAAGACTAGCTCAGACACGCCGAAGCGGCATTTGTCTAAATTCACGCGCAGATGAAAATCACGTAGGCGCTGCAGGACGATTGTCAGATGCTTCTCGTGCTCTTCCGGAGAGGAAGATGCAATGAGAATGTCATCGAGGAATGTGAAGACAAAATCCAAATCGCCTAGCGCACGGTTGATATAACGTTGGAACGTTTGGCCCGCATTTCGAGGTCCGAACGTCATCGCGCAATACTCGAAAAGTCCGAACGGCGTGATGACAGCGGTTTTTTGAATGTCTTCGGGGGCAACGGGTATCTGATGATATGCTTTGTAGAGGTCTAGCGCCGTAAATATCGTTTTGCCATGAAGGTTGGCAGGAAAGTCGTGAAGATGCGGGACGGGGTACCTATCGGGCACGGTTACGCTGTTTAAGCGACGGTGTTGGATTTGCGATCTCAGTAAAAACATTCGTCATTCGCGCCGTAGAATGTAAGAATTTACGTTGACAGGAATTTCGAGGGTTCGACCTTTTTTGACGATTTATGACTGTAACCGTCGCGCCTGGCCTTCACGTGACTGTCCTCTTCAAGGACCGTAAGGGTCCGAAGCATGCACTCGCATCACCCTTGGGCCATCTGGCTCAAAACAAAACGCTGTCGGGATAATAGCCTGGACATTTACGGGGTACCGAACGCGAGGTACTTGAGGTTCCCGAAATCAGGACTCGAGCTAGGCGGTCGGTTGTTCGCTTGGGACAAGGGGCCATAAAACGTCGCATCGTGTAACGGCCACGTGGGCCTTTTTTTTTCTCTCGTACCGTTACTCCGGGGTCCAGGTAATCGACACTCCAAGGTTTTCCGCGATTGACCAAGGGTAGGGACTTCCTCCTCCCTCGTTTCTGGCGACAAATAGGGATGATGCTTCCGAGGACTCAGGCCCACCCCCTCAACGATCACAACACCAAGGAGCTGATGAGGGCTCGGAATTGAGGAGCGGAAGGCAGAATACTTTCCAACTTGGAAGCGAGCACATCAAAAAAGACGCGCAATCACCTCGCGACAATTCGCTCATCCGCACAAAAATACATTCGTTTTCTCCAAGGAGAACTCGCGAAGCGCATAGTCAGATCTAGTTCCGGTCGAACAATAATCGCTACTATTCACTGTTCCGCGAATTCAAACAGTCGTCCAAAGTTAATTCGGCCGGCGACAGTGCTGTATAAATAGTGTCAAATAAACTAATTTATTGTCAACACGCTGAACTTTTATTTTGCGGCACGGATTTAAAACATGGTCCTTCGAGCCGGATCAGTGACTTGGTGGAGTGCGCAAAATTGAACAATCGAGACGAACGAGATCTGCGTGGAAGCCACGAGCGTCGCCTTCTAAACCAATCAAGGCCATCACACATTGAAGCCGAACTTGGAGAAGGACGAACAACCACCAGGATAAACGAAAATTCTGGGCTGCAGAACATCCAGTCTGCTGATTCACCAAGAAGGGAAGTCAGGGATGAGAGGAGCCACTGAGATCATCGACAGAGTAAGCTTGTCAAACTGCGCATCAATCAATTCCTTATTGTACAATATCCTTCCTGTCTCAATTTTCCGAAATGTCGAACACCGAGAGACAAACTCGCGCATTAATGCACAGAGCCAGATATTTCAAAGGTCAGATTACGGTATTAGCTAATTTCGTCACATTTTACAAGGATTCCGCGAAAGAACGAATTAAATTACGAGAAAGGATCGAACGTTTAAAAAATTTATTCGAGAAATTTAACGAAGAGCAACACGAGCTTTTAATGATTTCCGACGAATCCGAAGATGTCGAGTTGCATCGCGAACAGACTGCGGATCAGTACGACGACGTGGTCGCCACCGCGATCGAACTATTAGAAAGCTTTAATGTCACGCAAAATCCAACGCCATTAGAATCTTCGTGCGCTAAACCACATTCATCAAAAGTAAATTTACCAAAGATAAATCTCCCAAAGTTCGATGGCCGCATCGAAGATTGGGTTACCTTTAAAGACGCATTCCAGACACTCATTCATTCGCACGAAGGTCTTAATAACATTCAAAAATTGAATTACCTAAAGCTTTCCCTATCCGGAAGAGCCGAAATAGCGATCGGCGCATTCACCATCAGCGACGACAATTACGAAGCCGCTTGGAAACATCTCGCAGAAATTTATGACAACAAACGCGCATTAGTTCTTAGACACGCGTCACTTCTACGCGATACCCCGACGATGCCAAACGATTCGTCCGAGTCAATTCGAGATCTCGCAAATTACATGCAATTACATATACGGTCATTACAAGCAATAGGTCGGAGTTGGGAAGACATAGCAAATGATCTTCTATCAAGCATCGTGATTTCTCGCATGAGCAGGGAGACTAGAAAGACGTGGGAACGCACGCTATCCGATACCGAAATGCCTAAAATTAATGACATTTTCAAATACTTGCACATAGCTTCACATCAGTCCAAAGATTACGAATCCGCATCACACACTACACCGAAGCAAACTTTCAACTCCTCGAAACCACAATTCAATAATCGCGCCAAGGCCAACAATCATTCCTATGATTTACGGTCATCTTCGCAAGCTACATCGACTTCAAATCGTCGTCAAGTTTTCGCGACCGCGAATCGATATCCGAAATGTGCAATCTGCAATACGGAAGATCACGCGGTATATCAATGCAAAACGTTTTTGGACGCGTCGGTAGAAAAACGCAACGAAGCCGTGCGCAAGGCAAAATTGTGTATAAATTGTTTGAGACCCGGTCACACACCTGATACGTGCTACGGAGGCAGGTGCAAAAAATGCAACCTACCACACAACACATGGTTGCACCGAGAGAACAAGAACAAACTACCGAAAATAGAATCACACCCGGAACATCAAAAGCAAGAGAACATCGCGTCCTGACTCGCATCGCGCTTCGACATTACACAGAAATCTAATGCTCACATTACCTCACTAGCAATCGACGGATCGACGCATGGCCTAATGGCTACAGCTAGAGTTTTTGCAACGGGTAAAAATAAAGAAACAATAGAGTGCCGAACACTGTTAGATACCTGTTCAAACGCGAACTTCATTACGGAAGATCTGGTGACGAAACTAAAAATACAAACGCGCGAACAAAGTGTAATGATCGAAGCATTGAATGAGCTAAACACGGTAACAAATCGGACTGTCGAATTAAAAATAGCATCACGATTAAGTAATTTCAACCGAACGTTGAAGTTCTTCGTGATGCCGCAGATCGCAGGACAATTGCCAGATTGTCAAATTGACCGTTCCCGGATTCAAATTCCGCCCAACATAAAATTAGCCGATCCTCACTTCCACAAATCAGCGCCAATCGATTTGTTAATCGGCACGGGACCTACACTCTCGTGCCTCAGCATCGGGCAAATCAGTCTATCAAATCGCGTCAATTCAGACTTAATTTTGCAAAAAACACAGTTTGGTTGGATCATCGGGGGGAGCGCGCCGACCACCTCCCATAAAAATTCGCACTCGACATTTTACAATCACGCTGAATTTGATCTAAAGAAATTTTGGGAAGTTGAGGAAGGGCCACAGCATCGTCACTTCACACCAGAAGAAGAAGCTTGTGAGTCCCATTTTAAACGCAATGTCACTCGGGACGCAACAGGAAGATATATAGTCGCTCTTCCTTTTAACGACCAGAAAAATCTCATCGGAGATACTTACGATCGCGCTTTAAATCGGTTTCGCTCACTTGAACGACGATTCGCTACAAACCCAGACTTACATGTTCAATACGCGCAAGTAATCAATGAATATTTGGAACTGGGTCATCTAAGCCACATAGAATCACCTGACAAATCATGCGGATTTTATTTGCCACATCACGCCGTCATCAAACCCTCCAGCTCGACCACGAAATGTCGAGTTGTATTTGATGGATCGGCAAAATCGAGTTCAGGGATCTCATTAAACGACGCACTACTGACCGGTCCAACAATTCAGGATGATATTTTTTGTCTTTTATCACGATTTAGAATGCACTCATTTGTACTGACCGGCGATATTGAAAAAATGTATCGACAGTTTCTTATCCGAGCAGAGGATAAACCCTATCAAAGAATTCTTTGGCGAAACGCGCAAAACGAAATCTCAACATTTCAATTGAACACGATAACATTCGGTCTATCCTCCGCACCTTATTTAGCCACGCGATGTCTACAACAACTCGCAGATGACGAATCGCAAAATTATCGCGAGGCTTCCGAAGTCATAAAGCGAGACATCTATGTGGATGATCTCTTGACCGGAGCCGCCACATACCGCGAAGCGCTCAAATTACGCGATAACATAATTAATTTATTGAAAAAAGGAGGGCTTAACATCCGTCAGTGGGTTTCAAATGACCCCCAATTACTTTCCGACCTTTCCGACGAACAGATACACCCCAAGCTCTTTGGGGATACGACCGTGAAAACCTTAGGTGTAGCCTGGGATCCGCGCAATGACATGATTCACTACTCGGTCAATACAAATTCGCTAAACACGCAGACAAAACGCGCTATATTATCAACGATAGCAAAAATATTTGACCCTTTAGGTCTTCTTGCTCCAGTGACAGTCACAGCAAAAATATTCATGCAGCGTTTGTGGCAATTAAAGGTAGACTGGGACGAATCGCTTCCAATGAGTATTCAACACGAGTGGGCAATTTATCAGAACAATTTAAAATCATTAGAACATGCCCAATTTAGGCGACATGTCGCTCAACGCTCCGTAAAAAGCATCGAATTGCACGGCTTTTGCGATGCCAGTGAGCGCGCATACGGAGCTTGTCTTTACATTCGCTCAATTGACAAATTCGGAAAAATTAAAACAAATTTACTTTGCGCCAAAACTCGAGTCGCACCTTTGAAAACCGTCAGTGTAGCCCGTCTCGAGCTCTGTGGGGCCCACTTGCTCACAACCCTCTATTGCTCAGTGAAGGATTCGTTCATTCACCCACTGACAAGAATTACATTCTGGACCGATTCGACCATCGTCCTGCATTGGATAATGAAATCCCCGAGCTCATTGAAAACGTTTGTAGCTAATCGCGTCGCAGAAATACAAAATAAAACACACGTAACGGATTGGCGACACATTCGTACCGACGACAACCCTGCGGATTTGTTATCACGCGGCATCACGGCCAAGGAACTAATCAGTAACAATTTTTGGCATTTCGGTCCGAATTGGCTCTCACTCGATGAATCAGTTTGGCCAGAGTCACATTTTGAAATTCTCAAGGAGATACCTGAATCACGCAAGGTCATTTGTTTTGCGTCATCCGCAAGCAATCCAACCGAGATTCTGCAGAGATTTTCTTGTATCAAGCGTATGCGTCGAATAATCGCTATTTGTTTGAGATTTTTAAAAGGAAATCGTCGTACTGGACCGCCGTCGACAGAAGAAATACATCGCGCAAACGAAAAAATTCTTATAGTGACGCAACAACAAGCATTTTCGGAGGAAATAAAAGCATTAAAGGCCGGTTCCGAGTTATCGTCAAACAGTAAATTACTTTGTTTAAACCCTTTTCTTGACAAAAGAGAAATATTACGCGTTGGAGGTCGTCTACAAAATTCCAATTTCTCATATGAGAAGAAACATCCGATTCTCTTGCCAAAAAACAATCATGTCACAACACTCATTATTCGTGATTCGCACATTCAAAACCATCATTCGGGCCTTACGTCCACTTTGTACAACGTCCGCCAGCTATACTGGCCAATCGATGGAAAAAACACAACACGCAAAATATTGCGCAATTGCGTGAAGTGTTTTCGTATCAATCCACCCATGACCAACTACATCATGGGCAATTTACCCACGAATAGAGTCACCGAAACCAGACCATTCACCAACCTAGGAGTGGACTACTGCGGCCCTTTCTTTATAAAAGAACGCAAGTTCCGCAATCGAACTAGAGTAAAGGTTTCGGTTGCGGTTTTCGTCTGCTTCTCGAGTAAGGCCGTACACCTTGAAGTCGTCAGCGATATGACTACAGAAGCCTTTATCGCCGCCTTAAAACGTTTGATCGCACGCCGCGGATTATGTAAGAACATTTATTCCGATAATGGCTCCAATTTCATAGGTGCCAACAATGAATTGACCGAGCTTGCCAAAACCCTGCGCGGGGATGAAAAAATTAGTCGATTCCTCACAGACAAAGATATCACATGGCATTTCATCCCGGCTGTATCACCTCACTTCGGCGGGCTTTGGGAAGCTGCGGTCAAGTCTTTCAAACATCATCTCAAACGCGTAGTCGGTGATGATCTCTTTACCTACGAACAATTCGCCACCCTTGTAACGGAAATCGAGGCAATCCTCAATTCACGCCCATTGACTCCCCTTTCCTCCGATCCCAATGATCCAGCAGCCCTCACTCCTGGTCATTTTTTGATCGGATCCGCAATGACGAGCTTACCTGAGGCCGATTTCACCGAGACCTCTAACAATAGGTTGTCCAAGTGGCAACATATCCAGAAAGTGAAACAAGACTTCTGGACTAGATGGTCCAAGGAGTACATCAATCTCTTAAATGTACGAGCCAAATGGACCAAAGGATCCCATCGCATAAAGAAGGGAACCATTATTGTCTTAAAGGACGATCATCTGCCACCATCGCATTGGAGCCTGGGACGCGTCGAAGAGATTCATCCCGGACAAGATGACATCATTCGCGCAGTCACCGTTAAAACAATTAACGGAACGTACAAACGAAATGTGAAACAGCTCGCGCCTCTTCCCATTGAAGACAATTAAGATAACCGTGCGCCTTATTTTTGTTATATTTTTGTCCAATTTGTGTTATTAACGTATTGCTTCTTTGTCTCTAACATTAATTTGTGTTTGATAGTGCGTCATGTTTATTTTGTAATTCTTGCGCATACTTTCAGCGATAACACTTTTGCATGTCTCCTTCACATTTTCCACAAATTATCGCGCGCAGATGTTGTCAAATTATTACTTGTTGGAATTTGTCTATCGAACTCTTGAACTACTAATATAGTTCAACGGGGGGAGCATGTTGGATTTGCGATCTCAGTAAAAACATTCGTCATTCGCGCCGTAGAATGTAAGAATTTACGTTGACAGGAATTTCGAGGGTTCGACCTTTTTTGACGATTTATGACTGTAACCGTCGCGCCTGGCCTTCACGTGACTGTCCTCTTCAAGGACCGTAAGGGTCCGAAGCATGCACTCGCATCACCCTTGGGCCATCTGGCTCAAAACAAAACGCTGTCGGGATAATAGCCTGGACATTTACGGGGTACCGAACGCGAGGTACTTGAGGTTCCCGAAATCAGGACTCGAGCTAGGCGGTCGGTTGTTCGCTTGGGACAAGGGGCCATAAAACGTCGCATCGTGTAACGTCCACGTGGGCCTTTTTTTTTCTCTCGTACCGTTACTCCGGGGTCCAGGTAATCGACACTCCAAGGTTTTCCGCGATTGACCAAGGGTAGGGACTTCCTCCTCCATCGTTTCTGGCGACAAATAGGGATGATGCTTCCGAGGACTCAGGCCCACCCCCTCAACGATCACAGCACCAAGGAGCTGATGAGGGCTCGGAATTGAGGAGCGGAAGGCAGAATACTTTCCAACTTGGAAGCGAGCACATCAAAAAAGACGCGCAATCACCTCGCGACAATTCGCTCATCCGCACAAAAATACATTCGTTTTCTCCAAGGAGAACTCGCGAAGCGCATAGTCAGATCTAGTTCCGGTCGAACAATAATCGCTACTATTCACTGTTCCGCGAATTCAAACAGTCGTCCAAAGTTAATTCGGCCGGCGACAGTGCTGTATAAATAGTGTCAAATAAACTAATTTATTGTCAACACGCTGAACTTTTATTTTGCGGCACGGATTTAAAACAGACGGTAATCACCGCAAACACGCCATTCACCTGACTTTTTCTTAACGAGATGTATGGGGCTGGCCCATGGACTGCTAGAAGGTCTACAAATACCGGCAGCGATCAGATGTTTGAATTCAGCCTTCGCGGCTTTCAGCTTGTCGGCTGTGAGACGTCGAGCGCGCTCGGCCACGGGTGGGCCGGTGGTGGAAATGTAATGGAACACACCGCGCGATTCGAGAGGTGTTGGCTGCTCTAGTCCGATGACCTGAGGGAAACGAGCCAAAATATGCGCGTACTTGGATGACGGTCCAAGGACATTCACGGACGAGGGGGTACGATTAGCGATTCCGGCATCGATACCGGCAGCGATACAAATGCTCGTAGTGTTATCAATGACACGACGCCCTTTAAGATCGACCGTGAGGCCATAGTGCGTAAGCAGGTCGGCTCCTATTATGGGATACGGGACTGCTGCTACGCAAAAATTCCACTCGATTGGGCGACGCAGTCCCAAATCGAGGATCACGCGAAGTTCACCGTAAGTATTGATACGGGTATCGTTCGCGGCGAACAGCTTGAACGAGCTGGGGGAGGTACGCGATTCCGCGGAAACCGGCAGCAGCGATAGATCCGAACCTGTGTCGATCAAAAACGTGCGGCCTGATTTACGATCGCGTACATGGAGACGTTTAGAGGACGTTTGGCACACTCCAACAGTCTCCGAGGAGGAGGGTGACTCTAGTTTTCCGGAGGGCCGGACCATGAACAGGGTTTGATGCAACGGACTGCACGCTCTCCATATTTCGCATGTATTCGGCAAAGTCCCGACGGATCGCGACTTTGGGAGCGTCTCCGAGATCGGGGACCGGCGGCGTTACGACTGTAATTTCGCTGATTCGGCCGCGAATAGTGCTGATGAGACACTTTGAGACTCGCTATCGCACGCATAATCAGATCGAGTTGGTCTTGAACGGAACCAGGTCTCGATGTCGCGGCAGCGGTTGTCAATGTCGCGGCGGCAGGTATCGATGTCGCGGCAGCGACTGTATGAACGGACGCGGGGTTCATTGTTTCGACGATTTTGTCGGCTAGAAGGGCCAGCTCCTGAAGGTCATCCTGTTTAGACGCGGCCAGGATCGCGCGGCATTGCTCTGGCATTAAATCGAGGAAAATAAATCGCAGCACGGCCTCGGAGCACTCGCCGTCATTCTTATTACGAATGACTGCAAGCGTATGTGAGGGTTTGCCGTGCGATGGAATTTGTCCCTTCAGTAGCTGTCGAAGTTTCGTTTCCGCGGACGTGGATAACGTCGCCATTAGGCGCTCTTTGAGACGAGTATACGGCGCGATAGGATCGGGTGACGCGATAAGGTCGGAAATGACCGTCGCGGTTTCGGCGTCGAGACCGGCTATCACGGTGTCGGCCATTGTCGTTTGGCTCGTGATGCGAGCAATTCTGAACGATGCCTCGACCTGTCCGAACCAAGTCTTGGGTTCGTTCTTAAAGAATACCGGCAGCTTGGGCGCGCGATAGCTATCGACACGGTTGGAAGACGCGGCTTCCTGCTGGGCCGCCAGAACGGCCTGTAACAGCTGCGCGACTCTTTCATCCGTCGAGGGAACTGACATAATTACGGCGAATATCAAACGACGCGAAACGCGAAAAGACTTAAAAATAAACGATCACCGCTTGTGGCTTCCACGTGGCGTCAGCAATGGCGTCGATGGTGGTCTCCACTCGGCGGTTACACGGCAGCGGCAACGGCAGCGGCAATGGCGGCAGCAATGGCGGCAGCAATGGCGGCGATGGTGAAACCCACGCGGTGCCGGGAACGCCGGAACAACTTCAACGTGCAGCGAGCGGCCTGCTCGCCGCCTGCAAACGGCAGCGATGAATGCAGCGAGCGGATTGCTCGCCGCCTGCGACGGCAGGAATTTCTTCTTATGTTGCGGTATTCGGCGCCGGCCGAACTTCAGCAGGAACTTCCGACCACGTGCAGCCAAATTCTTCTTGTATGGAAATGCTTCGTGACGGCAGCAAGACAGCAGGGAGGATGGAAAAATCACGAGCGTCCCAGACCTCGTGTCCTCACGGATTCGAAAACGGCAATCACGTCGGGGTCATCAGTTGTAGGTTTTATCCCTATGTGACCAGATAGAGAAAGCGACCTACTACGCGTTTAGTCCCAATAGATTGCAATTGAATCGAAATCACTGCTGCTTGTAATATTAACAACGAGAACTTTATTACTTGTTACAATGGCACGTGTTGCCCACGAGGCAAGAACGGAAGTTATATATACATACGCTTAGCAACGGCTAAGGAGCGAGCACGTCTGCCTAGTAAGACGACTGAGAGCAGAATCTACTAGCATGGCGCCTAGGCGGAAAACGCTCTATTTTTCAAAAATTATAGTTTTTGTAATTTACTAAACTTTTCTCTGTTTTTAGTTCGTCGGATCCGCTCAGAAGGAGATGACTGTAGATTTGTACAAAACCCTGCTCGAAGAAAATCCGGGGATAAAATACATGGAGATGGTCCATAAACTGGCGAGTGATACGGGCATCGGGCGGGAATCTGTATCAAAGACCATTGCCGAATACAAATCCACGGGAACTGTTACGTCCCCAAACAAAAAAAGGCGGCGTCTAAACATCCTCGAGAAAACCTCGAGTGAGGATCTTTTGGCAATCCGGAAATTAGTACATAACTTCTGGTTGAATCGGGAAATTCCGAATCTGGAGATGATTTTGAAGGCGATCAATGAGGACGAGAATCTCCCCAACTTTAGCGAAACGACGCTGAACCGTCTACTCCACCGAATGGAGTTCAAATATGTAGCACGGAAACGGAATAGTGCATTCATAGAGCAACCCCACATCATCACCTGGCGGCAACGGTAAGCAACAGTTTAAATACATTCGAAAATTTATTTTAAAAAAAAATTAAATATTAACTATTTTAATTATTTAAAATTTATTTTTTACTGTGTTGTAGGTACCTCAAACAGATTGAGGATTTCCGTTCAGAAAATCGTAAAATATTTTACCTGGACGAGACGTGGATTAACGCTGGCGACTGCAGGGGGAAATTGTGGGTCGACACGAGCGTTACCTCCCCGACGAACGCCGCAGAAAGAGGCCTTTCAACAGGCATACCTGGTCCCCTAGGGAAAGGCAAGCGACTTATTATAGGTCACATCGGGTCAAAGGACGGATTTGTACCTGGGGCCCTCCTTTGTTTCGAGGCCAAGAAGAAAGTTGGGGATTATCACCAGGAGATGAATGGGGACACATTCTTCGATTGGTTTAGAACGCTTTTGCCCATGCTGCCCGATAGGGCTGTCGTTGTACTCGACAATGCTTCCTACCACAGCGTAAAGAAGGAAAAATATCCTACTTTACAGTGGAAGAAAAGCGACATTATCGCATGATTGGTAGGTAAGGGGGAAACGCTGGATCCACGGTGCGTGAAGTTAGAATTAGTGGACTTAGTCCAAAAGTATAAAGACAATGTAAGCAATTACATTATTGATGATTATGCTAGACAGCATGGACGCACCGTCCTGCGCCTTCCCCCTTACCATTGCGAATTAAACCCTATCGAGGTGGTGAACACAAGTGAAGAGATATATCAGATCTCATAATGTATCGTACAAGTTGGCTGATGTCCGCCAACATGTCGATGCAGCAATCGAGAATGTGTCCCCTGAAAACTGGGTGAATTATATTGGCCACGCAATGAAGGAGGAGAAGCGCTTCAATGACCTGGACAACATGACCGATTCGGTTTTGGAGGGCTGCCCCGAGTGGTCTAACTCGTCCGATGACTCGGACATCGATGTGACCTATAATTAAGGTCTTTGTAAACACTTTCTGTATATTTTTGTTCATTTTTTTCTGTTGTACAAGTTTGAAATGTGGAAGAGATGGTCTTGATCGACCAGAATGAAAGGAACATGTAATAGAAGTGATTGAGTAGCTGAGAAGAATGAAATAGGATAGAAGAGTGATTAGTATGAGAGATAGAATGCAAGATTGAAAGGAATGGATAAGTGTGGTAACGGATGGATTTAAACTGGAGGAGAAGTGGACTGTATAAATGATATTGTGAGCACGAATGTATGAATTTATGTATAAATAACTGTATTTGCACTTTAAGATGGTTTGTCAAATAATACTACACTGTGTAACAGAACTAATGTACAATAAGTTTAAATAAAGAAGACTTTGAAAAGGCTTTTAGAGTAATCGCTTTGGTTGACGTTAATCAGCTGATCGGTTGTCGCAGAGAGCTAGTCGCAGAGAGGGAGACGACGGTTGTCACTCTCTTTTATTGTCTCGATCCTTCTGGAAGTTCGTCACGCACCGGTGGATCCGGTTGAGCGTTCGCGAACATTCCAGAAGGATCGAGAATGGAAATAGACCAATCACGCAGCCGATCTATTGCCCGCGTAAGCCTCGATGACATACGACGACGCTCGCGGTTTCGGCGGGATCGCGCTTGTCTTGGCGGGGTCGCGCGGTGCCGGTGTGACAATATGGCGCTCGGGCGCGCCAATCTTTAACATACCGCCCGCCTCGACTGGTCGAAGTTTCCCGTGCTCGCGTGACAATGATCGGTGGACTACGTGAATTTGAACAATTGTTACACGAGATGAAGGAATGATATGATACAATGCATTAATGAAGCTAGTGAAGTGATGTGAACTACTGAGCTGCTTACGATGCTAGATGAAAAGCGTAGAACGCTCGCGAGTGAAGTGAATTCGCAGCAACATGGTGAACACGATCGGACTATTGCGCTGAGGTAGACGAAGTCGCGTAATGTTGTGAATGGGAAGCGCCGGTGTGTTGAAGTGTCGCGTCGCGTACTACGCAGTTGTAAGCTGCGCAATGAGTGTGCGCGCGGTGACTCTATCGACGCGTTCATTGATCATCCGCGTCGATCGATGAAACAATGAGATTTCGCATTGATTTCACGAATTCGGTGATTGCGGTGATCACTTTCGCGACACGAGCGTTTCCGACGTGACCGACGATCCCGAAGTGAAATTCCGTCACGCGTGCGAGTGGATGTCGCGAGAGAGAAGTCGGTTTGCCGACGACGATACTGCGACGGCCGGGCGCGAGGAGTTCCTTCGGGCGACGACATCTTGGACGCGTGTTGAGTCCTGGAGGTAACCGGTTCGTTTCGTATTGGCTTGCCCACATTATGGTGTGGTCTGCAGCGCTGTTTGACTGGCATGGGCGACATCGGCAGAGTGGCCGGAACGTGCTGGAGTGACTGATGCTCCAACAGCTCGTCCATGGACTGGCGAATTCCCATGGTTTGCTGTCGCTGATGGACAAGACGTGTTTACTGTGGCTGCGCCTTTGTTGAGGAACATGCACATCGTTCTGGTATTATGATCATTATCATTTCTTCGTTTCGTATACGAGAGCCTGTGTCTTTACCGTCCTGTGTTTTGATTCTTATGCTTGTATAAGGCAGTTTTGATCATTTGGTTGTGTGTGGGTACGCAGTGTACTGCTACCTTATTGTCATAATAAAATAAGTTCATTACTGAGGGTTTTAGTCTGGGTCTTTCGCCCTTTCGCTATTATTGGTCATGAGCGTGTTTGCTTGTGTGATGTTCTCGTTTAGTACCCGTTCTTTAGGGCTTAATTGTATTCTAACTTGTTTGTTTATGTTTATTTATATTTTCTCTTTTTTTTCTCATTCTTCATGAGGCACCGGATTACATCCCAATGTCACCTGTATGCAAGGTGCGCACCTCTGTCTCAGCCTTATTATGGGAAAGAACCAGTAGTCGGTCCTGCACCCATTCACAGTCGAGGGAGGCGTACCTTTTTGAGAAATTGTCTCGTAAGTGTTAATTTATTCCCTTTCTTATTTATTTTTGCGTAAGAGCTTCTGGCCGTCTTGTGTTTGTTTTGTGATTGTCGGTATTAGTCCCCTTGTTGCTGACGGATAGTGATGTTGCTATCGTGTCTTTATTCTGTGATCTTTCCATGTTGATGTATCCCTTTTTACGATAATTTACCTTCATTTTTCTCTCTTTTTCTCTTTTTTTTGGAGGTGTTTCCTCTTTTCCTTTTATCATTTATGTTTCATTCCGTTTTTAGGTTTTTCGAGTGTGGTAGATTTCTACTCAGATGATTTTATTTGATTTTGTTGTGTTTATAGATGAGTTTCCGGACTTCGTTTATTCCCTTGGATCTTCGGCTTCACCAAGGATGGGGCCATGCCAGTGTCATCCCTGATCTTTTGTGCTTTTTATGTGTTCTGTTATGAGAGAGAAAGGACTGACTTTGGCGGGTGATAATCATCATTGACTCTTCAGGTCTCAGTGCACCCATACAGTTCTCTTTCTTCCTTGTACCAGTACGTGTTTCTTTTTATTTCGTTTGCTTGGTATGTTCCATTTTAGTTTTTCCATGGATTAATTTCCTCCATGTACCGTTTTATTTTTCTCCATCCCACTTCTTCTAGAATGTTTCCGGACAGTTTCTTACCAGATGTTCTGGTGTTTCGCTTTCCTCTTCGCACAGCGTACACTTGTTTGTTGTTGCTCTACCAATCTTCTCTAGATACTTATTTAGTGGCGCAAAGCCTGTTATGGTTTCCACCATTCTTCTAGTTTCTTTCCTTTCAAGACCGGTAATGCCTTTTACCCTTTTTGCTGGCCAGCAATCATCACCTAGGAAGCTTTTGCTGTGTTTTAGTCCTTTAGATTCGATCCATTTGTTATCTCTTTTTTCTCTTGACCATTTTTCTACTTGCAATTCGTAGATCGTGGTAGGAATTCCAATCATTGGTTGTGGACCTACTGGTTGGGAGTCAGAGCCTTTGTTTGCCAGTTTGTCTGCTTTCTCATTACCCGTATGGCCCGAATGACCTGGTATCCACGTGAGTCTCACGACTTTACCCGTTTTGCCCAGGTCATTCAGAGCTTCGTGCGTTTCCCATAGTAGTTTTGATCTACTTTCCATTTTTTGTAGGCTTTTTATCACCGCCTGGCTATCTGAGCAGATGGTGATCGTTTCCTGGTTACAATCTTGGTTCTTTATTTCCCTGGCGCACATTTGCACGGCCATTAGTTCCGCCTGATATACCGTTGGGTATTCTCCAAGCTTGATATAGCGGTCTGTTCCTTTGTTATTTGTCCAGGCTGCGCCCGTGAGGTTTTCTTTTCTGGAGCCGTCCGTGTACCAGAGTTCCGTGTTTTTTAGTTCGTTCGGTGTTCCTTTTTCCCATTCTTTCCTTAGTCTGATCTCTGTTTTATATAGTTTTTGGTCCATGTATCTTCTTTGATCGTTATCTTTAGGCATTTGAGCCAGATTCTTTATTGCTTCGTTGCCTTCGCTTTCTATTATATTGGAGCGGCCAAAGTCAAGTTCGTTCCATTGACTCCAGCTCTTTAGTCTGTATGCTGTTTTCAGAGCCAGTTCTTTTATCCTTATATCCAATGGGTTGGTATTGGTTAGGACTTCCATTGTTCTTGCAGGTGTGTTCCTTGCACATCCTAGAATTTTTCTGTTTGCTGCACCTTGTAGGCTGTCCAGCTGAGTTACAATAAAAATTGTAACTAGGTTGGTTGCTTGCCACCATGTTATGGCTCCGTATGTGACTCTAGGTACCACGATTGCCTCGTATATCCATTTCATTGTTTTCGGAGTCAGACCCCATGTTGACCCAACTGCTCTGTTCAGCATGACCAGGTTTCTCTTTGCTAAGTTTATTTTACTAAAAACATGTTGTCTCCATTTTAGTTTTCTGTTTATTGTTATGCCAAGATATTTGACACTCTGTTTGAGCGGGAGTGACGCTCCCATGTACGTTAGTCCGCTATCCTCGGGGTATTTTGTAGCCCCTGTGAATTCTATTACTTCCATTTTTTCCGGATTTACCGACAGTCCTACCGAGTTACACCATATCTCGGTGATGTTCAAGGCTGTTTGTATGACGTCTAAGCATTTTTGCTTATTCTTGTGTCTGTATATTATCGCCGCGTCGTCTGCGTATGCGATTATCTCTGCTCCACAATTCTTTAATTCCCATAGTAGCGAGTCTAGGGCTAGGCACCATAGAAGGGGGTTAGTATTCCTCCTTGTGGGGTGCCTCTTTTCACCTCTCCTGTTACTGTCGCATTTCCTCTATGCGCCTGTATTTTTCTGTTGCTGAGCATGTTTACAATCCACCTTTTAATATTCTCTTCCACACCAAAGTCTTCTAGTGCTTGTTTTATTGTTTCTATGGGCGTCATATTGAATGCGCCTTCTATGTCCATGAAGCATGCTGTTACATGTTCTTTTTTTCGTTTGGCTGTTTCGACTTCACAGACTACCCTGTGGAGTGCTACTTCTGTCGAGTGGCCTGTTCTGTAGGCATGTTGCCCAGGGAATAGGTCTTTATTCCTCAGAGTTACCGTTTTTATGTGTCGGTCGATTAATCTCTCGGCCGTTTTTAGCAGAAAGGATGTTAAACAGATTGGTCTGTATGCCTTTGCTTCCGTATAATCTTTCTTGCCTGGTTTAGGTAGAAACACCACTTTTGTATTTGTCCATGCTTTTGGTATGTGACCTAGTGCGATGCTTGCTTTGATCAGGTTCGTTATTGCCTGTCCGTATTGTTTTTGAGCTACCTTGAGAATCTTTGGACTTAGTTCGTCCATTCCCGGTGCCTTGTTGGATTTAAATGAGTTGATTGCCCATTTGACTTTTGCCGGGTTGGCTATTTGATTTGCTAATTTCCAGTCTGGTGTAAGTCTGTCTTCAGTTATTACTGGCATTTCTGGGTTTTTATTAAAGCCCGGGAAGTGCGTTGTCAGTAATTGTTCCATTATTTCGTTATTCTCGTGTAGAATTCGATTATCCTTTTTTATGGCTCCCATTGTTGTACCTCCGCATCTCAGGAGTACTTCCGTTATTCTAGCCGCTACCGGCATGCTTGTTATTGATTTTGTGAATTTTCTCTAGTTGTCTGTTTTGCTTTTCATTATTTCCTTTCTCAGTTTCGTTCTTTCCTTCGTATAACTGTTCCATGTGTGCGAGTTGTTTTGTTTGCCTGTTCTCTTGGCTTTGTTTCTTTTTTCTTTTGTTTTCCTTAGTCTTGTTTCAAGCCGTTTGTTCCACCAAGTGATTTTCTTGTTTGTATTTATTTCCCTTGTGTGGGTCGAGTCCTCCCACCTTTCTCTGATGTTTTTAGCTAGTTCTTCCGCGTATGTGTCTATTTCCTCTGCATTTCCGTAGCTGCCTTTCAAGAGTTTTATCTTTGTCTCGTTTAGTTTATCGAACTTTTGCCAGTCCGTGTCTTTTGCGTATCTTGTTTCTTGTGTTTCTGTCAGATTGTCCCATGCTACATAGAAACTGTTGTATTTATGGTCTGATAGGCTTTCCTTTTTTAGTACTTCCCATTCCTGGATATTGTTGATTATGTTCGAAGAACATAATGTTATATCCAGTACTTCCCGTCTGTCTCTTGTGATGAAGGTGGGAGTGTTTCCTATGTTCAGGATGTTCAGTCCTTCCTCGTTAATAAAGTTTAGTAGCTTTTTTCCCCTTATGTTCGTGTCAGTGCTGCCCCATACAGTGTTCCTTACATTTGCGTCTGCCCCCAATATTATTGGTGTGTCTTTAGTTTGGGTCCAGTCCAGTATGTCTACACATGTCTGACCTGGTATTTCTTTTCCCGCATGTGGGAGGTATAGCGAAGCTACAATTATTTCTCTGTGTTCTATCCCCTGTCCAGTTTGTAGGGATATTGTTGTAATATTGTTGTCGCTAAATTGAGGCATGATTGTCCCCGTTATTCCTTTTCTTGTTGTGATACATGTTCTGGTTTCGTTGTTTACATTGTTTGCATGTATGTTGCCAGCTTGGCTCAGTCCTTTTATTCCCCCATGGGTTATCCAGGGTTCTTGTACGATTGCTACGTCGTAGTTTCCTTCGATAAAGTTTTTAGTCAGGAGAGCTGATGCTCCTGCTGCGTGATGCAGATTTATCTGGATTATTCTCCTTTTGCGAGATAATCCTATTTCAGTTTTCCCTTATTGGCTGTATAGGTTCCCTTGTAGGTTCCTGTTTCCGTTTTCAGTTATATTCCGTTTTCAGTTATATTCCGTTTTTGGTTGTATTCCGTTTTCATTTATATTCCGTTTGCAGTTTTATTCCGTTTTTCTCGTTCTTCCGTTTTGCCGTTTCTCGTTCTTTTCCTGTGCACCTGTTGACTCTCGCGTTCTTTCTTATCCTGTTGTGTGTTGTCGCTTGTTTCTGTTACCTGGTCAATTTAATTAATTGATGGTGACCTGTAGACTGAATGAATGATTATGATTATTATTATTTACATATTATTTCTTTTTCTTTTTAGGGTTGTCAGGGGAGAAGAGGGAGAGAGGATGGGGGACCATTCCGCCCGCAGTGGAGAGAGACCATCCCGTCCACTCGTTGCTACATACATGTGCACACGCTTCCGTTATAGTCGCTTTCCACGACTTGTATGCCCTACCATCAATCCATATTACTTATATTATAATTGTTCTTGTATTACTTGTTACTGATATAAACGAGAAATGTATTAATCATTTAAGTTGTATTGCTTCTTTAGCCGATATTCTAATTAATCTAATACTCTGAACTTGATTGATATTTTGTAGTTGTGGCATTACCCGGTGGATTGCGAGGTTAGAGTTTAGGGTAGGTGAAGCATCATTTCTTTATTTATTTCATTTTACATTTTGGTTCGGGATCTGTTCAGACCGGTCCTCCGCCTTACTATTACTCTACTATTACTACTACTAGATTTTGCTTATTGCTAGTTTAACCTATATTTTTGGAGTTAACTAGAGGACTCTGCCTCCAGTTCGCTTCGCCCCCGACCCCTGCAACAGCAACAGCCTTTCGTACTCTTTCTTTCTCCTTTTTGCTCGCTCTCTCTTTTTTGTTCTCCCTCCCGTTCTCTCATCCTCTTTCACATTCTTCTCCCTCTCATTCACTCTCTCCCACGCTCTATCTCTCCCGCCCTCTCTCTCTCTCTCTCTCTCTCTCTCTCTCTCTCTCTCTCTCCTCTCTCTCTCTCTCTCTCTCTTAGAATTAGGGCAAAGTTATAGTGGAGCGGCGAGCATTGATGATAGCGGCACAGTGAAAACCAACCAACATTCGTGACAACATTTCGACACATACTAAAGAAAAAGTACATATGTATTTTTTGGTTTTCATTTTTCACCGCACAGCTCACCTCGCCGCTCCACTTCAACTCTACCCTTACCCATTGTTGCAGTGCTGGATTTTACAGTTCCTCTTCAGCAACCTGCATCTCAGTTTTCAATATCCCTTCTATTTATGTAATTTTATGACAAAAAAAAATACTTACTCCTGCTTATTTTATCGCAGCTTATGTTAACTAGTTTATGTGAAATTAAGCTAGCTTATATTAGCATTATACTTAAGACTAGTTTAAATTATATTAGAGGTGGATAAGGTACATATTTGAGTACACTATATTAATTTGACACTTCAATTCAATTTTATTTTGTAATATATCTTATACTTAATAGTAATTAATAAACTTATACTTAGTAGTAATTATATCTATATTAATAGTGTATTATAATGTTATATTGATACTTATAGCTAGAGTAATAATAACTAACGTGATTACATGTTTTGATAAAACTAATATAGGATACTAATAATTATAAATAAATAGTACAACTACAATAGTAATAACGCATTCTAATATACTATGACACTAATGATAATTCTAATTATGTTACTAATATACAATTATGTTAATTCTAAGTGAAAAAGTATAATATATATTTTAAGATTACCGCGGCTCTACTCTAAACATTCTCTTATATCTACTCTAACACTCTTACTCTAAATTATATGCTATGTTAACTTTATTTATCACTAAGTCTTATTCTAACACTGCTCACTTAAAACGAAAAAGTCCTTTATTTCACAAATTTTATTGTAACTTTGATGGCTCCTCCCATGATCCCTAGTTTGGGTCCAGTCTTCTTGAGATATGCTGCGTCCCGGGATCCCATTTCCACAGTAAACTCCTTTCCCCTTTCGCCAGCAAGCTTACTCCTCACTTCCACCCATCTTTTTGTTGTGAGCGGCTTGTGCTCCCTGTTTATGAGTCCAAGTATTGTAGACAGCTTAATGTCTTTGTTGCTTACATATAAAGCAACTACCGTTGCCTCATTCAACTTCCCCGCTTCCACCGTGTAGAACTTTATCCGTTTAATATCGATTTGCTCCAGGGCCTTATCTACGTCCCTTCGGGTGGTGGGGCGGCCCATGGTGGCTATAACTCCACCTCTCTTCATTCCCCATCGGGGCAATTCCAATGGGAGCTCCTGTACCAGCGCTTGTTCTGCCAGTTGCGCTATTAGAGTATTGGCCAGGTCCCTGCTGATCTCCTTCTCAGGGAAGCCTTTTGCTATGATCCCAATCGTCTTTTCTTTTTCTTCCCTCCTAGATTCCTCTTTTCCTACGGTTTCCACAACCGGCCTCCTTCCTCAACCTGGTCCCCAAGTAGGAGATTCTCCTCCTGTAGTGATGGTGATGGCGATGGCGAGGTGGAGTCTCTCCTTGCTGGCTCCATTTCGTCGTCTGATTTTGCTAAATCGACTTCGGCTTCGTGAGCTTCGAGGGCTTTGGAGGCTTCGTAGGCTTCTAAGGAACTGTATGAACCGTAGGAGCCGTAGGCTTCGTGCACTTGACAAGATTTCGTAAAACTTTGTAAAACTTTGTAAGCTGTTGCTCTCTCAATGATCTCTGAGCGACTGTGCCTTTGCAGTGCTTGCCGCCCCTATTTATACTGGGCCTTCTACCGTCTTGTTGTCTCCCCACCCCTGGTGGTCCCACTCCTTGCTAGGCAGCTGCTGGGTTTTCCTGCCTTTTCTCTCTTCCGCTTGGCTGTTCGCTTCTCTTTTATTCCTTTTTGCACATTCGGGTGCTTCTAGCCTTTCGTTGGGTGATTTTCCACCCTCGTGTTGATTCTAGTTAATTTGTCGGCAGTCGAGTATTTAAAGTGTTCTTTAACTTATATTTGTTTCGTTTTGTGCTGTTTCCTTTCCCTTCAACACATATCTGCTAATTCTATTGTTCCTCCGGTAAAAACGACACATTGGCCGTGGTCGCTAAACGGCCCTAGGGTGGTGGATGGGCGAAATATTCCACGTTCGAGTCTCGGGAAAGCCGATTTTGATCAGTTTTCTTTTTTTTCGGCTTTCCCTCGCCTCCTCGATCGGTGCTCGCGGCTCGATCGTCGTCGTGATCTTCGACGCGATGGATAATTTACGCTGAAAATAGAAATTTGATATTTTTGTCACGTCGGTTCGCATGTCACACCGTCGGTCGGCGCTCCATGCTCCCCTCGTGTTGACAGCATTCATTTCATTCTGTTTGCGTTGCGCTATTCGATGCGTGTGATTCGTTCCCGTTGTTCGCCGGCGCGATCCTTCTGATTGGCCCTTTTCCACGTGTAGACGTTTCGATCAAGATTCTCTATCAATCGTTGATTCGCAGTTCGTACCTGTTCGCGCGCGTCTTGATCGCGTGTCGGTTCGCGTGCACGTCGCATGCTTCTCCCTCGTGTTCGTGTCGCCGCGAGTCTCGTTTCTCTAGTTTTTGAGAATATTTGTTCGCTTCTAGCTATTTCGATTTTCCGTATTTGCCGCGAGTTCTGTTCTTTTGTCGGTTATTGTTGATTTCTTCCTAACCCGATCGCAGTATTCGAGTGTCAACGTCGCCTGATCTCTGTCGTAATTAATATTATCAATTTATGCTAGTGATTACTGCGTTAATCTAATTCTTGTTTTATTTCCTTTTTCAGAAGTTCTTGCTAACCCGATCGCGATATCCGAGTGTCGACGTCGTCCGTTCTCTACCGTAATTATTGTTTTCAATTTATTCTAGTGATTTCTACGTTAAGTTAATTCATGTTTTGTTTCGTGCTTGTGTGGGCATTCGTGGCTTCTCTTGTTGGCCATGCCCGTACAAGCATTTTCTTACGGCGATAGATGCATCGTTGGATTACACCTATTGCTGTTAGTTTTATATTTGGATGCATAGTAATGTATAATCGTTCGCTTGTCTTTGGTATCTTCGTCTCTGTTCTGAATTGTTGTCGAATATCTACTGTTTCCCGTGACTGTCTATCGTTAATTATTATATTTTCTTTTTGTTTTAGATGCTACGAGTACTCTACTTTTGCTTATTTGCTGTACGCTACAGTTCCAATCTCACGCACGCTTCTATACCCCGACTGCGTGACGACTCTATCTGGATATTGGTACTTGTTCTCGCTAACGTTTATTTCCCTGACAAGATCGAATTGTTCCGTGTCTGTGCAAGCGTTCGTGGCTATGTTGTCGATTGTGCCCGTGTAAGACTTTATCTTTTCTGTGCTAAGCTATTACATTAGATCTTTCGTTTGCAGTTGATTCCGTACTCTGTCAAGGAATGTCTCTTTGAATCTGATTTTTCATTTACTTTTTGGCACTCTTTTTATTAGTCGCCCGAGTCTCGCGAATGCTTACATTGTTCGATTCTGATTTGACACCTTTAGGTTTACATCTATTTGTACAAGTTTTCCTTCTAACGTTACTCGTCGGTAATATATGCTAATGTTCGCCCGTGATTTTAAGCATGTACTCTCTCATCTTGCGGCAAGGTACAACGTTTAAATGGCGATAACTTATACGTATAGACGTATCCTTACCGCGCGATCTCTTATCTTAGTCGGGCAGTATAGTTCACGCAGTCTAAATAAACGGATCTGTCCTCAAGTTATCAGTACTTTTCTCTGTCTGTCTACCTCGTGTTGAAATCTATCGTTAAACCTCTATCTCTTTTTCACTATCGGGCTGCAAGATTAAATTATTGAACGAAACGCTCTCTACATTAATGGTCCTTCGAGCCGGATCTTGCAAGCTGTAACGGTAGTGAAACAGAACAGGACGTTACCGCGCTAAACGTAGTCGAATATCTCGCGCCTCTCTTGTCAATTTCTCAATTCTCGGCGATCTCGATACGTATCGTACGTAAGTGAACATCTCTCGTGGTTTAAAACGCATTCTGAAAAGCGTATTTAAATCTTCTCGAAAGTACTTGACTCTCTCAAACTCTTACTCGTATGTGCATGTGTGAGTGGGAACCGTTGCCGCACTGACCGTTGCAATAAAAATTTGAACCTCGTGAACTCAGTGACTCTTATTGTTGTGATTGACTGTGACTTTGTAGATATCGAAAATGAGTGCCGCGAGCTTCGAATATCTTCTCGAAAAACAACAAAAGCTGTTTGGATACATTTCGCGCGCCGTCGAAAACGTTCGAAAAGTCGGAGCCGAAAATATCACTCGTCAGCGCGCGCAAGGTCGCCTGGAGGCTCTTCGAAAAAATTGGTTGAAATTCGAAGCGGACAACGACCTCATTTGCGCTGCAAGGGCCACACTCAAAACTGAGGCGCGGGAAGCTGTCAATAAACTCGCGTACTTCTCGGAAGAAATCTTCCTTAATTGCGAAGAAAGTTTTCTTGATGCTCAAGAGGCCATTCAAATCCTGCTAGACGAACTCACGGACAATGAAATCAGTCTGAAAACAAAAGAACAGGATGACGAGGACCATCAGAGCACGAAAAGCAAGAAAGCTCGACTTCCGAAAATCGATCTACCCAAATTCAGTGGCGATTACTCGGAATGGGCAGAATTTCACGATCTTTTCAAATCTATGGTCGTCTCCAATACTGACCTGGATCCTGTGGAAAAATTAAAGTACCTCAAGATGTGTCTCTCAGGAAACGCTGGTCTACGGTTGAAGAATGTCGCTCTGAGAGCGAGTAATTTTCAAATCGCTTGGAACGATCCTGTGGCGTATTTCGAAAATAAGCGCATGCTTGTGGGCGCCGCGTTAGAATTGCTCTTTTCAGTTAAATCGCTAAATCGTGAATCGGCGTCCGATCTCGAGCGATTATATTCCGAAATCACACAAGCTCTCGGCTCTCTGGAAGCTCTCGATAGACCTGTCAAACACTGGGACGACATACTAGTCTTTTCGATGGTTGGGAAACTCGACGCAACCTCAATTAAAGAATGGGAAAATGAACTCGGTGCCAGTACAGAACCTCCAACCTGGATGCAACTCGTACAATTTATAATTTCGCGAATCCGATCGCTGCAAGCGTACGAGAGAGCTAAAGGAAAGCCACGCGCCAAGCCTCAAACCTCTTCAAATTCTCGCCCAACGAGTGCTAAATCGCATCATACGGCAACCTCGACAGGTGCTATTACGTGCTCACTCTGCGACGCCGCTCATTATCTCTCGTCTTGTCCAAAATACATTGGAAAGTCTACGGAACAGCGTCGCGAGTTTCTCACGCAGAAAAGACTCTGCTATAATTGTCTAGGTTCGCATCAACGCAAGATGTGTCGTACGCCAAAACGATGTCGAATGTGCGGAGCCCAACATCACACATCGATACATAGTGGAGACACTCCTCTCACAGCAGTTCCAGCGCATCAGCATCTCGGGAAGACTACTGATCCTGCAGCATCCGCGACATTTCTCCCGCGCCGCGACTAGATGATACCGAGCGGTTCAGCAACGAGCAACGTTGCTCAAGTTGGTAGTTTCGAACGACCGCCGGTCCTCTTAGCCACCGCCGTCGTCAAAATTCTATCGAGCTGCGGTGAGCCTCTCGAAGCCCGCGCGCTTCTCGATCAGGGATCGGAGATCTCTCTCATCACGGAATCCTTAGCTCAACGCCTCCGACTCCCGCGCTCGCGTTCGTCGATCTCCATCGTCGGTATCGGGGCGGAATCGTCGCGTCCTTCGCGTGGCTCCGTAGCTCTGAATCTGCAATCTCGCGTACGACCAACGTTCACGTGCAAAGTAAACGCCTCTATCTTGTCGAAACTCACAGGATACTTGCCCTCAACGAAAGTATCCGACTATAACTGGCCACACCTACAGGATCTCGAATTGGCTGATCCGAACTTTGCACAACCTGGGCGCATCGATCTCGTGCTCGGAGCGGATGTTTATGGGTTGTTCCTCGAAGAAGGCGTTCGCAAAGGACCAGTCACAGCTCCGATGGCTCAGAAAACGACTCTCGGCTGGATCCTGTTGGGCGTCGTCCCCGCAGCGAACGATACTACATCTCAGCCAATAGCTCAGAGTTTTCAATGTGCACCCGATCGCGGACTTCTCGAGCTTCTACAGAGATTCTGGATGCAGGAAGAAGCGTTTTCAGTAGTTCCGGATCAATTGTCGCCTGAAGAAGCGCAGTGCGAGTCTCATTTCGCCACTACTCACGCGCGAAATTCGGAGGGAAGATATATTGTTCGTCTACCCTTCAAAAGGATACCGGACAATCTAGGGAATTCTCGATCGCAAGCTCTCAGGGTGTTAACCCGCCAGGAAAAACGCTTCTCCAAAGATTCGACCCTGCAAAACGCCTACGTCTCATTTATGGAGGAGTACGAAAGCCTGGGACACATGCGTCGCGCGGCAGACACAAATCCGGAGCACAATCGCGTTTATTATCTTCCGCATTTGTGTGTAATCCGCGAATCAAGCTCCTCTACGAAGTATCGCGTCGTGTTTAACGGATCGCAACAGACAGATCGCGGTATCTCGCTCAACGGCTGCCTGCATGAAGGTCCGAAGTTGTTGACGGATCTCTCTGATGTCATTACTCGCTGGCGCGTATTCAAGTTCGTGTTCTCGGCAGACGTGTCAAAAATGTTTCGCCAAATCCTTGTTCATCCAGAGGATCAAGATTTTCAAAGAATCCTCTGGCGTAACTCCCGCGGTGAACTCGTAGAATTCGCCTTGTGCACCGTAACGTACGGCCTATCGTCCGCGTCTTTTCTCGCGAACCGAACTCTACGTCAACTCGATAAGGACGAAGGTCATCGCTTCCCACTCGCAGAAGGAGTGATCAAGGAAGGAACCTACGTAGACGACGTCTTCTTCGGTGCGCACAGTCTCGAACAAGGCCGCGAGAAAATTGAGCAAGTCGTCAATCTCTTCAAGGCGGGCGGATTCCCGTTGAAGAAATGGACCGCCAACCACGACGACCTGCTTGAAAACATTTCGACAGCTGATCGCGAAACTGCTCACTCTCTCTCTCTCTCTCTCTCTCGACAACGGGCCTTCGTTTCGTACACTCGGTCTAACGTGGAGACAACAAACCGACTCGTTCGTGTTTACGCTCACGCATACAAGCGAGCCCGCTGTCACAACAAAGCGAACGGTATTGTCGCGTACCGCTCAGCTGTTCGATCCGCTAGGCTGGCTCGCTCCCGTAGTGGTACGTGCGAAAATATTCATGCAAGAACTCTGGTCTGCTCATCTCGGATGGGATGAACCTCTACCGCAGCATCTCGCCGCTCGCTGGATGGACTACGCGCGGCAACTTCGAGATGTAACGTCCATTTCTGTGCCGCGATGGCTCGGTCTTTCGCCGTCAGCTCTCGGCGTCGAAATACATGGATTTTCCGACGCATCTCATGCAGCTCTCGGTGTTGTTGTTTACGTGCGTGTGCTCTACGATGTCGATGATCCGAAAGTCACTATTGTATCCGCCAAAACAAAAGTCGCGCCAATTAAAAAACATTCGTCTACCACTAAGCGATCTCGTACGACTCGCGTAACTACTCCTCGTCTCGAACTCTCCGCGGCGGTTCTTCTCGTTAGACATTTGTTGCAGATACAACGTGCTCTCAAGCTCGACGACGCTCCAGTCCACCTCTGGACTGACTCCACGACAGCGCTCCACTGGATTCAAGGTCATCCCTCACGGTGGAAAGATGTTGTGAGAAACCGAGTCTTTCAAATTCAAGAACTCATGCCGAATGCTCGGTGGCACCATGTCCCTGGGGAAGAAAATCCCGCGGATCTCGCGTCGCGCGGTTTGTCTCCCAAGCAACTCGCTGAAAGTCCGCTGTGGTGGCAAGGCCCTCCATGGCTCAGTCGACATTCGACGTCGTGGCCCTCTTCTGTACCGCCTCTGCCAGACGTCGACCTCGAAGAACGTCAGCAAACGGTCACCCTTACGAACTCCGATAGTTCTCTCGTATGGGATCTCATTAGTAGATACTCGCGCTTAGTACGGCTACTTCGCATTACCGCTTGGTCTTTCCGCGTCGTAGAGCGGTTTCGCCGTCGCGCACGAACCAACGCGTACTCCTCGCCTTTACAGCCGGAAGACATCGAAAACGCGCATCTTTACTGGGTAAAATCGACGCAAAAACGCTATTTTTCCAAAGAAATGCAGCAACTCTCGCAGGGAGGAAAACTTTCGCGTTCGAGTCCTCTGATCCGTCTCGTACCGTTCCTCGACTCGGACGGAATGCTCCGCGTCGGCGGGCGGCTCCGCAACGCGCTTTTGGATCCAGATGTAAAGCACCCCCTTATTTTGCCACAAGAATCGGAGCTTACTCATCTCGTACTCGATCACGTGCATAGGGCAACCCTGCATGGAGGAGCTCAAGCCATGCTCGCCGCGTTGAGATGTTCGTACTGGATCATAGGAGGCCGCGTTCCAGTTCGTAGTTTCGTCCTCAAATGCGTTATTTGTACTCGACGTCGAGCTGCTACCGCGACGCAGCTAATGAGGCAATTGCCCAAGTCTCGCACTCTACCGTCGCGTCCGTTTCTTCACTCCGGAGTGGATTACGCCGGCCCTTTCACTGTCAAAACATGGCGAGGGAGGGCAGCTAAAACGTACAAAAGCTACCTCGTCGTGTTCGTATGTTTTTCGTCTTCGGCAGTCCATCTCGAACTCGCGACGGATTATTCGACCGCAGGTTTTTTAGCCGCCTACAAAAGGTTCACAGGCCGTCGCGGAATTTGCGCTACGTTAACAAGCGATTGCGGCACCAATCTCGTAGGCGCGGATAGCGAACTCCGCCGTCTCTTCGATTCGTCCTCACGCGAACTCGCCGATCTTGCGAACCTCCTCGCGAACGACGGTACAAAATGGTCGTTCAACCCTCCAGCCGCGCCCCACTTCGGTGGTAAATGGGAAGCGGCCGTAAAGTCCGTGAAATTTCACCTCAGACGCATCATCGGTGAAACTAGTCTAACGTATGAGGAATTCTCGACGCTCCTGGTGCAGATTGAATCAGTTTTGAACTCTCGACCGATCTGCCCACTGTCCGATGATCCCGCTGACCTCGAAGCTCTGACACCGGGTCATTTTATCATTGGAGAAGCCCTCAATACGATTCCTGAACCGTCTCTCGAACATCTGCCAGAATCGCGTCTCTCTCGTTGGCAACTTTTACGTCAATTCCTGCAAAGGTTCTGGCAAAGATGGACCACAGAATATCTCCAGCGGTTTCAGATCTCAAATAAATGGCGCCAATTGGAGGACTCCATCAAGGTCAATCAACTGGTGCTGGTTGCGGACGAACGATACCCACCGTCGAAGTGGCCGCTCGCACGCGTGACTGCAGTTCATCCTGGCAAGGATGGTCTCGTTCGCGTTGTTACCGTCCGGACGCAATTCGCTACGCTAAAAAGGCCCATCACTAAACTCTGTCGTTTGCCAGTACCTGTATCAGCCGCTAAAGATTGACTCCTTAGTCCAAGTCAGAATTGTTATTTCGACGTCGTTTGAACATCGTCGAGGCGGGCGGAAATGTTAACGCGAAAGCGTATTCTTATGTAATTTGTATTTCGCGCAATACTTGTTTTGTTTTCTCGTCACCTGTGCTCGCTCTATTTAAATGTATATGTCGATCTATATTACGTATGTTCTCGCTCTGTCTGTATTGTCCTTAGTCGGGCAGTATAGTTCACGCAGTCTAAATAAACGGATCTATCCTCAAGTTATCAGTACTTTTCTCTGTCTGTCTACCTCGTGTTGAAATCTATCGTTAAATCTCTATCTCTTTTTCACTATCGGGCTGCAAGATTAAATTATTGAACGAAACGCTCTCTACAGTATTATTATACTATAATGTTTGTTTACCAATCGAAGGGACAGTTACACCGAGATTTTCGGTCGAACCTTTATCTTTGACATTTTACCACGGCGCACAGTGGTCCGGATCGAAGAAGTTGGTGTCATTTAGCGAAAAAGTCAACTTTCTCATATCGATTTCTAACTTTGTATTGTTTCCTAAATGTCTATCAACCTTGAAAATGAAAAAATTAATGCGGTTTACAAAGAATTGTAATTAAGACGAATACTTAAAGTGTAGACATTTAGAGACAGTACTTTTTAGCAAGAAAATTGCCTCTCTTCTTCGAGGTGCCCTGATCACATCACTTAATATTTCTGATTTATTTTTTGTTCACGATGAAGAGCACTCTTTTGTGTTACAAAATTAACATTGACACTAAAAGTTATTGTTAACAATATGTAAAAAATTAATATTCAATGAAATAAAAAAATTGGCAAAATTTTTTACATTTGACAAGGAATATCTCGAGGGTCATAAAAATTCACGGTTTATAACAAATTGGATCATTTTCAGTATTCTTTCCCGTATATAGTCATGCAAAAATCTTGTCCTACCTCGTCCTACCTTGTAAGTTATCAATGTTCAAATTTGTCAATGTTACCTTGCGATGAGTTTCGCTTGCATAAAACAGGCCCGTATGACTGATCAAATGTTCCAAATATGAACGTTTCTTCAATAACATTATAAGAGATAAATAGAGTAAAGATATATACAGGGTGTCCCACCCGATTTCGACTCTTGATTTTCTCGCTATTGTTATTCGTAGCAAAAAATGTTTCAGCAGAGGCTCGAACGGTATCGAGTGGAGCATATTTTGATGTTATGAGTTTTTTCGTGAGTGGACACGTAAAGGTCATATAACGGTTAACTTCGTTTTTTTAAATGGAATGAGGTATTTTTTAATACATTAATCGATGCAGCTGGACATTCGTTATAAAAAAGTACTAACCTATGCGTATGTCGAAAAGTTAGTAGTTCAGGAGATATTTCAATTTAAATAACTCTAAAATACCATGACTGTCGTACTAAGACGTTACACAAGTAAGTAAACACCAACGTCTTAGTACGACAGTAATGGTATTTTAGAGTTATTTAAATTGAAATATGTCCTGAACTATTAACTTTTCGACATAAATAGGTTAGTACTTCTTTATAACAAATGTCCAGCTGCATCGATTAATGTATTAAAAAATACCTCATTCCATTTAAAAAAACGAAGTTAACCGTTATATGACCTTTACGCATCCACTCACGAAAAAACTAATAACAACACAATATGTTAAAAATCCTAAAATACTAAATCCTGAGGCAGTAGAATTATTAATTATCTAATGCAATCGATCATCATAGATCATCACGAAAGACAAATTATGGTTTGTTTATTTTATTAGCTTATGTACGGAGGAGTCTTGCGAGCAACAGCGCTGCTGACAATTCTAGTCTTGGAACCGAAATTGTTTTTACGGGAGCGACTCGAGTTTTTGCCGTGAGGATTCCAATATCAACGGTACCGTCATCTTTGATGCTACGCTGATATACGATCGCGGCGTAGGCTTTGGTCGAGGCATCGGCGAAGCCGTGCAACTCGCGGCGGACGATAGAACCAGAAGCTAGCTTACGCGGGATTGACAGTTCGTTTACGCGTGGGAGTTGTGAGCAAAACAAACTCCATTTGTCTAAAACTTCCCAGGAGCCTCGTCGTCCCAATCGCAACGCGCTTGCCAAAGGGTCTGCATGAGAATTTTGGCGGTCACGACGACAGGGGCAATCCACCCTAATGGGTCAAAAAGCGTCGATATTGCGGACAGGATTGCCCTTTTGGTTCGCGGCGGATCAGAAATCGCGCTGGATTTAATATAAAATTTATCCTGAAGTGGATTCCACGCGATACCGAGGACTGACAAGGTTTCTCCGTTGGTAAAATCTTTCCCGCCAGCTAAGCCGTGATCAGACGGATCAATGTCAGCTAAAAGCGCGGGGGCATTGCTGGCCCATTTCCTTAAATGAAATCCGCCTTTTTTAAGGAGGTTGATTAATTGGTCTCGCTGAGCGCGAAGTTGAGTTGGGTCATTGGCTCCGAAGAGACAATCGTCCACATAGGTTTGGTCGAAGATGATCGGTGTTGCGAGAGGAAAGTTATGCTTTTCGTCGTGAGCGAGCTGCTGCAGAACACGAATTGCTTGGTACGGGGCTGACGTAGTTCCGTATGTCACCGTGAGTAATTGATACTCGGATATCGGATCGTTCGGATTATCTCGCCATAAAATACGTTGAAAATCAATGTCGGTATTGTGCATCAGGATCTGGCGGTACATTTTAGCGACATCGGCGGTATATACGAATTCATACTGCCTCCATCGCATCAAAATAGCCGTCAGATCCTGCTGCAGCTTTGGACCGCTTAACAGTAAATCATTCAGAGATATACCATTGGTGGTTTTTCGCGAGGCATTGAAGACGACGCGCACACGTGTAGTCTCGCTTTGGTCGCGGCGTACCGCGTGATGGGGGATGTAATATCCGGACGCGTCGGATACGCGGGATTCGACGCGCCTCATGTGCCCGAGTGATTCATATTCTCGCATAAACGCTTTATATTCGATCGCGAGGGTCTTGTCGCGTCGAAACCGATTTTCTAATTGTACGAGATGTCTGATTGCTGCGGAACGCGAATTTCCTAACAGCGGTTGATCTGTTTTAAATGGTAACCGAACAATGTACCGTCCGGTGGTAGATCGTGAATGCGTGCTTCTAAAATGAATCTCGCATTTTTCATCGTCGTTAGATAACGCGGGTTGATCGGTGATCGTTTCAACTTCCCAAAATTTCCGAATGCTTTCGTCGAGTCGCTCGAAAACCGCGCAGTGATTTACATCGATTCGCGGGGGAAGTGAGGAAGTGGTGGTGGGACCGGAAAGGATCCAACCCAGTGTAGTTGACTGCGCAATGGGCTCATTGCTGGCTCGTCGGCGCAGCTCACCAGTGAGCAACTGGCCGTAAAGATCCGCGCCGATTAGAAGATCAATTGGGTCCGAACTCATGGGGTCCTCGTCTGCGAGTTTCAATCCTGCAAGGTAATCCAAATTAGTAATACGTAACGTGGATTGCGGCGTATACCTTGTTATATTTTGTAGTATAATTGCCGTTGTCGAATATACAGGTTCAACTCGATCCGTGGACGAGAGGCGGACGATCGCTGAATGTGTGGACGTCGAGACCGAGGATCCGATCCCGGTAACGCAAATGGAATGCGGATCGTGCTTCAGTTGAAGGCGTCGAGAGAGATCCGCAGTGATCAATGTCGCAACAGAACCTTGATCTAGCAACGCACGCGCCTTTACAGGGTGACCGCTGGTTGAGTACACATGTACTCTTGCTGTTGACAATAATACGGAATGGTTAGCACATGGTTTGGTAACTAAGTGTGTACTTAGCTTGTCGACGGTTTTTTCTAAAGTCTCCACGTCCTTTAGATCGCTTTTGTTTTGGTTCCCGGATTTGGACGGAAAATGCAGAAGCGTATGATGGCGCTGGTGACATTCCTTACAGTGGTGGGCACTCCGGCACTGGGTGCTCGCATGTTTCGCAGAGAAACAATTTAGGCATCGGCGGTGCGACTTTATGAAATTGTATCTTTCTTGCGGCGATTTCGCGAGAAATTGATCGCATTTGTAAATTAAATGACTCCCTTTGCAAACGGGACAAGGAATTGCAATGGCAGTTGCAATGTCGGTAGCAGCGTGCGCAGAAACGAATTTTGGTTTCGTTGATTTAGCGGTTAAATCAATCGATTTTTCCTTTAGCGGAGGAGTAATGAATTCGAGGGCGCGAATTCGCGAATCGATAAACTCGTCCAATATTTTATACGCGGGAAATTCAGTCGAGGTTCCCAATTTCAATTCCCAAGCTTTGCGAGAGGATCGATCTAAACGCTGTACTCCGAGAAAAACTAACAGGTCGCTCCACATATCAACCGGGCGGTTTAAATTCTTAAGAGCTTGAATAGAACCATTTAAACGATCGCGAAGATGGCGTAGTTCCTTCGGGGATTCGCTTGAAACGGTCGGTAAGGAGAAAAGAGCGTGGAGATGCGTGGCAATGAGCCGTCGCTGGTTCGCGTATCGCGATTGAATAATATTCCACGCTATTTCGAAATTCTCTTCGGTGATGGGAAGATGCATTATCGCCGCCTTAGCTTCACTTTTGAGAGCTAAACATAGATATTGCATCTTCTCGACATTGCTAAGGTTATGGTTATTAATTACCATGGATGCGAATTGATCGCGGAAACTTTCCCACTCTTCGAGAGCTCCGGCGAACGTAGGCAGTTGCAGGCGCGGAAGATTACCGCCGGGACGTGATGTCGTCGCCGTCATGGTCAGGTCGCCTGCTAGGGTTGACGGTTTCGACGGATTCAGGTTGGCTAGCCACTCCGCCATGAAGTCCATGGTTTCGTTGAAAGTGATCTCGCACTTGGCGAAATGATCTTCTACGAAGTACAAGGTTCCTGCCTTCTCCTTCTCGTCCGCGATGTCGTGAAGGCTGGCGTTCAACTTTTGGCACTCGGTGAAGAGGTCCTTCACCGTTCGGATGCGGCTGGTAGTTACTGCTGCGGTCATCTTGTCTCTGCCCAGTTTTTTGAAGTTGGGCAGAGCACGTTCGACGGACCGCATGGCGCACTCCTGTTGCGTCAGCATGGTTTTGAAAGCACTCATGTTCACTTGGTTATGGTTACACAGTTAATTAATTTTCCGCGACGCAATCCGGCTCGAAGGACCAGTGTTTTTGTTCGGGTTAGCTGAATCGTATCCCAAAATGGGGGATTGCCGTTCGAGGTGGTTGTAACCAAAGAATCGCAAACTGCGGAGTGAACACGTGGTGTCTTGATTCAACACACAATTCGCGCACCGTGATATACGCGAGTCGATTTAATTATTGAAATAAATAACTGGACTTGATCTTAATGAACATACGACGGCTACCTCCGTCCGTTGATGCAATTACAAGGAATTGTACACTTAAATATAATGGCGTAATTGCGGTATTATAATTAACACACGTGTAGGCACCATCAGGGCAGCCACAGGAATGAGCGAGTCGAGCGATCCGCGGTTCACACGCACGGCGGCACGTGACCGCCACATCGGCGCGAAGTTCAAGTTTGAACAGCTTACTTTTTTATTTGTGGTAATATTGACTGAATATAATGTTAGTACTATTTTAGTCGCAATATGTATTTAAAATATTTCTTTTTTTTAGACAGGAAAGCATTCTTTTATGTGTTAAAGATTAAGACCAACACTAAAAATTATTGTTCATAACAAGTAAAAAAAGGTTGACAAACTATATTAAAACAAATGATTTTTTAATACAAAATATCAATGAAAAGTTAGTAAAAATTATTGTTTAACAAATGCAAAAAATATTTAATTATGTCTAGGTAAGAATTACTATTTTGTTAATATTTTTGGTGAAAATTTCATTGCGATATCTCTAATAGTTCAAAAGTTATAACAAAATGACACCAACTTCTTCGATCCGGACCACTGTGCGGCGTTTCGATATAATGCGGTCGCAATACCGTCTGAAATTTACTACATGTCTCTGTTATAATCTCGAAATAATGTCTACAAAAAAGGAGCAGTTCGTTAATGATGATTTTCACAGAGAAGTCGCCAAATCACCAGGTATGCCATTAAATATTTTACCACGTTTTTATTAGGTCGCTTTCTTGTATGTCTGTTTGTCTGTTCGGTACAAATTTTACAACTGATTTTAAACTAACTTCTCGATGAGCTAGAGACTTGAAATTTTAAACATAGCTCAGTACTATATGACAATGCAATATTTAAAAAAAAATTTTTAATTTACAACAGCCTACGCGTTTAGGAGATATAAACTATTAAAAATTTAACCGTTACACGTCTCCGCGCGACGACCGGTAGTGCCCACTCGGTTCCCACTCTGACTCATCCCCACTCCACTGACCTGCTTCACACCGAAGGAGCTCAGTGTGCGGTCGAGCTCCGTGCGGTGTTTACAAAGTTACTACGTATTAGTATACTATAATGTTTGTTTACCAACCGAAAGAACAGTTACACCGAAATTCTCCGTCGAACGTTTGTCTTTGACATTTTACCACGGCGTTCGTTTTCGATATGACGCGTCGCAATACCGTCTGAAATTTACTTCATGCCTCTGTTATAATCTCATCAAAATGTTCAAAATCGATTGTAAAATTTCACACATGCAAGACTAAAAAGCAGAAAATAATTATTTAAATAAAAATAAAATTTTTAAAAATGCCACGTTTAAAAAACGGACTACAAAGTATAAAATAATTTTTTCTAGCCCCATACAGATTCCTAAACCCTGAAAATTTGTGATTGTGAATTTTTAATAGCTAAGAAAATACTTGTAAGATTTAAAACGAAAAACGTGGGGCGCAAGATAATACATAGTAAGGAGTGTAGAGAGTAGCTGCCGCTGAGAAATCTCGTACAACACTTTATATCATTTGCAGTGCAATAAAGTTGTTAGTGATTTAGTGTTCATGCATCAATTATCTATTGCATGCGCCCCGCGTTTTTCGTTTTAAATCTTACAAGTATTTTCTTAGCTATTAAAAATTCACAATCACAAATTTTCAGGGGTTAGGAATTTGTATGGAGCTAGATTAAATTATTTCATACTTTTTAGTCCGTTTTTTAAACGTGGCGTTTTTGAAAATTTTATTTTATACTTTTTAGTCCGTTTTAAAAACGTGGTATTTTTAAAAAATTTATTTTTATTTCATTAATTTACAAAATAAATCAAGTTACATCAGATGTTCGAACTGCGATCCACCTTCTATGATACAGAACTCCGCTCTTTGTATTAGATTTTTCGTTGTCGCCATAATTAGGGCGTCTCAGTTTATGTTTACTCTCGTCGCTTCCCATATTATGTTTGTATTTACCGCTTACGGTTCAGTCATCGATCTAATCAGCTTATAGACAGTATTCCTTCAGTCGTAGTTTAGTATATCACGATTTGATCTTTCTGAATGAGTAAGTTTTTCAAACACAGAAAGATGTGATATGTTATCTGTTTTCAATGAACGTGGAAAAAGTGCACGCCGGCGGAAAGATTGTACAAAGAACGATTTCCAAATAGGAATTGTCCTTCTAGAGAAACGTTCCATTATCTTACAAAATCATTGTTTTTACGTGGTAAATTTCATGATGGGAAACATCCTACTCGCAGTAGACCCGTCACAAATGAAGACAATGCAATGTTAGTGCTAAGTTATTTTGAAGCCAATCCGCTCGCGTCTCTTCAACAAGTTGCAAAAGAATTGAATATGTCGGTCACAAGTATTAATACAATTACAAAAAGATACAAATATCATCCATTTAAAATAACATTAGTTCAAGAACTGGGTGTTGCTGATGGAGAGCGGCGATTAGAATATCTGGCGTGGCTAGTTGCTGCTAATGAAGAGGATCCTGAAATTTTTATGATAATTATGTAGACAGACGAATCTAAATTTACAAATAATGGTGTTTTCAATCGACGAAATCAACGTTATTGGTCAACAGAGAATCCACACTGGACACGAGATCGCAACTTTCAAACTAAAATTAGTGTCAATGTTTGGTGTGGTATTTTAAATGGTCACTTAATCGGACCATATTTCTTCGAAGAAAATTTGACAGCTGCTCATTATCTCAACTTTTTGGAAGAGAAACTTCCACACTTATTGCAAGAACTTAACATTAGGAACGATATGTACCTTCAACAAGACGAGTGTCCTGCCCACAATGCTATTATAATTAGGGGATATCTTAATAACAAGTTTAGAAATCGTTGGATAGGAACGTATGGTCCAATTCGTTGGCCACCGCGTTCTCCGGATCTGTCTTCGTTGGATTTTTATCTTTGGGGATATCTGCAATCCGTTGTATACGACACAACAATCAATAATGTTCAAGAACTTCGGAATCGCATAACAACTGCATGTAATAACATAAAACGAGACGCCCTAATTATGGCGACAACGAAAAATCTAATACAAAGAGCGGAGTTCTGTATCATAGAAGGTGAATCGCAGTTCGAACATCTGATGTAACTTGATTTAATTTGTAAAAAATAACTTTTCATTAAAATAACGTTTGCACAATACACAGTACACAGTACTGATAAACTTTTGTTTAAAACATTTTTTAATTGCACTACCGGAAATGCCTAAAAAATGGTGACATAACTTAACGCGTAGACCCTGTATATTGTCACGTCGCTTTGCTAAATTTTCGAACAGGTGTTAACGCGAACTCTTGCGACACCGATATTTTATAGGCGGAAGGCCGGGCCACGCTCGGCCGCACGATACGTGGTTCACTCGGGACAAACCAACGTACGCAGACTCAAGGTTTCGTCGAACAGTTCCAAAAATTCGGGCGCCAGACACCTCAGTGTGTCACGCGAACAATCCGATTTCATCTTTACGTTACGCTAATCCAAATCCCGAGTCTACAATGTGCTAGCTAAGCCCTGAATAGCTGCCGAAAAGGGTGCAAGGTTCTACGTCGGAAGAACACGAGATATATTCCCCACGGCGCACAGTGGTCCCAAAGTCCGAAAACGTGACCAAAACCCCAAAAATGAATTATGAGCTAGGACGTTTTTACCCATTGGGATAGGTACTCTAATAGTGACTCCGTATTGGGGTAAATGGTAAAATGCTTGCATTTTTTTACCTGAGTTGCAGTCGTAGTCGAAACTTCGCTTTCCTTAGACAGGCATTTTTCACGCGCGTGAGCGTACGTACAAAATTTAAGTGCAAAGTGTATAAGTTATATTGGAAGCTAGTGATTTTTATAGTACATAATGGATACAGTCTGTGGAGGTAAGTTCAATCGTTTTTAGTGCAGAATTGTTAATGTTAACCGGTTAAAAGTTACACGGAAGGGGAACGTAAAATTTGACGCATACATTTTAAAGATGTAGAGATAAGTTAAAACCTCCACACACCTCCATCGAATAACTTATATAGGGTCTTAGATTATATTATTATCTTGCAAAATCTAAAAAATTAACTGCCAATAACTACCAATTCTCACGTACCACCATATTATATAACTCGGTGTAAGCATTTTATTAGCTTTCATCAAAATATCTCGCAAAGTGTGAATGATACTAAAAAATGTTTCAAATAAAAATTGTATGGTTTGAAGGAACACATTTGACGGTGGTATGCGTTTGACTTATTAGTGACCTTGAAATATCCTGTGAAGGTCACGAGTCAATTTTTGAAAAAAAAGGTTTTTTTCATATTCTTATAGCTGATATTCATACAATTTCAAAACAATAAATAACATTATTTTGCGTCAATTTCTTACCGAGATATAAACGTTTCAATAAGAGAGCTAGAGAGGAAGCGACCTTCAAGGGACAGGCCTCTCTAAGTAAATTAATTTATAGAAGTAATTAATTAACTTTTTAATTAATTCTTAGACAAAATGTTTTAAATATTAATTTTTATTATTTACTTTCAGAGTCTCGTGATAGCGAAATCCGATTGACAAGGAAACAAATTCTTCAAATAATTAAGTGTTATTTGAATAGTAATATTATAATATATTATAATATTATAATATAGTAATATTACTATTGTAACGTCCTGACGTCCGTCTCCGGACTCCCTCCTTATATATTTGCACTACAAGCAATATATAAGGAATTAATATTAATATCTGAGAAGACTCCCATCTGACGTCATTACTTTGGAATGTGATCTCGTCAAACCTCAGTGATTTCGGGCATAACAATTCCAAGGCCTGCTCACTCAAGCGTGCGACTCTATTGTGTCCCCCCACCAATCCTTCTATTGTCCCCCCACCACAAGTCCACCTGGCAACAGGCCTATAAAAGCCAGGATCGGAGAGCAGAGCATTCATTATTATTCGATCATTAGTAGAGCGATCATTAGCATAGCAGATTTCATTTATTATTATTCGATTATTCGATCAGTATCAGTAGCAGCTAGTATCAATATTATTTCCAATCAGTATTATTTCAAGTATTATCATATTATAATCAGTCAGGGAAAGTTCAGCAGTAATCATTCAACGTTTCAACGATTCAACCTCCGAACAATACAGTTCTCATTGATGAATCAATGCGGGACGCTATAAATATTTATAGTTGATAACCGTGATCTGAGAGAACGCTTCCTTCCCCAAAGGTCTCCTTTTCGTCCACGTGCGGTTCATCAGAAGTTCGATTTATCAAGTGACGTGTGCGTGTGCGACGGAGAGAGTGTCACGAGTGAGAGTGAGAATCGCGTACCGGGCCCAACATCGTTTCTCCCTCGAACTAGGCGGACTTGGTCCAGCCGTTCGAGCCAACGATCCAACCCCGAATTAGGCGGACTTGGTCCAGCCGTTCGGGCACCCTCCTCATTCACGGTCAGGCGGACTTGGTCCAGCCGTCCGAGAATTCCCAAATCCTAGGTCAAACCCTCGACGATCGAACCGCAACATTCGATTCGACCTCTCTCTCGGGCCGGATCTGCGCGGTACGCTCCCACGTCACCGCGAGTCGCGAACCACTCGCAAATTCGAGTGCCACTTCGAATCATCTCCCCGAGTCTCATACCAAATTCCTCAAATCCTCCGCTATATCGTCCTGAGGTGAAACCTCGGACGTAACACTATAATATCTGAACACCTTCAGAATCAGATATGCGAACAGCACGGGAGTTTAATTGATATAAATCCTGAAACAAAGACCGCATTAGGGATTTTAATTTCTAAAATTAAGACAAAATGGCAAAGTGTAATGAGAACGGAATATTTGTTTTTTAGAAAGTTTGGTACGTGGCTTGAATGGGTTTGACCGGCCGGGATTTCCACGATCCTGACAAGCACCCTCCATTGACGACCGGCCTCGTCACCCCCGTCATGAGACTAGCGCGCTACGGGCGCATTGGAAGAAGTGGTGGCACGAGATTTGGTCAATTTTGAATTTTCCCAATTGGTTCTTGTGCTTTATGGTCGCAATACGTACGATACACCTCGGAATGCCAATTTTTGAACAGAACCAACAATTTTTTAACGTATGCGTTCGTCATATTGGATCCGCCATTTTGTTTGTAACGGATATAGGTCGGGAGATTGTGCCGGCTCAGCCGATCGCCTTGGGTTCCTCGGCCACGAATGAATAGCACAGGCGTCTTCCAATAAACGAGGTTTATTATCGTCGTTACTTATAAACTAAAGTACATTAACTGCCCCGCTGTTCAAGCGTATACAGAACGCGTCGTGAATACGTGTGACCCGCAGGTCCGGCGCTCGCAAACCTATTACTAACGGCGGAAATCGCGGAACGAGGTCTCGGTGACCCTAAACTAAACGGCGGCGGTCTTAACCTAAGCGCGGAGTCGCGAAGTGTGGTCCGGTGACCCTAACCTAAGCGCAGTGATCCTAATCTGATCGCGGAGTCGCGGAGTGTGGTCGGGTGACCCTAACCTATGTACGGGGCCGCGGAGCGGAGCGATTCGTCGGGAACGATGATCCGGAGATAAGCGGTACTGTGAGGATCTACCTTTTCCCAAGGACGTGGGCCACAGGCGTCGAGTTAGACGGGATGGAAACTCCAGGGGCGTTGGCCACGAGGAGGGCACACACTGCGAGGGCGTAGGCCACAAGAGAGGTACCGGTGGAGAGGATATCACGAATACGGTTTGCCGGGTCGGAGGATATCCTAGGGCGTTTGCCACAAGGATCGGAGAGTGCTAGCGTATAGGGGCGTTGGCCACGAATACGTTTCGCCCGGTCGGAGAATATCCTAGGGCGTTTGCCACAAGGATCGGAGAGTGCGAGTGTATAGGGGCGTTAGCCACGAATACGTCTCGCCAGGTCGGAAGGACTCCTAGGGCGTTTGCCACAAGGATCGGAGGATCGTCGGATCGGAGACGGCGGTGAACGGTCAGGAAGAAGCCTGGTTCTCTTTGCTGCGTAAGACTGCGTTCGTGGAGTAGCCACTAGTAACGATCATTCACTGCTCGGAGATCCCGACTGACTTACTTCGGTTCCGCGGCGCGTACTTATATCCCCGCGGTTACATCTTCTCCCGCGAGAAACCTCGAATCCGCGGTCGTCGCGGTAGTTCGCGCGGTGCTTGCGAGAAAGTCGCGAGTCCGCGGTGGCCATCTCGCGGCCGTCGCGGCAACCTCCGCGGCTCGGCGCCGCGGTACTTGCGAGAAACCGTGTACTCGCGGTGGCCATCTCGAGGCTGTCGCGTTTCGCGGGTATCAGAGAGAGAGAGAGGAGTCTTGTGCTTCCGATATATTCGTTACATGTTTTTTCGAATTTTGAGTTCAGATTTGTAATCAGCGGACCCGAAAACAATAGTATACTAATTTTTGAACAGAACTAACAATTTTTTAACGTATGCGTTCGCCATATTGGATCCGCCATTTTGTTTTTTCGGATTTTGAGTTCAGATTTGTAATTAGCGGACCAGAAAACAATGGCATACTAATTTTTGAACAGAACTAACAATTTTTTAACGTATGCGTTCGCCATATTGGATCCGCCATTTTGTTTTTTCGAATTTTGAGTTCAGAATCGTAATCAGCGGACCCTGAAACCATAGGATACCATTTTTTGGAGAAATTGAAGTACGTTTAGGAGTTTTGGCCAGCTTTTGGGGATTTTGGACCACTGTGCGGCGCACGGTGGGCCAGAAACCGATCTTTTGGGACAAAAATCTGCCGACAACTCAGTTTTTCATCGATTCAATCGGATTTTTTTTTTAAATGTTCGTGAAGGGCTATACTTTGATGAAGTGCTGCGCGAAAATCGTTTCGAAAAACTTTCACAATCAAGAATCCTTATCTACAAAGCCCAATAACTCCAATACTTCATCCGCCCATACCATAAATTTGCATGTCCCAGCTGAGTTGCCGACACTTCTTAACCCTAAACCCTAAACCGTAAAATTTTAAACTAAATCTGGCCCTGAGAATTACCAATTAAATAGAATTACATTTGGCACTTATGAGACTTACCATTAATTTATTGATCCAACAGCAGCGTTTTCGCTTTTTGAGAAAGAACTTCCTTGTGCTTGACATCCTTTATTCGTAGAGAGGTTATAAGTGGATCGGATGATAATAACATATGCCGTATAATATCTATATTTGTCTTTTTGCGGCAACACATTCGGGAGTTTTCAGCTCGTGATTTCCTGAAGACTTTATTATTTGCCTCTTGTGGCTCTTCTGAATACAAACCAATTGGCAGTTCAAATGTAGCAAGTACTTCACTTCCATGTTGCAGTACCTTATGAACTGATGGAGGTAGTTTATACCATGGATAAATTTTAATGCACAATTTAGCCGCCTCCGAAGAATATTCTTTGAATTTCACAGAATCAGCTTTCTTGTCACATGTAATTACTAGAGATCCCCGTTTCATGTGTATGTAAATACACGTGGTACGTGAACCGTGTAATACGAATTTAAGGATCCGTGAATACGAACACGTGAATACGGATCCGTGTACACGGGTCCGTGTTACACGGGGCTGCGAACACGAATCCGACAACTGAGGTGTTATTGTTTTCCGATCGAATTCTTTTCGACTGTTGATGTTAGAAGTGAGACAATAATAAAGTTGCGGTAAATTGTTAGACGTTTAATCACCGTATATTAACATGCAAATTTAAAATAGATACACGTGTTTTGCAAGCAGTTTTGCGTGGTCAGAATGAAAGAAACGTGACGTTGAAGTAATTGAGGAGCTAAGAAGAATGGAATGGAATTGCTGAGTGAATGGTGAAAGAGACGAAATGCAGGATTAAAAGGGGAATAGACAAACGTGGTAACGGATGAATTCGAAATAATGAGAAGTGGACTGTATATGTAATATTGTGTATAAATAACTGTATTAGCACTATAACTGATTGTCAACTTGAACTACACTGTATGATAAGATTCTTGTACAAATGATAAAATGAAATATACATGAAAGGACTTCGCAGAATATCGCTCTGAATTGAATCAGCTGATCGTATGCTTTTGAAAGATGAGTGATGACGCGCCAATCTTGAACAACACGAATATTTGTCAAATTAAAATACACGGGTACCTGTGTGCTTAGTATTAATTATATTAATTATATAAATATAATATTAATTATATTAATTATATAAATATAATATTAATTATATTAATTATATAAATACAATATTAATTATATTAATTATATAAATATAATATTAATTATATTAATTATATATAGCATGATACTAAGTACACGGGTACCGGTGTATTTTAATTTCACAAATGTTCGTATATTTATTTTACATATTTACTTTAATATACGGTGATTTCACGTCAAACAATTTACCGCAACTTCATTATTGTCTCACTTCTAACGTCAACAGTCGAAAAGAATTCGATCGGAAAACAGTAACGTCTCAGTTGTTGGACTCGAATGTGCCGAACGGACCCGTGTTCACGGATTCTTGTACACGGATCCGCATTCACGGATCTGTATTCACGGATCCTTAAATTCATACTACACGGTTCACGTACCAGGTGTACTCGTGTATTTTAGTACACGTCCAAAACCGTGATCTCTAGTAATTACCTGAAGAATGTTATGCAATCTTGTGATAATAACCGCGTTTAATCCAGTCACTGCACTAACTGATTCGGCTTTTCTAAAGAAAGTTCGGGCCACGTTCCCAGTATTTGATGTACCAGCTCCCTGTTTGACAACATCAACTGTGATTGATAGCTCTTTCAAAGAATTTTGCGTATCGGAGTTATTGGTAGATAAGGATTCCTTTGTAGATAAAGATTCTTGATTGTGACAGTTAAGGATTTTCGCGCAGCACGTCATCAAAGTATAGTCCTTTCACGCATAATGCGCATAGACTGCATAGAGAACCGTTCCGTTTCATTCAATGCGCGCATCAGAGTGCACAGAATTCCTCAGATTCCCATCACTTCTCACGCAACAACCGTGCATCAGCTACAAGAACTCAGAAGTGATGGGTTTGGTGTATAGTCGATGCATTAGCGGTAGATTTGAAAAAAGCAGATGCAGGTAAAGCACATTGTGAAACAAAGCACAATTTGTGAAGAAAGCAATGAAGTATTGACCTTGTTGCTTGACAAGGAACGTGCTGTGAGGGCTACTCAAGGTATAAAATATTGTGACGTGGCAGTTTGCCTACGTCCTCCAATAGCGTATATCGGAAGACCGGGTCACCCTCTGGCAGCGAAAAATGCGAGAGGGGCCGTGGCGAGCGCTCGCCCTGGGCACGAGCGAGACCCATGGGCGAGTTATAATGTTTTTGAGCGTCGCCCCAATTTGCGCGACGCGCTTCTGCAGGACCGTAACCGGGCCCCAAGGGGGGACCCGGAGCACCTCTCCCGCGGAGAAACGAAAAAGGAATCGGCGCCGGCGGAAACTCCGACCCTGGAAAAACGAGGAATCGACGGAGCCCAGGATAGACAACCTGGAGGCGCCGACGAGGACACGAGATGCCAAGCCAGGAATCTCAGCTGCCTCACCGTCGCCTCAGACGGAGAGAAGCTTGGCCAGCTGCCGGATTGGCTCTCGCCGATCACCTCACAGGGAAGCGGCGAATCACCACGCAGCGCTGCCGGAGAGTCGACGAATCGCCGGACGCCAGGGACCGTCGCGCGGAGCGAGGCCCCGTCCGAAGATCGATTAGCGATTGGTCAAATCCTACGCGGGGGGAAATAGGGCGGAAAGAGGGGGACGCTCCGCTTCCGCGTTCCCGAGTCACCGCGGAAAAGATCACTTCTTCGTTGGCTCGCGTAGCTGTTAGTCAAATTTCATAATTGAACTACTGCGTAATTATAGTAGCGTTAATAACTGTTGAATCGAGCTGCCGGACGAGAGGGACGTCGACAGGTGAACGTTACCCTGGGTAAGCCTCTGTTTGATTTCATAACGAAGTGATCTTTTCTCGTGTTGGCTCGGTAAGCGTGTCGTGTCCGCGATCGCGTCGCAGAAACACCGACGCGGTTTCGATGCTGCCGGTATTCGTGGGGGAATAAGATTCGCGAACGGTACGAATCCGTCGGTCTACGACCGCGTGTAAAAGAGATATTTAGCGGGTGCCAGTTCCAATAGAGGTCGGATGTGGGGATCCGCGTGTTGTCCTGACCTCGACACGCGCGGTGACGGAGTTTAGCGGGGACTGGACGCCATTATTTTAGTGAGAGAGATTCACTCGATCCTCGATTCGTTCCACGGTGCGTCGCCGCCACGTGCTCTCGTCGTATTTCCACGACTTGTTACGCTGACGAGAAGTCTATTGTATAACGCGTGTTCGATCGGAATTCGGGCGTGAAACGTGAATATCGCGTACGCCAACGTTGTCATTACGTTGCTGCCGGGTTCGACGCGTCTCGAGAGAGGCCCGTGAAGGGCAAATTGCGCGTGCGACGGTCGTCTGTCGCCGAACACCTGTCACGCGCCGGTTAACCTAGAAACGCTGCCGGTCGCTGCCGGCAGCGCGGGTGTAACATCGCCATAATAAATTGAGTTAACCGAAGATCTCGAGAGTATTTATTCTAGTGAGAAACCTTCCCGCCGCGGGGAACGCCTCGTGTTCGATTCGCGTAGGATCCTGTGCCCGTTCGTGAAAATTTAGTTAACGATCTCGATTGTCGCAGGCTCGTACGACCGTTTCTCCACGTGCTCGTGGCTACGAGGTTTAGCGTGGCACCTTCCGTGCCTGGCGCCTGAACTTGACTTCTAAGAACTGAGAAACGACGAGCTTGCGAACAATTTTTGTCCCGGGTTGACCGCGTTTCGCGCGGCCGAACGCGGCCCGGTCGAAAGGTCTATAAAAACCCGGAGTCGCTGGGATTTTCGCCCTTCTGGCAAAGAAAATCCCGGACGGCGTGACAATATATACAATCAATATATTTTTTACATAACATGAATTGAAGATGAATTGAAAGATATTTTTGTAAATTTTGATTTGGAATTAATTTATATATAATTACATCTTCGGTGTCACTGATATCGGTAGTATCACTCAAATCACTACAATTGTGCGTCGGTAAACAAACACCCGTAGCGACCGTGAAATTTCTACGACTTTCGCAGAGCCAACGAAGCGAGCACGTTTCTTATATGACCTGTATTTGAATGAGATTTATTTGATTTGTTGTGGCGGTGACTGACTTTAATTTCGGATGTAAATTTCCGAAATTGATTTCAGAATAACGCTGCCGGTGTCGAATTTCAAAATCGAATATTTGATATTGATTTTCTTATGATATTTGTTTGCCATATTTGATTGATTTATTACGGAATTATTTATGTTTGTTTTATTTGCTATGGAACGCACATCGAACGGAGAATATCCTGAAGCATACTTCGGTGTCTCATGCGCAATTCTGCGTAAAGAAACCATTAACTTGTTCTCTGAGAAGCGATATTGAGCATGCGACTCCGTTGAAATGCATCTCGTCGGTTCCTTGATGTTCGGTGTGGAAATGAACAATTTTGATACAAAATTATTGTGTGAAATTTTTATGGATTCGGTTTTCCCCGTGCTATTTATTTTCTTGTCGTGCGATTACTTATTTGATTTTGATATTTATTTCTCACTATTTATTCTATTTATTTATTTATTCTGGTCGTTGTCATTATTTATTTCCGTAATTTGGTTTTCGTCCATTCATGTTTGAATTGTAAATATTTTCTTTGAATTTTTGGGGGAGAATAGCAGCTTTCTCGGCTGGTCCTTACTTTTCTCTATTCTATTTCTCTTCTACTATCCCTCCCTCTTGGTTCTTTTCTTTTCTTAGTCTTTTCTCTTCTTCTTTTCTAATTTCAAATTGCTATTCTTCCTATTATAATCTAGTCTTTTACTTTGTGATATTTAAATTATTCGGTGTAGTCTATTTATTTAATAATATTTATTTTGTTTCGTAGTCCGGGTTAACTTAATAATTAAGAAAAATTAAAAAAAAAATTTTTTTTTGTCTCTTCGGCGTTCTTGCTGCGGCTCCGACGCGTTCGGGCCCCCATAATAGCACCAGGGAGACCACATATTTTGTGTGAAATTTTTCTTTCGTGTCTATTATTGTGTATTTCTTTCCTGTGTGTGGTTCCTCTATTACGGAGGAACCAGATATCAAATGTGGTGATGGACGGGTCGTCTTAAGAGCTGTGCCGTCGTAGAAAGTAACTTCACGTGCCGTTTGTCGTTGTATTGCGAGAATATTACGCTCACTTTGATTTTTGTTTGTGTATTTCTTTTCGATACGGACTGATCGCTGCCGGAAAGAGCGATCCTTTGCGATCACCTGCGGGTGAATTAATTATTGGCGGAACGTCGTTTTGCTGCCGGTGTTGAATGTTGCCGGGCAGAACCGTTCATTAGCGAGATCAGTAATAGATCATTTCTTTTGTTTTTTTTTGCGGTTTCAATAGGAAATTACGAGCGAGAGTTGTACGGTTTTTTTTGTAAGAATTGCTGGGGAAGACGCGTTACGATTTAAGAATAGATTCGCGCTGCCGGGTTAAGAGATAGTTCGTGTCAAGCGGTAGATCATCTGAGAATTCGAGGAATTTTTTTTCGAAGGCGCGTGTTGTTAGCGAGACGCGGTCGAGATCGGGCTCCCTTTGTTCGCGTGTAGCGAAGCGACGCGGTCGAGAAGGATTATCTCGTACGGATACGACCGACAACATAAACAAATACTGTTTATTGCCGGATCAGGTTGGGAAGGTTAGAGTGTCGAACGCTTAAGGAATATTTACGCTGCCGGGAAGTATGCTACGGCCGGACCGTGAAGGGGGGACGAGTGGGAATACTATTCCGTTTATGAGGACGTCGCGGACGGAAGTGATAATCCGGACGCGATGACCTCAGATGAGGAACGGGGCGAAGGGATGAGATCGCCACCACGCGACTTCATCCTGCCGGTACCGACCCTCGAAAGGAAGGTATACCTGCCGACACCTTCCCCTCAACGGGGACCCGGAAGAGAGATGCCGAACACCTTCCCCAGTGCGTCGGGGCAACCCCCTCAAAGTACCAGTGGTGACATGTACTGCCGGGGAACACCCGTATCAGAATTAATGAGACGATGGCGTACGAAATTCTCCGGAGCACCCGGGGAAGATTCAAAAACCTTTCTCGAACGCCTCATGGAACATCGGAAAAATAATAACATCCCGGACCGATACTTGCTCCGTTGCATGACGGTTTGTTTAGATAGTACAGCCCTACACTGGTACAAGAGGAGGGAAGCTCAGATGAGAACTTGGGTGGGGTTCTTACGCGAATTTCGTGAATATTTCGGCCACGGAGTTAGAGTGTTTGGCGATAGTCTGGGCGGTACGGAAGTTCAGGCCGTATTTGGAAGGGTATAAATTCACGGTGATCACGGATCATAACAGCTTACGGTGGTTGCGCAAATTACAAAACCCTTCGGGGCGATTGACGCGATGGGCTTTAGAGCTCCTCGAATATGACTTCGAAGTAGTATACCGACAAGGTGCCCTCAACCGAGTGCCGGATGCGCTCTCGCGCGCGTATGAGGGAAGGGAGACCATCGAAGGGGAAATCGAGGTGGCAGCTGCCGTGCGTGCGAAGTAGTACGAGAGCAAATTCGCGGAGGTAGAGGGAAACCCCCAAAAATTTAGGGACTGGTCTATTCGTAACGGGGAATTATTTTGTCGGAGATCCGATCCTTTGATCGCAGAGACCTTAGGTTAAGATGGGGACGAGTGGAAATTGGTGGTCCCCGAGGAACGCAGGACCGAGATCCTGCAGGAGGCACATGATGGACCACAATCAGGTCACTTAGGTATCGAGAAAACGTACCATCGCGTCGCGACACGATACTACTGGCCGGGCATGTACAGAACCGCCGTGGAGTACGTAAGACGTTGTACCACTTGCCAGCTAACGAAGGTGGAGCAGAGACTTCCCTCCGGGCTGATGGGTCGGCGCCGTATCGACATGCCCTGGTCAGTAGTCGCTGCCGATATCATGGGTCCATTCCCTTGTTACGTCCTGACGTCCGTCACCGGACTCCCTCCTTATATATTTGCACTACGAGCAAATATATAAGTAACTAACATTAATATCTAAGAAGACTCCCATCTGACGTCATCACTTTGGAATGTGATCCCGTCAAGCCTCAGTGATTTTGGGCATAACAATTCCAAGGCCTGCTCACTCAAGCATACGACGCTATTGTTTCCCCCACGCATCCACTGCCTGCTCTCTCAAGCGTGTAATCCTCCTACTGTCCCCCCACCAACTCTTCTATTGTTCCCCCACCACAAGTCCACCTGGCAACAGGCCTATAAAAGCCAGGATCGCAGAGCAGAGCGAGAATTATAAGCAGTAACTCAGCATTAAGCAATTCTTATTCAGTAATTCATCACTAATAGTCAGTACCAGTAGAGCAACCAAGATTTTATTCGATTATTTTACTTATTCCAAGCCAGTATTATTTCGGGAAGGCTCAACGGTAACCGACAACCGTTTCAACGATTCAACCTCCGAACAATACAGTTCTCGTTGATGAACCAATGCGGGACGCCATAATTTATTTATAGTTGATAACCGTGATCTGAGAGAACGCTTCCTTCCCCAAAGGTCTCCTTTTCGCCCACGTGCGGTTCATCAGAAGTTCAATTCATTAAGTGACGTGCGCGTGTGCGACAGAGAAAGTGTCACGAGTGAGAGTGAGAATCGCGTACCGGGCCCAACATCGTTTCTCCCTCGAACTAGGCGGACTTGGTCCAGCCGTTCGAGCCAACGATCCAACCCCGAACTAGGCGGACTTGGTCCAGCCGTTCGGGCACCCTCCTCATTCACGGCCAGGCAGACTTGGTCCAGCCGTCCGAGAATTCCCAAATCCTAGCTCAAACCCTCGACGATCGAACCGCAACATTCCATTCGATCTCTCTCTCGGACCGGATCTGCGCGGTACGCCCCCACGTCTCCGCGAGTCGCGAACCACACGCAAATTCGAGTGCCATTTCGAACCATCTCCCCGAGTCTCCTACGAAATATCCCTAATCCTCCGCGATATCGTCCTGAGGTCAAACCTCGGTCGTAACACCCTCCTAGCATGTCCGGTCATGCGTACCTCCTCGTGATGCAAGACCTGTTCACTAAGTGGATCGAGTGCGCTCCACTCCGGCGAGCGACCGGTCCCAAGATTGCGGAGGCCCTTGAGAACCTCATTTTCTCGCGGTGGGGGACACCCGATGTGCTCCTCACCGACAATGGCACAGAGTTTGCGAATAAATGCCTTCATGAATTGGCGAACGAATACGGCATCAGGATTAGTACCACCCCTCCGTACCACCCGCAGGCGAACCCCGTAGAAAGAGTCAATCGAATCCTCAAAACAATGATAGTCGCGTACATTGGGAGGGATCACCGAGAGTGGGACGTGAATTTGTCAAAATTCAGATTCGCGTATAACACAGCGCACCCCTCGGTATTACAAACTTCCCCAGCATTTTTAAATTTCGGGCGAGAGCCGAGGCCAGCGAAGTGCGTACGGGCGAGCACCGAGCCGCCAATAGAGTTAGATTTGGCGCCGACCGAAAATTGGAAAGGTCGAGTCACCCAGCTGCAGACGCTGCGCAGCTGGGTATTAGAAAACTCAGAAGACGCGTACAACCGTCAGGCACGTTATTACAATGAGCATCATCGGGATACGGAATTCGAGGTCGGGGATAAGGTTATGAAACGGCAAAGGGTTCTTTCATCCGCGGCACAGCACATCGCGGCGAAATTGGCTCCCAAGTACACCGGCCGCGTAGTAATAAGTAAAAAGTTATCACCGGTGGTATACGGACTGGCGACCGAAAACGGTAAAGATCTGAGAAAGGCGCACATCAGCGACCTTAAGGAGTACCGTCCATCATACACACCAGAAGAATGGAGTTAACGTCTAAGTTTCCCAACAGGTTGACAAATAAGCTGCCGGAGGGGAGAAAAGATGCTTCGCTCCACTAAGAGCAACTCAGTGGAAGGCCTCTGGGAGGCCCTCCTCAGGCTGGAAGCCCGCAGAGGCGAGGGGAAGGTATTACACGTAATACGAAACTACCTAGCCCTGGGGAACCGGGTACTGCATCGAGATGTGGCTGCCCAGACCAGCGAAGGAGAGGCATCATCGACGGAGGCGGGAGAAACTTCGATGTACGAATCGGCAGACGATCGGCCGGAATCCGACCAGGGAAAACCAGAGCCGGAGGAAGACCTGGGGTCGACCCTAGAGGGAATCGACGAGCTGCCGGAGGAAACGGCAAAGAACGATCCCCAGACGGAAGTTGCCGGGCAAGGTATGACGGAGGGGGACATAGAGGAAGTCAACCCCACAAAACCCACCGGAAAGGCTGTCACACCGGAGGAAGTTGCCGGACAAGGTATGACGGAGGGGAAATCAAGGAAATCGACTCCAAAGAACCCACCGTAAAGGTTGGGACACCAGTAGTAGCTGCCGGACAAGAGGCGACGGAGGGGGCATTCGAGGAAGTCGACCACACACACCGCACCGGAAAGACTGCCGGACCCACTATACTGCCGGGCGCGAAGGTTGGAAAACCAGACAAAGCGAAGGAGTTCGCATGGCTCCACCGACATGGCATAGCCCAGCTCCGATTGGAGTCACTGCGAGCCAAGATAGCCCAGGAAGCAGATACGGCTGCCGGGACCGCGCCAACAGCGAAGGAACCGAAGAAACCAACACCCGAACCGACTTCAGGACAAACGGAAGTCGCTGCCGGAAGACCCGAAGGGGCAACCCCAGTCTGGGTATACATTTAATGTGCACCCGGCCTCCGCGAAGGAGACTTCGGATATGCTTCCTCGCCAACGATGGGCATACGCATAGCATAAATTTTGTATCTACTTTTAGCGAGGCGGCTCCACTGTTCAAGTAGAGCGGGCAATGGAAAAATCCAGCAGTGCCACCGAGCGTATACAGTGGACGAGTTCTTTGGCCGCATGCGTTTGTGGGAGGATGTGGTATTCCTCGCCCAAACGCCTGCGCTCACGGGGAACCACGGGAAGGCGAACTCGCTGCGTGCCGCTCGCACGCACACCCTGACCCTTTAGGGCGATGAAAGTGAAGGAGAGAGGAAGGTTGGATTCCTTTAACAGGAGGTAGAACATTGCTGTTCTTTGGTGGAGGCCCGGCGCGGCAGCGGATCCGCAAGTTTTCTCGCGGGGCTGTCGTGCCCTCCCGAGCACTACGGTATAGCTCGATAGGGCGCTCCGGTTTGTCCAAGTTCCACTTTGTCCTTGGTCATTTATTTTAGTCCACGCGTACGGTTTCCGTTACACTTATTTTATTCTATTACACTTTACACTTTACACTTTACACTTTTCACTTTTCTGTCTCTACTCTAGAAGTCCCTTTATCCACAGGGTTTCGCGGCAGTAATCTTCGAAGAGGGAAGAGGCCTCTGGAGACGATACGAGATGATGCGCCGCTTCTGGCCATCTCCAATCGCCGGTGGGGACTATGTCCCGTAGAGCCTCCCTCTGCGGGTCGAAGATCGGGCACTCGAGGAGAAAGTGTCCGACTGTGTCCTCCTCGCTCCCGCAGGCGCAGCTACTGCTGTCGACGACTCCGTACTTGTGGAGCCGTGCGTTGAATTTCCCGTGTCCTGTGAGCACCTGCGTGGTGTAGGAGCTCGGTCTCGTCCATTTTGCTGCCATTCGCTCGTCGACGTCGTTGAAGAAGGCGTATGTCGTGCGGCCTTTGTGAGAGGTTGCCTACTTGGCCTGCCACATCCTTTCTGCTTCGACCTGTAACAGATTTTTTGCATCGTCGTTCCCCGCGGGTACGACGATGCTCCCGAACCTGGCGTCCGTTCCGTTCTTCGTCTTGAAGAGAGCCCTACGCTGCTCTAGCAAGATGTCGACCGGGACCGCGCCGGCCACAACGCACACGCTGTCCCACGATGACCAGCGATATGCGCCAGTCACCGCAACGAGAGCGCGACGCTGCATGCCCCTGAGCACTGCCAGTTCTCTCTCTCCGCACAAGTCTGACCAACCGGCGGCAGCGTACGTCGCCACCGGCAGGAAGACTCCGCGGTATATTGCGGAGAGAGCCCTGAATCTGAGTCCCCATCGGCTTCTCGCGAGCTTCCCGAATTTCGCGAAGAGCGACCCGACCTTGTCGCGTAGATATCGGCAGTGGGTTCGGACACCCATGCCACTATCGAAGTGGACGCCTAGGTATCGCACGGCGGACTTGAACGCGATGGTGGTTTGCCCTATTCGGATGGTCGGTGGCCTATTCGCAAGGTTCGCCTTGTGCGGCATAACTGCCTTTCGCTTCCTATCCGGACGCGAGCCTCCTCTGCTTCCTAACAACTTCTGCTCGATGTAGCCGCTCTTAAGCACGATTGCTTCTGTTTTGCGGGCTGACGGTTCGAGCTTCGCGGATTTGCACCAGTTCAATATCTGGTCTACCACTTGTTGTCCCTTGATTTCTAATTCTCTCCTACTGTTCCCGGTTATGATTACGATAAGATCGTCCGGGTACGCGATGAATTTACCCGGGATCAAGGCTTCTAGTAGCCTCAGGAGTTCATCAAACATAAGATTCCAGCACGCCGGTGCGAGGACAGAGCCCTGAGGGCATCCTCTAGTGGCGCGCTTGGAAATCTTTTCTTCTCCTGCCGCGATGCTTACCCTGCGGTTGTCGAAGTAATTCGCGATCACTTCGAAGACATTCCGCGGGCAGCCTCGCTCCCTTAGACTTTGAAGTACTAAGGGCCACCAAACGTTGTCGAACGCGCCCGAAATGTCGAAGAGCAGCCCCACCGCATATCGATCCTCGGTAGCATCGACTATGCGGCGCAGCTCAGCAATCGCGAGCTCTGTCGACTTATTAGGCATAAAGCCATACTGCCGCTCGGAAATCTGGCCCGGTGCCATCGCGGTCTGATCTAGTCTCCTCTTAAGGAGTTTCTCAAAAAGTTTCCCTACAACAGAGAGGAGGCAAATCGGTCGGTATGATTTCGGGTCCTTCGCGTCTTTCCCTTCGCCTTTCAGGAGAACTCTAAGTGAACCTTCCTTCCAGATCGAGGGGAAGACGCCCCACTGAAGGCACCCGTTGAAGAGCCGTACCAGTTGGTCGGGAATGACTGTGGCCGCAGCCTTCAGCACCCCGACTTCGATGCAATCAAGCCCCGGTGCTTTATTATTTTTAAATGTCCTAACCGCGTCGATAACTTCCTCTTTAACGAACGGGGAAGCGTCTTCCGTGCTTGGCGCGATTCGTGCACTTTCCCTAATTGTACGCTGCTCGGGCGTATCCTCTTCTACGCGGTCTTCGGGGACGTGTGCTTCCAGCAGCAGTTTGGCTGTTTCTACCACGCTGGTCGTATGACCATTTCCACGCCGGAGGGTGCTAAGCACACTCTGAACTTGGAGTTTCTTCGCCTGGAGTTTGTATACGGTGCCCCAGGGCTCCTCGTTCCCGTGCGACGTTACGAACTTCTGCCAGCTTTCGAGCTTCGCCTTCTTCACCTCCCTGCTGTATTTACGCAATGAGGAGCGGTAAGTCAGCTTCTTCTGGGGGCGAGCGAGCTCGTCTCTTTCTTGCTGGAAGGCACGTCTCCGCTGGTGTGCGGCCTTCTTGAGCTCCGTGAGCTCTTTCGTCCACCACGGGTTGGACTTCCTAAACTTACGTTTACGTGGCATCGACGCTGTGCAGGCATCAGTTATGACGAGTGCAAGCGTTTCTGCCATCCTCTCGACTCCTTCCGCCGACTCCAGTTCGAGGGGCGCCAGTCTCGATCGGGAGAGATCGGCCAAGCGCTCCCCAAATTTCGCCCAGTTGGCTTTGCGCGTGTTGAACCTGTCGTTGGCTGCATTCCGTCCTGTTGATGATGATGATGTCTTCTTTGGTGCCCTAATCCTGATGTCCACGGCTCTGTGTTCGCTTGTCGTCCAGTCGTCCCTGACGTTCCATCCGCGGATGAGCCCGGCCATTGATGGTGACGCCAATGTCACGTCGATGTAGGAAGATCCCCTCGGTGTCCAGAAGGTCGGTGGTTGCTCGATGTCGTTTATGACTTCCATGTTGATCGCTGCTATGAGGGCTTCCAACTGGGCTCCTCTGTCGTCGGCGTTCTGTGGGCCCCAGAGAGGTAATCGCGCGTTCGCGTCTACTGAAACTAATACTCTCTGCCCCCTCAGCGAACTTAATACCATTTCGAGGTGTCTGAGGTGCTTCTCGATCTCGTCGCAGTGCTGAAAGTAACACGATACGACGTAGAACGAGCAGCCGGGTGCCAGCACCTCCGCACACGCGCAGTGGGAGTTGCTGAGCTGCGAGACGAAAACAGCATCGAAGTGATGGTTGCAGACGGCCACGGCAGCCCACGGGGACTGTGTCTGGTCGGCCGCAATCCTCACTCCGGCTCCTAAGCTACAGATAGTGCTGCCCGCTCCCTGCTTCCTGACGTACATTTCCTGCAGTAACAGGACGTCAAGTCGCTTTTCGGCTACAAGCTGGCGTACTTCTCCGCTAACTACTTCTGAACGTCGCATGTTCAGCTGCATTATCCTAATTCCCGTGTACGCGTTCGCGGTCGCGGGCTCCGAAAGCCTTTCTCCTTGTGGTACGTTCGAGTGGGTAGTGGGGACGCTGGTCGAAGGCGGAGACGAAGCGCTTGCGGGCACAGAAGCCCTGGTCAACGCGGGCTCGGACGCGGTTTCGCACGCGGTCGCGGGGCTGTTCGCGGAGCTAATCGCGGAGCTAATGTTTAGTTCCCTTCCCGGGTGATTTTGGACGGCCTGAAGACCGAAACCTCGTTGGGTCTGCACCACCGTCGGCGCGGAGAGGGGGGAAGCGCGGTGAGGAGGATTCGCAAGGCAAGCGGCCACAGTCATCGAGCGCGTTGTACGGCGGCTCCGCGTCTCGACTGATGGTGCGACCGTGTGTGTCCCTCGTTGTCCTCTGATCTCCGACGGGCGAAGTGTTGCCGGCCGAGATCTTCTCACCGCTTCCATGTTAGTCTCCCCCGGCCCAGCTCCCACCCGGAGATCCGAATGGGGAGCGAGTTTACCTCCGGAGTTTTTTGAGCTTGAGGAGACCATCATGTTTGTATTTTTAGCGCGGCTGGATTGTTAGACCCCCAGTGCCCGGGTCGGCTGGAACAGTAGAAGGAAGTAGATTAGTGCACGGAGGGATCATCCTGTCGGAACAGCCAGATTGTAATTGTTCTATGTAAGTTTGACCCCTGCCTGACTCACGATGGAGCTCGAAACCGCGGTCACAACGTGCCTCTCGCAGGGGTTCCGGGCCTCGGTCGGCAGTGGCTCGTTTCCGACAGGGTACTAGCACGTTGGGTGGGACGGCCCAGCGGCTGGGGAAATGGGAGACAAGTATTTATAGTGGTTGTCTCCTCCACTCTTGAATGCTCTGTTGGGACGTCACCACGGCATCCACCTTCGTATTACTATAGTAATTATTATTATAGTGACAACGGCGCCTACGCTTGCATGTTTGTCGGCTATCTTCCAGCGGCGTATTGCATTCCTCAATTTGACTGGGTCCCCAGCGGCGTATTGCTTATGGTAACGTTATTTAAAGTTCCGGCGGCGTATTGCCACTGGTGACCCTCTTTTCGAGTTCCAGCGGCGTATTGCCACTGACTCTACAGGCTTATCGAGGAAAAACATCGCCCCGGTTGATCTTTCTGCCGTTTGCTTGGGCACTACACAATGCAGAATCTACAAAAGTGCTCAAAGCAAAATAGGAATCGATAAGTACCAGCGGCATCTTGCCCCTATAGTACCCATCGATTCCTCTAAGCACTGGCGGCGTATTGCTTCCAGCACTTGAATATTAGACGAGTGTCGTAGTTCCGTCTATTTCTATTTACTCGCAGGTTCCGATTGCCCTCTTCATCGGACTGCGAGTGCAGAATCTGCAAAAGTGTTCAAAGCAAAATAGGAATCGATAAGTACCAGCGGCATATTGCCCCTACAGTACCCATCGATTCCTTTAAGTGCTGGCGGCGTATTGCCTCCAGCACTTGAATGTTAGACGAGTGTCGTAGTTCCGTCTATTTCGAATTACTCGCAAGTTCCGATTGCCCTCTTCATCGGACTGCGAGGGCAGATTCTGCAAAAGTGCTCAAAGCAAAATAAGAACCGATAAGTACCAGCGGCATATTGCCTCTGTAGTACCCATCGATTCTTCTAAGTGCTGGCGGCGTATTACCTCCAGTACTTGAGTATTAGACGAGTGTCGTAGTTCCGTCTATTTCGAATTACTCGCAAGTTCCGACTGCCCTCTTCATCGGACTGCGAGTGCCTCCGACTGTTAGCTAGATTCCTTTCATCGGAGGCTTTCTAGCTGTTTATTAGCTACATTATTCATGCAAGCGGTTACACGCTCGCGTAGAGTCGTGTCTTTGCCGTCGCGTGCCATCCTCACGCGCCAGCTAGGCGTCGCCCTACCAGCACGTGCCTGTTCACGTGCTGGCGGCGCGGTGCGCTCATATCATCACGCCCCGCTTGTCACTCCTCTACCCTCATCTCAGCTTGTGGCATTGGACACTCGGCTCCGAGGCATAGGTTCCGGTGGAAATGCCGGAGGCTTCGCTCACGTTAGAGCTCTCTCTACAAGAGCCACGGTGATCACGTAGAACTCACTCACGTAAGAGCTCTCTCGTTACCAGAGCCACGGTGATCACGTAGGACTCACTCACGTAAGAGCTCTCTCCTTACCAGAGCCACGGTGATCACATAGGACTCACTCACGTAAGAGCTCTCTCCTTACCAGAGCCACGGTGGTCGCATAGGACTCACTCACGTAAGAGCTCTTTCTTGGATTATTCCCTCCGTACCACACTCCTTTGCTGCTAGCGGCATCCGTTGCCCTACAAATAGGGATTGGGTAGCTCACGACAAGCAGCTTTATGGGTAAACGCCGTGCGGTCTATCGTTTACCCGGAGAGCCGCGGTGCCTGCAGGCTCACTCACGCTGGAGCTCCCTCGTTCCATACCAGAGCCCACATTAGTAACCCGAAGGTTTCCAGATCCTTCCGCGTGGAGGAGGGGGTTGGCGCACCAGGGAATAGAACCCTGGACCTTCTGGGACAGAGTCTGGGTATACATTTAGTGTGCACCCGGCCTCCGCGAAGGAGACTTCGGATATGCTTCCTCGCCAACGATGGGCATACGCATAGCATAAATTTTATATCTACTTTTAGCGAGGCGGCTCCACTGTTCAAGTAGAGCGGGCAATGGAAAAATCCAGCAGTGCCACCGAGCGTATACAGTGGACGAGTTCTTTGGCCGCATGCGTTTGTGGGAGGATATGGTATTCCTCGCCCAAACGCCTGCGCTCACGGGGAACCACGGGAAGGCGAACTCGCTGCGTGTCGCTCACACGCACACCCGACCCTTTCAGGCGATGGAAATGGGGGAGAGGGAGGTGAAAGGTGGTTTGGAGAGGTATGCGGCGTGCTTCGACGGGATAGTCTGACACGGCCGAGCAGGTTTGACATTAGGTGGGACGCTCACCTTGTCGTTTTATTTCACCCTACGAATTAACGGCACGAGTACATGTACAAGTACCGCCTGCTGGGGTCGTAGGGTGCGCCTTCTGCCGGTCGATTGCCTCTCCTTAGAGAGACAATCCGGCGACGACCGGTCGTATGGACTTCGGGAGAAGTCCCGTTCGTCGCCCAGTACTAAAACCTCGAGCCTCGGTCACGTTGTGACTCACGAAGGAGCTTCGGGCTGAGGCCTCGAGCCTCGGTCACAGAGGGCATGACTCTCGAAAGAGCTTTAAGCCTCGCCTCGAGCCTCGGTCACGTTGTGACTCATGAAGGAACTCTTGGCTTTGTCGCCCCAGCCGTAGCAACATGCGGCTCCGCAGGAGCCCCGAACCTCGGTCACAGGATAACCGGGGCAGGGGAGAACAGAATTCCGCAGGGGTGGGCAGGGAGGGCACGCAGGTCGTTATCTCGGCTGTGACTCACGAAGGAGTTCGGTGCCGCGGCCGCATGCCCCGCAGCTGAGTACTTCAGCAGCTCGGGAACTACGGTGCCAAGTGGCTGCGCTAACGAGCGCGTCGATTTTGGCAGCACTCACGCAGGAGCCCATACTGTCTTCTCTTGCCTCCTCTTTACTGGTTACTTGTTACTTGTTTGTCAGCAGCACTTTCGCACCGTCACCGAAGTTCGAGGGTGACGGTGGATTGAGTGAATAAGAGTGGCCATGTATATCATGGACCACTGATCCAGTTTTCAATCACCGGGGGTTCGATTGGACAGCATAGACCGCGGTGCTACCTCGATCGGCGCGATCGCGCGCAGTCGCCTCGCACTCTCGTAGGAGTTCCCGTAGGCCTTTATTTCGCTTTATAAGCTACCACACTCCTTTGCTGCAAGCGGCATCCGTTGCCCTATCAATAGGGATTGGGTAGCTCACGACCAGCAGCTTTATGGGTAAACGCCGTGTGGTCTATCGTTTACCCGGGGAGCCGCGGTGATCGAAATCACTCACGCTGGAGCTCCCTCGTTCCATACCAGAGCCCACATTCGTCACCCGAGGGTGTCCAGGTCCTTCCACGTGGAGGAGGGGGTTGGTGCACCAGGGAATAGAACCCTGGACCTTCTAGGACCCAGTCTGGGTATACACGAAGGGGTCCAAGGAACGGAAGCTCGAATGGGTTATGCCCACCACACCGTCAAGGAAGGAGGCACCCGCAACTCGAGCAGGGAGGCCAATTGCCGGGGAGAAGAAGAAGGGTCCCGAACCGCAAGACCACCAAGACTTGCCGGTAAAAGAGCCTACGGAGGAAGAGTTAAAGGCTCGACAAGACGGGTGTTGGAGCTGCGGCTCCACCGAACACCGACAGAGGAAATGCCCAGTACCCCGAGGGGACTACTGCTATAGATGCGGACGCGTGGGCGTCACCGTAAAGTCTTGCCCGAAGTGCGGCCCACGATGGAAATTGGGGGACCACATGATCCCTGGTAGTGCCGGGCAGCGGGAAGTCACGGAGAGGGATACCAAAGAAGAGCCATTTAAGTTTAGTTTTTTGTGCCGGATCTGGAGAGAGCGAAAAGCCTGAGAGAAAAAAAAATAATAATTTTGATTTTTTTTTTCGTTAGTATGTTAAAACCACTTCGAGTAATACTACTGTAAAATAACAGTTAATTAAAAGAGATCCGGAGGCTGCCGGAAAAACAGATCCAACACAGAGAGAACTCTATTGTAACAGACCTACAATAACGTAGGCTTGTTACTAGAATACCCCTGTCAAACCTCCATCGGTTATACGCGAGATTCAAAGCGCGCAACGTACCGTCGACCCCCGTCACCAAAACAGCACCTCCCGTACCGCGTTACCCTCGCACCGACCTCCCTGTTCCAGCGAGAATCAAAATCAAATTTCCAAAACATCAAAACACCTCCCCGCACTACCATCCCTTACCACCAAACGACTCCTATATAAGCCGTCGGAAAGATGTCAAAATCACCTGAGTCTACCTGTAGCTATCCAGGAACCATTACGCAGTATTATCCAGCTCTGTGAGTATCCTACCTGTAACCGGTCCCCACGTATCCGCCGTCGACTACGAGCCGTTTGCCGTGCGAACCTCCAGTCAACGACATCCTGGTTCACTCCGGCAAGGACCGTGTCCCGCCGCCGTAATACTCCGGTGCGTCACCGAGTACCTCGCAAGACGCGTCGTCTTCGAGAGCCGACGAACACGAAGAGGTGCGTCACCTTTTCATCGCGTCGAGGAACCTCCTGTCCGCACCCCGAATACCCGCCGGCGCGAACCGCGTTCCGCCGTGACAATTCCCCGGTGCGTTACCGGTAACGTCGAGAGACGCGTCGTCTACGACATCGGTCGGACTAGAAGTGGTGCGTCACCCTTCAACTCCACCAACCCGTCGCCTGTCCGACATCCTGCATTTCCGCTGGTGAGAACCGCGTTCCACCTCGCAAACACCCGGTGCGTCACCGGTAAAATTCAGCAAGGCGAGTCGCCTGCAGAATCGGCAGAACGAGAAGTGGTGCGTCACCCTTCCACGTCGCCTAAGAACCGCCTAGTAAGTCCTAGAGCACGGTGCGTCACCTGCATCCTCGGGAGACGAGTCGTCTTCGAGGTCGGACGAGTAAGACAAGGTGCGTCACCTTTTCGAACTCCCCGCTGGACTGTCCGGAGGAGATTTGAGGGACGGTGCGTCACCGACCTCCAAGATCCAGTAGAACCGGCCTGGGTAGGGAGACCTCGGCAATAGCCGCCGTCTACCATCCTCCCACCTACTCCGAGCCCGTCCTCCATCTCCTACAGGTCCAGGTAGCACCCCCGCGTTCGACCACTCTCGAGCACATCGTCACACGCGCACCGTAGCATCCAAATCGCATAGCACGTCCGGGAGTACCGCACGCCGAACCCCCGAAACGTAATCGATCGCTAGGCAGCGAGTACCATTATATTTCAAAACACTCGTCTCGTTATTTCACTATCGCCGTACCGACTCCTTTCCCCGCGCCGAATACTCTCCTCGCCGTTACGAACCCTGGAGCGACGAGCTATACCGGCTACGAGGAGCACCACCGCGAGAAAGTCGCGCACCAGGAACCAGGACCGTTACACTATAACGGGAGTCCCCGAAAATACCTCGAATCCAATCCCCCAATTAGCGATAAAAGAGAGCGTTTCGGGTAGCTGCCGGTAAGATAGGAGGCCTCGCCCGAAGAACTGTACAAGTGAGCGTAAGTATTCGTTTTGTGATTGTATAATTTGTATAGATTGTTGATACAAGGTGAAGGTGTTTGTTGTAATCCTGAGGAACGACCGAGGTCGAGCGTTCGCTACCGAGCCTACCATAAATTTAACAGAGGTTTTGCCTCGGGTATGACCCGGTCTCCCCTGGAGGGAGGAGTTGTGACGTGGCAGTTTGCCTACGTCCTCCGATAGCGTATATCGGAAGACCGGGTCGCCCTCTGGCAGCGAAAAATGCGAGAGGGGCCGTGGCGAGCGCTCGTCCTGGGCACGAGCGAGACCCATGGGCGAGTTATAATGTTTTTGAGTGTCGCGCCAATTTGCGCGACGCGCTTCTGCAGGACCGTAACCGGGCCCCAAGGGGGGACCCGGAGCACCTCTCCCGCGGAGAAACGAAAAAGGAATCGGCGCCGGCGGAAACTCCGACCCTGGAAAAACGAGGAATCGACGGAGCCCAGGATAGACAACCTGGAGGCGCCGACGAGGACACGAGATGCCATGCCAGGAATCTCAGCTGCCTCACCGTCGCCTCAGACGGAGAGAAGCTTGGCCAGCTGCCGGATTGGCTCTCGCCGATCACCTCACAGGGAAGCGGCGAATCACCACGCAGCGCTGCCGGAGAGTCGACGAATCGCCGGACGCCAGGGACCGTCGCGCGGAGCGAGGCCCCGTCCGAAGATCGATTAGCGATTGGTCAAATCCTACGCGGGGGGATATAGGGCGGAAAGAGGGGGACGCTCCGCTTCCGCGTTCCCGAGTCACCGCGGAAAAGATCACTTCTTCGTTGGCTCGCGTAGCTGTTAGTCAAATTTCATAATTGAACTACTGCGTAATTATAGTAGCGTTAATAACTGTTGAATCGAGCTGCCGGACGAGAGGGACGTCGACAGGTGAACGTTACCCTGGGTAAGCCTCTGTTTGATTTCATAACGAAGTGATCTTTTCTCGTGTTGGCTCGGTAAGCGTGTCGTGTCCGCGATCGCGTCGCAGAAACACCGACGCGGTTTCGATGCTGCCGGTATTCGTGGGGGAATAAGATTCGCGAACGGTACGAATCCGTCGATCTACGACCGCGCGTAAAAGAGATATTTAGCGGGTGCCAGTTCCAATAGAGGTCGGATGTGGGCATCCGTGTTTTGTCCTGACCTCGACACGCGCGGTGACGGAGTTTAGCGGGGACTGGACGCCATTATTTTAGTGAGATTCCGCGTGTCGTAGTCGTTTTCACTCGATCCTCGATTCGTTCCACGGTGCGTCGCCGCCACGTGCTCTCGTCGTATTTCCACGACTTGTTACGCTGACGAGAAGTCTATTGTATAACGCGTGTTCGATCGGAATTCGGGCGTGAAACGTGAATATCGCGTACGCCAACGTTGTCATTACGTTGCTGCCGGGTTCGACGCGTCTCGAGAGAGGCCCGTGAAGGGCAAATTGCGCGTGCGACGGTCGTCTGTCGCCGAACACCTGTCACGCGCCGGTTAACCTAGAAACGCTGCCGGTCGCTGCCGGCAGCGCGGGTGTAACATCGCCATAATAAATTGAGTTAACCGAAGATCTCGAGAGTATTTATTCTAGTGAGAAACCTTCCCGCCGCGGGGAACGCCTCGTGTTCGATTCGCGTAGGATCCTGTGCCCGTTCGTGAAAATTTAGTTAACGATCTCGATTGTCGCAGGCTCGTACGACCGTTTCTCCACGTGCTTGTGGCTACGAGGTTTAGCGTGGCACCTTCCGTGCCTGGCGCCTGAACTTGACTTCTAAGAACTGAGAAACGATGAGCTTGCGAACAATTTTTGTCCCGGGTGGACCGCGTTTCGCGCGGCCGAACGCGGCCCGGTCGAAAGGTCTATAAAAACCCGGAGTCGCTGGGATTTTCGCCCTTCTGGCAAAGAAAATCCCGGACGGCGTGACAATATATACAATCAATATATTTTTTACATAACATGAATTGAAGATGAATTGAAAGATATTTTTGTAAATTTTGATTTGGAATTAATTTATATATAATTACATCTTCGGTGTCACTGATATCGGTAGTATCACTCAAGTCACTACAATTGTTCAATTCTTATTTTTCAATGTCTTTATTTAACAAGTTTTGTCACCCATGTAAGCAGCCATTTTTGATTCGCATCAAATGCATGGAAAAGTGTTCCGTTTCCAAGCACGCATCATGTGCATTAACGAAACGGAACGATATTAATGCGCGCATCACATTGAATGCGATCCATACGCTCAATACGTGAAACGGAACGCACCCTAAATGTAAAAAATGGCTAATATTAAATTCTACAATTCTCATTAGGTCTTTATGATTGTGACGTCAATAAACCCGTATGTTGTCCCTGAGAAAATAACCCCACGAATGGCATAATTCGGACCATAAGTAAGGAGATTACATGATAAAATTGTTTTCCATAAAGTAATGTTCACATCGTTAAAAATAGTACGTTTTATAATGTCTGTTGGTATGATTGGAGCAGGGAGGAGAGCGTAGCGGCGACGTGAACTATGCGGTGAACAAAAACGGATAGTAACGAGAAACAAAGAAACTACAGCTTGTCAAATTTAGCTGTGCGGCTGAATGTCCCCCGCAAGGGGAAATGTCCCCGCTGCGCATTGGTAACTAGGCGGAATCTTGCAACGATGGGAACTGACCGTCACCTGTCAAACGATGCACGTGGCGACAGTTCAGTTCAAAAGTAAAGTGACACTAAGTGTATTCACACAAATATATAAACAGTTGTTTTGTATGTTCACAACTGTAAGAAATAATGGACAGTACGCACTTTTGACGAGGTGTGCACCTCGTTCATATGTTGCATCCTTCTCTTGTCAAGTGCGGTCTTTGTTTTTGTCTGCGCATTCCTAAGGTTTGGTCAACCGCACAGCTAGATTTGACAAGCAGTACATACTTTTTCTTTAGTATGTATTGATATGTTGTCACAAATGTTGGTTTGTTTTCGCCGCACTGCTCACCGCGCCGCTATCATCGATGCTCGCCCCGCCACTATAATCGCACCCTATTATACGTATAGGAAGAAGTTGTTCAAGATTTTGAGATTTAGTACTCAAAAATTATCGAAATCAGAGAGGAAGTAGCTGTTCTACGATTTCTCCCAAAAGAAATTCTATGACTATTAAATATTGTTGTGTTTAGTCTTACGGTGTTCTTTTATTTTATGGTACATTCGTACACTTACACTTCAATTTTCTATATACATAATAATTTATATATATTATTAATATATTGAAATAATATATATATATTATACATATAGTTGTCACGTTGATTCTTTTCGACGTGCTGGAAGGCTCGTGAAAACAATCAATCTCGGGCTTTGCCGGCACTGAGACCGGGCCGCGCTTAGCCGAGTATACGCGGTCCGCCCGGGACAACGGAATTCAACGGTCCGACGGATAAAAAGTTATTGTTCGTTCGGGCGCCAGGCACCTTGAAGGTGCCACGCGAGATGCGATTCGATGCTCGGACCCGGAAAAACCGAGCCCGATCGTCGAACCCTCGAAATACGCGGACGGAAATCACGCCACGAGACGGGCCAAAGGATTCGGATACGGGAACGCTCGGATAGCCCTCACGGCAGGACGGATCTCACAGGACTTTCGAAATAACTCACGACAATGTGGGCTCGAGATGTTTAATCAGTCGTCGTGGTAAATTACAAAATTACGGTCACGTGGCCGCGACCCGAGAGCCCGCGCTCTTCATACAGAGTTGCGATCGATGTCAGTTCGCTGCGCGGTTGTCGTACAAAATTCTAACGCGCGACGGAATCGTCGTACCCAAGCCGCGATTTCGAAAATCACGGACGACGTGGCCGCGCGTAACGCAGGTGGACGGCGCGGTATGGGACCGCCGCGTCGCGTCGGCCCACTATGGTCTGGAAACCCGTTTTTCGTGGCCAAAAGTATTTTAGCGTTATTTGAAGTTGAAGGTTATAGTCTGCTAGGTCATTGAATTCGTTTCGACACCAGCAATAATATTATAAAGTCAGAAATATATGGTAACATTTAAAAAATTGACGTGATTCCCATTTTTATAAACAAAAAATTTTTTTTTTAATTTTGTATATTGAAATTTATAGATATGTAAATACTTTTTTTTTTTTTTTTTTTTTTTTTTAAGGGTGTGGGGGAAAGTATAAAAATCTAACCACACCCGGGACGATCAATGGATCGCCCCACTACAAACTGTCCCCAAGCGACTTACACGGACACCGCTATTCGCATTACTCATGCACTTCGCGTATCAGGGGTCAGATCTTCTCCTGTTCTTTGCTAACTAGATATGTAAATACTGATCAACTTTTGTTGGAAACATTTTTTTTGGCAGAACGTAGGAAATGTCTTAAAAATCGTGTTAACAGTACTATTCTGCCGCAGGAATAACATAAGTAATAATACTAGCACAAATAAGATAAATACATAAATAAAATCACTAATGTATTAATGTACATCATATATATGCATTATTTATAAATGTGCATAAACTATAAAAAAGACGATCGGTAAACAATCGAACGGAGATGAGGCTAAACAAAATTTAAAACAAGCCAAACCCGTGGCAATTGTTCTGCATTGTTATGCCGCAAAATGGTTGTGCAGTAACGGGTAACGATGAAAAACTACATACAATAACTGTATATACGGGGTGAACCACGAATTGTAAGCAGTAGAGATTACTCTGTTATTAGCAGTCCGATAAAAAATGTTTCTATCACATATAACATGGTTTCAAAAGAACTTTCACACGATTATAGCAAACTTTTTGTACATAAATTAAAAAAACAATTTTTGCAATATTCTTATGTTATGATACTTACCGAATTTGCCTTGAAATTCTCTAACAAATAGGCGTAAAAATAGATCTTGAAAAATCATGAAAAAAAGAGTTGACAAAAAATTTGCTATAATCACGTGAAATCTCTCTTGAAACCATGCTATACCTGATAAAAACATTTTCGATCGGAGTGCTAATAGCAGAGTAATTTCTACTGGTCACGATTCGTGGTACGAATCCGAGCTACTTGTTCGGAAAAATGCGAGGTACTTAAAAAAATCAGAAATGTCTACAATTTCATATGCAAAAGGTTCCGTTTATAACGATTTGTGCCATTTTTGTAAAACCGTTCTCAAAGTTTGTCAAGCAGCTGCAAGCGAACGCATTCGGAGCGCCTGAAAATCCCGGTTACTATTTATTAAAAATGTTGTACAACTAAAACGGGCAGAAACGGGTAAATGAAACTTTATACATATATTCAGAAATGTCTACGATTTCATATTCAAAAGGTTCCATTTATGCCGATTTGTGCCGTTTTTTTGAAACCTTTCTCAAAGTTTATATTGTTTAAACTTGTCACTATTTGTTTATGGATAAAAAGATGCTAACAACAGTATTACACATCTAAAATATACCTGCTGACACATACGAAATTATCATTTAAACTTGTATTTTGATAGTCTATGATGACTATTTTAAACGTTTTTTTAACTTCCCGATTCATAGGGAAGTTACTGTAATTACCCCGAAAATCGAAAATCGATTTTTTAGCAGATCTTCACGTTTCATGGTCATTGGAGTCATTTTAGACTATTTTTATCAAAATGTTTGTATGTGTGTGTGTGCGTGTGCGTGTGCGCGCGTGCGTGTTTGTGTGCGTGTGTGTGTGTGTGTGTGTGTGTGTGTGTGTGTGTGTGTGTGTGTGTGTGTGTGTGTGTGTGTGTGTGTGTGTGTGTGTGTGTGTGTGTGTGTGTGTGTGTGTGTGTGCGCGTATGTCCGTTTGTATGGGATCAAATTTTTCGTTAACGTTTTCAGAAAAAGTAACAACGCGATCAGGATGATGAATGATGCAATCGATGTGCCCCGTCGTAACTTAGAGCTGATTAGATTTTGGTCCATATTGGTCAAGTAGTTTTTTAGATTTTTAGTTTTTTTTCGAAAAGAGTTGATTCTACAATGCAATTTATAAGGGAGAACGAAAATTTTCCACCAAAGAACCAAACGTAATTACATAAAAAAAAATTTTTTCTGATTTTTTTTTAGTTTAAAAAAAATTTTTTTTTTAGATTTAAAAAAAAATTTTTTCTGATTTTTTTTAACTGATGCTAATGTTACCGCTTGGAATAATCGAAAGTTATTCCAATGCAACAGTGAATTTATCATCTCTACTCCCAAGAATACATTTTGGGAGAATATCGATGAAAGTACAAAAAAAAAAACGATGTTAGCGATGTTGGCGAAGGAGTAACGAATCGGGAAGTTCTTTGTGTGACTCTTGGAGAGTCACACACCAAATAAAAAATATTAATATCAGTAGGCTCTACTAGCCATGCGTATCACTAACCCTCTCGCAAGAGCAGTCCTACCCGCGAGCTCGCGAATCAAGCGAGCAAAAACAACCCTACTCGCGAGCGAGCGAAGCGAGCGAGCAACAATAGCCCTCTAGTTTAATCTGAATTTTACGAAGTTTGTCTTCAAAACGTTATATCTCAGCAATGAATAATCGGAAAGGATTAATACTTTGGATTTGGAAGCTTTGGATGGTTCTTACTCTGTTCCAAAAAATTTTTTGAAAATCTTTATCTTGAAAAATTGACTTTTGGCCACGAAAAACGGGTTTCCAGACCATAGTGCGGCCGTCGGACGCGAGTCAATTCGTCGCGAGCGGTAACGGTGCCGCGTTCGTTCGTAGGCAAACGCGTTTCGATCGTCGGCGCGACGCAGGATTCGAGACGAAGTAGAGATTATTCTCACGAGACGCTACTCCTCCGAGGAAACTTCCGTGATCGCAATACCCGGGGAAAACTCTCTTAGGTTATCCTCAAAACGTCCTCGGTACGGACGTGAGATGTTGGCACGAGGCGTCCTGCGCCTCGGCACACGCGAATATTCGAGGACAGAACGAGAAGCGTTCGTCCTCGCGCGACGAAGGTCGAGCCAGCCCGCGACGAAATATCGAAGGGATCACTGGCTGACTTACCGCTTTGCCGTACTTCGTTCCACGACTATTTTCCGTCAGCTCGTTGTAGCTGCTTCCGGGAAGCGTCGTAACCGGCTGCAAAACTGGCGGACACTCTACTTGCGACGGGAAACTCTCACGAGCACGTTTATTTCGGTGACCGGAATCGCGGAGATGAACTCGCGGAGAACTACGCGTTACTCGCTAGTGATGTTCGGTACAGAAAAACGTGCAATTGCTACGTGAGCCAGCGCGACAGTGCCGCATCGATTTTCGATCGCGCGACGGCTCGATCCTTTTTCCCCCTCTCTCGACTCGTTGCCGAATTTTCCCGATGGGCGCGTGACTAGTGCGCGCATCCTAGCTACCAGGATCGTCTCTACGAAGGTCCTTGGGCCCCAGACCAACGCGAATACGGAATTTCCGATCGCTTCTCGACCGGTGGAGGCTCGTCCTCCCTTGGCTGCGATAGCACCACCCACGGTGGAGTTCATCGGGGTGAGGCGACGTCGGAACCACGAAATGTCGAGATGACAGATGTTCCCATGAAGCTCCGGTCCCTTCGACGCCTCCGGGTTAATTACCCGTGTGCTCTCGATCCAAGTCATCATTGCCCGTGCACGGGGCTTCCGTAATATTGGCCAGTTCTTTTCTGCGATCTCGTCTGGTGCTGTGTCTCTTCTACGGGAAACTTCGGTCGGACGGGGTACTTTTCTCGTGCCCGTGATACGGCCCTGTAAACTGGCCGTTCTCGGCACGTACGACATATGTCAATCATCGGTTATCGGTAAGTACGGAATTTCCTTCGGGGAGTGCTCTTGAATCCTGTGTTTTCGTGTCGTGACTCGTGAGAGGGCGGTCCGGTCCTTCTTATGTTATCATTTGTACCCCAAATTAACGAAGAAGTGACGTCGCAAGATTTGCAACGTCACATAGTATACTATGTAATATTATAGTGCACATATAGTTTTATCTTATCTATGAATTAGCTATCTTATCTATCTTATCTATAGATTTTCTTATGTTCGTTATATATAAATATAATTCTTTATAAATAAATATAATAAATATAATATATATAATATATTAAATATAATATATATAATATATTAAATATAATATATATAATATATTAAATATAATATATATAATATATTAAATATAATATATATAATATATTTATACTGTTACGACCGAGGTTTGACCTCAGGACGATATCGCGGAGGATTAGGGATATTTCGTAGGAGTCTCGGAGAGATGACTCGAAATGGCACTCGAATTTGCGTGTGGTTCGCGACTCGCGGTGACGTGGGAGCGTACCGCGCAGATCCGGCCCGAGAGAGAGATCAAATGGAATGTTGCGGTTCGATCGTCGAGGGTTTGAGCTAGGATTTGGGAATTCTCGGACGGCTGGACCAAGTCCGCCTGACCGTGAATGAGGAGGGTGCCCGAACGGCTGGACCAAGTCCGCCTAGTTCGGGGTTGGATCGTTGGCTCGAACGGCTGGACCAAGTCCGCCTAGTTCGAGGGAGAAACGATGTTGGGCCCGGTACGCGATTCTCACTCTCACTCGTGACACTCTCTCTGTCGCACGCGCGCACGTCACTTAATGAATTGAACTTCTGATGAACCGCACGTGGACGAAAAGGAGACCTTTGGGGAAGGAAGCGTTCTCTCAGATCACGGTTATCAACTATAAATAAATTATGGCGTCCCGCATTGGTTCATCAACGAGAACTGTATTGTTCGGAGGTTGAATCGTTGAAACGGTTGTCGGCTACCGTTGAGCCTTCCCGAAATAATACTGGCTTGGAATAATCCTGATAAATGAATAATTGAATAGCAGTAAATGAAATTCGTCAATGATTGCTCCACTGAACAGTGATCTGCTACTGACTGTTTAAATGATCGCTAACTGAATGATTACTGAATAAGAATGCTTAATGCTAAGTTACTGCTTAATAATTCCGCTTATTAATGATTGCTCTGCTCTGCGATCCTGGCTTTTATAGGCCTGTTGCCAGGTGGCCTTGTGGTGGGGGAACAATAGAAGAGTTGGTGGGGGGACAATAGGAGGATTACACGCTTGAGAGAGCAGGCAGTGGATGCGTGGGGGAAACAATAGCGTCGTATGCTTGAGTGAGCAGGCCTTGGAATTGTTATGCCCAAAATCACTGAGGCTTGACGGGATCACATTCCAAAGTGATGACGTCGGATGGGAGTCTTCTCAGATATTAATACCAATTACTTATATATTAGCTTATAGTGCAAATATATAAGGGGAGAGTCCGGTGACGGACGGCAGGACGTTACACGTCACCCCCCGGGGAAGAAAAAGAGAATTCGTTTGCGAAGCAATAAGAATGCGATTTTTTTTGTTCGCAAACCGTGGTACGTTCCCGTGAAGGGAATAGGGAATAAAAAGAAGAGTTAGATGAGAATGGAAACGAAAAAGGGAGTGTCAAAGGGAGTGGCACTCACATAATGCTATCCGCGATTATGGAGGAAAAAGAAAAAGAAAAGAAAAAAAAAGAAAATTGTGGGTTCACGCGACGCCAGTTGCAGTCGTGGAGAGAAAAAAAAATAAAAAGGAAATGTGGTTCGCACGACGCCAGTTGCAGTCGTGGAGGATGAGAAAGAGAAAGAAAAAAAAACAAAAACAAATAAAAGAAGAGACAGTGTGGCTCAGTCCAACGTTATTATCTGTATATGGTTCTTCGCTGGAACGGGTGGAGTTGGTGCCGGTGGCCTCTCTTTTGTGCGCACACTATTCGACCTTGGGTCCCAATAGTGGCCCACCAGTATGTCCGTCACCGATCGGACCGTGGGTTTCCCTCGTGGTCTGGGCTGCCATCGGTCGGGATTGTCCGGTCGCACGTCTATTATTTTCAGGTCTTCCAACCTGGCTTGGCGGGTGGGACCCAGTTGTTCCGGTGGGATCTTGATCCGGAATGGGATATACACTATTGTTTCGGTTTTATTTTCCTCCGGGATCCCGTAGACCTTCGGATCTCCGGTGGTATCCTTCGCGTAGAAGACTCGGAGCATTTTCCGCAGTTGAACCTTCCTGCCCGCTCGGTGCGTCTTCTTGTAAGACTTGTTGTTATTATGATCCATATTGATCGATGAACGATGAACGACTGATTGATTTGGCTGGCTGCTCTCATTCACGTAAATTCTGTGTCAATGGGGGTATGCCTTGTTGAGGTGCGATACATGATATTTAGGAGTGGGGGGTATGTGCCCCTTGGTTCCGGTTCGCTACGTGATCTGGTGAATCTGGGAATATGTATTTTGTTTGTACTATTGCGAATTTTATGCCGCAGATGATGCACTCCATATATGGGGTGACTGTTAATATATCGTTAGCGCATTTGGAGCAATTGTTGTTGAGATTTATGTGCGCTTGGTGAGACATTTGTCGTTCCCTGATTCGTTCTGGAGGTTGCTGTTCTGCGCATTTTCCACATAATTCATTATTGTCTTCGTCGATGTATATTGTGCCATCGTAGCAATTGAATCCCGTGAATTGGAGTAAATAATTATTCCTCTTCTCTTCAGAAGTGACGCGTTGTCGAGCTTTCAGACACATGGTTGCTGTATTAATGAGTGGCCTCGCCGGATGCTGTGGAATATGTACCTTGGTTTTGGGGGGGGGTATCCCCTCTCTTCTTTCTGTTAAATTGTATTGGTGTTGGGGGGGGGGTATCCCCTCTCTTCTTCCTGTTAAATTGTATTGGTGTTGGGGGGGGGGTATCCCCTCTCTTCTTTCTGTTAAATTGTGTTGGTGTTGGGGGGGGGGGGGTATCCCCTCTCTTCTTTCTGTTAAATTGTGTTGGTGTTGGGGGGGGTATCCCCTCTCTTCTTTCTGTTAAATTGTGTTGGTGTTGGGGGGGGGGTATCCCCTCTCTTCTTTCTGTTAAATTGTGTTGGTGTTGGGGGGAGTATCCCCTCTCTTCTTTCTGTTAAATTGTGTTAGTGTTGGGGGGGTATCCCCTCTCTTCTTTCTATTAAATTGTGTTGGTGTTGGGGGGGGGGGGTATCCCTCTCTTCTTTTCTTTTTAAACTATATTGGTGTCCCGGATGTACGATTTTTTCGCTTTATTGGAATGGATGATTTTGGTACCCCTTCTCCAGGTAATTTTCAGGTTTTGTTGCGGTAGGACTTCCAGTATTGTGTGTGGCCCCGTATAGTTATCTGCGAATTTTCCTCTTTTAGGTTCATTGAGGACGAAAATTGATTCTACAGCTTGGAATTCGTGTGGGTGTACTTGTTTGTCGTAATGTTTCTTCGATTTTTCTTTTGCTTTATGTAGGTTGGAGCGTGCTATCCTTTGTGTTTCGGAGATGACTCGGTTAAGGTTTTCAAGGTACATGTTATAGGTAACTATGCCCGTGTCGTCGGTTCTGCTTTCCGTAGTTGGAGTCCTAGCAATTTTGCCGAAGACTAGTTGGTGCGGTGTGTATCGCGTTCCTTCGTGTACACTTGTGTTATAAGAGAAGGAGGCGAGGTTTGTCCACTCGTCCCATTCTTTATTGGCCGTTACATACATTTTTAAGTACTCCCCGAGCACGTGATGCGATCTTTCTATGGAACCATTGGTTTGCGGGTGGAACGACGTGGATTTGAAGTGTCGGATTTTGAATCTTTTGGTGATCGTTTTCATAAAAGTGCTTACGAAGTTGGTGCCTTGGTCGGTGAGAATTGCTCGGGGAGTTCCGTAGCGACAAATAAATTCTTTAATAAAGGCGTCTACGACTTGAACGGACCTTACGTTTGGTAACGGAATTGCTAAGGAGAATTTGGTGAGTAGGTCTTGGATTGTGAGGATGTATGAATTTCCTCTTCTGGTAGGTGGTAACGGTCCTACGATGTCCATACCCACTTTATCGAATGCTGACCCTGGTGTGTCAGTTATTACTAGTGGTTGACGGGTTTTTACGCGTACTAGTTTCTTCCGCTGGCACTCGAGGCAGTTTTGTATGAAGGTTTGTATTTCCTTCTTCATGGTTTTCCAGTAGTATTGATGACGTATTCGACTGAATGTTTTATTGACCCCTTTGTGCCCGGCAATGGCAGAGCAATGGTTTTCTCTGATGATGTGTTCTCGTTCGGTTTCTTCGGGGATTCTGACTGTTTGCGAGGTTATTGTTAATGTGATGTTGAATTCCGAGAGGTATGTTTTCAACAGTGCCAATATCCGATCCCAGGGTTCTGTTCCGAGCGTAGGTTGTTTTGTGATGCAGATTGTTTGGAGATCCATTTCGCATACGACGTCCTGTAGGGAGGAGATGCACTCTTCCAGGATGGATGGGTCGGGCTGCATGAGAACTCTCTCTTGTAGTGCTAAAGCTATCAGCAATCTATTTCTGTTGTCGAATACTCTGGCTCTTCCGAGGGTCAATTGTGTCATTTGGGGCAAGATATTACCCTGGTCAAGTTCTTTTGCTCCTGCGTCGCAAGGTTCTCCTCTCGTTGTAACGAAGAATACGTGGTTGTCGTGAATCAGAGTTAAAGGGTCGTTGGATTCGATAATTTGGAAACCGGTGTTATCGGGTGTTACGGTGAGCGGCGGTTCGTCTTCTTCGGATGAAATGGACACTACCGAATCCGTGTCAGTAGAAATATCGTGTGCATGTTCGTCCGGTATATCTGCTGGCAGTGAATCGTTTGCATACGTCGATGCCTCGGTAGATGAAGATTGGATTGGTGCGTAGTCGCTGTCATTTTCCACTCGTTCGAGTGTCAGTGTGTCCGGCGTAGTACTGGTTGATTCGTTCAGTGGTGTTGTCGATTCTTGTGAAGACGTATATTTATGCCTCTTTGGGTTGGGCACGTCTTCATCCGAATCGCTATTGCTAGTTGCTCGGGCCCTTATGGGTAAGATTTTCGCGTGGGTGATACGTGACAACGCATCTGCGATGTAGTTGGTCTTCCCTGGTTGATAGCGGATTTCGTAGTCGTACTCTGCTAGTTTTAGTCTCCACCTGACCAAACGAGACGTTGGATCTTTCACGCTGTGTAGCCATACCAGTGGTTTGTGATCGGTGAATAGCGTGAAAAGTTTACCATATAGGTAGGGTCTGAAATGTCCTACGCAGTAGACAATAGCCAAGAGCTCCTTCTCAATTGTCGAGTAATTTTCCTCTGCAGTATTTAGCGTTCTTGAGGCGTAAGCTATTGGCAATTCCTTTTTCCCGACGGTCTGGCTAAGCACTCCTCCGATGGCATTACAGGATGCGTCTGTAGTGACGTGGAATTGTTTGGTGAAATCGGGGAATTGCAGGATTGGTTGGGTGGTCAGCTGTTGTCGTAAGTATTCGAACGATTCTTGTTCTTTAGGGCCCCAGGAGAACTTGTTCTTCTTCTTTAAGAGGTTGGTAAGGGGTTTCGAGATCTTTGAGAAGTTCGGTATGAATTTTCTGTAGTATCCGACGAGTCCAAGGAACCCTTTGATTTGCTTAGGATTGTTTGGTACGGGAAACTGTGCTACTGCCTCGACTTTCTTTGGATCGGGTCTAACTCCATTTTCGGTGATGATGTGCCCCAAGTATGCTACTTCTTTTCGTAGGAACTCGTATTTTCCCGGTTGTAATTTGAGGTTGGCCTTGAGCAATTTTTCAGCTAATTTTCTGAATTTGATTTCATGTTCTCTGATGGAGCTTGCGTATATGACTATGTCATCCAAGTATATAAACATCTCTATTCCTTGGAGTCCGGAGAGGATATGGTCCATCAATCGTTGGAAGGTGGCGGGTGCGTTTCTCAGGCCGAATGGCATTCGTTTAAACTCGTAGTGCCCGTGAGGAGTGGAAAATGCTGTCTTCTGCATGTCGGATTCGTCCATCGGGATCTGGTGGAATCCTGACGCCAAGTCGAAGACGGAGAAATATTTAGCGCCGCCTAGTTGGTCCAATATATCCGTAATGTTGGGCAACGGGTAGGCGTCGGGTATGGTTTTGGCATTCAGTAGTCGGTAGTCGATTACCATTCGCCATTTCTTTTGACCGTCCGGCCCCGGTTTCTTGGGGACTATCCAGATGGGGGAATTGTATGGCGATGTCGATGGCTGTATGATATTGTTATCGAGGAGTTCCTTGACTTGCTTGTTCATTTCTTCCTTGTGGATCGGCGGAAAGCGGTATTGTTTTGTGTTTATTGGGTGGTCGTCCGTCGTTGTTATTCGATGGTTGATTGCGTTGATGTGCCCGAGTTGATTTTCGGGGAGATGAAAAACGGCGTTGTATTCCTTTACGAGGTCTTTGACGCTGGCTTCCTCTTCTGCGTTTAAGTGCTCCGTGTTTAGAAGTTTCATAATTTCGGTTATACGGTCATTGGCGTACGGGTTTGTATCTACTGATATTTGAGGGTTGGTATCTTCATGAGACAAATGGCAAGGGAATAATGAGACGGGATTCGACGTATCCTCAGGGGATTTTTCTTCACAGATTTTGGAATTTGATAGAATCGGCTTGGATTTTTTAGAATAGACCTCCGGCATGTGGGAATTAGTAGAATTAGGAGTAGTAAAATTGATTTCGCATGCGTCTGGAGGGGGATGAGATCGCACGCACAGCACACTTGGATTTAGTAAAGATTCAGTGAGTGGGTGCACTGTGGTGGACGAAATAGAAGTAGAAGAAATAGAAATAGAAGAGGTCTGTGAAGAAGGAATCGGTGGAGGTTCTTCGAATTCCTCGAACTCTTGGAGTTCGACGTTAGGTTCCCGCAGTATAATATCTTGGTTCGTCGTGTTGACTACGGGGAGGTAGGCTTTCCCTTGTTTCGATTTGATTACGGCGTGTCCTAGGTGGACCCCTTCGCCGAGGTCTTGACGTGGCACGTAGCCTTCGTCAAGGTTTGGGTTTAGGATGTGTACTGGAATGACCGTTTTGGATCTTGCCGGAAGCGTGACTTGTTCGCGATTTAGAAACGGAATTGTGGTGCCATGGAAACGGAGGCAATTTTCCGAGTAGACGATGTCGACAGATTGGTTTCGGAAAAATTCGGAACCAATGATGCCCTTTTGGGGTATCGGTAGGTCGTCGGCGACGACGTGGAATGTCACCTTGTGATCGAATATATCGATTTCGAATGTGCCGAGAGTGGTGACGGTATGGTTTGTGATACCGGTGATGCTCACTTTTTCTTGAGTATTGGTCAGCTCGGGTTTACTTAAAGCTCCTCGTTTTATGATATTTATTTCGGATCCGGTGTCGACCATCGCTTCTGTTGTTTCTTTGAGGTCGGCGGAGTGCAGCATTATTGCGGGTACGATCAGAGCCGATTTCAATTGGACTGCGCATGCTCGTGTCCGTTCTGGTTCTCGTGTTCCGTGGTTATCGGGAGGGCGGAACGCGTCTGCTGTATTGATGCTCCACGAGGCGCGCTCGTAGGTTCTCGTGGGCGGTTCTCGTTTCCCTGGAACCGTTGATTGTTGTAGGCCCGTTTCCTACACTCGGAGATTAGATGCCCTGTCGCTTTGCAATAGGCACAGATTTTTGTTCCTGCACCTTGGAATGGTTGCGTGTTATTCGCGTCGTTGCCGACGGCACGACGTGGTGGATCTGGCCATCGAGTGGGTTGACCTCGAGGGTCATGCGTGAGGCCGCGGGGCGGTCCATAGTCGCGGGGCGATCTGTAGTCGCGGGGCGGTTCGTGGCCGCGAGATACTCCGTGGTCGCGACAAGCACGGGCTTCGTGTCCCGGTCGGAGGCACAACTGGCACGTGGTTGGCGTCGGTCGCGAGGTCGTTGGGAATCTTCGGCTTTCTCGTTCCATTTCTTTCGTGATTTGGATGGCGGAGTCGAAGGTCTCGGTTAGACCGTAACAACCCTCGTGACGTATTCGAGTCTTCATGGTGGGGGGTAGCCCGTCTAGGAAAGATTCCAGAGTGAGGTCGTCGATGTCGTTGACGTGGTTATTACTCAGCGTACCGTATCGCTCCCTTTCGCCGTCGATAATAGCGGAGTTTAGGTCCTTAACTCTCGCTATGTAGTCGAGGATATGTTCTTTTGGATCCTTAATAATGTTGGCCAATTCGCCTCTGTAATGATTCGGCGTTTTCGAAGGTGAAAAGACGTATCTCAGTCTGTTGATTAGTTCATCCACTGAATGATGTGTTTGGTCCTCAACGGCCAGAGCTGCGTGTCCTTTCAACCGATTACGCAGGAGTTTGGCCAGATTTGGCTCGGCTTTTGCGGGCAGCATTTCACGGGCCCGTTTACATGCTCGTGCGAACTGGAAGACGGTAATGTTCTCACCATCGAAGTGGGGAACGGTTTCCACTGCGTCTTTTAGCGTAATTCGTCCGCATTCGCGGGATGAATGTGCCTCGATTTTGTGCGCGATCTTGTCCAGTGGCCTTAAGGAGTGCGGTGTCGGACTGCGCTCGGATGTATGAGAGCTTGCTGGGCTGCCCAGATTCTCGATCATTTCTTGCAGCGTTTTCAGTTTGGCGGCTATCCCTTCGATCACAGTGAGGTTTGCTGCGGGTTCGGACTTTACGACGGGGACTTGCTCACGTTTCTGCACTGGGTTGAACCGTGTATTGTATTTTTCGAGCAGTTCCTGGTGTCTTCGCCCCATTGTTTCGAGTTGTTCCAGTAAAACGCGCTCCCTCGCTGAGGCCTCATTGAGAACCGACTGTACCGATGCGGGGTTGCTTGGATTCGAGGTTCGAGACATCGTGTATGTTGAAAATTATGTAGAATGTGGCAATTGTGGGTGCTCCGTTGAGCAATTCGAATCCCACCGCAGCTGTCACCAATGTTACGACCGAGGTTTGACCTCAGGACGATATCGCGGAGGATTAGGGATATTTCGTAGGAGTCTCGGAGAGATGACTCGAAATGGCACTCGAATTTGCGTGTGGTTCGCGACTCGCGGTGACGTGGGAGCGTACCGCGCAGATCCGGCCCGAGAGAGAGATCAAATGGAATGTTGCGGTTCGATCGTCGAGGGTTTAAGCTAGGATTTGGGAATTCTCGGACGGCTGGACCAAGTCCGCCTGACCGTGAATGAGGAGGGTGCCCGAACGGCTGGACCAAGTCCGCCTAGTTCGGGGTTGGATCGTTGGCTCGAACGGCTGGACCAAGTCAGCCTAGTTCGAGGGAGAAACGATGTTGGGCCCGGTACGCGATTCTCACTCTCACTCGTGACACTCTCTCTGTCGCACGCGCGCACGTCACTTAATGAATTGAACTTCTGATGAACCGCACGTGGACGAAAAGGAGACCTTTGGGGAAGGAAGCGTTCTCTCAGATCACGGTTATCAACTATAAATAAATTATGGCGTCCCGCATTGGTTCATCAACGAGAACTGTATTGTTCGGAGGTTGAATCGTTGAAACGGTTGTCGGCTACCGTTGAGCCTTCCCGAAATAATACTGGCTTGGAATAATCCTGATAAATGAATAATTGAATAGCAGTAAATGAAATTCGTCAATGATTGCTCCACTGAACAGTGATCTGCTACTGACTGTTTAAATGATCGCTAACTGAATGATTACTGAATAAGAATGCTTAATGCTAAGTTACTGCTTAATAATTCCGCTTATTAATGATTGCTCTGCTCTGCGATCCTGGCTTTTATAGGCCTGTTGCCAGGTGGCCTTGTGGTGGGGGAACAATAGAAGAGTTGGTGGGGGGACAATAGGAGGATTACACGCTTGAGAGAGCAGGCAGTGGATGCGTGGGGGAAACAATAGCGTCGTATGCTTGAGTGAGCAGGCCTTGGAATTGTTATGCCCAAAATCACTGAGGCTTGACGGGATCACATTCCAAAGTGATGACGTCGGATGGGAGTCTTCTCAGATATTAATACCAATTACTTATATATTAGCTTATAGTGCAAATATATAAGGGGAGAGTCCGGTTACGGACGGCAGGACGTTACAATATCTATAAATATTTATATATATAATGTTATTCAAATCTCCGGTTAGGTAAAGGCAAGAATAATCGCAAAATTGAGTTTCTCCTGTAAAAGAGGTTTTTTTGATTTTATTATTCGTGTTCCTATTTACAATTATTTACAATGCTTACCTGTAAAAGAGAAACGACATTAAATGTCAATTATTCAGTATCCTTTCCCTATTTACAGTCTTTACTTCTATGTATAATCTATGCTGTTCACTTTCGTAGGTTAATCTTTGCACGTGTTCCCTTTTCCATGACACACCTGTCTTTCTATCTTTCTTTCTCTCTCTCTCTCTGGTGTTTGTCTTTCTGGTCTGTTTACTATCGCGCCATGTGTGCGCGGGATAATTTAAATGGGAGTACCATGTACTTTCTTTACATATATATATGGTGAGGTTGAGTGTTCGTGTTCATAACTATGTGTATTTTAATTTTGTGATGAATTTTGATTGGCCTCCAATTATCATATACATCTGTTAGTGTAATAAATTCATTTATAACATTACTTTATAATGTTTTATCAACGTGGCATTGATGGATGTTACAATCTTGTCTTGCAGAATCATGTCATCCGAAACTGGAAATCAAAATTCATTCGCGTAAGACCCGCGAACAAAAAGAATGTTGACCCTGGGGACTTGGAGAAGTATATCCCCACGTTGAAATAACAATTCGAGAAGAATTTGAAAAGATGGAGAGAGAACAAACCATACGACTAAACAATCTAAAGAGTATTAAGTATTAAAAATACAGGATACCGCGAATTGGAAAATCATTCAATTGACGCTAAGATTCAAGAAGAAGAAAATGAGCATGAACCACAGAAATAAATTTCTTTAATTACTATAGAGACAAAAAAATTCTGAAATTTTTTAGTAAGCCCAAAATTTAGTCTAAATGCAGAAATGGGTCTTTCTCAAATTATGCCCAAATGTTCGCAATCGTACTTTGCGAGACAATGGCGGTCGCGCGCGCGTTTTGGTGCCGAACCACGCTTAGAGCAGGATTTGATCCCTTTTTTTGTTTGATTGCTTTTGCGTCGCTTCTTCAACTGCTATGGTTATTACGCGATTTGGTCACTATTTGATCTGAATCTGTTGACCAAAACCAGTCGACAAATTCCGAGGCTCATGGGGAACAGATGATTAAGTTGCAAAGCTTGGAGACAAAGTTTCATGCCAAATGGAGGCCAAATTGCTTACTGGGTTCAACACGATTTAGATGAAGAAAATTCTCGAACCTCTAAAGGAGGCTAGTTCTAGAGAAAATCGCAAAAAGTTATATTTGCGAATTTTCGATAAAATTGAAGCTAATTCGCCACTTGATGTGAATTGTCAGTTTCAAAATTCTTTGCAAATATTTTATATATAATAAAAATATTAATTTTAAATTAATTTTATTGTCAAAATAATAATATTCTAATAACGAAAAAGAAATGAGTAGAAATATTGCTTTTATAATAACAATTTATTTATTATTACGAAAATAATAATATTCACAGTAGTAAGGTAATAATGTGTGTATGTGTAAGATGTATAAAAAATTCATTTTATTTAAATTTATTTTTTCTTCTCCATTTTTTGTAATTATTCGTGTTTTGTTTGCATGATTTAAAGAAAACCGTTATACGTATTCTTGTTGTCTTATTCTCATTCAACTGATCGGATGAACAAACAACCATGACTTTCGATTTTGCCTGTTTTGTCATCACTCTAAAATGTAGTAGCTCTCAACCTTCGCTATTGTTCGTACTACTCAGGCTGTTAGAGATCGGACTGAAAGATCTGGGATCGGTAGTGGATGTGGGTGAACGATAATTTGTCTTGACACTGTTCTCGCACACACACTTTTAATATCACTTAGTTTGTTTGACGCGGTTGTAAATACGTCCCAGATTATCGTCGTTACCGTTCGCGTTCAATTTGAACGATTTCTAACGAGCTCCCAAGTATGAGTATGGTGGGGATGCCCACGTATTACGCGAGGCCTCCGATCCGCGGGAGTCGTGATTTACGATTGTCAGCTACTCGTTCTTCCGAAACGATAACCGTGAGTCGTTCCTCCGAAACGACATCTGAATTTCAGTGATTTGTACCGCGAGACAAAATTATTAATATTAAATAATTATTCTTGGAGGTCGCAGGAACCCGGCTTCCCCGAGTAAACCAGTGTTATTTTTCGCCCACTTACACTATTTTCCGCCACTGGACTGATCCAACCCTTCTTACCCGATTCTAAACGAAGTGCTCGTGTCGGGGTAAACAATTTGGTCCTTCGAGCCGGATTACGGTAATTAAGTGGAAAAGTGTGAAAGTGGACTGTGGTTTCTACCTTGGAAAACCGGTAAAATTCGAACACCGGTGTCAACAAGACAAGGGGACTCTGACTGCGAGGCGACCTCAAACAGACACCAACCGTTGCGATGGATTTGAATGTAACGGAATCTTTCGAAACCGCTTTGGAAAGGCAACTGCACGCCTGCGTCTCTCTCAAAAAGGCGTTAATTAATACGAAGAAGAAAGGAGAGGCCAACTACACCCTCCGGTATCTGGAAGACAGGTTCAAACTGTTCGAGGATACCTGGTACGAGATCAAGCAGCTGAATGCGTTTCTGCAAGCTGCCAGGAAGGCCGACAAGAAGAGGGAGGACGTTCCGTACTTCACATCTAACCAGATGGACCGCATGGACGAGGAAGGATGGGACTATTTCAAGGAGCACATTGGATGCTTGACATTCCCGATGACGCCTCCCGCGGCAAGTTCCTCCGTTATGTATCCCTCACCCCCGGTAAGTGGAGCGGTTCCAATTAAACTTCCGAAGGTGGAGCTTCCCACGTTCGACGGGGATCTAGCGAAATGGAAATCGTTTGAATCCAGATTCAGTTCCGCGATTTTGAAAAACAATAGACTAACCGACGTGTCGCGCCTTGAGTATCTGCTTAGCGCGTTAAAGGGTGAAGCTCTCGCCGCCGTCGATAATCTCGATGTAATCGACGCGAATTTCGAAATTGCGTGGAATCGCCCTCGCGAAACGTACGATAATGAACGGATAGTTGTTCAAGCTTTATTGCATAAATTGTGTGCAGTAAAGTCCATCAAGCACGATCAGCTTGATTCCTTAAAGCAGTTTACCGTTCACTACCGTTGTTTGGGATTGGCTGAGCGCGATCTAGTAGCGTGACGCGCCGCCAATCCCGCACCGCGGATATTGATCGATAATCGATCCGCGGCGAGCGCCGCGATAGGCTATCACCGCCCGATCGATTATCGACCCGTCTCACACGCGTCTATTGGCTTGTCGTGCAAAGCGCAAGTCATTATCATTTTCTGTGCGAGCAAACGAGATCACTTCTGATCAATCGTTTCTCATTCTCGCTTTGACTTCTGCTAACGTCGTGCGTCGTAAGACCGGTTACTAAAGTAAAGTAGAATCGTTTCTCACAGCTACGCTGCTCATTTTCTAACTTTAAAGTTAATTCTTTATTGTAACTCGTTGTCTTGGTTGAACTCGCAGTTCAACCAAACTTGTACATATTCGCGCGAGTGTTCTTATTGACTATTCCTCTGATCGGTGAATAAAGTTGTTCGTCCAATTCGACTTCCAAGTTTTTTTCCCGAATCACGAAACAATCGTAATACGTTAGAAGCTCTACGAAAACTCGGGCATCCCTCCGACCAAGATTTTCTCGTCTACATGATAACGAGTACCTTCGATAGCGAGTTAAATCAAAAGTAGAGCGACCACATCGGCGACACTAGAACTTATCCGAGTTACGAAACCTTGGAAAAATTCATGCTAAAGAAAGCCGCGGCGTTAGAAGCGAAACAGCAGTCAAAACCAAAACCCGCGCCGGTCGTGCAGCAATCGAGTCTAACACGCCCGAGATCCACCGCTCACATAATAGAAGAGTCGGGTCGTTCGCCCGCGCCGTGTTTAATGTGTGCCGAATTGCACTCCATCCGAGAATGCAAAGCGTTTCGAAGACTGTCCCCGCTCCTACGCTTCGACTTTCTGAAAGATCAACGCGTGTGTATAAACTGCCTCAGTTCAGACCATACCGTGTCGATCTGTTGGAGTCAGAATGTCTGCAGAGAATGTCACGCGAAGCATCACACGCTACTCCACCGAACGGAGAATCAGGGACAAAACAGGGCACCGTCGCGACCGAACAGGAATCCGCCATCTCGCGCGAACGCTGTTAAACAACAGTCGAATGGCCCTTCGCGATTATTACCGACGACAGCGGCGACTACCAGTGAAGTGCGCCCGTCCAGCTATCAGGATACCTGCGATAACGTTGCCACACATTTCGCAGAAGCTGCTCCAAACGTCGGGAAGGTGGTCCTACTAGCCACAGCTCTAGTAACCGTTTTCTCGCCGGATGGCCGGTCGCGATTAACGCGCGCGTTAATTGATCAAGGCTCCCAGTCGTCGTTCATATCGACTAATTTAGTCCAAAGTTTGCGCTTAAAGCAGGTTCGTTCGCCCATATGCGTGACAGGGCTCGGCGGTGAGCATGCGAGTAGTATAAACTACAGCACGTTCATTAGGATAGGAGGGGCCGCTCACTCCCAGCCGGTCGCCTCTACGCGTGCGTTTCTAGTACGTAACATTTCGCAATACGTTCCACCCCCGATTAATGTAGAGAATTACCGTGCGTTCGAGAACCTCAAGCTAGCCGACCCCAACCCCGCATCGAATCAAAGAATCGAATTGCTGCTTGGAGCCGAACTCTTCAGTCAGATACTTCGCCCTGGCATCCGTCGGTCACAGAAAAGCGGTCCGGTTGCCCAGAATACAGAGCTTGGGTGGATCTTGTCTGGTAGTACATTAGGTACGAGCGTCTCGCACCCCACGGTGACCTTGCATCACGGTGTTACAGAGGACACTCTCGAAAAAGCCTTGACACGGTTTTGGGAAACGGAAGCAGTGCCCGCGTCGCGCCCCTTCACTACGGAGGACAACCTATGCGAGCAGCACTTTGCCGAATCCTATACACGGGATGAAACAGGTCGGTTCATAGTACGGTTACCGTTCAACAGACCGGCACCGGACGACCTCCTCGGAGATTACTTCCGTGGATCTGCCGTGTCCCTCCGCCGATTAACGTCGAAGCTAAAACGCGACAAGAAGATCCAAGACGAATACACGACCTTCGTACGGGAATACGAATCGCTCGGTCACATGACGCGATTTTCACCGATCGATGTCACAAGGACGTTCATCCCACATCGCGCGGTCGTTCGGGAAGAGAGCTTGACTACAAAGCTACGCGTCGTTTTTAATGCGTCGAGTAGAACAACGAGTGGTTACTCCCTTAACGACTTACTCCACGTGGGGCCAAAGTTCCAATTGGAGATCTCGAGCATACTGCTAGACTGGCGCCTCCACCAATATGTACTGGTCGCGGACATCGAGAAGATGTTCCGCCAAATTATTGTACATCCAGATGATAGGAAATACGAATGCATCTTATGGGAAAATGAATCGTCTGCCGAAATCGAAGCGTATGAATTAAATACGGTAACCTACGGCACCGCCTGCGCCACGTATCTTTCGATGCGCGTTATTCGGGAGTTTAATCATCTCGAAGGAGCGAACTTCCCTCTCGCGTCCCCGATACTCGAAACCAGCATCTACGTGGACGATGTTTTTATGGGGGCAGCGGACAAGCGGCTGCTTGAACAAACGCGGTAGCAAGTATGCCAATTACTTGCACGAGGTGGCTTCCATCTTCGGAAATGGGCCGGGAACGACTCGCAAATCCTTCGGAACATCTCGGAGACTAAGCATTCGCACGCCGTCGACCTGCGGATATTTCACGAGTCGGAGCTAAAGGTCTTAGGAATCAACTGGATACCATCAGACGACGCCTTTTACTTTAATCTGCAGCAGTTCGCCATACGCGAAGGAAAGATGACAAAGCGCGAACTCCTGTCGGAAATATCCAAGTTGTTCGACCCTCTAGGTTGGCTATCACCGATAATCATTCGCGCGAAAATTCTGATGCAGCAGCAATGGCTCGAGAAAATTCATTGGGAGGACCACGTATCCGTCAAGACGCAGGATAGCTGGAACGCATTCTGCTCAGACTGGCGTGCATTGAACTCCATGCGAGTTCCTCGCTGGATAAAATACGGTCCCGATTCGACGCAAGTGCAGTTGCACGGATTTAGCGACGCTTCCAGCGCAACATTTTCCTGTGCTATCTACGCTCGAGTGTCGTCCCTTAGTGGCGATACATTCACCACGTTACTCGCCGCGAAGTCGCGAGTAGCGCCGATTAAAACTCTTTCAATTCCAATTCTCGAATTGAACGGAGCGGTAATGCTGGCGGAGTTGATGGATCACGTCACCAAGTCCATCACTGTCTCAGCGGATCGCATTGTACCGACTCTACGATAGTCCTCGCCTGGTTGAGGAAACATCCCGCAAGGTGGAAGACCACGGTGGCCAATCGTACGTCAAAAATCCACTCGACGCTCCCATCGGCTATTTGGAAGCACGTGCCGACGCGATTTAATCCTGCTGATTTAAATTCGCGCGGTGTAAAGGCAGAGGATCTATTATCGTCAACGTTATGGATCGAGGGACCACCCTGGATGCGGGAGAGAGAGGAGCGGTGGCCGCTCCAGCAAGTGTACGAGACGCAAGAAGGGAAAAACAAATCAGCTGTTCACCTGACAACAAGCGGCGAGCCGTGGGTCGCTCTAGATCAAGTTTCCAGCTGGTCTCGTCTCATCCGCGTATTCGGCTATGTCAGACGATTTGTAAATAGAACGCGTTCGAAAATCCTCGCGTCACGCGCTTACCTCTCCGCGTCCGAGTTACACGAGGCGGAGCGAAGCATCGTACGTGACGTACAAGCCCATGCGTTCCGATCGGAATTCAGCAGGCTCAAAGAGTCAAAACCGTTGGATAAGCGATCAGCGCTTACCCCTTTGAATCACTTCATTGATCAGTTCGGCATCTTGCGTGTAGGAGGAAGGTTGCAGAAGTCTTTCCTACCTTGGAAAACTAAACATCCCAGCATTTTACCAAAACATACAATCTCGGAGCTAATCTTACGCGATGCACATATGCTTTCCCTACACGGCGGAACGCAATTAACAGTGTACACTGCTCGACAGAAGTACTGGATACTGGGCATCCGCGATGCAGCGCGAAGAATCATCCACCAATGCGTAAAATATGCACGATGGCGGGCGGAAATGTCCACGCAGATTATGCAAAACCTCGTACCTTCCCGTTGTCGACCATCCACCCCGTTTCTCAACATCGGGATAGACTACGCGGGGCCGTATTTAGTACGCGATGCTGCGGGTCGCGGAAAGAAAGCGCACAAGGCTTATATCGCCGTGTTTGTTTGCCTGGCAACTCGAGCAATACATTTAGAGTTGGTCCACGAGTGCTCTACGGCAGCATTTCTCGCTGTCCTTGATCGTTTCATTTCTCGTCGCGGGATACCGAAAACCATAACCAGCGACAATGGAACGAACTTCATTGGAGCGGCACGCGAGCTCGCGCAAGATTTTTCCACGATCACCGAATCGTCAAAATTACAGAAGCACTGCGGTGATCTGCGCATTCATTGGTCCTTCTACCCTCCTGGAGCACCGCATCACGGAGGCATGCAGGAGGCGGCGGTACGCTCTGTCAAACACCATCTTCGACGTATCATGGGATGCTTTACGCCAACCGCCGAAGAGTTTACAACGTTACTCTGCAAGGTCGAGGCCACGCTGAACTCCCGACCGATCACACGGGTGCGAGATGATCCAGAATGTTTGGAAATATTAACTCCAGGGCATTTTCTAACGAGCGGCCCATTGAATTCGCGACCAATTCCATCGGTATCCGACGAGCCAATCTCGCATCTGTCGAGATGGCAGCAAATTCAGAACTTCCACGAACGCTTGTGGAAGATATGGTCACGCGAGTACCTTCAAGAGCTGCAGTCACGATACAAATGGCGAGCTATAAAGGACCAGTTGACCATCAACGACGTCGTGCTCGTCGAAAACCCTACGTTACCCCCAAACCGGTGGGAAATGGGCAGGGTTATAAAAACCTTCCCAGATAATGCAGGCAACACCCGTATAGTCCAAGTGCAGACGAAAACCTCTTGTTACCGTCGACCTATTACGCGGTTATGCAAATTACCGGTAAATTAATCACAAGTTGTAAAATAACATGTAACATTGTAACATAAAGATGTTACGATGTGTACGATGTATCCTAACACGGGGGTGTGGGATGCGTGAATGCTAAGAGAATGAGTGAATGTAGAGTGACTGTGAGCATGAGTGGGTGGAGCTCGTTCCTTTCGTATATTTGGTTGCGCGGTCGCGCAAGGCGGGCGGTATTGTTTGACGCGGTTGTAAATACGTCCCAGATTATCGTCGTTACCGTTCGCGTTCAATTTGAACGATTTCTAACGAGCTCCCAAGTATGAGTATGGTGGGGATGCCCACGTATTACGCGAGGCCTCCGATCCGCGGGAGTCGTGATTTACGATTGTCAGCTACTTGTTCTTCCGAAACGATAACCGTGAGTCGTTCCTCCGAAACGACATCTGAATTTCAGTGATTTGTACCGCGAGTCAAAATTATTAATATTAAATAATTATTCTTGGAGGTCGCAGAAACCCGGCTTCCCCGAGTAAACCAGTGTTATTATTCGCCCACTTACACTATTTTCCGCCACCGGACTGATCCAACCCTTCTTACCCGATTCTAAACGAAGTGCTCGTGTCGGGGTAAACATAGTTAAACAAACGTAACATATACATATGATTCGCAACGAGGAACAAATGAGAACGCGGTGTACGAGAGACTTGTATGTTATAACCGCTCACAGTTAGACGAACGCGGTGCACAGTTAGACGAACGCGGTGAACATGTAGACGAACGCGGTAAACAGGTACGCGAACTGAGGCCGTTAACCATGCGAAAACGACTCGCGATCCGCTAGTCCGTTGCCGAAATACGCGTTCGGCGGATCACAAAGTGGGGGGCCGCGAGGATGACGTGACGTCATCTTCGCGGCTACGCGCTCCCGGCAAGGAGGATCGGCCTAGTGACGGTTGGCCGGAACATTCTCCCCCCCCTTGCCGTGACGTCGTTTCGGCAATGAACGCGGGCCGGGTACCTGCATGCGGTAGGTCATGACGCAGTTTGTTTTGAGTCGGCCGGCAGTCGGCATAATTTTACAATCGGTCGTTTAAGGGTGGTAGTCGAAGTCCGGACTGTGACGACGCGGGTCACATCGTCGTTGCCGGGATGGAGTTCAGTCACGCGCGCGAGCTGCAATTTGGCCGAGGGAGCCCATTCGTCTCGTACGAGGACGAGATCCCCTACTCGGAATGGTTCTGACTTTGTGTGCCATTTCGACGCGGCATGAAATTGCTGCAGGTATTCCTTTGACCACCGCGACCAGAAGTGGTCAAGAATTTGGCGCAGCAGCTGCCATCGTGACAATCGAGATCGAAGAGTGTCTGCGAGTCCGGTTCCGGAATAACATTGAGTGCGTCGCCGATCAGGAAGTGACCCGGGGTAAGTGCAGACAGATCGGAAGGGTCGTCGGACAATGGACAGAGTGGACGCGAGTTTAGTGCGGCTTCGAGCTGTGCGAACAGTGTCGCGTATTCCTCGAACGTGAGTGGGGATTCTCCTATTACGCGGCGCATGTGAAATTTAGTGGATTTCACTGCGGCCTCCCATTTGCCGCCGAAGTGGGGAGCTGAAGGAGGATTGAATCGCCACTGCGTTCCGAGGTTCGCGAGACTGGTCGCGATCGCTTGAGCTTCTTGCGAAGCCCGTTTAAACATTCGACGCAGCTCGGCGTCCGCACCGACAAAATTTGTGCCGCAGTCGCTCGTCAGTGTACTGCAGATGCCACGCCGTCCTGTGAATCGTTTCTAGGCCGCTATAAACGCGTCTGCCGTGTAATCTGAGGCAAATTCGAGGTGCATTGCTCCGGTGGCCATGCACACAAAAACAGCGAGGTAGCCTTTGAAGATCTTGGCTCCATGGCCACGCGTCGTCTTCCATTGAAACGGACCCGCGTGGTCTACCCCGGAGTTGACGAATGCACGCGCGGGAGTGATGCGTCGCGCCGGGAGTTGTCCCATCACTTGCGTACACTGACGAGCTCTGTGACGGGCGCACGTTACGCAATGCTTGATGAAGGATCGTACAGGCTGTCGACCGCCGACAATCCAATAAGACTGTCTTACCGTCGAAAGTGTGAGCTGTGTGCCAGCGTGCAAGCTTCGCCAGTGTGCTTGAGCTATTATAAGCGAGGTGAAAGTAGAGGATCGCGGCAAGATAATTGGATGCTTCTGATCCGCGTCGAGGAGGGAGTGCTGTAGGCGCCCTCCTACGCGTAAGATGCCGTTTGCGTCCGCGAAGGGCATCAACTTGACGAGAGGATTCGACTTCGGTAACGCGACGCCGCGGTTTACGGCCTGACTTTCCTGTGAGAAGTGGGCCCCCTGCGTTTGTCGGATCCAGAACAGACGAGCCTGTCCTATTTCGGTTGTCGTGATGGAATCTGCAGGGCCGCGATCCGCTCTATGCACCTTCATTCGGCGCACAGCTCGAAGACACAACGACGTAATGCGTAGTAGTCGCGGTAGAGACGAGTAACGGTCGATTAACGTCCACGAGGGGGTCGACGCTACGTGTGACGCGAAAGGTTTGTCGGGCTGTTTCTCTACGTCGATACGGGGTTCCGGAGATAGAGTCTCCGTGGGCCAGGCGGGAGAGAACTCTTGTAACCACCCAGGCCCCTGCCACCAGATGGAGTCGAGCAACAATTGCGGAGAGACGCCACGGGACGCTAAGTCCGCCGGGTTGCATGTCCCATGGACATGATGCCAGTATGCGTGCGGTACGAGTTGATGAATGTTCGCGACGCGATTCCGAACGAAATCTTTCCATCTGGAGGGGGGGCTGCGAATCCACGCGAGGGCCACGGCCGAATCCGTCCACAAATGCGTTGGGATTTTGTCGAGGTCTAACGCGGTGCGAATGTGCGCGACTTGTTTTGCGAGGAGAAGCGCGGCCGACAGTTCGAGACGCGTTATGGTAATTGGTTTGATGGGCGCGACTCTGGACTTCGCGGAGAGAAGAGTAACGCGGAACGTATCGTCGTCGTTTCTGACCCGCATGTAGATCACGACGCCCATCGCGTGTGTGGACGCATCAGCGAATCCATGGAGCTCGACGCCGCGATCGAGGTCGAGTTGTCCGACCCACCGAGTCAGAGTGAGACAACGAATTTCCACCAAGTCGCTGCAGAATCGCTACCAGCGTCTCGAGAACTCAGCCGGGAGAGCATTATCCCATCCCGTTTTATGCGTCCATAACTCCTGCATGAGAATTTTGCCTTGCACGGTGACCTAACGGATCAAATAATTGTGAAATTGTAGACAGCACTCCGCGCTTGGAACTGCTAGCGGTCGGGGGTGCCTGAAAGGAGAACGCGAATGTATCGGAATCGGTGTCCCACGCGAGACCGAGCGCGCGATGCGGGGCATCCACGGACAATGTTCTCCCGTCTGACGACTCGAGACGCCTTTCTTCCGCGGGGATTAACTCATCGCAGTTGGCGACCCACTTTTAGCGTGAACCCCCCGGGCTTCCAGAAGACGCTGTAGTTGACGAACTTTCTCCTGGGCCGTCTGTAAATCGTTCGCGCCCGAGAGTACGTCGTCAACGTATGTTTCCCGTACAATAACATCTCTAGCCAGCGGAAAATTGTCGCCTTCGTCGCTGGCTAGCTGGTGCATGCATCTTATAGCGAGAAACAGGCGTACGCGAGGCCGCAGGTGACGGTGGTGAGCGCGTATTTCTGGACCGGTAACAAGACATCGGGACGCCAGACGATTCGCTGGAAGGTCTGGTCGTCTTCGTGAACGCGGATTTGGCGGTACATTTTTTCCACGTCTGCGGAGAACGCGAACCGGAATCTGCGCCACCGGAGGATAATGTCCGCCAAGTCCGTCTGCAGTTTCGGACCGATGTGCAGACATTCGTTAAGGGACATACCGGACGTCGTGCGATGTGACCCATTAAATACTACGCCGATCTTTGCCGAGTCACCTGTCCCGCGGAGGACACCGTGGTGCGGTAGGACGTAAAACGCGGTCGTCGTTCGATTCTCGCTCTCGGTTAACATACGCATGCGGCCGAGGCGCTCATACTCGGTGAGGAACTCGACGTATTTTTCGCGGAAGTGCGGACGCGACGCGAGAGTCTTTTCGCTACGCTGTAGTATTTGAAGAGCCAACGATCGCGAGTCTCCGAGTTCGACGGTCCCTTTCGCGAATGGCAAGCGCACAATGTATCGCCCGGTAGCGTCGCGGGAATGGGTGTTACGGAAGTGTTGCTCACATTCACGTTCGGAATCAGTCAGCGTCGTGTCGGGCTGGGCGTTCGGCTCCTCCTGGACCCAGAATTGCTGGACGAGCTCGTAGAGTTCCCGGTCGATGCCGCATTGGAAGCTGGAGATCACATTGGACGCGTTGTGAGTGCCGACGGAGGAAGCCGGACCGGAAATGACCCATCCCAACGTGGTGAGTTGGGCCACTGGAGAGTCGTCATCACCTCGCCTGATGTCGGGCCGAATGATGCGGCTGTAGATATCGACGCCGATCACCATGTCGATCGGCTGAGGATCAAGGTAAGACGGGTCGGCTAACTGCAAGCCTTGGATGTGGCCCCAACTTGCGTGCGGATTGGTTGCGGCTGGTGCATAATGGGTCAGCTCGGGTAATATGAATGCTTTCACTTCGCAGGAGTACGTCTGAGTGAGTGACGAAATGACGAACGTGGAGACGCCCCGTGTTGTCACGTTATGACCCGCATTGATTCCGTAAATGGGCATGCGTGCATGCTGCCGAGGAAGACGCAGACGCTGGCATACGGACTCCTTGATGAAGGAGACCTCAGATCCCTGATCGAGCAGCACGCGGGCACGGATGCTGTCCCCGTTGGTGGAGAGTATGTTCACGAGTGCAGTGGCCAATAGCATCGGACGACGCGACGACACTGGGGGCGAGGCGGGAGCGACGTTATGAGCAGTAGTTGACGGAGCCTCGAATATTGGTCCGGACTCCGAAGACGACGAGGACGCTGAGGAGGCGCTGGAGGCATCGTGTAACGACGTGTGATGTAGCGAAGTGCATTTTATGCACTTTTTTGCGCTACGGCAATCCTTGCGTGGGTGGTTCCCCAAACAGTTGTAGCACCGGCGATGTTGCACGACGAACTGCTGTCGTTGCTCCGGCGTCTTCGCAAGGTATTGAGCGCATCTTCCGAGGTAGTGATCCGCGGTGCATAGAGGGCAGTGATTGTGCGACACGACGGTGGCGTGTGATTGAACGCCGGGTGTTCTGGAGTTTGACACCGGTGTGGCAGGTCTCGCACTCTCAACTTTGGCCAGCGCGCGAATGCGGTGCTCAAGGAAGCTGTCCAGTGCTGAAAATTCCGGATACTCGGTGCTGTCTGCAAGTTGCAACTCCCACGCTTTGAGCGTTTCCGGGTCCAGTAGTTGAGTGACCCAGAAGATGACGAATGGCCCCCAATGCTTCACTTTGCATTTCAACACTTCGAGCGCGTTCAACACTTGCTTCACCGTGCCGCGGATTCGCTTGAGTTCCGCTGCGGATTCTGAGGTCGCTGGGGTGAGCGAAAACAGCGTGCCGAACAGGTTGTCGACAAGGGCACGAGTGTTCTCGTACTGACCGACGATGAGTTGCCACGCCCGATCGAGATGAGCACCGTCGACTGGTAAGTTCCTGACCAGTTCGAGCGTTTCGCCGTGAACGCTCAGAAGGAGGTAGTGGAACTTCTCGGTTGAGGACAGGCTGGCGTTGGTTAAAACAAGGGACGTGAACAACGCCTTGAATGATGGCCAGTCCTTGTAGTCTCCTGAGAACGTCGGGACGTCCAGACGGCGGAGCTTTGCCGACGAGGCATGCTGCGAGTTGTCTCGATGGCTGACGCGAGAATCTTCGGTTGACGCAGGTGGAAGAGGTGTTAGAGCTCTCAGCATGTTACATAATGCAGCTTGGGTGTCGACAAACAGCTCCTCAGTCGCGTGACGTAGACCGTCGACGTAGTATTCATACTTCTGGAGTTCGGGGGTGCATAAGTCCTGAAGCTTGACGTGGTTTACACGGAAATCGTCCCAGTTACGGAGGAGTGCGTCTCCGTATGTATGTACGACTCCGTGAGGTTGGCTGCACCCTTCTTTTTTGTGTTGACTAACACGCGACTGATGATCTGGTGCAATTCGAGTTGCAGGGTGAGCAGCGCGTTGGCCGTTGACATTTTGAACCGGCGGTTTCGGCGACGAGCAGGAGGTCACACGAACAGCAAGCGCGACACAAACAATACATGCGAGCGGGCGCGAACGGTCACAGAGAAATTCAAATGTACTGGCCGTTAGCTGTACGTAACATATACCGGCGCAAACGGATCCACTGCCGCGGTATTACGGAGTACACTAAAGCCACCCACTAGCGATCTCAGAATGAAGTGTTGAGAGCTGCCGATCATCCGGCTCGAAGGACCAAAAAATGTTAGAGATCGGACTGAAAGATCTGGGATCGGTAGTGGATGTTGGTGAAGGGAACGATAATTTGTCTGGACACTGTTTTCGCACACACACTTTTAATATCACTTAGTTAAACAAACGTAACATATACATATGATTCGCAACGAGGAACAAATGAGAACGCGGTATACGAGAGACTTATTGTATGTTATGGTTGTATGTTATAACCGCTCACAGTTAGACGAACGCGGTGCACAGTTAGACGAACGCGGTAAACATATAGACAAAAGCGGTAAACAGGTACGCGAACTGAGGCCGTTAACCATGCGAAAACGACTCGCGATCCGCCAGTCCGTTTCCGAAATACACGCGTTCGGCGGATCGCAATGTGGGGGGCCGCGAGGATGACGTGACGTCAACTTCGCGGCTACGCGTTCCCGGCAAGGAGGATCGGCCTAGTGACGGTTGGCCGGAACACAGGCATTTGTCGAAAGTCAAATTTTCTTAAATAAAACCAATCAATGACATCTGAATTTCAACGAATGCTGTTTGCACATCTAACAAAAAAATTAAAATTTCATAAAAAATATTACAAGCCTAACTTAACGGGGTCATTCGTTTTCAGGATTGCCAGGATTCAGCATTACCAAAGATGGTGTTTTTCAGTAGTCAAAAGCGCTAGATACAAGATCATTCGAGGCCGCGATTTCCCTCAAACGTCCTATTTTTACGTTTGCGAGGCGTAATTTGCATTATTCGGAAGCATAAAGCTGCGAATGTAGCTATTTTCATAAAGCTGCGACAGCTACATGATAATGTCGACACAGACTTAAGATAGGTACAGACTGTGCATGCAATACATTTTTCACGCCGTGGTTCTGAATTACCGACCCTGTAGAAAATGCCCTAGCATCGACGAGATACTATTAAAGACTGCCAGCCTTATGGGAGTTGGTGTCTCTCGAATTTTTCGGTGTTCTCTTACGCCCTCTAGGATATATTCTGCCTGGAGTGAGAAACAGAACGTTCCTTTCCCAACGCGCCCGCGCGCTACACACACGAGCGTACCTCTACTATATCCGTGTGCGCTGCTTGTGCGCTTGCGCCAGCCACAATCTATTTTTAGCACTTGCCGTGTTGCATTGCTTTACATTACAGAAACGAAACTGAAATTCGGCTATCGACCCGTCGAGCGTATGAATCGCAATCTGGAGCTAGCCTTCGAATCCCCGTGCAGCGATTTTTATTTTTATTTCTTATTACTTTTTTAATTACATTTTTAACCTTTCAAAAAATTAAAAATGTAAAAACTATGTTCAAAATATGTATTCATTTTAAATAGAAACGTTTTGTTACTGCCATAATTGCATTAATAAAAATTGTTATATGAGAACCGGTTGATGGTATTTATTTGGACTGATTGGAGAATACGAAAATGCAGAAAGTATTTTTTAGTTTATGAAACAATTTGTAGATTTATTAGTTGTTAAACAAATAATAGCATAAATGGTATAATATACAGGGTGTCCCAAAATTCGTGTCGTTCCTGGAAATGGGAGGTTCCTTGGGTCATTTCAAGCGACATTTTCCTTTGCTCCAATGTCAACCGCGGCTTTGTTTAGCAGTTATTAACGAAAAACACGGACCAATCAGAGCGCGCCCTGGGCCGCCGCGCCGCGCCGCGCTCGCATCAGAGCGTTGGCGGTACGCCGTGACATCGCAACGAACAAGAGTTTCTCGATTATGTGAATGCTCTCCGATTTCAATGAGCTTTGGATATGTGGTCAAGACCATTATTGTGAACAACATTTCTCTTTAGAATTTGTGGTTGTAGGCTTTAGTTTACGAGATTATCGCGAGAAACTTTACTTGTAAATTCATTATGGGTGTTCATGATAGCGGTCACGGCCTGCTAATGTATTCGAAACTAAAGCCGACCGTCAACCATTTCAAAGGAAAAAGATATTTAAAACGTCGAGTTTTATGACGTTATTTCAAGGTCATTGAAATCGATGAAGACCCGGATCATCCTTACCCGACTTACGGCAACTTTACCCCAACGAGAAAAGAGGCAGAAACTGATTGTTTTAAAAACTTACTTATTCAGCCGTAAATCCATTTGCTGCTTCGAAATGTGTGTCAATGGGTCAGTCGGTGACGAACTGCACAGGTGTCTTCAAGTATACGACAGTACCGCAATCCAAGGGGCGTACAGCCAAGTCAATGAACTGCACAGCTGGTGGTCTACCACCAGCTATCTACCATGCTATCTATAGCAGGTATACGACACCCTGACGGATACGCGGTCAACGATCTGGACTTTTCACTTTCACTTTCAAATCGATGAATAAATCACATGTCTTTTTCACACAGATGCACTAATAACAATTGCAATATCACTTGTATTGCAGCATAATAAAATTTAAATCACAACTTTCTAAAAGAGGAACATCCCGAATTTCTCGTTCATTTTTCATTGTACGGTCAAACGTACGTTTCCACACTGGGAATATTTCACGGCGACAGTCGATGCACTAAAATCCTTCGAAATCAACGAACTGATCGACGAACTCACAATTATTTGGCACGTATACGGTGTCCCTTCCGCTCGTTGTCCATAAATTATTTTTCTGGTCAGGCCGGTAATTACATCGCTGGTGGCAGCTGTCAGGTACGCGATCGCAGTCAAATCCAAGGGCTGCAAATGGAGGGCAGCACGGCAAGTGCGTCCAGGTCAACGCACCTGTCACTTCAGCACGTACCAGGTAGTTCCTACGTTATTCCTGCGTTAAATATTTGGGGCCCTGAAAAGGGCCGATTAACAAGATAAGCGGCTGACGTTCTGCGCCAAATGTAGGTGGCCCTGAAAAAGGCCGATTAAAAGAAACGGTGTTGCCACTGCGTTAAATGTTTGGGGCCCTGAAAAGGGCCGATTACAATTGGACTCAACGCCTCGATTGTTCGAAATGTCCTCCGTTTTGTTGAATACACAATCTGGCTCGCCGGATCGTCTCCCGCATGACGCCGCGAAGGGTGGCCGGCGTTATGTTCGCGATGGCACCGTGAACTCGTGCCACCATCTCCTCAGGCGTGGTTAACGGGCGCTTGTAGACCTCATCCTGTGAAATGATATTTATAAAAGAAAAACAACACGTAAGTATACACCTATACGATAACGATTAATAAATACCTGAAGAAATAAATGAAAATTGAAATTACCTTCAAGTAGCACCAGAGGAAAAAATCCAGCCGATTGAGATCAGGTGATCGTGGGGGCCACGCAACAGGACCACCGCGGCCGATCCACCTGTCCTGGAAGGCTTCATTCAAATGGGCGCGGACATTTGCGGCGTAATGCGCTGGAGCACCGTCCATTTGAAAATACATGTTCTGCCGGATCGCATAAGGAACATCGTCCATGAGATCCGGCAGAGCATGTTCTAAAAATGTCAGAAACGCCGGGCCGTCCAGTCTATCGGGTAGCATGTACGGCTCGATAACATGCTCGCCACAAATACCGGCCCATAAGTTGACCGACCAGCGGGTCTGTGATGCGCGTTGCCGAACTGCCATCGGATTCTCGACGCTCCACTATGCAAATTGTGGCCGTTGAAGCACCCTTCTCTTGTGAAGAGTGATTTGTCGGTCCAGAATATGCACGGGAGGTACGCCGGATTTCGTGACAGTTCATCCACCAGCCACCTGCAATACTCAAGCCGCCGGTTGAAATCCGCTGGTAGCAATTCTTGCACCCGCACAAACTTGTACGGGTGCATCGATGCATCGTCCCTCAAAATTCGGGGACACTCGACCGGCTCATACTGTGTAGAACAACAACATTATTCAAATAACATTTCTTTTCGCTTTAATGAAATATCATAGCGGTGTACTTTGACTTACCCTGTTTGGCGACTGACGTCGCGCACGCTTACGGTGCCATCCTGTTCCACAATTTCTCGAACACGACCCACATTCCGCATGGATCGCGTTGTTCTTCCTCTTCCGGCGTCCGGTCTCCAGCGATCGAAACACCCCCTTGAATATAACCGGTTCGCCAAACGCCGGATGTAATTCGGTGACGAGACTTGGATGTATGGCCGCTCTCGCCTGATGTATCTGAATGTGGCACCAGCATCGCTCCGGCAGAGGCCGTAAGCGAGGATGATATGGAAGTTGTCTTGCGAACTGAGCATGATGCGACAGAGACTTAGACTGACTACAGCTTCCCAAAAAAGCTGCGAACACCCCCGAATATCCCCACCACGAAGGAAAACTGAGGATACAGGAACATTATAAAAAAACACGTGTTTTGCAGGAGTTGAAAGTGCAGCAGTGTGACTCTTGCCTTTCCTCCACGATAGAAAACAGGGATCATCGTCTCCGCCGAAGGGATCGTGCCATAAATCAGAAATCTGCAGTTACTCGGGAGTGTCCGCTGGATACCGGAAGGGCCAGAATTTGCATATGTGGAGCGTCGAGAATCCGATGGCAGTTCGGCAACGCGCATCACAGACCCGCTGGTCGGTCAACTTATGGGCCGGTATTTGTGGCGAGCATGTTATCGAGCCGTACATGCTACCCGATAGACTGGACGGCCCGGCGTTTCTGACATTTTTAGAACATGCTCTGCCGGATCTCATGGACGATGTTCCTTATGCGATCCGGCAGAACATGTATTTTCAAATGGACGGTGCTCCAGCGCATTACGCCGCAAATGTCCGCGCCCATTTGAATGAAGCCTTCCAGGACAGGTGGATCGGCCGCGGTGGTCCTGTTGCGTGGCCCCCACGATCACCTGATCTCAATCGGCTGGATTTTTTCCTCTGGTGCTACTTGAAGGTAATTTCAATTTTCATTTATTTCTTCAGGTATTTATTAATCGTTATCGTATAGGTGTATACTTACGTGTTGTTTTTCTTTTATAAATATCATTTCACAGGATGAGGTCTACAAGCGCCCGTTAACCACGCCTGAGGAGATGGTGGCACGAGTTCACGGTGCCATCGCGAACATAACGCCGGCCACCCTTCGCGGCGTCATGCGGGAGACGATCCGGCGAGCCAGATTGTGTATTCAACAAAACGGAGGACATTTCGAACAATCGAGGCGTTGAGTCCAATTGTAATCGGCCCTTTTCAGGGCCCCAAACATTTAACGCAGTGGCAACACCGTTTCTTTTAATCGGCCTTTTTCAGGGCCACCTACATTTGGCGCAGAACGTCAGCCGCTTATCTTGTTAATCGGCCCTTTTCAGGGCCCCAAATATTTAACGCAGGAATAACGTAGGAACTACCTGGTACGTGCTGAAGTGACAGGTGCGTTGACCTGGACGCACTTGCCGTGCTGCCCTCCATTTGCAGCCCTTGGATTTGACTGCGATCGCGTACCTGACAGCTGCCACCAGCGATGTAATTACCGGCCTGACCAGAAAAATAATTTATTGACAACGAGCGGAAGGGACACCGTATACGTGCCAAATAATTGTGAGTTCGTCGATCAGTTCGTTGATTTCGAAGGATTTTAGTGCATCGACTGTCGCCGTGAAATATTCCCAGTGTGGAAACGTACGTTTGACCGTACAATGAAAAATGAACGAGAAATTCGGGATGTTCCTCTTTTAGAAAGTTGTGATTTAAATTTTATTATGCTGCAATACAAGTGATATTGCAATTGTTATTAGTGCATCTGTGTGAAAAAGACATGTGATTTATTCATCGATTTGAAAGTGAAAGTGAAAAGTCCAGATCGTTGACCGCGTATCCGTCAGGGTGTCGTATACCTGCTGTAGATAGCATGGTAGATAGCTGGTGGTAGACCACCAGCTGTGCAGTTCATTGACTTGGCTGTACGCCCCTTGGATTGCGGTACTGTCGTATACTTGAAGACACCTGTGCAGTTCGTCACCGACTGACCCATTGACACACATTTCGAAGCAGCAAATGGATTTACGGCTGAATAAGTAAGTTTTTAAAACAATCAGTTTCTGCCTCTTTTCTCGTTGGGGTAAAGTTGCCGTAAGTCGGGTAAGGATGATCCGGGTCTTCATCGATTTCAATGACCTTGAAATAACGTCATAAAACTCGACGTTTTAAATATCTTTTTCCTTTGAAATGGTTGACGGTCGGCTTTAGTTTCGAATACATTAGCAGGCCGTGACCGCTATCATGAACACCCATAATGAATTTACAAGTAAAGTTTCTCGCGATAATCTCGTAAACTAAAGCCTACAACCACAAATTCTAAAGAGAAATGTTGTTCACAATAATGGTCTTGACCACATATCCAAAGCTCATTGAAATCGGAGAGCATTCACATAATCGAGAAACTCTTGTTCGTTGCGATGTCACGGCGTACCGCCAACGCTCTGATGCGAGCGCGGCGCGGCGCGGCGGCCCAGGGCGCGCTCTGATTGGTCCGTGTTTTTCGTTAATAACTGCTAAACAAAGCCGCGGTTGACATTGGAGCAAAGGAAAATGTCGCTTGAAATGACCCAAGGAACCTCCCATTTCCAGGAACGACACGAATTTTGGGACACCCTGTATATAAATTGATTTTACTAGCATACACAAGTTTATTTGATCTTCTGTCTTCCTATAATAAAAAAATACAGTCATAATTATAATTATAATAGAATTTCATAGAATATTGAGGTTATTGCAAACTCATCTTTTTTCGCAATGATGTTCTAATTTCATTGCTTCTCTCAAATGTCCATTTCCTTCCGAGACAGTGGTGTTTATAGGTGTAAATAACAAATGTTGATATTCATCATAATTAAACTACAATTATTCTAATGACATGGAATGTAGTACATATTAAGTGTTAGTTACCCAGATTTTCGTCTTCGACGTTAAGCACTCTTTACTATTTCTCGTAATTTACGTATATGTAACATTAGGGTTGACCTTATTTTTCAACCATGACATTTTTTTGGTCCCGTAAACCAGAATTGCAACAAATGTTGAGAAAATGTTCTGGAAAAATTTTGGGGCCGTTTGGATTATGGGAAAATGAGGCGCAGCAAATGTGAAAATTTTGAATTTTTTAAATCTTGTCATAAATACAGTCTGTCTTATATAAGAAAGTACTTGGGCGGTTTGCGACCGGTTTGCGTCGTTCTCTGCGCAAGTTCGCCCTGATTGGTAGTACTCCCAATGCACAACGCATGCGCGCAGTAGCACTGAAGCGCCGCCACGCGCTGCAGCGCTGCAGACTGCCTCATTCGCGTTCTACCGGGTGTACTGCATTACGCACGCTCACGCACATTTCCAGTTTTCTTTGTTCGCTATCTCCATACAGTGTTTTTAATAAAATTAACCGGGACCATCCTCCGCTTGTTCTCCACCCAAGAGGAATCGAAAAGGAAAGGTAAACTCAAATTATACTGTCACGTCGTTTTCTTATTTGTTCGAAAGATGGTAATTCGATTTTTAACGACACCGAGATTTTATAGGCGGAAGGCCGGGCCCCGCTCGGCCGCACGACACGTGGTCCTCTCGGGACAAAACACGTCCGCGGGCTCGCGATTCTTTCTTCGAACAAACGTAAATTTCGGGCGCCAGACACTTGAGAGTGTCACGCGAAGAGATCTATTTAATCACAAATTATTGTCGTCGACCTCGCGAGCCTGCGACGCGGAGAACTAGGCCTGAATAGCGATCGAAAGGATCCAGGATTCTACGCCGAGAGAACACGAGACATTCCTGCGGCGGAAAGGTTTCACGCAAGGAAGAGAGAACGTTTTTGGCTAACAAATCGTTTATTGACGACGATGGTGTGCTACCGACGAGATCGGCAGCGTGTACAGAGGTAGCCGGCGCGTCACCGTAAATATTGCGACAGATGTAAGTCGTACGCGCGAAGTTTCTCGTACTTTACTTTTCCGCGTCGAATTCGGCAGCGATCTGGTTTTCGCGACGCGGAAGGCCTCGAAGGCCGCTTTCCGACCGAACCCGGATGGAATACGCGGTTCTATTCTGACTTGCGCCACTCAAACGAAATTTACGAACACGAATCGAATACGCGATGGCGTCACACCATGGAACGAGAGAAGGTTGACTCGGATTAACGACGGCAGCGATCTAATCTCGAATCCGCGACTTCGCGTTTATACCGGCGTCGTACAACCGCCATGAGGCGGCCACGCGGCCCCCGCTATCCGACCGGATTCGAATCACCAAAACGATATCCTTCACAATCCGAAGGATTCGTATTCTAGCAATATTATTGCCCACCAAAATATCGACAGCCCATTTGGTCGTTAATCCTCGCGACGCGAATTCCTAACCTAACGACACGCTACCCGAGCCAACACGATATTTCGCAACATTGAATTAACGAAAGCCTGATCGGCGCTTACCACACGTAGATCCGGCAGCGGTTGATCGGCAGCAGTTTAATGGCCCTCTGGATCTCAGCCGACGCAAAAATACTTTATTTCTTAGCAGTGTTACAATGTCTACTACTCGAAGGACTTCTCGTGACGCAGTGAACGTTCACGTGGTGGCTCTGGAACGCGGAAGCGGAGCGTCCCCCACTTTCGTCTTCTACTTTCTTCGCGCAACGTCTCGGCCTATCGCTAATAAGGAATTTCGCGTTGACGAATCCTTCGCGACGGCGCTCGGCTTCCGGCAGCTCTCGGCCACTCCGGCAGCGATGTCGTCCGATTGGCCGCTTCCCGATGAGACGATCGGCGTCAGCCAATCCGGTTGCGGTGCGACTTCTTCCCGGACGAGGCGACGACAGGGTCGAGTAGTTGATCGTCTCGGCACCGGATGCCCTCGTCGGCGCCTCCAGGTTGACAGTCCTGGGCCTTGTCGATCTCTCTATGTTTTATTTCGGGATCCTGCCTTCTTCCCGCCTCGAGGTGCTTCTTCTCGAGGTATCGTTGCCTTTTGCGTTGAAAATAGAATTTCGGTCCCTGTCGGGACCCGGATACGGTCCTGTAAACTCTCGTCGCGCAAATTGGCGCGACATTCAAAATATTAATTCTCGGCCCTTGGGTCTTTCTCGTGCCCAGGGAGAGCGCTCGCCGCGGCCCTTATCGCGATGCTGGACCAGAGGGTGGCCCGGTCTTTCGTTAGGGAGGTTAGAGTGACGCAGGCCACACTGCCACGTCACAATACATATTAATAATGCATTTCGATTACATATTAGGGCTGTTACTTTGCTTCGAAGGTCGAAGATTTCGAATTTCAAAGTTTCGAAGCGCCCATTTTGTAAAATGCGAAACATTTTTAAATAGCTGTTCTTTAATCAATTAAAAATCTTTACTTCAAATCTTTTTTCTGGTTTTAGTACGTTTTATCTGGACAAAAGGAGGTCGTAATTAATCTCTACAAACAGATTAAAGAACGGAGTCCCGACATCACGTATGTCAAGCTAATAGAGTCCTTGTCGGAACATACGGGAATTGGGAAGAACACTATTAAGAAGACGATAGCAGAATATAAAAATACAGGCGCCGTGACGTCGCCGAACAAAAAAAGGAATCGGCTCAATATTTTAGAAAGCACGTCGGACGAGTACATATTAGCCATCGGGAGAAAGGTGCACGAATTTTGGATTCGGCGGGAAGTACCAAACTTGGATAAAGTGTTGGCGGTTATTAATGCCGACGATGGACTTCCGTCGTTCAGCACAGTAACTCTGCACCGGCTGCTGAAACGGATGGAGTTCCGTTTCATGAAACGCAAACGAAATAGCGCTCTCATAGATAAGGAATATATTGTTACCTGGCGGCAAGAGTAAGTAACAATGTACATATGAAAATGTTTTTTATAAAAAAAAATCGTGGTATATTAAACTGTTACTTATAAAAATTTATTCTTTACTAGCTACATCGACGATATTCGGAAATACCGTGAGGAAGGACGCCCCATATATTACTTAGACGAGACATGGTACAATGCTGGTGATTGCGTCCGTAAATTATGGGTGGACACGACAGTGAGCTGCCCGAGGAATGCGGAAGAAAGGCAGCTCTCCACCGGCATACCTGCTCCCGCCGGAAAGGGGAAAAGGTTGATAATAGCGCACGTCGGGTCAGAAGATGGGTTTCTACCTGGGGCCCTCCTCTATTTTGATGCCCAAATGAATTCTGGGGACTACCATTCCGAAATGAACAGGGACACATTTTTGGAATGGTTTAAGAAATTTTTGCCCACGCTGCGCGAAAATTCGGTTATCGTCATGGATAACGCTCCGTACCATAGCGTACAGAAAGACAGATATCCGACCATAGCGTGGAGGAAGGAAGCGATAGTCGAGTGGCTGCATGGTAAGGGGGAAACGATGCAACCCAATCAATTTGTGAAAGCAAAATTGTTGGATATTGCTAAAAAGTATAAACCAGCGACGAAAAGTTACGTCGTTGACGACCATGCAAAAGAGCATGAGCATGTCGTTCTACGGATTCCCCCTTACCACTGCAAGCTTAACCCGATTGAGCTCGCGTGGGCAAAAATAAAAGATTTCATTAGGAAGAGAAACACGACCTACAAGTTGGCAGATGTCCGTCAACTTGTATAAAACTGTGTTTAAAACTCGAGTCTGGCCAGAAACATTCAATTTTCAGGAAATTTCACTATTCTGTGATGACGAACGGAGAAAAGGGAAGCGAAGCTCGAGGGCTTCGGTCGCCGTGGAGTGGAGTGAAACATTGTGTTCGGTTTCGCAATCAATAATTCGTCGCGTCATATTTACGTATTGTAAATTCGAAAGACATCTGTTATTCCGCGCGGCAAGCATTTTCTATTTTTAACGTAGTTGTTAAAGTACCGTCGGAAAGGATCTCGAAATTTCCAAGATTTAGTAATTTACGATTACAACCGTCGTCACGCCTGTCCCTCACAGTATTGTTATCCTCAAGGCTGTGAGGGCTCGAAACACTTCTCGCACCCCCTTGGACTAAAAAAGTCGTTAACTTTTCGAATTTAAGAGGTACCGTACGCGAGGTACCTAGGGTACCGGACCCAAGGTTCGAACCGATGGTCGTCCATCCGCTCGGGACAAGGGACCATAAAATATAGAACATGTGCGGGCCACTTGGGCCTTTTCGTCGCGCTGCGCCGGGGTTCGCGTTATTGCAATTACCCGAAATTCCGCGACTGACCTGAGGTAGAAACTTCCACCTCCACCGGTGAGGACTGTCCGGAAGATCCTCCTCCCTCAGGTCCATCAACGAATGGGGATGTTTTTCCCGACAAATCGGGCCCATCCCCTCGAAAACTTTAACACCAACGAGGTGACCAGCGATCGGACCCCGGGGCAGAGAATCAGAATCAGTTTTAACTTCAGTAAGGAACATTGTAATCTCAGCTGGAGGACTTTCGTAGGCTCGTCCCAATAATACGCGAATAGTTACATCCGAACATTACATTTCGTACGTCCGTATTCAACTGTAACACCGCTACAGTCAACTAGCTCAGTGAAATAGTTGCCTAAGGTTAATTCTGCCGGTAACAGATTTGTATAATACAATAAACGTTATTGTTAAACCGAAATACAAATTCTTTTTCGATCCACGACGAAACACATTGTATGTAACATGATACGGGTCGCGTGCGCGCGCCCAGGACGTGTATATCAGTGTGAGACTATTAGTCAAACAACAAAACTTAATTATTTACCATTATTTTTGTATAGAATTTTCCTTAACATATTTGGTAAATTTTGTTTTTTTTATGAAAATGATACCAGCTATGATATAATTCCGATGATATTTTCTTGTGTAATGAACGACGCAAGTTTCGGACACAAAGAAGGACAGCGTCATTCTTTTAAGATTTCGACTTCCGACTTTGACTGCTAGCTCTTCGCCTCGTTGCACAATGTATACTGATAAGCGAATCATATTTCAGGAAGTGGTTCAGTTCAGAATGAAATAAAATCATGTTACACGCACTTTTTAAATAGCGTCATTTTGCAAGAAATTTTCATATAGAGTCAAATAGAATTATTTTTTAGATATCTTTGTACGAAATACTGCCTCTAAATAACATTGTATGGATAGGAGCCGTCGAAAATTAGTTTAATTTGTTAATAGTTTTATCTTGTTACTATCTCTACTTTAATAATTGCTGTCAATGCTGTCGAGCATTACAAGTATCGGATAAATAAGTAAAAAAATTAATTTTCTGGTTCCTACTAAGGATCTCAATAAGAACGATTGAATTTTGTCATTACATAACAGAACAGAATATTTTTTAAGAATCACTATTTTATATATAACGTAATAATGTTCAAATTACTTTTAAATTCCGATAAATTTGTAGAATATTACGTAGTAATTACTATCATTTTTCCTACATCTATAAACTATACTATGAAACAATTATTACAATGATGATAATAAGGAAAACAAGAATGCAATAAGAGTTACGTCTCGGAGTCTGACTTGCGCGAAATTATCGTTTCGCGACCCATTCCCCTTACTGGACGCTCAAATGCGATACAACCTTTTGTCCAGGCGGCACGTACGTCCGAAGTCTGACTGGGAACCACGACTTTCGCGAACATGCGTATACTACTTAACGCTTACAGGTAGTAGATTTGCCTGAAGCGACGGACGAGAACAGAGACAATTCAGACGGCGCGAATCTTCGCAGGGGAATGTTTAGCGACTTATCGGACAATTGGATGCGAACTGCTGTCGTTGCTCGTTGACGGCTGCAATCGAATCAGGCTGGGTCGTCGTGGAGAGATCGATTATCCACACTCGTTCTGGGAAGATCACGTAGCTGGTGGTCCTCGGCTGACGGGAATACTCCGTGGCTGCTATCCTCCGTTTCGCGTTCGTTGACGCGCACGAGCTTTCGTGATTGATAACGACGACCGGCGCGGCGCGGCGTGTGATACTCGTGTTAGAGAATGCGTTATTGAAAGAAAGCAAATTTAGAAGGAGAGTATCAGAAGCGCGAGAATGTAGGGAGAAGAACTAAGCGAGACTCACTTATTAAATTAATAACTGGGAATATATTTGTAACGTACGAAGTGGGATTACAATGAATTAGAAGCGCGTGATATAGTAAGACCGCTCGAGGGCGGGTGAGAGCGAGGACTCGTCGGAGTCCTGAACGGGACGTCCAGGAGGCGGCGCACAGTGGTCCGGATCGAAGAAGTTGGTGTCATTTAACGAAAAAGTCAACTTTCTCATATCGATTTCTAACAAATTTGTATTGCTTCCTAAATGTCTATCAACCTTGAAAATGAAAAAATTAATGCGGTTTACAAAGAATTGTAATTAGGACGAATACTTAAAGTGTAGACATTTAGAGACAGTACTTTTTAGCAAGAAAATTGCCTCTCTTCTTCGAGGTGCCCTGATCACATCACTTAATATTTCTGATTTATTTTTTGTTCACGATGAAGAGCACTCTTTTGTGTTACAAAATTAACATTGACACTAAAAGTTATTGCTAAGAATATGTTAAAAATTAATATTCAATGAAATGAAAAAATTGGTCAAATTTTTTACATTTGACAAGGAATATCTCGCAGGTCATAAAAATTCACGGTTTATAACAAATTGGATCATTTTCAGTATTCTTTCCCGTATATAGTCATGCAAAAATCTCGTCCTACCTCGTCCTACCTTGCGAGTTATCAATGTTCAAAGTTGTCATTGTTACTTCGCGATGAGTTTCGCTTGCGTAAAACAGGCTCGTATGACTGATCTAATATTCCAAATATGAACGTGTCTGCAATAACATTATAAGAGATAAATAGAGTAAAGATATATATATATATACAGGGTGTCCCACCCGATTTCGACTCTTGATTTTCTCGCTATTGTTACTCGTAGCAAAAAATGTTTCAGCAGAAGCTCGAACGGTATCGAGTGGAGCATATTCTGTTGTTATTAGTTATTAAGGTTAGTACTTTTTTATAACGAATGTCCAGCTGCATCGATTAATGTATTACAAAATACCTCATTCCATTTAAAAAAACGAAGTTAACCGTTATATGACCTTTACGCGTCCACTCACGAAAAAACTAATAACAACAGAATATGTTCCACTCGATACCGTTCAAGCCTCTGCTGAAACATTTTTTGCTACGAGTAACAATAGCGAAAAATCAAGATGTCGAAATCGGGTGGGACACCCTGTATAAATTAACTTCGACAGTCACTTCTATTTAAAAAAATATAACGAAACGAATGATGAGAGTTTCTTAGCGTTCTCGCTGCATTTATTTCTATTGTTGAAACCTTGTGCAGTGTTTGAAAACTCTACTGTTTCGAAAACAAAAAACTGTTTACGTTGTTTTTTCCCCTCTTTGTCAGCATTCAGTTGAAATAGTTCTGATGAAGAGAGCACAGCATTCAAGAGCGATATCACAAACACTTTTTATGTGTATATTTAATTATTATATTCTAGTTTTGTTACGTGTTGTTCAGTTTAAGTTTTGTTTTGCATAGTTATATAGTAATTATTATATATAGTGGTTAGTGATTATTTTTGTTTATTTTTATCTTCTGTTTTCGTTTACATTTATATTTGGTAAGTATGATAACACCTCAACATTTGCACAATTACTTTTTTCTGCATTGAGAATTTTCTTCTTTATCATTCAGATATCTATTATCGAAAATGGAAACTTTCTGTACGAATAAGGATTTATTCCTTATATTACGAAATTCGTCAAAAGACATGACCGATTACAAATTTTTAGTACAAAAAATATGTGAAAAAGTTAGTCTTTCTGCAGAAAATACTGAAACACTAAAAACATCTGTAAAGAAATTTACTTGGAACTTAAAACAAAGATGGGTACAATCAGCTTACGTAGAAGCTAAATTTCTAAAACGAAATGAGGAATGGTTGAATAACGATTTCATGCATCATACATCAACACCTATATGATACCCCATATAATCAGCATCTTGAAACTTCTGTGAAAGCAGGATACGCAAGAACACAAAAGATGTTTACAACAGAGACGGCATTGCATATCTTTATGAAAGCTGTAACGTTGTCCTTTTTTGAAAACGATCAACATCCGAGAATTTATAGCCGCTGAGGACGGGCCGTGCGCGGCCGCGCGGACACGGTCTTCTCGGTACAAAGGTGACTGACGAGAAGATCCGAGAGAGAGCACTAATAATTGTTCGGGCGCCAGGTACACGGAAGTACCACACTAACAGACACCAAGGTCTCGTGTTCGAGGAAGTCGAACACGAGCTTCGAATCTTCTCGCGCTCACTGACAGAATTCTACGACACGAACGGCCAGGAGTTCGGACTCAGGGAATAAACGGGGACAGCCCTCGCGGCAGGACGGATCTCGCAGGTCGGAAATAATATCGAGAATTTAGGGCTCTAACGAATTTATTCGTAGTCAAAAATAAATACAGAGAGGCGGCCACGTGGCCGCGACCCGGGAGCCCGCGCTCCTTGTACACTTTGGCGATGGTTGTTCGATCGCGGAGCGCGTTAGTCGATATTTCCACGCGATTTAAGCTACGGTACGGGGGTACAATGCAAGTCTCACGAGAGACGAGAATTCGCGTGACGCAGATGGACGGCGCAGTTTCGACGGACTGTCGCGAGATTGACGAGCGCGATCTACACCGATTTACCGGATTCGCTAATTCCGAAATTATCCTTTTCCCGACGCGGCTCCTTAAGGAAGACTTCCGACTATTCGAAGGGGGGGACTGCTCTACCGGACTCAAAGCGTTCTTTGAAAGAACGCGAGCACAAAGCACGAGGCCCAAATGCCTCGGCTAACACCAATGGATCGAGGACGACACGCTCTCGTCTCGACCTCGCACTAAATCCCGAGCCAATACTAATTCGCGAACCGAGGATCACTGAATCGACTTACCGTGGTCGGCTACGCTCGCTGGATTTCCTTGGAAAGGCCGAAACCTTCGCCTTCGGTTCCGAACTCGCGGTACACGGCAGTTATGACGCGGAAATAAAACCACCTGCGATGCGTACTAACTTTGGATTAGGCGGAACTCGTACGTAAGTCAGCGAGACTTCGGAAGTAGAGGTAGCTCATTCGACAATCGGCGCGACAGTGATCCGCGGATCCTTATCGATGGCACGCATCGATTCTCGGTCTCCTCACTCCTTTCGTCCTACCGAAATTCCCTATGGGCGCACCCGCAACGCAACTATTCCTAGTTGCAGGACCGAACTTTCGGAACAGGTCTTGGGCCCCAGACCTTCCACAAACACCAAATTACGATCGTCCATGACGACCGGGGAGGTTGATTCCTCCCAGGCGCTCCTCCGCACCACCCTTGCCGGGGTCAGATATAGGCGGGATGAGACGACGGCGGGACCCACCAAAATGCCCGATGTTACGCAAGTGTGACCCCTTCGTCCCACATCGTCGCCTCCGAGCTTCCTCACTCGTGTGAGGCGGTGCTCTTTGCCACCTCTCCGGATCCGGAATGGTTTTTGTTTTACGGCCTCTAATTTTTCGTCCTGTTGGTCCTCTGTTGCGGGGCGCCTTTACGGTAGTTGTCGCTCCCTAGGCACGTTCCTGAAAGTAGCCGCTCTCGGCGCGTGCCATAGATGGCATTAGGAGCGATCTTCGAAGCGAACCTCTTCCTTAAGGAGTGCTCAAAATTGCGGGTGGATCTCGATATCACTAACGGTCGGTCCGGTCCACTCCCGATACGGTTGTTTGACCGTTTCTCAAACGGAGAAGTGACGTCGCAGGCTTGCAACGTCACAAAGCACAATTAACGAAACAACAATACATCTTTCTTAGAAATGAATCAATAATATACAAAAACAATGTATGGCCATCATATTTTCAATTATTGGACGAAAAAGAAAAATGCTACCTATCAATATATTCAATATATATATATATATATATATATATATATCTGAAAATTCTGCCAAAGTAAAAGTGCAAAGCTTACTGGACCACACAGCTTCGCGGATATTACAAAGTTTAAATTATTCTATTAATGATGCACGGTTAATATTAACATGCAAATGGGGTTGCGATGGTGCTGCAGGACAACCAAAATACAAACAAAAACATACAGACCAGAATATAAGCGACGACGATGATGTGTCGTCATTGTGTTCATTTCCAGCCTAGTTCCTCTACGATTATACAATAGATTAAGTTCTGAAATTTTGTGGCAAAATCCCCGACCTTCGTCGCCATGGTTCTGTCCACCAATTAAATTTGAATTTCTTAAGGAAACTAAACAAGTTGTCGAGAAGGAAGTAGATGCTATAAAGAGCGAAATACAAAATTTAAGACCACTTAAAATAAATAACGTGGAAATAGAGTATGCTATGGCTTTTACTATGGTCGACAACAAAAGGGTATAGCCGGATAAGATAGTCCAAAATGCCCTTGAGCCGAATTTTATCGATAATGTGCCATTCGATAGAGCACCAAGAAAAACCATACTGTGCAAAGTTTCAACCCTGTATCCCGATCGGGAGGGTAGTTATGGGGTAAAATCGAAAAATCAGTTTTTGGCTTATTTTCCCTAGTTAATGACGTTCAGAAATTCTGAGAAAAATCTGACACATGTCAAGAACCCAAATACATACTTTGCAATTGGTTTCAGATTTTTAAAGTGAAAATCCTGCTTGTAAAAAATCAAAAACCTCAAAAAAATCGAAAAAATGCAGATTTCACATGGAAGTTCTAGAGTGACAACATTTATATTTTTACAGTAGCAGTATATTGTCATAAGTATTGTTCATGAATTTTTTCAGATTTTTTGGTTTGGTGCGCCGTTGTTAAAAAAAATAAAAACTGATATTTTCGACGTTTTTTCCGCGAAGAACTAAGCTAACCTTAAAATTATTACGTTCTATTTGTTCTGTAAGTCTATCAGGCACTGATAAACCTTGAACATTATTAAAAAATAATTAAACAATGAAATCGGCTTGATTAGTATTTTTACTATGTCAGGGTATTACATCTGAAAGTATTAAACACAATCCCAACAGCTCGGTTGGCTCAGCGCGTTAGGCGCTCGACTGTTGATCTTCTTATACTAGGTTCGCGCCCGGCATACGTATACACTTTTTTTTACTTGATTAATTCTTTTTTTTATGTCTAACTATATAATAATCAATGGTATGTTTGTAGATTTCTTTTAGAAGCAATATCTAAATATTAAAAAAATAATTTTATGGTAAAATTCGCAAAAAAAATTTTGGAGCTTTTGTTAACATCATCAATTTTTAGTTACGCATCTTCTTAAATCTGGTAGTATTAAATATTTTCTGCAGTAAATCTATACGTGTCTTCGAGTTTTAAATACTCCGTTATAGAGAAAACGGTTTTGTAAAAGTTTTGTAAAAACGGACAAAGTGTCCGTGTTTTATTATTTTGTACCTTTAGCCCGTCCGTTTACCTTTACCTTTATGTTCACCTTTTCTTTTCTCTACTCGCTTTATGACTCTGTCGATCACCAGTACCAGGTAACGGATTACTAGGTTTGTCGGTACCTGTTATTCGTTTATCGGTCGCGTGTGTAGTTAAGGGCAATGGTACGGTCAAAAAACTGAACTTTCCCCCTCCAGACACGGGTAGGGGAAAAGGATACCCCTTGTTATATGCTTGCCTTCTTTTTGTTATATGATCTTCCTTTTTTCTCGTGTCCTGTAATATAATATAGCATTATTTGCCTTTTCTGACGATAGATACATACATATAAATAATTAATTTGAAAAATACTTATCATCGGTATGGTCGACGTCAGAATTATTTGTTCTTCCTTTTCTGCGCGTGCCCTGTAATGGAATATAGAATTATTTATCTTTTCTGACGATAAATACATACATATGAATTATTAATTTTAAAAATACTTATCGTCAGTATTGTTGACGTAAAAATTATTTGTTCTTCCTTTTTTGCGCGTGCCCTGTAATAGAATATAGAATTGTTTGTGTTTTCTGACGATAAATGCATACATATAAATTATTAATTTTAAAAATACTTATCGTCAAAATTGTTGACCGATGGAAATAAATATCTCATCATGTGATGTCCTCAGTCTTCGTCACTGTCCTCATTAATGACCGGTGTCACTTCTTCTTGATTAAATATCTCGCTTAATATTTCAGCAGGTCTTATAATTTTTAAGAGGTATCAAGCATGTGAAAGGTAATAGATAATTGCTGCTACATGCGAGCAACAACCGACGGTACGATTGCCATTCGCACAGTCACAACAATATCGTTTAATCCCTGAACATCCGCTTGTGTTAGATGCATATTGAATGTAACATCGATAGGTTCTACTATTAATATGACGAGATTGAACTTGGAATTTAACTATACTATTGTCTTCTATAAGAGAACGGATATTAATATTATCATCTGCATCCATTATTTTTTTAATATTTAGATATTGCTTCTAAAAGAAATCTACAAACATACCATTGATTATTATATAGTTAGACATAAAAAAAAGGATTAATCAAGTAAAAAAAAGTGTATACGTATGCCGGGCGCGAACCCAGTATAAGCACATCAACAGTCGAGCGCCTAACGCGCTGAGCCAACTGAGCTGTTGGGATTGTGTTTAATACTTTCAGATGTAATACGCTGACATAGTAAAAATACTAATCAAGCCGATTTCATTGTTTAATTATTTTTTAATAATGTTCAAGGTTTATCAATGCCTGATAGACTTACAGAACAAATTGTAACCGTACCAGTTACATATCGAGCGTGAGCGAGAGGGACTATCGCGAATCCCTACCATAGCGAGCCATGAGAAGAGCTGCGATCCTTGTTAAAATAAAGGACCGCAGATCATCCCCGCTAATTAGGATGCGCGCGCACCGATCCCCACTCGATACAGATCGAAGGAGGTCGATGCGCGAAGCAAATTCGTCACTCTACGTCTGGAAGCGGGTCTAATAACACGCGACTCTAATAGATCCGGCGAAAACCGGTACGTGTTCGAGAAGTCAAACCGACTTCGCATTTCTAGTCAAACCGCCTAGATTGCCTTCGTCTCGTACGCGCCTCAAACCGAGGAGTCACTGGTACAAACCGTACAGTGGCACAGCCGACGTTAATATCTATTAACGTGTGTAAAGATCGTGTCGGCGTAGAGTCAATTGTAAGAGTTACGTACGAGAAGACGGCATTCTGAAAGGAAGTTTCGGAATAGAGTCGTGTGATTATATTTAAAGATTATAAGCAAATGACAGAAAGATTTAGTACGGTTCCTATTGTGAATCTAAAACCGGAGTGAAATCGGGCTCGCTTAATAGCGCAGAAGAAGACACTCTTTTGGTGTAGCCTAGCAAAAGGAGCTTTTGTACGTGTCGTCATACATGTGCTTCTCTGAGAAATCGGCAGAGTACATGTGTGCTACGACGGTCGCCATCTGTCAGGGTTTACGCGTTTTATGGCAAAAGTGATTATGTACAGTGTTAATTCACTATTCTATAACCGGAGTGGAATCTGGCTCGCTTAATAGCGCAGAGGACAACACTCTTTTGTTTTAGCGTAGTGAAAGGCGCTAGTACGAGTCGGCATATAGTATGCTTCTCCGAGAAATCGGCAGAGTATCTGTATGTTTCGACGGTCACTGGAAGTCTTAAATTAACCGTTAACTGACGGGTCGATTCAGTGTGATACGAATTACTAGACACTGATCCGGAGTGCATCCGACATCACCGTATGGTGCAGAAGGGTGTACTCTTTTGGGTGAGGAGAAGGTAATACATATCGTACGTGTTGTCATGGGTGATGCCTCTCCGAGCAATCGGCAGGGTACGCTTGTGTTACAACGGTCGAACACGTTAGTCGCTTTAACATCTAAATCCAGATCGCTTACGATCGGTGAAACGAATCCAGACGTAGCGTCTCTCAGGGTGCATTGGGCTGCGTGTCACAATTGAAGTATCGCGTTTGGCGACCGTATTTGTTAGAGGCGTTTTCGGTAAAACATTTAATATCTTGCCTGTGTGCAAGTTTTCTGAAAATATCGCGTTTGGCGACCGTATTTGATAGAGGCGTTTTCGGTAAACATTTAATATCTTGCCTGTGTGCAAGTTTTCTGAAAGTATCGCGTTTGGCGACCGTATTTGATAGAGGCGTTTTCGGTAAAACATTTAATATCTTGCCTGTGTGCAAGTTTTCTGAAAGTATCGCGTTTGGCGACCGTATTTGATAGAGGCGTTTTCGGTAAATCATTTAATATCTTGCCTGTGTGCAGGTTTTCTAAAAGTATCGCATTTGGCGGCTGTATTCATAAGAGGAGTTCTCGGTTATTCACGTAATCTATTGCCGGTGGGCAATTTTCTTTGATCTCCGCGGTAGCAACCGACTTCGAACGGTGTACATGTTTTTGTACTAAGTTAGCTACAAAGGACGTACTGAGAATTACGGTATTTCGGAAAGGTAGGGTCTGCTCACGGTATTGATTTACGACGTCAAATATTGTCGAGTATAATAGTGTGAAACGTCCCGTCGTGTTGACATCGGGATTCAATAATACCGGCGGATCGTCAGAGCACGGTACAACTGTATATAAAAAGGAGTGACATAATATACCCTACTTTTACCTCCTAACTGGTTCTCAACTTATTTATCAGATAATCCAAACCTCTCCGTTTCCAGTGCCTGGAGGCACGAACCGACTATATCTTATCTTGGTCAATGATTATCGTTAATTATTGACGAAGATAAGCTTTGGTATAATTAATTACGATTATCAAGAAAAAACGAAATACGGTTGTAAAATAGAACGTAATAATTTTGAGGTTAGCTGAGTTCTTCGCGGAAAAAACGTCGTAAATATCAGTTTTTATTTTTTTTAACAACGGCGCACCAAACCAAAAAATCTGAAAAAATTCATGAACAATACTTATGACAATATACTGCTACTGTAAAAATATAAATGTTGTCACTCTAGAACTTCCATGTGAAATCTGCATTTTTTCGATTTTTTTGAGGTTTTTGATTTTTTACAAGCAGGATTTTCACTTTAAAAATCTGAAACCAATTGCAAAGTATGTATTTGGGTTCTTGACATGTGTCAGATTTTTCTCAGAATTTCTGAACGTCATTAACTAGGGAAAATAAGCCAAAAACTGATTTTTCGATTTTACCCCATAACTACCCTCCCGATCGGGATACAGGGTTGAAACTTTGCACAGTATGGTTTTTCTTGGTGCTCTATCGAATGGCACATTATCGATAAAATTCGGCTCAAGGGCATTTTGGACTATCTTATCCGGCTATACCCTTTAACACAAAATATAAATGAACATATCTACGAGAGCTGAAGCAATTTATTATTTCATTTAGAGTGAAAGATTATTACCATTTGATGTTACCTTCCAATGGAAATTTTTTAACTTTCAAGGGTGCTAATGCCAGCTGGTAAAACTCACTTTGGAACAATCATAATCCAAAGTGCTCCAAAGAGCTCCTTATAATGAAATCTACATTTCAGTTTTTTTTCTATAATATATAGAGAGGGATATAAATTAAGTCTACCTCTGTATCTGAACCTCCCCAGTCTCTCCTAAATGAAACATGAAATTAGTACGTTATCACATAGCTGGTAAGTCCGAATTTTTCGGATCAGTTTGGTCCGACGTGTAACACAAAATCGAACGGCACACAGGGGTTGATACCAAGCGGAAACAGAGCTCTCCATTTTTGTTCCGTAGACAACGCGCCCCGATTTAACCGTAAATCCCAGTGTCACGCGCATCGACGGGATGCAAGGTGAATTCGGGCAGGAAAAAAGACCGGATTCGCAGTCGCGCTCACAATTAGACGTAGCACCGCCGGAAATGCAAGCAAACAATATTTGCCCAGCAACTGGTTCCGCTTGTCGCCGGCGGTCTTCCAGCGAGTTTGAAGATGAACGCCACCGTAATCCGCTTTGTGGCTGATTGCTGAAACGCCGCTGCGCTCCTTGACATAAGTTATGCTCCCCACCCCCCGAACTTATTATAACGTCGCGAGGTGTCGCCGTAGCAAACGCAAGCAGCTCGCGACAACCAGGGGCGTTAGTTTATGATCGCGATAGGTTGTTGCGAGCTATATGACGGAGCAGCTTCCAGCTCGTTCGCGTCGATGCTCGCCGCTAGGTGCAACCTACTTCCTTTGAGGGTAGAACGAAATCGGATGCGAATATCGTTATCGGACTGCCGCGGCCAGCCTTCTTTCGCTGGCTTTTCAAGTCCAGCCTGGGTCTATGTGCCATTTTAATTACGTGACCGATCCGAGCGCGGCTACCTTTGAGCTCGCCGACGCTTTGGAACAGAAGCGGTTCAGCGAGATAGACCGCCGGCACCGTATCATCCGGACACGAAGAGATTTTACCTTCCATTCTCGAATTAACACCTGTCTGACCCGCTGATTCTTTTAACCAAACTGTACACAGTCGGCGAAATTTCTATTGGGTTCTGAATGACATGGGAGCGTGGGCAATATACAGGGTGAGTTACCTAACGTTGCCATCTCAAATGTCTTTGTTGTTTTCAAAGCCTAAGTATGAAGTCTACAAATAAGGGGCTTCGGAAATTAATGACTGATTAACGAGTAGACTGCGAATTTTTAATGGTTAATGCAAAATAATAATGTTCTGTGTCTGTTATATGGACTAGGAGCTACTTAGAAAGTTTATACGTGAATGGGTAATTATAGTCACTGAATTATTAATGAAAGAGACTATCATTGTAGATGTTTAAAAAAGGGTGGTTCCGTTTAAGAAAATGAATGTGACTTTGATATTTCTAAAAAAATTGCATAAAAACAAAAATCTTTTTTGCATCGTATGAGCCCCATTTTAAAATTCAACTTTTTCCGCAAGACATTTAATATATCTTTGAAGACAACAAAGATGTTTGAGGTTATAACGTTAGGTGACTCACCCTGTATAGCAAACCAATATGGCGACGAAGTGGTTGGTGTTAACATTGTGTTAATTGAATTCTTATCTCCGGAAAATTGACCTGCATCCCAAAATCTATGAACAAGGGAGCAGAAGTACTTGCTTTTATGAATTCATTTACACTATTCAATTCATTTTGATTGTCTTCACTATTTAATCCAGTTTCATTATCTGCATATACAGTCGGAGATAATATTAAGTGGACACTCTTAAAAATCGCATAACTTTTTAAAAATTGGTCCAAAGGACTTGAATTTTTTTGAGATGTTAGACCGACTAGTTTTCTAGAGAATGGGTAAATATAATTTTTTGGGTAATTATTTAGAACAAGGGTTTCCTCTCAGATTTTGATCGTCTTGAAATATATTGTCAACGTCATCATTCTGAACAACTTTTTCCTATACATGTTACCGCCGCTCGATTTTAGTTTTCGAGATATTCGCAAATACTATCGCTAATACTGTATTGAATTTTTCGTATTCCTGCACGCTCTGCAGCAACGTAAGCCTGTCCCGGCGCGGCGTTTGTTTACATTTCGCTTCTAAACACGTTGCGGAGATGAGAGAGGAAACAGGGTCTCACTCTGGTCATACATACATATAATGTGATAATTAGACCTTCAGATCTTTATACAAAATAGAAAATGTTTGCGTTGATTCCAAGACACAGAGGTTAAATAAACATTTCTTTCTTGTGTGAATTATTTCATTAAACTGAAACTAATACGTTGATATTCTTAAATTTTTTTAAATACGCCCACTACTTTAAATTGTACGTACCAATCTCTGTTATAAATACATAAAATCCGCAGTCTAGTAATAATAGTAATTTCAATTATTCGAACAATTTTATCAAAAATGGTTAACTATTTGAATACCGCCATCCATCCACTTGGCTCTTGTTACCGAACTACTTCTGAGGTACACCGTACCCCGCGATATTCTCCAAGGAATAAAGACCTCAAACTGCAACATAGTTTCCTCCGAACAACGCACCGCTGCGAATGCTCCAATTTCGGCAACGCCTTCGCGCCGCGTGTTACAAGAACCTTTCGCGTGGCAACAATCTTATCAAGAATACTGTCTCCAGTTAGATAATTGATATCGACAAAGGTGATACAATTCCATTCCCGCCGAGCTCCGCGCCTGAACACTCGCTAATTAGTTAAACACTTCGCTGACCATAATTAATACGATCCTAATGAATATTCGCCGGCGGGATCGAGTTGCGCGAAGTTAGTTCCAAGTTTGCCTGACATGAACCTGGCTCATTCCTGAGGGATTCCTATAAAACAACACGAAACCAGTTAAATAGACCGTACCTCAGACGGCAAACACAATCTTGATCCTTTGATATCAAAATCTGAATTTGTGGCTTTGATAAATAATATTATATTGCATCACTGATATCTACGCACTATCGAACTGAAACGCGTTTTCGTTCACGTGTTTAGTGACCTGGTTTTCAGTTTATTTGAACAGAAACGCTGCGGATTTTTATGTATTTATGAAGAAATTAACTGGGTGAAATATAAAAAGTCTAAGGTACTTTATTAAATGGAACCAAAACTAAATGAAAGTTACCGTAAGTACTGTTCCTAAGCTATCTCATAATTTGGTCTTGTAACTCCAGAAAAGTAAACAACAATTAACAGTGATGAAATTATTAAGAAACAAAGAAAACGAAAGAAGATAATTAATGAAATTATTCAAACTCATTAAATGCAGAGTAATTAAATGCTTTTCATATTTTCTTATCCTTCGTGTCTCTTAATAATTTCATTTCATAATTAATTTGCACTAATTAAATAGAAAAAGAAAGTTGATTACAGCAGATGTGTGCGATCGAAATATACAATTTCATTTATGAACAGTGGAAGAAACCAATTCAATTGCAGTCGTTTTAACAACTGGGGAAAGTTCCAGGCACCAATACCAAATTAATTTGTGCAGTAGTTTCCAGTATTTGGTGCGAACTAATTCAAGTATAACTTTCAGATTTGTACTCCCGGTCTATTAATAAGATAACTTCTCAATGAATTATTCAGTATTCAACGTTTAAGATAGAGCTGAAATAAAGTGCGGCGAAAAGCATCTTTCCTTCCGGTTATACCTTCCGGTTATCTGCAAAAATGAATACTTTAAATAATTTTGTTACTGTATTTTAAAGTTGTAGGCAGGATCCCTTGGCTGCGAAGCTTTGCTTTCTCTATATGATTGGAGTCATCGTTCTTCATTGTTTCCTGCATAACTTGTTTCTTTTTCATCTTACTTTTACAATCTATTGGTTGATATTCAACTAAAATAAAACAATTAAAATAGAAATATCTCATCTTTGCATTATTGAGAAATGAAAAGGCGCATCCCGCACCCTTGCAATCCTGGAAAAAAACGCGAGTCTTATAATATATATAATATACTATATATGTATATATATATATGTATATATGCGTACATATAGTATACATGTACTTCTGAACTTTTCCGGGACTTTACTACCAGTAAACTAATTATTATTTGTATATATTATGGTATAAGAATTAATTTTTTATTTAAAAATTTTGGCGCCTCTCCTGGTATTAGTCCGCGTCAGGCTGGAAATCGATGGCCTAACCTACAACCGTACGAAAATGCATACATTGACTTCGTCACGCTTTCACTGTGGCATACATATGTATCAGCCTAACGCTTCAGTTTAGTTTCTCAGCAGCGCATTAGTCTGTAGGTTTAATGGTTGATATATCTCGAGGAGATAATCAGAAGCTTCGGGGAAGGTACCGAAGAACGTAGCCCACTCTACCTATAGCGGGAACCACGTGGTTAGGACCTCAGAATAAATTCACTGCGGTATTTGTAGTTCAACGAGAACCAGTTAATAATAACTTTATTCACACGGTAGTGACGTCCGCCGTAACCGTACGACGGAGAATATATATACAAAAGAGGTAAGCCTCGAAACTCAGTATGACTGGAAGTATGTGTTCAAAACGTCTGAACTAAAGAACTGAACATTTTGAACTGCCTGGAACGCCAAGCGTAACGGTCTCTACGAGAGACGGTTGGGAGTAGGAGTGCCAACTCCCTATCGGTGATCTCCCTAGGCGCGACCTAGGGGAATGGCGACGCTAGCGCCATACTCCCTACAAGTCCTCCTGACTAGACGCCATCTCGTCAAAACTGGCTGAACTAAATTTGGCTCTAGCTTGCTCTGCACTCTATCATCATGAGTGTAATATGGGGGAAATTCTGCTAATGTGAATGCAATTACGCAAAAGCATTTGTTGTCCCTATTTGAGCAAATTGTGGGCTGGGTGAAGGCTCATTCTAAAGAGGAAGGTTTGACGCAGTGCGTTCTGGTCATCATGGCAGTCAAAAAGTCTTTTAGAGACAGAAAAATGCATTGAAACCTGCGGGTTTTTTTCCTAGATTTTTTCTCTACTTTGGGCCTTCATATTATTAGATATAAACATAATCTCGTTAACCTCATGACCAGAGCGCACTGCGTCAAACCTTCCTCTTTACAATGAGCCCTCACCCAGCCCAAAATTTGCTGAAATTTTCTAGTAAGATTCTAGTAAGATTCTAGTTGTAACCAGAGGTGTGACTACCCCCTTCAGACGATGATCGTCGCTTATATAGAGAGAGATCATCGTGATTGGGACTACAGGCCCATCGTCGGTTCTACAGGCCTCCCCGGCTTTTCTCAATTTCGGACGAGAGCCGCGACCGGCAAAATGTGCGAGGGCTAACGTTGAGCCCCCGATCGACCTCGAGGTTACATCCAATGATACCTGGAAAAAGCGGGTAACACAACTACCGACGCTAAGGTATTGGATGTTGGAGAACCTCGAGGACGCATATCGGAAACAATCGCACCATTACAATTTGCGTCGGAGAAACCGAGAATTTAACGTAGGGGACAGGGTTATGAAAAGGCAACGAGTCCTCTCATCGGCGGCCAACCATTTCGCGGCAAAGCTGTCGCCGAAGTTCATGGGTCCGGTAATTATTACCAAGAAGCTGTCGCCTGGGGTCTATGGCCTGGCCGCAGAAGACGGAAGAAATCTCGGCAAAGCAAACATATCGGACCTCAAACCATACTTCCCCAACCAATCGCCAACCGACGAGGGACACTAGTATTAAGAGGGCCAGAGGAGCGCGAATAAATAAGTATCGCCCTTAATAATAGTTAAATTATTTAACCCTTACTCCTACGTCCCTCAGGGTTAAGCGGAACCCGGTAATTTCGAATTCGGTTTCTCCAGTAGGTACCGGTCGTCTCAACAGGCCTCGTCCACATCAGGGAAGATATTCATGTATAGGAAATATTCGTCTAGGATTGGTGATGGGAAACTCGTGTTTGTCTCTACGTTGTTCTCATTTATATTGTGGAATGTCCGAGGAAGAGCGTTCGCCCCGAGCCCGCGACTGGGCCTGACTGGTAACTGCTACCGGTGCCCCGGTCCCTTTTGCGGGGGGAGGAGTTGTGACGTGGTAGATTCTGCCTACGTCAATCCGAACCTCTCACGAAAGACCGGGTCACTATTAGGCAGTACCGAATCGAAACGGCAATCGCGATCGCTCTCCCTGGGACGTCCGAGCAGCAGAAGAACGGAATTGTCGCGTTTGAATGTCGCGCCACTGGGCGCGACAAGAGGTTTCAGAGCATACCGAAGCAGCGAGGAACCCGCTACTCGTCTCCGGCCGCTAATTGGCGGAAGAATAACGCAGAGGCGCTCGAAGCACCAATCGCAGGACGCCGCTGGCGAGGAAGACGGCGAGGATTGGACCGAACCCGGAAAAATCGACGAGGCTATCGTGACTCAGGGTGACCATCGTCCCACCCTCGTCGATGTCTCATCCGGAAAATGCCACGAGAGCAATGCCGGAACGGCTCGGATACATGGATGCCGTCAACCAGCCCTATATCGGCCGTGCCCCGGAAAATAGAAAATACCGGAGGCCTGGGACCACCCGCCATGAATGCGTCCCTGCGTCGAGAAACAACGCGATTGGTCCGAGCGTCGTCTCAGCGGAGATGAGCGAAGGAGTAGGGGAATGCCTCGCTTCCGCGTTACCGAACCGGGTCGAACTGAGTCACTGGGTCGAAAGACTGTTTACGACGAATACGTGCGAATTTCCCCGCGAGTATAGTAGTATTTTGCGTCGGCTGCCTACATCGAAACAGGTGGTAAGTGCCAGTCAGGCCAAATTATTATCTATTTTGTGACCAGGTCGTGTTGGTTCGGGGACGTAATTCGGGATTGCGAAATTCCCAATCGATGTGTACTGCGGATCCGCCGGCGTTTTCCTAGGACCGGGAGTCGCTCTCCTACGAGGTATGCGAGGCCGCGGGTCGTGTCGTCGCCGGTTATCAGTGCACGGGCTAACCGGGACACGCGATATTAGTCCGATTGAGTTTTCTAGTTGCCCTCGGAACGTTCCACGGTGGGACGACGCGACGTGCTCGTTTCGTATTTTTCGCCGTTCGTATCGCTTCGCCCAGTCGAGAAAAGAAACGCGTCGGTTACCGGAGCTCGGTCGAATTCGTGCCTTCAAGGTTTGTAAAATCACACGAAGTCCTGTGCGACCGAGCTCAACGCGATAAAGTAACGTCAGCGCGATCGGCCGAGCAACCGCCAATACTTCCGCGTTCGCGCCGGCAAATTTATTGACTGCCGCCGGTCTCGACCGGCGGATTGTACAACTCGTGTTTTTAATAGACGACTTTAGTTTGCCGCCAAATCTCGGTGACTTATTCTCCCTGTGAGAAACGTTCCTGTCGCGAGGAATGCCCCGTCCTTTTCCTCACGTGGAACCCTGGCCGTGTACGTGGCTATTCCTGGCTCTAGCGCTCCTCGCAGATTCGAAATTCGTTTGCGATTGTAATGACCTGTTTGATAGTTAGTGGCACGGTAACGTGCCTGGCGCCCGATTCCGTTCCAGGAAGATCCTCGATCTTTCGATTCGAATCTGCGAGAGATCTTTTGTCCCGGGAGGACCATGTGTCGCGCGACCGAGCGTGGCCCGGTCGCAAGGCCATCATTTCCCGTGTTCGGTTGCTTTTCTACCTCGGAAAAGTAACGTGTATATAATAAATAAATGTAAATTTATTATATAATAAATATATAATAAATGTGTATAACTAACATAGATCTACAAAAGGTATATTTTAAATTTTCACTAAGGGCCCAAATAAAACAGTATTAAAAAATGCCTTCTTTATTTTTGCATGTGTTTTAAATTCGCGGTCGTTTCCTTGAGCGAAACGATACCACGACTCTAAGATACCGAACAGAGTGAAGCTAGAGTAAATCAACGAAACGTTAACGACAAGATTCGGGAGGTGATCAAAAGAATCGTAACGAGTGTCGGTTTGTGTCAACAGACGAACAGTATACTCATAACTGAACGATCAGCTGGGCGCGTCGATCACAGCCGTGACCGTTCCCCTTGCCGCGCCCGCGAGGCTCGAGCTGCTCGATCCACCCGAGGGGCTCACGGGGGGCAGTGGGACGGTGCGGGAATGACGGCGCGCCGAACTGATCGCCAGAACGGGGTCGTTTTATTTCGTACATTCATAGATACATGTAATGCGAGGCGAACAATCTCAACGCGAGATGTAACAATACGATTGTAAAACTGGGAAGCAATATAAAATGTATGTACACGTAATGACTAGATAATAATAAAGAATAATCTTCAACAGCATGTAACCTTGTAAATTATAATTTTTTAAGTTATTCCTTTTTTGAAGGGCGTACGAATATTTTTTACACTCACTGTATTTTGTCTTATAAAAGCAAGTACAGTAAATGCTCGTTCGTTGTGAAAAGGCATTGTAGTTGAGGTCGCAACGATCGAATAGTGAAGCTATTTTTGATTTATGACTGCGTCTAGATATCGCGCCGAGCGCGCCAAGCGAGACTTCAATAGAGAGCCGAACATAGAGAAGGACAGAGTGAAATACGGATCGCGTGACCGAAGCGTGCCGCCGCGCCGTCGCCGGCACAGTTTAAAAGCCCGCGAGTTCTCACAATGTATGTAATGGCAATGATGGAATTGTTAATTTTCCATTAGGATGACCAAGAGGGACACGATACTTCGCTGCCGTTCATCCGCTGCCGATACCCTGTGGTAAGCGCCGATCAGGCTTTCGTAAATTATTATCGTGTTGGCTCGGGTAGCGCGTCGGAAGGTTAGGCATTCGCGTCGCGAGAATTAACGACAGAAAAGGCGAGCGGGCTTTGTAACTATTATTTGGGGAAAGAACGAATCCTTCGGATTGTGAAGGATATCGTTCTAGTGATTCGGATCCGGTCAGATAGCGGGAGCCGCGTGACCGCCTCGTGACGGTTGTACGACGCCGGTATAAAGGCGAAGTCACGGTTCCTTGGTAAAACGCTGCCGTCGTAATTCTAGTGAACCTGCACTCGTTCCGCGGTGTGAGGCCGTCGCGTGTTCGATTCGCGTTCGTAAATTCAGTTCGAACGGCGCCAGTCAAAGTGAATTCGTATTTAACATATGAGTCCCGTCGGAGAGTGGCCTCCGAGGCCTTCCGCGTCGTGTACATCCTATCGCTGTTGGATTCAAAGCGAAGAGAAACGTTACGAGATAAACCGCGCGTGCGATTTACACCAGTCGCGATATTTATTGTGACGCGCCGGCTATCCAGTTAATCGCTGCCGATCTCGTCGGCAGCCCCACACCTTCGTTCAATAAACGAAATAATAGCCGAAACATTGTACTTTTCTTGTGTGAAAACCTTCCCCCCGTGGGGAACGTCTCGCGTTCTCTCGGCGTAGAACCCTGCACCTTTCTTAAGACTATCCAGGCTTAGTTTGCTACGTCACAGGCTCGCGAGTTTGATCGCGTTAATTTGTCGTGTATCGAGATTATTTTGCGTGACACCCTTAGGTGCCTGGCGCCCGAAATTCAGTAGCATTCTATCGGAAAACCGCGGGGCCGTGAACGTGTTTTGTCCCGAGAGGACCACGCATCGTACGGCCGAGCGTGGCACGGCGTTCCGCCTGTAAAATCTCGGTGTCGCTAGAATTCGTGATAGCATCTTTTCGAAAATTTAGAGAAGCGACTTCACAATTTATACCGTAACAAAGCGATAAATGCTCTTGGCCACCGCTGCAGCAGTCGAAATTAAGCAAGGCGATGAAAATATTCGAACCGCCTCAACCTTCGTGGATTTAGTACACTGTGAAGAGCTTCAGGAACAACATCTTTAGTAAGTTGAAGTAGTTATACACCATACATGTACAATTAAAATAATAATTATATAATTCTTCTAGACGACTACGTGAAGGCGCGACGCAAAGCGTAGGAGGCTGAGGATACCAACGACCGATAGTCCGTGGACGTACAGACGTCCGATACGTACGTACTTCGGATATCAGTCGGACATCCGAGTGCTAGCTGGAAAGATACAGGCTAATGTGATATTCATAGTAAAAGTTCTTGCGTTGCTCGTCTCCTTTTCACTCCTCTCTGGTTCCCTCTTGAACGCCGAGACTCTATTCTATATACTCATTTTATAAACCCCCGCGATACGAGAAAGCACATGATTCTGAAACATTTCGCTGCATACTGTACGCAGATGTGTGCCATTGTGCGAATGCAGTAAATATCGCAGTAATAAAGGGAGAGGCGCCTTTAAATCACAAAAATATAGTAAAACGATGAAACGGAACAACTATTGCTATTCTAGTTTAGAAGCAGTCGAGGTGCAGTGCGACATTTGATTTATCGCAACTCTAAGAGGCGGTGTTTTTTACCACTTATTGAAAACTTGCACATTGAACTGATTCGATTCTGCAAATTCTCACGGTAACATACGAGAAGGAGAGCATACTGCGCAGCCTCGAATATTATTGCAGAATTGCAAAAACCAGTGGTGCGATGAACATTAAATTCCATCAATGAGAAATTATTATCGATCGTAAATTTTTAATAAATTTGGGGTGATGTTCGCGGCGCACGGTTCGATCAAATTATACACTAAATAGCAATTTTGTAGACATTTTTCAAACGTTCGATTCGGATTTGAATCATTACGTCCTGAGACACGTTTGCTATAGATTGTTTTCTATAAGAGAAAAAGAAGAAAGATGGTGGTGTGTTTCATCCTAGACTCGCTAGAGGGCTCATCAGTAAGGCTATCTGGCGGCTCCTGCCCACGGTGTATTATAGAGGTGTTCGAACTACTCTCGGGAAAGTGAAAAAGATAGCGGTTGGTTCTCTGGTCACCGCCAGATGGAATCCTAGTCATCTTCACAGTTTTCATGTACGTATGTGAATGAGATTATGTGTAGCAGCGTGTCCATGTAGCCCGTGCTAAGGTATATGTACGGTACATACCTTAGCACAGGCTACATGGACATGCTGAAAACTGCGAAGATGACTAGGATTCCATCTGGCGGCGACCAGAGAACCAACCGCTATCTTTTTCAAAACTTCAGCCTTACAGAGGGCTTAGTCGTAACACCTCTATAATACACCGTGGTCCTGCCTTAGACACAAGTGTCGGAAGGAGGGACGTTAATATACTAATTGATGACATCAAGGCTAGATAGCCTTACTGATGAGTCCTCTAGCGAGTCTAGGACGAAACACACCACCATCTTTCTTCTTTTTCTCTTATAGAAAACAATCTATAGCAAAAGTGTCTCAGGACGTAATGATTCACATCCGAATCGAACGTTTGAAAAATGTCTACAAAATTGCTATTTAATGTACAATTTGATCGAACCGTGCGCCGCGAACATCACCCCAAATTTATTAAAAATTTACGATCGATAATATTTTCTCATTTATCATAATTGGCGATAAACTATAAAATTCGAGAAGGCCTAGTTTCGACATCGTCCACAAGATGGACAAATCGTTGAACGACTTTCTCGCAAGTTACTAAAATGTCATCAATTACCCTGATAGCCACGGCTGGAACGTTCCAGAAAGAGAGCAGAGCGTGGAGTCCACGTGGAGGGTAGAATCGTTCCAGAGCCCCGCTTGAGGCTGCTCGGCCCACGGGTGGAGGGAATCTGGAAAGAGTGTGGCTTCCGCGCCACTGGCGCCCTCCGAAATTAACTACAGCAGCACTAAGTCTGGCCTCTCTGCACCTGGACGGCAGCTTCTTCCGTCCAGATGGAAGCCAGCTCGTGGAGTCTTTGTGTGGGAGTCTCACCGTCGGCGAGGTTATGTCGGTAATGTCGGTGAGGTTATGTGGGTAATGTCGGTGAAATGAATATCTACATATCGTACAAAGATGTAGCAGTCTTCCTTTTTACCGACAATTCCAAATACCGACTTTGAATGAAAACGAAATACAGTAATTCTTCAATCGGAGTCCTGGGTCGCCTATCTAACCGTAGTCCAGTGCCTACTCACTCCACTGCCGGCCAACGCTGCGCCGCGCCGTAGGGCGGCGATGTTTGATCTCGGCTCGGGTATATCGGTGTGAACACCACACATTGACTCGACTGAATCGAAGTCCCAAACTTCTTAATTTTAATGATCAGTTTATGGGACTTCAACCAGCTTATTCCTGGCGTTTCTCTGATTAAAATGGTACCAAAACCGATATAATTGGGCCAATATTTAGTGGTTTAATCGACGATGAAAGTTTCGAACGCAACGAAGAAGAGCGTATTGAAGAGAAAGAGACGCGAACAGTAGCCGCCGCCGGCACAGTTCAAAGGCCCGCGTTGTTGCTGATCTTCGTTGTGTTCGAAACTTTCATCGTCGATTAAACCACTAAATATTGGCCCAAATATATCGTTTTTGGTACCATTTTAATCAGAGAAACGCCAGGAATAAGCTAGTTAAAGTCCCATCATGATATCATAGAAAACTAGAGGGCTATTGTTGCTCGCTCGCTTCGCTCGCTCGCGAGTAGGGTTGTTTTTGCTCACTCGCTTTGCGAGCTCGCGGGTGGAACTGCTCTTGCGAGAGGGTTAGTGATACGCATGGCTAGTAGGGCCTACTGATATTAATGTTTTTTATTTGGTGTGTGACTCTCCAAGAGTCACACAAAGAACTTCCCGATTCGTTACTCCTTTGCCAACATCGCTAACATCGTTTTTTTTTTGTACTTTCATCGATATTCTCCCAAAATGTATTTTTGGGAGTAGAGATGATAAATTCACTGTTGCATTGGAATAACTTTCGATTATTCCAAGCGGTAACATTAGCATCAGTTAAAAAAAAATTGAGAAAAAAATTTTTTTTTATGTAATTGCGTTTGGTTCTTTGGCGGAGAATTTTCGTCCTCCCTTATAAATTGCATTGTAGAATCAACTCTTTTCGAAAAAAAACTAAAAATCTAAAAAACTACTTGACCAATATGGACCAAAATCTAATCAGCTCTAAGTTACGACGGGACACATCGATTGCATCATACATCATCCTGATCGCGTTGTTACTTTTTCTGAAAACGTTAACGAAAAATTTGATTACATAGAAACGGCCATACGCACACACACACACACACACACACACACATACGAACATTTTGCTGAAAATAGTCCAAAATGACTGCAATGACCATGAAACGTGAAGATCTGCTAAAAAATCGATTTTCGATTTTCGGGGTAATTACAATAACTTCCCTATAAAATCGGGAAGTTAATAAAGAAGCTAAGATTTTGGTGTTTCACTGTGATGACGCACGGGCCTTTAAACTGTGCCGGGGACGGCGACACGCTTCGGCCACGCGATCCTATTTCATTCTGTCCTTCTCTATTTTCGGCTCGTCGTTTGAAGTCTCGGCGCGGTCGACGGAGTCATAAAAAATAGCCTCTCTAAGCTACCCAAGTCCGTTCAAAACACGGGTGTTGGGACTCCGATCGAAGAATTACTGTAACAGAGAGGAAATGAGAGTGCTCACGCCCGAGGTTTGGCCGTGTCGCTTTTGTCTCCACATCATGTTTAGGTCATCATGATTATGATATCATGTTTATTTCATTTCGGCGCACGGCTTCGCGCGGGCACCGCGCGCCGAACCGCGAAACCTACCGCGACAACCGCGAGATGGCCACCGCTAACTAGAGGCTTCTCGCGAGAGGAATTGGATTCGCGGGATATAAATACGCGCCGCGGAGCCGGGTAAAGTCAGTCGGGATCTCCGAGCAAGTGCGATCGTTACTAGTGGCTACTCCACGAACGCAATCATATTACAGCAACGAGAACCAGGCTTTCTCCTGACCGCTTACCGCCGTCTCCGATCCCGTACATCCTCATGGCTTGCGCCCTAGGATATTCCTGACCTGGCAAACCGTATTCGTGGCTAACGCCCCTATACGCTTGCACAACGATCCTTGTGGCTCACGCCTTAGGATATTCCTGACCCAGCAAACCGTATTCGTGGCTAACGCCTCTCTACGCTTGCACACCGATCCCCGCGGCTAACGCTCAGGGATATCCTCTCCGCTAGTGACACACATGTGGCTAACGCCCTCGCTGTGCTTACTCTCCTCGTGGCTAAAACGCCCCTGGAGCACTTTCCTCCTACCTCGATACTCGTGGCTAACGCCCCTGGATAAGGGTAGATCCTCCCCCGTCACTCCAGATCACCGTCACCGCGGAACCTCTCCGCTCCGCGACTCCGCGACTAGATTGGGTCACCGGACCTCGCACCGCGACTCCGCGACTAGGCTTAGGGTCACCGGACCACACATCGCGACTCCCCGCTTAGGATTAGGGTCACCGGACCACGATTGCGTTTAGAATTAGTTCTGCGCCGGACCTACAGGTCAAGCGACTCCGCACCACGTTTCTGTGCGTTGGCCCAGCGAGGGCATATATTGTTAACTTTAGGTTTAAGTAGAGACGAGAATAAACATAGTTTATTTGATTACACCTGTGGTACCTATTCGTGGTCAGCGAACCTGGCGACACCTGACTGAGCCGGTATTATCTCCCAACCAACATTCGTTACAATTGTTTTAAGCAAATGCAACATTTTCATAGTAGGGCATTTTTTAAAAAGTTTAAAAAATGGGGATATAATCCCAAGTGCCCCCTTTATGTTCATCTTTTTAAGAAGGTGGACATTTTAAAATTGTCGAAATTATAATTATTTGAACTGAACGATGCACCGTGATATACAGCCTCGGACGGCCGCACAGCCTCGTGGGCTGGATCGAGAGTTTTGGTAACCTTTTAATATAACTCTTGAACTATAAGAGATATCGGGATGAATTTATTAAAAAATGATTCCTATCTACTGCTAGTTATCGAAATCAATATATATTTTTATAATCATTTTTTAATTAAATGTCTAAATTTTATTGTCTTAAAATGAAATTTAAATTGTTTATTTGTTACTCATTTAAGACTTTCCCTGATGATTTAAATCACCAATGTCTTTGAATATCCATATATTACTATAGTATATTGTAGGATAGAGACGGGAATGCATGTGTGAACGCTCGATTTTTTCCGACCCCACACGAACCCGTATATGCGGGAACCCGCGCACTCATATTTTCCCGCATCAACCGATAGAGTTTTTCGTGCTGATTCCAAATCTGTTCATAATTTTTCTTCTACACGCACAGTTTTTGAGAAAATTGAGTTGAAAAAAAGACATATTTTTCAACTTTGAACAAATATTGTGATGTTATTATAAATGATATTGAATTGTTCTTTACAGCAAAAGATTCTGTAGACTTTCCCGAATACATTGGTATCCAATATTAATACATTATGATTGTTTAAACATGATTAAACGATCATTAAAGACGGAGAGACACCACTTTTGCACCAATTTTTTACGACATTGTTGAATTTATCTCAAAAATAAGGGTCCAGCGGAAAATCTAACTATTCCACGCGATGGAGCAGACTTTTGTCTTGAGAAACCACCATTTCAAGTTTGCATGGTCGACGTTCTTTTTCGAACCAGAAAGCAAAATATCTTCGCTCGACATGAGTTACTGGCAGTGGCGCTTACCACTAGAACAGGCGTTCCACGGGATACGGCGCAGCGCGTATTTTTTGATAAATTCAAAAATATGCGCAAAAATTGGTGCAAAAGTGGTGTCTCTCCGTCTTTAATGATTGTTTAAACATGTTTAAAAATTCGGGAAACCCTACAGAATCTTTTGCTGTAAAGAACAATTCAATATCTTTTATAAGAACATCACAATATTTGTTCAAAGTTGAAAACTATGTCTTTTTTTCACAATTTTCTCAAAAACTGTACATGTAGAAGAAAAATTAAGAACAGATTTGGAATCGGCGCGGAAAGCTCTATCGTTTTTGTTGGAGCGTCTGAATATTTTTCCGGGTCACTGTATACTGGCAAAAGATGTTCAAAATCTTCATCTTGACAACAAATATAATTTTTTATAAATGGGGTTATTTAGTCGTATACAGTCTGCTGGTGTTTTCTCGAGACCAGCCGTATAGAGAAAAAGGACCATAATAGCGGTGCCCTCGACTCGCCCCTACCTGAAATGGGGGTGCACGGCGGCCTTTACCAGCTTATTGTCCCGCACAATTTTTCATTTTGGTCCCTACCCTTTTACTCGCGTACTACTCGCGTTCCAGATGTTTTTTTTATTACTATTGCAGTCAGTCCCAAGGTTCGTCTTTTTTTGTAAATACAAGCTCCTCGAAGGTTGTTCTCGCTCAATAACGATTGTCATATCATAAACCCCCAGATGAGAACCGTCAGAGGCATTACGGGCCGCGCGGCCCCCGTCACACAGAGGGCTGAAAATCCCGCTTTCGTGGCCAAAATTTCAACGATTGAGAAAATTTCTGTTCCTATAAAGTTGTAGCAGACCTACAATTACGTAGGTTTGTTACTAAAAGACCCCTGTCAAACCTCCACCGGTTATACGCGAGATTCAAAGCGCGCAACGTACCGTCGACCCCCGTCCGCAAAACAGCACCGCCCGTACCGAGTTATCCCTGCTCCGACCTTCCTGTTCCAACGGGAATCAAAATCTAATTTCCAAAACAGAAAATACCTCCCCGCACTACCATCCCTTACCACCAAGCGACTCCTATAAAAGCTGTCAGGAATACGTCAAAATCACCTGAGTCTGCCTGTAGATATCCAGGAACCATCACGCAGTATTATCCAGCTCTGTGAGTATCCTACCTGTAACCGGTCCCCACGTATCCGCCGTCGACTCCGAGCCGTTTGCCGTGCGAACCTCCAATCAACGACATCCTGGTTCACTCCGGCAAGGACCGTGTCCCGCCGCCGTAACACCCGGTGCGTCACCGAGTACCTCGCGAGACGCGTCGTCTTCGAGAGCCGACGAATACGAAGAAGTGCGTCACCTTTTCACAGCGTCGAGGAACCTCCTGTCCGCACCCTCCGAATATCCGCCGGCGCGAACCGCGTTCTGCCGTGACAACACCCCGGTGCGTCACCGGTAAAGTCGTGAGACGCGTCGTCTACGACATCGGTTGGACTCGAAGCGGTGCGTCACCCTTCGACTCCACCAATCCGTTGCCTGTCCGACATCCTGCACTTCCGCTGGTGAGAACCGCGTTCCACCTCGCAAACACCCGGTGCGTCACCGGTAAAAATTCAGCAAGGCGAGTCGCCTGCAGAATAGGCAGAACGAGAAGTGGTGCGTCACCCTTCCACGTCGCCTCAGAAACGCCTAGTAAGTCCTAGAGCACGGTGCGTCACCTGCATCCTCGTGAGACGAGTCGTCCTCGAGGGCGGACGAGTAAGACAAGGTGCGTCACCTTTCGAACTTCCCGTTGGACTGTCCGGAGGAGATTTGAGGGACGGTGCGTCACCGACCTCCAAGATCCAGTAAAAAATCGGCCTAGGTAGGGAGACCGCGGCAATAGCCGCAGTCTACCGTCCTCCCGCCTATTCCAAGCCCGTCCTCAATCTCCTACAGGCCCAGGTAGCACCCCCGCGTTCGACTGCACTCGAGTACATCGTCACACGCGCACCGTAGCATCGAAATCGAATATTACGTCCGGGAGCACCGTACGCCGAAACACCGGAACGTATAAATCACTAGGCAGCGAGCACTATTGTATTTCGAAACACACGTCTCGTTATTTCTCTATCACCGTACTGACTCCTTTCCCCGCGCCGAACACTCTCCTCGCCGTTACGAACCCTGGAGCGGCGAGCTATACCGGCTACGAGGAGCACCACCGCAAGAGAGACGAGCCCCAGGAACCAAGACCGTTACAAAGTAAAACACCCTTCAAAGCTCTTAAATCCAAAATATTAATTATTTTAGATTATTCTGTGATGAGATACGGCGTGATAAAGTCAAAGTCCAGTAAAGCCTGTCTCAATTCTTGATACAATTAGTCCCAGATCTCCTTGTGAACATTCGGTGAGACCAAGCAGATCCTGCCCTACACGCGACTATACTCTTTCGAAGTAATTCCTAAAAAACTCTCAGTTAACAAGCAATCTTCCATAATTATATTTTTATACACGCAGGAAGCAAAGTAGAAGCATTCAATCTTTTCAACTTACTTCTTGTCAACGAATTTTTTAGCTGCTGGTGATACCTTATTCTTATTTGGTGCGTCGTAGTGGAAAAAAATAAAAACCGATTTTTTGGAAGTTCTTTCGGCGATGAACTAACAATTAGCTGACATTGCAATTGTTACGTTCTAATTATTCTATGAGCCCATTGGGCACTGATAAATGGGCTTTTAGGAGCATTTTACAGATTTAATTGTAAACCGAAATCAATTTGATTAGCAATTCTACAATATCAGCACAACATCTGGAAATATTACCCCCGTTCGTTTGACGTTCCACTGCGGGCCTGCTTATACACCCCACGACAAAGCTATAGACACCCAGGGTTTTTGGAAAAAAATTAACAGTAGTGAAGTTTTCCCTATTTCGCTTTCCGAGTTACCCCCAATTCGTAAAATTATTCATGGAAAGTTCTCAAGTAAATCCTTCCAGTGATTTTCTGCCAGGGCGACCAGAGCCTCGGTCTCCGTGGCCGAGTGGTGCAATAAACACGGCCGAGCAACCCGACGCGACGCCCATTCAGGTGTATCGACGTGAAACCGCAACTAATGGCTTTGGATGTTCCCCAATAAATAGGGATTACTGATTGTATATTTGTTCTTTGATCTTTTTATTGCAGGCGTGTATTTAATATGTGTAGGATTTCTTTCTAGAGATAATCGTATGACTAATATTTCCAGATGTAATGCTGATGCTGTAGAAATGATAATCAAGTTGATTTCGGTTTTTAATTATTTCTGTAAAATGTTCAAGGCTTTCCACGCGAAATCTGCAATTTTTCGATTGCTTGAGGTTTTTGTCTTTTTTTTCCAAGCAGGATTTTCAATTTGAATATCTTGAACGAATTGCAGAGTATGAACTTGTACTGTGCATTTGTTCTTTGATCTTTATGTGTGTCTATACACCGTTCTGTTGTGTGTAGCCACCAACATTTTTTCTTGTATTCTGTTTTCAGACAGCAGCGGCTTGCCCTGGCAGAACAATCAACGGTTGCTGAAAATGGAGCGCCAGCATTGTGAGAGATAAACGCCGAGCATTTCGTGGCAATGGACGAAGATAATCAAGAAAGGAAAGAATCGACATCAAGTGCACTGGAAGAGGGAATGGTGTGTGACAACACCATCTTCGTGGGAATGCCCGAAGAAATTGTGGAAATTGAAGAATTCATAGAATTCGAAGAAATGGAAGCAGAAAATGCAGCGCCGGCGTCAAATGGACTCGGAGATGAAACATTGCGCAACATGACAGAAGATGTTGGAGAGATGACAAACATGCAGACTGTTCGATTCCGTATAAGATTTCTCCGTATTTCACATCCCATTTCAAATTGGTCTCCGTGCGGAAAACAGCTGCGAGGACCCAACCAAGGGAACATTGTTCTCCAGAGCCCCTTTTCCGTCCTTTTCTTTTTACGCCTTCTTCGAATTGCTAGAAAGACGCTAATCCTCGAGTTGCCGTACTCAAGACACTCGAGGGTTCGAGCTAGAGGCATCGGAAAGGCGGTCATAAATTCATCCGTGCGACCGTCACTCCGTGTACCCTTCGCGAGGTACTTGAGGATCCCGGATTTCGACACGGTGGGCCTTATGGTCCTTCGAAGCGACGGACATCATAAATCTATCACAAGTGCTTAAAAACATTCGCGCTAAAGTTTTCGGAATTTCCCTCGGTTTGGCTTGAGGCGGGGACTTCCTCCTCCACCGGAAAGGGCTGTATCGGAAGATCCTCCCTCAAGTCAAACCAGCGAATAGGGATGATTTTTCCCCCAATAATGGGCCCAAGATCTGCGATTTCCGCGCCACCACCGAGGTGGCTAGTTTTAAGTCGAATATTCAAACGAAACTCAGAACAGCTCTAGCAACGCGCACGAACACTACAAGCGAGTCGAACGCAATCGGAAATAGTCGCGCCGAGAAATTGAATATCGCAAACGAAAGTATCAATATACGCGCCGTTTCTTCCTTCAACTCCCGCTACATCAACTGCTCTAAATTAAATAATCATCCAAGGTTAATTCGGCGGGTGATCGTGTTGTTAAGTTTTATTCAATAAATTGTTATAAATCGCAAAACGACATTCTTCTCAACACCAATATTAAACACAGACTGTCACTGTCGCCGACGAAGAGGAGTGCCACGTCATGGAAATAGGAACGACGACACGTCACAGGCAAAATCGTGCCTTCCTTCGTTGACATGCACCACGTCATCGAACAGATGAAGGAGATTGGCTATCACTCGAAGGGATGTTTGTCGAAGGACCTCCGTACCGAACGTATTGAGAGATCGGGTCTGAGGACAATCGAGCATTTCAAATGCAAGATGTGCAATAAGACATTCCAAGTCAGGAGCCAGCCCGCAGACACGAGAGAGAAGCCGTCTCTTGACATCGAGCTGAGTGCAGTCGCCGCAACAATGACCACCGGGGGCGGATACTCACAAATGGCGGACTTTTTTTCAGCCATCAACGTCCCCCCTATGAAGAAGTTGATTTACCGTAAATTTCGAATGAAGCAATGTCGGTAGCGGCTGATGAAGAAAGAGAGCTAGCCATTGGAAGAGGCGATGTGTTATCGGATGGAACTCCACACATTCCCGTCGTGGCTGACGGGAGCTGGATGAAGAGGTCATACCGAACAGAAAGGTATGACTCGTCGTCGGGTGTCGGCGTGATTGTTGGATTTCACACCGGGAAGGTGCTACACGTCGGAATAAAAAATCGAATCTGATCCATTTGCCAGAGAGCAGCGAAACTGGATAGACAAGCGCGGAAACACGAATGTTTTACAGTCTGTCTCATATAAGAAAGGACTTGAGTAACGACCGGTTTGCGTCGTCCGCTGCGCAAGTTCGCCCTGATTGGTAGTACTCCCAATGCACAACGCATGCGCGCAGTAGCACTGAAGCGCCGCCACGCGCTGCAGCGCTGCAGACTGCCTCATTCGCGTTCTACCGGGTGTACTACATTACGCACGCTCACGCACATTTCCAGTTTTCTTTGTTCGCTATCTCCATACAGTGTTTTTAATAAAATTAACCGGGACCATCCTCCGCTTGTTCTCCACCCAAGAGGAATCGAAAAGGAAAGGTAAGCTCAAATTATACATATTAATAATGCATTTCGATTACATATTAGGGCTGTTACTTTGCTTCGAAGGTCGAAGATTTCGAATTTCAAAGTTTCGAAGCGCCCATTTTGTAAAATGCGAAACATTTTTTAAATAGCTGTTCTCTAATCAATTAAAAATCTTTACTTCAAATCTTTTTTCTGGTTTTAGTACGTTTTATCTGGACAAAAGGAGGTCGTAATTAATCTCTACAAACAGATTAAAGAACGGAGTCCCGACATCACGTATGTCAAGCTAATAGAGTCCCTGTCGGAACATACGGGAATTGGGAAGAACACTATTAAGAAGACGATAGCAGAATATAAAAATACAGGCGCCGTGACGTCGCCGAACAAAAAAAGGAATCGGCTCAATATTTTAGAAAGCACGTCGGACGAGCACATATTAGCCATCGGGAGAAAGGTGCACGAACTTTGGATTCGGCGGGAAGTACCAAACTTGGATAAAGTGTTGGCGGTTATTAACGCCGACGATGAACTTCCGTCGTTCAGCAGAGTAACTCTGCACCGGCTGCTGAAACGGATGGAGTTCCGTTTCATGAAACGCAAACGAAATAGCGCTCTCATAGATAAGGAATATATTGTTACCTGGCGGCAAGAGTAAGTAACAATGTACATATGAAAATGTTTTTTATAAAAAAAAATCGTGGTATATTAAACTGTTACTTATAAAAATTTATTCTTTACTAGCTACATCGTCGATATTCGGAAATACCGTGAGGAAGGACGCCGGATATATTACTTAGACGAGACATGGTACAATGCTGGTGATTGCGTCCGTAAATTATGGGTGGACACGACAGTGAGCTGCCCGAGGAATGCGGAAGAAAGGCAGCTCTCCACCGGCATACCTCGTCCCGCCGGAAAGGGGAAAAGGTTGATAATAGCGCACGTCGGGTCAGAAGACGGGTTTCTACCTGGGGCCCTCCTCTATTTTGATGCCCAAAAGAATTCTGGGGACTATCAATCCGAAATGAACGGGGATACATTTTTGGAATGGTTTAAGAAATTTTTGCCCACGCTGCGCGAAAATTCGGTTATCGTCATGGATAACGCTCCGTACCATAGCGTACAGAAAGACAGATATCCGACCATAGCGTGGAGGAAGGAAGCGATAGTCGAGTGGCTGCATGGTAAGGGGAAAACGATGCAACCCAATCAATTTGTGAAAGCAAACTTGTTGGCTATTGCTAAAAAGTATAAACCAGCGACGAAAAGTTACGTCGTTGACGACCATGCAAAAGAGCATGGGCATGTCGTTCTACGGATTCCCCCTTACCACTGCGAGCTTGTAACGAGTCCGGTTTCTCGTCACAACGGTGTGTTCACCCTCGTGCCGAATGGCTCGCCGAACCAGGGTTCGCGGCGAGGGGAGCGGTCGGGAAACGGTAGTTCGGGCGATGTAGGAAATAAAACTCGTACACACGGCACAACTTTTCACATCTCACTAGGCCGCGGATCGCGAAGATGCCGATCGCGGTATTCGCGGGTGCGCGTACGGGTTCGCGGTTCGCGGATCCAGGGGTCGGCGGCGGGCAACGGCTCGTCGAGGTACACGGGCGTTCTTTCCGCGACGGCTCGTCGACTCTACGGATACATCGGAACCGGCGGCTCGCGGTCAGGTTTATCAGGGACGGTCCGGGTCAGGGGGCACGGTGAGGTTCGCTCGACGGCGCGCTGAGCGGGCGAGGAGGCAACGGCGCGTTGCACCGGGTGTTCCGACAGCTCGTGGGAACGGCGACGGGTACTTCGGCGCGAAGCTGGTGAAGGATTCGCTCAACGGCGCGCTGAACGGGCGAGGATACAACGGCACGTTGCAAACGGGGTTCCGACGGCTCGTGGAACGGCGACTGGGACTTCAACGGCGCGTGAAGTGTAGGTTAGAATCGTCCGACGGCGCGTGGGACGGGCGAGGACACAACGGCGCGTTGCAAAGGGTGTTCCGACGGCTCGTGGGAACGGCGACGGGAACTTCGGCACGAAGCTGTACGAGGGATTCGTTCGACGGCTCGTTGAACGGGCGAGGATGCAAGCGGCGCGCTGCAGAAGGTGTTTCGACGGCTCGTGGGAACGACAACGGGAACTTTGGCGCGAAGCTGTTACGGTGGAAGGTGGAGACACAACGGCGCGTTGCTCGGGTAGCGGGACCGGTCGGGGTCGGGAGATTGATGGCTCGTCAAGGTAAGGAACTTACCAGTGGTCCATCTACGCGGCTCGCCTGCTGGACGCGGAAAGAGAGCAAGTCTCCTTCCGTGCTGCCTTTTATAGGCAAATTCGGTGGTGACTGCGGGGTACGCGGGTTGCTGTGTGCGTGAGCAATTCGCCGAATTCTTCAAGCAGCACCTGTTTCGAGGCGCGAAAACGCGGGAAGATGTGCAACCATGTGTCGCGCCTGGTTACGAGGCGTGAAATCGCGCGGTACGGATTCGGATTCGGTCGGGATTGTTCGGCGCGTTTCGGTGATACACGAGTCTTCGCGTTCGTAACAGAGCTGTACTGAGCCCGCTGTACAGGTCTGTTACAAAATATTTAATGGCATACCTGGTGATTTGGCGACTTCTCTGTGAAAATCATCATTAACGAACTGCTCCTTTTTTGTAGACATTATTTCGAGATTATAACAGAGACATGTAGTAAATTTCAGACGGTATTGGGACCGCACCATATCGAAACGCCGTGGTAAAATGTCACAGATAAAGGTTCGACCGAAAATCTCGGTATAACTGTCCCTTCGATTGGTACACAAACATTATAGTATAATAATACGTAGTAATTTTGTAAAAACCGCACGGAGCTCAAACGCACACTGACACACACGGACGCACACTGAGCTCCTTCGGTGCGAATCGGGTCAGTGGAGTGGGGATGAGTCAGAGAGGGAACGGGTAGTGGAGTAGGGAGCGCTGTCGCGCGGCGTGGCGATCGCTGAACGCGATGACGTAGGTTTCGCGGGGGGGGGGGGGTGAACAGGTAAATATTTAATTGTTATATCTCCGAAACGGATAGACTTTTAAAAAAATTTTTTTTTTAATAATGCATTGTCATCCAGTTTTGAGCCATGTAACCGATTTCAAGTCTCTAGCTCATCAGGAAGTTAGTTTAAAATCAATTGCAAAATTTGCCACCGAACAAACAGACAAACAGACAAACAAGAAAGCGAGCTAATAAAAACGTGGTAATAAACAAGGTCTGCAATACACTTGTTAGTGGTTTCATGCCGATATACACTCCGGGACAAAGAGATAGCACATCATCTATTTTTCCTCATTTGGTACATTAAACTGTGTTTGGGATTGGCTGAGCACGACCTAGTAGCTTGACGCGTTGCCCAATCCCGCACCGCGGATATTGATCGATAACACTGTCCAACAAATTTCAACTTTTTTTTTGTATTTCGATTCCCACTATGCGATTCTTGTAGAGTTTTTCGCGCTGATTCCGAATCCGGTCTTAATTTTTTTCCTATACGTACAGTTTTTGAGAAAATGGAGTTTTAAAAAAAGACATATTTTTCAACTTTGAACAAATATTGTGATGTTATTATAAAAGATATTAAATTGTTCTTTACAGCAAAAGATTCCTTAGAGTTTCCCGAATACAGTGATATATAATATTAATGCATTATCATTGTTTAAACATGTTTAAACAATCATTAAAGACGGAGAGACACCACTTTCGCACCAATTTTTGACGATATTTTTGAATTTATCTAAAAAAATAAGGGTCCAGCGGAAAATCGAACTATGCCACGCGATAGAGCAGACTTTTATCTTGAGAAACCCTCCCTTGAAGTTTTTGCGATACCGACGTTTTTACTGAACCAGAAGGCAAAATATCTTCGCCCGACATGAGTTGCTGCCAGTGGCGCTCGGGACGAGATACGGCGCAGCGACGGGATACGGAGCGGCGTACGACCGTTGTAGTGGTGAGCGCCACTGGCGGCAACTCATGTCGGGCGAAGATATTTTGCTTTCTGGTTCAGTAAAAACGTCGGTATCGCAAAAACTTCAAGGGAGGGTTTCTCAAGATAAAAGTCTGCTCTATCGCGTAGCATAGTTCGATTTTCCGCTGACCCTTATTTTTTTAGATAAATTCAAAAATATCGTCAAAAATTGGTGCGAAAGTGGTGTCTCTCCGTCTTTAATGATTGTTTAAACATGTTTAAACAATGATAATGCATTAATATTATATATCACTGTATTCGGGAAACTCTAAGGAATCTTTTGCTGTAAAGAACAATTTAATATCTTTTATAATAACATCACAATATTTGTTCAAAGTTGAAAAATATGTCTTTTTTTTAAACTCCATTTTCTCAAAAACTGTACGTATAGGAAAAAAATTAAGGCCGGATTCGGAATCAGCGCGAAAAACTCTACAAGAATCGCATAGTGGGAATCGAAATACTTTTTGGCTGTTGGACAGTGTAATCGATCAGCGGCGAGCCCCGCGATAGGCTATCACCGCCTGATCGATTATCGACCCGTCTCACACGCGTCTATTGGCTTATCGTGCAAAACACAAGTCATTATCTTTTCGGTGTGAGCAAACGAGATCACTTCTGATCAACCGTTTTCATTCTCGCTTTGACTTCTTCTAACGTCGTGCGTCGTAAGACCGGTTACGAAAGTAAAGTAGAATCTCATCTCACAGCTACGCTGCTCATTCTCTCGCTTTAAAGTTTAATTCTTTATTGTAATTCTTCGTCTTTGGTTGAACTCGCAGTTCAACCAAAACTTGTACATATTCGCGCAAGTGTTCATATTGACTATTCCTCTGATCGGTGAATAAAGTTGTTCGTTCAAATCGATTTCCAAGTTTTTCCCCGAATCACGAAACAAATTGAATAAAATGAAGGCGGCTGTGTGATAATTTGGGCCGACATTGGATATTGGGGTAAAACAGAAATCAAATTTATAAAATGACGAATGAATAGTGAACGGTATGTGGAAATGATAAATGAACAACTAAACACTTATGCTGTAAGAATTGCTGCAAATAAACACATTTTACAACAAGATAACGTCGCAGTCCACGCGGCGAAAGCGGTCAAGAAATACTTGTCTTAAAAAATTATTCGTATTTTGGAGAGGCCAGCAAGATCTCCAACCTCAACATTATTGAAAATTGTTGTGGACATCTTGCCAGAGCTGTGTATCGAAATGGCAGACAATTCCAAAATATCAACGATTTAAAGTAGAGCATTTTGGACGAATGGGAGAATATTAGCCAAAACAGTATTCAAAAATTGTATAAATATTTACCAAATCGAATGATTAAAGTCGTTAACTATAAAGGAGGTCCTACAAAATATTGAGCATTGATTTTTATCGATTAATTCTGTTATGTTTCAAGTTTTTCGTTAAGTGTGCTATAATTTTGTACCTCTATATTTCGTTAATAATTCTACTTCGTTCAGTAAAAATAGATAAGTTAATAAATCTTCGTTTCATTTCATTCATATATGTTAAGAAAGACGCACTAAAAATATGTGTATAAAAAACTTGAATTTCTAATGTTTAATAAACAGAAGTTACATTAATTTCAAAGTGTGCTATCTTTTCGTCCCGGAGTGTGCCTGGCTGGCCGTCGCGCGTCGGGTTGCCTGGCCGTGTTTATTGCACCACTTGGCCACGGCGACCGAAGCCTTCGCCGCCCTGGCAGAAAATTATTCGACGCTACACCGTGTCTGGTTTCCAGATAACTGGAAAACCCCATTGGTGACTCAACTTATAGATTTAGGTCCATGTAAAGTTTGTAACTTTTTCGTAGTTTCCAATAATAAAGCATAGTATAATGAATAAAAAATTATAATATTTATTATTCCTTGTGTAATTGTCCTTGTGTATTCAACAACTCCCTGCGGCGTATTAAAAAATACAAAATATAAATTTTCTTGTCCCTTATACGACACTTTGTTTTTTTTTGCATGGGGACATTTCAATCTCAGCTTCCATCTCTTGCAATCGATGCAGAGAACTTTTATTTTGCACAAAGATCCGCAGTCTAGAAAAAATAATATAGATATAATAGAGTAAATAAAATGGTTTATTAACTTCCCGATTTTATAGGGAAGTTATTGTAATTACCCCGAAAATCGAAAATCGATTTTTTAGCAGATCTTCACGTTTCATGGTCATTGGAGTCATTTTAGACTATTTTTATCAAAATGTCGGTATGTGTGTGTGTGTGTGTGTGTGTGTGTGTGCGCGTGCGTGTGCGTGTGCGTGTTCGTGTGCGTGTGCGTGTGTGTGTGTGTGTGCGCGCGCGCGTATGTCCGTTTCTATGGTATCAAATTTTTCGTTAACGTTTTCAGAAAAAGTAACAACGCGATCGGAATGATGAATGATGCAATCGATGTGCCCCGCTGTAACTTAGAGCTGATTAGATTTTGGTCCATTTTGGTCAAGTAGTTTTTTAGTTTTTTTAGTTTTTTTTCGAAAGAAGTTCATTCAACAATGCCATTTATACGAGAGAACGGAAAGTTTCCACCGAAGAAACAAACGTAATTATACAAAACATTTTTTTTTTCGATTTTTTTAAAATTAGAAAAAAAAATTTTTTTTAAAAATCTTTTTTTGTACCTTACGATGATGTTTCCGCTTACAATAATCGCAAATTATCCCAATGCAAGAGTGAGTTAATCATCTCTACTCCCGAGAATACATTTTCAAAGAATATCGATGAAAGTACAAAAACATTTATATTACAATCTTTAAATAAACAATCAGTTCAAAACGAATTGTTAACTCAGATTAAATTGAAAATTAATATAAAATATATGATAATTAATAACATTGATGTTGAAGACGGATTGGTTAATGGAGCATGCGGAATATTAAAATTTATTACTTTTCAAGAAAATACTAAAATTCCGTCTATATTGTGGTTAGATTTTCAATTGGCCATAGTAGGAGTGAAAGTAAGAACTCGTTATCGTGATTATATGAATAACGCAAATATAAATCAAAATTTAACACCAATAATAACAAAATATCGAATCACGTAAATATTTCGAGTGAAGAAAAATAAGAAATCACACGTAGTCAATTTCCACTGGTTCCTGCTGAAGCGATTACGATTCATAAAAGTCAGGGACAAACATACGAGAAAGTATGTATGGATTTTAAAACATCAGAAATACGAACTTTACAAATGTTGTATGTAGCACTGAGCAGAGTTTCAAAATTGAGCGCGGTTTATATATTTCGAGACAATTTAAATTAACAGTATCGAAGAAAACCAAGATCAATACTGCAACCCCGGATAATGAGGAGTTGTATCGTTTGCGAAAAACTAATTAAGACAATTTATTTTGCAACATTAGTATACTATAACAAGGAACCAAGCGAGCAACGAGCCTGCGATGTTCGTTTAATGCGACGCCATATAGCAAACATTTTGATAAGTAGAAAACTATTGAATTTCCCTGAAAACGTATAATCTTCTTAAAACGTACACTTAATAAATAATAATAATAATATACAGCAACTAACGAATCGGGAAGTTCTTTGTGTGGCTCGTGGAGAGTCACACACAAAATGAAAGACATTAATAGCTGTGGGCCCTACTAGCCATGCGTACCACTAACATTCTCGCAAGAGCAGTCCTGCCCGCGAGCTCGCGAAGCGAGCGAGCAACAATAGCCCTCTAGTTTTTTTTTCGTTTTCCCTCCTTGCATATGACTGAATATTTATTCAAAAATCAGTATTGTCAGTAAAAAGGAAAACTGCTACATATTTGTACAATAGAAATTTACTTTACCGATATCTGCCACATTAGTGCGATCTGCCCTTATCGACGGCGCTGCCCTGTATCACCGACGAGGTACTATTAAAGACTGCCAGCACCGACGAGACACTATTAAAGACTGCCAGCCTTATGGGAGTTGGTGTGCCTCGAATTTTTCGGTGTTCTCTTACGCCCTCTAGGATATATACTGCCTGGAGTGAGAAACAGGAGGCCACCGACGGCATTTCGTCGGTGCAGAAGACCACTGAGGAGATTCTCGTCGCGACACGTCGGTGAGAAGGCGAAACATCACGAAACCATACGATTATCACCAAATGTTACATTCTCCGCCATATTTCAGACGATGTTTTGGTGTTGGCTTTTAAGGTTTAAAATATTAAAAGAGCAAAACCAATATCAAGAACAAAAAATTCATAGAAATATTGTATGTAAGAAAGTATTACAGCATAATTTTAGGAAAATCTAGAATTCCTTCTTCAGATTTCATATCAAATACCTGAATCTTTAATTAAAAAATATTTCATATGTGAGCATTATTTCCTTACATTTTTTTATGTACATAATTGTTCCAAGGAGCGATCTGTGGAAACAGAAATATCCAGAAAAATGGAATAACTTTTATTTGACATACTTTTCTGAATAATAAAGAGTTCGATAAAGAATTACGTGGATGAATTAATACAGCATGGTTCACACAACTTGCACACCTATATAACTTCCAAAGTATGCGTTGCAGGAAAAAGTTTTGAATACAGAAGTTGCATGGTCTGAAGGGGTATATTATGTAGTCTTAATTGTTTTTTTGTGGGTGGAGTGGTGGAGGAAGTCTGAAGGTCAACTTTCTTTTTTTAACTGCAATGACCTACTTTTTATATAATATAATATATATATATATATAATACACTTATATAACTATATATAGTTATATTATATATATAAAATTTTATAAAAAATTAAACCTACTACATGTTGACGGGCAACATGCAGCCGAATATTGCAAAACCATTGCTCGTGAACGTAAAAATAGGACTTTTCAGAATGATCTCACCCTAGATTGATCTTTCATCTAGCCATTTTGCATTGCGACGAGGCCTCACCTCGTCGCGAGCGACGCGTGAATAAGAGCTACCGTGCGCGACCTATATTTATAAACGTTCTCGACACGAGCGCGCCCCAATCAACGCCGAGCCCAAGAGCGCGCCAATCGGGGAGCGCCGACGTCGCTCGGTCGCGAGCGGCACTCTCCATGGTCCGCGCTTTCTCGAGCTATATAAGACGCGCCGAAACACCGAGAGAACGGAGTCCGCCTGGAACCGCTCTCGTGGATACAGGATCGTACCAACTCTTTTCAGAGCAAACAGCATTGCTGGGTAACGATCCGACCAGAACGCAGGCTGGGATCACACGCTCCAGGAGGCGACTCTCCACCTCTTCCCCGGCGCCCGGAACCGCCGTGCCATCGCTTTGGCTGGACTGGACCCGTCGCATCGTGTGGTGGGCACGAATACCCTCAGGTGCTTCTGAGGCGCGTGCATCCGTAACTTGTCACTCAGGTTCTTCTGTGAGAGAGTTACGGCACTACTTGGTGCTCCGACCGTCCAGCACGAGTCGCCTGGCCTCCGGCCGTCTCCGCGAGTCAGATTCCTCGCGGTTTGATCTCGCGATTCGGGGCGGTGACGGCGAGTACGAATCTCTCAGGCGCTTCTGAGACACGTACGCATCGTAGCTTATCTCTTAGGCGCTTCTGAGAGAAGGCTGCGGCACCAACACTGCGTCGGGCCGTGACCTCCGACCGTATCCTGTCTCCGTCCCGATCCTCAGCGAACTATAGTGGGCCCCGCGAGGCCTGCTCCTGCCGTATACCGCGCCGCACCGCCGATCCGACCGGGCCATGCGAGGCCAAGTAACCGCGTGTCCGCGTTGCGTCAAATAGATACTAGGAGCACCGGACGATTGATCGTTTTCACCGAACTGAGACCGGATTGTACTTATTCCGTTTGTTCACAGGCCGAGCGTCCCACCGCGATCGGGACAAGTACCGCGACTAGTAGCAGTTTACAATAGGACCGCCCGCTACGGGCCTACTCACACGCGGCTCGGGTTGTGAGCCTGCAGGAACGATCTCTTTCTTTTGTTATCTTTTCATGAAGTTATCGCTAGAGCGAAATAAAGTTTATTTTCTTACCCGATTTCGCTATCTCGTTAATCAATTACCTTTTCGAACCTTGGTTCCCCCTGAGCTACGGGGCATATCGAAAACGGAACATTACATGGCGCCCGAACAGGGACCGGTATGAACGCGATCAATCGTCAGGAATCCGAGCGACAGGTCACCGACGACCGCGCCGAATAATATTATGATTCTGTTACTGTCACACGTAGTGATTAAGGAACCGTTTACTCAGCGCATACGCGACCGCAATTATTCGTCTGTAGTTATTTATTTCCTATTTATTCAAACGCGCACGTAAGAGGGGGAAGAACCCCACAGTTATTTATTTCTGCGGGCGTACTTATTTATGTAAGTATTCACGCGTCGTTAACGTGTACGCGTCCGTAATACGCAGAATTGACCGGAACATTCGGCGTTCCGGGAAAAAGGGACTACCGCGAGTGCCCAAAAATTTTTTTTTTCTCTCTCTTTCTTCGTTTCGCTGTCGCTTGTATTGCCACTTCTCGTCTTCTCTGTTCCTCTTCATCTCATCTAGGAGTAGCACCTCGTGTCCGGACCCGAAGTAACGACTCCAACCGAACCGACCGTCCGACGAGGCCGCGGTCCCAAATCGATTCCAGCCAGGCATAAGATCAGAGAGCACCATGGGCGTCTCGTGGCTATACCGCCTGAGGAAAGAACAACTCATCCAGGAGCTACACGCACGCGGGATCGGTACAGAGGGAACCGTGGTGCAAATGCGCCAGAGACTGGTGGCCTATGTACGACGTAACCCGGAGCTCTTTTCGGACAAGCCGGAGGACGATCCGGAGTATAAGGAGGAAGCCGACGTCACCAAAGACCTACTCGACTTCCACGACGAACTGGCGGCGGGCCTCTTCAACTCTAGTACCTCCACGCCACTCCGAAATAATCCGGTCACAAGACACGTGACCGAATTAAGACTGGCGGCCCCGGCTACAAACACCATCGCCGACCAGATGAGGAAATAGAACTGCCACTTCGATGGGCGTGACCCCCACGGGTTCCTGGAGCGAGTCAGTGAGCTCCAGCGGGCCTATCACCTACCGGACCAGCAAATACTGGAGGGCTTCCCCGAGCTGTTACGAGGAGACGCCCAACTATGGTACAGGTGCGTGGCGCCGTCCGTCACCTCGTGGACGGGCCTCCAGGAACAACTCCGGGAATACTATCTTCCCCCGGGCGAGCGCCGCCATCTGGATCGTCGGATCGCCGACCGACGACAGGGGCCTAACGAGACGATCCTGGCGTATGTCACGGCAATGACGACCTTGATCAGGAGACGCGGGGGCTATTCCCGTGACCAGGAGCTAGATGCCCTATACTACAACATGAGAGGCGAGTTCCAACTCCAAATCCGCAGGGGTGAAATCACGGAGGTCACCCAACTCATCCAGCGGGTAGGAGAGATCGAGGAGATAGTCCGTGGGATGGAAAAGGAGACCCACAACTGGATAACGGAAGGAACTCGACCGACAGGAGTCAAACGAGAGGAACCCCGAAGAACAATCCTAGCCGCCACCGCACCATACACCAGGACCACGCACTGCTGGAAATATAAGCAGCCAGGTCACGACCGTTTCGAGTGCAGGAACCGTCCAGTAAAATTTTGTTCGTTCTGCGGCAGTGACGGGGTCCTGACGCGCGATTGCCCATGCCATCATGGAAACCAGGGGACTCCGGGAAACGGACCAGTGGCCGGGCCCAACTAGACCACGACCCGGCCATCAATCCCGCCGAGAACAGGATCTTCGCGGACTTCATCGTCGGCTATGACCAGGCCGAGGCGCTCCTCGACTCAGGCTCCGTCTGTTCCTACGTTAACAACCGAATGGCCAAGAAGTGTTTCGACGCCGGCTGGCAAGTAGCCAAAGAGAATACCTTGGCCGCCATGACCGACGGAACGGAGACGGAATTAAGATGGAGCATCGGGGGCTTCGGAACCGTTAACGGAGCGCCATTCGAACACCGGTACTTCGTGATGGGCTCAATGGAACATGAAGTCTTACTGGGGATGGACGCCCTATCGAAACTAGGTATGCGAATGCGAATAGGGAGACAGGTAATATACCCGAATAAAAAGGGAAACGGAACGAACGCCTGTACAGCCACCACCCCGACGGGGCTGACAAACCTGACGAAGAACGAGAACCGACAACTCCAGGAATTGTTACGGGAAGAGCAGGAAAAATTCGAGACGATATACGGAGCGACATCACTGACGGAACACGAGATCCGATTAGAAGACCCGACGCCGATCAAACAAAGATATCGCCCTCGCAATCCAGCGATGCAGGCGATCATCGACACAGAAGTGGAGAAAATGCTGAAAGAAGGGGTAATCCAGCCGTCACGTAGCCCCTGGAGCTCGCCCATCGTGCTCGCCCGGAAGAAAGACGGCAAATACCGCTTCTGCGTCGACTTCCGACGATTAAATAAAGTCACGAAGAAAGACGCCTATCCACTACCACACATCAACGCAACGCTGGATAAACTGCGGGGAGCACGATATCTGTCAACAATCGACCTTAAAAACGGTTATTGGCAGGTACCACTCACCCCAGCCAGCAGACCACTTACCGCATTCACCGTGCCGGGAAAAGGCCTACTGGAATTCAAGGTGATGCCGTTCGGACTTCACTCCGCCCCGTCCACGTTCCAGCGATTACTCGACCGGGTAATCTCACCAGACATGGCACCACACGCCTTCGCATACCTGGATGACATCGTCATCGCCAGTAAAACATTCAGGGAGCACGAACGAGTTCTACGAGAGGTTTTCCAGCGGCTCCGAGCAGCGAACCTGCGGCCGAACTGGGAGAAGTGCCATTTCGCGCGCGAAAAACTCAAATACCTGGGGCATGTCGTCGACCAAGAAGGGCTACACACAGACCCAGAAAAGGTGGCGGCAATAAGTCAACTGTCACCACCCACCGGGGTCAAAGAGCTACGAAGATTCTTGGGCCTCTTATGATGGTACCGCCGTTTCCTGCCAGACGTCTCCAAAGTTGCAGCTCCGCTGACGGGACTACTTAAGAAGAAAACCAGATGGAAGTGGGAAACACCGCAACAAGAAGCTTTCGACCAGTTGAGGCAGCAACTGACCGAGGCCCCAGTCCTGGCAGTTCCGAACTGGGAACGACCATTCACGCTCCAAACCGACGCCAGCCAAGAAGGATTAGGAGCCGTGCTCACGCAGGAGGGCGATAATGGGGAACGAGTGATCGCATATGCAAGTCGCACCCTGAACCAGGCCGAGCGCAATTATTCAACAACGGAGCTCGAATGCCTCGCTGTCCAGTGGGGAATCTGGAAGATGCGCCATTATCTGGAAGGATACCACTTTATCGTACTGACCGACCATCAGTCATTGAAGTGGCTGGAGAAGATAGATAATCCGTCCGGACGACTCGCACGGTGGGCAATGGAACTGAGCCAGTGGGACTTCGAGATACGATACCGTAGGGGACCGGAGAACACCGTGGCTGACGCACTATCCAGACAGCCGATACCAGTATGCGGCACACAAAAAGTGAAGAAATGCCCATGGTACCAACGGCAATTAAAAGCAGTACAGGAACGGCCAATAGAGTACCCGGACTACCAAATTAAGGAAGGCCGACTCTACCGCCACATCCTACACACACTCGATTTCGACGAACACCCGGCAGCGGAGGAATGGAAACTGTGTGTAGCCACGGACGACCGCCGGCGAGTACTTCAAGAATGCCACGACGATCCTACGGCCGGCCATCTGGGTATTGCGAAAACGCTGACGCGCCTCTGCCGCCTGTATTACTGGCCCGGTATGCTGCGCGAGGGCGCCCGCCACGTACGAACATGCGACAAGTGCCAGAAGTTCAAGGCATCCCAGCAACCGCCAACCAGATTGATGCACGCGACACTAGTCGACCGACCTTGGGAGATGATATCCGCTGATCTGGTAGGGCCGCTGCCACGGTCCAAGACGGGAAACACCACGCTGCTCGTTATACAAGACCGCTTTACCAAGTGGATCGAGCTACGACCACTAAGAAGAGCCACCGGCCCGGCCATAACACGAGCCATTCGCGAGCTCGTGATATTGAGACACGGCTGCCCCAACGTGCTGGTCACCGACAACGGCCGCCAATTCGTGGGGAAGGAACTCGCGAAAGCCCTCAAGGAGTGGGGAGTAAAACATCGGCGCACACCACCATACACGCCGCAATGTAACCCGGTGGAACGAGCCAATAAAGTAGTCAAAACGATGTTAAGCCAGTACATCGGACGATCCCAACGAACATGGGACGAGTATTGCCCGGAAGTGGCATTCGCATACAACACGGCTCGGCATAGCGCAATGGGATACTCTCCAGCGTACCTCAACACCGGCAGAGAACTGATACCGCCAGGAAGCCTCAGGTACGAGACCGGTCAGCGGGCGACAAACGACCTGAAACAACGCCTGTGCCGAGTACAAGAAGCACGGGAACTGGCCCAATGCCAAATCGCTCGTAGTTTCCAAATTCAACGGAAACACTACGACAAAAACCGAAGAGACTGGGCACCAGACATTGGAAATCTGGTGTTAAAACGGACACGTATTCTCTCTGACAAGGCAGCTTACCGGAACGCCAAACTAGCAGAGAAGTACAGCGGTCCATTCACGGTACGACGAAAAGTGTCTCCAGTAATCTTTGACTTGTACGACAAAAACAACAGGGCAGTCAAACATGTGCACGTAAGGGATCTGAAGCCGTACGAGTTCGACCGGACACCAACAGATGGCGCGACAGAGGAACCGGCAGAGGAGAGAGGATGCCGGAGATCCAGCCGACAGGCAGCACGCCGAGTCAGTACGAGGACAGCAGCCATGGCGGACAGACGTCCGATATCCGAGAAGGAACTGGACGAGTTCTTGCAGCAGCTGGAAGAGGATTATAGACGCCATGGCATCTATGAGCCCCAGCCAGCAGGTCCGCGACGACCCACGCAACCACGAATGATTACACCGCCAGCACGACCGCCGGCGAAGCAGAAAAACGGGCCACCACCGCCAAAACAACCACGCGTGGCAGTAAGCTGCGTGGCGCCACGAGGTATCGCCCAACCGCGGCCTCCGTACGTCGCGCCGTTCAGGATGCCGGTGGTATCGCCGCACCGAGAAGCTCCGCGACCAACCAGGACCCTGGCTAGGAAACCACAACCGCCGGCCAACCCGACGACAGCGGAGAGGGACGCCGCCCGGCTAAAAAGGCTGGAAAAGAAATTCCGGGCGTGGAACGGAAACCCGGTGGTGACCGCCAGCCGGACCAGAACAAAAAAACGGGCTAAGGCCCCCATACAGCCTCTGCCGACAATAGAAGAGGAAGGGGAGCGGATACCAACCCCACCGCCGGAGGTCACCTTACGACACCTGCCGGCCAGAGAACCGTCCCCCATCCCTCTACCCAGGGGGCTTCGCCACCGCCCGAAGAAGAGGGAAACTCTACCGGACGGGACGGCGTTTTGGTCGCCGGTTGGAGTGAAAAGGTACCGGTTGGTCATCGGGGGCGTCCGATGGCCACTACGGCTGGATCCGGACACGGGAGCCGTACCAACTCTTTTCAGAGCAAACAGCATTGCTGGGTAACGATCCGACCAGAACGCAGGCTGGGATCACACGCTCCAGGAGGCGACTCTCCACCTCTTCCCCGGCGCCCGGAACCGCCGTGCCATCGCTTTGGCTGGACTGGACCCGTCGCATCGTGTGGTGGGCACGAATACCCTCAGGTGCTTCTGAGGCGCGTGCATCCGTAACTTGTCACTCAGGTTCTTCTGTGAGAGAGTTACGGCACTACTTGGTGCTCCGACCGTCCAGCACGAGTCGCCTGGCCTCCGGCCTTCTCCCCTTCTCCGCGAGTCAGATTCCTCGCGGTTTGATCTCGCGATTCGGGGCGGTGACGGCGAGTACGAATCTCTCAGGCGCTTCTGAGACACGTACGCATCGTAGCTTATCTCTTAGGCGCTTCTGAGAGAAGGCTGCGGCGCCAACACTGCGTCGGGTCGTGACCTCCGACCGTATCCTGTCTCCGTTCCGATCCTCAGCGAACTACAGTAAATCTTCAATCGGAGTCCTGGGTCGCCTATCTAACCGTAGTCCAGTGCCTACTCACTCCACTGCCGGCCAACGCTGCGCCGCGCCGTAGGGCGGCGATGTTTGATCTCGGCTCGGGTATATCGGTGTGAACACCACACATTGACTCGACTGAATCGAAATCTCAAACTTCTTAATTTTAATGATCGGTTTATGGGACTTCAACCAGCTTATTCCTGGCGTTTCTCTGATTAAAATGGTACCAAAACCGATATAATTGGGCCAATATTTAGTGGTTTAATCGACGATGAAAGTTTCGAACGCAACGAAGAAGAGCGTATTGAAGAGAAAGAGACGCGAACAGTAGCCGCCGCCGGCACAGTTCAAAGGCCCGCGTTGTTGCTGATCTTCGTTGTGTTCGAAACTTTCATCGTCGATTAAACCACTAAATATTGGCCCAATTATATCGTTTTTGGTGCCATTTTGCATTAGAAAAATGCCACGAATATGTTGGTGAAAGTTCCATAATGATATCATAGAAAATAAAGAAGTTAAGATTTTGGTGTTTCATTGTGATGACGCACGGGCCTTTAAACTGTGCCGGCGACAGCGACACGCTTCGTCCACGCGATCCTATTTCATTCTGTCCTTCTCTATGTTCGGCTCGTCGTTTGAAGTCTCGGCGCGGTCGACGGAGTCATAAAAAAATAGCTTCTCTACGCTACCCAAGTCCGTTCAACACACGGGTGTTGGGACTCCGATCGAAAAATTACTGTATAGTGGGCCCCGCGAGGCCTGCTCCTGCCGTATACCGCGCCGCACCGCCGATCCGACCGGGCCATGCGAGGCCAAGTAACCGCGTGTCCGCGTTGCGTCAAATAGATACTAGGAGCACCGGACGATTGATCGTTTTCACCGAACTGAGACCGGATTGTACTTATTCCGTTTGTTCACAGGCCGAGCGTCCCACTGCGATCGGGACAAGTACCGCGACTAGTAGCAGTTTACAATAGGACCGCCCGCTACGGGCCTACTCACACGCGGCTCGGGTTGTGAACCTGCAGGAACGATCTCTTTCTTTTGTTATCTTTTCATGAAGTTATCGCTAGAGCGAAATAAAGTTTATTTTCTTACCCGATTTCGCTATCTCGTTAATCAATTACCTTTTCGAACCTTGGTTCCCCCTGAGCTACGGGGCATATCGAAAACGGAACATTACAGCATATTAAAAAACCCCATCTTTGCATTATCGAGAAATCAGAAGACTAATCCTAGACCCTTGCAATCCTCGCGTACGTATACGTGTCTAGTGGTGTGTGCACTCACACGTTTCCTACTAGACGACTCTAAAAATTTATAAAATTTTTAATCACTCCTTTTCACAGCCGCGCAGGAACTACAATCGACGAGATATCTCGTTTCCGCGATGTCAAAGAAACGATGCTGTGTATGGATAATAGCACGTGACATCAGTAATAAGGATACACGAGATATCTCGTCCATGGCATCGTTCGTTCGTCAAGAATCGGTGTTTTCGAGAATCATATGATTCCCGAAAAATCAATACCATATGATTCTCGAAAAATCAATATCTCCTTGGAAACGATTTCATTTGTTTTAAACGACGCCTTCATCAAATACATTGTACGCTGGGAGAGCACAGTTTCGCGCGGAATCGCGAAGAGCATCGAACTCTTTCCGCGTCGGAGTTAGTAATTTCGTTCGATATCGATACGAGTTATAAAAGTGTGCTGCGTGATCAGTAATTGTGTGAAAGTGTGGTGGTTGTACGTGGTAGTCAAATGGATTTACTACAAAGGAAAATGTCGCTTGAAATGATCTCAGGAACCACCCCCTTTCGGGTCCTGGAGGAATTTTGAGACACCCTGTATATATAGATATTAGTTTTGATACGAATTTTATATGTTCTGCAAAAAAGGTATCGTTGCTCAATGGAAACTACGAGAAGGTGATGGTTTTCTTCCATCGGGAAAGGATAAGGAAGGTGTATGGTAAGAAGTATGGATAGGATCATTGTGTGGGGTGGATTTAAGGATTATGGAAAAAAATATAAGGAAAACTATTTAATTACACTAAAAATAGAGCCATCATTATCGCACGAGCAAGTTTTGCATAGCAGTTCTATATTCGATAATGGGGTAAAGCTATGAAAGCTTATATGTATATACAGGGTGTCCCAAAACTCCTTCAAGTCCGGGAAATGGGAGGTTCCTTAGGTCATTTGAAGCAACATTTTCCTTTGCACCAATGTCAACCGCGGCTTTGTTTAGGAGTTATTAACGAAAAACACTGACCAATCAGAGCGCGCCCTGGGCCGCCGCGCTCGCATCAGAGCGTTGGTGGTACGCCGTGACATCGCAACGAACAAGAGTTTCTCGATTATGTGAATGCTCTCCGATTTCGATGAGCTTTGGATATGTGGTAAAGACTATTATTCTGAACAACATTTCTCTTTAGAATTTGTGGCTGTATGCTTTAGTTTACGAGATTATCGCGAGAAACTTTACTTGTAAATTCATTATGGGTGTTCATGATAACGGACACGGCCTGCTAATGTCTCCGAAACTAAAGCCGACCGTCAACCATTTCAAAGGAAAAAGATATTTAAAACGTCGAGTTTTATAACATTATTTCAAGGTCATTGAAATCGATGAAGACCCGGATCATCCTTACCTGACTTACGGCAACTTTACCCGAACGAGAAAAGAGGCAAAAACTGATTGTTTTAAAAACTCACTTATTCAGCCGTAAATCCATTTGCTGCTTCGAAATGTGTGTCACTGGGTCACTCGGTGACGAACTGCACAGATGTCCTCGGGTATACGGCAGTAACGAAAGGTAAGGGACGTACGGCCAGGTCGACGAACTGCACAGCCGGTGGTAGATAGTAATAAGGCCTAAGGGATGCACGGTCAAGTCGACGATCCAGAATTTCATTTTCACTTTCGAATCGATAAATAATTCGTATGTTTATTTCATACAGATGCCTTGAAATTTGTCCACACTCACAATCACTGTTCACATTTGTCTACACACATAGTTATACACTAATAATAATTGCCATATCCGCAGTCTAGTGATTAGTTTAAATATCACTATCAAAAACACAACTAATAGCAACCGTTAGCTTTGAATTGACAAATCTTTGGAGATGTTCTCTCTACCGCAGCTCGAACGACACTGATTTTCTGCAAGATTTTTATAAAGAATTTAGGAAGGGCATTTAGCGTGTCGAAATTCGAAATGGACGCTGTTGCACGTTTACGAAAACGACGGGACGGTCAGACGAAAAACAGGAAGCGAGAAGGACCGCTGTAAAATTTATGGCAAACACATGTTTAGTTTTTCCTGCAGATTGGTACGTAGAGTCGATGGGTAACCGTTCGAAAACGTCATCGGTCCTTTCACCCAGCAAGGGGTAAAAATGTCAGGTCAGGTAGCATCCCTATTGTCCTATACCTTCTTAAGAAGCTTTCTAAAAGAAGGACAGACGACGTTTTCGAATGGTTACCCATCGACCCTGCGTATCAATCTGCAGGAGAAACTAAACATGTGATTGCCATAAATCTTACAGCGGTCCTTCTCGTATCCTGTTTTTCGTCTAACCGTCCCGTCGTTTTCGTAACTGTGCTACAGCGTGCATTTCGAATTTCGACACTCTAAATGCCCTTCCTAAAATCTTTAGAAAAATATTGCGGAAAATCAGTGTCGTTCGAGCCGCAGTAGAGAGAACATCTCCAAAGATTTGTCAATTCAAAGCTAACGGTTGCTATTAGCTGTGTTTTGATAGTGATATTTAAACTAATCACTAGACTGCGGATCTTTATGCAAAATGAAAGTTGGTTGCCGCTATTACAAGGGACAGCAGCCAGACAGATATTTGATTCTTACTGTGATCACTTTAAGAAGTTGAAAATAATACATAGGTGTTTTGAAATTATTTTAATCTCCCTACTGTCTTAAAATGTACCTACTCATGTTTGCTACAAATGCATGAAATCCGCAGTCTAGTGATTGCATTACCTGATTGTTGTGATTTGTGCAGCAGTGCAAGGGATATGGAAATTATTATTAGTGTATAACTATGTGTGTAGACAAATGTGAACAGTGATTGTGAGTGTGGACAAATTTCAAGGCATCTGTATGAAATAAACATACGAATTATTTATCGATTCGAAAGTGAAAATGAAATTCTGGATCGTCGACTTGACCGTGCATCCCTTAGGCCTTATTACTATCTACCACCGGCTGTGCAGTTCGTCGACCTGGCCGTACGTCCCTTACCTTTCGTTACTGCCGTATACCCGAGGACATCTGTGCAGTTCGTCACCGAGTGACCCAGTGACACACATTTCGAAGCAGCAAATGGATTTACGGCTGAATAAGTGAGTTTTTAAAACAATCAGTTTCTGCCTCTTTTCTCGTTCGGGTAAAGTTGCCGTAAGTCAGGTAAGGATGATCCGGGTCTTCATCGATTTCAATGACCTTGAAATAATGTTATAAAACTCGACGTTTTAAATATCTTTTTCCTTTGAAATGGTTGACGGTCGGCTTTAGTTTCGGAGACATTAGCAGGCCGTGTCCGTTATCATGAACACCCATAATGAATTTACAAGTAAAGTTTCTCGCGATAATCTCGTAAACTAAAGCCTACAGCCACAAATTCTAAAGAGAAATGTTGTTCAGAATAATAGTCTTTACCACATATCCAAAGCTCATCGAAATCGGAGAGCATTCACATAATCGAGAAACTCTTGTTCGTTGCGATGTCACGGCGTACCACCAACGCTCTGATGCGAGCGCGGCGGCCCAGGGCGCGCTCTGATTGGTCAGTGTTTTTCGTTAATAACTCCTAAACAAAGCCGCGGTTGACATTGGTGCAAAGGAAAATGTTGCTTCAAATGACCTAAGGAACCTCCCATTTCCCGGACTTGAAGGAGTTTTGGGACACCCTGTATAAGCAATATATACAGGGTGGCCCACATAACTCTGAACAGCTCAATATCTCCGTTACTTTTCGTTGTACAAAAAAACTTCGTAGGACAAAGTTACACTGTTTGAAGGGCCACATATAACGGTGTAAGGTAAAAAAAATTTCAAGGTCATTTTTATGAGATTTCAAGGTTATCGATGTTTTTTCAAATGGAATGAGGTATTTTTTAATACATCAATCGATGCAGCTGGACATTCTTTATAAAAAAGTACTAACCTATGTATGTCGAAAAGTTAGTAGTTCAGGAGATATTTCAATTTAAATAACTCCAAAATACCATTACTGTCGTAGTAAAACGTTACACAAGTAAGTAAACACTAACGCCTTAGTATGACAGTAATGGTATTTTGGAGTTATTTAAATTGAAATATCTCCTGAACTACTAACTTTTCGACATACATAGGTTAGTACTTTTTTATAAAGAATGTCCAGCTGCATCGATTGATGTATTAAAAAATACCTCATTCCATTTGAAAAAACATCGATAACCTTGAAATCTCATAAAAATGACCTTGAAATTTTTTTTCCCTTACACCGTTATATGTGGCCCTTCAAACAGTGTAACTTTGTCCTACGAAGTTTTTTTGTACAACGAAAAGTAATATATATATATATATATTATATGTTGCAAAGCGAGCTTGTAAACAATCAACATATTTGTTATGTTCATTTTAGGTGACGTAATTAAATGTTATATTTTTGAAGATGTTTCTGCCCATTCAAATAAATTTTTAGGGGTACACGACGGATATCGTATAAAGTATAAACAATTGAAAATTAGAGACTGTATATTTATTAGCTCGGAAAGAAAGTTCTTATGGTTTCTTTATTTTGATTTTAGTTAAAAACCGCAAGAACTTTCTTTCCGACCTAATACATAGTATAACATAATCGACATAATGAGTAAATATAGTGTCTTATCGTTTCGCGCGGGCTCAAGTGGGAACTCGAATCGTGGACGGCGAACGCACGCGGCTCAACATCAAAATTTTTCTACAATTTTTAACATATTTGTGTATATTTATGCACTTAAGGTCGACTGATATATTAAATCTAATGTGCTCTAAATTGATTTGATACAAAATCTCAAAGGAATTTTGTTGTGCTTTCTTTAATACTCAATTGAAAGATTGTAAATATTTAAACAATTTTAAAACTAAATATATAATTTATAATAAAATTGAATACATAAGTACTTACCAAATGGCATGCATTTAAAAATAAAGTGGATTACTTATTTATTATTTCCTCTTTTGTGCAAATATGTGCAAATTGAACTCACGCGAAATTAAAGTTTAATATGCCACCAATTAATGCAAAAACATTTACGGGGGTACTTCTTTTAAAACTCGATTCAACGTTGATAAATGTTAAACATAAAAAATTAGGATAAATTGCGATTATTTCAAAAGAAATTTTTGGCAGATGGAAGGTCTTATAATACTAAACACACCCGGTAAAGATCAAATTAAAAACCAAATAGCTCGCGAGGAACGCATGTTTTAAAAAATGCACGGAATGACAGTAAAGTTTCAGCCTCAATTTTAATAACAAATTGATTTATTCAGTTACAATTGAAGGTAGTTTTTGAAACTACGTTTTGTTACGAACATTTTAGGATACATAAATTTTCAGATCTTGCACTTCGATTTTTGAACTTTTTCCACTGGACGAACCACTGTGCCATATGGAAAACGTCTTTGGAAAAATAGGGGGAGTCCCAAGTGGACGTGCCCAAAGCTTGTCCTCGTATTTCGTTCCGCTTATCCTCTTCGTAAAGAAAACATATACAACCGTCCCCTCGCGAAGAGGGAAAGTGTAGGAACGTCTAGAAATTCGAATCGCTGACATACATATATAATATAGTTGTAGGAGCAGAGAGATAGAGAGAGACAAGTTTTTATTGAATTTAAAATTTGAAACAGCGAATAAAAGATAAAAAGGTAATTGTGCATAAAGGGTCCCACCTCACCGATTTTGGTAAAATTTAAATATGTTGTAAAACTTAACATTCTCAACAACTTTTTCCTATACATTGTGACGTGGCAGCTTTGCCTGCGTCACTCTAACCTCTCTAGCAGAAGACCGGGCCACCCTTTGGCAGAGCTCACATGTTGAAAGTCACGACGAGCGATCTCCGTGGGCATGAATGAGACTAAGAGCACGACCTAATGCACTTCGAATGTCGCGCCGAACGACGCGACGCAATTTTACAGGACTGTATCCGGGTCCCGGCAGGGACACCGGAAATCTTTTCCCTACGACAAGAAGAAATGGAAGGCTCGAGCAGAAGCATCTCGATGCCGGAAGATGGCGGAATCCCGAGCAGATACATCGAGAGATCGAGGAGGCCCAGGACAACCAACTTGGAGGCGCCGACGAGGGAAAACGATACAGAGGCGACCATCTACTCTACCCTGTCGTCGCCTCAACCGGAAAGCGCGACCGGATTGGCTAACGACGATCGTCTCATCGGGAAGCGACCAATGGGCGAACACCGCTGCCGGATACGTCGCTGGACGCCAGAGGCCACTCGCCGTCGCGCAGGATTCATCAAAGCGAAAATGCTAATGCGCGATAGGCCGAAAGGTCGCGCGGAGAAAAGATGCGGAGAAAGGGGGGGACGCTTCTCTTCCGCGTTCCCGAGACACCGCGTGCAACGACACTGCTTCGTGAACGTCCGTAGAGCTTAGTCGTTAAACACTGCGTATAAATTGAAAGTATTTGCGACCGCTGCCGTTCAAGGGACGAGTAGGACGCTGCCGTACATCGCATTATCCTTCGTTGCCGTTGGTAAGCGCCGATCAGGATTTTTCGCACTATTTTCTAAAGTGAACCTCGTGTTGGCTCGGGTAGCGTGTCGCGCGGTTCGTAATTCGCGTCACAAGGGAGAACGACGTAGCGTGGCTTCGCGTTGGCGAAGACTTCGAGAGATTTCGAAGCACGGGAGAATACGAGTCCTCCGAGCTAGTGCGGGACTACGATTAGCGATCCGAATCCAGTGCGAAAGCGTGGCCGCGGCACCGCCTGTTGCGGGTGTCCGACGCCAGTGAAAACGCGAAGGCGCGGATTCGGAAAATAGACGAAGCCGTCGTTCTCTCTCTCGCCATCCTCGGTTCGTACTACGGTGTTACGTAGTCGTGTGCTCGATTCGTGTTAATAAATTCGATCTAGACGAAGCAAGTCCGTGTAGCATAGCGTATTCCATCGGAATTCGGTTGACTCGTTGCCGTAAAAGCACCCGCGCCGCAACCATCGCGTCGCTGCCGGTTTCCTTGCGCTAGAGAAGAAAACGAGTGTAAAAGCGCGTGCGACGAACACCTGTCGCGAGATTTATTGTGACGCGCGGGCTAGTATAAAATCTCCTGTCGAGTCGATCGACAGACTCTAAGATCGTCGAATAAACGAATTTCTAGCCCAGTCCGTTGTGAATTTCTTGTGTGAAACCTTCCCGCCGCGGGGAACGCCACGTGGTCTCCCGGTGTAGAACCTTGTACCCTTCCCGCTAGCTATCCTGGGGAATATTTCTACGTTGCAGGCTCATGATTTAGGTAATATCGATCCGCTCGTGCGGATAAGTTGCTTTGCGTGACACTTTCTAGTGTCTGGCGCCCGAACTTCGTTCTTTAGTTGCTTACAAAATCAAGAGCTTGCATACGTATTTTGTCCCGAGAGGACCACGTCTCGTGCGGCCGAGCGTGGCCCGGCCTTCTGCCTATCAAATCTCGGTGTCGCTAGGCTTCGCGGATTCTTCATTTTTGAAAAAGTAACCAAGCGACGTGACAACATGTAACCGCCGCGCCGCTCAGCCTTAGTTTTTGAGATATTTGTGAAAAACTGCAGATACTACTACTTTGAATTTTGCCTATACGTGCACGCTCGTGCTGTGCGTATGCGTTAGCATGATGCGACTCCTTGTCAACAGTTTCTACGTTTCTACAGATATACATATCACTACGATCGTCCGACGATCTATATACCGCGTAAACTTTTTAAATCATATGATGATGAAGAATGAGTACATATTATATTGGGTTGGCAAATAAGTTCGCGTTAGGTTTTTGTGATTCATTCCACTGTAAAAAACCGAACGAACTTATTTGTCAACCCTAATTACAACGACACCACACACACCCACACAGTGTTTCTGAGCGGATAACCCGAAAAATCTATTTTCTGTTTATTTTTTTTTTATAAACACGTTGTGGGTTCTATATACGGTGATACATATATAAGGTGAGCTTTCAATTTTGAAAGACTGCTCCTGGATTTTCGTGTGCGTGGTCGGGCCGGCCTGACGGCAGGCTCTCTCCGCCCCCCAACCGCCTATTCCTAACTAATTCTGATCGTATGATTCTTGCATTCTATATAGCCGTCATACAGAATTTAAATTAGAGTAACAAAAAATCATGCGATTAGAATTAGTTAGGATTAGGTGGGGAGGCGGAGAGGGCCGGCCGTCAAGCCTGCTCGACCCCGCATACAAAAATCCAGAAGTAGTCTTTCAAAATTAAAAGCTCACCTTTGTAACAGTACCGCTACACATCGAAATATCGCGTGAATCTATGTCGATCCCTACTGCGACGGGTGTGACGTCATGTGTCATCTCCTCATAGACAAGGATCGCAGGAGCGATCGATATAGATAAAAGGCTGCGTGCGCATCGATCCCCTCTCGATTGCGATCGAAGGAGGTCGATGCGAGCAGCAGACTAATCACTCTGCGTCTGGACTCCATTCAGTAACACGCATGAGTCTAGTAGCGTTTCGCGTGAATCTAAGAGTTGTCTAATAATTAGATATTCCATTTCGAGTCGCAAATAAAGTCGACGATTCTGTATTTAGTTGCTAGCCCGGCTAAAGGGCATTTCTAGTCGCGAAGTGTGCGAAGTTTGAATTATCATTTGCGAATATTAAAGCGTCCAATCGCGAGATTTGTTAATTGAGAATATTGTTTGACAATCGCCGATAAGGCAAAGTATTTACTTGTGTTCAAAGCCTGGAAAAAGGGCATTTCTTGTCGCGTTGCGAAAATATTAATAGAAATTCTTCTACTCCGAGTAAGGTCTCGTTCTACGACGTGTTTATTTGAGCATTGATGCTCCAATTGATTTATTGTTTATATTGCGTTAAAGAGATAAACTATTGTATTATATTCAATTCTTGCAGTGAAATTGATCACTTTTGTGAGTTGCATATCAGCAACCAAGTTCATAAAGATTTAATTGAAATTTTGTTGCATTGCTTGTCGGCCGTCCGACAGACGGTTCAAGCCGCGCGCTCTGAAAATTATAGTGAAGGCGATTCTTCGTAGAGAGACGTTCTCTCACATCGGTACGCGGGATCGTAGAAATCTCATTTGCCTAGTAGCAGCAGTATGCGTTGTCTCTGCCGCGATTATTTCTTATAGCAGCAAGAATTTGTGTCCTTCTTCGCGTTACTGTGTATATCCTGATTTCGTGATATACACAGTGTGTTTTGCTCAGAACGCACAACAGGAAAAATTCGCATATCGCCATGACCAGGCTTGCGTGCTCTGCGTAGATATCCGTAATTTTTCCCACCAAGTTTGTTGTCGCCCAGAGTGCAGGAGCCGATTACCCTTCCCGGATTTATCCGGCAAGACTGATCGTTTGCCTGAGTGTCACTGGCCTGATTTCGAACTAGGTTTATTCCTGTGTGTCCTGCTAAGAGCAACAATGCGAATTCCGTGGCAGGTAGAGACCGATCGCCGCTCCCGTGGTATCCCGGCAGCACCGATCGGTGACGACTGCTTTTGCCCGAGAAATTCGACCTAATTAATTAAAATGGACAATATTGCTATATGAAATCATCAAACGCGTGTTAGACAAGCGGCAAGCGTCAAAAGTCCATTACAGGCGAGTGAGAACCGCGGTCGCGTAAGCCGTCTGAATTTCTTATACGCGTTCCTAGCAAGGAAGACTTTGTTTACTGTCTACGGTCGTCGCGTCTCTCTCGACCGTATTGTGGTCGTATTAGCTACAGAAGCTAACCTTGCGTTTTTATACGTCTGGAAATTACAGAACAGCATTAATACGGGTGTTCCCATCTATACAAATTTAACAGAATATATCTCACTTTTACCAGATATCGTCTCTCAACAATTATTCACATTTGTCTCAACCTTTCCGTCATCCAGTGCCTGGAGGCACGAACCTTTCGTCAAATTGACATCGGGTATCGTAACCAGCCCGGTGTTGGAATCGTTATAAATAGTCCTTCCTGATTTTACAGGCTGAAAGATCAAATTTTCCAGATAACGGGTGTGTCTGGACAACAGCAGAGTCGCCCCGGCCACGTTATCGTGCCCCTGTCGACGCTGATCAGATTGTCTACGCTCACCCGTGATTCTTTACAATTTAGAGATCGTTCGCCGCTCCTGTGATTCTCCAGCAGTGCCGTTCGATTTTCTGAATTTTGTTACATTAATCCTTCACCCTATTTAGCACAATTCGAGATCGTTCTCCGCTCCTGTGATTCTCCATCAGTGCAGTTCGATTTTCTGAATTTTATTACATTGATCCTTCATCCTATTGCTTATAATTCGAGATCGTTCGCCGCTCCTGTGATTCTCCAGCAGTGCCGTTCGGTTTTCTGAATTTTATTACATTGATCCTGTTGACATTTCGAGATCGTTTGCCGCTCCTGTGATTCTCCAGCAGTGCCGTTCGATTTTCTGAATTTTGTTACACTGATCCTTCATCCTATTATTTATAATTCGAGATCGTTCGCCGCTCCTGCGATTTTCCAGCAGTGCCGTTGGGTTTTTGGATTTTATAATAGTCTACCACCCTATTACACTATTTAACCATTCAACCCTATTACGATCTTATATATAAGAGAAGGTAAACAATAGTTCGGTTACACCTTATATGTGTATCACCGTATATAGAATATCGTTCGACGATCGTAGTGATATATCTGTAGAAACAGTTGACGAGTGGTCGCATCATGCTGACGCATACGCACAGCACGGGCGTGCACGTATGTATAGGCAAAATTCAATGTAGTAGTACAGTAATTCTTCGATCGGAGTCCCAACACCCGTGTGTTGAACGGACTTGGGTAGCGTAGAGAGGCTATTTTTTTATGACTCCGTCGACCGCGCTGAGACTTCAAACGACGAGCCGAACATAGAGAAGGACAGAATGAAATAGGATCGCGTGTCCGAAGCGTGTCGCTGTCGCCGGCACAGATTAAAGGCCCGTGCTTCATCACAATGAAACACCAAAATCTTAACTTCTTTATTTTCTATGATATCATGATGGGACTTTAACTAGCTTATTCCCGGCGTTTCGCTGATTAATATGGTACCAAAAACGATATAATTGGGCCAATATTTAATGGTTTAATCGACGATGAAAGTTTCGAACGCAACGAAGAAGAGCGTATTGGAAAGAAAGAGACGCGAACAGTAGCCGCCGTCGGCACAGTTCAAAGGCCCGCGTGTTCTCGCAATGAAATGGCAATGACAGAATTGTTTAATTTCCATGATCGTTTCATGGGACTTTCACTACCTTATTTCTGGCATTTTTCTGATTAAAATGATACCAAACACGATATAATTGGGCCATATTTACTTTACATGTGATGCATAATTTATAATTTGTCATACATTTAACATATGCTATATATAGCATATGTTTAAATAAACATCTTAACGTCTCGAAAATAAGTTCTAAAAAAATTAGACTTGAATTTTCGTTCGCAAGCGTCATAAATGCCAAATTTCTCCAAGTGTTCCAAAATATGAGGTCTAAAGGTCGGAAGGTCTGTAAACCAACACGGTACACGCGTCGGGTCTGATGGAGAGCTTACTGTATAGCAGTTTTTCGTGTAAGACTTTTTCCACGATAAGTGGCACGGCCGTTCTTGGAAAAAAAGTTTACGAATTGTATGTAAGAAACTATAGAAATGAAGACAAAGGGAGAAACTTTCCCTCGCAACCCTTGCATCTCAAGTGCCCCTGATGGTCGAGCGACAGAAATCGACGACAATAACCAGATGCGGTGTCCTCGAGTCCAATCGCTTATAGCCCAAAACTAATAAAGATCTGTGAGGAGTTTTTTAAACACACCGAATCTTTTAAAAAATATCTCACACCTGCGGAACAATGCCACTTAGAAGGACTCGAATTAACAATGTTAGGTAAGACAATTGAAATATTTAATTAATAACTAATAAATACATCATACTATTCTAAGCATAACACAACATTTTTTTTAGGCACGTCAACAAAAAGAAAAGTCCCGTAAGAAATTTTTAAACGACTAATAAGTGTTAGCATCACATTAGTATTTTAAACAATAAAGTTTTTATTTTTTTCACTCGCGGTCTTCTTCCATTTCCTACATTTATTCCATACCGTCAATGAAACCACGAAATATGGCCCAATTATATCGTGTTTGGTATCATTTTAATCAGAAAAATGCCAGAAATAAGGTAGTGAAAGTCCCATGAAGCGATCATGGAAATTAAACAATTCTGTCATTGCCATTTCATTGCGAGAACACGCGGGCCTTTGAACTGTGCCGACGGCGGCTACTGTTCGCGTCTCTTTCTTTCCAATACGCTCTTCTTCGTTGCGTTCGAAACTTTCATCGTCGATTAAACCATTAAATATTGGCCCAATTATATCGTTTTTGGTACCATATTAATCAGCGAAACGCCAGGAATAAGCTAGTTAAAGTCCCATAAACCGATCATTAAAATTAAGAAGTTTGAGACTTCGATTCAGTCGAGTCAATGTGTGGTGTTCACACCGATATACCCGAGCCGAGATCAAACATCGCCGCCCTACGGCGCGGCGCAGCGTTGGCCGGCAGTGGAGTGAGTAGGCACTGGACTACGGTTAGATAGGCGACCCAGGACTCCGATTGAAGATTTACTATAGCTGCAGTTTTTCGCAAATATCTCAAAAACTAAGGCTGAGCGGCGAGTACATGTATGTATAAGAAAAAAATGTGCAGAATCTTCGCCCTAACAACATATTAAAAAATCATTGAAATCGGTGAGGTGGGACCTTTTATGCACAAATTATGACACCGACGAGATACTATTGTCGGTGGAAAGGATCGAGCAGTCGAAGAATGAAAGGCGCGTTACAATGTAGTACTCATCGCCCAATGACTGAAGCAGAGATCGAATAAGACCGTGGATTATTCTAAATCATAATTCTTTTTTGGACAACTTAACTTTTGTGTTCGGCGTCGACCGACGGTCGGAGGCGCCTGACGCTGGAACCGCTCAGAAGTGAGCGCGCGAGGAAGGCAATGAAAGGATCGTGAGAATGAGGGAGAATAACCGATTTGGTTTCACAATGCACTTTATTTGAAATGTCGATATTAGTCGCCGACGGATCGAGACACGGAAATCTTGGGTGTTGCTAGATTCTGCCTTGGAGCGCGACGGAGATCTTGTTCGACACCTTGACTAGGGCCGGTTCACCGCTGACGGATATCTTCAACGCGTTCGTCGGAAATCTTGACGCGGGCAGACGCAACGAGACGCGACGCGGGAACAGAAAATTATCGACGGCGACTCTGAATAATCTGGCTAAGGAATCAGACGTAATTAACGCGCAATGGTTGTCGCTATCAAAGACAATATAACTTGCTAACAATGTTTAGTATTTGAAGAACTGAGCGAAAAGAGGCGCGCTCCGCCAAGGGAGGGCCTTTAAATATTCTCCGAAACGGCAGGCGGGGTCGTACGCTATTGGTACCGGATCGATCGCAATGATTCGGTAAGACGTAACGTTTGAGATTCAAATCATGGGGATTTGCCGGTGAGGAGCGCTTACAAACACCTCGCGGCCGTGCGTAACGGTAGCGAGCGATAGCGAAGCGACTCTAAACAGAGCTGAAAAACGAATAACAACTGTCGCTCGTCGGTTGGCGTACCGACCGACAAATCCCATAATTCGAATCCTGAACATTTTGCATCATTTCATTTTTGATTTAATTTAACTTTCCACATTAATATATTGACTCTGTTGTAAAAGTTTATTTCATAATTAGTTATTTTTTTCCAATTAAAAAAAGTTCTAATGATATGTTGCTAGTAAAATATGATCAATGCTCTTTTCAATATCTCTAAAAAGCCTGCCATTTGTCGATTTTTTACGTGTTTCCCATTTTTTGTAAATAAGATTTTGAAACGAAAAATCGGAAAAAATCTCAAATGTTAATATAAAGCATGTTATCGATAATTATCCTCATCACAGGTCTGCCCAGTGCCCAGGGATTATATGCCAGGAATACTACTCTTTGCCTTTCGAACGTAGAATAGGACAGCGGAGCTCGAGAGCAGGGTTGCTACATATATGCGCGAACCGCCAGGCCCCTTACGTTTCCGTCCCTCGCCTAGATGCTATCGAGTCGGTAGCATGCTCCACGCGGTACGCGGCAGCGGTAGTGGTAAGAGTGGGAGAAGCGAAGGCAGGCTTTACGGAGCATCTAGGTGAGGGACGGAAACGTAAGTGGCCTGGCGGTCCGCGCATGTGGCACCCCGGCTCGAGAAGCCTCGGTTGCCGAGGAATGTAACATTGTCAAATACATGATACGGATCGGGTCGGATGTATCGGTGTGAGACCACTACTAATCACAAATAACAAAACTTCTTTATTTTTCATCATATGAAAGAAAAGTTCTATCTCTACAGGGTGTCCCAAAACTCCTTCAAGTCCGGGAAATGGGAGGTTCCTTAGGTCATTTGAAGCAACATTTTCCTGTGCACCAATGTCAGCCGCGGCTTTATTTAGGAGTTATTAACGAAAAACACTGACCAATCAGAGCACGCCCTGGGCCGCCGCGCCGCGCCGCGCTCGCATCAGAGCGTTGGCGGTACGCCGTGACATCGCAACAAACAAGAGTTTCTCGATTATGTGAATGCTCTCCGATTTCAATGAGCTTTGGATATGTGGTCAAGACTATTATTCTGAACAACATTTCTCTTTAGAATTTGTGGCTGTAGGCTTTAGTTTACGAGATTATCGCGAGAATCTTTACTTGTAAATCCATGGGATCGATGTACTACTAGCTTCTATCCGATTTCAATGAGCTTTGGATATGTGGTCAAGACCATTATTCTGAACAACATTTCTCTTTAGAATTTGTGGCTGTAGGCTTTAGTTTACGAGATTATCGCGAGAAACTTTACTTGTAAATTCATTATGGGTGTTCATGATAACGGACACGGCCTGCTAATGTCTCCGAAACTAAAGCCGACCGTCAACCATTTCAAAGGAAAAAGATATTCAAAACGTCGAGATTTATAACATTATTTCAAGGTTATTGAAATCGATGGAGACCCGGATCATCCTTACCCGACTTACGGCAACTTTACCCGAACGAGAAAAGAGGCAGAAACTGATTGTTTTAAAAACTCACTTATTCAGCCGTAAATCCATTTGCTGCTTCGAAATGTGTGTCACTAGGTCACTCGGTGACGAACTGTACAGATGTCTTCGGGCATACGGCAGTAACGAAATGTAAGGGACGTACGGCCAGGTCGACGAACTGCACAGCCGGTGGTAGATAGTAATAAGGCCTAAGGGATGCGCGGTCAAGTCGACGATCCAGAATTTCACTTTCACTTTCGAATCGATAAATAATTCGTATGTTTATTTCACACAGGTGCCTTGAAATTTTTCCACGCTCACAATCACTGTTCACATTTGTCTACACGCATAGTTATGCACTAATAATAATTTCCATATCCCTTGTACTGCTGCACAAATCATAACAATCAGGTAATGCAATCACTAGACTGCGGATTTCATGCATTTGTATCAAACGTGAGTAGGTGCATTTTAAGACAGTAGAGAGATTAAAATAATTTCAAAACACCTATTTATTATTTTCAACTTCTTAAAGTGATCGCAATAAGAATCAAATATCTGTCTGGCTGCTGTCCCTTGTAATAGCGGCAACCAACTTTCATTTTGCATAAAGATCCGCAGTCTAGTGATTAGTTTAAGTATCACTATCAAAACACAGCTAATAGCAACCGTTAGCTTTGAATTGACAAATCTTTGGAGATGTTCTCTCTACCGCGGCTCGAACGACACTGATTTTCCGCAAGATTTTTCTAAAGATTTTAGAAAGGGCATTTAGAGTGTCGAAATTCGAAATGCACGCTGTAGCACGTTTACGAAAACGACGGGACGGTTAGACGAAAAACAGGATACGAGAAGGACCGCTGTAAGATTTATGGCAAACACATGTTTAGTTTTTCCTGCAGATTGGTACGTAGAGTCGATGGGTAACCGTTCGAAAACGTCATCGGTCCTTTCACCCAGCAAGGGGTAAAAATGTCAGGTCAGCGTAGCATCCCTATTGTCCTATACCTTCCTTAAGAAGCTTTCTAAAAGAAGGACAGACGACGTTTTCGAATGGTTACCCATCGACCCTGCGTATCAATCTGCAGGAGAAACTAAACATGTGATTGCCATAAATCTTACAGCGGTCCTTCTCGTATCCTGTTTTTCGTCTAACCGTCCCGTCGTTTTCGTAAACGTGCTACAGCGTGCATTTCGAATTTCGACACTCTAAATGCCCTTTCTAAAATCTTTAGAAAAATCTTGCGGAAAATCAGTGTCGTTCGAGCCGCGGTAGAGAGAACATCTCCAAAGATTTGTCAATTCAAAGCTAACGGTTGCTATTAGCTGTGTTTTGATAGTGATACTTAAACTAATCACTAGACTGCGGATCTTTATGCAAAATGAAAGTTGGTTGCCGCTATTACAAGGGACAGCAGCCAGACAGATATTTGATTCTTACTGCGATCACTTTAAGAAGTTGAAAATAATAAATAGGTGTTTTGAAATTATTTTAATCTCTCTACTGTCTTAAAATGCACCTACTCACGTTTGCTACGAATGCATGAAATCCGCAGTCTAGTGATTGCATTACCTGATTGTTACGATTTGTGCAGCAGTACAAGGGATATGGAAATTATTATTAGTGCATAACTATGCGTGTAGACAAATGTGAACAGTGATTGTGAGCGTGGAAAAATTTCAAGGCACCTGTGTGAAATAAACATACGAATTATTTATCGATTCGAAAGTGAAAGTGAAATTCTGGATCGTCGACTTGACCGCGCATCCCTTAGGCCTTATTACTATTGTAACAGACCTGTACCGTACAGGCCTGTTACTAACGCAAACCGGATCAAACCGGTGAGAACCGAGTTCAACCGTCGAGCATTTCCCGGAACGAACCGCCGTATCCCCGTCGCCGCGCCGAGACGGACCGCGCCGCGCCACTCCCCGCGCCTAGAAACAATCCGCGAATCACCGCATCGCGCCACCACCCCCACCACTAATTGAGAGCTATAAAAGCCGTCACGGCCAGAGCTCGGGACGTTATTTGGATGCAAGACTACGAACGGGTAAAAAGATCTCTCCTGATTTCATACCAAAGTAAGTATCTACATACGTCGGTTTCCCACGCTGTCAGACACCTCGAAACTGATCGTGGGAATTCACTTCCTAGAGGACGGCGCGGCGCCACTCTTCTAATCATGGTAGGTGTCCTTGACAAATCCTGAATCCTGACCCCTGAGAGCACGGCGTGTCGCCACTCTCTTCCGCAGCCACGGTGTGTCACCAGCTGAAACCTGACTCCTGAGAGCACGGCGTGTCGCCACTCTCTTTCGCAGCCACGGTGTGTCACCAGCTGAATCCTGACTCCTGAGAGCACGGCGTGTCGCCACTCTCTTTCGCAGCCACGGTGTGTCACCAGCTGAATCCTGACTCCTGAGAGCACGGCGTGTCGCCACTCTCTTCCGCAGCCACGGTGTGTCACCAGCTGAATCCTGACTCCTGAGAGCACGGCGTGTCGCCACTCTCTTCCGCAGCCACGGTGTGTCACCAGCTGAATCCTGACTCCTGAGAGCACGGCGTGTCGCCACTCTCTTCCGCAGCCACGGTGTGTCACCAGCTGAATCCTGACTCCTGAGAGCACGGCGTGTCGCCACTCTCTTCCGCAGCCACGGTGTGTCACCAGCTGAATCCTGACTCCTGAGAGCACGGCGTGTCGCCACTCTCTTCCGCAGCCACGGTGTGTCACCAGCTGAATCCTGTCCTGAGAGCACGGCGTGTCACTACTCTCTTCCGCGGCCACGGTGTGTCACCAGCTGAATCCTGTTCACTTTCATACACTACACCCTTGCACAGCCACGGGGTGTCACCCGCTGACTCCTGATCACTTTCATAACGATCCACCATTCTCATGATCACAGAGATGATTCATACCGTCGGGCATCCCGTGAACGATCAATTTCGTGACGCGTTCGATTACGTTTTTTTACAAAGGAGAACCGCGAACTCCGTAGATGTACTCCGCGATCCGAACTCCCGCGTCCGCGATATTAGAGATCTCGTTGGCAGCGAGCGCATGTTAAACTAAAACTCTACGTGTCTTGATTTATTACACCCCGTCCTTCCGAAAGCCGATCATCCTCTCTGCCGTATACGAATCCTGGCCGCGGCGAGCTAATCAGCAACAGAGAGACTCCGACGCGAAGAAACCGATACCGGAAACAAGACCTGTTACATGGCGCCCGAACAGTGTCCTGTTAGCATATTAATTATTTCGAGACCGTAGCACGTGGAGTTTTTGAGGTTAACGAACAATCGCGGCAACGCGCGGACGATTGAAATACGCCATCTTGCGACTCCGAACCGTGGCAACGCCGGGCCAGAAAACATCGAGACGGACGCGCCAGCACCATCGCGAGCGCCATCTCTTGGCGCACCGCGGTACTAACCATTCGAAACGAAAAGAGATACCGCGCGCGAGTATCTCTCGGGTAGAAACGGTATTTTCCACAGGAACGAAAGAAATTTCAAACACCCCAGGGAATGCTACAAAGCGGTTTACGTCTTACTAAGGATAGGATCATCGCGGAACTTCGCCGGAAGAATTTACCAACAACTGGAACGTTCGAGGAACTTCGACAACGTTGGACAGATTACATCAAACAGCAAGACACCAACGCGAAGAATATGGCGGAAAATCCAACCAACCCGTCCGCCGGACCCAGTACGTCGCCCGATTCACCAGCCATCAACCCCATCACGGTGATAAGCACCCCAGCCCCGCCTGACCCAAGCAAGAACATCGACCGGATAAGGAAATGGGGCTGTACAACAGATGGAAAAGATCCTTTTTCATTCTTGGAGCGAATCGCCGAACTTCAAGAGGCGTATCACCTCTCGGACGCCGAATTGTTACGAGGGATTCCCGAAGTATTACGTGGGGAGGCACAGTTGTGGTTCCGTAACTCCCGTCACCAGATCTCGTCATGGCTCCAATTTACAGAAAAATTCATTGCTTTCTTCACGGCAAACCGGACCAGACTACAGCAAGAAAGAGAAGCACGCGAACGAACGCAACGACCGGGCGAACCATTTCACGTTTTCGTCAATGCCCTGCTAACTCTAATGCGTCGCGCCGGGATCCCCACGTCAGAATGCGTAGAAACCATATGTGAAAACATGCTGCCAGAATATGCAACGCTGATCAATCCGGACAATATCACTGACCTGGATGAACTCATACATCAGGTACAGCGAATCGAAAGGCTAAATGAGAAAAAGGCGCGTCTACAACGAGTCCGCCCAATCGCGGCCACCGAGGGACGAATAGAAAAGAATGGAGCAGCAGAACCATTGCAGGTCGGCGCGGTAAAAGTGGATGACAACAGGACCGATCAGTATAGCACCGAAACACATTGCTGGCGGTGTAAACAGAGGGGACATACTCGATTCGAATGCCGGAATGCATATCGCCGGTTCTGTTCCAGATGCGGCCGCGATGGAGTACTAACTCGCGAATGTCACCCGCCGGGAAACGGCCCACGGGGCCCGCAACAGCCGGGCAATCGCCGGCCCCCGCAATAAAATATACACCGCGCCCGTTGTTGCCGATTTTAATATGCGGACGAGAAATCGACGCACTACTTGACACCGGCGCTCAACTATCCTGTATTAACGCAGAAGTACAAAAATGGGCTCTCGAGCAGGGCGTACGACCATCATCACCAACGCATGCGGTCGGCCTAGCGGACGGATCCGACACGGTACCTGCCGGGGTCATGCGCATACCATTCTGTACTATGGGATACGAGTGGCTACAAGATTTCACCGTACTCCCGGACATGGGACCTCCAGTACTGATAGGCATACAAACTATTGCCGCACTTCAGATTGAAGTCAAACCGCCACTGGAGGTCGCCTCGTGGCCAGCAGCCTGTCTCGCCGAACCAGGACACCAATTGGGACTCCGCGTACCCCGGGAGGAAGACCGCGACCAACTTGAGACTTTCCTAGGGACTGAATTGAGAAAATTCGAATCCGTTCAGGGACACACTACCCTCATTGAACATCGAATTAAATTACTGAATAGCACGCCCCTCAAACAGCGTTACCAGCCAAGAAATCCTGCGATGCAAACTATCATCAATGAGGAGGTCGACAGAATGCTAAACGACGGAATTATCGAACCATCCAGCAGCCCATGGAGTTCCCCGGTGGTGGTCGTAAAAAAGAAAGACGGCAAACCAAGATTCTGTGTGGACTTCCGTCGACTTAACGAACGTTTAGAAAAGGACGCGTACCCACTCCCACACATCCAGGCCACCCTCGACAAACTACGTGGCGCAAAATTCTTAACAACATTGGATTTAAAAAACGGGTACTGGCAAATTCCACTCGAAGCGGACAGCAGACCACTCACCGCTTTCACCGTCCCAGGAAGGGGACTTTTTCAATTTCGAGTGATGCCATTTGGATTGCATGCAGCACCTGCAACATTCCAGAGACTGCTCGACCGAGTAATCGGTCCCGAGCTCGAGCCGTATGCATTCTCCTACCTCGACGATATCATTATCGCAAGCCAGACAATCGAGGAACACCGACAGCACCTACGAATGGTTTTTCAAAGACTCCGAGCAGCCGGCCTTCGATTGAATCCGGATAAATGCAAGTTTTGCGTCAGTAGCCTCCGGTACCTGGGGCACATTATCGATCAACAGGGAATCCGGACCGATCCTGAGAAGACTAGCGCAATTGCCAAAATACTTGCACCAAAAACGATACGCGAAGTTCGACGTTTCCATGGTATGGCATCATGGTATCGCCGATTCATACCGAACTTCGCGGAAATAATGGAGCCACTTACTCAGCTCACCCGGAAGAATGCAAAATGGCGTTGGACGGAAATAGAAGAGATCGCCTTCAGGACAATGAAGAAAAAACTAGTCACCGCACCCGTACTAGCATGCCCGGACTTCGAAAAGACATTCACACTGCAAACAGACGCCAGCGACCACGGACTAGGGATCGTACTTACACAGGGCCACAATGAAGAGGAAAGGGTCATTGCATATGCCAGCCACACACTGAGCACCACCGAACGCAACTATAGTGCCACAGAGAAGGAGTGTCTTGCAGTACTGTGGGGCATACGGAAAATGAAGCCGTACCTCGAGGGCTATCATTTCATTGTCATCACGGACCACCAGGCATTGCGATGGTTACAGCAAATCGACAATCCCACAGGAAGGCTCGCCAGATGGGCCTTGGAACTCCAGCAGTACGACTTCGAAGTCAAATACCGGCCAGGAAAACTGAATCAAGTTGCGGATGCACTTTCACGCAGCGAGACCACACCAGGTGTGCACCTGCTCCGGATAGCGAAACGTGCCGACTCATGGTACGAAAAAAAAACAAAGGCAGTCCAGGAAGACCCAGCATCGATCCCAGATTTCCAGATTCGAGAAGGGAAGTTACACCGACGGATTCCTCACCAACTCGATTATAACGAGCCTGAGCCAGGTAACGCCTGGAAAATATGCATCCCAATCAACGAGCGAGAAGACGTACTGCGGAAATTCCATGACGACCCCACAGCAGGACACCTGGGAATCGCTAAGACAAGCGTTCGCATCGCACAACGATTCTATTGGCCAGGAATGTTCCGGGAGATCGCTCGCTACGTCCGCGGTTGTCCCAGCTGTCAACAGTACAAGGTCCCTCCCCAACCACCACCTGGACGATTGCATGCCAACCCGGGGACGCAACCATGGCACACCGTCTCAATCGACCTGGTGGGACCATTACCTCGGTCTAGACGAGGACACACATGGCTACTCGTCGCCATGGATCGCTTTTCAAAATGGATCGAGCTCACAGCTCTCCGAAAAGCCACAAGCACCGCCGTTGCCAACGCAGTTCAGAAGGAGGTTATCCTACGACACGGGTCACCAAAAATTATCATCACAGATAATGGGCGGCAGTTTATAGGTGAACCATTCACCACACTTTTACAAGCGGCAGGAACGGAACACCGAAGGACACCGCCCTACGCGCCACACTGCAACCCCGTGGAAAGAGCCAACAAAGTCGTGAAGACCATGTTGGCACAATACGCAGGGAAACACCACAATCGCTGGGATGAAAAACTAGACGAAGTCAGATTTGCCGTAAACACAGCTTGGCACGAAGCAACCGGATACAGCCCAGCATACCTAAACCAGGGTAGGGAACTCAGGGTACCAGGACAACCTTCACAGGAAGAGACACACGCCACACCGCAACACCGATGGAAGAACCTACGCGAAGCACAGGAACTGGCGCGGTTGCACTTAGCGCAGGCATTCGGACGACAGGAACGATACTACAACCTTCGACGCCGCAACTGGAGACCAGCCGTAGGAGACAACGTTTGGAAGAAGGAGCACACGCTCTCCGACAAGGGCGCGGGAATCGCCGCCAAACTCGCTCCGAAATACAGCGGGCCCTACACGGTCGGACGAATCGTGTCACCGGTCATCGTCGACCTTCGCGACGGGAATAAACGTTGGATACGGCATATCCACATCCAGGACCTAAAGCCTGAGACGGGTTCCATTGAGGACCCAGAATCACATCCGGAGGAGACAGATGACGGTCCACGACCAGATGCCTCCGCGGAAGGTGCAGGGATGTCGGCGCCTGACCAGGCGACCGCCCCGACAACACGCCGACGTGGCCGACCACGGAAAATAACTGGGAGTGTTCTTTTTTTGTCACAGGCATCAATACGAATTGATACAGTAAAAATGCAGCAGCCCGAGAAGGACGATTTTTATTTAGAACTCCACGAGCTGTTCGGAGACTTCTCCGAGGAAGAAGACGAGGGGCGGCCCCAGCCACCCCAGAACCTATGAAGGAGGCAACCAGGGTCACGACGCCGGACATCCCAGAGCCAGCCATAAGCGCGACCTCTTCAGCCCAGTCACCTACAAAAGTGGTGACTGACTACACTAGGCAGCCGCCAATCGAGTCACCGCTACCCCCAACAACCGAAGAGGTCGTAACACGTAAAGCGACAAGACCGAGGCCAATGACCACCTCAAAACCAAAACCGGACACCATCGCGACAACCATTCAGTGTGCAACCAAATCCGGACGATCAGCAACAACTGAGCCACCAGGCAAATCAAAAACAAAAATGGCAAAAATTATCCGGCCGGTCACCTGGTGGCCTGAGGAGATACGAGGAAAAATACGACCTCGAACGGTTTCCAACGCCAGCTCGCTATCCTCGAGCTCAACAATTCCTCCGACAACAATTGATGAGCATAGAGTACGGCTTGGACACGAGCCAATGATCGGACGCCGGGACCCGGGACCAGAGCCAGCAGCATGGACCGAACCAGAAAACCCAAAGGAGAAACCGAGGCGACCAAGAAGAAAGAGGCAGCGGCCAACTGCAGCAACAACGGTCACACATCATGCCGATCCGAGGAAGAAGAGGATAGCCAGCACCCCGGCTCCACTGCCAAAGGTAGCACCAACACCACAGATGCCACAACCAAGCGAAGAAGAAAAAGTAGGAGTCACCGTTATGGTCAACCACGAGGACCCAAGGGCAGGGCCGTTGGAATTACCTGTCCCCATTTGGCCGGACGTGGAGCGGCTATCTGAAGCACCCAGAAAATCATCGCTACAATTCCCCCGGCAGCCATATAAACCTCGTGCGGAGCGGTGGCCCATCAGCGAACAACGCCGGCCAGCCACACCATCCCCACCAACGGTGTCAAACCCAGAGAAACGGGAACGCAGGGACAGTGCAGCAAGGGAGGAGGGCAATTCGCAAAAACGGAAGAAGATACCAGAAACCGAGCAGCCCGGAAAGGAGGGTTACCCGGACTGCCCAGGACGCCGTTCGCCAGGAGTGGGTCCACCGGTGCATTACACCGGTAAACACATACCGTGCAAAACGGCCTGGTACTCGCTACCCACAGGCCAGAAAGTGGAGTTGCCCACCCGTTTCGTTGCCGCCAAGCAACACAGAATGCTGGTGGGCGGAGTGCGGTGGGTGCTCCACTTCGATGAGACGGCACGTCTACGCCGATGCCAAAAAAAGGAGCCGGTGCAACCCTAAGTAGGGAAAAAATCGCGGAGACTTTCTTTTTATATATAAGCGTTTTTTTTAAGAAAGGAAAAAAAAGAAAAAGAGGGGAAAAAAAATAAAGTAGTCGATAAGTGTGTGTTTTTATAGTGTGTTTTTTTTTATTATAACAGTGTGTTTTTTATAGGTTGTAAGTATATGTCCATATAGATTATAAGCGTGTGTTTTTACCAGCATGTAAGCATAGTCTGTGAGTACCGTTAAGATTACGCGCTAGGTATAAGTACCTGTAAAGATATAAAAAAAAAAAAAAAAAAAAAAAAACATTTGCGATTGTATATATATTTTCTTTATAATAAATAGCTTCGCTGCCAGTTTTTCGCCGCCCCGGAGAAAGAGGGGGGTGTAACAGACCTGTACCGTACAGGCCTGTTACTAACGCAAACCGGATCAAACCGGTGAGAACCGAGTTCAACCGTCGAGCATTTCCCGGAACGAACCGCCGTATCCCCGTCGCCGCGCCGAGACGGACCGCGCCGCGCCACTCCCCGCGCCTAGAAACAATCCGCGAATCACCGCATCGCGCCACCACCCCCACCACTAATTGAGAGCTATAAAAGCCGTCACAGCCAGAGCTCGGGACGTTATTTGGATGCAAGACTACGAACGGGTAAAAAGATCTCTCCTGATTTCATACCAAAGTAAGTATCTACATACGTCGGTTTCCCACGCTGTCAGACACCTCGAAACTGATCGTGGGAATTCACTTCCTAGAGGACGGCGCGGCGCCACTCTTCTAATCATGGTAGGTGTCCTTGACAAATCCTGAATCCTGACCCCTGAGAGCACGGCGTGTCGCCACTCTCTTCCGCAGCCACGGTGTGTCACCAGCTGAAACCTGACTCCTGAGAGCACGGCGTGTCGCCACTCTCTTTCGCAGCCACGGTGTGTCACCAGCTGAATCCTGACTCCTGAGAGCACGGCGTGTCGCCACTCTCTTCCGCAGCCACGGTGTGTCACCAGCTGAATCCTGACTCCTGAGAGCACGGCGTGTCGCCACTCTCTTCCGCAGCCACGGTGTGTCACCAGCTGAATCCTGACTCCTGAGAGCACGGCGTGTCGCCACTCTCTTCCGCAGCCACGGTGTGTCACCAGCTGAATCCTGACTCCTGAGAGCACGGCGTGTCGCCACTCTCTTCCGCAGCCACGGTGTGTCACCAGCTGAATCCTGACTCCTGAGAGCACGGCGTGTCGCCACTCTCTTCCGCAGCCACGGTGTGTCACCAGTTGAATCCTGACTCCTGAGAGCACGGCGTGTCGCCACTCTCTTCCGCAGCCACGGTGTGTCACCAGCTGAATCCTGACTCCTGAGAGCACGGCGTGTCGCCACTCTCTTCCGCAGCCACGGTGTGTCACCAGCTGAATCCTGACTCCTGAGAGCACGGCGTGTCGCCACTCTCTTCCGCAGCCACGGTGTGTCACCAGCTGAATCCTGACTCCTGAGAGCACGGCGTGTCGCCACTCTCTTCCGCAGCCACGGTGTGTCACCAGCTGAATCCTGACTCCTGAGAGCACGGCGTGTCGCCACTCTCTTCCGCAGCCACGGTGTGTCACCAGCTGAATCCTGTCCTGAGAGCACGGCGTGTCACTACTCTCTTCCGCGGCCACGGTGTGTCACCAGCTGAATCCTGTTCACTTTCATACACTACACCCTTGCACAGCCACGGGGTGTCACCCGCTGACTCCTGATCACTTTCATAACGATCCACCATTCTCATGATCACAGAGAAGATTCATACCGTCGGGCATCCCGTGAACGATCAATTCCGTGACGCGTTCGATTACGTTTTTTTACAAAGGAGAACCGCGAACTCCGTAGATGTACTCCGCGATCCGAACTCCCGCGTCCGCGATATTAGAGATCTCGTTGGCAGCGAGCGCATGTTAAACTAAAACTCTACGTGTCTTGATTTATTACACCCCGTCCTTCCGAAAGCCGATCATCCTCTCTGCCGTATACGAATCCTGGCCGCGGCGAGCTAATCAGCAACAGAGAGACTCCGACGCGAAGAAACCGATACCGGAAACAAGACCTGTTACACTATCTACCACCGGCTGTGCAGTTCGTCGACCTGGCCGTACGTCCCTTACATTTCGTTACTGCCGTATGCCCGAAGACATCTGTACAGTTCGTCACCGAGTGACCTAGTGACACACATTTCGAAGCAGCAAATGGATTTACGGCTGAATAAGTGAGTTTTTAAAACAATCAGTTTCTGCCTCTTTTCTCGTTCGGGTAAAGTTGCCGTAAGTCGGGTAAGGATGATCCGGGTCTCCATCGATTTCAATAACCTTGAAATAATGTTATAAATCTCGACGTTTTGAATATCTTTTTCCTTTGAAATGGTTGACGGTCGGCTTTAGTTTCGGAGACATTAGCAGGCCGTGTCCGTTATCATGAACACCCATAATGAATTTACAAGTAAAGTTTCTCGCGATAATCTCGTAAACTAAAGCCTACAGCCACAAATTCTAAAGAGAAATGTTGTTCAGAATAATGGTCTTGACCACATATCCAAAGCTCATTGAAATCGGATAGAAGCTAGTAGTACATCGATCCCATGGATTTACAAGTAAAGATTCTCGCGATAATCTCGTAAACTAAAGCCTACAGCCACAAATTCTAAAGAGAAATGTTGTTCAGAATAATAGTCTTGACCACATATCCAAAGCTCATCGAAATCGGAGAGCATTCACATAATCGAGAAACTCTTGTTCGTTGCGATGTCACGGCGTACCACCAACGCTCTGATGCGAGCGCGGCGGCCCAGGGCGCGCTCTGATTGGTCAGTGTTTTTCGTTAATAACTCCTAAACAAAGCCGCGGTTGACATTGGTGCAAAGGAAAATGTTGCTTCAAATGACCTAAGGAACCTCCCATTTCCCGGACTTGAAGGAGTTTTGGGACACCCTGTATAAGCAATATATACAGGGTGGCCCACATAACTCTGAACAGCTCAATATCTCCGTTACTTTTCGTTGTACAAAAAAACTTCGTAGGACAAAGTTACACTGTTTGAAGGGCCACATATAACGGTGTAAGGTAAAAAAAATTTCAAGGTCATTTTTATGAGATTTCAAGGTTATCGATGTTTTTTCAAATGGAATGAGGTATTTTTTAATACATCAATCGATGCAGCTGGACATTCTTTATAAAAAAGTACTAACCTATGTATGTCGAAAAGTTAGTAGTTCAGGAGATATTTCAATTTAAATAACTCCAAAATACCATTACTGTCATACTAAGGCGTTAGTGTTTACTTACTTGTGTAACGTTTTACTACGACAGTAATGGTATTTTGGAGTTATTTAAATTGAAATATCTCCTGAACTACTAACTTTTCGACATACATAGGTTAGTACTTTTTTATAAAGAATGTCCAGCTGCATCGATTGATGTATTAAAAAATACCTCATTCCATTTAAAAAAACATCGATAACCTTGAAATCTCATAAAAATGACCTTGAAATTTTTTTCCCTTACACCGTTATATGTGGCCCTTCAAACAGTGTAACTTTGTCCTACGAAGTTTTTTTGTACAACGAAAAGTAACGGAGATATTGAGCTGTTCAGAGTTATGTGGGCCACCCTGTATAATAAAATCGTGTCTGTCTGTATGTCTGTTTGCAACGGCATTGAGAACGGCTCAATGTAGAAAACTGGGGTTTGGCCGTTAGACGCGGCTTTTGCACGGGAAGGTTTAAGAGCAAAGAGCATACGAAAAAGTCCATTGGTTTAAAAGTTGTGACGCAATAACCACTTTTTCCCCCTCTTTTCGGCGCGTTTCTGCTTACAACTTTTGATCGAATGGACTTTTTCGAATGCGGTTTGCTCTAAAACCTTCCAGAGACAGAGAGAGAGAGAGAGAGAGAGAGAGAGAGAGAGAGAGAGAGATCGAGAGAGACAGAGTTAGACCGAAAAAAATAGATTATCACAAACACGTTCAGCAAGTACATGCTTTTAAAAAATACAGTAAATTTTCTATAGATGCGAAAATCTTTTCACGATATATGCGAAAAAAATATCCCCTCCAACTTAATACACTAATCTCGGCTCGGTATATCGGTGTGAACCACTATTAACGCGACGCGGAAAGTCGCAGTCGCCGGCACAGTTCAAAGGCCCGCGCGTGGTCTCGCTTTACACGCGCTGTCCTTCTCTGCATTCGACTCGGCCTTTGAAGCTCTAAAAAAGTAGTACCAAGATCGAAAGATGCGAAGAAATCCCCCCGAAGCGTTCGCATCTATAGAGAATTTACTGTACTGTGCCACAGCAACGCGTGGCGGGGGAAGCTAGTTAAATATAAAATACAAAATATTTATAAAAAATGAAAAATTTTATTAAATATAAAAAATACTTAAAACTACTTGTGAATTACAATATTAAAAAATACTTAAAACTACTTAAAAATTACGAAAAAGTATAAAAAGATGCTTAAAACTACTTACAAATTAACAAAACTATAAAAATCACAAAAATAAAACTTATAAACTACTTCCTTAACTAAAACCGGGTTGGATAATATGTGGAGGGTGGGGGATAAGTGGGGTAGCTGGGAGATGAATAAATATAGGGATAGGGAGGGTGTCCGGAGGGGGGATAGGGAGGGTATCCGGAGGGGGGATATGCCGGGGGAGGGTACATAGGAGGATGGATTGGAGGTGGTGGGAGATATGAGGGGGGATTACATACAGGGGGAGGAGGGTAGTTGGGGACAGAATATCGGGGGGGAATGTAAGCCGCAGGCCGCCTTTCCATCTGTTTCTGAATTTTTTGAGTTGTTTGTTAACTGCCCGTCTTGCAGCTTCGTTGATTCTCTGGAATTCACACAAAATTACATTATTAATATAATCCATAATACATATTCATATGATGCAGAACAGTATACTAAAGCATATTGTATTAGGGTAGCTCTTATTTACTCTTGACAAAAATGTTTCGAAAATTCGCTTACACCACCCCCAGGATTAATATAATCAATAAAAAAAATATGTGCAATGTACAAATTCTCTATAAACGCGAAAATCTCTTCACGATAAACGCGAAAGAAATATCCCCTCCAACTTAGCACACAGATCTCGGCTCGGTATATCGGTATGAACCGCTACTAACGCAACGCGGAGAGTCGCAGTCGTCGGCACAGTTCAAACGCCCGTGAGTCATAACGTTACATCAACAGTCTATCTTCTTTATTTTCCATGATACTGTTATGGGACTTTCACTACCTTATTTCTGGCATTTTTCTGATTAAAATGATACCAAACACGACCTAATTTGTACTGAATTTAGTGGTTTAATTGACGGTATATACGCAAAACCGAACACCGTCTCAAGTCGCGCGCGTCGCTCGCTCCATTACAATTTTTTAATAAGAAACAAAATTAAATAAATCTTAAATAAATCTTAAGTATATTACTTAAAACAGTTCAAAAACTACAAAAAGTGTGTCTTTTCCTGACGGATGTAAACGCTTCAATTCGATAGTTTTCCTTCGATGGTATTGTGACGTGGCAGGTTTTGCCGACGTCTTTCCGAACCTTCTACCAGAGACCGGGTCACTTTTTCGACCATCGGAACCGAAACGGGCGTTGCGATCGATCTCCCTGGAGACGGCCGAGTCCCAGCGGAATGGTATTATCGCGTTTGAATGTCGCGCCGCTGGGCGCGACACGAGGTTTCAGGTCCAACTACGCTCCTTAGGAGAATTCGAGGCCCATCTTCCGCTGCTAATTGGCGAGATATCTCAAGAAGAGTCACCCGGAGAACCTATCGCAAGTCGGCGAGCACGGGGAAGATAACGGGGATTGGACCGAGCCCGGATTCGTCAACTCGGAGACATCGACGAGGCTATTACGTTTAAGGGACGACCAACGGCCCAACCTTGTCGATTCTCGCCCGGGCAGGGCCATGAGAGTCCACCCGGAATGGCTCGCGTTCACCCTTGCCGCCCTCGCAGCGTTATCGGACGCAGCCTCGAAAAAGCAACCAATTTTCGAAGGCCCGGGTCCGAATCCTTTAGATTCGGCCCGGCAGCGAGGAGCCAAGCGATAGGCCCGAGTGTCGCCACAGCGAAGATGAATAAGGAAGTAGAGGGGATGCCTCGCTTCCGCGTTCCGAGCCGACACGAAGTAGGTCACTAGGCCGAAGGACTGCGAATAACTAACACCCAAGAACCGATTTGAATTCGCGAATTAATAAGTAGTATCGTGCGACTCCATTGCTGCGTGAGAGGAGTCCACGAATTGGTAAGTGCCGGTCAGTTTCGTAATTAGAAAATCTGTGAGTGCTCGTGTTGGCTCGGAGCGTAATTTGACGGGAATAATAACCTCGTGTCGTGTGCCACGTGCTTTCGGCGTGTCCAGCGACCGGGAAGAGCTCTCCCGAGAGGAACGCCGGGCCGTGTATCGTAGCGTCCCCGAGTGCTGCGTGTTGCGGGGCGTACGATCTTTCGTTTTCGATATTTTATAGGAGATCCTCGAGACGTTCCACGGTGGGACGACGCGACGCGCCCGTTTCGTTCTTCGTCGCGTTCATTTCCGTCCTCGCCTAGTCAATTCGTACAACACCGCGTATTCTACCGGAGCTCGGCAGATTTCGTGCCCTTCTGGGCTTGTATCATTTCCGCGAAGTCCTGTGACTGCCGAGCTCGACGCGAAGAGAAATAATTGACGCGCGGTCGGCCGAACAACCGCCGAATATTATCGACGACGCGCCGGCAAATATTTGGACTGCCGCCGGCTCACGCCGGTGGCTTGTAACCTAAGATCTCGACCGTAATGAACGGTGTCATTTTGCCTAATCATCTCTAATTATTTCACCTGTGAGAAACGTTCCTGTCGCGGGGAATGCCCCGTCCTTTTTCCCACGTGGAACCCTGACCCGTTTCGTCGCTATCCTCGGCTCTCGCGCAATCCTCGTGGATTCGAAAGAGATTCCGTCAAGGGTCAATAGTTTTCGAGTGGCACGGCAACGTGCCTGGCGCCCGATTTCCGATCTTCGATCGATTAAGAATAACCAATTTTCGAATCTGCGAGTGATTGTTTGTCCCGGGAGGACCACGTTTCGCGCGACCGAGCGTGGCCCGGTCTCCAAGCCATAATTTCCCGAGCCCGTTGACCGATTCGTTCGCGAAACGGTGAACGGTGTGACAGTATTTAAACTGTAGTGGTTTAAATGACGATGAACGTTCCGGGCGCAAGGAAGGATAGCGCGTATAGAAAAGAAAGAGACGCGGAGAGTCGGAGTCGCCGGTACAGTTCAAAGGCCCGCGCGTGGTCTCGCTTTACACGCGCTGTCCTTCTCTACGTTCGGCTCGGCCTTTGAAGCTCGAAAAACGTAGGACCAAGATCGAAAAATGCGAAGAAGTCTCCCCGAGGCGTTCGCATTTATAGAGAATTTACTGTATCAGGATCAGCTCGACCGAATGATGGGAAAACGTGCCCCGGGTTATTATTACTTTTTTTTTGACAGAACAAAGACCAAAAATTTTTTTAGGAATTTGAAAACTCAAGTGTTTTCATTACCTTGTATCAATAAACATTAACGAAAAATGTGTAATTGTTTTTGAACTTGCGAAACTTACTTTTTTTTAATTGCATATTACTTTTCAGGAAATTACGTAAATTTCTTTTATTAGAGGTAAAAAAATTCAGAATTACGTTTCAAAAAGCCCTCTAAAATGAATCGTTAAATAAATATGAGTGAATTGATAGGATGTTGTCCGGTCGAGGTAAACAATGCGATACCGCGCTTGTCGGCGCGGCGCGGCGCACAGTGGGATAAACCGATTAATTCTGTGTTAAAATCAAAGAAGTTTCGATAGAAATGAGATAGAGCTATGCAATTTTTTAAAAATGAAATCTGAAACTTTGCAGAATATGGGATAATTATGGAGATTGTGGTACGAACGTTTTTTAACCTTGAAGAAATTCGTTAAACTTGCACAATTTCAAGAAAATTATAGATTTTCCAATATCACGCGTGGAAAAAATTATTTTTTAACATGTCATATATATCATTTTCAGTAGATTTTTTCACACTGATTTCAACTCTGGTCCCAAAATTTGTCTACCACTACAGGATTTTCCAAAAAGTAGATTTTTGTGAACAATACTAATAAACTTATTTTTTCGTTGAAATGAATTGGTAACCCACTAGTTTGAAGGAATTCTTATATATGAAACGTATTAAAAATAATCATAATGAAGTATTTGAAGGTTTACTTAACGTATATCACTTGACAAACGATCACTTGACGTATCGCTGCGATTGTCGCCGGCATTCCTTGTAGGCTATGTATGATTGTAATGTAATTTAAATTAGATATCTATTTTCCATAATTATATTTTCATTTACACAGGGCGTAAGATTTCATCATTTTAACTTACTTTTCATCAACGAATTTTTTGACTACTGGTTATTTAAAAAAAAAATTATTTAAATTACATTACAGTCACACATAGCCTATAAGGAGTGCCGGCGACAATGGCAGCGATACGTAAAGCGATCATTTGTCAAGTGATATACGTTAAGTAAACGTTCAAATACTTCATTATGATTATTTTTAATACGTTTCATATATAAGAATTCCTTCAAACTAGTGGGTTACCAATTCATTTCAACGAAAAAATAAGTTTATTAGTATTGTTCACAAAAATCTACTTTTTGGAAAATCCTGTAGTGGTAGACAAATTTTGGGACCAGAGTTGAAATCAGTGTGAAAAAATCTACTGAAAATGATATATATGACATGTTAAAAAATAATTTTTTCCGCGCGTGGTATTGGAAAATCTATAATTTTCTTGAAATTGTGCTAGTTTAACGAATTTCTTCAAGGTTAAAAAACGTTCGTACCACAATCTCTATAATTATCCCATATTCTGCAAAGTTTCAGATTTCATTTTTAAAAAATTGCATAGCTCTATCTCATTTCTATCGAAACTTCTTTGATTTTAACACAGAATTAATCGGTTTATCTCACTGTGGGCCGCGTCGCGTCGCGTTGTTACTCGATCAACGTTATATCACCGACGAAATACTACTCTCGTCGGTGCTTATATCCCTTGCCTTTCCCGAATATTTTTTTCTTCAAATTCACTCATATGTACTTAACAATTCATTTTAGGGAGCTTTTCGAAACGAAATTCTGAAAATTTTTTGCATCTAATAAAAGAAATTTACGTAATTTCCTGAAAAGTGATATACAATTAAAAAACAGTAGGTTCCGCAAGTTCAAAACAAAATTACACATTTTTCGTTAATGTTTATTGATAAAAGGTGATCAAAACACACTTCAGTTTTGAAATGTAAAAAAATATTTTTGATTTTGTTCCGACATTTTTCTCAATTTTTCCGAAAACTATATTACGAAAAAATGTAATAGGACATAAAAGACGCTGCCCCTGTCCAGGTCTATAGATCTGTGTAACATATTTTCGATATTCGAGAAAAATCGTTTTATGAATATTTAATTAATTATTTTTATATTTAAGGCTCCGGAACATGTTTTCCTATTATCCGAGAGTGCTCAAACTTTGCACAGATTTTTGTTTATCAATACGAACAATGCTGGGGAATGGCGTAAAAAAATTCAAATGTCGAAAGTAAGATCCACCCAAATACGTACAGTGTGCCACGGAAATATTCGAACGCCCTTTAAAACAAAACAACTTTTCTATAATTATACCAAACGACCTGATTTTTTATAACCAATTAGAAGCATTGGACAGCAATTTTCAGCATGTGTATAACTAACATAGATTAGATGTACAAAATATATTGTATATATTTTAAATTGGCATTAAAGGCCCAAATAAAAAAGTCTTAAAAAACGCTTTTATTTTTGCATGTAACCTCGTAAATTATAATTTTTGGAAAATCGTTCTTGCATAACATTTCATAAACCAATGCTTCTAATTGATTATAAAAAATCAGGTCGTTAGGTATAATTATAAAAAAGTTATTCTGTTTTAAAGGGCGTTCGAATACTTTCGTTACCTACTGTATGTTATATCTGTTTAACAATATTATTACATACGTTCATATTTTGGTGTTGACTAGTTCACATCAGCGGCGATGTCATCGTCGGCAGCGATGTTGTAGTCGGCGGCGACGTTGTAGTCGGCGGCGATGTCGTCGTCGGTGTCGATATCGTCGTCGTCGTAGACATATTTGGATGTGTATTTGTCTAAAAACATAAATTATTAAAAAATTATTAAAATAGTAAAAAAAATGATATAATATGTATTGTTTATAATGTATGAGTATAGAATATATTAATTTAGATTAGATTATATAAATTAATAGGAAGAACTGTTTAAGTAAAGATACTTACATTTAAAATATTTGTCACCGTGTACGGTTGTCGTCCGTCTTCTCTGGATAGACAAGCAGATTTGGCTGCCCATTCAGTGATGCCAGAATCGTGGGCCGTGGGCCGTTTCCTCTCCGCTAGCTCAGCCTGCCAGCCCCCCACTCTGACGCACCGTCGCGCGTCGCGTCGTCACTACGATGCTTCTACATCGCACGCGCTACACACGAACGTATCTCTACTCTGCCCGTGTGAGTGCCTGTTCGATTGCACGCACGCTACACAACACAAGCGTACCTCTACTCTGTGTGAACTTCCGCTCGATCAAAGCATTCAATTATCACTACTTTTCAAGAGTTCGGACAATCTGACGACAAAATGTTTGAAATAAAAGTTGTACAGTATTTAGACATGTACAAAATTGTATATTTAAAATTTCGAAAAAAAATTTTTTTCGATCGAAAATAAGAATTATTTTGATTTTTTAAATGTTAAAGTACAATTTTTATTTCATAATCTTATAGCTGGAGCCAAAGCAAATACAACGACCTACTTATTTATGACCCTGAGCCCATAAATAACGCTACGATGTTTTATTCCCGTTTTATAGCAAAATACCCCACTGTGCGACGCCCACGCGTTCCTTCGATTTTCACGTTACCGAAGTTTCGGAAGGATGAGTCGGAAAGTCGGAATCTGGAGACAGCGCGCATTTCATCCCGGCACGGCGCACAGTGGGGAAAAGTGACTTGCCTCGCTTCAAAAAGAAATAACTTTCGATAGAAATGAGGTAGAGCGATGAATTTTTTTAAAATTAAAGCTGAAACTTTGCAGAATATGGGAAAAATAGGGAGATTACGGTACGAACGGTTTTTAACCTTGAGAAAATTCGTTAAACTTTCACAATTTCCAGAAAATGTGGACTCGTGTTTCGGATAGGAAGCTCTATAAGAATCACCCAACGCATATTGCAGATTAAAGTTCGTGTTGCACAGTGTTTATACTATCTAGTGGTCTTCCACACCACCTCTGAGGTTCCACTAATGGCGCGTTAGATTTTTTTAAAGTGGATCTTCGCCTGGAGCCCTATGATACCACTTGTTATCAATGTTTATCGTAACCGCAAAATTTCCCATTCTGGTGTAAAACATAATACGGTTACATGTAATGACGGCTAACAATGCCGCTTTTTCTGAAAATTTGCATAAGTGTTTAACCCTTTATTCTAGTCGACCCATATGTGTTGATGAAATAAATTAAAACGTATTTTGAAACCTACAAATCTGTGGAGAGGGTTTTTTGAAATTGATTGATTTCTCCCACATTCTTAGGCAGGTCTATTGAACACAAATGCAATTTTTCGTAAAAATCGTGTATCAGTCGTCAATGTTCCTTTGTCCCAGGATGGGCGTCCTTCCCTGGAAAAATCAATTGCCAATCCTTCGTTACAACCTCAACATCTGCAAGCCATCAACGAGGTATCGGCGCGGCGCACAGTGTTCCGAATGGCCTTTTTAGCTGGACAAAATTAACTTTCAAATAAACAAAAACTAACTGTGCCAATATTATCTAAAATAACCATGTATTAAGACTCTTGAATATTAAAACTTAAAATTCTTTTGTTGTATGTTTACAGAGCGTGTAAACTTCACCTAAAAGGCGGACGCCTAACCTATAAGTGAATGGGCACATTGTCATACGCGCTAGAAATATGTTAAAATGCACGAAGGAGTATTTAAATTTCCTATGTATGATGGATATAGTATCTCAAAACATGTATTTTCACTTTAGTAATTCCAAATTATCGATAACATTCCTCTGTTTTTGTAAATTAAGTGTCAAAGACGGTACTTATTTTTCCACAGAAACGCCCATGTTACTCCTCTTCGTCAATGAATTAGTATATGCGCCACGTCGCGCCACGCGATGATTTTTACATTATTATAAAGTAGAGATTCTCTACTTTATTGTAGTACCAAAATAAAATTGCTATGCGTTGCTATAGCATACTAATTTTTACAATGAAGTTACGTCGTTTTCCGTTCACGCTCGTGACAATCACAGCCCAGGCTGGGCGCGCGTTCCGAACGCACCCGATGCCGTCGCCACTTAGCGGTTTGTTTAGTCTACTCGTTGAAACCTATGGATTGGTTTCGTTCATTGTATATTTAAGGAATATACAATGATACTATCGTCAGGTTTTCCTCCGAACTTTCTTCCTATGAAAATTCGTTTCTTCAGTCTCAGAGCGATCAGCGTGCAGTCTACATCTCCCTTGCGTTTTTCATATATCTTTCAGTTTCGTTATTTTTATTGTTGTTGTTGTTTTTCATTGTTATTGTTGTTATTACTGTGTTTGTTGTTATTGTTTTATTTGTTACGTTATCACTATAAAGTGATCACGTATAAACGTGATAACGTTATACCAAAATCTTCCTTGGATATAATCAGGTACGTTGAATCAAAACATTTCATGCTTTATAAAAATTATGAAAAGTTTGAACAGGAAATACAAATTTTTAGATTAATCTAAACAAATTGGCATAAACAACGTAAGGAAAAAAACTGAAAGGACACTGACCGTTAAAATGAATCGAGGTAATTACGTATTGTACGAGTTTTATTTTTAGAAAGTAATACTCTAGTCCATTCTGTAATTTAATTAATGTTAATTTTTCGGTTGAGATTTAGTGATTCTTTAGTTCTAATGGATATATTTTATTATTATTTTTAGTCACTATCGCAATGATGGAATTTTGTCAGATTTGGACATCTTTTCGAAATCGAAAAGATTTCGATCAATTGTGCCAAAAAATTTTACATAAAATTGGCTGTGTTGATGCATCAAGTGCAGTTATCCTTGAAATAAGGCATAATATATCTAAGATAGTAAGCCGAGTAAGAGATCGCTGGTACAGATGTAGGCGACAAAAAGAATATTTCCTGGAAAAACATTTGGACTGGCTTCAGGAAGAAAATTTTATTTTATTTGAAGATGTACTTGATGCAAACATTGCAACACCTTCAACCTCAAGCTCTTCTGGAAGGCCAACGAAATCTTTCGAAGACGCTTCGAATAAAACTAAAAAGCGTAGGGTATCGACACTCGTCAAAGAAAATTCTGCCGGTGAATTAACTTTTGCTGCTGAAGTCGCTTTGCGAAAAAAAGGAGAAAGAAGTGTTGCAAGTGTAGTAGGTAATGCTTCATATATTACACAAGAGTTAAAATATTTAAGGAACAAAAATATAGAGCGACGGTCAATGACCCCGTAAGAGGCTTTAGCATTATTTATAGATACAAAAAGTACTGTATCTTCATATAAATTACATAGAAAAAGTACTTTCGGCCACTACAGATAAATAATCAAGTCGATGCACAAATCCACGTAAAAAATCTAAAGTAGAGCTGCAATACAGTCCGTAAATGACTAGAGGCCGAAAGTAATCCAAGAATATTTTTCCGAAAAAATATTTTAAGATAGTCTAAATGTCACGCCGTCCGGGATTTTCTTTAGCCAGAAGGGCGAAAATCCCAGCGACACCGGGTATTTATAGACCTTTCGACCGGGCCGCGTTCGGCCGCGCGAAACGCGGTCCACCCGGGACAAAAATTGTTCGCAGGCTCGTCGTTTCTCAGTTCGTAGAAATCAAGTTCGGGCGCCAGGCACGGAAGGTGCCACGCTAAGCTTCGCAAATACGAGCACTTTGAGAAACGATAGTACGAGCCTGCGACAATCGAGATCGAGAACAATACACTTCGCGAACGGGTACAGGATACTACGCGAATCGAACACGAGGCAATCCCCGCGGCGGGAAGGTTTCTCACTACAATGACGACTCTCAGACCTTCGGTTAACCAAATCTTTATTTTTCCGTTGTTACAAGTACGATACCGGCAGCAACCGGCAGCGTTTCGAGGTTAACCGGCGCGTGACAGGTGGTCGGCAACGAAAGATCGTCGTACGCGCGATCTGTCCTTCACAGGACCTCTCGGAGACGCGTCGAACCCGGCAGCAACGTGATAACGACGTTGGCGTACGCGAGATTCACGTTTCACGCCCGAATTCAGATAGAAAACGCGTGGTACAATATTTTTCTCGTCGGCGTAACGAGTCGCGGAAATACGACGCGAGTACGAGGCGGCGACGCACCGTGGAACGAAACGAGGTTCGAGTGAAAGATACGACGACGCACGGATCCTCGCCAAAAATAAAAATAGGGCTGAACCCTAGCAAATTAATCTTCACCGCGCGACCGTCGCTCGACGGATTCGTATCGTCCGCAAACCTACTCTCCTCCCGGCAGCATCGAAGCCACGTCGAACTTTCTGCGACGCGATCGCGTACACGACACGTACCGAGCCAACGCGAAAAGATCACTTGTTCGAATGGAATAGGACAGAAGCTTACCCAGGGCAACTCTCAGCCTACGATGTTGTATGGCGTCCTGTCCCTCTCGTCCGGCAGTTTGTTTCGCAACAATTAATTAACTAACGTGATTGACGCAATAGTTAAGATATCTAATCTCACGACTTTACTCAGTACGAGCCAACGAAGAAGTGATCTCCCCGTTGATCGCTCGGGAACGCGGAAGTGAAGCGTACCCCCCCCCCGTTCCGCTCTCGTTCCCACGCGTAGGATTCGGCCTATCGCTGCTCGATATTCGGACGGGGCCTCACTCCGCGCGACGGTCCCTGGCGTCCGGCGATTCGTCGGTTCTCCGGCAGCGTTGCTCGTGGATTCGCCGCTTCCCTGCGAGGTGATCGGCGCTAGCCAATTCGGCAGCTGGCCAGGCTTCTCTCCGGTTGAGGCGACGGCGAGGCAGCTGAGATTCTTGGCTTGGATTCCCCTGTCCTCGTCGGCGCCTCCAGGTTGTCTCTCCTGGGCCACGTCGATTCCTCGCTTCTCTAGGGTGGGAGTTTCACCGATGCCGATCCTTCTGTCTCCTTTCTCGGCAGAAAAAGTGCTCCGGGTCCCCCCCTTGGGGCCTGGGTACGGTCCTGCAGAATCGCGTCGCGCAAATTGGCGCGACGCTCAAAAATATTAGAACTCGCCCATGGGTCTCGCTCGTGCCCAGGGCGAGCGCTCGCCACGGCCCGTCTCGCATGTTTTACTGCCAGAGGGTGACCCGGTCTTCCGATACTCGGTATCGGGGGACGTAGGCAAAACTGCCACGTCACAACTCCTCCCCCCCCAGGGGAGACCGGGTCATACCCTTGGGAAACCTCTGTCCCATTCGTCATAGGCTCGGTAGCGAACGCTCGACCTCGGTCGTTCCTCGGGACTGTAACAAACCCCTTTACCTTGTACCGACAAAAATACGATCACAAACACGAATACGTACGCTCACTTGTACAGTGCCTCAGGCGAGGCCTCCAATTCTACCGGCAGCTACCTGAAACGCTCGCTTCTTATCGCTAGTTTCGTGAAATTCGGATCGAGGTGGGTTCGGGAATTGAAATGACAAGGGTTCTCCCGCGTCGTTACTTTTCACCGGCAGTTACGGCCGTTATATTATCCGACACGTTTGGATAGAATCCTTCTTACAAAAATATAATGTTTTTCTTACAACTCTCGATCAAAACATAAAATTAATATTAATCAGTCTTTGTTTGTGTTATTCTAATGTATCGTTACTAAACTTAAACTGTTCTTTGTCTCCTTGTGTTCCCTTCTTTGGCTTTACCGGCACTTTTCTTCTGCCCGGCCCCCTTTTTTTTCTACCCGACACTACCATTTATTGTGAGGCCCTCCCAACTTCCACCTGGGGCCGCACTTTGGGCATGATCTCACGGAGTAGCCCATTCGGCCACAACGGTAACAATACTCCCCTCGGGGATTCCGGCAATCACGCTGTCTGTGGGTGACTGACCCACAACTCCAACAGCAGTCTTGCCTATCCTTGTAATCTTCCTCCGTCCATTTACTCCCCGGCACCATTGCCCTCTTCGGGATTTCTTTGGGTACCACCCATTCGATCCTCGGTTTGGTGGCTCCTGGGGGGTACACCCAGACGGGTCGCCCCCCAACGGTCGTCCGGTGGTGTCCTTGGTTGGCCCTCCTTCTGACTGTCCGGCAGCGTTGTTGGTTGACCCTCCTTCTGATTGTCCGGCAGCGTCTTTGGCTGGCCCTGCTGAGAGACCTGGTTTCGGGCCCTCGGGCTTCCTTTCCTCTTGGGCTGCTCCGGTAGCGGTGTCTTGACCTTTCGCGATTGAGGCCCTCAGGTTCTCCAGCCTGAGTTGGGCCAGCCCGCGCCTGTGGATCCAGGCAAAGTCCTCCCGACAGTCCTGACGTGGTTTTCTCGCGCCCGGCAGTGCCATTGGTCCAGCAGCTTCGTTCGCATCGGTAGTCGGGTCCCTCGGTTGTTCTCCGGTACTCGGCCCGGCAGCTTCGTTCGGACCGGTAGACGGGTCCCTCGGTTGTTCTCCGGTACTCGGCCCGGCAGCTTCGTTCGGACCGTCAACCTCCCTTAGTTCACTTTTTCCTGTCGGCCCGGCAGCGTCTGTTGGTGTATCCTCCGACATGTCCGCCCACTTAACTCCTTCGGTGGGGTGGTCCTGGAGGGGTGATGGCTCCTCCTTGCCGGCAGCTACCTCTTCTGTATCTTCCGGCAAATCCTCGATTCCGTCCAGCGTGGAATCGAGGTCTACCACCTCCACCTCTTTCCATCGGTCCGACTCTGCACGGTCATCGGCCGACTGATAGTATGATGACCTCGTGGAGTCGGGCTCCGGTTGGTGGTGTCGTTCGGTTTGCGTGGCCACCGTTCTTTGGTGCCCTTTTGCTAAGTAGTCCCTGAGGAGTTGTCTCAGGGTTTCCCACTCCTGGGTCTCCCGCACCCTGTTGAGGGCCACACACAGCTCTTGGATCGGAGTCATGACTCCCGGCAGCTTTACTTGTGAGTTCTGTGGAGGAGACTCATACGCTTAGTTGTTGTCTTCAGGTGCGTAGGATGGATGGTACGCCTTTATGTCGCTTATGTGTGCCTTTCCTAAATTTCTCCCGTCTTCGGTCGCTAACTCATATACAACCGGTGTCAACTTCCGCGTTATCACGACGGGACCGGTGTATTTGGGAGCCAATTTCGCTGCGACATGTTGTGCCGCAGATGAGAGAACTCTTTGCCGTTTTACAACTTTATCCCCGACCTCGAATTCCCTATCTTTATGGTGCTCGTTATAATACCGCGCCTGACGATTGTACGCGTCCTCTAAATTTTCTAGTACCCAGCTGCGCAACGTCTGCAGCTGGGCCACCCGACCTTTCCACCGTTCTGTCGGCGCTAACTCTAAGTCTAACGGCGGCTCTCTGCTCGCCCGCACGCATTTAGCTGGCCTCGGCTCTCGCCCGAAGTTCAAAAAGTCTGGGGAAGTTTGCAGTACCGAATGATACGCCGTATTGTACGCGAATCTAAATTTTGCTGGGTTCACGTCCCATTCTCTGTGATCCCTCCCGATGTACGCGACCATCATTGTCTTCAGGACCCGATTGACTCTTTCTACGGGGTTCGCCTGCGGGTGGTACGGAGGGGTGGTGCTAATTCGGATCCCGTACTCGTTCGCTAACTCGTGCAAGCACTTGTTCGCTAACTCGTGCAAGCACTTGTTAGCAAACTCCGTGCCGTTGTCTGTGAGGAGCACGTCAGGTGTTCCCCACCGCGAAAAAATGAGGTTTTCGAGGGCCTCAGCAATTTTAGGACCGGTCGCTCGCCGGAGTGGGGCGCACTCGATCCACTACGTGATCAAGTCCTGCATCACGAGGAGGTACGCATGACCGGACTTGCTAGGGGGGAATGGACCCATGATATCGGCCGCGACTACTGACCAGGGCATGTCTATACGGCGCCGACCCATCAGCCCGGAAGGGAGTGTTTGTTCCACTTTCATCAGCTGGCAAGTGGTGCAGCGTCTTACGTACTCCACGGTTGTTCTGTACATGCCCGGCCAGTAGTATCTTGTCGCGACGCTGTGGTACGTCTTCTCGATACCCAAATGTCCTGCTTGGGGACCATCATGTGCCTCCTGCAAGATCTCGGTCCTGCGTTCCTCGGGGACCACTAACTTCCATTTGTCCCCATCTTGACCTAAAGTCTCCGCAATCAATGGATCGGTTCTCCGGCAAAACAGTTCCCCACTCCGAATCGACCAGTCTTTAAACTTTTGAGGGTTTCCCTCGACCTCCGCGAATTTACTGTCGTACCACCTCACACGCACGGCAGCCACTATCTCAGCTTCCCCTTCGATGACCCCGCTTCCCTCATACGCGCGCGAGAGCGCATCCGGCACTCGGTTGAGGGCACCTTGTCGATATACTACTTCGAAGTCATATTCGAGGAGCTCTAAAGCCCATCGCGCCAATCGCCCTGAAGGGTTTTGTAATTTGCGCAACCACCGTAAGCTGTTATGATCCGTGATCACCGTGAATTTATACCCTTCTTAATACGGCCTGAACTTCCGTACCGCCCAGACTATCGCCAAACACTCTAATTCCGTAGCCGAGTACTTACGTTCCGGCAGCGTGAGAGCGCGACTCGCAAATGCAATTACTTTTTCAATACCCTCGATCTCTTGTGTCAAAACAGCCACTAAGCCTACCGTACTCGCGTCGGTCTGTACCGTAAATGGTATTTTGAAGTCAGGACATGATAGTGTCGGCGCGGAGGTTATCATTTCGCGAAGAGCTTCGAAGGCGGATTGTTGTCCGTCCTTCCAAACCCACTCGCGATCCTTCCGAAGGAGTACATTTAACGGCTCCGCAAGTGTAGCGAATCCCGGGATGAACCTCCTATACCAGGAAGCCATCCCTAAGAAACGCCGCACTTGCTTCACGTTCTTCGGGGTTGGATACGACACTATCGGCTGAATCTTCTCGGGGTCAACGGTTAAGCCCTCTCTACTGACGACAAAACCCAAGTAACGGACCTCTGCGCGGCAAAATTCACACTTTTCCGGGTTAATTATTAAACCGGCAGCTTTGACTCTATCCAACACGCGTTTCAACCATTCTAGATGTTCTTCGAATGTTTTCGTGACTATTATTATGTCATCTAAATTAGAAAACGCGTGAGGCTCCATCTCGGGCCCAATCAGACGGTCTAACAATCGTTGGAATGTAGCCGGGGCCCCCGTCAGCCCATATGGCATTCTACGAAATTGGAAAAGTCCTTTCCCCGGCACCGTGAACGCGGTTATTTCGCGACTCTTTGATTCTAAAGGAATCTGAAAATAGGTCTGACTGAGAGCGAGGGTTGAAATGTATTTAGCCGATCTCAATTTATCTAATATCTGAGTCATGAGCGGTAAAGGGTACGCGTCTTTCCTCGAGACCTCGTTCACCTTTCGAAAATCTAGACAAAATCTATATTTCCCGTTGGGCTTTTTGACCATTACTACTGGGCTTGACCAGCCACTTTGCGACGGTTCTATTATGCCGTCCGCCAACAAGGTATCCACCTCGGCATAAATAGCCTCCTGAATTTTGGGAGAAACGGCATAATAGCGTTGTTTAATGGGTGGATGGTCGCCCACGTCTATTCGGTGGCTGATCAAGTCAGTCAACCCTTTCATGTTTTCGAACTCCGGCAGCTCCGTCTCGAGGAATCTCGCCAAACGGTCTTTTTCGGAATCATTCAATATCTGTAACCCGCAGCATACGGTGGCTGGCGGAGCGTCATCGAAGGGAAACTTCTCATTCAGATGAGACGCAAAGTACCATATGGCATTGTGATACTCTGCCACAATCCCGAAGAGTGCAATCGAATCTGTACGAGGATTTGTTCGTTGGAATGAATGAATGCGAGACTGGATCGCTGGATGAGAAAATGAAAGGGTTGAGTGAACGGTTACTTTTAACTGAAATGAACGTAGGAGAGTGAATGGGAAAGATTCCGGATTTACAAATAAATAACTGTATTTTTGCACTGTTAGAATGTACAATAATGTCAATAGTGAACAAATGATATGTGAAATATGTATACGAGAAGTTGAGAATAAAGAGAACTGAAAATGACACTTGACGTTTCGCGTTTAGAGCAATTTGAATAAGAGAGCGAGGCGACGGTTGTCTCTCTCTTTTATGGCCTCGATCCTTCTGGAATGTTCGTCACGCGTCATGCTTCCGTGGCAGAGTTCGAGAACCTTCCAGAAGGATCGAGAGAGAATTCGACCCAATAGCGTAAGCGATCGCGCGTTACGCGATATCCGGACGCTTGAGTCGATCGGTGATTTGCGCGGATCGCGTCGTCTGCTCAGTGCCTTGCGCGGTGCCGCTGAGACAATATGGCGCTCGAGAGCGCCAATCTCGAACATTCCGCCCGCCTCGACTTGTCGAAGTTTCGCGTGTGATTTCGTGTCTAGTGGTACGACGTGCTGAGATGATTCGCGACAGTGGAATGAACAGAAATTACGTGCAGTGAATAGAAACTTGAATTAAAAAACAGAAGGTAAACGATACAGGTTATAACTGACATTGCCGAATACATGAATGAAGTGCGACTGCGCGGTGAATTGATACTACGCGTGGCGTACTACGCAGTTGTATGCTGCGCGAGAGGTGTGCGCGGTAGGACATCGACGCGTTCATTGATTATCGCTCCTCGATCGGAAGTGCAACGAGCTTATGCACTGGTCTTACGAGCTCGGTGTTGGCGGTGGCTAATTTCGCGATGCGAACTTTGCCGTCGGCTCCTGGATACGTCTCAGTGATTCGAGCAAGTGGCCATTGTGAGGGGGGAGACGTTTCTCCGACGATGAGGCACAGACGACCAGGCGACAGATCCTCCGTTGGGCGACGCCATCTTGACCTCGAGGTAAGTGTGTGCAGATATTCCCTCTGCCATCTTGCCCAAAATTGATCACGCATTCTCGTCACCAGTTGCCATCGTGAGAGTCGGTTGCTTTCCGTATCGAGCAGCGACGGTTCCGGAACTGAATTCAACGCCGAGCCTACGAGGAAGTGGCCTGGTGTGAGCGCCGTCAAGTCAGCAGGATCGTCAGAGAGAGCGACTAATGGCCTTGAATTGAGGCACGCCTCCACCTGGGTAAGTAGCGTGGTCATCTCCTCGAATGTGAGTCGGGCCTCTCCTATTGTCCGCCGAAGGTGATGCTTGGTGGACTTCACTGCAGCCTCCCATAGCCCACCAAAATGAGGTGCAGCAGGTGGGTTAAAATGCCATTGTATTTTTAGGTCGCACAACTGGCTCCGGATGCTGTGATTCTCCTGGCAGCTTGCTGTGAAGAGGCGTCGCAGCTCTCGGTCCGCTCCCAGGAAGTTCGTCCCGCAGTCGCTATGCAGATGGGCACAGATGCCCCGACGGGAGACGAACCTGCGGAATGCAGCTATAAAGGTCTCGGACGTGTAGTTGGACACGACTTCCAGATGCACGGCTTTGGTGACCATGCATACGAACACTGCCAGGAAGCCCTTATATGCTTTGTGTCCGCGCCCAGAGGTGGTCCGCAGCCAAATTGGACCAGCGTAGTCGACTCCGGTGGACAGGAAGGGACGGCCTGGTGTGACACGATGCTCAGGCAGTTGTCCCATCACTTGGCTTGCTGGTACCGCCAGCCATCGCAAGCAAGTCACGCACTTGTGGATGATGGCCTTCAGCACCGAGCGTCCCTTGGGTATCCAGAATCGCTGCCGAATCGTCCCCAAGGTTGCCTGGACACCTCCATGAAGCGTGTTACTATGAACAAAAGAAACATATAACTGGGTGAGCCTGGAGTTGGGAGGTAGGATAAGAGGGTGCGCTTCGTCAGGATTGAGTGGTGCTTTACTCAATCTGCCACCGACTCGCATGAGCCCGTCGCTGTCTAAGGTTGGTAGCAGCGAGGCGAGACTGCTCTTGGCCTTTACGCAGCACCCCTCCTCTAACAATTTTCTCTCGTTTTCATAGGCGCTCCGCTGCACCCCTCGGATCCAGCAATTCTCCGCAGCAGTGACTTCGGCAACAGTGAGGACTGGAGGCAGCGTGTCGTGGTGTGCACCGTTGTCAGCGGATGTGGATGGTGACGCAGCATGGCGTCTCAGGAGCCATCGCCTGCACCATGCAGTGATCCGCAGCAATCTCGTGTAAGAGGAGAATCTCTGGAGCACGTCATTATTCTCCTCTGCCCGATCTCCGCCAGTCATTGCAGCAGCGATGGTTCCTCGGGCCTCTGGAAGGAGTTCGAGGTCGGTGAATCCCGATGGAGCGAAGCTGACGTCCCGTCGCAGGAAATTGGGTCCGTTCCACCACAGCTCCCAGCTGACGAATTGAGTGGGTGAGAGCCCTCGTGAAGCACAGTCGGCAGGATTGTCAGTGCCTGCAACATGATGCCATTGTGCTTCCGGAACCCTGCGCTGAATGTCTGCGACCCGATTTGCGACATATGTTTTCCACCGAGAGGGATGAGCCTGGATCCATCCCAAGGCCACTGTGGAGTCGGACCACAAATGGATTGCAGCGTCATCAATGTGCAGTGTTGCGACAGTGTGTTGTTTCAAGCGAGCGAGGAGGTGGGCAGCGCACAACTCGAGACGTGGCAGTGACACTTGCTGCAATGGGGCCACCTTGCTCTTTGCCGTGACTAAAGTGACTGTCCACTGGTCTGCTGCGTCCAGAGTCCTCAGGTAGATGACCGCACCATATGCTCGCTCCGAAGCGTCCGCAAAGCCGTGGAACTCTCTCAGTTTGTGAGGAGGGCGCTGAAACAGAGGTCGAGGCACCCTTACCTTCTCGAGCTGCTTCAAATCAGCGCAAAAGTTCCCCCAGTCTTTGGCCAGCGACGACGGCAATGGATCATCCCATCCTAAGGCGAGCAACCATGTCGACTGGATCGTGATTTTGGCTCGGACCACGACTGGAGTGAGCCATCCCAACGGATCGAAAAGCTGGGCAGCCTTAGAGACCACGCCTCGCTTTGTTGAAGGCGGTGTGTCAGTTTCGGTGATTTTGAAGTGAAACCAGTCGTCGTGTGGTGACCACTGGAGGCCAAGTGTGCTGTGCGTGTCTTCCATCCAGGTTTTTGGCTCTCCTTGTATCTCTTCCCGCGATGAGGGCTGAAGTGTATCGCTCTGAGGTGACAGTGGCGTAGTGTACGGCAAGCCTGCCACGTTGGATGCCCACTTTTGCAAGGGAAAACCGCCCGCCTTGCACAGCAGCTGAAGTTGCCTCGCAGTTTCTCGCAAGGCTGATATGGTGTCGGCGCCCGTCAGGATGTCATCCACGTAGGAGTCGTGCCGAAGTGCCAATGCGCCAATGGGATACCGGCTTCCCTCGTCCTCTGCCAGCTGGTGCAGCGTCCTGACTGCGAGGTAAGGAGCACAAGACAACCCGTAAGTGACAGTGTTTAATTGAAATTCACTCACGTGTTGTGTGCTGCTGTCCCTCCATAGAATACGCTGGTGGTCGCGGTCCTCTGGATGCACCAGTATCTGCCGGTACATTTTCGTGATGTCAGCAGTTACCACGAACTGATGCTTACGCCATCGCAGCAAAACATCGGCAAGTAATGGCAGAAGGTTCGGTCCCACGTGGAGGCAGTCATTCAACGACAGCTGAGAGGCCTCGGACCAGGATCCGTAAAATACCACCCGCAGCTTTGTCGTGGTGCTGCTGGGCTTCAGGACTCCGTGGTGAGGCAAATAGTAAGTTGGCTGATCTGCTCGTGGTTCACTTGCTGCTGACATGTGGCCTAGGTTCTCATACTCCTTTATAAATTGGCAGTACAGAGCCTTGAAGCCGACATCTCGTTGGAAGCGCTGCTCCATTCTCCGGAGGGAGTGCCATGCTGCCATCTTTGACCCTGGTGAGATGGGACCTGAGGTTCTGAACGGAAGCCTCACCTGGTATTGACCGTCAGGAGTACGTGAGTGCGTCGTGGCAAAGTGGTTTTCGCACTCGATCTCCTCCGCTGTCAGCGTTGAGTGAGCATCCTGGAGTTCTTCCTGCTCCCAAAACTTCCGCACCAATAGGCTCAACGATTCCCCAACGACAGCCCGGTGCACTTGAGCGTGTGAGGAATCTGCTGACGGTCCCGCCACTCCGCTGATAATCCAGCCAAATATAGTCAGCTGGCCGACAGGTTCATTTGGTGCACCCTTCATTACTCCGTTTTCAATGATTGCAGGGTACACGTCTGCTCCCAGCAAGACTTCTATGGGCTTTGCTTGTTCCGGAGAGGGATCAGCCAGTTTCAGCCCCTGCAGGTGCTTCCATTCGCGTGGAGGTGTGGTGCGACCAAGAGTGTACCCCGAGAGCTTCTGCAGCACGATTGCCGAAACCTTCAGCGAGCCATCACCTTGTCTGGACGAGATGTCAAGGTTGACTCGGCCTCGTTCTCTGGCTAACTGTTGCCCGCCGACGCCGAAGATCTCTACCGCTGATGCTGTCCGCGGAAGTTGCAGTCGCTGCGCCAAACCCTCGCTTATCATCGAGATTTCGGAGCCCTGATCGATGAGAGCTCTAACTGCCTGCCGTCTCCCGAGCCTATCTGCAACCAATACAATTGCTGTGGCGAGCAAGACCTTACCCGTCACATTCCTGCAGTCCGTTGAATGGTGAGCCGTCTTTGTCAGCGCGAAGCCACCTCGGAAGGCATCATGAAGAGAGGAATGATGCTTGCTCCCGCACGACATGCAGCTCTTGGTGGACGGGCAAGCATCGACAGAGTGCCGTCCAAGGCAGTTGACGCAGAGATGCAACTTCTCCACATGCCCACGGCGCTCCGCCGGTTGAAGTGCCTTGTACTCTGGGCAATGCATCACGGAGTGATCCTTGCTGCACATGGCACATGCTGGCTTCTGGAATTGAGCATGATTGGTCCTGACTGCTCGCATTGCTCCCTTGGCCCTGGATTTGCTCGAGGATGCGTCTACGCTTCTGGTGTGCGGACGACTCACTCCCGGCGGTGGCTCAGTTGTCGTGGGTGTCTTAGATGCCTCCAGTTGCTGCCGTCGCTTGATGAGGAAGTCCTTCAAGGTTGAGAAGGATGGTGGGTCGCAACTACTAATGATTTTCTCTTCCCATTTGTCACCAGTTACAGGATCGAGCAGGTTCACGACGGAGTAGACGAACCAGTCCTCCGTCTTGTCGATTGGACGTCCCAGCCCCTCCAGGGTGTTAACCACCGTTGAGACACCCTTCTGTATGGAGGTGATCTCTGCCGCCGAACTGTCTCTCATTTTAGGAATAGAGGCGAGTTTGTCGAGGCACGATCGTACGAGAATCCTCTTATTCTCGTACTGTTCCTTCAGGATCGTCCACGCTCGCTCGTAATTCTCGGTAATGGTGGGGAGGTACTTAATCAGGTCCGCTGCTTCTCCATGGAGGCTGCCCTTGAGGTAATGGAGCCGATCTACGTTGCTTAACCTCTTGTTTCGTTCGACAATTGATTTAAACAAATCTTTGAACGCAGGCCAGTCCATATAGTCTCCGTGAAACTCTGGCAGCTGCATCCTGGGAAGAGGTGCGGAACCAGAGTCTGGGTCATCGTTGGATGGATCAACGTGACCCTGTGTTGCCGAACTTGAAGCGACTAGGCTGCTGAACACTCTGGCTCCACTGAGCTGCCGAGCCAGATCGAGCAACCGACCCTTGTGGCATACGTACGCCTCCTCGACGCCATCGGCAACGTCCTCCTCTACGTATTTGCTCTTTTTGATTGCGTCCTTGTGTCTGTAGATCAGAAGATCGTGGTTCTTCTGAAATGACGTCCAGTAACCCTCAAGGAGCTGGATTCTGGATTGTACGTCACCGTCTGTCATCCTGGCCTGTGGTATTGACTTCTTGAAGTTCTCCATGAGATTCTGGATTTTCCTCCCAACTTCTCCTTACTTATGCAGCAGTTCCTCGGCTGAGTATTCCATGGCGGTACGAGACTGGGTCGTGGAATGGTTTACTCACTGGACAAGGCACTGTTTCACCACTGTATTCACCGATTCTTTGTAAATCCGGCTCGAAGGACCAGAAATGTACGAGGATTTGTTCGTTGGAATGAATGAATGCGAGACTGGATCGCTGGATGAGAAAATGAAAGGGTTGAGTGAACGGTTACTTTTAACTGAAATGAACGTAGGAGAGTGAATGGGAAAGATTCCGGATTTACAAATAAATAACTGTATTTTTGCACTGTTAGAATGTACAATAATGTCAATAGTGAACAAATGATATGTGAAATATGTATACGAGAAGTTGAGAATAAAGAGAACTGAAAATGACACTTGACGTTTCGCGTTTAGAGCAATTTGAATAAGAGAGCGAGGCGACGGTTGTCTCTCTCTTTTATGGCCTCGATCTTTCTGGAATGTTCGTCACGCGTCATGCTTCCGTGGCAGAGTTCGAGAACCTTCCAGAAGGATCGAGAGAGAATTCGACCCAATAGCGTAAGCGATCGCGCGTTACGCGATATCCGGACGCTTGAGTCGATCGGTGATTTGCGCGGATCGCGTCGTCTGCTCAGTGCCTTGCGCGGTGCCGCTGAGACAATATGGCGCTCGAGAGCGCCAATCTCGAACAGAATCCGTACCCAAAAGTAGAGGGGTCACGAGATGGTCTAACACGCGTGCCGAGATTCGGTGTTCCCTTTTTCCTATTTTTAACGCAAAATGAGCTCGTTCGATTGCTCGATCAATCGTCCCCGTGGCCAGGAGAAAGTAACAGGGTTCCTCCGTGCTCTCGACTGATACGACCCCGTCGCCAACTCGTTCTAATACTTCGCGGCTAACAAACGTGATAGACGAACCTGAGTCCACTAGGGCGCTAACCGGCAGCTTTCCGATTACTGCTTGGACACTTAATAGAGGCGGTCTCTTCTCTCCGATCGTTAATATTCGGACCGATACTAATTTCGGCGAAGTCTCTCGGGCCCCTTCGAGTGACTCCTCCCCCCGTTTCCCGACGACCTTTCGCATCTACGGCAGCTGTTAAGGGTTACCCCCTGTGCCCCGCACCTATAGCAATGTATTCTCGGTGCTTCCCGGCAATCCCGCGATCTATGTCCGTTTTTCCGACAATTCCAACATTCCGTCGACGAACTTCCGGACGTGCGTTGTTTGTCGCTCGTCGGTTCCGTTCGCCGATCGGTGTGCGCGGTTTCTTCCAGTGTACGCGGTGGGGGTCTATACGACCGATCCCTCTGCTCGGTCCGGTATCCCGATTCCCTTCGCCCGGCAGCTGAATAATTATTCGCGCGCGGCGCAAAAGAGTCCCGTTTCCCCGGTCCGAGACGGGCTTCTACATATGCGGGGGCGGTGGGTCGGTCACTCGGTTCTCCACTTCCGGCAGTGTTACGGAGTAACAGGTGTAGAATAAAGCACTTCACTTCGAATTAACTTTATTTCCCCAACTGGGGTTCGTTCAAAAATCTGTCAACGAACTATGTACAACGGTGAGATGTAACAAGCCAAAACACAAGCTCGTTTTGGCTCGAAAAGTGTAATAAAGATAGTTGTTAGATAAAACCAGTTGTTTATCCTTTGTAGCGTGAGAGATATTCACGTGTAGCGTACGTGAATGCAGATAGATTGAATCGTTAGTTTACTCGCGACAAACCGGTCAGAAGACGCGCGACGTTTAACGTGAGAAAGAGCGAGAACGATTGATGAACGTTGAGATCGGAGTCGAACAGCAGGCAGTTTACCGTCACCGTCGAACTATTGATTGGCAGATCGATAGCGCGATCCGCCAATAGTAATCTCCCTTTTGGGGTCGATAATCGATATCAATCGACGTTCGACGGTGCTAGTCTAAGCTACTGCTAGCTGCTTATCGACTCTCGATCTCGCGGTTACGTGCGGGTCCGCCGATAGCGGGGCGGCGCAGTAAATCGGCGCGTTGACGCTGCCGACACGCTCAGCCAATCCTAAACAGGCAGCTATCGCGTTCGCGTATTATACCTGTACGGTCCTCCCTCTCCCCGGTTGTTTGTGAGAGGCGTGGCGATTGGGGTCATACGCGAATACCGGATGAGCCATCTCCGATTGTTTCGGATTTCGTCTCCGTCTTTCCACACTTGATTCGCGTTCCGCCTCTATTAACGCTGTTTCTAATTCATTAAACGTGGATATTGTCGCTAATGAAATCGCGTCTCTGATTGACGGTTTCGCCCCCCAGTAGGTTCGTCTTACCATTTTGTTCTCCGGCCACGGAGGATCTATTCGGTCAAACATTCCCCCCATGCTATTGAGGTAATCGCGAACTGGTTCGAGTTCTCCTTGTGAACGATCTTTAATATTACGAGTTAGAGTGTCGTAGTAATCTGGGTCGTCGAAATATTCACGAAATTCGCGTACGAACTCCTCCCAAGTTCTCATCTGAGCTTCCCTCCTCTTGTACCAGTGTTGGGCTGTACTATCTAAACAAACCGTCATGCAACGGAGCAAGTATCGGTCCGGGATGTTATTATTTTTCCGATGTTCCATGAGGCGTTCGAGAAAGGTTTCTGAATCTTCCCCGGGTGCTCCGGAGAATTTCGTACGCCATCGTCTCATTAATTCTGATACGGGTGTTCCCCGGCAGTACATGTCACCACTGATATTTTGAGGGGGTTGCCCCGAGGTACTGGGGAAGGTGTTCGGCATCTCTTTTCCGGGTCCCCGTTGAGGGGAAGGTGGCGGTAGGTATACCTTCCTTTCGAGGGTCGGTACCGGCAGGATGAAGTCGCGTGGTGGCGATCTCATCCCTTCGCCCCGTTCCTCATCTGAGGTCATCGCGTCCGGATTATCACTTCCGTCCGCGGCGTCCTCATAAACGGAATAGTATTCCCACTCGTCCCCCCCTTCACGGTCCGGCCGTGAACTTATATAACCAATAATGCGAAACTTTATTTTAAAATAAATGTAATTTTTATATATTTTTTATTCTTCGTGTTGCGTCTGTAAAAAAGAAATGTTAAGTATTAATTTTTAATTAATAAATATATAAAATTATTTTAGCTTTACTCACCGCATTTTCAAACAGCACCCTTACTGCGGTGATATACTCCTCGTCCCACTCCTGCGCCTCGATGTGGTAACATCGCATGGCTTCCCTCCATCCGTGGATGAACGCCGCCCGCTCTTCATCGGAATTGAAAACCTGTTGATAATATAAAATTGTAATATAAAATAACTATCAATAATAAATAACATATTACTTATATTATTTCTTTGTACTTACCACCAACTCCATCGTCTCGCTTAGTGGCACATTCTCGTCCACCATGATATGGGCAACACTTTCCATGGTTACGAACATTTTGAATCAGAGCATCAGCTGCACCCTTTCTTTTATGCATGCATCCCCTCTCCGGAAAAAGATGCAACGAAATCTCCACCCCCGAAAGACGTTCATCGAAATCTCCGATCGTGAGAAACCGATGGGTCCAGGAATCTCAGTTTGACCCAGCCCGAGAAAAATGTTTGAGTGGCTCTATGGCGATGACAGAAAAAAACGCTCCACTTATCGCTCGTGAGAAACCGATGGGTCCAGGTATCTCAGTTTGACAACTCGATGCCAGCCGGACACGTTCGGACATGAGTGTTTACGCTGTGTTTACGTTTGGCTATGAGTGTTTACGCCGCCTGGCTGTATGGTGATGACAGACACAAAACAGTCACGTTTCGGACACGTTCGGACATGAGTGTTTACGCTGTGTTTATAGATAAGAAGACGCCCGCCGAATATTATAAACATACCAGGAAATTGGTCGTCAATGCAATACTAGGAAAAATCCCAGTGAGAACAGAGATCTGGGTCAAAGGATGTTTATTTAAAAAATGATAAGCCGAGCTCCTGCCGTCGACAGGATGTTTATTTAAACATATCAGGCTTACGCAATACCAGGGGACTGGTCTCAATACCAGGAAATTGATCTTCGATGCAATACCAGGAAAACTAAAAATCCCCCCTCCCTCCACAAAATATGGTTGGTTATAGGAGCCAAAGAATGTTTATTTAAAAAAACGATAAGCTGGGTGAGAACAGAGATGCGATCACGACGCCCGCCGAATATTATAAACATACCAGGAAATTGGTCGTCAATGCAATACTAGGAAAAATCCCAGTGAGAACAGAGATCTGGGTCAAAGGATGTTTATTTAAAAAATGATAAGCCGAGCTCCTGCCATCGACAGGATGTTTATTTAAACATATCAGGCTTACGCAATACCAGGGGACTGGTCTCAATACCAGGAAATTGATCTTCGATGCAATACCAGGAAAACTAAAAATCCCCCCTCCCTCCACAAAATATGGTTGGTTATAAGCTAACCCCCCCCCTCCCCCCCCCGCAAAATATGGCTGTGTTATAAGTTAATCCCCCTCACCCCGCCCCCCGCAAAATACGATCGCGCTATAAGGTAAAATGCCGGTAAGGTAGGAATCTACCTACAATGATAAAGTGAATTAGAACCCGCCTCTATTACCTACTCCAAATAAATTTCTGGCAACTATTGCTAAATCGGGAAAGCGTGTGGAATTTTGCCTCCACCACTCTAATATGCAATCAGTTTTTCCATTAAGTATGACTCTATTTGGTGTTGCAAAATATTCATAGGCCGGCCTTCGTTCTGTGCAACATTTTTGAAGAAACTAAAAAGGCTTGGTGATGATGCTTCTGCAAAAAAATATTATAAAATACGTACATACTATTATATATTAAATACAATCTCGCTCAATTTTGTGATTCTTTTACACTCACCAACAACGTTTTCATCTGCAACGCCTGCATTATATGGAACAGGAGATTTTCCTATATATGTCTGCAAATTTCTCTAAAATGTCCTTTGCCTCTTCTCTCCTCTCCATTGGCAACAAACATTTCTTTATACGTGGATCCAAAATCATACTAACTAATAGACAATTCATGCTAGTGGCAAAATAGAATCTGCTGCCTAACTCTATTATGAAATTATTTTTTAGTACTGATATTTCGCTTCCATTGTCGTTCTCCAGCATATTCATTAGGGTGTCGCGAATGCCGTAGATGGTGGGGATGTATCGCGGGAGAGTGGGTGTATTTTCTACAGTCATTATTTCCGTGGCTTCTTTAAATAATTTAAGAATTGTAGAATATTCTTCCATTTCGACCCACTCGCGGCTTGTGATCGGGTCGGGCATCCGCGGTTCGCACAGTACAGTGTGCAACGCTCGACGCCACTAATTCCGTGCACGGCTTAATAGCATCCTTGATCACCAACTGAAAAGAAGTATTAAATTTAGCCGTTAAAACATATTGTTCATTGAGATAATGTCTACTTCGTTAAATAATTGTTATTAATATGTTCTTACTTGTAAAGTATGAGCGAAACATGGAATTCGCTCCCATGTACGACTTAATCGTGTAGCTTTCACTATGTTTGCAGCATTATCCGTTACAAAAAATATTTTGAATTTTTCGTTCTGCAAGTTCCATTCTCTCAATGTATTATTTAAAAATGTATTAATATGTTCACCGGTGTGTGATTCGGTGACGTTTCTTATTGTCAGTGTCAAGTTCTGTATAACAAAATTGCTGTTCATATAGTGAACCGTGACGGACAGGTAATTTTCATTAGACCTTGAAGTCCATCCATCCGTCGTGAAAGCAAAAGTTTCCGTCTAAAAATTGAGATGATTAATTAAAGATTACAGAAAAACATATACTTCACTATTATAATTCAATAAAAATATTCTGACTTACAGTTTCGATATCTTTTTCTAGTATCGTCGCAATCCTTTTCTTCTCGTTCTCATAAATTGCTGGTATGATGGTATCCGAGAAAGTGGTACGGCTGGGTAATCTGTACCGCGGCTCTAACATTCGAATTAAATTTCTGAATCCGCTATCATTGACGATGCAGAACGGCTGACAATCACGTATAATCATCTCGGCAATGGCTGTAGTAATTGCTTTCGCCCTTGTAGAATTTCTTTCCAGCATTACCAGATTTTCTTCCACATTTGTGATATCGTGTCTGGTGGGGACTTCTTCCTTTCGGTGCGCGAAATATATATCACGATACACGATTTCGTCCCTATTTACTTTGGTATCTCATTTTCAAACTATGCATTCTTTTCTTTCGAACACTGTCCACCGCCACAGCATTTGCACTAGACGCACTAATCTGCCGCGGCAACTGGAACTATCTCTGTGTTGTCCACTTCTATGGCACTGTTTGCACTCGCGCTATTCGTTTTGTATAATTAAAAAAAACTCAAATAACGATACATGGCTCGTGGTGACTAAACTCTTCGAGTACGATACAATGTTATCCTGGCGATCGTCTCGATCGAAGTTCGACGATGATCGCCGTCTCGGCGACGCCGATACAACATTGTATCGTACTTTTAAGAAGGAATGATCGAAATAACCAACGAAGAGCCAGTCTTTCGCTGACGATCACAGAGTGCAGTCATTCCGAATCACGAGCCGTGCATCAGTAATTGTGTCTTTTTGTGCAATTTTACAAAATGGATAGCGCGAGTGCAAATAGCGCGATGGAAGTGGACAACGTAGAGATAGGTGCAGCTGCATCTAGTGCAAATTTGGTGGCGGTGAACAGTGTCCAAAGAAAAAGTACAGTTTGGAAATGGTTCACTAAAAAAAATAAGGACGAAAGTGTGTGCAACCTTTGCCAAAAGGTATTTAAATGCAAGCGGGCTAGCACAACATCGCTAAAACGGCATTTAGTATGCCAGCATCGTGACGTATATTTCGCGGACCGAGAGGAAGAAGTCCTCACCAGACACGATATCACAAATGTGGAAGAAAATATAGTTATGCTGGAAAGCAATTCTACTAGGGCGAAAGCCATTACTAAAGCCATTGCCGAGATGATTATACGTGATTGTCAGCCGTTCTGCATCGTCAATGATAGCGGATTCAGAAATTTAATTCGAATGTTAGAGCCGCGGTACAGATTACCCAGCCGTACCACTTTCTCGGATACCATCATACCAGCAATTTATGAGAACGAGAAGAAAAGGATTGCGACGATACTAGAAAAAGATATCGAAACTGTAAGTCAGAATATTTTTATTGAATTATAATAGTGAAGTATATGTTTTTCTGTAATCTTTAATTAATCATCTCAATTTTTAGACGGAAACTTTTGCTTTCACGACGGATGGATGGACTTCAAGGTCTAATGAAAATTACCTGTCCGTCACGGTTCACTATATGAACAGCAATTTTGTTATACAGAACTTGACACTGACAATAAGAAACGTCACCGAATCACACACCGGTGAACATATTAATACATTTTTAAATAATACATTGAGAGAATGGAACTTGCAGAACGAAAAATTCAAAATATTTTTTGTAACGGATAATGCTGCAAACATAGTGAAAGCTACACGATTAAGTCGTACATGGGAGCGAATTCCATGTTTCGCTCATACTTTACAAGTAAGAACATATTAATAACAATTATTTAACGAAGTAGACATTATCTCAATGAACAATATGTTTTAACGGCTAAATTTAATACTTCTTTTCAGTTGGTGATCAAGGATGCTATTAAGCCGTGCACGGAATTAGTGTCTTTATTGGCAAAATGTAGAAGAATAGTTAGATATTTTCATCGGTCGTCGGCGGCCAATGAAAAACTAAAATCTGAACAATTGGTGCAGTATCCGGGAAGGACACCGATGAAGTTAATAATTGACTGTGAAACGAGGTGGAACTCGCAGTACGATATGCTCAACAGATTAATGAACGTGCGTCGAGCGTTGCACACTGTACTGTGCGAACCGCGGATGCCCGACCCGATCACAAGCCGCGAGTGGGTTGAAATGGAAGAATATTCTACAATTCTTAAATTATTTAAAGAAGCCACGGAAATAATGACTGTAGAAAATACACCCACTCTCCCGCGATACATCCCCACCATCTACGGCATTCGCGACACCCTAATGAATATGCTGGAGAACGACAATGGAAGCGAAATATCAGTACTAAAAAATAATTTCATAATAGAGTTAGGCAGCAGATTCTATTTTGCCACTAGTATGAATTGTCTATTAGTTAGTATGATTTTGGATCCACGTATAAAGAATCGTCTGTTGCCAATGGAGAGGAAAGAAGAGGCAAAGGACATTTTAGAGAAATTTGCAGACATATATAGGAAATCTCCTGTTCCATATAATGCAGGCGTTGCAGATGAAAACGTTGTTGGTGAGTGTAAAAGAATCACAAAATTGAGCGAGATTGTATTTAATATATAATAGTATGTACGTATTTTATAATATTTTTTTGCAGAAGCATCATCAGCAGCATCATCACCAAGCCTTTTCAGTTTTTTTAAAAATGTTGCACAGAACGAAGGCCGACCTCTGAATATTTTGCAAAACCAAATAGAGGCGTACTTAGTGGAAAAACTGATTGAACCGGAATCTTGTATATTGGAGTGGTGGAGGCAAAATTCCACACGCTTTCCCGATCTAGCAATAGTTGCCAGAAATTTATTTAGTATTCCTGCAACTCAAGCATACAGTGAACGATTATTTTCATTAGCCGGTAACATAGTTACAGAGAGAAGGACGGCTCTATTATCGGAGAAAGTGGAGCAACTGTGTTTTTTATCTGCCAACCAGAGATCATAGATTGTACTGCAAAGGCATGTATGACTTTTATCAATTATATTGTTATTGTTATCAGAGTATTCTTACTATTATTGTTGTTGTTATTATTATTAATGTTGTTGTTATTCGCCAGTAGAACAGAGAAGAGGAGTGAGAACCAAACGGCTCCAACCGGAAATATCGCGGAAAACCAGCGGGAGAACGGGTGGTGGTTTTTTAGTGGCTGAAAATCCCACACTACTTGGCAGTGCGGACCCTGCCTCGTGCCTTTTCAAGGTTTTTCCACCTTCCCGCGTAAAAAAAAAAAAAAAAAAAAAAAAATATTGTACTTGCAAAGAATTAAGTTGTAATAAGTTTGACTGCTTTTCATATTTGTGAGAATGTGTGTATTATTATTAAATATTCCGTTTTGTCGATAATAACGTAATTGCTTTGTTCTGATTTTGTTATTATTATTATTATTCGTATATATCGTTATTATTATTATTGTTATTAATGTTATTATTATTATTGTTAATATTGTTATTTTTGTTATCGTTATCATTATCATCATCATCATTATTATTCATCTATTTATTCTATCTTACTATTATAAGAACGGTTAGTATGACCAGCGCCTTGGTATGACCAATTATCTTAAACACAACATGGGAGAGAGAGAGAGATAGAAATAAAGGAAAATTCATGTATGATTTAATACATGTATAATATGTGTCACTTCTCATTAATTACCTTCATATTTACCTAAATACTCTACTCGTGATAGTATCTAAATAAACATGCAAATAATACATAAATGGTAAATAGTTAATACGTATATAGTATATATGTATAAGTATCATCGTTTGCCCTATCAGTATACTTCCACAAATCATAAAATTGTGCAAGGTATTATTTAAATATATCCTTTTGCGTTTTCATACAACCTTCTACAAGCATAAATAATACTGATTATTGTGTCAATTCTGCACAGAATTTAAATACCCACTTCAACATTTGCAAATTCAGAAAAGACTTCGAGATAAAAATCAGTCAAACTTTTACAAAGATTACAATATTATCACGAGTTTTGAACGTAAACCTCAAGTCCCTTATCTATAATCTACATATACTCATACAGTACTGAATGACAGGGCGATGGTATAGGTTATAGACTTGCACATACTGGCACGAATATATGTACACATATATATCAATAATACACAGTATTTATATACACATTTTTTCCAAATACTATTTAACGAAGTTTAACATTAATTATCAACATTATATGCAATTTTGCGATGTTTGTATACTCGTGAGTTGAGTACTTTTATGCATACAAAAACTAATAAAATAATGCTCTTTGCTGATCATATCTACAATATATCTACATAAATCTAGAAAATAGTTGTTATTGCATAAATATCTTCAATAAAAGGGTCACACAAATTCTGAATTTTTATTATTCAACATATGTCCATTTTACTATCAAAATATATAATAAAACATCCCAAATATTTAGCATTTTCAATATACTAAAATGATTGATAATATCGATGTGCAAACCTAACCTCTATAACTCGCACCATGTCATATTACGCTTGAATTTATTGCGACTTGACTCCATCATGCAAGCCGTTCGTTTCGTACGAATCGCACGCTCGGTGCAAGCCATGCGAGCCCAGCTAAGCTCGACTGGATTGATCGAGCCGAGTCGAGCACTGTCGAGCACTCGCATCGATGCGAGCGGCTCGCAACCGATGCGAGCCGATGACGTCGATGCGAGTAGCTCGCTTCGATGCGAGTAGCTTGCATCGATGCGAGCTACTCGCATCGTGCGAGCCGCTCGCTTCGTGCGAGTACTCGACTCGACTCGACCAAGCGGGTCGAGCTTAGCTCGGCTCGCATTTTGCGAGTACTCGCGCAGCCCTACTGCCAGCCCCTGTGTTAAACAGCGAGACGGGTAAGTGGGCGCGATGGGCGCGGAGATAACGTAGAGCTTACAGTGAGCTGATATACCACATAGTCAAAAGTTCCACCACCGACGAGATATTCGTCAAGTTGAAGAAGAATGATATAGTATAATAGAATGCTGACATTACCCATTCTGTAATTGCCTTATAATACTATATATAATTCTCTTATTGCATTCTTATTTCCTTATTATTACCATTGTAATAATAGTTTTACAATATAATCGATAGTTTATAGATGTAGGAAAAATGATAGTAATTACTACGTAATATTCTACAAATTTATCGAAATTGAAAAGTAATTTGAACGTTATTGCGTTATATATAAAATAATGATTCTTAAAAAATATTCTGTTATGTTATGTAATGACAAAATTCAATCGTTCTTATTAAGATCCTGTGGAACACATACACATTCACCTTGGGTATGGTACTCGACTATTTATTTTGTCTTTCGTCCTATTTCGTCGGCCGACTGAACAACACTGTTCGTCTTACGGTCGTCGTACACGCACCCGTGCACACTTACAATATCTCGGTGTTCGGGTGTGTGTGTTGAGAAACGCCTTACATTAGTCTATACCGTGTGAACTTATTACATAGATATATACATAGCTCTCGCTTCAGGATATCACACCTCCCCCTTCTTATTTCGTAACCGCTCCGAACGGCGGATCGGTGGCTCAGATGTTTCGGGTGTTTGGGATCGTTTACTATCCGTCCCGAGTGACCCTTCCGGCCTTGTCTCCTTGCGTTTGATGAGCTGGTTCGCATGTCTTTTCCACGGTTTTTCCTTGTCTACTTTTACCAAGTACGTAACACCCGGCACCAACACTTTTTCCACAATTCCTGGTGCCCAGGACTCTCTTCCCCCCTGACTATATTTCTTTGCCATGACTGGATCGTTTACTGCGAAGTCCGCTCGTTTAGTGCCGGGGTAATTTTTTATTTGTCGCGATTGGTAGGTTATGATACGCTCCCAAGTGGGCGTCGGTCGTAACAACGAAAACCGCGTTTTTAATTCTCGCCCTAATGCTAAACTAGCGGGAGTCTTTTGTGTGGCCGCGTGCGGGGTGCTCCGATAATCAAACAGGAAATTTGTAATCGCGTTTTCGAGGGATATGCCGTCTTTTGTCATGCATGTTATTTTTCGTTTGAAGGTGTCCACAAAGTTTTCCGCCGCCCCGTTGGTTGCAGGGAAATACGTGGGCGTTGTGCTATGTCTGATACCGCTTTCCTTAATAAATTGTTGGAATTCCTTACCTACAAATGTAGAGTAATTATCAGTGACAAGGTGCGCCGGGTAACCGTGCCTCGCGAACACGTCTCTGAACGTTCGGATTGTATTTATCTCGTTCATTGATGGCACTATGGTTGCCTCGGGCCACTTCGAATGACTGTCTACTATGACTAAGACGGTTTTCCCAAGGAAAGGCCCCAAAAAGTCCGCGTGGATTCTGTGCCATGGTGTTGTGGGCCAAGCCCACGGGGTTAATGCTATTTTCGGTGGCGTTTTTCTCGTTTCGAGACATGGTCGACATTCTTTTGTAATGGACTCGATTTCCTGATCGATCCCCGGCCACCACACAAACGATCTTGCTAATGATTTCATTTTTGTAGTGCCAAAATGGCTGTGGTGTAATTCTTTTAATACAACCTTTCGTAATTTTTCCGGAATGATTACTCGATGTCCCCACATTAGACAATTATTATCTACCGTTATCGCCTCTCTCTTATTCCAGAATGGTTTTACGAGTTCTTCTTTCGGCTGATTTTCCCCCCAGCCGTCCATGCAACATCGTATTATCTGGTTTAGGATTTTGTCTTCGCGAGTATATTTTTGTACGGCTCTCCAGTCTAATGTGGCGAAGTCGTAATCTTTAGCTAAGTTCAAATTGTTGTGTCCCGAGTTCTGCAAGATTGAGAATTCTTTAGCGTCATCCTTTGTGTTTGGTAACGGTAATCTGCTTAACCAGTCGGCATAGTTTTTAGAACCTTTTATGTGTTTTATATTGTAATGAAATGGCGCCAGAAATAATGCCCACCGTTGTAATCTCGCTGCCGCAATCTCAGGGACTGATTTGTCCGGGTCAAAAATCCGGGCCAACGCTGACGAGTCCGTTTGCAGTAAGAACCTGCATCCGTACAGGTATTGAAAATATTTACGTACTCCGAATATTATTGCAAGGCCCTCTTTGTCGAGGTGTGAGTAATTTCGTTCCGTGGCCGTGAGAGTGCGGCTAGCGAAGCAAATCGAGTGATCGAATCCTGACTTGGCTCGGTGGGCTAACACCGCGCTTATTCCGTATGGGGACGCATCACAAGTGAGAACCGTTTGCTTCTCGGGGTCGAAATGGACTAGGAATTTACCCGAGATAAGCTCTTGTTTAATTTTTTCGAATGCTTTGTCGCATCCCTCTGTCCAATCAAAATTATTTTTTTCTAAACATGCGTAGAGGGGCCGTAACTTCTGAGCCATATTTTCTATGAATCGACCGTAATAATTAATCGACCCTAGGAAGCTTCTCAATTCTGACACGTCCTTTGGCCGCGGTGCCTCTTTAACGCTTTTTATTTTATCCGATAACGGTCGTATACCTTCTTTATTGATTCGGAACCCCAGATAGCAAACTTCGTCTTCCAAAAATTTACATTTATTAAATTTTAGTCTGAGCCCCGCATCGTCTAAACGTTTCAAGGTCTTCCGTACTCTGTCTATATGTAACTCTAAATTTGGTGCCGCTATTATAATGTCGTCTATAAATACAATTGTGCCCGGGATACCTAGTAATAATGTTGTCATGATTCTTTGAAAAGATCCCGGCCCTGTGGAAACGCCGTAAGGCAACCGGTGGTATTTGAATAATCCCATGTGTGTGCTAATGACCACCAACTTTTGTGAATCTTGCGACAGCGGTAGTTGCTGATAAGCCTCCGATAAATCCAATTTTGTAAAGATTTTCCCCCCTCGTAGGGTTTCCAGCACCTCCTCGACTCGAGGGAGGGGGTATCGGTCAATTTCAAGGTATTTATTGAGCGTTACTTTATAATCACCGCATAATCGAATCGCGCCATTTGCCTTTAATACGGGTACCACCGGCGTTCCCCAGTCCGAGAATTCAACCGCGGATATGATTTCAAGACTTTGTAGTCTTAATAGCTCTTTCTCGACTTTATCCCGGAGTGCCCAGGGTATTTTCCTCGGTTGCATGAATTTGGGACGAGCCTCTTTCGTCAAAGTTAGTTTTAGTTCGCCTTTTGTGAACTTTCCAATTCCTGGTTGGAAAACCTTTGGGAACTCTTTTTCAAAATTTTGAATTTCGGTTTCTCTATTTTCGCTTTCGTTATGCTTCTGTCGTGTCTGGCTCGTCGTCTTTTTTACGTGATATTCTGGTTTTATTATTATTTTTTTTTTTAAACTAATGGCCACATCCCGAATGCATGCAGCCAGATACGGCCTAAAATCGGCTTACCCCCATTTTCGATGATGTACAAATTTTCGTTTATCTTAATATTATCTTTTTTTGCCGTTACTTTAATATATCCTATGATTGGTAACTTTTGTTTATCATATGCGCGCAAAAATATTTCTGATGGCCGTATTGGTGTTCTCGAGAAAAAGGTTTCGTAACATTTTTTTGAAATAGCGGACACGTCCGCACCCGAATCTATTTCCATTTTTAACGGTATGTTATCAACTGTGATTGTCTCGAATTGAGGTTCAACTTTTTTACTTAGCTCACTATCTGCTACGTTGGAAACCCGCATCAAAAAAAAATCGCTAGAGAATCGCTCGCTGTCGGACGTTCCCTCTTGTTCGGTGTCTTCAGTCATCTCTGCTGGGTCTTCGGTTTCGATGTAATTTTGGTATCGAGCTGCTTCTCGATTTCCTGTCTTGCCTCTGCGTCTGCACATTTTGTAGATGTGCCCTCTTTCCCCACATTCACTGCAAAATTTATTTCGTAGTGTGCACTCCGATTTAATGTGGTTCCTGCCCCCACAGCAATAACAGAGCTGCTCCCTCTGTTGCCGTCCATCTCGACCTCCTTGGTGAGAAAATTCCGCGGGCTGATGTTGTATTTCTCGTCCTCTCGGTGACCCTCGCGAGTGGGTCTTTCCTCTCCCATGCTGTCCTGCTCCGAAACGTCTGGACTGTATTGCATGTACCTCTGCGGTGTCCATCGTTCCTGGTTCGATTCTCCGGCTCGGTATGGCATTCTCGGTCTTTTGCGTTCCGAGTCCCGCCGCTCTCGCGTCCGCCAGTTCGACTGTTTTTGCTATCTTAATTATTTCCTCGAGCGAAGCATCTGCCGGTGCTTTTAATAATTCGTACCTCACTTGCGGGTTTTGGACACCAGCAATTATTTGATCCTTCAGCTGGCTGTTAATTTCCGTAGGCCCGAATTGACATTTCAATGTTAATTTCTTCAGGGCAGTTGTAAATTCTTGTATCGACTCGTCGATTCCTTGTTTACGGTCCCGGAACGCAAATCTCTGTAACTGTTTGTTGGGCGTGGGGTTATAATGTTTTCCGAGTTTGTCCTTGAGTGCCGCATATCCCAGCGTTAACGGTTGTTCGTTTTCACAGATTGCCGGAATTTCAGCAAAGATTTCCTGTGACACTTGCGTTAGTAACAGGGCCGCCTTTTTTTCCTCGCCAACATCATTTAATTGTATAAATGCCTCCAATTGTTGTATGAAAGCGCACCAGTTCCCCCCTTTTTTGAACGGTTCAATCTGTCCTAACCACGTGGACATTTTGCGAATTTCGGGTTTTCCTTGACGTTTTACGAAGGATGCTACACGTTTACGAATTTTGTCAATGTTTTCGGTTTCGCTTCCCTCTACTCCGAACTTTTCACAAATTTTTAACAGTTGCTCTTTCGTTAGCTCATATACCCACGTGGTTTTTCCACTGTGAACCAGCGCAGTAATTATTTTCCCGTCTATGATTTCACCAGTATCGGACATCTCACTACACTATTTAGGTTAGAAAAATCCCATCCTCGTCGCCAGTGTGGAACACATACACATTCACCTTGGGTATGGTACTCGACTATTTATTTTGTCTTTCGTCCTATTTCGTCGGCCGACTGAACAACACTGTTCGTCTTACGGTCGTCGTACACGCACCCGTGCACACTTACAATATCTCGGTGTTCGGGTGTGTGTGTTGAGAAACGCCTTACATTAGTCTATACCGTGTGAACTTATTACATAGATATATACATAGCTCTCGCTTCAGGATATCACAGATCCTTAGTAGGAAACAGAAAATTAATTTTTTTACTTATTTATCCCATACTTGTAATGCTCGACAGAATTGACTGCAATTATTATATAGTAGAGGTAGTAACAATAAGATAAAAGTATTAACTAATTAAACTAATTTTCGACGGCTCCTATCCATACAATGTTATTTAGAGGCAGTATTTCGTACGAAGATATCTAACAAAATAATTCTATTTCACTCTATACGAAAATTTCTTGCAACATGACGCTATTTAAAAAGTGCGTGTAACATGATTTTATTTCATTCTGAACTGAACCACTTCCTGAAATATGAATCGCTTATACATTGTATACATTGTGCGACGAGGCGAAGAGCTAGCAGTTGAAGTCGGAAGTCGAAATCTTAAAAGAAGGACCAAAGGAATTCACCAAATATGTTAAGAAAAATCCTATAAAAAAATAATGATAAATAATTAAGTTTTGTTATTTGATTAGAAGTCGCACACTGTTATACCCGACCCAACCCGTATCATGTTACAATGTTTCACTCCACTCCACGGCGACCGAAGCCCTCGAGCTTCGCCTGCCTTTTCTCCTTTCGTCATCACAGAATAGTGTTTCCTGAAAATTGATGTCTCTGGCCAGACTCAAGGTTTCGACATTTATAGGAAGCTTGCTATAATCGTATTTTATTTGTCAAAATTTAGTTTTCTATTTAAAATATTTTGTTGTTAAAACTCATTAATATATTATTATCATTAATATATTTGAAATATTGGAATATTACAATTTGGAATAAAGGGCCTAGCCGGATGAGGTAGTCCTTCGAATTATTCAAACAGCCGTTGCGCCATTCAATTTTTGGTCAATTTTTCCCATTTACTTGCATTAATTTAATCATTTAATTGCATATAATTGAAATGATATTTGAGATTTCTTCCGTATTTTTTGGTTCAAAATGTTATTTACACAAAGTGAAAATACGCAAAAATTCGACAAATGCAGGTTTTTTAGAGAAATTAAAAAATAGCATTGATCATATTTTTAGACTAGCAACATACCAGAACTTTTTTTACGACAGCGCGTAAACGACAAAGAGGGACTGAGGTACGAGGCAGCCGGCACAGTTCAAAAGGCTGAGTACCGATTACGTCAATACACATAGGAAAGTATTTTATTTTTCATTGTTTTTTTATGAAATTACCAACGTATTTGTGAGATTCTTCTAATTAAAATGAGTCTAAATACGTCATAATTTGAGCCACATTTATTTATTTAAAGCGTGATCATAACTCGCAATGATATAGGTTATTTAATATAATATAATTTTTAATTATAAACGTAAGGGAGATTGCGGGCCGCTCGATGTTCGGGTTCGGGTCGGGTCGCAGAAAGTTACGCGGCCCGTCGCGTCGATTCGACTTCGAATTTGTCGGGCGGGTTCGAAAAGAATCGAACAAGTTCGGGCGAACGAGTTATTGCGATATCCGAGATTCAAATACTCTGCGTTCTTATGACATAGATAATGGTAATAATGGTTTTCTTTCTTAAGTTATAAAGTGATTTCTAATATACCTGGTTTTTTTTATAACTACATTAGGTATAATCGGCAAACGTGTGCCTGCTCTTTATTTATATTAAAGCTTGAAATAATGCACGTTTCATGTGAAAAACTTAAAAGACAATATTTCTGGCTTTTTAACGAATTTTCTCCCAGTGAACTTAGATATGTATCGATAATATATCATTACAATATCCTTACGGAGTTATATACACCTAGAAGGTTACAATATGGTAAAATATAGCAATAATTAAAAACGAAATATAAAAAGAAACATTATACATATTATATTTCGTGTTTATATTTTATTCTGTATTATCTATAGGCTCTATATGTATAATTTTTTATTTTATATGATTTTATTTTAAGTTAATTTCTATTTTATTTTATATTGTATATTATATATTATCTTTTAAGAATTTGTGTAAGGTTAATGATAGTTAAGTAAGTAGGTCACTTAACAGTTAATAAAAACATCACCTACTAAAAAGGTATCATAACTTATTACCACGTTGTCAATATTTTCTTATAATTTTTTCACGTGAAACGTGCATTATTTCAAATTTTAATACAAATGGAGATCATGCACATGTGTGCCAAATATACCTAATGTAGTTATAAAAAAATCCAAGTACATATATTAAAAATCACATTATAAGTTATGGAAGAAATACGTACCATTATTATCATTATCTATTTCATAAGAACCCAGAGTTGATTTTCGGGTATCGTGATAACACGCTCGCGCGGTCTTGTTCTATTCTTTTAGAAGCCGCCCGACAAAGGTGAGTCATGGGCCGCCGGATGTGTCTGATGTATCGCGTACCCGACTCGAGTCCGCTTGAGCTCGCTCGACGCCTCGACTGTCTGTCCTGTCAGTGCCCCGACTTGACGATTCGTACGCCTGAAACATGACTGTTTCGCCTGATATTTTCTAGTGCACCCTGGCTGTATTATTATTATTATCCGATTTATGCCGTGTTTGAGCTTATTTTGATTGGGAAAACATTTTCAATCGATAGGTGATGATATCATTATGGTAACGTTCATAATAAGTAATACATATTGGTTTTAGTTAGTAAATGCCAATACGCTGTGCGTTACAATGTTGCCTCTGATGCTGAATCACGACCGTATCGAACGTCGCGTCGCGTTGTGTGCCTCCTAGAGACAACAATGTAAGCGTTTCACCATCATTTATTAATAGCAATTAAATGTTTGTTACGATTCAGAACTCTGCCATGGAAATGTTATCAATCGATTAGTAAATGGTTTGCTGATGAAAACAAGTCTAAACACGCAACAAATCAGACAAGTTGGAGTACAGGCATGCCCAACGCCCAACTCGGCGGCTGAGAAAGTTAAAGAGAGTAATAAAAAATTCAATGACTCTGAGAAAAGTAAAAAATTCAATGACTCCAAGAAAAATGAAAAACTTAATGACTCCGAGAAAAACTAGAGGGCTATTGTTGCTCGCTCGCTTCGCTCGCTCGCGAGTAGGGTTGTTTTTGCTCGCTCGCTTCGCGAGCTCGCGGGCAGGACTGCTCTTGCGAGAATGTTAGTGGTACGCATGGCTAGTAGGGCCCACAGCTATTAATGTCTTCCTTTTTGTGTGTGACTCTCCACGAGCCACACAAAGAACTTCCCGATTCGTTAGTTGCTGTATATTATTATTATTATTTATTAAGTGTACGTTTTAAGGAGATTATACGTTTTCAGGGAAATTCAATAGTTTTCTACTTATCAAAATGTTTGCTATATGGCGTCGCATTAAACCAATATCGTATGCTCGTTGCTCGCTTGGTTCCTTGTTATAGCATACTAATGTTGCAAAATAAATTGTCTTAATTAGTTTTTCGCAAACGATACAACTCATCATTATCTGGGTTTGCACTATTGATCTTGGTTTTCTTCGATACTATTAATTTAAATTTTCTCAAAATATATAAACCGCTCAATTTTGAAACTCTGCTCAGTGCTACATACAACATTTGTAAAGTTCGTATTTCTGATGTTTTAAAATCCATACATACTTTCTCGTATGTTTGTCCCTGACTTTTATGAATCGCAATCGCTTCAGCAGGAACCACTGGAAATTGACTACGTGTAATTTGTTATTTTCCTTCACTCGAAATATTTACTTGATTCGATATTTTTTTATTATTGGTGTTAAATTTTGATTTATATTTGCATTTTTCATATAATCACGATAACGAGTTCTTACTTTCACTCCTACTCTGGCCAATTGAAAATCTAACCACAATATAGACGGAATTTTAGTATTTTCTTGAAAAGTAATAAATTTTAATATTCCGCATGCTCCATTAACCAATTCGTCTTCAACGTCAATGTTTTTAATTATCATATATTTTATATTAATTTTCAATTTAATCTCAGTTAACAATTCGTTTTGAACTCATTGTTTATTTAAAGATTGTAATATAAATGTTTTTGTACTTTCATCGATATTCTTTGAAAATGTATTCTCGGCGATGATTAACTCACTCTTGCATTGGAATAATTTTCGATTATTGTAAGCGGTTACATTAGCATTAGTTGCATAATTGGAAAAAACATTTTTTTTAATTAAAAAAAAAACAAGAAAATTTTTTTTTTAATTTTATAAAAAATTTTTTTTTTAATTTTATAAAAAAAAATTTTTTTTTAAATATATATATAGTTACGTTTACTTCTTCGGTGGATACGCCTTTCGTATAAATTGCAATGTTTAATCAACTCCTTTCGAAAAAAACTAAAAAACTACTTGACCAAAATGGACCAAAATCTAATCAGCTCTAAGTTACAGCGGGACACATCGATTGCATCATTCATCATTCCGATCGCGTTGTTACTTTTTCTGAAAACGTTAACGAAAAATTTGATACCATAGAAACGGACATACGTACACACACACACACACACACACACACACACACACACACACACACACACACACACACACACACACACACACACACGCACATACCGACATTTTGATAAAAATAGTCTAAAATGACTCCAATGACCATGAAACGTGAAGATCTGCTAAAAATTCGATTTTCGATTTTCAGGGTAATTACAATAACTTCCCTATAAAATCGGGAAGTTAATAAAGAACTTAATGACACTGAGGAAAATGAAAAATTGAATAACTCGAAGACAAATGGAAAACTTAATGACTCCGAAAAAAATAAAGAACTTGCTGACTCTGAGGAAAATTAAAAATGTAATAACTCTTAGTTAATAAGCAGTCTTCAATGCCTCTTAAAAATGCAATTAATCATGCAGGGATTGCTCAGGTGTTTCTCTCTATATTAAAAAATACTTAAAAATCCTGTGACAAATTCTATTTTGTGGCGTCAGGATGTACTGCTTTCGATATTCCATCACAGTTTGTATAGTATATATTATTTCTCCTCTTTGTTTCTAGATAAAATTTAATTATGATCCTCCATTAGTTTAACGCCCCGTTCAGCGGTATCATTGACCACATTCAGTCCATGTTTCAGTCAGACTGCTTATTATTCATAATAACTTCTTTTTCCGATATTAGAACTGTTTTTTTGTAGATTGGAGCGTATTAATGAATTTATTTAAGGGAGTAGAGAGACTTCCAGGATTGCACGGGGTTTTCCACTAGTCAAAAACGCTAGATAAAAGATCGATCTAGGGCACTATCTGCCTCAAAAGTCCCATTTTTTCGTTTACGAGGCGTAATTTGCATTATTCGGCAGCATGTCGCTATAAAAATAGCTACATGCGCAAAGAAAAAACAATTTTTCAAAGTTATTATTTAAAGTTTTTAAGGTCACGGATGTTTTTTCTGTCTACAACTGTTTATACTATATATGGACTCTTAAAGAGAAAAAAGACAAATTCAACGATATATCATAACGTCTATTTATGACAAGATTTAAAAAATTCAAAATTTTCAAATTTGCTGCGCTCCATTTTCCCATGATCCAAACGGCCCCAAAATTTTTCCAGAACATTTTCTCAACATTTGTTGCAATTCTGGTTTACGGGACCAAAAAAATGTCATGGTCGAAAAATAAGGTCAACCCTAATGTTACATATACGTAAATTACGAGAAGCAGTAAAGAATGCTTAACGTCGAAGACGAAAATCCGGGTAACTAACACTTAATATGTACTACATTCCACGTTATTAGAATAATTGTAGTTTAATTATGATGAATATCAACATTTGTTATTTACACCTATAAACGCCACTGTCTCGGAAGGAAATGGACATTTGAGAGAAGCAATGAAATTAGAACATCATTGCGCAAAAAGATGAGTTTGCAATAACCTCAATATTCTATGAAATTCTATTATAATTATAATTATGACTGTATTTTTTTATTATAGGAAGACAGAAGATCAAATAAACTTGTGTATGCTAGTAAAATCAATTTATATATATTATACAATTTATTCTATTATTTGTTTAACAACTAATAAATCTATAAATTGTTTCAGAAACTAAAAAATACTTTCTGCATTTTCGTATTCTCCAATCAGTCCAAATAAATACCATCAACCGGTTCTCATATAACAATTTTTATTAATGCAATTATGACAGTAACAAAACGTTTCTATTTAAAATGAATACATATTTTGAACATAGGTTTTACATTTTTAATTTTTTTGCAAGGTTAAAAATGTAATTAAAAAAGTAATGAGAAATAAAAATAAAAATCGCTGCACAGGGATTCGAAGGCTAGCTCCAGATTGCGATTCATACGCTCGACGGCTCGACAGCCGAATTTCAGTTTCGTTTCTGTAGAGTGTCACGTCCGGTGGTTCAGCCATCGTTAATAATTAAATATAATCAATGATGTATTACATATACTTTTGAATTTCTTTTATGTTTAATCTAATAATGTTGTACGAGAAACTAATATTCAATACTCTTGTTAAAATCAAATCGAACTATCGTATATTATACCACATTGCGTGCGATAGAATTAAGAAATTCATACTTCAATCGAATCGTCTTGAGCGAAAGAACTGCGTAGCGAAATTATTTCATAAAATGACCAGATCACTTCCAAAAATAAATCATGATCTAAAATCCGCTGAAGACTGTCCATCGAGAATCGATGAGTAATAATTGTTCGTCACCCCATGTGTGACGTAAAAGTAATTCGATCTGGCCAGGGGAGCTACAGATAAGAAAGCAGCTAAGAAGAAATGGATCCAGGAAATGCGCAGGGTAATAAGATCTAGCTATGACGATTATGACGACAACAATCGCCTGACGAAATAGACGAGACAAAGGATTGATTAGTCTATAAAAGGGATGGCTCTTGAAGAAGTCCAGTTCAGTCGATATTCAAATTTGTTGGTGGAGAGACATAAAAGTATATTTGAGTTCAATCTTGGTTGTTCAACAAAGCAAAAGTATAAAAAAGATTTAAGGCGTGTACACCCGCCGGATTGACATAAAAGTATATTTGAGTTCAATCTTGGTTGTTCAACAAAGCAAAAGTGTTAAAAAAGATTCAAGGCGTGTACACCCGCCGGATTTACCATCATCACCTTTAAACCTTGTACAAGAAGCGATAGTTTTTTTATTCCGAGCGAAAACCAGCGAACGGTAATTACTAACAATTTATAATAAGATTTTCGATAAAATATTATGTATCCGAAATTTGACGCTTAAAATATAGTTCTGCTTATATTTTTTTATTCAAACAAATCAAAACTTCAAATCATTTTTAAAGACTATACCCATCTTCGATCTCTTCGTACCAGTTCCTCAAATAAAATCACTTAGAACATTAAGAAATCCTCGATTACCCGAACCGAAGCCGGTGAATGCAGGTAGGTTCAAAACTGCGTTATATCTCAATTATAATCGTTTCAATCATTTCAATCTATTAAAAAATTAAATTTCAATATTTTCTATTCAAAATCTAAAATACGTCCACCTCAGGACGTAACATTACAAATTTTTGGTGACAGCGTGGTGGGATACGACGCAGGAATTGAGGATTTCATTTTATTTTATTTTATTTTGTCGTAAACACTAGTTTTCCAAATTTTTAACAATGGCAACTGGTGGAGAAATCAAAGGTGATATTCAGACAGAAGTATTAAAGCAAGCAATCGAAGAAATTAAAAAAGCACAAGAAAATAATAAATTCATAGCGGAACTTGGCCCTAAATTTAGGGAATTTAACGAACAAATTGCACAAATGCAGGATACATTGCGATCATTGTCTAACCCGAACAAGACTGAACAAACGACACCGACAATAGAATATGTAACTTCCGACAAGACTGCGACAGGAAATCCAATTCGTATTAAGGACGCGTTACAGACAGTACCGGTATTCGATGGTCATAAGCCATCAATATTTCAATTTTTAAGAGCATGCGAAAGAGCTAAATCCATGCTCCCAGCGAATCAAGAACCATTTTTGGTTAAATTACTTACAAATAAACTTAAAGGACATGCGTTTATGGCTATCGAAGATTCGGATGTTAGTACTGTAAAAGAATTTGCCACAAAAATTAAAATCATGTTCGGTGCTCAAAAAACACTCAATCAATATAAGGGTGAACTAGGCAATATATTTAAAAAACCAAATGAGAGCATGTTAGATTATATAAGCCGCACAAAAGATTTAAGACTAGCAATTATGGATGAAGAAAATAATCAATATGGGGAGTTATCCAGAAATATGGAAATTATAATCGACAATGACGTATTAGAAGCTTTTTTAAGAGGATTACCACCTAACATTTGTGTTAGAGTGCAATTAGAAGGAAATAGAAATCTAGAAGAAGCATACGCCAATGCAATCAAAATTTCAAAACAAATGCAACAAGAAGAGGAGCGGATGAGACCGTTCTTTTCTAACATCAGAGATCGTAGAAACTCGTCTCAGTCGCAATATCGATATCAACCTGTCATGAACAAGTATCAACAGTCTCCAAGAGACGATAACAACTCAGCATCACGCTGGCGTTCCGACCCTACGAATAACAATGATAGGAGCGACAACGGCAATCTGAGACCCAACAGACAAGCAGGGATCAGTAATCAAGCCGAAACAAATAATCCACCTGTTACTTGCAATTATTGCAAAAAACTAGGTCATACGATCAAAGAATGTTATAAATTTAAAGCTAAAGTGGAATCAGGGGAAATTGTACCCTATTCCCAACAAAAGTCGGGAAACGGAAAGTTCTCCCAAGGGAACAGCGGCGCACCCAAAGGAGCAAATTTCATAGAGCGCCAATCCATAATGAAGATCGATGCATCTACACCGAAGATGTCACCGACAGAAATTTCGACACTCAAAAAGAACGACTCACCAGGAACGAGTCATTCGAAAGAAGTGAAGATCAAGGAGTCAAAGACGAAGGAGGAAGAAATCAACCTAGAAGGGTTATCAATATTCAATTAGATTCGAGAAAAAATACTCCCACTATAATGATCACTTCACCAGATCTTCAAGGAATAACTACTCTTTTAGTGGACTCAGGTTCGGAAGTCAACCTCATCAAGGAATTCATAGTCCCAATGAACGTGGACATGAACACAGAAAATGCTATTCATATTCGAGGAATCTCGACCGAGGTCCTGGCCACCCTAGGGACGGCATCAATCAGGATAGCAGGTCATCCAGTATTATTCCATGTTGTTAGCAACCGAATATCGATAGATCAAGACGGAATCTTAGGATCCGAATTCTTATTAAATCATCAAGCAAATGTTGACTATTCCGCGAAACACGTAAAATGGGAAAATACGTATATACCATTTTTCGAAAAACAGCAAGTAACTGTTCCAAAGAGAACATCAATTCCACTAATAGTAAATATAATCAATCCTGAAATACAGCAGGGTTATATTCCTCAAATTCCTGAAGGAAAAGGAATATTTATTGGAGAAACCGTGGTCAGTAATAATAAAGGGAGAGCATACATAAGAGCAACGAACGCGACATTGAAAGACTATGTCCTCGACATACCTATCGTGAAACTCGAACCGTTCGAAGAGATTACAAATCAGCCGGTACATACTCATCAAGTAGCAATGGCAACTTGCCGCAATCGACTTGAGGATATATTGGAACTATTAAGACTTGATCATCTCAATGAAGAAGAAAAGAAAAATATTTTGAAATTAATTGAGCACAATCAAGATAGGTTTCATATTCCTGGAGAAACCCTCGAAGGCACTGATGTGCTACAGCACAAAATTTATACTGCAGATGATGTTCCAATAAATACTCGACAATATCGTTTTCCACCAATTCATAAAGAAGAAATCAATAGACAGGTACAGGAATTATTAGAAACAGATGTGATCGAATCATCGACATCACCATATAATTCGCCAGTATGGATCGTGCCAAAGAAAAAAGATTCTCAAGGAAATAAACGATGGCGTCTCGTAATTGATTATCGTAATTTAAATGAGAAAACAATTGGTGATGCATATCCTCTACCTAATATAACAGAAATTTTAGATCAACTTGGAAGTGCCAAATATTTTTCCATATTTGATTTAGCTTCCGGATTTCATCAAATTAAAATGGCACCTGAGGACGCTCATAAGACAGCATTCTCAACACCTTATGGTCATTTTCAATTTAAAAGAATGCCTTTTGGATTGAAAAATGCTCCAGCCACATTTCAACGTTTGATGAATAGTGTGCTAGCAGGACTTCAAGGATCTGAATTATTCGTATATCTAGATGATATAGTCATATATTCAAGTTCTTTGCGAGAGCACGAAATTAAATTCAATAAACTAATGGATCGATTACGCATTGCACGATTGAAATTACAACCTGATAAATGTGAATTTTTACGTCACGAAGTAACCTACTTGGGACACATAATTAGTGAAAATGGTTTGAAACCTGATCCAAAGAAAATAGAAGCTGTACAAAATTTCCCGAATCCAAAGAATGTGAAACAAATTAAGCAATTTTTGGGATTAGCTGGATATTATCGAAGATTTATACCAAACTTTTCTGCAACTGCTAAACCATTGACAGATTTATTAAAGAAAGAAGTCACTTTTGAATGGAAGGAGATGCAGGAAAAATCTTTTCAAATTTTACGAGAAGCTCTTATAACAGAGCCTATACTAGTTTCCAGATTTTTCAAAAACATTTAATCTCACTACTGACGCTTCCGCATATGCTATCGGAGGAATTCTTAGCCAAGGTACAATTGGAAAGGACCTTCCTATAGCGTACGCTTCTCGATTATTAAATGCAGCTGAACAAAAATATTCTACGATAGAAAAAGAATGTTTAGCAATTATTTACTGCATTTCTCACTTTCGGCCATACCTATACGGCCGTACGTTCAATATAATAACTGATCATAAACCTTTAGTTTGGTTAAATTCTATCAAGGATCCAACTTCTAGATTATGGAAATGGAAATTGAAATTATCGGAATATGAATACAAAATTCATTACAAACAAGGCAAAACCAACGCTAATGCTGATGCCTTATCTCGAAACCCTCCAGAAATCTGTCTACCGTTACAAAAACACAGGAAATTAACTAGGAAAAGAATTTTGTCAACATCATCAGAAGAAGAAGAAGAAGAAGAAGAATTATCTGAATCAGCTCATAAGAAAAGGAAACTTGATGAATCAAGTGAATCAGAAACGGGAAAATTAAGATACTCATTGATCAAGAAGAGGAAACTTCCATCTACTTCATCGGAAGATTCGCCTCTACCAGATACAGTAAAAAAGAGAAAAATGGAAATGAAAGAATTTTTAACGATCCCATCTGACAGTACGCAAACATCGCAATCGAGTTTTGATCCTGGAACTAGCGTACCTCGCAGTTCTTCAGATTTTTACAATTCTTTATTCCTCGATACAGGAACACCTACTCAAGAAAATATTATTTCTTCTGAAGTTCTTGAGCCAATAGATAATAGTATGGAACTACCCAGTGTAGTAGAAACACCGCAAAGATATCCAGAAATTAGAGAAATTCGTGAACCACTATATATGGCCAAAACACATAAAGTCGTTTTTGTGGATATGTGTGGCAATCCAATTGATAAAGGAGCAGAAGAATTACAAGAAGCCAACTTATTGGGTACTTCAATTGATCTAACTTTTGAACGAGCTAGATTAAAACCATTGGATAATTTTTACGTTATCGTTTTACCAATTAAACAGGATAAACATATCCCCATTGAACCAGAAAATATTGTTAATTGTATAGCATCTTTATTAGACGTAGTTGAAGAATTAGATCTGGATTCATTCAGCATAAGAAGATCAAACAATATTGAGGATATACCTTGGAAGTATATTATAAATGAATTAAAAAGGACATTTCAGAATCGACCAATAAAAATAACAATATGCACAGGTCAAGTAACAATACCGCCAGAGGAAGATAGATTAAATATAATCGAAGAAAAACATATGTCAGCCATCGGTGGACATAAAGGAATAACCAAAACCTATCATCGGATTCGACAAACATATTATTGGGAAGGTATGAAAAAAGATATCCAAAATTTTATTCGAACTTGTAGTGAATGCCAGTTAAGAAAATTAACTAGGATTAAAACTAAACAACCTATGGTACTAACAGATACGCCAGGAAAGGCATTTGATAAAGTTAGTCTAGATGTCGTAGGACCATTGCCAGAAACGAAAAATGGAAATAAGTATATATTGACTATGCAAGATCTACTAACTAAATATTCCGTAGCAGTACCATTAGATCGAATAACAACTGCAGATATTGCAGATGGCTTCATCAAGAATCTTATTTGTCGATTTGGTGCTCCTAAAGCAATTTTAACAGATTTGGGAACCAACTTTACCTCGAATCTCATGAAACAGGTAGCGAAGAAATTCAAAATCAAACATTATAAAACTACGGCCTATCATCCACAAAGTAATGGTTCAATTGAAAGATCGCATCATGTATTAATGGAATATTTAAAACAATACGTGAATAATGCGATAAATTGGGATAATTGGTTAGAATTGGCTATGTTTTCATACAATACATCAGTACATGAAGGAACAAGATTTTCTCCACATGAATTAGTATTTGGAAAAATTGCTCGTGAACCAACAAGTAGTAATCCAGTCAAAGAAAACCTGGAACCTACTTACGCAGAATATCTCAGAGATCTACATTCAACAATCAACGAATTACAACTATCTGCGCGTAAAAATCTAAACGCGGCCAAAGCAAAATCAAAATATTATTATGATAAAAGAATAAATCCACAAAATTTTAAAGTGGCAGATCTGGTATACTTGTTGAAGGAACCATTCAAGGGAAAATTCAGCGATCAATATACCGGACCTCATAAAGTGATAGAAATTTTACCAAATCAAAACATCAAAATTTTAGTTAATAATAATCCTCGAACTGTACACATAAATAAATTGAAACTAGCTCACAGTCGAACTAGACCAGAGTAAAAGATTATAGACAAGACAGGACAAAAGACGCAACGAAACGAGATGAAACGAAATAACTCAATATTTAAAAATAAAAAAATATATATATATATATATATTTATGTATTTAACAGATCGAAATGCCGATACCAAATTCCAAATACCAAGAGATAGTGGAAGATTATGATGGGCCTATGGATGGGGTCAGACCCATCGAATACCCAGTTACATATCGCAAACTATTGGACATGCGATGTGTAAAAGCACCATGGTATAGTTCAATATACACATACTTCCAAGATCGAGTATGCGAGACTTGCTATGGCAACATGTCTGAAGAGAATGCTTGGGAATACGAAGAAAAAGGTTCACACATCATATGCGTCCCCTTTGCAGCACGAAGAGCTAGAAAGTGTAACCAATGCGGGATAACTATAGCAACGATAAAGGACGCCTGGAAATGTCCAGATTGCATAGAAGAATATTTCGAAATAACCAATAACGAATGGTGGTGGATGTATAGGGGCGTATTAAGAGAAGTCCAACAGCGTTGGTAATTACCCCCCCCCCCACCATCGCAAATACACATATAAAACATACATATGAAAGATACATTATATAATTAATAATAATAATAATAATTTTATAATTTGATATTTCTAATATAATCTCATATTTTTTATATATATATATATATATATATATATATATATAAATATATATATATATATATATATCCATAATTAAAAACATAGAAATACGGCTTTAATAAAATAAATATTTATACTTTTCAAATAAAAAAAAAAAATATATTCTATTGTTACTCAAGTATTAACAGTAGTTTCTCTCTGTTACTTTTACATTGATGAGTGTTGAGCCATAATAAAATGATACAAATGTCATTGAACAAAAAAAAAAATATATATATATATATATTTTTTTTATACATACATTTAGCGTGCGCAAACATGCCGATCCCCAGACCAAAATATATACCTGAAGAAGAAGTAATAACGGAATATTATGGTCCTATGGATGGGGTTATACCAGAAAATCATCCCGAAACATACCAAATACTTCTGGAACTGAAATGCGTAATAACATCTTTGTATATGCCAATATATACACTTTTTCAAGAAAGGGGTATGTGAAGACTGTTATGAAAACGTGTCTGAAGAAGATAATTGGAATCGTGAATCAGATGAATTGCACATTTTGTGCATCCCCACAGTAGCGCGTAAAGCAATTAAATGTTATATTTGTGAAATTACTATTGCAAAACAACGATTTGCTTCAGAATGTCCAGATTGTATTGAAGAACATTTTCGAATGAGTGATGATGATTGGTATTGGTTGTATCAAGGCGTAAGCAAAAAAGTAATACAACGTTGGTAAAATTGTTACAAATACCACACACACACACACATACATATATATTATATATATATATATATATAATAATAAATTTAGTAATACAATTTACTAACAATATCATTTCTCCTCCCATTACTATACATTTTACAAGTATAAAAACTATTAACTAATATTAAATAAAAGCGTTAGAAAAATTAGCGAAAATAACATATTTTTGGTGAAATTAACATAAAAAAAAACCCTAACACATCTGTTACAGAAAAATGTTAAGCCATAATAAAAAAATAGATAAGAATGTCATTAGCGAACTTAATATACTAAGCGATAAGAAATATTTGTTACCGAAAATGTTGAGCCTTTGGCTAATATTCATGTTAATACGACTCTCGTGCACCATTATTGAATACAATAGTAATGGGCACCACCTAAACGTGACAATATTTTCCCTTAAAAAACATCAATGACTGTGACATCAACCACGTCACCACGAAAACGGAAGAACTCGTAGGGATTGTAGTCAAATGTTAATACATCCAAATTGGCTACCAGTAGGAATGGACTCATCACATTTGGATCTTTTAGTGCAGGAGTATTACCTGTGTTCATCATCTTTAAATTCTTTAAGATGATACTCGACACCGTAATACAGTAAATGCTCCTTCGTTGTGAAGAGGCATGAGAGTTGAGGTCGCAACGAGCGAATAGTGAAGCGATTTTTGATTTATGACTGCGTCTAGATATCGCGCCGAGCGCGCCGAGCGAGACTTCAATAGAGAGCCGAACATAGAGAAGGACAGAGTGAAATACGGATCGCGTGACCGAAGCTCGAGTCAATGTGTGGTGTTCACACCGATATACCCGAGCCGACATCAATGTTGCCGCCGTGCGGAGCGACTCGGCCGACTCGGCGTTGACAGGCAGTGGAGGGAGTAGGCACGTCGCAACGACCGCATAGTCGATTTTTCACAACGAACGAGCGTTTACTGTACACGGTTATCAGCTACACTCCGTATACGAATGAGGATTCGCCTTGTGCGGAGCCGCATGGAGTTCGCTGACACATCTTCTCGTACATCGAGTTGATAAGCGAAGAAACAAACTCCCTACAGCTGACGAGTCCATCCACCTTCACGACATTCGACTCCAGGTCGATCAACCAAGTACATCTGAGTTCAATAAAGTAGTCAAGGAACTTGAACAAATTTCCTCCGGAAATTTGCTTTCTAAAGGGGGAGGTGTCACGTCCGGTGGTTCAGCCATCGTTAATAATTAAATATAATCAATGATGTATTACATATACTTTTGAATTTCTTTTATGTTTAATCTAATAATGTTGTACGAGAAACTAATATTCAATACTCTTGTTAAAATCAAATCGAACTATCGTATATTATACCACATTGCGTGCGATAGAATTAAGAAATTCATACTTCAATCGAATCGTCTTGAGCGAAAGAACTGCGTAGCGAAATTATTTCATAAAATGACCAGATCACTTCCAAAAATAAATCATGATCTAAAATCCGCTGAAGACTGTCCATCGAGAATCGATGAGTAATAATTGTTCGTCACCCCATGTGTGACGTAAAAGTAATTCGATCTGGCCAGGGGAGCTACAGATAAGAAAGCAGCTAAGAAGAAATGGATCCAGGAAATGCGCAGGGTAATAAGATCTAGCTATGACGATTATGACGACAACAATCGCCTGACGAAATAGACGAGACAAAGGATTGATTAGTCTATAAAAGGGATGGCTCTTGAAGAAGTCCAGTTCAGTCGATATTCAAATTTGTTGGTGGAGAGACATAAAAGTATATTTGAGTTCAATCTTGGTTGTTCAACAAAGCAAAAGTATAAAAAAGATTTAAGGCGTGTACACCCGCCGGATTGACATAAAAGTATATTTGAGTTCAATCTTGGTTGTTCAACAAAGCAAAAGTGTTAAAAAAGATTCAAGGCGTGTACACCCGCCGGATTTACCATCATCACCTTTAAACCTTGTACAAGAAGCGATAGTTTTTTTATTCCGAGCGAAAACCAGCGAACGGTAATTACTAACAATTTATAATAAGATTTTCGATAAAATATTATGTATCCGAAATTTGACGCTTGAAATATAGTTCTGCTTATATTTTTTTATTCAAACAAATCAAAACTTCAAATCATTTTTAAAGACTATACCCATCTTCGATCTCTTCGTACCAGTTCCTCAAATAAAATCACTTAGAACATTAAGAAATCCTCGATTACCCGAACCGAAGCCGGTGAATGCAGGTAGGTTCAAAACTGCGTTATATCTCAATTATAATCGTTTCAATCATTTCAATCTATTAAAAAATTAAATTTCAATATTTTCTATTCAAAATCTAAAATACGTCCACCTCAGGACGTAACAAGAGCAATACAACACGGCAAGTGCTAAAAATAGATTGTGGCTGGCGCAAGTGCACAAGCAGCGCACACGGATATAGTAGAGGTACGCTCGTGTGTGTAGCGCGCGGGCGCGTTGGGAAAGGAACGTTCTGTTTCTCACTCCAGGCAGAATATATCCTAGACAGTGATGCCAGAACCGTGGTACTGTGGTACTGAACGATACCCCTTCCATAGCCTACTATCGCCCCTTCGTTCCTTTCCAACGCGCCCGCGCGCTACACTCACCAGCGTACCTCTACTGTATCCGTGTGCGCTGCTCGTACGCTGCTTGTGCGCTTACGCCAGCCACAATCTATTTTTAGCACCTTCCATGTTGTATTGTTTTGCGGCAACGAAACTGAAATTCGGCTTTCGAGCCGTCGAGCGTACGAATCGCAATCTGGAGCTAGCCTTCGGGTCCCCGTGCAGCGATATTTCTTTTTCATTACTTTCTTTATTTTCATTCCTTTTTTTTATTTCATTATTTAACCTTCCAGAAAATTAAAAATGTAAAAACTATGTTAAAAATATGTTTTCATTTTAAATAGACACGTTTTATTGCTATTATTCATTTTAATAGAAACGTTGTATTTATTTGGACTAATTGGAGAATACAAAAATGTAGACAGTATTTTTTAGTTTACGAAACAATTTGTAGATTTATTAGTTGTCAATTTTACAAGCATACACAAGTTTATTTGACCTTCTGTCTTCCTGTAATAAAAAAATACAGTCAAAATTATAATTATAATAGCATTTCATAAAATATCGAGGTTATTGCAAACTCATCTTTTTTCGCAATGAAGCTCTACTTTCATTGCTTCTCTCGAATGTCCATTTCCTTCCGAGGCAGTGGCGTTTCTAGATGTAAACAAAAAATGTTGACATAAAATGTATCATAATTAAACTACAATTATTCTAATCACGTGGAATGTAGTACATATTAAGTTTTAGTTACCTGGATTTTCTTCTTCGACGTTAAGCTTACTGCTAAGTTTACTGCGTCTCCTAAATTGCGTATACAGGGTGAATTCGATAAAGCAGGACACCTAAATATCTCCGTTACTTTTCGTTGTACAAAAAAACTTCGTAGGACAAAGTTACACTGTTTGAAGAACCACATATAACGGTGTAAGGGGGAAAAAAATTTCAAGGTCATTTTTATGAGATTTCAAGGTTATCGATGTTTTTTCAGATGGAATGATATATTTTCGTTAACGTAATGTTGTAGCTGACAAAATAACGAATTCATGCATGTAACACAATATGACCTTCAAATGACCTTCAACCCAGAAAAATGGTATAAATAAAATTCAACGTGTAAGATTCATTTGATGTGTCAGCCCCGGTGAGGACATCGTCCATATATATGTCCTGCTGGACGATGCGAGAGTCAAGCGGATACCGCTTCTCCTCATCCTTGGCGGATTTCAGGTTAGAAGTTTTTTTTTACATGTGAGGTTTGCTTGTCGAAGGAGACTCTAGGGCCTATAATAGCCGATGGGAGCATCGAGTGGATTTTTGACGTACGATTGGCCACCGTGGTCTTCCACGTTGCGGGATGTTCACTCAACCAGGCGAGGACTATCGTAGAGTCGGTCCAACATATAATGCGATCCGCTGAGACAGTGATGGACTTGGTGACGTGATCCATCAACTCCGGCAGCATTACCGCTCCGTTCAATTCGAGGATTGGAATTGAAAGAGTTTTAATCGGCGCTACTCGCGACTTCGCGGCGAGTAACGTGGTGAATGTATCGCCACTAAGGGACGACACTCGAGCGTAGATAGCACAGGAAAATGTTGCGCTGGAGGCGTCGCTAAATCCGTGCAACTGCACTTGCGTCGAATCGGGACCGTATTTTATCCAGCGAGGAACTCGCATGGAGTTCAATGCACGCCAATCTGAGCAGAATGCGTTCCAGCTATCCTGCGTCTTGACGGATACGTGGTCCTCCCAATGAATTTTCTCGAGCCATTGCTGCTGCATCAGAATTTTCGCGCGAATGATTATCGGTGATAACCAACCTAGAGGGTCGAACAACTAGGATATTTCCGACAGGAGTTCGCGCTTTGTCATCTTTCCTTCGCGTATGGCGAACTGCTGCAGATTGAAGTAAAAGGCGTCGTCTGATGGTATCCAGTTTATTCCTAAGACCTTTAGCTCCGACTCGTGAAATATCCGCAGGTCGACGGCGTGCGAATGCTTAGTCTCTGAGATGTTCCGAAGGATTTGCGAGTCGTTCCCGGCCCATTTCCGAAGATGGAAGCCACCTCGTGCAAGTAATTGGCATACTTGCTACCGCGTTTGTTCAAGCAGCCGCTTGTCCGCTGCCCCCATAAAAACATCGTCCACGTAGATGCTGGTTTCGAGTATCGGGGACGCGAGAGGGAAGTTCGCTCCTTCGAGATGATTAATCTCCCGAATAACGCGCATCGAAAGATACGTGGCGCAGGCGGTGCCGTAGGTTACCGTATTTAATTCATACGCTTCGATTTCGGCAGACGATTCATTTTCCCATAAGATGCATTCGTATTTCCTATCATCTGGATGTACAATAATTTGGCGGAACATCTTCTCGATGTCCGCGACCAGTACATATTGGTGGAGGCGCCAGTCTAGCAGTATGCTCGAGATCTCCAATTGGAGCTTTGGCCCCACGTGGAGTAAGTCGTTAAGGGAGAACCACTCGTTGTTCTACTCGACGCATTAAAAACGACGCGTAGCTTTGTAGTCAAGCTCTCTTCCCGAACGACCGCGCGATGTGGGATGAACGTCCTTGTGACATCGATCGGTGAAAATCGCGTCATGTGACCGAGCGATTCGTATTCCCGTACGAAGGTCGTGTATTCGTCTTGGATCTTCTTGTCGCGTTTTAGCTTCGACGTTAATCGGCGGAGGGACGCGGCAGATCCACGGAAGGAATCTCCGAGGAGGTCGTCCGGTGCCGGTCTGTTGAACGGTAACCGTACTATGAACCGACCTGTTTCATCCCGTGTATAGGATTCGGCAAAGTGCTGCTCGCATAGGTTGTCCTCCGTAGTGAAGGGGCGCGACGCGGGCACTGCTTCCGTTTCCCAAAACCGTGTCAAGGCTTTTTCGAGAGTGTCCTCTGTAACCCCGTGATGCAAGGTCACCGTGGGGTGCGAGACGCTCGTCCTTAATGTACTGCCAGACAAGATCCATCCAAGCTCTGTATTCTGGGCAACCAGATCGCTTTTCTGTGACCGACGGATGCCAGGGCGAAGTATGTGGCTGAAGAGTTCGGCTCCTAGCAGCAATTCGATTCTTTGATTCGATGCGGGGTTGGGGTCGGCTAGCTTGAGGTTCGCAAACGCCCGGTAATTCTCTACATTAATCGGGGGTGGAACGTATTGCGAAATGTTACGTACTAGAAACGCACGCGTAGAGGCGACCGGCTGCGAGTGAGCGGCCCCTCCTATCCTAATGAACGTGCTGTAGTTTATACTACTCGCATGCTCACCACCGAGCCGTGTCACGCATATGGGCGAACGAACCTGCTTTAAGCGCAAACTTTGGACTAAATTAGTCGATATGAACGACGACTGGGAGCCTTGATCAATTAACGCGCGCGTTAATCGTGACCGGCCGTCCGGCGAGAAAACGGTTACTAAAGCTGTGGCTAGTAGGACCACCTTCCCGACGTTTGGAGCAGCTTCTGCGAAATGTGTGGCAACGTTATCGCAGGTATCCTGATAGCTGGACGGACGCGCTTCACTGGTAGTCGCCGCTGTCGTCGATAATAATCGCGAAGGGCCATTCGACTGTTGTTTAACAGTGTTCGCGCGAGATGGTGGATTCCTGTTCGGTCGCGACGGTGCCCTGTTTTGTCCCTGATTCTCCGTTTGGTGCTTCGCGTGACATTCTCTGCAGACATTCGGACTCGAACAGATCGACACGGTATGGTCTGAGCTGAGGCAGTTTATACACACGCGTTGATCCTTCAGAAAGTCGAAGCGTAGGAGCGGGGACAGTGTTCGAAACGCTTTGCATTCTCGGATGGAGTGCAATTCGGCAGACATTAAACACGGCGCGGGCGAACGACCCGACTCTTCTATTACGTGAGCGGTGGATCTCGGGCGTGTTAGACTCGATTGCTGCACGACCGGCGCGGGTTTCAGCTTTGACTGCTGTTTCGCTTCTAACGCCGCGGCTTTCTTTAGCATGAATTTTTCCAAGGTTTCGTAACTCGGATAAGTTCTAGCGTCGCCGATGTGGTCGCTCCACTTTTGATTTAACTCGCTATCGATGGTACTCGTTATCATGTAGACGAGAAAATCTTGGTCGGAGGGATGCCCGAGTTTTCGTAGAGCTTTTAACGTATTACGATAGTGAACGGTAAACTGCTTTAAGGAATCAAGCTGATCGTGCTTGATGGACTTTACTGCACACAATTTATGCAATAAAGCTTGAACAACTATCCGTTCATTATCGTACGTTTCGCGAAGGCGATTCCACGCAATTTCGAAATTCGCGTCGATTACATCGAGATTCTCGACGGCGGCGAGAGCTTTACCCTTTAACGCGCTAAGCAGATACTCAAGGCGCGATACGTCGGTTAGTCTATTGTTTTTCAAAATCGCGGAACTGAATCTGGATTCAAACGATTTAAATTTCGCTAGATCCCCGTCGAACGTGGGAAGCTCCACCTTCGGAAGTCTAATTGGAACCGCTCCACTTACCGGGGGTGAGGGATACACAACGGAGGAACTTGCCGCGGGAGGCGTCATCGGGATGGTCAAGCGTCCAATGTGCTCCTTGAAATAGTCCCATCCTTCTTCGTGTATGTCGTCCATGCGGTCCATCTGGTTAGATGTAAAGTACGGAACGTCCTCCCTCTTCTTGTCGGCCTTCCTGGCAGCTTGCAGAAACGCATTCAGCTGCTTGATCTCGTACCAGGTATCCTCGAACAGTTTGAACCTGTCTTCCAGATACCGGAGGGTGTAGTTGGCCTCTCCTTTCTTCTTCGTATTAATTAACGCCTTTTTGAGAGAGACGCAGGCTTTCAGTTGCCTTTCCAAAGCGGTTTCGAAAGATTCCGTTACATTCAAATCCATCGCAACGGTTGGTGTCTGTTTGAGGTCGCCTCGCAGTCAGAGTCCCCTTGTCTTGTTGACACCGGTGTTCGAATTTTACCGGTTTTTCAAGGGAGAAACCACAGTCCACTTTCACACTTTTCCACTTAATTACCGTAATCCGGCTCGAAGGACCAAATTGTTTACCCCGACACGAGCACTTCGTTTAGAATCGGGTAGGAAGGGTTGGATTAGTCCGGTGGCGGAAATATATATATATATATATATATATATATATATATACATACTCATACTTGGGAGCTCGTTAGAAATCGTTCAAATTGAACGCGAACGGTAACGACGATAATCTGGGACGAGGCGATAGAACATTGCTTTGAACGTATTTACAACCGCGTTAAACAATGTGGTAATGCGTTATACATTAGCACACCCTCGTAAAATAGACTTTTTTGCGCTCTTTTTTTTTGCGAAATTCAATAACAATATCCCCCGCCTGCCTAGTTTCGCGCGCTTCCCCTACTGTTCTAAGTCTATTACTCAACTGCACAGGCATCAATTTATTTAAGATCTTAAAAATAAATATGCACATATTGTAGGATATAGCTATGAATAAGTTAATACGTCCGAAAATGTAAATGTTTTAAGATTTAATTTCAAATATATTAAGTACAACTTTAAAACACGTCTTTACTTTTACAACTGTCAAACCGGAATCATCCAAACAACGCAACTCATAAACAAGAAGAACGACAAAATTAATCAATAAACAATAAATATCGAATCGTCGCGTCGTTACAGTAACTAACGACGCGACATTCGAGTGAACTTTCGCCGATTGGAATTGACTTCTCCCTACACTCGGCCATCCGACACTAGTCTCTGCCCTCAGAGACTGCGCATATTTTATTCTTCTTCTTCCTCTTTTTCACTGTCAATGTCTTCCTCGTCTACGCCGACCCAAGATTTCATAGAGTCTGCTACCGTTGTCGTTTTTCGAGGACCCTCGCAGCTCCCAACTTTTTCCACTACATATCTATCGTGGTGCAATGTTTGGGTAACTCGATAAGGACCTAGATATTTCGCTGCAAGTTTCAAACCTGGACCTTGCTGTGTTCGCCTGATAGCTATCAGATCACCTTCCTTATACGCCACTGCCTTCTTTCGCTTCTTATTAAATGACCGTCTATTCTCTTCTTGGATCTTAACTATATTCTCTTTGGCCTTTGACCTTGCCTCGTCTCTTTCCTCTTGAAACAGAGTGGTCCACTCTTCTTCCAGTATTTCTCGTATCCGCGAATCATTCCCGACTCGCATTTTTGTCCCAAAGAGCAAGTTAAACGGTGTAGAGTTTATGCTGCGATGTGGCGTTGCGTTTAGGATGCGTTGTACCTCGTTCATATATCGATACCAGTCCTCCGAGTGTGGTGCTGCCAATTTAGTCAGTAAAGGAATAAGCGTTCGATTGACCCGCTCTACTTGCCCGTTCCCCCTTGGAACGCCAGATGCAATAAGTGAGTGTTGAATCTTTTCTCGCTGACAATAGTCTCGAAAATCTCCCGAGGTGAAAGTCGTTCCTCGATCTGAAACGATACGTCGTGGATTTCCGAAAATAACGGCTTGTTTCTCCAGGTGTCGGATAACTTCGTCCGTCTTGGTTGTCTTCGTGGTATACAACCACATAAATTTTGTGAATGCATCGACCACCACGAATATATAGCGATATTTTTTCTTACTCGTCGGAAGTGGTCCTAAATGATCCACGTGGTAGGTATCCAGAGGTACTTCTCCTTTCGGTATCGGATTCAGAAAACCTTCCAGTTTTCCCATTTTTCTCTCAGCTAGAATGCAGTCTAAACAATTTTTAATGGCTTTATCAATTTTTGGTCGAATACCCTGGAACCAATAATCTCTCTTCAGCAGAGTTTCCGTTTTTCCCGCCGAAAAATGGCCGTTTCCATGGACATGACGAATGACTTGTAATTGCAGGCTCTTAGGTACTACGAGATTGATGTCTCCGTCTATATTCTTGAACAGCAATCCCCCCCGAAGGGAATATCCGTCTATTTTACCCTATTCTGTCAACTCGGCAATCCGTCGCGTTCCTGCGTCGTCTTGCTGCGCTTTCCGAATTATCGCTGTCATATTATTCCGATCCGCGGACAACAAATAGCATATCGGTAATGGGTTTCTACTCAAACAGTCCACGTGGGCCATCTTATAACCAGATCGATGTTCGATAGTGTAGTCGAACTCCTCCAATAAGAGGACCCACCTGGCCACGCGTACACACAAATCTCGTTTGCTCATCGTTAAGGTGAATGCTTTACAATCTGTAATTATTTTAAATTTGATTCCTAACAAATATATTCTAAATTTTCGTAATGATCGTACGATCGCCAAGACTTCGAGTTCGTAACTCGCGTATCTAGCTTCGGCTGGTGTCGTTTTACCGCTAGCAAAATATATCGGATGAAATTTGTTATCGTCGTCGCTGCGTTGCATCAAAACCGCTCCGAAACCGAATGACGATGCATCTGTGTGTAACTCAGTCTCCGCATCTACTTTGTACAGGTTTAACACTGGTTTCTCCATTAATTTTGTTTTCAATAGATCGAATGCACCTATCGCCGTACCATCGAGCTCGAATTTAACGCCTGCTCGTAACAGGTTTGTTAGTGGTCTCGCGATTGTTGAATAACCATCTATAAATTTTCGAAAGTATCCGGTCAGACCCAGAAAGCTTTGAACTTGTTTTGCGTTCTCCGGTACTGGAAACTTTGCTACGGCCGCTGTTTTACCTTCAGACGGGCGAACAGAGCCATTCTCTACAATGTGCCCCAAAAATTCGACTTTACTGCGTAGCCACAAACATTTTTTCCAATTTATTTCCAGACCGTGACCGCTAGCTACCGCTAAGACTTGTTCCAGTTTTTGTATTCCGCTTTCTAAGTCACTCGATGGCACGATGATATCATCCATATACGCCATAATAACCTTTTGTTGTAATAGATCTCTGAAAACCATATTAATGAATCTCACGAAGACAGCTGGAGAGTTAGACAAACCGAAAGGAACGCGTAAAAATTCATACTGACCATTGGGTACTATAAACGATGTGAACTTACCGCTATCCTTATGTACCGGCACATGGAAAAATCCATTTCTTAAATCAAGGGTACTGAACAGTTTAGCGGCTTGTAACGCGTCCAGCTGGTCTTCCACGAGGGGTAAAGGGTAACGGTCTCTCACTATTTTCTGATTTAATTTTCTATAATCTACGCACAAACGCATAGAGCCGTCTTTTTTCTTTACAATTACGATAGGACTCGCGTATTCAGAGAGTGACGGCTGAATAATGCCATCTCGTAACCAATCGCTTATTTGTGCGTCTACCGCACTCTTTTCTGCCGGTGCTAAACGTCGTGGTCTCTGATACACGGGTTCCTCGTCTTTCAGAACAATATTCATTTCTACGTTCACCTCCTGAATTTTTTTAGGCGTATACTCGATAACAAGATTCTTGACTCGTTCTCGAACCGTAATATCGTCTATATGTGCTACATCTACTTCCTCTCGCTCGCATACAATCCGAAAAACCTCCGGTATACTTTCAACGCCCCATTCATCGATGACCGTGTCTTTGTAAATTTTTCCGATCGATATCTCTCCTCCATTTCTGACTAGCTTAACTTTATTTAAGAAGTCTGCGCCTAAAACTAAATCATGTTTTCATAAAACATCCGAAACTATGTGAAATTCAATTTCATACACATTTTTATCGATAATAACGCTCGTTATAAATTTTCCTAACGTCTTATGACCGTTCGACCCAACGCCCGCAAAGATCGTTTCGCTAACCTGCAAACACGGTATTCCTATTCTTACAAGACAAGAAGTGCTCATGAGCGTTAGATCACTCGCGGTATCTATTATCGCCATCAGTTCGACATTGTTCACTCTTACCGGTTTACAAGATTGAGCAGATGGAAATCGCGTTACCAAATTCACCGTTTTTCCGGGCCTAGTTTGCCGAGCTTTGGGCAGCTCGGCGCAAGGTGTCCATGTTGGCCGCACCGAAAACATTTGGGACCGCGATACCTCGCCGGACAGTCCGGACTTAGATGACCCTCGTTGTTGCAGTTGAAACACCTTCTTGGTTTATCCTTCCGGAATGCTTCCTTATCCTGTTGGCTTGTTGTTGGTCTCCTCCGAGTTGAAGCACCTCCTTGGTTGATCACCGCGAGACTTCGCCGGACAGTCTGTACTGAGATGACCCTCGTCGTTGCAGTTGAAACACCTTCTTGGTTTATCCTTCCGGAATGCTTCCTTATCCTGTTGGCTTGTTGTTGGTCTCCTCCGCTCGTCGATGAACGATTTTCCCGCAAAGCCCGACGACGGAAGTCTCAACTGCTCAAATGCTACTAGCAATGCTTCTGGAGTCTTGAAGCAATGCATCATCGCCTGTGACCTCAGAGATCTATCCGGAATGCCCTCGATGATGTGATCGACTAGCTCCACTTCGTCGTCTATCGGTACACGGTTCGCCTTTATAATTTTGTCATGAAAATAGTCTTCGAAGGACTCGTTCTTCTTCCACACTCGTTCCCGCAATCGGTCGCGCAGAAGAATATTGCTTGGCCTGTGGTAGAACATCTGTTCGAACTTCGAGAGTAGATCGTCGGCGAGGAGTTCAATGTATTCCGAACGCGAGTGAACCCAATCTCTCGCTTTTCCCCGTACACGCATTCCTATTAGCACTTTTGTCTCGTCATCGTTCAATTTATACGTTCTTCGTAACACCTTTATTTGCTTCACCCACGTTGGATAATCCTCCGACTTTCCATCGAAGTACGCGAGCAGCTCGGCCACAGTTTTCACACCAACTCGTCCGTGTGTGTTTTCTTCTCTGGGATTCGTATGTTCCGGTCCGTTTGAACGTCGTGTTTCTTGTATTAACGCAAGTTCGCGTCTCGTCAATTCCAGTTCTCTCTCCGCTATCTCTCTTTCTCTGTTTAAAAGGCTTATTTCTCGCCGAACGTCCTCTGCATCGTCATTTCTCACCGTATTCCCCGTAGGATGACTCTCACACACGTCTCCACCCGCATTATCATTTACCGTGTCCGTCTGACTGTGGTAGGCCCATTGATATGCTGGATTGTGTTCAAACAACCTCCCTATTAACGCCGACTTCGTTCCGGACGTCTGCAGACCCTCATTCCGCAGAATATCTTTCAGCTCTGCGAGCGTAAGCGCGTTTAAATCCCGAGACGACATCGCGGATGTATTCCCGAAATATTATGATTACACTTTTCGTCACACTGAACTGTCATTGTACGCGAGCACACTGTTTTCCGTACACCGCACAAACTTTAGGACGAGCCCCCAAAAATGTAGGATATAGCTATGAATAAGTTAATACGTCCGAAAATGTAAATGTTTTAAGATTTAATTTCAAATATATTAAGTACAACTTTAAAACACGTCTTTACTTTTACAACTGTCAAACCGGAATCATCCAAACAACGCAACTCATAAACAAGAAGAACGACAAAATTAATCAATAAACAATAAATATCGAATCGTCGCGTCGTTACAGTAACTAACGACGCGACATTCGAGTGAACTTTCGCCGATTGGAATTGACTTCTCCCTACAATATTGTAGTACAGCCTTTGTCTTATACTCATAAATTGCAGTGCTTGGAGCATGCAATCAATTTTTGTACTTCTGTCGCATTGCAGTATGACTCTCATCGCTCTGTTTTGCGCTTTTTGGAGCCTACTTAACTGTGTATGACCCATATCGATTAGTAAAGTCGCACAATACTCAAAGTGAGGTGCTATGATTGTCTTATACAGGGTGTTTACCTACAGGTGGGAGAAAATTTAAGGGGTAGTTCTCGACGATAATCTAAGACGAAAATGAAGAATAAAAAAATTGCGATTTCGGCTTCGTTATTTAGTTATTAACAATAAAAAATCCGCCTAAAATGCTGCAACACTTCTAACAAAAGTGTACGTTGCGTACGTCACACAGGCGCGCGACAGCCTCGTATCAAGTGACAAACGCATGCATACCTTGGTTCTTATTTGGGGCCCCAGCGAGGTGAAAATGTTTAAAAAATCGTTGGACGACATTGAACCTACCTACTCGTTAAAATCCATAAGGGCATTTCTAATATCCGCCCTATGGAATTATCGAGTAGAAGGGGTCAATGCCCTTTCACTTTTAGATTCTTCTCACACATATCCACAAATCCGTATTCTGCACTATAATTGTTCATAACACCGAACTTAATATAATGGAATAAACGCTCTAGCACTATTTACGATATCATACACACGCACTACGAGTTTACAGAGAGTACAAGTTTACTGGGGGAAATGAGGAGAATGTAAAGAACTGGTAATCCTTTAATGTTGAAACACCGCACTTTATGGAACTTGATTTACATCGCGAGACTCGTTTACAGACGGAACGGACATCTTGAGGTCGTGTGTGATTTCTGCGAACGAAAATCTTCGACGCGTGCGAGAAGCATCGTTCGTACAAGCTAGTATCCGTATATATACTGATTCAAGACAGCTGATGAGGTCAATGCCAGATCGATAAAACAAATCAAGATCTACAGCAAATTACCGCCCAAACGTCGCGCGTTGCTATACCAATACATTGTCTATCCTGTTTTCACGAATTTCGTGATTCCTTTTCATTCTGTCTGTGACCGCGAAATATTTCATGTGTGTGCATTGACCACATCAGCTGTCTTGAATCAGTGTGCATACGGATGCTAGCTTGTACGAACGATTCTTCTCGCACGAGTCGAAGATTTCCGTTCGCAGAAACTCGTAGTGCGTGTGTATGATATTGTAAATAGTGCTAGAGCGTTTATTCCAGTATATTAAGTACGGTGTTATGAACAATTATAGTGCAGGATAAGGATTTGTGGATATGTGTGAAATGAATGTAAAAGTGAAAGGGCATTGACCCCTTCTACTCGATAATTCCATAGGGCGGATATTAGAAATGCCCTTGTGGATTTTAACGAGTAGGTAGGTTCAATGTCGCCCTTAAATTTTCTCCCACCTGTAGGTAAACACCCTGTATATAGTACATCTAGTATATGCTGTAATGTAATTTCCCACTCGATACAGGAAACCTATTTTTTCCCCGATTTTCTTTAGCATATAATCACAATGATCGTTAAATTGTAGTTTATCATCAATAATTACGCCTAGATATTTTATCATTTCCACCCGCTCTATCTCAGTTTTATCCAAACATTTCACAGCCATACTACTTTGTAATTCCTTTCTTATACTTCTAACTATCATATATTTCGTTTTCCCTGAGTTCGTCTTCAGTCTGTTAATATTCATCCATTCTTCCACTACATTAAATGCTAAATTCATTTTCCTCTCCACCTCCATACAACTTTCACCTGTTACATATATTAAGATATCGCCTGCAACCATTTTTATATTGCAGCCCTCTGGGCAAACTTTAACGAGATCATTTATGTATATTATGAATAATAACGGTCCTAATACCGATCCTTGTGGTACTCCATACTCCGTAGTCAATAATTTAGAGCATTCATCATTATATCTTACTTGCTGTGTTCTATTCTGAAGGTATAATCTAAACCAGTCTGGAACCGCTCCCTTAAAGCCATACTGGTACAATTTTTCTAATAACCTCTCTCTATCAATCGTCTCGAATGCACGCTTGAGATCCATAAATACTACCCCAACCATTTTTCTTTCACTAATTATCAATTTCCATTCATCTATGACTGTTTGTATTGCTGTTTCACATGAATAATTTTTCCTAAAACCCGACTGATGTTCCGTTATGATATTATTATTCTCCAAATAGTCTTCAATTTGTTTTTTAACTACTATCTCAAGCACCTTCTCATATATTGGTAGCATATTAATAGGCCTAAATTCGCTTGCCTTTCTTGGTTTCTCTACTTTAGGGATTGGAATTATCGTGGATGTTTTCCATTCGTCTAAGAAACAACCTTCGCGTAATAATTCATTTATTATACTAACTAATTCTTCCTGTATTACGCAAAACACTGCTTTTAATATATCACTATTTATTCCTTCTTCTGTACCCTTTTTCTTTGGTAACCCCCTAACAATTTCCGCTAATTGTTCCCCGGTAACCATTTCAAATTTATCCATCTCTCCCTCATTGTCAATGACATATATAGTTCTCCTACTTACATTCACAATATTGTTCCCCTGTATAGAATTTATTATGTCCTTAATACTCTGAATATAATATAAGTTGAATTTCTCAGCCATATTGCACCCTATGATATTATTCAATATTTCAAAGTCTATATTATCTATTCCTTTCGTCCCTACTGATTCGCCCCTAATAACTTTTTTTAGAGCTTTCCACATACTTGTAGGGTTATTCTTATTATAATCAATTACATTTTCGTAGTACTCTTTTTTCTTTGTTTTAATTAATTTGACTACTTTACTTCTTCTAATTTTGAATTGTTTCCAGTTCTGATCTGTGAAAGAGAGAGCGAGAGCGAGAGAGAGAGCGAGAGAGAGAGAGCGAGAGCGAGAGCGGGAGCGAGAGCGGGAGCGAGAGCGGGAGCGAGAGCGGGAGCGAGAGCGGGAGCGAGAGCGAGAGGGAGAGAGCGGACATTTTGTTCTTCCACCCCACAGTTAAGCCAATTGTCGTTCCCTGCCGTTCCCCTACCACTTCTCGGAGCTTCAAATCAACCAATCCGTTTGGGTAACGGTACAGTTCATGCCCGTACCGAGGTTACCTTTTCCCAATGTCACTCATCAGCAGTCAGTAGTCCATCAGACTTTCTGGTTCTTTTTCCTAAATCACAGTTACGTCCATCATCACCTTAGTGAAACAGGATGAATTTTACCAATGAGGAATTGTTATGCATCGCCGTGCTGCTGGACGAGGAGGAAAGACAAGAAGTAAGAGGGCGACGATTTTGGGTACACAATAGTTTGCGCCTTAGGAGTACTGAGGGCGTGTTCCATACCCTCTACAAGGAGCTATTGAAGGACGAGCAGAAATTTAAGCAATATTTCAGAATGTCCTTTGCACAGCATAGGACATTATTGGGAAAAATAAGCTCGCAAATAACGAAACAAAATACTACGATTCGGGAAGCCGTAACACCAGCCGAGAAATTGGCAGTCTGCCTACGGTATGTAGATACAATTTTCTTTATGTTGTGACGTGGCAGTGTTGCCTGCGTCACTCTAACCTCTCTAACGGAAGAACGGGCCACCCTCTGGTCAAGTATCGCGATAAGGGCCGCGGCGAGCGCTCTCCCTGGGCACAAGAGAGACCCAAGGGCCAAGTATTAATGTTTTGAATGTCGCGCCAATTTGCGCGACGAAAGTTTACAGGACCGTATCCGGGTCCCCGGCGGGACCCGGAATTCCACTTTCAACGCAAAAGGCAACGAGACCTCGGGAATAAGCACCTCGAGGCGGGAAGAAGGCAGGATCCCCAAAACAAAACATAGAGAGATCGTCTAAGCCCAGGACTGTCAACCTGGAGGCGCCGACGAGGGCATCCGGTGCAGAGACTATCAACTACTCTACCTTGTCGTCGCCTCGTCCGGGAAGAAGCTGCACCGCAACGTCTCGTGCAACTTCTCTCGAGTGGTCGAGAGATGCCGGAAGCCGAACGCCGTCGCGAAGGATTCGTCAACGCGAAATCCCTTATTAGCGATAGGCCGAAACGTTGCGCGAAGAAAGTAGAATAAGAAAGTGGGGGATGCTCTGCTTCCGCGTACCCGAGCCACCGCGTGAACGATCACTGCGTCACGAGAAGTCTTGAGATTAAGTCGGTTTGAACTATCGCTAAAGTATCAAGTATTTTTGCGCCTGCTGATACCAAGGGGACGTCGATTCGCTGCCGATCAACCGCTGCCGAATCTACCAGTGGTAAGCGCCGATCAGGCTTTCGTAAATTATTCTTTCGGAAATATCGTGTTGGCTCGGGTAGGGCGGCGAGGTTATGTATTCGCGTCGCGAGAATTAACAGCAGAATAGGCAGACGAAATTAGTGAACACGTGTAGTGTTAAAGTGCGAATCCTCCGTATTGTGAAGGGTATCGTTTTTGCGTTACGAATCCGGTCGGATAGCGGGGGCCGCGTGGCCGCCTCTTTGCGGTTGTACGACGCCGGAATAAACGCGAAGTTGCGGATTTGTGTTAGAATCGCTGCCGCTGTTAATTCTGGCTAACCTCCCCTCGTTCCACGGTGTGACGCCGCCGCGCGTTCGATTCGTGTTCATAAATTTGGTATGATCGACGCAAGTCATATTAAAGTCGCGAATTCCATCTGAAGCCGGTCGGAAAGCGGCCGTCGAGGCCTTCCGAGTCGCGAAGATCCCGTCTCTGCCGGCCTCTACGCGAAGAAACGGAAAACGAGAAACATTACGCGCGCGATTTCCATCTCTCGCGATATTACGCGTCGACTACTCTTGTACTCGCTACCGATCTCGTCGGTAGCACATCAACCTCGTTCAATAAAGGAATTGTTAGCCGAAGCTTTGTTACTTCCTTGCGTGAAACCTTCCCGCCGTGGGGAATGCCTCGTGTTCTCCCGGCGTAGAACCCTGTACCTTTCCGTCAGCTATTCAGGATCAGATTCCACGCCGCAGGTTCGAGAGTGCGATCGTAATCAATAGTTCGAAGGTCTAGATTATTTTGCGTGACACTCTCAAGTGTCTGGCGCCCGAAATTTCGCGTTATTCGAGGAAAGCCTCGCGAACCTGTGACCGTGTTTTGTCCCGGGAGGACCACGCATCGTACGGCCGAGCGTGGCCCAGCTTTCCGCTTATAAATTCCCGGTGTCGCTAAAACTCGTATTTAACATCTTTTCGAAAAGTTAGAAAAGCGACGTGACAATGTATAATTACAACTAGACGAATCGACGCACAGTGTTCCAAAACGCCGAAAAGCTGGATATAGGACCATTTATATTGGCCATAGAACGTTTATATTCTTATATATTGTGACGTGGCAGTTTTGCCTACGTCCCCCGATACCGAGGGATGGGCCGTGGCGAGCGCTCGGCCTGGGCACGAGCGAGACCCATGGGCGAGTTCTCATATTTTTGAGTGTCGCGAGACCGTTGAGGACCGTAACCGGGCCCCAAAGGGGGACCCGCAGCACCTATCACGCCGAGAAACGGAAAGGAAGGATCGGCGCCGGTGAAACTCCCGCCCTGAGGAAGAGAGGAATCAACGTGGCCCAGGATAGACAACCTGGAGGCGCCGACTAGGACATGCGATGCCAAGCCAGGAATCTCAGCTGCCTCGCCGTCGTCTCAGCCGGAGAAAAGCCTGGCCAGCTGCCGGATTGGTTCGCGTCGATCATCTCACAGGGAAGCGGCGAATCAACACGCATCGCTGCCGGAGAACCGACGAATCGCCGGCAGCCAGGGACCGTCGCGCGGAGCGAGGCCACGTCCGAAAATCTAGTAGCGATAGGTCGAATCTTACGCGTGGGAATGAGAGCGGAAAGGGGGGACGCTTCACTTCCGTGTTCCCGAGCGATCGCGCAGAGGATCACTTCTTCGTTGGCTCCACGAACGAGCAGTCCGAAACTAATATTTAAATCATTGCGTCTTAACGAAGTCTTGCGTTGGCGAATGTGAAACAAGCTGCCGGAAACAGAGGGACGCAGGAGATCAAACGTTGCCCTGGGTAATCTTCTGTCATATTCCACTTCGAAATAGTGATCTTTCTCGCGTTGGCTCGGTAGGCGTTGTGTCCGCGATCGCGTTGCCGACACACCCACGCGGCTTCGAGGCTGACGGTATTCGCGGAAAAGGGATTCGCGAACGGTGCGAATCCGTCGGCCAATGTACGCGCGGGGAAGAATATTTTGCGGGTGCTAGACACCATTTTCATTTGCAAGGATCCGCGCGTCATTGTAGCTTTCGTTCGAACCTCGACCCGTTCCACGGTGCGTCGCCGCCACGTGCTCTCGTCGTATTTCCGCGACTTGTTACGCCGACGAGAAGTCATTTTGAAACGCGTTTTCCATCGGAATTCGGGCGTAGAACGTGAACATCGCGTACGCCAACGTCGACATCGCGTTGATGCCGGATTCGACGCGTCTCGAGGAGGGCCCGTGAAGGGCAAATCGCGCGTACGACCATCCTTCGTCGCCGACCACCTGTCCACCAAAACGCTGTCGGCTGCGTGGCTGTAACATCGGGTTAATAAAGTCTTGTTAACCGAACTTCCGAGAGTGTTTATTGTGTGAGAAACCTTCTCGCCGCGGAGAACGCCTCGTGTTCGACTCGTGTAGTACCCTGTGCCCGTTCGCGGAAACCTTCGTTCAAAATCTGGATTGTCGCAGGCTCGTACGATCGTTTCTCCACGTGCTCGTGGTTACGAGGCTTAGCGTGGCACCTTCCGTGCCTGGCGCCCGAATAGTTTGGCGAAGATCACGAGAAACGACGAGCCTGCGAACAATTTTTGTCCCGGGTGGACCGCGTTTCGTGCGGCCGAACGCGGCCCAGCTGTATAGCTTGTAAATACCCGGTGTCGCTAGGATTTTCGCCCTTCTGGCGACCAGAAAATCATAGACGACGTGACAATACATATAAAGTACCAATTTTTAAATAAAAATTTAATTTTTTCGTAACGAACGGTTAATTACAATGCAAATTTAACATTAAATTCGTGATCAGCGGCCAAAAATCTTAGTACAGTAAACGCTCGTTCGTTGTGAAAAATCGACTATGCGGTCGTTGCGACGTGCCTACTCACTCCACTGTCTGTCAACGCCGAGTCGGCCGAGTCGCTCCGCACGGCGGCAACGATTGATGTCGGCTCGGGTATATCGGTGTGAACACCACAACATTGACTCGAGTGAATCGAGTACTCAAACTTCTTAATTTCAATTAGGCTTTTATAGGACTTTCACTAACTTATTTCTGGCATTTTTCTGATTAAAATGATACCAAACACGATAATGTAATTTCAACTTTATTTAATGGTTTCATTGACGGTTACGGAGTACTGTAGGACATGGAAGAGGATAGCAAGTGAAAAGAAAGAGAAACTGTAATGTTTAAAATACCAATTCGATGCTAATACTTTTATTAATAAGTTTCTAGAATTTCTATAATTAGTCGTTTAAAATTTGTTACGGACGTTCCATTTTCTCTTCGACGTTTCTAAATGATATTGTAACGGAAGTGGAAGATGTTTTTTGAGACGCTCGTCGTACTGTTTGAACCAATCCTCAAAGTCCTTCTTTAATTTTGGGGATAGTTTGTCATAAAAAAGGAAAGATTCGCGAAGTCCCGACCGTAGATCTTGAACCTGGAAGAGGGCAAGGAGAGGATTAGGACTGCGTGGATCTGGTCGCCAGATGTGTCCCAGGACTGACCAAACCCTCGCAGAACGGAAAACAATAGGAAAGAAATATGTATGGCAAGGAAATAAGGAGTTTTCCAAAGCAAGACAGTTGACTGCTTTTGACTGCGAATGCTTTTCTTTGGCATTTAACTAGCCGTATCACTAAAGCATAATTGAATCGAAAATGAATTAATAAAAATGAAGAACTAGCTGTCGTCTTGCTTTAAGGGAGGCATCTTGTACGAAGAGGCCAAATTCAGTACGCCGCGCTGTGCTCCTACGGGCTGTAACTCCGTTAATTTACAAAATTTAAGTGTAATTCTTTGAGAACATATTTTCAAGATCTTAAGTTGTTTATTTAAACATATGCTATATATAGTATGTGTTAAATGTATGATAAATGATTAATTATGCTTCACATGTAGAGTAAATATGGGACAAATTATATCGTGTTTGGTATCATTTTAATCAGAAAAATGCCAGAAATGAATTAGTGAAAGTCTCATAAGCCTAATGGAAAATTAACAATTCCATTATTGCCATTACATACATTGTGAGAACTCGCGGGCCTTTAAACTGTGCCGGCGACGGCGGCACGCTTCGATCACGCGATCCGTATTTCACTCTGTCCTTCTCTATGTTCGGCTCTCTATTGAAGTCTCGCTCAGCGCGCTCGGCGCGATATCTAGACGCAGTCATAAATCAAAAATAGCTTCACTATTCGATCGTTGCGACCTCAACTCTCATGCCTTCTCACAACGAACGAGCATTTACTGTACACAGTATTGTTAGAAACGGTTTTAGTGATCGTCTAGTGTTTTTCATGATTCGCTAGCTTTTCGGCGTTTTGGAACACTGTGCGACGCCTTGAATAATTTTCTTTAATTCTAAATCAGAATAAATAATGAGTGGTTGGGATTGGCTGCGTGTGTCGCGTGATCGTTCCGAACGATTCACCACGCAGCTCGGTTATTGGTGGCCTATCGAGTCGTAGCGAGATCTATGATCGATCCGCGGCGCGCCTCGCTATAGGTTGTCGTCTGCTTATCGATTATCGATCCGCAACTCTCCGCGCTATAGGCTTACACCGCCTGATCGATGATCGATTTTTCTAACAGCCTTTCTATTGGCGTAGCGGTGCATGATCGCAAGTCATCGCTCCGACGGAGAGAAATTCGTTAATCTAATCGATCACCGATTCAATTGCTAATTAGCTACGTTACGAAACGACACGCGTCGGAGCACCGGTTTCTCGGGTTAATTAGAATTCACTTTCGCTAAATCATACTCGAATTACTTATAATCACTACTGCATAACAGTAAATTCATTGTATTTCTTTATTTGTATCTAGTCAAACGTTCAATTGACCAGATACGTGTAAATAGTTTGTACAAAGTATTTTTGTTGTGACGAATCGCCAGACGTGGAATAAAGTGTGCTCGTTCAAAATCCAGTGCTTTATCGTCCCGTCTGATCCCAAACAATGAGGAACGTGATTGATTAATTGAATTCTTTTTTTGTGCAGGTTCCTAGCGACAGGCGACAGTTTCAGAACGATAGCATTTAGCTACCGCTTGGGCGAGACGTCGGTCCGACGTTTTGTTAAGGAAGTGTGCCAAAGCATAGTTGACACGATGCAGCCGGAATACATGCCCACACCGAAGACGGACCAGTGGAAGAAAATTGCAGATGAATTTTGGGCCAAATGGGACTTTCCAAATTGCTTGGGCACCCTCGATGGCAAATATGTGCAAATAAAAGCACCCGCTAACAGCGGATCATTGTACTTCAATTACAAGAAGACTTTCTCGGTGGTGCTCATGGCCCTGGTCGATGCAAATTATAAATTTGTCGCAGTGGACGTAGGGTCATATGGCAAGAACAGCGATGGCGGCATTTATGCGGATTCTGATCTAGGCAAAGCCATGGCTGCCTCGCAGCTGAACGTTCCAGGAGAGAGAGCGCTACCCGGGACAAATACAAAAGCGCCGTTTGTCATGGTAGCAGACGAGGAATTCCCGCTGAAAGATTACATTATGCGGCCGTATCCTGGCGCAGTAATGGGCGACGCAAGAAAGAGAGTATTCAATTATCGTCTGTCCCGGGCCAGAATAATTGTCGAGAATGCATTCGGCATCTTATCTCAGATATTTAGGTTTCTTTACAGGCCGCTGAACGTGGAGCCGAATTTCGCGAACCTAATTGTGCAAGCGGCATGCGTGCTGTATAATTTTTTACGAGACACGCAGAACGGGGAATTATGGGTAGGCCCAAGTAACTCGAGTGATCAAAGTCAGAGTGGCCCGGGTATGATGCCCCTACAGCGACAGGGAGGAAGCGCGTTGAGCTCCGCGTTCGCCATGCGCGACACTTTCACGGAATATTTTTTTATCGGCTCCAGGAGCCGTCGAGCGGCAGAACTACGTTTAGTACTTTCCTAATTTTAATGTTGTATTTAGTATTGTTAACGTATTATATTGTTTTTTAGGATTTAAGTGTAGTGTAATGTATTATTTTCTTGCCCGGTGGGCCTTCGCCGTAAGTGGCGCGTTTCAGTTTGAGCAAATGGTGTATGTATGGGATGCGTGCAAGAGAGTATGTATGGCCTTACGAGGGCGGCCCCCCGGGAGGGTTGAGTGCCAGACAAGCGCGTCTCCGGGTGGCGGATAAGAGAAACGGCCTGGGCAGCCCGGAATCGGGACATCGGGGGCCGATGCTGCTGACACAGTATCATCCGGCCCTCGGTGAACCACCTCTGGGTAACCCAGGTTAGTAGGTGCCATAGGGATCCCCAGCGGCCTAAAAACCGTAAGTGGGTGAACGAAAGCCCTGCCGCGGACCAACTCCTCCAAGCCAAGGTGGGAGCTATCGTGCCGAGGGCTGCATGGCACCAGGGGTTACATGGGGTCTCAAACGATGCCCACGGGGAACCGGGCGATCCCCCGTGGTTCTCTAGCCTTACCCCCACATGTCAGGCTCTTTGGGGCGGACCGCATGTTTCCTAGTCTTCTCGTGGGATATATATGGATATCGACAAATTTGAAAACTTAAATATTAATATAAACACCGAGGTCGGAGAAGCGACGACACCCTCGGAGGAGGGGACTTCGCTCACCGACTCAAACGTCACAGCTGTGCGCCTGGCTGAGATGGCATCTACGACAGTAGAGCCACATGAAGCCAGGCCCGCTGCTGACACTGCTAATGTGGCGTCCACTGCGGACGCAGGGGCAGATACCGGTCTTGGTACCGGGCAGCCTCCGCCCGCCGCTGCGGCCGCCACCAAGTCCAAGACCAGCGGCGCGGCCAGGAAAAGGGCACGCAGAGCCAAATTGGCTCTGGGTGACCAATTACCTGGCCCATCCAAGGCCACTGAGGCTGCTACAGGAGGGGACGCCGGGGCGCGTCGGGGTCAAAAAAGGACCGACAACCCGCAGGTGACACCCCCGAACAGCCTCTTAAGAAAAAAGGGGGCCTCCTACCAGGCCCCACAAGTTTCAGAGAGGCAGTAACTTCGGGCAGAAGGGTAGCCATTACGCTACCCGGCTACCCGGAGGAACTGCTATCGCCAGAACAGGGTGAAAGTGTGATTCTGGCTCTGGGGTGGGAGATTGATGTCATCCCCGAGAGCCGGGCACCTCCCCTCTTCGACGAGTGCAGGGAGGTTATCAGCCACGCTAGATAGAATTAGGCCTTGGGAGGGCTCATCCCTGATTCTCAAAGAAAGGGAGAGCCTCCCTAGGCATAAAAAGGTCAGCACCTTTGTACCAGGCCCGACTGCAAAGAGTGAGGTCCTGCTGCAAAGACTGGCCAAGCAGAACCCGGGCCTCCGCACCAACCTCTGGCGCGTGTGGGACCGGAGGGACGCGGAGGGGGGGACGCATCTTGTCATGGGCATTGATGCGGACTCCCTGAAGGTCCTGAGATCTAAGGGCTATGTGGCCCACGTGGGCATGTTAAGGGCCCTCTTTAAAGAGGGAACTACCTGCCCCCGCGAGAGCCACAACCCTGATTCAACCAGCGGCGGGCAGGTGGACACTGCCGCTGATGTGGCAGCTCAACCCTCCAGGCCCGCTGGCACTACATCGCCAACCATTGCCTCCCCTGGAGCCACCGCTGCAGAACGGCCGGTGCCAGCGAACGCGCGGAACCCATCCGAGGGTGGTGGTGACCGCGCGGAGACTGGCCTAGAGCCCAAAGAGCGGGGAGCAGGCAAAACGCGGGGGCCCTCTTATAGAGGCAACAGCAGGGGTAGACCTACCGGGGCTACCCTCACCCACAGAATGGGGATCGAGGAGACTCGGAGGGGTAGGCAGAAAACCCTGCCTCCTTCCCTCGGAGTCCACCGGAACAAGGGCACAGGGAGCAGGCCCGGAGGAAATCCGGGACGGGCTCCCCCCAAGTAGGGGGTAGGGATTAGCGCCTTCACGGAGCTTCCTCCTAACCTCAACCTCGCGAAAAGGCACACGCCGGAAGCCTCCATGACCTCCGACGGAACCATATTTTCGCACTGTAAGGCGGCTACGGACTTACTCCGACGGCGCATAACAGTGATGCATACAGATATTATCCTCATACAAGAACCGTGGATACACATGGGGCATGTAGGAGGACTAAAATCGAACTGGGGCAACGTGATACAAGATACCACAGTGGCCGGGCCCAGGGCATGCTTACTAATTAACAAAAAGCTGAATGCCGTGGGCCTAGGAAGCCATTGCTCAAGGGATCTAGCGGCCGCCCTCATAAAAATAAAACTTAATGGCCACATGACCAAACTGGTAGTCTGCTCGGCATATCTGCCGTACGACGCTGAGGAACCACCACCAACGAGGGAACTCAGAGCGCTCGTGGAAGATTGCAGAGCCCAGGGACTTCAGTTGATCATCGGCTGCGACGCAAACTCGCACAACACCCTTTGGGGCAGCTCGGACTGCAACAGGAGGGGCATAGCCCTTCTAGAATTCCTATCTGCTAATAATCTGGAGATTATGAACAGAGGAAATCGACCCACCTTTGTGACCTCACGCAGGCAAGAAGTGATCGACATCACTCTCGGTACTGCTAAGGTGGCACAAGCAACTAAAAACTGGCGAGTCTCCGATGAGATTACCCTCTCGGACCACAGACTCATTTCTTTCAGGCTGGAGGGCGAGGCATGCGTCGTTCCGACGGGCCCCTATAGGAACCCCAGGGCCTGTGACTGGAGCCTATACAAAGAGGAACTGGACACCAGGCTAGGGGGACTGTTCGTGCGCCCCAAGACGACAAATGAAACGGAGTGCGCTGTTGCCGACATTCAATCGGCCGTCACCAAATCCTACGAACTCGCCTGCCCGGCCAAGTCAAGGAAAAGTAGCAAGAAGGTTCCCTGGTGGAGCAATGAGCTCAATAAGACCAGGTCGGAAACCAGGAAGCTGCTTAACAGGGCCATGAAGGTCAACTCTGAAGAAGCCTGGAGTACCTACAGGGAATCCCAGAGGAACTTCAAGAGGCTCATTAAATCTTCAAAAAGAGCGGCCTGGAGAAGCTTCTGCGAAGAAACGGAGGCCCTCCCCTTTGTGGCCAGGTTACACAAGGTCTTTACAAACGGGCCCCTGACCACCTCAATTAACGACATCACCCTCTCAAGCAGGAAGATTGGTGATGACAGTACACCGCTCTTAGAACATCTTCTGGAGGTTCATTTCCCGGGATCTACCCCGTTGGGCCAGGGGCAGCCGACTACTTCGGCTGGTACCAGGAACAATATGGGCGATCGCTGGAAAATTGCCTCAGAGGTGTTCATGAAAGAAAGAGTACTTTGGGCGCTGCAAACTTTCGACAGATACAAAAGCCCAGGCCTGGATGGCATCTTCCCCGCCATGCTCCAAGAAGGAGGGTCTATCCTGGCTGACCGCCTAAGGGAGGTCTTCAAAGCTTGCCTCGCCTTAGGCTACATACCTATCTCCTGGAGAATGGCCAGAGTAGTCTTCATTCCTAAAGTGGGAAAAAGTGACTACAGCTCGGCCAAATCGTTCCGGCCGATAAGCCTCACATCCTTCTTACTCAAGACGATGGAACGGCTTATGGACAGGTTTATCAGAGAAACAACGCTGATTCTGACACCTGTGCATGCCAATCAGCATGCCTACCAAAGTGGCAAATCAGTAGAGACGGCGCTCCACCACCTAGTTGGCCTCATTGAAGGAGCACTAGCAAACAAAGAATCGGTCCTCAGCGTTTTCATCGACATCGAGGGTGCCTTCGATAATACGTCCTTCGAAGTCTTAGAGAAGGCCTTGGACCGTTTCAACATTAAGGAACCCCTGAGCGGATGGATCAGCAGCATGCTTAGGAACCGTACCATGATGGCCGAAGCGAACGGCTCGACAGTGTATGCCCAGGGCGGCAGGGGCTGCCCTCAGGGAGGAGTCATCTCCCCGCTACTGTGGACCCGGGTGGTCGATGGGCTTCTGAAAGAGCTGGTCGATGAGGGCCTCGTGGTCCAAGGCTATGCTGACGATGTATCCTTCTCAGTCAGGGGAAAACATCCCCTACTGTTGGCTAAGAGAATGCAAACAGCACTTACGCTAACCCAAAACTGGTGCCTTAACCACAACCTCAGGGTTAACCCGGGTAAAACGGAAATGGTACTCTTTACGAGGAAGCGACGCTTTAATTTCAAAGCCCCCTCCATCTTCGGCACCGAATTACGAATCTCGGATGAGGTGCGCTACTTAGGTGTCATTCTAGACAAAAGGCTCACGTGGAAAAGGCACGTCGCTAGGCTATCCCAGAAGGCTATAAATACCTACTGGGCCTGCAAGTCGATGTTTGCCAGGACCTGGGGCCTGAAACCTCATGTGGTAAAATGGATCTATACTGCGATCATGGTACCACAGATGACGTACGCCGCCCTTGTCTGGTGGACCTCCATGAAGAAGGCCACACACAGAAGACTAATGGGAAGGGCCTACCGTCTGGCGTTAATGGGCATTACGGGCGCTTTCCACACCACGCCCACCCTGGCGCTGGGAGCTCTCGTTAATCTCGCACCCCCGCACATAGTGGCGGAGAGTTTAGCAAGGAATTCCGCCTTAAGACTCCATCTGGGAAACAGATGGACCAAATCAAGGTACGGCCACTCGACCCTGCTGGACGCACATGACCTCCAATGGATTATGTTGCGTGGAGGAGACAGATGTGAGCCGCACTATAATTTCACGGTTAAACACCAAACCCGCTTCCCCAATAGGTGTGATTGGGAATCAAATGCTGGAGAGATTCTTTCTCCGCAAGGCCTGGTCTGGTTCACAGACGGCTCAAAGAATAGTACCGGAGCAGGAGCAGGTGTCTGCGGTGTCAGCCCAAGGGTTAGCCTGTCTCTAGCACTTGGGCAACACGCCTCGGTATTCCAAGCCGAAGTATGTGTTATCTTGGCCTGCGCTGAACTCAACCTCAGCAAAGGCTACAAGAACAATATATGCAGTGACAGCCGCGCGGCAATTAGATCAATGGACAAAGTTATGACCAGATCTAAGCTCGTCCGTGAATGCGTCACAGCCATTACAGAGCTAGCAGAACGTAATCATGTTAGCCTTCTTTGGGTTCCCGATCACTCTGGAATCAAAGGAAACGAGGAGGCAAATAGATTGGCGCGTGAAGGCACCCGATGCCATAGCGCAACTATCTACAGACCTCCAAAACTGGCACCTAGTGTAATTAAAAATTGGAATAAAGAATGGGCGAGCAACCAATTTGCCCATTTCTGGAATTCCGAACCAGGTATGCGACACACGAAAGCTCTGTTGGGGGGCCTAATAAAGACCTCGCTAACAAGCTGTGTCATATGGACCGAACAAAGGTGAGGCGGCTCGTGGGAATTACCACGGGCCACTGGTACACCGGTAAGCACTTGGCTAGGCTAGGCGTCCAGATGGACTCTAAATGCCCAAGATGCGGGGAGGAGGATGAAACCCCTCTCCACGTATTACGGCACTGCAAAGGTACTGAGGCCCTAAGAAGTAAACTTGACGGGCTCTTGAACCAAGGTGTCCTTCGTCTCAAGGCAGACGGGGTTGACGCACTCCTGGATTTCGCCAGAGAGGCCGCCCTGCTCGAGCGCCTTGTATGAATTGGTAGCCCAACTTCCCCCGGGCCCGGGTACAATGGTCCCATAGGACTGAGTGCCCGGCTCACTCCCTAATTCAATTCAATTCAATTCAATTCAATTCAATTCAATGTATTATTTGCGTGTATTATATTGTATCGTTTGCGTATATTGTTTCTTTAAATTAATAAATTCTAAGCGTAGAACATTGTTTTTTTCAAGTTAATTCGATTTCAATTCTTATAGTTATTTATACTTGATTATTTCATCCTTTTAAAATAAAGATATTATATTTAATACTAGAGGGCTCTGTCTCCTGTTCGCTTCGCTCACCTACCCCTGCGGTGTCTCATTCTCTCTCTCCCTCTCCCTCTCTCGCTCTCTCTCTCTCTCTCTCTCTCTCTCTCTCTCTCTCTCTCTCTCTCTCTCTCTCTCTCTCTCTCTCTCTCGCTCTGAAAGATACACACTTGCACGTCGCTCAATTTTCGGTTCCCGTCAGAAGGATTCGCCGCTCGGAGTTTTTGCGTGACAGAACTAGAAAACTATTTTATATAATAGAAAGAACAGAAAAGATTCCAACACTAAGCTTGGGAAAAGGGATAACGCCAACAGAAAAGTTAACAGTCTGTTAAAGGAATGCACAAATAAATTTATTCACGACTCACCCATGTATCCATATCCCATGCCATAACGCACTATAACTATAAAAAACCCATAAATTAAATATGAAAACTATCTTATATTATATAATAAAAAAAGAAACATTTATAAGGACGAGTTTTCGCGATGGTCGTCGGATGAGGAGCGGTCGCCACCTGTTCCCATCCACTGCCAGCACTGCACGTCGTAGATCATTGAAAAAATCTCCTTTTGGCCATTGCCAAATTAACCGGGTTCAATTGTCGCAACTCGGTTACGATGCTTCGAGCGAATTGCTCGATATCGTCGACTTCGTTCGCTTTAGCGGATGTCATGATATAGTCTGTTTGGAATTGGCTGCGTGTGGCGTACACGCGTGACGCGCGATCCACGACGCAGCCCAATCATTGGGCGCTGCTCGCGTCGTCGAGAGATCGATGATCGATTGGCGGCGCGCCGCGCCATAGGCTGTCACCGCCGGATCGATTATCGACCCGGCTAATGCATTTCTATTGGCCGGACGGTTCAAGAACCGCAAGTCATCGATCCGGCGGTGATAGAAAGAACCGCTCAGCTGATCGGCCATCATTATTCTCACGTGTCTCTCTTCACGAAAAGTCGTGCATCGTCCGATCCGTCTTTCACGAATACTGTGAAAATCAATCACCTCCCATCACATTCAATTATCTTTATTACCACGTTTTTTGGTCTTCTTTGCTCTGGTCAACGTGCTGGTTGATCCGAACAGTTGTACATAGTTTTCTGTAAAAATTGTGACTAAGGCCGCCGGTCAAATAAAGTTTTTGTGCAAATTCTCGCGATACTTCCATACGAGCCTAGTCACTGGTCCTTCGAATAATCCATCCGACCAAAATCCGAAACATTTTGGTCCTTCGAGCCGGATTACTGTGCTGCAGCTCACTGAAAATTACGAAGTTAGTTCAACGTGACCGTTAAAAGTTCAATTACAAGTAACATGGCTGACCTTCTAAGCAACCAAAGGGTCATCACCCAACGGATCTCCAAAATCGTGGTCAACCTAAAGAAAAGGGGAAAGTCTAATATTTCTCTGGGAATGCTTCAAGCCGGCCTCAGCTCAATGCAGGAATTGTGGGCGGAATATCGGCAGGGAGATGCTGCATTGCGAGCCGCAGCCGAAAAGGATCCAAAGATGAAGGATATTCCGTACTTCAAGGACGACGAGTACGATGACGTGAATATAACCTTCATCGAACAGTCGGGGATGATCCGAGACATGATCTTGGAACTAAAGGCCTCGGCTACTGTAAAGGAAACGACTAATTCAAATACAACGGTTTCCGACTCGACCGCGCAAAGGTCACGCGCCGTGTTACCGAAGATGGCGCTTCCTACCTTCGACGGACAATATAAGGACTGGCCTTCATTCCGGGATCTCTTCACCTCCCTCATCATACAAGATCAATCCCTGTCGCCAGTGGAACGCCTCCACTATCTAAAAACTTGTATGAAGGGCAACGCTACATCAATTCTGAAAAACATCAAAACGACATCAGAGAATTTTCAAATTGCATGGGAAAAGCTAGAAGAGCGCTTCGAAAATAGGCGGTTACTGGTACAGGCGCAGATCAGGATCCTCACAAAGCTGTCGCCGGTACGCAGGGAGTCCTCCGTAGAAATGCAGCGGCTCTTCGATGAAACGTTTGACGCCGTCGCGCCCTCGCCAATCTGGAACGCCCAGTCACCAACGCCGTCGACTGGGTTGTAGAGTTAACCGTGGAGCGTTTAGATCGGCAGTCACGGCGTGAGTGGGAGGACGCTGTAAAAATGTCCAAGGAATTACCAACGATCGAGCAACTGAAGGCATTCATCATTGGGAGAATTCAAACCTGCGAGGCTCTTGAGTCTACTTCCTCCGAAGGATCTTCGGCAATCAAGAAACCGGCATCCAGAAGCTTCAAGGTCCATCAGGTCTCGCAGACTGACGCCTCCGGGAGGTCCTGCAGCTTATGCCGGGACCACCATTACGTGCAACACTGCAGCCAGTTTCGATCGAAGAGCCCAGCCGAGCGGAAGGAGATCGTGAAGAAGCTGAACATCTGCTTCAATTTCCTCGGAAACCATCCGATTCACGATTGCTCATCCACCAGGCGATGCCTGAAGTGCGACGGCAAGCACCACACTTCCATTCACGAAGCGGTGTCATCCACGAAAGAGGACTGCTCAGCTGGAGTCTCAGTGCAGCAGGTGTCGACTCACGTAGGTAGTTCCTCAGTGATCCTCGGCACCGCTCGGGTTACAGTTGCAGACCTAATCGGAAGAGGCAGTTCAGCTCGCATCCTGATAGACCCTGGCAGTGAGGTCTCCTTAATCTCAGAAGCCATGGCCCAGCGGCTCGGACTCCGAAGAACCCACGCCCGGATTCCTCTGCGGGGAGTGGGACAAGGTCAAGCCCAGTTCACAAGGGGGAAGACTGAACTTACCATCACGTCACCTCTAAATCCAAAAGTCCAAATAAAGATTTCTGTCTATGTTCTTTCCGAGCTATCGTCATACCAGCCCCGCAACTTACCTCCTCCTGGTTCTTGGCCGCACATTGAGAAATTGAAACTCGCCGATCCATTCTTTCACCTCTCCGATCCTGTCGATATCCTTCTAGGAGCCGAGTGCTACGATCTCATTCTGCTAGAAGGAGTGAAGAAGGGGCCACCGCACACCCCCGTAGCACAGGAAACGCACTTCGGCTGGATCCTGACCGGAGGAACTGGATCTTCTGAGGCAAACGGGCCAGCTAGACTCGAGGGCCAGGTACGCCAGGAGAGCTGATGGAACGTTGACGCCCAAGCTGAGAAACACTTCGAGGCAACGTACTCTCGGCAGCCAGACGGTCGATTCATGGTTCGGCTGCCATTCCAATTCACTCCTGAGCTTGAGGCCTCCAAGCACACAACTGTGCGAACTCTGAATGGGTTGGCCACCAAGTTTCAACGATCTCCTGAATTCAAACGGTCCTATTATGAGTTTTTGCAAACCTATGAGATGCTCGGTCACATGTCTGTCACTCAACCTTCTCATTCCAGCGATGCCTTTTATCTCCCCCATCACGGAGTGTTGAAGGAGAGCAGCTCAACCACGAAGCTGAGGGTGGTTTTTAACGGTTCTATGCCGACTGCCAACGGGAAATCGCTGAACGACCTTCTCCTCCGAGGTCCGAACCTTCTTCCCAACCTCGCCGACGTCCTGATGAGGTGGCGCCGATACCGATTTGTGTTCTCAGCGGATATTGAGAAGATGTACAGGCAGATACTCGTACATCCAGAGGACCGACGGTGGCAGTGCATTGTCTGGAAACCTGAAAGGGAAAATCGTATAGTGGACTACGACCTCAACACGGTGACCTATGGACTAGCCTGTGCACCATACCTGGCCATACGGTGCCTTCGTCAACTAGCCCTGCTGGAGGAAAAGCGGTATCCTCGAGGCTCCCAGGCAGTGCTGAAGGACATATATGTGGATGATGTCCTCACTGGAGCCGACTCTCTTCCCGAACCCCTTCTCAAACAGCGTGAGGTGCGGGAGCTCCTCATGGCGGGCGGATTCCCGCTTCGGAAGTGGGCGGCCAACTCGAAGGAGCTTTTGGGCGGACTCTCCATCGAAGAGCAGAAGGGCATCGTTGCTTGGGACTCGCCAACACTGCACAGCGTCCTACGCATTCAATGGCTCCCGTCCTCTGATTGCTTTCAGGTCTCCGCTGCCACGTCGACTCAGACTGCAGGCCACACCAAGCGAACAGTTCTCAGCGGCACGGCCCAGCTGTTTGATCCCCTGGGTTGGCTGGCTCCTGTCACGATTGTCGCAAAGGTGCTCATGCAATCGTTGTGGCTGCTCAAGATCGAGTGGGACACACCGCTGCCAGACAGGGAGGATCTCATTTGGAAGAAATTTCAGCAGCAACTTCCGGTACTCAGGACGATCGGCACGAGAGGCCCCTCTCAGACAATGGAACTCCACGGATTCGCCGACGCTTCCGAACGAGCCTACGCTGCGGTTGTCTACTGATCTGTTGACTGATCGACGACGATGGAGGCATCACCGTCTCCCTGATCGCAAAATCCAGGGTGGCTCCGTTGAAGAGGGTGTCAATCCCTCGACTGGACCTAAGCGCAGCCTTCCTCCTGACGAAACTCGTAGAACACGTCATGAAGGTGCTCGAGCTACGAGACATAGACCTTCACCTGTGGACGGACTCGTCAGTAACACTCAGTTGGATCCGGGGGCACCCTGCTCGTTGGCCGACTTACGTGGCCAACCGTGTCGCCGAGATACAACAGATACTACCTCTGGCCACATGGCATCATGTGCGAAGCGCGGAGAATCCGGCGGACTGCGCTTCAAGAGGATTATATCCAGAAGAGCTACCCAACTTCCAACTGTGGTGGGGAGGGCCAAAGTGGTTGTCGACATCCAGCCACATTCCTGCGTCAGTGAGCCCGGAGAATGACGAGGAGGCAACCGAAGCAGCTATCCACCACGTAGCCGTCAAGCCGGAAGTTTCTCCTAGTCCACTCATCAAGCGATTCTCCAACTTGAACCGCCTGCTTCGAGTCCTGACATGGTGTCTACGCTGGAAAACGGTAAAACAAAGTAGAGACACCTTCATTACTGTTTCAGAAATTCGAGCATGCCAGTTCTCTCTCCTGCGGTTGGAGCAACCGGCCTATTTTTCGGAGGAGCTCCAGAATTTAAGGAAAAACCAACCTGTACCAGCCAAGAGCAGATTAGCTAAATAAAAATCCATTCTCGGACCAGGATGGAGTGCTGAGCGTAGGAGGCCGCCTTCAGGTCTCCAATCTGTCACATGACGGGAAGCATCCTGCCATCCTTCCCGACGATTCTCATCTGGCAACACTATGGGTGCACGCAGCTCACCGACAATGCCTCCACGGGGGGACCCAACTAACCTTGGCTACGTTGCGTCAGGAGTGTTGGATGACCAGGTGGTCCCCCACGCCCGGATATTCTCCGACCATTCACCACCTTGTGGAAAAATAATTTGTGTTTGTCATTGTTAGTTTATAAGGCAAGGTTGGGGTACAGTTCGGATCATGATAGGGACCGGACCACTCCCGGCTGCTGGTGCGATAAAATGGGGACCCCTCCAACCCGCAAAAACGGGCGCCTACCGAGCTGGGGTTCATAGTGGGACGAGAACTTGATTAGGAAGGCTGTATCGCCAGCGGCGACCGAAAGGTACTAATCCTTGTTGGACTTGTTCCAATCCTCGACGGCGTGATGGGCCCACGGCGATCGGGAATAGCCTAAGTGCGGATCAGCACGTCACCCGTGCCGGTAACGGTTTCTGGGAGTGTCGGAAGTATCCCACCGATGACGCTGCAAGGACTCTGGCATCCCCTAGTCTTCCGGAAGTTTCTATAGGAAGAATGAAGCTTGTCCAAACCCCCCTATATTGTTTTTGATGGTGACAACTGGACGTATTGATTTGATGCGATCAGTTGTTATCATCTTTCTTTCCCTGCTCGTTAGAGCCTTTATAATAGTAATTCCAATCGCGTTCTTAGCGTTAGTCAATCTTCTGCGGCTGTTGTGTTGCCTGGGATTAAACCTGGTACTGTTGGGTTATACGCTCGTGAGGATGTTACGGGGTGACGGAAGAAAGCAGGAGGGTGGCCCCAGTGGGGGAAGGAGGAGGGGAAACGTGGACCCTGCCTTCTTAGAGCAGCGCTTGGCTATCGAGAGGAGCCTACGTGGGGAGGTTGAGGTGGACGTCGACGACGACCCTTTCATGCCCATACTTCCGACTAGCAGCGCGCAGTCGGAGCGGAGTGCAAGTGAGGCAGGGAATATATCCCAAGCAGACTCGTTGGATAGCCCAAGGGATCTTCCCCAGGAGGTAGTTGGGCCGTCACATGCGCGGGTGGTCGTCAACGTTCCCGGGGGGAGGGACAGCAATAGCCCGATCCTTGAGGGAGATATAGAGACAGACCTGTTCGTGGGGCCTGTCTACGAGATGTCAAACAGGCTGCTTGAGGTCGCGTGTCACGAGGAGGGAGACGACGCAAGCGAATATGAGCGGTTGAAGGCATGGGTGGCGTACAGTGGGGCAGGGGACGTGCCCCCCACGTATATCAACCGCAGGCCTCCGACCCGGTGGGAGGAGGAAGGAGCGAGGTTCGCCCCTCGAGGGGAGGAGACCTCAGAACAGAAAGGACGAGAGTTCCGCCAAACCGGCCAGAAGCCTGAAGGTGCGAGGGGAGACGATGCCCGGGAGAAAGTCAAGAACAAGAGAAGTCTTGGGCTGCGAGCGGAAGCGATGGCGGCGCGTGTGAAGAGTGACCCACTGCGGGTAATGGGCTTGCTCGGGAGTGGGGCGCGCGAAAGACGGTGGGTCGGAGGTGTAGCGCGCGCTCTATGGAAGGGCGGAATAGGTGAAGGTACGCTCCGTCAGTGGGCGGCCAAGGCTCCTCTTTGGGGACAGCAGGATAGGAAACAGTACGCCCAGAGCGTTAAAGACGCCGTTGAGCTCTGGGCGTTTAGGGACGACGCAACGGCGGAAGATAAGCCACAGACCCAGGCGCGGGGGAAGGGACAGAGTGGGTCTGTCGTTGGTGTGGAGGCTAGTTCTGGAGAGGGACGAGATTGGCAGTCGGACGAACGCAAGGCTCGCGATGCTTTTTGTAGATTGATTATTACCAGCCCCACGGCTGCAAGCATCCGTGCCGAGAAAGTTTGCCCATTCTGCCTTTTTCACGAAATCTCCGGAACGTCAGTCGACGAGACCATTGAGTTTAGAGGGCGTACCGTGCGCAACTACGACGACAAGGAGCTGAAGGAGCGAGTTCTGTATGGCTCGTTAAACAACGGGTGGCTGGAGGCAGCGGCCCTCGCCCACAACAGAGAGATGCACGCATCCAACGGTAACATAGATACCGTGCACGATAACGTGCCCGACCGGAGTATAATCACCAGTTACTCGCATGACATGTTTTGGGACGGCGCGACACTGCAGGAGAAATTCGGCCGGGGAGACGAGTCAGCGTTCTACCAGCTGCAACGCGAAATGCCAAGGGTCTATTACGCCCGAAAGGCCCAGAGAGGGAATCAGGCGTTCACCAACGCGGGGACCCTCCACCAGTTCCTCGCGCTCCGGGAGAAGTACGAATCGGTGGAAGACGAAGAAGGGGGAGCAGAAGGGACTGACTCAGCAACGTTGGCGCCGATGTCGCCACAGAGCAGTGGAAGCTCTGATGGGTCAGAGACCATAACAGAATCGACAGGCGGATCGTCAGAGGGAGTGATGGATGAGAGTCTGACGGAATCGCCCAGCGACCCAAAGATGGTTAAAGAGCTAAAGAAGATGCTCTTAAAAGTAAATAGGGACTTCGCCGCTTACAAGGGCGCATATCCAAGGGCCGGCACCAAGGCAGCCAGGCTACGAGGACTGCTGCTCAAAGCGGTACGAACCGTATGTGTAGAGAAGAAGGGCGAGCCGGAGAGCGGGCCTCAAGCCGGAGGCTCCAAAGACGGAACCGCGAAAGGTGCACCCGCGCCGGAGCCAACTGATCCCACACCGCAGTACACTGATGCATCAGTTCGAGCATTCCGGGAGGATGCGAAGCAACTGAGGTGGGCTGCGGTGGGGATCGACGGCACCATGGCGAAGGGGTGTCTGGTCAGGACAGGAAGCGGCGACCAAATGATAGACGCTGCTACAAACGTACAAACGTCTGCGCCGGGGTTGCTCAACCCGGCGAAAGGGATATACACCTATGGCTACTTGAGTAGCACGCCTCTGCTCGCGGCAGCGGTTGACAGAGCAATCGGAGGGACTCCGCTGGACATCCGGAGCCTAGCGCTTAAGGTGGACCTCTACGACGAACTACGTAGTACGAGGATGGTTCAACCCAGCGGGGTGGAGTACGCATGGGCCGACAGGAGGAGGGAGGAGCCGGAGATTGTTCACCTGTCCGATCTAGGAGGGTGGAACTATAGGGCGGTCTTCATATCGGTCGACGTTTTGGAGGCCTCTCTGCGCACCCAAGGCGCGCTCAGAGTGAACAGAGCGGGAGGTGAGACGTGGGCTCTTCATGACCAAACGGTCCGAGTGATCCCGATAGCGAGTAACAACGCCACCCTGACTGGGCGAGATATGTGGATACTCTCCCACTTGAAATACCCACTAGCAATGGTTTTCGATGGCTTCGGAATGAGGAAAGTTGGCGGGCCAGCTGAGAGTAGGGGGGAGATCTTCGCCAGAACCGCATCGCTTGTGGACATCAGCGATTGCGTAGACAAAATCATCTTTGTCGAAATGACGAAGTCTCAAGAAGTAACCCAGCTCGGCAATGCGAGGTACAGGGTGGTTACCACCGATCACAGGGGCGGGCTAGACCCCAGAAACCCGATACCTACGCATAACGTAAATCACTCCATTAATAACATAGTGGAGCGCGTGTTAAAGACGGGTCAGTCACTCCGTCAAGAGTTCGAGGCGTACACCCATCCATACGTCCCAAAGGGTGTGGACTGGGTCGAGATTAACGCCCTCTCAATTGCCCTGACTGTTAGATGGCACGGGAGACTCGAAGGGAGCGGTGGTGTGGGGGACGACCCCATCACGGTGATAGGGGCTCCCGCATTCGTAATAGAACACATGGGACTGGTGCCGGGCCCGGGGATCACGAACGATTCATATGGGGATTATGGGGCCTCGGGGGCTGTCAACGGGCTAGACCAGCGGTTCGTCCAGAGGACTAAGGCTAGGATGAATCCGATGCTGTCACTGGGCGATTGGCCCAACGAGGCAAGTCTGGCACTGGCCAGCGGAATGGCAGTTTACGACTGCGTGGTAGGGGCAGATGCCACACAACAGGTGGTCTCCCCCCGGTGCCCGATTTGCACCGAGCTGGGGAGACCGGCCGGGCACAAGGCGGGGAGTGGCTTGTGTCCCCCGCCCCCGAGGAAAGGCCGCAATGTTGGTGGGAAGGGACCCACCGACAAAACGGCCGCCGGGGGAGGGGGGACACAGGCCCCCCAAACCCCGAGCCCGACTCAGAGGATGGAGGTCGATCCCCTGCCCTCCTCTGAGCCGGATGGCCGTGCGGTGGCCGCACCGGGAGCGTCAACGGCACCGTAATGCCTAGGACGCTCCCGGTCGTGCAGGCCAACCTGAATCACTCCCGCCGGGCCCAGGACTTATTTGTCCATGGCCTAGCGGAGAGACAGGTCGGGTTGGCCGTTGTCACGGAGCCCTACAGCGTCCCCGACTCCTCCCCTTGGGTAGGGGACGAGGGGGGTTCAGTGGCAATATGGGCCCGTAAGGGCGGGGATTTCCCCCCCGGCTCCGTGGTCGAACGGGGCCGAGGGGTCGTGCTCTATAAGTGGGGAAGGTTTCTAGTCGCGGGTTGCTACATATCGCCCAACTGCAGCCTCGCCGAGTTCGAAGGTTATTTGGACCGGCTGAGGGTGATGATCACACCTCACCTAGCTGGTCCAATGCTGGTCCTGGGGGACTTCAATTCGAAGTCCACTGCTTGGGGAAACCCCAGGACCACCTCTCGCGGCGAGGCTCTTGATGTTTGGGCGGGGGGCATGGAGCTCCGGTTAATAAACCGGGGCTCCGTACCCACGTGCGTGCGGTCGAACGGATGGTCCATAGTCGATCTGACTTGGGCCACCCCCGCGGCCGTACGCCGTGTGACCGCCTGGCGGGTGGCCACGGAGTGGGAGTCTCTCTCCGACCACCTCCATATCACTATGGAGGTGGAGGCCACCCAGCAACAGGCGGACGTGCCCCCCAGCAGAAGTAGCACCCATGCAGCGCCCGTAAAGTGGGCGCTGCAGCGACTGGACGAGGACGTCTTAAGAGCCACAGCTCTCGCCTATTCCTGGGTCGAACCCAGGGTGCACGGAACTGACGAGGGGGTGTCATGGTTCCGGGGCATCATGAAGTCGATTTGCGACGCTTCGATGCCCCGGGCCGGTAGGCACCCCCCGAAAAAGTCAGCGTACTGGTGGTCGGGCGAAATTGCGGACGTGAGGGACACGTGCGTCCGCGCCCGACGCCAGTACACCCGCGCACGTCGAAGCCACCCAGTTGGAGGCGTCGACGAGGCGAGAGTGGCCGCCCTTTACTCAGAGTACAGGGCGGCCCGTATGGCTCTGCAGCGTGCAATTGCCGCTGCAAAGGCCGCGGCCTGGGATGAGCTCCTCGGATCCCTGCAAAGGGATCCATGGGGGCGCGCCTACAAGGCGGTGCTGAACAAGCTCCGCCCGTGGGCGCCCCCCATTACAGAGGAGTTGGACCCCGAGTTCCTGGCGCGGGTTCTCAGTACACTCTTCCCTCCCCAGGAGGGAACGAGAGAGAACCCGCCCCCTTCGGCCCATACCATCTGGACCGACGAACTTGGGGTCACAGAGAGTGAGCTCTCCCGAGCCGTCCAGAGGATCCGGGAAGGGGGCAAGAAGGCCCCCGGTCCCGACGGGGTCCCTGGACGGGTGTTGGCCGCGGCCATGGACGTCCTCGCCCCGGCTTTCATACAGACGCTGAACTCCTGTATGAGCCGGGGAACCTTCCCCAAGGATTGGAAAGTCGCCAGGCTGGTCCTCCTCCACAAGGCAGGAAAGCCCGCAGATACTCCCTCTGCGTACCGGCCCCTGTGTCTCCTCGACGAGGCGGGCAAGATCTACGAAAAGATCATTGCCGACCGCCTTGTCGAGCACCTGTCCCAACACGGTGGTCCCGATCTGAGCAACAGCCAGTTCGGCTTCCGGAGGGGGCGATCGACGGTAGACGCCATCGGTCGCCTCGCTTCCTTCCGGAAAGAGGCTGTCGCTCAAGGCAGGGTGTTGATGGCGGTGAGCCTCGATATCACCAACGCCTTCAACACCCTGCCATGGGATGAGGTAGTGAGGGCCCTGGATTATTACCAGGTGCCCTCCTACCTCAAGGATATTATCCGGGACTACCTGAGGGACAGGTGGTTTGAGTATCCGGGCCCGGACGGTAGTATGCAGAGGGAGGAAATGCACCGCGGAGTGCCACAGGGGTCGATCCTCGGACCGCTCCTGTGGCTACTCACGTTTGACGCGGTGCTGCGGGCTAATCTTCCCCTCGGCGTCCACCTGATCTGCTATGCAGATGATACACTGGTGGTCGTCGAGGGGTTGACGTGGAGAAGGACACTTAGTCTGGCGCAAGCAGCGGTGGGCTGCGTCGTCGGTGGGATCCGGGGATTGGGGCTGGAGATATCTGCTGGCAAAACCGAGGCAATGTGGTTACACGCGTTGCCTCGGAGCCAGCAGCCACCCCAACTCTGGATCCGGGTAGGTGAAGCCTCTGTCGAGGTGAAAGGTGAGATGAGTTATCTCGGCCTGACCCTCGACAGCCGCTGGTGCTTCGAGCGGCACTTCGACCTGATGGCCCCCAAAGCTGATGGGGTAGCGGCCGCAATGGGGCGGCTGCTGCCCAACATAGGGGGGCCCGATGATAGGATTCGTCGCCTCTACTCGGGGGTGGTGCAGAGCAAGTTCCTTTACGGAGCCCCCGTGTGGTCCGAAGAGTTAATGGCCAGCCGGCGTAACATGCAACACGCATGGCGTGTGCAGCGTCGGCTGGCCATTCGGACCATACGGGGATATCGCACCATCTCCGGTGAGGCGGCGTGTCTCCTCGCGGGGATGACTCCCCTGCATCTCATGGCGGTGGAGCGGGCAACTACTTACCGTATTGCCTGCTCCATCCGTCGTGGGGAGTTATCCCCCGAGGGGGACGAGGTCGAGGTGTTGAGGCACCAGGCCCGGCAGGACACGCTGGTCCGGTGGCGGGAGGAAATCGCTTCCGCCAACTCGGGCCGGCCTATTGTCCGGGCACTCCTGCCCGTTCTGGATGAGTGGGTAAGGAGTCGGGTAAGGCTCACCTACCATACAACACAGATGCTCTCCGGGCACGGATGCTTCGGGGAGTATCTGTGTTGGATCGGGAAGGAACCGACGCCGCAGTGCCACCACTGCGAGGAGGCCCAGGACTCTGCACGGCATACGCTGGAGGAATGTCCAGCGTGGTCGGCGCCGCGCAGAGACCTAAGGGGCGTAATAGGGATGGACCTTTCGTTGCCGGTCGTGGTCGACCATATGATCGGCGGTTAGAGGTCAAGAGCAGCGTTCGCCTCCTTCTGCGAGATTGTAATCACGCAGAAGGAGGCAGCGGAGAGGGAGAGGGAAGCCGACCCCCTCTCCGCCAGGAGGTTGGCCTCGACGGGGCGATCCCGCCGTGGCCGTCGGCGCCCTGCGAGGGGCCGCTGATGTATCGGCGGCGGTGGGACTACTTAGTTAATCCCACCGGCGCCAAGGGGGGCTTGCCGTATAGGCGCCCCCCGGGGTGGGCAGGTCGCGGGGGGGCGAGCAGGAGCACTAATCCCCTCCCCCCCCACAAAGATGCGGCCTGCCGGTCGTCCCCCCTTGTTTTATTTTATTTTTATTTTATTTATTTTTTACTGTATTTTATTTTATTTATTTATAAACCCCCATTTTACTTTATTGACCCACCCCTTTTTATGTTTTTTTGTTGTGTATGTCTTTTATTTACTGATATATTTAATTTTATTTATTTTATTTTATCTATTTATTTACTTTACTTTATTTATTGATTTATTTACATATATTTTATTTATTGATTATTTATTTATTTATATATATTTATTATTTTAATTATATTATATTTTATTTTATGGGGTCGACCAGGGGGGTGGGACAGGGGGAGGGGACAGACGCGAGCCGGAACTCGCCTCTGTCCCCTCCTTGTCGCGTGCGGAAACCTCCTTCCTCGGCCGGGCGGGAACCCTTTGGGTTCTCTTCCTCGAGCGAGGATGGGGGTCTCCGGGGGTCGCGGGTGTCTCGAGCTGGGGCTCGAGACACCCAGCCGAGCGACCCCAGGGATGGGGGACACCGTGTGGGTGACCCGCATGGTGTCCAAATAGCACTTGGTTTTGATTGGGGGGAGCTTCACCCCCCCGGGAATGGGGCTTTCAAGCCGGGGCTGGAGGTGGTCGGTTGCATTCGTTTTCGAGATCCCGACCACCTCCAAATTAGCCTAGGGAGGTCACCGTAGGTTTTTTAGTGGGTAGGTCCGGTCCCTTCTGGAACGGACAGTCCCACATAACCCTGTCTCTCCCCCAGGAGGGCGGGGCACGCGTAAAGCGTTTTTCCTACGATAAAAAAAAAAAAAAAAAAAAAAAAAAAGGAGTGTTGGATCCTCAGGGGTCGCCATATGGTGAAGTCGTGTATCCGACACCGCACCACTTGCATTAGATGGAAAGGGCAAACAGCCCAACCTAAAATGGGAAATCTCCCTTTAAATCGAATAACGCCTTGTCGTCCCTTTTACAGGGCTGGGATTGATTACGCGGTACCAATCCAGCTTCGATGCAGTCGGGGTCGTGGTCAGCAAACCTCAAAGGGGTATATAGCCGTCTTCATCTGCCTGGCGACTAAGACAGTACACCTTGAAGCTGCCTCAGATGCATCCGCCGAAACCTTCCTGGCAGTGCTGCGACGATTCATATCCCGCCGAGGACGCTGCACCGAGCTGTACAGCGATTGCGGACGTAACTGTGTTGGTGCCAACACTGAACTGCGAGCACTACTACGCGACGCAGTTAAACAGGGAGGTGGTCCAGCCGTCGCAGCTTCCAGAGAGGGAATTACGTGGTGCTTTAACCCACCATTGGCTCCTCACTTTGGAGACATCTGGGAAGCCGCTGTCAAATCGGTGAAACACCATTTACGCAGAGTCATCGGGGAGCTGACCACGCTCCTGACATGCATCGAGGCATGTCTTAATTCCAGACCACTCGTACCACTTTCAGACGACCCCGAGGCAGTGATGTGATCTTGACCCACCGAAAATCGCGCATGCGCGGCCAAGACAGTGGCGTATCTACAATGACGCAGCCGAGCGGCCAGGGCCCTGACGCCTTGAGGCAGTTATTCTGGCGGGAATGTACCAGTGTTATTTCCTTGTTTTATTATGTATTCTTTTGCGTAGTTATTGCAGTGCTCTTTCCCTCTCCCATCCTCAAAATAAAGAATAAGTTTCAATTATAAAATTCTGCGTGGTGCTCAAGCTACCCGATTTCATCGAAATAGTTACGTTACTGAGGCTGAAATTGCCGCGCATGCGCGAGTTACGGTGGGTCAGATCACATCACTGCCCCGAGGATCCAACGGCGCTCACTCCAGGACATTTCCTGATCGGGGAGGCACCAACAGCGTTTCCGGAACCCAACCACGAGGATCTCCCAGTATCCCGCTTGTCTAGGTGGCAGCTAATTCAACAGATGCAGCAGCATTTCTGGAAGCGCTGGTCGAAGGAGTATCTAAATTCATTGCAAGCGAGAGGAAAATGGCAAAGAGACCGACAGCTCATCAAGGTCGGAGCACTTTGCCTAATAAAAAGCGAGCTTCATCCGCCGACTCAATGGCCTCTCGCTCGCGTGGTTCGGGTGCATCCTGGACCAGATGCAACAGTTCGCGTCGCCACGGTCCGTACAGCCAACTCTCAACTCCTTCGGCCAGTGCATAAACTAATTCCGCTGCTGCTGTCAGACGAAGCGGACAAGGTAGCTGGGGAGACTCTCGAGGCTGACGATTCAAGCGGCGCCCCCCAATCACAATCTACGATCAATAATCTAGGTTAAGTCACTTTATAGGTTCACCAACTCACTTCTCATTTTTGTATTGTAAATTCAATCACCTCAACCTCTGATCCATCCTCGTCACATTATCACATCAACAATCATCGATCATTGTACATTTCATCTTCACTCTCACCACATTTTCACTCACCACGGTTACTACGTCGCACGTGGCCGTCCCATTCATTCGCTCAGTTTCGTCAATGAATGACGAGGCGGGCGGAATGTTTGGGATTGGCTGCGTGTGGCGTACACGCGTGACGCGCGATCCACGACGCAGCCCGATCATTGGGCGCTGCTCGCGTCGTCGAGAGATCAATGATCGATCGGCGGCGCGCCGCACCATAGGCTGTCACCGCCGGATCGATTATCGACCCGGCTAATGCATTTCTATTGGCCGGACGGCTCAAGAACCGCAAGTCATCGATCCGGCGGTGATAGAAAGAACCGCTCAGCTGATCGGCCATCATTATTCTCACGTGTCTTTCTTCACAAAAAGTCGTGCACCGTCCGATCCGTCTTTCGCGAATACTGTGAAAATCAATCACCTCTCATCACATTCAATTACCTTTATTAGCACGTTTTTTGTCTTCTTTGCTCTGGTCAACGTGCTGGTTGATCCGAGCAGTTGTACATAGTTTTCTGTAAAAATTGTGACTAAGGCCGCCGGTCAAATAAAGTTTTTGTGCAAATTCTCGCGATACTTCCATACGAGCCTAGTCACTGGTCCTTCGAATAATCCATCCGACCAAAATCCGAAACATAGTCCATGGCCTCCGCGGCAGCGCTCATCGGCTCCTCCACCCTCCTCCTCTTTGTCCTCGATACAGGTGGACGTACCTGGGGAAGCGGTTTCGTGGTGCAATGAAGTTGGTGTTCCCGGCGCCGATGTTCCCGGCATCGGCGTTCCTACATCCTCTAGTCCGTTGCTTTCCCGTATAGGGGTTGTATCCTCGGTATTTTCCGAGATAAAACTGATATTCGAGAGAGTCAGGCGCTCTTCGTAATTCCGGTTGAGGAAGGCCATCTCCAGGTCGTATTTCCATTTACGAATTGGAACTGCTGCCTGGCCGCTCGTTGTATTTTTCCTCCTCTTGTATGATCGCCTGTACGCTTCGCGTAGGTTGCCCCACACTTTTTTGCAAACAGCCACTAAGAAACAATAAGCGTGATTAATTTAATATTCTGTGTCATCTCATGGAGCAGTTGACTGGCAAAATGATATGCAATTTACATATAATATTGTGTCTCTTTTAATTGAAAAATATTATGGTTGTTCATAGTTACCTGGCTCCTCCATCCATTCCGCTACCTGCAGCCAAACTCTTTCCTTGGCCTTTGCATCGCTGTACTTTGCATGTGCCAAGTCGTATAAAATAGGAAATGTGCGGACCGTTTCGATTAATTTTTCCGAATCCATTTTCCCACTAGTGACACTTTGAAACACTCTAAAAGAGACTCTAGACGAGGACTACGACTACAGAGCAGACTAACTTTCTGCTCTTTTTATATATTCTAGAAAAGTGAGGGTGACTGGAAGGCGAAAACGAAGATTTCCAGAGACGACGAAAAAGAGCTGCGTTTGTTTGCAACGTCGAAGCCATTAAAACAGTCTTAAATAGACTCTATAAAAGCTGATTGTTGCACCAGCAGAAAAATGCTCTAAAGCGCCCTGGTCGAAAACCAGGGACAAATGGTAAAATTTAACTACCGGTATTTCCCGGCTGTAGCACTGGAAAAGAGGCCCCAAATGAAAAGGAGTCGAAGGGCATAGTCACCTAAATTAGTTTAGTGCACAGGGACAAGTGCGAATCCGAATTTACCGTAAACTACACAGCGACGACGCATCTATACTGTGGACGTCATAAAACATAAAACTAAAAACCTTCCAGATGTGTCTCCAAATTTAAGCCGACCGTAGATGCACAGCTGATAGCTGTAAATGCATCTAGAACCTTGTACATGTAATGTACAGCCACAATTAGAAATATCGCGTAGAAATATATTTAATCAGAACCATCTTTAATCTTCGAAAGTTATGTAGAAAGATATACCGACCCGGAAAAATTACCGACAAATGCTGTCACGCCGTTTACCGATTCGCGAACGAAATCGGCAACCGGACTCGGGAAATTATGGTCTTGAGACCGGGCCACGCTCGGTCGCGCAAAACGTGGTCCTCCCGGGACAAACAGCCACTCGCATACTCGAAATGGGACAATTCTTAATCGATCGTAGATCGAAACTCGGGCGCCAGGCACGTGACCGTGCCACGCGAAACTATTGTCTCTACACCGAATCTCTTTCGAATCTGCGAGGACTGCGTGAATGCCAAGGATAGCGACGGAACAGTCCAGGGTTCCACGTGGGAAAAAGGACGGGGCTTTCCCCGCGACGGGAACGTTTCTCACAGGCGAAATAAATAGAATCGATTAGGCAAATTAACACCGTTAATTACGGACGGAATGTTACGTTACAGGCCACCGGTGTTAACCGGCGGCAGTCAAAATATTTGCCGGCGCGTCGTCGATAATGTTCGGCGATAGTTCGGCCGTTCGCGCGTAGATTCTTTCTATTCGCGTCGAGCTCGGCAGTCACAGGATTCCGCGTGAATGATACAAGCCCAGAAGGGCACGAAATCTGCCGAGCTCCGGTAGAATACGCGATGTTGTATGATTCGACTAGGCGAGGACGGAAAAAAACGCGACGAGAACGAAACGCGCGCGTCGCGTCGTCTCACCGTGGAACGTCTCGAGGATCTCCTATCAAATATCAAAAAGAAATGTCGTACGCCCCGCAACACGCAGCACTCGGGGACGCTACGATACACGGCCCGGCGTTCCTCTCGGGAGAGCTCTTCCCGGTCGCTGGACACGCCGAAAGCACGTGGTACACGACGCGAGGTTATAATTCCCGTCAAATTACGCCCCGAGCCAACACGAGCATTCACAGATTTTCTAACTAACGGAAACTGACCGGCACTTACCAATTCGTGGACTTCTCTCGCGCTGTGGAATGTCGCACGATTACTATTTGAAATTCGCGAGCTTAATCACGGTACTCAGTGCTACTTCTTCGTAGTCCTTCGTCCTAGTGACCTACTTCGTGTCGGCTCGGAACACGGAAGCGAGGTATCCCCTCTACTTCCTCATCCATCTTCGCTGTGGCGACATTCGGGCCTATCGCGTGGCTCCTCGCTGCAGGGCCGAATCTAGAGGATTCGGACCCGGGCCTTCGAAAATTGTTAAGTTTTTCCAGGCTGCGTCCGATAACGCTACGAGGGTGGCAAGGGTGGACGCGAGCCATTCCGGGTGGGCTCTCATGGCCCTGCCCGGGCGAGAATCGACAAGGTTGGGCCGTTGGTCGTCCCTTAGACGTAATTGCCTCGTCGATGCCTCCGGGTTGACGGATCCGGGCTCGGTCCAATCCCCGTTGTCTTCCCCGTGCTCGCCGACTCGCGATAGGTTCTCCGGGTGCCTCTTCTTGAGATTTTTCGCCAATTAGCAGCGGAAGATGGGCCTCGAAATCTCCTAAGGAGCGTAGTCGGACCTGAAACCTCGTGTCGCGCCCAACGGCGCGACATTTAAACGCGATAATTCTTTTCCGCTGGAACCCGAGCGTGTCCAGGGAAATCGATCGCAACGCCCGTTTCGATTCGGATGGTCTAAAAAGTGACCCGGTCTCTGGTGGAAGGTTCGGAAAGACGTCGGCAAAACCTGCCACGTCACAATACATAAAGGAGAGGACCGTCTTTAATGAGCGTCAAGAAAGGATTATGGCAAAGCACCTTTTGAAATGTTTGTCCATTTAATTTTAGGCAAATTTTAGTTTTTAGGAACAACTTGCTCCACAACGCACACTGGTCCACGCGCTCGATCTAGCTGTTCATTTGGTAAAAAACAACTTGCCCAAATCAATGTTTATTGAATATACATTACTTCCTAAATGTCTATGACATCAAAAACGATGAAATTAATGAGATTTATTAAAAATTGCAATTAGAAAAAGGATTTAGAAATCAACATTTTATAAATCCTATTTGCCACCGAAAAATTACCTCTTTTCTTATTTTTTGATACCCTGGAGAATCTATTTAATATTACATGTCCATTTTTATTGCAAATGAATAGTATTTGTCTATATTTAGAGTATATCTTTTGTAGTAAGATTTAATATTTATAAACTGTAGAGAATCTTAAAAGTTATCGATCTTTGGTAAAGGGTATCTTTAGGGTTCCCCATCGTTCCCCGACATTTTCCTTTGCACAAATGTCAACCGCGGCTTTGTTTAGCAGTTATTAACGAAAAACACGGACCAATCAGAGCGCGCCCTGGGCCGCCGCGCCGCGCCGCGCTCGCATCAGAGCGTTGGCGGTACGCCGTAACATCGCAACGAACAAGAGTTTCTCGATTATGTGAATGCTCTCCGACTTCAATGAGCTTTGGATATGTGGTCAAGATCATTATTCTAAACAACATTTCTCTTTAGAATTTGTGGCTGTAGGCTTTAGTTTACGAGATTATCGCGGGAAACTTTACTTGTAAATCCATGGGATCGATGTACTACTAGCTTCTATCCGATTTCAATGAGCTTTGGATATGTGGTCAAGACCATTATTGTGAACAACATTTCTCTTTAGAATTTGTGGTTGTAGGTTTTAGTTTACGAGATTATCGCGAGAAACTTTACTTGTAAATTCATTATGGGTGTTCATGATAGCGGTCACGGCCTGCTAATGTATTCGAAACTAAAGCCGACCGTCAACCATTTCAAAGGAAAAAGATATTTAAAACGTCGAGTTTTATAACATTATTTCAAGGTCATTGAAATCGATGAAGACCCGGATCATCCTTACCCGACTTACGGCAACTTTACCCGAACGAGAAAAGAGGCAGAAACTGATTGTTTTAAAAACTTACTTATTCAGCCGTAAATCCATTTGCTGCTTCGAAATGTGTGTCAATGGGTCAGTCGGTGACGAACTGCACAGGTGTCTTCAGGTATACGACAGTCCCGCAATCCAAGGGGAATACAGCCAAGTCAACGAACTGCACAGGTGGTGGTAGATAGCAGGTATACGACACCCTGACGGATACGCGATCAACGTTCTGGACTTTTCACTTTCACTTTCAAATCGATAAATAAATCACATGTCATTTTCACACAGATGCACTAATAACAATTGCAATATCACTTGTATTGCAGCACAATAAAATTTAAATCACAACTTTCTAAAAGATGAACATCCCGAATTTTTCTTTCACTTTTCAGTGTACGGTCAAACGTACGTTTCCACACTGGGAATATTTCACGGCGACAGTCGATGCACTAAAATCCTTCGAAATCAACGAACTGATCGACGACATCACAATTATTTGGCACGTATACGGTGTCCCTTCCGCTCGTTGTCCATAAATTATTTTTCTGGTCAGGCCGGTAATTACATCGCTGGTGGCAGTTGTCAGGTACGCGATCGCAGTCCAATCCAAGGGCTGCAAATGGAGGGCAGCACGGCAAGTGCGTCCAGGTCAACGCACCTTTCACTTCAGCACGTACCAGGTAGTTCCTACGTTATTAATGCGTTAAATATTTGGGGCCTGAAAAGGGCCGATTAATAAGATAGGCGGCTGACGTTCTGCGCCAAATGTAGGTGGCCCTGAAAAAGGCCGATTAAAAGAAACGGAGTTGCCACTGCGTTAAATGTTTGGGGCCCTGAAAAGGGCCGATTAGAATTGGACTCAACGCCTCAATTGTTCGAAATGTCCTCCGTTTTGCTGAATACATAATCTGGCTCGCCGGATCGTCTCCCGCATGACGCCGCGAAGGGTGGCCGGCGTTATGTTCGCGATGGCACCGTGAACTCGTGCCACCATCTCCTCAGGCGTGGTTAACGAGCGCTTGTAGACCTCATCCTGTGAAATGATATTTATAAAAGAAAAACAACACGTAAGTATACACGTATACGATAACGATTAATAAATACCTGAAGAAATAAATGAAAATTGAAATTACCTTCAAGTAGCACCAGAGGAAAAAATCCAGCGGATTGAGATCAGGTGATCGTGGGGGCCACGCAACAGGACAACCGCGGCCGATCCACCTGTCCTGGAAGGCTTCATTCAAATGGGCGCGGACATTTGCGGCGTAATGCGCTGGAGCACCGTCCATTTGAAAATACATGTTCTGCCGGATCGCATAAGGAACATCGTCCATGAGATCCGGCAGAGCATGTTCTAAAAATGTCAGAAACGCCGGGCCGTCCAGTCTATCTGGTAGCATGTACGGCTCGATAACATGCTCGCCACAAATACCGGCCCATCAGTTGACCGACCAGCGGGTCTGTGATGCGCGTTGCCGAACTGCCATCGGATTCTCGACGCTCCACTATGCAAATTGTGGCCGTTGAAGCACCCTTCTCTTGTCAAGAGTGATTTGTCGGTCCACAATATGCACGGGAGGAACGCCGGATTTCGTGACAGTTCATCCACCAGCCACATGCAATACTCAAGCCGCCGGTTGAAATCCGCTGGTAGCAATTCTTGCATCCGCACAAATTTGTACGAGTGCATCGATGCATCGTCCCTCAAAATTCTGTGGACACTCGACCGACTGATACTGTGTAGAACAACAACATTATTTAAATAACATTTCTTTTCGCTTTAATGAAATATCATAGCGGTGTACTTTGACTTACCCTGTTTGGCGACTGACGTCGCGCACGCTTACGGTGCCATCCTCTTCCACAATTTCTCGGACACGACCCACATTCCGCATGGATCTCGTTGTTCTTCCTCTTCCGGCGTCCGGTCTCCAACGATCGAAACACCCCCTCGAATATAACCGGTTCGCCAAACGCCGGATGTAATTCAGTGACGAGACTTGGATGTATGGCCGCTCTTGCCTGATGTATCAGAATGTGGCACCAGCATCGCTCCGGCAGAGGCCGTAAGCGAGAATGATATGGAAGTTGTCTTGCGAACTGAGCATGATGCGACAGAGACTTAGACTGACTGCAGCTTCCCAAAAAAGCTGCGAACAGCCCCGAATATCCCTACCACGAAGGAAAACTGAGGATACAGGAACATTATAAAAAAACACGTGTTTTGCAGGAGTTGAAAGTGCAGCAGTGTGACTCTTGCCTTTCCTCCACGATAGAAAACAGGGATCCTCGTCTCCGCGGAAGGGATCGTGCCATAAATCAGAAATCTGCAGTTACTCGGGAGTGTCCGCTGGATACCGGAACGGAAAAATTTTCTCCTGCACATGTCGAGTTTACGAATTCTTTTGTGATCGTGCAATTAAGTCCTAAAAGATTTCTGGTGTGCGCCGCTTGATCTTTACCCGCGACGTCTGAGGCACGATGCAGGACTTTCGAACGATAGAAAACAGGGATCCTCGTCTCCGCGGAAGGGATCGAGCCATAAATCAGAACTCTGCAGTGTCCGTGGGACACGGTAACGAAAAATTTACCAACTGTGCAATTCGACATGCGTGGAAGAAAATTTACGAGTGATTGCGAATATCGACAATTTTTATTTTGCGTAAAGATACGCAGTCTATTCATTACATTTGCATGCTTAAATCGGACATTTCCTTATTTCTCGACAAAGCAAAGATGGGGTTTTCATTATTCATTTTATTCAAATAAAAAACAAAAAGAACATTAGAAAAATTAAGGATGCGACATTTGTCACTTTTTAAAATGATTGCGAGAAAAAATACATCTTTGGATTTTTTCAATTGACTTGGAGAATTTTTATTTTGTATTTACGTCCACAGTCTAGTCAAAATTATAAAAATAATATTAGATTCTTAGATATGAAATGTCCAATTCAAGCATGCAAATGTAATGAATAGACTGCGTATCTTTATGAAAAATAAAAATTGTCAATATTCGCATATTGAACAATATTTTCTACACGCATGTTGAATTGCACAGTTGGTAAATTTTTCGTTACCGTGTCCCACGGACACTGCAGAGTTCAGATTTATGGCTCGATCCCTTCCGCGGAGACGAGGATCCCTGTTTTCTATCGTGGAGGAAAGGCAAGAGTCACACTGCTGCACTTTCAACTCCTGCAAAACACGTGTTTTTTTGTAATGTTCCTGTATCCTCAGTTTTCCTTCGTGGTGGGGATATTCGGGGGTGTTCGCGGCTTTTTTGGGAAGCTGCAGTCAGTCTAAGTCTCTGTCGCATCATGCTCAGTTCGCAAGCCAATTTTTATATCATTCTCGCTTACGGCCTCTGCGAGCCCGATGCTGGTGCCACGTTCAGGTATATCAGGCGAGAGCGGCCATACATCCGACATCGTATACGTGCCAAATAATTGTGAGTACGTCGATTTCGAAGGATTTTAGTGCATCGACTGTCGCCGTGAAATATTCCCAGTGTGGAAACGTACGTTTGACCGTACACTGAAAAGTGAAAGAAAAATTCGGGATGTTCTTCTTTTAGAAAGTTGTGATTTAAATTTTATTGTGCTGCAATACAAGTGATATTGCAATTGTTATTAGTGCATCTGTGTGAAAATGACATGTGATTTATTTATCGATTTGAAAGTGAAAGTGAAAAGTCCAGAACGTTGACCGCGTATCCGTCAGGGTGTCGTATACCTGCTATCTACCACCACCTGTGCAGTTCGTTGACTCGGCTATATTCCCCTTGGATTGCGGGACTGTCGTATACCTGAAGACACCTGTGCAGTTCGTCACCGACTGACCCATTGACACACATTTCGAAGCAGCAAATGGATTTACGGCTGAATAAGTAAATTTTAAAACAATCAGTTTCTGCCTCTTTTCTCGTTCGGGTAAAGTTGCCGTAAGTCGGGTAAGGATGATCCGGGTCTTCATCGATTTCAATGACCTTGAAATAATGTTATAAAACTCGACGTTTTAAATATCTTTTTCCTTTGAAATGGTTGACGGTCGGCTTTAGTTTCGAATACATTAGCAGGCCGTGACCGCTATCATGAACACCCATAATGAATTTACAAGTAAAGTTTCTCGCGATAATCTCGTAAACTAAAACCTACAACCACAAATTCTAAAGAGAAATGTTGTTTAGAATAATGATCTTGACCACATATCCAAAGCTCATTGAAGTCGGAGAGCATTCACATAATCGAGAAACTCTTGTTCGTTGCGATGTTACGGCGTACCGCCAACGCTCTGATACGAGCGCGGCGCGGCGCGGCGGCCCAGGGCGCGCTCTGATTGGTCCGTGTTTTTCGTTAATAACTGCTAAACAAAGCCGCGGTTGACATTTGTGCAAAGGAAAATGTCGCTTGAAATGACCCAAGGAACCTCCCATTTCCAGGAACGACACGAATTTTGGGACACCCTGTATACAGGGTGGCCCACATAACTCTGAACAGCTCAATATCTCCGTTACTTTTCGTTGTAAAAAAAACTTCGTAGGACAAAGTTACACTGTTTGAAGGGCCACATATAACGGTGTAAGGGAAACAAATTTTCAAGGTCATTTTTATGAGATTTCAAGGTTATCGATGTTTTTTTAAATGGAATGAGGTATTTTTTAATACATCAATCGATGCAGGTGGACATTCTTTATAAAAAAGTACTAACCTATGTATGTCGAAAAGTCAGTAGTTCAGGAGATATTTCAATTTAAATAACTCCAAAATACCATTACTGTCGTACTAAGGCGTTAGTGATTACTTACTTGTGTAACGCCTTACTACGACAGTAATGGTATTTTGGAGTTATTTAAATTGAAATATCTCCTGAACTACTGACTTTTCGACATACATAGGTTAGAACTTTTTTATAAAGAATGTCCACCTGCATCGATTGATGTATTAAACTAGAGGGCTATTGTTGCTCGCTCGCTTCGCGAGCTCGCGGGTAGGACTGCTCTTGCGAGAGGGTTAGTGATACGTATGGCTAGTAGGGCCTACTGCTATTAATGTTTTTTATTTGGTGTGTGACTCTCCACGAGCCACACAAAAAACTTCCCGATTCAATAGTTTTCTACTTATCAAAATGTTTGCTCTATGGCGTCGCAATAAACCAATATCGTATGCTCGTTGCTCGCTTGGTTCCTTGTTATAGCATACTAATGTTGCAAAATAAATTGTCTTAATTAGTTTTTCGCAAACGATACAACTCATCATTATCCGGGTTTGCAGTATTGCTCTTGGTTTTCTTCGATACTATTAATTTAAATTTTCTTAAAATATATAAACCGCTCAATTTTGAAACTCTGCTCAGTGCTACATAAACATTTGTAAAGTTCGTATTTCTGATGTTTTAAAATCCATACATACTTTCTCGTATGTTTGTCCCTGACTTTTATGAATCGTAATCGCTTCAGCAGGAACCACTGGAAATTGACCACGTGTGATTTCTTATTTTTCTTCACTCGAAATATTTACTTGATTCGATATTTTTTTATTATTGGTGTTAAATTTTGATTTATATTTGCATTTTTCATATAATCACGGTAACGAGTTCTTACTTTCACTCCTACTAAGGCCAATTGACAATCTAACCACAATATAGACGGAATTTTAGTATTTTCTTGAAAAGTAATAAATTTTAATATTCCGCATGCTCCATTAACCAATCCGTCTTCAACATCAATGTTATTAATTATCATATATTTTATATTAATTTTCAATTTAATCTCAGTTAACAATTCGTTTTGAACTGATTGTTTATTTAAAGATTGTAATATAAATGTTTTTGTACTTTCATCGATATTCTTTGAAAATGTATTCTCGGCGATGATTAACTCACTCTTGCATTGGAATAATTTTCGATTATTGTAAGCGGTTACATTAGCATTAGTTGCATAATTGGAAAATAAGTATTTTTAATTAAAAAAAACAAGAAAATTTTTTTTTAATTTTATAACAAATTTTTTTTTTAATTTTATAAAAAAAATTTTTTTTTAAATATGTCTAATATATATATATATATATAGTTACGTTTACTTCTTCGGTGGATACGCCTGTCGTATAAATTGCAATGTTTAATCAACTCCTTTCGAAAAAAACTAAAAAACTACTTGACCAAAATGGACCAAAATCTAATCAGCTCTAAGTTACAGCGGGGCACATCGATTGCATCATTCATCATTCTGATCGCGTTGTTACTTTTTCAGAAAACGTTAACGAAAAATTTGATTACATAGAAACGGCCATACGCACACACACACACACACACACGAACATTTTGCTGAAAATAGTCTAAAATGACTCCAATGACCATGAAACGTGAAGATCTGCTAAAAAATCGATTTTCGATTTTCGGGGTAATTACAATAACTTCCCTATAAAATCGGGAAGTTAATTAGTAACACATATAATGGACACATTTTTTTACAAATTTCGATCAGTTGAAATTATTGAAAACATTTTTTTAACATCCTCTAGTAAACTACTTGCTCTCGTTTCCGAAAAAAGTTTCTATTAGTTAAAAAGATAAAAAAACATAGGGTGTCCTATCTTTTTGTCCAAGACTGTACCTGCAAGTAATGTTTTATGCTAATATTTTATGCTATTATGGCATTTCCAGGGAAAAGGGCGGCGTATACGTAATGCGCGTCGTCGCCACCGGCTGAATTTCGAGCGGCAGGATCTGCGGCACATTGTGCAGCAACAGCAGGAACAACAGCAGCAACATATACTGCACCTGCAGTATCAACAGCAGCAACAGCTGCATTATCAACAGCAGCAACAACTGCAACAGCGAAGTGGAGGATGGGGCCGCGGCCGTGGAGGAGAAAGGAGCCGCGGCCGTGGAGGAGGAAGGGGCCGCGGTCGTGGTGCCAGAAGAGGTGATCAAAATGTATTGCCGCTGTATAAAAATTATTTTATATACTGCGACGTTGTCCCTTTTTCGAACGGTTTTATAGCCGACGAAAAATGGTCAACCCCGGGATTTTACAGGCTCTGAGGCCGGGCCGTGCGCGGCCGTGCGGACACGGTCCTCCCGGTGCAAAGGCACTTTTCGTAGGAGGCTTGAATTGACTACCCGACACGAGTTCGGGCGCCAGGTATTAAAAAATACCACGCGAAACACGATAAACTTCTCGTGCTCGGTGAAGCCGAGCCCGAGTATCGAGCCTCCTCGAAACGCGAGGTGAAATAATGACGCAAACGGCCAGATGGTTCGAGCACAGGAGATGACGGGGACAGCCCTCACGGCAGGACGGATCTCGCAGGTTAAGAATCAACTAGACGGAATCGGCTCTATTCATTTAATGGTCGTCAAATAAAAGTTACAGGTGAGCGGCCACGAGGCCGCGAACCGGGAGCCCGCGCTCCTTGTACACTGGTGCGAAAGATGGTCGCTCGCGGAGCGCGTTAGTCGATCCTAATTTTATCGCGGAAGTACGGTATTACGGTACAATATTCAATTCGTATCGAAACTAGATTCCGCGAGACGCGGATGAACGGCGTAAATCCTGAGACTGTCGCGAGAGTCGAATAACAGACGAAATTTACTACGTGCGGCGAACAATCCGCGGCCGTACGCGTTCGACGAGACGAGTAGACCTCCGCGGGTTCACGCGTAATTTTCGCCGCTCGACCGAATCGTTTCTCGCGCAACCGACGCTCGAACGTTAGACTATCTCAATCCGACGCGACTCCTGAGGAAGACTTCCGATTTCCGAGATTAGGGAAACTATTTTCGCGAATGTTCACAGCGTCCTCGAAATGGACGCGAACGATGACACGAGGCGCCCCGCGCCTCGGCACTTGCAAGGTCCTCGAGGACGACACGAACACGTGTCGTCCTCGCGCGAATTCTACGAGCCACCACGATTAAGAAATCGAAGAATCACAGAGTCGACTTACCGTGGTCGTAATTCTTTCTCGGCCTCGGTATTTGTTTTTCCGGCGTCGCTATCCGTCTTTCCGGCGTCGAGATTTTTCCTAGCCGGTCCCCTCGCTTTTCCTTCGATATGCCTCGCTCGGCTGCAACCCGTAAACCACCCGCGACGCGCGACTTATCGAGACTTCTCGAGATTTACGAAATTAGCGGAACGTCTGTTCAAGACCGGACTTCGTGCGACAGTGACTCTTCGATCCGCATCGACAGAACGCATCGATCCTAGTTCCCCCCTCCCTTGCAGAACTGTCGAATTTCCGATTGGTGCCGCTCGTAACATAACTAGATGACGCAGGATCGCAACTACCCAAATGTCCTAGGGCCCCGGACTATACGCGACTAAATAATTTCCGCTTGCCCCTGGCGAGCGGATTGTATCATTTTCGTCAGCCGGTCAGTCACACCACCCACGCTGAGATCCTCGTTGAGCGGGATGAGACGGCGGCGGGACTATTTGAAAATGTCGATGTTCGCTAAAGGATCTCTTCGTCCTTCGCTGGCGCCTCCGGGTTTGTTCGCCCGTGTCTGCGGTGACTCTCTGCTGCTTGCGGCGCCGCTCCGTGATTTCGTTGGCCATTCGCGATATTGGTAGTCGATCTTTCGGCACCCTTCTCGGCTTCATTCGCTTTCTCGGTGCCCTCGGCACGCTCCTATAATTTGTCGTACTCCGTACGCACAACAGATGGCATTAGGCCTATTATCGAATCGGAAGATTTTCCTCACGGAACGCTCTTATTGTCTGCGGGTGGCTTTCGGAACCGCTAGAGGTCATTCCGGTCCATACGCGACTCGGCTCTTTGGCCGTTTTCAAACGGCGAGGTGACGTCGCACGCTTGCAACGTCACAATACCAACGCTGAAGAAATAAATTTATTTTAAAATATTGTTACGGGTCTACCGACATACTAGTGTTACGCGTCAGTCGGTATACCCGTTGTATAGAATTGTTAGAAGATTCAGGTTGGTTACAGCGTTGTGAGGACAACGACGCTGGAACGAATGAGAGTCGGGAGACAGACTTGAGAGAAAGCGGACGTACGAGACGTCAAAGGCGATAAAGGCGATATAGCCAAAGATAGTTGCCTTCCTCCAGAAAATAGCGTGTTACAGTTATTGAAAGTGTATTCATTTATTTAGTGAAGTAGAGATTTCGTTACAATATAAAGGTATTGCCATTGAACCTGATTTGCCCTGTCACTTTGTGCTAATTCTCCAGTAAACTCTCCACCTCTCTCTATCTCTTTTTCTATTTTTAGGATAATATTTGTGTTGAAATATTCTCTGAATTATCGCGGGGTATCATACAGTGCCCTGTTTTGCAGTTTGCCAATTTTGTAATATAAATTTATAAAATATAAGTTTATAAAAACTGTTTGTAGAAGAAATTGTATTCAGTACAATCCAAAAAACGGCTCTGTACGATACCTGCGATAATTCAGAGAATATTTCAACACAAAGAGCATAAAAAAATATTGCTTCTCCGCTTCAGAAAGTAGTTGCAAGTTCATCGAGAAATGAAGCTGCGTGGTGATCTCTGTCTTTGTCTCTCCTGCGAGCGACATATCTCTCTCGCTGTCACAGCCTCGCAGGAGAGACGAGGATCTCTCTATCCTTCTACTACTTGAATCGTAGGTCAGTTACGCTCAGAGGAGAAGCCCAGGAGGCACGATGAATTCGTAGCTCGAACGGAGGCATTCTCAAGAGATACCCCCACTTGCCCGCCCGCGCGTCTCGCTGCCCGTGGCGGCCTTACCAGTGCTCGGAGCACTACGGTCGCTACGGGGAACGAGACGCGCGGGCGGGACAAGTCGGGAAGCGCGATAGCCAAACAGCCATGTTGGAATACGAATTGTTCAGTTGTCTAACAATCACGCAGGTAAGTCGCATTCAGCGAGGAAGCAATATTATTGGATAATTTTGGTGTTGAAATGTTCTCTGAATTATCGCAGGGTCCCGCACAAAGCCCTTTTTTGCAATTTGCCTCTTGAAACTTTATAAACAGTAAAAGCGTACGTTTTTATAGAATAATATTTTTTCTGTACACTTTTCTCAAAAAAGGACTTTGTACGGGACCCCGCGAGAGTTCAGAGAATATTTCAACACAAAGAGCATCAAAAAATATTGCTTCTTCGCTAAATGCGGCTTACCCGCGTGATCGAGAAATCAGGCTGCTTGGTTATATCTCTCCGTCTTTGTCTCTCCTGCGAGGGACATATCTCCTCTCTGTCACAGCCCTGTAGGAGAGACGAGGATCTCTCTATCCTTGTCCGGGAGCTTCTTCATTCTGCCGCAACTGTCGCTGATGTCAGACATGTTTACTCTGTTCGGCCGGCGTCACCTTAACGGAACGAACTCCATATGTCCGAGTTCTCGATACTCCGTTAAAAAATTGTGGTATGATTGCGCGTGATCTGTGTCTCGCTCTAACCGCCGCTCGAGTCGAGTGTACTGACGCGCCGCGATTGCTAAGGAATCCCCTATCGACGGGGAGAATGTTTTAAACGGAAGTCGCACCACGTACCGTCCCGTTTCGTCTCGTTGGTGTGTCTCGCAAAAATGCTTTTCGCATTAAATACCTTTATCTAGTAAGGCCTTTGTTTGTATCGTTCGGCCTTCTACCGTGCGAAGGATGACACGCGCTGTCGCAAGAATAACCGATCGAGCGCGTGTTTGTGTTTGAAGTACCGTATGTACGGATGACGTCTCGGTTGTATAGATTCGGCAATCGTTCGAATTCGATTTAGAGCTCTCGAAAACGCTCGCTGTCGTAGGATTGGTGTGGGCACTCGCGGGAGTGCATGTTTTCGCCTGTTGGTCACGGCCCGCGTTTGAGATGTCTGTATCGCGGTGTAACGACGTATGATGCGCTTGACTGCATTTATAACATCTCGTTTGACTGCGACACTCGCTCGGGCAGTGTCCTTTACGTAGGCAATTCATACAACACTTCGTTCGTTTTACAAGAGCGTATCGGCGTTGTAGATCGGCGTGGTTGTATTCGTCACAACAATATAGAGGATGGTTCCCGGAACAATGTGGGCATTTATTCGCACTCGCACTATTGGGGGGCGCGTTCGCTACATGCGTTTTTGCAACCGTACGCGTCGCATTGAATGGGCCGGCGGGGCCCTCGTCTAGACCTCGCACTCGCTTGGCAATAAACGCGATGAATTGATCGAACGACGGAGGGTCGTATGACTCTCTTAGTTGAAGTTGCCATTCTTGTCGCGTTCGTGGAGCCAGTTTTTTGCCTAGAGTGTGGACAAGCCAATCGTCCCACTTATCTACGGGACGGCCGAGATTTTTGAGGGCGTCGATTGACGAGTTCACCGTATTGCGCAACGCACGGAGTCCGCTTACAGATTCGAATTTCATAACCGGTATGTCCGTAATCGCGTTTAAGTGAGTCGCTATAAGCAATCCCGTGTTCTCGTACTCATCGGTGAGTTTCTTCCACGCGTGGGAAAAATTTGATTCCGTGATTCTAATATTACTCACTAATTAGAGTGCTTCTCCCGTTAAACTGATTTTGAGATAATGAAGACGCTCGACGTTCGTTAACGTCACGTTAGAGATTACAAGCGATTCGAACATATCGCGAAAATCCTCCCACGCAAGACGATTACCTGAGAATATCGGTACATCGATACCTGGTCAGCCATGTAGTCGGTAGTCGCTAGATACACGTCCTCCGTCTTGGAGAAGGCCTCCTCCTTGAAATAGTCCAGCTCTTTGTAGTTCTCATCGGTCGCTTCCTGATAGAGTTGGGCGTCCAGCTGTTGACACTTGTCCCAAAGTTGGTCCAGCGCTTGCTTTCGGTTCTTGACCTTTGCAGCGGTATAATTTTGAACGCCCACTTTAAATTAGGCAAGGCGCACTCAATTTGAGCGATCGTCCGCTCTTGCTCTATGAGAACACGCTGGAGGTCATTCATGATTCGGACGGTCGCACGGTGCGGGTTAACGGTTTCAGCGTTTTTGAATTTCACGAACTTCTCTTTCTCACTGCTTTCACGCGTGGTTAATGTCTTTTGGAGCAGTCGGAATGGTCCGATTGCACTTCACTGTTCTCGTCACTGGTTCTCCCTCATTATGTTAACGATATCCGGCTCGAAGGACCATAAAATGTTCGATTTACCTTCGATTTATCGGAACACTCTAAATATTTATTTGTTGCCGGTTCAAGTGAGGAAGGAAGAACACCGGGTTAAATTGAGAAACGGAAGAACACCGTATTAAGTGAAAACTCAACTTGTTAAATAGATTTATTAATTAACGGAGTGGAGCACGGGCTCCTAGGTACTCCTCGATACTTTGTCTGCTTCTCGTTCGCTCGGCGCGACGCTCTACTTTTCGTGTTTTCGATACGTTGTTCCAAACGCTTCTGATTCGAATTCGCTCTTTCACGGGCAACGGTAACTTCGCGACGCTCGCAATGTTTTTCTCCGTTGCTCGATATCTTTCTGAGTGCTACCGGTGATCGCTAGGGTGTTTGAAACACCTATTTTTACAAGACAAGACGCGCTCATAAGCGTTACATCACTCGCGGTATCTATTATCGACATCAGTTCAACATTGTTCACTCTTACCGCCTTACACGATTGAGCTGAGGGAAATCGTGTTACCAACTTCACCGTTTTTTCGGGGCCGGTTTCACGCTTTGGGCAGTTTGGCGCAAGGTGTCCATGTTGGCCGCACCGAAAACATTTGGGACCGCGAGACTTCGCCGGATAGTCTGCACTGAGATGACCCTCATTGTTGCAGTTGAAGCATTGTAACCGTATTATTGTTATCCCTCTTAAATAATAACCGGTCCTATCAGATAGAAGGGTTAACGAGCACGCACTCTTAGGAAAACTCACTGTCGTTGTTCGGTATAAGCCGAACGTTCCGATGAGTTAATCCCTCTGACTGCGTACCATAAATAATAGAGTGAAAGACCAAATGTAAAAAATTCAGAAAACCGAACGGCACTGCTGGAGAATCACAGGAGCGGCGCACGATCTCAGATTGTAAAGAATCACGGGTGAGCGTAGACAATCCGATCAGCGTCGGCAGGGCACGATAACGTGGCCGTGGCAACTCTGCTGTTGTCCATACACACCCGTTATCTGGATAATTCGATCTTTCAGCCTTTAACAATCGAATGTAAACTAGAGGGCTATTGTTTTCTAATTTTCTAATTATAAAAAAATCGAAAAAAAAATTTTTAGTGTAATTACGTTCGTTTCTTCGGTGGAAACATTCCGTTCTCTCGTATAAATTGCATTGTTGAATGAACTTCTTTCGAAAAAAACTAAAAAAACTAAAAAACTACTTGACCAAAATGGACCAAAATCTAATCAGCTCTAAGTTACAGCGGGGCACATCGATTGCATCATTCATCATCCTGATCGCTTTGTTACTTTTTCTGAAAACGTTAACGAAAAATTTGATTACATAGAAACGGACATACACGCACGCACGCACGCACGTACGCACGCACGCACGCACGCACGCACGCACGCACGCACGAACGCACGCACGCACGCACGCACGCACGCACACACACACACACACACACACACACACACACACACACACACACACACACACACACACACACACACACACACACACACACACACATACGAACATTTTGCTGAAAATAGTCTAAAATGACTGCAATGACCATGAAACGTGAAGATCTGCTAAAAAATCGATTTTCGATTTTCGGGGTCATTACAATAACTTCCCTATAAAATCGGGAAGTTAACAAGATCGGAAAGTTGATCGGTGCTGTCGGTAATCACGGGAGCGGCGATCGACTCCGATTTAAGGTCGTCGCTCACTAGAACGCACCGGCGCCCACCCGGCACCGCGCGGCCTCAGCTGTTTTGGATTTCTTCTATGTATTTTAAATAGATGTGCGCACATCCATTTAAAATACATAGAAGAATTCCAAAACAGCTGAGGCCGCGCGGTGCCGGGTGGGCGCCGGTGCGTTCTAGTGAGCGACGACCTTTATCCGATCTCCCACAACTGTTCGTGGAAACTTGTACTCAGAGCTGGCAGGTCTGCACCAGCCCAGTCACACCAGAGGGATCGAATATTTCGAGAGTAAAAATAACTGTTAGTTAACAATTCAAACACCGGATTGGTTACGAGACCCGATGTTAATTTGACGAAAGGTTCGTGCCTCCAGGCACTGGATGACGGAAAGGTTGAGACAAATGTAAGTAATTGTTGAGAGACGATATCTGGTAAGAGTGAGATATATTCTGTTAAATCTGTATGGATGAGAACACACAGTATTACTACTGTTCCGTAATTTCCAGACGTATAAAAACGCAAGGTTAGCTTCCGTAGCTGATACGACCACAATACGGTCGAGAGAGACGCGACGACCGTAGATAGTAAACAGAGTATTCCTCGCTAGGAATGTGTATAAGAAATTTGGACGGTTTACGCGACCGCGGTTCTCATTCGCCCGTAATGGACTTTTGACGCTCGCCGCTTGTCCAACACGCGTTTGATGATTTCATATAGCAGTATGGTCCTTTTTTAATTAATTAGGTCGAATTTCTCGGGCAAAAGCAGTCGTCACCGATCGGGAGCGGCGATCGGTCTCTACCTGCCACGGAATTCACCTCGTTGTATGGCGCGATACAGGAGACTAGGCAGGGCAAGTCGCAAGGTTAGCTTCTGTAAATGACACGACCACAATACGGTCGAGAGAGACGCGACGACCATAGACCGTAAACAAAGTATTCCCCGCTAGGAACGCGTATAAGAAATTCGTACGGTTCACGCGATCGCGGTTCTCATTCGCCCGAAGTAAGATTTTAACGCTCGATGACTATTCAACACGCATTAAATTATTTCATATAGCAGTATTTTCCCTTTTAATTCATCAGGTCGAATTTCTCGGGCAAAAGTAGTCGTCACCGATCGGTGCTGCCGGGACACCACGGGAGCGGCGATCGTTCTCTACCTGCCACGGAATTCACCTCGTTGTATGGCGCGATACAGGAGACTAGGCAGGGCACAGATTCGTGGCCGTGGCGACTCCTCACAGCCCAAACAACTACGTGCTCTTAGCAGGACACACAGGAATAAACGTAGTTCGAAATCAGGCCAGTGACACTCAGGCAAACGATCAGTCTTGCCGGATAAATCCGGGAAGGGTAATCGGCTCCTGCACTCTGGGCGATAACTTGGTGGGAAAAATTACGGATATCTAGGCTGTAACAGGCCTACATAACGTAGACCCGTTACGAAGAAACCCTTATCAAACCTCCACCAGTCATACGCGAAACTCAAATCACGTAACGTATCGCCGGCCCCCCGTCAGCACAACAACACCGCCCGTACCGCTCTATTCCCGCACCGACCTTCTTGTTCCAACGGGAATCCAAAATCAAATTTCCAAAATATCAAATACAAGGAATAATACGTCACCACCAAAATACCTCCCCGCACTACCATCCCTTACCACCAAGCAACTCCTATAAAAGCCGCCGAGAACATGTCAAAACCACCTGAGTCTGCCTGTAGATATCCAGGAATCACCACGTATCCGAATCCAGCACTGTGAGTATTCTACCTGTAACCGGTCCCCATGTATCCGCCATCGACTACGAGCCGTTCGCCGTGCAAACCTCCTGTCAACGACATCCTGGTTCACTCCGTCAAGGACCGCGTCCCGCCACCGTAACACTCCGGTGCGTCACCGGGTACCTCGCGAGACGCGCCGTCTTCGAGAGCCGACGAACAAGAAGGAGTGCGTCACCTTTTCACTCCGTCGAAGAACCTCCTGCCGCACCCTCCGAATTTCCGCCGGCGCGAACCGTGTTCCGTCGTAACAACACCCCGCTGCGTCACCGGTAAAGTCATGAGACGCGTCGCCTACGACATCAGTTGGACCAGTAGAGGTGCGTCACCCTTCGGCTCCACCAGTCCGTTTCCTGTCCGATACCCTGCATCTCCGCTGGTGAGAACCGCGTTCCACCTCGCAAACACCCCGGTGCGCCACCGGTAAAATTCCACGAGGCGAGTCGACCGCGGAATCGGCAGAGCGAGAAGTGGTGCGTCACCCTTCCACGTCGCCGAAGAATCGCCTAGAAAGCCTTAAAGCACGGTGTGTCACCTGCATCCTCGTGAGACGAGTCGTCCACGAGGTCGGTCGAGTAAGACAAGGTGCGTCACCGTTCAAACTCCCCGAAGGACTGTCCGGAGGAGATTTGAATGACGGTGCGTTACCGACCTCAGAGATCCAGTAAAACCCGGCCTAGGTAGGGAGACCACGGCAATAGCCGCAGTTAACAAGCCTCCCACCTACCCCGAGCCCGTCCTCAATCTCCTACAGGTCATGGTAGCACCCCCGCGTTCGACCGCGCTCGATTACTCCGTCTCACGAGCACCGTATCGTCGAGATCGAACACCGCGTCCGGGAGCACCGTATTCAGGAACACCGTAACGTATAAATTGCCAGGCAGCGAGCACTGTTATATTACGAATTACACGTCTCGTTATTCACTGACCCTGTACCAACTCCTTTCCCCGCGCCGAATACTCTCCTCGCCGTTTCGAACCCTGGATCGGCGAGCTGTATCGGCTACGAGGAGCACCACAGCGAGAGAGTCGCGCACCGAGAACCAGGACCGTTACAAGACAGAGCACGCAAGCGTGGTCATGGCGATATGCAAATTTTTCCTGCTGTCCGTTCTGAGTAAAACACACTGTGTGTCTCGCGGAATCACGATATACACAGTAACGCCAATAGGGACACAATTTCTTGCTGCTATAAGAAATGATCGCGGCAGAGACAACGCGTACTACCGCTTTTCGGCAAATGAGATATTTACAATCCCGCGTACCGATGTGAGAGAACGTCTCTCTACGAAGAATCGCCTTCGCTATATACTTCAGAACGCGCGGCTTGAACCACCCGTCGGATGGGCGACAAGAAATGCAACAAAATTTCAATTAAATCTTTATAAATTTCGTTACTGATATACAACTCACAAACTGATCAACGTTATTCCAAGAATTGAATATAATAAAATAATTCGCCTTTTTGACGCAATTTACACAACGAATCAAATGGAGCTTCAATGCTCAAATAAACATTTTGTATACCGAAACTCTAATCGATGTGTAGCAATTTATGCTACTAATTCGCAACGCGACTAGAAATGCCTTTTAGCCGGGCTATGAACACAATCGTAGAAACTTGCCTCCTGTGTGATACGCAATCACGTAAATTAAACAGAGCTGCAATGCTCTTACTAAATACCTTTATATTTTAAATTTACTTTTGGTTCATACCAGTTTATGTAGAAATTTCGCAACGCGAGATTCAAATCGCCCTTTAGCCGGGCTACAAACTCTACTAGTATAACGTGCCTGATTGGCAATTCGTAAAATGTCAAATTTTAATTTCTCTGGCTTCTAAATCGTACGCGGAACGCAAATTGACTCGTGCATGTTTACCGGATCGAGTCCAGACGCAGAGTGCTCGATTTGCTGCTCGCATCGACCTCCCTCGATCGCCATCGAGAGGGGATCGATGTGCACGTACCCTCTTATCTATATCGATTCCTACCGCGATCCTTGTCTATGACAAAGATCCCACATGACGTCACGGCCATCGCAGCAGGGATCGATATTGATTCACGCGATATCTCGATGTGTAACCAGTACGGTTACAGCACCTCTTCGATTTGTCTTTCCGGAACGCTTCCCTATCCAGTTGTGTTGTTGGCAGTCTCCTCCGCTCGTCGATGAACGAATTTCCCGCGAAGCTCGTTGACGGAAGCATCAACTGTTCAAAAGCTACCAGTAATGCTTCTGGAGTCTTGAAACAATGCATCTTCGTCTGCGACCTCAGAGACCTGTCCGGAATGACCTCGATGATGCGGTCGACCAGCTCAACTTCGTCGTCTATCGGTACACGGTTCGCCTTTATAATATTATCGTGAAAATAGTTCTCAAAAGACTCGTTCTTCTTCCATACTCGTTCCCGTAATCGGTCACGCAGCACAATGTTGCTCGGCCTGTGGTAGGACATCTGTTCGAACTTAGAGAGTAAATCGTCGGCAAGCAGTTCAATGAATTCAGATCGCGAGTGAACCCAATCTCTCGCTTTTCCCCGTACGCGCATTCCTATCAACACTTTCGTCTCGTCATCGTTCAATTTGTACGTTCTTCGTAACACCTTTATTTGTTTCACCCACGTTGGATAGTCTTCCGACTTCCCATCGAAGTACGCGAGTAGCTCGGCGACAGTTTTCACGCCAACTCGTCCGTGTGTGTTTTCTTCTCTCGGATGCGCATGTTCCGCTCTGCTCGAACGTCGCGCTTCTTGCATTAACGCAAGTTCTCGTCTCGTCAATTCCAGATCCCTCTCTGCTATTTTTCTCTCTCGGTTTAAAAGGATTATCTCGCGCCGTACGTCCACTGAATCGTCATTCCTCGTCGTATTCCCCGAAGGATGACTCTCGTACACGTCTCTGGCCGCATTTTCGATGACCGTGTCCGTCTGACCGCGGTAGGCCCATTGACATGATGGATCGTGTTCAATTAATCGCGCTATCAGCTCTGACTTCGTTCCGGACGTCTGTAGACCCTCATTTCGCAGAATATCTTTTAGCTCTGCGACCGTAAGCGCGTTTAGATCTCGAGAAGACATCGCGGATGTACTCCCGTAATATTTCGATCACAATTTTCGCCGCACTGAATCGTCGTTGCACGCGCGTACACTGCTTACACGCACTGACTTTAGGACGAGCCCCCAAAAATGTAGGATTAAAGATATATTTCGTCTGAATATTCACAAATCTCCGTCCGAGATTTACAAAAACGTCTTACTCTCTCAACCGTCACATTCCAAATCAAATCAATCAATCAACAAACAACAACTGAAAACTCAAAATCAATAACGGTAACGACGTCGCGTCGTTACTGTTCTTAATATTTACATTCAGCAGCGTTCACAATGGCCTATACCCTACAATAATGATTATTATTTTACTTACCGGTAATCTTCTTAAAGACTTTAAAAAGAATAACACAGAAATAAAGAAGCGAGCACAGTAGTTCTGGGAAACTGTTTCTGGATTTGCTGTCTACGCGATTATATAGATCATGCAATCTGGGATATAAAGAGGGATGAGCGTTTTGCACACTACCACTAAAAGCGTATTCTCAGTAAGGTGTTTTTATCTAATCTCAAACGCAGTGTCGCTGATAAGGCCCTGCTGAGTTGTATGGCTTTCAACGCTCGAGATGGGAGGGTGGGCACGGGGGGTGCATACAACGTTGTCTACTAATTGTAAAAAGTGTCCAATCTCAAATTCTGCAATTCTCATTGTGAGATGTGATTAATCTCAAGTTCCACAATTATCATCAAGTCTTTATAAAAGTGACGTAAATAATTCTTCATGTTTTCCCTGTGAAAATAGCCCCACTAATGGCATAATTCGAACCATAAGTAAGGATATTACATGAAAAATTGATTTGCATAAAGTAAAGTTCACTTACAAGGGAACATATTCAGTTGATACAAACCGATTTTGATGAAACTTTTGTGAGATATAGTTCTTCGAAAAATATTTGGCACGTGTTTTTTTATCAGCAACCATCCACTCTGAAGGGGCGAAAACTGTGGATTGAACACAATAGTTTTTGCAAAAAAAAGTTTGTATTTTGAATGTAACATAATTATAATTAATGTATGAATAATGCAGAAAACAAATTAAATTATATATCGCAACACGTGCTCTCGCGTTTAAGAATGTTTCTCTTTCTCACTCTTAGTCGCATGTACTCTCTCGCGTAAACACAACTGCTCTCGTCGGTGATTGGCAACATACTCTCCCATCCCGTGATGCCAGAATCGTGGACGCGAGGACGTTTCCCCTCCGGCACAGGACCCCCTACTCTGACGTACCGTGGACGCACCGTCCTCGCCACGTTGCTTCTGCTGCGCACGCGCTACACACGAACGTACTTCTACTCTGCCTGTGTGAGTGCCTGCTCGATTGCACGCGCGCTACACATACAAGCGTACCTCTACCCTATCCGTGTGGACTACCTGCTACCTGCTCGCTGGTCGACGCCGACGCGTCCCTTCGATTTTCACGTTACCGAAGTTTCGGAAGCATGAGTCGGAAAGTCGGCATCTGGAGACAGCGCGCATTTGAATCCCGGCCCGGCACGGCGTGGCGCAATCCACATTTTGCTATAACTTTTGATCTAAAAAAGATATCGAAGCGATATTTGGACGAAATTTTTTTTAAAAAAACCGGGTATAATGGTCCATCCTAAAATATGTTTTGTATTTCTTAAATAATTTTTTCGTTGATTTTTAAAGTTAAGATGAGCCAGAGGGCCCCCAACACAAAATTGATTTTTAGTCGAACCATGCTCAATAAACAATTACGAAAAAATGTATAAATATTCTACCTAATAGCACACATGACTGAGATTTTTTCAGATTTTTCAGATTATGCAGACATGTTTAAAAAAATTGAAATTCTCCAAACATTCGAAGAAAATAAGAAATTTGTTCTCGGCGCACAGGTTCGATCAATTACTACACACTAAACTAATATTTGTAATACTCTGTGGACTACGGCTTAGCTATCATTGTGTGATTCTATTGGAGGAACTGAAGGTGGTGTTTCGTCCTATTCGAAGAAAATGCATATTTCGTATTGAATTTTTCGAGATACCAGTTTTATAAAAATTCAGTAGTCAGATATTACTGAAACAATTCTCCTTAATTTTTTTCAGAATATTTCATAAATTGTATCGGTGTTAAAAAATCAAAATCAATTTTTTCGATACTTCTTTACTTTTTTGTTGTTCAAGATTCGGGGTTCAAATTGTGGAAATCAGCAGCCGCGTTGCCAACCGTCGAAGACGGCATTTTTTTCCTCTATGTTGACAAGCACGCGCTGCCGTTACTCGAGGCCGCGTAGGCCGTGTCTGTGTCTATTGCCGGCAACCGTCCACGATTTGAATCTCGAACGGTTTCGGTGCTCTGAATCATGCGATCGATCTTGCGCCAATCGCGTACGGCACTGTTTAGTTGTTCGCCGAATATATAAAGGCCCTCCCTTGGCGGAGCGGCGGTTTTTCAGTTCTTCATACGTACGCGTTCAAATAATCAAGCATATTCTATTTTCGTCAATTTCATTTATCTGAGTTGCGACAATCGCTGCGTCTTTTATATTAACGACCGGTTCGTTTGATTCCTCGGCTATTTGGTTCTCTTTCCATCGCGTCGCGTTGCGTGCTTTGCTTCGCGTGAAGATTTCCGATCGCACGCGTTCAAGATCTCCGCCCGCGGTGATCCCCGTGACAAGGATCACTCAAGATCGTCCGTCGCGCTCAAAAAGCAACGTCCAGCACGCCGCAAGATTTCCGCTCCGTGAACCATCTCGAGGTCGCGAACCGAACAACTTGAATTAAAAATAAAACGCAGTGTGAAACTAATCTCGAGGTTACTCTCCCTCATCAAACCTCCTCCTCGCCTTTTCCTCACGCGCTCAATTCTGAGCGGTTCCGGCCTCAGGCGCCTCCGACCGTCGGTCGACGCCGAACACATTTGGTCCTTCGAGCCGGATCGTGCAGAGAATCGGCAGGTGACGAGGTGATCAAGGTTCTTTCCTTATGGCGGACAACCTCGAGAATCAGCTGCAGCAGCAGCATTCCATCGAACGGGCTGTCACGAATCTAAAAAAGTTGGGGAAGAACAATTGGACAGCGACCCTGCTGCAAACCCGAATTGATCATCTCAAGCTCCAGTGGGACAAGTTCTTCAATGGAAACACGCGTCTCTACACTACCATCCCACGGGACGAACGAGCAAAGCTTCCTTATTTCACGAATGATCACTTCGATGCCACACAGGAGGCCTACCTGGACGCGATTACGTTTATGCAGACCGAACTCACCGCACTCACCAGCGAAAACGTAAGTCAGCCCCGTGCTTCGATCAACGAAGCAGCGTCTCCGTCGGTCCCGGACACGCAGCTTCCTCGGATTAATCTACCTCAGTTCGAAGGTCGATACGAGAACTGGGAGGCGTTCCGCGATAAATTCTCTGCGCTAATTATTAAGAACTCGAAGCTTCACGATGTCACGCGGATGCATCACCTCGTTTCCGTTCTGAAAGGTCCCGCTCTCGACAGTATAGGGAACCTTCCGATAACCGCGGATAATTTCCAAATCGCGTGGAATACTCTAACGTCGCGGTACAACAATCCGAGGCGTATAATCACCGCGCATCTTTCAGCATTGCAGAAACTGCCCGCGCTCTCTCATGAATCGGAATCCGATCTTCAAAATCTTCGCGATCGGGTCTGCTTCACCATCGATTCTTTAAAGAAGTTTTGAACTTTTTTCTACTCTGTTTTACGTGAGACCTGAGGATAACATATGTCATGATCCATCGCATGCACGTCTGGATTGAGATCAGCTCGAAAGAGTGTTCCGAATAAAATTATCGGTGTATTGGATCGAGCTCAGAACTGGGACTCTTCGTGTGATGCTGGTTCGAAACCTCATATCTGGGACTTCCACAGCGCTACTAGTTTTTATTAATGATCTCCGGAATATGTTGACGGAAATGATTTCCGGTTTTAGTTTAAAAATTTTTAATTTTAAAATGGCGCGGTACGTGGACTTTAGAATGACTCCTCGCGAATTGATAGTTACACTGATTCTACTTATCGTACTTATAAGAACGACGCCTACCGCGATTATTGTCATGCTTATAATCGGGGGCACCTTGTTGTTAGCCCTTAGACCTCGAGGTAGGCGTCGTAATGCTTTATATGACAGTGATTAACACTGTCTAATATTAATTTTTGTTTTCTAAATTTAAAAATGCCGCGTATTTTAGAGGTGAGGCTTTATGCCGAACCTCCTCCAACGACCACCCGCCGGCTAACCGGTATGATGGTTCGTTTCTCATCTTCCGTATCGCGCGTGGTAACCGCTTCCGCGCGTTTTCTCGTTAATAGTGTTACGAGTTTTTTACGAATTTTATATCAAATATGTAGATCTATGCTCGTTACGATTAGGTATCTTACCTATGACAATCCCCAGTTTTATTGCCCCTATTTGTTTTATGCTCGTTTTCGCAGATTCTCTTCTATGCGAATGTGAGCCTCACTTGCGTTCACGCACGATTTAGGTAAGCCTTCTATTGTTTAAATGCGTCTATCCTTTTGACTCTCTACTTTTATTTTATTTCTATTTCTTTTCTCTCACTATGCGGTTTCTTGTAGTTTCTTCCGCTAAATTTTCGAAACTACCTTTTAACCTGGATTCTCCGACCGTCGACTGTGCGCGGTTAAAGAGTTTACCAGTGTTTCTATAATTTCGTTTCTCCTATGCTTAAAAAAAAAAAAAAAAAAAAAAAATTTGTAACCGAACTATTATTTATCTGCTAATATATGTATATATATATATATATATATATATAAGATCTGAATAGGGTTTACGGGTTAAATGGTGTGATAGGGTGGTAGGCTATGATAAGATCCGAAAACCGAACGGCACTGCTGGAAATCACAGGAGCGGCGAACGATCTCGAATAGTCAATAGGATCAATGTAACAAAATTCAAAAACCGAACAGCACTGCCGGAGAATCACGGGAGCGGTGAACGGTCTCGAACTGTCAACAATGGGATGAAGGATCAATTGACAAAATTCAGAAAATCGAACAGCACTGCCGGAGAACCACGGGAGCGGTGAACGATCTCGAACTGTCAATAACGAGATGAAGGATCAATTGACAAAATTCAGAAGATCGAACAGCACTGCCGGAGAACCACGGGAGCGGTGAACGATCTCGAACTGTCAACAACGGGATGCAGGATCAATTAACAAAATTCAGAAAATCGAACGGCACTGCCGGAGAATCACGGGAGCGGCGAACGATCTCGAACTGTCAATAACGAGATGAAGGATCAATTAACAAAATTCAGAAAATCGAACGGCACTGCCGGAGAATCACGGGAGCGGCGAACGACCTCGAACTGTCAATAACGAGATGAAGGATCAATTGACAAAATTCAGAAGATCGAACAGCACTGCCGGAGAACCACGGGAGCGGTGAACGATCTCGAAATGTCAACAACGGGATGCAGGATCAATTAACAAAATTCAGAAAATCGAACGGCACTGCCGGAGAATCACGGGAGCGGCGAACGATCTCTAAATTGTAAAGAATCACGGGTGAGCGTAGACAATCTGATCAGCGTCGACAGGGGCACGATACCGCGGCCGGGGCGACTCTACTGTTGCCCAGACACACCCGCTATCTGGAAAATTGGATCTTTCACCCTGTAAAATCAGAAAGGACTTTTATAACAATTACAACACCGGGCTGATTACGATACCCGATGTCAATTTGACGAAAGGTTCGTGCCTCCAGGCACTGGATGACGGAAAGGTTGCGACAAATATAAATAATTGTTGAGAGACGATATCTGGTAAAAGTGAGATATATTCTGTTAACTTTGTATAGATGAGAACACCCGTATTAATTTTCAGACGTATAAAAACGCAAGGTCGGCTTCGGTAGCTAGTGCGACCACAATACAGTCGAGAGAGAGACGCGACGACCGTAGACAGTAAACAAAATCTTCCGTGCTAGGAATGCGTGTAAGAAATTCAGACGGCTTACGCGACCGCGGTTCTCATTCGCTTGTAACGAACTTTTGACGCTCACCACCTGTTCAATACGCGTTAGATCATTTCATATAGCAGCATTTATCCTTTTATAATTTATCAGGTTGAATTTCTCGGGCAAAAGCAGTCGTCACCGATCGGTGCTGCCGGGATACCACGGGAGCGGCGATCGGTCTCTACCTGCCACGGAATTCACCTCGTTGTGTGGCGCGATGCAGGAGACTAGGCAGGGCACATATTCGTGGCCGTGGCGACTCCTCACCGCCCAAACAACTACGTGCTCTTAGCAGGACACACAGGAATAAACCTAATTCGAAATCAGGCCAGTGATACTCAGGCAAACGATCGGTCTTGCCGGATAATTCCGGGAAGGGCAATCGGTTCCTGCACACTGGGCGATAACAAACTTGGTGGGAAAAATTACGGATATCTAGGCAGAGCACGCAAGCGTGGTCATGGCGATATGCGAATTTTTCCTGCTGTCCGTTCTGAGCAAAACACACTGTGTATCTCGCGGAATAACGATATGCACAGTAACGCGAATAAGAGCACAATTTCTTGCTGCTATGAGAATGATCGCGGCAGAAACAACGCGTACTATCGTTTTCAGGCGAATGAGATATGTACATATGATCCCGCGTACCGGTGTGAGAGAACGTCTCACTACGACGAACCGCCTTTGCTAAATTCTTCAGAACGCGCGGCTCGAACCGCCCGTCGGACGGGCGATAAACAATGCAACCAAATTTTTAATTAATTCTTTATAAATTTGGTTGCCGATATGCAACCCACGAAACTGATCAATTTCACCGCACGAATGGAATACACTGTAATAACCCGCCACTTTTGACGCAATATAAATGATAAATCAAAATGAGCTTCAATGCTCAAGTAAATAAATTATATAACGAGACTTTACTCGTAGTATATCAATTTCTATGAATAACTCGCAACGCGACAAGAGATGCCCTTTTGCCGGGCTTTGAACACAAGGAATACTTTGCCTCATTGGCGATTCTCAAATAATATTCTGAATTAACAAATCTCGCGATTTGATGCTTTAACCTTTGCAAATAATATTTCAAAATTCGCACACTTCGCGACTAGAAATGCCCTTTAGCCGGGCTAGCAACTAAATACAGAATCGTCGACTTTATTTGCGACTCGGAATGGAATATCTAATTATTTCGCGACTCTAAGATTCACGCGTAACCCTCGCAGACTCATGCGTGTGTACTAGATGGACTCCAAACGCAGAGTGTTCAGTCTGCTGCTCGCATCGACCTCCTTCGATCGCAATCGAGAGGGGATCGATGCGCACGCAGCCTCTTGTCTCTATATCGATCGCCACCGCGATCCTTGTCTATGAGGAGATGACACATGACGTCACAATTATCGCAGTAGGGATCGATATAGATTCCCACGATGTTTCGATGTGTAAGCGGGTACGGTTACAAACCTGAAGACCTTTGGAACGATATTCTCGTCGTGATCGTCTCAAAAAAGCTGGACCCTAAAACGCGAAAAGCGTGGAAGTTAAAAATAAGCGACGACGTAACTCCACCCTCGTTCGATTCTCTGTCGAAATTTATAGATTCTCGCGCTCGCGGTTTGGAGGAATTTCGCAATGATTCCGATGACTCGTCCTCCGCCGGTCGGATTTCTCACGCGTTCATGCTACAATCGCCTCGTCGTCCGCTCCACATTCGCGTATACCATGCCCGTTGTGTCGGGCGCCCCATTATATTAATTTTTGTCCAAAATTCAAGGCGAAAAGCCCCAGCGACCGCCGCGAAATTGTTCAACAATTTTCTCGCTGCTTCAACTGCTTGAGCCACAGTCATGTCCTCCGAGACTGTCCCAGTAAATATTCGTGCCGCGTGTGTCACAAGCGGCACCACTCGCTCCTCCATGAGGATGCCCATTCTCCGCCGACTCCGATTCCGGAGTTCGCGACTTCTTCGTCGTCACCGTCCACCGAGGTTATCTCGCACCTCGCGTCCACTCTCGCTGTTTCTAGCACAGGCATCCTCCTGGCCACCGCGTGGGTGCAAATCAGCGTTCCGTCGGGTCGCTGCGTCATTGTCCGAGCCTTGATTGATCAAGGTTCCGAAGCCAGCTTCGTAACCGAGGCCATGGTGAATCTCCTGCGGGCAAATCGCACCCGCGTCGCGACAACCATATCCGCCGTCGGCGGAGTCCACGTCGGCACCTTGCGCCACGCTGTGAGCCTCCACATAGCTCCTCGAAATTCCGCAACTCCCTCGGTCGTGACCACAGCACTCGTTATCAAATTTCTCTCGACGTACATGCCAAAGCGCATTTCAAACTCTCGAGCTCTCGAACATTTGTCTCAGTTGAGTTGGGCAGATGATGACCCGTCAAGTTCAGCTGAGATTCATCTCCTGCTCGGCGCAGATGTGTACCCCAGTGTCATACTGGACGGTCTGCGTAAAGGCTCTGCTGGACAGCCCATTGCCCAGAATACAATTTTTGGTTGGGTCATTTCCGGCCCCATTTCGTCGCACTCATTCGATGTCCAAGAATCAAACCCTCCTCTTCATTCGGGTTCGAATATCTCAATGCATCACTGTGTGCAAGATGATTCTTTATCAGTCGAGCTGCGACAATTCTGGGAAATTGAAGAAATTCCTTCGAAATCCCCCCTCACAAAAGAGGAAGAGCAATGTGAGCAGCATTTCCAAACTCACACATCGCGAACTCCCGACGGACGATACAAGGTTCGACTTCCGTTTCGAACGGGCCCTCCGATTGACATCGGTCAGTCGCGATCGTCAGCTGACAAGGTCCTTCAATCGATTCATCGCAAGTTTATCCTACAACCCTTCTTAGCCGTCGAATATAAGGAGTTTCTACGAGAATATGAAGCTCTCGGACACATGCGTCTCGCACCTGTTACGTCGTCACGCTCTCAGTGCGTGTACATTCCGCACCATCCAGTGTTCCGCGCAGATAGCGTCACCACACATCTTCGCGTTGTTTTCAACGCATCCAGCGTCACCTCAAACGGGTCAACTCTCAATGACCATCTTCTCCCGGGTCCAAAATTACAGCTTGATCTGTCCGCTGTAATTCTTCGGTGGCGAACTTTTCGCTTCGTCTATACGGCAGACATTGCAAAAATGTACCGCCAGATTCTCGTCGACGAACGCGACGTAGATTACCAGCGAATTCTATGGAAACGCGATCCCTCCGAGGAAACGCAAGCGTTTCAATTATTAACTGTTACTTATGGCATGACCTGCGCTCCCTTTTTAGCTCTTCGAGTACTTCAAAGACTAATCGACGACGAAGGAAAACGGTATCCTCTCGCAGAACCAATACTCCGATCGCATATTTATGTCGATGATGTCCTCTTCGGCGGAAATGACCTCTCGGAAATCCGACAGTCCCGTGACCAGCTCATACACCTCCTTCAATGCGGTCAGATGAAGTTGCGAAAGTGGGCCAGCAACTCAGTCGAATTCCTTTCGGATATTGATCCAAAAGATCATGGATTAGCATGTTCAAAAAATCTCGCTTCTGACGATCGAGTCAAAATCCTTGGGATCAGTTGGAATCCATCCCGGGATTCTTTTCAATTCAATGTAAAGATATCCGAGTCGCTCCCGTCCACCAAACGCGCCATTCTTTCGTCGATCGCCAGGTTATACGATCCTCTCGGATGGGCCACCCCTGCAATAATAAGCGCTAAGATTCTAATCCAAGAATTGTGGCGCCTCCGTATCGGCTGGGACAACCCCATCCCGCAACAATTTCTAGACAAATGGAAAGCCATTTACTCAAGATTTCCGCTATTGAATGGACTCCAGATCGCTCGATGGATCGGATCAATTTCGAATGCTTCGCAAATTGAACTTCACGGTTTCGCAGACGCGTCGACGGTCGCATACGCCGCCGTCGTTTTCGCTCGTTGTACATCGACCACCGGACGCGTTACCATTTCTCTGCTTGCCGGAAAGTCAAAAGTTGCTCCCTTGACTCCTGTAACAGTTCCACGCCTTGAGCTGCAAGCTGCGGTTCTTTTGACTCGGTTGATGAACTTCGTTTCTTCCTCCCTTAACCTTCGCGAATTTCCATGTTATTGTTGGACAGATTCAACAGTGGCACTTGCATGGTTGCAGTCTCATCCATCAAAATGGAAAACGTTTTTCGCCAATCGTGTTGCCGACATACAAACTCGTCTCCCTAAAGCCATATGGCGACATGTTCCGACCGCTGAGAACCCCGCTGACTGCGCGTCGCGAGGACTTCGTAGCGATGAGCTTCTCCATACTAGTCTATGGTGGCAAGGACCACCTTGGCTCCTCAAAACATCTCCGGAATGGCCAAGTCAATCTCCAAACCTCGCGGCGGAAGATTCATCCGAAGTAAAGGTCGTGTTTCATAGCACGATTCCAGTCCCTACCTGGGAGTTAGAATCCCGCTTTTCTAGTTGGCCAAAATTACTTCGAGTCACGGCCTATGTGCAACGTTTCGTGCGTAATTCCCGCAGTAAAATTCGGTCTCCAGGACGCGCCCTCTCAGCGACTGAGTGCACAGAAGCCAAACTCTTCTGGTTGCGGCGCATACAAGGAAGCCAGTTTCCTACCACAATTGCTTCTCTTGCCACTATGAACTCGCTACCGCCAAAAGATCCACTAGAGTCGCTCAACCCGTTCCTCGACGAGGACGGCCTTCTTCGAGTCTGAGGTCGGCTACACAACGCTCCGATTCCAATCCACTCAAAGTATCCCATTTTGTTGACCACACACCCCTTGGTTCGCCTAATCATTGAGCAAGCCCACGCTCGTGCCTTACACGCCGGCTTACAGCTCACCCTTCACACTCTTCGCCAAGATTACTGGCTTCTTCGAGGTCGAAGTCAGGTTAAAGCGGTCATACACGCGTGTGTCCGATGCGTTCGGGAACGGGCCTCGGTCCCGACCCAGATCATGGGAAACCTCCCTGCAGCGAGAGTGTCTCCTTCGAAACCCTTTTCGCATTGCGGTGTCGATTACGCCGGACCCATTCAAATCCGAGCCTCAGCTGGCCGCGGGATAACTTCCCGCAAAGCATACATAGCACTTTCCGTTTGTTTGGCCACCAAGGCAGTACATTTGGAGCTAGTAGTTGACTACTCCACCAAAGCGTTTTTGAACGCTTACGTTCGTTTTTGTTCGCGTCGAGGCTTGCCAGGAAATATGTACTCTGATAACGGAACAACGTTCGTTGGAGCCGATCGGGAGTTGGCCTCATCTTATCGCGCCGCGCTTCGTAACCCTGATTTTCAAAATCAAACCGCCAGCGATGGAGTGTCATGGCACTTTATTCCCCCGTCTGCGCCGCATTTCGGCGGATTGTGGGAAGCCGGAGTAAAGAGCGTCAAGCACCATCTCCGCCGCGTTCTCGGCGATCGAACGCTAACATTTGAAGAATTCACGACGCTCCTATGCGAGATCGAGGCCTGTCTCAACTCACGACCCATTGCCCCGCTTCGAGACAGTCTCGACGACTACGAGCCGCTTACGCCGGGTCATTTTCTTATCGGGTCCGCCCTCACAACTGCACCGCAACCTTCGTTTCTCGACATATCCGAAAATCGCCTCTCGAGATGGCAGCTCGTCCGCCACATGGCAGAGCGATTCTGGAAATTATGGCAGCACGACTACTTAAACACGCTTCAGCAACGCGGCAAGTGGCGGAGCCCGTGCCCCCCAATCGCTGTCGGACAGCTAGTTCTTCTCCGGAATACGACCCTCCCTCCGTGCAAGTGGGAACTCGGAAGAGTCGTGCAATTGTACCCTGGCACCGACAATCATACTCGCGTAGTCACCGTAAAAAAACTGCTACGGCATGTTTCAAGCGCCCGATAGTAAAATTGTGTCCCTTGCCAGTAACGTGCAATTCCGAAGCCTAAGAAGCTCTCCTTCGCCCTAGCGTCTACAGTCATAGTAATCATTGTATCGATGTGTTGCGTAACCTTCTGTAAATAATCATTTTTTTTTTCTCTGTGTACGCACTCTCGTGCCCTCGCGCATCCGCATTTGCGTTCTCACGTCTCCGCTCCCGCGCTATTACGCCTACTTACGATTTAAACGTCGCGCCCTCGCTCCGACAGCGCGAGCGGCCCTCGTAACAGCATTTTGCGTTATAAATACATTAAGTGTTCACGTCTTTATTTCCATGTACCGTTTCCACGGCGGGCGGTTTTCAAATTGCTTATATTCTGGGATTAGCGTGCGCGGGTATTGTAACACGCATTCCCTCTATCGTTTAAGTTCATGTTACCGCTCTGTTTACTTTTGCGTGCGTTCCCGCTTCGTTTCGAAACTAATGTTTCGAGGCGGGCGGTATGTTCAAGATTCGGGGTTCAAATTGTGGAAATCAGCAGCCGCGTTGCCAACCGTCGAAGACGGCATTTTTTTCCTCTATGTTGACAAGCACGCGCTGCCGTTACTCGAGGCCGCGTAGGCCGTGTCTGTGTCTATTGCCGGCAACCGTCCACGATTTGAATCTCGAACGGTTTCGGTGCTCTGAATCATGCGATCGATCTTGCGCCAATCGCGTACGGCACTGTTTAGTTGTTCGCCGAATATATAAAGGCCCTCCCTTGGCGGAGCGGCGGTTTTTCAGTTCTTCATACGTACGCGTTCAAATAATCAAGCATATTCTATTTTCGTCAATTCCATTTATCTGAGTTGCGACAATCGCTGCGTCTTTTATATTAACGACCGGTTCGTTTGATTCCTCGGCTATTTGGTTCTCTTTCCATCGCGTCGCGTTGCGTGCTTTGCTTCGCGTGAAGATTTCCGATCGCACGCGTTCAAGATCTCCGCCCGCGGTGATCCCCGTGACAAGGATCACTCAAGATCGTCCGTCGCGCTCAAAAAGCAACGTCCAGCACGCCGCAAGATTTCCGCTCCGTGAACCATCTCGAGGTCGCGAACCGAACAACTTGAATTAAAAATAAAACGCAGTGTGAAACTAATCTCGAGGTTACTCTCCCTCATCAAACCTCCTCCTCGCCTTTTCCTCACGCGCTCAATTCTGAGCGGTTCCGGCCTCAGGTGCCTCCGACCGTCGGTCGACGCCGAACATTTGTTGATCTATTATGTAATATTGAATATTTTTATAATCAGAAAAATAATGTACAGACTTGATGATGCAACATAAAATATTTTATTTACGTTATATTTCAATATACATATATGCATCACTCTTAACAAATTTGGTAATCACATAATTATTGTAACGACATTTTACATATATCAGGTCGTTAAGTATGAAACTTGACAAATAAAACACAAATTTCAAACACATTTGTCAAGTTTCATACATCTCCGGTTACGAAAATCGATTTTAAATGCCTTTCTGGAACATAACAAAAAAAAAACAAAAATTAGTTAAAGTCATGATTGCAAAGTATACAATCAAATATTAATGTAACCATTAATATTTACACACCATTCTCGAACAAAAAAAAAACTGCTATGCAAAACCTGCTCGTGCGATAATGATGGCTCTGTTTTTAGTGTAATAGAATAGTTTCTCCCTACATGATCCCTATAAAAACTAGTATCTATAAAAGAAGTCATGATTAAAAAGGTGTTGTTGTCCAAGAGTGGTTACTAATATTGTTCTCCAGGTATAAATAGAGTTAATACAGTGTGCTGGTATTCTCTCGAGACCAGCGGTATAGACAACGGACCATAACAGAGGTGCGCCCGACCCACCTCTACCTGAAACGGGGGTACACGGCGTCCTTCACCAGCTCATTGCGACGCCAATTTTAATGATACCATCTTTTTCAAGGGCTCATTTTAAAGGGAAAACTTCAAGGAATATTACCATATTTTTTTCAAAATTTAAATCACTGAGCCCCATCATTAAAAAAAAACGCAAAAGAAGAATTTTGAATGCTTAAATTTTTCGACATTATGAAGTTGATTTTCGAGGTTGAAAAAATTATTTTGTAATAGCCCAATCCTTTCCGAATAAAACAAACAAAAATTTAGCTCAATCGGACAAACGGTTCTTGAGATAAAAATTCGTAAGTGAGGCCCGTTTTCGCCGAAATGGGCAAAAATTGAAAAATTTGAAGGCCTGCCATTTCTAAAAAAATTCGAAACCGGCAAAATGATGACTTAAACCCCCCCTAATTTCACATGGACTACAACATATTTCATTTAGAACAAAATCGGCGATGCTGCCTGCAAAAAGTGATCGATTCGGCATGGAATGACCCAAAATCAATATTAGCAGATTCAAGAATGACTTGAAGGAAAAGATAAGTGTATGCTTACATTAATATTTCATTCTGTACTTTGTAATTATAACTTTAACTATGTGTTTTTTATGTTGTAGAAAGGCAGAGGACCGTTTAATGTCGCGATAACGTAAAATCAATATTAGCAGATTCAAGAATGACTTGAAAGAAAAGATAAGTATAAACTATACTATAAAGTTACATTAATATTTGATTGTACACTTTGCAATCATGACTTTAACTAATTTTTGTTTTTTTTTGTTATGTTCCAGAAAGGCAGGGACCATTTAAAATCGATTTTCGTAACCGGAGATGTATGAAACTTGACAAATGTGTTTGAAATTTGTGTTTTATTTGTCAAGTTTCATACTTAACGACCTGATATATGTAAAATGTCGTTACAATAATTATGTGATTACCAAATTTGTTAAGAGTGATGCATATATGTATATTGAAATATAACGTAAATAAAATATTTTATGTTGCATCATCAAGTCTGTACATTATTTTTCTGATTATAAAAATATTCAATATTACATAATAGATCAACAAAGAAGTAAAGAAGTATCGAAAAAATTGATTTTGATTTTTTAACACCGATACAATTTATGAAATATTCTGAAAAAAATTAAGGAGAATTGTTTCAGTAATATCTGACTACTGAATTTTTATAAAACTGGTATCTCGAAAAATTCAATACGAAATATGCATTTTCTTCAAATAGGACGAAACACCACCTTCAGTTCCTCCAATAGAATCACACAATGATAGCTAAGCCGTAGTCCACAGAGTATTACAAATATTAGTTTAGTGTGTAGTAATTGATCGAACCTGTGCGCCGAGAACAAATTTCTTATTTTCTTCGAATGTTTGGAGAATTTCAATTTTTTTAAACATGTCTGCATAATCTGAAAAATCTGAAAAAATCTCAGTCATGTGTGCTATTAGGTAGAATATTTATACATTTTTTCGTAATTGTTTATTGAGCATGGTTCGACTAAAAATCAATTTTGTGTTGGGGGCCCTCTGGCTCATCTTAACTTTAAAAATCAACGAAAAAATTATTTAAGAAATACAAAACATATTTTAGGATGGACCATTATACCCGGTTTTTTTAAAAAAAATTTCGTCCAAATATCGCTTCGATATCTTTTTTAGATCAAAAGTTATAGCAAAATGTGGATTGCGCCACGCCGTGCCGGGCCGGGATTCAAATGCGCGCTGTCTCCAGATGCCGACTTTCCGACTCATGCTTCCGAAACTTCGGTAACGTGAAAATCGAAGGGACGCGTCGGCGTCGACCAGCGAGCAGGTAGCAGGTAGTCCACACGGATAGGGTAGAGGTACGCTTGTATGTGTAGCGCGCGTGCAATCGAGCAGGCACTCACACAGGCAGAGTAGAAGTACGTTCGTGTGTAGCGCGTGCGCAGCAGAAGCAACGTGGCGAGGACGGTGCGTCCACGGTACGTCAGAGTGGGGGGTCCTGTGCCGGAGGGGAAACGTCCTTGCGTCCACGATTCTGGCATCACTGCTCCCATCGTTCACTCGTCACTCCCTCACCTCACACTCAGTCATCGATAATCTCGCAACCTAGATCGTCTTTCACATACATTCTCATGCCTCATTCTCAATCCATTCATTCCTTAAAACCAAATCCACAAAAACAGCCCTCAAAGTTGGGGGTGAGAACCATATTTTTTGAGATATCTCGGAAACCAGTGGTCGAAAAAATTCGATTTTTTTAAATTGTGTTTTTTAATGGACAATATAGTCGTGCAAGAAAATTTTAACGAACGTTTTTTGTTTAAACAATATATTAAAAATTTGATTTTTTTTCAGTTTCTCGTATTTATTGTTAGTTAATTTTTATGTAAATTTGGGTGTGTGATCTTTGATCCAAAATAGGGGATACGTGTTTCAGGATTTTTTTCTCATTTAACAATTGTTTAGGATTAGAAAAGGGGAGAACTATTCACTTCACTTCGAACGTCACTTTATTTCCCCAACAGGGTTCGTTCAAAAATGTCCACAAACTATGTACAAAAAACTGGTGATGTATACCAACAAAACCAATAAGCTGGTTTTTGGAGAGAATTGTATAATAAAGAGCTTTATATGAGAAAAGATGATAGTTGATTATATCGGTAGATATTCACGTTTATATTTCGTGAATCCAGGAGATAGAGCGAATCGTTTGCCTACTCGCGAAAACCGGTCAAGAGACGCGCGACGTTATCGTTAGAAAAAGCTAGCACGATTGACGAACGTTGAGATCGAAGTCGAACAGCTGGCAGTTTACCGTCACCGTCGAACTAGTGATTGGTCGATAGATCAAGCGATCCGCCAATAATAATCCCCTTTTTGGGGTCGATAATCGATCTCAATCGACGTTCGACGGTGCTGGTCTAAGCTATTGCGAGCTGCTTATCGACTCTCGATCTCGCGGTTACGTGCGGGTCCGCCAATAGCGTGGCGGCGCAGTAAATCGACGCATTGCCGCTGCCGACTCATTCAGCCAATCCCAAACATTCCGCCCGCTTCGTCAGCCAATGACGAAACTGGTCTGTGGCGCGGCCAATCAGGTGGTCGGAGACTTAGCGGAATGAACGAGAAGCTGAATGGGTCAGCATCGTGCTGCGTAGTACCTAAAAGAAACGCGTAGTAAGTGCAAGTGATTCAGTGATAGTGAAAATGAAATGACTCCGTGCGGTTACAATGTGGATGAAGACGTGATACAGAAGCAACAGAACATTAAGGATGAGCGAGATGTGAGATGGTGAATATAAATGATCTATACTATTGAATCGAAAATTCAAGGAACAAAATATAAGCTTAATGTGTGCTCAAGCGTGCTTTACACGGTTACGTATCGGACGAACGGCGTACGGGTACAGCCTCGAGGAGCTCTCCAGCATCATTCGCCTCGTCCTCGTGTGCCGGTGCCAACAAGGGGATCAGCTTGTGAACCGGGCGACTAAATTCCGAAGTGGAAGTGCGAACAGTTGCAACTCGAACTGTTCCATCTGGTCCAGGGTGAACATGAACAACGCGTGCCAGAGGCCACTGAGTGGGAGGTAAAATTTCGCTCTTTATCAAGCAGAGAAACCCTTCTCGAATTAAATTTCCACTCTTCAGCCATTTGCCTCTGGTTGGCAATGAGTTCAGGTACTCCAGGGACCAGCGTTTCCAGAAGTGCTGTTGCAACTGCTGTATTAGTTGCCATCTAGACAACCGAGATACGAGCAGATCCTCGAGGCTGGGCTCCGGAATGGCGGTGAGTGGTTCACCGATAAGGAAGTGTCCCGGTGTTAGAGCGACTGGATCCTCAGGGTCGTCAGACAACGGCTGTAAAGGTCTAGAATTTAAACAAGCTTCGATACCCGTCAGGAGCGTGGTCAGTTCCTCGAAAGACAGTAGCTGCTCTCCGATGATCCGACGGAGGTGATATTTGACTGATTTAACGGCAGCTTCCCAGATGCCGCCAAAGTGGGGGGCCAAAGGGGGATTAAATTTCCAAACGATCCCTTCCCTGGAAGCTGCAGCGAATGGACCACCTCCCTGTTACGTTGATTCTCGAAGCAAGGTGCGTAGCTCGTTATTGGCACCTATGAAATTCCACCCGCAGTCGCTATATAGTTCTGCGCAGCGACCTCGTCGGGATATGAATCGCCGTAGAGCGGCTAAGAACGTTTCAGTTGATCCATCCGACACAGCTTCCAGGTGCACTGCCTTGGTTGCAAGGCAGATGAAGACTGCTATATATCCTTTCAAGGTGCGCTAATCACGACCCCGACCAGCTCGAAGTTGTATGGGCCCGCGTAATCAATCCCCGATCTGAAAAAAGGACGAGTAGGAGTTATTCGCACTGCGGGGAGATTTCCCATTTTAGGTTGGGCAGTTTGCCCTTTCCATCGTATACAAACAGTGCATCTGTGGATACAGTATTTTACCAACTGACGACCCTTGAGGATCCAGCACTCCTGGCGTAGGGTGGCCAGAGTAAGTTGTGTTCCCCCGTGAAGGCATCGTTTGTGGGCAGCTTCGACCCACAACTTCGCCAGAGGGGATTCATCTGGCAGGATAGCTGGATGAGTCCGGTCGTAAGAGAGATTGGCAGCCTGTAGGCGGCCTCCGACTCGCAGAACTCCTTCCTTGTCAAGAATCGGACAAAGCTTGGCAAGTCGGCTTTTGGAAGCTACGGGCCGATTTTTCCGCAGATTGTCGAGTTCCTCAGCGAAGTTAGCGGATTGTGCCAGCTTAAGAAGGGTAAGTTTTACCCGTTGTATTTCCGAGGCAGTTATAATAGGCTCTCGTTGTTGTCTTCCAGGTACCCATCTCAGGCACCAGGCCAGGAGTCGAACTAGGCGAGTCAGATTGGAGAACCGCTCGATTACGCCGCATGACGTGCTAGTCGGCCTGCGAGTCACATGGTGGACATCTTGTTCCTCAGCTTCTTGCTCAGCTTCCTGGTGGATGGAGTCAGGGAGAGGACCAGGAGAGGAGAGCCACACGGGTCCTCGCCACCATAGCTCGAACTTAGGAAGTTCAGCTGGGAACAGACCTCGAGAAGCGCAATCGGCAGGATTCTCAGCGCTTCGTACGTGTCTCCAAGTGGCCGTAGGCAGCATCCTCTGGATCTCGGCTACTCTGTTGGCTACGTAGGTCGGCCAGCGCGAAGGATGTCCCCGGATCCAACTAAGTGCTACAGAGGAGTCGGACCACAGATGTATATCTACCTGTTTCCAGTCGAGCACAGTGGTGACGTGTTCGACTAGTTTGGTCACTAGGAACGCGGCGCATAGTTCCAACCGGGGCAGCGAAACCCGTTTAAGTGGAGCCACCTTGAACTTGGCAACGATCAGCGAGACTATGGGTACTCCCTCCGAGCTGAAGGTGCGTGAATACACCACTGCAGCATAGGCTCGTTCCGAGGCGTCTGCGAACCCGTGGATTTCCAGTCGAGGTTTCAACGGACAGCTTCCTAGCCATCGAGGGACTCGAAGATCCTGTAGTGTCGGGAGTTGGAGTTGAAACTGCTTCCACAGTATTTCCTCCTTTTCCGGCAAAGGCGTGTCCCAATCGACCTTCAAGATCCACAGCGACTGGATCAGCACCTTGGCTACGATCGTGACTGGCGCCAACCAACCCAGAGGATCAAAAAGCTGCGCCGTTCCGCTGAGTACGGCGCGCTTCGTAAACCCAGTGTTCCGGGAAGCCGGTGCGGCGGTGACCTGAAAGCAATCAGATGAGGGAAGCCACTTTATACCTAGGACGCTGTGGAGTGTCGGAGAGTCCCATTCGACCAGTCCCTTCCTCTCGTTGTTGGAAAGCCCCTCAAGAAGACTCTTTGCATTAACGGCCCATTTGCGAAGAGGGAAGCCGCCCGCCATGAGCAGCTCCCGGAGTTCCTGCTGTTTGCGTCTCGCCTCAGGAAGAGTATCAGCTCCGGTGAGGACGTCGTGCATATAGATGTCCTTCAAGACAATGCGTGAGCCCAGTGGATATTGAGGCTCCTCCACCTTGGCCAGTTGATGTAGACATCGAATCGCGGGGTAAGGTGAACAAGCTAGACCGTAACTGACGGTGTTCAGCTCGCAGTCCACTATTTCACCTTCTTGTTCAGGTCTCCACACGATTCTCTGCCACTTTCTATCTTCAGGATGGACGACGACCTGCCGGTACATCTTTTCAATATCAGCGGAGAAGACGAATCTGTACCGTCTCCATCTCAGTAGAACGTCCGCCAGATTGGGTAGAAGATTGGGACCCCGGAGTAGAAAATCGTTCAATGACTTCCCGTTGGAGGATGCCATAGAGCCGTTAAACACGACTCTTAGTTTTGTCGTGGTGCTGGCTTATCTCAGCACTCCATGATGAGGAAGATAGTATCCTTCACTCGTTCTCTGAGGCTGCGTCGGTGCCATGTGTCCAAGGTCTTCATAACTTTCCAGGAACTCAAAGTAAGCTCGCTTGAATTCGGAGGATCGCCGAAACCTTGCGTTCATTGAGTTTAGGGTTCGTATAGCGGTGAGCCGAGAGTCTCCCAGCCCTGGTGCGCTGTCGAAGGGCAGGCGCACCATGAATTTACCATCAGGCAGCCGACGGTGAGTTTCGACGAAGTGCTCCTCAGCCCTACGATCGTCAACAGTGTCCGGAATTGCACTCTCGATCTCTTCCTGCTCCCAGAACCTGGTAAAAAACTCAATTAGTTCTCGGTCTATGTTACAGTGATGGACAGGCCGCTCAGCTCTACCAGCCGCCCCGTCGCCGCTCTCAGTTTCGACCTCACCAGTGAGGATCCAGCCGAGGGAGGTCTCCTGCGCTACAGGAGTGTCTGGAGGCCCTCGCTTGACTCCTTCGAGCAGAATGCGGTTGTAGGAGTCGGCTCCCAGCAAGATGTCCACAGGATCAGCGAGGTGATAGACTGGATCTGCGAGCGTCAGGCCTTGAACGTGCGGCCACTCGGCGAGAGCGGGTAGATTGCGAGGCCGGTACCTAGAGAGCTCAGGAATAACATAGACCGGAACCAGCAATTGAGTTTCTTCGCCATAATGGGAAGTGAGGACCAGGATTGCCTTCCCACGTGTAAATTTAGCCTGGGAGCCGCCTACTCCGAGCAGAGGGATGCGAGCCTGACTCCTCTGGACTCCCAGCCGTTGAGCAAGTGCTTCAGATATGAGAACCTCACTGCCTGGATCTATCAGAGCTCGGGCGTGGCAGCCTTTTTCCCGTGGGCCTGAAACCGTGACTCGAGCTGTACTAAGCAGAACGGAAGCAGATCGACTCACGTGTGTGGATACTTGCTGCACGCAGGCTGCTGAAGAGGTACTCTCCCGACTCGAGAAGGCATCGTGAATAGTAGTATGATGCCTTCCGTCACACTTTTGACACCTTTTGTTTGATTTGCAGTCACTCGAAGCATGTTTTCCCAAGCAATTGCAGCAGAGATTCAAGGATCGGACAGCTTCCTTCCGCTCTGAGGGGGTCTTCTCTTGATATCGAACGCAGAACAGAATAAAGTGATTCCCTTGGCAGAGACCGCAAGACTGAGACGAGGAGCGCGCTTTGGACACCTGATGCACCTTGAAGGACTTGGAAGCAGGTTTCTTGACGTCGGATAATTCCTGAGGTTTCGCCTCTAAAACCTGGCAGGTATTTATTCTGCCTTCCATAAAAGTTTTTAATTGCTGTAATGTAGGGCATTCTTTGGAGTGCTTCAGGGAGTCTTCCCACTCTCTTCCATCTCTCGACAGTTAGTTCTACGATCCAGTCTATGGCGTTCGTCACGGGTCGACCCAAGTTGTCAAGAGCATCGATGGCATCAAAAGTTTCGTTAAAAAGCCTTTTCATCTCGACAGCTGATTCTCGTTTTACAGGCGTCAAGGTAGCAAGGGTTCTAATTTGCGCTTGGACTAAGAGATGTGGATTATCGTAGCGCTTTTCCAGTTTCTCCCATGCAACAGCAAAGTTTTCATCCGTCGTCCTGACGTTCTTAAGCAGTGAAACGGGATCGCCCCTCATGCAACTCTTTAAGTAATGGAAACGTTCGACAGGAGACAACGTGGGATCCTTTATTATGAGCGACGTAAACAAGTCGCGGAAGGTCGGCCAGTCCTTGTAGCTGTCTTCGAACGTTGGGAGAGCCATTTTTGGCAACACGGCTCTTGACCTTGGAGTGCTCGACTCGATGACCGTTACGTTCGAATTTGAGGACATCGGGCCTTTTGCAGCAGCTTCGTATTCTGAGAGAAGATCACTGAGAATACCTGCCTCCTCAAAGTAGCTAGATTCTGTACAAGCGTGCTCATCATTCTTGCAATAAGGACTATCCTTGACCGTCGCATCGGTTTTAGCTGCGGCTCGAATTGCTGAGTCTGCAGTGTCATGGGCAGTCCATAATTGTTGTACGTAGGAGAGAGCGGTACGAATGATTCCAGGCGTAAGATTGGCTTTTCCCTTCTTTTTCAGATTTGTCGAGACGCGGCCAATCCGTTGAGCAAGAATCCGTTGGTTGTCGAGAAGGTCAGCCATTGTTCCTGCACGTGGTTGAGCACTACACGATTCACGGATCTTTCTAGATTGAAAATTTAGCTAGACTGCAGCGCGGGATCCGGCTCGAAGGACCAAAATGTTTAGGATTAGAAAAGGGGAGAACTATTCACTTTACTTCGAACGTCACTTTATTTCCCCAACAGGGTTCGTTCAAAAATGTCCACAAACTATGTACAAAAAAACTGGTGATGTATACCGACAAAACCAATAAGCTGGTATTGGAGAGAATTGTATAATAAAGAGCTTTATGTGAGAAAAGATGATAGTTGATTATATCGGTAGATATTCACGTTTATATTTCGTGAATCCAGGAGATAGAGCGAATCGTTTGCCTACTCGCGAAAACCGGTCAAGAGACGCGCGACGTTATCGTTAGAAAAAGCTAGCACGATTGACGAACGTTGAGATCGAAGTCGAACAGCTGGCAGTTTACCGTCACCGTCGAACTAGTGATTGGTCGATAGATCAAGCGATCCGCCAATAATAATCCCCTTTTTGGGGTCGATAATCGATCTCAATCGACGTTCGACGGTGCTGGTCTAAGCTATTGCGAGCTGCTTATCGACTCTCGATCTCGCGGTTACGTGCGGGTCCGCCAATAGCGGGGCGGCGCAGTAAATCGGCGCATTGACGCTGCCGACTCATTCAGCCAATCCCAAACAACAATAATTATGCATAATGCAAGATAGTCTTGCACCTGGCGTGCGGAGGAAGGAATTCTGGCTTGTTGTTTCGAAATATAAGTATTTAGTATAAACGTGTACAGTATTTTGAACAATACCACTCGGTTATATGTCCTTTATTGTTTTATCAGTATCTAAGGAAGATGGCGAAGGTAGCAGCGAGATGCTGTGCTAATGTGCTAACTACCGCGGCGGAGTAAAGCTATCGACTTCTACAGGGTGTCCCAAAATAAGTGTAGTTCCCGGAAATGGGAGGTTCTGTAACCAAACTATTGTTGACCTTTTCTTATATGAGATCGTAATAGAGTTGAAGGGTTGAAGAGTGCACACTTGTCGGAAAACTCACCGTAGTTGTTCGGTATAAGCCGAACGTTCCGCTGAGTTAATTCCTCAAAATGTGTACTGAGTGCAATAGGGTGGTAATCGGGTGAAGGATCAATGTAACAAAATTCAGAAAACCGAACGGCACTGCTGGAACATCACAGGAGCGGCGAACGATCTCAAATTGTAAATAGGATCAATATAACAAAATTCAGAAAACCGAACGGCACTGCTGGAGAATCACAGGAGCGGCGAACGATCTCGAATTGTAATCGATAGGGTGAAGGATTAATGTAACAAAATTCAGACAATCGAACGGCACTGCTGGAGAATCACAGGAGCGGCGAACGATCTCGAATGGTAAAGAATCATGGATGAGCGTAGACAATCCGATCAGCGTCGACAGGGGCACGATCACGTGGCTGGGGCGACTCTGCTGTTGTCCAGACACACCCGTTATCTGGGTAATTCGATCTTTCAGCCTCTAACAATATAAAGAACTATTCTTAACAATTCCAACACCCGGTTGGTTACGAGACCTGATGTTGATTTGGCAGAGGTTCGTGCCTCCAGGCACTGGATGACGGAAAGGTTGAGACAAATGTGAGTAATTGTTGAGAGACGATATCTGGTAAAAGTGAGATATATTCTGTCACGTCGTCCAGGATTTTCTTCACCAGAAGGGCGAAAATCCCAGCGACACCGGGTATTTATAGACCTTTCGACCGGGCCGCGTTTGGTCGCGCGAAACGCGGTCCACCCGGGACAAAAATTGTTCGCAAGCTCGTCGTTTCTCAAGTTTTTAGAAATCAAGTTCGGGCGCCAGGCACGGAAGGTGCCACGCTAAACCTCGTAACCACGAGCACGTGGAGAAACGATCGTACGAGCCTGCGACAATCGAGATCGTTAACAAAGTTTCCGCGAACGGGCACAGGATCCTACGCGAATCGAACACGAGGCATTCCACGCGGCTGGAAGGTTTCTCGCTACAATAAGTACTCTCGAGATCTTCGGTTAACACCATTTATTGTGACGATGGTACATCCTCGTTACCGGCAGCGACCGGCAGCGTTTCTAGGTTAACCGGCGCGTGACAGGTGTTCGGCGACGGACGATCGTCGCACGCGCAATTTGCCCTTCACGGGCCCTTCTCGAGACGCGTCGAACCCGGCAGCAACTTAATGACCACGTTGGCGTACGCGATATTCACGTTTCACGCCCGAATTCAGATCGAAAACGCGTTATACAATTGACTTCTCGTCGGCGTAACAAGTCGCGGAAATACGACGAGAGCACGTGGCTGCCCCGCACCATGGAACGAATCGAGGATCGAGTGAAAACGACAACGACACGCGGAATCTCACTAAAAGAATGGCGTCCAGTCCCCGCTAAACTCCGTCACCGCGCGTGTCGAGGTCAGGACGACGCGCGGATCCCCACATCCGACCTCTATTGGAACTGGCACCCGCTAAATATCTCTTTTCCGCGCGATCGTAGACCGACGAATTCGTACCGTTCGCGAATATTATTCCCCACGAATACCGGCAGCATCGAAGCCGCGTCGGTGTTTCTGCGACGCGATCGCGGACACGACACGCTTACCGAGCCAACACGAGAAAGATCACTTCGTTATGAAATCAAACAGAGGCTTACTCAGGGCAACGTTCACTCGTCGACGTCCCACTCGTCCGGCAGCTTGCTTCGCAATTTCGTACAACTAATTAGATTTACGCAATAGTTCAGTGATGGAAATCGACTGTGTGCTACTTGAGCCAACGAAGAAGTGATCATTTCCGCGGTGACTCGGGAACGCGGAAGCGGAGCGTCCCCCTCTTTCCGCTCTATATCCCCCCGCGTAGGATTCGACCTATCGCTAACTGATCTTCGAACGGGGCCTCGCTCCGCGCGACGGTCCCTGGCGTCCGGCGATTCGTCGACTCTCCGGCAGCGCTGCGTGGTGATTCGCCGCTTCCCTGTGAGGTGATCGGCGCGAGCCAATCCGGCAGCTGGCCAAGCTTCTCTCCGGCTGAGGCGACGGCGAGGCAGCTGAGATTCCTGGCTTGGCATCTCGTGTCTTCGTCGGCGCCTCCAGGTTGTCTATCCTGGGCTCCGTCGATTCCTCGCTTTTCCAGGGTTGGAGTTTCCGCCGGCGCCGATCCCTTTTTCGTTTCTCCGCGGGAGAGGTGCTCCGGGTCCCCCCCTGGGGCCCGGTTACGGTCCTGCAGAAGCGCGTCGCGCAAATTGGCGCGACGTTCAAAAACATTAGAACTCGCCCATGGGTCACGCTCGTGCCCAGGGCGAGCGCTCGCCACGGCCCTTCTCGCATTTTTCGCTGCCAGAGGGTGACCCGGTCTTCCGATATACGCTATCGGGGGACGTAGGCAAACTGCCACGTCACAATTCTGATAAATTGGTATAGATGAGAACACCCAGTATTACTACTGTTCCGTAATTTCCAGACGTATAAAAACGCAAGGTTAGCTTCCGTAGCTGATACGACCACAATACGGTCGCGAGAGGCGCGACGACCGTAGACAGTAAACAAAGTATTCCTCGCTAGGAATGTGTATAAGTAATTTGGACGGTTTACGCGACCGCGGTTCTCATTCGCCCGTAATGGACTTTTGACGCTCGCCGCTTGTCCAACGCGCGTTTGATGATTTCATATAGCAGTATGGTCCTTTTTTAATTAATTAGGTCGAATTTCTCGGGCAAAAGCAGTCGTCACCGATCGGTGCTGCCGGGGTACCACGGGAGCGGCGATCGGTGTCTACCTGCCACGGAATTCACCTCGTTGTATGGCGCGATACAGGAGACTAGGCAGGGCACAGATTCGTGGCCGTGGCGACTCCTCACCGCCCAAACAACTACGTGCTCTTAGCAGGACACACAGGAATAAACGTAGTTCGAAATCAGGCCAGTGACACTCAGGCAAACGATCAGTCTTGCCGGATAAATCCGGGCTAGCAACTAAGTAAAGAACTGTCGGCCTGATTTGCGGCTCGAAAATGGAATGTCTAATTATTATAAGACTCTAAGATTCGCGCGGAATGCTAGCAGACTCATGCGTGTTAACTGGATGGTGTCCAGACGCAGTGTTCAATTTGCTGCTCGCATCGACCTCCTTCGATCGCAATTTGGAAGGGGATCGTTGCGCGCGCATTCTTTTATCTATATCGACCGCTCCTGCGGTCCTTGTCTATGACAAGGATCACACCTGACGTCACGGCCGTCGCAGTAGAGATCGATATCGATTTACGCGATATTTCGCTGTGTAACCAGAACGGTTACAGTTCCTTGGGTCATTTCAAGCGACATTTTCCTCTGCACCAATGTCAGCCGCGGCTTTGTTTAGCAGTTATTAACGAAAAACACTGAACAATCAGAGCGCGCCCTGATCAGGGCCGCCGCGCCGTGCCGCGCTCGCATCAGAGCGTTGGCGGTACGCCGTCACATCGCAACGAACAAGAGTTTCTCGATTATGTGAATGCTCTCCGATTTCAATGAGCTTTGAATATGTGGGCAAGATCATTATTCTGAACAACATTTCTCTTTAGAATTTGTGGCTGTAGGCTTTAGTTTACGAGATTATCGCGAGAAACTTTACTTGTAAATCCATGGCATCGATGTTCCGAACGAGAAAAGAGGCAGAAACTGATTGTTTTAAAAACTCACTTATTCAGCCGTAAATCCATTTGCTGCTTCGAAATGTCTGTCACTGGGTCACTCGGTGACACACTGCACAGATGTCTTCGGGTATACGGCAGTACCGAAAGGTAAGGGACGTACGGCCAGGTCGACGAACTGCACAGCCGGTGGTAGATAGTTGGTACACTAAGGCCTAAGGGATGCGCGCGCGGTCAAGTCGACGATCCAGAATTTCACTTTCACTTTCGAATCGATAAATAATTCGTATGTTTATTTCACACAGATGCCTTGAAATTTTTCCGCACTCACAATCACTGTTCACATTTGTCTACACACATAGTTATACACTAATAATAATTGCCATATCCGCAGTCTAGTGATTAGTTTAAATATCACTATCAAAAACACAACTAATAGCAACCGTTAGCTTTGAATTGACAAATCTTTGAAAATGTTCTCTCTACCGCGTCTCGAACGACACTGATTTTCTGCAAGATTTTTCTAAAGAATTTAGGAAGGGCATTTAGAGTGTCGAAATTCGAAATGCACGCTGTAGCATGTTTACGAAAACGACGGGACGGTCAGACGAAAAACAGGATGCGAGAAGGATCGCTGTAAGATTTATGGCAAACACATGTTTAGTTTTTCCTGCAGATTGGTACGTAGAGTCGATGGGTAACCGTGCGAAAACGTCATCGGTCCTTTTACTCAACAAGGGGTAAAAATGTCAGGTCAGCGTAGCATCCCTATTGTCCTATACCTTCCGTAAGAAACTTTCTAAAAGAAGGACAGCCGACGTTTTCGAACGGTTATCCATCGACTCTGCGTATCAATCTGCAGGAAAAACTAAACATGTGTTTGCCATAAATCTTACAGCGGTTCTTCTCGCATCCTGTTTTTCGTCTCACCGTTCCGTCGTTTTCGTAAACGTGAAGTATTAAACGTGAAGTTTTCGTATTAGTCGTGTTTTTGATAGTGATATTTAAACTAATAACTAGACTGCGGATATGGCAATTATTATTAGTACATAACTATGTGTGTAGACAAATGTGAACAGTGATTGCGAGTGTGGAAAAATTTCAAGGCATCTGTGTGAAATAAACATACGAATTATTTAACGATTCGAAAGTGAAAGTGAAATTCTGGATCATCGACTTGACCGCGCATCCCTTAGGCCTTATTACTATCTACCACCGGCTGTGCAGTTCGTCGACCTGGCCGTATGTCCCTTACTTTTCGGTGCTGCCGTATACCTGAAGACATCTGTGCAGTTCGTCACCGAGTGACCCAGTGACACACATTTCGAAGCAGCAAATGGATTTACGGCTGAATAAGTGAGTTTTTAATACAATGAGTTTCTGCTTCTTCTCTTTTTTACGATCATCTCGTAAACTAAAGCCGACCGCCAAATAGTCCAAAGAGAAATGTTGTTCAGAATCCTGGTCTTGACAACATATCCAAAGCTCATCGAAATCGGGTAGAAGATAGTACATCGATCGATTTACAATTACAAGTTTTTACACTTATCTCGTAAACTAAAGCCGGCCGACAAAAACTGTAAAGGGTAATGTTGTTCAGAATCATGGTCTTGACAATATATCCAAAGCTCAGCCAAATCGGGGAGGATTCACTTAATCTCGAGAAACTCTTGTTCGTTGCGGCATCGTGGCATTACACCACGTTCGTCTCCCGGCGCGCCGGGCTGTTCGTACCATCGCGCGTCGAAGTCGCGCTTTGATTGGTCAGTGTTTTTCGTTAATAACTCCTAAACAAAGCCGCGGCTGACATTGGTGCAAAGGAAAATGTTGCTTCAAATGACCTAAGGAACCTCCCATTTCCCGGACTTGAAGGAGTTTTGGGACACTCTGTATAATAGACATTATATTTTGTGATTTGTTATGTAAAATAAAATATGTACTGTCACGTTAGCCTTTTTCCGACGGGCGGTTTGACCCTCGGAAGCCGGTTAACTTCGGGCCTTGCAGGCACTGAGACCAGGCCGCGTGCAGGCCGAGTACACGCGGTCCGCCCGAGACAAAACGAGGTTCGAAGATTCGACGGTTTTTCTCTCGAAACGCGAAAAGTTCGGGCGCCAGGCACCTCAAGGATGCCACACGAAGCGCGGAATATTTCTCGAGCTCGGAGAAGCCGAGATCGAGAATCGAATCTTCGAAACGCGGAACGAAAGTGACGTCGCGACTAGGCCAGAAGGTTCGAACACGGGAAAACTAGGACAGTCCTCTCGGCAGGACGGATCTCACAGGGAACGTAATGATTCGACGACGATATGGTCTCGAGCTGTTTATTGTAGCGGTCGTTAAATTACAAAATCTGCGGCCACGTGGCCGCGACCCGAGAGCCCGCGCTCTTCATACAAGATAGCGGAAAGATGGTCGTTCGCAGCGCGGTTGTCCTATCGTTTTTCTCTCGCGACGATACCGTTGGAAATTCGATCGTCGTTTCGTTCGACAAGAACTTTCGAAACGCGAGGCGCAGATGATCGGCGAATTACGAGACTGCCGCGATGACTTCCGTACGCGAGTCGCTACAACGCGTACGCTAACGATTACGCGATCGCACGCCGACGGAAACGATACGATGCGCGGCGAGAAACACAGGATTCGAGAATACACGAAACTATCGCAGAGATTACTCTCACGAAACGCGACTCCTCTAGAACACTCTTTCGCACGCAATCTAAGAAGAAAACTCTCTCGAAAAATGACTCGAAACTCAAAGTATTCCCGAAACGAATACGAGCGAATTACCGAGGACGGAACGGGAAGCGTTCGTCCTCTCACGACGAAGGTCGAGCCGTCGCGCACCGAAATATCGAAAAGATCACAGTTGCGACTTACCGTTTCTCGTTTTGAGCGTCTTTTTCGTGGAATATAGCTCCCGATAGAGCGTAGAGCTCAGCTGGACTCAGCGGTATTGTCCTGGTCGCTCGAAACCTCCACCCGGCACGTAACACCTTTCGCGACGCAAAACTATTTCTTCGCAACGCGAGTCAAGAATCGTCAACAATCAGCGTGTCTAGCGATCACGAGAGCCAGCGCGACAGTGATCTATCGATTTTCGGCAAGCTAGCGAATCGAACCCGGCTCCCCCCACACGACCGTTTCTCCGAAAGGCCTATGCCGTGTTTCCACGGGTGCAAACTCGAGGCTCAGGAGCGTTCCCTCTAGCGTCCTAGGGCCCCGGACAGTCACGAAATTGACCAAGGAGCTTCTCGCTCTCTTGGTCGGCGGAGGGGCTTCCTCTTCTTGGCTACGAGGGCGCCGACCCCTGGGCAGCTTCTCCCTTAACGGGGCGAGACGGCGTCAGGATCTGAAAGGAGTCGCAGTGGACGCGATGTTGTATTTAGCTGTTGTCCTGGCGTCGCCTCCGGTTTGATTTGCCGAGTGCCCTCGCACCAAGCTCAAAATCTCGAAACGGCCATTTGCTTTCAGTCGGGCGCTTCCTGGCTGCGGGACATTGTTGATTTCCCGTGACAATTCGGACGATCGGTGGTTCCTTTGGCGCGCCCCATATACGGCCCTGAAACTTGCCGTTCTCGGCGCGTGCGACAGATGTCATTATGTGATCCTCGATAATATCGGAATCTCTTAGAGGAGCGCTCTCGAATCCTGTATTTTCGGTGTTGTGCCTGGTAGAGGGCGGTCCGGTCCTTTATCGCTTTCAAATGCACTCGAAATGAACGGCGAAGTGACGTCGCAAAATTTGCAACGTCACAACTCCCCCCCCCCTTAAAATGGACCGGACCGACACGGCTTCGTCGCCCCTGTGATCCGCGGCTCGACAGGTGGTAGAGAGCGTTCCTCTGAAGAGATGTCCTGTACAACCCGGAGCCGTCACCACGAAACAACAACCACGTCCGACGAGCATAGCTGCTACAAAAAAACAATATCTACGACATCAACGAACGACAAACGACCGACAAATCCTGATGTACTCTCCTGAACTGCGGGCGAGCTGCAACGTCGGTTGACCTGTGGAGGGGCTTGGGTGTTTTGATAAAAATTCTTGTATTATCCCCTAGCAAGGTAATTAACATGAGCTTTATTTGCTCTCGAGAGCTTCCTAGGTCTTTGTGCGATACCAACAAAAAATTATAAAAGTCTTTTGACCGGCAATATAGAAGGGAAAGAGAAAAAAGAATCGCCCGTTCCTAGGCTGCCCGCTTCGGCTGTTGCTGGGAGCGTTCTTTCTGCAACTGCAGCCATGATGACCTGCACACCGGGCACGTTCTAACGGAGCAATCCGGTCGGCCGCACCGGAAGCAATGGGTCTTGATGTTAGACGGGCACCGGTTTCTGTCGTGCCCGTACTCGCCACAGTTCCAGCACGCGTCTGGATCCTTGGGTTTGAAGTGTGGGCTTGCCGAACTTTGCCACTTTTCAAATTGACCCCAGCTGGCGGTGCGTTGCTGGCGGGTCTTGACCACTGGTCCCGTGGTCACCGCAGCTGGGCCCGATTCGTGACTCCGGGACGCGTGCCGCACTGTGGCGCCTTGTTGCTTCCGATGCGGCGACTCCGCTCGCTCCACCGGTGGCTGACTGGCCGCGGCCTTTCGCGGCGGTACCGGGCGGTCTTCTTCTGGCCATGGGGCGTCCGCAACCTCTCGCGGCGTCATCGGCGTGTCCGCGTCCCCCTGCTGCGGAATCGGCGGTTCTGCCGTTTGTGGCGCCGTGTCCGCGAGCTCTCGCGGCGATACAGGCGTTTCGGCCCTTTCGCCCGTCGATCTTGCCTCCGTCGCTTCCTCCTCCGTTAGGAGTTCTTCCGGTGGTGTTCTTATTAGGCGCCCTAACGCCTTGGTGCCTTCCTTTACTTGCCGCCAGCGGCGGTCTATTTCGGCGCAACGATTTAGGGCGTCTCCTTCTCCCCCCTCGGGCGACATGTGGTGGACCACGCGCTGGAGGAGGCATAGGTCGTTCAGGACCTCCTCTATCTCGTCCTCCAACCTGACGCGGTGGTTCCAGATTTTCTTATTCATCTTATGCCCTGTAATTAGTTCGGGGTGTGGGGATTACCGTCGTGTTATTGCGTTTGGGGGAGTGTACGCTTTCAAGTCGGAGATGTGGGACTTGCCGGCGTCCTTTCCCTCCGAGGTGCTTAGCTGGTAAACGACGGACGATAGCACCCTTGCTACGCGGAAAGGGCCGCTAAATTTTGGGCACAATTTCGCCGCGATGTTTTGTGCCGCGGACGATAACACGCGCTGCCGACGAAGGACGAGGTCTCCTTCTACGAAACGTGTATCTTTTCGGTGCAGGTTATAATTTTTCGCCTGCGTTTCATAGGCTTTTTCTAAGTTTTCGATGACCCAGTGGCGTAACGTGGCCAGGTGAGACATTCGCTCTGACCATCCCTCGAGGGGTGCTACCTCCAGGTCAATCGACGCTTCCTCGCTTGCTCGAATGCACGAGGCCGGTATCGGTTCGCGCCCGAAATTCAAGAACGCGGGCGAAGCTTGCAGCACTGAGTGATACGCGGTGTTGTATGCGAATCGAAATTTCGCTAAATGCGCGTCCCAGGTGCGATGATCCTTTTCGATGTAGGATACGATCATCGTCTTCAATATACGATTTACCCTTTCGACAGGGTTGGCCTGGGGGTGATACGGGGGTGTCGTCGTGATCGTTATCCCGTAGGTCCGCGCAAGTTCGTGAATCGCTTTATTCACGAATTCGGTACCGTTATCCGTGAGTAATACCTCGGGCGTCCCCCAACGTGAGAAGACCAGGTCTTCTAACGCCTCCGAAATTTTGGCCCCGGTGGCCCTTCGCAGGGGGCAACACTCGACCCATTTCGTAAAAAGATCTTGAATCACGAGCAAGTACGAAAAACCTGCACGACTCGGGGGAAGCGGGCCCATAATATCGGTTGCGATAACCATCCACGGCGCGCCGATACGACGCCTTCCCATGAGCCCAGAAGGGAGTGATTGCTCTACCTTCGTTAACTGGCACGTGGGGCAGCGTCGCACGTATTCTACGACCGTGCGGAACATTCCCGGCCAATAATACCGGGTTGCGATTCGGTGGTAAGTTTTCTCAACCCCTAAATGACCCGCTTGCACCTCGTCGTGACTTTCTCTCAAGATCTCTGTTCTTTTCTCGGTCGGTACGACGAGCTTCCACTCGTCTAAATCACCGCCGAGAATTTCCGAGATCAACGGGTCGGTACGACGATGGAAGAGTTGCCCCTCGCGAATGGACCAGTCGGGGTGCCGCTCCGGGCCCTTTTCTACTTCTCGGAATTTCTGTTCGAACCATTCGAGTTTCGTCACGGCCGCGGTCACTACTCCGACCCCCCCTTCCTCCGGTTCGGCTCCCTCGTACATGCGAGACAACGCGTCCGGTACGCGATTGAGCGCTCCCTTCCGATACTTGATCTCGAAATCGTACTCTAATAAGTGGAGCGCCCACCGCGCGAGCCGACCGGAGGGGTTCGTTAATTTTCGCAGCCACTGTAAACTATGGTGGTCGGTCACGATCGTGAAATGGTACCCCTCGAGATACGGTCTGAATTTTTCTACGGCCCACACCACGGCGAGACATTCTAATTCGGTCGCGGAATATTTTCGTTCGGCCGCGTTAAGCGACCGACTCGCGAACGCAATTACCCTTTCCGTTCCCTCGATCTCTTGTGTCAGCACGGCTCCGAGTCCCACCATGCTCGCGTCGGTCTGCACGGTGAACGGTACCTCGAAATGTGGACAAGCCAGGGTTGGGGCGGTCGCGACTAATGTTCTCAATTTCTCGAAGGCGGATTGTTGTCCGCTTTCCCATTTCCATTTCGCTTCCTTCCGTAAAAGGATGTTCAACGGATCCGCGACCGTGGCGAAATCCGGAATAAACCTTCGATACCACGAGGCCATCCCAAGAAATCGTCGCAGTTGTCTTATATTCCGCGGAGCCGGAAACGAAAGGACGGGCGCGACTTTATCGGAATCGACTTTTAACCCTTCCCGGCTGACCACGAACCCGAGGTACCGCACCTCCTCCTTGCAGAACTCGCATTTTTCCGGGTTCACGATTAATCCTGCTGACTTTATTCGATCTAGAACTCGATGGAGCCACTCGAGATGACTTTCGAAGGTCGCGGTCGCGATTATAATATCGTCGAGATATGAAAAAGCGTGAGGCTCCATCTCTGGTCCGATTAAACGGTCGACAAGACGTTGAAATGTTGCCGGGGCTCCCGTGAGCCCGTATGGCATTCTCTTAAAATGGAATAACCCTTTCCCTGGAACGGTAAACGCTGTAATTTCCTTACTCGATTCTTCGAGCGGAATCTGGAATCTGGCGTCTTTCTTCGAAACTTCATTGACTTTCCGAAAGTCTAAACAGAAGCGATATTTGCCGTTCGGCTTTTTCACCATGACGATCGGACTGGACCACTCACTTTCTGACGGCTCAATTATTCCGTTCTCCAGCAACGAATCTACTTCTCGGTAGATTGCTTGCTGGACGACCGGCGAGACCGTATAATAACGCTGTTTAATTGGTCTGTTATCACCGACGTCTATCCGGTGAGCGGTCAGAGTCGTCACGCCCGGTACTCGCTCGAAGTCGCTCATTTCTTGTTCTAGAAAAACGCGTAACCGCTCCTTTTGCGGCTCGGAAAGTATCTGCAGGCCGCAGCAGAGCGGATCTTCCGAGGTACGACCGAATGGAAATTCTACTTGCGGCCGCGACGCGAAATGCCATTTCCTCCGATGGTATTCGACAACGATACCGAATTGCGCGATCGCGTCGACCCCCAATAAAACCGGATTCACTAAATTGTCGAGAACGTAAGCGAAAATTTCTCGCATCTGGTCTTTAATTCGTAACGAAAACCGAACGCGTTCTGTCGCGCGATCGACCGCTCCCGTGGCCAGAAGAAAATAGCACTCGTCTGCGGCTGTCGAAATCGTGGCGGCTTTTCCCACGGACGAAACTGTTTCCCGACTCACGAACGAGAGCGACGAGCCCGAGTCGATTAACGCGAGCACCTGACGATTCGCAATGTGCACGCTCACGGTAAGCAGCGGTGGTTTCGAAACGATAGCGGAGTCGAATTCTGTATTCGCTACGCGGGCCGAAATTACTGGGTTCGAGGCCGCTCCGGCCCTTACGAGCGGCGTCGGTAGTAGTTTTCCGCTCTCGGTGGACAACGACGGCAGTCCCTCGCAATAACCCCGGGTTCCCCGCAACGGTAACAATGGCGAGTTTGAGGCTCCGAGCATTGTCGCGATCTATGCCCCGGCCGATGACAGTTCCAGCACGTGCTTTCCGCCGTCGGCTGTTGGACCGACGAAGTGACAGCTCGGCTGTTCCCGGCAGCGGACGGGCGGTCTCGGTTCGGCTCGTCGCGCGAGCGGCTGTACGCCGAGATGTTATGACGCGGCGGCTCGGAGATCAGGGGTTCGCGCGGTCGAGAGGGGCCCGCTCGGTAACGCGGTTCCCCTCCTCGCGCGTCGACTACCGCATTGACTCTCTCGTATACTGGAGCTTGACCTGTCCCCGCGCCCCCTTCTGCCGCGTATCTTTTCGCGTCGTACGCGAATTCTTTGTTCGCGATCGTAGGGATCAAGTATTTATCGACGCTTTGCGGCATCCCGAATCGCTCCGCTTCACGTAATCGATTCGCGAGTTCGGCCACCGAGGTGATCGTCTGCTTATCGATACCGACTCGACACTCCGCTCTCGCGCCCCAGAAAATTCGATCTATTATCATTTGTTCTGACCACGGTCTCTTTAATCGCGCGACCATACTGCGCATAATCGCGAGGTAATCGCGAAGCGGTTCGTCGGGGCCTTGCCTTCGGACTTGAAGGTCGTGTTCGAGCAGCTGCTGGTAGTCCGGATCGCGGAAATTCTGTTGCCACTCGTTTTCAAATTCCTCCCAGGTGGACATCGGAGGACAGGTATCGAACCATTTCGCCGCGGTACCGGTAAAACAAATCGGTAGAGAGCGTAGGAGGTCGGCGTCTCTGATCGTACACGCGCGCCGCATTATGGAGAGCCTTTGGAAAAATTCCTCCGGATCCTCTCCGGGTTTCCCATCAAACGATAGGTCCCATTTTCTTATGACCTCGTACGCTGTCTTCGAATTGTCGGCTTCGACCGGAGGAACCGAGGTCGTCACGGTCGTCGGTCGCGGTACGATCGGGGATGATCTCCATCCCGTCGGTACTCGCAATGTGGCGGGCCCGGGGCTGGGGAATTCAGGGTCCGGTTTTATGGCCGGCCCGTACTCCTCTGCCCCGTACGCGCTGTAATATGACCGGTCGTCCTCCGGCCATCTCGAAACATATGTTTTGCCGTCCTCCGACATTTCACCCTAGGAGCCCGCGACGAATCGTACTTGGAAACGAACGATAGATTTTCAAATGTGGCCTTGAACGTCGAAGCTGTTTCTCGATATTTTTTTTTTTTCTAAACGCGACCGTTACCGTAACGTTACCAGGAGCTCTCGAACTCAAGGACCCGCGACCGAGCGATGTTTATGTTAGCGTCCCTGACGCGGCCTCGCTCTTCGCTACGAAACAAAAACTCGTTGTTTATTCGACCAGACCGCGGTTCCCAACCGAATTTTGCTTTGAAACGCCTCGAAATGTGGTTGCCTTTCGAAGTGAAACCGTCTCACTCAGTGCTGAAGTCGCGGAATTCAAAATATCCCGCAAGGTCGCTACTGGGTATCGCGTCCTTGTTCTGTAACGCGCCGAAAGTCGTTCGTACACAAAAAAAAATACAAAAAAAAGACTAACTACGCGACAAACACGAAGGAATTTGCCTTTTCAGGCGGGGAACAAAGGGAATACCGAAAAACGTACACTCCACACACCAACAATTTCAATAATTTAAATAATTTAAATAATTTAAACAACAAAAATCGAATGAAACAGAATTAAAAAAAAATTTTCCTTGTCGGACTGGCTCGCCTAATTATTTCCTCTTTTCACGAGGAACGCCGGAAAACACGCACACGCAACGAAACGTGGTTGTACGTGGCTTCCGTACGCTACGTTCGTGAGAGCAATCTCGCTTCGCGTTAAATTTTCTCCGATCGCTTATCCTGTGTCTCGCAATTCCCGTCGATTTTCCTAATTTCGTTCGAGCGATCACGCTGTGCCGGAAGATCGAACCGCGATCTTCCCTGTGAGAGTCTTTCGTTTACCCGTGCCTCTCTCCGTTTTCGGGAAAACCCTTTCGAGAGAGAGGTCCCTGTTCGGGCGCCAATTTGTCACGTTAGCCTTTTTCCGACGGGCGGTTTGACCCTCGGAAGCCGGTTAACTTCGGGCCTTGCAGGCACTGAGACCAGGCCGCGTGCAGGCCGAGTACACGCGGTCCGCCCGAGACAAAACGAGGTTCGAAGATTCGACGGTTTTTCTCTCGAAACGCGAAAAGTTCGGGCGCCAGGCACCTCAAGGATGCCACACGAAGCGCGGAATATTTCTCGAGCTCGGAGAAGCCGAGATCGAGAATCGAATCTTCGAAACGCGGAACGAAAGTGACGTCGCGACTAGGCCAGAAGGTTCGAACACGGGAAAACTAGGACAGTCCTCTCGGCAGGACGGATCTCACAGGGAACGTAATGATTCGACGACGATATGGTCTCGAGCTGTTTATTGTAGCGGTCGTTAAATTACAAAATCTGCGGCCACGTGGCCGCGACCCGAGAGCCCGCGCTCTTCATACAAGATAGCGGAAAGATGGTCGTTCGCAGCGCGGTTGTCCTATCGTTTTTCTCTCGCGACGATACCGTTGGAAATTCGATCGTCGTTTCGTTCGACAAGAACTTTCGAAACGCGAGGCGCAGATGATCGGCGAATTACGAGACTGCCGCGATGACTTCCGTACGCGAGTCGCTACAACGCGTACGCTAACGATTACGCGATCGCACGCCGACGGAAACGATACGATGCGCGGCGAGAAACACAGGATTCGAGAATACACGAAACTATCGCAGAGATTACTCTCACGAAACGCGACTCCTCTAGAACACTCTTTCGCACGCAATCTAAGAAGAAAACTCTCTCGAAAAATGACTCGAAACTCAAAGTATTCCCGAAACGAATACGAGCGAATTACCGAGGACGGAACGGGAAGCGTTCGTCCTCTCACGACGAAGGTCGAGCCGTCGCGCACCGAAATATCGAAAAGATCACAGTTGCGACTTACCGTTTCTCGTTTTGAGCGTCTTTTTCGTGGAATATAGCTCCCGATAGAGCGTAGAGCTCAGCTGGACTCAGCGGTATTGTCCTGGTCGCTCGAAACCTCCACCCGGCACGTAACACCTTTCGCGACGCAAAACTATTTCTTCGCAACGCGAGTCAAGAATCGTCAACAATCAGCGTGTCTAGCGATCACGAGAGCCAGCGCGACAGTGATCTATCGATTTTCGGCAAGCTAGCGAATCGAACCCGGCTCCCCCCACACGACCGTTTCTCCGAAAGGCCTATGCCGTGTTTCCACGGGTGCAAACTCGAGGCTCAGGAGCGTTCCCTCTAGCGTCCTAGGGCCCCGGACAGTCACGAAATTGACCAAGGAGCTTCTCGCTCTCTTGGTCGGCGGAGGGGCTTCCTCTTCTTGGCTACGAGGGCGCCGACCCCTGGGCAGCTTCTCCCTTAACGGGGCGAGACGGCGTCAGGATCTGAAAGGAGTCGCAGTGGACGCGATGTTGTATTTAGCTGTTGTCCTGGCGTCGCCTCCGGTTTGATTTGCCGAGTGCCCTCGCACCAAGCTCAAAATCTCGAAACGGCCATTTGCTTTCAGTCGGGCGCTTCCTGGCTGCGGGACATTGTTGATTTCCCGTGACAATTCGGACGATCGGTGGTTCCTTTGGCGCGCCCCATATACGGCCCTGAAACTTGCCGTTCTCGGCGCGTGCGACAGATGTCATTATGTGATCCTCGATAATATCGGAATCTCTTAGAGGAGCGCTCTCGAATCCTGTATTTTCGGTGTTGTGCCTGGTAGAGGGCGGTCCGGTCCTTTATCGCTTTCAAATGCACTCGAAATGAACGGCGAAGTGACGTCGCAAAATTTGCAACGTCACAGTACATGGAAATATTAATTTTAATGGTAAAGCGATAAACAAGATAACATTATTTTTAATTGTCGTTTATTTTAATTATTATTTCATTGATCATCTGATTCTTGAAAAAACTGAAAGACATTATTCGGATAGTGTTTTCATTTTCTTAATTTTAAAAATCTTAATCTTAATAAATATGGATTCGAAAAAATCGTTTATCTCGCTCTTTCCAAAACCATTGTGACCTTATTTGTCAGAAAGTCACAAAAAGTTGCAAAGTTTTCGATTATAACCAAATAAAAATTGGTGGGACCCAGAGTCTCAATAATATACAAAAAAATTAATAATTAGCTTTGTATTTTTAATAATTTGAAGTAATGTACTCACTTCACTGAATAATATCTACACTATGAAACATTCGAAAATCAAGGAGTGCATATACACTGTGACGTTGCAAATCTTGCGGCGTCACTTTCTCCGTTAATTTCGATTACAATTGTAACATAAAAGGACTGGACCGCCCTCTCACAGGTCACGACACGGCATCGCAGGATTCGAGAGCGTTCCCCGAGGAAATTCCGTACCGACCGATTACCGATGACTGACATCTGTCGTACGCGCCGAGAACGGCCAGTTTACAGGGCCGTGACAGGGACGCGGAAAAAGTACCCCGACCGACCGAAGTTTTCCCGAGAAGGAGACACAGCACCAGACGATCTCGCAGAAAAGAACTGGCCGATATTGCGAAAGCCCCGTGCACGGGCATCGACGATTTGGATCGAGAGCACCCGGGTGATCAACCCGGAGGCGTCGAAGGGACAGGAGCTGATATTTCCCATCCGGTCATTTCGACCTTTCGTGGTCCCGACGCCGCCTCATCGCGCTGAAGCTCCGGCCTGGGTGGTGCCATCGCAGCCAAAGGAGGAGAGCCTCCGATTTCGAATCTTCGCGTTACGGTCTGGGGCCCAAGGACCTTAGTAGGGACGATCGCGCGTGGCACGCGCCAATCGGGAAAATTCGGCAACGAGTCGAGAGAGGGGGGAAAGGATCGAGCCGTCGCGCGATCGAGAATCGATGAGCACTGTCGCGGTGGTTTCCGTTACGACCTTACGTTGATAATTCCGTTGCCATTAATTTCGCGAGCGAGTACCAGTACTTCGGCCGTGTCGTGAAAAGTTCCCGTGAGGAGTAGGAAAAGCTGAGAAAAACGAGGTTACAGAGCCGTGCAGCCTGGCGAGACCGCTTCCCGGAAGCATTTCCTACGTCAGACGCGTCCGAATAGAACAAGGCGAAACGGTAAGTCAGCCAGTGATCGATTCGATATTTCTTTGCGAGGTGGCTCGACATTAATCGCGCGAGGACGAACGCTTCTCGTTCCGTCCTCGAATAGTCGCGTGTGCCGGGGCGCAAGACGCCTCGTGCCAATATCTCACGCCCGTTCCGAGGGCGTTTTGGAGGTTAGGTTTCCGAGAGTTTTCCCCGGGTATCGTGATTTCGGAAGGTTCCTCGGAGGAGTCACTTGTCGTGAGAATAATCACCAGTTGTCTCGAATCCTGTGTCGCGCCGACTATCGAAACGTAGCATCGGTATCGCGTACGTAACATCGAATCGCGAGCGACGGCCGCCGCGACAGTCCCATACTGCGCCGTTCACCTGCGTTGCATGCGATTTCGTCGTCCAGCGTTCCTGGAAGATCGCGATTTTGCACGACGATTCCGACACGCGTTCCATTGTGTAGGACAACCGCGCTGCGGAATTCCATCTACCGCCAAGCCGTATAAAAAGCGCGGGCTCTCGGGTCGCGGCCACGAGGCCGTAATTTTGTAACTACCGACGACCGATTAAACATCTCGAGCCTACATTGTCGTGAATTATTTTAGTATTCCTGTGAGATCCGCCCTGCCGAGAGGGTTATCCGAACGTCCCCGTGTCCGAATCCTTTGGCCCGTTTCGAGGCGTAATTTCCGTCCGCGTATTTCGAGGGTTCGACCGTCGGCCTCGGCTTCCCCGAGGCCGAGAATCGAATCGCGTCTCGCGTGGCACCCTCAAGGTGCCTGGCGCCCGAACAAATAATCAATTTTGATCCGTCGGACTCTCGAATTCCGTTGTCCCGGGCGGACCGCGTGTACTCGGCTAAACGCGGCCCGGTCTCTGTACCAGCAAAGCCCGAGTTTGATCCTTTTCACGAGCCTTCCGTTCGTCGAAAAGAGATCAACGTGACAACACAAAAACAACAAAGAAATGAGAAAAAATTTTGTCCTTCAACAGTTTATGTCGCAGTTTATTTCCAATGTCAGTGTTTGCACTTAGGTTCTATTATAATCTATGATCGATGTAATGTTATGAATACTGTAATGTATTTCAATACACATAGATTTTTTAAAATAACATAATAAACGAATTATTGCCACGTCTTGGGGATTCTGTACCACTGTGCGACGTACGATAGCGTTGCGGCTATCGACACGTGCAATAAAACTTGGGCACGCAAATGGCCGGGTCATTATTCGACGATCGCCAGCGAAGCTATTTTTCAGAAAGCTGTTTTTAGCGCGTCCAATTCATAATGTTGAACAAAGTTTTATAATCGTTTGTTTTCGGCTGTAACAGCAAATGCTGGTACCAAAAACCCCAAGTTTCCAAAAGGCTTCGCTGAACGATGTCCAGCGGCCTGCAACAACTGTTCTGCGAAGGAAACACATCTGCTTCATTTATGATTTAAAAAAGGAAGGCCTTGATTTTTATGGTTAACTTGCGAGCTAGTGCCGAAATATTTTTAATTTCTTTATGACCACCGTAGCTCCACAACTTCATTCCAAAACGTCCTAACCGAGACCTGCAATAAACCAGTGGAGCGATTATCAGTCATTAAACACGACATCGTTTTGTCACGAGACAATACGACGAGATTCTTTTGACAGTTTCCCTCTCCACCATAAAAAAACAACAAGACACACCCATGACCAATAGGAAAAGTCAAAATCCCACCACTTCAATCCATAGTTAACTATTTAAGAAACCGAGTTGACGATGGACAGAACACAACGAGACGCAAATTTCTAAAAAAACCTTCTCCAAGATTTTCGAGCACGTAAAGATACATACTATGGACGCTGAATTGTTTCTTTGCTTCGAGACAAATCCTCTACTGAGGGAATACCATTTTCGAGAAAGGAGATTTCATGTCCATGAAATCAATTCAGCGCGAGAGGAAAAAGGCGAGTACCATGTGCTCTATCCAAACCTGCGGGATCACCCTGACAAATTTTATGAATATATGAGGATGAAGATGGAAACGTTTGATTATATTCTGGGAGCCATTAGTGCTCGAATTGAAAAGCAGTCCAATTTTCAAAAATGCATTTTGCCAGAGGAGAGGCTCATGGTAACATTGAGGTAAGTTATTTTTTAATTTGATGGAAATTAATGTCATCGAATAATTCCTACAGTACAGTTTTATTAGTAATATTTATTTTTGTTTTAGGTTTCTATCAACGGAACTTGCATTCCGTTCAATGGCGTTTAGTTTTAGAATGGGAGACTGTACAATTGCAAGAATTGTTTATGAGACATGCGAGGCAATTTGGGAAACGCTAAAAGGAATTCACATGCCCATTCCATCCACGGACGATTTACATAAAATTTCATTGGACTATGAGCGGCTATGGGATTTTCCCAATTGTGTAGGAAGTGTCGACGGCAAACACGTCCAGATAAAATGTCCATCGAAATCCGGGTCGATGTATTTCAATTATAAAAAATTTTTCTCGGTCCACCTGCAAGGAATAGCAGACGCGAAATGTAAATTCGTGACGGTGGATGTAGGAGACTATGGGAGGCGTAGTGATAGTGGTGTGTTCGCGGAGACGAACATATACCATGTCTGAAAAACAACACACTTCACATGCCACCCAGCAGAGTACTGGCAAACACGGAACCCCTACCGTATGTACTCATCGGCGACCAAGGCTACCCGTTGAAGAAGTATTTGTTGCGACAGTACCCGATCACCAATGGCGAGGATCGCGAAAAAGAAATATTCAATTATAGATTGAGCAGGACCAGACGCTGCATTGAATGTCCATTTGGCATCCTAGTCTCCAAATAGAGGTGCCTAAAATGTGAACTACAAGTGAATCCAAGCAACGTGAATATAATTGTCAAAAGTGCGTGCTTATTGCACAACATAATTATAGACAGAGAAAGCACAGGCAACTCCAAAATGACGGCGACAAACGTCACTGTGGAGGAGGACAATGACAGCCATTGGGACCAGGCGAATTCAGGAAGAAGTTCCAATCGCGCAACACGAAGGGCATATGAAATACGCGATGCATTCAAAAATTATTTTGTAAACGTACGTTAATTTTATATAATAATAATTGTTGTATGTAATGTGTAATCGTTGTATGTAATGTGTGTTGATTGTGTGTAATGTGTCATCGTTGTATGTGATGTGTATTAGTTTAAAACATTTTATTATACAGTTAGGGTCAAAAAATACGTAGATAGTAAATGTGAATGGATAAAAATGAAATTTACTCGAATTAATTTAACTGTTTAAATTTAATAAACTTTATATTATATGTCCTTATATATAACTTTATTGATTCCCCTTAGGGTTACAATTCTTATAATATCCTTCCTCTGTATCCGCATTATACACATATATCCTTATGTTGTATAGATTATTTAGCGACTTTCGACCAAACTCGATTCAAAATTAAAGAGCTTGTGATAGAAATGAGGTAGAGCGATGAAATTTTATTTAAATTAAAACTGACACTTGGCAGAATATGGGAAGATTAGGGAGATTATGGTACGAACGTTTTTTAACATTGAGAAAATTCGTTAAACTTTCACAATTCCATGAAAATGTGGTTTCTCCGTTACCACACGCGGACATCTTTTTTAACATGCTATATATCATTTCTCGTAGATTTTTTCACGCGGATTTCAAATCTGGTCTCAAAATTTGTCTACGACCTCAGGATTTTGCAAGAAATCGATTTTTGTGAACAGAACTAATGTAATAATTTTTTCGTTGGAATGATTTGATAACCCACTAATTTTAAGGAAAATTGTATTCATATATACGAAACACAATTAAATTAAACATAATGAAGCATTTGAACGTTTATTTGACGTATATTACTTGACGAACGATCACCCGATGCATCGCTACGATTGTCGCTGGCACTCCTTGTAGGCTATGTGTGACTGTAATGTAATTTAAATTAGATGTCTATTTTCCATGATTGTGTTTTCATTTACACAGGAAGTGTTGGGGTTATGTTCAAAAATAACACGCACGGTAATCTGGTAATGGTCGTGAGAAGACCGAACTAAATAATTTATTTGAACACTAAACAAAATATATATATATATGTATGATCATCGCGATCAGTAATATAACGAAATAAAAGGATAATTTACTTTAACATATCTCTTAATAAAACGAAGAACGACGATCATTTTCGCCGTAACATTCTACCACGACGACTTGGACGAAGTGACGCGCGCATCGAAGAAAAATGGTTCCTCAGAACAAAGACAGCGACGAGAGCCGACAATTCCCGGCAACTCCCGACATCTCCGATCCATCCACAAAAACGCGCCGAAAAATTAAAAAGCGTCCCATAACGCAGCAAACGAATGCAACCACTCACAGGAAGTAAGGTAAGTATTTCATCTTTTTAACTTACTTCTCATCAACGAATTCTTTAACTCCTGATTAAATTAAATACTTACCCAGATAGCCAAGCGATCCTCGCGCACAGATTGAGCCCGGCGTGTCGGGGTCAGGTAGACGGGCCGAACGTCGCTTGAATGGGCAAAAGGCACACGATGGCTATAATCTGAGGAGGGCACTTATGACCGTGAGGGCTCGTAACGTTCCCTCGGCACAAACCCGGCACAAGCTTCCCCTCGGCCCATCGGTCCAGGTGCTCGGCCCTGGACGGGCCGAGGGGCAGCTTGTGCCGAGGGAACGTTACGAGCCCACACGGTCATAACTGCCCTGGCCAGAATCGAGCATTTTGGCTATCTGGGTTACCTTACTTCCTGTGTAAATGAATATACAATCATGGAAAATAGATATCTAATTTGAATTACATTACAGTCACACATGGGATGGATTAGATATAAAAATTCGAAAAACCCCAATTACATCGATGGCCGAATTAAAATAAAGTTGCAACTGAGTGGTCGAATATAACTGTTGATTATTTAAAAAAAATTACAAATAATATGCCAAACAGGTTAAGACATGTTCTTAAACAAAATGGTTATCCCACAAAATATTAAACAAATTTTGTAATGCTAAATTACATTATATAAACAGAAAAATTAATACGTGTCCGAATATTTTTGTGAGCCACAAATGGTGCATTATTTCGTTTAATAATTTTTATTATGAAACGTATGTATATTTTTCAAATAAAGCATATATATTTATCAACACTGTGACGTGGCAGCTTTTGCCGACGTCTTCTCGAACCTTCTAACAGAGACCGGGTCACTTTTTCGACCATCAGAATCGAAACGGGCGTTGCGATCGATCTCCCTGGAGACGGCCGAGTCCCAGTGGAATAGTATTATCGCGCTTGAATGTCGCGCCGCTGGGCGCGACACGAGGTTTCAGATTCGGCTAATAACCATAGGAGATTTCGATGCCCATCTTCCGCTGCTAATAGGCGAGAAAGTTCGAGAACAGACACCCGGAGAACCTATCGCAAGCCGGCGAGTACGGAGAAGACAACGGGGATTGGACAGAGCCCGGATCCGTCAACCCGGAGACATCGACGAGGCATTTACGAAAAAGGGACGAACAACGGCCCAACCTCGTCGATTCTCGCCCGGGCAGGGCCATGAGAGCCCACCCGGAATGGCTCGCGTCCACCCTTACCGCCCTCGCAGCGTTAGCGGACGCCGCCTTGAGAAATTAACAATTTTCGAAGGCACGGGTCCGAATCCTTTAGATTCGGCCCTGCAGCGAGGAGCCACGCGATAGGCCCCGAATGTCGCCACAGCGAGGATGGATGAGGAAGTAGAGGGGATGCCTCGCTTCCGCGTTCCGAGCCGACACGAAGTAGGTCACTAGGCCGAAGGATTGCATCCGATTCAGTACCGCTTTGAAATCGCGTATAATATAAAGTCTGATATCGTGCGACCATTGGGCTGAAAACGAGTCCACGAATTTGGTAAGTACCGGTCAGTTTTCGGTGTCAAATAATTGTGAATACTCGTGTTGGCTCGGGGCGTAGTTTTGATAGAAATTCTAACCTCGCGTCGTGTGCCACGAGCTTCGGCGTGTCCCACGACCGGGACGAGCTCTCCCGAGAGGAACGCCGGGCCGTGTATCGTAGCGTCCCCGAATGCTGCGTGATACGGGGCGTACGATAATTAGTTTTCGATTCGTATTCGGAGATCCTCGAGACGTTCCACGGTGGGACGACGCGACGCGCCCGTTTCGTTCTCGCCGCGTTCTTTGCCGTCCTCGCCTAGTCAAACAGTAATAGATCGCGTATTCTATCGGGGCTCGGTAGGTTTCGTGCCCTTCTGGGCTTGTATCATTTACGCGGAGGCCTGTAACTACCGAGCTCGACGCGAAAGAATAGAAGTCACGCGCGTGCGGCCGATCTACCGCCGAAGATTCTCGACGACGCGCCGGCAAATATTTTGACTGCCGCCGGTTCATACCGGTGGCTTGTAGCGACATCCCGTTCTCAATAAACGGTAGTAATTTGCCCCGAAATCATTCTATTCATTTCGCCTGTGAGGAACGTTCCCGTCGCGGGGAATGCCCCGTCCTTTTTCCCACGTGGAATCCTGGCCTGTGCCATCGCTATCCAAGGCATCTACGCAGTCCTCGCAGATTCGAAAGAAGTTCGTGTAGAGACAAAAGTTTCGCGTGGCACGGTAACGTGCCTGGCGCCCGAGTATCGATCTACGGTCGATTAAGTATTGTCCTATTTCGAGTCTGCGAGTGGCTGTTTGTCCCGGGAGGACCACGTTTCGCGCGACCGAGCGTGGCCCGGTCTTTCGGCCATAATTTCCCGAGTCCGGTTGCCGATTTCGTAAGGAATCGGTAAACGGCGTGACAACACTAATAAATGTTTTATTGCTAGAAACAATTCCAAGGGCGATTGCTTTATCAACAATCGAATTATCAAATCATAAAGTTAGTTATACCTAGTGTCCGAATATTTTTGGGAGTCACTGTACATGCGCAGTTGTATGCTTCCGAATAATGCAAACTACGCTGCCGAATAATGCAAATTATGCCTCGTAAACGAAAAAATAAGACTTGAGGGCGATAGCGGCCTAGATCGATATTTTATTTACCGTTTTTGACTACTGGAAAACCCCATTTTTGTATTATCGAAATATGAGAGCACGAATCCCGCACCCTTGCAAATCTTGGAAAAATGAGTCCACTCCCATAACCACTTCGTTTCCCCGGCCGTCGACGTCGATACCGTTCGTATAGGGTCACAGACGTGTTATGACGCGACGCCGATACTCTCTGTACAGATCAGAGACGTGTTATCACGCGACGCAATGTCGCTTGCGCCGGTGCCACGGACGTGTTATCCCGCGTCGCAATACCGTTCGTGCGGTGCTACCGATGACATATCTCGCGTGCTTCATTATTACATGGGATTTTTCGAGATAATGTTACCCTGAAAGCAATGTTTCCGGCTGGAAATGGACAGGAAAAGAATAAAATTGCTAACGGGGTAACATTTTTTCGAAAAAGTCCATATGATAATGAAGCACGCGAGATATGTCGTCTGTAGCACCGTACGAACGGTATTGCGTCGCGGGATAACACGTCCGTGGCACCGGCGCAAACGACATTGCGTCGCGTGATAACACATCGCTGATCTGTACAGAGAGTATCGGCGTCGCGTCATAACACGTCTGTGACCCTATACGAACGATATCGACGTTGCGACATAACGCGTCACTGAGCACTAATTAACTTCCCGATTCATAGGGAAGTTACTGTAATTACCCCGAAAATCGAAAATCAATTTTTTAGCAGATCTTCACGTTTCATGGTCATTCGAGTCATTTTAGACTATTTTTATCAAAATGTTTGTATGTGTGTGTGTGTGTGAGTGTGTGCGTATGTCCGTTTGTATGGTATCAAATTTTTCGTTAACGTTTTCTGAAAAAGTAACAACGCGATCAGAATGATGAATGTTGCAATCGATGTGCCCCGTCGTAACTTAGAGCTGATTAGATTTTGGTCCATATTGGTCAAGTAGTTTTTTAGTTTTTTTAGTTTTTTTCGAAAACAGTTGATTCTACAATGCAATTTATAAGGGAGGACGAAAATTTTCCACCAAAGAACCAAACGCAATTACATAAAAAAAAATTTTCTTAATTTTTTTTTAACTGATGCTAATGTTACCGCTTGGAATAATCGAAAGTTATTCCAATGCAACAGTGAATTTATCATCTCTACTCCCAAGAATACATTTTGGGAGAATATCGATGAAAATACAAAAAAAAAACGATGTTAGCGATGTTGGCGAAGGAGTAACGAATCGGGAAGTTCTTTGTGTGACTCTTGGAGAGTCACACACCAAATAAAAAACATTAATATCAGTAGGCCCTACTAGCCATGTGTATCACTAACCCTCTCGCAAGAGCAGTTCCACCCGCGAGCTCGCAAAGCGAGTGAGCAAAAACAACCCTACTCGCGAGCGAGCGAAGCGAGCGAGCAACAATAGCCCTCTAGTTTTATGTAGTAATTGTCATAGGTACTAACTTGTGGAATTTAATAAGGTCGCAACTTCACACCAAAGTCTCCGATTAGTATCTCTGTTGTGGTATTGACCATCTCTAGAGTCCCACAAACTTTTCCTTTCCTGTACCAAACTGATTAACTTTTCACAGTCCATTCTAGAACGTGTCTCTGTGCTTGTTCGAAATGTACTAGGCGCGTCACGAAATCGTTCTGATAGAGTCTTCATTTCCGCGCTGGAGGAGGAAAATTCTTCAAAGCGCACATTTGTCCAAAACTTTGCTGATTGGTTAGCGATTTTCAGGTAAACTGACCAATCAGGTCGTTTTTATCAACGTGGTCACACCCACGGCACCGAAAGTTTGACAACGTACCGCAATAAATGGAAAACATACCTGTTTTTATGGATATGACTTCCTTGCTATTTTTTTGGGAGTCAGCCTCTCTTTAATGCATTCAGTTTTTAATTGGTGTCAGTTCGGTGCCTCGCAGAAAGACTCAGACATCTCCCTATGCCTCAATAGTAATTATGTGTTATAAACCTTGCAGACCTCCACGGTCAGTTGTAGGATGCAGCTATTCATTTTTGGGGTTTCCCGTCAAACCCGCACACCGTGTGCAGTGACTCTTTTATCTGTCTTCTACGTCCATGGTGGCCAAGTTGAGATGGGTTTAAGAAAAATGGATTTTTTTAAAGATATTAGAAGAGTCTTTTTACTAGATAATGTGTAATAAAATTTTTTTAAAAATAACTACTGCTTGGAATTTCCAAGATAAATGCAAAGGTTAGAATTTTTAACTTTTTGATCTGTGCCTATAATCAAAATTTAAAATATGCCTTCTAAAAAATCAAGTAAGTTATATACATGCACAAAATTTCATCGAAATCGGTTCAAGCATAAAACAAATATATGTAGTAGGCATTGAAAGATGTAAAGATACTAATCTTTGAATTTCTCTTCGTACGATTGATCTAAATCACAGTTTCTTATAATTCTTTTAATTTTTAATTGTTATCGAGTATCCATATTTCCACGAGCGTTAAGCTACATACGATAAATGCACATGAATCATTCCATGCGAAATAGGACTATTGTTTCGAATTTTGTTCAAATTTGGATATGTTGCAGTCTTTAGTAAAATATGAAAGAATTCCTTGAAGTCTTGAAAATTGTTGGTTTTACGGACGTGTAATATGAGGTGTCACAAGTTTTTCATTAAATTATAACGGTCAAACTAACAAAACGATGAAAATTAGTTTTGGGTGCTCATAGTGAAACCATTCAATAAAAATGATTTCAGTTGAGAAAATATTTACCTACCCACACATTTGAAATGTCGCGATTGTATTTCGGTGCAGCGTTCACTTCAGATAATTTTCATGTCGCCAAGTTTGAAGTGTCCGTATTTTTAAATTATTTAAATAAAAATTAATTTTTTAAAAATACCACGTTTTTAAAACGGACTAAAAAGTATAAAATAAAATTTATAAAAACGCCGCGTTTAAAAAACGGACTAAAACGTATAAAATAATTTATTCTAGCTCCATACAAATTCCTAATCCCTGAAAATTTGTGATTGTGAATTTTTAATAGCTAAGAAAATACTTGTAAGGTTTAAAACGAAAAACGCGGGGCGCATGCAATAGATAATTGATGCATGAACACTAAATCACTAACAACTTATTGCACTGCAAATGATATAAAGTGTTGTACGAGATTTCTCAGCGGCAGCTACTCTCTACACTCCTTACTATGTATTATCTTGCGCCCCACGTTTTTCGTTTTAAATCTTACAAGTATTTTCTTAGCTATTAAAAATTCACAATCACAAATTTTAAGGGGTTAGGAATCTGTATAGGGCTAGAAAAAGTTATTTTATACTTTTTAGTCCGTTTTTTAAACGTGGCGTTTTTAAAAATTTTATTGTATACTTTTTAGTGCGTTTTAAAAACGTGGTATTTTTTAAAAATTTATTTTTATTTAAATAATTATTTTCTGCTTTTTAGTCTTGCATGTGTGAAATTTGACACTCGATTTTGAACATATTGATGAGATTATAACAGAGACATGTAGTAAATTTCAGACGGTATTGCGACGCGTCATATCGAAAGCGAACGCCGTGGTAAAATGTCAAAGATAAAGAGGTTCGACGGAGAATTTCGGTGTAACTGTTCTTTCGCTTGGTAAACAAACATTATAGTATACTAATACGTAGTAACTTTGTAAACACCGCACGGAGCTCGAACGCATACAGAGCTCCTTCGGTGCGAAGCAGGTCAGTGGAGTGGGGATGAGTCAGAGTGGGAACCGAGTGGGCACTACCGGTCGTCGCGCGGGGACGTGTAACGGTTAAATTTTTAATAGTTTATATCTCTGAAACGCGTAGGCTGTTGTAAATTAAATTTTTTTTTTAAATATTGCTTTGTCATATAGTACTGAGCTATGTTTAAAATTTCAAGTCTCTAGCTCATCGAGAAATTAGTTTAAAATCAGTTGTAAAATTTGTACCGAACGGACATACAAGAAAGCGACCTAATAAAAACGTGGCAAAATATTTAATGGCATACCTGGTGATTTAGCGACATCTCTGTGAAAACCATCATTAACGAACTGCTCCTCTTTTGTAGACATTATTTCGAGATTATAACAGAGACATGTAGAAAATTTCAGACGGTATTGTGACCGCATTATATCGAAACGCCGTGGTAAAATGTCAAAGATAAAGGTTCGACTTGGTAAACAAACGTTATAGTATAATAATACGTAGAAACTTTGTAAACACCGCACGGAGCTCAAACCCACACTGGCGCATACTGAGCTCCTTCGGTGCGAAGCGGGTCAGTGGAGTGGGGATGAGTCGGAGAGGAAACGGGTAGTGGAGTAGGGAGCGCTGTCGCGCGGCGTGGCGATCGCTGAACGCGATGACGTAGGTTTCGCGGGGGGGGGGGGGTGAACAGGTAAATATTTAATTGTTATTTCTCCGAAACGGATAGACTTTTTTAAAAATTTTGTTTTGAATAATGCATTGTCATCCAGTTCTGAGCCATGTAACCGATTTCAAGTCTCTAGCTCATCAGGAAGTTAGTTTAAAATCAATTGCAAAATTTGCCACCGAACAGACAAACAAACAAACAAACAAACATGTAAGCGAGCTAATAAAAACGTGGTAAAAAGGGGTTACGAGAACATTTGGAGCTATATTATCATTATTTTTATTTTTTCAATTTTCTTGTGCTACGATAACAATGCACCTGTTTAAAACAATTGCAAAATAAACTATGAAAACAAATATTTTCTGCACTGAAATAATTTTTATTAAATACTTTGATGGTTTCACTATGAACATCCAAAACTAATTTTCATCGTTTTGTTAGTTTGGCCGTTATAATTTAATGAAAAACTTGTGACACTTCATATTACACGTCCGTAAAACCACCAATTTTCAAGATTTCAAAGAATTCTGCGAGATAGGTCTATATTTTGCTAAAGACTGCAACATATTCAAATTTGAACAAAATTCGAAACAGTAGTCCTATTTCGCATGGAAAGATTCATGTGCACTAATTGTGTGTAGATTAACTCTCGTGGAAGTATGGATACTCGAAAATAATTAAAAATTGAAACAATTAGAAGAAACTGCGATTTATATAGATCAGTCGTTAGCAAAAATATTCAAAGATTCGTATCTTTACATCTTTCAATGCCCACTATACAGGGTGTCCCAAAATTCGTGAAGTACCCGAAAGGTGGTGGTTCCTGAGACCATTCTAAGAGACATTTTCCTTTGCACAAAAGTCAAATTCGGCTTTGTTTAGGAGTTATTAACGAAAAACACGGACCAATCAGAGCGCGTCCTGGCCCGGCGCGACAAGCCGCGCTGGCAAGCGAGTGTCGGTGGTACGACGCGACATCGCAACGAACAAGAGTTTCTCGATAATGTGAATCCTCTCCGATTTCGATGAGCTTTGGATATGTTGTCAAGACCATGATTCTGAACAACATTTCTCTTTAGACTTTTTAGCGATCGGCTTTAGTTTACGAGAGAATTGTAAAAACTTGTAATTGTAAATCGATCGATGTACTATCTCCTCTCCGATTTCGATGAACTTTGGATATGTTGTCAAGACCATGATTCTGAACAACATTTCTCTTTAGACTTTTTGGCGATCGGCTTTAGTTTACGAGAGAATTGTAAAAACTTGTAATTGTAAATCGATCGATGTACTATCTCCTCTCCGATTTCGATGAACTTTGGATATGTTGTCAAGACCATGATTCTGAACAACATTTCTCTTTAGACTTTTTGGCGATCGGCTTTAGTTTACGAGAGAATTGTAAAAACTTGTATATGTAAATCGATCGATGTACAATCTCCTCTCCGATTTCGATGAGCTTTGGATATGTTGTCAAGACCATGATTCTGAACATCATTTCTCTTTAGACTTTTTGGCGATCGGCTTTAGTTTACGAGATAATCGTAAAAAACATTACTTGTAAATTCATTATGGGTGTTCATGATAACGGACACGGCCTGTTAATGTCTCCGAAACTAAACTGTCCGTCAACCATTTCAAAGGAAAAAGATATTTAAAACGTCGAGTTTTATAACATTATTTCAAGGTCATTGAAATCGATGAAGACCCGGATCATCCTTACCCGACTTACGGCAACTTTACCCGAACGAGAAAAGAGGCAGAAACTGATTGTTTTAAAAACTCACTTATTCAGCCGTAAATCCATTTGCTGCTTCGAAATGTGTGTCACTGGGTCACTCGGTGACGAACTGCACAGATGTTTTCGGGTATACGGCAGTAACGAAATGTAAGGGACGTACGGCCAGGTCGACGAACTGCACAGCCGGTGGTAGATAGTAATAAGGCCTAAGAGATGCGCGGTCAAGTCGACGATCCAAAATTTCACTTTCACTTTCGAATCGATAAATAAATCGTATGTTTATTTCACACAGGTGCCTTGAAATTTTTCCACACTCACAATCACTGTTCACATTGGCTACACACATAGTTATGCACTAATAATAATTTCCATATCCCTTGTACTGCTGCACAAATCACAACAATCAGGTAATGCAATCACTAGACTGCGGATTTCATGCATTTGTAGCAAACATGTGTAGGTGCATTTTAAGACAGAAGAGAGATTAAAATAATTTCCAAACACCTATGTATTATTTTCAACTTCTTAAAGTGATCACAGTAAGAAACAAATATCTGTCTGGCTGCTGTCCCTTGTAATAGCGGCAACCAACTTTCATTTTGCATAAAGATCCGCAGTCTAGTGATTAGTTTAAATATCACTATCAAAACACAGCTAATAGCAACCGTTAGCTTTGAAATGACAAATCTTTGGAGATGTTCTCTCTACCGCGGCTCGAACGACACTGATTTTCTGCAAGATTTTTCTAAAGAATTTACGAAGGGCATGCAAGGAAATGCACGCTGTAGCACGTTTACGAAAACGACGGGACGGTCAAACGAAAAACAGGATGCGAGAAGGATCGCTGTACGATTTATTGCAAACACATGTTTAGTTAACTTCCCGATTTTATAGGGAAGTTATTGTAATTTTTCCTGCAGATTGGTACGTAGAGTCGATAGGTAACCGTGCGAAAACGTCATCGGTCCTTTTACCCAGCAAGGGGTAAAAATGTCAGGTCAGCGTAGCATCCCTATTGTCCTATACCTTCCGTAAGAAACTTTCTAAAAGAAGGACAGCCGACGTTTTCGAACGGTTAAACATGTGTTTGCCATAAATCTTACAGCGGTCCTTCTCGCAACCTGTTTTTCGTCTGACCGTCCCGTCGTTTTCGTAAACGTGCTACAGCGTGCATTTTGAATTTCGACACGCTAAATGCCCTTCCTAAGTTCTTTAGAAAAATCTTGCAGAAAATCAGTGTCGTTCGAGCCGCGGTAGAGAGAACATCTCCAAAGATTTGTCAATTCAGAGCTAACGGTTGCTATTAGTTGTGTTTTTGATAGTGATGTTTAAACTAATCACTAGACTGCGGATATGGCAATTATTATTAGTACATAACTATGTGTGTAGACAAATGTGAACAGTGATTGTGAGTGTGGAAAAATTTCAAGACATCTGTGTGAAATAAACATACGAATTATTTAACGATTCGAAAGTGAAAGTGAAATTCTGGATCATCGACTTGACCGCACATCCCTTAGGCCTTATTACTATCTACCACCGGCTGTGCAGTTCGTCGACCTGGCCGTATGTCCCTTACTTTTCGGTACTGTCGTATACCTGATGACATCTGTGCAGTTCGTCACCGAGTGACCCAGTGACACACATTTCGAAGCAGCAAATGGATTTACGGCTGAATAAGTGAGTTTTTAATACAATAAGTTTCTGCTTCTCCTCTCATTCGGGTAAAGTTGCCGTAAGTCGAGTAAAGATAATGTGGGTCCTCAACGATTTCAATGACCTTGAATGTGTTTTAAAACTCGACGTTTTAAATATCTTTTTCCATTGAAATAGTTGGCCGTCGGCTTTAGTTTCGGAGATATTAACAGGCCGTGCCCGCTATCAAGAACACCCATATGAATTTACAAGTAATGTTTTTTACGATTATCTCGTAAACTAAAGCCGATCGCCAAAAAGTCTAAAGAGAAATGTTGTTCAGAATCCTGGTCTTGGCAACATATCCAAAGCTCATCGAAATCGGAGAGGAGATAGTACATCGATCGATTTACAATTACAAGTTTTTACAATTCTCTCGCAAACTAAAGCCGATCGCTAAAAAGTCTAAAGAGAAATGTTGTTCAGAATCATGGTCTTGACAACATATCCAAAGCTCATCGAAATCGGAGAGGATTCACATTATCGAGAAACTCTTGTTCGTTGCGATGTCGCGTCGTACCACCGACACTCGCTTGCCAGCGCGGCTTGGCGCGCCGGGCCAGGACGCGCTCTGATTGGTCCGTGTTTTTCGTTAATAACTCCTAAACAAAGCCGAATTTGACTTTTGTGCAAAGGAAAATGTCTCTTAGAATGGTCTCAGGAACCACCACCTTCCGGGTACTTCACGAATTTTGGGACACCCTGTATATGTTTTATGCTTCAACCGATTTCGATGAAATTTTGGGTATTTGGGTAGTGTCTTCATTTTATAGTTTTAAACATCTTAATCTTAATAAATATGGATTCGAAAAAATCGTTTGTTCCGCACTTTCCAAAACCATTGTTTAAACATGTTTAAACAATCATAATGTTGGATATCACTGTATTCGGGAAAGTCTACAGAATCTTTTGCTGCAAAGAACAATTTGTAACCAAACTATTGTTTACCTTCTCATATATATAATCGTAATAAGGTTAAAAGATTAACGAGTGCACACTCGTCGAAAAACTCGCCGACGTTGTTCGGTATAAGCCGAACGTTCCGATGAGTTAATTCCTCAAAATGTGTACTGAATGCAATAGGGTAAAAGACCAAATATAAAATGCGAAAACCGAACGGCACTGCTGGAGAATCACAGGAGCGGCGAACGATCTCGAATTGTAAATAATAGGGTGAAGGACCTAATGTAAAAAATTCAGAAAATCGAACGGCACTGCTGGAGAATCACAGGAGCGGTGAACCATCTCGAATTGTAAATGATAGGGTGAAAGACCAAATGTAAGAAAATTCAGAAAACCGAACGGCACTGCTGGAGAATCACAGGAGCGGCGAACGATCTCGAATTGTAAAGAATAACGGGTGAGCGTAGACTCTGCTGTTGTCCAGACACACCCGTTATCTGGATAATTAACTTCCCGATTTTATAGGGAAGTTATTGTAATTACCCCGAAAATCGAAAATCGATTTTTTAGCAGATCTTCACGTTTCATGGTCATTGCAGTCATTTTAGACTATTTTCAGGAAAATGTTCGTATGTGTGTGTGTGTATATATATATATATGTGTGTGTGTGTGTGTGTGTGTGTGTGTGTGCGTGTGTGTGTGTGTGCGTGTGCGTGTGCGTGTGCGTGTGCGTGTGCGTGTGCGTGTGCGTGTGCGTGTGCGTGTGCGTGTGCGTGCGTGTGTGTGTGTGTGTGTGTGTGTGTGTGTGTGTGTGTGTGTGTGTGTGTGTGTGTGTGTGTGTGTGTGCGTGCGTTCGTGCGTATGGCCGTTTCTATGTAATCAAATTTTTCGTTAACGTTTTCAGAAAAAGTAACAACGCGATCAGGATGATGAATGATGCAATCGATGTGCCCCGTCGTAACTTAGAGCTGATTAGATTTTGGTCCATATTGGTCAAGTAGTTTTTTAGATTTTTAGTTTTTTTTCGAAAACAGTTCATTCTACAATGCAATTTATAAGGGAGGACGACAATTTTCCACCAAAGAACCAAACGCAATTACATAAAAAAATTTTTTTTCTTAATTTTTTTTTAGATTTAAAAAAAATTTTTTTTTAGATTTAAAAAAATTTTTTTTTTTAACTGATGCTAATGTTACCGCTTGGAATAATCGAAAGTTATTCCAATGTAACAGTGAATTTATCATCTTTACTCCCAAGAATACATTTTGGGAGAATATCGATGAAAGTACAAAAAAAAACGATGTTAGCGATGTTGGCGAAGGAGTAACGAATCGGGAAGTTCTTTGTGTGACTCTTGGAGAGTCACACACCAAATAAAAAACATTAATATCAGCAGGCTCTACTAGCCATGCGTATCACTAACCCTCACGCAAGAGCAGTCCTACCCGCGAGCTCGCGAAGCGAGCGAGCAAAAACAACCCTACACGCGAGCGACCGAAGCGAGCGAGCGACAATAGCCCTCTAGTTTGATCTTTCAGCCTTTAACAATAGAAGGAACTATTTATAACAATTCCAACACCGGGCTGGTTACGAGACCCGATGTTAATTTGACGGAAGGTTCGTGCTTCCAGGCACTGGATGACGGAAAGGTTGAGACAAATGTGAATAATTGTTGAGAGGCGATATCTGGTAAGAGTGAAATATATTCTGATAAATTTGTATGAATGAGAACACACAGTATTACTACTGTTCCGTAATTTACAGACGTATAAAAACGCAAGGTATAGCTTCCGTAGCTGATACGACCACAATACGGTCGAGAGATACGCGACGACCATAGACAGTAAACAAAGTATTCCCCGCTAGGAATGCGTATAAAAAATTCGTACGTTTCACGCGACCGCGGTTCTCATTCGCCCGTAATGAACTTTTGACGCTTGCCGCCTGCTCAACACGCGTTAAATTATTTCATACAGCAGTATTATCCCTTTTAATTTATCAGGTCGAATTCTCGGGCAAAAGCAGTCGTCACCGATCGGTGCTGCCGGGATACCACGGGAGCGGCGATCGGTCTCTACCTGCAACCGAATACACCTCGTTGTATGGCGCGATACAGGAGACTAGGCAGGGCACAGATTCGTGGCCGTGGCGACTCCTCTTCGTCCAAACAACTACGTGCTCTTAGCAGGACACACAGGAATAAACCTAGTTCGAAATCAGGCTAGTAACACTCAAGCAAACGATCAGTCTTGCCGGATAATTCCGGGAAAGGCAATCGGCTCTTGCCAACACTAGGCAATAACAAACTTGGTGGGAAAAATTACGGATATCTAGACAGAGCACGCAGGCGTGGTCATGGCGATATGCGAATTTTTACCTGCTGTCCGTTCTGAGCAAAACACACTGTGTATCTCGCGAAATCACGATATACACAGTAACGCGAATAGGGACACAATTTCTTGCTGCTATAAGAAATGATCGCGGCAGAGACAACGCGTACTACCGCTTTTCGGCGAATGAGATATATACAATCCCGCGTACCGATGTGAGAGAACGTCTCTCTACGAAGAATCGCCTTCGCTATATTTTTCAGATCGCGCGGCTTGAACCGCCCGTCGGACGGGCGACAAGCAATGCAACAAAATTTCAATTAAATCTTTATAAAATTGGTTGCTGATATGCAACTCACGAAAGTGATCAATTTCACTGCAAGAATTGAATACAATGCAATAATTTGTCTCTTTGACGCAATATAAATAATAAATCAGATGGAGCTTCAATGCTCAAATAAACATGTCGTGGAACGAGACTTTACTCGAAGTATAGCAATTTCTATTAATAACTCGCAATGTGACAAGAAATGCCCTTTTGCCGGGCTTTGAACACAAGAAAGTACTTTGCCTTATTGGCGATTCTCAAATAATATTCTCACCGAACAAATTTCGCAATTTGACACTTTAACATTCGCAAATACTATTGCAATTTTTACACACTTCGCGACTAGAAATGCCCTTTTGCCAGGCTAGCAATTAAATAGAAAATTATCGGCCTTACTGGCAATTCGTAAATGACAAGTTAAACTCTTTACGATTCTCGATCTCACGCGGAGCGCAAATTGAATCATACGTGCTTATTAGACCGAATCCAGACGTAGAGTGCCCAATTTGCTGCTCGCATCGATCTCCTTCGATCGCAATCTGGAAGGGGATCGATGCGCGCGCATTCTTTTATCTATATCGACCGCTCCTGCGGTCCTTGTCTATGACGAGGATCGCGATTTACGCGATATTTCGCTGTGTAACCAGAACGGTTACACATACCCCCTTCCCCTTTCTCGAGATTTCTGGTACGTAAACGCAGTAAATACGTATTCCAGGAATCTCGCGGCTTATGGAAAAGTCAGTAAAATTTAACGTAATCAAACTAAACATTCTCTGCACTCGGCGTTCAAAACAATAGGTAACATACCCTGCACTCAGCATTCATACAAATAATTGAACTTAAACTTAAAATTGAACTTTTTTGCAAAATTTAACTTAATCAAACTAAACATTCTCTGCACTCGGCGTTCAATGATTAACTAAATAAATGTTTGCCTTTTGGCGCAAAATAAAAATAAAGAAAAATTATTTATGGACGGAAAACGAAGACGGTCTTTGCGTCGTATAACAAAAAAAAACCGAATCTTTGCTGTGTTACAAATAATCAACAAAAAAGAATTCTGCACTCGGCGCATAGTCATCAAATAAACAATTCTGTGCACTTTAGACCCGAATAAACGACAAACAAAAAAAAGGTCTCTGCACTTGGCGTCTTGTGATTAACTGAACAAATGTTTGCACTTAAACACACAAAAAAAAGGTTTTGCTTCTGCACTTGGGGAGGTCGGCACTTTCATTCCTGCTGCGCAATCTGCTCCTGGAGCAGGTCCGTTTCGTCCTCCATTGAAAGAAGACCCAAGGGATCGTGGGGGTCGAGCACCGGAATCTCGATTTTTGCGTCCCGGTCAAGTCGGCCTCGTCCCACGACCACTACGTCTCATCCTCCTCCTGAATGGCAGCCTGTCCCTGAGAAAGGTCCTCGGGAATAACCTTCCACGACTGGTCCAGGTCATCCGCCAGTTTTCCGGCTCCTCCAGCTGCCCCTTCCGGTGGTAGCATTGGCCGCGTGTCATCCACCCTTGCAGCCTCCTCGAGCCGCGGCTCCATGGTTTTTTTGGCGCAGTCTCGTTGTGCCTGGCCCATTTAGCGGCGTCTGTGTGATGGCCACGCACTTTCGTGCAGTTGCCTGCACCGCCACTCCGTTACGGAACCGCTTGTATCAGTGCGTCCTTGGTGTATCCACGTGCCTGCGATGCGGGTTGGAAGTTTTAGCGGCTCCAACTCGTGGAACGGCAATTACAGACCCGTCTGGGTGGGTCTACTGACCATAGCCCAGTGTGCGTAGGCTATGATCACAATATCACGTGTCTTAGATTCGGTTATACTTTTGCACGACATGGTTGTCGTTCTGTGGTCCGCGGTCGGTCCTCGCGGCCTCTTATACCCAACATGGTTAGGGTTTTCGTGGAAACCCCCATCAGTGTGGCATTTTGCGCATCAGAGAGTTTGTTTACATTTCCATCTTCCTCTAGTTGTTGGTATGATGGACGTAGTCTGGAAGCATGGAATGTTCCCCGGATGTCTTTCGATTGGGGGTTTCTCAGTACGAACGTCGATGGCCCTTTTTTATGACTAGTTCGTACGGTCCTTCGTACAAATGGAAGAATTTTGCGATCTCTCTGTCCGCAGCATTGGATATTGGATTCGCTTTTACCAATACCCAATCGCCCAGTTCATATTGTTTGTGGCGTCTTCCCATATTCGCACGTGCACGCCGTTCGTCGGCTTTCTTCGTCATTCTTTGGAAAGCAAGTTGCATCGTGTTATTGTTCTGCTCGTCCTTTGGTTTTCCCGAAATTTCTGCTTGCTTGAACCACTATGACCATGGTCGTATAGGTTTTTCCTGTAGCAGGAGTTCTCTAGGTGTGAAACCTGTGCTGTCATGGACCACTTCCTTGCAGCAGGTTTCGATTAGGTCGGTCCATTTGGCCCACGACGCGTGTGCATGCGAGGCCACTGTACGGAAAATCCGTCCGATCTCCATATTCACCCTTTCCACTGGGTTGCTTTGTGGGTGACGGATGGATGAGAGGACGTGGTGGATGCCTTCTTCTTTCAGGGTCTGAATCCATTTCTTCGCCGTGAACTGCGTCTCATGGTCGGTCAGGATCCTTTTCGGTTTCCCGTAGCGCGGTATATAATTTTTAAAAATGCGCGCTAGTGTCACGGTGGTCGTCGAGTTTCGCATAGGATATAATTTTACGTATTTGGTAAATAGCTCTTCAATTACCAGACTATATATTTCACGCCTCCCATTGATGTCGGTAACGGACCGTAAAAGTCAACGGACAACACTTCGAGAGGGCACCCCGGTATTATGCTCTGCATATCGGTATGTATCGCATGGGTAGGAATCTTTACGCGTTGACACTGTCACGCCGTTTACCGACCTGCGAACAAAATCGGCAACCGGACTCGGGAAATTATGGCCTAGAGACCGGGCCACGCTCGGTCGCGCGAAACGTGGTCCTCCCGGGACAAACAGCCACTCGCAGACTCGAAATGGGACAATACTAAATCGACCGTAGATCGATACTCGGGCGCCGGGCACGTTACCGTGCCACGCGAAACTTTTGTCTCTACACGAATTTCTTTCGAATCTGCGAGGACTGCGTAGATGCCTTGAATATAGCGACGGAACAGGCCAGGATTCCACGTGGGAAAAAGGACGGGGCATTTCCCGCGACGGGAACGTTTCTCACAGGCGAAATGAATAGAATCGATTTGGGCAAATCACTACCGTTTATTACGAACGGGATGTTATTACAAGCCACCGGTATGAACCGGCGGCAGTCAAAATATTTGCCGGCGCGTCGTCGATAATATTCGGCGGTAGTTCGGCCGTTCGCGGATGGATTCTATTTCTTCGCATCGAGCTCGGCAGTTACAGGCCTCCGCGTAAATTATACAAACCCAGAAGGGCACGAAATCTGCCGAGCCTCGTCCGTCGCGTCGTCCCACCGTGGAACGTCTCGAGGATCTCCTATTGAAAATCGAAAAACGAAAGATCGTACGCCCCGCAACACGCAGCACTCGGGGACGCTGCGATACACGGCCCGGCGTTCCTCTCGGGAGAGCTCTTCCCGGTCGCTGGACACGCCGAAAGCACGTGGCACACGACGCGAGGTTATTAATCCCATCAAAATACGCCCCGAGCCAACACGAGTATTCACAGGTTCTATAATAACGAAAACTGACCGGCACTTACCACCTCGTGGACTCGTTTCCCGCAGCAAAGTCGTCGCACGATACTATTACTGAAATTCGCGATTTCAAAACGATACTCAATGTGGCGTGATCGCAGTCCTTCGGCCTAGTGACCTACTTCGTGTCGGCTCGGAACGCGGAAGCGAGGCATCTCCTCTACTTCCTCATCCATCTTCGCTGTGGCGACACTCGGGGCCTATCGCGTGGCTCCTCGCTGCAGGGCCGAATCTAAAGGATTCGGACCCGTGCCTTCGAAAATTGTTAAGTTTCTCGAGGCGGCGTCCGATAACGCTGCGAGGGCGGTAAGGGTGGACGCCATTCCGGGTGGGCTCTCATGGCCCTGCCTGGGCGAGAATCGACAAGGTTGGGCCGTTGGTCGTCCCTTTATCGTAATTGCCTCGTCGATGTCTCCGGGTTGACGGATCCGGGCTCGGTCCAATCCCCGTTGTCTTCTCCGTGCTCGCCGATCTGCGATAGATTCTCCGGGTGCCTGTTCTCGAAATTTCTCGCCAATTAGAAGCGGAAGATGGGCATCGCAATCTCCTAAGGAGCGTAGTTGGACCTGTAACCTCGTGTCGCGCCCAGCGGCGCGACATTCAAACGCGATAATACCATTCCGCTGGGACTCAGCCGTCTCCAGGGAGATCGGTCGCAACGCCCGTTTCGGTTCCGATGGTCGAAAAAGTGACCCGGTCTCTGGTAGAAGGTTCGGAAAGACGTCGGCAAAACCTGCCACGTCACAACACGTATCGCACGCGGCAACTAATTATCGCGTGCAACGATGTAATTTTGAGACATAGAAGTCCTCTGACAAGAGCTTCGCTGTTTTGTCTCCTCCAATATGCGCATAGATCTCATGTACCTCGCGTATAAGAGAGTCGCGTAATTGAGATGGAATTACCGGACGTTCCCTACCATTTCTATCCGCGTGATACAATGTGCCATTTCGAAGGTGAAACCGATTCTTCGCGTTATCAAGTTTCTGTTTGCAACGTTCGATTTCGCGTCGTAACTTTTCGTCTTTCCGCTGCTATTCGGAGAGTTTTTTGAGCGCGGACAGTAGTGTCCGTGACATTGCTCGTGCCAAGGCTGTCAGTATCGGTACTCGTATCTCCCGTTCGACTGAGTCCCCGATCAGTACGTTATCCAGTCTGCTCATTGTGTCTGCATGAATGTTTTCTTTTCCTGGACGACACTGGATCTCAATTTGATAATCTTGAATGGACAGGATCCATCGTGTTAGTCGTTGACTAAGAAGTTTGCTATTCATCAAGAACGTGATTGCCTTGTGGTCGGTTAGCAACGTGATTTTTCCTCCATATAGGTATGTTCGGAGCTTCCCCAATGCCCATACTATTGCCAATAGCTCTTTTTCTGTTGTAAAATACGATAATTCTGGGCCTCTTAATGTTCGGCTTACAAATGTGACGGGTCTTAGTTCGCCACTCATATCTCGTTGTTCCAGTACCGCTCCAAGTGCCGTTGAGCTTGCATCCGTTGATAGGAAGTATGGTTGATTCGAGTCTGCGTACTGCAACGCAACCTCTGTATAGAATGCATTTTTAGCTTGATCGAATGCTTTTTTGTAAACCCTCGTCCCATTTCCATCGACTTCCTTTCTTCAGGAGTGCCAGCAACGGTGTGGTGGTTTCGGCGTGTTTCTTGGTGAGTTTACTGTAATAGTTCACCAGGCCTAAGAATCCGCATAACTGCTTGACGTTGTGCGGAATAGGAAATTCGCGAATCAGAGCGAGCTTTTCAGGGTCTTGTTTTAACCCTTCTGTGGAAAGTATGTGGCCGAGGAACTTGACTTCACGTCTCATGAATTTACACTTTTCCAAATTCAATGTGATGTTATTTTCTCGTAGTCGTTTTAGCAAAGCCGCGAGATGTTCGAGATGTTTTTCGAACGTCAGTGAGGAACAGAGGATATCGTCAATGAAGTTGACTACGAATCCCTCCATTCCTTCCAATACTCGTCTTAGTGCTCTTACCAGGCTTGCACTGCTTGTTTTTAGTCCGAACGGTGTGACTACGTATTCATAGCACCGGCCCCGATAAAGGATCGCGGTGTATTTCCTTGACGATGGTGTCAGGGGGACTTGCCAGAAACTGTTTGTCAAGTCGAGACTAGTTAAGTAGTCTATCCTTTCGAATCGTTGGAAAAGAGCATCTGGCGTTTCCGACATCTCGTGGTCATCCACAAGAAATTCATTTAATTCTCTAGCATCGAGGCACAGTCTTAGAGATCCATTTTTCTTGAGAACCGGTACTACTGGGTTCAAGTATGGACTCGTGCTCGGACAGATGATGTCATTTTCCAGTATTCTTTGTACTTCCGCATCTGCGGCGTCAATGTATTTCAGTGGTATCGGGTATGTTCTGCTACAGTATGGTTTGGTGGGCTTTACATGCAAATGATGCTCGTAACACCTCACCCTTCCGATTTCGTCTCTCCATACCTCTGAGAATGATTCGATTACTCTTCGCAATTTCTCCTTCTGTTCTTGACTTGCTGGAACTGGTTCGAGGAGTGATCTTATGATCTCTTCTCGAGATTGTTGTGTTGTACTTGTTTGATGTATCTCTTCTTTCATGACTTGGACCACCATTTCATCGGCGTCAATTTCCTCTGTCATTTTTAGTATTACTTGACCGGCTGTTGTATTCAGCGACAAATCATTCCCGAAGTCAATTGTGGCCTTCGCACGTCTCAGTGTAGCAACACCAAGAATGACTTCACAGACCAATCCCGGTACCACGGTCGCCGTTGTTTCTATTGTCTTATCCTTGTGGCCAAGAGTCACCCAGACTTGTTTCTTTAATTGGGTTGATTTGCCATCCGTTGCCCCAATCACCACTGCTCCAATTATCGGGAGCGTGGGACATTTGGTTAATTTCCCGCGATGTTCGTCGTACCACGCTTCAGACACCGCTGTAACGGTACATCCCGTATCAATGAGAGCTTTGGTGAGAATCCCTTCGATCCTTATTTGGACTTCTGGGCAGCGGTTAATTTCTCTGTTGGGAAGCGGTGAATCTCCTTCCTCCTGGAGTTCCTGACGTACGTCCGAGAATAATGATCCAATTATTATTTGGATCTCTTCCTTTGTGTTTCATCGGAGATGCCTCTCGCCTGAGCGGCGAAGTCGCTCATACGTTCTTCTGAGGTTCCCCTTATTCGTTTCCTGTGCTTTCCTCCAGATCTATGACCTCCTGGTCCACCTCCTGTACTTCCTCATCCAACTGAGCCATTCGGATTCGATTGGGGGCACTCTCTCGAGGTCGTTCCTGCGGTCGACGGTTGTCTTGCCATGGTCTCATATTATCAAACCTTGGCCTTTGGTTATCCATTGCCGGTCGTTGATATTCGGCTCCCGACCTCTGATTCTCTCGAATCTGCCGCTGTTGAATCGGAGTTATCGGGTTCATTCGCGACGTATTTGTTGCAGGTTGGTTCCCTCGATCATATGGAGCTCGCGTACTCCAGTCTCGTCCATGATTCAAGCGCTCGTCGTACCGCAGTCGGTTGACCGTCCCCCCATTGTCAAACCTCTCCAGCAAGGCTAAAAACGCATCGATTGTGCGGATATTTTGTCCAAGAACACAATCGTCAACCGCCTGGTGAAGTGTTTCGACAGGGTCTGTATTATCTCATCATCCGTGGGGCGTGGCCGTAGGTCACAAGCCATTCCGATCAGTTTCATCGCGTAAGCTACGCGAGAAACTCCCGAGACCGCTCGATGTACTCCCCCATTGAGATTGCCTCGGACCTTCCTTTGGATTGCCAAGCTCCAAAATCTCGACAATAGGGCATTTGCAAACTGGTGCCATGTTGCAATTTGGTCGGACATGATGTCCCACCATTCGCCTGCATTGCCTTTTAGCGACTGGGTAATGATGAATTTCATCTCATCGTCAGCCAGTCGTGCAGCATCTACAAATCGCTTGAGTTCCCTCAAATACTTAGATAGGGGTCATTCCATGCCGAATCGATCACTTTTTGCAGGCACCATCGCCGATTTTGTTCTAAATGAAATATGTTGTAGTCCATGTGAAATTAGGAGGGGTTTAAGTCATCATTTTGCCGGTTTCGAATTATTTTAGAAATGGCAGGCCTTCAAATTTTTCAATTTTTGCCCATTTCGGCGAAAACGGGCCTCACTTACGAATTTTTATCTCAAGAACCGTTTGTCCGATTGAGCTAAATTTTTTTTTGTTATATTCGGAAAGGATTGGGCTATTACAAAATAATTTTTTCAACCTCGAAAATCAACTTCATAATGTCGAAAAATTTAAGCATTCAAAATTCTTCTTTTGCGTTTTTTTTAATGATGGGGCTCAGTGATTTAAATTTTGAAAAAAATATGGTAATATTCCTTGAAGTTTTCCCTTTAAAATGAGCCCTTGAAAAAGATGGTATCATTAAAATTGGCGTCGCAATGAGCTGGTGAAGGACGCCGTGTACCCCCGTTTCAGGTAGAGGTGGGTCGGGCGCACCTCTGTTATGGTCCGTTGTCTATACCGCTGGTCTCGAGAAAATACCAGCACACTGTATTAACTCTATTTATACCTGGAGAACAATATTAGTAACCACTCTTGGACAATAACACCTTTTTAATCATGACTTCTTTTATAGATATTAGTTTTTATAGGAATCATATATGTTCCAAAAAAAAGGTGTCGTTGCTCAATGGAAATCACGAGAAGGTGGTGGTTTTCTTCCATCGGGGAGGGATAAGGAGGCTTTATGGTAACAAGTATGGATAGGATCATTGTGTGGGGTGGACATAAGGATTATGGAAAAAAATATAAGAAAAACTATTTCATTACTTGCAATGCACACTAGCATACAAAGACCATTAGATAATGAAATTCTCACCCCTAAAAATTTATTTGAATGGGCAGAAACATCTTTTTCAAATATAATATTTAGTTACGTCACCCTAGATGCACATAACAAACATGCTGATTGTTTACAAGCTCGTTTTGCAACAGCATTACCAATTACAGGCACTAGAAGCTTTCATGGCTTTACACCATTATTGAATAAAGAACTGCTATGCAAAACCTGCTCGTGCGATAATGATGGCTCTGTTTTTAGTGTAATAGAATAGTTTCTCCTATATTTTTTTCCATAATCCTTAAGTCCACTCGACGCAATGATCCTATCCATACTTCTTACCATAAACCCTCCTTATCCCTCCCCAATGGAAGAAAACCACCACCTTCTCGTGATTTGCATTGAGCAACGACACCTTTTTTTGGAACATATATGATTCCTATAAAAACTAATATCTATAAAAGAAGTCATGATTAAAAAGGTGTTGTTGGCCAAGAGTGGTTACTAATATTGTTCTCCGGGTATAAATAGAGTTAATACAGTGTGCTGGTATTTTCTCGAGACCAGCGGTATAGACAACGGACCATAACAGAGGTGCGCTCGATCCACCTCAACCTGAAACGGGGGTACACGGCGTCCTTTACCAGCTCATTGTGACGCCAATTTTAATGATACCATCTTTTTCGAGGACTCATTTTAAAGGGGAAACTTCAAGGAATATTACCATATTTTTTTCAAAATTTAAATCACTGAGCCCCATCATTAAAAAAAACGCAAAAGAAGAATTTGCTTAAATTTTTCGACATTATGAAGTTGATTTTCGAGGTTGAAAAAATTATTTTGTAATAGCCCAATCATTTCCGAATGAAACAAAAAAAAATTAGCTCAATCGGACAAACGGTTCTTGAGATAAAAATTCGTAAGTGAGGCCCGTTTTCGCCGAAATGGGCAAAAATTGAAAAATTTGGAGGCCTGCCATTTCTAAAAAAATTCGAAACCGGCAAAATGATGACTTAAACCCCCCCTAATTTCACATGGACTACAACATATTTCATTTAGAACAAAATCGGCGATGGTGCCTGCAAAAAGTGATCGATTCGGCATGGAATGACCCCATGCCAACATTAATCTCACCTGTCGCATTCCCATTGGTATTATCCTTTATATTCTCTCTAAAGCTACTATGCCCCAAGTCTAACAGATTAACCGACACATTAACCGAGTCGTTCCTACTCTTTTTGTTGTTAATGAGAAACGACTCATCTGACATACTCAAATCCAGCCCTAGAAGCTCCCTACTAAGCTCTCTCTTCTCTTCATTTATAAAAACCGCCTTTTTGCGTTTACCCGTATTCATTATTTTAACACTATTCTCCGTCATGGGGGTCCCGAAATTCTCTTTATCACCCTCTTCCTCTTGGGACTCCATCCTACTCAAGTGTTCGTGAAATAATTGCTCACTCTGAATTTCCTTTCGAAAATTTTGTCGCTTTATTTCAAAACTTCTTCGAAATATATAAATATATGTCTCTATATATATATACCGCACTTAACAACACTCCAAAATTTATACTCTCTCTAGCCTTAATATAAACCTAATAAAACCTAGTCCGCCCTTAAATCTACTCAAATACTAATATTAAAACTAATAGCACGCAGTAGAACCTTAAATCTATACGATTAAGCTAATTTAAAATTTTACACGAACTTTTGGGACACGGGTTAACCTTATCCCATAAGTTCGTGACCTTTTTATTTTTTCGCGAAATTCAAAAGCCGCGTTCGTTGGCCTTCGGTAATGACCCCTCAAGGTGAAATTTATAAAATTAAATCGAATTTTATGATTACACGAACTTTTGGGTCGAACTCCGTCCCAAAAGTCCGTGTAAAAATCCTACTGTAAGTGTATGCCCGCGATTACACGGACTTTTGGGACGAAGCTCGTACCAAAAGTCCGTAGAATCCTGAATCCACTTTTCACACTAAGTATTCCTAGAGCTAGTTCGCTAATTTCTTATTGCAATAGACGCTAAATAAAGGCAAAATTGCCTAGATCACTTATAAATTGCCCCAAGGGGTCGGAAGCACCACTTCACGCACACTGCACCACTTCCTAGATTAAACTATAACTATCCGCAACTTAAACTAAAAAATCGAACTATATTAACCCTTAATTAACTAAAAAAATAATTGAAACAAAAGGAAAGCCCCTATAACCCGCCTGAGTTAACGTTAATCCGCGCTTCTATACAAAGTTCCGTAGAACCGTGTTACTTCCACGCGAACTAAATCCCGTCTCCGAACTAAATCCCGTCTGGGGTGGTATCTAGCTCTGACTGACCGAACCGGTGATCATCCGGCTGTACAGTTGGCATTGTTGGTGTTTGAGTCGTTGAATGGTTCTGGAATTTCTCCAAACATTCTTGTATTTTCTTGCGGATATCCTCTTGTGCCTTTTCTTGACGATCCATACACTCTTCAATTTTACGACACCAATCCCACATCTCGAACTTATGTTCGGTCACGCATTCGTAAATCTCATCGGTTGTCACCGACTCTTCGACCTTTTCTGTCAGCTGATCGACTTGAATCATTAAACGCGCGATCTCAGATTTCAACTGTCGAATGGCACCGGACATTATCTCGTTTTCGCGTGTAGTCATTTGCCTCGGGGCCTGGTTAGCGGACGCGACTGGAGGCGGTGCGAGGACCTGATTTCCGATAGCTACCGGAGTGCCAGACGGTGGTGTCCGTTCAACCCAAGTACTCGATAGAACCGACGGTTTCGGTGTCTCGTTGTCCTTTTCTGATTCAACAATTAATTTGTCTAAACCAAACCGCCCCACGTTGGGCGCCAATTTGTAACCAAACTATTGTTTACCTTCTCATATATATGTATATAATCGTAATAAGGTTAAAAGGTTAGCGAGTGCACACTCGTCGGAAAACTCGCCGTCGTTATTCGGTATAAGCCGAACGTTCCGATGAGTTAATTCCTCAAAATGTGTACTGAATGCAATAGGGTGAAAGACCAAATATAAAATGCGAAAACCGAACGGCACTGCTGGAGAATCACAGGAGCGGCGAACGATCTCGAATTGTAAAGAATCACGGGTGAGCGTAGACAATCTGATCAGCGTCGAAAGGGGCACGATAACGTGGCCGGGGCGACTCTGCTGTTGTCCAGACACACCCGTTATCTGGATAATTTGATCTTTCAGCCTTTAACAATAAAAGGAACTATTTATAACAATTCCAACACCGGGCTGGTTACGAGACCCGATGTTAATTTGACGGAAGGTTCGTGCCTCCAGGCACTGGATGACGGAAAGGTTGAGACAAGTGTGAATAATTGTTGAGAGGCGATATCTGGTAAGAGTGAAATATATTCTGATAAATTTGTATGAATGAGAACACACAGTATTACTACTGTTCCGTAATTTACAGACGTATAAAAACGCAAGGTATAGCTTCCGTAGCTGATACGACCACAATACGGTCGAGAGATACGCGACGACCATAGACAGTAAACAAAGTATTCCCCGCTAGGAATGCGTATAAGAAATTCGTACGTTTCACGCGACCGCGGTTCTCATTCGCCCGTAATGAACTTTTGACGCTTGCCGCCTGCTCAACACGCGTTAAATTATTTCATACAGCAGTATTATCCCTTTTAATTTATCAGGTCGAATTCTCGGGCAAAAGCAGTCGTCACCGATCGGTGCTGCCGGGATACCACGGGAGCGGCGATCGGTCTCTACCTGCAACCGAATACACCTCGTTGTATGGCGCGATACAGGAGACTAGGCAGGGCACAGATTCGTGGCCGTGGCGACTCCTCTTCGTCCAAACAACTACGTGCTCTTAGCAGGACACACAGGAATAAACCTAGTTCGAAATCAGGCTAGTAACACTCAAGCAAACGATCAGTCTTGCCGGATAATTCCGGGAAAGGCAATCGGCTCTTGCCAACACTAGGCAATAACAAACTTGGTGGGAAAAATTACGGATATCTAGACAGAGCACGCAGGCGTGGTCATGGCGATATGCGAATTTTTACCTGCTGTCCGTTCTGAGCAAAACACACTGTGTATCTCGCGAAATCACGATATACACAGTAACGCGAATAGGGACACAATTTCTTGCTGCTATAAGAAATGATCGCGGCAGAGACAACGCGTACTACCGCTTTTCGGCGAATGAGATATATACAATCCCGCGTACCGATGTGAGAGAACGTCTCTCTACGAAGAATCGCCTTCGCTATATTTTTCAGATCGCGCGGCTTGAACCGCCCGTCGGACGGGCGACAAGCAATGCAACAAAATTTCAATTAAATCTTTATAAAATTGGTTGCTGATATGCAACTCACGAAAGTGATCAATTTCACTGCAAGAATTGAATACAATGCAATAATTTGTCTCTTTGACGCAATATAAATAATAAATCAGATGGAGCTTCAATGCTCAAATAAACATGTCGTGGAACGAGACTTTACTCGAAGTATAGCAATTTCTATTAATAACTCGCAATGTGACAAGAAATGCCCTTTTGCCGGGCTTTGAACACAAGAAAGTACTTTGCCTTATTGGCGATTCTCAAATAATATTCTCACCGAACAAATTTCGCAATTTGACACTTTAACATTCGCAAATACTATTGCAATTTTTACACACTTCGCGACTAGAAATGCCCTTTTGCCAGGCTAGCAATTAAATAGAAAATTATCGGCCTTACTGGCAATTCGTAAATGACAAGTTAAACTCTTTACGATTCTCGATCTCACGCGGAGCGCAAATTGAATCATACGTGCTTATTAGACCGAATCCAGACGTAGAGTGCCCAATTTGCTGCTCGCATCCAGTGTTGTGAACTGGTACGGGAAAACTCGTGCATGCGTGACGATTCTAGCGTCACTGAAGTACAAAATCGGGTATCTTGGTTGCCCCGCATAGCTTCGCAAAATCTTTTCTTCTCGATTTTCAAACATGACGTTTAACATGCGTATGTTATATTAAAATTTGATGTGTATGTACATGTAATATATAAATATATTCTAATTGTATATATACAGCAGCGGACAAAAGTTTAAGGCCGCTCTAAAGAAGACGATAACTTTTTAAATATTGTACTATACGATAAATAAATAAGAAATTTGTTCTCGGCGCACATGTTCGATCAATTACTACACACTAAACTAATATTTGTAATACTCTGTGGACTACGGCTCAGCTATCATTATGTGATTCTATTGGAGGAACTGAAGGTGGTGTTTCGTCCTAGACCCGCTAGAGGACTCATCAGTAAGGCTATGTAGCGGGCCCTGCCTTAGACACACACGTGCCACTAGACTCTTTAATGAAAGTTATATATATACTGATTGATGACATTTCAGTAACTTGCGAGAAAGTGTTCGACAGTTTTGTCCCTCTTTTGGACGGAGTCGTAACCAAAGTCTTCCTCGATAATTTTTCGCCAACTAAGATAAATGAAAATTCTTTTACGATCGCAATTATTTGTTAAATAAATAAGAAATTTGTTCTCGGTGCACATGTTCGATCAATTACTACACACTAAACTAATATTTGTAATACTCTGTGGCACGTTAAAGAGTCTTTCATTAAAGAGTCTAGTGGCACGTGTGTGTCTAAGGCAGGGCCCGCTAGATAGCCTTACTGATGAGTCCTCTAGCGGGTCAAGGACGAAACACCACCTTCAGTTCCTCCAATAGAATCACATAATGATAGCTAAGCCGTAGTCCACAGAGTATTACAAATATTAGTTTAGTGTAGTAGCGGCTATATCGGCATGTGCAATAAAACATTGGGGATGCAAATGGTCGAGTCATTATTGGGCGATCGACAGCGAAGCTATTTTTCAGAAAGTTGTTTTTGGCGCGTCCTATTCATAATTTTGTAGTGTAAAGTAATTTTTAAGTTAATATCCAATATTTCGACAACAGCCGAAAATACGTGTGAAACGAGGCCTGCCTCCTCCATTCTGATCCAATTGGGCGCGCATCGTACCTAGAGACACGTCACCGTAGTCCTGCTTGGGAACCTTCTTCTCACGCTCGCATCCATACAATGTCATCAATTCGAACCCATACGAGATGGCACCTTGCCACCCCCTACAGTCGCGTAGTAGTGGGCGGTAATATCTTAACCCACTTCTGTTCCGCTATCGCTAGTACGGGGATATGTATTGGACTACTTGTTGGACATAAACAAATTGAAAATGTTTTTTCACTAAGTGGAAGGTGTCCCATCCCAACTGGGCCACCATGGAGGTGGAAGACAGATAAAAAAGTCACTGTACACGGTGTGCTGGTTGACGGGAAACCCAAAAAATGAATAGCTGCATCCTACAACTGACCGTGGAGGTCTGCAAGGTTTATAACACATAATTGCTATTGAGGCATAGGAAGATTTCAGAGTCTTTCTTCGTGGCTCTGACAATAAAGTAATAAAGAACTAAATGCATTTAAGAGAGGCTTTCTCTCAAAAATTGCAAGGAAGTCACGTCCGTAAAAAAGACATATTTATCAACTGTAAGCAAATATTGTGATGTTATTATAAAATATATTGAATTGTTCTTTGCAGCATAAGATTCTGTACACTTTTCCGAATACAGATATATCCAATATCAATAGATTATGATTGTTTAAACATGTTTAACCGTCGTCCGTCCCTTGTGTCACTTTGACCCAGTTATCTCGAAATAAATTATATACTCTGTTCTGTTATTTGTAGGTACAGTCCGAAACTTTGTGACTTTTATTATTTTAATGCGAAACACAACCGAAAAACCTAAGATATAAATGTTAACTCATCAATTTGAATAAAAAATAAGTGTTTACCTTGTTATTTTATCGATCTTTTACCACTGGTGTCCATTTAACACCGAGAGACAGATTCAGTTCGTGAAATGAGGGACGGATGAGGGTTAAACAATGGTTTTGGAAAGAGCGAGACAAACGATTTTTTCGAATCCACATTTATTAACCTTAAGATTTTTAAAACTAATTATAAGAAAATGAAAATACTATCCGAATACCCAAAGTCACAAGTTTTTCATTAAATTATAACGGCTAAACTAACAAATCGATGAAACTTAATTTTGGGTACTCATAGTAAAACCATCAGAGTATTTAATAAAAATTATTTCAGTTCAGAAAATATTTGTTTTCATAGTTTATTTTGTAATTGTTTTAAACAGGTGCATTGCTATCAAAGCACCAGAAAATTAAAAATAAATGATAATGATAATATAGCCCCAAGTGTCCCCTTTACGGACCCGTTTTTAAAAATACGGATACTTCAAAATTGGCGACATGAAAATTATTTGAAGTAAACGCTGCACCGAAATATATCGCGCGAGGGCCGCCGTGCCGGTGATGCCGGACGAAATTTGAAGGGTCTCACAGACGGGCCTACCCACACATTTGAAATGCCGGACCGAAGCCTCTGACATCACCAGGTCTGTCGGTCGTCGGATGCACTATACGCGCACCCTAAGTCGACTCTGTGATTCTTCGATTTCCTAATCGTAGTGGCTCGTAGAATTCGCGCGAGAACGACACGTGTTCGTCTCGTCCTCGAAGATTTTGCAAGTGCCGAGGCGCGGGGCGCCTCGCGCCATCGTTCGCGTCCATTTCGAGGACGCTGTGAACATTCGCGAAAATAATTTCCCTAATCTCGGAAATCGGAATTCTTCCTTGGGAGTCGCGTCGGATTGAAATAGTCTTACGTTCGAGCGTCGGTTGCGCGAGAAACGATTCGGTCGAGCGGCGGAAATTACTCGTGACCCCGCGGAGGTCTACTCGTCTCGTCGAACACATACGGCCGCGGATTGTTCACCGCACGTAGTGAATTTCGTCTAATACTCGGCTTTCGCGACAGTCTTAGAATTTACGCCGTTCATCCGCGTCTCGCGGAATCTCGTTTTGATACGAATTGAATGTTGTATCGTAGTAACGTACTTCCGCGATAAAGTTAGGATCGACTAACGCGCTCCGCGAGCGACCATCTTTCGCACAAGTGTACAAGGAGCGCGGACTCCCGGTTCGCGACCTCGTGGCCGCTCACCTGTAACTTTTATTTGACGACCATTAAATGAATAGAGCCTATTCCGTCTAGTTGATTCTTAACCTGCGAGATCCGTCCTGCCGTGAGGGCTGTCCCCGTTACCTCATGTGCTCGGACCATCTGGCCGTTCACGTCATTGTTTCACCTCGCGTTTCGAGGAGGCTCGGTACTCGGGCTCCGGTTCACCGAGCACGAGAAGTTTATCGTGTTTCGCGTGGTATTTTCTAATACCTGGCGCCCGAACTCGTGTCGCGTAGTCAATTCGAGCCTCCTACGAAAATTACCATTGCACCGGGAGGACCGTGTCCGCACGGCCGCGCATGGCCCGGCCTCAGAGCCTGTAAAATCCCGGGGTTGACCGTTTTTCGTCGGCTATAAAACCGTTCGGAAAGGGTCGACGTCGCAGTAGTTAGGACTTATTATGACATATGACTTTTATCTATTTATATTGTTTCTACTTTTAATGAAAAAGTGCGGTGACTCGTCCCAGTTGCCAGAATAACCCTGTATATGTAATTTTACCAATTTCACGTCATGGACCTCCCAATTCTGCGTCAGCAGCATCACTATAACAGGAAAATACAACTGTACTTCGAGTTGCTGCATTCCACGCTTGATTTCAGCCTTTGTAATTTCCAGCGGCATGATGGCGATATAGCCTGCAGGAACAAAACATTGTTCTTCGAAGTTTTTAAGTGTCAAAGATTTTAGTATTACTCGCCCATCACGTGGCCAATAAACGGAACACCGTTTAATACATTATTTACGGTACGGATGCAACGTTTCTTAGTTTTTATTGCAGCTTCCCTGTGTCCTGTAGCTAACTGTACTATGTAAGTTAATTGTGACACTCCCGGATATTCCGTAAGAAAACTCTCCAGTGTTCTTTTGGCCCCCTCGGTATCGCCGTTGGCCAGTTGAACTAATGCTTTCAATTGCGATACGGCCGGTATCCAATCTATAAAGGGCATTTTTCAAACTGAACTCTGTAATAACATCTTTAATTAAAAATACATCCAACAACCTTTAACCCTTTGCAATCGGATCTATTTTAACTCGAAAATTTAACATTTCTTCCGACCTAGAATAATGCCATTGTTAGCACGGGGAGCTTTATAAGGAAGAACCGTGTCAGCGGATTTAAATAGGGTGGATGCTTAAAATCGGGAACCGGAATCGATGGAATATTAGGCAAATAAATCGTACTCAATGTTCACTTCACAAACCGATGGTCTACGGCTTTCACCACATTTAATTTGAATACCGAATGTATTGGTTATAATGGATCACTTAAACTACTACGGAAACGCACGAGCTACGAAGCTTTTACCGACACGGGTAACGTTCTCTTAATTTTCGACAATCGCTGTTCTAATTCTCGCGGTGTGTACTCTTAAGGAATCGAATTACGACAAGCCGCTTGACGACGAAAAGTTCGTTCGATCGATCAGATCGATACGCATGGGTGAATCGCATCCCCACTTCTTCCGCACAGGAGCCCGGGTTACCCAAAATCTTGTGCTAGCGAAAGATGATAATGTCGAGCGCGTGGTATCGCTCGCTGCCGCGAATTACAATATACACGCGTTAAACAGCCATTCTATATGATTTTTTACATTTTGTTAATTTGAAATTGATATAATTCCTCATACAATACTTGACTATTTAGTAATTGATTAGACACCAGTGTAAGGCCGATTTACACGGAAGGATGTCGACTCGTTCGCGATCGTACGACAACTGACCAAGTTTGGTCATCGAGACCCGCTTTTATAGGCAGAAGTATCTAAAAAGATGCCGCTCATCGCCACGACGCCGCTTTGTGTTATCACGCCACAAGGAACGCAGCGGCATCGGTACCACGTCGAAAAGAGCGCAGCGGCATCGGTACCACGCCGAAAAGAGCGCAGTCGCTCGAACACTCATATAGCGGCAATGTGCCTTGATCGTCAAACGCACGGACACGTCATCAGCGGTAAACCCTTACACCAGCCTATCTAATAATGTAACCAATATTCTGAATAATGGTGCAGCAATTTTCGGTGGCGACTGTGAGCCACCACCCGAGTGTTAAGGGTTAATAATAATTATTATTTTATTTATCGGTAACTTTTTTAAAGACTATAAAAAGAATATCACAGAAATAAAGAATCGAGCACAGTAGATCTGGTAAACTGTTCCTAGATTTGCTGTCTAGGCGATTATACATATAGATCATGCACTCTGGGATATAAATAGGAATCGGCGTTTTAAACACCACCACTAAATGCGTATTCTCAGTAAGTGGTTATTATCTTACCCAGGGCCTGCTCTAGGGGGAGGGGGGAGGAGGGTGCAACCCGGACATTTGTCCGGGACGCGAAAAATTAGAGGCGCTATTTTGGCTGTAACTGTGAGAAAAATATTGATATGTTAAATACCCAATTAATAGAAAATTTGCTTTTATTAAAATAAATGCTTTTATTACAATTTAAATAAAATGATTTGATTTTTATTGAAGATTAAAAATGTGTACCTTTATTTTAAAAAAATATACAAGGGCTACGCGTTAAGTTATGTCGCGATTTTTTAGGCATTTCCGGTAGTGCAATTAAAAAACTTACTTTTTACATAAAAAAGTAAAGGTCACCTTGAGGTCCCAATACCGTCTGAAATTTACTACATGTCTCTGTTATAATCTCATCCACGGTGCATTATACAGGTGTGCCGACTTAGCATCTCTGTAACGTTGACGTTTTGTTATAGATGGGTAGTAATTCTCTGGCCGCCGCCAGACGGCGCAAGGACATAGGTTCCGTACGCGTGCGAATGAGATTGTGTGTATTCGGACGCGCTGCTGACGTAATTGTCATACACACAATCACACTCATTCGCACACGTACGGAACCTATGACCATGCGCCGTCTGGCGGGTAGTAATTCTCTGGCCGCCGCCAGACGGCGCATAATAAATAGGTTCCGTACGTGTGCGAATGAGTGTGATTGTATGTATGACAATTACGTCAGCAGCGCGTCCGAATACACACAATCTCATTCCCACACGTACGGAACCTATGTCCTTGCGCCGCCTGGCGGCGGCCGGGGAATTACTACCCATCTTTTTCAATTTCTGAGGGAAGTCGGTACACCTGTATAATGCACCGTGATCTCATCAGAATGTTCAAAATCGATTGTAAAATTTCACACATGCAAGACTAAAAAGCAGAAAATAATTTAAATAAAAATAAATTTTTTAAAAATACCACGTTTTTAAAACGGACTAAAAAGTATAAAAAAAAATTTTTTTAAATGTCACGTTTAAAAAACGGACTACAAAGTATAAAATAATTTTTTCTAGCCCCATACAGATTCCTAACCCCTGAAAATTTGTGATTGTGAATTTTTAATAGCTAAGAAAATACTTGTAAGATTTAAAACGAAAAACGTGGGGCGCAAGATAATACGCAAGATAATATAGTAGCTGCCGCTGAGAAATCTCGTACAACACTTTATATCATTTGCAGTGCAATAAAGTTGTTAGTGATTTAGTGTTCATGCATCAATTATCTATTGCATGCGCCCCGCGTTTTTCGTTTTAAATCTTACAAGTATTTTCTTAGCTATTAAAAATTCACAATCACAAATTTTCAGGGGTTAGGAATCTGTATGGAGCTAGAAATAATTATTTTCTGCTTTTTAGTCTTGCATGTGTGAAACTTTACAATCGATTTTGAACATTTTGTTTCATACTTTTTAGTCCGTTTTAAAAACGTGGTATTTTAAAAAAATTTATTTTTATTTAAATAATTATTTTCTGGTTTTCAGTCTTGCATGTGTGAAATTTTACAACCGATTTTGAACATTTTGTTTTATACTTTTTAGTCCGTTTTAAAAACGTGGTATTTTTAACAAAATTTATTTTTATTTAAATAATTTACAAAATAAATCAAGTTACATCAGATGTTCGAACTGCGATCCACCTTCTATGATACAGAACTCCGCTCTTTGTATTAGATTTTTCGTTGTCGCCATAATTAGGGCGTCTCAGTTTATGTTTACTCTCGTCGCTTCCCATATTGTGTTTGTATTTACCGCTTACGGTTCAGTCATCGATCTAATCAGCTTGTAGACAGTATTCCTTCAGTCGTAGTTTAGTATATCACGATTTGATCTTTCTGAATGAGTATGTAACCAAACTATTGTTTGCCTTCTGATATATGTATACATATATACATACATATATATATATATATATATATATACATACACATATATAAATATATATATATAAGATCGTAATAGGGTTGGATGGTTAAATAATGTAATAGGGTGGTAGACTATTATAAAATCCGAAAACCGAACGGCACTGCTGGAAACTCACAGGAGCGGCGAACGATCTCGAATTGTCAATAGGATCACTGTAACAAAATTCAGAAAACCGAACAGCACTGCCGGAGAATCATGGGAGCGGCGAACGATCTCGAACTGTCAACAATGGGATGAAGGATCAATTAACAAAATTCAGAAAATCGAACGGCACTGCTGGAGAATCACAGGAGCGGCGAACGATCTCGAACTGTCAATAACGGGATGAAGGATCAATTGACAAAATTCAGAAAATCGAACGTCACTGCTGGAGAATCACAGGAGCGGCGAACGATCTCGAACTGTCAATAGGATCAATGTAATAAAATTCAGAAAATCGAACTGCACTGCTGGAGAATCACAGGAGCGGAGAACGATCTCGAATTGTACTAAATAGGGTGAAGGATTAATGTAACAAAATTCAGAAAATCGAACGGCACTGCTGGAGAATCACAGGAGCGGCGAACGATCTCTAAATTGTAAAGAATCACGGGTGAGCGTAGACAATCTGATCAGCGTCGACAGGGGCACGATACCGCGGCCGGGGCGATTCCACTGTTGTCCAGACACACCCGTTATCTGGAAAATTTGATCTTTCACCCTGTAAAATCAGAAGGGACCTTTTATAACAACTCCAACACCGGGCTGGTTACGATACCCGATGTCAATTCGACGAAAGGTTCGTGCCTCCAGGCACTGGATGACGGAAGGGTTGAGACAAATATGAATAATTGTTGAGAGACGATATCTGGTAAAAGTGAGATATATTTTGTTAAATTTGTATAGATGAGAACACCCGTATTAATGCTGTTATGTAATTTTCAGACGTATAAAAACGCAAGGTTGGCTTCGGTAGCTAGTGCGACCACACAATACAGTCGAGAGAGACGCGACGACCGTAGACAGTAAACAAAATCTTCCTTGCTAGGAATGCGTGTAAGAAATTCAGACGGCTTACGCGACCGCGGTTCTCACTCGCCCGTAATGGACTTTTAACGCTTGCCGCTTGTCCAACACGCGTTTGATGATTTCATATAGCAGTATTGTCCGTTTTAATTAATTAGGTCGAATTCTCGGCCAAAAGCAGTCGTCACCGATCGGTGCTGCCGGGATACCACGGGAGCGGCGATCGGTCTCTACCTGCCACGGAATTCGTCTCGTTGCTCTTAGCAGGACACACAGGAATAAACCTAGTTCGAAATCAGGCCAGTGACACTCAGGCAAACGATCAGTCTTGCCGGATCAATCCGGGAAGGGTAATCGGCTCCTGCACTGTGGGCGACAACTAACATGGTGGGAAGAATTACGGATATCTACGCAGAGCACGCAAGCGTGGACATGGCGATATACGAATTCTTCCTGCTGTCCGTTCTGAGCGAAACTCACTGTGTATATCACGAAATCAGGATATACACAGTAATGCGAAGAAGGACACAATTTCTTACTGCTATAAGAAATAATCGCGACAGAGACAACGCGTACTGCTGCTTCTAGGCAAATGAGAGTTCTACGATCCCGCGTACCGATGTGAGAGAACGTCTCTCTTGTGTCGGACGGCCGACAAACAATACAACAAAATTTCAATTAAATCTTTATGAACTTGGTTGCTGATATGCAACTCCCAAAAGTGATCAATTTTCACTGTAAGAATTGAATATAATGCAATATTTTATCTCTTTAACGCAATATAAACAATAAATCAGATGGAGCTTCAATGCTCAAATAAACACGTCGTCGAACGAGACTTTACTCGAAGTAGCACAATTTCTATTAATATTCTCGCAATGCGACAAGAAATGCCCTTTTGCCGGGCTTTGAACGTAAGTAAATGCTTTGCCTGATTGGCGATTCTCATTCAATATTATCAATGAATTATCTCGCGATCTAACACTTTAATATTCGCAAATACTATTGCAAATCTCGCAAACTTCGCGACTAGAAATGCCCTTTAGCCGGGCCAGCAATTAAGTAAAGAACTTTCAGTCTTATTAACGACTCGAAATGGAATATCTAACAATTATACGACTCTATGATTCACGCGGAACGCTATTAGACTCATGCGTGTTGGCTGGATGGAGTCCAGACGCAGAGTGATCAATTTGCTGCTCGCATCGACCTCCTTCGATCGCAATTTTGGAAGGGGATCGATGCGCGCGCATTCTTTTATCTATATCGATCGCTCCTGCGGTCCGTGTTTATGACGAGAATCACACCTGACGTCACGGCCGTCGCAGTAGAGATCGATATCGATTTGCGCGATATCTCGCTGTGTAACCAGAACGGTTACAAGTAAGTTTTTCAAACACAGAAAGATGTGATATGTTACTGTTTTCAATGAACGTGGAAAAAGTGCATGCACGGCGGAAAGATTGTACAAAGAACGATTTCCAAATAGGAATTGTCCTTCTAGAGAAACGTTCCATTATCTTACAAAATCATTGTTTTTACGTGGTAAATTTCATGGTGGGAAACATCCTACTCACAGTAGACCCGTCACAAATGAAGACAATGCAATATTAGTGCTAAGTTATTTTGAAGCCAATCCGCTCGCGTCTCTTCAACAAGTTGCAAAAGAATTGAATATGTCGGTCACAAGTATTAATACAATTACAAAAAGATACAAATATCATCCATTTAAAATAACATTAGTTCAAGAACTGGGTGTTGCTGATGGACAGCGGCGATTAGAATATCTGGCGTGGCTAGTTGCTGCTAATGAAGAGGATCCTGAAATTTTTATGAAAATTATGTAGACAGACGAATCTAAATTTACAAATAATGTTGTTTTCAATCGACGAATTCAACGTTATTGGTCAACAGAGAATCCACACTGGACACGAGATCGCAACTTTCAAACTAAAATTAGTGTCAATGTTTGGTGTGCTATTTTAAATGGTCACTTAATCGGACCATATTTCTTCGAAGAAAATTTGACAGCTGCTCATTATCTCAACTTTTTGGAAGAGAAACTTCCACACTTATTGCAAGAACTTAACATTAGGAACGACATGTACCTTCAACAAGACGGGTGTCCTGCCCCCAATGCTATTATAATTAGGGGATATCTTAATAACAAGTTTAGAAATCATTGGATAGGAACGTATGGTCCAATTCGTTGGCCACCGCGTTCTCCGGATCTGTCTCCGTTGGATTTTTATCTTTGGGGATATCTGCAATCCGTTGTATACGATGCAACAATCAATGATGTTCAAGAACTTCGGAATCGCATAACAACTGCATGTAATAACATAGAACGAGACGCCCTAATTATGGCGACAACGAAAAATCTAATACAAAGAGCGGAGTTCTGTATCATAGAAGGTGGATCGCAGTTCGAACATCTGATGTAACTTGATTTAATTTGTAAAAAATAACTTTTCATTAAAATAACGTTTGCACAATACACAGTACACAGTACTGATAAACTTTTGTTTAAAGCATTTTTTAATTGCACTACCGGAAATGCCTAAAAAATGGTGACATAACGCGTAGACCCTGTATAATGTCACGTCGCTTTGCTAAATTTTCGAAAAGATGTTAACGCGAACTCTTGCGACACCGAGATTTTATAGGCGGAAGGCCGGGCCACGCTCGGCCGCACGATACGTGGTTCACTCGAGACAAACCAACGTACGCAGACTCAAGGTTTCGTCGAACAGTTCCAAAAATTCGGGCGCCAGACACCTCAGTGTGTCACGCGAACAATCCGATTTCATCTTTACGTTACGCTAATCCAAATCCCGAGTCTACGACGTGCTAGCTAAGCCCTGAATAGCTGCCGAAAAGGGTGCAAGGTTCTACGTCGGAAGAACACGAGATATTCCCCACGGCACACGGTGGGCCAGAAACCGATCTTTTGGGACAAAAATCTGCCGACAACTCAGTTTTTCATCGATTCAATTGGAATTTTTTTAAAAATGTTCGTGAAGGGCTATACTTTGATGAAGTGCTGCGCGAAAATCGTTTCGAAAAACTTTCACAATCAAGAATCCTTATCTACAAAGCCCAATAACTCCGATATTTCATCCGCCCATACTATAAATTTGCAGATCACAGCTGAGTTGCCGACACTTCTTAACCCTAAACTCTAAACCGCAAAATTTTAAACTGTAAATCTGGCCCTGAGAATTACCAATTGAATAGAATTACATTCGGCACTTATGAGACTTACCATTAGTTTATTGATCCGACAGCAGCGTTTTCGCATTTTGAGAAAGAACTTTCTTGTGCTTGCCATCCTTTATTCTTAGAGAGCTTATAAGTGGATCGGATCATAATAACATATGCCGTATAATATCTATATTTGTCTGTTTGCGGCAACACATGCGAGAGTTTTCAGCTCGTGATTTCCTGAAGACTTTATTATTTGCCTCTTATGGCTCTTCTGAATACAAACCAATTGGCAGTTCAAATGTAGCAAGTACTTCACTTCCATGTTGCAGTACCTTATGAACTGATGGAGGTAGTTTATACCATGGATAAATTTTAATGCACAATTTAGCCGCCTCCGAAGAATATTTTTTGAATTTCACAGAATCAGCTTTCTTGTCACATGTAATTACTAGAGATCCCCGTTTCACGTGTCTGTAAATACACTGAACCGTGAAATACGAATTTAAGGATCCGTGAATACGAACACGTGAATACGGATCCGTGTACACGGGTCCATGTTACACGGGTCCATGTTACACGGGTCCGTGTTACACGCGTCCATGTTACACGGGGCTGCGAACACGAATCCGACAACTGAGGTGTTATTGTTTTCCGATCGAATTCTTTTCGACTGTTGATGTTAGAAGTGAGACAATAATAAAGTTGCGGTAAATTGTTAGACGTTTAATCACCGTATATTAACATGCAGATTTAAAATAAATACACGTGTTTTGCAAGCAGTTTTGCGTGGTCAGAATGAAAGAAATGTGACGTTGAATTAATTGAGGAGCTAAGAAGGATGGAATGGAATTGCTGAGTGAATGGTGAAAGAGACGAAATGCAGGATTAAAAGGGGAATAGATAAACGTGGTAACGGATGGATTCGAAATAATGAGAAGTGGACTGTATATGTAATATTGTGTATAAATAACTGTATTAGCGCTATAACTGATTGTCAACTTGAACTACACTGTATGATAAGATTCTTGTACAAATGATAAAATGAAATATACATGAAAGGACTTCGCAGAATATCGCTTTGAATTGAATCAGCTGATCGTATGCTTTAGAAAGATGAGTGATGACGGTTGTCAATCACTTTTATTGTCTCGATCCTCCTGGAAGTTCGTCACGTACCGGTGGTTCCGGTTAAGCGTTAGCGAACATTCCAGAAGGATCGAGAATGGTGACAAGCCAATCACGTGGCCGAACCGTAAGCCCGCGTAAGCCTCGATAACATACGTTGTCGCTCGCGGTTTCGGCGGGATCGCGCCAGCTTGGTGGGGTCGCGCGGTGCTACAGTGGCAATATGGCGCTCGGGCGCGCCAATCTTGAACACGAATATTTGTCAAATTAAAATACACGGGTACCCGTGTACTTAGTATTAATTATATTAATTATATAAATATAATATTAATTATATTAATTATATATATAGTATAATACTAAGTACACGGGTACCGGTGTATTTTAATTTCACAAATGTTCGTATATTTATTTTACATATGCACTTTAATATACGGTGATTTAACGTCAAACAATTTACCGCAACTTCATTATTGTCTCACTTCTAACGTCAACAGTCGAAAAGAATTCGATCGGAAAACAATAACGTCTCAGTTGTTGGACTCGAATGTGCCGAATGGACCCGTGTTCACGGATTCGTGCGGTCTTTGTTTTTGTCTGCGCATTCCTAAGTTTTGGTCAACCGCACAGCTAGATTTGACAAGCCGTACATACTTTTTCTTTAGTATGTATTGAAATGTTGTCACAAATGTTGGTTTGTTTTCGCCGCACTGCTCACCGCGCCGCTATCATCGATGCTCGCCCCTCCACTATAATCGCACCCTATTATACGTATAGGAAGAAGTTGTTCAAGATTTTGAGATTTAGTACTCAAAAATTATCGAAATCAGAGAGGAAGTAGCTGTTCTACGATTTCTCCCAAAAGAAATTCTATGACTATTAAATATTGTTGTGTTTAGTCTTACGGTGTTCTTTTATTTTATGGTACATTCGTACACTTACACTTCAATTTTCTATATACATAATAATTTATATATATTATTAATATATTGAAATAATATATATATATATATATATTATACATATAGTTGTCACGTTGATTCTTTTCGACGTGCTGGAAGGCTCGTGAAAACAATCAATCTCGGGCTTTGCCGGCACTGAGACCGGGCCGCGCTTAGCCGAGTATACGCGGTCCGCCCGGGACAACGGAATTCAACGGTCCGACGGATAAAAAGTTATTGTTCGTTCGGGCGCCAGGCACCTTGAAGGTGCCACGCGAGATGCGATTCGATGCTCGGACCCGGAAGAACCGAGCCCGATCGTCGAACCCTCGAAATACGCGGACGGAAATCACGCCACGAGACGGGCCAAAGGATTCGGATACGGGAACGCTCGGATAGCCCTCACGGCAGGACGGATCTCACAGGACTTTCGAAATAACTCACGACAATGTGGGCTCGAGATGTTTAATCAGTCGTCGTGGTAAATTACAAAATTACGGTCACGTGGCCGCGACCCGAGAGCCCGCGCTCTTCATACAGAGTTGCGATCGATGTCAGTTCGCTGCGCGGTTGTCGTACAAAATTCTAACGCGCGACGGAATCGTCGTACCCAAGCCGCGATTTCGAAAATCACGGACGACGTGGCCGCGCGTAACGCAGGTGGACGGCGCGGTATGGGACCGTCGCGTCGCGTCGGCCCACTATGGTCTGGAAACCCGTTTTTCGTGGCCAAAAGTATTTTAGCGTTATTTGAAGTTGAAGGTTATAGTATGCTAGGTCGTTGAATTCGTCTCGACACCAGCAATAATATTATAAAGTCAGAAATATATGGTAACATTTAAAAAATTGACGTGATTCCCATTTTTATAAACAAAAAATTTTTCTTTTAATTTTGTATATTGAAATTTATAGATATGTAAATACTGATCAACTTTTGTTGGAAACATTTTTTTGGCAGAACGTAGGAAATGTCTTAAAAATCGTGTTAACAGTACTATTTTGCCGCAGGAATAACATAAGTAATAATACTAGCACAAATAAGATAAATACATAAATAAAATCACTAATGTATTAATGTACATCATATATATGCATTATTTATAAATGTGCATAAACTATAAAAAAGACGATCGGTAAACAATCGAACGGAGATGAGGCTAAACAAAATTGAAAACAAGCCAAACCCGTGGCAATTGTTCTGCATTGTTATGCCGCAAAATGGTTGTGCAGTAACGGGTAACGATGAAAAACTACATACAATAACTGTATATACAGGGTGAACCACGAATTGTAAGCAGTAGAGATTACTCTGTTATTAGCAGTCCGATAAAAAATGTTTCTATCACATATAACATGATTTCAAAAGAACTTTCACACGATTATAGCAAACTTTTTATACAAAAATTAAAAAAACAATTTTTGCAATATTCTTATGTTATGATACTTACCGAATTTGCCTTGAAATTCTCTAACAAATAGGCGTAAAAATAGATCTTGAAAAATCATGAAAAAAAGAGTTGACAAAAAATTTGCTATAATCACGTGAAATCTCTCTTGAAACCATGCTATACCTGATAAAAACATTTTCGATCGGAGTGCTAATAGCAGAGTAATTTCTACTGGTCACGATTCGTGGTACGAATCCGAGCTACTTGTTCGGAAAAATGCGAGCTACTTAAAAAAATCAGAAATGTCTACAATTTCATATGCAAAAGGTTCCGTTTATACCGATTTGTGCCGTTTTTGTAAAACCGTTCTCAAAGTTTGTCAAGCAGCTGCAAGCGAACGCATTCGGAGCGCCTGAAAATCCCGGTTACTATTTATTAAAAACGTTGTACAACTAAACGGGCAGAAACGGGCAAATGAAACTTTATACACTATATTCAGAAATGTCTACGATTTCATATTCAAAAGGTTTCATTTATGCCGATTTGTGCCGTTTTTTAAAACCTTTCTCAAAGTTTATATTGTTTAAGCTTGTCACTATTTGTTTACGGATAAAAAGATGCTAACAACAGTATTACACACCTAAAATATACCTGCTGACACATACGAAATTATCATTTAAACTTGTATTTTGATAGTCTATGATGAGTATTTTAAACGTTTTTTTTAATCTGAATTTTACGAAGTTTGCCTTCAAAACGTTACATCTCAGCAATGAATAATCAGAAAGGATTAATAATTTGGATTTGGAAGCTTTGGACGGTTCTTACTCTGTTGCAAAAAAATTTTTTGAAAATCTTTATCTTGAAAAATTGACTTTTGGCCACGAAAAACGGGTTTCCAGACCATAGCGTCGGCGCGACGCAGGATTCGAGACGAAGTACTCCTCCGAGGAAACTTCCGTGATCGCAATACCCGGGGAAAACTCTCTTAGGTTAACCTCAAAACGTCCTCGGTACGGACGTGAGATGTTGGCACGAGGCGTCCTGCGCCTCGGCACACGCGAATATTCGAGGACAGAACGAGAAGCGTTCGTCCTCGCACGACGAAGGTCGAGCCACCCCGCAACGAAATATCGAAGGGATCACTGGCTGACTTACCGCTTTGTCGTATTTCGTTCCACGCCTATTTTCCGTCAGCTCGTTGTAGCTGCTTCCGGGAAGCGTCGTAACCGGCTGCAAAACTGGCGGACCCTCTACTCGCGATGGGAAACTCTCACGAGCACTTTTATTTCGGCGACCGGAATCGCGGAGATGAACTCGCGGAGAACTACGCGTTACTCGCTAGTGATGTTCGGTGCAGAAAAACGTGCAATTGCTACGTGAGCCACCGCGACAGTGCCGCATCGATTTTCGATCGCGCGACGGCTCGATCCTTTTTCCCCCTCTCTCGACTCGTTGCCGAATTTTCCCGATGGGCGCGTGACTAGTGCGCGCATCCTAGCTACCAGGATCGTCTCTACTAAGGTCCTTGGGCCCCAGACCAACGCGAATACGGAATTTCCGGTCGCTTCTCGACCAGTGGAGGCTCGTCCTCCCTTGGCTGCGATAGCACCACCCACGTAGGAGCTCATCGGGGTGAGGCGACGTCGGAACCACGAAATGTCGAGATGACAGATGTTCCCATGAAGCTCCGGTCCCTTCGACGCCTTCGGGTTAAATACCCGTGTGCTCTCGATCCAAGTCATCATTGCCCGTGCACGGGGCTTCCGTAATATTGGCCAGTTCTTTTTTGCGATCTCGTCTGGTGCTGTGTCTCTTCTACGGGAAACTTCGGTCGGTCGGGGTACCTTTCTCGTGCCCGTCATACGGCCCTGTAAACTGGCCGTTCTCGGCACGTACGACAGATGTCAATCATCGGTTATCGGTAAATACGGAATTTCCTTCGGGGAGTGCTCTCGAATCCTGTGTTTTCGTGTCGTGACTCGTGAGAGGGCGGTCCGGTCCTTCTTATGTTATCATTTGTACCCCAAATTAACGAAGAAGTGACGTCGCAAGATTTGCAACGTCACATTGTTCACATCACAGAATTGTGACAACTGTTGAAAAAATGATCTGGAAAAAATTTGGGGCCGATTGGATCATGGGAAACCGGCGCTCAACGAATTTGAAATTTTTTTTTTTAAATCTTAACATAAATATACGTTGTAATATATCGTTGAATTTGTCTTTTTTTTCTCTGTAAGAATCCATATATAGCATAATCAGTTGTTAATAGAAAAAACATCCGTGACCTTGAAAACTTGAAAAAATGACCTTGAAAAAATTTTTTTTCTCTGATGCTATATTCACCTCCTTATATACTACAACTTTTGTTTGAAAAGTTTTTTCATATATACATAACTGACAGAGATATAATAGAGTTTATTTTAAACGTTCGTAAATACTCTTGTACAAGAAAGATGAACCACAGTACCCAGGTGTTTAAGATACCTTTTAAATTTTATCTAAAATATATAATAGTTGTATTTCTGATAATACTACAGTTTCTTAAATAGTTAATTCGTATATTTTTTAGAATTTTAACACCTCCCTTAGAATCATCGGTGGAAGGCTTGAACAACTAAAGGTGTCCTGATTGGAAAATCCAAAATCCAGCAAACCAATCAGGGTATCTTCTGCTTATGACAATCGGTAAAATGCCGCCCTCTCGATCCATAGAGGAGCCTCGAAAGTCAAGTTCACGTTCAGTTCGGTCCAAGCACTCGAATAAATTCGTGAACCGACGCGTCCGCGAGCAAACAGTTAAGAGAACAGTACGTTCTGGTTCTGAGTCTTCGGCGTGGTGACATTCAAATACGTGGTGAAAGTAAATTTCAAATGGAAGGTACGAGGAAAAAATGATTTTTACTCGGGCACGCAGAAACCCAAATTATAGGTGCAAAATTGCCATCCAACGGGCAAGTTTTAAGAGTGCTATTTCACAATTTGCGCAATGTGAAATTGAGTGTTCGCGGTAGTGCTCACTTAGTTATCCAGGAAGTTCAAGTGTTTTGGTAGAAAGCCAAGATCCCCATGAAAGTATTTAAGAATTGCATCGAAAAATTGGAATCATTGTATAAAGAATGGGTGAGCTTGCATAGAAATTGCAAACGCCGTACTAAAATTCAAGAAGATCGTGAAAAGGAATTTGTCGACAAACTGGAAGATCTTTTTGATATTGCACATGCGGATGCATTAGAAACGATTCAAATAGAGGAAGACAAACTGTTTCTGTTAAGTCAACGGCAACGGGGACGTCCTGGTTCTATGATTGGAGCGGATCGTGCATTATATCGAAAAGAACTGAGAAAAGCGTTGCGACAGGAGCAAGAAGAATCTAGACTAGCAAAGTATAAGGCAGACTCTGTGCCAGGTAAATATTCTTTTGCAGTTTATTTTTAAAAGCCAAAATATTGATCATTATCTTAGATATAAATATTCTTTAATCTTTATTTATATGTTGATATCTTTTAAATGTAGGTGAAACAATGGAAATATCATCGTCCAGCGAAGAAGAGAACGTGTCAAGTCAGGATGACAATATTGAAATTGATATTCCTGTGGATGAACCTGGTCCAAGCAACCCTAAAAAGAGACGTGGTCAAAAAGAGTTCATTACGGATAAACTTGTTGCAACACTTGACAAGTGCAAAGTAAGCGATCGTGATGCTGTTCGTATAATAACAGCAACAGCACAAGCTCTTAATCATGATCTAGACGACTTAATTATCAATCGAACATCTATTCGACGTCAATGCACGAGGATTCGAGAAAAACTTGCAGAGAACTATCGCGTAGCGTTCAAAAATTGTGAATTGTAGATTGGAGCGTATTAATGAATTTATTTAATATCTCTGTCAGTTATGTATATATGAAAAAACTTTTCAAACAAAAGTTGTAGTATATAAGGAGGTGAATATAGCATCAGAGAAAAAAAATTTTTTCAAGGTCATTTTTTCAAGTTTTCAAGGTCACGGATGTTTTTTCTATTAACAACTGATTATGCTATATATGGATTCTTACAGAGAAAAAAAAAAGACAAATTCAACGATATATTACAACGTATATTTATGTTAAGATTTAAAAAAAAAAATTTCAAATTCGTTGAGCGCCGGTTTCCCATGATCCAATCGGCCCCAAATTTTTTCCAGATCATTTTCTCAACACAATTCTGGGGGGTGCCCAGGAAAAAATTTTGCAAAATAATTTTCATCAAGTATAGCTAAGGTCCACCCTAAATGTTGACCCTGGGGACTTGGAGAAGTATATCCCCACGTTGAAATAACAATTCGAGAAGAATTTGAAAAGATGGAGAGAGAACAAACCATACGACTAAACAATCTAAAGAGTATTAAGTATTAAAAATACAGGATACCGCGAATTGGAAAATCATTCAATTGACGCTAAGATTCAAGAAGAAGAAAATGAGCATGAACCAGAGAAATAAAGGGTATAGCCGGATAAGCATGGGCCAGCGGCCCCCGCTCCGATTTTCCTGATTCTTGTCTTAGAACATCGCTTTCTGTCTAAAAACACATTGTGCAAAATTTCAAATGTCTACCCCCACCGGAAGGGGAGATACAGTAAATGCTCGTTCGTTGTGAAGAGGCATGAGAGTTGAGGTCGCAACGAGCGAATAGTGAAGCGATTTTTGATTTATGACTGCGTCTAGATATCGCGCCGAGCGCGCCGAGCGAGACTTCAATAGAGAGCCGAACATAGAGAAGGACAGAGTGAAATACGGATCGCGTGACCGAAGCTCGAGTCAATGTGTGGTGTTCACACCGATATACCCGAGCCGACATCAATGTTGCCGCCGTGCGGAGCGACTCGGCCGACTCGGCGTTGACAGGCAGTGGAGGGAGTAGGCACGTCGCAACGACCGCATAGTCGATTTTTCACAACGAACGAGCGTTTACTGTATAGGGGTATATTCCCCCGCACTTAAATGCAATTTGCTCTAAAACGAGAAAAGATATCGATATGGGATAAACGGCAAACAAAAGATATAGATACACTCTATATTTCATATTTTTTTCAGAATTTTTTGCTAATTATTTATAGTTGAAAATAATTAATTAATTTTTTGGGAATTTTTTTAACTATCTTCCCCTGGGTTGACACCCACCAAAAAATTCTAAAATATTGCTATGATGTTAAACTATTTTGTAAAAAAATCTCAGAAGTGTCGGTTTGGTGGAACAGTGTCACAGAAAATAAAGTATGCCGGCGGACGCTCGGTTTGCGGTTCACTCGCAGTGGCTAGTGATGGGAGCGAGCTCAGCGTACGGAAAGTCGGCGCGTGTACGGAAAGGCTTCTACATGTAAAAATACGACTAAATCTTCTAATATATGATTACAATTGGAAGTCTAAACAATTATATTTTTAGAATATAGTTTACATTAAAGAAGAAAAATACGTGTAAAGTTAGTTTGTTGCTGTCAAGTAACAGAAAGAAGAAACTTCTCACAAGTATGTGTATGGTCACAGTGTTAGAGGTTCCGCTCGATACCCCGGGGAGCTCGAGTTCGAATCCTCCTCAACACTCAATTTTTTTTTCTTTTTTTTTATATGCATTTATAATAAACTACACGATTTTTATTGTTTGCACTTCAATATTCTATAAAACAAACATGACTATTAATTTGTAATTATCATATAGATTAAAATATTGCACATGTTTCTAATTTTGCGGACATATAAATCTAGTTTTTATTATTTACGCCCATATAATGGATATATTCTTTTTATTTTTACTCCTCATTACTTTACTATAATGCAACATGCTGCTTTGTATTTCTGTGCTCAAATGAACACTGTGAAATAATATCTTACGCGTGTACCAAGACCACGATGGGATGATTACGTAACAACAATAATTTTTTCTTTTATTATTGCAATCCAGCCGATGACTGGTGTAACGGTCCTGGTTCCTGGGGCGCGACTTTCTCGCGGCGGTGCTCCTCGTGGCCGGTATAGCTCGCCGCTCCAGGGTTCGTAACGGCGAGGAGCGTGTTCGACGCGGGGAAAGGAGTCGGTATGGTCATAGAGAAATAACGAGACGAGTGTTTCGAAATACAATAGTGCTCGCTGCCTAGCGATTGATTACGTTCCGGTGTTTCGGCGTGCGTGATATGCGATTTCGATGCTACGGTGCGCGTATGACGATGTACTCGAGTGCGGTCGAACGCGGGGGTGCTACCTGGGACTGTAGGAGATTGAGGACGGGCTTGGAATAGGCGGGCGGACGGTAGACTGCGGCTATTGCCGCGGTCTCCCTACCTAGGCCGGTTTTTTACTGGATCTTGGAGGTCGGTGACGCACCGTCCCTCAAATCTCCTCCGGACAGTCCAACGGGAAGTTCGAAAGGTGACGCACCTTGTCTTACTCGTCCGCCCTCGAGGACGACTCGTCTCACGAGGATGCAGGTGACGCACCGTGCTCGAGGACTTACTAGGCGGTTCTGAGGCGACGTGGAAGGGTGACGCACCACTTCTCGTTCTACCGATTCTGCAGGCGACTCGCCTTGCGGAATTTTACCGGTGGCGCACCGGGTGTTTGCGAGGTGGTACGCGGTTCTCACCAGCGGAAGTGCAGGATGTCGGACAGGAGACGGATTGGTGGAGTCGAAGGGTGACGCACCTCTTCGAGTCCAACCGATGTCGTAGACGACGCGTCTCTCGACTTTACCAGTGACGCACCGGAGCGGTTCCTCGGTGAAACACGGTTCACACCGATGGGAATCAGGATCCCGACGACGAGGGGTTCGCACGGCGAACGAGCTCGTAGTCGGCGGGTACCGGGATCCTACTCGAAGAGCAGGATTTCTGGCAGGATGTCGTTCTAGATAGCTACAGGCAGACTCAGGTGATTTTGACGTTTTCCCGACGGCTTATATAGGAGTCGTTTGGTGATAAGGGATGGTAGTGCGGGGAGGTATTTTCTGTATTGGAAATTTGATTTTGATTCCCGTTGGAACAGGAAGGTCGGAGCAGGGATAACTTGGTACGGGCTGTGCTGTTTTGATGACGGGGGGTCGACGGTACGTTGCGCATTATGAATCTCGCGTATAACCGGTGGAAGTTTGACAGGGGTCTTTTAGTAACAAACCTACGTAATTGTAGGTCTGTTACACTGGAACCGCACTCATTCTGATCGTGTTTGACAAACAAATGAGCGTATGATCAGATAACATTGTAACGTCGGCTAGCGATCAAGGAATATGCCGACTTTACGGCATGTTCGTAGGCGGCTTGCCGCGAAATGCTCGAAACGCGAAACGCGAGATCATTCGAACGCTCCGTTGTTCGATTGTTCGATGACCAGAAAAGTTAACTGTAGTGTTATACGGAGTGTGATACGAAGCATTGTATCTGCATATAAATAAGATTTTCCTTCTTGGTGTTAAGTGTACTGTGACATGTCTCAAAATAACGCTTGTGTTATTTGTAATGTGTCAAGCAAAAAATTCATGAGGAAAGTGAAGCGATTAATTACAGAGGCTGATGTCGGGAGATATCGTTTAGTTTATTATAAATACATATAAAAAAAAAGAAAAAAAAATTGAGTGTTGAGGAGGATTCGAACTCGAGCTCCCCGGGGTATCGAGCGGAACCTCTAACACTGTGACCATACACATACTTGTGAGAAGTTTCTTCTTTCTGTTACTTGACAGCAACAAACTAACTTTACACGTATTTTTCTTCTTTAATGTAAACTATATTCTAAAAATATAATTGTTTAGACTTCCAATTGTAATCATATATTAGAAGATTTAGTCGTATTTTTACATGTAGAAGCCTTTCCGTACACGCGCCGACTTTCCGTACGCTGAGCTCGCTCCCATCACTAGCCACTGCGAGTGAACCGCAAACCGAGCGTCCGCCGGCATACTTTATTTTCTGTGACACTGTTCCACCAAACCGACACTTCTGAGATTTTTTTACAAAATAGTTTAACATCATAGCAATATTTTAGAATTTTTTGGTGGGTGTCAACCCAGGGGAAGATAGTTAAAAAAATTCCCAAAAAATTAATTAATTATTTTCAACTATAAATAATTAGCAAAAAATTCTGAAAAAAATATGAAATATAGAGTGTATCTATATCTTTTGTTTGCCGTTTATCCCATATCGATATCTTTTCTCGTTTTAGAGCAAATTGCATTTAAGTGCGGGGGAATATACCCCTATATCTCCCCTTCCGGTGGGGGTAGACATTTGAAATTTTGCACAATGTGTTTTTAGACAGAAAGCGATGTTTTAAGACAAGAATCAGGAAAATCGGAGCGGGGGCCGCTGGCCCATGCTTATCCGGCTATACCCTTTGTTCATGAACTTCAAAGAAAACGTTTCGATGTTGGCACAGTATAACTTATTCGATCCGTGGCGTGTTTAAGCTTCTTTTCGTCATAAAACCATTTGAAATCGATTAATTATATTGCCATGGCAAAATTATGAATTATAACAAACATTTGGAAAAACTGCAGCATAGCTATCTCCAATTTCGATGACTTTTGCATATAATGTAGAAATCGATATGTTAAATATCTTTTTCCTTTGTATATACAGTGATTCCAATTAATATTCGGACGCTCTAAAACGAAGGATAACTTTTTTGATATTGGAATATTTGATTTGAACTTTTTTGAGAAGTTAGAACAATTAGTTTACTACATGATGTGAAGAGATATATTTTCAAAAATTGCAGTTGGTCGGAATTGTAGAGAAAATACTGAAAGTTGCATTTTACAACTTTTTTATGTTGGCCTGTATTGAAAATTTTAAAAATACGTTTCGTAGATGGAATGGAGATAGAATAAACTTAAAAACTTAAAAGGCAACCAAAATGAATGTCTAGTGTCAGCTACTTTGCTTAGGCGAGGTTCTTTTACTAATGACATTTTGTCGCTGTGTAATAAACAGACAATCCGTTTTTAGTAATGTCCGAACTTGTGGAATGTTTTCTAGAACCCAACAAGATTTGATTTTATTCCATTCAAACCGATGAGGGTTTCATGGTTTTTACCTTTTACTTAAAAAGGTGTCATTGGTTAAAGGTTGGTTACTAATATTGTTCTCGAGGTATAAATAGGGTCATTTAGTGGTATACAGTCTGCTGGTTTCTTTTGTCGAGACCAGCGGTATAGACAACGCACCATAACAGCGGTGTGCTCGACTCGCCTCTACCTGAAACAGGGGTACACCGCGTATCGCTGGGAGATGACAAGAAGATCCCTGAGGGCGTGTAGAGGCAAAAAGGGTCTCCAGCTGGCGCCGCCTACCCCGACCACTGACGCTCGCGTACTCGCCGCGTGACCACGCCCTCTCGGCTGCTACGTCACACGACGCATAGTAGCAGGATTCCCGTATTTACGGAAGGCTACGGGAGAGAGAGAGAGCGGGAGAGAGAGAGCGGGAGAGAGAGCGGGAGAGAGAGAGAGCGGGAGAGAGAGAGCGGGAGAGAGAGCGGGAGAGAGAGAGCGGGAGAGAGAGAGAGCGGGAGAGAGAGAGCGGGAGAGAGAGAGAGCGGGAGAGAGAGAGCGGGAGAGAGGACGAGAGAGGGAGAGAGAGAGCGGGAGAGAGAGAGAGCGGTGAAACCGCGAGGCGCAGCGGGGGTTGGCGAGCGAAGCGAGCAGGTAGCGGAGCCCCCCCTAGTGTGACGTAGCAGCCGAGAGGGCGTGGTCACGCGGCGTGTACGCGAGCGTCAGTGGTGGGGGTAGGCGGCGCCAGCTGGAGACCCTTTTTGCCTCTACACGCCCTCAGGGATCTTCTTGTCATCTCCCAGCAATACTTTCCCAGCTCATTGTTACGTCAATTTTCAAATCGCCACAGGTTCCAAGGGCTCATTTTGAAGGGGAAACTTCAAGGAATATAACCATATTTTTTTCAAAATTTAAATCATTCTGGCCCTTCATCGAAAAAGACGTAAAAAGGAGTCTACGTACTACGATTTTCATGAAATTTAAATATGTTATAGATTTCGACATTTTGAACAACTTTTTCCTTTTCCAATATAGGGGGGTCGCTTTTAGTTTTCGAGATATTTGCAAAAAACTGTCGCTAATACTGTATTGAATTTTTCGTATTCCTGCACGCTCCGTGGCAATGTAAGCCTGTCCCGGCGCGGCGTTTGTTTACATTTTGACGCTGTGGAGATGAGAGAGAAAACAGGGTCTCACTCTGGTCATACCTATATAGGTAGAGCTTCCAATTTGGAGAGACTACTTCTGGATTTTCGTATGCATGTTCGGCCCCCCAACCTGCGCCCCCCTGCTACCTAATCGTAACTAATTCTGATCGCATCAAATTAGAATTAGTTAGGATTAGGTGGCTGAACACTGCAAGAAACATACTTGCATAACTATCGAATAACTGCGTAGAAATATCACATATTATTACATTAAGATTTGATGCGAAAGATAAATGCAAAATATAGGAAAACGGAAAAAAATTTCTGGTTATTGAAGGAAAAGAGCAGTCCAGCCCGCACCCTTGCAGTTCTGGAAACGAATCTACCCCTTTAACATCAGTTCAGGCTGTTCCAGTTGTGATCTAGCTTCTTCAAATTCGATTCGAGCTTTAACAGTTTCGAGGTTTTCAACCGCGTCTGTAAGATTTTTAATCTTTGTCTTCAGTGGTGAGATACGACGAATTAAAGTGTTATCAAAGGAAATAACTTCCCTCCACTGATTTATATGACGAATGAAACTGTGAAATACGCCTTTACACTCGTTGTTTAATTGAGTTACTACCTAAAAAGAAAGCAAAATCAGCTTAAATAATTTTTTTGTGATTCTTTTTCTGTAGGTTTTACGAATTAAGCTTGAATTAAGTTTCCTTTTGTTAAAATTTGTTTACCGTGTACGGAAATTCTTTTGGCATAATCAAAGATAAACATGACCTGCTTAATAATTGATCTACGACTTCCTCCAATTCTGGATTCCGATTTGGGTCACGATTCGGATCTTGTTTAAAACGCCTCAGCAGCTCAGTCAATATATCAAGAGTAGTCGTATCCTCCCGTCTGTATTCTTTCCAAGAAAAACCTTGTGGTACCACAAATACTGTTTGTTTTATATTTTGCGCTGATTCTGAATCTGTCCTAAATTTTTCTCCTAGACGCACAGTTTTTGAGAAATTTGAGTTTGAAAAAATGACATATTTTTCAACTTTGAACAAATATTGTGATCGCTTGAATAGACGATCCACGGGATACGGCGCGGCGAACGCCCGTTGTAGTGGTGAGCGCCACTGGCGTCAGCTCATGTCGGGCGAAGATATTTTGCTTTCTGGTTCGGTAAAAACGTCGACGTTTCAAACTTTAAAGGGGGGTTTCTCAAGATAAAAGTCTGTTCAATCATGTGGTATAGTTCGTTTTTCCGCTGGACCCTCATTTTTTGAGATAAATTCAAAAATATCGTCAAGAATTGGTGCAAAAGTGGTGTCTCTCCGTCTTTAATGATCGTTTAAACAATCATAATGTATTAATATTGGATATCACTGTACTCGGGAAAGTCTAAGGAATCTTTTGCTGTAAAGATCAATTCATTATCTTTTATAATAACAACACAATATTTGTTCAAAATTGAAAAATATGTCATTTTTTCAAACTCAAATTTCTCAAACACTGCACTTCTAGGAGAAAAATTAAGGACAGATTCGGAATCATCTCAAAGAACTGTGTTCAAACTTGAACTTCGCGCCGATGTGGTTGCATGCCGCTGTGCGTGTGAACCGCGGATCGCTCGACTCGCTCATTCCTGTGGCTGCCCTGATGGTGCCTACACGTGTGTCAATTATAATACCGCAATTAAGCCATTATTTTTAAGTGTACAATTCCTTGTATTTGCATCAACGGACGGAGGTAGCCGTCGTGTGATCATTAAGATCAAGTCCAGTTCTTTATTTCAACAATTAAATCGACTCGCGTATATCACGGTGCGCGAATTGTGCATTGAATAAAGACACCACGTGTTCACTCCGCAGTTTGCGATTCTTTGATTACAACCACCTCGAACGGCAATCCCCCATTTTGGGATACGATCCAGCTAACCCAAACACGAACACTGGTCCTTCGAGCCGGATTGCGTCGCGGAAAATTAATTAACTGTGCAACCATAACCAAGTGAACATGAGTGCTTTCAAAACCATGCTGACGCAACAGGAGTGCGCCATGCGGTCCGTCGAACGTGCTCTGCCCAACTTCAAAAAACTGGGCAGAGACAAGATGACCGCAGCAGTAACTACCAGCCGCATCCGAACGGTGAAGGACCTCTTCACCGAGTGCCAAAAGTTGAACGCCAGCCTTCACGACATAGCGGAGGATAAGGAGAAGGCAGGAACCTTGTACTTCGTAGAAGATCATTTCGCCAAGTGCGAGATCACTTTCAACGAAACCATGGACTTCATGGCGGAGTGGCTAGCCAACCTGAATCCGTCGAAACCGTCAACCCTAGCAGGCGACCTGACCATGACGGCGACGACATCACGTCCCGGCGGCAATCTTCCGCGCCTGCAACTGCCTACGTTCGCCGGAGCTCTCGAAGAGTGGGAAAGTTTCCGCGATCAATTCGCATCCATGGTAATTAATAACCATAACCTTAGCAATGTCGAGAAGATGCAATATCTATGTTTAGCTCTCAAAAGTGAAGCTAAGGCGGCGATAATGCATCTTCCCATCACCGAAGAGAATTTCGAAATAGCGTGGAATATTATTCAATCGCGATACGCGAACCAGCGACGGCTCATTGCCACGCATCTCCACGCTCTTTTCTCCTTACCGACCGTTTCAAGCGAATCCCCGAAGGAACTACGCCATCTTCGCGATCGTTTAAATGGTTCTATTCAAGCTCTTAAGAACTTAAACCGCCCGGTTGATATGTGGAGCGACCTGTTAGTTTTTCTCGGAGTACAGCGTTTAGATCGATCCTCTCGCAAAGCTTGGGAATTGAAATTGGGAACCTCGACTGAATTTCCCGCGTATAAAATATTGGACGAGTTTATCGATTCGCGAATTCGCGCCCTCGAATTCATTACTCCTCCGCTAAAGGAAAAATCGATTGATTTAACCGCTAAATCAACGAAACCAAAATTCGTTTCTGCGCACGCTGCTACCGACATTGCAACTGCCATTGCAATTCCTTGTCCCGTTTGCAAAGGGAGTCATTTAATTTACAAATGCGATCAATTTCTCGCGAAATCGCCGCAAGAAAGATACAATTTCATAAAGTCGCACCGCCGATGCCTAAATTGTTTCTCTGCGAAACATGCGAGCACCCAGTGCCGAAGTGCCCACCACTGTAAGGAATGTCACCAGCGCCATCATACGCTTCTGCATTTTCCGTCCAAATCCGGGAACCAAAACAAAAGCGATCTAAAGGACGTGGAGACTTTAGAAAAAACCGTCGGCAAGCTAAGTACACACTTAGTTACCAAACCATGTGCTAACCATTCCGTATTATTGTCAACAGCAAGAGTACATGTGTACTCAACCAGCGGTCACCCTGTAAAGGCGCGTGCGTTGCTAGATCAAGGTTCTGTTGCGACATTGATCACTGCGGATCTCTCTCGACGCCTTCAACTGAAGCACGATCCGCATTCCATTTGCGTTACCGGGATCGGATCCTCGGTCTCGACGTCCACACATTCAGCGATCGTCCGCCTCTCGTCCACGGATCGAGTTGAACCTGTATATTCGACAACGGCAATTATACTACAAAATATAACAAGGTATACGCCGCAATCCGCGTTACGCATTACTAATTTGGATTACCTTGCAGGATTGAAACTCGCAGACGAGGATCCCATGAGTTCGGACCCAATTGATCTTCTAATCGGCGCGGATCTTTACGGCCAGTTGCTCACTGGTGAGCTGCGCCGACGAGCCAGCAATGAGCCCATTGCGCAGTCAACTACACTGGGTTGGATCCTTTCCGGTCCCACCACCACTTCCTCACTTCCCCCGCGAATCGATGTAAATCACTGCGCGGTTTTCGAGCGACTCGACGAAAGCATTCGGAAATTTTGGGAAGTTGAAACGATCACCGATCAACCCGCGTTATCTAACGACGATGAAAAATGCGAGATTCATTTTAGAAGCACGCATTCACGATCTACCACCGGACGGTACATTGTTCGGTTACCATTTAAAACAGATCAACCGCTGTTAGGAAATTCGCGTTCCGCAGCAATCAGACATCTCGTACAATTAGAAAATCGGTTTCGACGCGACAAGACCCTCGCGATCGAATATAAAGCGTTTATGCGAGAATATGAATCACTCGGGCACATGAGGCGCGTCGAATCCCGCGTATCCGACGCGTCCGGATATTACATCCCCCATCACGCGGTACGCCGCGACCAAAGCGAGACTACACGTGTGCGCGTCGTCTTCAATGCCTCGCGAAAAACCACCAATGGTATATCTCTGAATGATTTACTGTTAAGCGGTCCAAAACTGCAGCAGGATCTGACGGCTATTCTGATGCGATGGAGGCAGTATGAATTCGTATATACCGCCGATGTCGCTAAAATGTACCGCCAGATCCTGATGCACAATACCGACATTGATTTTCAACGTATTTTATGGCGAGATAATCCGAACGATCCGATATCCGAGTATCAATTACTCACGGTGACATACGGAACTACGTCAGCCCCGTACCAAGCAATTCGTGTTCTGCAGCAGCTCGCTCACGACGAAAAGCATAACTTTCCTCTAGCAACACCGATCATCTTCGACCAAACCTATGTGGACGATTGTCTCTTCAGAGCCAATGACCCAACTCAACTTCGCGCTCAGCGAGACCAATTAATCAACCTCCTTAAAAAAGGCGGATTTCATTTAAGGAAATGGGCCAGCAATGCCCCCGCGCTTTTAGCTGACATTGATCCGTCTGATCACGGTTTAGCTGGCGGGAAAGATTTTACCAACGGAGAAACCTTATCAGTCCTCGGTATCGCGTGGAATCCACTTCAGGATAAATTTTATATTAAATCCAGCGCGATTTCTGATCCGCCGCGAACCAAAAGGGCAATCCTGTCTGCAATATCGACGCTTTTTGACCCATTAGGGTGGATTGCCCCTGTCGTCGTGACCGCCAAAATTCTCATGCAGACCCTTTGGCAAGCGCGTTGCGATTGGGACGACGAGGCTCCCAGGGAAGTTTTAGACAAATGGAGTTTGTTTTGCTCACAACTCCCACGCGTAAACGAACTGTCAATCCCGCGTAAGCTAGCTTCTGGTTCTATCGTCCGCCGCGAGTTGCACGGCTTCGCCGATGCCTCGATCAAAGCCTACGCCGCGATCGTATATCAGCGTAGCATCAAAGATGACGGTACCGTTGATATTGGAATCCTCACGGCAAAAACTCGAGTCGCTCCCGTAAAAACAATTTCGGTTCCAAGACTAGAATTGTCAGCAGCGCTGTTGCTCGCAAGACTCCTCCGTACAGTTCAAACTGCGGTTCAAATTCATCGCTTCAATGTATTCTGCTGGAGCGATTCGAGCATTACTCTTTGGTGGCTCACTCAATCGCCGAACCAGCTGAAGACATTTATCGCTAACCGAGTCACAAAAATTCACGAAACATTGCCCGATGCTTCGTGGCGACACGTACCAACCGACGAGAATCCTGCCGACTGTGCGTCTTGCGGACTATTTCCGACGGAATTAGCAACCCACTCGTTATGGTGGACAGGCCCACGGTGGTTACGCGAACCGGAAGAAACATGGCCCAAGGCGATGTTATCGTTGCCCCCGGATATCTGTCGTGAAGAACGTTCGTCGGTTCCGTCATGCGTCATCGCAACCACAGAGCGCTGGAGCTTGGCCGAGCGTTACTCGTCGTGGCCGAAGCTCCTTCGAGTAACCGCGTACGTACTCCGATTCGTCGCAGTGGCTCGAAAACGTGACCGAAAAAACTCGAAACCCAATCATCCAATACTCCAATCTCCACTAGTTTTACTTCCTGAAGACATCTCCAAAGCAAAACTCTTTTGGCTAAAAACCATGCAAGCAGAGACATTCCAGTCTGAACGTTCCCAGCTCCTCAGCAAACGCCCATTGTCAAAGACTAGCTCAATCGGCTCGTTGATGCCATTTATCGATAACGACGGGCTCATACGAGCAAGAGGGAGATTGAGGAACTCCTCGCTCTCAGATGGAGAAAAACATCCGATCATTCTCCGCTCGCACAATTTATTAACATTAATCATTCGCCATACCCACCTTCAAACACTCCATGGAGGACCTAAGCTCACTCTCTCAGTGCTACGAAGAGAGTATTGGATCGTGAGAGCGAGAACCACGGTTCGTACCGTTCTTTATAAGTGTGTTCCTTGCACGCGAGAAAGAGCTGAAATCCCAACCGAACTCATGGGCGACCTTCCGACGGCGAGAGTCACTCTTGAAAGTAGAGCCTTCATCCACACCGGGGTCGACTATGCAGGGCCAATTTCAGTTCGTACCGCGCCCGGTCGAGGCCACAAAACACACAAAGCGTACATAGCAGTTTTTGTGTGCATGGCAGTCAAGGCCATTCACATCGAACTAGTAAACGACTATTCGACAAACGCGTTCATTGCCGCTTATCATCGATTCATCTCCCGTCGTGGAAGACCGAAAGCAATGTACTCCGACAACGGCACCACGTTCCATGGGGCAGACCGTGAACTCTCCACTGCAATTAAACTAGCCGCGCAAAGCGTAGACTTTATTAATTCCACTGCCGTGAGTGGACTCCAGTGGCACTTCCTGCCCCCCGCGGCACCTCATTTTGGAGGGTTATGGGAAGCGGCTGTAAAAAGCGTGAAACACCACGTCAAACGATGTATTGGGTCTTACACCCTCACGTCGGAGGAAATGTCGACGCTACTATGTCGGGTCGAAGCATGTCTTAATTCGCGACCAATATCCTCCGAATCCGACAACATCGATGATTATCAGGTCCTGACACCGGGTCATTTTTTAATCGGTACCGCCATAGTTGCCGAGCCTCAACCGAGCGTGATAAACCTTACCGAAAACCGACTGTCACGGTGGCAACTAGTTCAACGTATTACTGAGAACATTTGGAAAGCGTGGTCCAACGATTATCTCCACACGCTGCATCAGCGGCCGAAATGGAGAACAGTTCAAGGTCTCGCCAAAGTAGGGCAAATCGTTCTCCTCCGAAATTCAGTCATGCCGCCAAGCATGTGGGAATTCGGGCGTATCATTACCTGTCATCCAGGAGCAGACGGTCTCACTCGAGTCGTCACAATTAAAACGAGCAAATCGGAATACAAACGTTCTATTGCTAAGGTTTGTTTTTTACCTGTCTCCATCAATGAAGCTGAAGAAAACAGCAATCCATCCGCTCTCAGTACTACTACTTGAACCATCTAATGATTACCCGATCGAATGTAAATAGTTGTAATTAAAAAGCACCATGCGTTTAAAGTCCTGTATGTTTGTCCGAGTTAGAATAATTCGGTTAAGTTGCGCTTACCGTTATGTTCACGATTAAGGAATCGCTTAAATTCACACTGATTCTATATCGAATGTATACTATACGACACAATTCTTTTCTCGCCAATTCCCATTGGTACGCTGTTGAATGAATTCATTCAACGGAGGGGCCGGTGTGTTCAAACTTGAACTTCGCGCCGATGTGGTTGCATGCCGCTGTGCGTGTGAACCGCGGATCGCTCGACTCGCTCATTCCTGTGGCTGCCCTGATGGTGCCTACACGTGTGTCAATTATAATACCGCAATTAAGCCATTATTTTTAAGTGTACCTTTATCAAACTTTTAAATACTTTTAGTCAAAATTATAAAAATAATATTAGATTCTTAGATATGAAATGTCCAATTTAAGCATGCAAATGTAATGAATAGACTGCGTATCTTTATGCAAAATAAAAATTGTCAATATTCGCAATCACTCGTAAATTTTCTTCCACGCATGTCGAATTGCACTGTTGGTAAATTTTTCGTTACCGTGTCCCACGGACACTGTAGTGTTCTGATTTATGGTTCCATCCATTCCGCGGAGACGAGGATCCCTGCTTTCTATCGTTCGAAAGTCCTGCATCGTGCCTCAGACGTCGCGGGTAAAGATCAAGCGGCGCATACCAGAAATCTTTTTGGACTTAATTGCACGGCCGAAAAAGAATTTGTAAACTCGACATGTGCAGGAGAAAATTTTTCCGTTCCGGTATCCAGCGGACACTCCCGAGTAACTGCAGATTTCTGATTTATGGCACGATCCCTTCCGCGGAGACGAGGATGCTTGTTTTCTATCGTAGAGGAAAGGCAAGAGTCACACTGCTGCACTTTCAACTCCTGCAAAACACTTGTTTTTTTGTAATGTTCCTGTATCCTCAGTTTTCCTTCGTGGTGGGGATATTCGGGGGTGTTCGCGGCTTTTTTGGGAAGCTGCAGTCAGTCTAAGTCTCTGTCGCATCATGCTCAGTTCGCAAGACAATTTTTATATCATTCTCGCCTACGGCCTCTGTGGGCGCGATGCTGTGCCACGTTCCGGTATATCAGGCGAGAGCGGCCATACATCCGACACCGTATACGTGCCAAATAATTGTGAGTTCGTCGATCAGTTCGTCGATTTCGAAGGATTTTAGTGCATCGACTGTCGCCGTGAAATATTCCCAGTGTGGAAACGTACGTTTGACCGTACAGTGAAAAGTGAAAGAAAAATTCGGGATGTTCTTCTTTTAGAAAGTCGTGATTTAAATTTTATTGTGCTGCAATACAAGTTATATTGCAATTGTTATTAGTGCATCAGTGTGAAAAAGACATGTGATTTATTTATCGATTTGAAAGTGAAATTGAAAAGTCCAGATCGTTGACCGCGTATCCGTCAGGGTGTCGTATACCTGCTATCTACCACCAGCTGTGCAGTTCGTTGACTTGGCTGTACGCCCCTTGGATTGCGGTACTGTCGTATACCTGATGACATCTGTGCAGTTCGTCACCGAGTGACCCAGTGACACACATTTCGAAGCAGCAAATGGATTTACGGCTGAATAAGTGAGTTTTTAATACAATAAGTTTCTGCTTCTCCTCTCATTCGGGTAAAGTTGCCGTAGGTCGAGTAAAGATAATGTGAGTCCTCAACGATTTCAATGACCTTGAATGTGTTTTAAAACTCGACGTTTTAATATCTTTTTCCTTTGAAATAGTTGGCGGTCGGCTTTAGTTTCGGAGATATTAACACGCCGTGCCCGCTATCAAGAACACAAAGCTCATCGAAATCGGAGAGGAGATAGTACATCGATCGATTTACAATTACAAGTTTTTACAATTCTCTCGTAAACTAAAACCGATCGCTAAAAAGTCTAAAGAGAAATGTTGTTCAGAATCATGGTCTTCACAACATATCCAAAGCTCATCGAAATCGGAGAGGATTCACATTATCGAGAAACTCTTGTTCGTTGCGATGTCGCGTCGTACCACCGACACTCGCTTGCCAGCGCGGCTTGGCGCGCCGGGCCAGGACGCGCTCTGATTGGTCCGTGTTTTTCGTTAATAACTCCTAAACAAAGCCGAATTTGACTTTTGTGCAAAGGAAAATGTCTCTTAGAATGGTCTCAGGAACCACCACCTTTCGGGTACTTCACGAATTTTGGGACACCCTGTAGATCATGCACTCTGGGATATAAAGAGGGATGAGCGTTTTGCACGCCACCACTGAAAGCGTATTCTCAGTAAGGTCTTTTTATCTTATCTCAAACACAGTGTCGCTGATTCGGCTCTGCTGAGTTGTATGGCTTTCCACGCTCGAGACGGGAGGGTGGGGACGGGGAGTGCATACAACGTTGTCTACTAATTGTAAGAAGTGTGTAATCTCAAATTCTGCAATTCTCATTGCGAAGTGTGACTAATCTCAAGTTCTACAATTATCATCAGGTCTTTAGAAAAGTGACGTCAATAATTCCTCATGTTTCCCCTGTGAAAATAGTCCCACGAATGGCATAATTCGGACCTTAAGGGGGCCGGCGCGGCCGTGCAAAGTAAAATTATGGATAAAATGGGGTACCTTGAACGCCCCGTAAAATATTAGTACTTTCCCGCCAATATGTATAATTAAGTGAACTTCACTTTATGCAAATCAATTTTTCATGTAACATCATTACTTATGGTGGCCGGTGCGGCCGTGCAAGAGTGTGCGGGCACACGCACACAAATTATTCCTCTATAACGTAAAAATATGCATCTTGGGCACCGAGCACTATGTATCTGACTTTTAGGAATCACAATTGACCACTTCTGAACTCCTCTAATGGAAATGGGTATTTATATCTGTTGAGAATAATGCATTACATCTGAAGTGTCATGAGGATGCGCCTTTAGGCATACGTAAGCGAGTGAGTGTGAGAACGAACGAGCGGCGGCACTTCGGCAAGTGCAAGCATAGAGTGTGTATGGAAGGTATGATAAATGTTATATAGACAGTTGTACAGTGTGTTTGATAAGAGAGTATACGGCGAAATTCGAAAACTGTTAGGGATAGGGCATTGGAAAAAACACATGTACTACGTGACATATGTAAATCGCGATGCTTTATTATTAATAAGTTGTCCAGTCGCCTCCACTATTGATAATTGCTTGGCATCTTCGAGGCATACTTTCTACTAATTTTATACAGTAATTTCGGGATAAGGACCTCCATACGAGTCGAATCTGTCGAAATAACTGCTTGACATTCCAAATCTGTTTCCCTCGGAGCTTGAACTTCATGAGTGCCCAAACATTTTCCATGGGATTCGCATCTGGCGACTGTGCCGGCCAATCCAGTACGTCAACGTCATTCTCTTGTTTCCACGCAGTACAAAGGCGACTCCGATGTTTCGGGTCGTTGTCCTCTTGCAGCAACCAATTTTCATTTTTCCTTATAAACCACCTTTGGGCAGTTGGTAATAAAGCTTTCTGGTATATTTTGACCATTTTGACAGCGTTTAAATTGTCTGTGAAAATGTGCAAATTGCCAAATCCCTGTTCTGAGAAACAGCCCCAGACGTGCACTTTTACCGGGTGTTTAACAGTGCGCTGGACGTATCTACTGGTGCAGGTGGACCAGGTATGGCTGATGGAGGAACGTGCCCAGAAAGAAGCTTCGTCCGAAAAAATTACGTTGTTCGATCCGCGGATATCTTTCTCCGTTTCGGTACTCTTCCGAATTTCCAACCGACGTGAAACAAACAGCTGTAAAACAGCTACGAAAGAATTTAGTCAAGCGCACGTTCACATCATAAATTTTGCCCTTTTCCGATTTCCAGTCGTCCTTCGAAACTTAGAAGAATACCAATTCTCAAGTGACCGTACGCAAGGCACTCGGGGGTTTTAGCTGACGGCATTGGGAAAGTGGCTATAAAGTCAATCTAGGAAACCCTCGCTTCGCGTACCATCCTCGAGGTACTTGGAGGATTCCAGATTCGGACACAGCGGGCCTTATTGTCCTTACAACGTCGACCAGGCCCGGGATCATAAATCTCGTGCCACACGTGCGCGCGTCCCTTGGCCTACGTCAACGGACTCAGGCCAAGGGGTAATAAATTCGTCACCGGCCACTTAGGGCCAAAAAAAACATTCGGGTTGTCCCGGGGTCCTGTTGACCGTCACGATTTCCCTGGTTTGACTTGAGGGTGGAGACTTCCTCCTCCACCGGCGAGGGTTGTACCAGAAGAGCCTTCTCCCTCAAGTCAGCCAGCGAATAAGGAAGACTTTTCCCCCATATCGGACCCAAGTTCGAACTTTTCGCGTCACCACCGAGGTGACCAACAAGCGGACCTCGGGACAGAAAATCAGATTCCGAAAGATCTCGATACCGAAAAGATCTCGAGCTTAGCTCCCAAACGATACTCGCCGATAGTCCATCACTCGCGGACAATCATACAGTCCTTGTACGAAGTTGTCAACCGCTGACATTTAAACCGCTCCGGTCCACTGGTTCTTGGAATCAATTGTCCAAAGTTAATTCTGCAGGCAATTCAATATTGTACAGAGAGAAAAATAAATATTGTACATAATCCATCATATGGTCCTTCAAACCGGAGCCAGGGATTCTTTCAAAGTGCGGTATAAACAAAACATTCAAAAGACATAAAGTCACTTGATCCTGATTGTGACAAGTGACCTCGTGACAAGTGACATCGTGACAAGTGACATCAACTCGGTTCTACGGGGAAGCTTCACCAGTTCACACCTTGGGACCAGGCGTCGTTGGCAGCATACGGACCAGAGACGAACCCATCGACCAAAGGTTTGGTGTTGGCAATCAATCCCGGGAACATCGACACAAAAAGACGAGGAAGCCGATCATCCAGCCTGCTGAGAATCCAGCCGTCTTCTGCAACCACTCGGCCGTTGACGACTCTGCGATACGAAGTTCAGCCAAAGGTAGGCTCGTTTTAATTCGCACGCCAATTACTTCCTTCGTTCATTCCTTTTCTCTTCCTGACCTCGATTTCGATTTTAAATTATGGCATCGGGAAGCTCGGACATGGATAACGGCGACAAACAATTAATACGCTCGATCAATCAAAAGGGTAATTATTTCAAGGCTCAGATGACAGCCTTAGCTCATTACTTGACAACATTTCAAAATGTCACTCGAGAACAGATAAAACTAAACGAAAAAATCGGTCGCTTACGGAAATTATTCGATAAATATAATCAATGTCAGGACGAACTTGCTCTCTTAACTGATGATTTCGATAAAATAGCGCAGCAACGCGAAGAAATGACAGATCAGTACGACGACGTTCTTGCGGCAGCATTAGAAGTTCAAGCAGCTTTTCAAATACCTCCAGATACAGATTCGCATAACGATAGTTCACCCGAAATACAAACACATTCGAAGGCTTCGCCGATGACTGTAAAGTTACCCAAAATAGATTTACCGAAATTCGATGGCCGGATGGAAAAATGGGTCACCTTCAAAGATGCATTTTTGACGATGATCCATGCGCATCCTGGGCTGAGCAATATACAAAAATTAAATTACCTAAAGCTCTCACTATCAGGAAGAGCTGAGACCGCGATCGGCGCTTTTACGATTTCAGATGAGAATTATCAAATCGCGTGGAAACATCTCGTCGAAATCTATGACAATAAGCGAGCCCTAGTTTTGCGACACGCGGCTTTATTGAGAGATACTCCAAGCATGCCAAACGATTCGTCAGAGGCAATCCGCGACTTGGTGAATTATATGCAATTACATATTCGGTCTTTGCAAGCTTTGGAACGTTCTTGGGAGGATATCGCCAATGATCTCCTTACAAGCATATTAGTATCACGCATGGGAAAGGAAACGCGTAAGACTTGGGAGCGTACCCTTTCAGACACGGAAATGCCAAAAGTAATGAATATTTTCAAATTTTTACATATTGCGTCACATCAATCGAGAGATGAGGAATCGGTATCACAGTGTCAAAAGGGTAATACTTCCAATAGAGTCGTAACAAGGCTTCAGACGACTAACCGCGTTCATCAGCATCAAGGCACTCGAACTAGATATTCTCCACCACCTTCGCCAAGGTTCACACGACGACAGACTTTCGCGACCGTTACAAAACAGCAGTCTTGTGCAATCTGTCAAAACGGAACTCACAAAACATTTCAGTGTAAATTCTTTGAAAAAATGAATGTAGAAAAGCGTATCGAAGCTATATGTTCTGAATCGCGCCGAATGGTTACGTGCCCGTTACGTGGTCGGGATGGGATGATCGTGAATAAAGGTGACCACCAGGATTAATTTTGTGTATAACAAGAAACAATAACAAAACACTTTATTGAGTATATAACTTGTGGACTGTATAAAACGTAGGTTAGCGCGATTTGAATATTACAAGAATACTCTTGTCTAAACTTCCGTAAGATCTGACTTATAATATCAGTGGCCGTAAGGGAAGTGCTAGGACTTCGGAATCTTTCGCTAATCTGCCGCGCGCTTGCCGAACACCGATATTTAATGTCAGTTGTCGATGGGGGTGTGCCCTTACGGGGCCAATGGCAACAGATATTTTTCCGGAGGGCAGTGACAATTCGACGGTTTTCCATCGCCCACTCTGATCGCCCACTCTGGTAGAAGTGGTGGAAATTGACGGTGGAAAGAGGGAGAAACTTTCGGCAGTCCGCGTTGGCGGAAAACAATGGGACTCAGGCAGCGCAGCGGAGGTAAGGCCCGTCCGGTAACGCGTGACAATGACCCAAGGGTCTGAAGCGGGCGAGACGGGAAGTTTGGAGGTAAAAAAAACCCGGGATGTGCACGTGCAAAACATCTTTAAGGGAAATAGCTACTTTCCCGAGTCCTAATCCTCGGTGCAAGGAATTTTCACGTTCCCGGTTGTAAATTACAACATCCCGTTCTTGGGACATTTGTTCGCCAAATGTGCGAGACGGACACTTCGTCTAAAAACTAATAAATTTTCCTTCAAGGTTCACGCAAACATGCCGCCCACCTTGAACGGCTTGCGTTCAAAATACATAAACTGAGTAAAGAACAAAATGCATCTCTAAAGTCGAAGACCTAACTCGAACTACACTAAGATATACGGTCAAATTATAGATGAAACTACTAGCTACTAATGCTATAAAACTACTACAAGATACAATGTAGTTGAAACTTAAATCTAAGTTAAAATAGTACCGCACGATTGACATTAGTGTGAGTACACATGTTACAAGGTCGGCTTATCAGCGACCGATGCCGTGTTGGGCTTCTGTGGTTGGTTACTGTGGCATGATTCCTCATCACGCACGGGCAGAATACATATTTTTGCAACTGGTCGTGTATAAACCCCACCAGTCCACAGTGTGTCCAAACGGCGAAATCGTGGTCAAAACCTCATAACTCACTTCAATCTGGACAAATTTGGACCAAAATTGGTATATGGGGGTTTTTGGGGTCGCTGATTACGAATCTGAACTTAAAAGTTTAAAAAACAAAATGGCGAATCCAATATGGCGGACATGTATAGCAAAAAATTGTTTTTTCCTCTAAAAAATTTGTACAGTAATGCTCTTAGGTCGCTAATTATTAGTCGAAATTCATTTTTTAATATAAAATTTAAAAAATTGTCACATTTAAAAATTTCAGTGTACAACTTGCAAATCATAAGTTTCTTTATTTACGGATAATAATATTATACAAACTATAATACATAATTACAAAGAAATAAATGTAAGAAAATAAAAAATAAGAAACTACGTTAATCTGATGAACTGTAACACGTATCATCATCTACAATATCCTCGGTTTCTTGAGGGTTTCTCGCTAGAAATACAAGCTTTAATGCGTCTGGTGTCAATTGTTTAATTTTTTTCTCTTGGTGATTTCCTAAATGTGAAATGTATGGGTCGGACGATACCAAGAGCCGCAAGAATACATCTTTCATCGTTTTTTCACGAGAAGATTTGCATGAAAAATCTTGACGATATATTTTTATGCATTTATTCGTATGCTCTTGAGCTTCTTCAGACAATTGTCCAATAGGTAATAATGCCGAATTTATTATCTGTGGACTATGAATTAAGATTTTGTGAACTGTAGTTGGCATGTAGTACCACGAATATAAACTTACGAACAGTTCAGCTGTTTCAACGGTGTATTTTTTAAATTCAAATAAATTAATTTCGTGACCACTTGAAATAGCTTGGAGAATGGCATAAAACCTTATAATTAAACGCTCGTCGACTCCAGTAATTAATGCCGATATCTTATGATTTTCAAAAAAACGACGAGCTGTATTCCCATCGTTCGTATTACCAAACCCAGGCTTTGGACGGTCCACTATTAGCCCTAACTGAGTCTGGAAACCCTTCTGGATTATTTCTTTTCGGTCTTTGACTAATCGTTTCTCTTCCGTGCTACGTGCTTGCCATTTTTGTATCTGTAACTTGTATGACAAATGCAAGCAACATTCAAAAAAACGTATCCACGCATGCAAAGTCGAGAGACCGAAACGTAGTAGATGGGTGTCTTTTATATTTTTGCTTCTTTGAAGCATTTCCATAATGTCGTTGAATTCTTTTGACGTTGCTCCGCACAAATAACAACGTTGAGTAGACAAAGTACTCGAAATTGCATTACAAATTTTGCCATCGATCATTGTTAACACGAGCTTATAAGCTATTGTAATTTCCTTCCCGTCTACAATTGTATTGAATGGTACAAGTCTTTCAATTTGTTTTTCGATATATTCTACCTCACTCAAAGATACTTCACTGGTCTCATGCAGGAATTGAATTTTAATGGGCCTACAATATCGAGGGGAAGATGGCTTTGTATTGCTCCACATTACAATTTTTTCCGCAGATGCAAGTTGGAGTGGCACCAATGACGTTAAAAATACATCAGTATCTGTTTTTGTTTGGTCCGAAAATTTCTGTTTGTACATGCTTTGGGAAGAACTTCCGTCACATCCCCATTTACATAGAAGCTCCATGTACCGTACCTCTGCCGGGGTCCTTCTTTTAATAGTATCTTGCTGTACCATTAAAATCCGTTGAACAGTGTGATCCAACAGAGATTGCAGCTTAACCTCTGCACATGACTCCGTAATTGTAATCGCCGAAGGATAACATCTATTCTTTGCCCGTAACAGTGATTTATATGGGGGTAACAAAGTACAATTGTTTTGTGTACCCAAGTTCCTCAATGCTATGTACACTCTCGCTGATAATCTATTATCAATTAATGCTGCGAGAGCAGCTTCATCGGATAGACTTCTTTCGGTAACAGTTTGCATAGCTTCTCTATAATCCTGAGCCCTTGATGTGCTCGCTGAAGTTACGTCTTTCACAATTTTAGATGCATTTATATTTCCTTCAGCCCGTAAACTCATATGCGTGGCATAATATAATTCTTCTGATGAAAAATTTGCTCGGAGTTCCTCAGTTTTCCTTCGTTTTGTCCTATCGCTTGATGAGGTAAATTCCGAAGAGGGTCGACCGCCTTTACCTTTTGATGTCTCCGGAATTACCCTAGGTATGCAGAACGCTACTGATACCTCAAGCCATTTCTCAAAATGTTTGAAGAACCTATTTTCCGTACGGTTTGCCTCTTTCCATTTTCGTCTCATTTTAAAAACCAAATTCGACAAGGACGATCTCATTTTCTTGTCAGTAATTCGCACAGAATAACCTGTCTTCTCAGTCAATACGTTCTCTAGGTTTTCAATAATGACAGGTAGGTTGCTTTGTAAATGGTCTTTGATCATGAGAAATACTTCTTTTCTAGTAAATCGATATTCACTATCACAAGATCCTGAAAGTGAACGAAATTATATTAATTACAATACAATTTAAAAAGGAGAGAGGGCGAGAGATTATTTTTGAACTACTGAGTTTGTCGTATGAACAGTTAAATATTTTCTTAGAAAAAAATAATATAATAGTTATATTAAAAATACTTGACTAAAAAAACTATGATTAATTGTAAAAAAAACAATCTGGTCTTTTAGATATTATTTATGTGGAAATGAAAACAGCGCAGTCTGGACAAATTTGGACAAAAATTGGACAACTTGCAAATCATGAGTTTATTTATTTACGGATAATAATAATTAATTAGATATAATATTACACTATAAAAAACTATAGAAAGTTGCGTAAACTTTGGCACAACCCCCAATCAAAGCAGAAGAATATCGCTTATAAGAGACCGTATGTTTATATTAAATACGCTAAAAGGAAATAAATATAAAAAAATCACAAATAACAAACTATGTTGAATCAGATGAACTATAATAATCATCATCATCTTCAATATCTTAGGTTTCTCTCGAGTGTTTCTTGCTAGAAAAAAAAGTTGTCTTACAAAAAATGTTCTTACAAAAAACGGGTTCAGTTGGGGCAGCTAATTTTTGCAAATACTGAAAGACGACAGTGTTAACTACAAGTTCCAACAAAAATTATATCCGAATATTGTGGAATATGCAACTTTTACTCTACATGTTCAAAATTTGTCCTTAAAACTTTTCTGTTCACGTCTTCTAATAAGGTTTATAATTATACAACGTAACCATTAAGTATTTCAGATGTACTAGTAGTCAGAGACATTCTACTTACTTCCAGGAGCAGCATCCATTTTATAGAATTGAAATTAAATGAACCGTTTTCAAATTATGCACTTTTCACTTTTTGCTTACACACAGTTCCTCACAGCAGGCTTACTGTACGACTAATGAACGAAAACTTCGAGCTCTCGCCAATTTTCAGGTATAAGTAATAAAACCTTCGCACCTCGGTTTTTCCGTAGGCACATTACTAAAGAATCTAAAATGGTACTTACCATATCTCCAACGAAAAGTTCATTTTTGAGGTTTTGGCCACGATTTCGCCGTTTGGACACACTGTGCAGTCGTCCGAACGGAGACAACCCTCGTGATCCCATCGGCTCCCGGGTGGAGGTCCACGATGCGTCCCAGTTTCCATTGCAAGGGTGGTAAATTGTCCTCCTTAACAATTACCATCGTCCCGATACGGAACTGTTCGGGAACATTCAGCTTCCATTTCGACCGTTGCTGCAGGTTATGCAGGTACTCCTTCTGCCAACGTTTCCAGAAATGTTGGTACATCGCCTGGAGAAGCTGAAACCGACTCAGTCTATTGACCGATATATCAGTAACATCGGGATGAGGAATGGCAGTCAATGGCCTTCCAATTAGGAAGTGGCCTGGTGTTACGGAGGATAAGTCTTGGGAATCGGGAGACATGGGATATAGTGGTCGAGAATTCATACATGCCTCGATTCGTGTCAAAACTGTGGCTAACTCTTCGAAGGTTAACCGTGTTTCCCCTACGACCTTTAATAAATGTCGCTTTGCCGTTTTGACTGCGCTCTCCCATAGGCCACCGAAATGAGGTGCGCGAGGAGGATTAAAGTGTCAATCGATACCATGAGTGGTAGTGTATTCTAGAATACTTTGTATGGTGGTTCCATCGCGGAGAAAGTCTACTATCCTCTGCATTTCGTTGTGTGCCCCCACGAAATTCGTGCCGTTATCTGAATATAGATTCCGACACAGACCCCTACGTGCAACAAATCGATCGAGTGCGTTTAGAAATGCTTGGGTTGATAACTCTGTTGCTAACTCTAAATGGACTGCCTTTGTTACGAAGCATACAAATAAACATAAATATGCCTTGGTAGTTGTTTTACTTCGGGTCCGGTCCTTGACATAGAACGGACCTGCGTAATCGACACCTGTACTAAAGAACGGAGCCTGAATACGGACGCGTGTTGCAGGTAGTTGACCCATCAAGTACTTGCCTACCTGCGGATTTAACCGACGGCAACGTACGCAGTCCCGGATAATTTTCCTGACCAGGGATTTCCCTGAAATCGGCCAGTATTTCTGACGGATCGTGGAAAGGACCGTTTCACACCCAGCATGTAATAAACGCTCATGCTCTCTACGAATGATTGCCTTTGTGATGTTGCTGTCTTTGGGCAAAATTACTGGATGTTGCTGCTCGTACTCTATGCTCGCGTTACTCAAACGCCCGCCTACTCTAATAAGTCCCTGATCATCAATGAAGGGATGTAAACATTGTAGAGAATTAAGATCCGATGCGACTTTGCCCTTTTTAATATTAGGAATTTCCCTTGCGAAAGCCTGTTTTTGAACGATTTTTAATACTGCGATCTCAGCTAAATTGATCTCGCGAATCGATAATTCTCCGGATGAAATTAAGTCTTTGTCTACTGGTTGAGACTTCTTGACACGATGTTTGCAGTTGTTATAAAATTTAAAACAGTATGCAATTACTCTAAGCAATTTAAAGTAATTCGAATATTTAAACATCCAGGACAAATCAGATGATTTCGCATCTACTATTGTAGTACAAATGACTCGCTGTTCTGGAAGATCGATAATAGTATAATCAGGCGTTAATGTTTTTATCGATTGCCTTTGGAGCCAGTCTGGACCATTCCACCAAAGAGTGTTATTTTCTAACACAGACGCCTTTACCGCTCGTGACAATAGATCAGCAGGATTTTCACCAGATGTAACGTGACACCATTTGCCTCGTGATAGCCCTTGAATCTCTGTTACGCGGTTCGCAACAAAGGTTTTCCATTTGCTGGGCGAACCTTCTATCCATGCCAGTATAATCATAGAGTCGGACCAATAATGTTCATTGGATATTTGTGCTCTAGACGCATCCCGAACCTTATTAATCAGTTGAATTAACAATAATGCACCACATAATTCTAACCGAGGCAGGCTAACCACCTTTATTGGAGCGACTCTTGACTTGGCGCACAATAAATGTACAGACACCTGTCCCTGCTTGTCTACCGAACGCAGGTAGACGCATGCACCGTATGCCTATTCAGAGGCATCACAGAACCCATGAAGTTCTACCTGGTTTGACTGTGTACCTAATGTACATCTCGGAATTGTAAATTTGTTTAATAACTGAATATCCGATTGGAAGTCAGAAAACTGCGAGTGAATAGTCAATGGCACTGATTCGTCCCATTTCAGATCTAGTTGCCATAATCCCTGCATTAGGATCTTTGCTCGAATGACTATTGGACCGATTATACCAAGTGGATCAAAAATCTTTGCAATTTCGGATAGGATGATCCTTTTTGTTAATCGCGAATGTCTCGAATCAACAACACTAACCCTTAGTTCGTCGCAAGATGGGTTCCATAATAACCCCAAGGTTTTCGGATCCCTTTCGCTCTGTAGTTCAATTAATCGGTCTGACCCTTCATTATTGCACAAGGCTGCGGGCGCATTAGATGCCCACTTACGTAACTTAAACCCTGATGCAAGTAGTGTTTCTTCTATCGTCTTCCTAATAAATTGAGCCTCTTTGACCGTGTCTGCGCCCGTTATTAAGTCATCGACGTAGAAGTCACGAGCGATGATTCCACTGATACGTGCATCGGAACATCGCAACCCAACTTCCTTAAGGACCCTAGTCGCAAGAAACGGTGCAGCCGCAGTGCCATATATAATGGTGTTTAATTCGTAAACGGCTAACGGTTCAGTTGAGGTTTCTCTCCATAAGATACGCTGATAAGCTCTATCGCGTGGTGCTACTAGAACCTGCCTATACATTTTCTCAATGTCAGCAGTGAGAACTATACGGTGTTGTCTAAAACGAAGAAGGACTGCAAACAGATCATCCTGAATGACTGGTCCCACATTTTGTGCGTCGTTGCATGAAATCCCGCTTGTGGTTTTCGCCGAACCATCAAATACCACGCGTAACTTCGTGGTTGTACTCGTAATTTTTGTAACTGCGTGGTGTGGAAAATAATACGAAGCATTAGCCTTTGTTTGGGAATTAATCGCGATTTTTGTCATATGACCCAAATGTTCGTACTCTCGCATGAAGGCAACATAGTCCTTCTTAAGTGACGGTGATTTTTGTAGTCTGGATTCTAATTGTAAAAATCGACGCTTAGCAATTTCATAAGATTCCCCTAGATCTTTTAACCTTTCATTAAACGGAATAGAAACTACATAGCGACCCTCAGGAGTTCTAGTGACTGTTTTTACAAAATGTTGTTCACACGGATGCGGTTCTGGAATAACCCTTCCGACAGAAAGATGCTCTATCTCCCAAAAGTTATTTAAACTATGGTGCAGTTGCTCATTCGTTATGAAGTGGCACAATGGAGTCACTTTCGGTACTAAACTGCTATTAATTCGTCCTCCGAAAATCCAACCGAGTTGGGTTTTCACGAGGACTGGAAGACCTCGTCCCAATTTGTGTAAGCCTACGCTCATGATTTCCCAAAAATGAGCATTTCCGATGAGCAAGTCAACGTCGCGAGGTTCAGCGTATGTAGGATCCGCAAGGGTTATGTGTGACGGAATCTGAGCTGAATGAGGTAATTCGAAGGTCGGAATAATGGGAGTGATTTTGTCCATCAGAACGCATTTGAGGTTAACGCTGTACCCTGAGACGCGTGATTCTATAGTCATATTTGTATTCCCAAATACTTGTCTAGTTACGTCATTGTCTCCTACTCCAGTAATTCCGAACGTTGATTTCGAGCAATTCAACCCTAACCGCTGAGCAAGGGGTTTTTTAACGATGTTTACTGTTGATGCTTGATCTAACAGTGCTCTACACTTGTGCCTATGTCCCTGTGCGTCCACTACATGAATAATTGCTGTGGAAAGCAATACTTGTTCAGAGTCATCTGAATTCGTAACAGTATAACTCTGTGGAGATTGTGACAGTTGCTGATCTTCCTGTTCAGCCCTACCGGCTATATTTGTTAGTCTTGCTTCTGAACCAGAAGCTTGCGACGATACAACTTGCCTGGCACTACCTTTCGATGCATATGAACCTTTCCACACGTGCAGTGACGTGTGATGCCTTGCCTGACATTTTCGACAAGATCCTGCTGTACAGGACTGCACCCCGTGTCCAGGTTTGAGACAATTGAAACAGACGCGCAATTCTTTAACCTTATTGACGCGGTCGATCAGAGCTAACGAATAAAACTCTTTGCATTGAGCCAAGGCATGAGGTGATTTACATAACGGGCATTCAAACGACCCGGTGGTTACTAACGCGAAAGGACGAGCTCGAGGCCTTTGGACAGTTTCCTTCCCGAAAGATGTTGTGGAATGCGCAGGACCTGATTTGACTGATTTGGAAAGAAATTTATAATTCTGTTCTAGGAAAGCCTGTAAATCTTTCAACCCCTTTTTGTTACCTAATTCTGCGGCCTTCTTGTTCCAAGCATCGGTGGTTTTTGAATCTAACTTCTTTGACAATAAATAAATGAGTAACGAATCCCATTGATCAACTGGCTCCTGAAGCGACTTTAATGACCGTAAGTGGTTGTAGAAATCATCTAGAAGTTGTCTTAGATCTCTTGCTGAATCTTTTGCCATTGACGGACATTCAAATAATGCTCGAATGTGAAACTCTATTAATTCACCTATATCCTCAAAACGTTCCTTCAATGTTTCCCAAGCAACAGTGTAATTTTGTTCTGATACTGCGAGCGACGCGATAGCACGAGCAGCTTCTCCCCGAAGGGCAGATTTCAAATGATGAAATCTTGCGATATTACTTAACGACTCGTTATTATTAACTAATGATTCAAAACTATCTCTAAAATAAACCCATTCTCCGAGATCGCCGCTGAAATTTGGTACCGGAATTGGCTTTAGCTTAATCGGATACGATTCTGATGATGTCGGTGTAACTGTCGCGGGAAGCGATGCAGAAGGCATGGTAGGAGACTGTGGCGGATTCCGCGAACGGGCAATATACGCACGAACAGTCCCAATAACGTTAAAATAAATCTCCTCAAAGTTTTCGCGCTGTACGCATTGCGTGTTTTCTTCCTGCGTACCCGCTACTAATCTATCAATTTGATCCTGAATGGCTTCAAATCTATCCAGCAATGGTTCATTTCGGCGGAGCCGCTCATCAAGAACCTCGAGTGACGTTGTCGCACCCTTTTGGTCGCAGTAATTTTTGAATTTAGTTAATTGTGCTTTAATGTGACTGCGGTCGCTAAGCAATTTTTGCAACGCGGTTTCGTCCGAAGTAGCCATCGTTCAACACGAATGAAAACTATGAAACTCGACTCACCAGTGAAGAACGGGAGTACGGGATGGATACTGATAATAGTCGATGCTGATCCTCAGCCGTCGATCCGGTGGAAGCAGTCGATGTCGCCGTCCGTGGGCACCTGCAGACTCCGATGGACCACTCAGCTTCCAATGGACTCAGATCCAATGATCATCCACACCGCCTACGTCAGGGAAGTTGTTGATCGTCGCCGTGAGATCTGGACGTTGGGATGTCCAGTGATGAAGGATTTTGTAAACTGAACTATTGGCAGTCACAGTTTACCTCGTCGTTATTAATCCTTATGTGGATCACAGTCCTGGTCACTATTTCTTAGGTGGAACGTACTATCACGCTTGAAATGTCTATTAATCCCGAACAGAGCACTGAATTTTCCCAAGTATCCGGCTCGAAGGACCAATGTTCTGAATCGCGCCGAATGGTTACGTGCCCGTTACGTGGTCGGGATGGGATGATCGTGAATAAAGGTGACCACCAGGATTAATTTTGTGTATAACAAGAAACAATAACAAAACACTTTATTGAGTATATAACTTGTGGACTGTATAAAACGTAGGTTAGCGCGATTTGAATATTACAAGAATACTCTTGTCTAAACTTCCGTAAGATCTGACTTATAATATCAGTGGCCGTAAGGGAAGTGCTGGGACTTCGGAATCTTTCGCTAATCTGCCGCGCGCTTGCCGATCACCGATATTTAATGTCAGTTGTCGATGGGGGTGTGCCCTTACGGGGCCAATGGCAACAGATATTTTTCCGGAGGGCAGTGACAATTCGACGGTTTTCCATCGCCCACTCTGGTAGAAGTGGTGGAAATTGACGGTGGAAAGAGGGAGAAACTTTCGGCAGTCCGCGTTGGCGGAAAACAATGGGACTCAGGCAGCGCAGCGGAGGTAAGGCCCGTCCGGTAACGCGTGACAATGACCCAAGGGTCTGAAGCGGGCGAGACGGGAAGTTCGGAGGTAAAAAAAACCCGGGATGTGCACGTGCAAAACATCTTTAAGGGAAATAGCTACTTTCCCGAGTCCTAATCCTCGGTGCGAGGAATTTTCACGTTCCCGGTTGTAAATTACAACATCCCGTTCTCGGGACATTTGTTCGCCAAATGTGCGAGACGGACACTTCGTCTAAAAACTAATAAATTTCCTTCAAGGTTCACGCAAACACTATAAAAAAGGCAAAGCACTGCCTGAACTGTTTGGCTCCGGGACACACAGCTGAACAGTGTAATGCAGGCAGTTGCAGAGTATGCAATTTGCCGCACAATACCAGATTGCACAGAGACTCAAAACCACATTACGTAAAGGTGGAAAAACGAGCGGAGAGTCCGAAACCCGAGAGCAGTTCTTGACTTGCTGAGCACCTCGATGTATCACACAAGTTCCATCAATACACTTCGTTGATAACAGACGGTTTCACACACGATCTTATGACGACAGCAATTGTGCACGCTTTCGACTCTAACAATCGACCACTCGAGTGTCGTGCGTTACTCGATACGTGTTCAAACGCGAACTTTATCACAGAAGCTTTCGCCAAAAAATTAAATTTGAACACTCGGGAACAACGTGTGAACATCGAGGTGTTAAACGAGCTAAACACGGTTACGAATAAAACGCTGCAAGTAAAAATAAAGTCACGCGTTAATGGATTCAGTCGTAACCTCGATTTTTTCATTATTCCACGCATATCTAATCAGTTACCCGATCGTCAAATCAACAAATCCAAGTTGCATATTCCATCAAATATACAGCTTGCGGATCCTCATTTTCATCGACCGTCACATGTGGATATGTTAATCGGTACCGGGACCACTCTGGCGTGTCTTAGCATAGGTCAGATCGAGATTGGTTATAAGGACCAGTCCGATTTGATCCTACAGAAAACTCAATTCGGTTGGATCATCGGGGGGAGTGCTCCGGTGTTATCCATTCGTGATTCGCATACAACTTTGTTTACAAACGTGGAATTTGACATGAAAAAATTTTGGGAGATTGAAGAGGGACCGCAACATTCGTATTTTTCACCTTCAGAAAAAGAATGCGAATCCCATTTTAAACGGACGGTCAGACGATTAGAGTCTGGACGATATGTACTAGCGCTTCCGTTCAATGAGAAGAAGCTGCTAATAGGCGAATCTCGTACGCGCGCTCTGAATCGCTTTATATCGTTGGAACGAAAACTTTCTCGCGACCCGGAACTCAAGACCGAATATACAAGGATCATGAACGAGTATATCGAATTAGGTCATATGAGTCAGGCCAAAAATATAGACAAAACACTCGGTTATTATTTGCCTCATCACGCCGTCATCAAACCCTCCAGCTCGACTACAAAATGTCGAGTTGTATTCGATGGATCGGCTAAATCAAATACCGGAATCTCATTAAACGACTCGCTATACACAGGACCGACGATCCAAGATGATATTTTTACTTTGTTGAATCGGTTTCGAATGCACACATACGTAATCACAGGCGACATTGAAAAAATGTACCGTCAATTCCTCATTCGTCCGGAAGATCGTCAATATCAGAGGATACTTTGGAGAAATAACAAAAATGAAATCATAACATTCGAATTAAATACAGTAACATTCGGTTTATCTTCTGCGCCTTATCTAGCCATTCGATGCCTACAACAATTAGCTACAGACGAATTCGTACATTTTCCAAAGGCTTCCGAGGTTATTTCCAAGGACGTATACGTTGACGATCTTCTAACCGGTACCGATAACTATTATGACGCGTTAAAACTTCGAGATGAAGTTATTACATTACTAAAACGAGGAGGTTTAAATATTCGTCAATGGGTATCCAACGACCCAAACCTCTTATCCGGACTTTCCGAAGAGGAGATACACCCGAAAATCTTCGGCGATTCAACCGTGAAAACTTTAGGCATTGCTTGGGATCCTAAAAACGACTCGATAAATTACCACGTTCACATTACTCCGCGAAATACATATACCAAACGGACAATTCTTTCGACAATCGCGAAGATTTTCGACCCTTTAGGTCTACTCGGTCCAGTCACCGTGACTGCCAAACTATTAATGCAACAGTTATGGCAATTAAAAGTCGATTGGGATGAATCATTGCCTATGAATATCCAGACTGAATGGTCTAATTATCAAAACCAACTCAGCTTACTGGAAGGTTTAAAATTTGAGCGTCACGTATCTCAAACATCGGTCCAACGATTAGAACTGCATGGCTTTTGCGATGCTAGCGAGCGCGCGTACGGAGCTTGCATATATATTCGGTCCCTTGACGCATCGGGGAATATCAAGATACGACTTCTTTGTGCAAAGTCACGCGTTGCACCCTTAAAAACTATTAGTTTAGCTCGTCTGGAGCTTTGCGGAGCAGTTTTACTCGCGTCATTGTACGTTTCGATCACGAGGAGTTTGAACCACACCAAATACACGACACAGTTCTGTGGACCGACTCGACCATTGTTCTCCATTGGTTGCATAAACAACCAAACCTATTAAAGACCTTTGTAGCTAATCGGGTTACAGAGGTCCAAACAAAAACAAATATACAAGCATGGCGACATATTCGATCTTCCGATAATCCTGCGGATTTGCTATCACGCGGCACAACTCCCAAGAATTTAACAAACAGCAAAATCTAGCACAATGGTCCAGATTGGCTTGCAAACGACGAATCGGTATGGCCAGCATCCTGCTTTGAGCCTCCTTCAGAAACGCCTGAAATGCGTAACGTACAATGTTTTACAGTCATTAATACGCAGCCATTCGATCTGTTACACAGATATTCGTTCATAAACCGCCTACGCAGAATTATTTCATATTGTTTACGATTTCGTCCGACAAATCACAAGACCGGACCCATTTCTATACAGGAATTGGAACGCGCCAATGACAAAATAATTTATTTAACACAAGCATCTGCTTTTTCCGAGGAGATTGCAGCTCTTAATTCAAAATCCGGTCTAAACGTTAAAAGTAAATTACTGCCATTAAACCCGTTCATAGACGAAAAGGGTATCCTTCGCGTAGGCGGTCGATTGCAACATTCAGATCTTGATTTCAATAAAAAACATCCGATACTTCTGCCAAAGAGCAACCATATTACAGATCTAATAATCCGCGATACCCATATTCGAAATTGTCATTCTGGTCTAACTTCAACACTCTACAATATCCGACAAACATACTGGCCAATCGATGGCACGAACACTATCAGAAAGATAATTCGAAGCTGCGTAAAATGCTTCAGATTCAGTCCACCAACGACAAATTACCTGATGGGTAATTTGCCTACAACCCGAATTGCTGAAACTAGGCCGTTTTCAAACATCGGAACAGACTATTGCGGACCGTTTTATATCAAAGAACGTCGTTATCGAAATCGGACGCGTGTCAAGGTTTACGTTGCAGTATTTATCTGTTTCTCTACTAAGGCGGTCCATTTAGAAGTGGTGGGTGACCTGACCACGGAGGCCTTTTTAGCAGCCTTGAAAAGATTTATAGCAAGAAGGGGTATCTGCACGAACATATATTCGGACAATGGCACGAATTTCGTTGGTGCCAACAACGAGTTGAACGAACTTCACAAGGTTCTCCGGGAGGATGAGAAGGTTAATCGATTTATCACTGATAAAAAGATATCATGGCATTTCATGCCGGCCTTGTCTCCTCATTTCGGGGGACTCTGGGAAGCAGCCGTGAAGTCGTTCAAACATCATTTCAAACGTGTTGTCGGGGATGAACTTTTCACGTACGAGCAATTTGTCACATTTGTAACCGAAATCGAGGGCATCTTAAATTCCCGACCATTGACTGCTCTTTCATCCGATCCTAATGATCCTGTACCATTAACTCCTGGCCACTTCCTTATTGGCACTGCGATTACGAGTTTACCCGAAGCCGACTTCACCGCGAGTCCGAGCAATCGGCTGTCAAATTGGCAGCACATCCAAAAGGTGAAACAGGACTTTTGGACCAGGTGGTCAAAGGAATACATCCACCAGCTACAAGTTCGAGCCAAGTGGACGAAGGGATCTCACGAGATCAAGGAGGGCACGGTTGTCATCATGAAGGACGATCACCTGCCTCCACTCCAGTGGAACCTTGGAAGAATCTTGGAGGTCCACCACGGCAGCGACGACATCAGTCGAGCGGTTACCGTTAAAACCAGTAATGGTGTATATAAAAGAAACGTGAAGCAACTCGCGCCCCTTCCGATTGCTCACGAAACTCCCAAATGTTAAAACTATTTTGAATTAATTTCCCCTTCATTTAAATTGATTATTCAACGTTAAGATTAATCCTTTTTCCTATCTCATTTTTTTTGTATTACCACTCGTTCGAATATAATTACCATATACTGTACGGCGGTTCGCAACTTGGAGTGTTTAACTGGTAATCTGGTTAGGTTAGCCGAATCTGGTTACCATCACGTATTGAGTAAAAATGTCTCAAGCTAAAAAACTGTTATGCAAAGGATGTGGGACAGCGGTGTCCAAGCCTGTCACGTGCATATCGTGTGAAGTTGTTTCACATCCTGCTTGTGTTCACCGAACTCAGCATCCATTCTTGAAAGGAAGACTCTTAAATTGTGGGGATGATCGGACACCCACTGACACCGCCTCGCCTACATCGCCAACTCTCAACACTGTATCATCGAATGTTGATTTACTTAAGAAGATCGAAGAAATGCTCGATGCTAAATTCTCAAAACTTGAAAATGAGCTGATGGTTTTTCAATCGAATCTTGAGCTTCTGAACAACTCTCTCACTGATCTAAATGATAGAGTTTCTAAATTGGAAACAAATCACTCTGAAGAGGACATATTGGCAGAGCTAGCGGAAAGAAATAGAAGATCACACAACATTATTTTGTTTAATCTGACTGATACTGGCGCCGCCTCAGACATTAATGCAGTTAACAGTTTATTACGTGAGACCGATGTCACTGAAGCCATTAACAATTGTTCCATGAAAAGACTGGGGGAAAAGAATTCCAGTAAACCTCGTCCTCTCTGCATCTCCTTCAAGTCTCCGAGCATACCGATTAAAATTCTGAAAAACAAAAGTGGATACTCTGGTTCGGCTAAAATATCAAATGACTCTACAGTGAAGCAGCGTTCGTTTTTAAATGATTTGCGTGTGAAGTTACGTGATATGAACGATCAAAACAAAACTATTAGATATGTCAACGGTACTCCGAAGATCGTTACGATAAACCGTCAACAATCAAAAAACTAGCCCAGAACTTGTCTATATATTATCAGAATGTCAGAGGTTTACGCACGAAATTGAATGATTTACAGCAAGAGGTCGCCTGTTCTTCACTTCAATCTGACGTCATTATTCTAACGGAAACCTGGCTTACCGATAGTTTTACTGACAGCGAGTTGGGCTTGAATAACTACACCATTTATCGATGCGACCGATCGAAACATACCAGCTCATATCTTAGAGGTGGCGGCGTTCTTATAGCGATTCGTAACACCTTACGTAGTAGTAGCACTATAAATACCATTTTAAATGTTGAACATCTATTTGTTGAAGTTACAACAGGAGCTCTTCCCCTAATAATTGGAGTAGTTTATCTTCCTCCGTTGAGTAGCGATACCTTATATAGTGCTCACTGTTCAGCTATTTCCGACATTCTTGACAAACATCTGAACTGCAATTATATTATATGTGGCGATTATAACCTTCCTCATATCACATGGTCCGGCCCCAACTCATTTCCCGCGAATCCAAATGTTTCCTCCAACGAAATTGCATCTGCTGCAATTCTCTCCTCTACTTTTAACTTTTATAATGGATCCCAATGCAACTCTGTATTAAATTCGCTCGGCAATACTTTAGATTTAATCTTTTCAAATATCTCCACGACTTATGTTATGAACTCCACTGAGTCTATTGTAAAGTGCGATAGTTACCATCCCGCTCTCCACATAACGATTAATGATCAAAACATAAGTAATACTCGGTATACCACGTACACTTATTACAATTTTAAACAAGGTGACTACAATAGCATTAATAATTACCTAAATTATATTGAATGGGATATTTTGTTTGCAAATACTAATGTAGACGATTCAACAAAAATTTTGTATGACCACCTTTATTATGCGATCGAGAACTTTGTTCCAAAAATGTACAATAACCCTTCATCTTTTCCCAAATGGTTTTCACATACCTTAATTGGATTAGTTCGAAAGAAGAAACAGGCTCATAAAGTCTTTAAAAGGAGTAATCAACTATGTGACTACTTGACTTTTGTCAAATTGCTAGCTGAGTGTAAGAGAATTGCAAAACGTTGCTATTCTTTGTACGTGCGTAAAACCGAACTAGCTGTTCAAAATAATGTCAAATCCTTTTGGACTTATGTTAATTCTAAACGAAAAGCGCCTGTCTTACCAAACAAAATGCTTTATAAAGAAAATGTAGCAATAAGTGACGACAAAATTGCGAATTTGTTCGGTTCGTTTTTTGGATCAGTCTATCGAAATGTCACTACGGATTATAAAATCCTTGAAAATGGTTGTAACCCCTGTTTTTCTGACCTCGATATTGACATTAGCGATATTTATACTAAATTAATTGAACTCGATGTCAATAAAGGAGCTGGCATAGATGGCATTCCTCCCTTGTTTTTCAGAATGTGCAGCTTTATCTTGTCACGGCCACTTTGGATAATTTTCAATAAATCTGTAAAATCAGGTATATTCCCAACACTTTGGAAAACCAGTCTGGTTACACCCATTTTCAAAAAAGGCGACAAATCTAATATTGAAAATTTCAGACCTATAAACATCAGTAGCGTTATGCCTAAGATCCTCGAAGATATTGTCACAAATAAGTTATACAGTATTGTTTCTCTCTCTATATGTGAACAACAGCATGGTTTCGTAAACAAGCGATCGACAACCACTAACCTAGCTGAGTATTTCAACTTTGTCTCATCTTCTTTGGATGCTAACCTACAGGTTGACACAATTTTTACAGATTTTCAAAAAGCTTTTGATACAGTAAATCATTCCCTTTTAATCGAGAAGCTTGCAGCATTTGGCTGTAAGGGAAATCTATTGGCATGGCTTGAAAGTTACCTCACTAACCGTCTTCAAATTGTGCGTATACGCAGTTGCTTATCATCTCCGATAAATGTTCTATCAGGTGTACCACAAGGCTCCCATCTTGGTCCGCTACTATTTATAATTTTTATCAATGATTTGTCTACTATTTTTCAATTTTGTAAGTACCTACTATTCGCAGACGATTTAAAAATCTTCAGTATCATCTCTTCCTACGATGATGCTTCCAGATTACAGGAAGACCTAAATCGTTTTAGTGAGTGGTGTCGCAAGAATGGTATGGAACTCAATGTTGATAAATGCCATGTTATGCGGTCTTCCCGTCGCTCTGTACCATTCATATATCCTTACCGTCTCAATGACTGTATTATCTCCTCAATAAGTGAGGTAGAGGATCTAGGTATTCATTTCTCCTCAACCTTGAACTTTTCCAAACATATTCACAATATTGTTAATTCCGCCTCAAGAACACTCGGGTTTATACTGCGCTTTTCTACTGATTTTCACTCATTACACACAATTAGATTACTATATATTACCCTTGTCCGTTCCCACTTGGAATATGCTTCAGTTATATGGTCTTCGAATAGCTTAAATTACGAAATCATGCTTGAGAGAGTGCAGCATAAATTTCTTAGGTTTTGTTCTTATAAGATTAATAATCCTATGTCTATCTTTGATCACGATTACTCCACAATATTAAACATAGTCAACCTTGAAACATTGTCTGCTCGCAGGAGAGTATCCGACCAGAGCTTTATTTTTAATTTAATTAATAATCATATAGATTGTCCCTCTCTCCTTATGCAAATCAATTTTTACGCACCCGAACGTGCTTTGAGATCTCGAGCAGGTTTTCAAACCCTTAAAGCCAGATCTACCTATGGATTAATCAATCCAATAAATCGCATTATCGCAGACTCTAACACTCTGTATAATCGTATAGATTTTTTTACTGAGTCTTTGCACATGTTTAAAAGAAAACTGCGCAGAATTATAGGATAATACCATATAATTAGTATCATAAGTTATTGTGTATGTCCTTTCTATGTTACTATACGAGTAGTCCGTTTTTTGTTTTTTGTCTTCCATTGTAAACACTTATGTAAGAGGGCTTCGGTCCGTTAATAATAATAATAATAATAATAATAATAATTATGTATTTCGTAGTTTGTATCATTGATAGGTTATATATACATATATATATAGGGTGTAGGCTATATGCGTTTCTAAGATTTATTTTTTCTTTTCACTCGGGTTATATTTGTATTCTTATAACGTTTAGTTTAAAATTGCGTTCTATTGCATTTTTCATATTTAATTCGACATCTTATTTGTACTTTCCTTTATTATTCGCGCTTCTTATAGATCACTATAACAACTCGTCAATCGATAATGCAAGTCCTCTTGAACTATGCGTATAGTTCAACGGGGGGAGCATGTTCGATCCGCGGATATCTTTCTCCGTTTCGGTACTCTTCCGAATTTCCAACCGACGCGAAACAAACAGCTGTAAAACAGCTACGAAAGAATTTAGTCAAGCGCACGTTCACATCATAAATTTTGCCCTTTTCCGATTTCCAGTCGTCCTTCGAAACTTAGAAGAATGCCAATTCTCAAGTGACCGTACGCAAGGCACTCGAGGGTTTTAGCTGACGGCATTGGGAAAGTGGCTATAAAGTCAATCTAGGAAACCCTCGCTTCGCGTACCATCCTCGAGGTACTTGGAGGATTCCAGATTCGGACACAGCGGGCCTTATTGTCCTTACAACGTCGACCAGGCCCGGGATCATAAATCTCGTGCCACACGTGCGCGCGTCCCTTGGCCTACGTCAACGGACTCAGGCCAAGGGGTAATAAATTCGTCACCGGCCACTTAGGGCCAAAAAAAACATTCGGGCTGTCCCGGGGTCCTGTTGACCGTCACGATTTCCCTGGTTTGACTTGAGGGTGGAGACTTCCTCCTCCACCGGCGAGGGTTGTACCAGAAGAGCCTTCTCCCTCAAGTCAGCCAGCGAATAAGGAAGACTTTTCCCCCATATCGGACCCAAGTTCGAACTTTTCGCGTCACCACCGAGGTGACCAACAAGCGGACCTCGGGACCAGTGATGCCAGAATCGTGGACGCGAGGACGTTTCCCCTCCGGCACAGGACCCCCCACTCTGACACCGTGGACGCACCGTCCTCGCCACGTTGCTTCTGCTGCGCACGCGCTACACACGAACGTACTTCTACTCTGCCTGTGTGAGTGCCTGCTCGATTGCACGCGCGCTACACACACAAGCGTACCTCTATCCTGTCCGTGTGGACTACCTGCTACCTGCTCGCTGGTCGACGCCGACGCGTCCCTTCGATTTTCACGTTACCGAAGTTTCGGAAGCATGAGTCGGAAAGTCGGCATCTGGAGACAGCGCGCATTTGAATCCCGGCCCGGCACGGCGCGGCTCAATCCACATTTTGCTATAACTTTTGATCTAAAAAAGATATCGAAGCGATATTTGGACGAAATTTTTTTTTAAAAACCGGGTTTAATGGTCCATCCTAAAATATGTTTTGTATTTCTTAAATAATTTTCTTCGTTGATTTTTGAAGTTAAGATGGTCCAGCGGGCCCCCAACACAAATTGATTGAAAAAAATTAATAAATGTTCTACCCAATACCACACATGACTGAGATTTTTTTCAGATTTTTCAGATTATGCAAACATGTTAAAAAAATTGAAAATCTCCAAGCATTCGAAGAAAATGCATATTTCGTATTGAACTTTTCGAGATACGAGTTTTATAAAAATTCAGTAGTCAGATATTATTGAAACAATTGTCCTTAATTTTTTTCAGAATTTTTTATAAATTGTGTCGGTGTTAAAAAGATCCAAATCAATTTTTTCGATACTTCTTTATTTTTTTGTAGATGTATTATGTATTACTGAATATTGTTATATTCAGAAAAATAATGTACAGACTTAATAATGCAATACAAAACATTTTATTTACATTATATTTCAATATATGAGCATAGCATCCAACACTTTCGGTTGGCGTGGGCGGTAAAGTCTTCGGCTGCGAACTTTTTGGCCCTTGATCGAATCCCGCACCGAATAATTCTTTTTTTCCTTTAAACACTTTTTTTTGTTCTTTGGTTACATTAAATTGTTGTAGTAACATTTCAAATATATTTTCAAAATGTTTTAAAAATGTTTTATGCAATAGTATCTCTGACTACGAAAATCCATCATAATGGCTCACAATTAGTTGCAATGTCTTTCACATTATGTACTATTTTCATTTATTGATTCTGCTGAATGTGAAATGGTATACAACTTCATATTTTACTATTGCCGTATGTTAGTTAGTTTCTTTTCATTTATCATTAGAAGAACTCTTAATTTTCAAACATTAGACATTTTGGCGTTTCGTTATCTTCGCAATGGGAACTGATGTATCATAAGTCCACAAAGTTTGATGTCCTACGATTTCGAACCATTTATAGCTGTTGTAACACTCAAGAAACGGCAAAGTACCAACGGAGAAATAGATAGATGGTCATGTATGGTATTTGTGTGTAAAGTGAGGTCTTTGAATGTGATGAACAACGAAGTCAATGGGAAATTAAATGAATCCGACTCAAGTTCCAATCATTCATCTCAGACAGGTTCTGCGGATGACAAAAAAGTAGAAAGTGGAAGTGAAGTAAAACAATCTCAGATAATTACAATGATGTTAAAAAGAACAGAAAACATAAGGATGTTTTACTACCGATAGCGATATGATAAAAATATGGAGAGATCCATTAATATTGAACGATCCCACAGAAAAGGATTCAATTGAATTTTAAGATGCACGCGTTGAAGAGAAAATATCGCAACTGCCAAAACGAGAAGTCGTAACGTTCGACGACGATAGCATTGCTAAAGATACACTATCGTTGCAATTATGTAAATGTGAAATTAATAAAAGAAGGACAGCTGTATATAAAAAGAAGAAAAAGGTCTTTAAATCAGAATTTAAAATTACTGTAGATGAACAGAAAATTTCCAATTTTAATGATAAAAATAGAACCGAGTCTACAAAGATTCGAACTCTTCTTGCCAATCGTTCAAACAATGGTAATCCAAACAGGTAATTAGAAATAAAACCATAAAGGATACAGTTTCACAAGAGTATAATTCACAAGAATATAATTCTTTAGAATGATAATAAATTTTTACTATAAAGATTTACTATTATTTTTACTATATTCCACCCGCAATTTAAAAATAATAATAACACTTTAAAAATATAAGTAAAATGCCATTGCTATAATTATATGAAAAACAAAGAACAAAAAAAAGTGTTTAAAGGAAAAAAAGAATTATTCGGTGCGGGATTCGATCAAGGGCCAAAAAGTTCGCAGCCGAAGACTTTACCGCCCACGCCAACCGAAAGTGTTGGATGCTATGCTCATATATTGAAATATAATGTAAATAAAATGTTTTGTATTGCATTATTAAGTCTGTACATTATTTTTCTGAATATAACAATATTCAGTAATACATAATACATCTACAAAAAAATAAAGAAGTATCGAAAAAATTGATTTGGATCTTTTTAACACCGACACAATTTATAAAAAATTCTGAAAAAAATTAAGGACAATTGTTTCAATAATATCTGACTACTGAATTTTTATAAAACTCGTATCTCGAAAAGTTCAATACGAAATATGCATTTTCTTCGAATGCTTGGAGATTTTCAATTTTTTTAACATGTTTGCATAATCTGAAAAATCTGAAAAAAATCTCAGTCATGTGTGGTATTGGGTAGAATATTTATTAATTTTTTTTGTAATTGTTTATTGAGCATGGTTCGACTAAAAATCAATTTGTGTTGGGGGCCCGCTGGACCATCTTAACTTCAAAAATCAACGAAGAAAATTATTTAAGAAATACAAAACATATTTTAGGATGGACCATTAAACCCGGTTTTTAAAAAAAAATTTCGTCCAAATATCGCTTCGATATCTTTTTTAGATCAAAAGTTATAGCAAAATGTGGATTGCGCCGCGCCGTGCCGGGCCGGGATTCAAATGCGCGCTGTCTCCAGATGCCGACTTTCCGACTCATGCTTCCGAAACTTCGGTAACGTGAAAATCGAAGGGACGCGTCGGCGTCGACCAGCGAGCAGGTAGCAGGTAGTCCACACGGACAGGATAGAGGTACGCTTGTGTGTGTAGCGCGCGTGCAATCGAGCAGGCACTCACACAGGCAGAGTAGAAGTACGTTCGTGTGTAGCGCGTGCGCAGCAGAAGCAACGTGGCGAGGACGGTGCGTCCACGGTGTCAGAGTGGGGGGTCCTGTGCCGGAGGGGAAACGTCCTCGCGTCCACGATTCTGGCATCACTGCTCGGGACAGAAAATCAGATTCCGAAAGATCTCGATACCGAAAAGATCTCGAGCTTAGCTCCCAAACGATACTCGCCGATAGTCCATCACTCGCGGACAATCATACAGTCCTTGTACGAAGTTGTCAACCGCTGACATTTAAACCGCTCCGGTCCACTGGTTCTTGGAATCAATTGTCCAAAGTTAATTCTGCAGGCAATTCAATATTGTACAGAGAGAAAAATAAATATTGTACATAATCCAACATACGTTGCTCCAATCGCGGTCTAAATTTTGTTTCGCCCAAGCGAGTCGTTTCTCGACGTGTTTTTCGGACAATAGTGGTTTCTTCACTGTGCTTCGAAATTTCACGTCATGGGCTAATAAACGTCTTCGTATGGTATCACATGATATATTTAGACCCTTTTTACGCAAAATCGCTTGTCCGCCACGCAATGATAGACGAGGATTCTTCTCAAACATCCGTAAAAGCACTCTATCGTCTGCTTTCGACGTTTTTCGTACAGTGCCACGATTTGGTAAGTCATCGACATTTTTGACCTCGGAATAGCGTTTCACCCACTTACTTATAAACGCCTTCGACTTTTTCATATATTTTGCAGCGGCTCCATACGACATTTTCGGCCCTTTCGGATGTAAACACAAGAATACGGCTTCGTAACGTGATGCGTACGCGGCACTCATTGTGAAAAGTCTTTTGCTGTGACCGAGGTCGAACGACAACTGAAGCTTTCTATACAAAGCGTCTATGTGGAAGGATCCCACTACTTACTCGCGTTATAATCTACTCTCTACCAGTTTTCAGGAAAAAGTTACGCTGTACACACTTCTGTCAAACACACTGTATGTAAAGTGTGAAAGTGAGTTTCCAGTCCATTATAATAAAAAATAATATTATAAGTGTAATCTCAATCTATTCCACTTCATCCAGACTTCCACAAATAACAATATTTAAGAAATAACGCACATTTACACAACGTATCTGTTCTTTATTCAAACGAAGAAGAACTAGACAGAAGACGTCTGTATAGTCTGCAAGTCGAAACTGAAGTGAAGCTACAGAGAAAGTTTTAGGGGGAAGAAAAACCGTTGGGTCCACTTCGGAAAAACGGATGTGGGAGGACCCTTAATTTATTACTCAGGGCCTCTTTGAATTTGAAGGTTGCAGACCTTCCACTTCTGACCAGAGACAGTAACAAAGACCCGACGACCGTTAAAATATACCGGGACACTCTCAGTATCCTTCAACACTCGACTTACTTTTTGCAGATGTTCCAACAGGCCCCCTCAAAAAATAAGTCGATGTTCTTTACACTAATTCATTTAATTAACAATCTAGTTACTGTATTTAAAATTTCCATACAGACCGTCTTCCTCGTATTCAATTTTTACTCTACTTCTGGGGGCAAAATACAAATGGTCCAACATTCGTTGCTTGGATTAGGGAAACCCAGAGAAACCTAATCAGACCATACAAATTATATCTAATATATAATATAAAATATATAATCATTGTTAGTTAATATATATTATTATATAAGTCCCATCCCTGTTCTAAATTCCAGGAATTTGTTTGCTGGCAACGGCTTCGTAAGGGTGTCTGCTAGTTGGCTACCTGTGGGAATAAATTCAAGTTTTATGACATTCTTTTCAACTTGTTCTCTTGAGAAATGGTACTTTATATCTATATGCTTTGACTGTTTATGGCTGCTCGGATTGTTCGCAATATTAATACAACCCATATTGTCTTCGAATATTAATATTGGATCAGAGACACTTATATCAATACTCATTGCCAATGATCTTAACCATAATGCTTCTCTCACAGCTTCAAAAAGAGCCATGTACTCAGCTTCAGTGGATGAGGCTGCTACTGACTTTTGTCTTCTACTATTCCAACAGATTGTACATTGTTCATACATCTTGAACAAATACCCTGTTGTACTCTTTCGATCCGTATGTTCACTGCCTCCCCAATCTGAATCTACATATGCACTCAATAGATTTTTAGAATCGGTTTTAACATAAGTTAGTTTAATATTAGCCGACCCTTTCAGATATCTAAGAACCCTTTTAAGGTTTTGCCATAGTTCGCTATTGTTTTTATTTGAATATCTACTTAAAATATTTATTGCAATACTTAAATCGGGTCTTGTACAAATCATTATGTACATCAAACATCCAATTAAATTACGACAAGGTGCATTGTATTGTTCATCCGAGTTTAAAGCTACGTAGTCTAATACACTTGGAAGAGGTGTACTAACTGGTTTGCAATCTAGCATATTAAATTTCTCAAGCACAGTCTTAATATATGCACTCTGATCTAATGTTATTTTCCCATTAGTTCTATTCACTTTTATTCCAAGAAATAGTTTGATTTCATTTAAATCTTTCATACAAAATCTATCTTTCAAATAATTTTTGAAATTTTTCATTGCTTCAATCTCAGCAGTTATTATTACTAAATCATCCACATATAGTATCACGTATATATTCTTTAATATACTCTTTCTATCTAGAATATAAATGCAACGATCTGCTGATGAGTTCCGGAAGCCTTTTTCTCAGGGGTTGAAACGGTTCTGAAAATAACTGTTTGAAACAGTTATATATCGGTTCTGACTGAAACAGTTATGAAGAACCGAAAAAATGTTATAACAGTTATGAGAATATCGGTTCTGGCTTATATCGGTTACGGTTACGGTTCCTGAGAACCGATATTATAACGGTTCTATAACTGTTATTTTTCGGTTCTAGATTTCGGTTTCGGTTCCGGTCCTTCAGATTTCCGAAACGTCCGAACCTATAATATTGTCCCGTATCGGTCTCATATTGGTTTTGCAGTTCTGCAACTGATATTTTTTGGTTCTGTATCGGCTATAGTTCGGTTCTATGTATTGTATATGTAATAATATGTATAATAAGTAATACGTATTAGTGGCTTACCGCAAAAATGTTGTACGTCTTCGTTCAGCCCTAGTTCAGACACGGCAAAAACCGCGCAATTTTTGTTTTTGATTGCTCGACCGCGCTGATACGTGTGAACGAATATATAGACGCTAATGTAAATAAGGTCCGCGCGGTTCAAATCGCGCGGTCAAAAACGCGCGGATTCCGCCGTGTATGAACGAGCCCTTAGTGTTCCCGAAAAAGATGCTCTAAAGTCCAGTGATGAGCAACCCGCAGGCCCGCGGGCCGCATTTGACCCGCTAGCAAACTGCCTGCAGCCCGCCGGAATCCGGCGCGGCGCAACGCAACAAAGTATTTAATATTGCGTTCGTTGCCGGTTGCGACCCGCGCGTAGTCTTATGTTTCCACTTTTGGCCCACAATACGCCGCGGGTTGCTCACCACTGCACCAAACTAAACTAATAGATTCGGGGACATATAACCTGTTGGGATATCAGGTGTGAAAAAAATAAACGCGTGTGCCCCAGCTTCTATGAAAAATAATACTATAGACGTATTATTTATTGTATAATCGAGACAACAATACAACAAAGTAAATACTGTAGACTGTGCTTTACACTGATGCACATGGATATTATTTCGCTTTTACGAGACCACGTTTTACTGTTTTTACTTTCGCACTGCGTTGTTACTTTCTCAAAACCTATTTCAATTGTGACTCGTTTCACTCATTCTCAGACTCGCTTCACTCACTCTCAGTCTTGCCACTGTATTGTCTTCCTCTGTGCCAACCTCTGAAAGTATTCCTCCAACACTCTCTCTTAATTTCAGAGGTTCATGTATCTTCTTCTCTGATAACTTATGAAATTACCTTTTAAACACTCTCTCTTAATTTCAGAAGTTTCAGAGGAAAGCAATACATTATACAATGAATCCGTTCTTACAAAAAACAAACTTGCTCGAATTTAGCGCCTTTGTGAACATATCAGCATACTGCAGTTCAGTTTTACAATATTCAACACATATTAACTTATTTTTAACCAGTTCGTGTATAAAATGATATTTGACATCTATGTGTTTAGATCGCTTATTTACAATACCATTTTTCATCAGTTGGATCGCACTTTGATTGTCTATTTTTAGCTTTATCTGAAAGTCCTGATTTGTTAGCTCTTGCAGCAATGACTTCAGATGAAGTAATTCCTTGTAGCATTCAGCGGCGGCGATGTATTCCGCTTCCGTTGTCGATAATGCTACTATTGCTTGCTTTCTAGAACACCAGCTTATCGGCCCTCCTCCGTACATTATCACATACCCTGATGTGCTTTTTCTGCTTTCCGGATCCCCAGCATAATCCGCATCACAATAGGCCTCTATTGTATTACTATCAGAGCTCCTGCAAAATTGAATGCCCTGATTAGATGTTCCATTAATGTACCTGAGCATCCTTTTGGCGTCCGCTATGTTGCATCTTTTCCGACTTCCGAAATTCGTTGCATATGTTAAATCCGGTCTTGTTTTGCTAGAGAGGTATAGCAGACTCCCTCATGACCTCTCTGTACGGGTATGTACACTCTCTCTCTGTCCTGCATCTTCTTCCGATCCTTTTATTATGGGCGTACATACTGGTTTCGAGTCCTTCATCCCATATCGTTCCAAAATTTTGTTGGTGTATTGAGTTTGCGTCAATCTAATTTTGCCTTCTCCATGACAAATTTCCATGCTTAGAAACGTATTCGGATTTTTACAAACTTTTATTTTAAAGACTTTTCTCATGTCTTCGAGCAGATTATCCATTTGTTTTAGATTTTTTCCGAGTAGTATGCCGTCATCTACATAGATTCCTAAAATTAAATTGTTATTATTATTATTGAATATACATTGCTCGGTTTTTAATTGTTCGAGCTTTCTTTCTTTCAGGAAATCTGTAAGCCGCTCGTTCCATTTTAGCGGAACTTGTTTCAGACCATAGAGTGCTCTGGTCAGTTTACATATTTTGTTACCGTAGTCATATCCTTCTGGTGGTGACATATATATGTCTTCATCTATTTGACCGTACAGGAACGCTGTTTTAACATCAAATGTCATTATTTTATACTCACGAGTTGCTGCAAGTGCAAACAGCACTCTGAGTGCACTGTTACTTATTACAGGACTAAAGGTTTCAGTGTAGTCTATCCCGCTTTGTTGTTGACAACCTCTGACAACCAGTCTTGCTTTTCTTTCTCCATTCTCTTTTTCTTTAAAAACCCATCTGCTTGTTAGTAGTTTTCTGCCTTTTGCTTCATCTCTCTTTATTAATTTCCAAGTATTATTTGTTTCAAGAGATCTCTTTTCCTCTTCGATGGCTTTTCTCCATTCTGCTTTGTCTGGACCTGTAATAGCTTCATTGTACGTCAAAAGTGCATAATAGTCCTCATACCTTTTCGGTGGGTTTCTCGTGCGAGTGGATTTTCTTTGTCCACATCTTTCTTCGCTGCTCTCTTCTCTTCCTTCTTCTGTTATTTCTTCTGTCCTTTCTTCTGTTGTTTCTTCTGTCCTTTCTTCTGTTGTCTCTTCTGTCCTTTCTTCTGTCGAGGTGTCAGAGTTTTCTTCTGTTTCATCTTCTATGTCCTCGTTGTTATTTTCTTCATTTCCATTTCTTTCTGTTATTCTTATTGTTACATTGCTTTCTGTTTGAATAGCATTATCTTTTTTACCTGTTTCTTCATTTATTTTTACGTCTCTGGCGATTATAATTTTTCTTTTCTCGTCATTCCAAAGTCTGTAGCCATTCGGTGCATATCCGACTAGAACGTATTGCTGGGAGATGACAAGAAGATCCCTGAGGGCGTGTAGAGGCAAAAAGAGTCTCCAGCTGGCGCCGCCTACCCCCACCACTGACGCTCGCGTACTCGCCGCGTGACCACGCCCTCTCGGCTGCTACGTCACACTAGGGGGGGGGGCTCCGCTCCCTGCTCGCTTCGCTCGTAAACCCCCGCTGCGCCTCGCGGTTCACCGCTCTCTCTCTCCCTCTCCCGTTCTCTCTCCCGCTCTCTATCTCTCTCCCTCTCTCTCTCTTCCGCTCTCTGTCTCCCGTTCTCTCTGTCTCCCGTTCTCTCTCTCTCCCGCTCTCTCTCTCCCGCTCTCTCTCTCCCGCTCTCTCTCTCCCGCTCTCTCTCCCGCTCTCTCTCCCGCTCTCTCTCCCGCTCTCTCTCTCCCGCTCTCTCTCTCCCGCTCTCTCTCTCTCCCGCTCTCTCTCTCCCGCTCTCTCTCTCCCGCTCTCTCTCTCCCGCTCTCTCTCTCCCGCTCTCTCTCTCTCTCTCCCGCTCTCTCTCTCTCCCGTAGCCTTCCGTAAATACGGGAATCCTGCTACTATGCGTCGTGTGACGTAGCAGCCGAGAGGGCGTGGTCACGCGGCGAGTACGCGAGCGTCAGTGGTCGGAGTAGGCGGCGCCAGCTGGAGACCCTTTTTGCCTCTACACGCCCTCAGGGATCTTCTTGTCATCTCCCAGCAATACTTTCCCAGCTCATTGTTACGTCAATTTTCAAATCGCCACCGGTTCCAAGGGCTCATTTTGAAGGGGAAACTTCAAGGAATATAACCATATTTTTTTCAAAATTTAAATCATTCTGGCCCCTCATCGAAAAAGACGTAAAAAGGAGTCTACGTACTACGATTTTGATGAAATTTAAATATGTTATAGATTTCTAACATATATCTTTTTGTATCCCATGTATCTGGACTTATAGGACCACATACGTCCGTGTGTACTAGTTCCAAAGGTCGTCTCGCTCTTGTCCTGTTGTTTCTAAAAGGCTCTCTAGTGTGTTTTGCTTTGCAACATATTTCACATATCTCATCGAAATTATTCAGTTCACGTTCATTAATGTTTATTCCTTCTGTTATATTAATTAGTTGTTGCATACCTTTTACGCTTATATGAGCCATTCTTCGATGCCATTTTTCAATTGAACCTTCCGTTGTAGCTAGATATGTTCTTTCCTCTCTTCTCCCTCCTAGGTTAACTTCATACAGACCCTTTTCGTGTTTTTGTCCCTCGATTTCAATTCCGTTTTTCTCAATTTTCACCTTGTTTCCTAAAAATTTCACTGTTCCTCCTGTTTCTGTTATCGCCGTTACTGACAATAAATTTGCTGACAGATCTGGAACGTATACAACATTTGACAATTTGCACACTTCGAGTTCACAGTGTCCAATACCCTCGGCCTTCATGGTCTCGTCTGCCTTTGCCACTTCAACGATTGTATCAATCTTCTTTATACTGCTTATTAGACTATTGTCATTTACCATGTGAGACGTTGTGCCTGAGTCTACTATCCAGTTATTGGTTCTGTTATGCGAAGCTAGAAAAGAAATTAGATTACTTCTTATACTACCTTTGTTTTTGTTCCGGAAGTAGCAGTCTTTATCTTGATGATTGTGTTTTTTACAGATGCTACATGATATTCGTCTTTCTCTGACGGGCTTTGAACATCTTGATGCGAAATGTCCATAGCCGTCACAGTTGAAGCACTTTGTTTCAGAATTATTATTATTTACATTGTAGTTTTTGCTTGGCTTCCTACAGTTTCTGGCGATATGTCCAATACCGTTACACTTATAACATTTTACTTCAGACGTTCGCAATGCTATTGGTCCTTCTATTTCTTCTGAGGTTTTATTTCTTACCTCTTCCATTATTAACCTGGCGATGAGATTCTCTAGGGTTCTTTGTTCAGCCTCGGTAGACTCCCAAGCACTGACAAAATGCTTGTAGTCAGTCGGAAGTGAGGTTAGAATTTTGGAAACCAGCATGGCATCGGTTACCTTTGCGTTGAGAGCATTCAACCTGACAGCCATGCTCTCGAGTTTACTTATGTGCATTGACAATTCTGCCCCACCTGTGAACGAATAGCCAAAAAATTCTTGTAGTAGAGTGCATTTTAACCTTTCGTTATCTCTTTGGTACACGCAGTGTATCCTATCCCACATGTCCTTTGCCGTTTTACATGATATTATATGCAACAACACTTTTTTGTCCAAGGTTAGCACTATGATTCTTTGCGCTTGAGCGTCTGCCTTTTCCCATGCTTCCGTTATCGGAACTGGATGAGCACGTGTCACGTTTGCATACAGTTCACTGGCTTTTAGCACAATAGTGACCTGAAATTTCCAGAGTTGAAAGTTTTCCATTTGATGTAGTTCATCGTGTACTCTCCTTTCCATTTTTCACGTATTATTTTACTTTTTTTTCCTTTGCGTTACGTGTATATTTTACTGACTGCACGCGGTTATATAGTCTCTTTGGTATCACGGCAAAAAGAAGAGTAATTATTTAGCACTTGTTTAGCACTCGTATCTGCGCCTGCACTCTGGACTTGAAAAAAAGAACAAAACTTTAGACTTGTAGTCTGGGTTTGCAACCTGGGCCCATAACCTGTTGGGATATCAGGTGCGGAAAAAATAAACGCGTGTGCCCCAGCTTCTATGAAAAATAATACTATAGACGTATTATTTATTGTATAATCGAGACAACAATACAACAAAGTAAATACTGTAGACTGTGCTTTACACTGATGCACATGGATATTATTTCGCTTTTACGAGACCACGTTTTACTGTTTTTACTTTCGCACTGCGTTGTTACTTTCTCAAAACCTATTTCAATTGTGACTCGTTTCACTCATTCTCAGACTCGCTTCACTCACTCTCAGTCTTGCCACTGTATTGTCTTCCTCTGTGCCAACCTCTGAAAGTATTCCTCCAACATAACCTATAAAAAAATATTGTTTTACATATATACATTTGTAACGTAGATATGTCTGTGATATCTATACAGCATAAAAAACAGTCAAGAATTATTTATTGCATATAAAAATTAAAATTTTACAAAAATTGGACATACCATATTTATGTATTAGTATGACATCGATACATTACTATGTTTGATTCGGATCCTGATTGATTACACGGTTCAACAAATTTCCACTTTTTTTTTGTATTTCGATTCCCACTATGTGATCTTATAGAGTCTTCCACGCTGATTTTGAATCTGTCCTTAATTTTTCTCCTAGAAGTACAGTTTTTGAAAAAACTGAGTTTTTAAAAAAGACATATTTTTCAACTTTGAACAAATACTGTGATGTTATTATAAAAGATATTGAATTGTTCTTTACAGCAAAAGATTCTGTAGACTTTCCCGAATACAGTGATATCCAATATTAGTACATTATGATTGTTCAAACATGTTTAAACAACCATTGAAGACGGAGAGACACCACTTTTGCATCAATTTTTAGGATATTTTTCAATTTATCTCAAAAAATAAGGGTCCAGCGGAAAATCGAACTATAGTACGCGGTAGAACAGACTTTTATCTTGAGAAAACCCCCCTTTGAAGTTTGAAACGTCGACGTTTTTTTGGAACGAGAAGCAAAATATCTTCGCCCGACATGAGTTGCCGCCAGTGGCGCTCACCACTAGAACGGTCGTTCGCCGCTCCGTATTCCGTCGCTACACCGTATCCCGTCCCGAGCGCCACTGGCGGCAACTCATGTCGGGCGGAGATAGTTTGCTTTCTGGTTCGAAAAAAACGTCGACCACTCAAACTTGAAAGGGTGGTTTCTCAAGGTAAAAGTCTGCTCTATCGCGTGGTATAGTTTGATTTTCCGCTGGACCCTTATTTTTTGAGATAAATTCAAAAATATCTGCAAAAATTGGTGTAAAAGTGGTGTCTCTCCGTCTTCAATGGTTGTTTAAACATGTTTAAACAATCTGTTCGAGCAAAAACCGATCACCTGCTCGGTGTCGCTGTGCGAATGCACGAATACATTCGCACGGCGTACCGTGCTGAGCAGCGTATGTGTAGCGATTACCGAAAAATACATCTGTAACGAGGACTCGGCCGTTGTCGTCGCTCGTCTCTCCCTCTCCCCGCACACTTCGGGCGGACCGAGTAGTTCGGGGTGCGCGGCGAGAGGAACGAGCCGCGACAATATACACAACAATCGGTCGGGTCCTCGTCCTCTCTTTTCCAAGAATTGTCGCGACGATAAGGCGAACCATAAATTTAATACACGTGCTCGACCTTTGTTCTTGTCGAAAGAATACAAGCCGACTCTTGTATTGCGAGACTGTATCGCGAGTGACGGTGATCAAACAAATAAATCAAAACGCTCTCCCACACATCCGATTTTAATTAAAATTCTTTATTTCTTTCGCTATTTTCACCGGATTGTAAACTCAAGTTTCCGCGCAACGGAAACCAGTGAAAATCCAAGACACAATCATAATGTATTAATATTGGATATCACTGTATTCGAGGAAAGTCTACAGAATATTTTGTTGTGAAGAACAATTCAATATCTTTTATAATAACATCACAGTATTTGTTCAAAGTTGAAAAATATGTCTTTTTCAAAAACTCAATTTTCTCAAAAACTGTACGTCTAGGAGAAAAATTAAGGACAGATTCAGAATCAGCGCGGAAAACTATAAGAATCGCATAGTGGGAATCGAAATACAAAAAAAAAAGTGGAAATTTGTTGAACCGTGTAATCAATCAGGATCCGAATCAAACATAGTAATGTATCGATGTCATACTAATACATAAATATGGTACGTCCAATTTTTGTAAAATTTTAATTTTTATTTGCAATAAATAATTCTTGACTGTTTTTTATGCTCTACAGATGTCACAGACATATCTACGTTACAAATGTATATAAAACAATATTTTTATAGATTATATGTCCCCGAATGTATTAGTTTAGTTTAGTGCATCTTTTTCGGAAACACCATCGGACACGGCGGAAGGGGGTCTAAAAAACAAAAATTTCGCGGTTTCCGCCGTGCCTGAACTAGGGCTATATGAGGACGTACAACATTTATGCGGTAAGCCACCAATACGTATTACTTACTATACATATACCATACACAGAATCGAACTATAGCCGATATAGAATACAGAACCAAAAAATATCAGTTGCAGAATTGCAAAACCGATGTGAGACGGATAGGGATATTATAGGTTCTAAAGTCTGAAGAACCGGAACCGAAACCGAAATCCATAACCGAAAAATAACAGTTATAGAACCGTTATAATATCGGTTCTCAGGAACCGTAACCGTAACCGATATAAGCCAGAACCGATATTCTCATAACTGTTATAAAATTGTTTCGGTTCTCATAAATGTTTCAAGAACCGGAATCGATATCATAACTGTTTTCAACCCCTGCTTTTTCTACAAGAGCTTTTTCAAACATCTCAAACCAGCATCTACCTGATTGTTTAAGACCATACAAAGCTTTATTCAATTTACACACTTGATTATTATTATTACATTTGACACCTTCAGGAATTCGCATATAAATTTCTTCCTTTAAAATACCATTTAAAAAAGCTGTTTTTACGTCAATGTGGTGGACTAATAAATCATATTGATTTGCAAAAGCTATAAGAAATCTAAAACTAGACATTCTAGCTACAAGTGCAAATGTTTCATTATAATCTTCTAGATATTTTTGACTAAAACCACGAGTCACGAGCTTTGTATTTTAATGGATTTCCGGATTCATCATTTTTGATCGTAAAAACCCATTTGCAGTCGACGATGTTTTTATCTTTTGGTCTCGGTACTAAATCCCAAGTTTTATTAATAATCAATGAGTTTATTTCCTCAGCAATAGCTTGTTCCCACTTAATCCTGTCTTCTCTTATTTTAATCTCTTCAAAAGAGGTGGGAATTTTTAAAACTATTGACTGGGCACACAAAAGATAATCATCGTCTCCATCAAATTCTTCATATGAAATAGACGGTCGTTGTTTAATTCTATCACTCCTTCTAGGTTCAATGCTATCCTTTAATTCTACTATTTCATTTTGTTCTGGTCCCGGCACTCCTGCTATATCTGTTTCAGTTACAGATTTATTTTCCATGTGATCTACCATTACTTTTAATCTTGGCTCTAGTATATCTGATTTATTGTTATCAGATTTCATCCTCTTTAACACATCTGATTTTTCATTATCAGATTTATTAAAACCACACTGTATATCTACTGATTTCGGCACCTCTCGAGATGCATCAGTTTCACTTTCCATATCTTTTCCCTTTATTACAGGCCGAGATTTTAAGTAATTAATTTCGTCAATGATCACATCCCTTACTATTTCAAATTTCCCATTTTCTACGTTCCAGACTTTATAACCATTTGGTACAAATCCTACCAGTATACACTTGTAAGATTTTTCATCAAATTTCGATTTCCTAACTTTATTATGAACGTATACTGTTGAACCAAAAACCTTTAGATATTTTAATTTGGGCTTCTTAGTATGCCACAATTCAAATGGGGGTTTATCTACACTTAAAGCTTTCCATGGGGTTAAATTAATTAAATATGTAGCAGTTAAAACTGCTTCTCCCCAAAACTCTTTTCCTAAACCTGCACCGTTTACCATTGCACGTGCTTTTTCGGTTATTGTTCTATTCATGCGTTCTGCAACGCCATTTAATTGCGGAGTCCGCGGGACCGTTAAATGATAGCTTATTCCTCTTTGTACGCAATAATCTTTCATTTCATTCGATAAGTATTCCCTGCCATTATCACAATATAGATTGACAGTTTTTAAGTTAAAACGCGCTTCACTTTTTGCAATGAAGTCTTTAAACACTGTGAAAACCTCTGATTTGTTTTCAAGCAAATATGTTACGCAGTAATGCGTATACTCATCAATGAATGTAATGAAATATCTTGTATCATTAATCGTAGAAGGAGTGATCGGGCCACAAACATCTGTGTGAACTATGAACAATGGTTGCCTGATGTGACTCTTATCCTTTGTCTTTTCAAATAGTAATTGTGCATGTTTCCCATTTATACGAGCTTCACAAAGATAATCGTCTGGAATTATTTTTTTTGAGATAAGTCACATCTTCTACCATTTGTCTATTTTTCAATTGTAAAAATTTTGTTTTTCCAATATGCCCTAAACGCTTATGCCATAGTTCGTAATTATTAATTATTCTCCTAGGCATATAAGAGTTCAATAAATTTACTCTTTTCTTTGTAATTCCAAAAACCATAGATACCAAATTATTGAAAGGTTTACCATACATTACCAGTTTTCCGTCTTTAATAACTTGAACACCTCTCTCGTTGAAATTAATACTCATTCCTTTCTGCTGCAATCTGCTGACTGATAATAAATTATACGGCACGTCAGGGCAGTACAGCACATCTCCAAGCACGCCTTCAATGCCCATATTGCTGGTTACAGGTATTTGTCCCTTCTTTGTGGCCGTGATATACTGTCCATTCTTAGCAGTAAAAATCTTCGTTGGTGGATCTAACTGGATCGCGTGTGAGAATACACTGTCATCGTTGACGATATGATCCGATGAACCAGAGTCGAGGATAAATGTTAATTTTTCATTTTTCGCAACTTTATAGTTTCCGGTCATAAAAGCGTAGCCGGAGACATTTTCATTCGGCACTGCTTGAGCCGTTTGAGTAGTGTGTAAATTTTGATTATTATTGCTTTGTTCTTTCTTATATTGAAGCCTCCTTTTAAAATGGTAGCAATCTTTAATCATATGTCCCTTTCTTCCACACTGGTGACATTTTCCAGCAAATGATTTGTTGAGTTTAAATCCATTTCCTCTTCTGTAGTGTCCTTTGTGGTTTCCTCTTCTAGATTGGTTTCCAAAATTGTTCAGTCGTTGATTTCCTCTATCCATCCGTTGTACTTGCAGCACTTTTGCACTGGTGTCTACTTTTTCACTTTTGATTTTGGTTTCGTGATCCAAGAGTCTTTTCTCACAATATCTATGGTAATATTAGCTTCTGTTAACATTGTCTCAATGACAGTCGATACCGTGTCGTAAGCTTCTGGTAAGCTCGATAACAGGATAGAAATTATTTCATTTTCCCTGGCAGGCACACCTGCAGCCGACAAATCTGTTATTAATTCATCGAATACTTCGAAGTGGTCTTTTAGTGAAGTATCACTCTTCATTTTTAATCGTAGCAAGCTCTTTCTGATTGATAATTCTGAAGGAGATAAAATCTGTAGGTCACATATAATCTTAACACACTTTCTTTATTGCACTTCTATGTTTGCACAATACAAAGTAACGCGCGAAAGAACGTACTACGCGGTTCGGTAGGGCGAAAGTAAATGAACGCGAGGCGGAGTTCAGTGAAGTTGACGGTAGGTAATCGCAAAGTCGAAAGAGGCCCTCCGACGCTTTCGGAGGGCTATTTATTTAGTCCTCGACAAAGGACAGCGTACTCCATGGAAGGGGGACGAAAGCTCGGCTGCGGATGCTCTTCCAGATGCGGATAAGTTCCGCGAGAAATCCCTTGTTCGTACGGGAGCGACTACCTGGTACGTACGTATACCTCTGCTAGCCGTACCCGTTACGAAACAAGGACTTCCCAAAAAACAGGGGAATTCCGGCCTGTGCGAATCTGTTTGCCAGATGTGTTGCAGCCTATCCTCGGCCAGACCGTACCGGGCCTAGGTAGAAATTATCGTAAATCTCGGGATACAGCAATGGTTGAGTCGCTACAATTCTGTAGCCGTACTCTGGCTTTCATAGACGGAATCTAATTTAGTTAGAATAGATTTCGCCGTACTTCCTGGCGTATCGTATTTGAGGTGCGTGTCCGACAAGTACTGCACAATCGCACATTTAGCAATACGCTCGGCTTTGGTCCATTCAGCCGTGATTGGATTCGGCGGCAGATCATCAACAACTTTCAGCACATCAAGCTCATACAGATAATTTCGAATCCTGTGTTTCCACGCATTATATTTTATGCCACTTAACTGGGGAATATTTCTCCTGTCTTTGAATGTGTCCATTGTCACTTATACAAAGTATCTTACACTTAGTCACTAAACAATAAAAACTACAAGTCAAACACAATTAAAACAACACTTAACAATTACACTAAGTACTTTACACAAAAACAAAATAAACTAATAACTATATGTAGAGTTAGTGCACAATGTGTCCTGGGCCCATAACCTAATGGAAATGGGTATTTATATCTAAGAAATAACGCACATTTACACAAGGTATCTGTTCTTTATTCAAACGAAGAAGAACTAGACAGAAGACGTCTGTATAGTCTGCAAGCCGAAACTGAAGTGAAGCTACAGAGAAAGTTTTAGGGGGAAGAAAAACCGTTGGGTTCACTCGGGAAAAACAGATGTGGGAGGACCCTTAATTTATTACTCAGGGCCTCTTTGAATTTGAAGGTTGCAGACCTTCCACTTCTGACCAGAGACAGTAACAAAGACCCGACGACCGTTAAAATATACCGGGACACTCTTCAGTATCCTTCAACACTCGACTTACTTTTTGCAGATGTTCCAACATCCTCATTGCAATGTTAAAGCGTCATTTCGTAATTTCGTAAACCTTGTACAATAAATTCTCTATAAATGCGAACGCCTCGGGGGGATTTCTTCGCATTTTTCGATCTTGGTCCTACGTTTTTCGAGCTTCAAAGGCCAAGCCGAACATAGAGAAGGACAGCGCGTGTAAAGCGAGACCACGCGCGGGCCTTTGAACTGTGCCGGCGACTCCGACTCTCCGCGTCTCTTTCTTTTCTATACTCGCTATCCTTCCTTGCGCCCGAAACGTTCATCGTCATTTAAACCACTACAGTTTAAATACCATCGAAGGAAAACTATCGAATTGAAGCGTTTACATCCGTCAGGAAAAGACACACTTTTTTTAGTTTTTGAACTGTATTAAGTGACATACTTAAGATTTATTTAAGATTTATTTAATTTTGTTTCTTATAAAAAAATTGTAATGGAGCGAGCGACGCGCGTGACTTGACACGGTGTTCGGTTTTGCGACATGATCGGTCATAGTTTATCGCGTCTTTATATTTGCGAAATCGAACGTTACTGCCGGGAAACCGGACGCCGCACGACCACTGTACTCTTATGTTCTAAAGTTACTTTATATGTATATACCGTCAATTAAACCACTAAATTCAGTTCAAATTATGTCGTGTTTGGTATCATTTTAATCAGAAAAATGCCAGAAATAAGGTAGTGAATGTCCCATAACAGTATCATGGAAAATAAAGAAGATAGATTGTTGGTGTAACGTTATGATGACTCACGGACCTTTGAACTGTGCCGGCGCGCTGCGACTCTGTGTCTCTTTCTTTCACATACGCTATGCTTCCTTGCGCCCGAAACTTTCATTGTCAATTAAACCACTAAATTCAGTTTAAATTAGATTGTGTTTGGTATCATTTTAATCAGAAAAATGCCAGAAATAAGGTAGTGAAAGTCCCATAACAGTATCATGGAAAATAAAGAAGATAGACTGTTGATATAACGTTATAATGACTCACGGGCGTTTGAACTGTGCCGACGACTACGACTCTCCGCGTCGCGTTAGTAGTGGTTCACACCGATATACCGAGCCGAGATCTGTGAGTACAGTGGTCGTGCGTCGTCCGGTTTCCCGGCAGTAACGTTCGATTTCGCAAATATAAAGACGTGATGAACTATGACCGATCATGTCGCAAAACCGAACACCGTGTCAAGTAACGAGCGTCGCTCGCTCCATTACAATTTTTTGATAAGAAACAAAATTAAATAAATCTTAAATAAATCTTAAGTATATTACTTTAAACAGTTCAAAAACTACAAAAAGTGTGTCTTTTCCTGACGGATGTAAACGCTTCAATTCGATAGTTTTCCTTCGATGGTATTTAAACTGTAGTGGTTTAAATGACGATGAACGTTTCGGGCGCAAGGAAGGATAGCGCGTATAGAAAAGAAAGAGACGCGGAGAGTCGGAGTCGCCGGCACAATTCAAAGGCCCGCGCGTGGTCTCGCTTTACACGCGCTGTCCTTCTCTACGTTCGGCTCGGCCTTTGAAGCTCGAAAAACGTAGGACCACGATCGAAAAATGCGAAGAAATCCCCCCGAGGCGTTCGCGTTTATAGAGAATTTACTGTATTTCTTTCGCGTTTATCGTGAAGAGATTTTCGCGTTAATAGAGAATTTACTGTAATTGCATAGACGTATATGCGAATTGAGCGATGTGTGCGTGTTCCCGCATACTCTTGCACGGCCGCGCCGGCCCCCATAAGTAAGGATATTACAAGAAAAATTGATTTGCATAAATTAAAGTTCACTTAGTTATACATATTGGCGGGAAAGTACCAATATTTTACGGGGCGTTCAAGGTACCCCATTTTATCCAGAATTTTACTTAACTGAAACTAAAATCGTGGCTCGTGCGCGAGAAATCTTGCTCAATATCTCACTACTGTGCTTGATTCTAAGGGGTTGAAGCAAAAAACGGAAGGGGTATCCACCACCGACATAAAGGACTGAGCGTAAAGTAGATTTATGGGTGAGAGATGAGATGGCGAGGTGGTCAACGGAGTGCTCGTTGACGTAGTTGGTAGAAGGAATTGTTATAAACATCAAACAGCGAGAAATAATAAATTTATCAATAATTGTTGTCACGGCGATGAAAAGAAAAGAAATGAGTAGAAATATTGCTTTTATAATAACAATTTATTTATTACTATGAAAATATTAATATTCACAGTAGTAAGGTAATAATGTGTGTATATATAAGATGTATAAAAATTTAATTATTTTTTCTTCTTGATTATTTGCGATTCTTCTTTTGTTTAAAGCAAGTCCCAAGTTTTGAAATTCTCCCATGATTTAAAGAAAACTGTCACAAGTGTTCTTATTGGAAGTGTTGTCTCGGGCTCATACAACTGATCCGATATACAAACAACCATGACTTTCGGTTTTCTCTGTTTTGTCATCACTTTAAAATACAGTTGCTTATGATCGTTGTCATTAATCGTTCTTCCCAGACAATTGTCGAAAGTCATATTTTCTTGAATAAAACGATGCAATGACATCTGAATTTCAAGTAATGCTGTCTGTACATCTAACAAAAAAATTAAAATTTCATCAAACATGTTACAAGCCTAACTTAACGGGGTAGACTTGTTTCCAGGATTGCCTGGGTGCGGGATGTGTCTTCTCATTTCTCGATAACGCAAAGAAGGAGTTTATCAGTAGTCAAAAGCTCTAGATAAAAGATCAATCTAGACCATAGTCGCCCTCAAAACTCCTACTTTACGAGGCGTAATTTGCATTATTCGAGAGCATAAAGCTGCGAATGTAGCTATTTTCATAAAGCTGTGACAACTACATATTGATGTCGATCACGTAGATTACCAAGCCGGTCCTCTCCATCCCCCAGTACCCAACCTGACCACTAACCAATTAATTAATTATCGGCATTACTGCGTGTTTGTGCTGCTACCTTGCGACTCCACTCGGTAAGCGGCGCGCGACCGTCACTACACCACGCAACATGGTGGCGCTAACCTGTCAACAACACTGTAAAACGCTCAACTTTAAACACTTATAACTTGTAAACAATTAATCCTCCAGGATCGGAGCTTGGATTATTCGCATCTTCTCGTCCAAGTCTACTGGATAACATAGGAAAAAGCCCCTAAAATTTCTGGTTATGCAAGGAAAAAAGCAGTCAATCTCGCTCCCTTGCACTCCTTTTTTTTTATAAGGGAGTGGTAAAAAAAATGCATTACGCACGTAGTGCGGGGCTCGGGTCGCAGATGTTCGGCGACCCATACAGTCCGCGACAAATAGATGGCACACCCGTAAATATTGCTATTTCTTAAAACTGTGATAAAATTTGATATGTTTCTCTCGGTGTATGTACTTCGGTGGAGCTTCTAGCTTACTTACACCGGCGGAGGTCAGCGGAGGTTGCAGACTCTAGTCTAAATGTAAACAACCTTGGTCACCGGCGCGACAAATTGATGGCACATTCTTAAAATTCTTTCTCTGCAGTTAACACTAGACTGTCAGACTGTTTGTATCGTGTGCTGTTTGACTGTGCATTAAATATTGTGTGTGTTTCTTATTACTATTGAAATTACATACACTATGGGTACTGGAAAATCTTTATCCGATGCTGAAATAAAAACGATTTTGACATTGCATGAAGAGAATTACTCGATTTCAAAAATTGCACGTATTATACATCGGAGCAGAAAAGTGGTGTATAATTTATTAAAAAATCCCAAAACATACGGAAAAAAAAGAATTCTGGTCGACCAAAAGCAGTAAGCAATCGCGGAAAACGTGCAATTTTCAAAGAAGCTTCGAATTCTTCGGGAACAGCACGACAAATCGCTAAAGCAGCAGGCGTACATACACATATACGTAATGTGCAAAGGATAATAAAAGAATGTCCGCACTTGGTTCGAATGAAATTGAAGAAAAAACCACCTTTAACCGCTCAGCATAAATCAGAGCGTCTGAAATTTGCACATGAGCACATACATTGGAGAAAAAAGTGGCGTCATGTTATTTTTAGTGATGAGAAAAGGTTTAATCTAGATGGACCGGATGGTTTCGCACACTATTATCACGACCTGCGAAAAGAAGAAAGAATATTAAGCCGCAGACACATGGGTGGCGGAGGAGTAATGCTTTGGGCCGGAATTGGGTATCGAGGGGTGACTGAAGTAAAATTTATAAAGAAAACTATGAACAGCAAAATTCATATAGATTTGATAGACGAACAATTAACTAAATTCGGACGGACAATTTCCGGGGAAAATTTTACATTTCAGCAGGATAATGCAAGTGGGCGTACTGCAAAATGCGTTAAGCAGTACTTTGGGCAAAAGAAAATTAGTGTCTTAAAGTGGCCAGCGAGATCGCCAGATCTCAACATAATTGAAAATTGTTGGTCGCATCTCGCAAGACATGTTTATGAAGGCGGAAGACAATTCCAAAGCCTTGCAGAATTAAAAACATGTGTACATCAAGAATGGACAAAAATACGTCCAAAATACATTAAAAAACTCTTTAAGTCGCTTCCAAAGCGTATGTTGGCTGTTCTGGAGAATAAGGGAGGCCATACAAAATATTAAACACAATGTTATGTTTTTGATGTAGGTAAATCACGTATTTTTTTGTATATGTGCCATCATTTTGTCGTGCCGATTTTTGTTATTTTTTGTTTCCATAAGCAAACGGACAATTTTCTTTAATTTTATTGTTTGTAATGTAGTTTATTTTGTAGTAAAAATGTGTAAGTACCAAGAAAGACTAGATTTGTCATGTCCAAATGATGAAAACATTGAATTTTCGTGGTGTGCCATCTTTTTGTCGCGGACTGTACCCACTAAAAAGAATCAATCCACTCCCGGGACGACTCATGAGGCGCCCCTCTACTTCGCTAGTGCCCAAGCCTTTGAAGTCCGAGACCCCGCTTCTCGCATTTCTCTCGGCTTCGGCTCGGGCTCTCCTCCACACCTGTTCTTGGCTCGTCGCACCCTTCCAGTCCTGGAAACGAGTCTACCTCCTTAACGTCCAGTATATTATACAAAAAACGGTACTTAGCCAACGTACCATAATATGGTACTGGCCGTCCCAGTTTTGATCTAGCTTCTTCAAATTCGATTCGAGCTTTAACAATTTCGTGGTTTTCAACCGCGTCTGTAAGATTTTTAATCTCTGTCTTCAGTGGCGAGATACGACGAATTAATGTGTTATCAAAGGAAATAACTTCGCTCCACTGATTTATATGACGAATGAAACTGTGATGTACGCCGTGACGTTCGCTGTTTAATTGAGTTACTACCTAAAAAGAAAGCAAAATCAGCTTAAATAATTTTTTATGTGATTCTTTTTCTGTAGTTTCTACGAATTAGGCTCGAATTAAGTTTCATTTTGATAAATTTTTTTTACCGTGTACGGAAATTCTATTGGCGTAGTAAAAAATAACCATGACCTGCTTAGTAATTGGAGTACGACTTCCTTTAATTTTGGACTCCAATTTGGGTCAAGGTTTTGATATTTTTTAAAATGCCGCAGCAGCAGGGTTAAATCATCAAGACTAGTCTCTATACTGTCTGGATATTTGTCACGAAGATATCCCTGCGGTTTTTGTTTGTCAAGTTCTTCCATTCTTTTTAGTTTTTTCTGTTTATCATTTTCTTTGTCTTTTCTTTTTCTTCGTCTGTTATACTTAGTTACAATTGCAATTAAGAACGAGAATAAACTATTTAAAATGTGCACGAACCATGCAGTAAAATATTCCTGGCGGATTACTCTCGGAGAATAATAATTCGAAGTTTCTTTTGGTCTCCGATTATTTTGGTAAGCAACTTGTCTGGCATCTCCATCAGTCTCATACGTTAGCATTCCACATACACCATAGCCAGCCAATAAACCATTACCCACTAGCATAGCAACTAGATCAAAAATTGCACCCGCTGAAGGATTGTCATCAGCATTTTTAAACGCTGCAACGATCCCTTGTACTTCCGAAAATATCAAACTTGCTGCAACATCATAAATAGCACCAGCTACTATTGCTAGGAGAATAGCGCAGATTCCTAAAAATTTTCACGATTTTTATTCGTGTAACTACAAAATATCATAATACAGTAAATTCTCTATAAACGCGAAAATCTCTTCACGATAAACGCGAAAGAAATATCCCCTCCAACTTAGCACACAGATCTCGGCTCGGTATATCGGTGTGAACCACTACTAACGCGACGCGGAGAGTCGCAGTCGTCGGCACAGTTCAAACACCCGTGAGTCATCATAACGTTACATCAACAGTCTATCTTCTTTATTTTCCATGATACTGTTATAGGACTTTCACTACCTTATTTCTGGCATTTTTCTGATTACAATGATACCAAACACGATCTAATTTGAACTGAATTTAGTGGTTTAATTGACAATGAAAGTTTCGGGCGCAAGGAAGGATAGCGCATGTGAAAGAAAGAGACGCAAAGTCGCAGCGCGCCGGCACAGTTCAAAGCCCCGTGAGACATCATAACGTTACACCAACAGTCTATCTTCCTTATTTTCCATGATACTGTTATGGGACATTCACTACCTTATTTCTGGCATTTTTCTGATTAAAATGATACCAAACACGACCTAATTTAAACTGAATTTAGTGGTTTAATTGACGGTATATACATATGAAGTAACTTTAGAACATAAGAGTACAGTGGTCATGCGTCGTCCGGTTTCCCGGCAGTAACGTTCGATTTCGCAAATATAAAGACGTGATGAACTATGACCGATCATGTCGCAAAACCGAACACCGTGTCAAGTAACGAGCGTCGCTCGCTCCATTACAATTTTTTGATAAGAAACAAAATTAAATAAATCTTAAATAAATCTTAAGTATATTACTTTAAACAGTTCAAAAACTACAAAAAGTGTGTCTTTTCCTGACGGATGTAAACGCTTCAATTCGATAGTTTTCCTTCGATGGTATTTAAACTGTAGTGGTTTAAATGACGATGAACGTTTCGGGCGCAAGGAAGGATAGCGCGTATAGAAAAGAAAGAGACGCGGAGAGTCGGAGTCGCCGGCACAATTCAAAGGCCCGCGCGTGGTCTCGCTTTACACGCGCTGTCCTTCTCTCCGTTCGGCTCGGCCTTTGAAGCTCGAAAAACGTAGGACCACGATCGAAAAATGCGAAGAAATCCCCCCAAGGCGTTCGCGTTTATAGAGAATTTACTGTAAAATCAATACAGAGCGATTCTGGGAACTGGAACAAGTAACTACTCTTTTTTAAAGTAAACCTAGAAGAAAAAGATAGAGGAAAAAATTATATGTCATAATACGTCCTTTTTTTTAAATGTCTTATAGAGATGGGAAAAATGCAGTTACGCACTAACCACTGGCAATAACACGGGGAGTGGAACTTGGGGGCACAGATGGCTGGTGGCGCCCGCTACCCAATAAAAAAGCCCATCTCTGGGGACTTGCAACCCGCACAAGTCAGGCTCGGTGTAATAAAAAATGCACGCAGGGTCCTACCATGCGCATTTACGCTTGCGTAGTATTCATGACGCATCATCCACCAAGAGTAACCGCCATTCCAAGGGCCTACTGATTTCCCGAAAATATGTCATGATACGTCCTAAGTTCCTATAACCTTTATAACCTTATTTTATCACGTTTTTATTAGCTCGCTTTCTTGTCTGTCTGTCTCTGTCTGTTCGGTACAAATTTTGCAATTGATTTTAAACTAACTTCCCGATGAGCTAGAGACTTGAAATTTTAAACATAGCTCAGAACTGGATGACAATGCAATATTTTTAAAAAAATTTAAAAGCCTATGCATTGAATAAATAAACTATTAAAAATTTAACCGTTACACCTCCCCGCGCGTCGATTGGTAGTACCCACTCGGTTCCCACTCTGACTCATCTCCATTTCACTGACCCGCTTCGCACCGAAGGAGCTCAGTGTGCGTCAGTGTGCGTTTGAGCTTCGTGCGGTGTTTACAAAGTTAATACGTATTATTCATACTATAATAATGTTTGTTTACCAAGCGAAAAACCGTTACACCGAAATTCTCCGTCGAACCTTTATCTTTGACATTTTACCACGGCGCGGCGTTTCGAAATAATGCGGTCGCAATACCGTCTGAAATTTACTACATGTCTCTGTTATAATCTCATCAAAATGTTCAAAATCGATTGTAAAATTTCACACATACAAGACTAAAAAGCAGAAAATAATTATTCAAATAAAAATTAATTTTTAAAAAACACCACGTTGTTAAAACGGACTAAAAAGTATAAAATAAATTTTTAAAAAACGGACTAAAAATTATAAAATAATTTTTTCTAGCCCCATACAGATTCCTAGTAGTAGTAGTAGTAGTAGTAGTCGTGTTTATTGCCGGGGAGGGGCGGTTCGGCCGCCCCTCGCTTCCTTAGGGCACACCGGTTTTTAAACACCAGTTTCACAATTGGCGCTGCCGGCACTCGGCCCTTTAGCGGGTTGCAATTTTCCTCGTTTTTCAGCCGTCCCCCTGTTTTATTCGGCCCGGGCCATTTTCAGAGTCGTCGACTTACTAGACGGGTCGGTCGTCATTGATGAGCGGGCCATGCTACCTAATTTTTTGAGTTTTTGAGCTGTTTTACGGCTCGGTGTGAACGTCGGGCCCCCTCACCTTCAGACCTGCAGGGTGTCTCGCCTGCCCTTTTAGACTCCCCCCCCTTCACCATATTTTCATGTCGAATGTGTCAAGTTTTGAACCCGTCCCTACACTGTTTCCGGATAGTCCAGAAACTTACCCACACCCTCCCCTAGGGCTATTCCACACCCTCTAGGGCTAATCCCTCCCCGCCTATGCTGTGAGTCTATTGGGAGTACAAATGCAAGGGACCGCGTATTGTTTTTTTTTGTGACCATTGGGAAGAAGTTACTGCTACTTCGGATCCAATCCGACTTCATCGAAATCTCGGCTGGGCCGAGATATCAATTCCATTCGGTCTTCACCTGCCGATCTACTTCGCGATGGGGTTGAGAAGGAAGGGTTCACCAACTTCACCGAAATCTGTCTCCTTAGAGATTTGATATCAGGTTCATCGGGATCTTCCTTCTTGGGTGGGCTTGACACATCCTAGAAAATATGGCTGATTGTTCGGATGGGACCACCATCCTCGGTTCTGGTCGGTGTTCAGCAATTAGCTCCGTCCACCCGGCCTTTCCCTTAAAGGTTTTTAAGTGATGTTCCGTTTGCGTTTTTTTGATTCCGTTTTTTTTTTTTGGTAGGGTCCATGCCCAGTTTCCAGTTTCCAGTTTCCTCAGTAGTACCATTTGTTCGCTGACCACCCCCTTTTCCTTACTCTTGTCCCCCAAACAGAGGAGAAAGAGCCGGCGGGTACCTTTATGAGGCGGGATGGCCAACTTGGGCTCCCAATAGTTTACCGATTCCCTGGATAAAGGGGAAATTCGTTGCCATTGGTTGCCCGCCCCATGACCCCGACAGTAGGCACTGAGTCCGTAGCAGGAGAAAAAACCACACCTTGGAAATTTATGCCACCCCGGGAATCGAACCCTGGCCTTCCTGCTACGAATCAGATACTCTACCACCTGAGCCACTGACCCGCCTATACAGATTCCTAACCCCGTATAGATAGTCCTGAAAATTTGTGATTGTGAATTTTTAATAGCTATGAAAATACTTGTAAGATTTAAAGCGAAAAACGTGGGGCGCAAGCTAATACAGTAATTTTTCGATCGGAGTCCCAACACCCGTGTGTTGAACGGACTTGGGTAGCGTAGAGAGGCTATTTTTTTATGACTCCGTCGACCGCGCCGAGACTTCAAACGACGAGCCGAACATAGAGAAGGACAGAATGAAATAGGATCGCGTGGCCGAAGCGTGTAGTCGTCGCCGGCACAGTTTAAAGGCCCGTGCGTCATCACAATGAAACACCAAAATCTTAGCTTCTTTATTTTCTATGATATCATTATGAAACTTTCACCAACATATTCGTGGCATTTTTCTAATGCAAAATGATACGAAATACGATATAATTGGGCCAATATTTAGTAGTTTAATCGACGATGAAAGTCTCGAACGCAACGAAGAACAGCGACAACGCGGGCCTTTGAACTGTGCCGGCGGCAGCTACTGTTCGCGTCTCTTTCTTTCCAATACGTTCTTCTTCGTTGCGTTCGAAACTTTCATCGTCGATTAAACCACTAAATATTGGCCCAATTATATCGTTCTTGGTACCATATTAATCAGCGAAACGCCAGGAATAAGCTAGTTATAGTCCCATAAACCGATCATTAAAATTAAGAAGTTTGAGATTTCGATTCAGTCGAGTCAATGTGTGGTGTTCACACCGATATACCCGAGCCGAGATCAAACATCGCCGCCCTACGGCGCGGCGCAGCGTTGGCCGGCAGTGGAGTGAGTAGACACTGGACTACGGTTAGATAGGCGACCCAGGACTCCGATTGAAGATTTACTGTACGTAGTAAGGAGTGTAGAGAGTAGCTGCCCCTGAGAAAACTCGCACAACAGTTCATATCATTTGCAGTGCTATAAAATTGTTAGTAATTTAGGTGTTTATGCATCAATTATTTATTGTATGCGCCCCACGTTTTTACCACGTTTTTATTAGCTCGCTTTCTTGTTTGTTTGTCTGTTTGTTCGGTACAAATTCGTTTTAAATCTTACAAGTATTTTCATAGCTATTAAAAATTCACAATCACAAATTTTCAGGACTATCTGTACAGGATTAGGAATCTGTATGGGGCTAGAAAAATTATTTTTTACTTTTTAGTCCGTTTTTTAAAAATTTATTTTATACTTTTTAGTCCGTTTTAAAAACGTGGTATTTTTTAAAAATTTATTTTTATTTATTTTATGTGGATGCACCGATGCGCCAGGTGCAATTTGGACTTCATTCTTTAAAGCAACCTAATATTTTTGTTAAACCAATCAATCTCTTGTAGTATCCCACGTACAAAAGTACTAGCCAAAGGTCATCAAAATGTCGATACTTCAAGAGATATGTTCCACCATTGCATTCGAGACATTTTCTAACGCGTTGTTTAAAATTTTTCATTACATGTTTTAGTTGAATTTTAGATTGATATTAATTTATAAAAATATTCTAATTTATAAGGATACCTGTGACGATATGCTTCTTTAGCAGCATCAGCAGTTTTATTAGACAAATTTTGATTTATATGTAATGTCAATACTGTTTTATTAAAATTATATTATTAACACTATGTTAACACATTACCGACCGGTAATTATTGCATAATTTTGAAAAATTTGTGGTACATGGCTAAACACTTTTTAATGGAATCTTCAATAGCAGTGTTACGTACGGAGGCTTTGCCTACGTGACTTTTGCTCCCTTCATGAAATCACGTGTTCATGCAGGAGGTCCAGCTCGCATGCCCAAATAAACAGTTTTTCCCCTTATGGGAAAGTGCATACATCTGGGGAAACATAGGGGTCATTCCATGCCGAATCGATCACTTTTTGCAGGCACCACCGCCAATTTTGTTCTAAACGAAATATGTTGTAGTCCATGTGAAATTAGGGGGGTTTAAGTTATTATTTTGCCGGTTTCGAATTTTTTTAGAAATGGCAGGCCTTCAAATTTTTCAATTTTTGCCCATTTCGGCGAAAACGGGCCTCACTTACGAATTTTTATCTCAAGAACCGTTTGTCCGATTGAGCTAAATTTTTTGTTTTATTCGGAAAGGATTGGGCTATTACAAAATAATTTTTTCAACCTCGAAAATCAACTTTACAATGTCGAAAAATTTAAACAAATTCTTTTGCGTTTTTTTTAATGATGGGGCTCAGTGATTTAAATTTTGAAAAAAATATGGTAATATTCCTTGAAGTTTCCCCTTTAAAATGAGCCCTTGAAAAAGATGGTATCATTAAAATTGGCGTCACAATGAGCTGGTAAAGGACGCCGTGTACCCCCGTTTCAGGTTGAGGTGGATCGAGCGCACCTCTGTTATGGTCCGTTGTCTATACCGCTGGTCTCGAGAAAATACCAGCACACTGTATTAACTCTATTTATACCTGGAGAACAATATTAGTAACCACTCTTGGACAATAACACCTTTTTAATCATGACTTCTTTTATAGATATTAGTTTTTATAGGAATCATATATGTTCCAAAAAAAAGGTGTCGTTGCTCAATGGAAATCACGAGAAGGTGGTGGTTTTCTTCCATCGGGGAGGGATAAGGAGGCTTTATGGTAACAAGTATGGATAGGATCATTGTGTGGGGTGGACATAAGGATTATGGGAAAAAATATAAGAAAAACTATTTCATTACTTGCAATGCACACTAGCATACAAAGACCATTAGATAATGAAATTCTCACCCCTAAAAATTTATTTGAATGGGCAGAAACATCTTTTTCAAATATAATATTTAGTTACGTCACCCTAGATGCACATAACAAACATGCTGATTGTTTACAAGCTCGTTTTGCAACAGCATTACCAATTACAGGCACTAGAAGCTTTCATGGCTTTACACCATTATCGAATAAAAAACTGCTATGCAAAACCTGCTCGTGCGATAATGATGGCTCTGTTTTTAGTGTAATAGAATAGTTTCTCCTATAAATTTTTTTCCATAATCCTTAAGTCCACTCGACGCAATGATCCTATCCATACTTCTTACCATAAACCCTCCTTATCCCTCCCCAATGGAAGAAAACCACCACCTTCTCGTGATTTGCATTGAGCAACGACACCTTTTTTTGGAACATATATGATTCCTATAAAAACTAATATCTATAAAAGAAGTCATGATTAAAAAGGTGTTGTTGGCCAAGAGTGGTTACTAATATTGTTCTCCGGGTATATATAGAGTTATTACAGTGTGCTGATATTTTCTCGAGACCAGCGGTATAGACAACGGACCATAGCAGCGGTGCGCTAGACCCACCTCTACCTGAAACGGGGGTACACGGCGTCCTTTACCAGCTCATTGCGACGCCAATTTTAATGATACCATCTTTTTCAAGGGCTCATTTTAAAGGGGAAACTTCAAGGAATATTACTGTAATGGAAGCGGTCTTGATTGACCAAAGGATATATGCGTGCAAATTGGAATGGAAGGAAAAGCGAGATTCGAAGGAAGAAAGTGTGAAATGAATGATGGATAGAACGAAAGGGTGTATGTAACGTGTGGATTTGAATTGGATGAGAGAAGGAAATGAAAGGTTGAATATTTGGATTTTACAATAAATTAACTGTACTGAAGCACTTGTGAACTTTACAAATTTGTCGATAACAGAATGTACGGAAAGAAGATAGTAATGTGAAAATGAAATAAATGAGAATCTTTAAATCGCGTTTGAGGTGTACTTTGGAACAGCTGATCGTGTGAACTGACAAAGAGAGCGCGAACAGCTGTTCCCCTCTCCTTTTATTGGCTCGACCCTTCTGGAATGTTCGTCACGCGTCATGCTTCCGGGTGAGCATTCGCGAGCATTCCAGAAGGATCGAGAATGGGCTTCGACCAATTGCGCATTCGATCGTGTGCCACGCAATTTCCGCGCGCCGCTGATTGGTGGATCGCCTGGCGGGATCGCGTCGCTCGCTTGGCGTGATCGCGGCGACATTTGGCGGGATCGCGCAGTCGTGGCGTAGCCAACATGGCGCTCGCACGCGCCAATCTCAAACAATTACCATATTTTTTTCAAAATTTAATTCACTGAGCCCCATCATTAAAAAAAGCGCAAAAGAAGAATTTGTTTAAATTTTTCGACATTATAAAGTTGATTTTCGAGGTTGAAAAAATTATTTTGTAATAGCCCAATCCTTTCCGAATAAAACAAAAAAAAATTTAGCTCAATGGGACAAACGGTTCTTGAGATAAAAATTCGTAAGTGAGGCCCGTTTTCGCCGAAATGGGCAAAAATTGAAAAATTTGAAGGCCTGCCATTTCTAAAAAAATTCGAAACCGGCAAAATGATGACTTAAACCCCCCTAATTTTACATGGACTACAACATATTTCGTTTAGAACAAAATCGGCGATGGTGCCTGCAAAAAGTGATCGATTCCGCATGGAATGACCGATAGACAATCCTCCAGATTTCTGTTTACCCCCACTACCATTTTTGAACAATTTGGCTAGTATATAAAGGGCTCGAGCTTGGCTACCACGAGCTTAGTTGAAGACTGAAAGAGAACCTGTACGCTTCTTGTGAGATTGGGTTTCATTCCCTCTTGATCGTTTTAACTTGAAAGAAGTTTAGGAACGCGGTTTTAAAGGCAAGAAAAATTCACTTACCCCCGCATTTCTCAGTGCGTGAAAAACGAGAGCTCGGGAATTAGCGTCCGCGAACCACGACACATTACATATGTATTTCCATTTCTCTAAAGAATGTATTGTACTCTTTATATTAGATAATTGAGTAACTAGCAATACATAACTAGCAATAATAATAAAGAGTTAAACTCCAGTAACTAGCATTGCACCCATATCGATAAACCTTTACCGCTCGAGGTTTATCAACAATTTTATATAGAGTTACGAGAGCTGAACTTCCTAATACCTTACCTATTTCCGAAATCCTGTGACACCCGGTGATGAAACAGGCATCGGCTAGTCCACGAAAACCTATCCCGTGACACCCGGTGATGAAACAGGCACCGGCTAATTCACGCCCATCCTGTTCAAACGAACAAACCTCGGCCACGTCTATCCGCCAGCCCTCGGCTCGTAACAGCAGCAGCAATTTTTGTTGTGAACTAACAAGTCATCCTCAATAACGTCATCTAACAGTTTCATTTAAGATTGCAATGTAAAAGAAAATTTCTATGATTTCTTTTGCTACAACACAACTATTTCAAAGCCTATTAATAGACTTCCGGTAAGTAAAGTGTTAAAATATCAAGTATCTCGTGAAGGCTAGTACTTTTATACGCAGAATAATAAAAGGGACCGATTGGTTTAATAAAAAGATTGGGTAGCATTAAACATTAAAGTGCAATTGCACCTGACGGATGCATCGGTGCATCCTCATAAAAAAATAAGGTCATAGGTATGACATATTCTGACATATGATTTTTACCTATATAAATTTTTTCTATTTTTACTAAAAAAGAGCAGTAACTCGTTCCAGTTGCCAGAATCACCCTGTATATGTAATTTTAGCAATTTCACGCCATGGACCTTCTGATACTGCGTCAGCAGCAACACTATAACCGTACAATACAACTGCACTTCGAGTTGCTGCATTCCACGCTTGATTTCTGCGTTTGTAATTTCCAGTGACATGATGGCGATGGCCTGCAGGAACAAAATATTGTACTTCGATGTTTTTAAGTTTCAAAGATTTTACTATGACTCACCTTTCAAGTGGCCAATAAGAGGAATACCGTTTAATACATTATTTACGGTACGGATGCGACGTTTCTTGGTTTCTATTGCAGCTTCCCTATGTCCTGTAGCTGACTGTACTTCGGAAGTTAATTGTGACACTCCCGGACATTCCCTAAGAAAATTCTTTTGTGTTCTTTTGGCACCCTCGGTATCACCGCTGACCAGTTGAACTAATGATTTCAATTGCGATACGATCGGTATCCAATCTATAAAGGGCATTTTTCAAACTGAAATCTGTAATAACATCTTTAATTAAAAAGACATCTAACAACCTTTAACTTTAAACCTTTGCACTCGGAGCTATTTTAACTCGAAAATTGAACATTTCTTCCGGCCTAGAATAATTTCATTCTATATGATTTTTTACATTTTGTTAATTTGAAATTGATATAATTCCTTATACAATACTTGACTGTTTAGTAATTGATTAGACACCAGCCTATCTAATAATGTAAACAATATTCTGAATAATGGTGCAGCAATTTTCAGTGGTGACTGTAAGCCACCACCCGAGTGCTAAGGGTTAATAATAATTATTATTTTATTTATCGGTAACCTTTTTAAAGACTTTAAAAAGAATATCACAGAAATAAAGAATCGAGCACAGTTGATCTGGTAAACTGTTTCTAGATTTGCTGTCTAGGCGATTATACATATAGATCATGCAATCTGGGATATAAATAAGAATCGGCGTTTTAAACACCACCGCTAAATGCGTATTCTCAGTAAGTGGTTGTTATTTTATCTCAAAGGCACAGTGTCACTGCCAAGGCCACGCACTGCTGAGTTTCATGGCTTTCGACGCTCGAGACAGGAAGAGGCGGGTGCTGCATATAACGGTGTCTACTAATTGTAAAAAGTAACTAATCTTAAATTCTACAATTCTCATCAGGTCTTTATAAAAGTGACGTCAACAAATCCGCATGTCCCCCCTGAGAAAATAGTCCCACGAATGGCATAATTCGGACCATAAGCAAGGAGATTACATGATAAAATTGTTTTCCATAAAGTAATGTAAAAATAGTACGGTTTACAAGATGTCTTTTGGCATGATTTTCATCAGAAACATAAGAAATCTGGAAAGCCGATCAAATGTGATTCTACGTATGCGATTATATTGGAGCAGCGAGGAGAGCGTAGCGTCGCGCGTCGAGGAGAGCTGTGCGGTGAACAAAAACGGATAATAACGAGGAACAAAGAAACTACATATTTTTTCTTTGGTATGTATTGAAATGTAGTCACGAATGTATGGTCACCGCGCCGCTATCATCTGCCCTGCCTTGCACACAGCTCTTATCACCGCTCCGCCATATACAGTTGCGTTTAATTCTATTGGTTTGTTTTCGCCGCACTGCTCATCGCGCCGCTATCATCGATGCTCGCCGCTCCTCTATAATCGCACCCTTAGTATGCGGTTATAGTGGAGCAGTGAGGAGAGCGTAGCGCCGCGCCGGGGAGAGCTGTGCGGTGAGCAAAGCGGTGCGGTGCGTGTTTATAGTGGAGCGGCGCACAATGGGCTAAACCGACCAAATCTGTGTCAAAATCAAAGAACTTGCGATAGAAATGAGATAGAGCGATGAAATTTTTTTAAAATGAAAGCTGAAACTTTGCAGAATATGGAATAATTATGGAGACTGTGGTACGAACGTTTTTTAACCTTGAAATAATTCGTTAAATTTGCACAACTTCAAGAAAATTGTGGTTTTTCCAATACTACGTGCGGAAATTTTTTTTTTAAATTCGGCACATCATTTCCCGTAGAGTTACTCACGCTGATTTCAAATCTGGTTTCAAAATTTGTCTACGACCTCAGGATTTTGCAAGAAATCGATTTTTGTGAACACAACTTATGAAATCATTTTTTCGTTGAAATGAATTGGTAACCCACTAGTTCGAAGGAATATTGTATTCTCATATATAAAACACATTAAAAATAATCATAATGAAGTATTTGAATGTTTACTTAACATATATCACTTGACGAACGATCACTTGACGTAACGCTGCCATTGTCGCTGGCACTCCTTGTAGGCTACGCGTGACAGTAATGCATTACAGTCACGCTGTATCATTATTTTATGATTATTTTTAATGTGTTTTATATATGAGAATACAATATTCCTTCAAACTAGTGGGTTACCAATTCATTTAAACGAAAAAATGATTTCATAAGTTGTGTTCACAAAAATCGATTTCTTCAGCGTGAGTAAGTCTACGGGAAATGATGTGTCGAATTTAAAAAAAAAATTTTCCGCAGGTAGTATTGGAAAAACCACAATTTTCTTAAAGTTGTGCAAGTTTAACGAATTCTTTCAAGGTTAAAAAACGTTCGCACCACAATCTCCATAATTATTCCATATTCTGCAAAGTTTCAGCTTTCATTTAAAAAAAATTTCATCGCTCTATCTCATTTCTATCGCAAGTTCTTTGATTTTGACCCAGATTTCGTCGGTTTAGCTCACTGTGCGGCGCGGCGCGGCGCACAGTGGGCCAGATCGACACGCTAGCTGTTCATGAGCTAAAAAATCGAAGTCCTCATATCGATTTTTAACGAATGTACAATGTTTCTTAAATGTCCATTACATTCAAAAACGATAATATTAATTAAAGTTATTAAAAACTCTCGTTACAATAAGCGTTCAAAGATCAAACTTTTTCAGATACGATTTATCACCGAAAAAATTCCTTTTCTTCATAACGATGTCCTGGAAAACCTACTAAAGATTAAGTGCCCACTTTTTTGTTGTATGAAGAATGTATATCTGTGTTGAGAACGCACCAGGAACTAAACATTAATGTTCATAATTTGTTATAAAAAAAATACTTAGTCAACTAAGGAATACCGTCAAAGTTTTTCACCTTTGACAAGGGATAAGTTAAAAGTGTTATATAGTGTCGTGCTCTAACAAAGTGGAACATTTTCAGCAACGTCTCCTCTAAAAGATCCTGCAAATTTCACACCCAAATCGACCCAAGCTTGGAAATGATGATGGTTTAAAGCGTCGCGTGTCACGCAATTCCGCGGCGAATCGCGTTGCGCGAGACGCATTGACGACCACTCAGCAGCTCTTAAGAGTGTAAAGACCTAACCCAGACCTATCTTATGAATTTTTTAGATTATACGACCATTGATAAACATTCGAACTTATTACTAGCTCACAGTTGAATCATTTGTATTTGAGAGATTATAGTAACAGCATCGTAGTATAGCATCAGAGCAGTTTTTCCATATTAAAGACCTGTATTTTACCTTTGCTAAGAGGAATTATAGTATAGATTTTTGTTTATTCATAGATAAACAGAGTTATAAACAGAAAATCCGTATGATCAATCGAATATAGTCAATAACTTTGTAAAATATAATACTTAATCTTGTTTGAATTTTTGTAATTTTTTAAATAAGACAGTAATAACACATTTTTGTTATTTCATTAAATATAATAAACTTCATTCATTCAATAATTATGAATTACTCTTGTTTGAATGCCTGAATAGCCAGTTTTCAAATATTATTCATTATTCACACGAGTTTACAGACATTTCCGATGGTGTAACAAAAAAATGTTTCCCACAAAAAGTAATCAGTACTCAGTCTTCTACAAATCTTAATACAAAAAATTTCAATAATTTCTTTTTTTTAATAAAAAACTGTGTTTACCTTCATTATTTATTTGTAACTACATATTTTTTATTCAATAATATTGTAGCTGATGCCGAGACGAATCCGACGATATATTTAATGTGGTCTTTATGTTTTGAAATAATGGTGAAATACGCGTGAACAGCTAGCGCGCCGATCTGGCCCACTGTGCGGCGCGACGTGGCGAGGTGAGCTGTGCGGTGAACAAAGACGGATAGTAACGAGGAACAAAGAAACTACATACTTTTTCTTTAATATGTATCGAAATGTTGTCATGAATGTTGGTTTGTTTTTACCGCACTGGTCACCGCGCCGCTATCATCTGCGCCGCCTTGCTCATAGCTCTCATCACCGCTCCGCCATATACAGTTGCAGTTAATTATATTGGTTTGTTTTCGCCGCATTGCTCATCGCGCCGCTATCATCGATGCTCGCTGTTCCACTATAATCGCACTCTTAGGGTACGACAGTGATGCCATATGGAGCTCCAAACGGAGCTCCCGTACTCTCCTCCTTTCCCCTTCCACTATTCCATTCCAGCACCGTGCGCAGGCGCACACTCCACGGTCCCCATCGCGCACGTGCAACGTGTCTCCCATTTGCTCCACTCATTCCCCGTCATCAGAGAGGGGGTACATCATTTCACCGTGACTCCCCGCATCTGGCATCACTGGGGTACGAGCACAGTGGATCCAATGTCGGACGATTCGGCCGACGCGACGTCCGACGTCCGTGACGTGTTTTTTTCGCACACTCGAAAAAAGAGACAGATGCGTCGGTCATCGGCCGATTGGACGATAACGGATCCACTGTGCCCGGACCCTTACGTCCGCATCACAGAATTCCATGTAATCAAATATAGGTTTTCACAGCCAAGCGGACTCCGCCGCGGAGCAATTCTATTGTGAAGGTACACTGGCGGCTATGGCGCTGGCCTACGCTGCACAGTGGGACAAACCGATGAATTCTGTGTCAGAATCAAAAGACTTTTGATAGAAATGAGATAGAGCGATGACATTTTTTCAATTAAAGTTGAAACATGGCAGAATATGGGGGAAATAGAGAGATTATGGTACGACCGCGTTTTTTAACCTTGAAAAAATTCGTCAAACTTGCAAAATTTTAAGAAAATTGTGCTTTATCCAATATCACGCGCGGAAAAAATTTTATTTTACATGCTATACATCATTTTCAGTATATTTTTTCACGTTGAAATAAAATCTGGTCTCAAAATTTGTTTACGACCTCAGGATTTTGCAAAAAATCGATTTTTGTGAACAAAACTAATGAAATCATTTTTTCATTGAAATAATAACCCACTAGGTTGAAGGTATGCTGTATTCTCATACATACCCAGATAGCACAGGACGACTTACAGTCGCCGTTTTCATGTCCGTTCTACGTCTTTACGTCTTACGTCTCAGTAAGACGCTTTTTAGACGTCCATAAAGGTATCTTTTTTGGGACGTCGTTTTGACGCACGAAGGAAGGTGCCTTTTATGCATCTCATTTCTGCCGTACAAACGTCGTCCCAGCAGAGATGCCTTTATGGATGTGTAAAAGTTGCCTCTTTCGGGACGCCGTTGTCACGTCAGAAATCAGATGCATAAAAGGCACCTGCCTTCAAACGTCAAAACGTCGTCCCAGCATAGATGCCTTTATGGACGTGTAAAAGTTGCCTCTTTCGAGACGCCGTTTTCACAGCAGAAATGAGATGCATAAAAGGCACCTGCCTTCAAACGTCAAAACGTCGTCCCAGCAGAGATGCCTTTATGGACGTGTAAAAGTTGCCTCTTTCGCAACGCCGTTTTCACGGCAGAAACGATTGAAGTACTTACGAAAATATGTATATCTCTTAATCGTTAATATACTGATACTATGCTTCATTAAAAAAAAAAGTAGTTTGATTTTTACCTAAAAAATATTTTAGGTAAATAATTAAATAATTAGGTTATATAATTATTAGAAGAGATAAACTTTTGTTAAAATATTTTTTATATAATAATATATATGATTTGATATGATTTGAGCCTATAAGAATAAAAAGTAATGAATCTAACAGTAAAGGTTCGCATGGCTCAGCGAGGAAACCATCATGAAGTTAAACGGTAGGTCCCGAGTTCGATTCCCGCCCAATATGCTGCATAAAAATGTCTAAATTGTAATAAGGTTTTTTCGAAGAGACAAAATGGAATATTCACTCAAGTAGTACATCAAAGTAGTATATATATATAGATTCTAATTTTTTTTATAATTTTTTCTTAAATTTTAAGATTTTGTACGTTTGAAAAAAGATGCATAAAAGATGTCCAAAAAGATGTCCAAAGAGGCAACTTTTTTTGCGTCTTTACGTACATGTTAAAGACATCGAAAAGACCTGTGAGAGACGACTTTAAGTCGCATAGTTTTGTAACAAAGACCTGTTAAACTCGTACAGGGTACGTGAAAAAGACGTGGAAGCGACGTGCCACAGACGTAACGTACGACTTAAAGACGTACGTTACGGCTTGCGTCAGGCAATTTTTAGACGTACTTTAAGATGTCTTTGTACTATCTGTGTAGGTGTGCAAGTTGCGTGGACCACCCTGTATATTAGGACGCAAATATTGAGACAAAATTGCAATAGATCGGAATTGGAGAAAAATTGCTAAAAGTTGCATTTCACAACTGTTTTATGTGGGCTATATTGAAAATTTAGAAAATATGTTTTGCAGATCCGTGTCAATTAAACATATTCTGAAAATTTCGTCAAAATCGGCCGACGTTGCAATGAGCTACAAACGTTTAAAGATTGTGTAACTGCAATAAATCTAAGGATTCTTACATCTTTCAATGCCTGTCATTTTTGCCCACATCAAGCAATTTGGATGAAACGTTCACAGTGCATATAATTGGCACAGATCTACAAAATGTACTTCCTAAATTTTCAATATAGGCCCACACAAAAAAGTTGAAAATGCAACTTTTAGTATTTTTTGTACCATTCCGATCTATTGCAATTTTGTCCCAATATTTTTGTGACCAACTATATTTCATTTTATTCTAATTTTTTTTATGGTAAACATATTTCTGTATCAATAATACATGAAAAGATTTTAAATAGAATAATGATATCGGCGCTTAGGTTCGATCAATTTTAAACATTAAAGAAATTCCATTTTTATAACAATTTTGCCACTATACAATTTCTAAAAGATAATGAAAATTTGTTACTATTAAAATCAGACAAAGGCAGTACTACAGTACTCGTAGAAAGAACCTTCTACATCTCCGAAGTTTTAAAAATGTTAAACGATACGAACACATATAGGGTCAGCAAGTTTCAATATACCAGTACGTTTGAAAAACAAGCTAATTCTATGGTTACAAAGTGGGTAAAAAAACAACGAATTAATGAATTTTTAGGTAAAAGACTAAAAACTTACAACGCCTTAACACCCAGGGCATATGCTTTACCCAAGACTCATAAAAAAGAATTAGCTTGGAGAATCATAGTTTCATCCATTGGCGGACCAACTTATAAACTTTCAAAATATCTATCACAAATCATTTCTAACGTCATTGGGAAATCATCATACCATACTATTGACAGTTGGCAGCTAGTAAATGAACTTAGGAATATGCATATTCCTGATAACATTCAATTGATTTCATTAGATGTGACTGCACTATTCACCAATGTGCCTATAGAACTAGCAATGCAAGTACTTGACAAACGTTGGAATGAAATCAATTCACACACTTCATTACAAAAAGAAGAATTTCTTGAAGCTGTCGAATTTGTCTTAAAATCTAATGTTTTTTCGTTTAATAACACATACTACAAACAAATTTTTGGTACTGCCATGGGTTCTCCGATTTCTCCAGTAATAGCAAATTTGGTAATGGAAGAACTTGAAAAAGTAGCCATTTCTAAACTACCTTTTGAACTGATTCTGTACAAGAGATATGTCGATGACATATTTACTTGTATAGAACCAGATCAAATTAATGTATTATTGGATACGTTTAACAATTTTCATCCTAGGTTACAGTTCACACATGAGATTGAATCCAATTCTTGCCTTAACTTTCTTGACGTTAGTATTATTAGGGATGACAACAAATTAAAAACAAATTGGTATCATAAAGACACTTGGTCTGGTAGATATATCAACTTTCACTCTTTCCATCCAGTGCAACACAAAATTGGACTAATTAAAGGTTTAATTGACCGGGCTATCTTATTATCCAATCCTGAATTTAGAACCAACAATTTGTTACTCATAAAGAATGTACTTAAGAATAATGGCTTTCCTGTTACTTTTGTTTCAAACATCATTAAGAAACGTGTTTTTGAAATTTACCATCCTGATTTAGTCACACAACTAAAAGAGGAAAGGTTCCAAAAGACAGGTCCTATCAACTATAAAAATACAGTAGTTATTCCATTTATAAAAGGCATTTCTTTTGACTTACGTAGAATATTCAGGAAAGTTGGAATTCATACCATTTTTAATATACCATCATATTTGAAGAAATGGTTTCCACCAATTAAAGATAAAGTTCCACTTTGTAAAAGTTGTAATATCGTTTATGAAATACCTTGTAAAGGTTGTAATCAGTCATACATAGGACAAACGTCTTGACATCTTGACACTAGAATATCTGAGCATAAACGCAATATCTTTCAATCTCCTTCGCAACACACAGCTCTGACAAAACACTCAATGGAATTTGATCACGCATTTGATTTTGAAAATGCTAAAGTTTTAGACAAAGAATCAAATTTACACCGTAGACTATTAGTGGAAACTTTTCATATGATTAAACTGCAAAGCGTTAATCTTAGGTACGAATCACCAAAGATTCATGATCATTACGCTGCATTACTGAACCAGTAATGTTTCTTTATGATGAAGTTTCCAATCAATGCTTCAATAGTATTAAATATAATTTAATTACTATTATTTTGATTCTGTTAAAACTGCAATTTTTCTCAATTTGTAGTGTTGAACCTTTCTTCTATTATCACAATTAAAAGTGGTAATATACTGTGTGGTTGCTTGGGATGATTGATATTGAGTTTTTGAATTTGCCGCCTATTATAGATTCAGCAAACATAGATCATGTTTTCTAATTGGTCAAATTCCAAATTTTGTCCGTTTGTATTCACTGTTTACATCTTAACCTTCAACAAGGTGTCAGTCCATTATCTACCAGCATGGAAGCAACACGTGGTTATTAAAGTTAAAATTCAAAATTGTTCCATATAACATGTAAGGAAAAATTATTACATTTTTCCAATTTAAAAAATTCTATTAGTTTCCTATCTATGGTTTTCTTTTGCAATGTTACATTTTGTTACAGACGCAAAAATCTCTTGAAAATGATTCTCACCAGGATCGAAACGTCGAGGTTTCAATTTGCAAAATTGTTATAAAAATGGAATTTCTTTAATGTTTAAAATTGATCGAACCTAACCCAGATAGCCAAATGCCTCGAATCTGCCGAGGGGAAGTTATGACCGTGAAGGCTCGAGGACGTGCCCTCGGCAGAAACGCGGTACGAGCTGCCCTCGGCAGGTATCGGGATTTTGACGGGCCGAACGTCGCTTGGACCTGCCGAGGGCAGCTCGTACCGCGTTTCTGCCGAGGGCACGTCCTCGAGCCCTCACGGTCATAACTTCCCCTCGGCAGATTCGAGGTACGAGCTGCCCTCGGCAGGTCCAAGCGACGTTCGGCCCGTAAAAATCCCGATACCTGACCTCGGCACGCTCTGCTTGATTTCTGCCCGAGGCCCGCTTGGCTATCTGGGTAAGCGCCGATATCATTATTCTATTTAAAACCTTTTTCGATCGAAAAATTGATTCAATATATACATTATACATGAAAAGAGAAGTGCCTAAACACTTATGAGCGGTAGTGTATAAAACGCAATAAAAATAAATGTGACGAATTATTTGACCGTTACTTGACATACTTACACTTGACTTATCGCTGCGATTGTCACTGGCACTCCTTATAGGCTGTAATATAATGTCCGTATAGCCTTAAATTACTGTAATGTATTTTAAATTAGAAAATATATACATTGAGATACACGACGACTGAAGCCGCATGCGGACTGTGGACGCTCCGCTTGACTGTGAAAACAACATCGACTAGTCCGTGCTCCGTGCGCAGACGGTCTGCTCAAGTTCAAACGGGGCTTATTGGCCGGGTCGGGGAACCCCGGATCAGTGATGCCTAGCAACGCGTAATCACTATGCCTCGCCATTCATTGACATTGAACAGCGTGGTGTAGTCACTGTTCCGATATCGTCGAGCATTTTTCGTACGATGGATGGCCGCTAGAGCCGCTGCGCGGAAAAAACAGTAACATATCTATTTTGAGCAATAATATTTAAAATTGAAATTGAAAATAAAGACAAACTCCAAATATTTTCAATATTCTTAAAATAAAATACTATTTTCAAATACTATTTTCAAAAATTACTGCAACAAATAAAATATTTTATTTTCAAAAATTACTGCATCAAATAAAATATTTTATTTTCAAAGTTGTACAGACACTGTAAAATAAATGGGATTATTTACTATTTACTATTTCAAATACTATTTTCCCCAGCTCTGATTCTGTCCTCGCGAACAGCGATTCAAGCTATCGCAATTAAAGCTCTTGGAGTTCATGTGCGCCTCATTAGTTAAATAAGTTCTCGTTATAGTTAATCGTTCTTTATTGTAATTGCCTTTCTTTACATTGTATACATATAGTATAGTCCAGCATCCAGGGTCCATTTTTACAATAGATTACTATCAAGCTAATTTTCCGTGAGTAGTTTCATTTTGATGAGACGCCCAACAATTTCCTATACGAAAATTCTCGATTGTGGTAGTTAACAGGGGTAGCAGGGATAAAATATGTCGATTTGACGATTCTCAAAAATTTATTACTAACTGGGTTTTTTTGTTAAATCTCAAGATAATTATCTAAATTATTCGAAAAAATATTTGTCCTACAAAATGTATGGTTTGATCAAAGAGTCCCTTCCTTCCAACATGTATCGATAACGAGGTCATCAAAAATGATTACTAACTAGCTGATTTTTTTACTGTTGCTTAGTTAATATTTATATAATTTAATAGCCACATTGTCCTACAAATTTCGTAGTACGTTATCCCGGTCCTCCAATTGAATACATATTTGAAATTCATGAAATTAAAAATCAATTTATTTTCTACATTTTGCTATTATAGCTGAGTCATACTGGTACGCGTCCGCAGAGCATTGCTTACTGTGTATCAGGTATCCCACGTTAGTGTCAACCATAAGCGTGCAAAAATTTTTTCAGTCGACCACGTGTTTGTCTTTCGAGAAATAATTTCAACAAATTTTTTTTGTGCTACAAAATAATTATGGAGTGTTTTTTGTGTAATTTGCTTTGTGAAACCCCTACTTTTCGAGAGAAAAGAGAAGAATTCAAGAAATTTTATAAAGATATTTGGCTTTCTTGCAAAACTTTTTTATCTGCTCGGAAGCATCATTAACACAAATATCGAGATGTTGTACTGCCTGAAAGTTGGAATGACGAAGTAATAGGTTATCATTCCTCTTGCTACAAAGAATTTCGAGTGAAATTTAACCCGTTGGCTACGGCAGACTTTGGCACGCACCGGCCGTACGGTACGGTACGGATTGACTCGCGACGTCCACTGGGTACGGCCAAGTTTTTCCTTAATATGTGTCGGATGCCAATAGGCGCCAACAGTAGTCAAAGGGCTAAATATTTGTCTTATGAAAGGTAAGTCGATCGAATGTTTTTTCACTTTAATTTTAAAATAAATGAAAAATAATGCATTAAGTTCATATTTTCACGTAATTATGGTATGATACGGTAATTACGTATGAATTATTTAAAAAAGGGTATAAATCAAAAAATGAAAATGAAGAAATTTAAAAAAAAATCGTAGGGTATGATCCTTCCAGTTTGCCACCAACAAAACAAGAATTGTTGAAACAAATTAAAAGAACAGTATTTATCTGTAATGTATGGTGTAATGCATACATGCGGTGTCCCACGGAAAAATTGCCAGAAAATTATGGACGGACAATAATTGATGGCAAATATGAATATATTGGTTTGATGGTCCCCAAAGTCCATCTATTGAAGAATTATCTTCTGACTTTCAAGGTTCCCTATTAATACTATTGTTATTTATTGATTGTTTAATCGGCAATTTATTTAATTTTTTCATGTTATTGCAGAGTCAGATATCACGAATGAGGAAAATGAAGGAGATGAAGATGAGAGTGATGTTAGTAGCGAAGAAGATGAAGATTTATCAGGTGAATCCGATGAAGATTAATTTTTCTTTTATATGTAAAAACACACATTTTTGTACTTAGTTTACTAGAAAATAAAGTTATTTAAATTTCGAAAAAGATGTTTTCACTTTATGTTATGTTACAAATAGAAAAACGAAAATGACAATTCTTGTCGGACTAGTGATACATACCTGTTTTCTTGTGGGTCATTGTTTCATTTGGACAGAGAACACACTAACCTATTATGTAATATTTTTGTCCTACAGTTAGTAATAAGAAAAATGGTCTTGTGGTATTAACAATTTCTGAGTGTAGGACCGGGATAACGTACCACGCAATTTGTAGGATAATGTGGCTGTTAAATTATATAAATATTAACTAAGCAACAGTAAAAAAATCAGCTGGCTAGTAATCATTTTTGATGACCTCGTTATCGATACATGTTGGAAGGAGGGGACTCTTTGATCAAACCATACATTTTGTAGGACAAATGTTTTTTCGAATAATTTAGATAATTATCTTGAGATTTAACAAAAAAAACCCAGTTAGTAATAAATTTTTGAGAATCGTCAAATCGACATATTTTATCCCTGCTACCCCTGTTAACTACCATCATCGAGAATTTTCGTATAGGAAATTGTTGGGCGTCTCATCAAAATGAAGCTACTCACGGAAAATTAGCTTGATAGTAATCAATTGTAAAATCACAAATTTTCAGGACTATCTGTACGGGGTTAGGAATCTGTATGGGGCTAGAAAAAATTATTTTATACTTTTTAGTCCGTTTTTAAACGTGGCGTTTTTTAAAATTTTATTTTATACTTTTTAGTCCGTTTTAAAAACATGGTATTTTTAAAAAATTTATTTTTATTTAAATAATTATTTTCTGCTTTTTAGCCTTATATGTGTGAAATTTTACAATCGATTTTGAACATTTTGATGAGATAATAACAGAGACATGCAGTAAATTTCAGACGGTATTGCGGCGCGTCATATCGAAAACGAATGCCGTGATAAAATGTCAAAGATAAAGGTTCGACGGAAAATTTCGGTGTAACTGTTCTTTCGCTTGGTAAACAAACATTATACTATAATAATACGTAGTATCTTTGTAAACACCGCACGGAGCTCGAACGCACACGTCAGTAGAGTGGGGATGAGTCAGAGTGGGAACGCGTAGTGGAGTAGGGAGCGCTATCGCGCGGCGCGGCGTGGCGATCGCTGAACGCGATGACGTAGGTTTCGCGGGGAGGTGAACAGGTAATATTTAATTGTTATTTCTTCGAAACGGATAGACTTTTTAAAAAAATTTTTTTTGAATAATGCATTGTTATCCAATTCTGAGCCATTTAACCGATTTCATGTCTCTAGCTCATCAGGAAGTTAGTTTAAAATCAATTGCAAAATTTGCCACCGAACAAACAGACAAACAAACAAGAAAGCGAGCTAATAAAAACGTGGTAAAAATGGACCCTGGATCCTGGACTAGTAGTGTATACCCATTAGGGTGGACCTAAGCTATACTTGGCGAAAAATTTTTATAGAGATACAAAGCACGACGCCCCCCAGAATGGTTCTCTTTGGCGAGAAAAAAATTTGTGCAAAGTTTGAGATCGATCGGAAAAAAGGATCACGTGGCGCATTTAAACTGAAAATTTTGAAATTCATCGTAACTATGAAGTATTATATATCGTTGGATTTGTAATTTTTTTCTAAATAAGAATATGGAAAAATTATATGACCTTAATTAGAAAAAAGATAACGATGACCTTGAAATTTCGAAAATTTGATTTAAAAAAAAATTTTTTTGCCATTATATTTACCATATTGAACAGTGCAACTTTCTCCTTTAACATTTTTTCGTATAACCACAAATAACAGAGATATTTAATTTTGTATTGTACTATATATGTGAATGAATATATTCTACACAATAGTAATAAGGAACTATTTGTTATATTCTAATGTAAGACTATCCGCCTTTAGGATGGGAAGGACAGAGCGGGTCATCAAATCATACGCCGATCGACGGTGAAGCCGCTCGCCAAGAATGCGTTTTATTAAATGAACAGACAAACAATACAACAGTTAGAGAGAGAATCCAAACTGACCACAGTCAGTGGAAGAGCGATGTTGCACCATTCGCGATCACGGGAAGAGTGGGTCCTCAGGCCCGAAGTGGCTGTAAGGACCCGCGCTGCCAGCGTATTTTATGACGCTACCCCTCTGGATTTTTCCTGAGAGGGTGGTAGCTGTGTGGTCGGCCTGTGCTGCGGACCCCCGACGTACGATTTTTCTTACACTAAAGAACTCTATTTTATATTTACACGTTTTTCGCTATTGTACTTTTCGTTGCGTCAGGATTTGCTCGCACTCGAACTTGATGTAATTCTGTTCTTTCTTTACGAAGCGCTTGTCTCTGTTCTTTTTCGTAAAGACTGCGATCTCCTCTAATCATCGATCCTGGTCGTCCTTTTTTCCTTTGATTCAAAAGAAATTGCTTGTCTTCCTCTATCGTGATCATCTCTAAAGCATCAGCATGCGCAATATTGAAAAGATCATCTAATTGATCAAGAAACTCTTGTTCCCGTTGATCTTGTATCTGGGATCGTCGTTTACAACTCTTTTGTAAGACCTTCCACTTGTGGTATAATGACTCCAATTTCTCGATGTAGCGACTGTTTAACTGAACTGGAATTCTGGCCTTTTCCCACAACACTTCCACTTCTTTAACAACAAGGTGTGCACCAGACCGAAGGTTCGGTTTCACTTTCCGCAAATTATAAAATAGCACTCTTAAAACTTGTCGTTTCGATAGCAACTTAGCGCCAATTATCTGATTTTCATCATGTTCCAATAAGAACAATTTTTCGCGACTTCTACTCTCCATTGGGCTTCTCAATTTATATAGAAATTGAGTAGTCTTCCTGTAAGACTACTGTAACGTCTTGCGTCTGCCGAATCTGGATTGAACGACGATGATCGCGAGTCCGATTTGGTAGGTTGAGGTGATAGTTGATCAAAGACAACACTTGTGGTTCTATGTTCGCTTACTCGATACTGATGATTACAGTTCGTTAGCTCAGACAGATCTAATCGGCGGTTCTCTGATACATCTAACTCTTACTTCGGTGTGGGTGTCGTTTTTTTGGAAAAGCGTGATGATTGGTTGATGCAGTTGAAAGTTATTGGTGGAAAAACTTGTAAGGGTAGGAGTAGGATTAGGAGTGTAAGTACGGATGGTTATAAATTTTATAACGAGGGTTTACATCTGTTTTCCGGGTGTGCGCTTACGAGATTCAAGATAGGTAAAATTGTAAAAAAGTGGACTTAAGGTCCACGGGCACATCTGGAGGTAACGTAATAAATTATATTCGGTTGTTGAAACCCATGAATTGCCGATCGAAAAATGTGAAAATACGCAGGGTTCGGTTAGTAACTACCTGGTTGATGACGTTACTGAGCAGCTACAATCTGGGCTTACTGTTAATGAGCTTAACCCATGACTCCCAAACAACTACCTCTCGATGACTGCTCGCGTCAATTTCACGACAATTTCCCCCAAAAAAAGTGTGACGATGGGAAGCAAAAAGATGACTGCGGCAGACCGCCAGATCGTACTCCCTCTCTCTCAGGTAATAAATGGAAATGTTTAAATATCTGTTATTTGTGGTTATACGAAAAAATGTCAGAGGAAAAAGTTGCACTGTTCAATATGGTAAATATAATGGCAAAAACAATTTTTTTTTTAAAAATCAAATTTTCGAAATTTCAAGGTCATCGTTATTTTTTTTTAAATTATGGTGATATAATTTTTCCATATTCTTATTTAGAAAAAAATTACAAATCCAACGATATATAATACTTCATAGTTACGATGAATTTCAAAATTTTCAAAATTTTCAATTTAAATGCGCCACGTGATCCTTTTATCCGATCGATCTCAAATTTGGCACAAATTTTTTTTCTCACCAAAGAGAACCATTTTGGGGGGCGTCGTGAAAAAAATTCGTTGGTCAAAAAATAAGGTCCACCCTAATACCCACCAGTCAGCCAGGCCTGCCCGAGCAGCTTATGACAGGGCCGGGCCGCACAGTGCAGTGGTCCGAATCGAAGAACTTGGTGTCATTTTGTTATAACTTTTGAACTATTAGAGATATCGCAATGAAATTTTCACCAAAAATATTTAAAAAATAGTATTTCTTACCTGGAGATAATTAAATATTTTTTACATGTGTTAAACAATAATTTTTACTAACTTTTCATTGATATTTTTTATTAAAAAATCAATTGTGTGTTCAAGTATAGTTTTTCAACATTTTGTACTTGTTGTGAACAATAATTTTTAGTGTTGGTCTTAATCTTTAACACATAAAAGAATAGTTTTCTGTGTAAAAAAAGAAATATTTTAAATACATATTGCAAATAAAATAGTATTAACATTATATTCAGTCAATATTACCACAAATAAAAAAGTATGTTCCCAGATAGCACAGGACGACTTTAAGTTGCCGTTTTCATGTCCGTTCTATGTCTTTACGTCTCACGTCTCAGTAAGACGCTTTTTAGGCGTCCATAAAGGCATCTTTTCTGGGACGCCGTTTTCAGGTTAGAAATGAGATGCATAAAAGGCACCTGCCTTCGAACGTGAAAACGTCGTCCCAGCAGAGGTGCTTTTAAGGACGCGTAGAAGTTGCCTCTTTCAGGACGCCGTTTTGAGGTTAGAAATTGTAACCAAACTATTGTTGACCTTTTCTTATATGAGATCGTAATAGAGTTGAAGGGTTGAAGAGTGCACACTTGTCGGAAAACTCACCGTAGTTGTTCGGTATAAGCCGAACGTTCCGCTGAGTTAATTCCTCAAAATGTGTACTGAGTGCAATAGGGTGGTAATCGGGTGAAGGATCAATGTACCAAAATTCAGAAAACCGAACGGCACTGCTGGAGCATCACAGGAGCGGCGAACGATCTCGAATTGTAATAAATAGGGTGAAGGATTAATGTAACAAAATTCAGAAAATCGAACGGCACTGCTGGAGAATCACAGGAGCGGCGAACGATCTCGAATGGTAAAGAATCACGGGTGAGCGTAGACAATCCGATCAGCGTCGACAGGGGCACGATCACGTGGCCGAGGCGACTCTGCTGTTGTCCAGACACACCCGTTATCTGGGTAATTCGATCTTTCAGCCTTTAAAAATATAAAGAACTATTCTTAACAATTCCAACACCGGGTTGGTTACGAGACCTGATGTTGATTTGACGGAGGTTCGTGCCTCCAAGCACTGGATGACGGAAAGGTTGAGACAAATGTGAGTAATTGTTGAGAGACGATATCTGGTAAAAGTGAGATATATTCTGATAAATTGGCATAGATGAGAACACCCAGTATTACTATTGTTTCGTAATTTCCAGACGTACAAAAACGCAAGGTTAGCTTCCGTAGCTGATACGACCACAATACGGTCGATAGAGACGCGACGACCGTAGACAGTAAACAAAGTATTCCTTGCTAGGAATGTGTATAAGAAATTTGAACGGTTTACGCGACCGCTATTCTCATTCGCCCGTAATGGACTTTTGACGCTCGCCGCTTGTCCAACACGCGTTTGATAATTTCATATAGCAGTATTGTCCTTTTTTAATGAATTAGGTCGAATTTTTCGGGCAAAAGCAGTCGTCACCGATCGGTGCTGCCGGGATACCACGGGAGCGGCGATCGGTCTCTACCTGCCACAGAATTCACCTCGTTGTATGGCGCGATACAGGAGACTAGGCAGGGCACAGATTCGTGGCCGTGACGACTCCTCACCGCCCAAACAACTACGTGCTCTTAGCAGGACACACAGGAATAAACCTAGTTCGAAATCAGGCCAGTGACACTCAGGCAAACGATCATTCTTGCCGGATAAATCCGGGAAGGGTAATCGGCTCCTGCCAACACTAGGTAATAACAAACTTGGTGGGAAAAATTACGGATATCTACGCAGAGCACGCAAGCGTGGTCATGGCGATATGCGAATTTTTCCTGCTGTCCGTTCTGAGCAAAACGCACTGTGTATATCGCGAAATCAGGATATACACAGTAACGCGAAGAAGGACACAATTTCTTGCTGCTATAAGAAATAATCGCGGCAGAGACAACGCGTACTGCTGCTTTTCGGCAAATGAGATTTTTACGATCCCGCGTACCAATGTGAGAGAATGTCTCTCTACGAAGAATCGCCTTCGCAATATTTTTCAGAACGCGCGGCTTGAACCGCCCGTCGGACGGCCGACAAGCAATGCAACAAAATTTTAATTATATCTTTCTAAACTTGGTTGCTGATATGCAACTCACAAAAGTGATCAATTTCACTGCAAGAATTGAATACAATGCAATTATTTGTCTCTTTGACGCAATATAAACAATAAATCAAATGGAGCTTCAATGCTCAAATAATATGTCGTAGAACGAGACTTTACTCGAAATATAGCAATTTCTATCAATAATTCGCAATGCGACTAGGAATGTCCTTTTGCCGGGATTTGAACACAAGTAACTACTTTGCCTTATTGGCAATTCTCAAATAATATTCTCAATTAACAAATCTCGCGATTTAACACTTTAATATTCGCAAATACTATTGCGAATTTCGCACACTTCGCGACTAGAAATGCCCTTTAGCCGGGCTAGCAACTAAGTCAAAAACTGTCTGCCTGATTTGCGACTCGAAAATGGAATGTCTAATTATTATAAGACTCTAAGACTCGCGCGGAACGCTAGCAGACTCATGCGTGTTAACTGAATGGAGTCCAGACGCAGAGTGTTCAATTTGCTGCTCGCATCGACCTCCTTCGATCGCAATTTGGAAGGGGATCGATGCGCGAGCATTCTTTTATCTATATCGATCGCCCCTGCGGTCCTTGTCTATGACAAGGGTCACACTTGACGTCACGACCGTCGCAGTAGAGATCGATATCGATTTACGCGATATTTCGCTGTGTAACCAGAACGGTTACAAAATGAGATGAATAAAAGGCACCTGCCTTCGAACGTGAAAACGTCGTCCCAGCAGAGGTGCCTTTAAGAACGGGTAAAAGTTGCCTCTTTCGGGACGCCGTTATCAGGTTAGAAATGAGATGCATAAAAGGCACCTGCCTTCGAACGTGAAAACGTCGTCCCAGCAGAGGTGCCTTTATGGATATGTAAAAGTTGCCTCTTTCGCAACGCCGTTTTCACGGCAGAAACGATTGAAGTACTTACGAAAATATGTATATCTCTTAATCGTTAATATACTGATACTATGCTTCATTAAAAAAAAGTAGTTTGATTTTTACCTAAAAAATATTTTAGGTAAATAATTAAATAATTAGGTTATATAATTATTAGAAGAGATAAACTTCTGTGAAAATATTTTTTATATAATAATATATATGATTTGATATGATTTGAGCCTATAAGAATAAAAAGTAATGAATCTAACAGTAAAGGTCCGCATGGCTCAGCGAGGAAACCATCATGAAGTTAAACGGTAGGGTCCGAGTTCGATTCCCGCCCAGTATGCTGTATAAAAACTAAATTATAATAAGGTTTTTTCGAAGAGACAAAATGGAATATTCTCTCAAGTAGTACATGAAAGTAGTATATATATATATATATATATAGATTCTAATTTTTTTATAATTTTTTCTTAAATTTGAAGATTTTGTATGCCTGAAAAAGATGCATAAAAGATGCATAAAAGATGTCCAAAAAGGCAACTTTTTTGCGTCTTAAAGATGCATCTTAAAGATGTCGAAAAGACCTGTGAGAGACGACTTTAAGTCGCACAGTTTTGTAACAAAGACCTGTTAAAGTTGTACACAGTACGTGGAAAAGACGTGAAAACGACGTGCCATAGACGTAACGTACGACTTAAAGATGTACGTTACGTCTTGCGTCAGGCAACTTTTAGGCGTACTTTAAGATGTCTTCGTGCTATCTGGAATTAAAAAAATAAACATACCATAATTTGTCTTTCGTGATGATCTATGATGATTGATTGCGTCAATTAAAACTCTACTGCCTCAGGATTCAGTATTTTAGGATTTCTTTTACATGTAAATCTTAATTGTGACATGTACGGGTCAGATGTTAACAATAACCTCAAAGAGTTTTCGGACGCTGCACATGGTTTCAACGATAGAAATAAAAAAATAAAATGTACTAAAAAGGAGAAAATAATTTTGTAGATATTAGTGACTATAAATAAAAGCGTGGAGCGCCAACGAAGATTCCGTCAATAAATATTTTAGCGCTCCACGCTTTTATTTATAGTCACTAATGTCTACAAAATTATTTTCTCCTTTTTAGTGCACTTTTTAGTGCATATTAATATAAGCGTGGTATTTAAAAAGTTTTTTTTATATATTTTTTAATTTTCTACTTTTTAGTCTTTACATATCTTGTAATCGATTTTAATTACCACTTCAACCTGTAAATTCAACCATCTTTTGTAAAAGGAAAAATATTGTGTCATGGCGGCTGCAAATTGAAATTTTCATCCTGTAGGATTTTTGACAGGTGAGGGCGCCGCCATATTGATTTGTAGTGATGACCGCGAACCGCTTACCGAGCAGAATCGCCGGTCCTTGTCGTCCTCCACCTGACCTAATCCTAACCAACTTAGTAAGCAAACTGAGCTCCTACTAGTGATGCCAGAATCGTGGACGCGAGTCTCCGGCGGCTCGGCTGGCTGGGCCCCTCACTAGTGATGCCAAAACCGTGGTACTGTGGTACTGAACCATACCCCCCCATAGCCCACTATCGCCCCTTCGTTCCTTTCCAACGCGCCCGCGCGCTACACTCACCAGCGTACAGTGATGCCAGATGCGGGGAGTCACGCTGAAATTATGTACCCCCTCTCTGATGACGGGGAATGAGTGGGGCGAATGGAAGACACGTTGCACATGCGCGATGGGGACCGTGGACTGTGTGCCTGCGCACGGTGCTGGAATGGAATAGTAGAAGGGGTATGTAGGGGAGTACGGGAGCTCCGTTTGGAGCTCTTTATGGGGGATCTATACCCTCGGATTGTAACTAGAAAAGAACTAGAATCTTAATAGATTTTGGGTCTAAACATGGGTTTACGCACATCGATTTTTTGTCTTTATTTGAGCCGATTTATGGCTGGGTGAGGGCTCATTCTATAGAGGAAGGTTAAATACCGCGCGCTCTGCTATTGATTTAATAACGCTACACAATAGTTCATTTGATAGAGGAAGGTTCATTACGGCGCGCTCTGCTCATCACATCAGTCAAAAAAGTCTCTTTGAGACAGAAAAATACATTAAAATCTGCGGTTATTTTTCTGGATTTTTTCTCTACTTTGGGTACTCATATTATTAGATATAACCATAATCTTGTTAAATCAATAGCAGAGCGCGCGGTATTTAACCTTCCTCTATAGAATGAGCCCTCACCCAGCCATAAATCGGCTCAAGGGTGAGTGTTAGTGGGTAAACCCCGTGGCACTGTGGCATTGCACATGCTCCTTGATATTTTCAAGGTCACAGCTGGGGGAGTCCCACACACCCCGGGGTTGCGATGATCGTGGGGCATGTACATAAAGTATTAAACACCCTATACTTTAAACAATTAAAAAAAAAGGTTGGTTCGGTATTTGCCTGCAAAGATTGCAGGAAAAATTCCGTGCCAAATGGAGACCAAATTGCTTACTGGGTATCACAACACGATTTTGGTGAAGAAAATTCTCGAACTTCTAAAGGATGTTAGTTCTAGAGGAAATCGCAAAAAAGTTATATTTTCAAATTCCCAAAAAGTTATTTTTGCGAATTTTCGATAAAATTGAAGCCAATTCTTCAATTGATGTGAATATCAGTATCAACATTTTTTTCAAATATTTTATATACAGGGTGAGTCCGCAGAAACAGAACACCTAAATATCTCCGTTACTTTTTGTTGTACAAAAAAACTTCATAGGACAAAGTTACACTGTTTGAAGGGCCACATGTAACGGTGTAAGGGAAAAAATGTTCAAGGCCATTTTCTATGATATTTCAAGGTCACCGATGTTACTTTAAATGGAATGATATATCTTCATTAACGTAATGTTGTAGCTGACAAAACAACGAATTCATCCATGTAACACAATATGACCTACAAATGATCTTCAACCCAGAAAAATGGAATAAATAAAATTCAACGTGTAAGATTCATATGCTTTATTTCTGTTACGCAAAATGTTCAAAAATATTCTCTTGAGCTGCTATACAGTCATTTAGCCGTGACGTTACAGAACGTACTGCTGTGTAATTCATTTCTGAGTGAATCGACGCACAAGCCCGGATGATTCTTTCTTTCATGTCGTCTACAGTGGTTGATGGTTCATGATAAACATCGACTTTCAATTTTCCCCATAGGTAGAAATCAAGGGGTGTAAGATCTGGTGAGCGAGCTGGCCATAATACGGGTCCGTTACGTCCAATCCAACGATTTGGAAACTTGTTATTTAAGAATTGTGTTACGACACGGTAAGAATGGGCTGGACATCCGTCATGTTGATACTACATATCTTCACGAATGTCCAAGGGTGTATTTTCCAGGAGAATTGGTAACGATTCTCGTAAAAATGCAATGTATTTTTCTGCATTTAATGTACCGGTGATAAAGTGAGGCCCAATTATTTGGTTGTTTAAAATTCCGCACCAAACATTGACGGATCATGGTCTTTGTTTGTCAACTGTCCGTAACCACCGCGGATTTTCAGATGACCAATAATGCGTGTTTTTTAAATTTATCTGCCCGTGATTAGTAAACGAAGCTTCATCGGTAAATAATACTTTATTAAAAAATGCTATATCGTTTATCAATTGTCTCAATCCCCACTGACAAAAGTTTACACGATTTACAAAGTCTCTACCATGAAGTTCTTGGTGAATTGATAGGTGATAGGGGTGAAATTTTTGTTCATGGAGTATTTGCACTACACATTTTTTACTAATGCCACTTTCCCGTGCGATTTGCCTCGTACTAGCATGAGGGTTTGTATCCACTGCTGCCAGAATATTAATTGTGTTTGCTTCATTCCTTACAGTCCTCACCTTCGTACATTTTTTATTTTCAACACTACCAGTTTCACGGAATTTATTTATCAAACTGAAGTAAACGGAAACTGATAGACAATTAAGATTAGGAAATCGGTCCTTGTACAACCGCACTGCTTCTCTTAAACACTGTCGACTTTCTCCATAAATGAAAATCATATCAATCCTGTCTTCCTTCGAGAAACGCATTGTGAAACGTTCATTGATAAACTGATAGATTAGAAATCTTGGAAAAAGTGGAAATCCGATAGCAAGGTCTTCAGAGTAATTAGTAGTTGATAAACACGATTCTGTACGAACGCAGAGGTGAAGGTATATCATAAATGTCTTCCTGTCAACACCGAATCTGTTATTATGTTGTGCATTGCGATACATTTCAATGTATAGCAGCCCAAGGGAATATTTTTTAACATTTTGCGTAACAGAAATAAAGCAAATGAATCTTACACGTTGAATTTTATTGATTCCATTTTTCTGGGTTGAAGATCATTTGTAGGTCATATTGTGTTACATGGATGAATTCGTTATTTTGTCAGCTACAACATTACGTTAATGAAGATATATCATTCCATTTAAAATAACATCGATGACCTTGAAAACTCATAAAAAATGACCTTGAACATTTTTTCCCTTACACCGTTACATGTGGTCCTTCAAACAGTGTAACTTTGTCCTATGAAGTTCTTTTGTACAACGAACAGTAACGGAGTATAATAAACACCCTGTATAATAAAAAATATTAATTTTAAATTAATTTTATTATTAAAATAATAATTTTCTAACAACGCAGAAAAAATTAGTATAAATATTGCTTTTATAATAACGATTTATTTATTGTTACGAAGATAATAATATACACAGTAGTATGGTAGTAATGTGTGTATGTAGTATGTATAAGATGTATAAAAATTTCATTCTTTTTTCTTCTTGATTTCTTGTAATCCTCCCATGATTTAAAGAAAACTGTCACAAGTATTCTCATTGGCAGTGTTGTCTTATTCTTATTCAACTGATCCGATAAACAAACAACCATGACTTTCGGTTTTCCCTGTTTTGCCATCACTTTAAAATATAGTTGATCTCGATCGTCGCTATTGATCGTTCTTCCCAGTTTTGCCATCACTTTAAAATATAGTTGATTTCGATCGTCGCTATTGATCGTTCTTTCCAGATAATTGTCGAAAGTTAAATTTTCTTGAATAAAACTGTGCAATGACATCTGAATTTCAAGTAATGCTGTCTGTACATCTAACAAAAAAATTAAAATTTCGTAAAAAATGTTACAAGCCTAACTTAACGGAGTAGACTCGTTTCCAGGATTGCCTGGGTGCGGGATGTGCCTTCTCATTTCTCAATAACGCAAAGATGGAATTTTGCAAGAGTCAAAAGCTCTAGATAAAAGATCAATATATGTCATAGTCGCTCTCAAAACTCCTACTTTTACGTTTACGAGGCGTAATTTGCATTATTCGGAAGTATAGAGCTGCGAATGTAGCTATTTTCATAAAGCGTTTGAGAACTGAGAACAATTGCATTTAAGAACGATGATGCAGGAAAATATTCCCGGCGAATTACTCTCGGATAATAAAAATTCGAAATTTGTTTTGGTCTCCGATTATTTTTGTAAGCAACTTGTCTGACGTGTCCATCAGTCTCGTACGTTAGCGTTCCACATGCACAATACCCAACCCACCCATCACCCACTACAACAGCGAGTAGATCAAAATTTGCACCCTCTGAAGGATTGACAATAGCATTTTTAAACGCTGCAACGATCCCTCGTACTTCCCAAGATATGAAACTTGCTGCAACGCCGTAAATAACACCAGCTGCTATTGCTGCGGAAATAGCTCCGACTCCTAAAAATTTTTACGCTTTTTATTCGTGTAACTATAGAATATCATAATAAAATCAATACAGAGCGATTCTGGGATCTGGAACAAGTTACTGCTCTTTTTACCACGTTTTTTCAAGTAAACCTAGAAGAAATAAATAGAGGGAAAAATCATATGTCATAATACGTTCTTTTCTTTAATATCTTATAGAGATGGGAAAAAATTAATTTACGCACTAACCCCGGCAATAATCCGGGGAGTGTGGGACTCGGGGGCACATATGTCCGGTGGCGCCCACTACCCACTAAAAAACCCATCTCTGGGAACTTGCAACCCGCTCAAGTCCGGCTCGGTGTAAAAAGTGCACGCAGGGTCCTACTATGCGCATTTACGCCTACGTAGCATTTATGACGCATCATCCACCGAGAGAAACCGCCACTCCAAGGGCTTACTCATTTCCAGAAAATATGTCATAATACGTCCTAAGTTCCTATAACCTTATTTTTTATGTGGATGCACCGAAGCGCCAATTGCAATTTGCACTTCATTCTTTGACGCAACCTAATATTTTTGTTAAAACAATCGACCTCTTTTACTATCCTACGTACAAAAGTACTAGCCCAAACATTTTCTAACGCGTTGTTTAACATTTTTCATTACATGTTTTAGTTGATTTTTAGATTGATTTTAATTTATAAAAATATTCTAATTTATAAGAAAATCTGTGACGATTTACTCCTTTAGCAGCAACAGCAGATATATTACAAAAACATTAATTTATATGTAATGTCAATACTGTTTCATTAAAATTATATTATTAACATTATATTAGGATGTCAAATATTTCGTGAAGGCTAGTAGTTTTATACGCAGAATAACAAAAGGGATCAATCGGTTTAACAAAAAGATTGGGTAGCATTAAAGATTAAAGTGCAATTGCACCTGACGAGTGCATCGGTGCATTTACATAAAAAAATAAGATCATAGGTAGTTAGGACGTATTATGACATACGATTTTTACCTGTATAAACTTTTCTACTTTTACTGAAAAAGAGCAGTAACTCGTCCCAGTTGCCAGAATCACACTTTATATGTAATTTTAGCAATTTCACGTCATGGACCTTCCGATACTGCGTCAGCAGCAACACTATAACCGTACAATACTGTAACAGACCTACAATAACGTAGGTTTGTTACTAAAATACTCCTGTCAAACCTCCACCGGTCATACGCGAGATTCAAAGCGCGCAACGTACCGTCGACCCCCCGTCATCAAAACAGCACCGCCCGTACCGCATTATCCCCGCACCGACCTTCCTGTTCCAACGGGAATCAAAGTTAAAATTCCAAAACAGCAAAATACCTCCCCGCACTACCATTCCTTACCACCAAGCGACTCCTATATAAGCCGTCGGGAAAACGTCAAAATTACCTGAGTCTGCCTGGAGCTATCTAGAACGACATCCTGCCAGAAATCCTGCTCCGCGAGTAGGATCCCGGTACCCGCCGACTACGAGCTCGTTCGCCGTGCGAACCCCTCGTCGTCGGGATCCTGATTCCCATCGGTGTGAACCGTGTTCCACCGAGGAACCGCTCCGGTGCGTCACCGGTAAAGTCGAGAGACGCGTCGTCTACGACATCGGTTGGACTCGAAGAGGTGCGTCACCCCTCGACTCCACCAATCCGTCTCCTGTCCGACATCCTGCACTTCCGCTGGTGAGAACCGCGTTCCACCTCGCAAAACACCCGGTGCGTCACCGGTAAAGTCGAGAGACGCGTCGTCTACGACATCGGTTGGACTCGAAGAGGTGCGTCACCCCTCGACTCCACCAATCCGTCTCCTGTCCGACATCCTGCACTTCCGCTGGTGAGAACCGCGTTCCACCTCGCAAAACACCCGGTGCGTCACCGGTAAAATTCCGCAAGGCGAGTCGCCTGCAGAATCGGCAGAACGAGAAGCGGTGCGCCACCCTTCCACGTCGCCTAAGAACCGCCTAGTAAGTCTTAGAGCACGGTGCGTCACCTGCATCCCCGTGAGACGAGTCGTCCTCGAGGTCGGACGAGTAAGACAAGGTGCGTCACCTTTTCGAACTCCCCGAAGGACTGTCCGGAGGAGATTTGGGGAACGGTGCGTCACCGACCTCAGAGATCCAGTAGAACCGGCCTAGGTAGGGAGACCTCGGCAATAGCCGCAGTCTACCATCCTCCCACCTACTCCGAGTCCGTCCTCAATCTCCTACAGGTCCAGGTAGCACCCCCGCGTTCGACCGCACCCGAGTACATCGTCACACGCGCACCGTAGCATCGAAATCGAATATCACGTCCGGGAGCACCGTACGCCGAAACACCGGAACGTAATCAATCGCTAGGCAGCGAGCACTGTTATATTTCGAAACACTCGTCTCGTTATTTTCTATCACCGTACCGACTCCTTTCCCCGCGCCGAACACTCTCCTCGCCGTTACGAACCCTGGAGCGGCGAGCTATACCAGCTACGAGGAGACCACCGCGAGAAAGTCGCGCACCAGGAACCAGGACCGTTACAATACAACTGCACTTCGAGTTGCTGCATTCCACGCTTGATTTCTGCCTTTGTAATTTCCAGCGGAATCATGGCGATAGCCTGCAGGAACAAAACATTGTCTTCGAAGTTTTTAAGTGTCAAAGATTTTAGTATTACTCGTCTATCATGTGGCCAATAAAAGGAACACCGTTTAATACATTACTTACGGTACGGATGCAACGTTTCTTAGTTTCTATTGCAGCTTCCCTGTGTCCTGTAGCTAACTGTACTATGTAAGTTAATTGTGACACTCCCGGACATTCCCTAGCAAAATTCTCCACTGTTTTTCTGGCACCCTCGGCATCACCGGTGACCAGTTGAACAGTTGCTTTCAATTGCGATACGACCGGAATCCAATCTATAAAGGGCATTTTTCAAACTGAAATCTGTAATAACATCTTTAATTAAAAAGACATCCAACAACCTTTAACTTTAACCCTTTGCACTCGGAGCTATTTTAACTCGAAAATTGAACATTTCTTCCGGCTTAGAATAATTTCGTTCTATATGATTTTTTACATTTTGTTAATTTGAAATTGATATAATTCCTCATACAATACTTGACTGCTTAGTAATTGATTAGACACCAGCCTATCTAATAATGTAAACAATATTCTGAATAATGGTGCAGCAATTTTCAGTGGTGACTGTGAGCCACCACCCGAGTGCTAAGGGTTAATAATAATTATTATTTTATTTATCGGTAACCTTTTTAAAGACTTTAAAAAGAATATCACAGAAATAAAGAATCGAACACAGTAGATCTGGTAAATTGTTTCTAGATTTGCTGTCCAGGCGATTATACATATAGATCATGCACTCTGGGATATAAATAGGAATAGGCGTTTTAAACACCACCAAAGCGTATTCTCAGTAAGTGGTTGTTATCTTATCCAGGGCCCGCTCTAGAGGGAGGGGGGGGGGGGGGGGTAACCCGGACATTTGTCCGGGGGAGCGAAAAATTAGGAGCTTCATTTTGGTTCCTAAATATTAATGTGTTAAATACCCAATTAATAGAAAATTTGCTTTTATTAAAATTTAAATAAAATGATTTGATTTTTATTGAAGATTAAAAATGTGTACCTTTATTTTAAAAAATATATACAGGGTGTCCCAAAATTCGTGAAGTTCCCGAAAATGGGAGGTTCCTGAGATCATTTGAAGCGATATTTTCATTTGCAAAAATGTTATCCGCGGCTTTGTTGAGGAGTTATTAACGAAAAACACGGACCAATCAGAGCGCGACCTAGACGCGAGTTGCCACAGTCGACCCGACGCGCCAACTATCTATTGGCCGACTGTGGCAACTCGCGTCTAGGTCGCGCTCTGATTGGTCCGTGTTTTTCGTTAATAACTCCTAAACAAAGCCGCGGATAACATTTTTGCAAAGGAAAATGTCGCTTGAAATGGTCTCAGGAACCACCCCCTTTTGGGAAGTTCACGAATTTTGGGACACCCTGTATATTCTCTGCTATGGATACGAGATGCCGTAAAACAGATTGATGTAGCTTTACATGCCAGCGCCGCCAAGTTAGACACCGGTGTACTACATTCCCCCGTACTCCTCTTCACCCCCGCGCTGCTCAACACTTTGCCACTCTTCAGGTGACGTTGTTCGCAATTTAGGCGAAGAAAATTCTGAAACTTCTAAAGGTGGTTAGTTCTAGAGGAAATAGCAAAAAAGTTAGATTTGCAAATTCGCGAAAGATTATATGTGCGAATTTTCGATAAAATTGAAGCCAATTCTTCAATTGATGTGAATTTTCAGTTGCGAAATTCTTTTCAAATATTTTGTACAGAATGAAAAATATTAATTTTTAATTAATTTTATTATCAAAATAATAATATTCTAATAACGAAAGAGAAATGAGTAGAAAAATTGCTTTTATAATAACAATTTATTTATTATTACGAAAATAATAATATTCACAGTAGTAAGGTAATAATATGTCTATGCGTAAGATGTTCAGAAATTTCATTTTATTTAAATTTATTTTTTCTTCTCGATTTTTTGCGGTTCGTGTTTTGTTTGCATGATTCAAAGAAAACCGTTATAAGTATTCTCATTGGCGGTGTTGTCTTATTCTTATTCAACTGATTCGATAAACAAACAACCATGACTTTCGGTTTTTTCTGTTTTGTCATCACTTTAAAATGTAGTTGCTCTCGACCGTGGCTTTGGTTCGCTCTTGTCAAATAATTGTCGAAAGTCAAATTTTCTTGAATAAAACGATGCAGTGACATCTGGATTTCAACGAATGCTGTCTGTACATCTAACAAAAAAATTAAAATTTCGTAAAAAATGTTACAAGCCTAACTTAACGGGGTAGACTCGTTTTCAGCATTGCCGGGGTTCAGGATTACCAATGATGGGGTTTTTCTGTAGTCACAAGCGCTAGATACAAGATCAATCGATGCCGCGATCTCCTTCAAACGTCCTATTTTTACGTTTACAAGGCGTAATTTTCATTATTCGGAAGCATAAAGCTGCGAATGTAGCTATTTTCATAAAGCTGCGACAGTTAGATGCTAATGTCGATCACGTAAATTCCACTCTCCACCCCCCAATAACCGACCTAACCACTAACCAATTGATTAATTATCGGCATTACCGCATGTTTGTGCTGCCGCCTAGCGGCTCCATTCGGTCAGCGGCGCGTGACCGTCACTACACAAAACATGGCGGCGCTAGCCTGTCTACAATACTATAAGACGCTCAACTTTAAACACTTATAACGTTTAAACCATTCACCATTCAGGATCGGGGCTTGGATTACTCGCATCTTCTCGTCCAAATCTACTAGATAACATAGGAAAACAGAACAAATTTCTGTTTACGCGAGGAAAAGAGCAGTCCATCCCGCGCCCTTGCAATCCTGGAAACGAATCTACCCTTTCAGCGTCCAGTATACATATTATACAAAGAACGGAACTTAGCCAGCGTACCATAATATGGTTCAGGCCGTTCCAGTTGTGATCTAGCTTCTTCAAATTCGATTCGAGCTTTAACAGTTTCGGTTTTTTCATGCGCGCCGGTAAGCTTTATAATCTCTGTCTTAAGTGGCGAGATACAACGAATTAATGTGTTATCAAAGGAAATAACTTCCCTCCACTGATTTATATGACGAATGAAACTGTGATATACGCCTTCACGCTCGTTATTTAATTGATTTACTACCTAAAAAAAAACAGAATCCGCTTAAATAATTTTTTATGTGATTCTTTTTCTGAACTTTCTACGAATTAAGCTCGAATTAAGTTTTATTTTGATAAAATTTTTTTTACCGTGTACGGAAATTCTTCTGGCATAGTCAAAGATAAACATGACCTGTTTAATAATTGGTTTACAACTTTCTTCAATTTTGGATTCCGATTTGGGTCACGATTCGGATCTTGTTTAAAACGCCTCAGCAGCTCGGTTAATATATCAAGAGTAGTCGTATTTTCGCGTCTGTATTCGTTACGAACAGGTCCACCTTGTGGCTCGCAAAGTACTATTCGTTTTAGCTTTTTCTGTTTAGCTTTTTCTTTGCCTGTTTTATTTTTTTTGTCTTTTCTTTTTCTTCGACTGTTATTCTTAGTTACAATTGCCTCTACGTATGAATCGTAGTATAACGCGTCTTCTTCCTCAAAAGAAATCACTTCTTCATCCCTATAAAATGTCCTGCCTTAATCCTAATTCCAAGGGGAATGATTTCGCAGAAAAAGTTCTTTAATGTCAATGAATTTCTCATGATAGGTGAAATTGCGCTTTTCCTATGAATAGATAAAATCGATCGAAACGATTCTCAAGCGAATCATTTAAGAACAAGGATAAACTATCTAAAGTGTACACGAACCATGCAGGAAAATAATAATTTGTTGTTTCCTTTGGTCTCTGATTATTTTTGTCAGCAACTTGTCTGGCCTTTCCATCGGTCTCATACTTTAGCGTTCCACATTCAATTGAATTAATTTTAGAAGGTAACGTACTTATTTCACTTGCTACTTGAATAACAGCATTACGAGAGGCTTTGCGATTAAGCAGGTCTGTCCACATCTTCGCGTTACTAATTATTTTCATACTAGCTGAAATTTTTGGTTTCATTTCATCTCCAATATTTCCTCCAGAATAGCCAGCCAAACCATCACCCACTGGAATAGCTACCAGATCAAAAATTGCACCAGCTGAAGGGTTGTCAACAGCATTTATAAACGCTGCAACGATCCCTTGTTCCTCACTAGATATCGAACTTGCTGTAACATCATAAATAGCACCAGCTGCTATTGCTGCGGGAATAGCGCTGATTCCTAAAAATTTTCACGCTTTTCATTCGTGTAACTATAAAATATTATAATAAAATGTATACAGGGCGATTCTGCGAGCTACTACTCTTTTGTGAAGTAAAACTAGAAAAAAGATACAGGAAAAAATCATATGTCATAATACGTCCAAACTACCTATGACCTTATTTTTTATAATGGATGCACCGATGCGCCAGGTTCAATTTGCACTTCATTCATTAACGCAATCTAATGTTTTTGTTAAACCAATCGATCTTTTTTATTATCTTACGTACAAAAGTACTAGCCCAAGGTCATCGAAATGTCGATACTTCACAAGATATGTTCCACCATTGCATTCGAGACATTTTCTAACGCGTTGTTTAACATTTCTCATTACACGTTTTAGTTGATTTTTAGATTGATTTTAATTTATAAGAATATCTGCGACGATATGCTTCTTTAGCAGCAACAGCAGTTTTATTACAAAAATAATAATAATTTGTATTTATATAATAATAATCTAAAATTATATGATTAACATTATATTAAGATGTCAAATATTGCGTGAGTGCTAGTACTTTTATACACAGAATAACAAAAGGGATCAATCGGTTTAACAAAAAGATTGGGTAACATTAAAGATTAAAGTGCAATTGCACCTGGCGAGTGCATCGGTGCATTCACATAAAAAATAAGGTCATAGGTAGTTAGGACGTATTATGACATACGATTTTTACCTGTATAAATTGAAGGATTTTAACGATTTAATTATACAACATATGTCAATTCACGTTCGTGGATAAAGAACAACTGCTTATACAGGGTGTTTACCTACAGGTGGGAGAAAATTTAAGGGGTGGTTCTCGACGATAATATGACGAAAATGAAGAATAAAAAAAATTGCTATTTCGGCCTCGTTATTAAGTTATTAACAGTTAAAAATCTGCCCAAAAAGCGGCAACTTTTCAACAGCGGTGCACGTTGCGTACGTAACACAGGCGCGCGACAGTCTTGTATCAAGTGACAAACGCATGCATACCTTGGTTCTCGTTTGGGGCCCCAGCGAGGTGAAAATGTTTAAAAAATCGTTGGACGACATTGAACCTACCTACTCGTTAAAATCCACAAGGGCATTTATAATATCCGCCCTATGGAATTATCGAGTAGAAGGGGTCAATGCCCTTTCACTTTTAAATTCTTCTCACACATATCCACAAACCCTTATCCTGCAATATAATTGTTCATAACACCGTACTTAATATACTGGAATAAACGCTCTAGCACTATTTACGATATCATACACACACACTACGAGTTTACAGAGAGTAAAAGTTTACTGAGGGAAATGAGGAAAATGTAAAGAACTGGTAATCCTTTAATGTTGAAACACCGCACTTTATGGAACTTGATTTACGTCGCGAGACTCGTCCACAGGCGGAACGGACATCTTGAGGTCGTGTGTGATTTCTGCGAACGGAAATCTTCGACGCGTGCGAGAAGAATCGTTCGTACAAGCTAGCATCCGTATGCATACTGATTCAAGACAGCTGATGAGGTCGATGCCAGATCGATAAAACAAATCAAGATCTACAGCAAACTACCGCCCAAACGTCGCGCATTGCTATACCAATACATTGTCTATCCTGTTTTCACGAATTTCGTGATTCCTTCTCATTCTGTCTGTGACCGCGAAATATTTCATGTGTGTGCATTGACCACATCAGCTGTCTTGAATCAGTGTGCATACGGATGCTAGCTTGTACGGACGATTCTTCTCGCACGCGTTGAAGATTTCCGTTCGCAGAAACTCGTAGTGCGTGTGTATGATATTGTAAATAGTGATAGAGCGTTTCTTCCAGTATATTAAGTACGGTGTTATGAACAATTATAGTGCAGGATAAGGATTTGTGGATATGTATGAAATGAATGTAAAAGTTAAAGGGCATTGACCCCTTCTACTCGATAATTCCATAGGGCGGATATTGGAAATGCCCTTGTGGATTTTAACGAGTAGGTAGGTTCAATGTCGTCCAACGATTTTTTAAACATTTTCACCTCGCTGGGGCCCCAAACGAGAACCAAGGTATGCATGCGTTTGTCACTTGATACAAGACTGTCGCGCGCCTGTGTTACGTACGCAACGTGCACCGCTGTTGAAAAGTTGCCGCTTTTTGGGCAGATTTTTAACTGTTAATAACTTAATAACGAGGCCGAAATCGCAATTTTTTTTATTCTTCATTTTCGTCATATTATCGTCGAGAACCACCCCTTAAATTTTCTCCCACCTGTAGGTAAACATCCTGTATAACATTTGAAACTATTTCAAGACAGTGGACATTTGATCTTTCGCACATTCACACGCATTCACACATCCTCGCACACGTTCACGCTCAGAGATCCCATTCTCGGCGCACATCACACGGGACCGTTTCCAAATATCTATTTCCTACAAAATTGTTTCTATTTTTACTGAAAAAGAGCAGTAATTCCTTCCAGTTGCCAGGATACCCTGTATATGTAATTTTAGCAATTTCACGTCATGGACCTCCTGATATTATGCGAGCAACAACACCACTCGTGGCAACAACTGTACTTCGAGTTGCTGCATTCAACGCTTGATTTCCGCATTTGTGATCTCCGACGGCATGGTGGAGAACGCCTGCAGGAACAAAACATTGTACTTCGAAGTTAAGTTTCAAAGATTTTAATATGACTCACCTTTCACGTGACCAATAACAGGAACACAGTTTACTACATTATTTACGGTGCCGATGCAACGTTTCTGGGTTTCTATTGCACCTTCCGTGTCTCCTGCAGCTAACTGTACTATGGAAGTTACTTGTGACACTCCCGGACATTCCCTAGCAAAATTCTCCACTGTTCTTCTGGCACCCTCGGTATCACCGGTGACCAGTTGAACAGTTGCTTTCAATTGCGATACGACCGGTATCCAATCTATAAAGGGCATTTTTCAAACTGGAATCTGTAATAACATCTTTAATTAAAAAGACATCCAACAACCTTTAACCCTTTGCACACGGAGCTATTTTAACTCGAGAATTGAACATTTCTTCCGAGCTAGAATAATTCCATTCTATATGATGTTTTACATTTTGTTTATTTGAAATTGATATAATTAACTTCCCGATTCATAGGGAAGTTACTGTAATTACCCCGAAAATCGAAAATCGATTTTTTAGCAGATCTTCACGTTTCATGATCATTGCAGTCATTTTAGACTATTTTCAGCAAAATGTTCGTATGTGTGTGTGTGTGTGCGTATGTCCGTTTCTATGTAATCAAATTTTTCGTTAACGTTTTCAGAAAAAGTAACAACGCGATCAGGATGATGAATGATGCAATCGATGTGCCCCGTCGTAACTCAGAGCTGATTAGATTTTGGTCCATATTGGTCAAGTAGTTTTTTAGATTTTTAGTTTTTTTTCGAAAAGAGTTGATTCTACAATGCAATTTATAAAGGAGGACGAAAATTTTCCACCAAAGAACCAAACGCAATTACATAAAAAAAAATTTTTTTCTTAATTTTTTTTTAGATTTAAAAAAATTTTTTTTTTTAACTGATGCTAATGTTACCGCTTGGAATAATCGAAAGTTATTCCAATGCAACAGTGAATTTATCATCTCTACTCCCAAGAATACATTTTGGGAGAATATCGATGAAAGTACAAAAAAAAACGATGTTAGCGATGTTGGCGAAGGAGTAACGAATCGGGAAGTTCTTTGTGTGACTCTTGGAGAGTCACACACCAAATAAAAAACATTAATATCAGTAGGCCCTACTAGCCATGCGTATCACTAACCCTCTCGCAAGAGCAGACCTACCAGCGAGCTCGCGAAGCGAGCGAGCAAAAACAACCCTACTTGCGAGCGAGCGAAGCGAGCGAGCAACAATAGCCCTCTAGTTTCTCTTGCTATACTTGAATGTTTAGTAATTGATTAGACACCAGCCTATCTAATAATGTAAACAATATTCTGAATAATGGTGCAGCAATTTTCGGTGGTGACTCTGAGCCACAATCCGAATGCTAAGGGGGCCGGCGCGGCCGTGCAAGTGTGTGCGGGGACATACACACATCGCTAAATTCGCATATACGTATATGCAATTACACGGTTTACGGGTAGTCGAAATCACGCTTCAATATTGCAATGAGGAGTTCAGAAGTAGTCAATTGTTGTTGCGGACAGATTATAGTTTCGTTTTTTATATATTTTGACGTTCGCGATTATGTTTTGAAAATCCCCTCCTGGTTCGTTATTGTAATTGGTTTTGGTGCGTCTGCGTTAGTTGTATAAGAACGGCGTATTGTTATTATCCGAATTGCGCTTTGTATCCTTCGTAATTTAAGTTATGGTTTGTATTGGCGTTAGTGTATGTAATACGATGAACAAGTGGCCGCGGGGAGAGCGAGAGTTTGTTGTGTTTGTGAGTCTCGAGAAATGGAGATTCCCGCTGGCATCGCGAAACATGTGTTGGACAGCCGGTTGGTTGAAAAACACAGGTATAGGCCGCGTGGTAAGATCGCTGGAAGCAGCGATCTAGGCCCGTTATGACCCAAGGAGGAGGATGTGACCACCCTTCTGCGAATTGGGGCAACGTGCACGGTAAGACCTGAGGGTTGGACAGGCAGTATCTGCCAAATATTATAAATTATTCCTCGATAACGTAACAATATACATTTTAGGCACCGGTATACGTATATACGTTGCGTATGTATACGAAAGTTACACAAGGTAATTTTATCTAAGCGAACTGACGCTTCAACATTGCAATGAAGAGTTCAGAAGCGGTCAATTGTGATTCCTAAAAGTCCAATCTATGTCTGCCCGGTGCCTAAAATGTATATTGTTACGTTATCGAGGAATAATTTATAATATTCGGCAGATACTGCCTGTCCAACACCACTGGCGTTGGCCTGTCACGAGGCATCCGTCAGAAGATAGCCACTTCGCGTACCAGTGTTTGCGATCAATAAATTTAGCATTTGCATGGACGATGGACACTGTATTATCGATACATTAAGCACGAGACAGTGGTGCCTACTAGTGCAAAATTTCAAAACTTCGAGGTGCTGTATTATTATTTGTGACAGGCGGTGTCTGCCGAATATTACAAATTATTCCTCTATAACGTACAAATATGCATTTTGGGGAGCGTACGACCCTGCAGCAGACTTTTAGGAATCACAATTGACTACTTTTGAACTCCTCATTGCAATATTTTTTTTTTTTTTGTTTGTTATTTAACGTCGCTTTTTGAACTCCTTTTCGGAATTATTTCACGACGGGACCTACAGTTTTTATAAGGTGGGTTCCGAACCACCTTGGGCACCACAGTCTACAGAGCACATGGAGTATTCCAGAGGTGCCGGCGTCGGGGATCGAACTCGCGACCACGGAGTCCGTAGGCACGCGTTCTACCCACTGAGTCATTGCAATATTGAAGCGTGATTTCGAAAACTCGTAAACCGTGTAATTGCATATACGTATATGCGAATTTAGCGATGTGTGCATGTTCCCGCACACACTTGCACGGCCGCGCCGCACAGTGGGCTCGATTGAAAAAGTACGCGACATTTTTTAATAACTCTTAAACCACTGAAGATATTGCAATGAAATTTGAACTGAATATATAAAAAAATCATTCCTTTTCAATGATCTTTAACTTAATATATTTCACATTTGTTTAACCGTTTTTATTAATTTAAAACAGCTTTATAAATTATTTATTCTATAATGTATTTAATATTTTCGCTATTTAATGCAAATAGATACAATGTTTGAGTTTTACATTCTTAAGAAAAATTTGTTAAGGCCGAAAATATTGAAAAATTGCAATTTTTACCACTTTTGATCGTTTATAATTTGTAAAACAATTAACCAATTTTAAGGAAATTTTCAGAGCGTATATAATTTATAATAGTTGACAAAACACATTTTTTTAAATTTTCGTTATTGGCCCAGCTAAAAAAGTTGTAAAAATGAATTTTTAGTATTTTTTTCACAATTACGACCAAACGCATTTTTTCAACTTATTTATTAGACGTCATTTACTAAACTAATTCTTTTAGCCTTACAGAGAAATTCAAATCGTGTGGTCCATTCATATAAAAGTTAACTGATTCCACACACTTTAAATCAGAATATGTTCCTTACTGCATATGAAGTTCTAAAAGTAAAATATAATTGATATATATTAACTTACTTGATGTATTATATTAAATAATATGAACAGAAAACGTATAAAACTGAAAATAATATCGGAATCACAGTACTGCTCAGGCTGATAGTTCTGCTCTGACTGACAATAATTCTGTTTCAATCCATAATTTGTATCGACAAAACAAAACGTTTGAAAAGAAATTTCAACAGATTTGAAGATCGATTTCGTAAACAATTACAATGTAACTTATGCACTGTCGAAAAGAATTCGTCAAACTCAACGCAGTCAAAATATCAGAGATGAAAAACTGACTTATTTACTGCAAAATATAAATTAATATTAAATAAAAATATAATATAAATATAAATATTCAACACAGTTCTGTCAGACTTTCAGAGGCTGCATAGTTGACGAATTCAGCGCGTAGCGCGGGCCCGAGCACGGACAAGATAGCGCGCCGCGGATGTCTTCAGACAATAATATCTTGAAAAAGGACTCGAAGGAGGAAATCATTTTTGTCACATTACATAGAGGAAGGTTCACTGAAAAGATCCTTACTTGTTAAAAACTGGGATCTCCTGGGACCTGAAAGATCGCGCATGTCAAAGATACAAATTTTCAACGATTATTTTAATTTTGCTCGTTATTCTTTTTAAATATGTTATATATCATAATTGTCATTGAGAAGTATGATTTCTTATCAATAAAGTGTGCATTTTGATGTAGAAAAAAATTCAGAGCAAGAAGTTGATCACAGTTATCAGGACACTTTAAGAATGAACAGCCAAATTATGTAGGGAAAATCGGTATTCTTAAACTGTCTAACTTCATGCGTGTATCACAACTAGAACTGCTATTGTATTTGATTAATTTTATCATTTGCGTGGTCGGTGGACATTTAGAAATCGATATCAATTGAAAAAATATCAAAATTAGAAAGTTGATTTTTTCGCAAAATGTCGTGTTCTTCTTCAATCGAGCCCACTGTGCGCCGGCCCCCTTAAGGGTGTAGATCCGGCTCGAGCGAGAGTGTGGTGGCACACTAACACACCGCTAGACGCTGTATTCGTACACGAGATTGCAAGGGTCCGGCTCCCGACGCTATACGTCTCGCTAATGCACATTTGGGGCCCCTGCGTAGTCACAATCGCTAGATAAAAGATCAATCTAGGTCGCGCGGGTGCCTATGGGGCCTACTTTTGTGTTTTCGAGGCGTAATTTGCATTATTCGGCAGCGTGTAGCGGAGTCGCGAGAAGCATTGGGCGGCGCGACGGTGCTGCCATTGTCAAGAGACACACATTTTCTTAAATATCGAGAGAAGTGGGATCCTTATAGAAACGATGGGACGCACGCGACCTAGCGGGGGCACATACAATGTCAATTCAACGTTTATTATGTTAAAACAAACGTATTTAAATCAATCGCAAGTCTTGAGCCGAAGCATATCTCAGAAGGGACGGTCCTCTGAAACTAATAGCTCAGGCATTTTTCCGCTACGAGCGCTGATGTCCGTTTCTTGTCATTCGGTTACCGATTTTATCTCGTCGGTGATTCGGTCACCCGGCAATTCAATCACTGTATCGGTAAAACAGAGATTGAGAAGTGTTGCCGGTAAGTTAGGCTTCATACGAAAACGTGGCGTCACTATATGACTGACGATGATGCTGCGTTGGTGTGCTCGAGTGAGAGTGTGTGGCATAGCTCACTGCTCGGGAAGCGTGTATGTGTGCCTAGGCGGTTTGCAAGGGTCCGGCTCCGGACATTATTCGTCTCGCTAATGCACATTTGAGACTCCTATGTAGTCACAATCGCTAGATAAAAGATCAATCTAGGTCGCGAGGTCGCCTTTGTGGCCTATTTTTGCGTTTTCGAGGCGTAATTTACATTATTCGGCAGCACGATGTCTGCCCGCGAGGCTCTGTAAGCAGGCCTCCCGGGCAGACATCATGCTGTCGAATAATGTAAATTACGTATCGAAAACGCAAAAGTAGGCAACATATGCGACCTCGCGACCTAGATTGATCTTTTATCTAGCGATTGTGACTACGTAGGGGCCCCAAATGTGCATTAGCGAGACGAATAATGTCCGGAGCCGGACCCTTGCACTTGTACAATCCGCCTAGGCACACGTACACGCTTGCTGATGTAGTCTGAATTACCGGCAACATTTATTGATGCAATGACTGCTGTCACCGCCGAGATGGTATATCGTTGGCACTGCTGTGCTTCTCGACGGTTCAACTTAGGTTCATGGTTCAACTGTAGAACATGTACCCAGCTCCCTTACTGGACGGAGCTCAAACTAATTTCGAGGTCAAAAACGGATCCACACCCTTAAGGGTTAATAATAATGTTACGAGATGAAGTTGCCTTCCCTTGTAATAATCTGAAGATATCGCAGAGATCGAGTGAAGTCGCCTGTCAGATCGATATTGCGGTATCCGAACAACGAGGTTGTTGATAAGAAGAAGAGAGACGTCAGATCCTCTTGAGTGATTGATACAAGAGCACGCGTCAACGATTGTACCCCTTTGATGTTCAGTTAATAAAGTTATAGTTTCCTAGTTCATTATGTATTACCATGTGTTCTCCGGCAAGACCACGCCGAAGCCTCCGCAACATTAATAATTATTTTACTTACCGGTAAGCTTTTTAAAGACTTTCTAAAGAATAACACAGAAATAAAGAAGCGAACACAATAGATCTGGGAAACTGTTTCTGGATTTGCTGTCTACGCGATTATATAGATCATGCAATCTGGGATATAAAGAGGGATGAACGTTTTGCACACCACTACCAGAAGCGTATTCTCAGTAAGGTGTTTTTATCTTATCTCAAACGCAGTGTCGGTGATAAGGCCATGCTGACTTGTATGGCTTTCAACGCTCGAGACGGGAGGGTGGGGACGGGAGTGTATACAACGTTATCTACTAATTGTAAGAAGTGTCTAATCTCAAATTCTGCAATTCTCATTGTCAGATGTGACTAATCTCAAGTTCTACAATTATCATCGGGTCTTTATAAAAGTGACGTCAATAATTCCTCATGTTTTCCCTTTGAAAATAGCCCCATGAATGGCATAATTCAGACCATAAGTAAGGATATTACATGAAAAATTGATTTGCATAAAGTAAAGTTCACTTAGTTATACATATTGGCGGCAAAGTACCAATATTTTACAGGACGGTCAAGGTACCCCATTTTTTCCAGAATTTTACTTTACTGAGGCTAAAATCGCGACTCGTGCGCGAGAAATCTTGCCGAATATCTCACCACTGTGTGACGGATGAAGCCACGGAGCTAAAGGACTGTGGTTGCTTCTAAGGGGGTGAAGCAAAAGACGGAAAGGGTATCCACCACCGACATAAAGGACTGAGCGTAAAGTAGATTTATGGGTGAGAGATGAGATGGCAAGGTGGTCAAGGGAGTGCTCGTTGACATAGGTGGTAAAAGGAATTGTTATAAGCATTAAACAGCTAGAAATAATAAAGGGCCTAGCCGATTAAGATGGTCAAAACTGCCCTTAGAGGTTTTTCAATGGCTCTTGAACCATTCGAAAGCTGACCAAGAAAAACCCATCTGAGTAAAATTTCAGCCCTCTAGCTTGCCCGTGAGGGTAGTTATAGGGTAAATTAGATTTCGTGCTTTTCCGCTCATTTTCCGTTCTCGGATGTTTTCTAAAATTCTGAAAAAAATGTGGTACGTGTCGGGTCTTAAGACGCATTTTATAGAATTTTTTCAGATTTTTTGGTTGCAAACTATGGTTGTGAAAAATGAAAAACACTCAAAACGTCGGAAAAATGAAGATTTCTCAAAAATATGAAAACATGCTATTTTACTGTTTAGTGCCCTAAGAAGCTACCATCAAAAGCAGTGTCCTCGATTTTTTTCAGATTTTTTGTTGTGGGAGATCATTGTCAAAAACAATAAAAATCAAACTGCTTCGATGTTTTTGCTGCTAGAAGGAAAGCTAGACTTGCAGGTTTTACCGTGGGGGTACATTAAGCTCTAATTAGTGTTACTACATTGAATTAAGCAATTTTTTTACCACAGAAATGCGATTTGAGAGACTGAAAAAATCGTCTTCTGTGGAATATATTCCAAAATGTTCGAATCGCTTACAATATCACCGGTTGGCGCAATGGTTAAGGCAGCGGATTACGGAGTGGATATGCTAGGGTTCAAATCCTGCCCACCACGAAGTTTTTTTTTCCATGCATTATTTTTTATTTTCTCAATTTCTTATTATATGGTTTACATATATGATTTTAACAATATTTTTTCATGTTTTAAAAATATTTAAATGACATTTTTTAGTAAAATACATACAAAAATAATTTTGGAGTATTTAGTATTTCCGGCTGATGTGTCGTGATTTTACTTGGAATTTAATAATATTATGTTGTTGAATTAAATAATGAATAATTATATTATTTAGTTGCATTTTCTAAAATACCTTAATAACATGTGCTGAAAACGGCTTTTTAAAAAATAGCTTCGCTTTCGTTTACCTCATAAACCGCTTGAACTATATGCACGTCATATGTTTTATTGTGCGTGCTGTTGGCTGTTGCCACGGTTTACCTGAGATGTGCAAATGTTTGGAGCTATGGGATGATGATCGTCCGAAGGCTTCGATTTCAGTTTTCTGTGTGCTACCATAGAGTGAATTTCAAGAAGACATTTTACTTAGACTGAAGGATTTGCATTTAGAATGTCTAATGTCATTTTGCAAACTATGGGTCGCGATCCAAAATGTGTAAAATGTAATCGATTTATACGTAAAGTGCGAGGCCAAAAAAAAGTGATCACGACAGAAGTTCAGGCTAGAGAATATTCGAATATTTTGAAAAAAGTGGTGCAAGTTGGTAATATTTTATGTAAAAGTTGCCGTGTTTTTGTATTTTTTTCTACAGAAAGTGTACATCAGAGAGCTTTCCGATCTCGATCTTCTGCCTCCACATCCGCGGATATCTCAAATTCGTTTGAACCCCCTTCGATTGAGGCATCTTCAGCCTCCACCTCCATGCCGGCAGACATCGCCGATTCGTTTCAACCTCCTTCAATTGAGGCACCTTCAGCCTCCACATCCGCGGACGTCGTTAATTCGTTCCAACCTCCCTCGGTTGAGGCACCTTCAGCCTCCACGTCCATGGACTTTTCAGATTTGTTTCAACCCCCCTCCACTGAGGCACCTTCAGCCTCCACATCCATGGACATTTCGCATTCAATTCAACCCCCCTCGGTTCAAGCATTTTCAACTTCCTCGTTTATTAACGAATCGCATTCGTCATTAGTCGAAAGTACCTCTAGTACGCACTCAACGACAGGTGACCCTACATTTACAACTTTTAACCGTCCCATTAGACTTAGACCAGATCCTCAGTATATTGAAATGCCATTTTCCAGAGTAGTTTCTACGCATGCCTATTGCTTTGTGTGTGGTTCGAAAACAAATATTTCCACGATTCCACCTGAAGCTAGAAAACAGGTGTTCATTTTTAGAAGATTATACATTCCCAAAGAAAATCGGTGCTGCCCCGAACATTTAATAAAAAAACGTTTCATTCAAGACGTAATTCCAACTCTAAGAATTCATTCAAACAGTAGTTTAGTTGACGCAGATGAACTTCGCGATTATTTTGAATATCTTTCAGTTACCAACGATTCCACTATTTATGATAAAATTGGTGATTTTACATTATCTGAAGAGAGACTCAGAATATTCACGGGGTTCACATGGGAGAATCTCATCGAACTCCGTGAAATGATGACATCAATGAGAAGCTCTCAACAGCGTGATGTAACACAAGCAATAGTTGTATTTTTATTTAAATTGCGAACGGGTAATTCTAACAATCTTATAGCGGCAACGCTTGGGTTGGATCATGAACAGAAAGTATCTCAATATTGTAGTTCCGTCATAAATAGTTTTGAAAAAGATATACTTCCGTTTCATTTTGGAGTCGCAGCTTTTACCCGTGAATATCTCATAGAGAATGAAACCTCTAATATTGCAAAACGGTTACATAAAATCGGCAATCACCTAGCGTTGATTTTCGATGGGACGTATATTCGCCATCAGAAAAGTACAAACAACGAGTATCAACGCAAGTCATATTCAGGACAAAAAAAGGTACCGTTGTGTAAACCCTTTACCATCTGTACAACAAATGGTTATATTGTTGACATGGCCGGTCCATTCTATGCTAACCAGAATGACGCCGAGATCATGAGAATTCTTCTTCGAAATCCAAATGGATTCAAATCTCTCATGAAACGGGGAGACTTTTGTATAGTCGATAGAGGTTTTCGAGATGTTGTACCCGATTTAAAAGATCTCGGTTTTAAAGTCCTCATGCCTGCTTTAAAAGGCAATCGTTCACAACTTTCGACTAAAGAGGCGAATTATTCTCGAAAAGTAACAAAACTTCGTTGGGTTGTAGAAGCAGATCACGGTATACTAGGTCAAAAGCATCAGCTTCTGCACAAAACTCTTGACAATAAAACCCTCCCAAAAGTAGGCTCTCATTTCCGGATTGCGTGCTTTTTAAACAATAGATTTGGAAAACGGCTAAACTCTGATGTTACACTTTCAGATGAAATAATAAGCAGGATATCGAGTCAAGAAAAAGTAAAAAATACGTTAGCGATACAAGTTGAAGAAAATAATTGGAACCGTAAAAAATCTCAATTTCAAACTAGAGGGCTATTGTTGCTCGCTCGCTTCGCTCGCTCGCGAGTAGGGTTGTTGTTGCTCGCTCGCTTCGCGAGCTCGCGGGCAGGACTGCTCTTGCGAGAATGTTAGTGGTACGCATGGCTAGTAGGGCCCACAGCTATTAATGACTTTCATTTTGTGTGTGACTCTCCACGAGCCACACAAAGAACTTCCCGATTCGTTAGTTGCTGTATATTATTATTATTATTTATTAAGTGTACGTTTTAAGAAGATTATACGTTTTCAGGGAAATTCAATAGTTTTCTACTTATCAAAATGTTTGCTATATGGCGTCGCATTAAACCAATATCGTATGCTCGTTGCTCGCTTGGTTCCTTGTTATAGCATACTAATGTTACAAAATAAATTGTCTTAATTAGTTTTTCGCAAACGATACAACTCATCATTATCCGGGTTTGCAGTATTGACCTTGGTTTGCTTCGATACTATTAATTTAAATTTTCTCAAAATATATAAACCGCTCAATTTTGAAACTCTGCTCAGTGCTACATACAACATTTGTAAAGTTCGTATTTCTGATGTTTTAAAATCCATACATACTTTCTCGTATGTTTGTCCCTGACTTTTATGAATCGCAATCGCTTCAGCAGGAATCGCTTCACTCGAAATATTTACTTGATTCGATATTTTTTTATTATTGGTGTTAAATTTTGATTTATATTTGCATTTTTCATATAATCACGATAACGAGTTCCTACTTTCACTCCTACTCTGGCCAATTGAAAATCTAACCACAATATAGACGGAATTTTAGTATTTTCTTGAAAAGTAATAAATTTTAATATTCCGCATGCTCCATTAACCAATTCGTCTTCAACGTCAATGTTATTAATTATCATATATTTTATATTAATTTTCAATTTAATCTCAGTTAACAATTCGTTTTGAACTCATTGTTTATTTAAAGATTGTAATATAAATGTTTTTGTACTTTCATCGACATTCTTTGAAAATGTATTCTCGGCGATGATTAACTCACTCTTGCATTGGAATAATTTTTGATTATTGTAAGCGGTTACATTAGCATTAGTTGCATAATCGGCAAAAAAATTTTTTTTAATTAAAAAACACAAGAAAAATTTTTTTTTTAATTTTATAAAAAATTTTTTTTTAATTTTATAAAAAAAATTTTTTTTTTAATATATATATATATATAGTTACGTTTACTTCTTCGGTGGATACGCTTTTCGTATAAATTGCAATGTTTAATCAACTCCTTCCGAAAAAAACTAAAAAACTACTTGACCAAAATGGACCAAAATCTAATCAGCTCTAAGTTACAGCGGGGCACATCGATTGCATCATTCATCATTCTGATCGCGTTGTTACTTTTTCAGAAAACGTTAACGAAAAATTTGATTACATAGAAACGGCCATACGCACACACACACACACACACACACACACACACACACACACACACACACACACACACACACACACACACACACACACACACACACACACACACATACGAACATTTTGATAAAAATAGTCTAAAATGACTCCAATGACCATGAAACGTGAAGATCTGCTAAAAAATCGATTTTCGATTTTCGGGGTAATTACAATAACTTCCCTATGAAATCGGGAAGTTAATAATATCCTCGGCAGATATTCAAGATTTTCCGGAAATGACGGAAGTAGATTTGAAAATTCTTTTCACGGGATCGTATCAATTTTCTCAAGCTATCTCATATTTAGCAGAGATAATGGATGAACACAATAACATAAATATTTATTATTTTATTCAAGAACATAGTATCATTAAATTCTTAGTAAAATCGCGACATATTAACCGGAAAACATACAGATGTTACATCCATTATACACCCAATTCAATTGGATACTCTGGTATAAAACGCTATTGTTGCGAATGTGCCAACGGTAACCGTACTATTGGGTGTTGTTCACATATAGCAGCTATTATTTATTACTTATCTTATGCTCGATATCTCCATAGTATTGTACGACCAGCAGAAATACTTAGCACCATTTTTAATCAAAACGAAGTTACGCCAATTATTAACGAGAACAGTGATGAAGATTAAAAACCATCACGTATTTTCAGCATACTGCATCAACAAATACAACGATAAGTATTTTTATACCAATCATCATATATGTATACATTTAGAATACAAAATATAATTAATTCTGTAATTACTATTATAGAATACATGAAAACGAAAGCTGGAGGCAACAACAATATACAGGGTGAAGACTGACCATCATTTGTGCAGCATCCTGCCCACTGTCACGTCCGGTGGTTCAGCCATCGTTAATAATTAAATATAATCAATGCTGTATTACATATACTTTTGAATTTCTTTTTATGTTTAATCTAATAGTGTTGTACGAGAAACTAATATTCAATATTCTTGTTAAATCAAATCGAACTATCGTATATTATACCACATTGCGTGCGATAGAATTAAGAAATTCATACTTCATTCGAATCGTCTTGAGCGAAAGAACTGCGTAGCGAAATTATTTCATAAAATGACCAGATCACTTCCAAAAATAAATCATGATCTAAAATCCGCTGAAGACTGTCCATCGAGAATCGATGAGTAATAATTGTTCGTCACCCCATGTGCGACGTAAATGTAATTCGATCTGGCCAGGGGAGCTACAGATAAGAGAGCAGCTAAGAAGAAATTGATCTAGGAAATGCGCAGGGTAATAAGATCTAGCTATGACGACAACAATCGCCTGACGAAATTGACGAGACAAAGGATTGATTAGTCTATAAAAGGGATGACTCCTCAGGAGGAACTCACTCTCAAGCACACTCTCTTTACAAATCTCCAGTTAGTAAAAGTACAATTAACAGTCAATATTATTCTTCACACTCTCTTCACAAGTCTTCACGAATTCAAATAATAATCAATTATATGAAGTATTAACTTACAATCAGTTACAAATATCAAGTGAAAGTTCTTTTTTTTGTGTGATTTACACCACCCAAACATCAAGAAGGAAGAAACCACATCTGTAAAAATCAAGCCAGAAGACTGTTTAGCGGTAATTACTAACAATTTATAATAAGATCACAATAACTCTATGTATCCGAAATTTGACGCTTAAAATATAGTTCTGCTTATATTTTTTATTCAAATAAATCAAAACTTCAAATCATTTTTAAAGACTATACCCATCTTCGATCTCTTCGTACCAGTTCCTCAAATAAAATCACTTAGAACATTAAGAAATCCTCGATTACCCGAACCGAAGCCGGTGAATGCAGGTAGGTTCAAAACTGCGTTATATCTCAATTATAATCGTTTCAATCATTTCAATCTATTAAAAATTAAATTTCAATATTTTCTATTCAAAATCTAAAATACGTCCACCTCAGGACGTAACACCACAATTAAAAAAGATAAGTCTATTTCTATCAAATTCCATACACGTATTTATTGTTATTAGAAATAAATAATTCTGTATTTATAGGGCAAGCAGAAACAAATGCTGCAGCCTGACAATGACAACTCTGAAGAACCAGCTTCTACTTCTTCCTATTCTAAATAATAATAATTATTATTATTATTATTTAGAATCGAGGAAATACTAAATACTCCAACATTATTTTTGTACGTATTTTACTAAAAAATGTTATTTAAACATTTTTAAAATATGAAAAAATATTGTTAAAATCATATATGTAAACCATATAATAAGAAGAAAATATAATTAATTCTGTAACTACTATTATAGAATACATGAAAACGGAAGCAGGAGGCAACAACAAGATACAGCGTGAAGGCATGACCATCATTTGTGCAGCATCCTGCCCACAATTAAAAAAGATAAGTCTATTTCTATCAAATTCCATACACGTATTTATTGTTATTAGAAATAAATAATTCTGTAATTATAGGGTAAGCAGAAACCAATGCTGCGAACTGACAATGACAACTCTGAAGAACCAGTTTCTACTTCTTCCTATTCCTACTTATCATCATCATTATTATAATTATTATTATTATTTAGAATCGAGGAAATACTAAATACTCCAAAATTATTTTTGTATGTATTTTACTAAAAAATGTCATTTAAATATTTTTAAAACATGAAAAAATATTGTTAAAATCATATATGTAAACCATATAATAAGAAATTGAGAAAATAAAAAATAATGCATGGAAAAAAAAACTTCGTGGTGGGCAGGATTTGAACCCTAGCATATCCACTCCGTAATCCGCTGCCTTAACCATTGCGCCAACCGGTGATATTGTAAGCGATTCGAACATTTTGGAATATATTCCACAGAAGACGATTTTTTCAGTCTCTCAAATCGCATTTCTGTGGTAAAAAAATTGCTTAATTCAATGTAGTAACACTAATTAGAGCTTAATGTACCCCCACGGTAAAACCTGCAAGTCTAGCTTTCCTTCTAGCAGCAAAAACATCGAAGCAGTTTGATTTTTATTGTTTTTGACAATGATCTCCCACAACAAAAAATCTGAAAAAAATCGAGGACACTGCTTTTGATGGTAGCTTCTTAGGGCACTAAACAGTAAAATAGCATGTTTTCATATTTTTGAGAAATCTTCATTTTTCCGACGTTTTGAGTGTTTTTCATTTTTCACAACCATAGTTTGCAACCAAAAAATCTGAAAAAATTCTATAAAATGCGTCTTAAGACCCGACACGTACCACATTTTTTTCAGAATTTTAGAAAACATCCGAGAACGGAAAATGAGCGGAAAAGCACGAAATCTAATTTACCCTATAACTACCCTCACGGGCAAGCTAGAGGGCTGAAATTTTACTCAGATGGGTTTTTCTTGGTCAGCTTTCGAATGGTTCGAGCCATTGAAAAACCTCTAAGGGCAGTTTTGACCATCTTAATCGGCTAGGCCCTTTATCTATAATTGTTTTCATGGCGATCGAATTCGATTGATATTCGATGGAGTGGGGAGAGTTGCGCAGCGCGCCTGAGCTTGACGAGAGCGCTCAGTCAGTCAGTTAATTGGGCCTGGGGGGCGTCCAGTGTCGCTAGAAACAACCGAAACCCTTTATACTCCGGTTAACACGCGCTTAACCTACATTTAATAATTATCATAATAGGCCATGTACTCACCACTTCTACATCTTCATTATTACATATTTAATTTTCTCCATTGTAGCACTACACAATAATTCACTCGCGTCTTTTTTGTTGTTTCATGGTCTTTAGCAACGCGTAGTAACCACGCCATCATTTCACTACGCCTGGCCATTCATCGACATACTGCGGTAGTACGAGTGCCGCCAGAGGCTCCGCTCGCCCAGTAGTGTCCTCGGAAACTCCTGGAATTCTGTTTCGTCAGACTAACTGACGAGGCGAGCGAGACGTCTCTGACGTCATCTGCACTGCCGCGTGAAAACCGACCGCGAGCTGGGTATTCTCTACGCGCGAGACACTGGTTGCTGCATCTCTGAGACGATGGGAGTAATTAGTGTCTCGTGACGTCTGTATGATTCAACGAATTGTGTGTTCAGTTTACAATTGCTCTCGAAAACGTCTACACGTTACTTCTGACCTCGAGAACAGCGATCCAAGCTATCGCAATTAAAGCTCTGTCGAATCTCATCTTGCAGTTCATGTTCGTCTCATTAGTTAAATATGTTCTCGTTATAGCTAATCGTTCTTTATTCTAATTGCCTTTCTTTACATTGTATATAGTAGTGTATAGGTTCTGTAAATAGTGAATGATTCAGATTTATTACAAAAGTAGTTGTTTCGGATTAGAAGGGGTAGAACAAAGCACTTCACGTCGAACTAACTTTATTTCCCCAACTGGGGTTCGTTCAAAATGTCAACGAACTATGTACAACAATATTATATGTAACAAGCCAAGCACACAAGCTCGTGTTGGCTCGAGACGTACAATAAAGAGCGAGCGATAATCACAAGTTGTTTTATCTTTGTATAGCGTGAGAGATATTCACGATTAGCGTCCGTGAATCCAGAGATTGAATCGACTCGATTGAATTGAGCGACGTAAGCAACGATTGATTAACGTTGAGATCGGAGTCGAACAGCTGGCAGTTCACCGTCACCGTCGAACTAACGATTGGCAGATTGATAGAGCGATCCGCCAATAGTAATCCCCCTTTTGGGGTCGATAATCGATATCAATCGACGTTCGACGGTGCTGGTCTAAGCTACTGCTAGCTGCTTATCGACTCTCGATCTCGCGGTTACATGCGGGTCCGCCAACAGCGGGGCGGCGCAGTAAATCGGCGCGTTGACGCTGCCGACTCATTCAGCCAATCCCAAACAGTAGTATTAAATAATTAGCAAATTGTGTGACTGAACGTGGAGACCGTGGAGTGTTTACTGTGGAGACTGTATAAAGAAATCCAACCAGCATCAAAATTCGTGAACTTCCCGAAAGGGGGTGGTTCCTGAGACCATTTCAAGCGACATTTTCCTTTGCAAAAATGTTATCCGCGGCTTTGTTTAGGAGTTATTAACGAAAAACACGGACCAATCAGAGCGCGACCTAGACGCGAGTTGCCACAGTCGGCCCGACGCGCCAACTATCTATTGGCCGACTGTGGCAACTCGCGTCTAGGTCGCGCTCTGATTGGTCCGTGTTTTCGTTAATAACTACTAAACAAAGCCGCGGAGATAACATTTTTGCAAAGGAAAATGTCGCTTGAAATGGTTTCAGGAACCACCCCCTTTCGGAAAGTTCACGAATTTTGGGACACCCTGTATAAATGTTCCCAAAACGCGACAATTTTACTGCGCATAATGATTCTAAAAGAAATCGTTCATTGGCTAATTCCTTACTCGTACTCGGCCGACCACGCGACCATTGGCTGACGCGCAACGACTTGCGCGAAACAAGTAAGTACGTAATAAATTTTTCAACTTCTTCGATTTTCATATACTCAATTTTGCTATAAATGCATAAAAATCCGCAGTCTAATAATTATTATTACTTTATTTTTTCAATAAAAGAATCCAACAAAATTTTGATCTTCGTTTTTTTATCATTTTTAGACATTCCTTAAAAAAAATCGATTATTCAAAACATCGATTATTTTGGAAACGATTTTTTAGTGGATCGATTCTTGAAGCTTTGATTTTAATTGATTCAGAAAAATCGATCTTTTTGAAAATAATCGGCATTCCTACCACGTGAGTTATGCCGTCGGCTCCTGGCTGCATTTCGACGACGCGCGACACGCGCCAGTAGACATGTCGGTGGCAGTAACTCGGGCGGCTGGACTCTTTGTCACTTGTTGCGGGTCTGCAGAACATTGAGGTACTCCTGGGACCATCGGCGCCAAAAAAGGCTGCTGCACCAGTTGCCATCGATTCAGACGTTATGTTGGAACCTCACTCAGGTCTGGTTCGGGTATGACTGTCAGGGTGCCGCCGATTAGAAAGTGCCCAGGAGTCAACGGTTCCAGGTCCTCGGGGTCGTCGGACAGTGGCTTCAGTGGACATGAGTTCAGGCATACCTCAATCCCGGTGAAGAGTGTCATCAGTTCCTCATAGGTGAGCTTCCTGTCCTCCTTCACCCTTCCACTATCTCATTCCAGCACCATGAGCACACTCCAACGTCCCCAACGAAGGCCGTACCACGATGCCCGTGCCGTAGACTGGTCTGGTTATCAGAGAGGCTGTAAACTGTATTCCCCTCGAATTCCTCGATCTGGCGACACTGTCCGGGACCAGGAGAACGGAGGACTGACCAGGGGACTCATCAAGAGCTACCCTGGCCTACCTTGGCCTATCTTGGCCTATCTTGGCCTACCTTGCCCTAACTCAGTGATCGGCAACGACAGTAGCTTTTTAGCTAGTTTTCGACTCGCTACGCTTCCTTTCGTCTCGCTCCCCGTGGCGGCCCTAGTTCTAGAGCCAGCTCAGGTCGTCTAGATGATATCCTGGCCTACCCAGCCTACCTTGGTGGCCTGTCTTTGTGACTAACCTTTAACAATCGGCAGTCCATTTTGTTTTTGGCACCTTCAACTACCTTCAACAATCCTGTCCTTCGACTGTTCGCTCAACGAATACCGGAAAGTATTATTTCTATTAATCTTCAATGCTTCTTTTGTCTACTCTTGACCCACCTTCAACAATCCTGTCCTTCGACTGTTCCTTCAACGAACACCATCAATTATTATTTCTAATATTCTAATTGGAATTTCCATTGGAACTTTCAGTCTACAGTGCTCTATTATAAAAATGTATATTTCTGATTTCGAATTGGTATTTTTCACATGGCTAGAGCCGTGAGTGAGTACGGGGTGTCGCATGTCGCGTCCCCGGGGCTCCCGAAGCGTCTATATGTTTAGAGCCTTCTGCTCCGGTTCGCTCTTGTTTTTCACTTTGAAAGAATTAGAGCCTCCTGCCTGATTTGTCTTTGGCCCCCCGTGGATCGGAGACTTTATCTCCGATTTACATTTTTTACTCGACATACCTGCGTAATTTAGTACAAGTCTGTCGTTGTAAGAAAGGGAGCCAGAAGGAACATTGCATTCGTTCTGAGTTTCCGAGTTTCTTGAAAATGAAGGTGGCCTTGGCAATAATTAAAACGAAAATTTTCGAACGTTTTTAATGGAATGTATAGTCAATCGAAAACTGATTGACTTTTGTTTAAAATATTTGTTTGTTATATTATCGCAAGCACTTAATTGAAAAATGTGAAATGTGTTACGTGGGACACCCTGTATAATAAAAAAATATTAATTTTAAATTAATTTTATTATTAAAATAGTAGTTTTCTAATAACGGAAAAGAAATGAGTAGAAATATTGCTTTTATCATAACAATTTATTTATTATTATGAATATACTAATATTCACAGTAGTAAGGTAATAATGTGTGTATGTATAAGATGTATAAAAATTTCATTATTTTTTCTTCTTGATTATTTGTGATTCTTCTTTTGTTTCAAGCAAGTCCCAAGGTTTGAAATCCTCCCATGATTTAAAGAAAACTGTCACAAGTGTTCTTATTGGCAGTGTTGTCTCAGGCTCATACAACTGATCCGATATACAAACAACCATGACTTTCGGTTTTCCCTGTTTTGTCATCACTTTAAAATACAGTTGCATATGATCGTTGTCATTAATCGTTCTTCCCAGATAATTGTCGAAAGTCATATTTTCTTCAATAAAACGATGCAATGACATCTGAATTTCAAGTAATGCTGTTTATACATCTAACAAAACAATTCAAATTTCATCAAATATGTTACAAACCTTGTAACTTAACGGGGTAGACTTGTTTTCAGGATTGCCTGGGTGCGGGATGTGCGTTCTCGTTTCTCGACATCACAAAGATGGAGTTTTCAGTAGTCAAAAGCTCTAGATAAAAGATCAATCAAGGCCATAGTCGCCCTCAAAACTCCTACTTTTGCGTTTACGAGGCGTAATTTGCATTATTCGGAAGCATAAAGCTGCGAATGTAGCTATTTTCATAAAGTTGCGACAACTACATGCTGATGCAGATTCCCAAGCTGGTCTTCTCCACCATCCACTACCCAACTTGACCACTTACCAATTAATTAATTATCGGCATTACTGCGTGTTTGTCCTGCTATCTTGCGGCTCCAATCGATAAGCGGCGCCTGACCGTCACTACGCACAACATGGCGGCGTTAACTGTCGACAACACTGTAAATCGCTCAACTTTAAACACTTATAACGTTTAAACCATTGATTCTAGAGGATCGGAGCTTGGATTACTCGCATCTTCTCGTCCAAGTCGACTGGATAACATAGGAAAAAGGCCAGAAATTTCTGTTATGCAAGGAAAAGAGCAGTCCATCCCGCACCCTTGCAATCCTGAAAATGAGTCTGTAACGGTTACGTCTTAGGGTACGCGTACAGTGGATCCGCTTTCTTCCTACATCACACCAGCCCACACAGTCGAGTGTTCGGGAGGGGATGTGTTGGTGTCTTTTCGTCAGATTTCGTCCGGCAAGGTGCTCACAATGGGCCTGACACCAGACGAAATGGTCAAAGTCAACGGGGAGCCGAACCTTTTTCGAGTGCTTCGAGAAGGGTAGTAGTAGTAGTAGTGTTTATTGCCGGGGAGGGGCGGTTCGGCCGCCCCTCGCTTCCTTAGGCCACACCGATTCTTTCATCACCAGTATCACAATTGGCGCTGCCGGCACTCGGCCCTTTAGCGGGTTGCAATTGTCCTCGTTTTTCAGCCGTCCCCTCTGTTTCATTCGGCCCGGACCATTTTCAGAGTCGTCGACTTACTAGACGGGTCCGTCGTCATTGATGAGCGGGCCATGCTACCTAATTTTTGTGAGTTTTTGAGCTGTTTTACGGCTCGGTGTGAACGTCGGGCCCCCTCACCTTCAGACCTGCAGGGTGCCTCGCCTGCCCTTTCAGACTCCCCCCACTTCACCATATTTTCATGTCGAATATGTCAAGTGTTTGAAGCCCGTCCCTATTCTGTTTCCAGATAGTCCAGAAACCTGCCCACACCCTCCCCTAGGGCTAATCCCTCCCCGCCTATGCTGTGAGTCTATTGGGAGTACAAATGCAAGGGACCGCGTATTGTTTTTTTTTGACCATTGGGAAGAAGTTACTGCTACTTCGGATCCAATCCGACTTCATCGTAATCTCGGCTGGGCCGAGATATCAATTCCATTCGGTCTTCACCTGCCGACCTACTTCGCGATGGGGTTGAAAAAGAAGGGTTCACCAACTTCACCGAAATCTGTCTCCTGAGAGATTTGATATCAGGTTCATCGGGATCTTCCTTCTTGACACATCCTAGAAAATATGGCTGATTGTTCGGATGTGACTACCATCCTCGGTTCTGGTCGGTGTTCAGCTATTAGCTCCGTCCACCCGGCCTTTCCCTTAAAGGTTTCTAATTGATGTGCCGTTTGCGTTTTTGATTCCGTTTTTTGTAGGGTCCATGCCCAGTTTCTCTTCAGTAGTACCATTTGTTCGCTGACCACCCCCTTTCCTTACTCTTATCCCCCAAACAGAGGAGATAGAGCCGGCGGGTACCTTCATGAGGCGGGATGGCCAACTTGGGCTCCCAATAGTTTACCGATTCCCTGGATAAAGGGGAAATCGTTGCCATTGGTTGCCCCATGACCCCGACAGTAGGCACTGAGCCCGTAGCAGGAGAAAAAACCACCTTGGAAATTTATGCCACCCCCGGGAAACGAAAACCCTGGCCTTCCTGCTACGAATCAGACACTCTACCACCTGAGCCACTGACCCGCCTTCTCTACACTAGGGTGAACCTTAGTTATACTTGGTGAAAATTATTCTGTCGATTTTTTTTTCGGGACACCCCCTAGAATTGTGACACTTGACGCAAAAATTATGTGTGCAAAATTTGAAATCGATCGGATAACGGGAAGTGCTGCCGCATCGACTTTGAAAATTTTTTAATATTGTAACTCGATTTCCTCCACTGTAGTATATCATTGGCATATATTTTTATATATCGTTGAATTTGTCTTTTTACGCACTATAATAATGTAGAAACAAAATGTAGCATTAATTTAAAAAACTAGAGGGCTATTGTTGCTCGCTCGCGAGTAGGGTTGTTTTTGCTCGCTTGCTTCGCGAGCTCGCGGGTAGGACTGCTCTTGCGAGAGGGTTAGTGATACGCATGGCTAGTAAGGCCTACTGATATTAATGTTTTTTATTTGGTGTGTGACTCTCCAAGAGTCACACAAAGAACTTCCCGATTCGTTACTCCTTCGCCAACATCGCTAACATCGTTTTTTTTTATACTTTCATCGATATTCTCCCAAAATGTATTCTTGGGAGTAGAGATGATAAATTCACTGTTACATTGGAATAACTTTCGATTATTCCAAGCGGTAACATTAGCATCAGTTAAAAAAAAGAAATTTTTTTAAATCTAAAAAAAAATTTTTTTTAATTTAAAAACAAAATTAAGAAAAAAATTTTTTTTTATGTAATTGCGTTTGGTTCTTTGGTGGAAAATTTTCGTCCTCCTTTATAAATTGCATTGTAGAATCAACTCTTTTCGAAAAAAAACTAAAAATCTAAAAAACTACTTGACCAATATGGACCAAAATCTAATCAGCTCTAAGTTACGACGGGGCACATCGATTGCATCATTCATCATCCTGATCGCGTTGTTACTTTTTCTGAAAACGTTAACGAAAAATTTGATTACATAGAAACGGACATACGCACACACACACACACATACGAACATTTTGCTGAAAATAGTCTAAAATGACTGCAATGATCATGAAACGTGAAGATCTGCTAAAAAATCGATTTTCGATTTTCGGGGTAATTACAATAACTTCCCTATAAAATCGGGAAGTTAAAAAATTCGTGACCTTAAAATCTCAAAAATTGACTTTCCAAAAAATTTTTTTTTGCATTATATTTAATTTAATAAACAATACAACGTTTGTTTAAGAAATTTTTTTATATTTTTATAAATAGTGAAAATATTTAGACATTATACATATGCTTATACATAATACATTATTGGTATATATACAATATACATTATACATATAATACAGTACATTATAAAAAAAACTAAAATTATTTTAGAAAATTTCGTTGAAATAATTTATTTATCTCTAAATTTTTTAAAGAGTTAAACATTTGGACCTGAAGATTTTAACATTTTTTCGTGAAATATACTATGTAAAATGATTTCATATGTATGGTGTCTGCAAGGCAAATATAAAATGTCCCTTTCCAATTTTTGTTCGAGGAGAACACAGGCTCCTCGGTATCGTCCAGTATTTATGGATGTGGTATCGAAGCAAAGTGCTTGTACTTTCTCGGATAATCCCCATTCTTCTAATAAATCGTAAACCGCAGAAGCTTGATCGGCTCCACTGTTAGATGAAAGTATTGGAATTCCCAATAACCTCTCCACACCTCTGAAAGTAATTAATGCTGCTAATCTCACTATTTTGCCTGTGTCTTGTAAAGATGGTAATAGTTTTCCGTCCCAGTGCACTGTAACTGCATTGAGCTCGTAGTCATTAAATGACTCACGCAATTTTTTTACAATTTCTGGGCGCAATTTAGTTCATTGGATGCGAATTGAGGATCGATTCAATTCTATACGATAGAAGGACGTACAAATGGGAATGTCAAAATATTTTCGCTATTTATAAAAATATAAAAAAATTTCTTAGACAAACGTTGTATTGTTTATTAAATTAAAAATAATGCAAAAAAAAATTTTTTGGAAAGTCAATTTTTGAGATTTCAAGGTAAAGAATTTTTTTTTTAAATTAATGCTACATTTTGTTTCTATATTATTATAGTGCGTAAAAAGACAAATTCAACGATATATAAAAATATATGCTAATGATATACTACAGTGGAGGAAATCGAGTTACAATATTAAACAATTTTCAAAGTCGATGCGGCAGCACTTCCCGTTATCCGATCGATTTCAAATTTTGCACACATTATTTTTGTGTCAAGTGTCACAATTCTAGGGGGTGTCCCGAAAAAAATTCGAAAGTCGAAAAATAAGGTCCACCCTACTCTACACTCCTTACTATGTATTTTCTTGCGCCCCACGTTTTTCGTTTTAAATCTTACAAGTATTTTCTTAGCTATTAAAAATTCACAATCACAAATTTTCAGGGGTTAGGAATCTGTATGGGGCTAGAAAAAATTATTTTATACTTTTTAGTCCGTTTTTAAAGATGGCGTTTTTAAAAATTTTATTTTATACTTTTTAGTCCGTTTTAAAAACGTGGTATTTTTAAAAAATTTATTTTTATTTAAATAATTATTTTCTGCTTTTTAGTCTTGTATGTGTAAAATTTTACAATCGATTTGGAACATTTTGATGAGATTATAACAGAGACATGTAGTAAATTTCAGACGGTATTGCGACCGCATCATATCGAAACGCCGTGGTAAAATGTCAAAGATAAAGGTTCGACCGAAAATCTCGGTGTAACTGTCCCTTCGATTGGTAAACAAACATTATAGTATAATAATACGTAGTAACTTTGTAAACACCGCACGGAGCTCAAACGCACACTGACGCACACTGACGCACACTGACGCACACTGAGCTCCTTCGGCGCGAAGCGGGTCAGTGGAGTGGGGATGAGTCAAAGAGGGAACGGGTAGCGGAGTAGGGAGCGCTGTCGCGCGGCGTGGCGATCGCTGAACGCGATGACGTAGGTTTCGCGGGGGGTGAACAGGTAAATATTTAATTGTTATTTCTCCGAAACGGATAGACTCTTAAAAAATTTTTTTTTTAATAATGCATTGTCATCCAGTTCTGAGCCATGTAACCGATTTCAAGTCTCTAGCTCATCAGGAAGTTAGTTTAAAATTAATTGCAAAATTTGCCACCGAACAAACAAACAGACAAACAGACAAACAATCAAGAAAGCGAGCTAATAAAAACGTGGTAAAAACGGGTCCTTAAAGAGGACACTTGGGGCTATATTATCATAATTTTTATTTTTTCAATTTTCTGGTGCTATGATAGCAATGGACCTGTTTCAAACAATTGCAAAATAAACTATGAAAACAAATATTTCTTCAACTGAAATCATTTTTATTAAATACTCTTATGGTTACACTATGATATAATTTAATAAAAAACTTGTGACTTTGGGTATTTGGATAGTGTTTTCATTTTCTTAGTTTTAAAAATCTTAAGCTTAATAAATATGGATTCGAAAATATCGCTTACCTCACACTTTCTAAAACCATTGTGACCTTATTAGCAGAAAAGTAACAAAAAATCGCAAATTTTTTGATTATAACCAAATAAAAATCGGTAGAACCCAAAGGGTCTCAGTAATATGTATACAACAAAAATTAATAATTAGTTTTGTATTTTTTATAATTTGAAGTAATGTACTCACCGCACTGAATAATATTTACACTATGAAACTTTCGAAAATCAAAGAGTGCATATACACAAAAACAACAAAGGAATGAGAAAAAATGTTTTCCTTCAATAGTTTATGTCGCAGTTGTTTCCAATGTCAGTGTTTGCACTTAGGTTCTATTATAATCTACGATCGATGTAATGTTATGAATACTGTAATGTATTTCAGTACACATAGATTTTTTAAAGTGACATAATAAACGAATTATTGCCATGTCTTGGGGACTTTGCACCACTGTGTAACGTACGATAGCGTAGCGGCTATATCGGCACGTGCAATAAAACATTTGGGATGCAAATGGTCGAGTCAAGCGAAGCTATTTTTCAGAAAGCTGTTTTTAGCGCGTCCTATTCATAATTTTTTACTGTAAAGAATTTTTTAAGTTAACACAAGTCAACACGTGTTGTCCGAGAAAGTGCCGACTTCCAGCACAATAATAATGACCTGTCATAAACCTCTCCACAGAGGACAGCCCCGGGACCGGCACATAAACAAATCGAGCCTATCATCGCTAGGTCTGCCTATCCCCACCACAGCCGCACGCGTAGTCCCAATGTTTTGACTTCGACGCTGCACGCTACATGGTATGTGTGGCCGCTTGTTACGGGGAAAACGTACTTCACGCACGAACTCAACACCTAACGATCGCGAACCGTAGAACGAGGTCGGGTAGGTACAGTGACCCCCAAAAATATTCGGACACTAGGTATAACTAACTTTATGATTTGATAATTCGATTGTTGATAAAGCAATCGCGCTGGGAATTGTTTCTAGCAATAAAACATTTATTAGTGTTAATAAACATATATGCTTTATTTGAAAAATATGCATACGTTCCATAATAAAAATTATTAAACGAAATAATGGACCATTTGTGGCTCACAAAAATATTCGGACACGTATTCATTTTTCTGTTTATATAATGTAATTTAGCATTACAAAATTTATTTAATATTTCGTCGGATAACCATTTTGTTTAATGTTGTATACCAACGATAAGATTCTCTCTAGCATTAGTAATCACTCATGTAATCTAAACGTTTCAGTTCGTCTCTCTATCTTCAGTTCGACATTCTATCTACCATTACTCATCTTTGTACCTCAGTCCCATGATTCAACCCTTACTGACCATTAGACCTAAAACAACCCCCACTTTACAGAGCCCAAAACCTATATCTCCTGCTGATTTCTTCTTCTCGCAAGCATTCTTTTCTCAGTCTTCATTCGCTTCCGATCATTCTCTTACCGAGTCTTGTCTAGTAGTAGTAGTAGTCGTGTTTATTGCCGGGGAGAGGCGGTTCGGCCGCCCCTCGCTTCCTTAGGGCACACCGGTTTTTAAACACCAGTTTCACAATTGGCGCTGCCGGCACTCGGCCCTTTAGCGGGTTGCAATTGTCCTCGTTTTTCAGCCGTCCCCTCTGTTTTATTCGGCCCGGGCCATTTTCAGAGTCGTCGACTTTTTGAGCTGTTTTACGGCTCGGTGTGAACGTCGGGCCCCCTCACCTTCAGACCTGCAGGGTGTCTCGCCTGCCCTTTTAGACTCCCCCCCCCCCTTCGCCATATTTTCATGTCGAATGTGTCAAGTTTTGAACCCGTCCCTACACTGTTTCCGGATAGTCCAGAAACTTACCCACACCCTCACCTAGGGCAATTCCACACCCTCCCCTAGGGCTAATCCCTCCCCGCCTATGCTGTGAGTCTATTGGGAGTACAAATGCAAGGGACCGCGTATTGTTTTCTTTGACCATTGGGAAGAAGTTACTGCTACTTCGGATCCAATCCGACTTCATCGAAATCTCGGCTGGGCCGAGATATCAATTCCATTCGGTCTTCACCTGCCGACCTACTTCGCGATGGGGTTGAGAAGGAAGGGTTCACCAACTTCACCGAAATCTGTCTCCTCAGAGATTTGATATCAGGTTCATCGGGATCTTCCTTCTTGGGTGGGCTTGACACATCCTAGAAAATATGGCTGATTGTTCGGATGGGACCACCATCCTCGGGTCTGGTCGGTGTTCAGCAATTAGCTCCGTCCACCCGGCCTTTCCCTTAAAGGTTTTTAAGTGATGTTCCGTTTGCGTTTTTTGATTCCGTTTTTTTTTTTTTGGTAGGGTCCATGCCCAGTTTCCAGTTTCCTCAGTAGTACCATTTGTTCGCTGACCACCCCCTTCCTTACTCTTGTCCCCCAAACAGAGGAGATAGAGCCGGTGGGTACCTTTATGAGGCGGGATGGCCAACTTGGGCTCCCAATAGTTTACCGATTCCCTGGATAAAGGGGAAATTCGTTGCCATTGGTTGCCCCATGACCCCGACAGTAGGCACTGAGTCCGTAGCAGGAGAAAAAACCACTCCTTGGAAATTTATGCCACCCCGGGAATCGAACCCTGGCCTTCCTGCTACGAATCAGACACTCTACCACCTGAGCCACTGACCCGCCGAGTCTTGTCTAGACTACTAAGATCTTTTGTACAGTAAATTCTCTATAAACGCGAAAATCTCTTCACGATAAACGCGAAAGAAATATCCCCTCCAACTTAGCACACAGATCTCGGCTCGGTATTTCGGTGTGAACCACTACTAACGCGACGCGGAGAGTCGCAGGCGTCGGCACAGTTCAAATGCCCGTGAGTCATCATAACGTTACATCAACAGTCTATCTTCTTTATTTTCCATGATACTGTTATGGGACTTTCACTACCTTATTTCTGGCATTTTTCTGATTACAATGATACCAAACACGATCTAATTTGAACTGAATTTAGTGGTTTAATTGACAATGAAAGTTTCGGGCGCAAGGAAGGATAGCGCATGTGAAAGAAAGAGACGCAGAGTCGCAGCGCGCCGGCACAGTTCAAAAGCCCGTGAGACATTATAACGTTACACCAACGGTCTATCTTCCTTATTTTCCATGATACTGTTATGGGACATTCACTACCTTATTTCTGGCATTTTTCTGATTAAAATGATACCAAACACGACCTAATTTAAACTGAATTTAGTGGTTTAATTGACGGTATATACATATGAAGTAACTTTAGAACATAAGAGTACAGTGGTCGTGCGTCGTCCGGTTTCCCGGTAGTAACGTTCGATTTCGCAAATATAAAGACGTGATGAACTATGACCGATCATATCGCAAAACCGAACACCGTGTCAAGTCACGCGCGTCGCTCGCTCCATTACAATTTTTTGATAAGAAACAAAATTAAATAAATCTTAAATAAATCTTAAGTATATTACTTAAAACAGTTCAAAAACTACAAAAAGTGTGTCTTTTCCTGACGGATGTAAACGCTTCAATTCGATAGTTTTCCTTCGATGGTATTTAAACTGTAGTGGTTTAAATGACGATGAACGTTTCGGGCGCAAGGAAGGATAGCGCGTATAGAAAAGAAAGAGACGCGGAGAGTCGGAGTCGCCGGCACAATTCAAAGGCCCGTGCGTGGTCTCGCTTTACACGCGCTGTCCTTCTGTACGTTCGGCTCAGCCTTTGAAGCTCGAAAAACGTAGGACCACGATCGAAAAATGCGAAGAAATCCCCCCGAGGCGTTCGCGTTTATAGAGAATTTACTGTATTACGTCCGTAGTTGTATTTCGTTTAGAATTTGTACTTAATAAATATACTTGTATTGAGTATCCGGAATACAACATTAAGAACATGTCTTAATCTGTTCGGCATATTATTTGTAATTTTTTAAAAATAATCAACAGTTATATTTGACCACTCAGTTTCAAGTCTTTGTTTTAACTCTGCTATCGATGTAATCGGGGTTTTTCGAATTTGTCGATCTAATTCATCCCATAAATTCTCAATCGGATTAAGGTCCGGTGATTGGGCGGCGGATGAAGAATTTTGGGGCAGCGGTATAATAAAAATTCTTGCACAATACGTGACTTGTGCTTGCGGTCGTTGCTTGGTAAAACTTAAAATTATTATTAAGCCCCATTTTTTCAGCACTTTGAACTAAATTATTTTTGAGTATATTTAAATAATGATTTTTGTCCATAATACCGTCAATAAACACTAAGTTACCGACTCCATATGACGAAATGCAACCCCAGACCATTACGCTGCCTCCGCCGTGTTTCACTGTACCTCTTGTATTTTCAAAATTAAACTCTTTATTCGCTTTCCGCCACACCATAGTTCTTCCGTCGTAATTGTACATATTGAATTTGCTTTCATCAGCAAATATGACATCCTTCCACCATGTCTCATCCTTAGAAATTAGCTCACTTGCAAAGGTTTTTCGTTTATTGCTATTCTTTTCGTTGATAAATGGTTTCTTTCCAGCCACTCTTCTATTGTAACCAGCTTGCCTCAGCGTTCTCCGAAATGTTTCGGTTGACACATTTTTGGAGCTTTCTCCTAATAGTTCATTAACTAGTTTTGAAGGACTTAAGCGCGGATTTTTGTTCGCTTTCCGAATAATTTTGCTTTTCTTCCTCGTACATAAGAGACTTGGTCTTCCAGTTTGCGGAATAGAATTAATGCGATTCTCAATATAAAATCGTCGACAGATATCTGCGACAGTACTCTTACTTATACGAAGCATTGCACTAATTTCGCAATAGGTTTTTCCTTTTTCTTGATAAAAAATTACAAGCTGTCGCACATCAAAACTCGTATTCTTTCCTTTGTTACCCATTTTGAACGAATTCACGTTCACTACTGACAGTAGTGAGATGGCATGAGCCTGTAAAGGTCCACGAGATTCTGTTTGTAAACAAACGTTTTCGCGTGATTGGAATATCGCGTTCCCAGAAAGCGATTGGCAGAGAAATATAATACGTGTCCGAATATTTTTGTGAGCCACAAATGGTCCATTATTTCGTTTAATAATTTTTATTATGAAACGTATGTATATTTTTCAAATAAAGCATACATGTTTATCAACATTAATAAATGTTTTATTGCTAGAAACAATTCCCAGGGCGATTGCTTTATCAACAATCAAATTATCAAATCATAAAGTTAGTTATACCTAGTGTCCGAATATTTTTGGGAGTCACTGTATTTAGAAGAACTGCGACAAGCGTTACTGTAGACGTACAGTCAGGAACTGAGCTTTATTTTTAAATGTGCACAATCTTAAATAGTATTCCTTATTGATATAGGACGGTCCCAGGTCCGCTGGGTTTGACGGAGAGAAGATTACAGTCATCGGGCAAAGGTTTCCAAAGTTGACAAGGTTTCCAAAGTTGACCTTTAGACGGGAATCAGTGACTAACTGTTTATACAAGATACATTGATAGCATCCTACTGTATTATGGCAATCAGCCCGTTACACATCCCCCTTCTTAGATTTGACTTGGTCCTCCAAGTCTTAGGCGTTTTTTAAATATCAACGGACTTGACGGTGTGATGGTAGAAATGTTTACTTCTCGTATGGCTGGTATCTGTATGGGCCTGGTTGTCAATTCTATACCTTGGTCCTGGAATTCTGATGGGTTGTTTCGGGATGACGGCGGCTCTCTTGTTGTTGTCGATTGGTTAGTTGTTTGGCAAAATAAGTTAATACATACATTGCTGGGTAAAAGTCTACCGATTCCTGCCTTTTTTAAGAGCCAGAATCCAATGATTGCTATTGCTACGTATCCGATGTACTGGGTGGTCGTTGCGGTTATTTCCTTCCAGGTTTTCGCACGCCTGGAGTTTACAATCTGATCTAATTGTTCGTTCATGTTGTTTAATTGAGTGTTATATTCTTTTATAATATTGTGATCAATTCGCAATGGTAGCTCTGGTATGACATGTCTAAGTTCATTAAAGTCGTGTGTACAGTTAGTGTATTCGATATTTTTGTAAATAGTGTTCTATGTGTAAGGAAAGTACAGTCGGCGCTTGATACGAGACTTGGTTCAGTGAATTTAATCGTTTTGATATCTTTACATAGACTTGTACATCAAGTGGGCTTTGTGGGATGACTATACAGGGTGTTTACCTACAGGTGGGAGAAAATTTAAGGGGTGGTTCTCGACGATAATCTAAGACGAAAATGAAAAATAAACTAGAGGGCTATTGTTGCTCGCTCGCTTCGCTCGCTCGCGAGTAGGGTTGTTTTTGCTCGCTTGCTTCGCGAGCTCGCGGGTAGGACTGCTCTTGCGAGAGGGTTAGTGATACATATGGCTAGTAGGGCCTACTGATATTAATGTTTTTTATTTGGTGTGTGACTCTCCAGGAGTCACACAAAGAACTTCCCGATTCGTTACTCCTTCGCCAACATCGCTAACATCGTTTTTTTAACTTCCCGATTTTATAGGGAAGTTATTGTAATTACCCCGAAAATCGAAAATCGATTTTTTAGCAGATCTTCACGTTTCATGGTCATTGGAGTCATTTTAGACTATTTTTATCAAAATGTTCGTATGTGTGTGTGTGCGTGTGCGTGTGCGTGTGCGTGTGCGTGTGCGTGTGCGTGTGCGTGTGCGTGTGCGTGTGCGTGTGCGTGTGCGTGTGCGTGTGCGTGTGCGTGTGCGTGTGCGTGTGCGTGTGCGTGTGCGTGTGCGTGTGCGTGTGCGTGTGCGTGTGCGTGTGCGTGTGCGTGTGCGTGTGCGTGTGCGTGTGCGTGTGCGTGTGCGTGTGCGTGTGCGTGTGCGTGTGCGTGTGCGTGTGCGTGTGCGTGTGCGTGTGCGTGTGCGTGTGCGTGTGCGTGTGCGTGTGCGTGTGCGTGTGCGTGTGCGTGTGCGTGTGCGTGTGCGTGCGTGCGTGCGTGCGTGCGTGCGTGCGTGCGTGCGTGCGTGCGCGCGTATGGCCGTTTCTATGTAATCAAATTTTTCGTTAACGTTTTCAGAAAAAGTAACAACGCGATCAGGATGATGAATGATGCAATCGATGTGCCCCGCTGTAACTTAGAGCTGATTAGATTTTGGTCCATTTTGGTCAAGTAGTTTTTTAGATTTTTAGTTTTTTTCGAAAAGAGTTGATTCTACAATGCAATTTATAAGGGAGGACGAAAATTTTCCACCAAAGAACCAAACGCAATTACATAAAAAATTTTTTTCTTCATTTTTTTTAGATTAAAAAAATTTTTTTTTAAACTGATGCTAATGTTACCGCTTGGAATAATCGAAAGTTATTCCAATGCAAGAGTGGGTTAATCATCTCTACTCCCAAGAATACATTTTGGGAGAATATCGATGAAAGTACAAAAAAAAAAACGATGTTAGCGATGTTGGCGAAGGAGTAACGAATCGGGAAGTTCTTTGTGTGACTCTTGGAGAGTCACACACCAAATAAAAAACATTAATAGCAGTAAGCCCTACTAGCCATGCGTATCACTAACCCTCTCGCAAGAGCAGTCCTACCCGCGAGCTCGCGAAGCGAGCGAGCAAAAACAACCCTACTCGCGAGCGAGCGAAGCGAGCGAGCAACAATAGCCCTCTAGTTTTTTTATACTTTCATCGATATTCTCCCAAAATGTATTCTTGGGAGTAGAGATGATAAATTCACTGTTACATTGGAATAACTTTCGATTATTCCAAGCGGTAACATTAGCATCAGTTAAAAAAAAGAAATTTTTTTAAATCTAAAAAAAAATTTTTTTTAATTTAAAAACAAAATTAAGAAAAAAAATTTTTTTTTATGTAATTGCGTTTGGTTCTTTGGTGGAAAATTTTCGTCCTCCTTTATAAATTGCATTGTAGAATCAACTCTTTTCGAAAAAAAACTAAAAATCTAAAAAACTACTTGACCAATATGGACCAAAATCTAATCAGCTCTAAGTTACGACGGGGCACATCGATTGCATCATTCATCATCCTGATCGCGTTGTTACTTTTTATGAAAACGTTAACGAAAAATTTGATTACATAGAAACGGACATACGCACACACACACACACATACGAACATTTTGCTGAAAATAGTCTAAAATGACTGCAATGATCATGAAACGTGAAGATCTGCTAAAAAATCGATTTTCGATTTTCGGGGTAATTACAATAACTTCCCTATAAAATCGGGAAGTTAAAAAATTGCGATTTCGGCTTCGTTATTTAGTTATTAACAATTACAAATCCGCCTAAAATGCTGCAACACTTCTAACAAAAGTGTACGTTGCGTACGTCACACAGGCGCGCGACAGTCTCGTATGAAGTGACAAACGCATGCATACCTTGGTTCTCATTTGGGTCCCCAGCGAGGTGAAAATGTTTAAAAAATCGTTGGACGACATTGACCTACCTACTCGTTAAAATCCACAAGGGCATTTATAATATCCGCCCTATGGAATTATCGAGTAGTAGGGTCAATTCCCTTTCACTTTTACATTCATTTCACACATATCCACAAATCCTTATTCTGCACTATAATTGTTCATAACACCGTACTTAATATACTGGAGGAAACGCCCTATCACTATTTACAATATCATACACACGCACTACGAGTTTCTGCGAACGGAAATCTTCAACGCGTGCGAGAAGAATCGTCCGTACAAGCTAGCATCCGTATGCACACTGATTCAAGACAGCTGATGTGGTCAATGCACACACATGAAATATTTCGCGGTCACAGACAGAATGAGAAGGAATCACGAAATTCGTGAAAACAGGATAGACAATGTATTGGTATAGCAATGCGCGACGTTTGGGCGGTAGTTTGCTGTAGATCTTGATTTGTTTTATCGATCTGGCATCGACCTCATCAGCTGTCTTGAATCAGTATGCATACGGATGCTAGCTTGTACGAACGATTCTTCTCGCACGCGTCGAAGATTTCCGTTCGCAGAAATCACACACGACCTCAAGATGTCCGTTCCGCCTGTGGACGAGTCTCGCGACGTAAATCAAGTTCCATAAAGTGCGGTGTTTCAACATTAAAGGATTACCAGTTCTTTACATTTTCCTCATTTCCCTCAGTAAACTTTTACTCTCTGTAAACTCGTAGTGTGTGTGTATGATATCGTAAATAGTGCTAGAGCGTTTATTCCAGTATATTAAGTACGGTGTTATGAACAATTATATTGCAGGATAAGGGTTTGTGGATATGTGTGAGAAGAATTTAAAAGTGAAAGGGCATTGACCCCTTCTACTCGATAATTCCATAGGGCGGATATTATAAATGCCCTTGTGGATTTTAACGAGTAGGTAGGTTCAATGTCGTCCAACGATTTTTTAAACATTTTCACCTCGCTGGGGACCCAAATGAGAACCAAGGTATGCATGCGTTTGTCACTTGATACGAGACTGTCGCGCGCCTGTGTGACGTACGCAACGTACACTTTTGTTAGAAGTGTTGCAGCATTTTAGGCGGATTTGTAATTGTTAATAACTAAATAACGAAGCCGAAATCGCAATTTTTTTATTCTTCATTTTCGTCTTAGATTATCGTCGAGAACCACCCCTTAAATTTTCTCCCACCTGTAGGTAAATCGTAGTCAATTCGTCAATGTTTACAGGAGTTACTGTACATTTACTCGGATGTGCGTTCGTTTTTCGCAGCAACTGTATTTCGCAATTGATTTTTGATCCTATACTATTGATCGGTAGTGTGTGCTTACAAATGAATTCGTCATGAACTTCTTTGCATTGCTTGTCTAGATATGTCGGATCTACTACGATGTAATCCATCTCCGTTCTAATATAGTAATAATGTGGGATGATAACTACTGTGTGGCTATTGGTAATTTCGTTTTAGCGTGGAATTGGATATAATCTAATCAAGTGCCACGTTTTATTGCTTAAAATCGGGGTTTTTATGTAATAAATGAGCTTGCCATTTTGACTAAGGATTTTTACGGTGCTTATACTAATAAGTGTTTGGAAATTATCTTCAATCAGAGCAATGGGAGATCTTTGCAATCCCTGTCGTTCTAAGTCTTTCAAGTGCTGTATGAAGTCACCCGGTTTCAATAAGTGGGAGTGAATTATTCCAGCTTTACCAATATGTACCGCAGTTGTTAACGTTTCTTGGTCTATTTCTAACTCGTCCATCAGTTAATTTACTGTGAGAATATGAGTTTGCAAAGTGATTAAACCATTGCTCCGATTATACAGGTCAAGGTTTTCCGCATGTATGCGCTGTAATATTTCTATATTTTGGTCGTTCACTACATTTCTAATAATTTTAGTTTGGTTGGCTATGATCGTACTCATTTCGTTTTGAGTTTTGAACAATGTATCGAGGTTTTCATATATTAGTTTTAAATCGTCTTCATCTAACGTGCCGAACAGAGATTTCGAAATGCTACCAATTATATTAGCCAGTCCCCTTTTTGTTCTAGTTCCTAATGTTATGCGCAAATTATCTTTAGATAGTTTTATGTTATTCAAACACTTACGAAGAATGGAAATTTCATAATTTTTATCGCAAGTGTTTGCACAATGCTGTAGGGTGATGTCCGGGTCACTCTCTGGTCAAGCATCACGAAAAGGGCAGCTGCGAGCGCTCTCCCTGGGTACGTGTGAGACCCAGAAGCCGGCAATTCATGTTTTGAATATCGCGCCATTTGCGCGACAAAAGTTTGCAGGACCGTATCCGGGCCCCTGGCGGGACCCGGAAGTCTTCTTTCAACGCTGAGGCAACGAACCTTCGAGAATAAGCAACCCGAGGGAGGAGGAAGGCACAATCCCGAAAACAGACAGCGAGAGATCGTCAAGGCCCAGGACTGTCAACCTGGAGGCGCCGATGAGGGCATCCGGTGCAGAGACGACGAACTACTCTACCCTGTCGTCGCCTCGTCCGGGAAGAAGCTGCACCGCAACCGGTTTGGCTGACGTCGATTGCTCATCGGGAAGCGGCCAATCGGAAGACATCGCTGCCGAATACGCCGCGAGATGCCGGAAGCCGACCGCCGTCGCGTGGGATTCGTCAACGCAAAATTCCGAGTTAGCGATAGGCCGAGACGTTACGCGAAGAAGGTAGACTAGGAAAAGTGGGGTACGCTCCGCTTCCGCGTTCCCGAGTCAACGCGTGAAAGATCACTGCGCCATTAGAGCTCACTAAGTAAAGTAGTCGTTGAACCATTGCTAAGACAAATAAGTTTTTGCCGATCAAGAGAGGAAACCAAATTCGCTGCCGTTTCCACCCGTGGTAAGCGCCGATCAGGCTTTCGTTAATTAAGTATTGTGAAATATCGTGTTGGCTCGGGTAGCGCGTCGTTAGGTTAGGAATTCGCGTCGCGAGAATTAACGGTAGATTGAAGGGGCGATATTCGTGCACGATAAAATCGTGGAAGTGCGAATCCTTCGGATTGTGAAGGATCTCGCTTTAGTGATTCGAATCCGGTCAGATAGCGGGGGCCGCGTGGCCTCCTCGTGGCGGTTGTACAACGCCGGTAGAAACACGAAGTCGCGGATTCAAAGTAAAATCGCTGCCGCCGTTAATTCGATTGATCCTGCACTCGTTCCATGGTGTGAGGCCGTCGCATGTTCGATTCGTGTTCGGAAATTCAGTTTGAGCGGCGCAAGTCAGAACAGAACCGCGTATTCCATCAGGGTTCGGTCGGAAAGCGGCCTTCGAGGCCTTCCGCGTCGCGAAGATCATATCGCTGCCGAATTCTACGCGAAGAACTAAGTTACGAGAAAAACCGCGCGTGCGACTGCCATCCGTCGTAAGATTTACGGTGACGCGCCGGCTAAACTTGTATTCGCTGCCGATCTCGTCGGTAGTACACCATCTTCGTTTAATAAACGATCTGTTAGCCGAAACGTTATTTAATTCTTGTGTGAAACCTTCCCGCCGCAGGGAATGTCTCGTGTCCCTCCGGCGTAGAATCCTGCACCCATTCTGTTCGCTATTCAGGCTTAGTTGTCCGCATCGCAGGTTCGCGAGTTCGACAGTGATATTTCGTGATTAGAATCAATACTTTCGTGTGACACTCTCGAGTGTCTGGCGCCCGAAAGGGCCTAGCAGACTAAGATAGGTGCAGCGGCCCCACCCACAATTTTTATTGATATTGTGCGGAAAACAATAGTTTTAGGTTGAAAGATAACCCCCTAAAATTTTAAGTCGCTAATCCTTCGTATAAGGATGATATGAGGGTAAATACCCTTAACTGTATCATTTTTTTTCTCGGTTGTTAATGAAGATATTCGGATAAAAAAAATACGAAAATACTCGAACTTACCTCCTTCATATCATACATTTTTTTCACCATTGTGATCAAATTATTAAGGGTAGAAAAAAATCATTTAATTTTTTAGGGGTGGGAATTGCAAGCAACCCTTCGAGTGACCACTTCCAAAAAATTCAAGAACAATGTTCTGTTGCTTATCTAACGTATAAAAAAGTTTCAAGATGGTCGGATTGGTGGAACATAGTTAAATATTGAAAAATAAATGAAATTACGTCATTATAATGGTATAATGTACAGTGCAGTGTTTCTTACGACTCCAATTAATAATTCTTATCAGGATATTAAGTCCCTTCTTGATCAATTATTTCTTTTTAAACGCGACGCATCGTATTACATTCTGTTCTTATCTTTCCGAATTTATTGATAGACATTATGTAAGTGTAAATGAGAATTCTAGGAATCATATTATACATAGATTTATTCAATCTTCGTCACTATTTTCCTCAATAATCGGTACTGTATGTGTTACATCAAATATCTTAGTTAATATCTCCGATGGTTTTACAATTTTCGATTTAAATCGCCCATGAGATAAATAATAAATAATTGTAGCGACATGAGAACAGCAACCCACTGTTCTGTTACCATTGGCACAGTCACATGTATATCTTTTAATAGCGGCATAACCAATCGAATGTGGTACATATTCAATGTAGCATTGATAATATTTCCGATTAATATGCCTCGAGTGAACTTTCACCCTTATGATATTACTAAATTCCTTTAAATATTCAATATTTAAAATGTTATCATCCTTCATTAATTCCGCGAGATAGCATACTGCCTGGGTTAATTGATATGTACCTGCAAATAATATTACATAAGTAGTATATAGTTTTATATGTGGTTATATTATACATATATAATACAATACGGTTAAATAATAGTGTTAAAGCATGTACTTACCTGTAAATAAGATTTTCAAATCTTTCTCAGTCATTTCCGGAAAATCCATTACAGCGTTGTCAGTCATTGGTGTAAATGGTTTTCTACGGCGACTTAATTGTTTTGCTTCTACTAACTCCTGAAGCGTGTTTGTTGCTAGCCGTTGTTTCTTCATATGATCAATGATTAGATCTGTAATTTCTGGATCGGTATCTAGTCTTTTACCAAATTCATTATGTAGAAAGGATGCTATTTGACACAATGATTTAAGACGGGGTAGGAGTTTATTATCCATTTTGTGGTGGAATAAACGATATTTTTGTGCAATATCACCATGGACGGCTTCAACAACCCATCTTATTTTGGTTACAAAGCGTGATGAATTTGCTTCTGCTGTTGTCAGTTGTGCCCGATTTCCTTTACAAGCTGGCATTAAAACATTATATCCTTTACTTTCCAGATGTTCGACAACATCGCGAAAACCACGGTCTACAACGCAAATATCATTCGGTTGTAAAAGAGAACTTATTCCGTTAGGATCTTCTAATAAGATTTTCATGATTGATGCATCATTCATGGTACCATTAAATGGTCCTGCTGTGTCAATAATGTATCCATTTGTCGTACAAATTGTAAACGGTTTACATAATGATGTTTTCTTTTGTCCAGAATACGATTTCCTTTGATATACATTATTTTTACTCTTTTCATGTCTAACATATGTTCCGTCAAAAATTACTACTAATTGAGAATCTTCTATTTCAAAAAGTTTTCTTGGCGCGTACGCTGTTTCATTTAAAATGAGATCGGCTCTAGATTTTGCATTTATTCCGAAGTGTTTTCCTAAAATATCCTTTTCAAATGCGTTAATTATTTGGTGGAAATATTCAGACACCTGTTGTGCATGTTGCAGACCGAATATATTTTTAATCATTGTATTAGAACAGCCACTTCTGAGTTTGAATAAAAATATAATTAATGCTTGTTTCACAGTTCGTGATTCACTGTTCCTCAAACTTTTCAACATGTTTTGTAGCTTTTCAATATTGTTCGAATTAAGATCAGTGAAAGCATGAAGTTGTTCCTCAGTTATGGAACCATTCGATATGTTATCAAATACAGAGGAATCCACATTCCGAGCCAACTGATCCAAAAACAAAGAAACTTCTCCAGCTTCCACTACACTATACATAGAATGAATACGTAAAGAGCAAAGCTCGTCAGTGTAAAATCTTTTTCTAATGATGTGTGTAGAGCAACACCGGTCGCCTTTCGGGATAAAAATCCTTTTTTGCGTAAACGCCTGGAGGCGTGCTTCTAAGGGTACGACAATCAGTTGCCTCGTCGATCGACATAAGATGCAGTATCTATGAGTCGATACTACTCTTTTAAATGGCAGTTCAATCTTACTTGTCAATTCGGGATCGTTTTCAGTTTGATTATCTGAATCTGTTGCAGAATCATTATTGTTGCTCTCAGTTCTCTGTTGGTTTTCTGTTCTGTGTTGGTTTTCTGTTCTATAAACAATTAATTGGCATTTGTTACAAAATGCAGATCCAACAGTCACAGTTCTATCACAGTAAGCCTGATATTTTGCCGCTTCATCTTCTGCAGATATCCTTTTTATTCTCCCAACACCTTTCTTTAGGGAGACATTACACTTAATGCAATTATTCACACTATTGCTCTCAGACATTTTGTACGTGTATGGATGGATTGGATCTATATTTTCACCTTTCTCACACCCTTCAATTCTAACTTGGACACTTAAACCCGCGTTAGATAACAATTGAACTTCAAGTGTTTTAATAAATGTTCATGTACATCTACTATAATGACTATACAGAGTTGCGACTTATAAGAAATGTAGTATCCAGAAAAATGAATTTATTAAATCGATTACAGGGCGTAAAACAGACTGCTTGCGGCGCGTAGCCGTCCGCATTATATTAGGAGTCCTCTCCTCTAATTCGCGATCGTCTATTATCTATTCGTCTATTATATGATCAAAAAAATGAATAAATGCCCATTCGAGATTTTCCGTCGTCTTGACAACGCATAACATACGGCGGGCCGTCGAATGTTTCGAACAGCGGAGCGTTCTGGAACGTTCCTACAGAAGCATTACCAAAAACTGAGAATTCGAAAGGGAGGGTATTAAGATTCCTAGAATTCTCATTTACACTTACGTAATGTCTATCAATAAATTCGGAAAGATAAGAACAGAATGTAATACGAAGCGTCGCGTTTAAAAAGAAATAATTGATCAAGAAGGGACTTAATATCCCGATAAGAATTATTAATTGGAGTCGTAAGAAACACTGCACTGTACATTATACCATTATAATGACGTAATTTCATTTATTTTTCAATATTTAACTATGTTCCACCAATCCGACCATCTTGAAACCTTTTTATACGTTAGATAAGCAACAGAACATTGTTCTTGAATTTTTTGGAAGTGGTCACTCGAAGGGTTGCTTGCAATTCCCACCCCTAAAAAATTAAATGATTTTTTTCTACCCTTAATAATTTGATCACAATGGTGAAAAAAATGTATGATATGAAGGAGGTAAGTTCGAGTATTTTCGTATTTTTTTTATCCGAATATCTTCATTAACAACCGAGAAAAAAAATTATACAGTTAAGGGTATTTACCCTCATATCATCCTTATACGAAGGATTAACGACTTAAAATTTTAGGGGGTTATCTTTCAACCTAAAACTATTGTTTTCCGCACAATATCAATAAAAATTGTGGGTGGGGCCGCTGCACCTATCTTAGTCTGCTAGGCCCTTTACGATCGTTCGAGGAAAGAATCACGAGCCTGCGGATGTTTTGTGCCGAGAGGACCACGTGTCGTGCGGCCGAGCGTGTCCCGGCCTTCCGCCTATAAAATTTCGGTGTCGTCAGAAGTCGAATTAACACCTTTCGAAAAATTAGAGAAGCGACGTGATACGGTGTACCGTTTCCCGATAAAATCTGTGTTTATATTTATGATTAGCCCCCATTCTTGACTATATAGTTGGACATCCTTTTCTGTTTCCGCAAATACATCTAACTGTCCCAAACTGACTCTATCTAGTGCTAACGTCGTTTGTAGTGCCATTAATACTATTGTTAGAAAGATCATCTGAAAAACGAAAGATACAAGGTTTTAATCTATTCCCGTGTACTCTAGCTGTATGAATATCATTCATTTTGATTGTGTAAGTCGAAGGAGAGATATTTAGGATGGGATACGGTCCAAGCCACTCCGGTTCTAGCTTATTCTTCCTAACGTTATCATTGTGTAGGAAAACATAATCTCCGATGCTGAAAACTGGTTGCGTTCGGATAATATTCTGATTAGTTCGTTGTTGCGTTCTCTCTTTTGTTTTCTCTAGATTGTAGCGAGCTCTATTTATGTAAGTGTTATGTCGATGCTTCCAATTTCTGAATAATTCTTCTTGTGATAATAACGGTGCACATGCTATGGTTGAAGGAAGATTTGCCTTGTGACCAAAGGTTAATTCAAAAGGGGTGTATCCCGTCGATTCGTGTATGGCGGTGTTAAAACCCATACAAACAAGTTGTAAATTTTCATCCCATTCATTATTCTTATCGCGCATGCAAGTTCTGATAAGGTTTAATATTGTACTGTGCGTCCTTTTTAGACTGCCATTAGACTGTGGGTGAAATGCGGTTGTTTTAATGTGTCTGATCTGAAACTGTGACTCGAATTCTTGCATTAATTTGCTAACAAAATTTGATCCCTGATCTGTCAGTATGTGCTTCGGTGCCGAAAATATGTAAATGTAGTGTCGTAGGAGTTCGTCGATAATTGTCCTCGTGGTTATTGTCTTCAAAGGAATTAACAATAAATACTTAGTCAGAACGTCTTGTATGGATGGAATATATTTGTTATTTCTATTCGTAGGAGTTAGCGGACCGAGTATGTCCATCGCTATTTTATCATTCGGTGCGCATGGCGTTTCGGGTATACCCGCAAGTTCTTTACTACGAATCCTAATTAGTTTTTCCCTTTGACAAGCTTCGCAACTCTTTACAAAATCTACTATGTCTTTTTCCATATTGACCCAGATAGCCTTTTCTTGCACACGTTTTAAAGTTTTATTCTCCCCGAAGTGCTGTGCTGCATTGCTGTTATGACATTCCTTTATTAATTCTGAACGCTCTTCTCTACTTAGTTCCGAGGAGTTTTCCGAAAAGATAATTTCGATCTGATCTGAATATCTGTAACCTAGATAGCTGAGAATTTGTCGTAACTCTAAAAGCTCCGTTAATCCAATTGGTTCGGGTAAGTATACCTTCAGAACAGTGCGACGTTGTTCTATAGTAATCTGTACAATTCTGTCTAATCTTATTAACCATTCTAAAGCACTATATGGACCTAGCATATCTTTGTGGAGTGGTTTCCAAACTTTACCGACAGGATTGGGTCGAGTGGGCAGAATATACGTAGGATCGGGATTTTGTTTCCAGTTTTCATATTCTGTGAAAAGTTGCGTCTGCTCTATTTCGTCTGAGTTAACTTCTACTTCGTCCGTTTCTGCTTCTAGCGGGGACAGAGGATACATACGGGATAGGCCATCTGCTGCGGTATTTTCCTTGCCTTTAGTGTACTCGATTTCATAATCGTATTCTTCTAAGCGCAACCGCCAACGTAATAATCTAGATGATGGATCTTTTACGCTAAACAACCATTTTAGAGCCTGATGGTCCGTCAAGATTTTAAATTTCTTACCTAGGAGGTATTGCCGCAAACGTTTGACGGCCCAAACAATAGCTAACAATTCTTTTTCGGTAGTAGTGTAATTGATTTCTGCTTTGTTCAATGTTCTGCTAATGTAGCAACAGGGATGGCCTTCTTGGGATAGGATTGCACCAAGTCCGGTATTCGATGCGTCGGTTATTAAAGTGAAAGGTTTGTCAAAATCGGGGTACGCGAGTATGGGAGATTCGCAAAGTTTTAGTTTTAATATATCGAAGGATTTCTGTTGCGTGTCTGTCCAATGAAATGGTATGTCCTTTTGTGTCAATTCTGTCAAGGGTTTCGCGAGCTTGGCGAAGTTTCGGATAAACTTCTTATAATAGCTAGGAAAGATTTTATGTGTGTTACGGATTTCGGTGCGGGAAAATCTCTAATTGCCGCGATTTTGCTCGGATTCGGTTTTACTCCGTCCGCGGTTGTAACGTGACCCAGATATTGGAGTTCAGGTCTGAGAAGCTCACACTTTTCGGGCTGAAGCTTGAGTCCTAATTCTCTAAGCCGTTGAAGAACAATTGCGAGATTTTTATTGTGTTCTTCTATAGTCGAGCCGAATACAATAATATCGTCCAGATATACAAAACAGAGTTTACCAACGAGTCCTCGTAAGGCGTTGTCCATCATTCTCTGAAAAGTGGCTGGAGCGTTTTTTAGCCCAAATGGCATCCTGCAATACTGGAAGTGACCTTGATGGGTACTGAACGCGGTGTACTTCTTGGAATTTTCGTCCATGGGTATTTGATGGAACCCTGAGTTAAGATCTAACGCAGAGAAAAATTTCGCTTTGCCTAGATGGTCTAAAATTTTGTCTATCGGTGGTAACGGGTAAGCGTCTTGGTCCGTTTCTTGATTTAATCGTCTAAAATCGATAACTAGTCTCCACTTACGGTTCCCTAGTTTGTCAGGCTTCTTGGGCACAATCCAAATTGGCGAGTTGTAAGGTGAATCTGACTCTTCGATAATTCCTCGATCTAACATTTCTTTAACCTGTCGATCTACTTCGGCTTTGTGCACCTCGGGCGGTCTATAAGATTTTACATTGATGGGTCGACGCGTTTTCAATTCAATTACATGCTTAGTCAAATTTGTAGAAGTCAAATCTTCATTTTCGAAAGAGAACACATCATTATATGAAACTAATATCTTTTCTAAACTCGGTTTCAGCACTGGATCTACATGTTGCAAGCTAATTTTATTCTTTAAATTTTCTATCTGGTCTGGTAAAGCAGGATTAAGGCTATTAAGAGGGTACATAAGCACTTGGTCCGTAGGATTGTAAAGGTGTACTACCTGGATGCGCTCGTTTATAGGGATCTCGGTCGTAAACGTTTCATTGGACGGGATAAGGATTTCTGTCCTGTGTCTCACAGTATGTCCATCTAAAGTCAGCTCGTCATTGGTGAGTTTATATTTGTATTGTTCTAAGAATGGTAATCCTATTATACCGTCTTCTAATAATGGAAAATCATCCGGTACTATATAGAAAAAGTGAGTTTTGTCAAAGAGATTAAGAGTGATTTTTCGTTTGCTAACGCTTTCCATTCTCCCTTGAATCACACTAGCTAATTGGTCTCTCGCGACGTCGGGTGAGACAGATGGAAACACGTATGTTCTTAGCGCTTCATACAAATCATCATAACTAGTTATCGCTGTAACGGGTCTTGTTCCCGGTATCGGTCTCTTCACGTCGGAGTCCCTCTGTTGCTGATTAGCTCGCCGCGGCCATGATTTGTATGCGGCAGAGAGAATGATCGTGGAATTTTAGGTTAACATGCGCTCGCTGCCAACGAGTTCTCTAATATCGCGGACGCGGGAGTTCGGGGCATCTACGGAGTTCGCGGTTCTCCTTTGTAAAGGCGGAACGCGGTGTCGTAATCGAACGCGGTGTCGTAATCGAACGCGTCGCGGAATCGATCGTACACGGGATGCCCTACGGCATGAACGTTTTCGGTGACCATGAGAATGGTGGATCGTTATGAAAGTGACCAGGATTCAGTTGGTAACACACCGTGGCTGTGTAAGAGTGTAGTGTATGAAAGTGAACAGGATTCAGCTGGTGACACACCGTGGCTGTGGAAGAGAGTAGCGACACGCCGTGCTCTCGGGTCAGGAATCAGCTGGTGACACACCGTGGCTGCGGAGGAGAGTAGCGACACGCCGTGCTCTCAGGTCAGGAATCAGCTGGTAACACACCGTGGCTGCGGAAGAGAGTGGCGACACGCCGCGCCGTGCTCTCAGGATTCAGGATTCAGGATTTGTCCGATGACATACCATGACTGGAAGAGTGGCGACACGCCGTGCTCTAGGAGGTGGGTTCCCACGGCAGGCTTCGAGGTGCTTTAGCTCGTCGTATGACAGCGTGGGAAACCTAAGTATGTCAATGCATATTGTTACGTCCTGAGGTGGACGTATTTTAGATTTTGAATTGTTAAAATTGAAATTTAATTTTAATTAATTGAAATGATTGAAAAGATTATAATAGAGATATAACGCAGTTTTGAACCTACCTGCATTCACCGGCTTCGAGTAATCGAGGATTTCTTTAATATTCTAAGTGATTTTGATTGTGGAATTGGTACTGTAACCATGCGGGTTACACATCAGGATCAATCCCCACCGCGACGGCAAGAACATCGATCGTCATCCTTGTTTAGAAAAGGATCGAAAGATCGATCTACGTAATGAGATGCGCGCGCATCGATCCCCTCTAGATTGCGATCAAAGGAGGTCGATGCGAGGAGCAAATCCAGCACTCTGCGTCTAGACTTGGTCTGATAAGCACGCATGAGTCAACGTGCCCTCGAGAATCGATCGGGATTTATTCTAATCGTAGAGTCTATTAAATTTGCGTTCTGCCGAGACGGCAATGATTAAAGAATTTAATTAAAGCTCTTTCACGAGCGGTTTTCAATTCGTTTAGCGAATTTCATTGAGATTGATTGAAATTATTTTGTGAAAGAATTATCATATAAAGTAAATATAAATTTTGTGCGTGGAATGTGTGTCTTGATACGATGACGGAATGTCTCTACGTAGCGACTATGAGTCGAAATTAATTAACATTTGAGTTACAAATTACTGCGGTTGCTATACAGCAAAATATTGTGTAACAATTAAAATTTTGAATATTATTTCATTCACACCTTGAAAGTGTGAGTTGCCACATAGGCATAAGATTGAGACTGATAGTCTAAATAAAATTTAAATTCAGTTGATTATCCATAGCGAGTGATGAATATATTCTATTCCCACCTGCGGGACGTTTCAATTAATAAATTGTGAATCAATTTATATGTTGGTTGCGCGAGATCGGAGTGAATAAATATGCGCGTCGGATGCACGGTATTGTCCTCAGTTGGGGATTGTTGTCACGAGAAATGTGACGAATTCTAGAGGACGTATCAATGATTCGCGAACAATCGAGTATGGTTATTACGTTGTTATGATCTATATATTTAGAGCATTGCGGGTTCTTTCGAGTTTACATATAACGTTCCACCTCGCGTGATAAATCGTCGTCGTAGCGCGTAAAGTGAATACAACAGGCGTTCTTCGTTCAACTCGCGTCAAGACGGTCACGTGTTCGTACGCTACCTGTACGATCACTATATTTCTGCCACGTTGCGGGTTTGCCTACCAAGCAGGGGCAGGTCGCCCTTCCCGGCGATATCCGGCAAGACCGATCGTCCTTCTGTTTCGTTAGTCTGATCTGCAGCGAGGGTAATCATTACCACTAGAATCACGCGGATAGTTGGAGGGCAAGAGAGTCGCCACGGCCACGTATCGTGCCCTGCCTAGACGCTCTAACCTTTCCATTGTAGTTTAAATACTTGTGCAGGTAGAGACTGCTCGCCGCTCCTGTGGCATCCCAGCAGTGCCGTTCAGTTTTCTACTCTGTTACAAGAAGTAATTCAATTCTGTAAAGGGTGACTGTACGCTCGGACGAGTGAGGAGTCGCCACGGCCACGTATCGTGCCCTGCCTAGACTCCTCGGCCAATCCCACGTGATACAGTTAACTTCTGCACAGATTGAATCTTGGTCAAATTAAATTCAGTAATTTCGTGTCCCGATTCTCAAAATACTCTTTTATTGGACTCGTATGCAGGTAGAGACTGTTCGCCGCTCCTGGGACATCCCAGCAGTGCCGTCCAGTTTTCTAATTTCTGATACGAGAATCAGTCATAATCTGTAGAGGGTGACCGTACACACAGACGTGCGAGGAGTCGCCACGGCCACGTATCGTGCCCTGCCTAGACTCCTCGACCCATCCTACGTGATCCGGTCTACTTCTGTACAGATTCATAATAGCTTGTTTCATTCAGAACGTTTGATATCATGTCGAAAGAGCTGAGCGCGACGTGAACGAGGGGTGTTCAGGATTCGGAGCGATCACGCGTTGTAAGAAGTTACGCCCACGTAACGCGGATCGTTATACAATAAATTCGGGACTTCACATCTTTCCACACGATTTTGACAACGTCAGGAGCGTATCCTTGTATCAACGGAGCAGATCACAGAATATACTTGCATTTTTTACCCGATTTCGATCTCAAACAATTATTGACTTTCGCCTCAACCTCTCCGCTATCCAGTGCCTGGAGGCACGTACCTATCGTAACAAAGAACACCGGGTTTTGTAACCAATCCGGTGTTGTAATTGCATCTCATCAACATTCTGAGTTTTAGAGTCAAGCTCATAGTTGCATCCAGGCCGCTGCGGCATCGCCACGGCCACGTATACGTGCCCTGCCGATTCCGCATTCGTGTCTGCACGCCGCTGTGAGCGTTTTATTCATACACGGGACCGATCGCCACTCCTGTGATCATCCAGCAGTGCCGACCGACTCTCCGTGATTCTCATATTCCAATATCACGCTAATAGAAACAAAAGCAGTCACGATTAACTTGTTGGAACGCTCACTCTACGGACGCCTCGCCATGGCCACGTCTCCGTGCCCTGCCGGGAGCCTCTCGTAGTAGTGGACTACGACAGCAAGTTTCTTGACTGCTAGTCGTAAATTTACTCGTTAATCATACAATAGACTCAATTAAGAGAAATATAAGAAAGGTGATAAATAGTCTGGTTACAGTACGAAGAAATCGATGATGGGTATACTCTTTAAAAATGATTTGATATTCTTATATTTTTGAATAAAAATAAACAAAACTGTATTTTAAGCTTCAAATTTCGGATACATAATATTTTAGAAAATCTTATTATAAATTGTTAGTAATTACCGCTAAACAGTCTTCTGGCTTGATTTTTACAGATGTGGTTTCTTCCTTCTTGATGTTTGGGTGGTGTAAATCACACAAAAAAAGAACTTTCACTTGATATTTGTAACTGAGTTAATACTTCGTATAATTGATTATTATTTGATTTCGTGAAGACTTGTGAAGAGAGTGTGAAGAATAATATTGACTATTAATTGTATTTTTACTAACTGCAGATTTGTAAAGAGAGTGTGCTTGAGTGCGCTCCTCATGAGGAGTCATCCCTTTTATAGCCCGATCAATCCTTTGTTTCGTCAATTTTGTCAGGTGATTATTTTCGTCATAATCGTCATAACTAGATCATATTACCCTGCGCATCTCCTAGATCAGTTTCTTCTTAGCTGCATTCTTATCTGTAACTCCCCTGGCCAGATCGAATTACATTTACGTCACACGTGGGGCGACGAACAATTATTACTCATCGATTCTCGATGGACAGTCTTCAGCGGATTTTTGATCATGATTTATTTTTGGAAGTGATCTGGTCATTTAATGAAATAATTTCGCTACGCAGTTCTTTCGCTCAAGACGATTCAAATGAAGTATGAATTTCTTAATTCTATCGCACGCAATGTGGTATAATATACGATAGTTACAGTATACGATAGTGGCCTCCCTTCCCCTTTAGTCGGGGGAGGGGAGGTACCTTTGTAATTTTAAATGGAACCCCCTATAAAATGTTACATATTTAGATTCTACCGGAAAAAACAAGTCAATTTTGTCTGAAACATTTTTTTGTCAGATACTTCCATGATGAGATATAACAGTTTGAAGTTGCGAGTTGTAGGTACTTGAAGCGCTCGGAAATAGCGGTATAGAATTGTACATACGCGCTTGAGTCCTTTGCTTATTCGTGAAAAAATAAAATGTACTTTAAATTAAATGTTCAAAATGTCCACCACGGGCTTGTAAACATTTATTTACTCGAAACATCAAAGTTGTTCTAAAATTTTTTAACATTTCGGGAGTCACTGAAGCGCAAGCGTTACGTATTCTTTGTTTCATATCCTCTTTTGTCGTCGGTGGTTCAAACATAACTTTGTCCTTTACATATCCCCATAAGAAAAAATCTAATGGTGTTAGATCGGGGGATCGAGGAGGTCATTGACGAGGTCCCCCACGACCTATCCATTTGTTCCCAAATTTTTCGTTCAAAAATTGCCTGGTGATGATTGCAAAATGTGGAGGAGCGCCGTCTTGTTGGAACCACATTTCTCTTCTAACGTGCAGTGGCATATCTTCCAAAAGCGCAGGCAAATGATTTTTTAAGAAATCACAATAACTTGCAGATGTTACAGTTTCTTGACAAAAATAAGGTCCAATCACAAAATCTCCTATTAGGCCACACCAAACATTTAAAGACCATCGATGTTGAAAGGGAACACATCGCATCCAATTTGGGTTTTCCACGGCCCAATAATGCAGATTATGTCTATTTACATGCCCTGAATTCATAAAAGTGGCCTCATCGGTGTTACGAGCCAAGGTTCAGGCAGCTATGCGGAAACCGAGGGTATTTTGGAATTAGAGATTTTAGAGCAAAGTAGGAAAGGTACACGAGGACTAGCCGATGTCTATCTCACCACCGGGTCGCCTCGAGGGAACAAGGGTGTGGACTAGCCGATGTCTATTTCACCACCGGGTCGCCTCGTGTGACCAAGGGAGTGGACTAGCCGATGTTTATTTCACCACCGGGTCGCCACCTATAAGGTATAGGGTCGCGGTTCCGCTGACTCGTAACTTATCGAATTGAGATAGATACACCTTGAGCGGCAAAGGTGTATCGTCGTAGTATACTAGCGACTGGGAACTCGAAAAGGGAATATGAATAATCGATATTTGAACCCTTAATAAGTTCACACACAATAATATATTTTGTATTATGAAAAACGTACAAATGTTTAGTGTAATGTTGTCGCGGTGTCGCGGACTAAACTCTCTCAGTTTTGACGCACCGAGAAATGCGGGGGCGATCTACTACAGAGTGGTAGACAATAACTTCAACAACCGATCTTGCGCGAATTGACTTTCGACGTGGAACGGTACGTACTGCGCGTATTCACTTGAATCAACCCAACTAAATAGGGAGGATCCATGCCCTTATATAGTACCCAAAATCGGATCTAGCGATGGTGGGGGCCACGTGCTACTTCTGATTAGAAATGAATTCTTAGAAGTTATATCGCTTGCAAGAGCCCCTTTATGATCCGATTTTGAGTAAGCCCTTTGTTCTTAAATAGGCCCTCTGTTTCGACACATATCTCCGGAAGGTTCAAGAGTCACCAACGGTAGCGTCCGCATACGTAACATCGGAAAAAAGTATTTTGCACAAAAAGTCATTTTCCACAACACCCTGCAGCCACTCACAAAATCTTACGCGGTGATCGTAATCTGCTATCGAAAGCTTTTGTGATAAAACCATGTGATATGGATGATACTTTCGCCGTTTCAAAATTCGTTGAATTGATGAACGACTAATATGTGATGTTTGTGCAAGTGTACGTTGACTAATATGAGGATTTAATGTAATTGCAGCAAGAATACTGGCACTATTATTTTCATTAGTGACAGCTTTAGGTTTATTGCGAGTTTTTTTACACAATTCACCGTGCTCGCGAAGCCGCTTTTCTACATTATGAAATGTTGCATGACATTTTTTGATACCATAACGTTCACTGCTGCACGCCGATAATTTTTTTGGCATTCACCTAACGTTAATAACATATTCACTTCTGTGTCAAAAGTAGCCATAATCACAATGTTACTGCTTGAATAACAGCTCTAAACTGAAAACGTTTTCATAGATAAGTGAGTCAAACTCAAGAATTGTAAATATTATTGTTTGTGTTTCTTCATGAATAAGCAAAGGACTCAAGCTCGTATAATTCCATAACGCTATTTCCGAGAGCTTCAAGTACCTACAACTCGAAACTTCAAACTGTTATATCTCATCATGGAAGTATCTGACAAAAAAATGTTTCAGACAAAATTGACTTGTTTTTTCCGGTAGAATCTAAATATGTAACATTTTATAGGGGGTTCCATTTAAAATTACAAAGGTACCTCCCCTCCCCCGTCTAAAGGGGAAGGGAGGCTACTTCACGTTTATGTAGTCAGAAAGGCCCTTCAGTTCCATGCAATTTAAGACTAAGAACTTTAAAATCGATGCCATAGTTTTCGAGATATTGAGCTGTTCAGAGTTATGTGGGCCACCCTGTATATAAATGATATAGTTCAAATTTGTTCAGAAGATTTCAGTATTAAAATGTTCGCGGATGACACAATTATATACGTAAAAGGATATGGTAGTGCGGAAGTTGAAACAAAATTGAACAGAGTACTTCATATAATTGAAGCATGGATAAATTAAAAATGAATGCTACAAAAACGAATTACATGTTAGTCAGAGGTACACGGAAAGAATTGAAGGAGGATACTGTAGTAAAATGCTTAGATGGCACGGAGATTAAACGAGTAGAAAGCATGAAATATCTTGGAATAATAATAGATAGTAAACTACGATTCGATGATCACTGCGACTACATAATAAAGAAAATAGGGGAAAAAAGTAGTTTTTTAAATAGAATAGGAAAAAATTTGTCGAGTTATACTAGATGTTTAGTTTACAAAGCAATTGTAGCACCACACCTTGAATATTGTGCAACATTGTTAGTAGGTATGGGTGAAACACAGTTGTCAAAGTTGCAGGTAGCGCAAAACCGCGCAATGAGAGTCGTGTTATAATGCAACCGATATACAAAAATAGAAAGAATGCTACAAGCACTACAATTTATGTCCGTATGTACGATTCCGCGTTAAATTTCGAGTTTCACCGTTAATTCTAAATTACCGTACGAGACAATCAGCTGCTTTACAGCTGCGAGGAGCGCAACCTTCGAGCGCATTGTTATTCGTTCGAAGGCCACTTTTTCCGATTTTTACCGTCCTTCGTTACCTAGAAGACTGCTAGTCCTCGAAGTGTGCAACATGTGCACTCGAGGATTCGAGCTAACGGCATCGGAAAGTGGCCATAAGTCAATCAGCGCGGCCTTCGCTTCGTGTACCGTCCGCGAGGTACGCGAGGGTCCCGGATTAGAACGACAACGGGCCTTTGTCCGTTATACGCGACGGCCAAGGCAACGAACGTTACGCCTTACCCTCGAGCCACTCAGGCTAGTTTTTTCGCACCCCCTTGGTCTCCGTCAACGGACTCAGGCCAAGAGGGCAATAATTCACGCGCAGGCCACTTGGGCCTTCTAAACACAGGCCACTTAGGTCGAAAGATATGCGCGCTGTTCCGAGGTCCCACCAAACGCGCGATTCTCCGGGATTTTCCGACATCGGCTTGAGGCGGGGGTCTCCACTTCCACCGGAGAAGAAGACCCTCCTCCCTCAGGCCGACGAACCAATAGGGTGTTTTTTCCCCCAAAAATGGGCCCGTGCCCAAGAGTTTTCCGCGTCCGAGGAGAGAGGAAAACGCGGACCTCGGACCAGCAGTCATAGTTCTGATCGAGCCGAGCGATCACTAAAAATTTCGTACAAGCGAGAAATCGTTTTCGTTCTCGCGAACTGCACGTCTCAACGTGTCGGAGACAAGCAAGATCAAATATTGTATCACTTGTACGTGAAAACCAGTCATTAGCTCCTGGAATTAGTTGCCCAAAGATAACTCTGCAGGCAACCGCTTTGTATATAGTTGAATAAACATTCATTTATTTCCGAAGACTACGTACAAAGACATTGTTCTTTTCGAGAACGCAACATATGGTCCTTCGAGCCGGAGCCAGAGACCGATTGACAGTGCGGTACAAGTGAACTTTGAAACGAACATTTTCGTCGTGCAATCAAGTTATCGTGACAAGCGACGATCAATCGATCCTACGTGGAAGCCACACCGATTCACACCTTGGGTCCAACCGTATATTGGCTACATCCGTTCCAAGACGATCGACGCAACCAGGGTTTTTGGTGTTGGCGAAAGTCCCAGGAAAATCGGACAGACGACAACGAGGAAGCCGACCATCCAACCTGCCTAGGATTCGGACGTTTCGTGCAATCATCAGCAGAGACATTGCTGCAGTACGAGATCATCGCCAAAGGTAGGCTCGTTTATATCGTAAACCAGTCAATTCCTTCGTCTTTTCTTTCCTTTTCCCTGGTCTCGGTTTCGGTCCAAAAATGTCGACAGCTAGTACTAGCGATAAAACTACCGACAAACAAATACGTCCAATAAAACAAAGAACTCAATATTTCGAGGCTCAGATGACCTCTTTAGAGAATTTCGTGAGTAATTATCAAAGTTCCTCTAAGGAGAAGATCAAATTATCTGAAAAAATCAAACGCCTTCGACTTCTATTCGACAAATTCAACGCGAATCAAAACGAATTAGCGCTGTTAACTGACGATTACGACGCGATAGAGCAGCAGCGCGAAGTAGTGACGGACCGTTACGATGAAGTTATAGCAACCGCGTTAGAATTGTCAACTTCTTTTGAGGTAAACGAACAGACGCTCAACGAACGTGACAGTGCACGCGATGTGCAACGGGTAACGAGAGCTGATCCGGCGATTGTGAGACTACCGAAAATTGATTTGCCAAAATTCGATGGCCAAATGGAGAAGTGGGTCACTTTCAAGGATGCGTTTGTGACGATGATCCATTCACATCCTAGCCTAAGCAACATTCAAAAAATGAATTACTTGCAATTGTCATTAACGGGACAAGCTCAATTTGCGATCGGAGCATTTAGAATCAGCGAGGAGAATTACGAAACCGCGTGGAACCACCTCGCGGAAATTTATGATAACAAACGGGCACTAGTGTTACGACACGCGGCTTTGTTACGGGAAACGCCAAAAATGCCTAACGATTCGTCGGAAGCCATCAGAGATCTGGGCAGTTATATGCAGTTGCATATTAGATCGTTACAAGCCTTAGGACGCAATTGGGAGGACATCGCGAACGATTTGCTTACGAGCATTCTGGTATCGCGGATGGGGAAGGATACGCGTAAATGTTGGGAACAGACGTTGTCGGACACGGAAATGCCGAAATTGATGGACATTTTTAAATTTTTAAATATCGCCTCGCATCAGTCGAAAGACTACGAATCGACTACCCCTCGTCCGTCCAATAACTACAATAAATCATCATCGAAATATCCGACCGCGAATCGTAATTATCCACCGAAGGGGTATCGGCCGCGAAACTCTCCGCCGTCTTCGCCGAATTTGCCTCGCAGACAAACATTCGCGACTCAGTCGAAACTGCCAAACTGTGCAATCTGTGAGAAAGGTCCGCATAAAATATTTCAATGCAAGGCATTCGAACGAATGACCATTGATAAACGTATCGAAGCTGCCAAGACCGCCAAGGTCTGTCTTAATTGCCTCCTTCCAGGACATACGACTGGACAGTGCAATTTGGGCAAATGCAAGGTGTGTAATATGGCACACAACACCAGATTGCACAGAGACTCGACATCGTGTCAGGAAAAATTAGAGGAACGCGCGGGAACCTCGAAATCCGATCAAAATTTTTGACACATTGCGCACTCCGATGTCTCATGCACGTTCAGTCCATACGCTACGTTAATTACTGATAGTTGCACCCACGATCTTCTAACGACCGCAATAGTTTATGCTTTTGATAATAATAATCAGCCTGTCGAGTGTCGAACTTTACTTGATACTTGTTCAAACGCAAATCTTATTACGGAAGAATTTGCCAAAAAATTACGATTAAATACTCAGTACGAACATGTGAGCATCGAAGTGCTAAACGAATTAAATACGGTAACGACCAAAACACTACGAGTCAAGGTAAAATCACGCATAAACGACTTCAACCGTACCCTTAAGTTTTTTATCATTCCACGCATCTCAGGTCTATTACCCGATCGACAAGTTAACAAGTCAAAATGACATATTCCGTCAAATATTCAATTAGCCGATCCACAATTTCATCGACCGTCGCATATTGATATGTTGATCGGTTCCGGAACCACGTTAGCCTGTTTGAGCATTGGTCAGATCGAGATTGGCAATACGGGCCAAGCCGACTTGATCTTGCAAAAAACGCAATTCGGGTGGACCATCGGGGGGAGTGTACCGAGTTCATCTACTCGCGGTTCATGCAAAACGTTCGTAAACAATATAAATTTTGATTTGAGAAACTTCTGGGAGGTTGAAGAAGGACCACTTCATTCTAATTTGTCGCCGACAGAAATTGAATGCGAGTCCCATTTTATCAATACGGTCAAGCGATTAGAGACTGGACAATACATGGTGTCGCTTCCGTTCAATGGGAAGGAGCAACACATCGGCGAATCTCGTACGCGCGCTCTTAACCGTTTTCTATCTTTGGAACGAAGATTTTCGAACAACCCCGAATTAAAAACCGAGTATACGCGCATAATGAACGAATACATCGAACTGGGTCACATGAGTCCAGCACAAAATATTGATAATTCGCGCGGTTATTATTTGCCACATCACGCCGTCATCAAAACCTCCAGCTCGACAACAAAATGTCGAGTTGTTTTCGATGGTTCGGCTAAATCCAGTACCGGAATATCGCTTAACGACGCGTTGCATACTGGACCGACAATACAGGACGATATATTTACGTTATTAACTCGCTTTCGAATGCATACTTACGTTCTAACAGGCGACATCGAAAAGATGTATCGCCAATTCTTCGTTCGTCCGGAAGATCGGTCATACCAAAGAATTCTTTGGCGAGACAATAAAAACGCGATAGCAACGTTCGAATTAAATACGGTAACCTTCGGATTATCAGCAGCTCCGTATCTGGCCATTAGATGCCTTCAACAACTCGCGTCCGATGAATACGAGAACTTTCCGAGAGCCTCTACCATTATTTCTAAAGACGTCTACGTTGACGACCTTCTTACCGGCACCGATAATTACGACGACGCGTTGGCCCTCCGGGACGAAATTATAAATTTGTTGAAACGCGGAGAACTAAATATTAGGCAATGGGTATCGTACGACCAAGGCCTTCTGACGGGACTTTCGACAGATCAAATTCATTCGAAATATTTTGGCGATTCTACGGTCAAAACATTGGGAATTTCATGGGATCCGAAAGTGGATGCTATCAGTTATACTGTTAACGTCACGCCGCGCACTACGTACACGAAACGACTAATCCTCTCGACTATCGCGAAGATATTTGACCCATTAGGGTTACTCGGTCCAATCACTATTATTGCAAAAATATTAGTACAACGACTATGGCAATTAAAGGTTGATTGGGATGAATCGCTACCGATGGCCATTCAAACAGAATGGTCTAATTACCAAGAACAATTGCGGCTTTTGGAAAATTTACGTTTCGAGCGTCACGTTTCACAATCTTCAACCCGAAGATTAGAAATTCATGGATTCTGCGATGCTAGCGAGCGCGCATACGGGGCGTGCATATACATTCGGTCCATTGACAGTTCAGGTAGAATCAAGGTACAACTTCTTTGTGCAAAATCGCGCGTTGCACCGTTGAAGACGATTAGTTTGGCTCGTCTTGAGTTATGCGGGGCTAATCTACTCGCTTCATTGTACGTTTCGGTTAAGGAGAGTCTAAAGCATCAAATCAACGATACGACGTTGTGGACTGATTCGACCATCGTCCTTCACTGGTTGAACAAGTCACCGAACATGTTAAAGACCTTCGTAGCCAATCGAGTTACGGAGATCCAAGCTAAAACAAATATCCATACGTGGAGGCATATCCGTTCATCCGACAATCCTGCGGATTTATTATCGCGCGGCATAATACCCAAAAAATTCGTCGATAGTAAAATCTGGTGTAACGGACCAGATTGGCTTTTAGAATCCGAGTCGTTATGGCCAAGGTCCTGTTTAGAATCACTCGCGGAAATACCTGAATTACGAAAGGTACAATGTTTCACAGTCGCCAACGCACAGCCTTTCGAATTGTTAAACCGATACTCTTGTATTAAACGTTTACGGAGAGTTATTTCATACTGTTTACGATTTCTACCGGCAAATCGTATGACAGGCCCAATTTCCATCAAGGAATTGGAACGCGCTAACGAGAAAATTATTCAATTGACACAAGCTCACGCATTTTCTGACGAAATGTCGGACCTTAAATCAAAAACCGGACTAAATAATAAAAGCAAGTTACGCTCACTGAACCCCTTTATAGACGAAAGGGGTATCCTTCGTGTGGGAGGACGTCTGCAAAATTCGGATCTAGAATTCGAAAGAAAACATCCGATTCTTTTGCCGAAGGGTCACCACATTACCGACATGATAATCCGCGATGTCCATATTCAAAACTATCATTCCGGTTTAACTGCGACTCTCTATAACGTCCGTCAGACGTATTGGCCAATCGATGGCAAAAATGTTACTCGAAAAATAATCAGAAATTGCGTGAAATGCTTTAGAGTCCGTCCGCCCACGACAAATTACGTGATGGGTAATTTACCTGCTACCCGAGTCATGGAAGCTAGACCGTTTACGAACGTCGGAACTGACTATTGCGGGCCATTTTTTATAAAAGAACGTCGTCATCGTAATCGGGCGCGTGTCAAAGTTTACGTGGCTGTCTTTGTCTGTTTTTCAACAAAGGCAGTACATCTCGAAGTCGTAGGTGACATGACCACTGAGGCTTTTTTAGCAGCGCTAAAACGTTTTATCGCACGAAGGGGTATGTGCACTAATATATATTCCGATAATGGTACTAATTTTGTTGGTGCCAATAATGAGTTGCACGAATTACATAGGGATCTACGAGAGAACGACAAGGTCAATCAATTTATTACGGACAAAAAGATATCATGGCATTTCATGCCTGCTCTATCTCCGCACTTCGGCGGATTATGGGAAGCGGCTGTCAAGTCGTTTAAACACCACTTAAAACGCGTGGTCGGCGACGAACTATTTACGTATGAACAATTCGCGACTTTTGTCACCGAAATCGAAGATATTTTGAACTCCCGACCCTTAACTCCTCTCTCATCAGATCCAAACGACCCTTTGTCTCTCACTCCTAGCCATTTCTTGATTGGTACCACGATAACGAGCGTACCAGAAACCGACTTTACTGCGAGTCCGAACAACCGGCTGTCAAGTTGGCAGCATATACAGAAGGTGAAACAAGACTTCTGGAAGAGATGGTCTAAAGAATATATCCATCAATTGAACGTTCGAGCCAAGTGGGTGAAGGGTTCCCATGATATCAAGGAAGGAACTGTGGTCATCCTGAAGGATGATCGTCTGCCACCGCTTCAATGGAATCTTGGACGGGTTTTGGAGATTCACCAGGGCACAGATGACATCGTTCGTGCAGTTACCGTCCAGACCAGTAATGGCATTTACAAAAGAAATGTAAAGCAACTTGCGCCATTACCAATTGTTCAAGATGATTCAAAATGTTAAATATTCGCTTTCATCTTCGTATCGGTTCCTTGTTAGAGCCGCGTACTCTGTTAACGGTAGTTTTTACGTTCGTTAAGTTATATTCAATGTTTGTTTGTATTATATTTCCCTTTTAATGTTCTTTTTGTATTTACGTTCGTTCGATTAATTTAGGTTAATTGTAATACCTTATATTCGATGTGTTGGATTAATGCGTGCGTTTTATATTATTATTTATTTTCTTATTCGCGTTACTTATTCAATTTTATTTCCGACCATCGCCGTCATCCAATCCGCCAGCTTGACTAATTATGTCACGTTGTACTCGATGAATTGGCTAAATTTGCGTACGACCGCACGACTTTTACGTTTTTGAATGACAGTGTCATTCAACGGGGGGAGCATGTACGATTCCGCGTTAAATTTCGAGTTTCACCGTTAATTCTAAATTACCGTACGAGACAATCAGCTGCTTTACAGCTGCGAGGAGCGCAACCTTCGAGCGCATTGTTATTCGTTCGAAGGCCACTTTTTCCGATTTTTACCGTCCTTCGTTACCTAGAAGACTGCTAGTCCTCGAAGTGTGCAACATGTGCACTCGAGGATTCGAGCTAACGGCATCGGAAAGTGGCCATAAGTCAATCAGCGCGGCCTTCGCTTCGTGTACCGTCCGCGAGGTACGCGAGGGTCCCGGATTAGAACGACAACGGGCCTTTGTCCGTTATACGCGACGGCCAAGGCAACGAACGTTACGCCTTACCCTCGAGCCACTCAGGCTAGTTTTTTCGCACCCCCTTGGTCTCCGTCAACGGACTCAGGCCAAGAGGGCAATAATTCACGCGCAGGCCACTTGGGCCTTCTAAACACAGGCCACTTAGGTCGAAAGATATGCGCGCTGTTCCGAGGTCCCACCAAACGCGCGATTCTCCGGGATTTTCCGACATCGGCTTGAGGCGGGGGTCTCCACTTCCACCGGAGAAGAAGACCCTCCTCCCTCAGGCCGACGAACCAATAGGGTGTTTTTTCCCCCAAAAATGGGCCCGTGCCCAAGAGTTTTCCGCGTCCGAGGAGAGAGGAAAACGCGGACCTCGGACCAGCAGTCATAGTTCTGATCGAGCCGAGCGATCACTAAAAATTTCGTACAAGCGAGAAATCGTTTTCGTTCTCGCGAACTGCACGTCTCAACGTGTCGGAGACAAGCAAGATCAAATATTGTATCACTTGTACGTGAAAACCAGTCATTAGCTCCTGGAATTAGTTGCCCAAAGATAACTCTGCAGGCAACCGCTTTGTATATAGTTGAATAAACATTCATTTATTTCCGAAGACTACGTACAAAGACATTGTTCTTTTCGAGAACGCAACACCGTACGACAGAGACTCTATTATAATGTAAGCATCTTCATTCATAAAATGTTAAATGGATTGTTACCGCAGCAGTTAAACCAAAAATTAGTACAAGTAGGAGGTCGAACGAGACAGGCTGCAGATGTTTTAATCAAGCACCGGAAAACACGCAGTGCTCAAAAAAGCCTGTTCTATGAAGGAGTAAAAATGTATAATAACATCCCAACAGAGATAAGGCAATGTACTAGCTTAACGGTATTCAAGCGTGAATTGAAAGAATTTATTCGTACGTCCGTCCCTAGCATGTAAGTGTAAATGCATAAATGTATATAATGTATAAAATCGTTGTTAAAATAGCTGAGAAAGCTATGTAATAAAGATCAATCAATCTCTCCTTCCCTCTCTCTCTCTCCCCCCTCTCTCCCCCTCCCTCCCCCTCTCTCTCCCCCTCTCACCACCCTCTTTCTCCCCCTCTCTCTCACCCCCTCTCTCTCTTTCTCACTCTCTCTGAAATATACATATTGTCACGTCGTTCAATTTTCGGTTCCCGTCAGAAGGCTTCGCTGCTCGGAGTTTTTGCGTGACAGAACTATTTTATATAATAGAAAGAAAACTGCATCTTATCGATTGTTTATACAGGATTGTTGAAAATGTCAATTAATAATTAAGTATGTGAAAACATGTTATTTTGAAATTTTATTTAAGGATCAGCATTCTCAATTAAAGTACCTAATACATTTTGTATATTTTGTACTGTACGATCTAAGAAACAGCACGGATCCGAGGGTTTTTCTTTATCACCGACGAGATAGCGTTGCTAGCTTTCTGGTTCTTACTCCGGCCACAATACCATACACATGTATATCACAGAGGGTGTTTGAAAACAGCGAAACTTTTTGGAGGACATGATCGCCCGTAACGCTGGCTCTCGTGGACGCAGAGTGTAGAGCTTAGACCTTACCCTAGGCGGGTCAGTGGCTCAGGTGGTAGAGTGTCTGATTCGTAGCAGGAAGGCCAGGGTTCGATTCCCGGGGTGGCATAAATTTCCAAGGTGTGGTTTTTTCTCCTGCTACGGACTCAGTGCCTACTGTCGGGGTCATGGGGCAACCAATGGCAACGATTTCCCCTTTATCCAGGGAATCGGTAAACTATTGGGAGCCCAAGTTGGCCATCCCGCCTCATAAAGGTACCCGCCCCGGCTCTATCTCCTCTGTTTGGGGGACAAGAGTAAGGAAGGGGGTGGTCAGCGAACAAATGGTACTACTGAGGAAACTGGGCATGGACCCTACCAAAAAACGGAATCAAAAACGCAAACGGCACATCAATTAGAAACCTTTAAGGGAAAGGCCGGGTGGACGGAGCTAAATAGCTGAACACCGACCAGAACCGAGGATGGTGGTCACATCCGAACAATCAGCCATATTTTCTAGGATGTGTCAAGCCCACCCAAGAAGGAAGATCCCGATGAACCTGATATCAATTCTCTCAGGAGACAGATTTCGGTGAAGTTGATGAACCCTTCCTTCTCAACCCCATCGCGAAGTAGGTCGGCAGGTGAAGACCGAATGGAATTGATATCTCGGCCCAGCCGAGATTACGATGAAGTCGGATTGGATCCGAAGTAGCAGTAACTTCTTCCCAATGGTAAAAAAAAACAATACGCGGTCCCTTGCATTTGTACTCCCAATAGACTCACAGCATAGGCGGGGAGGGATTAGCCCTAGGGGAGGGTGTGGGCAGGTTTCTGGACTATCTGGAAACAGAATAGGGACGGGCTTCAAACACTTGACATATTCGACATGAAAATATGGTGAAGTGGGGGGAGTCTGAAAGGGCAGGCGAGTCACCCTGCAGGTCTGAAGGTGAGGGGGCCCGACGTTCACACCGAGCCGTAAAACAGTTCAAAAACTCAAAAAATTAGGTAGCATGGCCCGCTCATCAATGACGACCGACCCGTCTAGTAAGTCGACGACTCTGAAAATGGCCCGGGCCGAATAAAACAGAGGGGACGGCTGAAAAACGAGGACAATTGCAACCCGCTAAAGGGCCGAGTGCCGGCAGCGCCAATTGTGAAACTGGTGTTTAAAAACCGGTGTGCCCTAAGGAAGCGAGGGGCGGCCGAACCGCCCCTCCCCGGCAATAAACACGACTACTACTACTACTACTACTAGACCTTACCCTAGTAGCACAAAAATATTAGATAAATATTTTTTTCAGATATTGGAAAAATATTTTTTAAGCCACATTTTTTCATATGAGAAAAATATTTGATCTGAATATTGTATACATGTACAAGAAATATAAATTGAATGTTTAAAAAATATAAGATAAATATTCAGAGAATATAAACGAGATATTTAAAAAATATAAAGTAAATATTCAGGAAATATAAACTAGATATTTAAAAAATATAAAGTAAATATTCAGAGGATATAAACTAGATATTTAAGAAATATAAAGTAAATATTAAAAAAATGTGAATCCAATATTTGAAAAATATTAATTTAATATTTAAATAACATTCAATAAAATTTTCAAATTTAAGAAAAAGTTATAACAAAAATTAGAAACTGAATATTTATATTACTTTCTGTGTACTGCTTGAGGGAATATTCCATTTTATCTTCGAAAGGACCTTATTACAATTAAGAAATTTTTATACAGTTGGCGGGATTCGAACTCGGGACTTCCTGTTTACTTGATGATGTGCTTCCTTACTGAGCCATGCGAACCTACATTGTTACATTCATAACTTTTTAGACTTATAAAGGCCCAAATCGTATCAAATCATAATTATTAGAAGAGATAAACTTCTGTTAAAAAAATTGTTTAATTAAAACTCCAACTACATTCTTTTTAATGAAGCACATTATTAATAGTATAGTAACGACAAACAGATATTTCTTAAGTACTTCCATCGTAGGTAAGCGTCGAAACACATACAATATATTTGCTAAATAAACAAAAACATTTTATTGTTAAAAAATTTATTGTCATAGTATATTATTGTTACAGTTATATGGAACTGTTTAATGGAGGGAGAGATATAAGAACGTCGCGTGAAATATGTTATGTGTTTATTAGCTCCTCTGAACTTGGACTGACTAGGGACAGAGAATCCGTGGCCACACGGGCCAGGTACAGTACATATAAACACTCAGTTGGTGTGCTACACCATACAGATATCCTCTCTGTGTGCACACATGCTTGCGGCACGTGTCACACTCCTGTACATTCTAGAACACCTTCCTTTTTTTTTTTTTATCTCTATATAAACCTCTCTCTCAAATGACGAGAGTTTCTCCGCATTAATTTACCGTCATAGTCTACAATATATGATCTTGGGTTTTTGTGTCTATCTATTATAATCGCTGGTTCCCAAGTGTTTTTTGCTTTGACATATACATTTTGGCCTACTACATAATCTGTATCATTTTTAGCGCTTTTATCATATTTAGTTTTTTGTTTGTTTTGGCATTCATTTAACACTGTCCCGGCATTGTTAACTATTTTCGGTTTCAATTTTCTATTTAAGATTGGCATCATTGTTCTTAACTGCCTGCTCATCAATAGTTCCGCTGGTGAAAATGCTGTTCCCGCCACTGGGTTATTTCGATATGCCAGCAGTGCTAAATGAATGTCTTCACCGCTATGTTTACATTTTTTAAACATTTTCTTCACTATGCCTACTGCTTTTTCTGCCATTCCATTTGACTGTGGGTAATTTGGGCTACTTGTTACGATTTCGATATCCCATTTCTTTGCAAATTTCTTTATTTCATATGATGCAAATGGCATATTGTCGGCTATAATTTCCATTGGGATTCCATGAATAGCAAATATAGATTTTAGTGCTTCAATTACGGATTTTGAGTTTTTCCCTTTTAAATTTTTAAAATCAATCCATTTTGAGTAATAATCAATTATAACTAAATAGTTTTTTCCTTCATATTCTGCAATATCTACCCCCACTTTTGCAAATGGAATGTCAGGAATGCTGTGTGATATGAGCGGTTCTTTTGTTTTCGCCGTTTGATGCGTAGCACATGTTGTACAGTATTTTGTTACTTTTTCGATATCTTTTGTAATGCCTGGCCAATGCATTATTGTTCGTGCTCTTACTTTCATCTTTGTCGTCCCTACGTGACCTTGGTGTAATTTTTGAACTAATTCGCGACGCATTTTGTCTGGTATGATAATTTTCTCTTTATTAAATATTAATCCGTTGTGAACATATAATGTATTTCTTTGATTCCAGTATTGTATCAGTGTTTTAGAAAGACCTTTTTTCTTTTTTGGCCACTCTGTTTCACAATATGTTTTCACCTTTGATAATATTGGATCTTCACCCGTATTCTTTTGTATTTCACTTAATTTGTCTTTACTGATAGCTAGATTATTGCTTAGTGTGTGTACTGTTTGTTTAAGATCAATCTCATCTTTTTTGTTACAAGGTAAATAATTTCTTGACAGTAAGTCAGCTATATACATGTATTTACCTGGTAAATACTTTATTGTTATGTCGTATTTTAATAATTTTAACGCTAGACGTTGTAATCTACTAGAATGTATTTGTTTTATGTTTTTGGTGTTCAAAGCTACCAATGGTTTATGATCGGAGTGTATTGTTATTGTTCTCCCATAAATATAATAGTGAAATTTTTTAACAGCAAAAACTACGCTTAGGAGTTCTTTTTCAATTTGCGCGTAGTTTTGTTCAGTTTCTGTAAGACTTCTGGAAGCGAAAGCCACTGGCTTGTTATTCTGTAACAGGCTACAACCAAGCCCCGACTGTGACGCGTCAGTTTGAATCGTAATTTCTTTGTTACTGTCAAATGTTTGTAATATTGGAGCTTTGGCGATGCTCTGTTTTATGGAATTGAGTATTTTGGAATGTTCCGGTAACCATAACCACAAAGATTTTTTCTTTAATAACTCTCTGAGCTGTTCTGTTTTTGCTGCTAAGTTTGGTACAAATTCTGTTAGGTAATTTATCATTCCTAAGATTCTTTGTAACTCTTTTATATTCGTGGGATCTTTTAACTCTGTTATTGCTTTTATTCTGTCCCCTGATATTGTTTTTCCTGTTTTCGAAAATACATATCCTACATAATTTACCGACTCTTGTTTGTATTGAAGTTTCGACTCATTAAATTTAATATTTAGTTGTCTCGCGCGTTTTATTATTCTATCTAAGTTTTCATCATGTTCTTTCTCTGTATCGCCAACTATTAATATATCATCAATATATATTATTACTCCTTTGATATCACCAAAATTTTCCTCATTCCATTTTTGAAATAATTCTGGTGCGCAACTTATTCCAAAAGGAAGATAATTGAATTTATAACAACCATTCGGTGTAGAAAAAGTTGTTAATTTAGAGCTGGGATCATCTAGTTTTATTTGCCAGAATCCGTCTTTTAGGTCTAGTACTGTATAAAATTTTTTGTCAGTTAATTTTTCCGCAATTGCTTCTATGCTCGGTATTTCATAGTAGACTCTCTTTATGGCTTTATTTAAGTTTTTCGGATCAAGACATAATCTGAGACTCCCATTGGGTTTTTCACGAATTAATAAACTACTTACCCATGACTCTGGATTTTCAACTTTTTCAATTATTCCTTCTGTTTCTAAATTACAGAGTGTTTTTGTTAAACGATCTTTGATTGTTTTAGGTATTCTACGCGGCGGATTTACCGTCGGCTTTACCTTGTCATCTACGATTATTGTGAATTTTTTAGGGAACTCTCCTTTCCCGGTGAATACATCTATGTTATCTTTTAAGAATTTATGTTTTTCAGTTTTTTGTGATTCTTTTATCTTCCCTTTGCTATCAATTGCATCTACCGACGCTATTAGTCCTAGCTCTTTTGTTGACTTGAAACCTAATAATGGTTCATAGTTTTCTCTGATTATGATAAAAGTAGCGAAGCATTTGTTATGATTTATTTTAATTTCAGTGGTGATTTTTCCTATTGGGTATATTATTGAACCATCATAAGTTTCAAGTGAACTCTTTGTTTTTCCTATTTCGTTTTCTTTGTTTATTTCTTTTACAATCTTAAGAGGCAATATGTTACAGGTCGCTCCTGTGTCTATTTTTAACTTAATTGTTTTGTTGTTTATTGTGATTTTCTCATACCACTTGTCTTGTTCAGTATTGTTTTTAATCTAGTATTGTTTTTTATCTATTTTGAAATTACTTTCGCTAGTACTCGAATCACTGTCTGTTTCTAGTAACTTATTTATAGTGTTTATTTTACTTTTATTGTTTTGAATATTGCTGCGACATATAAGGGTAAAATGATTTGGTTTATTACAATTAGTACATATTTTACCGTATGCTGGGCATTGTTTTGGTTCATGTCGTCTGTCACATTTTTTGCATCTAAACGTGTACCGGTCGCTTGTTGACCTCTGATAGCTGGTCCCAGGCTGTTCGTCTCTCGTTCGGCTACGACGTTCCTCCTGTCGTTGTGTTGTGTTGAATGCTTTTGCCTTGTGTGTGTAGTCACATCTTCTTGCGTGTTTACTGTATTCCGTTACTGCGTTTATACTTGCTTGTTCGTTGGATTTTCTTAATTTTTCCCCTTGCTCCGCACTTATTTCGCTGGTTTTTATGATTTCTATTAGATCTTCAAGTTTTAGATTTTTGATTTTGAGTACTTTTTGTTGAAGTTGTCTATCTTTCATGTGATTGATTATGTTGTCCCTTATTAGACTATCTTTCAGTGTGCCGTAATTGCAATTTTTGCTAATTTCTTTAATTCCGCCTTATACTGGTCAATGGTTTCCCCTTCATTACGGTTTCTTGATGTAAATAAGAATCTCTCAAATGTCTCATTTATTTTTGGTTTGGCATAACTTTCAAATGCTTCTAGTATTTTGTCTGCATCATTCAGATCGTCTTGTGATAGGTTAAAAGTTTCCAGCAGCTCTAATGCTTCCAAACCCAAAAGATTTTGTAGCGTGGCCGCTTGAATGGGTTTTGCTTTTGTGTGACGTCCAGTCGCTATCATAAAAAGTTGATAGTCTCTTTTGAAAATTTGCCAGTTTTTCGAGGCGTCACCTTCGAGTGTATACGGCTGCGGTTTGTTTAATCCATCCATATTCGAGTCTTCCGGTTGAACCTCGTTATTTCTTTGCACCTCCTTGTCCTTTTTGTTTTTTCCACTATCACTTTTTTCTTCTGATGTTTGATCACTTGTTTCACTTTTTATTATTATTGTTTCTCCGGACATGTGCAACTTATTTTTATTCCCGTGGGAGTCCTACCGACTGCGCCATGTTACAGTTATATGGAACTGTTTAATGGAGGGAGAGATATAAGAACGTCGCGTGAAATATGTTATGTGTTTATTAGCTCCTCTGAACTTGGACTGACTAGGGACAGAGAATCCGTGGCCACACGGGCCAGGTACAGTACATATAAACACTCAGTTGGTGTGCTACACCATACAGATATCCTCTCTGTGTGCACACATGCTTGCGGCACGTGTCACACTCCTGTACATTCTAGAACAATTATAAAAATTAAAAAAAAAATATAGGATAAAATAATGAATAGTAAAAACAAAGAAATAATATAAAAGTATATTTGTTATAATAAATGATATATGTTTTGAATAATTGTTAAAAAGTTGTTTTTATTCCTGATTTAGCTGTTGCTAAAAATAGTGATACGATGGATTTTATTTCCATGTCTGTAATAGACGCCTGCCTTCTTCTTGTTGCTACTGTGAAATGAAAAATAACATATGTTGCATATTATATATTTTTTAAACAAAACTTAAAAGTTATAAGTATATTTACCAGTTACAGCATCATACAGTTTTAAATTACTAAAAGGTAATTTCTTTTTTTTCCCCTGCCCTGAATAAAAAGTTGCCGCTTGGTTCGATATCAATTTATTCATCATATTATATATTATTTTATTATTTGTATTGCCGCCGACTAAATACAGTAATTGTACCTGGAAGAAGATATGCGATTATTTATTTGATAAAAATTAGAAAACTGTATTGTCCTAATAATTAGTTGTAAAAATTCTGGATTAATGTGAATACAAACCAGTAAATTAAATTTTTCAGAACTTTCTTCTATGGTGGTATTAACATTTGTCACTTCTTCGACAGATTTCAATGGCAAGTCGTCTAAGAAAGACCTCTCCTCGCCATGACAAAAGATATTTTGAGATGAATTATTGCTTGTATTAACTGCTATGTTATTCAACAGCCTTTCAATGCCTTCTAATTTATTATAAATTTGTTTAATTTCATATTTTAATTCTATATATTGCCGATTTAGTAACGTCAATTGTCCTTCAGTGAACGACGTTGCATCATTTATAGTTTTATCTGTACAATTATTTAACATATATGTATAGTATATTCACCAGAATATATTTCATTGATTATGATACTTTTAAGTTTACAGTAAGATTTAACATACGCATAATTTTTTTCTACCTTGGTGCTACTGTTTGCGGTTGCTGAATTTCGTCGCTTTCGGAATCGGAATCGGAATTGTCCAGAATCACAGTTCGCTTTTTCATTACGCTTCTTTTTGAAGACATAGTAAAAACTTTAGACATAACAGAAAGAAGTAATCAATATAACTAATAATAATAATAATAATAATAATAATATAATAATGTAACTAATAATAATAATGAATAATTAATACGATAAATGCAGAAATTCACATGCTACAAAGTTTGAGCAGCATTTGTATATAAATGCTTTATGTGTAATTTCATTCAGAGTACATGATAAAATTTCATCTGTGAAATTATCAAATTTAAATATTCCTATTAATTTCGATTTGATAGGGTATTTGTAAAAAGTTTTCAATTTTGTGGATAATCTACCAACTATTTTATTTGTTAATATGTCTAGGATCTGTAGGACATAATCATTCCTTACAAAAACGTAAGAGTCTCGAAGTCCGTAAGCTTTTACAGTAAAATAAGGGAATTGTATTTTCTTTTTATCATATTCTACACAAATTTTTCTACCAGTTTCTTTAATTGTAGGTGCTCCATTTTCCGATAACCTTTTTATTATCTGTGCTAGTGGTTTGGTCCACCTGCGTAACATGCTTATTAGCTTCCCTAAGTAATTTTCGAAAGGAAAACAACTTAGTTCCTCTAAAGAATATTTTAAATTTTCGACATCATCTGTAATGTGCACTAAATTGTGAACATTATATACACTAAATTCTTTGCCATACAAAATAGAAGAATCATTGACAAATTGAATTAGCATTTCTCGAGCTTTGTTTAGCCACTCGACATCTACACGTAATTTATTGTGTAACAGAATTCTCATAGCTGTATGTAGTAATAAAAAGTGGTCATAGTAGATATTTGGAAGACTTTTCTTTAAAAGAATGGGTCCTAGATACAAGAGAAATAAACGAAACTCCGTAGCTTTATATCTAGGCAATTCCGATATGGATCGTGATTTACGGTTAAATTCACTAGGTAAATACTTTGCTGCAGAAATCATTCGTTTTGATAATTTATTCCTTTGCTGTAATCTGAACTCTACTTTACACCAACGATGAAGTAATGTCTTCATTACTCCCAAACAGCATAAATGCATATAATCTAAAGCAAAATGTTCTATTATATTTAATGTGCTTATATTTAATAAGGGTGTCCTTTCATTGTTTTTATGGTGCTTGATGTCGCGAAAATTTTTTAAATCTTCATGTGTCCGAGCACTGGCATTATGGTTTTCGTATATAATTCGATTTTTATAGTATGCACCCTCTTCTGTGCATCTTTCGCAACTATTGCGACCTGTATGCCCTTTAATATTTTTTAAAAATGCTCTCGCAGGTGCATGTAAAGCACATGTAAAGCATATAACGCAAACCTTAAAATTAATATTATTATAAAATAATCCATGTTTTAAAATATCATTTAATTCATTCGTAAAATCATTTAAATAATGAGCTAAGGAATTTGGTTTTGCATCACCATAATATAAGGCTATTGGAAAAGGAGACACGATATAATTGTTTAATACCAGTTTGCATAAAATGGGCCAAAACTGCTTATTCGAATTTTTTGAAACAGGAACACCATCAATATTAAAAATTAAACGAATTGTTAAAGTTTCTTTGATTTCACGAAATATACCCATTTCAGTTTGCAACAAGTTTAATACATTTGTTTTTATACCAAAATATGTACATTGCGCTAAATTCTCCTTTTTGCTTAAAACGGACACGATATTTGATGATCGTTTAGTTTTCAACAGAGTGCGGGAATCGCATGGAATTTTGTATTCTGGAAAAATGTCCTTTAAACCCTTTAATAAATTACTCAGTTGAGTATGATTAATTTTATTTCCTAGAGACCATTTTTTTGAAAAAGTAATTAATTTCAAATTTCTACTAGCACTGCATTTATCATCTGTACTGTAATTTATGTCATTTCTGTTATTTATCACTTGAGGATCAAATTGTTGATCCAGATCGGATATAGCGAGATCTTTAGTTGTCTGTGGACTATTAGTTGGCGTGATTATTCTATTTGTTTTTTCATTTACTGTGACGACATTCTGATTCTGATTGAAAGCTATCTGTTGTTCATTCTTTATAAATTTATATTTTTTGTAACGTCGTTTTTCGGCCATTATGAAATTTGTGCAACTGCAAACTAAATATGGTGCATGAAAATTTTTATTACATAACACATAAATGTACTTACCTTTTCTGCGAACCCTGAAATGCAGGTCTCCAGAACACGTATGGCAGTATCATTTGTTATTACCCAAACTATAATATATTAGTTTGCGTAAATTATACACACACAGCAATTGTCAATTCTTCAATCGCACACAATTTTTACTTATATGTATATATTTGAGGACTACGTTTTTCTGACAGACACTACTATACGGTTTCGTAAAGACTGCGTTCTTTTCGGTCGACGTCGACCACGAAACCTTCGTCGATCGACTTTTGTCAATTGCGCGACGTTATGCGTTCGCCAACGGTCAATTCGCGACCGTTGATTTTACGATCCGCGGATGGCCAACGGACTATTCGCGACCGTTGATCTTACGATCCGCGGATGGCCAACGGACGTATCTCTCGGAAGGCGTTGTCGTTATCAAAAAAAGGGTTCATACAAAAATTGTTTGGTATGAAGGAAACAATCATATGGTGAAATTTTTTCGGAACTAGAATGGTGGGGAGGGAGGATTTCAAAGTCGAAATAAGTTTTTTAAATGGAATGTCCTATTTTTTATACCATAGATCGATAGAGTATCGATTTCTGAGTATAAAAGTGTTGACCTACATATGTCCTAAATCTAATAGTTAACGAGATATTATCCAAAAAAGAAAGAAAATTGTTTCGATAATATCACGTTAACTATTAGGTTTAGGACATATGAAGGTCAACACTTTTATACTCAGAATTCGATACTCTATCGATCTATGCTATAAAAAATAGGACATTCCATTTAAAAAACTTATTTCGACTTTGAAATCCTCCCTCTCCACCATTCTAGTCCCGAAAAAATTTAACCATATGATTATTTCCTTCATACCAAACAACTTTTGTATGAACACTTTTTTGATATCGACAAAGCCAACCGACATATCCTCCTGTTCTCACTTAAACAGGACACTCTGTATATTCTACTTCTATTATTAAGTAAAGATTCATTCTATAATGAGAAAAAAATATTTTTTTCATGTTACTAAATAAATATCTGTATATAAGGAAAAAATATTCTATTTCTAACATTAAATGAAGATTTGTTTTATAATGAGAAAAAAATATTTTTCTCGTAACATGAAATAGATATTTCCTGCATATTTAAAAAGAAATATTCTATTTCTAATATTAAATAAAGATTCATTTAATATTTAGAAAAAAATATTTTTCTCGTAACATGAAATACGTATTTCCTGCATATTTAAAAAGAAATATTTGTTACTTAATATAAAATAAATATTATGTGTATATTTAAATATTAAAAAAAGATTGAATCTCTTTTAAATATTATATGAATGTGTATACAATATTTTGTGTTACTAGGGTATGCTCTTTGTCCGTATCTCCCATTGGAATAACGCGTCCAGGCAAAATTAAATCATCTACGCTTTTAATTGGAACACTGAAAATTTCTAGAAATGTTCACGTTTTTATTCGTGTATGCATACAAACAAAATCATAATAAAATCTATACAGAGCGATTCTGGGAACTGGGACAAGTTACTTTTACTTTTTTAAAGTAAAACTAGAAGGAGAAGATAGAGGAAAAATCATTTGTCATAATATCTTGGGCTAGTACTTTTATACGTAGAATAATAAAAGGAATTGATTGGTTTAACAAAAAAATTGGAGGGTGCATCGGTTTATCCACATAAAAAGTGAGGTTAGAGGAAGTTAGGACGTATTATGACATATGATTTTTACCTCTATAAATTTTTTCTATTTTTACTGAAAGAACAGCAGTAATTCGTTCCAGTTCGCAGAATCACTCTGTATACGTAATTTTAGCAATTTCACGTCATTTTTACTTCGAGTTAAATTAATAATAAAAACATTGTATGTACTTCGAAGTTTTTAAGTTTCAAAGATTTTAGTATTACTCACTGTTAAATACATTATCCACGTTATCTATGTAACATTTCTGGGTTTCCATTGGACTTTCCTTGTCTCCGACAACTACCTGTACTGTAGAAGTTACTTGTGACACTACCGGACATTCCCTAAGAAAATTCGCCTGTGTTCTCCAGGCACCCTCGACATCACCGGTGACCAGTTGAACTGTTGTTTTCAATTGCGATACGCCCGGTATCCAATCTATACCAGGCATTTTTCAAACTGAAATCTGTAATAACATCTTTCATTAAAAAGACATCTAACAACCTTTAACCCTTTGCACTCGGAGCTATTTTAACTCGAAAACTGAACATTTCTTCCGACCTAGAATAATCCCATCCTATATGATTTTTTACATTTGTTAAATTGAAATTGATATGATACCTCATACAATACTTGCATACAATGTTTAGCAATTGATTAGACACCAACCTACAGGGTCTGTCCGGAAAGTAATGCGACCACATTTAAAAAAAAATCTGTAAAACATATGAGTATAAACCTTTAAAATTCTTCAAAATAGGACCCTTGGGCGTCGACACATTTTTTCCAGCGCGATTTCCATGCTTCGTGTGCACACGAGTGCTATCTTTAATTTCTCGTGTTAAGATTATGCTAGCGTGGAAACTCTGTGTAGTGTGTAAAACATACCTTCTGTGAATATGTAAACGGAACATACACTTGCGGACAAAAAGATAGCACATCGTCTATTTTTCCTCATTTCGTACATTAAACTGAAGAAAATGAATATTTTAATATGTCAACATATTCTGACATGGCTGTACGTACAATGTACTGAATATCATCAACAATATTTACTTGAATAGAATTTTCGAAATGAAAACGTTAATATTGGGGCCCATAGGCGGGATAAAATGATAGCACAAATAGCAGTTTTACATTTGTCAGTTGTGCAGAAGTTACTGAAGAGCAAACATTTGTTTGCAAAACGTAATTGATAAAGTGGCTACTAGCTTCTTTCGTGCTTATTTAATAAAACAACATACTAAAGCGTTAAGAATGGGTCGTGGAAAAAAACTAATTGTATGTGAAGTATATACGATATTGAAATTAAAGGAAGAACAAGATTGAATTACACAAATATCAAAAATTGTATAGATACCGAAAAGTTGTTATGGGCTTGTTAAAAAATCCTGAAAATTACGGGAATAAAAAGAGTTCTGGGCGCCCAAAAAGTTTAACTGCCCGTGAAAAACGTGCAACATTGAGAACAGTATCAAATTCGAGGATGACTGCGAGACAAATCGCCGAAAGTGTTGGCGTAAACACTAACGGAAATAATGTTCGTTGTGTTTTACGAAAATGCAAGCACTTAGCGCGAAGAGAATTTCAGAAAAAACCTTGGTCAAAGAAGGAGCATAAAGCGTTCCACTTACATTTTGCCGAAAAGCATATAAATATGAGGTCAATGTAGCGAAGAGTCATATTTACTGACGGAAAAAGATTTAATTTGGATGGTCCAGACGACGTAGGCTATTACTATCATAATTCGAATGCAGAATAACAATTTCTAAGCCGTCGCCGAATGGGAGGCGGTTGTGTAATAATTTGGGCCGATATTGGATATTGGGGTAAAACAGAAATCAAATTTATAAAAGGATGAATGAATAGTATATTGTGAATGGTATATTGAAATGATAAATGAACAACTAAACACTTATGCTGTAAGAATTGCTGTAAATAAACTCATTTTACAACAAGATAATGTCGCAGTCCACGCGGCGAAAGCGGTCAACAAATACTTTTCTTCAAAAATTATTCGTGTTTTGAAGTGGTCAGCGAGATCTCCAACCTCAACATTATTGAAAATTGTTGGCGATATCTTGCCAGAGCTGTGTATCAAAATGACAGACAATTCCAAAATATTAACGATTTAAAATAGTGTATTTTGGTCGAATGGGAGAATATTAGCCAAAACAGTATTAAAAAATTGTATATATATTTAACAAACCGAATGATGAAAGTCGTTAGCTGTAAAGGAGGTCCTACAAAATATTAAGCATTCATTTTTATCGATTAATTCTGTTATATTTCAAGTTTTTCGTTAAGTGTGCTATCATTTTGTACGTCTATATTTCGTTAATAATTCTAGTTCATTCAATAAAAATAGATAAGTTAATGAAGCGAAGGTTTCATTTCATTCATATATAAAGAAGAAATTATTTTTTGATCGTACATTATTCAAATTAATTTTAGGGTTATGTTTGTGGCGCTCAGGTTCGATCATATAATACAACGAAGATAGCAATTTTGTAGACATTTATCAAACGTTCGATTCGGATGTGAATCACTTACGTTATCAGAGACACGTTTGCTATAGAATGTATTCTATAAGAGAAAAAGAAGGAAGGATGGTGGTGTGTTTCGTCCTAGCCCCGCTAGAGGACTCATCAGTAAGGCTATCTAGCGGGTCCTGCCTTAGACACAAGTGTCAGGAGGAGGGACATTAATATACTAATTGATGTCATTTTAGTAACTTGCGAGAAAGTCGTTCAACCATTTGTCCATCTTGTGGACAATGTCGGAACTAGGCCTTCTCGAACTTATTGTAGGTTTTTTCGCCAATTATGATAAAGAAGAAATTATTTTTTGATCGTACATTATTCAAATTAATTTTAGGGTTATGTTCGTGGTTATGTTTATGTTCATAATTGGCGAAAAAACCTACAATAAGTTCGAGAAGGCCTAGTTCCGACATTGTCCACAAGATGGACAAATGGTTGAACGACTTTCTCGCAAGTTACTAAAATGACATCAATTAGTATATTAATGTCCCTCCTCCTGACACTTGTGTCTAAGGCAGGACCCGCTAGATAGCCTTACTGATGAGTCCTCTAGCGGGGCTAGGACGAAACACACCACCATCCTTCCTTCTTTTTCTCTTATAGAATACATTCTATAGCAAACGTGTCTCTGATAACGTAAGTGATTCACATCCGAATCGAACGTTTGATAAATGTCTACAAAATTGCTATCTTCGTTGTATTATATGATCGAACCTGAGCGCCACAAACATAACCCTAAAATTAATTCATTCATATATGTTAAGAAAGACATAGTAACAACAATATGTGTATAAAAAAACTTGAATTTCTAATGTTTAATAAACAGAAATTACATTAATTTTAAAGTGTGCTATCTTTTCGTCCCGGAGTGTAGATTGACTTTAGTTCAATGAGTTCTCTTAATTGGAAGGGAAACACATAATCCGACACAAACAAAATGATAGCACACTTGAAAAATAAAGATATATATTTTATACAATACAACTATATGTTTCATGAAACAAAAGTATACATATTTCTTATAACAATATATAATATACACCAAACTATATTTTTCTAATAATGTGTGGAACCTCCTTTGTTTTCTATGACTTCCACCATCCTTTTAGATAAAGAATTATATAGTTCTTTAATTTTTGTCTAAATTAAATTTTCCCATTCAGTTGCAATTTAAGTTTTTAATTCATTTATATTTGAAAATTGTCGGCCTTCAGCATACACTGCTTGCGGAAGCATTGCCCAGCAATTTTCAATGATATTAAGGTCGGGTGAGTACGCCGGCCATCGAAGAGTGGAGCTATTTTCATTTAAAAAATAATTCTTAACAATTTTAGCAGTATATACTGCAGCATTATCTTGTTGGAATATACAGGGTGAGTCCACAGAAACAGAACACCTAAATATCTCCGTTATTTTTCGTTGTACAAAAAAACTAAATAGGACAAAGTTACACTGTTTGAAGGGCCACATGTAACGGTGTAAGGGAAAAAATGTTCAAGGTCATTTTTTATAAGATTTCAAGGTCATCGATGTTTTTTTAGATGCAATGATATATCTTCATTAACGTAATGTTGTAGCTGACAAAATAACGAATTCATCCATTAACACAATATGACCTACAAATGACCTTCAACCCAGAAAAATGGAATAAATAAAATTCAACGTGTAAGATTCATTTGCTTTATTTCTGTTACGCAAAATGTTAAAAAATATTCCCTTGGGCTGCTATACATTCATTTAGCCGTGAAGTTACAGAACGTACTGCTGTGTAATTCATTTCTGAGTGAATCGACGTACAAGCCCTGATGGTTCTTTCTTTCATGTCGTCTACAGTGGTTGGTGGTTCATGATAAACATCGTCTTTCAGTTCTCCCCATAGGTAGAAATCAAGAGGTGAAAGATCTGGTGTGCGAGCTGGCCATAATACGGGTCCGTTACGTCCAATCCAACGATTTGGAAACTTGTTATTTAAGAATTGTGTTACGACGCGGGAAGAATGGGCTGGACATCCGTCATGTTGATACTACATATCTTCACGAATGTCCAAGGGTGTATTTTCCAGGAGAATTGGTAACGATTCTCGTAAAAATGCAATGTATTTTTCTGCATTTAATGTACCGGTGATAAAGTGAGGCCCAATTATTTGGTTGTTTAAAATTCCGCACCAAACATTGACGGATCATGGTCTTTGTTTGTCAACTGTCCGTAACCACCGCGGATTTTCAGATGACCAATAATGCGTGTTTTTTAAATTTATCTGCCCGTGATTAGTAAACGAAGCTTCATCGGTAAATAATACTTTATTAAAAAATGCTATATCGTTTATCAATTGTCCCAATCCCCACTGACAAAAGTTTACACGATTTACAAAGTCTCTACCATGAAGTTCTTGGTGAATTGATAGGTGATAGGGGTGAAATTTTTGTTCATGGAGTATTTGCACTACACATTTTTTACTAATGCCACTTTCCCGTGCGATTTGCCTCGTACTAGCATGAGGGTTTGTATCCACTGCTGCCAGAACATTAATTGTGTTTGCTTCATTCCTTACAGTCCTCACCTTCGTACATTTTTTATTTTCAACACTACCAGTTTCACGAAATTTATTTATCAAACTGAAGTAAACGGAAACTGATGGACAATTACTTTTAGGAAATCGGTCCTTGTACAACCGCACTGCTTCTCTTAAACACTGTCGACTTTCTCCATAAATGAAAATCATATTAATCCTGTCTTCCTTCGAGAAACGCATTGTGAAACGTTCATCGATAAACTGATAGATTAGAAATCTTAGAAACAGTGGAAATCAGACAGCAAGGTCTTCAGAGTAATTAGTAGTTGATAAACACGATTCTGTACGAACGCAGAGGTGAAGGTATATCATAAATGTCTTCCTGTCAACACCGAATCTGTTATTATGTTGTGTATCGCGATACATTTGAATGTATAGCAGCTCAAGGTAATGTTTTTGAACATTTTGCGTAACAGAAATAAAGCAAATGAATCTTACACGTTGAATTTTATTTATTCCATTTTTCTGGGTTGAAGGTCATTTGTAGGTCATACTGTGTTACATGGATGAATTCGTTATTTTGTCAGCTACAACATTACGTTAATGAATATATATCATTCCACTTAAAAAAACATCGATGACCTTGAAATTTCATAAAAAATGACTTTGAACATTTTTTCCCTTACACCGTTACATGTGGCCCTTCAAACAGTGTAACTTTGTCCTGTGAAGTTTTTTTGTACAACGTAAAGTAACGGAGATATTGAGCTGTTCAGAGTTATGTGGGCCACCCTGTATATTGTGATTCAGCAATGCGTTCTGCATACGTATAAATTTGATTTTTTATTAATTGGAGATAACGAACGCTATTCATTGTCCCGTGAATAAACTTTATTTCTGTCTTTCCTTTTTATCCGATACCAGCCCAGACCATTGCTCCACCTCCATGCATTTGGTGTAGAATTTTTGTTACTGGTTGCTTACGAATATAACGATAATAATGTGTGCATCCGTCTGGTCCATCAAGGTTGAAACTCTTCTCATCCGTAAAAATTACTTTCCTCCAAGTCTTTTTCCATCGTACATGTTCTCTTGCAAATAACAAACGTGCCTTCTTATGTCTTGCGTTTAATGATGGTTTCGCTGTTATTCTCGACCGATTTATAATATTACTAGTCTCTCTCTGAAGTACACGACGAACATTTAAAATATGTGTTTCGTCTTCAGCTTTCTTAGCGATTTCCCTTACAGTAGCACAAAAATTGGAAGCAGCACGTATTATTGCTCGTGTATCGCGTTCAGATAATGCTACTGGCCTTCCTGTACTTTTCTTCTTTCCATATGCACTTGTATCTTTCAGAAAATTATATAACTTTTCGACTGGGACTAACTTCTTTTGCAATTTCAGTAATAGACAACTTTTGTTTTCTCAGAGCTTAAATTGTGCTAATTTCGCTTTCACTAATCTTTTTCCCACGACCCATTATGAGAATAGCAATATGACAACGCTCTAAACACAAATTGGATACTGTAATTCCGTGGAAGCTCACGAAACACTGAAGAATATGTAAATATAGTTTTAGAGTGCTATCATTTTGTTTGGGTCGAATTATGTGTTTCTCTTCCAATTAAGAGAACTCATTGAACTAAAGTCAATCTATGTTCTGTTTACATATTCGCAGAAGGTATGTTGTACACATTACACGGAGTTTCCACGCTAGCATAATCTTAACACGAGAAATTAAATATAGCACGCGTGTGCTATCTTTTTCTTTGGGAGTGTAATACCCTCGTCGCAGCCTCGTCGAGCACTTCGAACTAAAACTTTTCCGTAGGCTGCGGGGAAAACAGTAAACGGTACTTTTTAGTTGGAGGTGCTCAAACGACTTAAACAAAGGGTCAACCGCGTCAGAAAAGAGATCGCCGCCAACTGTGTGCTTCACCACGACAACTCGCCCAGTCACACTTGCCTGAGAGACCGCGAATATCTGGCAAAAAATAACATCGCAACACTTCTTCAACCCCCGTATAGTCCTCACATGTCTCCCGCCGCTTCTTGTTTCCAAAAATTACAAATGTGCTAAAAGGATGCCATTTTGAAAGCGTGGAACGCTCAAAGATGCTGCGACGACGCACAGTGGTCTGGAGACCCTGTTTTCGTGGCCAATATTATTTTAGCATTATTTCAAGAGTTAATATCATAGTATTGTAGGTCGTTGAATTTGTCTTGACGTCAGATATATGATTATGAAATAAAAAATATATAGTGACGTCTAAAAAATAGGGGTGGCCTTGATATTTGAAGAAAAAAAATTTTTTCCAAATTTTTTATATTGACGTTTATAGAAAACTGAATGCTGATTAACATTTGTTGAAACCGTTTTTTTGTCAGATCATCACATATAACTGAAAAATTGTGAACAATGCTTCTCGAAAGTAGTTTTTTCTTGGCTTACATTAAAAAGACGTAGATACTGACATTTTTCAACGTGTCTAAGCATCAAGTAATGCTACCAAAATGAGTAATATATATATATACAGGGTGTTTACCTACAGGTGGGAGAAAATTTAAGGGGTGGTTCTCGACGATAATCTAAGACGAAAATGAAGAATAAAAAAATTGCGATTTCGGCTTCGTTATTTAGTTATTAACAATTAAAAATCCGCCTAAAATGCTGCAACACTTCTAACAAAAGTGTACGTTGCGTACGTCACACAGGCGCGCGACAGTCTCGTATCAAGTGACAAACGCATGCATACCTTGGTTCTCATTTGGGGCCCCAGCGAGGTGAAAATGTTTAAAAAATCGTTAGACGACATTGAACCTACCTACTCGTTAAAATCCACAAGGGCATTTCTAATATCCGCCCTATGGAATTATCGAGTAGAAGGGGTCAATGCCCTTTCACTTTTACATTCATTTCAAACATATCCACAAATCCTTATCCTGCACTATAATTGTTCATAACACCGTACTTAATATACTGGAGAAAACGCTCTATCACTATTTACAATATCATACACACGCACTACGAGTTTCTGCGAACGGAAATCTTCGACGCGTTTGAGAAGAATCGTCCGTACAAGCTAGCATCCGTATGCACACTGATTCAAGACAGCTGATGTGGTCAATGCACACACATAAAATATTTCGCGGTCACAGGCAGAATGAGAAGGAATCACGAAATTCGTGAAAACAGGATAGACAATGTATTGGTATGGCCACTGCGCGACGTTTGGGCGGTAGTTTGCTGTAGATCTTCATTTGTTTTATCGATCTGGCATCGACCTCATCAGCTGTCTTGAATCAGTATGCATACGGATGCTAGCTTGTACGAACGATTCTTCTCGCACGCGTCGAAGATTTCCGTTCGCAGAAATCACAAACGACCTCAAGATGTCCGTTCCGTCTGTAAACGAGTCTCGCGACGTAAATCAAGTTCCATAAAGTGCGGTGTTTCAACATTAAAGGATTACCAGTTCTTTACATTCTCCTCATTTCCCTCAGTAAATTTGTACTCTCTGTAAACTCGTAGTGCGTGTGTATGATATCGTAAATAGTGCTAGAGCGTTTTCTCCAGTATATTAAGTACGGTGTTATGAACAATTATAGTGCAGGATAAGGATTTGTGGATATGTTTGAAATGAATGTAAAAGTGAAAGGGCATTGACCTCTTCTACTCGATAATTCCATAGGGCGGATATTAGTAATGCCCTTGTGGATTTTAACGAGTAGGTAGGTTCAATGTCGTCCAACAATTTTTTAAACATTTTCACCTCGCTGGTGCCCCAAATGAGAACCAAGGTATGCATGCGTTTGTCACTTGATACGAGACTGTCGCGCGCCTGTGTGACGTACGCAACGTACACTTTTGTTAGAAGTGTTGCAGCATTTTAGGCGGATTTTTAATTGTTAATAACTAAATAACGAAGCCGAAATCGCAATTTTTTTATTCTTCATTTTCGTCTTAGATTATCGTCGAGAACCACCCCTTAAATTTTCTCCCACCTGTAGGTAAACACCCTGTATATATATACAGGGTGTCCCAAAATTCGTGAAGGACCCGAAAGGGGGTGGTTCCTGAGACCATTCTAAGAGACATTTTCCTTTGCACAAAAGTCAAATTCGGCTTTGTTTAGGAGTTATTAACGAAAAACACGGACCAATCAGAGCGCGTCCTGGCCCGGCGCGCCACGCCGCGCTGGCAAGCGAGTGTCGGTGGCACGCCGCGACATCGCAACGAGCAAGAGTTTCTCGATAATGTGAATCCTCTCCGATTTCGATGAGCTTTGGATATGTTGTCAAGACCAGGATTCTGAACAACATTTCTCTTTGGACTATTTGGCGGTCGGCTTTAGTTTACGAGATGATCGTAAAAAAAAAGAAGAAGCAGAAACTGATTGTATTAAAAACTCACTTATTCAGCCGTAAATCCATTTGCTGCTTCGAAATGTGTGTCACTGGGTCACTCGGTGACGAACTGCACAGATGTCTTCAGGTATACGCACGGTTACCCATCGACTCTACGTACCAATCTGCAGGAAAAACTAAACATGTGTTTGCCATAAATCTTACAGCGGTCCTTCTCGCATCCTGTTTTTCGTCTCATCGTCCCGTCGTTTTCGTAAACGTGCTACAGCGCGTATTTCGAATTTCGACATGCTAAATGCCCTTCCTAAGTTCTTTAGAAAAATCTTGCAGAAAATCAGTGTCGTTCGAGCCGCGGTAGAGAGAACATCTCCAAAGATTTGTCAATTCAAAGCTAACGGTTGCTATTAGTTGTGTTTTTGATAGTGATATTTAAACTAATCACTAGACTGCGGATATGGAAATTATTATTAGTACATAACTATGTGTGTAGACAAATGTGTACAGTGATTGTGAGTGTGGAAAAATTTCAAGGCATCTGTGTGAAATAAACATACGAATTATTTAACGATTCGAAAGTGAAAGTGAAATTCTGGATCATCGACTTGACCGCGCATCCCTTAGGCCTTATTACTATCTACCACCGGCTGTGCAGTTCGTCGACCTGGCCGTATGTCCTTTACCTTTCGGTGCTGCCGTATACCTGAAGACATCTGTGCAGTTCGTCACCGAGTGACCCAGTGACACACATTTCGAAGCAGCAAATGGATTTACGGCTGAATAAGTGAGTTTTTAATACAATCAGTTTCTGCTTCTTCTCTTTTTTTACGATCATCTCGTAAACTAAAGCCGACCGCCAAATAGTCCAAAGAGAAATGTTGTTCAGAATCCTGGTCTTGACAACATATCCAAAGCTCATCGAAATCGGAGAGGATTCACATTATCGAGAAACTCTTGCTCGTTGCGATGTCGCGGCGTGCCACCGACACTCGCTTGCCAGCGCGGCGTGGCGCGCCGGGCCAGGACGCGCTCTGATTGGTCCGTGTTTTTCGTTAATAACTCCTAAACAAAGCCGAATTTGACTTTTGTGCAAAGGAAAATGTCTCTTAGAATGGTCTCAGGAACCACCCCCTTTCGGGTCCTTCACGAATTTTGGGACACCCTGTATATCATTTATACATTTGTCAACCATAAAATGTTTTTGCAACCAGTTATGATGCTTTGTTTTAAAGTTTTTTAATACACGATGAGAACTTTTCCATTTTATAGCTACATTATTACAAAAGTGACGAATTCTCTCCTCAGTTGATTTTTTGTATGCTTCATTAACATTGTGTTCTAACATTGTGTTAAATATAAAAGCAGACACAGCAATTGCTTTCCTGTTGTAACCAGACTACTTATCACCTTTCTTATATCTCTCTTAATTGAGTCTATTGTATGATTAACGAGTAAATTTACGACTAGCAGTCAAGAAACTTGCTGTCGTAGTCCACTACTACGAGAGGCTCCCGGCAGGGCACGGAGACGTGGCCATGGCGAGGCGTCCGTAGAGTGAGCGTTCCAACAAGTTAATCGTGACTGCTTTTGTTTCTATTAGCGTGATATTGGAATATGAGAATCACGGAGAGTCGGTCGGCACTGCTGGATGATCACAGGAGTGGCGATCGGTCCCGTGTATGAATAAAACGCTCACAGCGGCGTGCAGACACGAATGCGGAATCGGCAGGGCACGTATACGTGGCCGTGGCGATGCCGCAGCGGCCTGGATGCAACTATGAGCTTGACTCTAAAACTCAGAATGTTGATGAGATGCAATTACAACACCGGATTGGTTACAAAACCCGGTGTTCTTTGTAACGATAGGTACGTGCCTCCAGGCACTGGATAGCGGAGAGGTTGAGGCGAAAGTCAATAATTGTTTGAGATCGAAATCGGGTAAAAATGCAAGTATATTCTGTGATCTGCTCCGTTGATACAAGGATACGCTCCTGACGTTGTCAAAATCGTGTGGAAAGATGTGAAGTCCCGAATTTATTGTATAACGATCCGCGTTACGTGGGCGTAACTTCTTACAACGCGTGATCGCTCCGAATCCTGAACACCCCTCGTTCACGTCGCGCTCAGCTCTTTCGACATGATATCAAACGTTCTGAATGAAACAAGCTATTATGAATCTGTACAGAAGTAGACCGGATCACGTAGGATGGGTCGAGGAGTCTAGGCAGGGCACGATACGTGGCCGTGGCGACTCCTCGCACGTCTGTGTGTACGGTCACCCTCTACAGATTATGACTGATTCTCGTATCAGAAATTAGAAAACTGGACGGCACTGCTGGGATGTCCCAGGAGCGGCGAACAGTCTCTACCTGCATACGAGTCCAATAAAAGAGTATTTGGAAAATCGGGACACGAAATTACTGAATTTTAATTTGACCAAGATTCAATCTGTGCAGAAGTTAACTGTATCACGTGGGATTGGCCGAGGAGTCTAGGCAGGGCACGATACGTGGCCGTGGCGACTCCTCACTCGTCCGAGCGTACAGTCACCCTTTACAGAATTGAATTGCTTCTTGTAACAGAGTAGAAAACTGAACGGCACTGCTGGGATGCCACAGGAGCGGCGAACAGTCTCTACCTGCATACGAGTCCAATAAAAGAGTATTTTGAGAATCGGGACACGAAATTACTGAATTTAATTTGACCAAGATTCAATCTGTGCAGAAGTTAACTGTATCACGTGGGATTGGCCGAGGAGTCTAGGCAGGGCACGATACGTGGCCGTGGCGACTCCTCACTCGTCCGAGCGTACAGTCACCCTTTACAGAATTGAATTGCTTCTTGTAACAGAGTAGAAAACTGAACGGCACTGCTGGGATGCCACAGGAGCGGCGAGCAGTCTCTACCTGCACAAGTATTTAAACTACAATGGAAAGGTTAGAGCGTCTAGGCAGGGCACGATACGTGGCCGTGGCGACTCTCTTGCCCTCCAACTATCCGCGTGATTCTAGTGGTAATGATTACCCTCGCTGCAGATCAGACTAACGAAACAGAAGGACGATCGGTCTTGCCGGATATAGCCGGGAAGGGCGACCTGCCCCTGCTTGGTAGGCAAACCCGCAACGTGGCAGAAATATAGTGATCGTACAGGTAGCGTACGAACACGTGACCGTCTTGACGCGAGTTGAACGAAGAACGCCTGTTGTATTCACTTTACGCGCTACGACGACGATTTATCACGCGAGGTGGAACGTTATATGTAAACTCGAAAGAACCCGCAATGCTCTAAATATATAGATCATAACAACGTAATAACCATACTCGATTGTTCGCGAATCATTGATACGTCCTCTAGAATTCGTCACATTTCTCGTGACAACAATCCCCAACTGAGGACAATACCGTGCATCCGACGCGCATATTTATTCACTCCGATCTCGCGCAACCAACATATAAATTGATTCACAATTTATTAATTGAAACGTCCCGCAGGTGGGAATAGAATATATTCATCACTCGCTATGGATAATCAACTGAATTTAAATTTTATTTAGACTATCAGTCTCAATCTTATGCCTATGTGGCAACTCACACTTTCAAGGTGTGAATGAAATAATATTCAAAATTTTAATTGTTACACAATATTTTGCTGTATAGCATCCGCAGTAATTTGTAACACAAATGTTAATTAATTTCGACTCATAGTCGCTACGTAGAGACATTCCGTCATCGTATCAAGACACACATTCCACGCACAAAATTTATATTTACTTTATATGATAATTCTTTCACAAAATAATTTCAATCAATCTCAATGAAATTCGCTAAACGAATTGAAAACCGCTCGTGAAAGAGCTTCAATTAAACTCTTTAATCATTGCCGTCTCGGCAGAACGCAAATTTAATAGACTCTACGATTAGAATAAATCCCGATCGATTCTCGAGGGCACGTTGACTCATGCGTGCTTATCAGACCAAGTCTAGACGCAGAGTGCTGGATTTGCTCCTCGCATCGACCTCCTTTGATCGCAATCTAGAGGGGATCGATGCGCGCGCATCTCATTACGTAGATCGATCTTTCGATCCTTTTCTAAACAAGGATGACGATCGATGTTCTTGCCGTCGCGGTGGGGATTGATCCTGATGTGTAACCCGCATGGTTACACTGTTCGGATCGTCTATACTGTGCCATATATTAAAAAGGTCTTCATTTTTAAAGCAATACTTATCTACAAATATCGAAATAAAGATAATAATAGAAACAACAAATAAAAAGTAAAAATAATTAATCTTCCATGAACAAAAAAAATCTGTTGGCGATCAAATGAACAAATTAAACTTACTTGGAAATCTTTCCGACATTATTATACAGGATTATTTGAAACAATAGTACACTTTACACTGTATGAAAAACTAGACTAAATAACTGAACTATGAATTATGTATAGACTATGCATAATGTATAATATAACTGTAATTATATAACTGAGATTAAAATAAACAAAAAATTTAATAAATTCGTCCGCTAGGACAGATGTTTCTCTGTTCATTTCGAATACTGCACTAAAAACTAATGTGAACAATAGAAGCATCCTTAGACCAAACCGATTTCTATTGTTTATAAAACAAAACACTAAAGAAACAAGACTGGCGTAGAAAAAACATATACATACATTGTACTTCCAAGCTGCTATGCAAGATTCAAGTGGAACTGCGTATCCAGGCGTGGAATAACCGCGGGCCCGTATTTGTTAAAATCCGCTTATAGTTCAAGATTGCGGGAAATTGCAGTTAAAATTTACATGACCTTCTTAGTAAACATTCAAGCTTTCATATAAAACAAGTCCGATTCTTAGCGGTCTTAAACGTTTTTGTATAACTCTTTTCAAAGTTTGAATTGCTATTAATTTACGCTATTGTGTATGGACTAAACAATGCTTAAAAATGGATTAAATATTTGAAATGCGCTTACTAACATATATAAAATCACCATTAAAATCTATTTTCTAATATTCGATGATTGAAATGTAAAACGTTTTATTTTACTTTCAATTTTTTGACTGTCTTTAGAACGGTGTATCTCATCATAAAATCATCTAAAATGAATAATATTTTGGATTTGGGAGGTTTGAAGGGTTGTTATTTTATAGGAAAAAAAAATTTTTCAATATATAAAAGTTGAAAAATTGAATTTTGGCCACGAAAACAGGGTCTCCAGACCACTGTGCGACGGTACTACGAGAGGTTCCAGAAAACGCCTTCGAGAGAGCGTACGAAGCATGGAAATTGCGCTGGAAAAAATGTGTCGACGCCCAAGGGCAATATTTTGAAGAATTTTAAAGGTTTGTACTCATATGTTGAATAAATTTTTTTTTTAATTTGAGCACATTACTTTCCGGACAGACCCTGCATGTAATAATGTACAGCAATTTTAATAATGTACAACCATTTTCGGTGGTGACTCTGAGCCACTACCCGAGTGCTAAGGGTTAATCATTATCATTTTACTTACCGGTAACCTTTTTAAAGTCTTTAAAAAGAATAACACAAAATAAAGTATCAACACAGTAGATATGGGAAACTGTTTCTGGATTTACTGTCTACACGATTATACAGGGTGTCTCAAAATTCCTCCAGGACCCGAAAGGGGGTGGTTCCTGAGATCATTTCAAGCGACATTTTCCTTTGAAAAAATGTCGTCCGCGACTTCGTTAACGAGTTACTAACGAAAAACACGGACCAATCAGAGCGCGAGCTAGACGCGTGTTGCTCGGCGCGCCGGCAGCCGAGTGTCGGTGGCACGCCGCGATTTCGCAACGAACAAAAGTTTCTCGATGATGCGAATCCTCGCCAATTTCGATAAGCTTTGGATATGTTGTCAATACCGTGATTCTGAATAATATTTCTCTTTACAGTCTTTGTCGATCGGCTTTAGTTTACGAGATAATTGTAAAAACATGTAATTGAAAATCGATCGATGTATTATTTCTTGGCCAATCGCGATGAGCTTTGGATATGTTAAAACCATGATTCTGAACAACATTTCCCTTTACAGTTTTTGTCGGCCGGCTTTAGTTTACGAGATAATTGTAAGAACTTGTAATTGTAAATCGATCTCCTCGCCGATTTCGATGAGCTTTATTCCATAGGAAAAAGATATCAAAAACATCGAATAAATATCATATTTCAAAGTCATCGAAATCGGTGAGGACCCACATCATCGGCAACTTTACCCGAACGAGAGAAGAAGCAGAAATTTATCGAATTAAAAACTCACTTATTCAGCCGTAAATCCATTTGCTTATTACTCCGGTGAAACACAAAACACGGAACACCACATTTTCACACAATTTCTGAACACTTAGCACACTTTTCTAATTCGTATCGATAGCGAACGAAATTACATACTCCGACGCGGAAAGAGTTCCATGCTCTTCGCGATTCCGCGCGAAACTATGCTCTCCCAGACTACAATGTATTCGATGAAGGCGTCGTTTAAAACAAATGAAATCGTTCCCAAGGAAATATTGATTTTTCGAGAATCATATGGTATTGATTTTTCGAGAATCATGTGATTCCCGAAAACATCGATTCTTGACGAACGAACGATGCCATGGACAAGATATCTCGTGTATCTTTATTACTGATATAACGTGCTATGTATTATCCATTCACAGCATCGTTGCTTCGACATCACGGAAACGAGATATCTCGTAGATTGTAGTTTCTGTGCCCCTCTGAAAGGGACTAATTAAAAATTTTATAAAAAAAAATTAAACCGACTTTGAAGAAACACACACATGAACTTAAATACAATACAATCTTTTTGAAGGCGGCACAAAATTGAAAATTTCGAAAATTTCGACACTGGAAATTACGAAAATCCTTATTCAAGTTCGTGTGTGCGTTTCTTCAAAGTCGGTTTAATTTTTTTTTATAAAATTTTTAATTAGTCCTTTTCAGAGGGGCACAGAAACTACAATCTACGAGATATCTCGTTTCCGTGATGTCGAAGCAACGATGCTGTGAATGAATAATAGCACGGTATATCAATAATAAAGATGCACGAGATATCTTGTCCATGGCATCGTTGGTTCGTCAAGAATCGATGTTTTCGAGAATCAGATGATTCTCGAAAAATCAATACCATATGATTCTCGAAAAATCAATATTTCCTTGGGAACGATTTCATTTGTTTTAAACGACGCCTTCATCGAATACATTGTAGGCTAGGAGAGCATAGTTTCGCGCGGAATCGCGAAGAGCATGGAACTCTTTCCGCGTTGGAGTATGTAATTTCGTTCGCTATCGATACGAATTAGAAAAGTGTGCTAAGTGTTCAGAAATTGTGTGAAAATGTGGTGTTCCGTGTTTCACTGGAGTAATAAGCAAATGGATTCACGGCTGAATAAGTGAGTTTTTAATTCGATAAATTTCTGCTTCTTCTCTCGTTCGGGTAAAGTTGCCGAGGATGTGGGTCCTCACCGATTTCGATGACTTTGAAATATGTTATTTATTCGATGTTTTAAATATCTTTTTCCTATGGAATAAAGCTCATCGAAATCGGCGAGGAGATCGATTTACAATTACAAGTTCTTACAATTATCTCGTAAACTAAAGCCGGCCGACAAAAACTGTAAAGGGAAATGTTGTTCAGAATCATGGTTTTGACAACATATCCAAAGCTTATCGAAATTGGCGAGGATTCGCATCATCGAGAAACTTTTGTTCGTTGCGAAATCGCGGCGTGCCACCGACACTCGGCTGCCGGCGCGCCGAGCAATACGCGTCTAGCTCGCGCTCTGATTGGTCCGTGTTTTTCGTTAATAACTCGTTAACGAAGCCGCGGACGACATTTTTTCAAAGGAAAATGTCGCTTGAAATGATCTCAGGAACCACCCCCTTTCGGGTCCTGGAGGAATTTTGAGACACCCTGTATACATATAGGCCATGTAGTGTAGGATGTAAAGAGGGATGAGCGTTTTGCACACCACCACTAAATGCGGATTCTCAATAACTTGTTTTTATCTTATCTCAAACGCAGTGTCACACTGACAAGGCCCTGCTGAATTTTATGGCTTTCGACGCTCGAGACGGGAGGGGGCGGGAAGTGCATACAACGTTGTCTACTAAGAAGTGATGTCTTCTAAGAAGTGATGTCTTCTAAGAAGTGATGTCTTCTAAGAAGTGATGTCTTCTAAGAAGTGATGTCTTCTAAGAAGTGATGTCTTCTAAGAAGTGATGTCTACTAAGAAGTGTTGTCCACTAATCCCAAATTCTACAATTAACATCAGGTCTTTATAATAGTGACTTCAATAAATTCTCATGTTTTCCCTGTGAAAGTAGCCCCACAAGTGGCACCATTCGGATCATAATTAAGGAGATAACATGAAAAATTGATTTGTATAATGTAAAGTTCACTTCGTTAATCATAGTTCGGTTTACATGATGACAGTGGTATGACTTTCATCAGAGTGCCCAAAGGTTGGTTTATAGCGGGTTGCAAGTAGTGCTTCGATTGTGCCCAAATTTTCTCGCTCATCCGCGGCGATTTCAGCCACAGTAACGTAAGCTTCTCGATAAAATGGAATTCCTTAAGTACGCTGCAGAATTTTAAAAAATTCATATGATTTGATTCTGAAAAATGAATGTTGTAACGTTGCCCTTTTTCGCGCGGGTTTCTGGCCGGCGATCTTGAGGATGGAACGAATAAATGATTACACTCACTTGCGAACAACACACTACTATTATATATATATGCGCATATAATAACGAATAGTTTAACAAACGAATAATTCAACGTATCATAATATGTGTACAAAGCAATGCGACGCGACAGACAAGCTGTTTACACTTCGAGCGGGCACAGAAGAAGGAGAGTGCTCTTCGTTATCCTCTGTATTTGTAATTGTAACTTCTGTTTATATTATGCGCCATCCATCAGACAACCTGTCAATCATTATCCTGGATTTTATAACAACCAGGCTGGTAAGACAGTTTTCTCCTGATACGGATATCACTTTGAATTTGGACATTTATATTTCCTAACACCTCCCCTCAAAGGTATATTTCTAGAACAGAAAACATATATAGCATAACATAATTAATTACAGAGTCTCATACCCATTCCAATTAAACAATTTCGATGTTTAGGTCCACCTTTTGTGAGGACATCAGCTGGCATCTGATCTGTTGGTGTGTATTCAAAATGGATTTGTCCATTTTTTACAGCGTCTCTGACAAAGTGGTACCTAATGTCAATATGTTTCGACCTTGATTGTATTTCCTGACTGTAAATTAATTTTTGAGCACTTTGACTATCATTCCGAATTATTGTGCGCTCATTATCAAATCCCATTTCCTTGAGCATTCCTTGTAAATACATGATTTCTCTCGCGGCATCCGACATTGCCATGTACTCGGCTTCAGTGCTTGATAATGGCACCGTTCGTTGTCTCTTCGTTTCCCAACATTTTGGTGCGTTAGCCAGTATGAACATATATCCAGTGGCAGATCGTCGATCAATGAGGTTGCCTCCCCAATCAGCATCCACCATACCAATCATGCTTCTACTGGATCTTCTGTACACGATACCGTACTTTGACGTACCCTTCAAGTATCGTAAAACTCTTTTGGCAGCTTTCCAATGTATTTCCTGGTAACACGTATTAAATTGACTTAGATAGTTAACGGCAAATGAAATATCCGGCATCGTGGATATTGCAAGATATAGGAGGCATCCGATTAACCGTTGGTATGGAAAGCGATCATCTTTGCCGATGTTCCCGTCTATGCGTGGCAGATTTAAGTTTATTTCCATCGGTGTCGGTACAGCCTTACATTCCGACATGCCGAACCTCTCCAGAAGTTGGTTCACATACTTTTCTGCGTCAAACATACTTCATGTTTGGTTAAATCTTGTTTGAATTCTATCCCCAGGCATTTGCTTACTATCCCGAGTGTTGCGACGTGTTATTCTAAATCAAACCTATTGCCGACAGTACGGACCGTTTATGGCATACCTTTTTTAATGGCATCCGAGGCGAACGTTTTTTGACCATCATATGGTTCGCAGACCGTGTTTTCCGTAGCCTAATCCGGAGACGGGTCCGTTTAGAGCCCGCAATCGATAGCCTACCGTACCGAGATTTATGACCTAACAACAATAGATCTCCGAAGCCAAGGGACACTATTAATTAATTTCCAAATCGTGCACATTTCGCGCCTAGCTCATCTGGTTGTCAACCTTCAACCTTCTTATCCATCGCGACCGTTTGCTTAGCATGCCTTGTTAGATCCAAAGTGCCTTTTTTATTTATTGCCTGCTACGGTCATCGTAAAAAATCGCTAAGTTGCCCGCTCAATTCATTTTTCACCATCTCAGTACCTGCGAGTCCACGCGGACAAGGGCGTTACCGAATAATATCACCCAATCCCACAACTTTCTCAAGTTGCTATCCACCAATCCCCCGACTTTCCAAAATCGTTCTCTGCCAATCTAACTACTTTTCAAAATCGCCTTCCACCAATGACTGCACCGCAGGCCCTTTTCGATAAGTTCTCCGGACCGAGAGTTAGTGAGGACGAAGAGGCGAACGACAGAACCGAATCACCAGGCATACCGAGCGTATCGCATAAAATCCTGTACCATCCAGTATCATCACACTTAGACCGATCGTATTGCGTCAAATCTTGTAACGTACATTATAGCAAGTAGATCGAATGTACGACATCGAACCGTGCATCGTGTAACAGTGTACCGATCAATCGAACAGTATCGTCCGACCAGAATTTGTGACAGTTTTCGACAATAAACATTTGCAATCAAAACGACCAATATCTTCTCAATCCAGTTCGACTTTCGTTAATGCGAAACCGAGCTAGAGCAATCGCGGAACCATCATCGCGTCATCGCTCAACATTTTGGTCCTTCGAGCCGGATATCAGTGACAGTGTGGCAACGTACAATCAGCTGGTTCATTGTATCCATCATCGGCAAGCAGCAGGCAACTGACTGCTGCTAACATCTACTATCGGATCCACCATCGGCACTGCCAAATTTGGATCGATAATCAAGGGAAAACCTGCAGACGGCATCGAGGAACCTCGCAGCAGAGATTTCCACATCTAACCACCATCGAGTGAAGACTCATCTACAAGGTCATCATTCCGCAGAACGTAGACACCTTCCAGATCGACAACCAGGAACGAGTCAACCACTGGTTCACCATCGAAGGATTCTGCAACTACACGACAACGACTCCACCGCAGGCAACTTCTGCTTCGAGACGCCATCAACGAACCATCATCGTAATTCGTGAGTCAAGCATTCGTCACATTCGCCAATTTCCTTTCTGTCTCATTTTATTAATCCTATCGTAATGGCTTCCAACGAAAACGCGAGCAACGTAAACGCGAGCAACGTAAACGCGGGCAACGTAGAGCGTGATCTTATCCGTAAACGCGCCACGATAAAAACCAAAGTATCGAATTTCAAAAAATATGTGTCATCGATCGATAATTCAGCGGAAATTCCAATGGATCAGCTAAAATTACGCGTCGCGCAAATCGAACGCGACTTTGAGACGTTTCACTCTATCCAGGGAGCTCTGGAACTAAACGCAGCCGAGAACGATTTCGAAACGCGACTTATCGAACGAGAAGCTTTTGAATCACAGTATTACGAGCTATTAGCCACCGCGAAACGGATTGAACGCGAGCACGACAAAACTAGAGGTCAGGTAGATCCATCGGCCTCGACAAACATTCAGTTTCCATAGGTCCACAACCTTCGGGTTTGAACGATGGAATTTATAATCTAAAATCTCCGATCACCGATCACCGATCACCTGCCAAAATTCGACGGCTCTTACGAAACGTGGCCGAGCTTTTCTGATAAATTTAGGTCTGCAATACATGACAACCCGAACTTTCGCGACGTCCAGACACTAATTTATTTACAATCGTGCCTAACCGGAAAGGCCGCGGAGAAGGTGGAATCACTGGAGACCACTGCAGCAAACTATTCTGTAGCATGGAACATTTTTTAGAAAAACATTACAACGATCCAAACTCATCTACCCATAACTGTGTGGTTAAAAGGGGAAGCGGGGGAAAAAAGAGGGAGGGAGGGGAAAGGGAAAAAGAAGGATAGGGGATGCTGGTCGGAAGAGGGAATAGAGGAATTTAGGGAAAAGTTTGGGAAGAGAGCAAATTTAGAGGGGGGAAGTCAGAATGACTGGAAGGAATTGAAAGAAAAAATAAAGGAAGTACTAGGGAAGGTGGGGAAAAAGGATAAAGCAAAGAGGAAAGGCTGGTGGGACGAAGAATGTAAAGTTGAGAAAAAGAAAGTGAGGGTGGAAATAAGGAAATGGAAAAGGAAGGGTGGGGAGGGAACAGAGTTTAAGAAGATGAAAAGGGCGTACCAGAGGTTATGCGAGGAAAAAAAGAAGGAGAGGGAATTATGGGAAAAAGAGGTGGAGGAAATAAAATCGGAAAGACAGGTTTGGAAGATAGTAAATAGGGAAAGAAGAAGGGGAACAAGAGTTGACGAAAGCATAGGGATGGATGAATGGGAGGAGCACTTTAGGAAGGTTCTGGGAGGGGTGGGATGGAGAGTAAGAAGGGGAGAAATGACGGGAAGAAGAATAGATGCAGAAAGGGGAATAGAGATAGAGGAAATCAGAAGGGTAATAAAGGGACTGAAGGATGGGAAAGCGGCGGGAGGGGACGGAATCCCAAATGAAGAAATATGGGGGAGTCGAGGTAGAGGAGTGGTTAATGGGGGTATGTAACAAAGTCTGGAGTTGGGAGGGATGGCCGGAGGATTGGTCAGAGGGGGTAGTGATACCGGTAGCAAAAAGAGGGAACAGTAGTGAGGTGGGGAACTATAGGGGGATAACCTTGACACAAACTGCATACAAAATCTACGCAGCGGTGTTAGCGGAAAGGCTAAGACAAGAGGTCGAGGGGAAGGGATTGCTGCCGGCAAGCCAAACCGGTTTTAGGAAGGGGTTAGGATGTATGGATAATATTTATGTAATTAATTATTTAATAAACAGACAGGTGAAGAGAAAAGGGAGGAGGATGACTATTTTATTCGTGGACCTAAAAGCTGCGTTTGACTCGGTGGACAGAGAGGTGTTGTTAAGAGCAATGAGGAAAAGGGGGGAGAGGGAAGGGTTAGTGAATAGATGTGAGGACGTGTTAAGGGAAACAAAAAGTAAGGTTAAAGTAGGGGAGGAGGAAGGTGAAAATTTCTGGACGGCTAGGGGGGTCAGGCAGGGATGCCCGTTAAGTCCACTATTATTTACGTTACTTCTAGCGGACTTAGATGAGGAGTTAGAGAAGGGGGGGTTGGGGTGGAGTTAAGTTGGGGGGGAAAAAGTGTACACATTGGCTTACGCGGATGACGTGGCGATGCTAGCGGAGGATGAGGACGAAATGAGGGGGATGATAGGGACATTGGAAAGGTATTTGGAAGGGAAAAAATTAGAGCTCAACACGGAAAAATCAAAGGTGATGAGGTGCAGGAGGGGCGGTGGAGATGGAAGAAGGTATCGTGGAGATGGAAAGGTAAAATAATAGAGGAGGTAAAGGAATACAAGTATCTGGGGTATACGTTAACGAGATATGGGGCCAAAGACCGCATGTAGAAGAAAGATTAAGGAAAGGGGCGTCGTTAATGGGACAAGTATGGGGTATAGGGAAAAGGAGGTTTGGTAAGGACTGGGGTAGGAGACTATGGCTCTTCGATAAATTAATATGGGCAGTGATTTGTTATGGGGTAGAAATATGGGGATGGAAGGAGAGGGAAGGTTTAGAAAGACTTCAGGAGAGATACCTGAGATGGCTGCTAAATGTGGGAAAATACACTCCGGGATATATGATTAGAGAGGAGCTACAAAGGGATTTATTAAGGGGGAGGGCCGGTGTAAAGGGGGGGAGCTAGCGCGCTTATGCTGGGATGAAGTGAGGAGAAGAGATAGAAGGGGTGGGCAAAGGGACGGGTGGGAGAAGGAGAGATAGGAATTCTTTGCAGAGAGGGGTTGGACGGAGGAGCAGATTTCAAAAAAACTAGAAGAGAGGCAGGAGGCATTTAGTGAAGAAATAATGGGGTGGGAAAAGTTAAAGCAGAAGGAAGAAAGATGGGAGAGAATCAGAGGAACGAAATTTAATGAATGGTATGGGAGGGTTAAAGGTGAGGGTTTACCGGGTTATTTAAGAAAAGGGTGGGGGGAGAGTAGATGGCAGCGAGTGGCAAAATTTAGATTAGGTAATGGGATGAGGGGAGAGAGGTACTGGTTGGATGAGGAGATGAATGAATGCAGAGTGTGTGAATGGGAGAAGGAAACATGGGAGCATGTGTGGGAGGTGTGTATGAGGATAGATGGGGAAAAAGGATGGCAGGAGAAGATGTACGAAGTTTTAGACGATGAAGGGGGAGGGGAGAATTGGTTGAGAAAAGTGGAAGAATGGAGAGTAGGTGTTGATAAAAGGAATGGAATGAATGATATGAATGGAATGAATGGGGAGCAACCGGAAAAGGGGGTCCCAATTATATAATTACGTAATTATATAATTGTGTAAATATGTAAATATATGTAAATTTTGTAAATAGAATCTTTTGTAATTAGGTTTCTCTCTCTCTCTTTTCAAAAATAGGAATAAGCATAGTCTTAAGTTAGTCTGTAAGTTAGAATAAGCTTAGATTAAGTTGTTAAACAGAATGGCGGTAGAAAAAATGCGGAGGAATTTGTTAAAGTTATTGTAACCCCAAGGGGAACCAATAAAGTTTACATACATACAACGATCCAAACGTGGCTCTCAACAAGCGCATTCAAGCCTTTTTCGAGCTACCGGCATGTTCGCGACTCAATTCCGCATCGCTGGGCGAGCTGACCGACCAAGCGATGAAACATTATAACGCGTTGAAGGCTCTCAACAAGCCATTTTTAGAGGCATTTCCGATCTACGCGATAATGAGCAAATTGGACGAAAAAACGCGGATGCGATGGAAGGAAAGGACACAAGGTGCAGATCTTCCGTCCATGGAACAGCTATTAGACTTTTTGCATAACCGATGTAGATTACTCGAAACATCAACGGTCGAAACAAAGAAACCAATAACCCGTGCCCAAACGACTCCGAATGGGTTCAATCGCCAAACGTCTAATTCTAACTTTCGCGCACTCGCTCACTCGACACAACAAGCTCGCTGCTGTATGTGTAAGGGAACTCATTTTATCCAGTATTGTCAACAACTAAGGGTGGATTTATAGTGCAGCGGTGAGCATCGATGATAGCGGCGCGGTGAAAACAAACCAACATTCGTGACAACATTTCGACGCATACTAAAGAAAAAGTACATATGTATTTTCTTTGTTTTTCTTTTTTTTCACCGCACAGCTCACCTCACTGTTCCACTATAAATCTACCCTAACAGACGCGAACATCGATCAGCGAGCAGAGATGGTTCGGAAGGCAGGCTTATGTTTTAACTGTTTATGATCGTTTCATGACATTACGTCATGTACTGCAGGTTCTTGTAAACGATGCAACGAACGACACCACATACATTACTGCACCCGGAATCGTCACCTGTATCATCACTAAACGCGAATATCGGGAACGAAACGTTGCTCTCGACCGCGATCGTACATGTTCAGGACAGTAAGGGCCTTTTACATCCCTGCCGCGTCCTGTTGGATTCGGGATCACAATCCCACTTCATGACAAGACGTTTTGCAACGAAGTTATCGTTGCCGCAACGACAGGGCAACATTCCTATCGTAGGAATTAACCGTAGCGTAACGAAAATAATGAACACGACGCGAGCAACCATTCGATCGCGCATCAATAACTTCTCCGCCGATCTCAGGTTCTTAGTTCTCCCCAATATAACCGAAATTCTGCCATCTTACACAATTCCTAAAGAACGCCTTACGATACCATCTAATATTCCGCTTGCCGATCCCAACTTCAACACTCCTACAGAAATCGACGCTTTGATCGGCGCGGAAATCTTCTTCAAACTCCTTTGCGTTGGCCAGATAACGATGCAATAACGGCACAAAAAACGAAATTAGGCTGGGTTCTCGCAGGGACATTACCTGACAAGCATTCCGTCAGCACGACGCGTTGTCATGTGGCGCGTAACTCATTAGACGATCGGGTCTCAAGGTTCTGGGAGATCGAGGAAGTACCGCGGGACAACATTTTATCTCCCGAAGAACGTGCGTGTGAATTGCATTACACACGTAACACAACTCGCGACCTTTCAACCGGGAAATATATAGTCAGGCTCCCTTTCAAGGCTTCTCCCCCAACATTAGGCGACTCGCACGGCGCAGCACTTCGCCGGCTGCACGCATTAGAACGAAAATTCGCACGGGACCCATCGTTTAAATCTGAATACACGAAATTTTTAAATGACTATCGCGACTTAGGTCACATGATCAAAGCTGAATCTTCCCATGCGCAGGAAGGTTACTACTTACGCATCATGCGATATCGAAGGTCGACAGCTTGACAACGAAATTACGGGTGGTCTTCGATGCATCTGCGAAATCATCTAACGGGAAATCACTGAACGACATGCTTTTAGTAGGCCCTACTATACAGGACGAATTGTACTCATTATTAATTCGTTTCCGCGCACACGCGTATGTATTGACGGCCGACATCGAGAAGATGTATCGGCAAATAGAAATCCACTCACAAGACAGAATGTATCAAAAGATCCTTTGGCGTGAAAACACCGATTAGCCCATTGAAACATTTACTTTGAACACCGTAACATATGGCACATCCGCGGCACCCTTCCTAGCCACTCACACCTTGCATCAGCTAGCGATGGACGAAGGCGATCAGTTTCCTCGGGGATCACGGGTATTACGTGAAGATTTTTACATCGACGATATGTTAACCGGCGCCGATACTTATAACGAAGCTGCCGCGATACGCGATGAAATACGGGCCCTTTGCGCAAAGGGAGGTTGTCAACTACGAAAATGAGCAACTAATGAACAATCTCTAATCACCGCTTTAAACGATCGAACATACTCAACACACATGACGTTGGACTTAGACACAACTATCAAAACACTCGGGGTGCATTGGAACGCGAAAAACGACACTCTATCGTATGTAGTAAAAGAAGTTGGTATAACGAACCGACCAACCAAACGCAATGTCTTGTCAAAAATAGCGACACTTTTCGTTCCTCTCGGAATCTTGGGGCCTATTATAATCCGAGCTAAGCTCCTAATGCAATCTTTGTGGAGATTACAATTAGACTGGGACGAATCGGTGCCCACAGATATTCATACAGAGTGGACCACCTTCTGGCAAGAACTCCAAACAATACACAAATTTAGATTCCACCGACATATTTTACAACGAAACTGCACGTCAATACAACTTCACGGATTTTGCGATGCGAGTGAACGCGCTTACGGTGCGTGTCTGTACGTACGATCCGTAAACAATCAAGGCCGCGTTGTCACGCGTTTAATTACCTCGAAGTCTCGCGTGGCCCCGTTAAAATCCATAACGCTACCGCGATTAGAACTTTGTGCCGCACAACTTCTTGCGAAATTGTACAGTGCAACAAAAAAGGCGTACGTAATACTACATTCGATAGAAAAATATTCTGGTCCGACTCGACGATAACACTACACTGGATTCAAGCCGCACCACACACGTTAAAGACATTCGTTTCACATCGGGTTAATGATATTCAAACATTAACCACTCACGATGAGTGGCGTCATATCTCTTCCACTGACAACCCTGCGGACTTGATCTCGGGCGGCATGCACACAGAGCAATTCGTCATTAGCGAGCTTTAGCACCACGGGCCGACATGGCTGTCTCTTGAAGAAGAGAACTGGCCTGTCTCTAAGCTGACCATCGTCGATATTCCAGAATTGAGACCAATTGTTTCATTAGCAATACAATCCCATGACATCGGTTTTATTGAACGTTTTTCATCCTTCCATCGTCTAAAGCGCGTCGTCACCTACATGCTCCGGTTCGCACAAAACAGTTCAAAACGTGATTCGTTGTCCGGACCGTTAACGACATCCGAGCTTCGTAGAAGCGAACAACGCATCATAATGCTCGTCCAGCAGCAAACGTACCGAAAAGAAATAAGCGCAATCAAATCAATGGATCGATTCTCTAGCTTGTCGTCACATAATCCGTTTCTGGGCGCCGACGGAATATTGAGGGTAGGTGGACGACTATCTAAATCACAACTATCATACGGAGAAAAACATCCTATACTATTACCCAACACTCACCACCTGACCAAGCTCATCGTCCGAGGAGAGCATTTAAAAAATATGCACGCCGGTACACAATTAACATTAAATGCAATCCGTAAAACGTACTGGATACCGCACGGTAAAAGCCTGATTCGCCAGGTGATACATAATTGTGTCACCTGTCGGCGCGCTAAACCCGTAACAGTGAATTACTTGATGGGTGATCTTCCAGCAAGTCGGATCACTCATTCACGTCCGTTCTCGCAGTGCGGAGTCGATTACTGCGGACCTTTTTTTATAAAGGAAAAAATCCATCGTAATCGTGGAAGAGTCAAAGTCTACCTGGCCATCTTCACGTGCTTCGCAACTAGAGCGATTCATATCGAAGTCGTGTCCGATTTGTCAACCGATGCATTTCTCGCGGCGTTGCGCAGATTTTTTTCTCGACGAGGCAAGGCTAGCGATATTTATTCCGATAACGCGACTAATTTCATCGGCGCAAAACGCGAACTCAAGGAACTTTACGACTTTCTTGAAAATCCAGAAACCAACCTACATATAACCGAACGATTATCAAACCAACATATCAATTGGCATTTAATCCCACCACGGTCACCACATTTTGGCGGTATTTGGGAGGCCGCCGTTAAATCAACGAAACACCATCTAAAACGCGTAATGGGCGATGCTTTGCTGACCTTCGAAGGTCTTCTAACACTTACTGCCGAAGTAGAAGCCATTCTAAACACGCGTTCATTAACCCCGGTATCCTCAGATCCTAACGATCTAACTGCTATTACACCCAGTCATTTCCTAATTGGCGAATCACTGACTAGCGTGCCTGATCACGACTTCACGAACCTGCCCGATGGTGACTCTCATAGTGGCAACACGTTCAAAAAATTAAAGCCCACTTCTGGAAGCGGTGGAAAACCGAATATTTGCAGGAGCTGACAGTCCGCAAAAAATGGCATGCTAACGGAACAATTCAGATTCCGATTGGGACTATGGTTCTGATCCAGGAGGACAATACGCCACCCATGCAGTGGCCTCTAGGACGAGTCATCGCAACCCATCCTGGCGAAGACAACATCATTCGCGTGGTAACCGTAAGAACCTCGCGCGGTGAATACAGGGTGTCCCAAAACTCCTTCAAGTCCGGGAAATGGGAGGTTCCTTCGGTCATTTGAAGCAACATTTTCCTTTGCACCAATGTCAGCCGCGGCTTTGTTTAGGAGTTATTAACGAAAAACACTGACCAATCAGAGCGCGACTTCGACGCGCGATGGTACGAACAGCCCGGCGCGCCGGGAGACGAGCGTGGTGTAACGCCACGATGCCGCAACGAACAAGAGTTTCTCGAGATTAAGTGAATCCTCCCCGATTTGGCTGAGCTTTGGATATGTTGTCAAGACCAGGATTCTGAATAACATTTCTCTTTGGACTATTTGGCGGTCGGCTTTAGTTTACCAGATGATCGTAAAAAAGAGAAGAAGCAGAAACTGATTGTATTAAAAACTCCATTGCTTATTAAATCCATTTGCTGCTTCGAAATGTGTGTCACTGGGTCACTCGGTGACGAACTGCAATATCTGCCATAGCCTTTTCATCTTGTATTTTCCAGACACTTTCTGTCGCGGAAATTTCTGGTTTGACCAAGGTGCCGTTTACATAACCTCAAAGACCATCCTTTACCAATGTCGCTTGCATTTGCATTCTTCACGTATCGTAATTATTTTTGTTTAATTTATCAAACTTAATCGTTCTTCCGCTCATTTTTATTATTTGAACACTACTAATAAACAGTATAATGGTTTTTTGGTCTTCCCAAAAATGTTCGTTAACTTTTTCGCCCCGTGGTCGTGTAAAAACGTGGCCGCGAACTGCGTCGTTCTTTTCCCGATATATATTACGACTTTTCGCCAATACCTGGGCCCATAACCTCTTGAGGATGGAACGAATAAATGATTACACCCACTTGCGAACAACACACTACTATTATACAGGGTGTCCCAAAATTCGTGTCGTTCCTGGAAATGGGAGGTTCCTTGGGTCATTTCAAGCGACATTTTCCTTTGCACCAATGTCAACCGCGGCTTTGTTTAGCAGTTATTAACGAAAAACACGGACCAATCAGAGCGCGCCCTGGGCCGCCGCGCCGCGCCGCGCTCGCATCAGAGCGTTGACGGTACGCCGTGACATCGCAACGAACAAGAGTTTCTCGATTATGTGAATGCTCTCCGATTTCAATGAGCTTTGGATATGTGGTCAAGATCATTATTCTGAACAACATTTCTCTTTAGAATTTGTGGCTGCAGGCTTTAGTTTACGAGATTATCGCGAGAAACTTTACTTGTAAATTCATTATGGGCGTTCATGATAGCGGACACGGCCTGCTAATGTATTCGAAACTAAAGCCGACCGTCAACCATTTCAAAGGAAAAAGATATTTAAAACGTCGAGTTTTATAACATTATTTCAAGGTCATTGAAATCGATGAAGACCCGGATCATCCTTACCCGACTTACGACAAATTTACCCGAACGAGAAAAGAGGCAGAAACTGATTGTTTTAAAAACTTACTTATTCAGCCGTAAATCCATTTGCTGCTTCGAAATGTGTGTCAATGGGTCAGTCGGTGACGAACTGCACAGGTGTCTTCAGGTATACGACAGTACCGCAATCCAAGGGGCGTACAGCCAAGTCAACGAACTGCACAGCCGGTGGTAGATAGCAGGTATACTAACTTTTCACTTTCACTTTCAAATCGATAAATAAATCACATGTCTTTTTCACACAGATGCACTAATAACAATTGTAATATCACTTGTATTGCAGCACAATAAAATTTAAATCACAACTTTCTAAAAGAAGAACATCCCGAATTTTTCTTTCACTTTTCACTGTACGGTCAAACGTACGTTTCCACACTGGGAATATTTCACGGCGACAGTCGATGCACTAAAATCCTTCGAAATCGACGAACTGATCGACGAACTCACAATTATTTGGCACGTATACGGTGTCGGATGTATGGCCGTTCTCGCCTGATATACCTGAACGTGGCACCATCATCGCGCCCGCAGAGGCCGTAAGCGAGAACGATATGAAAATTGTCTTGCGAACTGAGCATGATGCGACAGAGACTTAGACTGACTGCAGCTTCCCAAAAATGCTGCGAACACCCCCGAATATCCGCACCACGAAGGAAAACTGAGGATACAGGAACATTATAAAAAAACACGTGTTTTGCAGGAGTTGAAAGTGCAGCAGTGTGACTCTTGCCTTTCCTCCACGATAGAAAACAGGGATCCTCGTCTCCGTGGAAGGGATCGTGCCATAAATCAGAAATCTGCAGTTACTCGGGAGTGTCCGCTGGATACCGGAACGGAAAAATTTTCTCCTGCACATGTCGAGTTTACGAATTCTTTTTCGGCCGTGCAATTAAGTCCTAAAAGATTTCTGGTGTGCGCCGCTTGATCTTTACCCGCGACGTCTGAGGCACGATGCAGGACATTCGAACGATAGAAAACAGGGATCCTCGTCTCCGCGGAAGGGATCGAGCCATAAATCAGAACTCTGCAGTGTCCGTGGGACACGGTAACGAAAAATTTACCAACAGTGCAATTCGACATGCGTGGAAGAAAATTTACGAGTGATTGCGAATATTGACAATTTTTATTGTGCCTGAAGATACGCAGTCTATTCATTACATTTGCATGCTTAAATTGGACATTTCATATCTAAGAATCTAATATTATTTTTATAATTTTGACTAGACTGTGGACGTAAATACAAAATAAAAATTCTCCAAGTCAATTGAAAAAATCCAAAGATGTATTTTTTCTCGCAATCATTTTAAAAAGTGAAAAATGTCATAGTAGCATCCTTAATTTTTCTTTAAACTTTAAATGTTATCGGCGCCAGGTTCGATCAATTTTAGAACAAACAACAAATGTGCAATTATTACATGTTTCTAACGTTTCGATCCCGATGTGGATCTTTTTCAAAGAATCATTATTGCGTCTGAAAAATATTTTAAATGATATAACAGTATGTAATATTAAAGGAAACCACAACCCCGTATATAAATAATACTTACATGTTGTGCAGAAAAATGGACAATACATTATAACAATTATTGAAGTTAGTATGAATACTATTTTAAATACTATTTAAACCTCATGGTGGCAGATGTGTGACTGGGCACATGCTATTCAAACGGTAAGAGTACTGTGACATATATGTGACAGAACGTTCTGTTCAATTGACTTGGAGAATTTTTATTTTGTATTTACGTCCACAGTCTAGTCAAAATTATAAAAATAATATTAGATTCTTAGATATGAAATGTCCAATTTAAGCATGCAAATGTAATGAATAGACTGCGTATCTTCAGGCACAATAAAAATTGTCAATATTCGCAATCACTCGTAAATTTTCTTCCACGCATGTCGAATTGCACTGTTGGTAAATTTTTCGTTACCGTGTCCCACGGACACTGCAGAGTTCTGATTTATGGCTCGATCCCTTCCGCGGAGACGAGGATCCCTGTTTTCTATCGTTCGAATGTCCTGCATCGTGCCTCAGACGTCGCGGGTAAAGATCAAGCGGCGCACACCAGAAATCTTTTAGGACTTAATTGCACGGCCGAAAAAGAATTCGTAAACTCGACATGTGCAGGAGAAAATTTTTCCGTTCCGGTATCCAGCGGACACTCCCGAGTAACTGCAGATTTCTGATTTATGGCACGATCCCTTCCACGGAGACGAGGATCCCTGTTTTCTATCGTGGAGGAAAGGCAAGAGTCACACTGCTGCACTTTCAACTCCTGCAAAACACGTGTTTTTTTATAATGTTCCTGTATCCTCAGTTTTCCTTCGTGGTGCGGATATTCGGGGGTGTTCGCAGCATTTTTGGGAAGCTGCAGTCAGTCTAAGTCTCTGTCGCATCATGCTCAGTTCGCAAGACAATTTTCATATCGTTCTCGCTTACGGCCTCTGCGGGCGCGATGATGGTGCCACGTTCAGGTATATCAGGCGAGAACGGCCATACATCCGACACCGTATACGTGCCAAATAATTGTGAGTTCGTCGATCAGTTCGTCGATTTCGAAGGATTTTAGTGCATCGACTGTCGCCGTGAAATATTCCCAGTGTGGAAACGTACGTTTGACCGTACAGTGAAAAGTGAAAGAAAAATTCGGGATGTTCTTCTTTTAGAAAGTTGTGATTTAAATTTTATTGTGCTGCAATACAAGTGATATTACAATTGTTATTAGTGCATCTGTGTGAAAAAGACATGTGATTTATTTATCGATTTGAAAGTGAAAGTGAAAAGTTAGTATACCTGCTATCTACCACCGGCTGTGCAGTTCGTTGACTTGGCTGTACGCCCCTTGGATTGCGGTACTGTCGTATACCTGAAGACACCTGTGCAGTTCGTCACCGACTGACCCATTGACACACATTTCGAAGCAGCAAATGGATTTACGGCTGAATAAGTAAGTTTTTAAAACAATCAGTTTCTGCCTCTTTTCTCGTTCGGGTAAATTTGTCGTAAGTCGGGTAAGGATGATCCGGGTCTTCATCGATTTCAATGACCTTGAAATAATGTTATAAAACTCGACGTTTTAAATATCTTTTTCCTTTGAAATGGTTGACGGTCGGCTTTAGTTTCGAATACATTAGCAGGCCGTGTCCGCTATCATGAACGCCCATAATGAATTTACAAGTAAAGTTTCTCGCGATAATCTCGTAAACTAAAGCCTGCAGCCACAAATTCTAAAGAGAAATGTTGTTCAGAATAATGATCTTGACCACATATCCAAAGCTCATTGAAATCGGAGAGCATTCACATAATCGAGAAACTCTTGTTCGTTGCGATGTCACGGCGTACCGTCAACGCTCTGATGCGAGCGCGGCGCGGCGCGGCGGCCCAGGGCGCGCTCTGATTGGTCCGTGTTTTTCGTTAATAACTGCTAAACAAAGCCGCGGTTGACATTGGTGCAAAGGAAAATGTCGCTTGAAATGACCCAAGGAACCTCCCATTTCCAGGAACGACACGAATTTTGGGACACCCTGTATATATATATATGCGCATATAATAACGAATAGTTTAACAAACGAATAATTCAACGTATCATAATATGTGTACAAAGCAATGCGACGCGACAGACAAGCTGTTTACACTTCGAGCGGGCACAGAAGAAGGAGAGTGCTCTTCGTTATCCTCTGTATTGACAACCTGTCAATCATTATCCTGGATTCTATAACAACCAGGCTGGTAAGACAGTTTTCTCCTGTTACGGATATCACTTTGAATTTGGACATTTATATTTCCTAACAGGCGAAAACGATCAACATCCGAGAGTTTATAGCCTCTGAGGACGGGCCGTGCGCGGCCGCGCGGACACGGTCCTCTCGGTACAAAGGTGACTGACGAGAAGATTCGAGGGAGAACACTAACAATTGTTCGGGCGCCAGGTACTCGGAAGTACCACACTAAAGAACACCAAGGTCTCGTGTTCGAGGAAGTCGAACACGAGCTTCGAATCTTCTCGCGCTCACTGACGGAATTTTACGACACGAACGGCCAGGAATTCGGACTCAGGGAATAAGGACAGCCCTCGCGGCAGGACGGATCTCGCAGGTCGGAAATAATATCGAGAATTCAGGACTCTAACGAATTTATTCGTAGTCAAGAGATAAATTACAGAGAAGCGGCCACGTGGCCGCGACCCGGGAGCCCGCGCTCCTAGTACACTTTTGCGATAGTTGTTCGATCGCGGAACGCATTAGTCGATATTTTCACGGCGATGAAAGATACGGTACGACGGTACAATACAAGTTTCACGAGAGACGAGAATTCGTGTGACGCAGATGAACGGCGCAGTTTCGACGGACTGTCGCGAGATTGACGAGCACGATCTATACCGATTTGCCGGATTCGCTAATTCCGAAATTATCCTTTTCCGACGCGGCTCCTTAAGGAAGACTTCCGACTAGTCGAAGGGGGAGACTACTCTACCGGACTCAAAGCGTTCTCTGAAAGAACGCGAGTACAGATGCCTCGGCTAACACCAATTGATCGAGGACGACACGCTCTCGTCTCGTCCTCGCGCTAAATCTCGAGCCAACACTAATTTACGAACCGAGGATCACTGAATCGACTTACCGTGGTCGGCTTCGTTCGCTGGATTTCCGTGGTAATGCTGGAACGTTCGCCTTCGCTTCCGAACTCGCGGTGCACGGAAATTATGACGCGGAAGTACAAATACCCGCGACGCGTACAAACTTTATATTCGGCGGAATTCGAAAGTTGAACAGCGAAACTTCGGAAGTCGACGTAACTCATTCGGCAATCGGCGCGACAGTGATCCGCGGATCCTCATCGACGGAACGCATCGATTCTCGATCTCCCCACTCCTTTCGTCCTACCGAAATTCCCTATGGGCGCACCCGCAACGCAACTATTCCTAGTTGCAGGGCCGAACTTTCGGAACAAGTCTTCGGGCCCCCGACCTTCCAAACACCAAATTACGATCGATCATGACGACCGGGGAGGTTGGTTCCTCCCAGGCGCTCCTCCGCACCACCCTTGCCGGGGTCGGATGTAGGCGGGATGAGACGACGCGACGGCGGGACCACCAAAATGCCCAATGTTCTACAAATACGACCCCTTCGTCCCACATCGTCGCCTCCGAGCTTCCTCACTCGTGTGTGGCGGTGCCCTTTGCCACTTCTCCGGATCCGAAATGATTTTTGTTACGGCCAATAATTTGTCGTCCTGTTGATCCTCTGTTGCGGGGCGCCTTTACGGTAATTGTCGCTCCCTAGGCACGTTCCTGAAAGTAGCCACTCTCGGCGCGTGTCATAGATGGCATTAGGAGCGATCTTCGAACTGAATATCCTCCTTAAGGAGTGCTCAAAATTGCGGGTGGTTCTCGCAATCGCTAACGGTCGGTCCGGTCCACTCCCGATACGGTTATTTGACCGTTTCTCAAACGGAGAGGTGACGTCGCAGACTTGCAACGTCACAATGTATAATAAGTGTATTTGTGTATATGTATTTTGTAACTCGCGCCTGCGCGAGAAAATTTGGGCGCAATCGAAGCACTGGTTGCAAGCCAAGCCAGTCCACGGCAAGCCTCCATAAATCTGGAGCGGCTTGACAGCTCCTTACTGTGTGTGGCACAAAAAAAAGGTTTTTTCTAAAACCTATCGGTAGTTTATCTAAAGGGGTTGTGGAGTCCATGAAAACCTTTTTTTTGTTGTGCCACGCATAGCAGGGAGCCGTTAACCCGCTCGAGATTTTTGGAGGCCGGCCGTGGACTGCCGTGGCTTGCATCCCGCTATAAACCTACCTTGATGTGTAGAATGCTGAGTAAACCTTGCTGTCGGAGAGAAAATCAAATTTTATTTAAATTTGTAAATTATATAATTCTAATTTTCATACATTTCCAATCATTTAAATATTTGCAATTTATTCTGAATATTTATTCTGAAAGTAAGGTTAGGTTTGCTCTTAGTGCGACCGATCTGCCCTCTGTAACAAGTGCAGGATCTGCTCTCGATTTGGCCTCCATTCGGCATGGAATTTTGGCTCCAAAATTTGTATTTGGCGCCATTTCATATCAAAATCAAGAGCAGATTGCTTACAATTAATGGTTTATACTTAATATCGTATATATATTGTTCTTTGTTGGTGATGGGTTTCTGAGCAACTGGAAACGCTGGAGAATTCTTTTAAAAACAGTTTTATTTAACGGCGCGGGAGGACGTATTTACAGTTGGGCTAGCGGACTCAAAGTGAAGAAAAAGAATGTTGCAGGGGCGAAGGAGAAAATAGATCGCCCACTTGAAATAAGGAAAACCCAAAGTCTGCATCGTTTATTGCCCTAGCCCTCGGGTACGAGAAATACCAGGCCTATGGGTCCGCAACGCCACTCATGGCAGCAACTGTACTTCGAGTTGCTGCATTCCACGCTTGATTTCCGCCTTCATGATCTCCGATAGCATGATGGAGAACGCCTGCAGGAACAAAACATTGTACTTCGAAGTTTTCAAGTTTCAAAGATTTTAGTATGACTCACCTTTCACGTGGCCAACAACAGGAACACCATTTACTACATTATTTACGATACCGATGCAACGTTTCTGGATTTCTATTGTACCTTCCGTGTCTCGAGCTAACTGTACTATGGAAGTTACTTGCGACACTCCCGGACATTCCTTAGCAAAATTCTCCAGTGTTGTTTTGGCACCCTCGGTATCACCTGTGACCTGTTGAAATGTTGCTTTGAATTGCGATACGACCGGTATCCAATCTACACCAGGCATTTTTCAAACTGAAATCTGTAATAACATCTGTCATTAAAAATACATCTAACAACCTTCAACCCTTTGCACTCGGAGCTATTTTAACTCGAAAATTAAACATTTCTTTCGACCTAGAATAATCCCATTCTATATGAATTTTTACATTTTGTTATTTAAAATTGATATGGTATCTCTGTCACGAGCCAGGGCCGCGAGCAGCACGAGTGACCGGCGAAGGGTTATCACCCTCGGAATATGGTATCAATTTGTTAGTTAATGTACGCGGACGAACCCGATGCGAAACCGGGGAGCCGCCGGGAGGTTTGATAAGAGCACAGACGAACCTGATGCGAAATCAGGGAGCTGTTAGGTTACGGACAAACCCTATGCGAAATTGGGGAGCCAATGCGAAGTTGGGAAGTCACTAGATTGGATAAATCTCTGTTTGGACATTTGGAATGTCGCGAACGAACTTGATGCGAAATCAGGGAGTCGCTAGGATAATTAGTGTTTGGGATTGGTTGAGCATGTCGGCAGCGTGAACGCGTCGATCTACCGCGCCGCCCCGCTATTGGCGGAGTCGCACGTAACAGCGAGATCGAGAGTCGATAAACAGCTCGCAGTAGCATAGACCAGCTCCGTCGGACTTCGATTAGGATCGATTATATGTAGACGTCATAAAGGGAATTCCTATTGGCTGATCGCTCTATCGATCTGCCAATCACTAGTTCGATGGTGACGATAAACTGCCAGCTGTTCGACTCCGATCTCAACGTTGATCAATCGTTCTCGCTCTTGCTCACGGGAAACGTCGCGCGTCTCTTGACCGGTTTTCGCAAGCAAGAAAAGTTGATTCAATCTCTGGATTCACGGATTCTCTACACGTAAATATCTATCAACCAAAGTGAACTCTCATCTTATTATCATCTCACGCTCTTTATTCTACAAATCTAGCCATAACGCGCTTGTGTTTGGCTTGATACATCATTCTCTTGTACAAGGTTCGTTGACAATTTTGAACGAACCCTAGTTGGGGAAATAAAGTTTGTTTCTACGTGAAGTGACTAGTTCTATCCCTTCTAATTCGTATAATAACAATTAGTAACCCTCGTAACTAGTATAATTTAATTGATACAATCGGAGCGGTAAGATTGAATCGTGTGGGGACGTTCAATTAGGATATTGCACAACAATTATGGTTTTAATAAATTTGCGTTAATTATCAAAGAACACAAATATATTGTTACTATATAAATTCGTATTACAATTGTGTAATTGCCGCGAATGGAATGAATTTAGAATAGAGAGAGTTGAATGAAGATATTACCTACACTAAGATGCACGTTGTTGACGCACTGGTAATGCGGAGGTCTCGGAGCAGAGTTGGGCAAAATGTAATTTCAATTACAATTACATTTACTTACCAATTACTGTAATTCGAAATTGCAGAAAAAAATTACAATTACATGTAATTGTAATTGGTATTGGAATCACTGTAATTGTAATTGTGGTCCGCAATCACAATTACTGGTTGAACCAAAGTAATTGCAATTACCAATTTCAATTACATGTAATTGTAATTTTATTTCCGCAATTACAAGTAATTGTAATTGGTAGTTGCAATTAAGAAAAAGTAATTAGATACCGTTTTTTGATTTATTGTTTTACGCCGCTTCTTTAACTGCTGTGGTTATTAAGCGAAAGGTAATTAGATACCTACTCAATGGAAATGTCTAAAAAGAACAAACAAAAAGCATATGTTAGGAAATATTTATTATTCATTAAATATTTATTTGTAGCTAATTATTTGATATTTTAAAAAGCGATTATCATTACTTTTCAAAATGACCCTCATTTCAAAGTTGGAGTTGGATAATATATAACATATGTTTCTTGTTTCTTCTTTTTAGACATTTCCATTGAGTCTAATTACTTTTTTTATTGCCATTTTGGCGTTAAATAATTACAACTACCAATTACAATTACTTGAAATTGCAAAAATATAATTACAATTACATTTTATTGTAATTGGTAATTGCAATTACTGTCGCTCAACCAGTAATATTGAAAGGAGTAATTGCAATTGCTTAACACGATTACATGTAATTGTCATTGAGTCTAACAATTACTTCAGTGTAATTGTTCTTTTAAACCACTAATTTTTATCTTTTGGACCACTTAACCGTTTTCTTATTGTAATTATAGTCCACTTTTGCACATGTAATTAATTACTGCCCCACTCTGTCTCGGAGCAACCTTATCACTGGCTAATAGATTTTACACCGAACTCGCGGAATCTATACGGTTAACTTTGATTCGAAGGAGAACTTTAGCCCGATCTCACTGGTAGTTGGCTTCCGAGATGCAGCACGACGCGACACGATTCGTGATTACGACAGTACTAGCCTACGAGAGTAGAAATGCAAGGGCTTATATAGTCCTGCAGTGACGGGTGGTTCTTGTAAGTATCCTTCAAGTGAACTATGTCCACTTGGTCGTGCGTATGTTTGGGACCTAAACTATAAACTAAACAGCTATGTAGATTTATCTAGGGTGGCTCTGTTCATTTATCTAGAACGGTTCCTGCCAAAGATGATATTGAACACCTGTTCGTCATCCGTAACACCTCATACGATACTTGAATGTTTAGTAATTGATTAGACACCAGCCTACCTAATAATGTAATGTCACGTCGTCTCGGATTCTGCTATCGCCAGAAGGGCGAGAACCCGGGAGACACCGGGTATTTACAGACTTTACAGCCGGACCGCGTTCGGCCGCACGAAACGCGGTCCACCCGAGACAAAAACGTGTTCCGATTGTTGGTTCACTTTCTCGCGCATGCGCGACCAAAACAGTAGCGTATCTACAATGATGCAGCAGAGCGGCCAGGGCCCTCACGCCTTGAGGCAGTTATATTGGCAGGAATGTACCGAAACAATCTGTTCCGGACAAAAAGACTTTAGGACGTGTCCTACGAGATACAAAATATACAGAAATACACATGTTATACATTCATTTTTCAGAACCAAATCATACCAATTTTTTAAAAGTCTGCGTGGTGCTCAAGCTACCCGATTTCATCGAAAAGGTTACGTTACTGAGGCTGAAAAGTGCACCATCAATCGGAACACTGCCGGCAGCGTCCGGCAGCGTTTTTAGGTTAGTCGGCACGTGACAGGCAGTGATGGGATATTCGTGGGCCGTGGGCCGCTCCCCTGACGCGCTGGTTGCCCCTTCCCTGACGTACCGTCGTATGCGTGTCGACCGCGCATGCCTGTGTTGGTGTCTGCTCGATTGCACGCGCGATACACACGAATATATACCATTGTATTCATATGTTTTTTCATAACCATTAGTATAAATATGCTATTGTAGAGGAAGTATTATTACAAGAAAACTTAGAGCGGTCGGTACAGCACGACTCTCCCCTATATTGCCACTACACCAGGAAATTATTCGTTGCATACTTTTGCATACTCTTGTAATAATACTTCCTCTACAATAGCATATTTATACTAATGGTTATGAAAAAACATATGAATACAATGGTATATATTCGTAAAAAGGAGATCGAGATCTATAAGTATACACAATCTCAACTGAATCGGTGACCCGAAGGCCTTGCATTCTCCTTGTAAGCACTGAATTTTTATAAAACTGGTGTCTCTAAAACTTCAATACAAAATATGCATTTTCTCCGAATGTTTGGAGGTTTTCAATTTTTTAAAACATGTTTCCATAATCCGAAAAATCTGAAAAAAATACACATTAATAATCAGGATGAGACACAACTAACGTAATAATATAAATGTGGTCAACTGAAGACTTTGATATAAAATCGGCAATTTTATATTTTCCGATTTGTTTAAAAATCGATTTTGCAACCAAAAATTTTGAAAAAAATCTCAGTCGCGTATGCTATTAGGTAGAATATTCATTAATTTTTTCATAATTTTCTGTTGAACATGACGTGACTAAAAATCAATTTGGATGGATACTTTTGACCATCTTATCCGGATATACCTTAAGAATCAACGAAAACATTATTTAAAAAATACAAAATATTATTCTCTTTACATCATTAAACCCAATTTTTCAAAAAAAATTTAGTCCAAATTTCTCTTCGATATCTCTTTTAGATCAAAAGTTATAGCAAAATGTGCGCCGCGTCGCGCCGCGCTGTGCCGGGATTCAAATGCGCGCCGTCTCCAGATTCCGACTTTTCGCCTCATGCTTTCGAAACTTCGGAAACGTGAAAACCGAAGCACCGACGAGGTACTATTAAAGACTGCCAGCCCCTGTGTTAAACAGCGGGACGGGTAAGTGGGCGCGATGGGCGCGGGGATAACGTAGAGCTTACAGTGAGCTGATATACCACATAGTCAAAAGTTCCACCACCGACGAGATATTCGTCAAGTTGAAGAAGAATGATATAGTATAATAGAATGCTGACATTACCCATTCTGTAATTGCCTTATAATACTATATATAATTCTCTTATTGCATTCTTATTAACCTTATTATTACCATTGTAATAATAGTTTTACAATATAATCGATAGTTTATAGATGTAGGAAAAATGATAGTAATTACTACGTAATATTCTACAAATTTATCGAAATTCAAAAGTAATTTGAACGTTATTGCGTTATATATAAAATAATGATTCTTAAAAAATATTCTGTTATGTTATGTAATGACAAAATTCAATCGTTCTTATTAAGATCCTTAGTAGGAAACAGAAAATTAATTTTTTTACTTATTTATCCCATACTTGTAATGCTCGACAGAATTGACTGCAATTATTATATAGTAGAGGTAGGAACAATAAGATAAAAGTATTAACTAATTAAACTAATTTTCGACGGCTCCTATCCATACAATGTTATTTAGAGGCAGTATTTCGTACGAAGATATCTAACAAAATAATTCTATTTCACTCTATACGAAAATTTCTTACAACATGACGCTATTTAAAAAGTGCGTGTAACATGATTTTATTTCATTCTGAACTGAACCACTTTCTGAAATATGAATCGCTTATACATTGTATACATTGTGCGACGAGGCGAAGAGCTAGCAGTTGAAGTCGGAAGTCGAAATCTTAAAAGAAGGACTCTCCGCGTCTCTTTTTTCCCGATGCTGTCCTTCTTTGTGTCCGAAACTTGCGTCGTTTATTGCACAAGCAAATATCATCGGAATTATATCATGTCATTTTCATAAAAAAATTCACCAAATATGTTAAGGAAAATCCTATAAAAAAATAATGATAAATAATTAAGTTTTGTTATTTGATTAGAAGTCTCACACTGTTTTACCCGACCCAACCCGTATCATGTTACAATGTTTCGCTCCATTCCACGGCGACCGAAGCCCTCGAGCTTCGCTTGCCTTTTCTCCTTTCGTCATCACAGAATAGTGTTTCCTGAAAATTGATGTCTCTGGCCAGACTCAAGGTTTCGACATTTATAGGAAGCTTGCTATAATCGTATTTTATTTGTCAAAATTTAGTTTTCTATTTAAAATATTTTGTTGTTAAAACTCATTAATATATTATTATCATTAATATATTTGAAATATTGGAATATTACAATTTGGAATAAAGGGCCTAGCCGGATGAGGTAGTCCTTCGAATTATTCAAACAGCCGTTGCGCCATTCAATTTTTGGTCAATTTTTCCCATTTACTTGCATTAATTTAATCATTTAATTGCATATAATTGAAATGATATTTGAGATTTCTTCCGGATTTTTTGGTTCAAAATGTTATTTACACAAAGTGAAAATACGCAAAAATTCGACAAATGCATGTTTTTTAGAGAAATTAAAAAATAGCATTGATCATATTTTTAGACTAGCAACATACCAGAACTTTTTTTACGACAGCGCGTAAACAACAAAGCGGGACTGAGGTACGAGGCAGCCGGCACAGTTCAAAAGGCTGAGTACCGATTACGTCAATACACATAGGAAAGTATTTTATTTTTCATTGTTTTTTTATGAAATTACCAACGTATTTGTGAGATTCTTCTAATTAAAATGAGTCTAAATACGTCATAATTTGAGCCACATTTATTTATTTAAAGCGTGATCATAACTCGCAATGATATAGGTTATTTAATATAATATAATTTTCAATTATAAACGTAAGGGAGATTGCGGGCCGCTCGATGTTCGGGTTCGGGTCGGGTCGCAGAAAGTTACGCGGCCCGTCGCGTCGATTCGACTTCGAATTCGTCGGGCGGGTTCGAAAAGAATCGAACAAGTTCGGGCGAACGAGTTATTGCGATATCCGAGATTCAAATACTCTGCGTTCTTATGACATAGATAATGGTAATAATGGTTTTCTTTCTTAAGTTATAACGTGATTTCTAATATACCTGGTTTTTTTTATAACTACATTAGGTATAATCGGCAAACGTGTGCCTGCTCTTTATTTATATTAAAGCTTGAAATAATGCACGTTTCATGTGAAAAACTTAAAAGACAATATTTCTGGTTTTTTAACGAATTTTCTCCCAATGAACTTAGATATGTATCGATAATATATCATTACAATATCCTTACGGAGTTATATACACCTAGAAGGTTACAATATGGTAAAATATAGCAATAATTAAAAACGAAATATAAAAATAAACATTATACATATTATATTTCGTGTTTATATTTTATTCTGTATTATCTATAGGCTCTATATGTATAATTTTTTATTTTATATGATTTTATTTTAAGTTAATTTCTATTTTATTTTATATTGTATATTATATATTATCTTTTAAGAATTCGTGTAAGGTTAATGATAGTTAAGTAAGTAGGTTACTTAACAGTTAATAAAAACATCACCTACTAAAAAGTTATCATAACTTATTACATACCATGTTGTAAATATTTTCTTATAATTTTTTCACGTGAAACGTGCATTATTTCAAATTTTAATACAAATGGAGATCATGCACATGTGTGCCAAATATACCTAATGTAGTTATAAAAAAATCCAAGTACATATATTAAAAATCACATTATAAGTTGTGAAAGAAATACGTACCATTATTATCATTATCTATTTCATAAGAACCCAGAGTTGATTTTCGGATATCGTGATAACACGCTCGCGCGGTCTTGTTCTATTCTTTTAGAAGCCGCCCGACAAAGTGAGTCATGGGCCGCCGGATATGTCTGATGTATCGCGTACCCGACTCGAGTCCGTTTGAGCTCGCTCAACGCCTCGACTGTCTGTCCTGTCAGTGCCCCGACTTGACGATTCGTACGCCTGAAACATGACTGTTTCGCCTGATATTTTCTAGTGCACCCTGGCTGTATTATTATTATTATCCGATTTATGCCGTGTTTGAGCTTATTTTGATTGGGAAAACATTTTCAATCGATAGGTGATGATATCATTATGGTAACGTTCATAATAAGTAATACATATTGGTTTTAGTTAGTAAATGCCAATACGCTGTGCGTTACAATGTTGCCTCTGATGCTGAATCACGACCGTATCGAACGTCGCGTCGCGTTGTGTGCCTCCTAGAGACAACAATGTAAGCGTTTCACCATCATTTATTAATAGCAATTAAATGTTTGTTACGATTCAGAATTCTGTCATGGAAATGTTATCAATCGATTAGTAAATGATTTGCTGATGAAAACAAGTCTAAACACGCAACAAATCAGATAAGTTGGAGTACAGGCATGCCCAACGCCCAACTCGGCGGCTGAGAAAGTTAAAGAGAGTAATAAAAAATTCAATGACTCTGAGAAAAGTAAAAAATTCAATGACTCCAAGAAAAATGAAAAACTTAATGACTCCGAAAAAAATAAAGAACTTACTGACACTGAGGAAAATGAAAAATTGAATAACTCGAAGAAAAATGGAAAACTTAATGACTCCGAAAAAAATAAAGAACTTACTGACTCTGAGGAAAATTAAAAATGTAATAACTCTCAGTTAATAAGCAGTCTGCAATGCCTCTTAAAAATGAAATTAATCATGTAGGGATTGATCAGGTGTTTCTCTCTATATTAAAAAATATTTAAAAATCCTTTGACAAATTCTATTTTGTGGCGTCAGGATGTACTGCTTTCGATATTCCATCACAGTTTGTATAGTATATATTATTTCTCCTCTTTGTTTCTAGATAAAATTTAATTATGATCCTCCATTAGTTTAACGCACCGTTCAGCGGTATCATTGACCACATTCAGTCCATGTTTCAGTCAGACTGCTTATTATTCATAATAACTTCTTTTTCCGATATTAGAACTGTTTTTTTGTAGATTGGAGCGTATTAATGAATTTATTTAAGGGAGTAGAGAGACTTCCAGGATTGCAAGGGTGCTGGATTCACCTTCTCATTTCTCGATAATACAAACACGGGGTTTTCCACTAGTCAAAAACGCTAGATAAAAGATCGATCTAGGGCACTATCTGCCTCAAAAGTCCTATTTTTTCGTTTACGAGGCGTAATTTGCATTATTCGGCAGCATGTAGCTATAAAAATAGCTACATGCGCAGTTGTATGCTTCCGAATAATGCAAATTCCGCCCCTTAATATCTCGGTCAGTTATGTATATATGGAAAAACTCTTCAAACAGAAGTTGTAGTATATAAGGAGGTGGATATAGTTACAAAGAAAAAACAATTTTTCAAAGTTATTATTTAAAGCTTTTAAGGTCACGGATGTTTTTTCTATCAACAACTGTTTATACTATATATGGACTCTTAAAGAGAAAAAAAACAAATTCAACGATATATCATAACGTCTATTTATGACAAGATTTAAAAAATTCAAAATTTTCAAATTTGCTGCGCCTCATTTTCCCATGATCCAAACGGCCCCAAAATTTTTCCAGAACATTTTCTCAACATTTGTTGCAATTCTGGTTTACGGGACCAAAAAAATGTCATGGTCGAAAAATAAGGTCGCACAAATTACGAGAAGCAGTAAAGAATGCTTAACGTCGAAGACGAAAATCCGGGTAACTAACACTTAATATGTACTACATTCCACGTTATTAGAATAATTGTAGTTTAATTATGATGAATATCAACATTTGTTATTTACACCTATAAACGCCACTGTCTCGGAAGGAAATGGACATTTGAGAGAAGCAATGAAATTAGAACATCATTGCGAAAAAAGATGAGTTTGCAATAACCTCAATATTCTATGAAATTCTATTATAATTATAATTATGACTGTATTTTTTTATTATAGGAAGACAGAAGATCAAATAAACTTATGTATGCTAGTAAAATCAATTTATATATATTATACAATTTATTCTATTATTTGTTTAACAACTAATAAATCTATAAATTGTTTCAGAAACTAAAAAATACTTTCTGCATTTTCGTATTCTCCAATCAGTCCAAATAAATACCATCAACCGGTTCTCATATAACAATTTTTATTAATGCAATTATGACAGTAACAAAACGTTTCTATTTAAAATGAATACATATTTTGAACATAGTTTTTACATTTTTAATTTTTTGCAAGGTTAAAAATGTAATTAAGAAAGTAATGAGAAATAAAAATAAAAATCGCTGCACAGGGATTCGAAGGCTAGCTCCAGATTGCGATTCATACGCTCGACGGCTCGACAGCCGAATTTCAGTTTCGTTTCTGTAGAGCAATACAACACGGCAAGTGCTAAAAATAGATTGTGGCTGGCGCAAGCGCACAAGCAGCGCACACGGATATAGTAGAGGTACGCTCGTGTGTGTAGCGCGCGGGCGCGTTGGGAAAGGAACGTTCTGGTTCTCACTCCAGGCAGAATATATCCTAGAGGGCGTAAGAGAACACCGAAAAATTCAAGGCACACCAACTCCCATAAGGCTGGCAGTCTTTAATAGTATCTCGTCGGTGACCGAAGGATCGCTTCATCGTCGATCAGTCGAGCAGGTAGTTTACACGGACAGAGTAGAGGTACGCTGGTGTGTGTAGCGCGCGTGCAATCGAGCAGACACCAACACAGGCATGCGCGGTCGACACGCATACGACGGTACGTCAGGGAAGGGGAAACCAGCGCGTCAGGGGAGCGGCCCACGACCCACGAATATCCCATCACTGGTGACAGGTGGTCGGCGACGAACGATCGTCGCACGCGCGATTTGCCCTTCACGGGCCCTCCTCGAGACGCATCGAATTCGGCAGCAACGCGATGTCAACGTTGGCGTACACGGTAGACGTTTTCTACGCCCTAATTCCGATGGAAAACGCGTTACAATCTTCTTCTCGTCGGCAAAACAAGTCGCGGAAATACGACGAGAGCACGTGGCGGCGACGCACCGTGGAACGAATCGAGGTACGAGTGAAATCTACAACGACGCGCGGATCCTCGCTAAATTAATAGTGTCTAGTCCCCAAAACTCCTTCACCGCTCGTGCCGAGGTCAGAACGACGGGCGGATCCTCGCAAACCAACCTCTGGGCGACTAGCACCCGCTAAATATATTTTCCCCGCGCGATCGTTGACCGACGGGTTCGCCCTGTTCGCGAATTCATTATTACACTGTCCAACATCAAATTTGTTTCCGATACTGTTGAGTCCTTCGTATAAAGTTTTTTGCACTGATTCCGAATCTGTTTTTAATTTTTTCCCTATACGCACAGTTTTTGAGGAACATGACTTTGAAAAAAAAACATATTTTTCAACTTTAAACAAATATTGTAGTGTTATTATAAAAGATATTGAATTGTTCATTATAGCGAGAGATTCTGTAGACTTTCCCGAATACAGCGATATCAAATATTAATACATTATGATTGTTTAAACATGTTTAAATAATAACTAAAGGCAGAGAGACACCGCTTTTGCACCAATTTTTGAGGATATTTTTCAATTTATCTCAAAAAATAAGGGTCCAGCGGAAAATCGAACTATACCATGCGATAGAGCAGACTTTTATCTTGAGAAACCCCGCTATGAAGTTTGAAACATCGACGCTTTTTTCGAACCAGAAAGCAAAATATCTTCGCCCGACATGAGTTGCCGCCAGTGGCGGTCACCACTACAACGGTCGTTCGAAGCTCCGTATCCCGTCGCTGCGCCGTATCTCGTCCCGAGCGCCACTGGCGGCAACTCATGTCGGGCGAAGATATTTTGCTTTCTGGTTCGAACAAAACGTCGACGATCCATACTTGACAGGGTGGTTTCTCAAGATAAAAGTCTGCTCTATCGAGTGGAATATTTCGATTTTCCGCTGGACCCTTATTTTTTGAGATAAATTGAAAAATATCCTCAAAAATTGGTGCAAAAGTGGTGTCTATCCGTCTTTAATGATTGTTTAAACCTGTTTAAATACTCATAATGTATTAATATTGTATATCACTGTATTCGGGCAAGTCTACAGTATCGTTTGCTGCAAAGAACAATTCTATATCTTTTATAATAACATCACAATATTTGTTTAAAGTTGAAAAATATGTTTTTTTTTCAAAGCCATGTTCCTCAAAAACTGTGCGTATAGGAAAAAAATTAAAAACAGAATTCGGAATCAGCGCAAAAAACTCTATAAGAAGGACCCAACAGTAATTAGGGAACATGAAAAAAGTTGAAATTTGTTGGACAGTGTTATTAATCCCTGCAAATACCGGCAGCTTCGAAGCCGCGTCGGTGTTTCGGCGACACGATCGCGGACACGATACGCTTACCGAGCCAACGCGAGAAAGATCACTTTATCGAAAGGGAATCAGACAAAGGCTTACCCAGGGCAACGCTGGATGGTCGACGTCCCTCGGTTTCCGGAAGCTCGCTTATTTATCTCGCAAAGTACTGATTGATTCAGTAGGTAACTTCCCTCAAATCTAACACCTTCACTAACGAGAGCCAAGGAAGAAGTGATCCTCTGCGCGATCGCTCGGGAGCGCGGAACTGAAGCGTCCTCCCCTTTCCGCTCTCTTTCCCCCGCGCAAGATTCGGCCTATCGCTAATAGATTTTCGGACGAGGCCTCGCTCCGCGCGACGGTCCCTGGCGTCCGGCGATTCGTCGGTTCTCCGGCAGCGATGCATGTTGATTCGCCGCTTCCCTGTGAGGTGGTCGACGCGAGCCAATCCGGCAGCTGATCAGGCTTCTCTCCGGTTGAGGCGACGGCGAGACAGATGAGATTCCTGGCTTGGCATCGCATGTCCTCGTCGGCGCCTCTAGGTTGTTTATCCTGTGCTCCGTCGATTCCTCGCTTCGTCAGGGTGGGAGTTTCGCCGGCGCAGATCCTTTTTTTCCGTTTCTCGGCGAGAGAGGTGCTCCGGGTACCCCCTCGAGGCCTGGTTACGGTTCTAGAGAAACGAACAAGAAAAGAACAAAAATATTAGAACTCGCCCATGGGTCTCGTTCGTGCCCAGGGCGAGCGCTCGCCACGGCCCATCTCGCTGGCAGAGGGTGACCCGGTCTTCCGATATTCGGTCTTGGATGACATAGACAAAACTGCCACGTCACAGTAAACAATATTCTGAATAATGGTGCAGCAATTTTCGGTGGTGACTCTGAGCCACTACCCGAGTGCTAAGGGTTAATCATTATTATTTTACTTACCGGTAACCTTTTTAAAGTCTTTGAAAAGAATAACACAAAAATAAAGTATCAACACAGTAGATCTGGAAAACTGTTTCTGGATTTACTGTCTACGCGATTATATACATATAGGCCATGTAGTCTAGGATGTAAAGAGGGATGAGCGTTTTGCACACCACCACTAAATGCGGATTCTCAATAAGTTGTTGTTATCTTATCTCAAACGCAGTATCACACTGACAAGGCCCTGCTGAATTTTATGGCTTTCGACGCTCGAGACGGGAGAGGGCGGGAAGTGCATACAACGTTGTCTACTAAGAAGTGATGTCTCCTAAGAAGTGATGTCTACTAACAAGGGGAAGCCACGGTCGATGGGTCACGGATTTTTCTGTAACGTGCAGTACTTGAAGATGTCTTCTCCAAATGTAATTTGACAAAGCAGTAGCGCGCGCTTCTCAAGATTTTTCGAGAAAATTGCATTTGAAAATCGGTTTACACGTTCATAAGGAGTTCGCGTTAAGAGGTCAATATGAAGTGAATAGCTGAGGGCGTAGCGAGGATTACTGGTAATCTGCTGGTTCGTGTCTCGCTGTGGATTTTTTTTTTCTAGAACTTTGATACTTCTCCCTTAATTTTAAGCTTAAAATCTATTATTTATAACTTCTTTTTATTTGTTAAGTTGAAAATGCATGTTTCTTATCTGTTCGATCAAAATCAAAGTTTTTATTTGTGGCCGTTGGGAAATAAATCGAACAAAAAATAATTTCAAAATGTTATATTTGCTTTATTATTGAAAATTCTCTCTGTATTGATTACATGCTAGTATGACACGAGCCAGGGTGATACTCGTCGTAAAAACATCGAGAACAATAATTCTTGCGGCATCTCGCACACACAATAAACGCCGCATTCGTACAAGAGCACACGTTTTTCAGGACGTATATCGAAAAACACGCTTCATTCAAATTTACAAATACCTTGATTTATTTCCCAACGGCCACAAATAAAAACTTTGATTTTGATCGAACAAATAAAAAACAATGCATTTTCAATTTAAAAAATAATTACAATAACTTGCCTATAAAATCGGGAAGTTAAAAAGAAGTTATAAATAATAGATTTTAGGTTTAAAATTGAGGGAGGAGTATCAAAGTTCTAGAAAAAAAAATCCACAGCGAGACACGAACCAGCAACCTACCGATTACCAGTAATCCTCGCTACGCCCTCGGCTATTCACTTCATATTGACCTCTTAACGCGAACTCCTTATGAACGTGTAAACCGATTTTCAAATGCAATTTTCTCGAAAAATCTTGAGAAGCGCGCGCTACTGCTTTGTCAAATTACATTTGGAGAAGACATCTTCAAGTACTGCACGTTTCAGAAAAATCCGTGACCCATCGACCGTGGCTTCCCCTTGTAAGAAGTGTCGTCCACTAATCTCAAATTCTACAATTAACATCAGGTCTTTATAATAGTGACTTCAATAAATTCTCATGTTTTCCCTGTGAAAGTAGCCCCACAAGCGGCATCATTCGGATCATAATTAAGGAGATTACATGAAAAATTGATTTGTATAATGTAAAATTCACTTCGTTAATCACAGTTCAGTTTACATGATGACAGTGGTATGATTTTCATCAGAGTGACCAAAGGATGGTTTATAGCGGGTTGTAAGTAGTGCTTCGATTGTGCCCAAATTTTCTCGCTCATCCGCGGCGATTTCAGCCACAGTAACGTAAGCTTCTCGATAAAATGGGGTTCCTTAAGCACCCCGCAGAATTTTTAAAAATTTATATGATTTGATTCTGAAAAATTAATGTATAATAAGTGTATTTGTGTATATGTATTTTGTAACTCGCGCCTGCGCGAGAATATTTGGGCGCAATCGAAGCACTGGTTGCAAGCCACGGCAGTCCACGGCAAGCCTCCATAAATCTGGAGCGGCTTGACAGCTCTTTACTGTGTGTGGCACAAAAAAAAGGTTTTTTCTAAAACCTATCGGTAGTTCATCTAAAGGGGTCGTAGAGCCCATGAAAACCTTTTTTTTGTTGTGCCACGCATAGCAGGGAGCCGTTAACCCGCTCGAGATTTTTGGAGGCCGGCCGTGGACTGCCGTGGCTTGCATCCCGCTATAAACCAACCTTGATGTGTAAAATTCTGAGTAAACCTTGCTGTCGGAGAGAAAATCAAATTTTATTTAAATTTGTAAATTATATAATTCTAATTTTCATACATTTCCAATCATTTAAATATTTGCAATTTATTCTGAATATTTATTCTGAAAGTTAGGTTAGGTTTGCTCTTAGTGCGACCGATCTGCCCTCTGTAACAAGTGCAGGATCTGCTCTCGATTTGGCCTCCATTCGGCATGGAATTTTGGCTCCAAAATTTGTATTTGGCGCCATTTCATATCAAAATCAAGAGCAGATTGCTTACAATTAATGGTTTATACTTAATATCGTATATATATTGTTCTTTGTTGGTGATGGGTTTCTGAGCAACTGGAAACGCTGGAGAATTCTTTTAAAAACAGTTTTATTTAACGGCGCGGGAGGACGTATTTACAGTTGGGCTAGCGGACTCAAAGTGAAGAAAAAGAATGTTGCAGGGGCGAAGGAGAAAATAGATCGCCCACTTGAAATAAGGAAAACCCAAAGTCTGCATCGTTTATTGCCCTAGCCCTTGGGTACGAGAAATACCAGGCCTATGGGTCCGATGACAGTGTTTCTCATGGACAACGAAATTCATTTTTGACATATAGATTTGTCATATAGAAGACATATATTACAGTTACACTGAAACTGTTTCCATCAATATTTATACAAACTTTCCCCTCTAGGTACACTTTAGCTTCGTGGTACTGCGACTTCTCAACAGACTATAACACTTCTCCCACAACCGTCATCAGCTAAGCTAGACGATGTAATCTTTTAACAAAGCGTTAACACAGTCGACAGAAGGAAAAGTTTCCTCATCTCTGTTAGTACCGGATTAATCACGTGACTTTGTGACACATACACGGCATAAACGAAACGCGCCACATGACAATAATCAAAGATAAGATAAGCGACCGGCGGCGAGCAATAGATAAATACTGATACGTATGCGGTCACAGATGCACAACTATAGGCACAATTCAATACGTAAGTATGTACCTGCAGTTTTTAACAAACATTTCGGAAACTAAGTGATTGTACGTCTTATACGTATAAGAAGAAGTTGTTCAAGATTTTGAGATTTATAACATACTCCAATATTATTGAAATCAGAGAGGAAGTAGCTGGGTAATTATTTACAAAAGCACTGCGCACTCCGATTTTGATCAAATTTAAATATGTTATAGATTTCGACATTTTGAACAACTTTTTCCTTTTCCAATATATAGGGGGGTCGCTTTTAGTTTTCGAGATATTTGCAAAAAACTGTCGCGAATACTCTATTGAATTTTTCGTATTCTTGCACGCTCCGCTGCAACGTAAGCCTGTTCACGCACCCATTATTTTTTTATTGTAAACACATTGTGGAGATAAGAAGCAAGAATACCACACACACACCCACCCAGTGCTTAACACGGACCCAGTGTTTCTAAAAAAAAGGTTCTCACATTATACAATATAAAATCAACTGAGACCAATACAGCATACATCCTAACTCAGTCGTAATCCAGTTCTAACCCAGTCCTAATACAGTGTTTCACATGCATCCAGTGTTTCTCAAAAGAAGGTTTCTATTATGAAGTTAACATTTGCACCAATTTTCACTATTATATTCGTAATCAGCACGTCAAAATACGTAAGAATCTAGAGTATAATTTAGAAATACTGAGTGCCTGTGAAACACTGAGTGGGTGTGTGTGGTGTCAGGCCGGCCCTTTCCGCCCCCCTGGTTTCTCCCTCATCTCTACAGCGTCAAAATGTAAACAAACGGCGCACCGGAACAGGCTTACGTTGCTGCGGAGCGTGCAAGAATACGAAAAATTCAATAGAGTATTCGCGACAGTTTTTTGCAAATATCTCAAAAACTAAAAGCGACCCTCCTATATTGGAAAAGGAAAAAGTTGTTTAGAATGTGTTATTGCATAACATATTTAAATTTGATCAAAATCGGAGTACGCAGTGCTTTTGTAAATAATTACCCATTTATTTTATGGTACTGTTACGAGCCGAGGTTCAGGCAGCTATGCGGAAACCGAGGATATTTTGGAATTAGAGATTTTAGAGCAAAGTAGGAAAGGTACACGAGGACTAGCCGATGTCTATCTCACCACCGGGTCGCCTCGAGGGAAGAAGGGAGTGGACTAGCCGATGTCTATTTCACCACCGGGTCGCCACCTATAAGGACAGGGTATTCACAAGGACTAGCCGATGTCTATTTCACCACCGGGTCGCCACCTATAAGATATAGGGTCGCGGTTCCGCTGACTCGTAACTTATCGAATTGAGATAGATACACCTTGAGCGGCAAAGGTGTATCGTCGTAGTATACTAACGACTGGGAACTCGAAAAGGGAATATGAATAATCGATATTTGAACCCTTAATAAGTTCACACACAATAATATATTTTGTATTATGAAAAACGTACAAATGTTTAGTGTAATGTTGTCGCGGTGTCGCGGACTAAACTCTCTCAGTTTTGACGCACCGAGAAATGCGGGGGCGATCTACTACAGAGTGGTAGACAATAACTTCAACAACCGATCTAGCGCGAATTGACTTTCGACGTGGAACGGTACGTACTGCGCGTATTCACTTGAATCAACCCAACTAAATAGGGAGGATCCATGCCCTTATATAGTACCCAAAATCGGATCTAGCGATGGTGGGGGCCACGTGCTACTTCTGATTAGAAATGAATTCTTAGAAGTTATATCGCTTGCAAGAGCCCCTTTATGATCCGGTTTTGAGTAAGCCCTTTTGTTCTTAAATAGGCCCTCTGTTTCGACACATATCTCCGGAAGGGTCAAGAGTCACCAACGGTAGCGTCCGCATACGTAACAGTACATTCGTACACTTACACTTCAATTTTCTATATAATTACATACAGGGTGTCAATTAAGTCCCGGGACGGCTGAATATTTTCTCATGTAAGGTATTTTTGAAAAAGGTCAAGGTCATTTCTGAAGTAATTTTCAACGAGGAATTCAACGGTGACCTTCAATTTGACCTTGAGCTTGACCTTCAAGGTCATTTCAAGGTTAGGTTAGGTTTTTTAAATGGAAACCCCCTTTTTTGACACCGACAATCGAAAGAGCGGGAAATTTTACGTTTAGATATGTACTAAGTCATTGGTAGTGTTTGATCTTGAGGGTCACTCTAAGGTCATTTAAACTCGAGCAAGGTCTGGATATCTTTTGGAATAGATGGTTTTCAGTTTTTTTTTAACGACCAAAACTAATAACTTTAACAAGGCGTATTTAGTAGTGACCTAGAGCATGGCATTGAAGATGACCTTCAAGGTTGTTTCAAGGTCAACTTTTTTTATTTACTTTTAGCATTACCCAGGAATAACGACGTGGACGTAGTAAAATCTATTCCCTTTGGGGTGCTTAATTAGCGTGAGTCCCCTTGCCTCTCACGTCCGGGGTGCTTAATTAGCGTGAGTCCCCTTGCCTCTCACGTCCGGGGTGCTTGATTAGCGTGTGTCCCCTTGCCTCTCACGTCCGGGGTGCTTGATTAGCGTGTTTTCTTTCAAGATTCGAAGTTTAGCGCAGATGTTCAAACTGCAAACCTTGAGCTTCTTGACAAAAAGCTATGCGGTTGTAAAAATGAGATACAGCATTACGAGTCATCACTCTATCAATTAAAGCGGCCTCTTGCATAATCCGATTCCGCAGTTCATCTAAGTTTTGTGGTTGAGTGGCGTATACTTTACTCTTTAAGTAACCCCAAAGAAAATAATCAAGAGGCGTCAGATCAGGGGATCTAGCAGGCCACTCGATTTCACCTCTTCTTCCAATCCACTTATGAGGAAACTGAGTATCTAAATACGCTCGAACGTCCCTACCGTAATGAGCGGCTGCTCCGTCCTGCTGAAACCACGTATCATCATAATTATTACCTGCTATTTCTCTTATTCTTGGTATAATTTGATTTCTGAGCAGCTGTTCATACATACCGGCATTGAGATTACCATCAATAAAAAAAGGGCCTATAAGTGTATCATTCAAGATGCCAGCCCAAACATTTAGCTTTTGTGGATATTGTGTGTGACTGTCCAACATCCAAGCAGGATTTGTGTCGGACCAGTATCTGCAATTGAATCTATTCACTTCACCTTTTAAAGTGAAAGTAGCTTCATCTGAAAAAACTATATTGTACAAAAAAAGAGGATCTTCATCGATTCTGTTCATCATCGTTTCGCTAAATTCGATCCGACGATCAGGATCATCTTCATTAAGCTCCTGTACCAAATGAATCTTGTAAGGATGAAAATGTATGCTTTTCAAAACTTTACGTACTGTTTCATGAGAAGCGTCATGCTCATTACCGGCTCTACGTAGACTAAGATGCGGGTTTTCAACAAATGCTTGAGCAATTTCAATCTGTTTCTCCTCAGATGCTACAGATTTTGGCCGACCACTTCTCTCAAGGTCCTTGACAGTCCCATTATCCATAAAGCGCCGTACAGTCCTTTCGACTGTAGATTTTGAGACAGGACTTAACCCGTCTCCATTACGAAAAGTGCGATTAAATAGCACCCGAACTTCATTATAAGATCGCACTCGATCTCCCCAACCACGCATCATTAATAGAGATACTCTCTCTTGTTCCGAAAGTTTAGCATACGCCATAATGTCGTGTGTAAATCGTAAATCGTAGTTGAGTGGTGGTAAATGACAATACATCAACAGTTATCGTACATACAAATACGTGTTATGACGAGTAAACTCGCCACTGTGCATACGGTGACAACTTCGTTTGGTCAACTTCAAGTTGACCTTGAAACAACCTTGAAGGTCATCTTCAATGCCATGCTCTAGGTCACTACTAAATACGCCTTGTTAAAGTTATTAGTTTTGGTCGTTAAAAAAAAACTGAAAACCATCTATTCCAAAAGATATCCAGACCTTGCTCGAGTTTAAATGACCTTAGAGTGACCCTCAAGATCAAACACTACCAATGACTTAGTACATATCTAAACGTAAAATTTCCCGCTCTTTCGATTGTCGGTGTCAAAAAAGGGGGTTTCCATTTAAAAAACCTAACCTAACCTTGAAATGACCTTGAAGGTCAAGCTCAAGGTCAAATTGAAGGTCACCGTTGAATTCCTCGTTGAAAATTACTTCAGAAATGACCTTGACCTTTTTCAAAAATACCTTACATGAGAAAATATTCAGCCGTCCCGGGACTTAATTGACACCCTGTACATGTAATAAATACATATAGTGTACTATGTAATATATAATGTTACAGTATACATACAGTTTTATCTTATCTATAAATTAGCTATGATATCTATCTTATCTATAGTTTTTCTTATGTTCATTATATAGATAAATATTTATGCTGGGTGAGGCGCCAGAAACAGGCCACCTGAATAACTCGGCTGCTATTGGTGTTAGGAAGAAATGCATCACATGAAAGGGTATAGTCGGATAAGCATGGGCCAGCGGCCCCCGCTCCGATTTTCCTGATTCCTGTCTTAAAACATCGTTTTATGTCTAAAAAAACATTGTGTAAAATTTCAAATGTCTACCCCCACCGATAGGGGTGATATTGAGATAAATTCCCCCGCACTTAAATGCAATTTGCTCTAAAACGAGAAAAGATATCAACATGGGATAAACAGCAAATAAAAGATATAGATACACTCTATATTTCAGATTTTTTTCAGAATTTTTTGCTAATTATTTATAGTTAAAAATAATTAATTAATTTTTTGGGAATTTTTTAAACTATTTTCCCCTAGGTTGACACCTACCAAAAAATTCTAAAATATTGCTATGATTCTAACATATTTTATAAAAAAATCTCAGAAACGTCCGTTTGGTGGAACAGTGTCAAAAAAAATAAAGTATGCCGGCGAATGCTCGGTTTGATCAGTAACGACGCAGCGACCGATTCCCCTTGCGGCGGCTAATGACGGGAGCGAACGGGAAGTCGGCGCTTGTACGGAAAAGCTGATACATGTAAAAATGCGACTAAATCTTCTAATACATGATTACAGTTAGAAGTCTAAACAATTATATTCTAGACAATAAAAATCGTTTAGTTTATAAATACATATAAAAAAAAGAAAAAAACAAGAAAAGCGCCGACTTCCCGTTCGCTCTCGTCACTAGCCGCCGCAAGGGGAATCGGTCGCTGCGTCGTTACTGATCAAACCGAGCGTTCGCCGGCATACTTTATTTTTTGTGACACTGTTCCACCAAACGGACACTTCTGAGACTTTTTTACAAAATAGGTTAGAATCATAGCAATATTTTAGAATTTTTTGGTAGGTGTCAACCTAAGGGAAGATAGTTTAAAAAATTCCCCAAAAATTAATTAATTATTTTCAACTATAAATAATTAGAAAAAAATTCTGAAAAAATCTGAAATATAGAGTGTATCTATATCTTTTATTTGCCGTTTATCCCATGTCGATATCTTTTCTCGTTTTAGCGCAAATTGCATTTAAGTGCGGGGGAATTTACCTAAATATCACCCCTATCGGTGGGGGTAGACATTTGAAATTTTACACAATGTTTTTTCAGACATAAAACGATGTTTTAAGACAGGAATCAGGAAAATCAGAGCGGGGCCGCTGGCCCATGCTTATCCGGCTATACCCTTTGCTTGGTTTCGAGGGGGCATTAATCTGATGTTAGTAGCATTTTTGCAGGTGGAAACGTAAAGGATATATTAAGTGTAGAGTGAAAGAGTTTTTCTCAGGAGTTTTATTTTGGCCTTAGAACGCGAGTCGTCGTTGGTGACGAAAAACATAATGCGACGACCGCGTGCCACAACACTGCTCGAGGAACGACACCCCGTCCTCGCGCAACAGACACACACACACATGGACACACAATTACGTAAGGTGTTTCTTTTACAGTTCGGCCTATTCTGACATTATGACCGTCCTCGGTCATCGTCGATTTCACTGCGACTAAACAAAGCGATAAGCAAAAGAAACGATATACATGCATATAATAACGTGTGGTTAAAATAAAATGGAATGACATAAATTTGTGACATAAAATGTTATAAAATTACTAGTCATCACGATTATTTGGCCAGGGTTTCATTTGGTCGGACTCTACAACCGTCGAAAAGGGTATGCGTGTTCGTTGAAATCAGGGGTTGAAAACAGTTATGATATCGATTCCGGTTCTTGAAACAGTTATGAGAACCGAAAAAATGTTATAACAGTTATGAGAATATCGGTTCTGGCTTATATCGGTTACGGTTACGGTTCCTGAGAACCGATATTATAACGGTTCTATAACTGTTATTTTTCGGTTATGGATTTCGGTTTCGGTTCCGGTTCTTCAGACTTCAGAACTTATAACATCCCGTATCGGTCTCACATCGGTTTTGCAGTTCTGCAACTGATATTTTTTGGTTCTGTATTCTATATCGGCTATAGTTCGATACTGTGTATGGTATATGTATAATAAGTAATACGTATTGGTGGCTTACCGCATAAATGTTGTACGTCCTTATTTAGCCCTAGTTCAGGCACGGCGGAAACCGCGCGATTTTTGTTTTTTAGACCCCCTTCCGCCGTGTCCGACAGTGTTTCCGAAAAAGATGCACTAAACTAAACTAATACATTCGGGGACATATCATCTATAAAAATATTGTTTTATATACATTTGTAACGTAGATATGTCTGTGACATCTATAGAGCATAAAAAACAGTCAAGAATTATTTATTGCATATAAAAATTAAAATTTTACAAAAATTGGACATACCATATTTATGTATTAGTATGACATCGATACATTACTATGTTTGATTCGGATCCTGATTGATTACACGGTTCAACAAATTTCCACTTTTTTTTTGTATTTCGATTCCGATTATGCGATTCTTATAGAGTTTTCCGCGCTAATTCTGAATCTGTCCTTAATTTTTCTCCTAGACGTACAGTTTTTGAGAAAATTGAGTTTTTGAAAAAGACATGCTTTTCAACTTTGAACAAATATTGTAATGTTATTATGAAAGATATTGAATTGTTCTTCACAACAAAATATTCTGTAGACTTTCCCGAATACAGTGATATCCAAAATATTGGAATACATTATGATTGTTTAAACATGTTTAAATAATCATTAAAGGCGAAGACACACCACTTTTACATCAATTTTTGCAGATATTTTTGAATTTATCTCAAAAAATAAGGGTCCAGTGGAAAATCGAACTATACCACGCGATAGAGCAGACTTTTACCTTGAGAAACCACACTTTCAAGTTTGAGTGGTCGACGTTTTTTTCGAACCAGAAAGCAAACTATCTTCGCCCGACATGAGTTGCCGCCAGTGGCGCTCGGGACGGGATACGGTGTAGCGACGGAATACGGAGCGGCGAACGACCGTTCTAGTGGTGAGCGCCACTGACGGCAACTCATGTCGGGCGAAGATATTTTGCTTCTCGTTCCAAAAAAACGTCGACGTTTCAAACTTCAAAGGGGGGGTTTCTCAAGATAAAAGTCTGTTCTACCGCGTGCTATAGTTCGATTTTCCGCTGGACCCTTATTTTTTGAGATAAATTGAAAAATATCCTCAAAAATTGATGCAAAAGTGGTGTCTCTCCGTCTTCAATGGTTGTAGAAACATGTTTCAACAATCATAATGTACTAATATTAGATATCACTGTATTCGGGAAAGTCTACAGAATCTTTTGCTGTAAAGAACAATTCAATATCTTTTATAATAACATCAAAATATTTGTTCAAAGTTGAAAAATATGTCTTTTTTAAAAACTCAGTTTTTTTAAAAACTGTACTTCTAGGAGAAAAATTAAGGACAGATGATTCAGAATCAGCGTGGAAGACTCTATAAGATCGCATAGTGGGAATCGAAATACAAAAAAAATGTGGAAATTTGTTGAACCGTGTAATCAATCAGGATCCGAATCAAACATAGTAATGTATCGATGTCATACTAATACATAAATATGGTATGTCCAATTTTTGTAAAATTTTAATTTTTATATGCAATAAATAATTCTTGACTGTTTTTTATGCTGTACTAGCTTTCCCCCGCCACGCGTTGCTGTGGCACAGTATTTTTTAAAAGCATGTACTTGCTGAACTTGTTTGTGATAATCTATTTTTTTTCGGTCTCTCTCTCTCTCCTTCTCCCTCTCCCCCCCCTCTCTCTCTCTCTCTCTCTCTCTCTCTCTCTCTCTCTCTCTCTCTCTCTCTGTTGAACATTGACGTGGTGAACATCGCTCCGTAAATGCAGTGCATTTTAAGTGGTAAAAGTGTGAGAGAAAATTGTAATTAAGTGTTGTGGCTATAGAACTATAGACAAGGACCAAACCTACAAGTTGGCAGTCGGGAATGTGTTGATTTCTGGATGTTTTATTGATGTGTTTCTTATGCAAGGAAAGTGCCACACGACAGGTAGACATTAGCATTTGACGTGGCGTGAATTGCCGCGGCAGTGTGAACCAGTTGATAATATCGGCGGCAGCCGGTAATTATCGACATGGACGATGAATATGCCGAATATCGATGTTCGGCATGTAAGAAGGCAATAAGAAATCAAGTCGTGAAATGTAAGTCGTGTGTTAAACTCTTTTATCATCCAGGCTGTGTGAGTAAGCATAAAATTGTTGATCGAAACCAGGAATATGTAGCATGTCCCGGCCCGTTTGAGAAGTTTTCCGTGGAAAGTGAAAGAATACCATCATCGGCAGGAGCTAGCAGAGATAGACTAGGATCCACAGGATCCATAAATGGACCCCAAGATATCGATATAAAAATAGATTGGCTTGTAAGAACTGTTAAAGAAATGAAAGACGTAACAGCTGGTAAGAAGGAAATAAAAATGATGATCAAGGAGATTGTGCAAGAGGAAGTGGAGACTATTAGGCGGGACCTGGAAGGCTTGCGTAAAATGATACAAGAAGGAATGCATAGATCAGCAGACGGAGGGCACAACAGTTACAGTGAAGCCGTTAAGAAAAAGAAGGAAAATATCATTATCATCAAACCGAAAACTCAGCAGGAAAGCGAGACCACAAAGAAATTAATAAAAGAAAAAGTTAATATTACAAATATAGCAGTAGGAGTAACAAAACTTAGAAAGGGAAATAATGGAACGGTCATTTTGGGATGTGAGAGTAAAAGTGAGATGGAAGAATTGAAAGTCACAGTACAAGACAAACTGGGAAAAGATTATAATATAGTGGAACCAAGGGGAGTGAAACCAAAAATAAAAGTTGTAAATATTGAGGAGGAAGAAATGGAAATGGATGAGGAAAGTCTATTAAATACTATTATGAAACAAAATAAAATTGAAGAGGACAGGGATGAGTTTCATATGCGAATTGTTAAAAGGGTAAAGAAGGAAAAATCTAGCGGAGAAAAGGTGAATGGCTCCCTAATAATAGAATTAGATGAAGGAACGCACGTAATAATGAAAAGAGAAAAATTAAACATAGGTTGGAGAAAATGTCGTGTATTCGACTACTACAGCGTCAAAAGATGCTTCAAATGTTGGGGATATTACCATTTGGCCAAAAACTGTACACGTCAGGAAACCTGTCATAAGTGTGCAGGTGAACATAAAACGAGTGAATGCAAGACGAACAAGAAAAGATGTGTGAATTGCATGCACAAAATAAAATCGTACAATTTGAAGATAAGCGATGAACACGATGCTCTAAGCAGGGACTGTCCAACGTATCTGAGAGCATTGGATGTAGTTGATAGGAATTTTCAGTGGTATTAAATAACTGTACGCACAGACACAATGCAATTAACTGCTAATTAGAATATATTATAAACCGTTTTGCTGATTTAGTACATTCTTAACGCGACAATACAGATCAGTGAGTAACAGAGTGAAGTTTGCCGGTAAAAACAAAAATATATATATATACTCTCTTGGAGTGAACTTGACTGCTCATTTAACTGTTGTATATACCAACACTTCCTCTCAACAGTTAAATTCTGAAAAAAAGATAAACATTAATTATCTAAACGTTCTGTTCAATTAATCAATTGACTTTTCTTTCTTAAATTTTTCAGTTTCAATGGTCCCAATGGCTTGGTGAGCATGTCCGCTACCATTGACTCAGTTGGACAATATTCCAACTTTATAACTTCTTCCTCGATCAAGTCTTTCACGAAGTGGTACTTGGTGTCAATATGCTTTGTCCTGTTGCTGAATTTATCATTTGTAGCCAGTTTGATGCAGCTTTGATTATCTTCCAGCATCTTAATTGGTCGATTTTGTTCTTCTCCCAAGTCCTTTAACATTCTGTTTATCCAAATCGCCTCTTGGCTTGCTTCGGACAGTGCAATGTATTCTGCCTCTGTACTGGACAGTGAAACACATGTCTGCTTTCTACATGACCATGAAATTGCACCCCCATTTAGTGTAAATAAGAATCCACTATTTGATTTCCTGTCAGTTCTGTTTTCAGCCCAGTCTGCGTCCGCGAATCCAACTAATTCTTCGGTATTATTGCCTCCAAGCTTTAATTTTAAATCCTTGGTACCCTTTAGGTATCTGACCACTCTTTTCAGCTCTGTCCAATCATGTTTTGTTGGTTTTTTAATCTTTTGGCTTAAAATTGATATACTGGCACTGATGTCCGGTCTGGAATTCACTGCCAAATACAATAGTGCTCCAATTAATCTTTGGTATAGCTCATTGTCTGCTAAGTCTTCTCCCTGTGATTGCATTTTACTGTATCCAGTGTCCAATGGAATTTTTGACACTTTAGCATCCTCTAATCCAAATTTCTTGATTATTTCTTCAATATATGGTGTTTGATGGATGTAAAATATCCCATCTGCATCTCTTTCTGTTGTTATTCCAACGTACCTGGATAATTCCCCCAAATTGGTTAAACTAAATTCCTTTTCAAGCCCTTTTGCTGTAGTTTTGATCAATAGCTTACTAGCACTTGCCATCAGCATATCGTCGACATGTACGATGATATAAATTGTCTCATCTTGAACCCTTTTCCAGTATAAGCATCTGTCGGCAGTGCTTACTTGAAATCCATGTTTCTTTAGACTTTCATCTAGTTTCTTATTCCACATTCTTGCTGCTTGCTTCAAGCCATAAATACTTTTGATTAATTTACAAGCAACTTCGTTTTCATTTTGTTTATACCCCTCTGGTTGTCTCATGTAAATTGTTTCCTCCAATTCTCCGTTCAGGAATGCAGTTTTTGCATCATAATGTTCAATAAACAATTTTTTCTTTCCTGCCACTATTAGTAATGCACGTAGTGTCACTGGTCTCACCACTGGAGCAAATTTTTCATTGTAATCACTTCCATAGTGTTGACTGAAACCTTGTGCTACCAGTCTTGCTTTGTATTTAAGCTCTTTGCTTCCTGGTATTTGTTTCAATTTAAATACCCACTTGCATCCAATGACTTTTCTGTCCCTTGGTATTTTTTCCAGTTTCCATGTATTATTTTTTCTTAATGAGTTTATCTCATCATCCATTGCTTTGATCCATAACTCTTTACTTGGTCCAGAGAGTGCCTCATCAACTGTCTTTGGCTCAATACATTCTGTTGCCATTCTAGCTGAGTGTTGGAATCTTTCTGGTCCAATTCCTCTGGTGGATCTCATTGATCTTCTTTTTTCAATTTCTTGCAGATCATTTTCATCTCCATCGTATTCATATGTCTCATCTGCCTCATGAAATGATGGATCTGAATCCAATGCACTTTCATCATTTATGGTCTGATCTTCTTCATCAACTTCCTGTACAGCAATCTCTTCCTCTTGATCTTCGATGATTGTTTTATGATCCCTTATTTCAATTTCTTCTTCTTCAGGGTTCATTTTTATTTCAATATTTTCTGTATTTCCTTTTTCTTTAGATTTTTCTTTATCCTCTCTAGTCAGATCGCTTGTGTTATTTCTAATTGGTTGTGTTAACTGAGTTTTTTCAATCTCATGTTTATTTATGAATGTTACGTCCCTGCTTATTGTTATTTTACTTGTCTTTTGATCCAACATCCTGTATCCTTTTGCTTGATCCGAATATCCCACGAATATCATTGGAGATGCCTTTTCATCCAATTTTTGTCGCTTTTCTTTTGGTATGTGTACATATCCAAGAGTACCGAATATTTGAAGATCTTGAACTCTTGCTTTCTCTTGATTCCATAACTCATATGGTGTTTTTTCTGTAGCCCTGGTTGGTAGAATATTTTTCAAATAATTGGCTGTATTTATAGCCTCTGCCCAATACTTCTTTTCCAATTTTCCATCAATCAGCATGGTGAGTGCTGCTTCTACCAAAGTCCTGTTTTTTCGCTCAGCCACCCCGTTCTGCTGAGGATTATAGGGGACTGTAAACTGTGCCTTTATCCCTTCGGATCGATACAATTGTTTCAGCTGATTGTTGACATATTCTTTGCCATTGTCTGACCTAATTGTCATTGGTTTCTTTCCAAATTTATTGAACACAAAATTAATATACTCTTTAATGCATTCAGCTGCTTCTGACTTGTGTTCAAGGAAATATACAATTGTGTATCTGCTATAATCATCTATTATTGTCATGAAGTACCTTTTTCTTCCAGGTGTGATAAAGTTCATTGGTCCACACAGATCAGTGTGTACCAGGTCCAAGACCGAGTGTGTTTTTCTTAATGATTCTTGTGGGAATGGTTTTTTCGCTGATTTCCCCTTTACACAACACTCACACACCTCTCTTATACCACAATCTTTAATCTTTATTCCTGTAGCTAAATTTTTCTTCTCTAGCTGTACAATTCCTTGGATGTGGTGATGACCCAATCGTCTGTGCCAAGTGTGCTGGCAATCTTCAGTGTGCTGTTGCCTCATTGCTGTCATTGCTACTTCCGAACCCTTTAATACATACAAATTTGATGATAATATTCCCTTCGCAACTGCTGTATTATTCTTGAATATTTCACATCCTTTTCTATTAAAATTTACTGTAAATCCTTTATCTGTTAGACGTTTAACTGACAACAGACTTTCCTTTAGGTCAGGCACATGAAGTACATCTGTCAACGTGACCATAACCTCTTGATTCCTTTCATTTGTGCACTTTAATTTTCCTGTACCGGTTCCAACGACTTTTGCTCCAACTCCTGTTGCTAGAGTTACATCAGTTTGAGATTTCTCTTTATACTCGATAAAAAATTCTTTATTGTTGGTCATGTGACTTGTTGCGCCTGAATCAATGTACCAGACGTTCTCCCCGTCACCTTGATAAACTTTAAAGCATAGATTCACTATATTTTCTTCACTGACCTGATTTACTTGCTCTTTAGCTTTTTCTTTTCCTTTCTTGGCTGCCCATGCCTTGTACTTGTCGCATTGCTGCTTGAAATGCCCTGGCTTCTTGCAAAAGAAACAATTTGCATCTTCTTGGGCTTTGACTTTATAATTCCTGAAATTTTGTCCAACTTTTAGTGCTGTGTCACCAGTGCCTTCAGCACCTTTTCTTCTTTTGAACTCATCAATTAACTTTCCTTTCACGAGACTCAGAGTTAATTCCTTTTCTGGACGAGCCTCGAGTGCTGTAATAAGTATTCCATATGATTCTGGGAGGCTGCTGAGTAGCATGGCAACCACGAGGTGATCCTTTAATTCTTCACCAAGTGCAGTTAGATTGTCCACTAGGTTCTCCATCTTAACAATGTGGTTCTCCATGTCTCCTCCTTCAGAAAGCTTTAGTTGACATATTTGTCTTAATAGGTATATTTTGCTGGTTAGAGTAGATTTTTCATGATAATTTTTTAAAGAATCCCATACCTGTTTCGCTGTAGTTTTCTTACGTACGTGTATAATTTGAGCATCTTCGACAAATAGACCAAGTGTGGCACGTGCCTTGTCGTCCTTCTTTTGCCAGATTTCAGCCAGCTTCTCATTTTCTGGTTTTATTGTTTGTATAACTGTCCATAATTCTTCTCTGATTAACAACAATTCCATTTTGTATTTCCATATCTGGTAATTGTCATTATTTAACTTTGTTATAGACACTTTCGGCATCTCTGCCATGATTAACCTTAAATTCCACCGCGTGGCTTTACTTTACTTTAACCTCAATTTCCACCGCGTGGCTTTACTTATAAGATTCTAATTTTCACTTTTCTTTTATTACATGCACCTGTGCTCCACTGGGCCCATAACCTGTAGTTGATAGGAATTTTCAGTGGTATTAAATAACTGTACGCACAGACACAATGCAATTAACTGCTAATTAGAATATATTATAAACCGTTTTGCTGATTTAGTACATTCTTAACGCGACAATACAGATCAGTGAGTAACAGAGTGAAGTTTGCCGGTAAAAACAAAAATATATATATATACTCTCTTGGAGTGAACTTGACTGCTCATTTAACTGTTGTATATACCAACATTGGAAGAGCAAAAAAAAGAGGACTAGTGCAAAAAATGCATTATAGCAAACAAAGACGGAGACGGAGTCAATTGTATACATGAACGCCCAGAGTTTATTAGCACATAAGGATGAGATAATACACCACGTTATGAAGAAAATAAAGCCTGCGATTTTAGCGTTATCAGAGACTAGGTTGATTACTGACATAGAAGATAGTGAAATAGATATACCGGGTTACAATGTGATTAGATGTGATGCGGAAAATAGGAATACCGGGGGTGTGGCTTTGTATATAAGAGAGGATGTAAATTACGAAATAATATTGTTGAAAAAGATAGTTAGGAACTGCTGGGGCGTTGCGATAAAAGTAAAATCAGAAATGTATAAAGGAGTGATAATGGTAGTGTACCACTTGCCGAGTGCGTCACATGGCGATTTTATAGGATACCTAGAGGAAGTAGTGGAAGAGCTAACGATAAAAGAAGAGTGCATGTTAGTAGGAGACTTTAATATAGACTGTAGGACGGAGTCGTTTTATAGAAATAAGCTCTTAGCAACTATGCAGAGTCTAGGCATGAAACAATATGTTAAGGAACCAACACGAATCACAAATAATAGTAAAACACTCATAGATCTAATCTTTGCAAATAAGGAGATAAATGTACAAGTAGTTCATGAACCGGAGATAACGGACCACGCATGGTTAAAAGTAATACTAAATATGAACAAGAATGTAAGTAAATACAAAGAATTTAGTGGTAGGGACTACAGTAGATTTATTGTGGACGATTTTATTAAGATGGTAGAAAATAATTTATGGGAAAAACAAGTAGTTTCCCAGCATATAGATGTGAATATACGAGCGAGGAGACTTATAAATAGCATAGTAGATGCGCTAGATATCTTGGCACCCAAGAAAGTTTTTAAAATTCCAAAAATTTGGGAAGGTAAACAATGGTGTACGAGTGAAATAGAAGAACTGGCGACCAAAAGGGATGAAGCGTATAGAAAAGCATTGTACGAGAACACAGATCAGAACTTGAAACAATTTAAAATTAGAAGAAATGAAGTAGTCAAATTAATTAAAACAAAGAAAAAAGAGTACTACGAAAATGTAATTGATTATAATAAGAATAACCCTACAAGTATGTGGAAAGCTCTAAAAAAAGTTATTAGGGGCGAATCAGTAGGGACGAAAGCAATAGATAATATAGACTTTGAAATATTGAATAATATCATAGGGTGCAATACGGCTGAGAAATTCAACTTATATTATATTCAGAGTATTAAGAACATAATAAATTCTATACAGGGGAACAATATTGTGAATGCAAGTAGAAGAACTATATATGTCATTGACAATGAGGGAGAGATGGATAAATTTGAAATGGTTACGGGGGAACAGTTAGCGGAAATTGTTAGGGGTTACCAAAGAAAAAGGGTACAGAAGAAGGAATAAATAGTGATATATTAAAAGTAGTGTTTTGTGTAATACAGGAAGAATTAGTTAGTATAATAAATGAATTATTACGCGAAGGTTGTTTCTTAGACGAATGGAAAACATCCGCGATAATTCCAATCCCTAAAGTAGAGAAACCAAGAAAGGCAAGCGAATTTAGGCCTATTAATATGCTACCAATATATGAGAAGGTGCTTCAGATAGTAGTTAAAAAACAAATTGAAGACTATTTGGAGAATAATAATATCATAACGGAACATCAGTCGGGTTTTAGGAAAAATTATTCATGTGAAACAGCAATACAAACAGTCATAGATGAATGGAAATTGATAATTAGTGAAAGAAAAATGGTAGGGGTAGTATTTATGGATCTCAAGCGTGCATTCGAAACGATTGATAGAGAGAGGTTATTAGAAAAATTGTACCAGTATGGCTTTAAGGGAGCGGTTCTAGACTGGTTTAGATCATACCTTCAGAATAGACCACAGCAAGTAATATATAATGATGAATGCTCTAAATTATTGACTGCGGAGTATGGAGTACCACAAGGATCGGTATTAGGACCGTTATTATTCATAATATACATAAATGATCTCGTTAAAGTTTGCCCAGAGGGCTGCAATATAAAAATGTTTGCAGACGATACATTAATATATGTAACAGGTGAAAGTTGTATGGAGGTGAAGAGGAAAATGAATGTAGCATTTAATGTAGTGGAAGAATGGATGAATATTAACAGACTGAAGATGAACGCAGGGAAAACGAAATATATGATAGTAAGAAGTATAAGAAAGGAATTACAAAGTAGTATGGCTGTGAAATGTTTGGATAAAACTGAGATAGAGCGGGTGGAAATGATAACGATTTAACGATCATTGTGATTATATGCTAAAGAAAATCGGGGAAAAAATAGGTTTCCTGAATCGAGTGGGAAATTATATTACAGCATATACTAGATGTACTATATACAGTAATTTTTCGATCGGAGTCCCAACACCCGTGTGTTGAACGGACTTGGGTAGCGTAGAGAGGCTATTTTTTTATGACTCCGTCGACCGCGCCGAGACTTCAAACGACGAGCCGAACATAGAGAAGGACAGAATGAAATAGGATCGCGTGGCCGAAGCGTGTCGCTGTCGCCGGCACAGTTTAAAGGCCCGTGCGTCATCACAATGAAACACCAAAATCTTAACTTCTTTATTTTCTATGATATCATTATGGAACTTTCACCAACATATTCGTGGCATTTTTCTAATGCAAAATGATACCAAATACGATACAATTGGGCCAATATTTCGTAGTTTAATCGACGATGAAAGTTTCGAACGCAACGAAGAACAGCGACAACGCGGGCCTTTGAACTGTGCCGGCGGCAGCTACTGTTCGCGTCTCTTTCTTTCCAATACGCTCTTCTTCGTTGCGTTCGAAACTTTCATCGTCGATTAAACCACTAAATATTGGCCCAATTATATCGTTCTTGGTACCATCTTAATCAGCGAAACGCCAGGAATAAGCTAGTTAAAGTCCCATAAACCGATCATTAAAATTAAGAAGTTTGAGATTTCGATTCAGTCGAGTCAATGTGTGGTGTTCACACCGATATACCCGAGCCGAGATCAAACATCGCCGCCCTACGGCACGGCGCAGCGTTGGCCGGCAGTGGAGTGAGTAGGCACTGGACTACGGTTAGATAGGCGACCCAGGACTCCGATTGAAGATTTACTGTATTTATAAAAAAGGGGGTGTAAATAAGGTTTTTTATCATTTTATTTTTTTTTATTTTTGATACATAGTGTAATTAGATTAGGTACTAATATAGTATTGTATATAACGTGAGAGAGAGAAATTTGGTATTTTTTTTAGTTGTTTTATTGAGGAAGCGATTAGCTTTTAATAAAAGGAAAATTTATTCAACCGGTTATCTTCTGGCGATGTGCCAGCCGGGCACCCGTAGTCACACGCTCTCTAGTCTCGTAGGTGAGACTCACACACTTACAAGTCACGCTTAGTGGGTTCCCCTTCCATGGGTCCTATCTAGGTCCCGGCTGGTGAGTGGCACGAGAGCCGCTTGCCAGCTCACGGCCACTCTCAGAACTACGATTTGTGCATTATTCGGCAGCACGTTGTCTGTCTGGGAGACCTGCTTACAGAGACTCCCGGACAGACATAATGCTGCCGAATAATGTAAATTACGCCTCGAAAACGCAAAAGTAGTCCACTTTGACAAGCTCGCGCCCTAGATTGATCTTTTATCTAGCCATTGTGACTACGTAGGGGTCTCAAATGTGCATTATAGAGAAATGGTTTGTTAGATACCGAACCCTTGCAATCCGCCTAGGCACACGTACGCACTGCCCAAGCGTACACGCTTGCTGATGAAGCCTGACTTACCGGCAACATTCATTGATGCAGTGACTGCTATCACCGCCGAGATGGTATCTCGTTGGCGCTGCTGTGCTTCTCGACGATTCAACTGTAGAAAGTGTACCCAGCTCCCCTACTGGACGGAGCTCAAACTAATGTCGAGGTCAAAGCCGGATCTACACCCTTAAGAGTGGGATCCGCAGCCTGGAAAGTAGTAAGTCTATACGGGTTCTGGACCAGGGGGATCCCCCCATTTCCCCCCATGGGGGATACCACCCCATCATCCACCAGTCATTGCCTCCCCCCCTCCGGGTAATTGCTCCACCAATTTTTGCCCCACCCCCTACATTCATTTTGGCGTACCCCGCCCCCCCTCCCTCTCATCCACCGGTCATTGCCCCCCGGGGTAGTTTCCCACCCCCCCACCTGGTAATTACTCACCCATATTTTGCTTCCCCCATTTTTTTGGTTGGGGTGGGAGGCGTCATGAGGAAGTGACGTCACGGAAGTGATGTCACAAGCGATTGCGGACCACAAGTATTGACACTTCGCCGACCAAACCGTCAACAGCGTTTCGTAACCTCTCTTACCGCCACCACCTTCGCTGGAACCCGCACCATTTCCGTGACGTCACAAGCGGTAGACGGTTGCGAACCGAATGTGTTGGAAAGAAAACTGTTTTGCTCCATCAGGATTTGAATCCCGGTCTACCGCTTGGTAGTCCAACTCATCAAGACGATCTTATAATCACAGCGGACATTTTGGTATATATCGCCTTCGAGCGGTATAGCGCGAGCATATTTTGCGTCATATTTCTTATCTTTTCAATGCATCCGGTGTCATGTTTCACGGTTCTTTAGTTTCTTGCAGCGTCTGCATTTTTGGGGAGGCTATATATGCACCCCACCTAATTAGTTTTGTTCAGTCACTGAGTGTGAGGCAAAAAGAAACCATGGAAGAAATTCAGAAAATTGAACGCGATTTTCGGGACCAATCTGATCGCTTAAGATTGCAGGAAGAATACCTTGTCTGGGAGGAAAGATGCAACGAATGCCTCGCGTTGCTTGAAGAACATAATCGGGCAAAACGTCCTCGATTATTGATCGGTATTCAACAATCATTGATCGCCCGTATCGCCGCTCTTGAGAGTTTAAAATATTCTTTGCGAAGACGCTTCATACATGAAGGTGCTGGACATACAAGCACAGGATTCTTATGGCGTGAAATAGACTCGGCTTTCAAGAGTCGCATATTAACAGGCGCCGTTATCAATTCCAACTACATTGAACCTCTCAGCTTCCTCCAGGACGTGAGGGAAATTGTGCTTGGAAAAGTACGGAACGCTTTGGGGAAACATAAGTCTTTAAAAATGAACGCTGCGTTTAATGGTGAATTTGTGACAGGTGATCAACGCTCGTGCAAAAGTGTAAGCACAAAGAACTGTGAAATCTTTTACACAACCGATCTCGAAGAAATGTACGAACTGTGCATCGTGGGGCCGATCCTAATGGGCGTTGTCGCAAATACTCAATCTTACAGTCGGTATCAACAAATTTAACCCGTTGCATGCAGGGTGTCAGATCAACGTACCGAGAGAAATAGAATTGAAGAAAGCTACAATTAATGTTCACTCCAACGACAATGCATGCTTTGCATGGTCGGTGATGGCAGCTCTGTATCCAGCGACTGCTCACAATAACCGCCAAAGTTCGTACCCGCAATACACAACTGTATTAAACTTTGAAGACATCGAGTTTCCCATGCTGTTGAATCAAATTACCCGGTTCGAAAAGTTGAACGATATTTCGATCAATGTGTATGGTTTTGAAGACATCGACGAGAAGAAAAAAAAGGGCAAAATCATTTTTTCCACTTCGTCTCACTAATCAGAAGAGGAATCGACACGTCAACTTGCTGTACATACAAGACCAGACCGATAGTAGTGTGGGGCATTATGTGTGGATTAAGAACCTATCACGACTCGTTAGCGCACAATTGAGCAAAGACAAGCAAAAGAAATTCATCTGTGATCGGTATGTATACATTTACAAAAGTATCATGGTATATCATAACACATGAAAATAAATTTTTTTTAGGCGTTTGCATTACTTTCCTTCCAACGAAAGATTGCAGGCCCATGAAACAGACTGTGCAGAACTGAATCGCTGCGCCATCATGTTACCTAGCGAGGACGATAAGGGAGCTTTATCCCGTGGCGGGCTCGACGCAAGCGGAAAGCTTAGCGTAAAAGCTCTCTAAATGGCTCTCTTTCGGCAACTACATATATGTGGAAAGAACCGCTTCCATTTGTGGTGTACGCAGACCTCGAATGCACTCTGGAGAAGATGGAAGATTGCGGGGAGGGGAAACTTCGATCACACAGAGTATTTAGTATCGCATACTATGTACATTGTTCACACGACGCATCTCTATCGGTATATCGATGTCGTCGCGATACGAAGTGCGTCTCATGGTTCGTTGGAGAATTAGAAAATTTGGCATATTTTGTTAAATGCGCTTTATCCAGTGATATACCTATGAAACAGCTAACGAATGAACAGTGCGAGGCATTTATCTACGCAGCTCATTGCCACATTTGTGAAAAACCATTTGAGGGAAACGATATACGGGTGCGCGATCATTGTCATCTGTTCAGGAACCCGGGACTATTTGAGGTTTGGGAGTGGACTGTATGGATAGGTGTTTTGTAGGATCGGGTTTGAACACAGAAGGGAGTTCGGAAAGGGAAATCGTATGGAAATTGTGAGCGAAGTGATATTGTAAGAAGGACAATCAGAAACAACGGTATGTTGATCCGGCAAAGCCTTCGTTTATTGCAACAATCGCGGAAACGACACTGGATGCAATCACGACGTATTGGCACGATCGACAGTGAACGAGAAACGATATGGTGACCGGCAAACGTATAGATTGCGTACAAATAATAACGGGAGCGATTGCGTAACGTATGGATCGGTTGAAGGTTCAAAAGATTCTCTTCGACCGGGTAAGCCGAACGATTAACGGTGGTTCTTGGTAATCACGTGATCATGCTTCACGAGCGCGATACCAGGAATCGCCAAAAACACGGACGTCGCGTACAGCGGATTGGCAGGAGCGCAAATCCTGGGTACGGGTAACGCGGGGGGCTATCGAGGACTGTATCGCTCGACTTCGACATCTTAAAACTAACTTATTCTAAGCTGAATCCTAAACATCATCTAACAGGACGATATAGAGGCCCTGCACATCAAGATTGCAATTTAAATTACAAAAATTCGTTTTGCATTCCCATAGTTTTTCACAATTTATCCGGGTACGATTCACATTTCATTATCGAAGAAATAGCTAATGCGTTTGAAGGTAGTGTCAACGTATTACCAATAACTAAAGAAAAGTATATTTCATTTACAAAAAATGTTAAAGATCAGCAATCCGATTCGCGTAATTGTATTAAATTACGATTCATCGATTCGTACAAATTTTTGAATACAAGTGTTAGAGATTTTTCCACCATGTTGACCAATTGTACATAATTTCACTTAAATAAATGACTCTGTTCTGGCGATCAGTTCGGCGCGCCGTCGTCACCGCACCGTCCCACTGTCCCCCGTGAGCTGCTCGGGTGGATCGAGCAGCTCGAGCCTCGCGGGCGCGGCAGGGGGAGCGGTCGCGGCTGATCGACGCGCCCAGCTGATCGCTCAGTTAGGAGTATACTGTTCGTCTGTTGACACAAACCGACATTCGTTACGATTCTTTTGATCACCTCCCGAATCTTGTCGTTAACGTTTCGTTGATTTACTCTAGCTTCACTCTGTTCGGTATCTTAGAGTCGTGGTATCGTTTCGCTCAAGGAAACGACCGCGAATCTAAATCATTGGTCCTTCGAGCCGGATATTACTCAGTTACGGTGTTCGATCACACGCGCGGAACAACGGGATTTCGCCCCTCGTGTGTGTGCCTTCGATACCGCTCTCGATTTCGACTGTTTTGTGAGTGCTGCGTCGAGAGGCTACGGGATCCGCGAACCCTACGTCGATCGCACTCCGAAAAAACCCTCGAACTTCTGCCAAATTGGAGTCGTGACGCGTTCTCCAACGGTTCGCTCGTTTGAACGCGTTAACGGACTGCTTTGTCCTCGCCGACCGCGCGCGATCAAAACAGGTGCTCGTGACCTCGTTACGCAACGCTCGCGAGCAGTGCCTGTGGCTTGGTGTTGTTTCGGCCACAGTTCGAACTCAACGGTGTTTTGACATTTTGGGCGATACACGATGTCGACAGACTTCAGAACTCTTACCATCCGTCAAAAGGACTTGGGGTACCAGATTTCCCGAATTCTTCCTAACGTGAAGAAGTTGGGGAAGGACAACGTCTCGATTGAGTTGCTGGAGACCAAGCTGAGAAAACTGGACGAATATTGGAGAGACCTCAAGGGTCTACATGTCCAGATGCTCGCTTTGGAGTCTTACGATCGGGACTACTTCTACTCCATCGACGACGCATACGATACCCAGGTCTCAGCTCTGAAAGCCTGGATCACGGAGTTGCGTTCGATGTGCCTGCAACCGACCCGTGGGACCCGTGGGATATCCCTGACTCGGATCTGGAAGGTCAAGGAATCCTGCATCCTCCGAGCGATCCCGAGTTCCCGACGACGTCGACTTCATTGGACATCGAGTGTCTGGTCACTCCAGCTTCGCTCAACGATATCGCCGCGCCGTCCGATGCTCCTGGCCACCCCGCTCGTCGACGTCATCGCCACCACCGGGGAACGCCTCCCGACTCACATCCGGGCTCGCAGCTCTTCCGTCTTCGCCTGTGCGCTCTGACGTCTCCGCTTCTGCGTTGTCGCGCCTCCGCGCTCGGAGTTCTTCGGACTTCTCCTCGCGCGCGCTCACGCCTCCGCTCTCGGGTCTCCGCTTTCTCCGTTCACGCCTCCACTCTCGCGCGTTTGCGCCTCCGCTCGCGCGCTCTCACGACTCAGCTCGCGCGCTCTCGAGTCTCTGCTCCTGCGATCTCACGCTCACGATCGCGCCTCCGCTCGTGCGACCTCGCGCCTCCGCTTGTGCGCTCTTGCGATCTCGCGCTCACGATCCCGCCTCGGCTCGTGCGCTCGCGCGCTCGCGCGCCTCCGCTTCCGGGCTCCTGCACTTTCGAGCTCTCGCCTTTGCGCTCGCGCGCTCTCGTGCTTCCGCTCTTGCACTCCCGCGCCTCCGCTCGTGCGATCTCGCGTCTCCGCTTGTACGCTCTTGCGATCTTGCGCTCACGATCGCGCCGCCACTCGTGCGCTTGCGCGCCTCCGTTTTTGGGCTCCCGCGCTTTCGAGCTCTCGCTTTTGCGCTCGCGCGCTCTCGTGCTTCCGCTCTTGCACTCCCGCGCCTCCGCTCGTGCGACCTCGCGCCTCCGCTTGTGCGCTCTTGCGATTTGGCCTCCGCTCGTGCGCTCGCGCGCCTCCGCTTTTGGGCTCTTGTGCTGTCGAGCCCTCGCTTTTGCGCTCGCGCGCTTTCATGCTTCCCATCTTGCGCTCCCGCGCCTCCGCTCGTGCGATCTCGCGCCTCCGCTCGTGCGCTCTTGCGATCTCGCGCTCACGATCGCGCCTCCGCTCGTGCGCCCGCACGCCTCCGCTTTTGGACTCTTGCGCGTTCGAGCTCTCGCTTTTGCGCTCGCGCGCTCTCGTGCTCCCGATCTTGCGCTCCCGCGCCTCCGCTCGTGCGACATCGCGCCTCCGCTCGTGCGCTCGCGCTTTCGTGCGATCGGACCTCCGCACTTTCCGCCGGGCCGTGGCCCAGATGACTCCGTCGTACGTCCGCATAATTTCGACGCAACACTGTCGCGTCAAGGCGGGCGGTATGTTAGAGATTTTTCCACCATGTTGACCAATTGTACATAATTTCACTTAAATAAATGACTCTGTTCTGGCGATCAGTTCGGCGCGCCGTCGTCACCGCACCGTCCCACTGCCCCCCGTGAGCTGCTCGGGTGGATCGAGCAGCTCGAGCCTCGCGGGCGCGGCAAGGGGAGCGGTCGCGGCTGATCGACGCGCCCAGCTGATCGCTCAGTTAGGAGTATACTGTTCGTCTGTTGACACAAACCGACATTCGTTACGATTCTTTGTTCCGGCAGACATGCTGAAGCCAATAACAAGTACAGGGTGTAAAAAAAGTAATGGTCATCCGTCCTAGGGGTGAATCTACACCTCTGGATCGGTGGACATTTGTAAGAGAAACTTGCCGCAAAATTGTTTATAACACAGAAAATTAGTGTTAAAGTTTTTTTTTGCATCAACGCATTCTACTCATCGAGAAGAAGAAAAGTTTGAAAGGAGCCATATGTCACAAACAAATAGTTATTGAGATATAAGCTGTTAAAGTTTTTGCAAAATTTGATTGTGTGGAATTATACGTATAGACAAAAGCCTACTACTACAGTCCACACGTCCGTGTCGACGAGACAGACGATGATCGTGTGCGTGCCGCGAGACAGACGAAATTTAAAGGGGCATTCGTCGCTAGGCCCGTACCAAGTCATTGTCTCCCTGCGCATTCAAATCGTCAATGTGCAGTTGAGAATTTCAAGTTAAAATATTAACCCTACATTATTAAACACTAACGTAAAGAATACTTACACATTTTTCAGGGTCTTCTATTCCTTCGGCGGATCCACAGCACACTACCATTTACGCCGATTTTTCTTAATAGTTGTGCCTGTCTTCCTGGTTCAATGTGGGCACCACCAGTGTCCAAACACACACTTAACCGTTCCTTTAAATTCCGCCGCACTCTTTCACATATCTCTATTTTGGTTTTTATTATTTCGAAAGCGTTTTCAATTTTTAATTTCAACTCCGCTACATTATTTATATGTCCGCCTGACCTATAAACAATACTCTTGACTGCTCCCCAAATGAAGAAGTCAAGAGGATTTAAATCTGGCGACCGAGGGGGCCAAATATGAGGCGCAGGTCTACGACCGATCCAACGCGTGCCAAACATTTCGTCGAGGAAATTTCGAACCATAATTGGAGAATGTGGTTGTTCCGTCGATTAAGTGACGGGAAATTGCCGGTGAGGACGACGGGACGATTACGAGAGACTTTAGACGACAGTTTACAACACAACTATGTACAATATATTTAAACAACTATTTACACTTTGTACAATACGCGTGGGCGCGAAATGTACGTTCTCACTGGGCGTGAGCTCGTTTGCGGTGGAGATCGCGTCGAGGGATCGCGATACGTGAACGATCGTTAGTCGATTATTGTATGATGGGAACAGTGTCTAAAACTCGCTTCGATTTCTCCTTACAACTGTCTGCGCATCGGTGCGCGGTTTGTATATATCACCGCCTTCCTGACGCGGGGAAGGGGTGTCGCAGTGAACGCGTTGCCGAGCGGTTCGGCAACGATCGGCGTGTTTGATTCGAAAACGCCCGGTGCGTGCGACCGTTTTTGTCGACCGCGCGAGTTTGTTTGGAACTGTGGCGGTCCTTTCGGTCGCTCGGTCGATGCTCCCGCTTGTTGTCGGGCGCAGCCGACGGTTGAGCCCGAACATTCCGCCCGCCTCAGCTCCGCTGACGTAAGTCTAAGATAAATATATACAAAATTTTTTTTTTACAACTGTACAAGTGACACACGCGAATAGGGCATACGCCGCCCGCCGTGTACCGCTACGGGGTAGGACGGAATCGTCATCGCCGTCATTGGATTTGCCGCCCGCCGTGCAGCACGGCGACGCGACGTAGCGCGATGCATTTCGGACGCCTCAGGGGTGAGGATTGCCCGTGAAGAGACGCTGTAGGGGAGGGGGCCAAGGGGCTCTCCTCCTCGTCTTGCACGCGTGCGGTCTGTACCGGGACCTCGAGGATCGGTGCCTCGAGGGTTTCGTGACGAGCCAGCGGCCAGTCGGACCGCGGGCCCGAGAGCCACATTGGCCCCCTCCACCACAGGTTGGGGTGGAGCAGTTCGTCGGCAAGGAGATCGCGGGAGGCACAGTCTGCGGGGGCCAGCCTCCTTCCCAAAAAAACTCGCAGTTGGAGTTTCGAATCGCCGTCTGCGCAGCAGTGCAGCGACGTCGCGACGGTACGGGGAGAATCGGATCGTGATCGCGTGGGGTCCGCGCCGATGAAGAGGTCCACCGGAAGCGACCGTCTTGGGTCAGGGTCCGCGAGGGTCATGCCGCGTTGATGCGGGAACGCGCTGATGTCCTCCTCGTGGCGGGGGGCGTAGAACGTGATCCGTGGGAGGACCAAGTTCGTCATCGCGAACGTGGGTGACGCCCGACTTGCTCCTCGAATCGCGATGTCCACGCTCGCGTTCACCTTGCCCACTGGAGCGTCTCCGGCGCCCTTCACCGGAACCGCAGCGGGCGGCTTGGGCCGTCGTAAGGCCTGGACGAGGGCCTCAGAGACGAAGGTCGCCTCCGACCCTTGGTCCAGAAGGGTCCTTACCCCGCGTGTCCCCCCGTCGCGTATCTCGACGCATGCAATCGCGGTGGCGAGAAGTACGGTGTCGGACGAGCTCTGCGGAGAGTGAGCCGTGCAATTGAAGACCGCGGCGGGGTCGTCATAGCGAGCTACGTCTCCCGTCGCTCTGTTCGTGACCGTTTCTGAGAGTGAGGGGGTCGACGAGGCCTGGTGCAGCGACGTGTCGTGAGGCCTGCTGTCGAATTGGGGGGCAGCGATCCGCGTCAGTTGCGTTCCGTTCGATACGCACGCGGCTGTTTCGCTAGCGGAGGACGCGCCTAACGAGGTCTCCGTCGCGACCTTTTGGGACTCAACGAACTCACGGAAAAAGTCGCTAGCCTGCTCAAACGCTTCCTCTGCGCGGTCGAAGTGCCCCTCCTTGAAGTAGGGTCTGGTCTCTCGGTCCAGCGCGGTGGCCTTGAGTTCCAGACGAAGGTGGACCTGCTGGCAGCGCTCCCACTCGACCCGTAAACGTCGCAGACGCTCCTCCGCCGTTGCCTTGGTGAAGTTGCCCTTCCTCATCCTTTTGTAATTCGGCACGATCCTGCCGATGCTGAGAGCAATGAGCTCCTGTTCCTTGAGCAGTTCCTCCATCTCGGCAAAGTCCGGTATAGGAACTGGCAGCGGGTGCAGTTAACCGGGACTTCCTCTCGATCAGGTGGAGGTTGGAGAGATTGGTCAGGTGACCCACGAAGCGCAAGGCGTCGATCGACTGCGTGATCGACGTGCGGGGGAAACAGGGTTCCCTTCTCTCGATCGTCTTCGTTATCTGGCTCGAAGGACCAAATGTTCCGTCGATTAAGTGACGGGAAATTGCCGGTGAGGACGACGGGACGATTACGAGAGACTTTAGACGACAGTTTACAACACAACTATGTACAATATATTTAAACAACTATTTACACTTTGTACAATACGCGTGGGCGCGAAATGCACGTTCTCACTGGGCGTGAGCTCGTTCGCGGTGGAGATCGCGTCGAGGGATCGCGATACGTGAACGATCGTTAGTCGATTATTGTATGATGGGAACAGTGTCTAAAACTCGCTTCGATTTCTCCTTACAACTCTCTGCGCATCGGTGCGCGGTTTGTATATATCACCGCCTTCCTGACGCGGGGAAGGGGTGTCGCAGTGAACGCGTTGCCGAGCGGTTCGGCAACGATCGGCGTGTTTGATTCGAAAACGCCCGGTGCGTGCGACCGTTTTTGTCGACCGCGCGAGTTTGTTTGGAACTGTGGCGGTCCTTTCGGTCGCTCGGTCGATGCTCCCGCTTGTTGTCGGGCGCAGCCGACGGTTGAGCCCGAACAGTGGTGGAGCACCATCGTGCATAAAATAAATGGAACGACGCCGTCCACGTGGCACGACTTCACGCAATTTTCTAATAAAAATTGTTTTTAAAAAATCTAAATACCTTTGACCTGTCAATTTTGACGGTAGATATATAGGTCCGATGATATGATCGCCAATGATACCCGCCCATACATTTATTGCAAAACGTCCTTGATTAAAACGTTGAATAACTGCATGGGGGTTTTAATAATCCCAAATACGGGTGTTTTGTGAATTTTGAATACCGGTATTTGAAAAACTACATTCATCTGTGAAAAGTATGTTTTTAATAAAATCGTCGTTCCTTTCTATTTTATGCAGCATCCACCGGCAAAAATTGCGACGAATTACAAAATCTCCTGGAAGAAGTGCTTGCACACGTTGAAACTTGTAAGGTCGTAAACCTTCTTCGCGAATTATTCGATGAACTGTCGTATGCGAAATTTCAATTCGTCGAGCAATACCGCGAAGACCCATTAACGGAAAGGCACGTGCAAGAGCAATAATCCGTTCCTCTTTTCGCCAGTGAACACGAGGGCGACCTGGTCTCGAAGTATTTGGTAAAGAAAAATTAGAATTCATTATAGCATCGCTAATGCGATGGTCTAGTCTTTGAAATTCGCGACGGTCCGGAATATCTCTTTCACGTACCCGCCCCCCTCTATTAATTAGTAATTCGCGATATATATCACGAGCTTCTGAATAATTTCTATTTGCTTCGTCAATAGCTCGAAGCATCAAACGCACATTTCGCGGATTGTAATCAAGAGGCCGTCGAGGCATAACGAAGCTCGTGAAATAATCGATGATAAAAAAAAGTAAAAAAATAATTAATAAAAACGAAACACAAAACACTAAGCACTATGAACAACACTTTTCACATTAAATAAAAAATTACTCCGACGCGCCAAGAGTTCAGTGCTCTTCGCGATTTCCGCGCGAAACTGAGCTCTCTCAGCAAATAATGCAATTGAAACAAATGAAATCGTTGCCAAGGAATTGATGATTTTCGAAAAATCAATATTTCCAGATGATTCTCGAAAAATCCATATTCCCTTGGCAACGATTTCATTTGTTTCAAACGGTCTGCCTTGACCGAATGCAATAATGCATTATTGCTGAGAGAGCTCAGTTTCGCGCGGAAATCGCGAAGAGCACTGAACTCTTGGCGCGTGGACCCTGAAAAATGTGTAAGTATTCTTTACGTTAGTGTTTAATAATGTAGGGTTAATATTTTAACTTGAAATTCTCAACTGCACATTGACGATTTGAATGCGCAGGGAGACAATGACTTGGTACGGGCCTAGCGACGAATGCCCCTTTAAATTTCGTCTGTCTCGCGGCACGCACACGATCATCGTCTGTCTCGTCGACACGGACGTGTGGACTGTAGTAGTAGGCTTTTGTCTATACGTATAATTCCACACAATCAAATTTTGCAAAAACTTTAACAGCTTATATCTCAATAACTATTTGTTTGTGACATATGGCTCCTTTCAAACTTTTCTTCTTCTCGATGAGTAGAATGCGTTGATGCAAAAAAAAACTTTAACACTAATTTTCTGTGTTATAAACAATTTTGCGGCAAGTTTCTCTTACAAATGTCCACCGATCCAGAGGTGTAGATTCACCCCTAGGACGGATGACCATTACTTTTTTTACACCCTGTACATGCAGTCGTACGATCCATTGAAACCATCATCATACTTGATGTATTTTGATGTAAACAATTTGTATGGATGGGCAATGTGTCAGCCTTTGCCATATGCCGAATTTCAATGGGTTAACAACATTGAAGATTTTGACATATCTTTGATTGCTGCTGATTCACCAGTAGGGTACATTCTCGAGGTGGATCTAGAATATCCGAAAAGTCTGCATGATGTTCACGCTGACCTACCATTCTGTCCAACACGTGCTAAACCACCCAGCAAAAGAGAGGCCAAGTTGCTTGCAACGTTACACGATAAGCAGCGTTACGTAATACACTATTATAACCTGCAGCAATGCACGCGCCATGGTCTTTGTATTACAAAGATTCATCGCATCCTCCAATTCAGACAAAAACCGTGGCTCCGCAAATGCATAGAATTAAATACTCTGTTTAGAACAAATGTCACTAACGATTTTGAAAAGAATTTGTACAAATTGATGAACAACGCGGTATTCGGTAAAATTATGGAAAATGTTCGGTATCATGTAGACGTAAAACTCGTGACACATTGGGATGGGCGACATGGTGCAGAAGCAATGATCGCGAAACCAAATTTCCACAGCCGCTGTGTATTTTCCGAAAACTTGGCTGCTGTGGAGTTGCGCAAAGTCATGGTGAAATTCAACAAACCAATCTATGTGGGTATGTGCATATTAGATATATCCAAAATCTGCTTGTACAAATTTCATCAGGAGTACATGGTTCCTTAATTTGGTAAAACTTGTAAGGTAATGTACACAAGCGATTATCCGATAGAAAATAAGTATAATATCCCACTTGTAAATAAAAAGGTTCCCAGCTTGATGAAAGACGAGAACAATGGGATGATAATGACGAACTTTGTCGGGCTGAGAGCAAAAATGTACACATTGCGTGTAGATGGAAAATCTGATACAAAAAAAGCAACAGGTGTAAAGACTAACGTTGTAAGGACAACAATAACTTTTGATGATTACATGTGATGTTTGCAAGATGAAATTGCTATGAGTCGTACACAGACATGCATACGATTGAAATTGCACAAAGTGTTCGACCATCGGCTGGAGAACTTCGGAATAAGCTTCCAGGACAATATTAAGAAATTAATCGTGAACGTGTAAAAGAAACGCGTCGACCGATCTTGAGAGAGAGAGAGAGAGAGAGAGAGAGAGAGAGAGAGAGAGATCCATGGATATGATGTACAACCGCCATACTGCGTACTGTATATGCGTTATACCTGTACCTGTACATGCGCTATACCTGTACCTGTACCTGTACATGCGCTCTACCTGTACCTGTACATGCACTGTACCTGTACCTGTACATTCACTATACCCCAGAGCGGTTCTCCTTATCTTTATCTTTTCAAATGCATATAGGATCGTGCTCGATCTTCGCTCGTACTTCGAGAAAGAGAGTTTCTACTTCACTTTTCAGAGTGGTATAGAATTTACCGTATCTTTTCGATGCATATGGGATTTAAAAAAAAAAAAATTTTTTTTATTTTTTTCATTTTTAAAAAATTTGGTTTAATTTTATTTTTTTGAAGAGTCACACACCAAATAAAAAACATGAATAGCAGTAGGCCCTACTAACCATCACTAACCCTCTCGCAAGAGCAGTCCTACCCGCGAGCTCGCGAAGCGAGCGAACATAAACAACCCTACTCGTGAGCGAGCGAAGCGAGCGAGCAACAATAACCCTCTAGTTTATAATTTTAAATTGAGGTGGAAATCAAGTAAATAGTTTTCGGTTTTCTCTTATTTCTTGGATTTTGTATATACAGGGTGTTAGAAAAGTCTGGAAACGGTCGAATATCTCAAAAATAAAGCATTTTAGAGAAAAATGGTTCAGACATGTATTTTATGGTTTCGCAAAGGGCTATAAGATGGTGCCATTGGTTTGACCTTGAAGAGTCTTTTGAAGGTCACGTGAAAGTTACCTCAATTTTTTTAAATGGTACCCCCTAATTTTTATTACATATTCTTGTAGCTGATCTCGCGAGCTTTCCAAAACACTATAATCAAATGTTTCTTCATGAATTACTTTTCGAGTTATAAAGCTTCAAAGGTACAATACCGCCGGCATTAGCGTTAACCGAGATGTACCACGTGGAGGTTGCACTCACCCTGGATTTCTTGACCCCTGGACTCACCCGGTCCGAAGAAACAGAACACCTAAATATCTGCGTTACTTTTCGTTGTACAAAAAAACTTCTTGGGACAAAGTTACACTGTTTGAAGGACCACATGTAATGGCGTAAGGGAAAAATTTTTCAAGGTCATTTTTTTAAAAAATTTCAAGGTCATCGATATTTTTTTAAATGGAATGATGTATTTTTTAATACATCAATTGATACAGCTAGACATTCTTTATAAAAAAGTACTAACCTATATATGTCGAAAAGTTAGTAGTTCACGAGATATTTCGATTTAAATAACTAAAACACCATCGGGTACCCGAAGTTTATAAACTTTCGGAATCCCGACCCAACCCGAGCCGATCATCTCCCGACCCGACCCGACCCGAGACTCGGGTACGCGAGATTTCGGGTACCCGCCCACCCCTAGTGTTTAGCCTTCAAATCATATTAAGCACGCGTAGTAAAAATGAAGTATATGGTCCACGAATTGGGACCGGTGCGTAGGGAAGGGAAGGGATTGAGAGGGGAGGCGATTGGTCCATCGTCCCGTCATTTTATTACACAAAGGTACATGGAATATTCAGTTTTTTCTAATACGCCTAAATCCGTGAACTATCGGTAACATAGGGCTCGACACCGATATGGTACGGGAGCTCCACGGACCTAAAGGACTGAGCTTAAAGTAGATTTAAGGATCAAAGAGGTGAATCTGCACAGTTCTTTAAATCCGGGGGGCTAATCTTTTCATCTCACCACGAAACATATACAATATGTATAGAAAAAAATATAATCTTAGACAATATAGAACATTTAGTTGGTACCCCTTACGTCTTTTGCTTCACTCCCTCAGACTCATGCACAGTCCTTCACGTTCGTAGGGGGCTGTTAGAGCCCCCCGAGGCCTTGTGTCTGCACTAATCTTAAGTCTCTGTTACCATTTTACATATCGTGCTCCATCGTTGTTGAATAAATCTAGTATTCTGTATACTTAATTTCTACTACGGGCATTTGCAGGTTTGTTTTGCACATACATACAGGTTTGTTTCGTTACATAAATCAATTACATTTATTATCTTCTATACAGGGTGGCTGAAAAGTTCCCGGAATTTTCTAAAACATTTCAGCAGCATGAAAATACCGCACAAACGAATGAATCCACACACTTGACCGAATAATAATTTTTATTAATTCATTAACAATGAAATGAACCAAAAACATTTACAACAAATGTTCGAAATTGCCTCCTTTTGATTCGATACATTTACGGACCCGCTTTCTAAAATTCCCGACGATCGTCGCTGGTGATCGCCTGAAGAAGGTTCTTTTCACGGATGAGAAAATTTCTACCGTCAAAATCACCGCAAGCTGCACAAGAAGGGCCAGCAGAAGACTTCGGCCGCGGAAACCATTGGCCGCAGCCATTTTCCAGCCTCGGTCATGACTTGGGCTGGTATCTGCACCACCGGGAAGACGCCACTGGTGTTCATCCCGAGAAACGTAAAAATCAACGCCGCCGAGTACAAGGAACGTGTCCTCCGGAGGTAATTAAAGCCGTGGGCAACGCGACAATTCGGCCAGGGCGGATTCACGCTTCAGCAGGACTGGGGCGCCGGCGTATTCCGCCAAATCCACCATCGTTGTCTGCAAAGAGCTGTTTCCCGGATTTTGGGGAAAGGATGTTTGGCCGACGAACTCGCCGGATCTTAACCCGATGAATTACTCGGTAATTACCCTCTAGTAATTTCGAACATTTGTTGTAAATGTTTGAGGTTCATTTCATTGCTAATGAATTAATAAAACTTATTATTCGATCAAGTGTGTGGATTCATTCGTTTGTGCAATATTTTTATGCTGCTGAAATGCTTTAAAAAATTCCGGGAACTTTTCAGCCACCCTGTATATAAATTAAGACAGAACATTGAATACAGTTAGCATTAATAAAACTTTATTTAATATCGATATACATTGGACATTACCTAATATATTTATGATTATAAATTGATTAATTATTTACAAGAGTCACTTTTTCTCATAATTAATTAAAATAGGATTATTACAATAAACTATAAAGTGAATCAAACAACAATGAACCGGACATGAAGATTCCAATGGTTTGTTTCGCGAAATCGCGTGCACATTGTAAGTCTGATGGCAAGAATTTACTTCCGGTTGAGCTGACTACGTTCTGCGCACTTTCGCGGGGAGATGCACTACACATGGATTATATTTGACTTTACCTCTGACAGGCATGGCACTTGACGCTTTCACGCGCGTCTTATGATGGTGCGTTCAAGTTTTAATTCACGGAACACACATCTATGCGTGTTATCAACAATTCTCTAAGCTAGACGCGCGTTAAGTTCACTTCGATACTGGGCGGTGTTCTGAAATTCTGTTTCGTATAATCGGTTCCTCTAGATAATGCGATAACAATGTATTCTGTTTATTCTTGACGATCAAGTGGATCGACAGAAATTGGAGGTTCTTGAAAACAACGTTGTTAAGAGATGTAACTTTTTTTTGTCAGAAACCAGTTCCTTTCTTTCTTCCAAGTTATTTTCAGTATAGCCGATGTATATGATTGTCTACACGTCACTTAGCAGCAGTGTGCAGAATAAATGCAGATGGTGACAGTCATATTTTCCAGTGATATTCCTCGACTATTTTCCGTTCGTCCGAACATGAAATAAATTCTTTTGATTTTCAATAGAACATTTCTTTAGATAGAAATTTGTAATCGCTAAAAATCATTGTCCCAGCCAGATATGTCGTCCGGTGGTGGCGGTTCTGAATCTGGTGGGTACTCGTCGAAGTTTGTGGTGTCTGTGGCACCTTGAACGCGTGGCATGATTGGTGGTTCAAGGGTTCTCGATCTTAGACCTTCCCAGTTGAAACCATCGAACCATCTAAACGAGAAAATCATTGTTGAGTAGTAACTCTTAAGAATGTGGATAATTCACGAATTTGCCAAGTGCGCAAGGCATACTTACTTGTGTTTCTGTATTTCGCTAATGCCACCCCTTTGGTAACCAAGACGCTCTGCTGGATTGTCCCTTTAAATAAATAATGTACGAAATATATTTCGGGCGATACACGAGGATGTAAATTAAAGTATAGTAAGCACCCAGTCAGCCAGCTCCGAGCCGTTATCGATTACAGCCTGCAATCGTACGATGCGAACTGAAGGCGGGCATCATGGTGTCAGAACAACGCTCGAAGCTGAGTGTACTCTTCATCTACTTTGAATTCGACAGCACCCCTTGCCAGCACATATCAAGCTGTATTTGAAAATAATTATAGTAACCAGATACTGCCATTGCCTACTTAAGAAGTTACAAATTTATAATATAATTTCTAATGTTTTGTGACAGAAAATAATAAAGTTCCATTTAAAAAAGGAAAGAATAAACATATTCGCGGCATGAACTTATGGGACGACCTAATAGATGTATGGTGTTCTGTTGGAAAGGTGTGCTGTATAATTCAAAAGCAGTCTCAGAGCATTTTGCTTACTGGGTAGGTTTGAAAATCATAGATTCTAGCAAATTTTTACCTTTTTTATTTTTTTTGTTAAGGGGGAGGCTAAAACCGAGGGCGAACCCCCGTAAACACCCACCCCCGGGACGTTCAATGGACCGCCCCTCTACTAAGCAGTTGGCGCCCGAGCCTATGAAGAACCAAGGGCCGCCACTTTTAGCATGGCCCTTAGTTCTTCGTCCCTCGAGGCCCACCACCACGCATGTTCTTGTCTTTCAGCAAATTTTTACCTGCAAAGCTTCTTGATCAATGCTGTCGCGTTCCGTGTAATTGATCTCGGGAATTCTATAGCGTCAATTCCTTTCAAAATAATGTTATAAGTTTTCATTGGATCGCCGCCAGTAAAAGGTGGTGTACCCGTAAGAAGTTCAAACATCAAAACACCAAGCGACCAATAGTCAGCGCTGATGTCGTGTCCTTTGTTTAAAATCACTTCAGGTGCAACATATTCAGGTGTGCCGCAAAAAGTCCATGTTTTTCTCCCGTGATCCAAACGCTTGGCGAAGCCGAAATCTACCAGTTTCACGTATCTGAAAGGACAGTTTTGATTTTGATCATTACTGAATATGTTAACCATGTTAACACATTACCGACCGGTGATTATTGCATTATTTTGCAAATATCTATGGTACATGCGTAAACATTTTTTAAGATTTCAATGTAAAAGAAAATTTCTATGCTTTCTTTTGGTACAGCAGAATTATTAAAAATCCTATTAATTGGCTTCCGGTAGGTAAAGAGTTAACCATGTTATTTATAAGCAATTTTGTAAACACTTATCATATGTAAACGAAAATTTTTTTATTTTTAATAGAACTTTATAATATACAATTTTATTACTTTTTATTACAATAGGATGGTATTTGAATTTTGAATTATTATTTTTTATATTTAACTCTTTGAGAACGAATGATTGAATATTGACGATGTCTATGCAACATGTATTTCATTTTTAATGTTGCAAACAATTAATTTAATTCTTTAGATTCCAAATGATTTGTATAGTTTCCTTTTCCCTCAGTGTTTAACCCTTCAGAGCCTGGGTCCTTAGTTGACCTTGATCGAGCGATGGTGTGGTGGCGCCATCACACACCGCTAGATATTGTATATGTACACGAGGTTGCAAGGGTCCCGTACTTTTCAAACCACGTCTCGCTAACGCACATTTGGGGCCCCTACGTAGTTGCAATCGCTAGATAAAAGATCAATCTAGAGCGCATGGTCCCTAAAATGGCCTACTTTTGCGTTTTCGAGGCGTAATTTTCATTATTCGGCAGCATGTAGCGGAGTTCGAGATGCATTGGGCGGCGCGACAGTGCTGCCACTGTCAAGACACATATATTTTCTTAAATATCGAGAGATTTAGGGTTCTTATAGAAAAAGCATACACCAACCGCACTTGCAGGGACACATACAATGTCAATGCAACCTTTATTATGTTAAACTATACGTGTTTAAACACACAATTTGAAAAGTACGAAGTATACCCCTAGACGGAGGGTTTCGACACAAGTATCAGTTCCATGGCATTTTAAGCTAGGAGCGCTAGTGTCTGTTTCTCGATTTCCAGTCACTGTTTTATCGATATTTTACCGATACAGTGACTGAATCGGTAAAACAGTGACAGAATATTGAGAAACAGACATTAGCGCTCCTAGCTTAAAATGCCATGGAACTGATACTTGTGCCAAAACCCTCCGTCTAGGGGTATACTTCGTACTTTTCAAATTGTGTGTTTAAACACGTATATTTTAGTTTAATAGTTTAATAAAGGTTGCATTGACATTGTATGAACCCTAAATCTATCGATATTTAAAAAAATGTGTGTCTTGACAGTGGCAGCACTGTCGCGCCGCCCAATGCTTCTCGAACTCTGCTACATGCTGCCCAATAATGAAAATTACGCCTCGAAAACGCAAAAGTAGGCCATTTTAGGGACCATGCGCTCTAGATTGATCTTTTATCTACCGATTGTGACTACGTAGGGGCCCCAAATGTGCGTTAGCGAGACGTGGTTTGAAAAGTACGGGACCCTTGCAACTTCGTGTACATATACAGTATCTAGCAGTGTGTAAGGGCGTCACCGCACTCTCACTCGACCAAGGTAAAATTCGGACTGTCACCCGTAACAGTCGAATGATAACTCGTGATTTTGTTTTGATTTCGTTAAGATAAAACACACAGTATACACTACTGCTCATAGAAGTATGAACACTTGAAAATTAAGAGAAGAAATAAGAACAGAAATTGGTATAGAAATTACAGTAACATCGTTTTTAAAGATGGTGCTGACATTGTTTTCTTTAACTATTCTGCACTGACACTTTTACTTTTGTAGAAAAATATAATTGTTACACTATAGGAAGTTAGCCGCAGTTGGTTAACGTTGTTGTCCAACGATGTTAATAACGGATAATACTGCCGTCGACTAATCATTACACAGCGGATCTTTATGCAAAATAAAAATTTTGTACCCAAATTGCAACAAACTGGGGTGAAGTAGAGATTTATTTCCTTTCTCCAATAGATTGAAAATAATATAATAACATTTTTAAATTCTTCTAATGTTTTTACCGTTTTACATTACACCTACTCAGTTTTATGCATAAAATCCGCTGTCTACTAATCATATGTCGAATCTTACCCTTGACTATCAAGAAGAAGATTCTCTGGCTTGAGGTCTCTGTAAATGATGTTTCGAGAATGGAGATAATCGAAAGCTTCTACGACGCAGGCGGTGTAAAACCGTGTGGTGCCGTCATCGAAATGTCCTTTGTCCCTAAGCACCGTCCACAGTTCGCCACCAAGACAGGCTTCCATCAGCATGTAGAGATACTTCCTGTCCTTGAACGTCTTGAACAGCTTCACTATGAAATCGCAGTCAGCTTCGCCCATGATTCTCTTCTCGGACATGATGTGCTGTTGTTGTCTCGTCTCGACGATCTGAGCTTTCTTCATTTGCTTTAGGGCGAAGGATCTCGAGCTGTCGCCAGATATTTGAACTAATTCGACTCTTCCGAAACCGCCCACCCCCAGGGTGGCCAATGGTCGAAGGTCTTGCAGCCTTAGCTCTCTGAATTCCTCGTTCAATCTGCGATTAAACATTCGTTTCATGATCAGTTTACTCGTTTTATAATCATTTTAGAACGTAGACTCGTGTTTCCATGTTTGCAAGGGTGCGAGTTCAGTCACGACGTAAAAATAAGACTTTAGAGGGCGACTACGGCCTAGTAGTCCAGTCAATAAATGCTCATAAGGGGGGTGTAGAGGGAAATGGAAGGAACACAATTTTTAACTTTGGGACTTTGTTTGGACTAGTTAGGAGATAAATGTACTAAAAGTTCCTACTCCTAGGAGGTGAGCGGGGTGCAGAGGGCACGTAGAAGGTCCCCCTTTTCGATTTTCCGCTTATATCTCGGAAACTATGCGTCCTAGCGATAAGACCATACTATACAAAATTAAAGCTGACAAAATCTGCCACAAGATTGATTCGATTCAGTTTTTCGCTATCTCGCATAGTTTCCGAGATACCATCGCTCAAAGTTCACTAATTATGAAAAAGAAAATAGCCGTGTGGAATTCGCCCCCGGCGGGGTTTTAATCGAGCTTGAACCATTCGATAGCCTACCCAAAAAGACTTCTCTCTCTCTCTCTGACAAATTTCAGCTCCATATCTTATCTGTAAGGGTAGTTATTGAGAAAAATCGAAATGCCAGTTTTTGGCCCATTTTCCTTATTTATTGACAATTAAAAATTCTGAAAAAAGTCTGACACATTTCGAATACCAAGCCACATATTAGGTATCATTTCCAGATTTTTCCGTTGCAAACTATGGTTGTAAAAAATGAAAAACACGAAAAAAATCGAAAAAATGCAGATGTCATATAAAAGTAGGTCTCGTACCACTTTAGAATTAATTTAGCAATGAGATATTATCAAAAGTATTATTCACAATTTTTTCAGATTTTTGTGAGTGGTGCAACAATGTTGAAAAAAATAAAAACCACTTTTTTCGGCGTTTTCCCTAAGTTACACTTATTAAATGCTTTTATGCATTTTCTGATGCATCTTCAAAAGCAAGCGAGTTATTCAGGTTTTAGGTGCCCCACCCTGTAAATTGATCTTTTATATGGCGCTTTTGACTACTAAAAAACACCATCTTTGGATTATGGAGAAATAAGAAGGCGCATCCCGCACCTTTGCCAATCTTGGAAACGAGTCTACCTGCTTAATAATCCTCAACGGCGGATTTCCTACCATCTTCCCTTTCCCAAGAGGTTCACGGGGCCGTATTGTGAGGGCCCGGCAATTAATGCAAATTGCCAGGACGTTTTATAAAAAGCGAAACGTTAACTTAATTGCCAAACCATATAACTTACTCTGATATCGTGCGCTCTATTCTTCCGTCCTAATGTTAGCGTGAAACAACAACACACATAGACGGGGATTTAACCAACGATTCACGCGCAATTACAGCAGAGTATAATTAGCGGTAACGAAAGCTAACGTGGTTAATAATAACGACGGTGCTCCTAACGCGATAGTATTACCATTCGGGAATTAAACTGACGCTCACCTTCTGCCTTCCGCCAACTCGTCTCTGTACCGCGTGCGAATCTCGTCCAAGGATGATATCAGCTGATTGAACGTTTCACGGTCTATCACCAGACAGCTGACTCCTTCCGGGTCATCGGCGATGATGTTGGCCGTCCTGAGGTCGTCTCTGTAAACACGTTTCAATATTATTTTTGTAGAATTTGCAGCAATTGTATTACGCATGTGTTTCATTGATCCAAGGTCGTACCCTTACCGTAAGGGTAGTTGTAGGATGAGCACGCTTTTAATCAACTATTTCTCCTGTTCTGCTCGACGAAAAATTACGAAAAAATTCATCAACAACATTCTACCCAATAGCACACACGGCTGTGAATTTCTTCCGAATTTTTGGCTGCGAAATCGATTTTCAAAAAGTTCCGGAAGCTTAAAATTACTGATTTTATAATGCACAATGGTTAACGAAAGTATTCGAACGTCCTTTAAAACAGAATAACTTTTTTATAATTGTACCAAACGACCTGATTTTTTATAATCAATTAGAAGCATTGGTTTATGAAATTATATGCAAAAAAGATTTTCCAAAAAATTATAATTTAGAAGGTTATATGCAAAAATAAAAAAGGCATTTTTTAAACTTTTTTATTAAGGCCCTTAAAGAAAATTTAAAATATATGTTTTGTAGATCTATGTTAGTTATACACATGCTGAAAATTTCATCAAAATCGATTAACATACACGCGAGCTACAAGCGATTAAAAATGTTGGAAATCGTAGTTTTACACGACTTTTGATCAGTTTCTGCTTAAAATCCACAAAATCGTACATCTTTCGATGCGTGTCGTTTTTTTCTGCGTCAACCAATTTTGATGAAATGTTCAGCATGTGTATAACTAACATAGATCTACAAAACATATATTTTAAATTTTCTCTAAGGGCCCTAATAAAAAAGTTGCAAAATGCATTTTTTATTTTTGCATGTAACCTTGTAAATTATAATTTGATGGAAAATCTTATTTGCATATCATTTCATAAACCAATGCTTCTAAGTGATTAATAAAAAAATCAGGTCGTTTGTATTGTATACTGTAAGTACACTGTATGTATTGAAGTTATCCGTTGACCAGGTTTATATTATTATGGCAGTTGCATCTTATTATGATTATTAATATGTATTTTTTCCTATCTCTTCCATTATGCAAACATATTTTTAAAAAATTGTTAATGCTGGAAGTAATGTTGATAATTCTTAATTTTTTGAAAGTTTCTTTATACAGTGATTGCTCGAAGAAATAATAACATTGCTTCCGATTATACACTTGAAAGATTTCCATTTTTATAGAACGTGTAGAAAGATCCCAGTGTAGCATGTCGTAGACTGAGAAAACACTTACTGCATGGTAATTACTAGACAACGGATTTTATACATTTATGAAAAAAATGAGTAAGTGTAATTTAAAACAACAACAACATTGGAAGAATGTAAAAATACTGTTATATTATTTTCAACCTATTAAACATTTTAACAAAGAAAATAAATTTCTATGTCATTTCAGTTAGTTGCAATTCAGGTAGAACATTTTTATTTTGAGTGAACATCCGCAGTCTAGTAATTATATGTATAACTTTATATTTCATTCTAAAGAATTAAGATTCCCGCATCCTGTCTCTTCAATAAATGTTTGACTTGCTTATTTTCCCCATACTACCAATTATCTGATTTACACTGCTGCCCTGCGTTCTCATAGCGTTTATTTCCATTGTAAGTATTGGGGAACTCTTCATTTCTTTCACATCCCACTAAAACTCTGTTTTTATTTGTGCCATCCTCCCTTCTAACTACTCCTTCATTTATGCTTTTTCCCTTAATTCCTGCCACGCTTCTTAAAGATTCATTGTCTAACTCTCATTAGCTCGTAAAAGCCTCGACGTAAAATTATATTAATAGACTGTTCCGGTAGGTAAAGTGTTAATAAATAAGAAATCATAAATATACATCTTCAATTTATAAAATTTTCCTACAATTTTGAATTTCATCTACTTAATTTTTCTAGAAATGCATAAAGATCAGCAGTCTATTTATCAATAAATAAGATTATTATAAAGTATGATATCTAGTTTCATTCAGTGTATCTAGTTTTAAATGATTTCTAAAAACAGGGTTCTTATAAAGAAATTTGGCTCTCGAAAGAAATCTAAATCGTTGTACTGCTGATATTAGGCTCTTTGGACGGTGAAGAAATGGCAAATATGTATATAATTTACCCTTGGAGAGCTTTTTCACCGAAGAAATCGCCTTTGCCCAGTGTCCTGATGTATTTGTCCTCTGGATTGTCAGGTTGCTTTATAGTTACACGCACTTGACCTCTGCTTATAATGAAGAATGTGTCTCCTCTTGCTCCTTGCCTGATTATGTAGTCTCCATTGTTGTAGAAAGTCTACAGAACAGAGTACAATCAAATCAGAACGGATGAGATGATGCAAGATTTTAATAATAACAGATACAGTGCAGATTTTATGCAATTATGCACAGCAGATGAATATTGAAAACATAACAAAAAAGTAACAATAAATAACAACTTGTAACTTACAGTGGGTGATCAAAACATTCGAACCACTTGCAGAAGTTAACAATCTTACATTAAAACAATAAGTTTTATTAAAGTTAAATTGACTTCTTAGAATGTTTCTAAGAATTAAATCGTAGACATTATTCATAAATATGTTTTTAACACTGTGGCTCTAATAATTTGATTATCGACTGTAATAAAATCTCTAATAAGTGAAACGACATTTCCATTTATATCGATACTTTTGCAAGTATCTCTTCTAAATCTTATTATAATATACAGGGTGTCCCGAATTTAAATGGCAAATTAAATTCTTTGGCCGAATTTAAATGGACCAAAAAACTAAGACAAAAAGTCCGTTAGAGATTTGCTTCTTTTTTGTTTCGTTCTGGAGCTGCAATTTATCAAGTCAGTGCTAGATGTAATGCTGGCTATGCGGCAAGAGAGCAACATTTTGAACAATATCTACATTAAATAGATGATAACGTAAATAAAATGTAAATAAATAAATACAAAAATGAAAACTTGTTTTGTTTCTTTTTTTGCGATTTTCTTCAAAACGAAGCAAAAACGAGCAAATCTTTAAAAGACTTTTTGTCTTAGTTTTTCGGTCCCCTATGCGCTCCTGACGTTTTGCCATTTAAATTCGGGACACCCTGTATATTATAAATTTTATAAATTGGGAATATAAAATTATTATAAATCGATAATCATAAAGATATTACATAAAAAATATGTACATTATCATTTTGAAAGAAACAGACAATTGTTCAAAAAAAGTCAAAAGTCAATGGATATGATCTTGAAAATTTAATAGAATGGTTCTTGGCACGAAACTTTTTTTTCAATTACCTATCGACACCTTTCTATAAATATTCTCGACATTAAAAACATGAACGATGCTCTTCGTAAGTCAAACAATTCATTTTATCCTAAACGATTAAAAATCCGTGACTTACTCATTAAAACGAAAAGTTATAACAATTCGAAAGGTTCCTATGAAAAAATGGTTATAAAAGTCTACATAGCTCACCCTGTGAATTCACCGACTGGTAGGAAAGCTAATAGAATAGAAAAATCGTAAATTTCGTAAGTGGTAATCTTTCTGCAGAAATAGAATTGCACGAACTTCCACAATCTAGTTAAACTTGTAAATCTCACCTCTTCCAAGACGTCCGAAATTTTGATTAACGTCTCCTCTGGTAGGTTTTTGAAGATAGGAACGCTGAAAGAAAAATTAGAAATAAATACTTGCGCAATGATGGTTTGGAAATGTTAGTTTATGTAACAGTGATCATTCGAGGAACTCTAGAAATTTATGCGTTCCGCGTATAGGCTTGAGGACATACGATGGAAGTATTAGGCTAAAGTGAAACTAATTTCGGTGTAACAGTGGAATAGAGATTTATTAATTTTGTCTGTGATTAATGGGTCTCGTTGCGTCCTGACTCACGAAGAATAGGGTGTAAGAACATAATTAATAAGAGACTGGCTTAATCCGCACACTGATCCGGATCGAGAATTTCAGTGACATTTTGCAAAAAATGAACTTTCAAATGAACATTGCTTCTTAAATGTCTATGAACCTCGGATATGAAGAAATTAGTACAGTTTAATAAATATTATAATTGTGATAATCATTAAAAGTTGGACATTTTAAGAAGAGTATTTTTCACGATAAAAATTTCTTCTCTTTAATGCGATGACCCGACGATCCTATTTAATACATTTTCTTGCTTTGTTTTTTAAATTGAAGAGCATACTTTCGTGATAAAAATTTCTTTCTATTATCAATTAGTGTAAATACTCTATTTAAAAAATAAGGGTAAACTTTACTTTACCGGACTCAAAATTTGTGCCTTTCTCCTACAAATTATGATGTATTTGGAATGTAATCCAGTAGATTTTTAACCGGGGCGGCTGCAGATAGAAGTTTCAATCCAGTAGGATCAATGGTTCAGGAGTTATGCTTGCTTAAACTTGAGCAATCTGCAGCGTTTTTGACAGGTAAGGGCGCCACCATATTGCTTTGTAGTGACGACCGCGAGCCGCTTACCTTGCCCCTCCCCTAATCACCTAATCACCAATCAACTACCACCTAACAGCGCGTGACACTACAAACCAATCTAACGGCGCCCTCACCTGTCAAAAACACTGTAGATTGCTCAACTTTAAACAAGCATAACTCCTGAACTATTGATCCCACAGAATCGAAACTTCGTCTGCAGCCGTCCCGGGTACAAATGTACTGGATTACACACCAAAAACATAATTTATAGGAGAAAGGCAGAAATTTTGAGTCCGGTAAAGTAAAGAGCAGCCAAAAATAATTCCCAATGCAGTGAGAAAAACTTGTGAAGTCCTTTCTATTTAAGAGATTATCTTTAAAGTTTAGCCGAGTTTAGCTTTCTAACAAATTGGAATATTTTTAGCACACCTTCCTTTAAGTAATCCCACAAAAATAATTTCCCTCTGCTTCCCATTTTGTAAATTATGAATGACTATTGGATAGAGAAATTTGATGTCTCTTGAACGTTAAAAACTCGTTACTAAAATACACTAAAATTCGTTAAAAAATTATTCCTATCTACTGATAATTATCGTAGCAAATCCCTGCTCTGGCGATTCTGATCGCACAGCCATTTTGTTTCACTCAATCTCGACGTAACCTGCAGTTGATTTCTGTCACAAAGTGTTGTATTTCGTTTGGTAAGTGAAATATATATTTACCTCTTTAAGAAGTCCGTGTATTCGGCCTGCCTGGAGAGGCCAGTTCTCATCATAATAGTTTGGAAACATTGTCGGTCGATGGCCCATAACTGGCAATCGGTGGCTGCTGTTATCGTCGCTGTCCTTTTGCAATTGTAAAGGATTGCTAGCTCGCCGAGGACCTTCCCTGGCGCGAGAGTACTCAAGTACTTGCCATCACGCGACACTTCGACCTTACCCTCTGCAAAAATTCGTTTCATAGTTAGTGGCTGATCAGGAAATACCAATTTGAAAGATATAATACTACTGTCGAAATTAAAATACCAATTTGGAGGAAATTTATTCATTTATTAATGCTTTAATCCAAGTGGTTTATTTAGCAGGTACAATAGGTACTAGTTTACGATACAATACATAGTTTCTATATTCGTAAGGGACATTGTTCCAATTTTGAAGATGTAATACTACTGTCCCAATTAAAACATCGGCTGATCTTTACTTTACCGGACTCAAAATTTGTGCCTTTCACGTATAAATTATGATGTATTTGCATAATTATGGGGTAGCTGCAGTACGAAGTTTCGATCCTATCGAATCAATGGTTCAAGAAGTTATCCTTGTTTAAAGTTGAGGAATCTACAGTGTTTTTGACACAGTGTGTCTACAATGTGTTTGAACATAACCGCCGGTCCTTGCTCTACCCCCTCCCCCTGAACTAATCACCAACAAAGTCATTAATTACCCTTACCTGTCAAAAACACTGCAGATTGCTCAACTTTAAGCGAGCATAACTCCTGAACCATTGATCCTACAGGATCAAAACTTCGATCTGCAGCGACCCCGGGTACAAATCTACTGGATTGCACACCAAATACATCATAATTTATAGGAGAAAGGCACAAATTTTGAGTCCGGTAAAGTAAAGTTTACCCAAAATATCCATTTGGAAGAAATTCATTAATTTATTAATGCTTTAATCCAAGTGGTTTATTTAACAGGTGCAATATTGTTACACGTAGTTTAGATATTACATAGGTCCTAAATTCTTAAGGTACATTGTCCCAATTTGGAAGATATAATATTACTCATTGTCATTATGAAATTTGATAATACTATAAGTCGATATAAGTTATGTACTTTTAGATTTTTAGTAGGTCAATGTTTATGAATGCACAATTATTTTCAACCATCAGTAACTATGTATGTTAGGTTAAGAGTATGTGAATATTTATTTATTTCTTCATCACTTTGATAAATGAATTATAAAATAGCTTGTATCACGTTCTTTCTATAAATATACGGATATTATCATTGAAATAGTATAATCTACAATTGTTAGCTAATTTTATAAATTTGAATGAGACTTGGAAAATTATTTTGTTATAAAATTATATTCATTGAATAGTCAAATTGAATTTGAATATTCATTTTTCTAACCAATGAATAGTAGACTGCGGATCTTTATGCATTTATAGTAAAATTGAGTAGATGAAATTCGAAACTGTTGGAAAATTTAAAATTCAATTACTATCAATAACAAACAATAACATTCAATTTAGTTTCTATTTCTTGCAATCGATGCAGACAATATTTATTTTGCATAAAGATCCGCAGTCTAGTAATCATTATTAATAAATGCTAATATTAATATTGTCAAATATTAAAATTCTTAATAACAATGGGGAATGTCTTGATTTTATATAAATCGTGTGTTTGTTCATTCGAGTTAGATTACATATTTGTTTCCGATTGCCGATCGATTCCATATAAATGATGGAAGCTAATGTTTTGATTATTTAATCAAATTACAGGTCGAACGACTTGCGAAGTCGAAGGACCACTGACATTTGCAAGGCAACCAATTGGGTCAACGCGGTAGTTGTTCGTTTATACGTACATATATACAAAGTCGTGAGTACTTTAATTGCAACGTGACATTTATCTGGAACCTTCGTCGCGGAAAGTTTAGTCTGCAGAGAGCGCGACACTTTTTTAATTTGCATATCAGCAGTTATAACTTTCAAATACCGAAGCTGAACATGTTTTCTGTAGCGACGATACTTGTTTAATTGTGGAGAATTAAACATAACTTCTTGATGGTTTTTTGGCCATTGTTCTTTGAAATTTTGCACAGTAAAATAGAGATTTACGTCAAGATATTATTAAATACTTATCCAAGTAAAGAAAGTAGTATATTGAGTGATGGTCATTCAATAATTATAATAACGACAAAATTGCATTTATTTAGATTTCGTATTAGTTTCGTTTAAATATGCACTTTAATAGAGAAGTTCCTAAAACAATTTCTCAAGAAATCATATTTACATATAATTTTAATATTTCAAAAAGAACAAATCAGGAGCAAGTCATTTTGACCCCCCCCCCTTGGTAGATCTAGTGTTAATGTTGCAGAATTGGTATAAATATTATTTAAAGTAAGTATTTCTGTGTACACAAACGAGGAACAAATTTCAAAATAAAGTACACGTGTGCACGCTTAATTCTCGAAGTACTGATCGTCCATCAGAAGATGGCAGTGAGAAACTTGTAGGAACCACGTGATATCCCTACTCGGCGCTAGGCTAGCATCAAGAGTGGGGTCTCGCAAATCCCCTCGCGACCCACTGTCGAAATCGCTGTCATCTCCTGGTGGACGATCAGTTCAGCCTGCGTTCTTTTTAATTTACGATTATTAATATTGGAAAGATGCATTTATGAGGAACTTGTTTAATGAATTTATTTCTTTGGTCATACATTACTATAAGAATTTCCATTTTGTACAGCTAACATTTTTTGTCTGAATTTGATTATTGTTTTCTCCACCATCCCCAGATTTTGATTAACCTAATTTTTAGAATAGATGCAAATTTTCAACATTCAAAATTCTTTTCGCTTAAATCGGAGAACTTGTATCAGTGGTTTCCCCTTGTTTATATCTGTTCGTGATGTTATAAAAAATAAACCATTATATTCAGAATTGTCTTTAGAAAATCGTCCAAAACAAATTGTTAAAGTTAAAAGTTTTATTTCTTCGAATCGAACTGGGGATAATGAAGAAAAATGACTTCCGGGTACGTGTTTAGCACATCGCAGTCTTTCAGAATCACCTATCGGCTATCAAAGAGCAGTTAATAGTAGCTCAATGTTGTTACGCAATAATGGAAAATATTTTAAACATCCAAGGAAATTGCGTCACGTGGACGTGCAAGAGTTACATACGTCTTGAGATAATCAACATTTTTTTTATTTTACCGACATATGGACCGGATACAATGAACGTGTGCAGTTATCTCAGAGACCCAATCCCTTCAGCACAATGGGCCTATTCATGAAACACATCCGGTACCTGTGCAGGTTTCTGTTCGCTTACGGTTACCGTATATAGCGTATACTGTACGCGATTTCGCACACATTCTTCCTTCTTTGATTAGGATATTTGTAGTACCGTCAATGACAGTCAACAACTCGAGAGTGCACCGGGCATTTCTTTTTGATTACATAATTGTCAGAAACAAAATAATTCTGCTAATTAATTTAATAAATAACTTAATGAGTAATTTAGTAAATACCACCATAACGATGTACAATCGTTTTCAAAACTGAATTTTTATAGCTTTTGGATAAAACTCGAGTGTCAGAAAGCCAGTTTATCTAAACAAAATAATTCTGCTAATTAAGCAACCCTAAACTGATCAACAACTTTGAGGATATTCGATTCTTAGTAAATTACGATAAGAATGACTAACATAACGCGATGCAATTGTTTCCAAAAGTGCATTTTTGTATCATCTGAATAAAAATCGAGTGTCAGAAAGCAAGGTTTTTATGAATAAAATAATTCTGCTAATTAATTTAATAAATAATGTAATAAAGATCACCATAACGATGTACAATCATTTTCATAAGTGCATTTTTGTAGCTTTTCTATTCTCAGAAGATTACAATAACAATGACTGACTTAACGAAATGCAATCACAGATACAGCCACAGTTGCCATATTAAGATTAGCGTCCCCACTCTACCTTCCCCTTCCACGATGCTATTCCTCATGCTTCCGCCACCGGCCGGTCACGTGCAGTGTTCCGTTTCTGTTCAGAGAGAGGGTAACTTTTTCCCATCAATTCACGCTCCCTTCCCTCATCTGCTTAATTTTCACTGGTGCTTTCTACACGTGTGTCACGGGGAACCGTGGACGTCGTAGAAAGTGCAACTGGAGAGTGCATCGGGGAAAATCTAAGAATCGATTAACTAACGGCATGCTGTCATGCAGCGATTCCGCGAAACTATATTCGCTCGTGGCGATGATCCCCTCTCAGGGCGACTTCGTCACGTTCGTTGTAGACACAAACCTTTTCCTGGGATAACGTAAGCGCGCGCAGAAATAGCTTCGGGAAGGGACGATAATTGTTGAATGAAGCCGATTACTTCGCTGCAACTGGCGTAAGTATTTGTCGGTGGATAAATTTTCATCTGGCGCGTAACGCGTCCGCGGAACCACTGTTCATCAGTGAAAGCAACTCCTTGTTAACACTGATTAATTTCGCGTGCTTGGACAACTTTGCAATTGCGTGCAATCATGTATGTAAAATGTATGAACATTTCGGGACCGACATGTAGTTTATACATAGTGTATACTATACTATTCATTATTATACAAAGAATATTTTCAGTCCATTTTGCGTCTATTTTAGGTCTGACAGTCTTACATCCTAAAAAGACGTCTTTAAGACCATAAATAGTGTGGTTTTTATATTCCCACAATCTAACAGTAAATATTAGCATTAATATTATTTGTTCGAGTTAGTGCTTTTTGCTTCAACATCAACATCAACATCAACATCAACATCAATATCGATATCAATTAATATATTAGGTCAGCTATAAATGTAGTATTCAAAATAGTTCATTCACACACTCACGGTTTCCAAAATTGTCAAAAATAATTGACCAATTATGAGTTGAAAATTTCACATATTAATACAGTAAATTAGCTATAAGTGGAGTATTTGAAATAGATCATTCGCACACTCGCAGTTTCCAAAATTAATCAATTATAAATTTTGTACCATCATTCAAAATATTTACATTATTAAATATGTTGGGATCTAACAAATTATTGAACATTTAAATATTGTACGAGGTATTGTTATTAATTTCATATCGATAAAACGACAAAACTCATATAGAACGAAGTTATTCTAGGTCGGAAGAAATGTATAATTTTCGAGATAAAATAGCTCCGAGTGCAAAGGGTTAATATCATGAATATGCTCCAAATAGATTATTCAAATGATACTCTGTATTTCCTCATACGTAGAACTATGATTCCAGTAATAAATCCATTGCGGCACGTAATGTTACAATATTTCTTCGGTGGATAGACTAATGATAGGCCAGGTAATAGTTACTTCGTGACTATCATCATTTTGCGAAAGGAGATATACATGAAATAGTTCAAGATCGTAACGAAATCGTCCTTCGTTACGCAAGATCATTATGATACAGTTTTACCTTCTCGGCCCGCGATGATTCGTGGGTACCTAGACACTAAATAAGAGAAGGGAATATTCCCGACTGTATTGTCCTAGAACGGTGCTTTCACTTGTTCGCTCATAAACCGACGCTCATGAGTACAATTATGGGACGCATTAGTGTAGTCAATTTACGCCGGATGAATGTCAGTGGAGCAATCTCACGATTCTTTTTAATTTTCATTTGCGAATTAATACTTTTTCAGGAAACGTCACTGTAATCAACTAATCCCCACAATGAACTGGGGAGTTTCATGTAAAATGAAAATTGTTTGCATTAATTGCAAGAACTAGGAATTCAATAGTAATTTATCTAATACGTTCTTATATATTTTTAATACGATTCGGAAGGTTGGAAATTAATATAATTGTACTTCTACATTCTTTACTCGACTAATCCTCACAATCAGCCTTACATTGGGGAGTTTTATACAAAATGAACAATTTAGCATTAATTGCAAGAACCAGGAAATCAATAGAAATTTATCTAATACGATCTAGTACATTTTTACTACGTTTCGGTATGTTGGAAATTCGTATAATTATACGTTTACATTCTTTACTCGACGAATCCTCACAGTGATCCTTGGACTGGGGAGTTTTATACAAATCGAAAATTGCCTGCATTATTTACAAGAACCAGTAATTGTATACATAATTTTCATCTGAATTTAAAATTTCCCCACAATTTTCATATAAATTCTACAAAAATCTATTAGAAATGTATCTAGTAGGTTCTAGTATATTTTCAATACGATCCGGTAGGTTGGAAATTAGTATAATTGTACTTGTACATTCTTCACTCGACTAATCCTCACAGTGATCGTTACATTGGGGAGTCACAAGAACCAGGAATTCAATAGAAATTTATCTAATACGTTCTAATTTTTAATACGATTCGGTAGGTTGGAAATTAATATAATTGTACTTTTACATTCCTTACTCAACTAATCCTCACAGTGATCGTTACACTGGGGAGCTACGTGCAACATGAAAATTGTTTGCATTAATGGCAAGACCCAGGAATTCAATAGAAAATCTAATACATTCTAGTACATTTTTAATACGTTTTAGTACGTTATACTTTTAAATTCTTTAAATATTTTCTCTGCCTCGTACTTCATTTACTCATTTTTGTCATGAATGCATAAAATCCGCAATTCAGTGATTATTAGATTGCGGATCTACAATGCAAAATGCATGTATAATGTACATATTTAATTATATAATGTATAATTTTATAAAAACTAGATAAAATAGTCTTTTTTTATCAGTCATTGTAATTCATATTAAACGTATAAAATCCGCGGTCTATTTGAAACATTAGAAGAATTGAGGAATATTGTGTAGGACACACATTTACATTTACAGCTTCAATAAAGTTTAAATAGGTAACTTTAAGAAGTTACAATTGATACAGACAATTTTTATTTTGCACAAAGATCTGCAGTCTAGTCATTATTTATATTAAAGATTGAAAAAACACGTACACGTTAAGATTGCATGTTCCAATGGCAATGCAAACATTAATATAAATAAATGTTATACGAAAGAAAAGTATCTACATAAGAACTGAAGATAGGACCTTAAGGACCAGCTTTGTACCCTGAAATGGTAAGTTCAATCTATTAAAACGGTACGATTAATTTATTAAAATGTTAAATTTTCATTTTAAAATCGGGCATTTCGTATACAACAACCTAATATAAAATGTGCACAGGTATCATCGAAGCGTACCCTTTCGATCGACTCGAAAGATCGAGATCTTTGTGGAAAAGGTTAGGCGAGTTGTCGCCATTTTAGCGAGACGTTGCACCGCGTCGGCGGTAATTTGAAAGTATTCAAAGCTGCGCGGCCAGGGCAACGAAACCTTGTCCTTTGAAACGCTCCTCGGCATTGTTATTTATAGCTTACGAGGAAATAACTTTCTCGGGCATCCGTCACGCGAAGAATTTTTATCGGGACCACGTGGCTTTCGTTGCGGATGAACGTTTAACCTTCAGGTGCAATGGTTCTCGGTTTCACCATTAGCTCTCGCGGTGGGAACGAACTTCGAACGGAAATAGAAAGCATCCGGGACGATTTATTTGCGAATTTATTATGTCGATACTCTTTCAGGAAAGTAAAAGGGTCCTTTCTCCTTGTTCCTCTTCTGAACTTGGATGCACTGATGCTCACAAACGCTTTTACGTACCGCGCCGCTCGTAATTACTCGAACCACTTTGCACTGTGTTCAAACGATTCGAAAGATAGAAAGTTCGAAAGTGCAACCGTACAAATTTTTATTCACCTTTCCAGGGCGTGAATTGCATTCGTTAGATTCGCTATCATCTTTCGTTTTCACTTAATTTTCTTTGAAATTTGGCAGCGTATGGGAAAGAAAGAGATGCGCACAGTCACGCTGTCCTCCCTTGCGCACGCTGGTCCACGCGCTCGATCTAGCTGTTGATTTGGTAAAAATGCAATTTGCCCAAATCGATGTTTATTAAATGTATATTGGTTTCTAAATGTCCATGACATACAAAACCGATGAAATTAATGAGATTTATTGAAAATTATGATTAGAACAAGCATTTAAAAATCAACATTTTATGAATCCTATTTGCCACCGACAAAATTACCTATTTTCTTATTGATATCCTCGAGAATCTATTTAATTTTATGTGCCCCTTTTTGCTGCAAATGAATAGTATTTGTGTGTATTTAGAGTATATCTCTTGTACTAAGATTTAATATTTATAATTTATTGAAATAACAATGCTCAATAAAGTACATAGAATCTTCAAAGTTTTCAATCTTTGGTGAAGGATATCTTTCGAGTCCCCCATGGGCCCTCATTGTATCAAAGTGCATTATTATCAGCGTTCATTTCTCTATGAAATCGTGCAAGAATCACATCCCGTTCGGTCCCGGTACACAAGTTATTATTGTTTAAAGCGTATGTGTCGCCTGAATTGCGGCCGAACCTCTTGCATTTTAATGATGCAGTCGAACGGTTAATATTGAAAGATGTTGAAGAAAAAAGTAATGACAATAATTATTTGTCAATATAATATAGTATAATGTCAATTGTTATTGTTGTTTATACAACAAAAATTATATTTTTGTTTTTTATAATTAATATTATGTTTTGCGCACGGTTTTAAATAAAATATTTTTAATTATGTTTATAAAATCCATTACTTCAAAAATGATTGATTATTGTGTTTATTTAAAACCTAAACCTGATTTATCAAACACTTCCGATAATCTGAGAAAAAAATGTTTTAAACAATACGTAATCAACATTCAGCAGTCTACGAATTTCAATCGGAAAAATTAAAAAAGAAATTTTTAATGCATAAATAATTATAGTCACCTTGAATTTTTAAAAGTCAATATGTATTTTTGACTTCATAATATTGTAGCTGATACCAAAACGAATCCAACAACCTAAATTACAATAGCTTTAAACTTTCAAATAGTGCTAAAATATTAATGAACAGCTAAATCGAGCGCGTGGACCAGTGTGTTGCGCCCGGTACTTTCATCGTCGATTAAACCAGTAAATATAGTTGAAATTATATCGCGTTTGGTGTCATTTTAATCAGAAAAATGCCACAAATAAGTTGATGAAAGTCCCATAAAAAAATAATAAAGAATAAAGAAGTTTTGTAATTCGATTAGTAGTAGTTAACACCGATACACTTCGGCCGCGCGATCCGTATCCACATCCACATGCTGCCCTTTTCTACGGTCGGCTTCGATTGTACTCTAGCGTAGTCGGCGCGGTAGACTCAGTCATAAAAAATATATAAAAAAGACGTTTCAAAAACCACGCTTATATTAAAATGCACTAAAAAGGAGAAAATAATTTTTGTAGACATTAGTCACGGTAAATAAAAGCGTGGAACGTTAAGGATGTTCTGGAGGTACAATAGGAGACAAAAGTACAAAAAATTCGAAATCCATCAATATATTGGCAATGAAAGCAATGAGTATATTTTGCATTAAACTTTTGCATTAAACTTTTGCATTAAACTGTACCCTCTGTAGCTATATTCAGTGGTCTACACTTGTCGCGTTTCCATGCTGTAGTGAGAGACAACACGATAAATTTGACGTTTTGTAACAGTTTATAATTTTTTTGCTCTGTAACTGTTTAGTGAATCCTAATAAATTTTGAACATAATTTATTACATAATTTTTACTATACATAAAACATAAAAAACTGGAGTTTCTAGTTGCGTTTTTTCAAGGTTTAAATAGGGTTTGAAGTGGAATTTTATGTATTTCTCCATAAGAAGACGTGTTAAAATGTGCAAACTTTAAGTTGATATAATTCTTAAACAGTGCAGTGAATCGAACCCAACCTTTGATAATTGCATTAATTTAGTAAGAATTATATAGTCGAATTTTCAAAAATTTTGTTACGTTTTTATATACCTCCAGAACATCCTTAAATTATATTGACGTAATCTTCATGGGCGCTCCACGCTTCTATTTACAGTGACTAATGTCAAAAAAAATTATTTTCTCCTTTCTAGTGCATTTTAATATATAAGCGTGGTTTTTAAAAAGTTCTTTTCAGATATTTTTTTATTTTCTACTTTTTAGTCTTTTTTTAATGGAACACAAGATATGGTAATACTGGTATGAAATAGTAAGATATAGAAACGCAAGATATGTAAATACGCGAGATAGAATGAGGGGATGACTCCGAGAGACGACGTCTGTTTATGGAGTCCGAAATTGTACGAAATGGAACTGAATGAACGGAACACCAAACTGACTGAGCTCCTACGGTGCGAAATGGGTTAGTGGAGTGGGGATGAGTCGGAGTGGAAACGTGTAGTGGAGTAGGGAGCACTGTCGCGCGGATTGGGGATCGCTGAACGCGATCACGTACTACCGAGCGTCGCGCGACGAGGTGTGATGGTTAATATAAAAAATTTTTTTCTCCTGGACGCACAGTTCTTTTTTAAATTTGGTTTTTAATATTGCAGTGTGATCCAGTTCTGAGCTATGTTCAAAGTTTCAAGTCTCTAGCTCATCGGGAAGTGGTATAAAATTCGATTACAAGATTTGACGCATACAACAACAACAACAACAACAACAACAACAACGACAATTCGGCAAGCTAATATAAGCGTGGTAAAAAAATGTCTCTACATGATATGGCTTCGTGCAGAACACGGGCCGTTGGAAAAATATCGAGAATTTACTGCATCTTATTTTTACCGTAATACAATCAAGAAACTTACAATTTCTAGATAGAATACATTGGGTACAAAAATGCGTTTGTTTAATGTCACTGCTAAAAATCGTACACTTCATAAGCAACAACCTAATAATATCTCGTGTTCAGCCGCAAAAAAACAAAAAGAGTTTTATTGAGACGAATATAATTCCAATAACGGTTTACACTTTCGAAGTTGTCTAATTAAATGGAAAATCAAGTTCAATAATCTCGTACGAATCTTACAATAGTTCAATGATGTATACCGGTTGAATAATTAATTAAGCAAACGAAGTTTTGATTAGATCCGGAACAATTGAAGTCGCATCGGTGGTTCCATTAGCATACAGAAGGCAGAAAGTAAAATCTGGAAAGTTTCGCAAAAAGGATGGAGTGATCAAAAACCTGAATAGACTCCGGGACCCTGATGCATTGTGCGTAATGCAATACCGTAACGCAATACACTAATGCCTGAACAAGAACTTATTCATTTACATACGTTGCTACACGATGCCTTGTAATCAAGGTTCTTTTCATTTCTAATTTAGGATCTGCTGCCTCCAATAGTCTATATACTCATAATCTCATAATTAGACAGCGGATTTTATGCATTTACGACGAAAATGAGTAGGTGTAATTAAAGACAGTAAATGAATTGGAAGAAATTTAAATATACTATTTAAATTTAAATAATATCATGTCAGACTCGCGATGAAGATTCTGAACAGAGTCTAACAAATATGTATGCTATTAATTTCCTTTAAATCAAAATAAAATTCTATCTTGGTTTTGTTAACATTAAAACTACCCAGCACTGAAAGCGAATAAAATGTTTCATGTGTTAAAAATGACAAGGCTCTATTTATTTAAATTTTGTGCAATTTTTATTGCAATACGTGCTTGGATAAATAAATTTATCGAATCAATTTCCATGTAAGCAACGTCATCGTCTCAATAATTATAAAATTAAAAATCTAAGACCGGTTATTTTGACCGGCAGTGGTAGGTTTATTATTAATGTACAGCGATTTGGGAACAAATAGGCGTACACAATAGATATAAAGTTTCTCTTTGTTTAGGGAATTAAGAATTACAAAAAAGTTTTAATCACTAAAATCGCAAACTAAATCGTAAGGTAAGACGTTGAACATGTTAAGAGAAACAATTTTCTATTTCACTTTTATTTTCTATTTTACTTGCACAAAGATCCGTCTCGCCTACTCGTGATATTACCGCCAATAAACAATTACTTGAAACTTCGAGTTGAAAGTAATACGAAATTGTAGAAATGTCTATCTACGTTGTATTGTAATAGTTTATAAATATTTTATCGATCACACTTTGTACAATTTCTTTCAATCGAATGTTTCGATTGCTTTCGCTCCAGAGAATTCTAGAATGTTTACAATTTACGAATAAGGTGGAGTGGGGTAATTTCGCCCTAGTTTTTGCAAAATTGGACTTTAAACTGATGTATTTTCAGTCTAGTATGTAAAAACTTAACTTATTTGGTATCAAGCTCTTGCCACAGTTATTACTAGACTGCGGATGTTTATGCAAATGCATATTTTTATCGAAAATAGATAAAAAACTAGGATCTAAACAAAAATCTGTTTTGTCATTAGAGGATTTTAAAAATATTATTTTTATTTTGCAAATTTTGCATATTGCATATGTTTTGAATAAGTCCATATTTCTTGCATAAATATTGTATAAATATTCGACTATTTAATGCTACGCCAGAATAAATAAGATAGATGTGCCTAAAATATTGAGCAGCTATCCCGTTAGGATTACTTCTAACGGAATCTATAGATTTGGTAACTACAGTTATAGAAAATTTAAAAATTATACCCGGTGATTATGGAGAAAAGGTTACACATAAAATGGAATCAGTATTAAAACGAAATGTACACATTAATCAATTTCAACATTTTGAAAGGTGAACACGTTGAAGGACCACGAGAGGTTCTGGCACATCATTGGGATAAATATAAATATGCCCCTATAACATCATGTGATGTAGACCGCTCTTTTTCAGCGTATAATGTAATTTTAACAGACAAGAGGCATCAATTTACAATCGACACTATAGAAAAAACTATTGTTGTATATTGTAATTTAAATTATAATAAATAAAACAATAAAATAATTACTATTTTACAGGTCCGTACATGCATTCCCCATACATATACTTAGCATATACCTTGCATATATTCTGCATATATTTTGCATATTTCGACATATTATAAATGCATAAAGATCCGCAGTCTAGTTATTACTGATGAATTAGTATTATGTATGATTCTAATTTTGCTTGAAAATTATCATCTTGATAGGATATTGTACAAAGTGTCAACTAGCACGCACTTGCTCCGAAAATTGGGCAAGTCCTTCTTTGAGAGTTAAAAATGCTTTCGAACCTTGTTTCAAGTGCTACAGGATAAGAAAATAATGATTATCAAGCCTGCTGCAAAATGCTTTTTATTGCATTAAATATATTGTTTAGTTTCATAGTTATCCATACAGTACGGACTTACCCCACCATAATAGTACGGACTTGCCCCGTGTGGTAATATTGACGGGGCAAGATCATCTTAATGTCTTTCTCAATAAATTTAAAAAAATACAATAAAAACGGTTTATTTAATGTAAACCTACATCAATATTTGTTGTAGTTACCAAATATAACAACACAGAATATATTAATAACTTGTAAACTATTGCACGTTCAGGGTAACCTCAAAGTTGTACGTGTTCCTCGCACGTGACTGTTTGCCATTGGTTGATGTACGCGAGGAAAACACCTTTATTCTTGGACGACATCTATGTAGAATAGTTCATACTACACCTATACTACATTAATAAATACAAGCTAGAAAAATTTCGTTCATATTATAATAAAAATAACCAATTAACGGATCCACCTTATGTGTTTGTTTTCTCGAAGATTTTAATGGGAATAGCGATTGGTAATTATAGTTTCTTCGTATGACGAGTATATTCGTCACAATTAAAAAAATTGCATTTATTACATTCTGCTGAATAGGCGGTTGAATTTTCCCCGTTAATGAATGTACAATTTTATGGTGTTATACATTTTTATGTCACAAAACGATTTCGAAGGTATTTATCCCTCGACCTGAATTCTCATTCGTGCGACTTTCTAATTTCTCCTAAGAAATATAAAATTCGTCAGTCAATTACATGCATTAAAATGTAACGAGCAATTAGTGACAGGGGAACTAACAACTACAATGCTGAACTCGCCAAGGTTTCTTTACCATTTTTAATAACATGAATGAAATAATTGGTCGATGATAGATAGTGACTGCGAATGAAGAACTTTATGCCTTGCATACACAGCGTGTAGGAGAAATGTTTTTGTTTTCGTACATTCTTATCGGATGTGATGATATTGTCACCAGCAGTGTAGATAGGTGATTATACTAACAGGAACAAGCTGTGGCTTTGTCCTAATTGAATGTAAAGAACTATGTGTCACTGTTTAACGTTATTACTTTCACACGTGTACATTCTGAATTCCTCGAAAATTTATTTTTATGACGATACGAGTGGATAGTATTTTCAGGATTTATGGAAAATAAAAATTGTCTAATTTGATTGCAAGGAACAGACGATGTATATGGCGATGTACATCTTCTTGACATGTTTGCAATAAGTCAAAAATAATTGAATAATGTTGTTAGATTTTTCTAATGACCGATGAATGATCTTTCTCGTAACTGCATAAAATTGAATAAATTGCTTCAATTTTGCAATTTACGGGTACTGGTTCCACGGCGTTAAAAATTTCAGGTGTAATTTAATAATAACAAAAAGCGATAAATGAAATCATTAACAATCTGGGAAGATTCTGCTGAACCGCCTATACATATAATCTCATTTATACTGCATTATAGAGAAATCTAATAACAGCTGAATTGGGTCAAAAGTGTAATTCAATTTCTTCTCCGATTTTCTGTCATCTATTGTTTATTTAATGTGCAGCTTTCATTAATCAAACGATAGGGAGTCTACACATTACCCCACTTTGAAGCAGAGTAGCCAGATGAGCTACTCCATCTACAGGCAGTCACGTGATATTGTGACCAGTGTGTCCAGACAGGGGTAATCGAAAAGGAATCGAGGGGAATACAAGTACCCCCTCTCTGATGACTAGAGTAACATGTGACACGTTGCGCGACTGCGCGACGAGAATAGAGTGAAGCAGAGTGAGGCAGAGTGAAGCAGAGTGAGGCAGAGTGAGGCAGAGTGAAGCAGAGTGAGGCAGAGTGAGGAATAGGATAATGGAAGGGGATAAAGGGAAAGCCTGGAGAGGGAATGAGGTTCGTTTCAACCTCAATCTGGTCACACTGATTGTGAAACATGCGCGTAGAAGGGGAAGATAGAGGGAGGACACAAGTCTAAAACTGGCGACTCTGGTTATAACTGGTAAGCGTTAATATTTCGTAAATACAAATGAAGATCAGTGAAGTGCATGCAACAGATATAAAAATACACTACACGTTTTATCGAGAACCTAAATGCACTTTGTTTTTGTATAAAAGTTCGAATGCGGTCCATTGAATAGAATCAAACTTTTTCGATTGATATTTTTTTATTCTCATAGTAGTATTTAACTTAAATAACTGGACTCTTGCCAGAATATACTTAAAAGTCTAGTAAAAATTAATTATTCACAGCTAGGGTAGACTATACTATTGATTCAAACGGCAAATATTAAGAATTTCTGGTATACAAAATCATTTTTTATTGTTTCTTATTTATACTTCAAAGCAACGTTGTATGTTTTCGTAACAGAGCTCCACATATGACTGTTAGCAAATTGTGCCAGTATTAATTATAAATTATGCCAATATTTGACTTACGATTGTTATTCACTGAATATATTTTATAATAAAAGATTTATGACTCGTAAAACTGTTTGATTTTGCTGAAAAATCTCTATCAGCTTATAATAATAGAAAGTTAAGCTCTTTTAAACATTTCAGAAAAAGATGAAAAGATTTTTACTGCGATTTTGGCTTAAAGTGCCAATTATTGTACAGTTTACCCTATATCGAGTTTTAGTTTCATAATGAATTGTTCAATAGCATTGAACTGACGGAACTGGATCAATAGCATGAAACTGGCGACTCTGGACCGTTCAAATTAAAAAAGAAAGATATTGTTCTCACAGGAAGAATTAACATGTGTTTAATCGTGAAGCAAACTAGGAAACTAAACGCTACAAAATATGGATACAGCTTTCCCATTCCGCGCGAAGCAGACTGAAGTTTGGAAAGTAAGAATAATTACAGACGGCTAACGGAATAACGTTACCCGGTCACGAATTGCGGAGATTACGAAAGGAAAAAACCGTGAAATTCCGCGGAGTTCTCGTACACGTACGTGACATTTGTAATGACATTTGTAAGTTGCTCATGAACCATTGTCTCGCGATCGCAAGCAACGAAGATTGATTTAGAATGCTAACCTAACCGGGCATTGAAATCTCTCTGTCATCAGCGACGGTGATGTCTCTTTACTCAAGTATGCTCTATATTTTAATTTCTAAATATGTATTAAAGTCACTGGTCATCGAATAAGGACCGCGTACAAAAATTTTACTTTTATGATGATAATCATACAATATGGTTATACCCTATATGGGAAATTGTCTTTGGTCATTCAAATTATGGCTGTTCTTTACTTTACCGGACTCAAAATTTGTGCCTTTCTCCTAGATTTGTACCTGGGGCGGATGCAGATCGAAGTTTCGATCCTGTAGGATCAACGGTTCAGGAGTTATGCTTGCTTAAAGTTGAGCAATCTGCAGTGTTTTTGATAGGTAAGGATGCCGCCATATTGGTTTGTAGTGACGACTGCGAGCCGCTTTCCAATCAGAACCGCCGGTCCTAACCTAACCTAATCACCAACCAACTAATTAATTATTCTGCTCGGTAAGCAGAACGGTCCGCTCTTACCTGCCAAAAACACTCTCGATTGTTTAACTTTCAGCAAGCATAACTCCTGAACCATTGGTGCAACAGGATCGAAACTTCGTTCTGCAGCCGCCCCGGGTACAAATCTACTAAATTACATACCAAATACATCATAATAAATTAGGTTTACTGGACCCGTGAAAATGGGTCTAGTAAATCCAACCAATTTCCAAATATTAGAATCCATCAAATGGGTTCTGATATTTTTAATTTGCGATTATGTACTAAGATTGTAAAGAGACCTTTTGGGTCTAGCAGTCTAAGATTGGTCCAGCGGCCCCACCCACAATTTTTATTGATATTGTGTGGAAAACAATGGTTTTCGGTTGAAGGATAACCCCCTAAAATTTTAAGTCGCTAACCCTTCGTATAAGAATGATATGAGGATAAATACCCTAAACTGTATTATTTTTTTTCTCGGTTATTAATTGAGATATTCAGATAAAAAAAACGAAAATACTTGAACTTACCTCCTTCATATCATACATTTTTTTCACCATTGTGATGAAATTATTAAAGGTAGAAAAATCATTTAATTTTTTAGGGGTGGGAATTGCAAGCAACCCTTCGAGTGACCACTTCCAAAAAATTCAAGAACAATGTTCTGTTGCTTATCTAACATATAAAAAAGTTTCAAGGTGGTCGGATTGGTGGAACATACTTAAATATTGAAAAACAAATGAAAAACACCCTATTATATTTCTTTGGGGGTATATAATATTGGATAAACATCCAAAATTTTGGATAGACACATACTTGTTATGTTTATAAAATAATGTGAAATGGTTATTTCTCGAGCTCCGTAAACCTAGTGTTAATAAGCCAAAAAATAGAATAACAATATTTGTCAATATTTCTGATGTAGTCACAGTTTTGTATAAAATTCGCCGCCTAGTTATCATTACGTTAGCTGTTAAAGCATAGTTTTTTTATTCATATCAAGATTCATAAAATAATATTGACGCCAAGTACCGTAACTTTATTACGCTTTTTATAATATGTAGTACAATTTTATACGTCTCCTTCGGGTGATTATACATGTTTTATAGACAAATCTAACGGGATTTGCATGTCAATACCATTAATTAGACGCCCAACTTGTTTTTCATTCTTCACTGTAGCAAGCATGAATAAATTAAGGACGGCAATGACTGGTTAAGTGGGCATTCTTTTTTGCCAGGAGGAGAACTTACGTCTTCATTACAGATTAATTTACTGCTATTACAATATAACATTTCCTTAGCGAACATATAATTAAGGATTATCTATTTGATTGTACGTGTTTAGTTAAAATTGTAGAGAATTGGTATTAATAAATACCTACAATTTTAAAAGAAAGTTTTTATCTGGTTTCCATAACTGAATTGAGGATGTAGTTGCGAATTTCTATCTTTACAGGGTGTCCCAAAAATGTTGTACTACCTTGAAAGGGGTGATTTCTCAGATCATTTGAAATGACTTTTTCCTTTGCGAAAATGTTCTCCGCGCCATGGTTGAAGAGTTGTTAATGAAAAACAGCGACCAATCAGCGCGCGGCTACAGCAGACAGATTCCGACAAATTGTTTCAAATGAAGAACATTATTAATTGCATGTACAATGAAAACTCCTTTGTCTTTCTCAATTCTTCTTCCTTTTTTCCTCTTAAAATCTCAATTCTTTCTTTGTTTCTCAAGTTTTCAGGTCCATAAGCAGATCTTTTCATGCACTTCACTTTACTTTGTTGTATTCTACCTACTTACGTGCATCGAATAGGTACCTAACCTAAAATGTTGACTGCAGTAAAGCATGTTTCTCATCGTAGTTGTAATTCACATCGCAGTATTAGGGACATTCCTAGCCATTTTTGTGCCGCAGTAATGAGCTCCTCCTTCACTTTAGTGTACGTAATGCTGACACGGCTATATTTTGTGTATTAAAAATGCAACAGATGTTTCTTTCAAATTTTTTCTTTGTATCGAAGTAGATATCTAACCTGTGCCTATTACAATATTCTAATAAGCAGATTTTTATGCAAAATAAAAATTGTTTGTTTCAATCAAAAGTAATAGGAGCCAAATAAGAATTCCTGTCTTCTTCTAATAACACTGTCCAACATAAAATTTGTTCCCGAATTACTGTTGGGTCCTTCTTATAGAGTTTTTTGCGCTGATTCCGAATCTGTTTTTAATTTTTTTCCTATACGCACAGTTTTTGAGGAACATAGCTTTGAAAAAAAAACATATTTTTGAACTTTAAACAAATATTGTGATGTTATTATAAAAGATATAGAATTGTTCTTTGCAGCAAACGATACTGTAGACTTGCCCGAATACAGTGATATACAATATTAATATATTATGAGTATTTAAACAGGTTTAAACAATCATTAAAGACGGATAGACACCACTTTTGCAGCAATTTTTGAGGATATTTTTCAATTTATCTCAAAAAATAAGGGTCTAGCGGAAAATCGAACTATACCACTCGATAGAGCAGACTTTTATCTTGAGAAACCACCCTGTCAAGTTTGGATCGTCGACGTTTTTTTCGAACCAGAAAGCAAAATATCTTCGCCCGACATGAGTTGCCGCCAGTGGCGCTCACCACTACAACGGTCGTTCGCAGCTCCGTATCCCGTCGCTGCGCCGTATATCGTCCCGAGCGCCACTGGCGGCAACTCATGTCGGGCGAAGATATTTTGCTTTCTGGTTCGAAAAAAACGTCGACGATCCAAACTTGACAGGGTGGTTTCTCAAGATAAAAGTCTGCTCTATCGAGTGGTATAGTTCGATTTTCCGCTAGACCCTTATTTTTTGAGATAAATTGAAAAATATCCTCAAAAATTGCTGCAAAAGTGGTGTCTATCCGTCTTTAATGATTGTTTAAACCTGTTTAAATACTCATAATATATTAATATTGTATATCACTGTATTCGGGCAAGTCTACAGTATCGTTTGCTGCAAAGAACAATTCTATATCTTTTATAATAACATCACAATATTTGTTTAAAGTTCAAAAATATGTTTTTTTTTCAAAGCTATGTTCCTCAAAAACTGTGCGTATAGGAAAAAAATTAAAAACAGATTCGGAATCAGCGCAAAAAACTCTATAAGAAGGACCCAACAGTAATTAGGGAACATAAAAAAAGTTGAAATTTGTTGGACAGTGTAATATGTGAAGAAGCTAAAACTGATACATTAATACTCTTAAATATTTTTAATCTGTTCGCCGCTTGAAATAGCACTGTTTCATTATTGTCATAAATGCACAAACCCCGCAGTCTACCAATAAATTATGCTTTTGTCAACATGTACAAGCAAACACATACCACATAAATCAACGTACAACACAAAGTTACATTAATGTAGTTAGACATTTGCAACAAGCACTTCAGCTCAATGTTGCACTAGTCATGCTATTAATTAGTAACCTGAAAAACAGCCTGTCACTGTTAAAGAAAAATCAGGACTTTCCCAGATCCGTAACCCACACTATCGTAACTAGACAAGATCCGACACGTGCTTGTTAACGTTCACGAAACAACCTGTTCTTAGATTGTATTGTTTAGATGACGACCCATTTTCCAGGTAACAACGTGAATATAATCGTTTCTCCATGTTTAACATTGTTGTCAATTTCTGACACCGTTCTTTTGTTATGATTATTAGCCTGCGAATCTTCGCGTATAATAACAATTGTCTGCACCAATTGCAACAAACGGAAATTCATTTCTCTTTTCACTAACTTTAATAGATTACGAAGAATGTAATAGTATCTTCTTTACTAATGCACATTTCATGCACACATTTTTTGCCATAAATTCATCAAGTAGATATACAATTTTACAGGGTGTCCGAGAATTGTTGTATTTTCTTGAAAAGGGTGATTCCTGAGGTCATTTGAAATTTTGAAATAACTTTTTTCGTTTTTAGAATATTGTAGGTACAGATTAGATACCTACTTCCAGTGCCGTAACAAGGGTATGAAGCACCTGTGGCAAGTGTCTAACTTGCGCCTCCCCGTAACCCAATAATGACAAAAAATAAAAAATTTTGATGTAACAAGTTAAATTTTACTATATGCAATATATTAAATACTATTAACTTCATCTATATTATTTACAGTATACGGTATACGGTATTTGTATGAATAAATAATCTATAACCTAAATAAGAACAAATTCTTATTCACATTCAATGGCGACAAAATAAAAGAAATACAAAACATAGGTAGATGTTAAAATAATATAATAAAAACATAAAACAGTTCAGCATATTTTATAAAGTAATTTTTCTCATTTTGTCATTTGCAAACACATCTATTATATCGTCATAATTTAATGTTTTGGCAACATCTTTTTCAATTGATATTATAGACATGTTTGTTAATCGGTCTTGTCTAATAGAAGAACCAAGGTACGATTTTACAATTTTTAATTTGCTAAACGAACGTTTGCAGGAAGCTGTTGTTACAGGCAATGTTATGAAAATCCTTAATTCTATGTCTAGACTTGAATACGTGTTTTGTAATGAGAGATCGTAATTTTTTTGCAAGATTTGAAAAGCGTCCAAGCGACCCTCCACAGGATCGGTATCCTTTGTTTTGCGCCCCAAACCCACTTGCGCCCGCCCAATGGCGGGCGCCTCTTTCGCCATGCCCTCGTTACGACACTGCCTACTTCGATATACAATAAAAATATAAAAAGAAACTTCTCTTTCATTTCTAATAAAAAATTAAGCCCTCAGTATTCACGCACACATTTTTTGCTATAAATGCATAAAATAGATTTAATAGATAAACAATTGTACAGGGTGTCCCAACATTGTTGTACTTCCTTGAAAAGGTGATTCCTGAGGTCATTTGAAATAACTTTTTCCTTTTTAAAATATTGTAGGTACAGATTAGATATCTACTTCGATAAAAAAGGATTTAAAAAGAAACATCTGTTGCATTTCTAATAAAAAAAATTAAGCCCTCAACATTACATAAATTAAAGTGAAGGAGCTCATTAATGCGGCACAAAAATCGCTAGGAATGTCCCTAATACTACGATGTGATTTGCAACTACGATGAGAAACATGCTTCACTTCAGACTAACGTTTTAGGTTAGGTACCTATTCGATACACGTAAGTAGGTAGGATACAACAAAGTAAAGTGAAGTGGATGAAATGATCTACTTATGGAACGGAAAACTTAGGAAACAAAGAAAGAATGGAGATTTTAAGAGATAAAAAGGAAGAAGAATTGAGAAAGACAAAGGAGTTTTCATTGTAAATGCAATTCATAATGTCTTTAACTTCACAATGGTCTTAATTGAAAACAGCTTCAAACTAAAGATAATAAATATTACTTATGTGATGTGTACGCTCGTATATTTCGAATTCCAATCCGCAATAATTGGTGCGTGGCTCTTTTTCGTCCGCAGTAATACGTACAAAATATTACCGATTTTGTTTTTTAATATTTTCTTATGTTGTATTAGGTTTTGAGGGCCACCAATTTTTTTTGTATTCAAAACACATCATTCTTCCATAAAATGCTTGCACTTATTATTATTTTCTGATAAATTAGGAATAGTATTAAAATAAAGTACGATCGAAGCATGATACTGTAGTAATCGGTACAGTTACCTTAAATATTAGGTTGGATACTGAATTCGCGACCTTTTGTAAAACCTCTTCTATTATATCATTATAACCTAATTCAGTGACCATTCATTTCAAACTGTATATCATTGGAAAGCTCTGAATTCTGCGACTTTGTTTGAGGATATGTGGAGGTCGCGAACTTAGTTGTCAACCTAATACATTAAAATCGTGTCAATATTAACGTGTGCTATCATTTTGTCAGTGTATTTTGTGGTACGTACACCGTAGAAAGTTGCGATCCGGCGTGTTTTTACTATTCCAATTAACCATGCATTTAGCCGGCGAAACAAGAGCATAACTTTCCATTGAAATTACGCAAGACACCGTGTAATTACGGGTCGGGGAGGCGAACGAGCCGCGGTCAACGGCGTGGCCAATTGTCGGGGCCGATACAAACGAGCGGACGATGTTACATTAAGGACTGTTTTGAAAATTACGTTGGCCAATTGAATCGTGTCTTTGTGCTCAGTCATGCGATAGCCTTCCGCTGCCTCCGTGGATCAGGACAAGAAAAAGTGGATGCCTGATTCATCGTTTATTTTGTAAACATTGTAGCACGCAATGCCGGCAACGGTTAGCCAACATGACGTTTCGAGACTATTAGGCTACGTCTAGCCTGCGAAACTGATCACCACGTACCGAGAAGTACGGTTTTTATTTTGTTGAACGTATTCAGATTTACAACTTGTTTTTGATATTTGTTTTCTAGCTTTCAGGAAGAATCTTTCTTTGAGGGAGTAGACTTTTGTCGTCCATGATTGCAAGGGTGCGGGTTTAGAAAACGGGATTCAGTAGTCAAAAACGCTAGATAAAAGATCGATCTACGGTGCTATCGCCCTCAAAAGCCTCAAAAGTTCTCTATTTTCATATTTTCTGCCGAATAATGCAAATTACGCCTCGTGAACGAAAAAATAGGACTTTTGAGAGCGATAGCGCCCTAGATCGATGTTTTATCTAGCGTTTCTGACTACTGAAAAACTCCATTTTTGTATTATCGAGAAATGAGAACGCGAATCCTGCACCTTTGCAAGGGTTACCCTTGGTTCGCCGACAATCCATTTTACCAACACTGTTTTCATCGACACGGTTTGACCGACACTACTCTCTTTGTGTAATTATTGTACAATTTTGTTATGTTTTGTAGTCTATAATTGTACGTTCGTAGCATTCGTTCTGTTTATTCACATTTTTTATATGTATTTACACAATTATGTTTGAAATTAAATTAGATTTTTTATTCATTTGGGTATACCTATTAATAAAATTTGTTTACTCGAAGAAATTCTTATTAATAAAGTAGCAATAGAAACTTTGATCTTAACAGCAATACTTTGTAATTCTCTTTATTATTTATTATACAAGCAACTAAATCCGTCGAGAACATAACAATGATAATAACGATTAATCTACATTAACAAATACGCGAATTTGGTGTCAGTGGAAATGAATGAACTCAAACTTGTCGCTAAAGACGGTCTGTCGATGAAAACATATGTCTACGATTTGACCGTGTCGATGAAAACATAGTGTCGACGAAAGTTAGTGTCGGTCAAATTGTGTCGACGAAAGTTACGAAAACAGTGTCGATGGAATGGGTGGTCGATGGAATGGGTTGTCGATGGAATGGGTTGTCCATGGAATAGGTTGTCGATGGAATGGGTTGTCGATGAAACAAGGGTAACTCTTTGCAATTCTGGAAACGGGTCTATCACCTTAAACCTCATTTGCTACGTGAACCCAGCTGAGATCTTTATTTTGACTACATTGGAATCTTGGACCATGGCTGGAAATCAGGTTTGAACGACATTGAGGTACAATGAAACCAAATAATTGCAGATCAACTTGAATCATCGAGTTAGATTAAAACAAATGTGGAAAGGAACTGTGTAGACTCTTTAGACAGGTGGGAATTTGTAGATTACAAATTTTATGCGTTCATGCCATACACATACACAAATATGTATGTAATGATACAATATGCAAGATTCAAAGCTGTACAATTTTTTTCAAATTTAAGGTTTGTACATAATTTGAACCTGTAATAATCATTGCAGATAATAAAATGATTCTACACATACACACTTATTCCTCAACTGAGAAAGTAAGTTTCTATTGTTCTTTAAAATATGTTATACCATAATAAAAAATTGCAGATAAACTTTTTAAACTCCGACATGTCTGATTTTGTAAAACTTCAAATGAAGAAACACAACCTCAGTTTCTCAGTCTGTTTTATAAGAAGAATTGCAAAATCTAAGTTCACGGGCGTGAAAGTAGACTTCACGCTCTCAAATGAGCACAAATGTGATGTAAGAGTGTTTACACAAAGATACAGGCGCTCGAAGATCGAAATTTTTTGAACATAATTTAGAAATCTTCTAATTATTTGAAGTAGTGTGCTTTTATCAGCTGCAAAAATTAATGTACACTAAATTATTCTGATATAATTCTTCAGCAATGATGCAATTTTTAGATTTTTAAATCTTTTCTGCATCATGATGACAATTTCACTTAAAAAAACGATAACGAATGGAAACTTGTCTAAATAATTTTTCCATGAAAGGAACACAGTTACTGAATTGTTGCACATTGCTCTTCACTATTATTTCCTAATCGGATAAAATCTCGTCAACCTGTAATTTAAAATCAACTTGAAATAGATTGAATGATCTTGAAGTGTCCTCAACACCTACGCTCAACGATTTCACCTCGTGAAATTCTAATGATGCCCTCGAACTAATTCTATTGCTACATATTGAATTGGAAAAAGTGTAAGTTACTTCCTAGTACACGCGTGCAGATCTAATTATACATAGAGTGAACTAGGATCTTTGAATATTGTTACTTAATGTATTGCTACATACTATACTTGCTAATGTACAATTATTCGTGCTAACTAAATTGTGGATCTTTATGCACAATACAAATTTTCTAAATCAATTGTAGGAAGCAGAAGTTGCATAAAATTGTATTTCTTCTTTCAATAACTTTAAATGGTTGCAGAGAATACTTTTCAAAATATCTTTGCAATTTTGTTCTTCACGTAAACATCCCAGTCAGCCAAACCTGCTTCGAGCAAATTTTAATGAATTAATTTAGCTCAATTATCATTAACAGAATTTATAATAGGTAATTTAATATTTCAATCTGCTAAATAGGAATAATGATTACATTACGAACTATTGTGAGACTTCTCCAAGCCCACGAACGATTAAACGATTAATTGATTCAATTTAACGTTAAAGTTCAGCAGCATTACTGTAGGTAGCAGTCTATCAAAACGTAAGTTAACGATGTTAAGTATTATGCACACCATAAGTAGTTTTATGGGAACAGCTAAAAATATCGCATGAATACGTAATAAAAACTGTCTCTTATTCCATTTAGAAATTATTTATAAACGGTAATCTAATCTATTTAGGAGATATGAATTTTCTTATTTAGTGTATGAATAAAAATAATGAAACAAATATTTGATGCAGGTTTAGTAAGGATATTATCTTTCATTGACTCTTTGATAAGTATGCAACTCTATTTATAAACTTGTATCTAGTTTCTCACTTTTCAGTATTAATCTACGAGAAATAAAATTTGTTGTAGAAATATTCGTAATTATAATATACAACTTGCAATTTGTATGTATGGGCCTATACATGTATAATTTATTGAAGATTATGGATCTTTCCGCAAAATACAAATTGTTGCATCAATTGCAAGAAATGATTCCTCCCTATACCAATTTTAATAGTTTAAAACTAATTTAAAAGCAGGTACCAAAAATAACCGTTATTCTAAAATTTTTTACGATAACAATCATTAATAAAAAGTTGATCATTATTGAAATTTAAGATAATGTACCCAAAATATGAAGACAAAAATTCCAAGAACAAAATTATTAAAAAATATCGATTTTTATACTTTTTGATTACGAGTAACAGTTATTAGTGTTCAAAAAATTTCATCCTCCTCGATAACTGTTATCGACGAAGAAAAACTGTTTCGATTGCTCAAAGCAGTTATCGATGAAAGAAGTTAATTTCGATCGCGCATAACAGTTATCAATGAGAGAAGGTCATTTCGATCAATCATAACAGTTATCAATGAGAGAAATTTATTTCTATCGCTCATAACAGTTATCGATGACAGAAGTTCATTTCGTTCACTCATAACAGTTATCAATGATCGAATTTCTTTTCACTTGTTCATAATAATCATCGATGAGTAAATTCATTTTGGTTGCTCATTTAATTATTGAGTTGTCTACTTTTTTCGGATGGGGCAAGCCTGTGAAATTCATTGAGAAGGTTTAGTACAACAAGACGAATCAACAGACCATAAGAAGTACACAAAATCTGTTTCTGTTTGTCACATTAAATTTTAATTGCAGCAATTAATTCTACGAATAAAAAATTTATGAAATAATTGATTGTCTACCATTTAAAAGTTGTACTATTTAATAATAACTATGTATTACACATTTCGAAGATCGAAATGAACTTCTCTCAGTTATGAGCGATCGAAATGAACTTCTCTCATTAATAACTGTTATGAGCGATCGAAATAAATTTATCTCATGGAATAACTGTTATGAACGATCGAAATAAATCTCTCCCATCGATAACTGTCCTTAGCGATCGAAATAAACTCTCATTGATAACTGTTATAAGTGATTGAAATGAATTTCTCTCAACGGTAACATTTACCAACAAGAGACAAAATTTGTGGTTACTTATAACTTATAATCCTTATTTGTGAGCAATATGATTTTAGTGGATGAAATACTTGTTATTTATGACTTTTTTTCTTTGTGGTTATAATAGTTATAGTCCCTGTTTAGAAGCTCATAAATTTAATAATGAACATGACATATTAATAATGTAAACAATATTTTATATTTATATTGCTAACGGTTAATAATATATAAATGAATCAAATAAATCTTGGACACTTTACCTACCGAAAGCCTGTTAATAGGATTTTCAATAATTGTGCTGTACCAAAAGAAAGCATAGAAATTTTCTTTTACATTACAATCTGAAATGAAAGTATTAGATGACGTTATTGAAGGTGACTTGTTAGTTCACAATGAAAATTGCTGTTGCTATTGAAGGTTTCATTAAAAAGTGTTCAGCCATAGATATTTCAAAATTATGCAATAATCACCGGTCGGTAATGTGTTGAGTTTATTTGCAAATTTCTATTGCACAAAGAATAGTTTTTTGTAAAAGACATAATTCAGTAATAATTTTGTTATAAAGCCAGAGAGGCTCGAGGAAAAAATGTGCACCAGCTGGCAAATGATTTCGAAGGGTCCGATTTAGCTGTGAAATGAATACACCTCAGTTATCCGCAAATGCGCTGACCCGGCGAAACGTGAACCAAGAAACACACCCGCTATACCTGACCCGGCGAGACCTCAAATGAGAGAAACTAACAGAGGAGGAAGATATCCTTCCTCGAGGTCTGTCCAGTATACGTTCCTTGCATATGTACAACATTTTATACAGGATGCTTGTTAGAGTCTTCGTAATGGAAGTCGATTACAACGAAAGCATTTTATTTGCGTTTCTCTCTGAACTTGTACACGCGATTTGATGGCATTTTTTCCAATTCTCCACGAAGATCATTGTACCCATAACATCGTTTGTATCAAGTTTGTAGATTTTATTCGGAATACCATGACTAGAAATGCATTTTGTTTGCGTTACTTACATTTCCTTTTCTATTTACACACACATAATGAAATGGCACTTTTAGAATCATCCTCAAAGATAATGTTCTTCATAACATTATGTTTATGTTTGTATCACTTATTCTGTGAATACATTGGGTACAAATACATTTTATTTGCACTACTTGCATTTATTTTTGTACTTGTGCGCACATAATGAAATGACACCTTTAAAATCATCCTCAATGATAGTTTTTCTTACGACATTATTTTTATTGTTATATGTATATTTTATTCTGCATGCAGTGAACACAAATGCATTTAATTTGCACTATTTGTATTTACTTTTATTTACTTGTACACACACATTGAAATGGCACTTTCAAAATCATCCTCATAGATTATTTTTATTTTTATGTATGTATAACCCATTTTGAATATAATTAGCAAAAATGTATTTTTTTGCGTTACTTACATTTCTTTATGTGCTTGTACACATCTACACCCATAACGAAATGGCACTTTTAAAACCATCCTCAAAAATAATTTTCTTTATAACATTATGGTTATGTTTTTATCACTTATTCTGAATATATTGGATACAAATGCATTTTATTTGCACTACTTGCATTTATTTTTGTACTTGTGCACATAATGAAATGGCTCTTTTGAAATCATCCTCAAAAATAATTTTCTTTATAACATTATGTTTATGTTTGTATCACTTATTCTGAATATATTGGCTATAAATGAATTTTATTTGCATTATATGCATTTATTTTGGTACTTCTAGAAGCGATGAGGTGGCATCTTTAAAATTTACCCTTAAAGATTATTTTTATGTTTACATGGTTTACCCTTAATTCATTAAACATACTTTATGTTCATATCTATCGTAGCATTATGTAGCTTGCTAACAAATTAAATAAAAGAGTTAAATAATGAGTTATCAGAATCGATTTAAATTTTTTTGTGTGCCAACTGAGTGTAATACACATTTGTCTATAAAAATAAAATCAAATTAAATTTTTATATGGGTAGTGTACATACGTGAACAGTGTGCACATGTAAAAAGGAAGTGTCACTATCTTGCCCAAATGCAATTTTTTCAAAATGTTCAATACACGTCATCTACTGAACTAATTCTTCTAGCTCTCTAAAAAACCCTGAAATGATTTGGTCGACATTTAACAGTGAACCTACCACTGCCGGTCATACAACCGGTTTTATATTTTTCATCTTACAATTATTGAAATTATCAAGTTGCTTATATGTAAATTGATTCGACAAATTTCTTTATCCAGGCACATATTGTGATAAAAATTGCACAAAATCTAAATAAATAGAGCCTTGTCATTTTTGTAAGTTAAAACATTTTAATCGCTTTTAGTGCTCGGTAGGTTTATTGTTAAAGAAGCTATTCTGATATAAAGGATATGCGAACGATTGAGCCACAGTATAATGTAAAATTTCAAGGCGGATCATGTGCGACATAAAATGTTAGGTCGATAGTCGTTTGTGTAACTGTTTATTTCGATAACGTGCAGTACCGGCGCGGCGTCCGCGCCGTGTATGGCGGCAACGACAGCGCTTCTAGCATGACGACCTAACAGAACAAAGAGTTTACGCCTCGCATACGATACCACCGCACCGGTGGAGAAGGTTTTATTCGTGTGCCGCGTAACTGAACTCCCTGGTTGTTTGCTGTAGCGGACTACGACCGGCAACGATCTCGATCCTGACACGGTGCACAGCGGTCCGGATCGAAGAATTTATGGCTTGTTTTTCGAAACAAGAGACCGTAAGGTACACGGACAGCCACCGTAACTAGCAGCTATACTCCCAGGCAGAGTCGCCTAATGAGGGGCGGGAGCACGAATTGAGGGGAAAAAGTTACCCTCTCTCTGCCAGTACTGGATCAGTCACGTGACATCATGACACATGCGCGACAGAGACGGGACGCGTCACGTGACCAGGCCGCGGTGGAAGCGTGGGGAAATAGTGTCGTAGAAGGGGAAGGTAGAGTGGGAATACTGCTTAGTAGATGACCAGGACCAACACTACATATAAATATATCGAGTATAAAAAGTACAGTTTCTAGAGTGCTCTATAAAAATTGCATGATCCAAACGATTGAGACTTTAGTCATTTTTTACTACACGAACGAATCAATTAATGCAAGGGCTTCTTTAAACTTTCAATAGTCACAAACTGAAGAATTTAAACTGCATTATTTTCACTCGACAGATAGTTGTATGTACTGTGAATAGCAGAGATCGAAAGTGTTATGGAGTTTTCTAATACGTTCTCACATTATACATTCCAACGAGAGCAGATAAAGAACCATTCTTGAAAGTAAAAGTTTCTATGAAATTTATAAATAGACCGCAGATTTAATGTATTTAAGACAAACATGAGTAAATTAAATGCAAAACAGTAAACATTAGAATAATTTCCCTATTAATTACAAGTAGACTGCGGATCTTTATGCATTTATGAAGAAATCGGCTGAGTGAAATATAAAACAGTAAAGGATTAGAAAAATTTCAGAGTATCGCAATGTTGTTTTTAATGTAACAAAGTCATTAAGAGACGAAATCAATTTTTATTTTCATCCTGCTTCCTGGAATCAATGCAGAACATTTGTATTTTGCATAAAGATCCGCAGTCTAGTAATTACCTAAATAAAGTCAGTATCGGTTAAACGTGGATTCGATGAACTCCCGTCTCTGTTAAGACAGCCGAGGTAAAAACAGATGTCGGTGACTCCAATGTAAACTCGAGGAAAGATAGCTGTAGGACATAGAAAAACTAGCCGCGTTTAACTTGACAACAGACTGGGTACATCATCGGTGGTTAATGACGTTGTCGTTGCTAAAAACACGGATGTGTCGACCTAATTCGCGAGCCAGTGCATCGCGAGATAGTAAAGAGAGATAGAGGGGCAGTGAGACAGAAAGACGCAGATAGAGAGATAAAGATAGAGATAGAGAGAAAAAGAGTGGAAACAAGCTGACGGTCCGCTTTCGCAAACTTGCTAATCAAGGTTCGCGAGCAATGACGTCAAAGTTCTCGGCTGACGCTCGAACCGTGCAATTTTTCGACGAACTCTGTCCAACCTATGTCGTCATTCTCCACAGCGGTCCAGACAGAGTTGCGAAGCTTTTTCAAGCAACATTCGCCGTACAAGAAAACTAAAGAAGGGCTAAAGAAGGGCGAGTCTAGTATCTGGACTGGACTACAAGTCTGTTTCAATTGCAGATAGAAAAATATTGTATTGTCCAGCAACTTGATTTTATCAGAAGTGTATTGATGCGGTAGCAAAATGCTGGTAATAATATAATTATTTGTGTATACTACGTTTCTATCCGGAGTTGTGCTAATTTAAATTTATTATAAATACATTGTAATTTAATTACATTGTATTTTATATACACCGTATTTGAATTACATTGTAATTGCATTACATCATTCGAACTTTCCACATAATTTAATTGCTAATTACGCGAACCAAGAGTGTAATGTTGGGTCGAAACGAAAGTTCGTAGCGTTTTTAAATTAAAACTCAAAGATAAAATTAGGATATTTATACATAGATTTGTTCAATAACATATTTTCCATTCTCTTCTATTACTTTATGCCATTTTTTAGGTGACTTATCATGTTATTCAATAAACCTATGAATACTAATTCATAATTACACTGTACTTTGTTTGTATCCACCATTTTCATGAAGATAAATAATTAACCCCTTGCCCAACATACCCTAGAATATAGAATATCGAGTCAGACTCGAGAAGACGATTCTGCACACAGTCTAATAAATATGTATATTATTAATTTCCTTTCAAGCGAAATAAAATTCTACTTTTTAATAGTCGATATACAGAGTGTGTCAAAAATGTTGTACTTCCTTGAAAGAGTTTTTCCGCCCCTTTCAAGGAAGTGTAACATTTTTGGAACACCCTGTATACTAAAGTACGTAAACCCTAGTATAACCCGTCGCACACTGGTCCACGCGTTCGATCTAGCTGTTCATTTGGTAAAAAAGTAACTTGCCCAAATCGATGTTTATTGAATGTATATTATTGAATGTATATTGTATATGACATTCGAAAGCGACGAAATTAATAAGATTTATTAAAAATTGTGGTCAGAACAAGCATTTGAAAATCAACATTTTATTATGTTGCCAATAGATTGGCAACTAAGTTCGCGGCCTCCACATTTTCTCAAACAAATAATTTATATATATTTTTTAAGCACGAGTATTTTGTATCAAATTAGTCACAAAATTCAGAGCATTCCAATCAGTGGCGTACCCAGTATGTAATCTTGGGGGGGGGCGAGTTGAACCCAGCCCTAGGTTTTGCGTGATGACCTTCTCTTTCTTTTTAGCCAAAATGTCTGTCAACGGTACCCAGGGCTAATCCACGATTTCAATTTTGGAAGGTAAACGTTTTTTTATTGTGGGGGGGGGGTGGCTCCCTGCCTCTCCCCCCCGTCCCTGGTGCGCCACTGTTTCCAATGATATACAGTTCAAAAGAAATGGTCACCGAATGAGGTTATACTGATACAATAAAAGAATTACGAAACAAAAGGTCGCGAATTTAGTTGCTAACCTAATAGATCAGAAACGAGCAATAATAAGTTCGATTGCTGCCCAAAATCATGCCGCGCCGCACTGTGTGACGCAAGAAAAGAAAATCGCGACACTCGAGACGGTGGGAAACATCTGTCAATAGTGAATCAGACATCCGATCCGATGGACAGGAATTTCAAGCTCATGCGGTCACCTAAATTCCAGAAGATTTGATTTCGTGCGATTGCGAGGGCTACAGGCCGGAGCCTGACAGCTGTGTCCGCTGGAATTTCCAGCAATTAAAATCACGGACGGAAGTGAATTTGGTCACGGCGCCTGACGCCGCAACGAAAACAAGCCGTTTCTCGGTCATCGATCATCATTACTTTCACTCGACGCACTAATTCGATACTCGCGTGAATGGAATGGAGCCCACGGATTTTACGAGTCGTTAATGGCGCGGAAAAATTACTGACACTTTGGCCCGTGATGCCTCTCGAATTCCTGTTTGGCAACTAGATATTTGCTCTGCTTTACGCCATTGGTATTCCCATCGATATTCCTGGCTCAAACGATAGTTTTACAAGCGCTAATAAATATTGTTTCGTTCAGTCTGTTTTCATCGTTACAGTAACTGTGTCATAAAAACGAATTGTTGTTGATCTAATTGGATACTTACATTCACTTCTGACATAAGTCTTGTGTTGTCATGTGTCGCTTCTTATTTGTGTATAATGCACTGTGTATTCATATTCGTATTTACACGTTGACGGTTTTTTAGTTGAATTACACTTTTCTTATTATTTACTATCCTCGATGTTAAATGATCATCGAGAGTCCAGCGTGCAATTAAATTTGAAGTAATTTGTCACTTTAACCCTATGCACTCGGAGCTATTTTAACTAGAAAAGTAAACATTTCTTCATATGTATATAAGGCTGGCTCTTTTCTTTACCGAACTCAAAGTGCCTTTCTCCTATAAATTATGATGTATTTAGTATGTAATCCAGTAGATTTGTACCTGGAGCGGCTGCAGATCGAAGTTTCGATCCTGTAGGATCAATGGTTCAGGAGTTATGCTTGCTTAAAGTTGTGCATTTTTCAGTGTTTTTGACAGGTAAGGGCGCCGCCATATTGGTTTGTAGTGACGACCGCGCGCCGCTTACCGAGCAGAGCTGCTAGGTGGTAATTGGTTGGTGAGGGGGGGGGGCAAAGTAAGCGGCTCGCGGTCGTCACTACAAACCAATATGGTGGCGTCCTTACCTGTCAAAAATACTGCAGATTGCTCAACTTTAAGTAAGCATAACTCCTAAACCATTGATCCTACAGGATCGAGACTTCAATCTGCAGCCGCCCCTGGTATAAATCTACTGGATTACATCCCAAATACATCACAATTTATAGGAGAAAGGCACAAATTTTGAGTCCGGTAAAGTAAACTTTACCCGTATATAATACTATGTAATACTATGTTATATATAAATATTTATAATTCCATATGAAATTGATAGAACACAATACTGAAATGTTTAGTAATCGATTAGATACCAACTTATTTAATAATGAAAAAGATGGAAGACTGATGCGAACCCAGACGTTTAAATAAAAAATAAACATTCTAATTTCTGGTTTTTCACAAATCAAACTTTCACCATCTTAGTCGTCTCGTTTTTCTAATTAAAATGACACCGAACACGATATAGTTACGATAATAATTCCTCGTGTAACGAGCAAAGTTAAGAATTCGTGTACCTCTACTCTACGGTAAATGTTAAATTACACAAATAAGATTGTAACTGTGTCGTGTTTGGTGTCATTTTAATCAGAAACACAAGACGAATACGAAAATGACACTGAACACGATATAGCTACGATAATACTTCCTCGTGTAACGAGCAAAGTTAAGAATTCGTGTACCTCTACTCTACGGTAAATGTTAAGTTACACAAATAAGATCGTAATTGTGTCATGTTTGGTATCATTTTAATCAGAAAAACAAGACGAATACTATGGTAAAAGTTTCATTGACGAAAAACCAAATAAAGGAATTTTGATTATTGAATTTAAAAGGCTCAGGTGACAGGAGTACTTTTATGTTTCTAGCACGCTCGAACCTCAATTTGCCTTTCTCTTTCTCTACTAAAACTGTCGCGCGGTAGACCCGACGATACGACAGTTACGGAGATATGTACTACTGTAATTCAGAAGACACAATCTCGCGGAAGGATTAAACGGGACACATTGTGTAAAGAGGTAAACACGATTGTCGTCCCAGTGGCAGAAACGAGGCGTCGGGTACCAGAAAGAATCCGGTTGAAGATTGTCGCATGGCGAGCTGTCGGCATTTAGAAAGATGAAAAACCAGTGCCCGGTTCGAAACCGCCGTTACGACCAGCACAATTCCATTCCTCTTAATTAGTTTTTCATTATCCTTGAAACAGGATCGCGGTACTTTCTCTACGATGTCGTCCGACGATCGGCAAGAAACAGAGAACTGGTGTCATCCAGACACGAGTGGTTGCTAGATCGTGGATCGTCGATCGCCAGATCTCTCCAATTAAAAATCCGTTTTCCCGTAAGAACGTGAGAAACGAGGGGACTTGTACCGGATCAGAATTTTCTTGAATCGATCCTCGTGAGATTTCTAATCGAAACGGTCCGTGTTACTTTGAAATGTTAATTACTTGATTAGAGCTGCTGCTCTAATTTGTAATCACCTTCGGATTGTAACTAGAAAGGGACTAGAATCTTACTAGATTTTGGGTCGAAGTATGGGTTTGCGCGCTTTGGTTGTTTGACCTTATTTGAGCAGATTTTGGGCTGGGTGAGGACTCATTCTAAAGAGGGAGGTTCATCACAGTGCACTCTGGTCATCATATAAGTCAAAAAAGTCTTTTAGAGACAGAAAAATGTATTGAAATCTGCGGGTTTTTTTCTAGACTTTTACTCTACTTTTGGCCCTCATATTATTAGATATAAACATAATTCTCGTTAAAATCATGACCAGAGCGCACTGCACCTAACCTTCCTCTTTAGAATGAGCCCTCACCCAGCCCAAAATCTGCTCAAATAAGGTCAAACAACCAAAGCGCGCAAACCCATACTTCGACCCAAAATCTAGTAAGATTCTAGTCCCTTTCTAGTTACAAGGGGGTAGACTCGTTTCAATTATTGATATTGTGAAGGTATTTTCATGAGAATTGATTGAATACATTTTTTGACTCCAGGGTGTCCCAAAATTTGTGTTACACGGGATAACTCTTTATCCATCGTATATATCAGGTCGTTAAGTATAAAACTTAACAAATGTGTTTGAAATTTGTGTTTTATTTGACAAGTTTCATACTTAACGAACTAATATTTAGAAAAAAATACTTCCAATAAAATTTGTATGGTTTTCAAAGCTCTATACAGGGTGTCCCACGCAACTGGAACAGGCTGTACCTCCTAAACGGTCGGGAATAGAGGAAAATGTTATAAGAAAAAGTTAAATGATATCAGACGTTGCATACTACGCAACAAATTTTATGCACTTTTGTGCATCGGTGCATCAGAAAAATGTAACTGCACTTTTTTTTAAAATGGAAACCTACATTTTTGACTGCACCAATGGATGCAGTTTGTTGTGCTCTACATAAAAGTACTATACTTATGCCCTAAACTTATTCGTTAGGAAGTTATCGAAGCTAAAAGTTCTCTGATTTATAATGGAACATAAAATAGGTACATACTCCGGAACACTTGCCGAGACCGAAATGATTCAGTGAACTTTTAGCTTCGATAACTTCCTACCAAATAAGTTTAGGGCATAAGTATGTTAATACTTTTATGTAGAGCACAACAAACTGCATTGATTGGTGCAGTTAAAAATGTAGGTTTCCATTTTTTAAAAAAGTGCAGTAGCATTTTTCTGATACACCGATGCACAAAAGTGCATAAAATTAGTTGCGTAGTATGCACCATCAGATGCCATTCAACTTTTTCTTATAAGATTTTCCTCTATTCCCGACCGTTTAGGAGGTACAGCCTGTTCCAGTTGCTTGGGACACCCTGTAAAAAGGTGCATTTGTTTATATTTTATTGGACGTGTTGAAGGTCATTTCAAGGTCAAGTCCACATTTTCAAATGGAAACATAATTTTTTTATTACACCAACTTATTCTATGATAAAAAACAAGTAAGTTTTATTCAAAACGTTTTTTAATTCGACAATAACTTTCTAAGTTATTCAATGATAAAGACACAAGAAGAAGTGCCTAATAGTGGGTACTGTTGTTTATAAATCTTATATTTTCCCCACTTCTTACTGTGTCCTAACGTCCTAACCCCTCAAGGGGATACAGTTACCGTTCTCTCTACCAGTACCGGACAGATGCACGACAGAGACGAAACGCGTCACGTGACCGGGCCGCGGAAGCGTGGGGAATAGCGTCGTGGAGGGGGAAGGCGAAGATAGAGTGTCTTAATCTTAGTCTTAATGTGGCGCCTTTGGTTGATACGGGTGTGAGTTATTTAAATAAGGAAATAAAAATAAAAGGAAATAAAAATAAATATACACATAAATATCAAATGTTATAAAAGTATGGACGGTTTTTCTAATTTCGTTCTTATTTAAAAGTTATAGTAATTTAATTCGCCTAAATTTATACAAAATAATACTGTTTATCAATCTATCTAACAAAATGTGAATATAATTTAATTAAACTATGAAGATGGTTCTATTTTGTGACTGTTAGATTGTAATAAAATGTGCAAAGATGTATTTTTTATACAGAAACTAACATTGCCTAAACTGTCTTTTACTAGAATTTAATACAGCCTGGGGAGGGGGGCAAAAGGCACCGCGCCATTCTCTTTCCAGTAAATTTACATTTATTATTTTTTATCAACAAATTTGAATTTTAAATAATCTAGTGACTTATTTGCCACCCTGTAGTATTGGAATACTCGCAGAAAGTAAAATCTTGTTTAAATCAATTTCTTGATATTTTTATGCAGCATTATTTGCATAAACATTTTCTTCAGCTAATGTATTTTCCAATTTTGTAGATAAATAAAGCGCAATAAAATGAAATCTTATTTACAATAAGACCGGCCTTTGTAGATCCAAAACAAATCAAAATTGTATAAAATTCTATCGAATTTTATTTTCTAGCCTCTTTTGAAAATTTTTATAAGCCATAAGTGTATAAAGATCCGCAGTCTACTTATTACAAGTAAATTAGTGTTTAATTCTTCGTTCAACAGAATTTCATGCAGTCTCGAATAATATTTTATTTGCCTAGAGAACAACTATAGAAACTAAGATCCTGTTCATTTTTCTTGACATTTGCGTACAGCCTTGCAAATTTGTATAAATATCCGCAGTCTAATCATTATTTATCAGTGTCTAAAATCGCGAATAGGCATCCATTATTCTTTACCAACTGTGAAGACGCACAATTCTTGACATGACGTCCATCTTTATTACATGTTTTTTGCAAATAGAAGTAGGTTATAGATCAGGAAAGGTGAAATCCTTCGTTTATAGGCCAATTAAAATTGTAAATTTTCCGTGCGACCCCGTTTCCAGCGGCCAGTTTTGCTATTTTGATCGTCTTATGGGGCAAAAAGGAATAGAAGAAGCATCGATACGCACGCGAAAAGCGTGAAAGTTCCAGGAGAGCAGATCCCGATGAATAACGGATGAGATTCTCGCGTACGAATAAAAAAGAACATGCTAAACTGCCAGAGAACAACACAGCTTTTCCCATGAAATCGAGCCGACGAGGAAATTGCGTTCCGCGCTGCAGAAAGTAGAAAATTGCCACTCATGTACGATTTCATCGCGTTTCTGTTTACAACAATGGGAATCGTGCTTAAATAATTCGTGGCTATTTCTGGTGTACTGCTTCAGCTAATAAAACCGGTTAAAACTTATGGCAATCGTTTCGCTCAATGGAGAAGTATACATTGTACGGTAAAGACTTGATCTAAGAAAACGGAAACCGTAGGATCTACGAAACACGAATATCCCCTCCACCGCGGGGCACAAATCATTGAATAGTATATGCATCTATCTGTTTAAAATAATTGAGGACTGCTCTTTACTTTACCAAACTCAAAATTTTTGCCTTTCTCCTATAAATTATGATGTATTTGATATGTAATCCAGTAGATTTATACCCGGCGCGGATGCAGATCCAAGTTTCGAACCTCTAGGATTAATAGTTGAGGAGTTACGGTCGCTCAAAGTTGAGCAATCTGCAGTGCTTTTGACAGTTAAAGGCGCTGCCATATTGGTTTGTAGTGACGACCGCGAGCCGATTACGAAGCCGCCTCCTCGACCTAATCACCAACCAACTACCACCTAGCGGCGTGCGACACTACAAACCAATATGGCGGCGCCCTTACCTGTCAAAAACACTGCAGATTGCTCAACTTTAAGCAAGCATAACTCCTGAACCATTGATCCTACAGGATCGAGTCTTCGATCTGCAGTCGCCCCGGGCACAAATCTACTGGACTACATACCAAATACATCATAGTTGGTAGGAGAAAGGCACCAATTTTGAGTCCGATAAAGTCAAGTTTACCCTAATTAAGAATTGTAACTGGAAAAAATTAATTTTGTATTTCGTAAGTAGACTGTGTAAAAATTGTATATTTTATTTGCTAAATACAGGCCATACCTGCAAATTCATTTCTTTTCTTAATCATTTCAATGAGCTTGCAAATGGTGCGACAGTATTTTGAAATTCCTTAAAAACGTTCACTACTGTTTCGCATCTAATTTACTCACGTTTGCCTAAAAAAATGCATACAATTTGCGGTCTATTTATAAATTTCATAGATACTTTTACTTTCAAGAATCGTTCTTTATCTGCTCTCATTGGAATTTATAATGTGAGAACGTATTAAAAAATTCCATAACATTTTCGATCTCTACTATTAACAGTGCAACTACCTGTCGAGTTAAAATAATGCATTTCAAAGTTTTCATTTTGCGATTATTGAAAATTTAATGAAGCCAATGCGGAATGTCATTGTATAAATTGATTAATTCGTGTAATAAAAAGACGACTAAGGTTTTAACCCTTTGCTCTCGGAGCTATCTTAACGTGAAAATTAAACATTTCTTCCGGCCTAGAATAATTGCATTCTATGTATATGCTTCTTTTCATTTTACGGATATGAAATTGATGTAATACCTCGTACAATACTTACAGTCAGCGGCAATAATAAGTGGACACAATTCAAATTCAAAGGACTTGAATTTTTTAAAGATGTTAGACCGGCTAGTACGCTAGAGAATAAGTAAACAAAAATTTATTACGATTGCAATTGGTAGGAATTATACAAAATTTTTAAAAATGGTGTTTTGTCAACTTTTTTATCTGGTCCTGTAACGATAATTTAAAAAATGCGTTTTATAGATTTCGGTAACTTATATGCATACTGAAAATTTCATCGAAATCGGTCAACATTGCAATGAGATACAAACGTTTAAAGATGATCACGTAAGGGCGAAATGCCCTGGCAAGGCTGAAAATCTGTGACTTTCACCCTTAAGCTCTCATCTTTAAACGTATGTAGCTCATTGCAATGTTGACCGATTTCGATGAAATTTTCAGTATGCATATAAGTTACCGAAATCTATAAAACGCATTTTTTAAATTATCATTACAGGCCCGGATAAAAAAGTTGACAAAACATCATTTTTTAAAATTTTGTATAATTGCTACCAATTGCAATCGTAATAAATTTTTGTTTACTTATTCTCAACCGAACTAGCCGGTCTAACATCTTAAAAAAAATAAAGTCCTTTGGACCAATTTCTGAAAAGTTATGTGATTTTTAAGGGTGTCCACTTATTATTGCCGCTGACTGTAAAGGTTTAGTAATTTATTAGTCTTTTTAATATTTTACTGTCGTCACTCAAGTGCTAAGGGTTAATTGTTTGGACCTTGCAATTCTCATAAAGCACTTTGGAAGCTGTACTTTTTATGCTCGATGATTATAGTGTTGGTCCTGTTCACCCACTAATTACACTGTCCAACACCAAATTTGTTCCCTAATTACTGTTGGGTCCTTCGTATAGAGTTTTTTTGCGCTGATTCCGAATCTGTTTTTAATTTTTTTCCTATACGCACAGTTTTTTAGAAACATGACTTTGGAAAAAAAACATATTTTTCAACTTTAAACAAATATTGTAGTGTTATCATAAAAGATATTGAATTGTTCTTTATAGTAAAAGATTCTGTAGACTTTCCCGAATAAAGCGATATCAAATATTAATACATTATGATTGTTTAAACATGTTTAAATAATCACTGAAGGCGGAGAGACACCACTTTTGCACCAATTTTTGAGGATATTTTTCAATTTATCTCAAAAAATAAGGGTCCAGCGGAAAATCGAACTATAGCACGCTGTAAAACAGACTTTTATCTTGAGAAACCCCGCTTTGAAGTTTGAAACGTCGACGTTTTTTTCGAACCAAAAAGCAAAATATCTTCGCCCGACATGAGTTGCCGCCAGTGGCGCTCACCATTACAACGGTCGTTCGCCGCTCCGTCGAGCGCCACTGGCGGCAACTCATGTCGGGCGAAGATATTTTGCTTTATGGTTAGAAAAAAACGTCGACGATCCAAACTTGACAGGGTGGCTTCTCTAGATAAAAGTCTGCTCTACCGAGTGGTATAGTTCGATTTTCCGCTGGACCCTTATTTTTTAAGATAAATTAAAAAATATCCTCAAAAATTGGTGCAAAAGTGGTGTCTCTCCGTCTTTAATGATTGTTTAAACATTCATAATGTATTAATATTGGATATCACTGTATTCGGGGAAGTCTACAGAATCTTTTGCTGCAAAGAACAATTCAATATCTTGTATAATAACATCACAATGTTTGTTTGAAGTTGAAAAATATGTTTTTTTTTTCAAAGCCATGTTTCTCAAAAACTGTGCGTATAGGAAAAAAATTAAAAACAGATTCGGAATCAGCGCAAAAAACTCTATACGAAGGACCCAACGGTAATTAGGGAACATAAAAAAAGTTTAAATTTGTTGGACAGTGTTATTAGCAGTATCTCCATTCTACCTTTCCCTTCTACGATGCTATTCCCCCACGCTTCCGCCACGCCCTGATCACGTGACGCGTTCCGTCGCGATGTCACGTGACTAATCTGGTACTGGCAGAGAGAGGATAACTGTTCCCCTCAATTCGTACTCCCTCCCCTCATCTGTCGACCCCGCTACTAAGCGTATGATAAAGACACAAACCTTTAGATATGCGAATTTTCATACATATTCGCTGCTCAGTGATCACAAACATAATTATGCATGCACTTATGAAATTATTCCTATTATTATTATTCGAATCGCTGAACACGTTAAGTACACATGTTTTTACTTATTTGAACAATATCGTAATTAGACACCCACGCTTAAGCTTTCGTTCTTAGGAATGCAGAATAAATTATTTCCTGCTATTTTGTGTTGCCAGTATTAACAATGTTGAGAGAAATTTAAGGGTACAATTATCGAGCACTAAAAGTGACTGTTGTAAAAGAATTATTATTATTATTATATTAAGAAAAAATATTTTATATAATATGTTTAACACATTTTGCATTTGTGACTTTGAATAAAGATTTCTAATTGAAAAGTATTCGCAAAACTGGCGCATTTTAGGTGTCTTCTGTAAGTTAACTATTGTTTAAACATGTTTCCTTGTAATATGTAATATTAAAAAATATCGTCTGATTCGGGAGAGTCCACAGAATATTATTATACAAATTAGAACTATATTATTAGTAACTATTAATTAAAGCGCAATGTATCTTTAAAGTTAAAAATTTGCATATTTTTCCAAATTGATTTATATTAACATATAGCTTTACAAACAAATTTGTTGCAACTGAAAACAAAACAAATGCTCATGGTGATCTCTTAGAAACGAGAATTATAAATCAGAGAAAAGGTGTCGAACAATGAAATTAAAAATATGGTACAAATAAATAAAATTAAAAATTCTAACGAAGTTTAAAAAGTTTTATTATTTCATTTAAATATAGTGGTGACTAGACTGTGGAGATCTTTGTGCAATTACGGCTTCTAAAAATTTTCAAAAAATGCTAAGGTATAAAATTCGACGAAATTTAGTACGATTTTAATTTATTTCTGATCTGAAAAGACTACCACCACAGAAAATAAGATCTGATTTGATTCGATTTTCTTAAAATTCGTCTACGAAAATTACAAATTGCATAAACAACTGCAGTCTAGTGGTTACTTTCAATAATTGCAAAATTTGGTGATTACGTTTTTACTGGTAATAGAAATAAATAATAATTTCTTCGGTCTCATGTTGTGGAAGCATAGTTAACATGTCTCTTTTGTAACTGAAATAGCATGATGAGACGTAATAATTCGGTAGCCTTTGTGCGATTTTGCACTGCACAAAAATGGGGAGAGAAACGAAAGTATACGTCCGAGAGATATGATTACAGGCAGTAATTGAGTAACGTTTGTCTTGCAACAGTCCCGCTGAACATAAATTTAGTTTTTTTGTGATGTTTGCGCAATGAAGTTGCATTGACTGGATAATGGTTCGGAAAACTATGACGATCTTTCGAATATTGTCGCAAGATCGAACGGAAATGAACTAATTTTCTTGTGTTTTATTCGCTACACTTTGCTTCAGCTTCAATTCCAATTTAAATTTCAGTTTCAATTCCAATTTAAATTTCAATTACAAATTCAATTTAAACTACAAATTCAATTTCAATTTCAATTTCAACTTTTATTGTGATTTTAACTGTATTTGTAATTTTAATTTTTACTATTTTTATTGTGTTTTTAATTGTAATTGTTATTTTTATTACACTTTTTATGTCAATTCCACATGCGTTCTTCTGATAAAGCTACTGGGTTGGCAAGAAAGTAATTTCGGTATTTTAAGGTGAAATAGAGCACAATTTTTTATCCAAGCAATGTATTTTAATGAATAAGGTATTCTCCCTTTTGTTCGACAAACTTTTGCCAAAAAGAATAAACAAATATTTTATTGATTAAAGTTCATTGCTTGAATAAAGAAATTCGGTTTTGTTTCACCTTAAAATACCGTAATTACTTTCTTGCCAATCCAATATTTATTGGTTTATCTGTAAATTCGTTTTTGTCGAAATCTATTTCTACTCTTTCCTTCTTTTAATTTAATTAACATTTATGGACCTTTAAGACTTTTAGGGACGTCCTAAAGACCTTCCGAATGTCCTACGAACGTCTCCTGAACGTCTTCTAGACGTCACACAGACATCTTTGTGCTATCTGGGTGTTTAACAGAAAACGGTCTAACGTACGAACGAATAAAATTTAAAAGATGGAATTTCGTAAATTTCTTTGCCAATTATATTGTACCGATCTCTTTTCTTTCAAAATGATAATAAGACTGCGGATCTTTATGCAAAAGAAAAATTGTTTGCATCGATTGCAAGAAATAGAAACTACATTGAATGTTATTTCTTCCCTTAATGATTTTAATAGAGGAGAAATCACATATTGACATCTTCAATTTTTAAAGTTTTTCAACAATTTTGTATTTCATTGCAGTCTAATGATAATACATAATAAAAGTGAGAAATCCGATAAATGTCCTTTCTAGATTGCTTCAGTTTCCTTTTGCAAGATTGCTTCCACGGAAATATAATCTCGTAGACCTTATGTATAAAGTGAACGGTACTTTGGCGTATTTTATTCTTATCCTACTTCTACCTTGTCCATTTATTCAGCAACATACTTATGGATATTCGAGACTAATTGGGTGTTGAATGTTACAGATCGGTTGAACGTTAGTTTATTCAGTTTTGATCTTCTCCTGGTCTACTTTATCGGTTTATTGAGCAATGTTTATTAAAATATTTCGGGTCAATAGAGCATTGAATATTGGTCAATTGAACCTTACTTCATCACTTCGTTTTATCTTTCCTCTGATTCTACTTCATTCTACTTCATTCTACTTCATCCTACTTGTTGAGCAACAGGTATTGAAATATTTTAGATTAAATGCGTATTAAATTTTATAGAAAAATTGAACCATGCTTCATTTTGTTTCTATTTTGTTCATTTGTTAAACATCTACTCAAATATCTCAGAAAAGTTAAGTATTAAATTTTATAGAAAAATTGAACCTTGTTTTGTTCTGTTTCTACTTGTCTTGTTTCTGTTTCTAAACAACATGCATTTAAATATTTTACATCTACTGAACATTGAATGCTACAGGTAAATTGCTGTTATTTAATTAGTTGACTCTACAAGTAGACCCCGGTATAATGCGATTAGAAAGTTGTTTAAAAAAAGCTGTTTATAGTAATCTTTTGTGGCAGTAAGTGCACAGTCTTTTTAAACAATTCTTTAAACATTTACTGTACGTTTAGTACTACATAAAATACTTGTGTTATTATATATTGTCTTCTTAAACAATTTTTCGTACATTTACTGTATATTTACTGTACATTTTCTGTACACTTACTGTATGTTTACTGCCATAAAAAATATACATACATACAGCCTTTCTAAACAGTTTTTTGATCGTGTTATACGCAAGTCTGCTGTATCTACACCATATGCAATAAAACTTTTTAAACAAGTGTTCTCGTTACAAGCTTAAATTACAATAGATACAAAAAATTATTTATGTTTTCGTTTGAATAAAATTTACAATATACATATAACTACAAAACTTTCCTATCACTGTGACAAACACAGAATAGTATTCATACACAATGTTAAATAATTATTACAGCTATAAAAAACAATTATTTGCACAGTAATCTAATTCTTCCAACTTTTCAAAAACAATTTAGCCATTTGGTCCAATCTTAAAGCAGTTGTTCGTTTTTAAAAATGATTTATATAAAATTTAAAATTGAAAGGAAATTTTAAATTAAAATACAAATTAGTAAATTTATTGTGATTTATATAAAATTAAAAATTGAAGTAAAATTTTAAATTAAAATATAAATTACTACAAAATTTTTTGTTTTCGTTTGAATAAAATTTACAATATACATATAACTGCAAAAATTTTCCTGTCGCTGTGACAAACACAAAATAGTATTTGTACACAATGTTAAATAATTATTACAGCTCAATTGATATTCTGAATATCTTGTTTATCTGTAATATTGCGACCCATAGCGATTAAAAAAAAAAACAATTATTTGCACAGTAAACTAATTCTTCCAGCTTTTCAAAAACAATTTAAACCATTTGATCCAATCTTAAAACAGTTGTTCGTTTTTGAAGGGTGTACGGATACTTTTTACGCTGACTGTATATCAGTTTAGTGTGGCCAAAAACTTCCTTTCGTGAGCCACTGCAAGTTCGAACAGAATTTCGTTCAAGCACAAAAGATAACTGTTCGTTTCGATCTTTGTGAAGAGGACAAAATCAAGGTCGAATCTTTCTCTGCGCACCACAAAGGCGCGACGCGACGTCGAGTTACAAAGAGTTGTGAGCGTAAGATTCGACCCGGATACGGACACCGAGACTGCTGGCAAACCAGTCCTCGTGGATATGTACCATCTAATTGACGTTCACTGCCTACATGTATTGTATCTAATTTCACGATTAGACAACTTCCTCAAGAATCTGCGTGGAAACACGAAATGTGTGGACGTTCAGCTGTGCCTCAAGGCGAAACCATAAGCACTATTAAGCACTACTATTTCGAGAGTCTTCCAGACAATACCAGTGATTTAAATAGATCAAGACACTTGTGTGCACCGTGAAATAATTCCTGCAGGCTTTAATGTCAATACTAAATGCAATCAAACCAATTAGATATGTTTATTTTAACACTAGATCTACCACGCTACCCTGAAATCCCTACTTCATGTTACATTTTTTTTCGCATGTAATATAATGAACAGACTGCGGATTTTATGCATTTATGACAAAAATGAACACGTGCAATTTAAGGATGTTCTGGAGGTACAACGGGAGACAAAAGTACAAGAAATTCGAAATCCATCAATACATATATTGGCAATGAAAGCCATTCATGAGTATATTTTGCATTAAACTTTTACGAATACTGTACCCTCTGTAGCTATATTCAGTGGTCTACACTTGTCGCGTTTCCATGTTAGTGAGAGACAACACGATAAATTTGTCGTTTTGTAACAGTTTATAATTTTTTTGTTCTGTAACTGTTTAGTGAATCCTAATAAATTTTGAACATAATTAATTACATAATTTTTACTTCATATAAAAAAACTGGAGTTTCTAGTTGCGTTTTTTCAAGGTTTAAATAGGGTTTGAAGTGGAATTTAATGAATTGTCTATAAGAAGACAATTCATTGTGTTAGAATGTGCATTGTGTTAGAAGTGTTAAAATGTGCAAACTTTAAGTTGCTATAATTCTTAAACGGTGCAGTGAATCAAACCCAAACTTTGGTAATTGCATTAATTTAGTAAGAATTAAATCTTGTCAAATTTTCAAAAATTTTGTTGCGTTTTTATATACCTCCAGAACATCCTTAAAACAGTGGACGAATTACGAAGATTTGAGGACATCAGTTTGTCCATTTCAGCTTAATAAGACAATTAAAAGAGGAAAGAAATTTCTGTTTGGCTCCTGTGTCTTGCAATCAAAGGAAACATTTTTTATTTTGCATAAAGATCCGCAGTATAATAATGAATTTTATATTTTTGTTTTATTTATACAGAATCAAAATAATTTTGTATCACGGCTACTTATACCAATACCAGTCATTTTGACTGTACTTCTTGAAGTGAAAAAGTATCCTATAATACGTTTCCCAAATCTGAAACCGTTAAGTGGATATGTAATAGATAGATTTATCGATGTTTTTGTTAGGAAATGTTATCGCACCTTACGTCTTATCTTGCGCCAAAACATAAACATAAACATTGCCGTGATGTAACGTAACATTGGCATCGATGCCGTTTCATGTGGTCATTGTGTATATCACAGAGTTGGGCAAAAATTTAATCAACTATTGACGAATAAGTTTCTACTTCAATCATTAATCGCAATTAACAATTAATCTCGTAGTTTAGTCGTTAATTGCGGTTAACGATTAAACACTTATTAATCGTTAATTGCGGTCAACGATTAAATTTCTACTTTATTCGTTAATTGCGGTTAACGTTTCCTTTCAATTGTAATCTTCAATCGGATAATTGATTAATGATTAACTGCTGAAATTTCGAAATGCAATACGGAATCAAAACTATATGAAGACGGAAAAAATGTAAACTGAGTTTAGGTGTACTGTCATTTGGTCTATAATACAAACTCTGTTTGCGTGCTTTTATGTTTTTTTTCGATGATTTCTTTTTTTAATCAACGATTCACGACTAACTTCATCAATCGATTGAATCAGTCTCCGATTTTTCGATGATTTCTTTTTTTTAATCAACGATTGACGATTAACGTCATGAATCAATTGAATCAGTCTCAATTTTCCGATGATTTCTTTTTTTAATCAACGATTCACGATTATCAATCGATTGAATCACTCTCCGATTTTTCAATGATTTCTTTTTATAATCAACGATTCACGATTAACTTCATCAATCGATTCAATCAATCGTCGATTTTTCAATGATTACCTGTTTTAATCGTACACATTAATCAATCAATCTTGATTAAAATTTTAGTCGATTAATGCCCAATTCTGCATAGTGTTTGACTGAGAATTAACCCTCGCAAGGTAAGGTCTAATGTATATAATTAGTAAGGTGAGGTCTCTTAGACCCCGACAAATGAATTTCATAAATAGCCTCGTCTTTAATAAATTTGGGATAAAGAATGACATATGATAAAAAGTGAACAAACAGATTTAATTTTATTCATATAAAACTTCTTTTCAAAAATTGCAAGCTGGGGTCTCTGAGACCCCACATTACCCTGAGAAGGTTAAAATAAAACTTCGAATTACTACTTATGTTATTTGTTAGCTGTACTCCTCATTATACTATAATAATGTTAAAATTACACTGTATGAAATTATCATTGAGTATTCATTCAAAAAATATATACATACCTATACAGTGACTCCCACTAATATTCGGACACTTTTATAAATACGATTACTTTTTTCATATTGGACCATACGATTTCAACTTTTTCGAGAAGATAGAGCAATTAGTTTGCTACACAACGTGAAAAAATTTTTGAAAAAAATTGCAAGATGTTGGAATTGCAGAGAAAATACTAAAAGTTGCATTTCGCAACTTTTTATGCGGGCTTATATGGAAAATTTAGCAAACACATTTCGTAGATCGGAATCCATTAAACATATATATTCTGAAAATTTCATAAAAATCGATCGACGTTGCACGATTTGCAAACGTTTAAAGATGGTAAAAATTCCAGTTTTTCACGATTTTCGACTTCTAACAGCAATAAACCTAAGAATTTTTACATCTTTCAATGTCTGTCATTTCTTAGCGCATCAACCGATTTCGATGAATCTTTCACAATGCATATAATTGACACAGATCTACAAAACGTATTTTTTAAATTTTCAATATAGGCCCATATTAAAAAGTTGTAAAATGCATCTTTTAGTATTTTCTATACAATTCCGACCAATTGCAATTTTTTGAAAAATATCTCTCCCCATCATGTAGTAAACTAATTGCTCTAAAATTTCAAAAAAGTTCAAATCGTATAGTTCAATATTAAAAAAGTTTTCATTGTTGTTGGAGCGGCCGAATATTAATGGGAGTCACTATATGTATATAACTAAACATTTTTTCTAAAGACCAGTCATTTTTACTGGTTTCGGTAGAAGTAGGTACATATTTTAATTGCCGGTAAATCTACTATTAAAATTTATTTTAAAATAAAATTAATTTTGTAATTCTTAGGAGCCAATGTACATTATTCACTTTTAATTTCACGTTTAATGCTCGATGTATTTAGCGCTAAATAACGTCGACAAGTTACATGTTCAATTATTAAAAGGAAATGCAAAAATTATGAAGATATCTATGTTCCTTAACCAAACTAAAATAATTTACAATTAACGTTTGTCAAACAATTGAACGATTTTAAAATCAGTTAACTGAGGTATGATTTTCTTGGTAGCTGCAATGACTAAAATTTCTTCGTATGTACCTAACAATTTCATAGAAGCACACATGCCCATATTTGTTTTAATGCTTAAATATCAGATGACAGGAAGAAAGAGTCTTATTCTAAATTAAAATATATTAATAACTAGACTGCGGACTTGTATCCATTTATATTAAAATTGAGTAGATAAAATTCAAAATTGTAGGAAAATATAAAAAATTTAAGATGTCAATGTATGATTTCTCATCTATTAAAATTATTGAGGGAAGAAATAACATTCGCTTTGGATCCTATTCCTTGCAATCGAGACAATTTTCATTTTGCATAAAGATCCGCAGTCTATTAATAACATACACGTTTCTTGTTGAATCTGTATAAAATATTTGTCATAAGATTGACTCGATGTAATATTGCAAGGGATTGATTTTACTCCAGAAAGTATTACAATTACGGCAATTTGTTCTCAATCTATATTTTTTACAATCAAGTTTTTGGTACACCAGGAAATATTTCAACAATAATTTAATTAATTTTCTTATTAATTGTATCAAAAGACGCCATACTTCGTAAAGATAAAATATGTAGTTTAGATGTTTATAAAATTAACTCATTTCCTTTGCTAACATTTTCACGAAAAATTATAAGTGAAACTACTGTTCAGTTTTATTACAGTGTCCAGCACAGCATGATTTATTCTGTGTGCCTACTATGAATGCACAAACTTCGTAATTCAGTTATAAAGTTCGCCCGAATCCGTAATCTCGTGCATACTATCGGTATCTTTAAATCATTTTCCTGACGGAAGCAAATGAAGAGTATCGCCTGATCAAAATCTAGATTATTCTAGATTATTCTAGATTGAATACTGAATCAGCCCGTTCCCGCGGCCTATCTACAGATAAAGCGAAACTTGAATTAAACATCCGGCGATTACCATTCAGGAAAAGTTTCTTTATTCGCATCTGCAGTCGTAACATAAGTAAAAAGTCCACTTTCACATGGTAACACGGCAATGCGTAATGTTCTCGCCATTTCACATGAAAGAATTTAATGTTTCTGTTACGTGGCGTTCGGCAGTGGCGCAATAATAATATCTAATTTCCTTCGGCATATATCGACGGGAGTACAAAACGGAACTATAAGAAAACCAATCATAAATGTTTAATAACAAAGCTACAACGCTGGGAGAACAATGCAGTTGCCATACATAAAGAACTCACGGAAGTTTTTGAAACGGAGGAAGTCGAAGTTAGAAATTTATTTTCGAAATTTATAAAAACAGGAAATGTGTGGAACAAACTCTAAATGCCGCATAAAGTGATACAGTAAAGCCTTGATCTAAGAAAAACCGTGCTCTTCGAGCTTCTTAGCCCCTAAGAGGGGATATTCATTTTTCGTAGATCTACGGTTTCCGTTTTCTTAGATTAAGGCTTTACTGTACTTCCTTTTTTAGTCATCCAAATTCATAGAAGTATATGAAATAAAAGGCACATAATGACACAGATGACATACTTTTTCACGCCATTCAACCCTACTCAAAGTGGTAATATGTGGTGACTCACCCTGTATAGATTTCTACGTGAATAAATGAGTGAATAATGCAAAAGTGGGAAGTCAATATTCTGTTTGGTTCAACACCACATCTCGAGGGTTCAATCGTCATTAGATGAAATCATTGTTACTGTGTTTTATAGAACTTCTACTTAAAGTGGACAGGTCTCATCACAGTTTATTATACAGCTGCACAAGTCTTATGAGCCCTGTTACAAAACGTACAGTAAAGAGCATAATTGATTCAACACACTTTAAATCAGAATAACTTTTTTACGAATGGGCCAAACGACTTCAATTTCTCTGTAAGGTTAGAAGAATTAGTTTAGTAAATGACGTCTAAAAAATATTTTGAAAAAATGCATTTGGTCGGAATTGTGAAAAACAATAGTAAAAACTTTTTTAGCTGAGCCAATAACGAAAATTTAAAAGATGTGTTTGGTCAACTCGTATAAATTATATACATTTGGACAATTTCATTGAAATTGGTTAATTAGTTTACGCGCTATACAGGATCAAAAGTGGTAAAAATTGCAATTTTTCAAGATTTTCGGCCTTTTTACCACTTTTGATCGTTTATAACTCGTAAACCAATTAACCAATTTCAATGAAATTTTCAGAGCGTATATAATTTATACGAGTTGATCAAACACATTTCTCAAATTTTCGTTATTGGCTCAGCTAAAAAAGTAGTAAAAATAAATTTTTACTATTTTTGTTCACAATTCCGACCAAATGCATTTTTTCAAAATACTTTTTAGACGTCATTTACTAAACTAATTCCTCTAGCCTTACAGAAAAACTGAAGTCGTTTGGCACATTCTGATTTAAAGTGTGTTGAATCAGTTATGCTCGTTAGTGTAAATTTTTGTTAACAACTAGATTGGGAATAGCTGCATTTGTAAAGAAAATCTGAAAACCGTATCAACGCCTTTCCTACAACTTAATAAATCTACTAAAAAGAGAAATAAACTCCTATTTGGCTCCTGCAATGAGAGCAGATAATTTTTATTTTGCATAAAGATCCGCAGTCCAAAAGAAAAAACGAATTAATAAACGTATGGACGTGGGAGAATATTTTCGTGAAAAAATGTACTGTATCAGCTGGGACACATATCGTATCTAGCCGAGATCCTTGTCGTTAGCTGTACATACATACATGTACACGCGATACGACGACGTGTTTCACGCGGCGCGGCGGAGAACCTTGAGAAAAATAAACAAGTTGAGACTGAGCCAGTCGCGAGTCAATTCCAGCCAAGATTATTCTATTTAGGTAAATACGTATTTTTGCATATTAAACGGCCGCGGTTAGCGGACCGTAGCAGCCAGAGATGAACGACTTAATGGAGAGCGCCAGTTGCGAAAACGTATTTCGCATCGAATCGGTGTTAGTAATTTAGCCCATCCGAACGGCACTTTGAATAATGGAAAATATGGAGTGGATATCGAACGGGCCCGCATATCGATCACCATGCTAGCGAAGAATGTGGGATATCCTGCGCGTGATACGCTCGAAGTACTGTGACCACAGATTAAGACTTCTGTCCCCCCTCTACCTTCCCCTTCTACGACGCTATTTCCCCACGCTTCCGCCGCGGCCCAGTCACGTGACGCGTTACATCTCTGTCGTGCACTCAAACTATATCGATCATTCATAAGTGATATTTTATTTAATGAAATTCAAAATATATGTATTGAAGGATTTATGCCCAGAAATAGATTATCTTCTAAAATGAAAATACTATCCTAAAATATTTTAATATTATCTCTCTCAATAATATTAAACTTTTACATACAAATAATATTCTAAAATATTTTAATATTATCCCTCAATAATATTAAATTTTTTATGAAAATATTTTAATATCCAAATTCATAAAATTTATTCTGAAAAAAGTTTCTTCGAAAAGTGAAGCAAAATTTTACAGGAGAGCCATTTGAAAATTATTCATTTTGCATATTGTATGTGTGTGTGTGTGTGTGTGTGTGTGTGTGTGTGTGTGCATTTCTGTATTTATTTTACTCCAAGTTTAAACTTAGACTCAAGCAATGAATATGCTAATGTTTGAGTAAATATACTAATCAAATCAAACAGAGTAATAATAAATAACAATAGAATATAAAATGAGAATACAATTATTTAATCATTGTGATATCTAGTTGATTGAAAGAATATTTAATATAGTAATTTGGCAAGTTCAGAACTTTTTTATTATACTCTTACAATTTTTTACTTTATTTCAAAGTGTAGATCATGCGTCGAATTATAATATTTCATAATCATTGTATATGTATGTATATTGTCATATAATGATTCCAGCAGTTACGAGAGAGTTAAAATTAAAGTTAATTGATTCATCAACATTAATATAAATGCACAAGAAACTTTATAAAATCCTAAAGACTAATGTTATATGGATTACAAGATAATTTTTTATCACGTATGTCAATTTTACTCTACTGTACAGTTTTCGGTCGGTGACCTTGGAAAATGAAAGAGTATGTCACAATTGATATTTCTTATCTCAGCATGACGTTTAATCGTCAAATATTTTGTCCCAACATTATTGAGAAATTCAAGTGTATTATTGCCCTATAAGGAACTCATGACTTCTTTGCAAATCAAGATCAAACATTTGAACAGAGAACGTGATAACATATTATTTATAATATGTGGAGATTAAATATTTTCAAAATTTTTTTGTCACGTCACGTGGTAAACTAAATGTTTTAACGTCTTGAAAACACACTTCATTTTCTACACAACTGATTACATGGAACTTTACATCACTCCAACATAAATAAATTTTAAATTCAATGAAATAACTACTTTAATGCAAAATAAATATTTGCTAGTGTGGTCGACACCTTTGTTTACGCTTGAAACACTAAATTTAAAGTTTTGAGATTGTAAGTACTATATGCGAGTAATTAAAAGTTAAGCAAGTTATCGTCCTTTTAAATTTGCCCTAATTAGAGGTGTGCGAGATCGGGACGGGAGTACGGGACGTACTCCGTACAGTATCAAAAATCCCGAAAAAATTAACGGGAGACCCGAACAACCCAGGAATTCCGAAAAAATTCACCGGAATTCCGAAAATATTCACCGGATACCCGAATACCCCCGGGAATCCCGTATACCCCCGGGAATTCCCGAATATTCTCGCACACCTCTAGTCTAGTCTAGTATATTACTGTGGATTCACTGTTCAGTAGAATTCCATTTGTATGGATTAAATTTTAGCAGTGCCTAGACTATAGCATAGTAGTGCCTAAACTGTAGCTTCAGTAGCCCCTAACTACAGTATAGAAGTTAACTGGTCAATTATAGTCAGTGGTGGGAGATAGGTGGACTCCTATCATACATATGAATCAAATTTATATGAACCAACTTTATATGAATCAAATTTATATGAACCAACTTTATATGAATCAACTTTATATGAACCAAGTTTTTATGAACCAAATTGTAGTAGTGCCTAGTAAACTGAACTATGGCTAAGCAAAATTATTTTATATGAACGTGAACTCCTATAAAATCAGTGGTGGAAGACAGATGGACTCCTATCATATGAACCAACTTGTCTCCCGACAGGTTCATATAAATGGAGTTCTACTGTAGCTTCTCAACGAACGATCGCGCTGCTCTATACACAGGAGACAGCTGTATGGAGATTTCAGGTTTTGCAATTTCTCCGGTCGGTTACGTCAACGATTCGCGCGAACGGTTGGCAAAAAGAAAACTGATCGGTGTGGTACCTTCGCGCATTTGTCGCCTCCGGACAGGCGGTGGGGCGCCGGTGCGTCGTCTCCTGGCGTAGGTGTGGACCGGTACGATCAGCCTCGGCCTCGGTATAAGGAATCCACCTTGATTATTGCCACTCTGATTCACCTCGGACTCGCTGTCGGTGGTGCCGGTGCTGCTCGACCTCCTCGACTCGGAATCCTCTCTAACTATAGTGGAACTGACCCGGCCACCCTCGAGCACACCCTCCAATTGAGAGATCACCTCGGCGTAGGGTTGCCGGCACCTCTCTTCCTGCTCCCTGGTAACTTTGCTCCTCCCATTACCGGTCCAATTTACTCCGCACTCGCGCCAGCTGGCCTCATAAAGAAGCTCCATGGCTCTTCCCCTTGTTGCGTCAGGGTCCAACAAGAGTTCCGGGTCCTCCAGAACCGCACGACCAGGATAACTCCTCACCTTCATCTTCGTTATCGAAATCCGTTCCCGAAGAACTGTCACACTCGACACCGCGAACACACACCGTCTCTCTAACAGTCCACCGAGGAGAGAGATTGTTGCTCAGGGACAATACCCAGCTGACTTTCATCGAACGGGCTGACCTTCGGCATGATTCACCGCGGTACCGGCCACTTTCTGCCGGTTTTTGCGCTTTTCACTCGCGCGGACATAAATTACACCGGACGCTTATTAATTATCAACCGGTGCACCCAGTCACGTTCGTATATATCGCGAAGCCCCGGGGACACGGGGGCACGTTCCTCCCGCGGGACCCGCTAAGATTTACCGTGGGAACGTGAAATTCGAGAACCCGCCGCGGATCTGGCATCCATCCAGCCAGAAGATCGATGGATCACTCTTCTCGACCGCTTCCGTCTACGCCGAGCGAGACCGCACGGTTTAAATCTCGGGTCTGCTCCACGCGTGAATCACTGCGACCCGACGCGGATCCTGCAGACACGATCTTCTCGATCAGTTTATCAATTTGAACAAGAATTTCAGCGATCCTTCTAGTGTGTCGTGCAATTTTTCCGTACACAGAGATCCCAATTCTGCTGTTCTTAAATCCAACCCAGTCGTGATTGGACTTTCAATTTGATCAAGAATTTTAGCAATTCTTCTAGTATACCTTGCAATATTTTTGTACACGGACCTGCGAATCCGGTTATTCTTACATCCAGATTCCTACGAGAACAATTATCGATGGGGTAGCTAATTTTAGTTCTATCAAGATGTAAATCGTGATCAATCCTCAGACCGATCGAAAATCAGTCTCAACTTGAATAGGAATTTCAGTGATCCTCTATCTGTTACACGCAAGGTACAAAGTCTATTATTGTTTCTGAACTGACTGAATCAGTGCAGACTTCTACGAACACAATAATGCAGGACTTATTTTGAGATCGACGGCAGTGTGATCGATTCTACTCAGTCTCTCAATTTGAACAGAAATCCTCTACCCTCAATATAAGATGAAACAAACTCTTGTTTTCGAACCGGTGAGTCAATTTCAGACTCCCGCGAGAATAATAAATAATGGAATACTGATCCTTTGGGGGTATCATTTATCTTTCTCACGTGAAAAGGCACGAGCTCGACTGTTTTAGAGAATGGAGTACCTATTTTTAAATTCTCCTCGCTCTGGATCGTGATTCAGCCGATCCTCAAGTCCTCGAGATTGCGTTAGAAGATCGTTTTCTCAAAGTCAATAACAATTTCAGTGATCCTTTCAACTTATCCTGTATCTCCCTCGCATAAGAAACAAATCTAGTTGTTTCTAGAGCAACGAAGTCCTTATTTCTAGATCATCTGCGGTATAAATCCTTAGATCAAACGGGACTTGGTTGCCACATTACAAAGGAAAGTCGGCGGTTCGTTTGAAACAAGTTCTCCTGTGATTCTGTCAATGCATCCCAGCATTCCTTGCGACTAACACCGTTCGAACACCAAGTCTCACGCAATGTCAACACATTTGACACTCTTATAGATCCTCCGAGTTTCCTAAATGTTCACGCTGCCGAGTGGGAAATCGGCCGAGCGCGATCATAACGAGCAAGAGAGCTAACTTGTTGGAGAGCTGGTCGGCCAGCGGTTAACAAAGGTCGGAATAATGGATCGATGGATCGATCGGTTGCGCAATGAAATCCAGTTGCGGAACAATGAGGCCCAGTTCCGTTTTCACTACACGTTCCGATCACGCCGCTTCCGTTTCGCGAGGATCGATCGTCGTCGAGATCCGATATTGTATTTGTACGACTGGCTTTCGAGTTGAGGACGCGAGGTTCGAAGGGACACTGATCCTCTCACAAAGGACAATGCCTGAGGATCCTGGCGTCGCGCAAACGAGGACACTACCAGGACCACTCCTTCGAGACTGACGCTCACTGACAGCGTTCACGACTGGTGAAAAGTACGCCCGCAAAGACCGTGCACGAGAAACTCCCTTCCTCGCGGACTGTCGAGCCCCCACTATGTCTGCTGTTAGCGAGAGAAAGGACAGCGGCTCTCAAACCGATCTTCCTGCAACCGGTGGAACCACTCCCACGTACGGAAAGTCTGTACACTGCTGGCGAAAAGTTTCCGACAGAGCTGGCCATTATATTCGAGTAACGAAACAAATTTTATTCTCGCTCGTTCATTACTCGTGTTCAATCATTCATTCGTTTATTCGTCGTTCGTCGAATAGCGGCACAAACAATGCGGTCGCCTTTCATGAATGATCCAGAAATTCTTGTTCGAATTTTCCGACAACAATTGAACAATGAGATATCGTCTCAGATTTTTGACAATTTTAAATTGTTCACAGAACTGTGAAATGTTTAAGGGGATAGACTCGTTTCTAGGATTGCAAGGGTGCGGAATTCAAGATCAATCTAGGCTGCGATCGCCCTTAAAAGTCCTACTTTATCGTTTACGAGGCGTAATTTGCATTATTCGGAAGCATACAGCTGCGTCTGCAACTACTTTCACAAAGCTGCGACAAATTACGGCTCGTAAACATAGAAATAGGACTGCCTTAAAGAAAGTTAGTAGACTCGTTTTTCCAGGTTTGCATGGGTCAGGGATGCGCCTTCTCATTTCTCGATAATGCAAAGATGGGGTTCTTCAGTGGTGAAAAGGTCAAAAGTGCTAGATAAAAGATCAATATAGGCCGCGATCGCCCTGAACAGTCCAATTTTTACGTTCACGAGGCATAATTTACATTATTCGGCACTGAAATTTGCATTATTTGGAAGCATACAGCTGCGCATGTAGCTATTTTGTGACAGCTACACACTGTCGAATATGTAATAACAGCTAGATGCTGCCGAATAATGCAAATTACACCTCGTAAACGTAAAAATAGGACTTTTGAGGGCGATCGCGGCCTCGATTGATCTTTTATCTAGCGATACTATAATACAGTGGTCGAAATAATGATAGGTTCACTATCCGCATCGGCTGGTTTAATGCTTCTACTTTTATTTTCGTTTTCGGAAGTGCACTGCGGCATTTCTTTTTATTTCGCAAGAATGTGTTCTACACATTGTGTAAGCAGTCAGTCGACTATCAATAGTATTAGTGTAAAGATGTACCTGTTCCAAAAATTCTTTGAAAATTATCGAGTACGAGATACGAAATAATCTTAGGTTCACGGAGAAACATTTAAAAATTACTATTGATAGAGCAATTTTTTGAACGTTTTTGTGTGGTAAGTACACAGATTTATGAAGTTTAAGAATTATAAAAAGTATTTTATGTTCGTTTAATATTATTAAAGCACGATAACACGGGGAAGTCGTTAAATGATAACGAAAAGGCCCAAATTATTGCTGTCCACAATATGAGTCTCTCTAACACAGAAATTGCAAGAAGATTGAAAAGCTCATTAAATGTCGTAAACAATTTCTTAAAATTAAAAGAAAAATACGGCAGTAAAAAATCTACAAGTCATCCAAAAAAATTACCACACAGGGACAAAGGTAAAATTTTTCATAAATCGCGGCAAAATATGCTTAATGCCTCTAAAATAAAAGTGAAATAATATTTGCCAGTTGGTATTCGACGTGTACAGCAAGTTGTGAGATCGTGTGGGACACTTAAACATTCTAAAAAAGCGAAAAAACCTCCGCTAACTAAATTCCACAAGGAGGAGAGATTAAAGTTTGCAGAATGTCATATGTCATGGACCGAAATGTGGAAGACGGTGATTTTTCTGGTGGAAAAAGATTTAATTTGGACGGCCCAGATGGGTATTAATATTACTGACACGATCTGCATGATGAAAAAGTGTATTAATGACAAGGTACATGGAGGAGGATGTGTAATGGTTTGGGCTGCATTCGGCTGAAACGGTAAGACTCCGATAATGTGGTTCCCTCCAAAAACCAATGCAGAAAAATATCGGGAACTATTGGAAGACGTACTGGATGAATATGGCGACAAGATTGGTGGACCTAATTTAATATTCCAACACGACAATGCAGCAATACATCGTGCAAAAACAATTAAAAACTACTTAGGAGTCCAGACTTAATTCCGATTGAAAATCTTTGGGGAATATTAGCACGAAAGGTATACGACAATGGAAAACAGTATAGCACTGTTTCAGAATTAAAAAATGGGATTAGAGGGCCGTGATCTCAAATTAAATGAGAAACATTATAAAAATTAATTTAATCAATTCCACGCAGAATATTTGAAGTTATAAAACACAAAGGTGGTTCAACTAAGTACTGAATTATTTTTATCTTCTCCTTTTGTAAATTTTGTATGTGAAAATACATAATAAACCTATGTTTATTTCGCAACTAAAATTCAAGTGTTGTAATAGAAAATTTGTAATTGACATTAATTAATATTGTGTTGTTCAATTGAGCTGTGTATTTTGTTAATTTTATTAGATTGAATAAATAATAATAAGTAAAATCAAAAATACTGCATTAAACACAGCATTATGTCAACAAATTGAAGTGAACCTATCATTATTTCGGCCACTGTATATACTGGAGTCAAAAAATTTATGCGGTGGTAGGTTTAATGTTAATCTTCTACCTAGCGCTTTTGACTACCGAAAAAAACCCATCTTTGCATTATCGAGAAACAATCTTAAAAACGAGTCTACCCCCTTAACCCTCCTATTCCTAGTATACACTTTGCCGGAGTCTATTTTGACCGGGAACATCCAAATTGTCATTTAAGTACTCAATTTGTGGCAATTAAACTAACTCAATAGCTGTTTCATTGAGGATATCAGAAAGACTAATGTGTCTACACGAGATGTAAATGTAAATTTTTTAAAATTATTAATTAGAGCTGTGAATGGTCATCAACGGATCTTTATGCAAAATAAAAAAATGTTTGTATTGATTGCAATATGCAGGAGCCAAATAAAAATTTCTTTTTTTTTTAATTAGCTGATTGTAAATCTTTTTATTATGTCCACTGCTTTAAATTGTGCTTACCCATTTTTGTAAATGGTCTAGTCATAAGCATTGTTAAGAGTCATTCATGTAAAGTAAGGCCTCATATCTCGCCTACTTCCATAGAAAAACAATAGGTTTGTATAACACGAGGTTGAGCGAGGTTGTCTCACATTACTATATAAACAACAAATATAGTAACTACATAGTCAAATACTATACATATAGACAAATTCAAGCACGTATTATTATAAAAATTATGAGGAATCTAAATAATTCAGCCTTGTAATTTTTATAAAACAATGTATATCCGACATATTTTGTACCCGGTACGGTTAGTGTTAGTATTAACACAGTTACATTTCTTTAATTCTTCACTAGAGTTAGGGTTTATAATAAGAATTTTTGAAATATTGGGTTGGCAAGAAAGTAATTTCGGTTTTTCATGATAAAATAAAACCGAACTTCTTTATTCAAGCGATGAACTTTAATCGATAATGTATTTTCTTATTTATTCATTTTGACAAAAAAATCTTATTCAAAAGGGAAAATATCTTATTCATTAAAGTTCATTGCTTGAATAAAAAATTGAGCTCTCGATGTCAAATTAAAATACCGCAATTACTTTCTTGCCAACCCAATAGGTATAGCAAATTTAGGATTTTGTCATTTATTAGTTCATGCTTTTCTAAATCATTTATATTTATATGTGTTGGGTTTTATTCATTCAACTTCAAATAATTAGGATTTACGTAAGTTTAGAGGAATAATATGTTCAACTCCAGTAAAAAGGATTGTCTTTTATTTTCTTTATTAAATTTAAGAGGCTTTCCTTTTATTTCTGGGTTTTATTCAAAAGATTTAATTTTAGAATTTATAAATATCAGAGTTAGGAATAAATTGATCATTTATATTTTAATAATTTCTACTATTCTTACATTAAATAATTCTGTGCTGATTATCAATATCTTAATATGCAGTCTGCGAAAAATATTCATGTAAAATATAATAACAAATTATAGTATGTAGGTACATTAAAAGTTTCGTGAAAACGAAAACGTATTCGGTAACGTTCAGGAGAAAATATAAGAAAAGAAGAATGGCATAAAGAAAACAAAGAAACAAATTGAAGTGAAAGGTCAACGAAACCAACAAAATATTTTCAAAATCTTGCAACTTACTTTAAAGTGTAATATTCTATCTGTAGAACATTTAAAGTCATTCGAATAATTATGCTAAACATAAATGTGTTTTATAATCGTAAAATGTCAATGTGCATAATGCAAATTTAAATTAACATAGCTTAATTTTTTCTTTCTAAATCGAAACACATATTTGATTGCCGCATATTCATGGAAGTGGGACTTCAGACTATGTCCAGGATACAAAGGGTTAATGCAGCAGAAGATTACACAGAAGTAACATGTTCATTATCCATTTCCTGCTTATGGTACCATCGGCAATAAAAAGTATTCGATCGTACAAACCGAATGTCTTTCTTCTTTGCTAGCCTTAAAAAATTAATTCCATTTGTGTATTACTTTTTACTTTCCCTTTATGTCTTATAATTCCATGTTTCAAAGTACGATCTCAAAGATAGATATAATCACATTTGTTTAGGATAAATTTATTTATTCTAGTTGTGGCAGTAGGTAGGTATACTTTTTGATATCTAACGGATTTAAAACGTTCTGATATTTTTTACTTCAGAGAATTGTAATGGTTGATTTTATGCCTGTTCCGAAGATAAGTGGTTTTCAAGGTCCACTAATACTATAACTTCGGAAAATATCGTTTTTGCATAAAAAAGTACTTTAAAGATTGATAAATAAAGCCATTATGTACGATTTTGAAAAAATTCGCAAGTTTTTTATCATTGGACTCCGGATTTTATGCGTTTATAACAAAAATGAGTGAGTGCAATATAAAAAACAGTCAAAATATTAAAAGACTAAGAGTATTAATATATTATTTTCACCACATTAAAATTATTAATGAAGAATATAAAATATTTAGCTCCTGCGTCTTGCTTCACAAATCTTTTTATTTTGCATAAACGTCCAGAATCTATACGTATCATTCTTCCACGGGGACAATAATTATTTTCACGTTGAACGCGAAAAATATTTCCACTAGTAATGCAGATAAATACAGGGTGTCCCAGTTTTTTCCGGCCAAACTTTGCCAGTGTGTTCTACACGCAAAAGTAAGAAAAATATGTTATATGAACATATGCTCTTAAATGTTTTATTAAGGAGTTATAACTAATAATACAAAATGATAATGAACTGGCATTTCGTCGACACAGCGTACGAGCGTATTATGAATATCTCTGTTTGTGTTTACATAAAGTCTTATGTTTACTTGCTGAAGTAGTTGATATCGACATTTTTTATTAACGTTTTATTAACGAGTTAACATTTCAAAATGACGTCCGTTATTACGAATACAGGATTGGCATCTAACAAAAATTGACCCGTATTGATAATACGTTCGTACGCTGTGTCGACGAAATGCCAGTTCATTATCATTTTGTATTATTAGTTATAACTCCTTAATAAAACATTTAAGAGCATATGTTCATATAACATATTTTTATTACTTTTGCGTGTAGAACACACTGGCAAAGTTTGGCCGGAAAAAACTGGGACACCCTGTATATGGCGGCTATCTTGCAAAAAATTGAATACTAATGTAAACACCAGTATATTGTTACAGAATAAGGGAGTTATAGATATCGTGAAGAACTAAAACAAAAATATTTTTATATGTATGTCGGTATCTAATCAATTACTAAACATTTAGGTATTGTATGAGATATTAATACCAATTCCACATCCATAAAATTAAAAAAATCATGGAGAATTAAAATATTCTAGGTCGGGAGAAATATTTAATATTCAAGTTAAAATTGCTCCAACTACAAAAGGTTAAAATAGCCCCAATACTTGTACACCGCATTGATTAATAATTGATAATAATTAACTTCCCGATTCATAGGGAAGTTATTGTAATTACCCCGAAAATCGAAAATCGATTTTTTAGCAGATCTTCACGTTTCATGGTCATTGGAGTCATTTTAGACTATTTTTATCAAAATGTTTGTGTGTGTGTGTGTGTGTGTGTGTGTGTGTGCGTATGTCCGTTTGTATGGTATCAAATTTTTCGTTAACGTTTTCAGAAAAAGTAACAACGCGATCAGGATGATGAATGATGCAATCGATGTGCCCCGTCGTAACTTAGAGCTGATTAGATTTTGGTCCATATTGGTCAAGTAGTTTTTTAGATTTTTAGTTTTTTTTCGAAAAGAGTTGATTCTACAATGCAATTTATAAGGGAGGACGAAAATTTTCCACCAAAGTACCAAACGCAATTACATAAAAAAAAATTTTTTCTTAATTTTTTTTAACTGATGCTAGTGTTACCGCTTGGAATAATCGAAAGTTATTCCAATGCAACAGTGAATTTATCATCTCTACTCCCAAGAATACATTTTGGGAGAATATCGATGAAAGTACAAAAAAAAAACGATGTTAGCGATGGTTGCGAAGGAGTAACGAATCGGGAAGTTCTTTGTGTGACTCTTGGAGAGTCACACACCAAATAGAAAAAACATTAATATCATTAGGCCCTACTAGCCATGCGTATCACAAACCCTCTCGCAAGAGCAGTCCTACCCGCGAGCTCGCGAAGCGAGCGAGCAAAAACAACCCTACTCGCGAGCGAGCGAAGCGAGCGAGCAACAATAGCCCTCTAGTTTTATTAATTATAATGGTGGCAAAGAATTGAAAGTGCAGAACAATTCTTCAGGTACGTCAGTGAAATAAAGAAACGCGTATTCAGCAGGAAAACCGTATCTTCGACAAATGTCATCAAAACTAGATCGACCATTACTTACGAATTTTGAAACAATTCACAGGTTTCTTATTAGAATCAAGATTTTTAAAAACGAGCAAGTGCAATTTAAAACAATGAAAATATTAAAAGACTAAAATTGTTAATATATTATCTTCACCACATTAAAGTTATTAATGAAGAATATAAATTTATATTTAGCTCCTACGTCTTGCAATTGTTGCATAAACTTTTTGTGTGCATAAACATCCGGAGTCTATACCTACAATAATAATTATTCTCATGTTGAACGCCAAAAATATTTCACTAGTAATAAAGATAAATACGTATATGGCGGCTAGGTTACTCTTTACTTTATCGAATTCAAAATTTGTGCCTTTCTCCTATGAATGTATTTGGTATATAATCCAGTAGATTTGTACCCGAGGCGGCAGATCGAAGTTTCGATCTTGTAGGATCAATGGTTCAGGAGTTATGGTTGCTTAAAGTTGTGCTTTTTCAGTGTTCTTGACAGGTAAGGGCGCCGCCATATTGGTTTGCAGTGTCGCGCGCCGCTAGGTGGTAATTGGTTGGCGATTAGGTCGGGGGGGTGGGGCGGCAAGGTAAGCGGCTAGCGGTTGTCACTACAAACCAATATGGAGGCGCCCTTACCCGTCAAAAGCACTGCAGATTGCTCAACTTTAAGCAAGCATAACTCCTGAACCATTGATCCTACAGGAACGAAACTTCTGGAATCTACTGGATAGAAACGCACAAATTTTGAGTCCGACAAAGTAAAGTTTACCCGGCGGCTATCTTGCACAAAATTGAATATTGATATAAAAATCAGTACATTTTACAGAGTAAGGAAATCAAAGACATCGTGAAGAACTAAAATTGCCTAAATACTCGTAAATTTCATTAATTATAATGGTGGCAAAAAATTAAAAATGCAGAACAATTCTTCAGCTACGTCAGTGAAATGAAGAAACGTGTTGTAGGATTAAGTGGATTTGAGGTTGAAATCAACTTTACAGTCCTATGCTTGACAGGATTGAAGTCTTTATTTTGTTCTCAGTAGCTACAAGTTGTTATCTCGCTAAGCGCTCGGACTAGACTGACTTTTTGTCGATCGTCTACGACTCTCGGTAGCTACGATTTGTCTTAAAATCGTCCTGATTGGCCGAACCTGCATTCGCCTTTTTCGGCCAACCGAGTATTTTCTCGGCGACTCTACTTCCGCCTCCCTTACTACTTGCGCCCTTGGCGCGCTTTGTCTGAACGCGGGGGCGGTCCCAGAAATTTGGTAATGCAGCGGAATTTCCTATGGGCCCGCGATGCATGACGTGCCGGCTGTCGGGTACCTGCCTAACTTCGCGGTCCCTTCCGAATCTCGAGATTTACGGCACCCGCACTAACTGTTGGGGCCGAAGGTAACAGGTTCTAACTACCAAAACGTGATATTACAAAGACTCTAAAACGCTCGCTAAGACGAGTAACGGCTTTCTCAAAAACAACTGTGCGACAACGGGTTCCATCAATTCGCTCGACCATTTGCACGCCAAATGTTGCTAAATGTACGTGTGTACCGCTGGCCGCTACAGCGTATTTAGCAGAAAAATCGTATCTTTGACGAATCTCATAAAAAGTCGATTGGCACAGTGAAAAATCAATTGTAAACATTCTTGGCCAATGTAGAGCTATAATCGGAATTGAAGGAAATTAGAGATATTATAAAGGGACTGCTGTAATAGGTCTTCCAGTTGCAACTTTCCATTCGAATATGGTTTTTACATACATCACGCAAGCTCTTGCGTGACAGATTGTACATGATGTCCGTGAATATTAGACTCTTATTGCGTAAATGATTCGTGCCGCATGAATCGTACGTTTTACGGCTGCAAACTCCATTAGAGTTTCATCACGTAGGTCCCTTTCTCTATTCCCTTATTGCGACAAGTGATCGTAAAAATCGAATGAAAAGTCAGCGACTCGACAGAATGAATATGTTTATTATTATTTTTAGAATTAAAATTGTGTTTACATCAATTGTAAGAAACAGAGACCAAGTGCAAGCTTCTCTCTCTTGTCAACCCTAGGTTTACGGAGCGGTAAAAATCAGAGTCAGATGATGGAAGGGAGCACGAGTTGAGGGGAAAAAGTTACCCCCTCTCTGTCAGTACCGGATACGAGCACGACAGAGGCGGAACGCGTCACGTAACCGGGCCGCGGAAGCGTGGAGAATAGCGTCGTGGAGGGGGAAGGGGAAGGTAGAGTGAGGATACAAGTCTTAATCTGGCAACTTTGGCTGATAAGGGTGTGAGTTATTTAAACAAGGACATAAAAATAAAAGGTAATAAAAATAATCAGCCACATAAATATCTAATGTTATAAAAGTACGGACAGTTTTCCCATTTCGTTATTATTTAGAAGTTACGTTAATTTAATTCGCCTAAATTTATACAAAACAATACTGTTCATCAATCTATCTAACAAAATGTGAATATAATTCAATTAAACTATGAAGATGGTTCTATTTTTGTGACTGTTAGACTGTAAAAATATGTGCAAATATGTATTTTAATACAGGCTGGCCCAAAAGTCACTGCGTCATTTTCTTTTCTACAAATTTACATTTATTTTCTTTTGTAAACAAATTCGAATTTTAAATAGTCTAGTGACTTCTTGCAAATTTGCATAAACATCTGTAGTCTAATCATTATTTGGACCGTTTATTTTGAAAGTGGTGTAAGTCCATTTTTTTAAAAAATGAGATATCACGTAATTCATGCTTAATTTAATGTAAATAAAATTTAAGAAACAAGAGAAAATGGATTTACACCACTTTCAAAATAAACGGTGCATTTATCAGTGTCCAGAGACGGAACGTGTCACGTGACCGGGCCGAGGTAGAAGGGGAAGGTATAGTGGGGACACAAGTCTTACTCTGGCGACACTGTTAACAATAACTCTTTCAACATTTATAAAAACAAACAAGAATGTATTTTGGGTAAACGTGGGAGAGACACCACATTCAAAATCGTGTAAAAAGAAAGAGTCGGGTATTCTCAGAGGCGCAGTATAAAGCGCGTGACGTATCGGTCGAAATTTTTCGCGTTGATGTCGAAAAACACATTACATATGACTTCTTTAATATGTTCAAATTGAAGAACAGGCATTTATATGCGGTTATTGTACATATAGGTCAACCTGCTCCAATTTAATATTTTAATAGTACCTTTAATATTTTAATAATACCTTCTCATTACGCTTAATAAACGACGATGCGTTTCGAACAGTAACGCAAACAAAAGTTTTGTAATGCTCCAGAATAATTTCAGAATCGTCAATAAAATATTCATCGCTCAATTTGTAACTGTCTCTCCTTTTTTTGCGTTTACGTAGAAAGATAATGCTCTTATTTATTCTTGTTTACAAATCTCGTTTACCTAACAACTTCTACTGCTTATATTTGAGACCAACATTACAGAAGCACACGCATAAGTTCTCATTATCACTTTTTTCTGGTTTTACGAAAGCGTGTCGATGCAATAGATCATCTGATAACAAGTTCCGATACCCAAGTCGCGACGCAGTTTTAGAGTTCAAAAGGTCTAAAGCACTCATGTGCTTCGGACGCAACCATACTGCCTCCGAAGCCTGTGCTCAACTCACAAGAATATCAAAACTTGTTAATTTTTCCAAACTTTATTTTACTGACCAAACGAATTCTTATAACAATAAAATAAAAATTCCATTCTAATGTTTATAATAATTTGCGAATGCTATGGACACGAGGAGAACTTATTCTTTCTATTTCTTACTATTCAATTTACTAATTAGTTTTTTTCGGGTATTCTATATAAATATTTCGAATTTCAAACGATTTTTTAAAAGAATTTTATGCATCTATGGCAATAATCGGTGGATGTAATTTCGAGCAGTAAAAAGATTACAAGATTTTAAGAGTATCAATACGTTTCTTACGACTTAATATAAACAGAAAAATAATTTCCTATTTGGTCCATGTGTCTTGCAATTAATGCATACGATTTTTATTTTGCATAAAGATCCGCAGTCTATTTATAACCGATGATTTGAACAGTTGCAAGAACAAATTCAGAAGAGAAGATAAAATAAATGAATGGTCTAATGGTGGGTTTAAATGGGAACAATGATTTCACAAAATCTTATTCATGCAATAAACGAATCATCTAACTGGCATAAGATGTGCACACTTGAGTCACATGAATCAATGTAACCAGAGTCGCTAGATTAAGACTTGTGTCCCCACTCTTCCCCTTCTACGACGCGTCACGTGACGTCATGCATGTGTCGCAATGTCACGTGACCACTCCGGTACTGGCAAAGAGAGGGTAAACTTTTCCCCTCAATTTGAGTCAATTCGCTTCGTCAGATCTGTTTCTTCAAGGACAGATTCCGAAGTAGATGATTCGCGATTTAAAATGAGCTCAGGCAAACTTTACTTTACGGAGCTCACAATTTGTGCCTTTCTCCTACTATGATGTATTTGGTATTTAATCCAGTATGTTTGTACCCGGAGCGGCTGCAGATCGAAGTTTCGATCCTGTAGGATCAATGGTTTAGGAGTTATCCTTGCTTAAAGTTGAGCAATCTGCAGTCTTTTTGACAGGTAAGGGCGCCGCCATATTGGTTTGTAGTGTCGCGCGCGCTTACCGAGCAGAGCCGCTAGGTGGTAATTGGTTGCTGATTAGGTCGGGGGAGGGACGGCAAGGTAAGCGGCTCGCGGTCGTCACTAAAAACTTTCCTGTCAAAAACACTGCAGATTGCTCAACTTTAAACAAGCATAATTCCTGAACCATTGATCCTACAGGATCGAAACTTTGATCTGCAGCCGCCCCGGGCACAAATCTACTGGATTATATACCAAATACATCATAATTTATAGGAGAAAGGCACAAATTTTGAGTCCGGTAAAGTAAAGAGCAGCCACGAGCTCAGTTGGATTGTTGCACAGTTATCGTTCAGGGAGTTGTAACTATACTAACACTAGCATCTTACAAATCTGTTACGCTTGTTACCTACTTTGTCTAACACTCTAGACCCGGATAAAACGATTGGTGGAGTGTTAAAAAGAATTCGCGAAAGCGAAAAACTCGGCGATTTCTTAAATCAATTATCACGTTGCACTTGAAACGCGTTCGCAAGATAGCCACGCTGATAGCGCGTATCCTTTCTCTTAATTTACTGGTTTGCCTGCTCATAGTGAAATAATATACCGCAATTATGGGAACCAGATCGAGAGATACATGCTCGACGAGCATCTGACCAGTAGCGAGAACACCGCAAAACAGAAGTGGGACGATCTCGAGAGTCGTTTTTCATTCTTTTCGATTGACGCATCGGCATCTGTCTTTCCCATTTAGTATTATTTATGTCATCCCGTTACTGTGTCCACATACTTCTGATTTGTTGTAATCACGTTTCTTGCATGAACGTGTTTATCCGACTATTCGAGGAACGTGCACGACGTTTTGCTTTTTCAAAAGTCCTTCCTTTCCTTATTATAAGTGTGTTCTCGTTAACAGAAATAAGGAAACAGCTTTTATTGTATTTACAGCCAGTGATTATAGCATCATGAATGCATTTACAAGTATGACAACATCATGAATATTAACTATTATTTATCTTAGTAGCTAACATTCTCTAAATGTTTACTTTTAATTCAATGTTTACTTTTAATGTTTATTTTAGTTTAATTAACTTCCCGATTCATAGGGAAGTTACTGTAATTACCCCGAAAATCGAAAATCGATTTTTTAGCAGATCTTCACGTTTCATGGTCATTGGAGTCATTTTCGACTATTTTTATCAAAATGTTTGTGCGTGTGTGTGTGTGCGTATGTCCGTTTGTATGGTATCAAATTTTTCGTTAACGTTTTCAGAAAAAGTAACAACGCGATCAGGATGATGAATGATGCAATCGATGTGCCCCGTCGTAAGTTAGAGCTGATTAGATTTTGGTCCATATTGGTCAAGTAGTTTTTCAGATTTTTAGTTTTTTTTCGAAAAGAGTTGATTCTACAATGCAATTTATAAGGAAGGACGAAAATTTTCCACCAAAGAACCAAACGCAATTACATAAAAAAAATTTTAAAAAATTTTTTTTTTTAGATTTAAAAAAAAATTTTTTTTTTAACTGATGCTAATGTTACCGCTTGGAATAATCGAAAGTTATTCCAATGCAACAGTGAATTTATCATCTCTACTCCCAAGAATACATTTTGGGAGAGTCACACACCAAATAAAAAACATTAATATCAGTAGGCCCTACTAGCCATGCGTATCACTAACCCTCTCGCAAGAGCAGTCCTACCCGCGAGCTCGCGAAGCGAGCGAGCAAAAACAACCCTACTCGCGAGCGAGCGAAGCGAGCGAGCAACAATAGCCCTCTAGTTGAAAATATATTTTACTCCATCTCTAAATGATTATTCTCAATTCCAAACATTCTAGTCAATCTCCAGATGGATATTTTTAATTCAAAACACTTCAATTAATATCTGAATGGTTATTTCAAATTGAAAACATTTCAATTAATATTTGAATGGTTATTTTAAATTTAAATCATTTGAGCCAATACCTGAATGATTATTTTCAACTCAAAACATTTGAGTTAATATCTAAATGGATAATTTCAATTCCAAATATTTTAGTTAGTATGTGAGTGGTTATTTTCAATTCAGAATGTAGTCAATCTCTAAATGGTTATTGTCAATTCAAAATATTGTAGTTCATCTGTAAATGGTTATTTTACATTTAAAACAATTGAGCTAATATCTAAATGATTATTTTCAACTCAAAACATTTCAGTTAATATCTAAATGATTACACGGTTCAACAAATTTCAACTTTTTTTGGGGGATTTCGATTCTCAGTATTCAATTATTATAGAGTTTCTTGCGCTGATTCCGAATCTGTCCTTAATTTTTCTCCTAGACGCACAGTTTTTGAGAAATTTGAGTTTGAAAAAATGACCTATTTTTCAACTTTGAACAAATATTGTGATGTTATTATAAAATATATTGAATTGATCTTTAAAGCAAAAGATTCCTTAGACTTGCCCGAATACAGTGATATCCAATATTAATACATTATGATTGTTTAAACGATCATTAAAGACGGAGAGACACCGCGTTTGCACCAATTTTTGACGGTATTTTTGAATTTATCTCAAAAAATAAGGGTCCAGCAAAAAATCGAACTATACCACGTGATAGTGCAGACTTTTATCTTGAGAAACCTCCCTTTGAAGTTTGAAACGTCGACGTTTTTATCGAACCAGAAAGCAAAATATCGCTTACCGCTAAAATAGGCGTTCCACGGGATCCAAAAGACTATAAAAATTGAATAGTGAGAATCGAAATCCTTTTTGGCTGTTGGACAATGTTATTTTCGACTCAAAACATTTAAATTAATCCCTAAATGGTTACTTTCAACTGTAAACATTTTAGTCAATCTCCAGATGGATATTTTTAATTCAAAACACTTCAATTAATATCTGAATGGTTATTTCTAATTGAAAACATTTTAATTAATATCTAAATGGTTATTTTAAATTTAAATCCTTTGAGCTAATATCTAAATAATAATTTTCAATTCAAAACATTTGAATTATTATCTGAATGGATAATTTCAATTCCAACTATTTGAGTTAGTATGTGAATGGTTATTTTCAATTCAAAATATCTTATGTTAATCAATCTCTACATGGTTATTATCCATTCAGAATATTGTAGTTATTCTGTAAATGGTCTCGGCTTTGTTAAGCAGTTATTAACAAGAAACACGGACCAATCAGAGCACGGCTCTCGTTAGAGAGACAACAAAATGCGGACAAAATGCAAGCGAATGCTATTTTTCAAAGTAACAGATATTGTTTGTATGAGTTGTAATATCGTTAGTTAATAGTTCAAAGTATAAGAAATCATAAAAGTTAATGAAAAAACCCATTACAATATTATGGAATCATAGTTGTATGTCGATTTTTATTAATTCAAATGATTTGAAAGATAATGAAAACATATTGTACCTTTCTCGAATGTGTACGCTTGGATGAGTTCTGTTTATTGAAAATGGTACTTCTGTGATTAAATAATGAGATTATAACGTTAGTATGACATTCCTGAGATTCAGTATAACAGCGTGCAGAGCTTAAACATTACGATTTTGCGTAGAAAAGTCACATTGACCAAATCTTAGTTTCATTGAATAAGTGAGAAACACGAGATAACACGGCGGTTTTACATGGAAATTATTACTGAATATGTCTATAATAATATGCAAAAAGAAAATTTTGCCGAAGTTCTGCAAAAAACAAAAGATACTCGTGTTTTAAGTGTGAGAGACTTGTCCTGGATTTATTACACTAACGTTGGTATATGGCATAGATGCAATAAATCCAGTCAATAAGTATACTTAAAATATTATTTAAAAATTTCTACTAACAAGAGAGTATTCTTAATCTGATCAGCAATATATATGTATATGCTATTAATAAATTATTAATGTTTGTAATGTAAACATAATGTTATTAGATGCATTCTGTTACTGATTTGTGTTGCCGTTCGAGAATCCAAAGTTTTAAACTTCGATTTATAAATAACGTTTTTATAAGCAATAGAAACCTATGTTTTTCTAACGATAAGATCAGTAGATATCGTGTGACACGGGTCCTAATTGCCTTTTTCGGTCCAGAGCAGATCACAGTCGTGAGTCGCGGGTTGCAGTCGCTAGTACATCTTTTTGTTTTATTGTTACATAAAGTATGTAATATATTTTATATATGTTACAATTATATATAATGTATTTTATATATGTTATAATTATATATAATGTATTTTATTATATGTTACAATTATATATAATGTATTTTATATATGTTATAATTATATATAATGTATTTTATTATATGTTATATACTGTATTTTTGTAAAAGATATTTAAACACATAAAGGTGTTTCTTCGATATCTCTTACATCAAATGATATTAATTCTACATAGTTCTGCTTCAAACAAATAAACTATGAATATTACTGTTTGAATTTATTAATATCCTATCACTTGTTCTTCAATTGTCTTGTATTATGTGATAATATGTTAAAATTTTAATACAGAATCCAAAACTTCATTATTTTATTAATGAAAATTAATAAACGGTTAGGTTAAACATTAATCTGGTATTAGATTCTTAATCAGCAGCACAATGCGTTTTGGAACGGGGACAAAATCTGTGTAACAATGAATAAGAGAGGAAGAAGAAACTGATTAAATAAAAACTTACTTATTCAGCTCTAAATGCACTTTAAAACTTTAAACACACTATTCAAACTATTTACTATTTAAATCATAAATATTATCAACCGTGAGCTTCGATTAACACGTCTTTATAGATGTTCTCTCTACCGCGGTTCGGACGACACTGATTTTACGCAAGATGTTTCTAAAGAAGGCATAAAGGACATCAGCGGGACCGTTGTAAGACTAGAATTTATGGCAGTCACATGTTTCGTTTTTTTTCTTATAGATTGGTACGCAGAATCGATGGGTAACTGTTCAAAAACAAAGTTTACTCTGTACCGACCAACAAGTAGAATGACAGGTACGCGTGACGTTTATGAGTCTTTATTGTCCTATACCTCCCTTAACAAACATTCTAAACGAAGGACAGACGATTGCCATGTGGTTGCCATAAATTCCGGTCTTACAACGGTCTCTCTCGTGTCTTTTTTCTCTAATCACCCTAATTTCGACGTTCGTTTTAATTAATTAATCGATTTCTGCTCTTTCTCTTGTTCACTGCTTCACCGCGGCGCGAGGCCTACTCTACGTTCAGTGGAACGTGCCGCCGAGCCGCACTCTGCCCGCCATCGCGCGTGACCACGCTCTGATTGGTCCGTCTTTTTCGTTAATTACTCTTTAACAAAGCCGAGGCGGACATTTTTGAAAATTAAAATTCGTGGAAATTTTTTAAACAACCAAAAAATAAAAAAATGTTTGAAAAACCATACGATTGAATTTGTCTAAATTTGGCACGATTTTTATTGTAGTATATGCTTGAACAAAAGAATTTATTCAATCATGTTCCATGGAAACATCTTCATGATTTGAATAATTGTAAAATAAAGTTACTTATATGACATCGATTATTTAACTAGTGTTGCTAAGTTGATTGCTATATAATTATATTATAGTTTATTATATTTTTTTTGTTAAGAACATGTATAAATTAAAATCATGGAATTTACTATACTAGTAGAAGTTCTAGAAAATTTATTTTTCCAATATTAATATCCTGTTAAAGACAGTTTTGAATTGTCGGTTAGGTCAGCTGTAAGTCGCGCATGCGCTGCGCTCCTATGTATAGGTTACTGCGACACCTGGTTAATCTACAAATGTATCTTGAAGCGACAAGTGCGAATTTAACCGTTGTAATATTTTCTCAAGTTAAATATAATTACTCGCAATCCGCGCACAGACTGTAAACTCTGTACTGGCTCTCTCTGCCCAGATTAAATCATAACTTTACCATATCCTTATTATCATAACAAATTGTATTAATTCTAGGACATTGATGACTGTTCACAGATTTTTGTATGTTTTTGTATGTTTCCGAGTTTACTTTTATAAACAAATATGAAAACATCGTTTTTGTAAAAATATAAAAACTTGTACACTTTTGGGTTTTTCTTTTAAATATTCGAAATTTAACAATATATTATTTTTTTAACCGATTAGATAAAATTAATTCGTTTGTATCCTCTAAAGAATAATAAATACTTAATAATTAACAATGTCCTCAGTTTGCACACTGCATGCTTACAAATATAATTAATATATTTTCGTTCACATAGACTGTAAACAGTTCGTGTTTATGGCAGATGACTTGATCGTTAATTGTATAATTTATTTGAAATAGCTGAGTTTATAGTAGGAGCATAATTATGTAAAAGTATATGTATACTATGAGATTAGAGTACGAGTTTACTATGCACATTTCACACATACATATACATACATATGAACATGTGTAAGCGATTACGGAAATGACCGAGTTTCCTATATCATGGGAAATAAAAGACATTAGTAATATTTAATGCGATGCGTCGTAACCTCGTTAATTTACACTCTCGTTTCATCTCTGTTTCTAATTAATTACCAACGATAAGATGTTTCACTACTTTTATTTTCCTTTTGTTGCCCCGATCGTAAGTTTATTTATAACGTTGTTCCCATTGAAAATACATTTTACGTCATTCACGTTGCTGACATTCATTTAACATAATTTTTTATATATTCTCAACTGTGCATATCATATTTATTATTAATAAATATTTTTATGAAAAATACGATTTTATAAGCATAATTTATGAAGACTAAAATTGAACAGAAGTTTAACGGCAAATTAAACACTGACAAATTGTGAAAGACGTTCATTTCTTTTTTTCAATAATTTTGGAACATAACTAAAATGATATATTAAATATTTTATAATGTTAATATACTATATAATTAATAAATAGGATTTTTCATAAATCATTAGTTTATTAGAACATTGCGATACAATAACATTAGATATTTATAAAGGGAATAAATTTTGCATGCTTTTTTTATAAATATTGATTATCCTGTCGGTTAATATTGGATAGCTTGTTCGAAGATGATTATTTTCAGTTCAAAATAATTATTGCATTAGATCTGCAACACTTAACAAAATGAATATTGTAAAAACAAATGTATGTCAAAAAACAAAATACATGGAAGTGTCGTAATCAGTTTATTTTATATTGTTCATTTTTTATCTTCATGTCACAAAGATATGACATTACAGGGAAACTGAAAGTTTAGAAATTTGATGGAAAACTAAACACGTAGAGCTCACAAATACATATATCGAATCGATGCGTTAATTGCTATGCTATTACGGTGCGCGAACTTCCGAGAGAAAGGACAGTGATCCTCATTTCACTGTTAAGTCATGTCAGTCAAGCACGTATCATGTAACTTTCTTTTTATTTAATTATTCCTTAAAATTATTTCTAATTGTAGATTAGGAAAAAGTTCTAAAAAGTGAATTATACAATTTGTTGTTCGACTTCTGATACTATATTACATAAACACTTATATTTATAGTCTATCGATTAACGGTAATATTGCAACTATATTTAATAACTATAAACAGGGACTATAACTGTTACAACCAAAATGAAAAAAGTCATAGAATAACAAATATTTCATCGACTAAAATCGTATTGGTTACAAATACGTATTATAAGTAACCGGAAATTTTTTCTCTTGTTGGTAAATGTTATCGTGAAGAGAAATTCATTTCGATCACTTATAACATTTATCAATGAGAGAAATTTGTTTCAATCGCTCATAACAGTTATTCGATGAGATAAATTTATTTCGATCAACAGTTATCAATGAGAGAAATTCATTTCGATCGCTCATAACAGTTATTAATGAAGGAAATTTGTAATAGTTATTATTAAATAGTACAACTTTCAAATGGTAGACAATCAATTATTTCATAACTTTTTTATTCATAAAATTAATTGCTACAATCAAAATTTGATGTGACAAACAAACAGATTTTGTGTTGTTCTTATGGTCTGTTGATTCGTCTTGTTGTACTAAACCTTCTCTATGAATTTTACAGGCTTGCTACATCCGAAAAAGAGTAGACAACTCAATAATTTGATAAGCAACCAAAATGAATTTTCTCATCAATAATTATTATGATCAAGTGAAAAGAAATTCGATTATCCATAACTGTTATGAGTGGTCGAAATAAATTTCTCTCGTCGATAACTGTTATGAGCTGTCGAAATAAATTTATCTCATCGAATAACTGTTACGAGCGATCGAATTGAATTTCTCTCATTGATATCTGTTACGAGTTATCGAAATAAATTTCTCTCATCGAAGAACTGTTATGAGCGATCGAAACAAATTACTCTCATCGATAACTGTTATGAGCAATCGAAATGAACTTCTCTCATCGATAACTGTTATGAGCAATCGAAATAAATTTCTCTCATTGATAACTGTTATGAACGATAGAAATAAATTTCTCTCATCGATAATTATTATGATCAAGTGAAAAGAAATTCGATCATCGATAACTGTTATGAGCAATCGAAATGAACTTCTCTCATCAATAACTGTTATGAGCGATCGAAATGAACTCCTCTCATCGATAACTGCTTTGAGCGATCAAAACAGTTTTTCTTCATCGATAACAGTTATCGAGTAGGATCGAATTTTTTTGACACTAATAACTGTTATTTGTAACCAGGAAGTATAAAAATCGATATTTTTTATTAATTTTGTCCTCGAATTTTTTTCTTTATATTTTGTGTACACTATCTTAAATTTCAATAATAATCAACTTTTTATTAATGATTTTTATCGTAGTAAATTTTAGAATAACTGTTATTTTTGGTTCCTGACTATAGCAATGTACCGTTACTCGTTCATTATAGTTTATTTAGTAAGTAGAAAGATTATGGTTTCTGACAAGCTAGATTTGTTTTAAAAAAAATACTGATTATGGTGGAATAGAATCTCATATGTCAGGCCTGTCCAACACTTCTGCCCGTTCCCCGACTTCTTCATTCCGCTAAGGTGGGAGGTGACGTTCCCCCACTATTTATCGCACTGCCAGGAGCGCATGGCATTGTTAGTGGCTTAAGTACAGTAAATTTTCTGTAGATGCGAAAATTTTTGTGCGATAGATGCGAAAAAAATATCCCCCCCCCCCCCAACTTAGTAATCTGATCTCGGTTCAGTATATTGGTGTGAACCACTACTAATGCGACGCGGAGAGTCGTAATCGTCGGCACAGTTCAAACGCCCGTGCGTCATCACAATGCAACACCAATATCTAATCTTCTTTATTTGTCATTATTTTTTTATGGAACTTTCAGCAACATATTCCTGGCATTTTTCTGATGCAAAATAATATCAAACACGATATAATTTCAAGTATATTTAGTGGTTTAATCGATGATGAGAGTTTCGAACGCAAGGAAGGACAGCGCATCAGAAAGAAAGAGGCACGGACAGTTGCCGTGGTCTCTCTTTACACGCGCTGTCCTTCTCTACGTTCGGCTCGGCCTTTGCTCAAAAGCTCAGAAAATAGTACCAAATGCGATAGATGCGAAAAAATCCACCCGAGGCCTTCGCATCTACAGAAAATTTACTGTAGTGGGGAAACGGACTGATTGGTGGTGGAAACCGTGTGGCTCGCGGCTAAGAAGTTGGACAGACCTGTCATATGTCATACAATTTCATTTCCTTAGTTTCCCTTTAGAGAAATAAGTTACTAATTATCACTTAACTCTTATCAAGTCTTCGTTACCGGATCGTTTTAACGGATGTTGTTATAGCGAACGTTAATGAAATAATAATATATAGTTAACAGATAACTGATTTTGCGAGTCTCTGAATTTACATCTCGTTCCGGACGTACAGAATAGAATAAAATGAAAGTTCCAGTGAATGTTTGCCACGTTTTATTTCACTGAATAAAACGCTCAACATGGGAAACATTATCCTCTTTGAGTTCCGCTTATGTAAATTGCTCCACAAAATTACGCAGTTGCATAAACAGTGGTAGTTCAATATTAAGAAAGTGTACAAATAATGAATTTTATTTATACCAACCACAGGTATGAATATTAAGAAAAGAATGAGATACAAAAACATTGTGTTGGAACAATTCGTAAAACAGATTGAATTCTATTTTATTTTATTTTTAGTGTTGTCGACTACAAAATTGTTTATATCAATTACTAAACCGTTTGTAATATAAACCAACATAAACAATTGGTATTAAATAATTAAATTAATTTTTATATTTATGTAGTAGTAATATTATTTGTTCGTTAATATATTTTGCTGCTTTAATATTTCTCTTCATAAGTTTTATAATATCTAAAACGATATAGTTACCTCACAAAGTACCTACGTTAACTAAATACATTTTAAGAAACGTTATTTCCTATTATTAATAATTTTGAATCTTTATTTCTTCCCTAATATAATAAATTTCCAAGCCTCTAGTAATTTGGTAATCATACTTTTGCATCGAATCGCACTTTTAAGAATGAGAATATAAAAAATATGATATAATAATTATTTATTGTTTATCATTTTTCTAATTTAGCATGTCTATCTAGTAAACTATGCAAACATAATTATTATTCCTCTTCCATTATTGAAATAAAAATTAAGCGCCAGCAGTTGTGTTAAAACAGAGTTTTGAAAAACACGGACCAATCAGAGCGCAGCTACAGCGGACGGATTGTGGCTCGACCACAATCAGGCTCTGGCCGCGTTCAGTGTGGTCCGGCGCCGTGCCTGAATCCTCGGCTGAAGTAGCCGCGCTATGATCCACGTTTTTCGTTAATAGCTCGTTAACAAAGCCGCAAAGGAGCAAAGGTTGCTTCAAATCACCTCAGGAATCACCAAGAAAGTACAACATTTTGGGACGCCCTGTATATTTCATACATTGAAAATAACACAGTAAAGTCGCGTTATTTCTCTTGTCAAGTTCCTACCCCCTTCACTGAGGGGTAACGTCGCAGAGGCCGCGAAGCTCAAGTAGCCTCGGTCTCAGTGTTGTTAGATTGGGCGGCCTGCGCGCGCATACGCGACGTCACTGAAGTACAATCTGAAGCAAAATCTTTTTTTTTCGATTTTCAAATATGAACGTTTAACATGCGTATGTTATATTAAAATTTGATGTGTATGTACATATAATATATAAATATATTCTAATTGTGTCCGGTTTCCAGGTAATAACAGTTCGCCCCAACTTGCCCCACAAGTTTCGGACTGTAGGACGCACATACGTTCCTGTATTTGGTCGCGTATGCGCGCGCAGGCCGCTCAATCTAACAACACTGCCCGGTCTTCGAGCAGTGTAAACACGCCGCGTAATCTGATCCCGGCTCGGGTGTATCAGTGTGAACCACCACTAATCCAATTACAAAACTTCTTTATTTTTCATTAGTTTTTTATGGGGCTTTCACCAACTTATTTCTCGCATTTTTCTTATTAAAATGACTCCACACACGATATAATTTCAACTGTATTTAGTGGTTTAATTGAGGATGAAAGTTTCGGGCGCAAGGAAGGACAGCGCGATCATTGTTTACCTGTTGTCCTTTTCTACGTTCGGCTTCCTTTGTACTTTCGGCGCGGTAGATTAAGTCATAAAAAAGTAGTGTCCCTACACGATATTTCTCCGTGCAGAACACTGTCGACTTTACTCGTAACATTTGGAAATTTGAATGTTTTTACTGTTTCAAATTGATTACACTTCGTCTTCCGAATTTTCTCATCGTTTTCCGACAAAACGAATATCCGCTTCCTGGTCAGGACACTCGCAGTCGCAACGATTTGCGCAATCATTACGCGGCATGACGATGCGAACGTGATGTGTTTACACAGTTGGTTTAACCGTGCTCGTTGCACGTTAAATTTCGTGTTATTACGACACACATGATCCATTACGTATAGATTTAATTGTAGTATCGTTCGAGCGTTGCGCCGACGCCGTTTAAACGCGGCACCGGAAGTAAAAGGGAATTCCGGGAAACGAAACGCGAATTCGTGAAATTTCACAACGATACGATCGAGCCGCGTGTTTTGACTAGGAGGGCAAGAGAAACCTAATTTTTACATAGATGTATTTAAACAACTCCAATTTGTTCATGAACAGTCACCGAAACAAATAAATCGAATGTCCAGCTGCGTCGATTGATGTATTAAAAAATACCTCATTCCATTTAAAAAAACACAGTTGACCTTTATAGGACCTTTACGCGTCCACTCACGAAAAAACTAATAACATCAAAATATGCTCCACTCGATACCATTCAAGCCTCTGTTGAAACATTTTTTGCTACGAGTAACAATAGCGAGAAAATCAAGATATCGAAATCGGGTGGGATACCCCGTATATAAAAAAACTGGAGTTTCTAGTTGCGTTTTTTCAAGGTTTAAATAAGGTTTGAAGTGGAATTTTATGAATTCTCCATAAGAAGACGTGTTAAAATGTGCAAACTTTAAGTTGCTATAATTCTTAAACGGTGCAGTGAATCGAACCCAGACTTTGGTAATTGCATTAATTTAATAAGAATATTATGTTGTCAAATTTTCAAAAATTTTGTTACGTTTTTATACACCTCCAGAACATCCTTAAGGTAGAATATACTGAAGAATAAATGTATTTTGACACATTATTTCATGTCATTTCATTGTTAGGTTACGAACGTTCTGGATGACCTATAGTATATCGTGTTTGGTGTCATTTTAATCAGAAAAATGCCAGAAAAATGTTTAGAAGTAAATTAAAATTGGAAATGGTAAATAATCCTAATGAAGCGACAACAAGATCAGGAACAACTCTCGATGCAGTATTTGCAAGACATTTAGACAAAATTGAATCAAGAATATTTATATTATATTTTATCATAGAAAATCATAGAAAAAGTAATGAACGATCAAAATTTGCGCCGCAAAGATGGAGAGCGTATGGGAAAGAAAGAGACATAGTTCATACATAGCATTTCCCATACGCTCTCCTTCTTTGCGTCGAAAATTTTGATCGTTCATTACTTTTTCTATGATAAAATATGATAAAATATGATATAAATATTCTTGATTCAATTTTGTCTAAATGTCTTGCAAATGCTTCATCGAGATTTGTTCCTGATCTTGTTGTCGCTTCATTAAGATTATTTACCATTTCCAATTTTAATTTACTTCTAAACATGACTAGACTACAAGAAGTTTTACTTCTGCCGCGCGTGGTTTTCCACGCGTATGTTTCTTTTACTTACCTGACACCTGTCAAAATTTGTCAGGTTAGTTTAGAACAAGGGTTTGGATAATTGTTTATAAATCTTTCAGTCGGAACAAAATCCGATGAGAAACTGCACGTGAAAGGAGCTGGAAGTTGATTCCATGTAATCCTATTGCAAATGTTCACAAATTAACTCTGGTTAATTAGTTATTAACAATTGCTGCGCGGGCTGATTGTTTCGGAAGTTCTCATACTGCGTAAGACAAGGAGGGTCGAACCGTGCGACAAGGACAGACATACATAACATACCACTTCTCCAAAATTTGTTAGTAACTAACAATTTAAGCATCAAACCTGCATAAAACTGAAATGGGAATGTAGCCAAGGCTTCATTTTACATTCTACAATCTTAAAAGTTCACCAATGAAGTCTTTAAAGTTAGTAACTTAATTATGAAAATGTTACTTGTCAACCTATTTGAGGTTATTCGCGAAATTTCGTCACTTCTGTAACACTCGACCGCGTCACTTCCGTAACGCTAGAAAATTGTAGCCTCCTCAGCAAAGAAGTTTCACTTCAATAAGTTGATGGAAGTCCCACAAATAAATAATGAAAAATAAAGAAGTTTTGTATTTGGATTAGTAGTGGTTAGGTCTCGCGCCGTTGACCGACAGTGGAGTGGGTAGGCACTAGACAAATTCTGGGTAGGAGGTCGTGGAGAAATATCGCGACTTTACTGTACCCACGTACTCGGTTATTGACACAAATCTACTCATTTTTGTCATAAATGCATAATATCTGGAGTCTACTTGTAATAGTAGGTAGGAACGTAATTAATGCAAAGTTATTGGAGCGCTACCAGATTTGTGTTTCTTCCGTTCAAGATTTAACAACTACATCCTCCTGTCGTCGCGACAAGTGTCGGAATGCAAATAAATGTATGCTGTTTTTCAATCTGCTGGGAGTTGACGCATAAATGTTATAAAGATTGGTAGATCGTAAAAATCGTCGAATATAGGAAAGGCACGTCTGAGGAATTCTGTAAATATAAAATAATGCTGCGAGATCGCTTTACGATGTATAGTCTGTGGTTTCCTTTAGTGTGCTCCGTATTTGTTATCAATGCAGGAGAATGCAGCCTATTTTCAGCATCATAATATTTATAACTACCGACACGGAGAACCGGTTTTTCGGTAGAACAGTCTGAATCATTCGGTCGATATAAAAAAAACATGAATCATACGTTGCACGGCTGGTTTGTAGGATTGCAGTAAATTTCATTCGCAATATCTACTTTGTAGATAGAAATCATCTAAAACGTACATACGGAAGTGGATCGTGTTGCACTTGCACATTGAAATTGCGTGCTACAGAATCGAGTAGAAAATTTTCTTGGACCTTACGAATTAGAAACATTATAAATAAATTGTAAAGGCAATCGTAGTCTATACATATGTGCAACTATACACGTAGCAAATAATGGGGTAAACTTTACTTTACCGGACTCAAAATTTGTGCCTTTTTCTTATAAATTATGATGTATTTGGTATGTAATCCAGTAGATTTGTGCCCGGGGTGACTGCAGACTGAAGTTTCGATCCTGTAGGATCAATGGTTCAGGAGTTATGCTTGCTTAAAGTTGAGCAATCTGCAGTGTTTTTGACAGGTAAGGCGCCGCCATATTGGCTTGTAGTGACGACCGCGAGCCGCTTACCTTGCTCCCCCACCGACCTAATCGCCAACCAACTACTACCTAGCGACTCTGCTCGGTAAACGGCGCGCGACACTACAAACCAATATAGCGGTGTTGTCAAAAACACTGAAAAATGCAGAACTTTAAGTAAGCAGAACTCCTGAACCATTGATCCTACAGGATGGAAACTTCTGGATTACAAACTACTGGATTACATACCACATACATAATAATTTATAGCAGAAAGGCAAAAATTTTGAGTCCGGTAAAGTAAAGAGCAGCCTTTTAAAATGAAATATTAATATTAGTTTCTTAAACTGTTGCTAAGACTTTAATGATTCTAACATTGTTTATGCTGTACAAATATATATTTTATGTACAATTACGTATTTACTTTCAACTGATGAGATTGGTTGTTAACTGTTGGTTGGTTAACTGACGAAATTGGTTGGGCGAATGTATAAAACAGTAAAAGATTTTAAAAATTCAAGAACGCTGTAATGTTGCTTTTAATGTAACAAAGTTGCTAAGGGGTAAAATCAATTTTCATATGTTATTCCTGTTTTTCAAAATCAACGCATAACATTTTTATTTTGCATAAGGTCCGCAGTCTACTGATGAGTGTTTACCATAGTGAATATCATTCATGCTTTGAAGTTATCAAACTCAGATTATTTTTGCTTCAGCATTACAAATAAATATTTCACTTGTGATATAAGTTCGCAATTGAGAATTATGAATAATCTCAAGATTAAATAATTTTACTAATTTGATAAAATTATCAATTTAAAGCAACGTTATGAACGATTATTAATATTAAAATATTAGATTAAAAGTTTTTTAATTGCTATTGTATAAAGAAACTGTGTTATTAGTTACAACTGTCGGACCGAGTTTCTCTGTTAACAAGAATGAAAACTGTTATTTATAACAATTTAGTGCATGGTACATACAGCTATATCAAAATGAAACAAAATAATATTTTATAAAGCATCGAGATTACATGTTTTAGTGCCCACGTCATTGTGAAACAATGTTGTCTTTTTTGCGTGAATGCTTTAAGGTATTTTAGTTAGGTGTGTGTAGAAGGTAGAAGGTGCTCATGAAGGTAGATGTGTGAATTATTGAATACAAGTATCATCTACGGCAGTTAGCTTCGACCAAAACTGGTTGGAATTTTTACTAGAGATAAAAGTGATAATGATATGGTATAACTACCAGGTTGCTCAGTATGATCATAAAGGAAACATTATTGCAAATAATAAGCTAAAGGGAAACATGTTAACGTGAAGAAATATGCTGCTAATTTAAATACCTACTACACCTAGATACTTGCAGGATCGCATACCTGATAAATTGTGAAAAGCAGCTTCTTTCGAAATGAAACTTTCCCATAACATAGTATAAACTACACGTGACTTGAGGAAATTTATGCACTGACGATTAGGCTAGCATTCAAGTTGAAGATGTAACAGTCAACAACAGCTGCATATTGTTGATTTAATAGATTAATCTAAGACAAAAACTTTCCTTGCGTAACCAGAAATTTTTGCCTTTTTTCTATAAATTTTCACCTTTTTCCTATGTTATCCAGTAGCTTTGGACAAGGAGATATGATTCAGCAGTTATAAATACTTAAAACTAAGCGATCTCCAGTGTTTTTGAAAGGTTAGTGCCGCCACGTTGTGTATAGTAACGGACACGCGCCGCTTACCGAGCGTAGCCGCTAAGTGGCGCCATAAGCACGCGCTACTGGATAACATAGAAAAAAGGTAATTTGTAGGATAAAGGCAAAAATTTCTGGTTATGCAAGTAAAAGAGCAGCCTAATGTAATATTATACGAGGCTCATTAAAATATAAACGAACATGAAGGTTTAACCCCTTCATTGGTTAAAAACTTTATAATAATGCGCTGTGCAACAGACGAACGAACCTCTTGTTCACTCATGGCTGTACTGAGCCATACCCCTGAGCTGTACCCCTTCCCTAATACACTGACCACCACACTCCACCATCAGCTACCAAAATTACCGTTTATATTTGGATCGCTCTCGTAATTATATTTGAATCTTATTATGTAGCAGTGTCGCCAAGTACTACCCGAACGGGTAGCATTTTCCTCTCCTCCTTTTCCCCTTCCACTATCCCATTCCAGCAACATGAGCACACAGGTGTCACCAAGTCACCGGCAATCGAGGAGAATCAAGTATCCCCTCTCTGATGATCAGTCCAGGCACGGGCACCGTGGTCTACGGTCTTAGTGGGGGATGTTTAGGGACGTTGGAGTGTGCGCATGGTGCTGGAATGGAATAGTGGAAGGGGAAAAAGAGTGGAATGTGTGAGCTCCATTTGGAGCTCAACTGGCGACACTGTGAGCACACTCCAACGTCCCCCACTAAGACCTTAGACCACGGTGCCCGTGCCGTACAGTGATCTGGTCATCAGAGAGGGGGTATATTGTATTCCCCTCGATTTTCTCGACCTGGCGACCGGTGCAGTCAGAATGGGGAAATCGAGGGAATACAGTTTACCCCCTTTCTGATAACCAAACCAGTCTACGGCACGGGCACCGTGGTCTACGGTCTTAGTGGGGGACGTTGGAGTGTGCGCATGATGCTGGAATAGGATAGTGGAAGGGGAAAAGAAGGAGAGTACATGCAATCCGTTTGGATGCAATCTAGCTGCACTGCTGGCGACCCTGTTATGTAGTAAGTTAGCAGGGACGTGGTTAGAAGGCCTGTAAGTGTAAGCGTTGTGTGAGAGCGGAGTGTGATAGAAAGCGAAGTAATTATCGGTAAGAGTAGATATAGAGCGGTAGAAAGTTGTGCCAGGAAGGGCAAAGGATAGGAAAAAATAGGGATAAGTGTGGGACCAAAAGCTAGTGCGTAGGGAGGAAAGGAATCGGGTTAGCGGCGTAGTCGTTAGAAAAAAATAGTAATATGTAGGAACATGGCGGATGGCGCGCTAGGGTGGGGAAGGCATTCCGTGGGCAACGACAGCGCAGTCGATAAAACAGGGATACCGGTAAATCTGATCTCGTTAGTGACAAGGACTCTTGTAAAGGCCGAAATCAGGAAGGCGAAGAGAGGGCTGCCCGCAAACGCGGATAAAATAATAAAGGACGGTAACGGTATGGATAAGGCGAAGATAGAGGAATTGTTGAATAAAATTGAGAAGGAAGTGGAGGAGAGTAGAGTCGCGCGGACGGGCTGAAGAGAAAGGCGGATATTGCCGAGAAGAGCGAGCGAAGGATAGAGGTGCAAACAGTGCAGCCAGAACGGGGAAATCGAGGGGAATAGATTTTACCCTCTCTCTGTTGACCAGACCAGTCTACAGCACGGACACCGTGGTCCACGGTCTTAGTGGGGGACGTTGGAGTGTGCTCATGGTGCTGGAATGGGATAGTGGAAGGGGAAAAGAAGGAGAGGGAATCGCATCCGTTTGGGTAGCTGCACTGTAGCTGCACTGTAGCTGCACTGTAGCTGCACGGTAGCTGGCTGCACTGGGTGCAAGGCGAGATAGGAGCAGAAAGAGGTAAACAGCAAAAAGGGGGCATAGCGAAAGTATTAACTGCCCGAGCAGGTTTAGTAGGAGAGATGTAAGGACTAAGGGGAGAAATGAGACAAAACGACAGTTAAATGGAACAAGAAATTAAAGATTTAAAAAAGACGATGACATAAAACGAGAAAAGATGGGAGAAGGAGCGAGAAGAGTTTTGCGGGAAAGAGTCAAACAACTTGAGAACACGGTGGGGCAATTTGGGGAGAGAAGGGACTACAATAATAACATGTTAAGTTAGCACAGAGTCGCCAGATGAGGGGAAAAAGTTACTCTCTCTCTCTCTCTCTCTCTCTCTCTCTCTCTCTCTCTCTCTCTGCGTCATGAATAGCGTCGTAGAAGGGGAAGATAGAGTGGGGACACGTGTCTTAATCTGGCGTCTCTGGTTCGGAACAGTTAGCTCGATCATTTTCAAAGCAGTTCATCCTCAGGCTAGTTGTATAGATGAAACCGTACGTGACCGCACACTTTTCTATGCGTTCCAGTTATAAATGGTGCAGTTAGTCAGACTTTAATGGACACATTGAGCGCATGGGCGGAAAATCGTTTCGACCAAAGGAGCTCTGAGTGGCAGAATTGCAATAGGTTTTAATCTCGGTCGCCGCGCCTAATTGTAACTTGTTCGCCGTTCGTGCACGAAGCTCGACCATTGTTTCGTGCGACCATAAGCCGTTGTTAGTGTTGTTACGCCCCTTCGAAAATTTCGCGCGAAATCCAGTCCTCGGTTTCGCGTGATCCGCATAGGAATTCATCTCCCCTGCCGTTTCTTTCAACGGCTTCAATTATGGTTGGGCACTCGACCACGCAAAACTAGGGGTAGACTCTCGTTTCGAGGATTGCGAGGGTGCGGGATGCGCCTTCTCAAAAGTGCTAGATGAAAGATCAATATAGGCTGCAATTGCCCTCAACAGCCCTATTGTAATTTTCATTATTCGGAAGCATAAAGCTGCGCGTGGAGCTATTTTCATAAAGCTGTGACAGCTACATGCTGCCGAATAATGCAAATTACGCCTCGTAAACGTAAAAATAGGGCTTTTAAAGGCGACCACGGCCTAGATTGAACTTTTATCTAGCGCTTTTGACTACGGAAAAGCCCCATCTTCGCATTATCGAGAAATGAGAAGACGCATCCCTTGCAATCCTAGAAACGAGCCTACCCCTTGAATCCCTTGCACTGCTATTTATTTTGTAATTATAGTGATTATAAATTCTTCATCATTCAGAATTTCATAGAAATAAAGAATATTTATTGTTTGCCTATGTTTTCTCCAAAGGTTATACAGGGTGACCCAAAAATATTGTGCTTTCTTGAAAGGGTGATTCCTGAGGTGATTTGAAGCAACTTTTCACGAGATCACGAGTAAAATATAATTGGTCAAAACAAAAATAGGTGAGAGCCGCAGTATGTTCTTTTGTGCAGAGATCTACCTACGTGTAACGATATGGTTTTGATTATTAGCAAACTGTGGATCTTTACGCAAAATAAAAATTGCTATTAGTTTATGGTATCGGTGCGCAGGTTCGATACAAAAACATTGGGGATCGAAACGTTGAGAAAAATCTTTTAAATTGCAAAATTGCTTTGTTTTGATTTTTGGATCGAACCTGTGCGCCGATAGCATAAACTAATTTCTATTAATTCGTTAAGTTCGACGAAACGGAATATTTATAAAAATTGCTCTATTAATTACGAGAAGGATGATTACAAAAAAATTGATTTTTTTTCTTAACAATTTGAGTAGGTTGTAAATAATGCACCAGTAATATTCGATTCATCTAACGTATCTCCTATTTTGTGCTTCGCCTACTCACTTTTGATATTTGATTAGATTAAAAAACCACCACTTCATGAAGCTTATTAAAATGTGTTAAAAACTTACCCTCCATAACATAAACAATGGACCCGACATCTCCTTCGCGTATAATAGTCGAACCGGCTGAAAACGTCACAGAATACATGCAGTCAACAATTTCCCTGATCTGCGTCAGCTCCAAATTCTTCATGAAGTCATTGTCCAAGATGGCAGCTTTGATCAAGTCACGAGACCTGCAACGTATAAACAAAAATGTTTTCTTTAGAACATTAATTCCGTTATATCTTCACACATAATGTGATCTTCACAGAAAGATAGTTTAATGTTAATAACAACAATTTAAAATACTACCTTTCTGTTATCGCGTTTAATTTGTAATAACATCGTAGTTCCTGTATAATGCTGTTTCAACTTGTTTGACGTAAAAGTTTGTAGAAAGATTCAAATGTAATTCACAAGAAACGAGGCAAAAAGAAGGAAATCTAGGAAGAGAAAGTAAAAAGTAAAAGGTTCAAGACTTATTCAGATAAAATGTCACTTTTAAATTTTCGTGACTTGTAAATTTGCCAGTAACTTTCTCGCTTTTGTAATTCCACAAGAATGACCCACGTGTGAGTTTGGTTAATTAAATAGTGTCTTGTATAGATGCAGATTCACATTTGAACTTAGACCTCTTATGTTTTTTTGGCCCGTTATTAAAAGAATAGCAAAATAATGCCTTCGACATAAACGTGTTTAAAGTTTTGTCTCGAATAGCCAACTTACGTGGATCATTGGGTTCGAATGTTATAACTAGACTCCGGATTTTATGCATTTATAACGAAAATGAGCAAGTGCAATTTAAAACAGTGAAAATATTAAAAGACTTTAAGAGTGTTGATATATTATTTTCACCACATTAAACTGATTAATAGAGAATATAAATTTATATTTAGCCCATGCATCTTGCAATTGATGAACAAACTTTTTATTTTGCATAAACATCCGGGGTCTAGTTATAACTTATAACGTCATCAATATTTTCAATTTACATATCAGATTAATTCTAAATTAAATGCCAGTTAAATAAATAATAATAATAATAAAGTCGCAATGTGTATCATGCCCTTTTAAAAATTTATGCGAATTCATGTTAGGACTAAATCTAACATCGTCGATTAAATAACCGACGTCAGAATTTTTATTAAATAATTTATGAATTATTGAATAACAATTGTTGGAATTATTTAACAATAATTGTAGCAATGTCTTAATAACAGTTTGTAAAATTATTTAATAACAATTGCCGAAATTATATAACAATTTTTGGAATTATTTAATAACCACTGTTGAAATTTTATAACAATTGCTGAAATTGTACAACAAATAACAATCGTTGAAATTATATAATAATTGTTGGAATTAATTAATAAAAATTGTTAGAATTATTTGATAGCAATTGTTGGTATTATTTAATAACAATCGATGAATTATCCAATAAATAATGATAAATTGTTTACTAATAATTAATAAATAATAGAATCAAATAGAATAGAATTTTAGGTTTATGGATTATTTTAGGTGTATAAAGAATTGTTTATGCGCATGAAATAGTGTAAAGATAGTGTACATAACAAACAGAATCATTTAGTTACCTGAGAAATGAGATATCTGCTCTGTGAAATAGCTTTTTGCGTACAGACGTATACTACAAATGTCAACGTACACGTTGAATGTCTTAGAAATTCGTAACATTGAAATCAAAACCATAGCTCTGAAGTATGTTACATAAAACAGAAGTATTAATTTGTGAAAGGGTTGGCTGTTCCCCACTCCAGCGCCTTCTTGTGTGCAGCCCGTTTAGGACACTATCAAACAAATTATTAGACTGCGGATCTTTATGCATTTATATGACTTCCAAAAATTTTCAAAAGAGATACCAGAAAATTAAATTCCGCAGAATTTAGTACGATTATTATTTATTTCGGATCTACATAGATTAGTACCACTGAAAACAAGATTTTATATGATTCCACGTTCTCAAAAGCCTACGATAATTTAAAATTGCATAAACATCCGCAGGCTACAAATTATTATTAATCCCCCACCCCCATTATTAAAACCCCACATTGGGGTTCTTTTAACCGAAATATTATCATTGCATTGCGGATGTTTAAGCAATTTTCAATTTTTGTAGACGTATTTTAAGAAAGTGCAATAAAGTAGAATCTTATTTCCAGTGGTAGTAGCCTTTACAAATCTCAAATAAATAAAAATTGTACTAAATTCTGTCGAATTCTATATTCTAACGCTTTTTTTAATATTGCCAGAAGCCATAAATGCATAAAGATCCACTGCCTAATTATCATGTTCATCTATCCAGTTCTTTATAGTATATTCATGTAGAATTTGTATTTAAAAAATTTGAATTATAATTATGTATATTACACGATATCAAAAAAAACACACGCCAAGTTTTCTGTTCACTTCCATAGAAACTTCCGTACCATACCTGTTTTATACTTCCTGGTTAAAAATAATAGTTATTAGTGTCCAAAAAATTCGATCCTGCTCGATAACTGTTATCGATGAAGAAAAACTGTTTCGATTGCTCAAAGCAGTTATCGATGAGAGAAGTTCATTTCGATCGCTCATAACAGTTATCGATGAGAGAAGTTCATTTCGGTCACTCATAACAGTTATCGAGGAGAGAAATCTATTTCTATCACTCATAACAGTTATCGATTAGAGAAATTTATTTCGATCGCTCATAACAGTTATCGATGCGAGAAATTCATTTCGATCGCTCATAAAAGTTATTCGATGAGATAAATTTATTTCTATCACTCATAACAGTTATCGATGAGAGAAATTTATTTGAACCGCTCATAACAGTTATGGATGATCGAATTTCTTTTCACTTGTTCATAATAATTATAGATGAGAAAATTCATTTCGGTTGCTTATTAACTTCCCGATTCATAGGGAAGTTACTGTAATTACCCCGAAAATCGAAAATCGATTTTTTAGCAGATCTTCACGTTTCATGGTCATTGGAGTCATTTTAGACTATTTTTATCAAAATGTTTGTGTGTGTGTGTGTGTGTGTGTGTGTGTGTGTGCGTATGTCCGTTTGTATGGTATCAAATTTTTCGTTAACGTTTTCAGAAAAAGTAACAACGCGATCAGGATGATGAATGATGCAATCGATGTGCCCCGTCGTAACTTAGAGCTGATTAGATTTTGGTCCATTTTGGTCAAGTAGTTTTTTAGATTTTTAGTTTTTTTTCGAAAAGAGTTGATTCTACAATGCAATTTATAAGGGAGGACGAAAATTTTCCACCAAAGAACCAAACGCAACTACATAAAAAATTTTTTTCTTAATTTTTTTTTTTAGATTTAAAAAAAATTTTTCTGTTTTTAACTGATGCTAATGTTACCGCTTGGAATAATCGAAAGTTATTCCAATGCAAGAGTAGGTTAATCATCTCTACTCCCCAGAATACATTTTGGGAGAATATCGATGAAAGTACAAAAAAAAAAACGATGTTAGCGATGTTGGCGAAGGAGTAACGAATCGGGAAGTTCTTTGTGTGACTCTTGGAGAGTCACACACCAAATAAAAAACATTAATAGCAGTAGGCCCTACTACCCGCGAGCGAGCGAAGCGAGCGAGCAACAATAGCCCTATAGTTTTATTATTGAATTGTCTACACTTTTTCGGATGGAGCAGCCTGTGAAATTCATTGAGAAGATTTCGTACAACAAGACGAATCAACAGACCATAAGAACAACACAAAATCTGTTTGTTTGTCACATTAAATTTTGATTGTTGCAATTAATTTTACGAAGAAAAATTTTATGAAATAATTGATTGTCTACTATTTGAAAGTTGTACTATTTAATAATAACTATTGTAAATTTCCTTTATCAATAACTGTTATGAGCGATCGAAATGAACTTCTCTTATCGATAACTGTTATTAACGATCGAAATTTGATCTCATCGAATAACTGTTATGGGCTATCGAAATAAATTTCTCCCGTCGATAACTGTTATGAGCGATCGAAATAAATTTCTCTCGTTGATAACTGTTATATGCGATTGAAATGAATTTCTCTCAACGATAACATTAACCAACAAGAGAACAAATTTTCGGTTACTTATAATCCTTATTTGTAATCAATACGATTTTAGTCGATGAAATACTTGTATCACTTTTTTATTTTTGGTTATAACAGTTATAGTCCCTGATTCTTTGCGAGATTGAATGTATGAAACGTTAAAACTTGAAAATTTTACAACATCGACTGCAGAGACCTCTATGATCACACATGTGAAGCTATAGCAGCTCGCGCGGTAACTATGAAATCTTTTGTTTCAAATTGAAATTTTCAATTGGAGTTTTCTTTGACGAAAAATGCGTAAAATTTTCATATGATACCACAGTGTATTTTACTGTAAATTATTTTCAATTAATATTGTGTTATCTGTTTGTATTAAGTGTGATTGTATAGTGAACAAAGAATCGGCGCCCCACGACCCACGACTATACTGATAAGTGATATATGACCGTGATATGCAGACAACGTTTAGGTTAGTTCGAAACTATCCTTAATTTACAATTGTACAATCGATTAGGAAAATTATGAATTATTACTTTACAGAAACACGAACATCCATAGAAGCCATAGTACCCTATAGGTATGCAAAATTTTCTTTCATACATTTCCAAAGTGGAATTCCAAACTTGAATTTTCTCCAGGAAATTTTTACCGTTCCTCTGAATTGTTCACGTGCATTTAGATAATAAGAACGCAACTTCAGGGTGAATGTTAATTCATTAAATTCGATATTCTTTTACGTCAGCTTATTATTACATATTCTCTTTCACAATTAATATGTTATTGTTATTATCATTACTATTAATATTGTAACCCAATAATTTATTCAGGTAAAGTTCTTCATTTTTAAATGAGAAAATATTTTATACTAAATGCAACGTCTGTATACATGTATTATATATTATACCTGTATAATAACTGTATATTATAACAATTTACGAAAATTCAAATTAAAGAAATACTTGCTTAGCCAAAATTAATATATCATTGCCATTATCATTATTATATATTATTATTATTGTAATCCAATCAGTTATTAAGGTAAAGTACATATTTTATTTTAAATGGGAAAATATTTTATATTAAATTCGAATCTTGTATTTCATATATTAGGTTGTAAAGAAAGAAATGCAGGATTTTTGTTTCTTCGTTTTAATTGCAATTTTATATAAATAAATAGTTACCTTAATTTAATGAGTTATATGTAATTTTAAAGCTCGTTTTACACTCTATTTAATTATGCTTTTGGTGTTTAATTTTATTCAAATTTTTATTAAATTATTTGGCGTTTATTTGAGGATGTCAAAACGCGATTTTCGCATTATAATTTTTTTCTATGAGTTCAAACTAGACCGAAGTGCCGCTCAAGCGATTATTCCGAGCTGCTTGAGCGGCACTTCGGTCTATTTTGAACTCATAGAAAAAAATATATGTAAGGTGGACTGGAGTAAGTCCGCTCTAGTTTTTGTAAAGTTCAACTTTAAACTGATGTATTTTCAGTCTGGTATGTAAAAACTTAACGTTCTTGGTATCAAACTATCGCCACAGTTATTACTGATGAATTAGTATTATGTACGATTCTAATTTTGCTTGAAAATTATCATTTTTATAGGATATTGTACAAAGTATCAACTCGGACGCACTTACCCCGAAAATGGGGCAAGTCTGTCTCTGAGAGTTAAAAATGCTTTCGAACCTTGTTTCAAGTGCTACGGGGCAAGACAAGAATGATTAACAAGCCTGCTCTGAAATACTTCTTATTGCATTAAATTATATTGTTTAGTTTCATAGTTATCCATTTTTAAACAAATATGTACTTTTATGCTGAAATATGAAAGGGGATACAGTGATATTAAAACAAACTTTAAAACTGCTTTCGAACCTTGTTTCAAGTGCTACGGGGCAAGAAAAGAATTATTATCAAGCCTGCTACAAAATGCTTTTTATTGCATTCAATATATTGTTTAGTTTTATAGTTACCCATACAGTACGGACTTACCCCACCGTGATAGTACGGACTTGCCCCGTGTAGTAATATTTACGGGGAAAGATCATCTTAGTGATTTTGTCAATAAATTTTAAAAAATACAGTAGAAACGGTTCATTTAATGTAAACCTACATCAATATTTGTTGTACTTACCTAAAGTAACAACACAGAATATATCAATAACTTGTAAACTATTGCACGTTCAGGGTAACCTTAAAGTTGTACGTGTACCTCGCACGTGACTGTTTGCCATTGGTTGATTTAAGCGAGGAAAACACCTATTCTAAGGCGACATCTATGTAGAATGATTCATACTAACTTATACTACATTAATAAATACTAGCTAGAGAAATTTCGTTCATATTATAATAAAAATATCCAATTAACAGACTTGCCCCGTAGACGGACTTACCCCACTCCACTGACATAAAAGCCCAATAATTTAATAAAAATTTCAATAAAATTACATATCAAAAGCATAATTAAATAGAGCGTAAAACAAACTTTGAAATGACATATAACTCATTAAATTAAGGTAAATATTTATTGGTATAAAATTGCAATTAAAACAAAGGAACAAAAATCCTACATTTCTATGATTACAACCTAATATTATATCAATTTACGAAAATTGAAATTAATGAAGTACTTGCTCCGTGCAAATTAATATATCATTATTATTATTGTAACCCGATCAGTTATTCAGGTAAAGTATTTAATTTTAAATTTTGAGAAAATATTTTATATTAAATGCGAAGCCTGTATTTTATATATTATTCGTGCATTTAAAATTTGCTTCGATAAAAGTAAAAAATGCACACATTAGGGTACACATTAACTTTACGTTTCAGACATTTAAACATAAAATACACGCGATGAAATAAAGTAAGAACGTGCAATATATACGCAATTCGAATATTATTTATTCTCATCAATTGCCTAGGTCTAGATCGACAAAATTCGTTTTCGTTACGTGGCAATAATGTTCCAAGGATAACAATAATACTAGCATGTTCATAAGCAGAGTTCTGAGAAGCTTTAAAGTGACTTTCGCATTAACAATCCACACCACAAACACATAACGTTGGTTGCAGTCGATGTTCCGAAGCAAATGCTTGCGTTTATTCGCAGAATGAAAGATCAAACGCGCCGAACTATGTTTACCGCCGGTGCACCTGTTATATATTCCGCATTAGCATACGCTATACACTATGTGCCTCGAACGAGTATGTATATGCAATTATGGTGTGATAAATGTCGATTAAGCCTACTGCTATCAAATTGTGCGCGGTCGAACGATCTTAATGCGTTATCCAGAATAATTTGTTTACGCTCCATTGCATAAAATAATAAAAAATACTGAATTTAAATGGAAAGAATAATTACACGAGTTCTAATAATTGATCAATATTAGTCATACATTACCTAAAAAATATGAATTACCCTAATTAGTGTTTCTAGAAAATTACTTTTCATTTTTTAAATTTGTCTCCAATTCCCAGATAGCACACAACGTCTTGAAGGCGTCCATTGTACGTATAGTTTAGGTTTGAAAGTCGTACGTCCTAAAAAGATGTCTTTACGACGTCTTTAAGACCATAAACTGTGTGATATTATGTTGATATTATTTGTTCGAGTCATAGTGTTTTAGCTTCAATTTCAATTCCAATTCCAATTGCAATACCAATTTTACTTCCAATTCCAATTTCAATTTCAATTTCAATTTCAATTACAATTTCATTTTCAATTTCAATTTCAATTTTTATTGTAATTTTAATTGTAATTGTAATATTAATTTTTATTATTTTTATTGTGATTTTAATTGCAATTGTTATTTTTATTACACTTTTTATATCATTCGTTCTTTTAATAAAGCTATTTATTGGTTTAACTTTAACCGTTTTTGTCGAAATCTATTTTTACTCTTCCCTTCTTTTATATTATAATAATTAACATTTATGCACCTTTAAGACTTCTTGGGGGCGTTTTAAAGATCGCCCGAATGTCCTCGAACATCTCCTGAATGTCTTTATGTCGTACCGTTTTCTAACACAAGACGTTTAACAGAAGACGTTCGTAGGACATTCAGGACATCTTTAAGACGTCTGGATGTCCAACTGCAAAAGTCTTTGTGCTATCAGAGTTGTTATTGTCCATTTTTTAAATATAGTAAAATTAATGTATTTCTCTCTGCATTTTTCAAGATAAAATGTTATCACTGTTTTCTTATCGAAGAACAATAAAAATTAAACAGTTTATTCTTAGAAAAGTGAAGGAATACAGAAACACTTAACACGATGTTAAATATTTAAACACAAGATTATAATTCCAAATTTTCTAAAATTGTTGCATTTTAATAGAGAAGTTGCAGTAGGTCGCCGACGTTTAATAAGAGGATAGAGCGATTAAGAAACAACGCGTCGAGTTTAACGAAGCTCCGCGTTCTGCATTGGAAATAGTCTCGGTGTAATACCTTGTCACGTACTTTCGCGGTAACGTAATTTATATTAGCGAAATCATGGTTCTAGTTTGCGTAAACATCGATCAAATTTCACTTTTAATAATAGCTTAGGTGATCGCAGAGTCATCGATCTCTACGAGTGACCCGAAAAGCGCGTTTACCGCTTGAATGGTTCCAAGAGGGAACCATCCAGCGTTGGGGATACAATTTTAACAGTGACGGCGACAGTTAAATGAAGAATTATACAACAAATTTATTTCATCGGGTATATGTATATTATTTAAAAAATGGCTAAAAATTTAGACATACACATTTTTGCTATTTGTATAATTTTAATGTTAACCCTTTGCACTCAGAGATATTTTAACTCAAAAATTAAACATTTCTTCCAACCAAGAATATTTCCATAATAATATTCCCATTCTCTATGATTTCTTAAATTCGATGGATACAAAATTGATGAATACTCCATACAATACCTAGATCGTTAGTAATTATTAATATTTAATAACGTAAACAATATTTTGAATAACTGTAAAGCAACTTTTAGTGGCGTCTCAAAGTCGCCATTCGAGTGCCAAGGGTTAATTGTGAACCTATAGTGTTAACCAAAAACTCATCCTCACGCTGATGTGCCCAACTGTTTTAGACAAACACAGTTTTATGTACTTGTTTCAAGTACATACAAATTACAGTTCGGATCGCATTACTTTATTCGACAGGTTGTTTAGGGCAGGGAGTTCCAACTACTTCCTCTCGGAGAACCGCAAGGTCCCCACCATTAGTCAAACCCCTTTTACTAGTTGGTGGGGCGGCGCGGGAACAGGGACGAAGTTCTACGTCAACGATGAAGTCTAAGAGTGGGGGAAGACCCTAAGCGGAGAAGGTGCCGCGATGACTCGCAAGCTACAAGTTTGAACTCCCTGTTCTACGGCAACGATGAAGTCTAATTGTAGGAGTGGAGGAAATACTCTGCGACCAACGAAAGATGGCAGAGATTTTGATAGTGGGGTGCAGAGGATCTGCGAGACCCCACTCTTAACGTTAAGCTACGAAACCCACTGTTAAGCTTAGGCTTCGGGCGGGAACTCTGGGCATAGGAGCTCAGCATCACCACATCGTTCGTTTGCTGTCTTCGTCAAACGATTCGGCCAATCGCGGAGGACGTGTAGCGCGAAGTAGGGATATCACGTGGTACCTACAAGTTTCTCTGAGCCATCTTTCATTGAACCAGTGTCGCCAGAATCGACCGAAACTGCTCGATTTTTCCTCTCCTCCTTTTCCCCTTCCACTATCCCATTCCAGCACCATGAGCATACTCCAACATCCCACACTAACACCGTAGACTGATTCACGTATTAATATGGTCATCAGAGAGGTGGCAAAATGTATTCCCCTCGATTTCCTCGATGTGGCGCGGCACTGCGTTGGACGTATAATATCTATGTTTAGAGCGTTGTCAAGTCCAAGATTGCTGCTGGTTCAAGAGCAATCAAACGCTCTGGGTTGCACAAGAATGTGTACACAAATCACACACTTTGTCATAAACTCTTGTAACGTCCAAGGTTCTACAGTTCAAAGTTCAGTCCATAACACAAGTTCACTGAATTATTCGTGACGAGATCACAGAAAGTCCATAGAAATAATGAAAGGAAGTTCATAAAAATAACGAAAGAAAGTTCATAAAAAGTTCGAAAGAAAGTTCATATAATTAACGAATGATAGTTCACATAGAGTTCATGAGTTCACAATAAAAAGTTCATAAAAAGTTCGTAATACAAGTTCATGAGATGGTTCGTAAGAGAAGTTCATAGAAAGTTCGTAATACAAGTTCATGAGATGATTCGTAAGAAAAGTTCATAGAAAGTTCGTAAGAAAGGTTCATAAGAAAGTTCGTAAGAAAAGTTCATAAGAAAGTTCGTAAGAAAAGTTCATCAGAAAGTTCGTAAGAAAAGTTCATAAGAAAGTTCGTAAGAAAAGTTCACATAGATGACTAATGACAGTTCACATAGATAACGGATGAAAGTTCAAATCGATGGCGAATGACAGTTCAAATCGATGACGGATGAAAGTTCAAATCGATGACGAATGAAAGTTCAAATCGATGACGGATGAAAGTTCAAATCGATGACGAATGAAAGTTCAAATCGATGACGAATGACAGTTCAAATCGATGACGAATGAAAGTTCAAATAGATGACGAATGAAAGTTCAAATTGATGACGAATGACAGTTCAGAATGCACAGCACACTTCAATTCGTAACTCCCGCTCACGTTCAACTTCGAATATCGGTTTAAAAACGCCTTGTACGACTCCTTCTCAAGCTCGTAAGATTCTGCCCGCTATTTCTCCTACAATTCCCTACCAAAGTTCGGGAAGAGATCGTTTCTTTGGTAGGGATAACCAAGGGACCAATCACCAGTTCGGGGCGTAATCCAAATTATGTGGTACGCCTACTAAATCCGTGATTTTGTTTCTCACGCAATCCTCGTAAATAAAACAAGCCTATGAACAAGGGTCCCTTGTTCAGGTATCTGTCCCCAAACTGGTGTCGCCTTTCCGCTGAGTGTGGGCCTGCGATGCGTCAGTTGTCACTGACTGGGGGTACGGCTGGTTTGTTTTCCCGAAACGAAAGAGGACACTTAACTTTCAACCGTACCCAAGTCCGTAACTAATTCTAAGAGCTAAACACGCCAATAAATAACTCGAAACTGACAATGTTCCAAACGATCGTGGCACAGGCCCAGACACAATGGCTAGACAATTCTAGACAACCTAAGCGGGGAAGGAACCGCTTGAAGAAAGTGCAGCTCGCGAACTACATGTTGGGACCAGTGTCGCCAAAAAGTGACCAAACGAGCACTCGAGGGGAATACAAGGTACCCCCTCTCTGATGACCAGAGTAGATGTAATATGTGTGACACGTCGCGCGTGCGCGGCGCAACGTGCCACTATTACTCTACTCTGGTCACCAGAGAGGGGGTACATCATCTCACCGTGACTCCCCTCATCTGGCGACACTGGTTGGGACCCCTGGCTTAGGGTATAAATCAGGGATGGGCATTTTTGCCTCAATTGAGGCAAGACCGTCCACACTACAGCGCCCACTGCCTTCCACCAGCTCACCGTTACCATGGAGAAAGAACGCGCTTCGCCCGTAGCGAGAAGTGCGCATGTCTCGCGAAGGCTTCGCGCATCGCGGCCTGTGCGACGAAGGCGTGCGTTACATGGAAGAGAGGTTGGTGGGAGAAGCAGGCGTTTGAGGGAGCCCACCCGTGCCCATCCCTGGTATAGATAGTGCCGAAATCATACTACCTTTGCTGCTTCTGAAACTTGACGACTACTTTGGTGTCTTTGGTGAGCGGTTCCGCGGAAATGGCTTGTCTCTTGGACCTCGGGCCACGTCCGATGACACCGGGAACCAAGCTGAAATCCACGATTTGCCGGAACTTGTCAATCTCATTCTGAAGGTAGCGGATGGTAATGTCCCGTTCTTCGATCGCTTTCTCCAGTATCTCTATCACTTCGTCACGGCGACGCAACGCCTCCGTCCTCTCGTACAAAAGTCTCTTCAGGTCCCGCATCGAGTCCATGGTCCCACGATCTCCTGTCAGCACTTCGATCAGGATCTACTTCTCGCGACAATTCCCACCGATCCACGTGCCATGCACGTGTCACTTATTTCTTAGAGGACACCAATTTTGAGCACACCAATTTCCTCCCAACCTTTCAGCGAGTTTGATCGGTACGTGACGGTGTGACGGGGGTCTTAACTCTTAAGCAAACTACTGGTGCCTATACGACCCCACTCAATTTAATGAATTATTACCCTAGTAGCACAAAAATATTGGCTAAATATTTTTTAAGCCACACTTTTTAATATGAGAAAAATATTTCTTCCTATCTTATAAGTTAGGATAAAAAAGAATATTTGGTACTTAATGTAAAATAAATATTGTATGTATATTTGAATATTAAAAACAGATTGAATCTCTTTTTGATATTATATGAATGTGTATACAATATCTTGTGCTGCTAGGGTATGTAATCGTTATTTTGATTTTTTTGTGGATTTAAGTGGAATTTTACTGTTCATGTTTCTATTCGCCATTTCGATGAAGAGCCTAACCCTTGTACTACATGCCCTACAATATCGAGTCAAACTCGTTATGAAGATTCTAAAGAGAGTCTAATAAATATGTTATTATAGTCAGCGGACTTTATGCATTTATGACAAAAACCAGTAGGTGAAACTTAAGACAGTAGAAATTTAAAGACATTTAAAAAATGTAAAAATACGGAGACGTTATTTTCAATCATTTGAAATTATTTACAGAAGAAATAAATCTTTATTCAGTTTCATTTCCATGCAAATGATGTATAAACATTTTATTGTTTATATATGCTCTGTCTAGTTATTCATTTCTTTTAAACCCAAATAAAATTCTATTTTGTTGCAGTTGATACACAGAGTGATCCAAAAATGTTGTACTTCCTTAAAAGCGCTGATTCTTGAGGTTTCGTTCAGGAGTTATTGACGAAAAACACGGACCAATCAGAGCCCGCCAACAGCGGACGGATTCCGGCCAGTGTTGGGATATTGCACGGGTTTTTTCGCGCATACGCGACGATTTTAGCGTCAGTAAAGTACAAAGTGGGGCTAAAATGGGGTATCTTGGTCACGCCGCATAATTTCGCAACATTTTGTTTTCCGATTTTCAAATATGGATGTTTAACATGCGTATGTTATATTAAAATTTAATATGTATGTACATATAATATGTAATATATAAACTTCTGAACTCTTCCGGTACTTTCCTACCGGTAATAGTTCACCACTACATTCTCCACAAACTTACGACGCAATACATACGTTCCTGTATTTTGTCGCGCATGCGCGAAAAAACCGTGCAATATCCCAACACTGATTCCGGCTCGCCGACAGGTCCTGTTGAGCGCGGCGTTGGCATTGGTGGAGCTGAAATCCGTCCGCTGTAGCCGCGCTCTGATTGGCCCGCGTTTGTCGTTAATAACTCCTTAACGAAGCTGCGGCGAACATTTTCGCAAAGGAAAAAGTTACTGCAAATAACCTCAGGAATCATCCTTTTCAAGGAAATGAAACATTTTTTGGATACTGTACAGGAGGTCGTAGTTGATCTCCGGAGGAAATAGTTGATAGCATATGCACATGTTTTACAGCAAAATGAATAATAGTGAGCGGAAGCAGAGTTTTTAAACTTTAAAATTAGTCTTTTGTTTATATTGTTGTACGATTGTTTTCACGAAATTAGAACAGGTTATTTCTCGTCAATTTTTTGAGAATCAGAAGTTTTATATCAAATACTTTTTGGATCTGTATATAAAAGTTTGATAGGCAATCTACTTTATTTGAGGATATTTAAGACTTAGTATTGTATAAATAAACCTTGGAGAATTTATTCCAACTCGCGTGGGCTCAAGCATGAAAATTCATATTCGCGTGAACGTCCGTCTATTTATGACAGCGGATGTTTATGCAAAATTATAGATTTTTGGAAGCATTTACCAGATTCTCGATCGAAATGAAAAATGAAGTACATGCTGACGTTGCACAAGTCAGTCGCGGTCTTCAAGCAATTGTATTTTGTAGATTCGTATGTGTTATAAATACATAAAATTATATAACATTCCCCGGATTTGCATTTTGCACGGTAACTATTTTATTTGCATTTTATGCAAATCCACGAACACCGTATAAGACTTCTTAAAATTCAACCGCTATTTACTATTCAATTATTAATAGTAAAATAAGTGATACTATGTGCCCGAGTTGGGCAGTAATTAATTACATCTTCAATTACATGTGCAAAAGTGGACTATAATTACAATAAGAAAACGGTTAAATGGTCCAAAACATAAAAATTATTGGTTTAAAAGAACAATTACACTGAAGTAATTGTTGGACTTAATTACAATTACTGTAATCGTGTTAAGTAATTGCGATTACTCCTTTCACAATTACTGTAATTGTAGTTGTGGTCCGCAATTACAATTACTGGTTGAGCCAAAGTAATTGCAATTACCAATTACAATTACAAGTAATTGTAATTATGTTTCTGCAATTTCTAGTAATTTTAATGCGATTACAAGTAATTGTAATTGGCAGTTGCAATTACTTAAAGCCAAAATGGCACTAAAAAAAGTAATTAGATGCCTACTCAATGGAAATGTCTAAAAAAAACAAACAAACAGCATATGTTATATATTATCCGACTCCAACTTTGAAATGAGGGTCATTTTGAAAAGTAATGGTGATCGTTTTTGTGAAATATCAAATAATTAGCTGCAAATAAATATTTAATGAATAATAAATATTTCCTAGCATATGCTTTTTGTTTGTTCTTTTTGGACATTTCCATTAAACAATTATCTAATTAATGTTGTAATTGCAACTACCAATTACGATTACTTGTATTTGCAGAAATAAAATTACAATTACAGATAATAATGAACAATAAGTGTTAAAAATTGAAACATTAACTATATAACATTGGAAGGTGGCAACTCTATTTCAAAAAACTTGTGACATATCAAATTTTGTTAAAAAGTGATCATTTTTATATCCATGTTATCACCGATTAATACAACTTAATACGATTAATACTTAAGTATTTAAAAAGTTAAACTTTCCGAAATAATTCCTAGATTTACCGCAAACTAATAACAAGTATTTATATAATATTTACGTAATCGTTTCAAACTAACATGAATATCACTGCGCAATCTCGAAATGAATTTGTTGCTACCAACTAATGCTGGCACGATTTCAAATCGGAAAAATGTTTTTTCTGCTAATAGTCGAAGATGTTGGAGATGCCATGTCTAATTTTTAGAGCGAATATGATTGACGATTACACGAATATTTAAAAAATCTTACAGTTTATTATTTTTATACATACAAACGTATTTTGTAGATCAGTACTGTCTGATATTCTATTTTGAACGTTCATTAATCTTATTTACTTTACCCTACGACACTCTAGAATAAATCGATCTAGCAAACACCTGCTTCAAATTGTTATCACTTCAAGAGGTATTTCCTTCATAGGTCGAATAATCAATAAGCTAATACAGTTCATAGATTGACTCAAGTCTTCAAAGTCGTACGACCCACCAAAAATAACTCGATCTATTTGAAATCTCAGGAGCGATACATCTGGAGTCGAGAGAGATAATAAACTATTTTGGAATTCATATGAACACAGTGATGTGTACATGCTCTATCTGATAATCGAAATACTGGATACCAGTACTGATTGTTCCATTCACACTAACTGTATTTGTCAAGCGATTCAGCCAATTGCGGATGACGGTTCCTACAAGTTTCTCAATTGATGGATGATCAGTACATCAATCTTTGATACTTCCTTCTCCTTGAAAGCTCTATAATTTCTGCTTTGACCAGTTCTTGATCATTCTTGAAATATAAATAAAATGAATACTTTAAGTAAAAGCCTTGTAAAGTTATAAAAATATTACAGATTATAATATTAACTGACATTGAGAGTGCCTTTTTTACATACAGTGGCTGAAATAATGACAGGTTCACTAGCCGCATCGGCTGATTTACTGCTTCTACTTTTATTTTCATTTTCCGAAGTGCATTGTGACATTTCTTTTTATTTCGCAAGAATGTGTTCTACACATTGTGTAAGCAGTGAGTCGACTATCAACAGTATTAGTGTAATGATGTACCTGTTTCAAAAATACTTTGAAAATTATCGAGTAAGAGATACGAAATAATCTTAGGTTCACGGAGAAATATTTAAAAATTACTATTGATAGAGCAATTTTTTGAACGTTTTTGTGTGGTAAATACACAGATTTATGAAGTTTAAGAATTATAAAAAATATTTTATGTTCGTTTAATATTATTAGACCACAATGACACGGGGAAATCGTTAAATGATAACGAAAAGGCCCAAATTATTGCTTTCCACAATATTAGTCTCTCTAACACAGAAATTGCAAGAAGATTGAAAAGCTCATTAAATGTCGTAAACAATTTTTTACAATTAAAAGAAAAATACGGCAGTAAAAAATCTACAGGTCATCCAAAAAATTAACACGCAGGGACAAAGGTAAAATTTTTCAAAAATCACGGCAAAATATGCTTAATGCCTCTAAAATAAAAATGAAAGTATATTTGCCAGTTGGTATTCGACGTGTACAGCAAGCTGTGGGATCGTGTGGGACACTTAAACATTCTAAAAAAACGAAAAAACCTTCGCTAACTAAATTCCACAAGGACGAGAGATTAAAGTTTGCAGAATGTCATATGTCATGGACCGAAATGTGGAAGACGGTGATTTTTTCTGATGGAAAAAGATTTAATTTGGACGACCCAGATTGGTATTAATATTACTGGCACGATCTGCATGATGAAAAAGTGTAAAAATGACAAGAGTATCGCTGGGAGATGACAAGAAGATCCCTGAGGGCGTGTAGAGGCAAAAAGGGTCTCCAGCTGGCGCCGCCTACTCCGACCACTGACGCTCGCGTACTCGCCGCGTGACCACGCCCTCTCAGCTGCTACGTCACACGACGCATAGTAGCAGGATTCCCGTATTTACGGAGGGCTACGAGAGAGAGACAGAGCGGGGGAGAGAGATAGAGAGAGAGCGGGAGAGAGAGAGAGAGAGAGAGAGAGGGGGGAGCGGGAGAGAGAGCGGGAGGGAGAGCGGGAGGGAGAGCGGGAGGGAGAGCGGGAGAGAGAGCGGGAGAGAGAGCGGAAGAGAAAGCGGGAGAGAGAGCGGGAGAGAGAGCGGGAGAGAGAGAGCGGGAGAGAGAGAGCGGGAGAAAGAGAGAGAGAGCGGAAGAGAGAGAGAGAGAGAGAGAGAGAGAGAGAGAGAGAGAGAGAGAGAGAGAGAGAGAGAGAGAGAGAGAGAGAGAGAGAGAGAGAGCGGGAGAGAGAGAGCGGGAGAGAGAGAGCGGGAGAGAGAGAGCGGGAGAGAGAGCGGGAGAGAGAGAGAGCGGGAGAGAGAGAGATAGAGAGCGGGAGAGAGAGATAGTGAGCGGGAGAGAGAGAGCGGGGTAGAGAGAGCGGGAGAGAGAACGGGAGAGGGAGAGAGAGAGCTGTGAAATCGCGAGGCGTAGCGGGGGTTGGCGAGCGAAGCGAGCAGGGAGCGGAGCCTCCCCCTAGTGTGACGTAGCAACCAAGAGGGCGTGGTCACGCGGCGAGTACGCGAGCGTCAGTGGTGGGGGTAGGCGGCGCCAGCTGGAGACCCTTTTTGCCTCTACACGCCCTCAGGGATCTTCTTGTCATCTCCCAGCAATACATGGAGGAGGATGTGTAATGGTTTGAGCTGCATTCGGCTGAAACGGCAAGTCTCCGATAATGTGAAAAATATCGGGAACTATTGGAAGACGTACTGGATGAATATGGCGACAAGATTGGAGGACCTAATTTAATATTCCAACACGATAATGCAGCAATACTTCGTGCAAAAACAATTTAAAAATACTTTGAGAGGGTAAAAATCGAAGTTTTACCATGGCCATCAAGGAGTCCGGATGTAAATCCGATTGAAAATCTTTGGGGAATATTAGCACGAAAGGTATACGGCAATAGAAAACAGTATAACACTGTTTCAGAATTGAAAAATGGGATTAGAGAGGCGTGGTTTGAAATTAAATTAGAAACATTATAAAAATTAATTTACTCAATTCCACGCAAAATATTTGAAGTTATAAAATACAAAGGAGGTTCAACGAAGTACTGATTTATTTTTTTAATTTTTTGTGTGAAAATACATAATGAACCTATGTTTATTTCGCAACTAAAATTCAAGTGTTGTAATAGAAAATTTGTAATTGACATTAATTAACATTGTGTTATTCAATTCAGCGGTGTATTTTGTTAATTTTATTAGATTGAATAAATAATATTAGATAAAATCAAAAATACTGCATTAAACACAGCATTATGTCAACAAATTGAAGTGAACCTATTATTATTTCGGCCACTGTAATGTTAATCGACATTGAGAGTGCCTTTTTTACATATTTAACAAAATACTCGGGTGAACTTTACTTTATTGGACTCAAAATTTGTGCCTTTCTCCTATAAATTATGATGTATTTGGTATGCAATTCAGTAGATTTTTACCCGGGGCGACTGCAGATCGAAGTTTCGATTCTGTAGGATTAATAGTTCAGTAGTTATGCTTGCTTAAAGTTGAGCATCTGCATTGTTTTTGACAGGTAAGGGCGCTGCCATATCGGTTTGTTGTGACGATCGCGATCCGCTTACCGAGTAGAACCGCTAGTATGGCTTGGTAAGCGGCGTGCGATCGTCACTAAAAATCAATATGACGGCGCCCTTACCTGTTGAAAACACTAAAAAATGCACAACTTTAAGCAAGCATAACTCCTACACTATTGATCCTACAGGATCGAAACTTCGATCTGCAACCGCCCCGGGTACAAATCTACTGGACTACATACAAAATACATCATAATTATTAGGAGGAAGACACAAATTTTGAGTCCGGTAAAGTAAAGAGCAGCCAAATACTCTTTTCACGAACTCTATTCTAATCGGTAAAGGTAATTTTAATAACACAGTATGTTATATAAGTAGATAGCGAATCTCTATGCAAAATAAAAACTTTGTACCAGAATTGCAACGAACTGGAGTGAAGTGGAAGTTTATTTTTTATTTTAATATGTCTAATAGAGTGAAAATAATGTAACAGTGTTTTGTAAATTTTTCTAATCGCTTTACTTTTTTAAATTACACGTAAACATTTTTGTCATAAATGCATAAAATCCGCTGCCTAGTTATAAGCTAATTTAGGACATAATGATAGGCGAAAAGCGATTACATTTTGTCGATTCATAGCCATTTACTGCAACATGACTAATTTATTGAAATTCTTTCTAACCTTTCCGTTGAATAAAACCATCTTCCCAGTTCTATTTTATTTTATTTTTTGAACTTTCACTTGCAATGTATAAAGAGGAGGAACCAAAGTATATCTTCACATGCAAATAAGCATTGAACAATTGATTCGAATAAAAATTGCAAAATTTGACAAGTGTAACTTGTTACCCACTTGTTCTAGTCTTGATTATTTTCGAAGAAAAATGGTGATGTCAGCAATGTTTAATCTTGTATCATTATTAACAGTCGACAAGAATTGCACTCGTGTCGTGACTCGTTTTGAGCAGTTCACAATTAAAGAACCTCTTAAGTAATTAACGTGTTAGTTAACAAAGAGCTGACGGCTACAAGGAAGCAGCAGAACGAAATGAAGAATCGATATTCAAATTCCGATAGAATGTACAATTGGAGATCCTCAAGGTCTCATTTTTTCCACAAGAGACTTCTAGTACCGCTGTCTGCCGAGAATAATTGAAGTGTCCGATGGTATTTTTGTTTTTTTGCAGTGATTTGTCCGTCTTTGAATTAACGTATTCCGATTACGTAACGGAGGTTTCAAAGGCTCAGCGTTCTTGAGCGTCCTAGACCAAAGTGAGGGGTACCAGTGCGTAATACTTTCGAAAATGACCGTGGAATAACAATGATTGACAGTTGTGATTGGCAGTCTGTGGAAATTGGGACGGATTAAGTTTGTCGAGTTATACATTGTCTGGATCTTTGAATATTCTCATCTACGAATTCCATGCCTTGCCCACCAACTAATTTACACCACAAATAATGTAAATAATGTTCTTGCAAAATACGAAGAAGACAAAATGTGATATTTGTAAATAGAAATATCGTTTCACAAGATATTTGTAAAAATTAAATAAAAAATTCTAGTTAACACACATATTGTTTAGTATTTTACAAAATTGTAAATAATACAGAATGCATGACGAAGAAGTCTACTTATTACTGAAAAATCGTCGATTTTTAGTTCCTGCAATCAGTTTCAAAAGTTCATCTGTGATTTTTTCACAGATTTCAAACGGAAAGCAGTCCTTAAAGTACGGTAAAGCCTTGATCTAAACAAGGAAGGAAGGTAGGATCTAAGAAAAACGTGTTTACAAACAAATAGTAGAACCTCAGGATCTAAGAAACAGCACGGTCCGGAGGGGTTTTCTTAGATCAAGACTTTACTGTAATTGTGATCAAGGGCGTGAAAGTACTATACTATAATTTCATCCTTTAATTTCATTCAGTACTACGCTCCTATTTATAATCAGAATATTCATAAACTTTATTTCACAAGGTAGCTAAAGTTGATCCGAAAAATGTCACCATAATTAGTGAAAAAATAATAGCCAATTTTGAAAACTATTTTTGAAATTCTATAACTCGGCTCAACTTTATAAACGTCGGAAAAATAATTTTAAGACAGACAGATTAAGCAAGATTATTTAGTCACCACTCTGAACAACATTTCCGTTTAAAGTTTTTGTCAATGTAACAAGCAATGTTATAGGTAAGTAGACAGCGGATCTTTATGCAAAACAAAAATGTTCTATATGAATAGCAACAAACTAGAGTGAAGTAGAAATTCATTTTCTTTCTTAATATGTTTAATAGGTTGAAAATAACATAACAGTATTTTTAAATTTTTCTAATGTTTTTTATTATTTTCATTTTTATATATTTTCAAGATGTTTTAAAATACAGAAAGCGCAAAAATTCAGTAATTATTTTTACGCCAGTCGACTATTAAAATTGGCAATATAATAATAAAACAGTATTCTTGAATTCTTCTAATGTGTACACTATTTCAGTTTTGTCTTAAATGCATAAAATCCGCTGTCTTTTTATAATAAAATCTAACTATTTGTATTGTTTGCTTCTCTGAAAATATTCCCGTTATCGAGGAACCTGTGAAGTGTTGAACTTCCCAAAAGTTGCACGTGTCTATTGGGAACTAAATATACATTCTCGACAATTCTGATGGAATCTTATCTCAGCCGACAGATTGTTAACAATGAATCGCAACATCGAGTCGATTAATCACAGACCACCCGCATGATCAACGAATCCTTTTTAATACTTCAACGAATTATTCACTTTTCACATCACGTGCACAACACGTCACATATTTGTTTAGAAATCTTCGAAAGTTTCAATGAACTTCGACAATTCACATTTCGAGAAGAGTAGAAGCGTAGGATAGTCCCTGACACGTGCGATTTCGATTAATCCAAAAATTTGTACGTTTGTTAACGACCCGTATTTGACCAGTCGATGCAAAGCTGATGTTACATTATTGAAAGGATGATTTAATCAATTGAACGCGGACAAGACGCGAGAAGTACCGACGCTTCGGACAGCCTCTATCAAACTGATTACGAGATCGTGAATTTGTTCGAAAGAACTCGATGGCTTCGGAGTTGACGCCGATCGATCGCAGTTAGATCATAGGACGGAAAAAAGGTATGTACCACTAATTGTACGCTGATACGGGTTTACGTATTATTAGGTTGTCGCGCTATAATTAATTTATTAGATAACTTTGTATTGCATCCAACCGCAAAACAATTTAGTCAAAATATATCGTCAAAAAGGTAAAATGAATTGTAAATAGACTGTGGATTTTATGCATTTATAACAAAAATTGGTACGTACAATTTGAAGCAGTGGGCATATTTAAAAAATTTAAGAACACCAACGTATTGGTTTCAGTTCAATAAAATAATTGAAACAAGAAAGAAATTTTTATGTAACGTTTATGTAATGTTTATTTTGCATAAAGATCCACAGTCTAATTATGAATAATACTCAATGGACAGCGGATTTTATGCGTTTATTAAAAATACTGTTACATTATTTACAACCTAATAAGCATATTAAGAAAGACAATAAATTTCTATTTCACTCGTTTGTTGTGATTCAAGTAGAAAATGTTTATTTTGTATAAAGATCCGCTGTCTAATAATCAATTAATTGGAAAAATTGTAACTTTTTTTTGTTTGTTGAAAAATAACTAGTTTAATTTTGAACGATTGTTCGTTTAATATTTAGAATGAAGCTAAATGAATTTAGAGAACAATATTATATGATTTTAATTTATTCTAAACAATACTGAATACGTTTTTAAATAGCGTGTACATTTATAGAGTTGTATGAATTTCAAAAATTCGTTATTAGATGTATAGTCACGAAAATATATGTACGTAAACCTTCCAATTTTCGGATAATAAAAGACAAGAGTTTTGAATATTTTCTGAACATTAATTCATTAATTAATTAACACGTTATTTAAATTAAGGAGTTTCCAAGCTAATCTTGGATATATCAAAACCGAATAAAATTTGTTATTGTACTAATTACAATAGAGAGCGGATCTTTATGAAAAATAAAAATTTTTCACAGCTGTTCCACAAAACAGAAACCATTTTGGAATATTTTCCTTCGTTAATAACTTTAGTAGGTTGAAAATATTATGTTGATAGTCTCGAAATCTTTTCATCTTTCTGTTATTGCAAATTGCAGATACCCATTTGGTAAATATTAAGTTTAGGGGAGGCAGCTCGGATGACCTTGACATATCCTATCAAGGTCAACATTCTCAACATAAACCCACTTTGTTCATAAGTGTATAAAATTCGATAAAAATTAATTGTTTTAAGTATTCCACTCGTAAATGTTGCAGTAAAATGATATTTTTTGCGTGTTCAAGGTCACAGTGATCACTAAAATGATTTTGTATTTTGAATTGATCCATTTACAGTTTCCGAGTTTGTAATATTGAAAGAATTGAAACGATTATTGAAATCGTATTTTTTAACTGTATCGTTCAACGATTATTAATGCAATGTTACCAAAGATGAGATTTTAAATCTAAAAATTGTTCACATTTATAAAAATTTAAATAAATTATTGAAAAAAAAAGAATTGATACATATATCTAGCGTGAATGTTTCCAGAGAAATAAACGCTCAGTAGCACAAGCTTTTCTGTCGAAGCGTTACATTTCACGCATTTAAATGAAGATTGACCAATACTTCGACTTGAGCAATTAAGTGAAGTGGGACGAAGCGATTTGTCGTTGCATTAGAATTGTACAGCTTATGGAATATTTTACGGGAGTCTTTTAATCAGTTCAATTGATAAATATTAATACCTGTTTGGCGAAATCGAGTTCGTGAATTAGATGATGAAAATAAATTCAGACATTTACATGACACGCGAGAAACATAAATCTGCGTGATTCATGTCGACAGATTAAAAGATAAAATGCCGGACAGTATATCTTTTGAATACCATCGATCAATGTTACATAGTTGGATAGGTACAGACGGTAAATACGAAAACAACGGAAACGAATTAGCAATTAATTTAGATGATAAGAAATCTTGTGTTATTTATTTAAAAGCACATTTTGTTTGGTACGATGAGCATGCACGTGTTGATGTAAAAGTTGACGTGAATTGTATCATTCTTTTCGCTATTATTTTGTATCAACTACAGCACTTCTCTAATTTTTCAAAAAACGTGGTTTAATCGAAAGTTAACACTAGACCTACCACGAGGGGTCAAATGACCCACTTTTTTATTTGACAATTATTGAAGTTGTAAAGGTGTTTTCATGGGAATTTATTGAATATATTTTTTGACTTCAAAATATAAATAAATTTAATTTTATTATTTTTATAACACTATTACGCATCAATCACTTTTGATGGTCGGTAGATTTAGTGTTAATATTGAAAGCACTATTAGAATTGCTTCTAAGTTTCGATAATAATATTTTATAAATACTATTATAAATAATGTTATTTTAGGACAGAGGTGGGCATTATTTGGCGAAACAAATATTTCAAATACTATTTAATATTTCAGATTTTATTTTGCTTAAAGAGAATAATATTTTAAATAAGATATACAATTTCGAAAATAAAATATGTCTATTTTAACAATCTGAACCTCGAAATTAAATATTTCTATTTCAACAATTTGATCCACAAAATAAAATATTTCTAGTTTAACAATCTGAAAGACGAAATAAAATTTTGCATTGTTATAATACTCTGAAAAACCGCATAAACAATACAGTCTATCTTATCGTTGAGAAATTATTTACACTCATAAATGTATTGAATTCGAACCATTATTTTCAGCAATAATATTTAAAATTGAAATTGAAAATAAAGACAAAATACAAATATTTTCAATATTCTTCAAGTAGAATACTATTTTCAAAATGGCTCTATTTTCAAACTGACTCTCTCAAATAAATTATTTCATTTTCGAAAGTTACTGCATCAAATAAAATATTTTGTTTTCAAAGTTGTACACATACTTTAAAATAAATAGGATTTTTACTATTTAAAATACTATTTTCCCCAGCTCTGTTTTAGGAGTGCTCAGGTTTGACTAGTGCCTACATACGATTCTTGATTCGTTTCTTTCAAATCGAAATACAATTCTACCCTCCTGTTATCGACATTTAAACATTAAAGTAAATGTGTCTATACACTCAATACAAATTTCCTTTTTCTTTGTGGACATAAATAAGGATAAAGACATTCTAATTATTGCAACAGTTTTTATAAAACTATTCTTTTAGAAACTTCTAGATACTCCTTTTAATTAGACACTTTTACGATAAAAAAAAACAAAATTCTACGGGATGAGATTTTCTGTTTTACAATTAATGTGACTGTGAAGATGCATTTGTGTAGAATTGTTCAATGAACTTATTTCTTTGGACATAAATATTATAAGAAAGATCACTAAAAGTCTGAATAAATGTAATGCTCCGTAAATATAGTGTTCACTTAATAAACAAATTAATCAACAAACGCATCAGTATCCATCACGATACCAAAAATGGTTTAATCCAAATCGTATACATACCCAGAACGTTCTTAACAAAAACAAAGCGAAATGATTTTTTTTGTTTCTACAAAATCTTCTAATTCAATGCTCGAGTAAATCCACAAATCCCCTGCATCAGTAACCATCACGACACCAACGCTCGCACAGCTCTTACAATATAAAAAGGTACAGCTAAATGGAACTACTTTTATTTACTAATCCGATAAGAATTAATCCGAGGAATTCCATGAATTGGCAGACCGAAATGGTGCAATCCAAGACGTGCATAACCCAGGACGTTTTTAACGAAAAACAAAACGAAATGATTTTTTTGTTTCTACAAAATCTCCTAATTCAATGCTCGAGTAAATCCACAAATCCCCTGCATCAGTAACCATCACGACACCAACGCTCGCACAGCTCTTACAATACAAAAAGGTACAGCTAAATGGAACTACTTTTATTTACTAATCCGATGAGAATTCGTCGGAGTAATCCCATGAACACACAGGACCGAAATGGTACGGTAAACCCAAGTGTCGCACGAACTGAACAATCCAATCGGAACTTTTCCAGGACGTTCTCCACGAAAGAAAACAAACGGAAAAAGAGAAGAAGAAGAAAAAAGAAAGAAGAACACTGTCGAAGGAAGTAGCACGCGATTCACTTGGCTGGCGGTGTACGCGGCACGGCCGCCACCTCAAAGGTTCACCGTGAAACTGATCGGAAAGGACCACGGGGACCAACGAAGGCTGTTGGTCGCGTAGGGCGGTAACGACTGACAACCGGCCGGTTCGCGCACAGTCTATTTTTGAGATATAATCGCGACACGGGCTTCCTCGAAGCCAGAGAACAAGCGCGCACTCGGTCCGTCGACGAGCTGGCTGAGACGTCTTTCGAAAAATGGCCCCCTTTCACCGGGAACCCTCCCCCCATTCGTTCACGATGCTCTCGGCTACCTGTACGCAAGCCCTGAGAGTGCGTGACCAGCGTGCCCCATGGGACCATCGATCCCATTTAACCAACTGTTCCATCGATTTTATTTGGTCAAATTGCTGCGGAGTTCTCTGGAATTCTCCGAGCCGTGTATTATCGCACGGATCAACTATTGCCCCGATCGGTAATTAAGGGGATCCTGGATAAATTAACCCTTTGCACTCCGAATTATTTTTCAATTTTATTGCCAACAACAACTTTTCTTTTTTACTTCAAAGGACAGTTCCTTGACTGATACTTATTTTCAAAAATTTTGTTTACTAATTGTAGTAGATATGGCTCTTAAACTTTATTGTAATTTATATTTGTGGAACTTATGTATGTTTTTAACTAAAAAGTAAGAAATTAAATAAATATATAAAGGAAGAACCAGAAAAACCAGTTTCTTTTACATTTTTCTTTCTCTGATGTCGAGTCACACTCGATAAACGAGTACAAAGGGTTAAGGATTCTGCCTAAATTGGATAAATGATCCTGGAGTAAGTCACACTCGTCATTAAGATTTTAACAAATATGAATGTCATGGTGCTTCGTTTTAAGTGAAATAAAATTTGATTCTTTTGTAATCAATATTTGAGCATTAAAATAAACGTAGCCACACCAAAAATATAAATTGTCTTTTCCTTTCTTCCTTTTTTGGGAATAAGGACGTTTTAATCACTGTAACTGGAAAGAAAATGGTTCGGCAAGGTGTTGATGCGAATTTTAGGGATTTTTTATAGGAGAAGTATTTGATAGATACTTTCGAAACTTCGAAGGAATTTTGTTGGCTAATTAAAAAGTACGAAAGTATTTTTTTAGATAAAAAAAAGTTGGTATAGAAGGGTTACGAAAGTATAAACTAGCTGCTGTTGCATTGTAAGACTGTATTATACTGTAACTTGAAACAATACTACATTGCTGAATGGTTTTGTGTTTAATAAATTGCTAAACGTTCAAATGTGCTACTAGTAATTTTATATGGACAAAATGATGAAGGTCATGTATAACGAAAATATTCTGGCTCAGATGCTATGTCCCAATTCTAGAATCAAAATGATTTCTAATGCAAAGGTTTAATTTTCTCGTTTTCTTGATTTTACTTTAATTTTGTTGAAATTCTTCAGATTGATAAATAATTAAGGGGTTTTCTAAGAACTGATGACTTTTGTATGGTACTTAACTTCTTGAAGAGGATATTTAAAATACTTTTAAAAGTTGACAAAGAATTAAATATAATATCTTCATATACATAGAGGAAGAAACTAACCATTTTACAGTGTCGAAAAAACGGATTAAATACCTTAATATACATAGAGGAAGAAACATACCATTTCACAGTGTCAAAATTAGGATTAAATAAGTAACGGACAAAAGTTTAAGACCGCTCTAAAGAAGACGATAACTTTTTTAATATTGTACTATACGATTTGAACTTTTTGGGAAGCTAGAGCAATTAGTTTACTAAAGAATGTGAAAAGAAATTTTTTCAAAAATTGCAATTGATCGGAATTGTTGAAAAAATACTAAAAGTTGAATTTTTAACTTTTTTATGTGGGCCTATATTGAAAATTTAAAAAATACGTTTTGTAGATCTGTCTCAATTAAATATATTCTGAAAATTTCGTCAAAATCGGTCGACGTTGCAATGAGCTACAAACGTTTAAAGGTGGTAAAAATTGCAGATTTTCATTGCAACGTCGACCGATTTTGACGAAATTTTCAGAATATGTTTAATTGAGACAGATCTGCAAAACGTGTTTTTTAAATTTTCAATATAGGCCCACATAAAAATGTTAAAAATTCAACTTTTAGTATTATTTCAACAATTCCGATCAATTGCAATTTTTGAAAAAATTTCTTTTCACATCCTGTAGTAAACTAATTGCTCTAGCTTCCCAAAAAAGTTCAAATCGTATAGTACAATATTAAAAAAAGTTATAGTCTTCTTTAGAGCGGTCTTAAACTTTTGTCCGCTACTGTACATAGAGGAAGAAACTAACCTTTTTACAGTGTCGAAAAAAGGATTAAATATCTTCATATACATAGAGGAAGAAACTAACCATTTTACAGTGTCTAAAAAGAAGGAAATGAGTGAATTTTCACCCTGAAGAACGTGTCACTCACTAAACCTGAACAACACCCTGAAGATCCATGTTATACCCACTAATCGTTAAAAATTACTATATTACAATTCAAAACAATATTCGTAGCACTAAATTACTTTTACATTGTTTATTTATAAAGGTCGCATTCAGGGTCATTAGCGACCGCATTGGTTAACATGAAATAAATTAGATACTTTAAATAGATACTTGCATTAGTGTTACATGTATACTGTGTGTTAAATAAAATCACTATAGATACATAAAAAATATAACTCGGATCTCGGTGTTGTATAAAATGATAATAAATAATATTTATATTCCCATTAACGAATTAAAAATAATAATACATAGATAAAATGCTGATTCATGAAATAGTTAACTGTAAATGTAAATTATAAGAAAATAATGTTCTAAATTGCGCTATATTTACGTACGAAGAATGCGATAACGAAAGTAAAGTTATACTAAACCAATTTGTCAAATTGAACAACGTTTGCATACGAAAAAATACGGTGCATTACGTCATTGAACACAGTTTGAAAACCTTATTCGAGATAAGATTAACAGGTTAATTAGAATGCACCGTTTCTGTGACACAGGTACCAGGAACGTATTATAATTAATTTTAGACCCAAGGTTGAACAAGGAAGCACCATTTCTAAACAAATGAATTACAGCAAACCTTAGGGAAATCGAAACTTATTTTCTTTCCTAATATGTTTAACAGATTGAAGATAATGTAACCGTATTTTTAGATTCAATATTGATGATGGATTAAAATTGTTAAAATTTAAATTGTTTATAGTACGTATCATAAGATCGAGATATCACGAAGAAAAAGGAATATTTCATTATATTGAGTAATACAACTATTGTATGTATATTCATCACGAGTACATACCTGTGTAATTTACTAGCGATTATTTATTGCTTTTCCTGTTTTTTTTCTCTATTATTATGAAACACCACGGGAAATCAAATCGTCAAATGGAAATTATAGACGTGAGTTCTACCTAGACGATTAACTATTAATAGACTAGAGCCGAGTACAATTACATGTTCCTATTTGCAGGAAAACGCGCCTGTGGTTGTTTGACTTTTTCAATCAGCCTCTCGCACAAAATCGTTACAAGATATTACACTCACCTTTGTCAATACAATCATATACATATAAAATAATATAAGTAAGAAATATTTAAATTTTGATTCTTCGTACGTAATTAATTTTTAAATAAGTTTTACATAATTCATAATTTAACAGATTCTTCAATTAATTTTTTATTTCGAATACAGTCTTGCAAAACCATACTGTAGCAGATACTTTGTTCAGATCTTGCATGGTCTTGTAAGGAATATTAAAAATTCTTTTTTAATATTCTAGATTATTCTTTTCACGTAAATATTAGGTGTACAAATAAGTTCTCGGCCTGAGATTAAACACGGCTGTATTAATAATTCGAACAGAAACATTTTTTTACCGGTTGGAGGATTTTATAATACAGGGTGCGGCAAGATAACTTCCTTATTTGAAATGAGCGCTCTGAGGCTGATGGGAGTCCCAGGCGGGTGTGCGTGGTCTCGTTCGAGGGAGGGGATCCTAAAGTTTTGTTAACTCGTGTTTCAGTCGTCATCATGCGTTGGAGTAATGGGTAGCGTGCGTTTGCCTTACAGACCTTTTTTTCAACTTAAAAATTAAATAGCGTTCTTTTAAATGAATTTTTCTAAGCTAACGAATTTGGCCGTATTTTGTTTGACCTCACAACTTTTTACGACCATAGGAACTTGGCTCCTATTCACAGGATGTTTTTGTTGGGATCTTTTTTTCACCAAGGGATTCATCGTCTGCCCGAGAAGTGGAAGAAATGTGTAGAAGCAAATGGAGATTACTTTCCCGATGAAAACATACTTGTATTTTAAGTAAGAAAATATTGAATTTGACGAACAAAGGCCGAGAACTTATTTGTACACCTAAATACTAGGATACACTTGTGCAGACTGACTAGGCTCTATCCTTTTTATTTTGGGTACAGTTTTATTAAAGCAATAAAAATGTAGCAATCGTGTAAACGGTATAAAAGGAGTTGATAAAAAGCATCTACTGATGCTCCATAAAGTTCCAAGGTAAGAGTTCCCATTCGTCAGTGCCTGCAAACTGTCATCTTTCTCATTGCAATTGCAAAATGCCCATACACCAGTGTCTCAAAAAATACTGTTGACCTAAAAATGTACCCCGCACTCGTAATCACAGCTGACAGTATAATTCGCAATGTTGGTAAACCTGCCAGCCTTACTTAGCGTATCTCTAACAATAATCCACAAATATCTGCAGCAGGGATTCATCAGTGCCCACAAATTGCCTGCACCTTACTCTCTCTTTCATCGCGATTGCAAAATGTCCATCCATCAGTCCCAAAAAAGAATGGATGACGTCACCAGGTATTATAAGTTATGCTGTACCTTTGCAGCCACAGTGCACAGCATACATTTTTCATTACGTGTACAAATTAATCAATTGTGACCTTATTTTAAATTCAAATCCTCTACCCCCATCATATTGGACAATCAAAATTAATTTCAAGTTCAAAAGGTCAACAATTTCTTTTTATTCTGCAAAATAAACTATAGGTCAAAACTCAACCATCTCTTAAAAAATTATGGTGAAGTTTTTTCATTATCAAACTGATTTTATTTGTATTATACACTCCTCAAAAGAATTAAGGGATCACTTGTGCGAACCCGGAAAATTGGTCCTACTTTACGTGATCATAACTCCGTGAAAAATTGCCGTATCGATATCATTAAGCAATGGTTTGAAAGCTTGAAACCTCTAGTTTCAGATGCTCTGTTTCAAATTGTTGCTATGTTGGTTTTTTAGAAAGTTATAGCGAGATGAATACAACATTGACGGTTAACAAAAATTTTGTGCAACTTTGGAACATCACACGGGGAGCAACAAATTCTTTTGATAAATCGCGTTAATATCATTTGGAAGGGCTTTCTTTCCTGTGTAAATTATGTCGTTGTTGAATATTGTGCAATATTTTTATTCGAGTTATTCAACATTGAAGTAAATGTGGGCTTTTTAACTTTAACTGGCTCCAGAAAGCGAAAAAATTGTCGTAGAATCTTGTGCAAAAAAGCAATAGAAAGAGCGTTTCTTTCTCTTCAAGGCACTCCTTTTGTTTTTTCAATTTCATTAACATTTCGTTATACCAGGTGTTTCTGAAAATATGCTTAAAAAATGCACAATTTCCATTTTTCCTTTAACTCGCTATATCTCGGCGAGAAATGATCGTAATACCATGATCCGAACGTCAGATTGAAGCAGAGATTCTGCCGATTCGATTGAGTACCCCATGAACTCGCTGCGATAATTTTTTACCTTTGACGGAGTTATGATCACGTAAAGTGGGACTAATTTTTCGGGTTCGCACAAGTGATCCCTTAATTCTTTTGAGGAGTGTATTTTCGATATATTTTCCACACAAAGAAATACTTAGCAACGGCTTCATCAATTGCACGCTATAATAAACTTTATCTGGCTAAGGAATAAAAATATAATATAAATAAAATCAGTTTAATAATAATGAAGTAACTTCTAATTTTTTAAGAAAACGGTTGAGTTTTGACCGATGGTTCGAATACGATGCAGTAAAAGAAATGATTGACCCTCCGACCTTGATAGTCCAATCTAATTATTTACACAGTTCGTAGTAAACTGATGTTTTTATCAGTAGACCAGTTTAATTATGCATTTTGCAGATAATTCTGTAACACAATTCGCATAGTAACATCGTTAACTACATTCACTCTGTGATTTGTGATATTAATTTTCCAAACCTCTTTGCAGAGAGTAAACGTAAGATAGGTATACAGGTAATTTTTAATTCTGAACAAATAATTTCACCACTCACATGGCACTTGACGTATCAACAATTCTTAAAAAATCGTGAATTCAGTTTTCAGATACTTTTTGGACCCACTGTAGATACTGTTGTACTTTTTGTACTCGTCTAAAGTTGCATTGTTCATAAACTTTCCTCCGCTTTGCAGTTTTCCTTTAGTCGCGTACACAGTTCCCACGCGGTTCCCAAACAAGACCTTGCCTTACTTTTGAAGGCGTATCCACAACACGGCGGAGGACGATCGTGCTTAACTTGCACGTAGATCCTTCGACGAGCCGATTATGGTAGGTCTCATTTGAATTATTTAAGCCACGTACACCGTGTACCCTCTGTATTTCCGTTTCGTAATCCAGACAATAAGCACGGTCGAATTTAGCTAAAATCCGGCGTTGTTTTGCAAGCCGCCTTCGTTAATGGCGGACACTTGCTCAATGAACGCTGCAAATTACATGCGAAATGCGATGTTGCATGTGCAAACGTGCCCTGACGTTTATCGTCATCCTGGTGCCTATCTGACACATCAGTGTAACAGATTTGTACGTGCACGCTGTATGGTGTCGAGTACAGTAATGCCTCGATGTACGTGCGAAACATGTGCACGATATTTGTACATTATAGCAAATGTGCCCTATGTTGGATCACTTAAGAAAATACGAGGGTAGTCCCAGAAGTACCCGACCTTTACGTATACAGTGGCCGAAGTAATGATAGGTTCACTTCAATTTGTTGACATAATGCTGTGTTTAATGCAGAATTTTTTATTTTACTTATTATTTATTCAATCTAATAAAATTAACAAAATATACAGCTCAATTGAATAACACAATGTTACTTAATGTCGATTACTAATTTTCCATTACAACACTTGAATTTTAAAATAATTCCAATTATCGATTGTAAATGTTATCAAATTTGAAAATGCTTTCGGCGCTACCGTTTCGATCAATTACAATTGCTTGAATTTTAGTTGCGAAATAAACATAGGTTCATTATGTATTTTCACACAAAAAATTGAAAAAAGAAAAATTAAAAATAATTCAGTACTTCGTTGAACCTCATTTGTATTTTATAACTTCAAATATTTTGCGTGGAATTGAGTAAATTAATTTTTATAATATTTCTAATTTAATTTCAAACCACGCCTCTCTAATCCCATTTTTCAATTCTGAAAAAGTGTTATATTGTTTTCCATTGTCGTATACCTTTCGTGCTAATATTCCCCAAAGATTTTCAATCGGATTTACATCCGGACTCCTTGATGGCCATGGTAAAACTTCGATTTTTACCCTCTCAAAGTAGTTTTTAATTGTTTTTGCAGGAAGTATTGCTGCATTATCGTGTTGGAATATTAAATTAGGTCCACCAATCTTGTCGCCATATTCATCCAGTACGTCTTCCAATAGTTCCCGATATTTTTCTGCATTGGTTTTTGGAGGGAACCACATTATCGGAGTCTTACCGTTTCAGCCGAATGCAGCCCAAACCATTACACATCTTCCTCCATGTACTCTTATCATTTTTACACTTTTTCATCATGCAGATCGTGCCAGTAATATTAATACCAATCTGGGTCGTCCAAATTAAATCTTTTTCCATCAGAAAAAATCACCGTCTTCCACATTTCGGTCCATGACATATGACATTCTGCAAACTTTAATCTCTCCTCCTTGTGGAATTTAGTTAGCTGAGGTTTTTTCGTTTTTTTAGAATGTTTAAGTGTCCCACACGATCTCACAGCTTGCTGTACACGTCGAATACCAACTGGCAAATATACTTTCATTTTTATTTTAGAGGCATTAAGCATATTTTGCCGTGATTTTTGAAAAATTTTACCTTTGTCTCTGCGTGTTAATTTTTTTGGATGACCTGTAGATTTTTTACTGCCGTATTTTTCTTTTAATTTTAAAAAATTGTTTACGACATTTAATGAGCTTTTCAATCTTCTTGCAATTTCTGTGTTAGAGAGACTAATATTGTGGAAAGCAATAATTTGGGCCTTTTCGTTATCATTTAACGATTTCCCCGTGTCATTGTGGTCTAATAATATTAAACGAACATAAAATATTTTTTATAATTCTTAAACTTCATAAATCTGTGTATTTACCACACAAAAACGTTCAAAAAATTGCTCTATCAATAGTAATTTTTAAATATTTCTCCGTGAACCTAAGATTATTTCGTATCTCTTACTCGATAATTTGCAAAGTATTTTTGAAACAGATACATCATTACACTAATACTGTTGATAGTCGACTCACTGCTTACACAATGTGTAGAACACATTCTTGCGAAATAAAAAGAAATGCCACAATGCACTTCGGAAAATGAAAATAAAAGTAGAAGCAGTAAATCAGCCGATGCGGCTAGTGAACCTGTCATTATTTCAGCCACTGTATGTACATGGCGGTTGTTATTTGAAAACATGCTATAATCAAAAGTACAATCTTTATAAAGCTTAAGTTTGAAGTCAGACGACGCTGCGTTGTTTAGTATTTGTTTGGCAGCCATCAATAGTGAACGCTCTCAGTGAATTTGTAAACATGGAAAAAATTGATCATCGTTATGTGATACAGTACTTAATCGCAGCGATTTATTATTATTATTTATTTTTCGTCATTGTAATGGTCACACTTGATTGCTCAGTAATTCGAGCTGTCAATCGCTTTTAATAACGCAGGTGAATTCCCAAATAAAGTTTCTGATTTTATCATCGTATACAATTAAATTATCATTACCGATGATTCAAGTGTCATCGCGATTGCCAGAACGAAACATATTTTTCCTGTCGATATAAATTATTGCCTGATAAAATCAATCGAAAACATGATAAAAAAATGTCATAATACATAGCATACTTCTTTATCGAAGATGACCAACTGGCGACTATCAGTTTCAACGGTTCGTCACCCAATAAACGAATATTAAAAGTACGTCGAAACGTTTGTCACGTGGCCCCTGCTCGTTTATCTTTTTATTTTGTTCTCTTTCTGCATGTCACGACCAAAAAAGACTTAATTGAGTCCCAAGGCTGAATCGGATCATTCGATGAGCCAAAGAAACGATTTATCGTGACATCGCTGTTATCGAGGTCTTCGATGTCAGTATTAATGTGCATCCATTCAACAATACAAAAGTATCGGATCAAATTGTTACATCCGCGGGAGAACAAATTCAATGATTGTACACGAGATTATTGAATTAATTATATTGGGTTGGTGTAAAAACAACAACTGATTTTTTACTTCACTGATCGTTAGAAAAACTAGTTTAAGGCAGATAGAATAAGCAATAATAAAATGATGTATAACAAGTTGTATATAGCAATACAAATAATTCATTATAAAAATGATTTGTAAAACTTATAGTAATTTTAGTAGTTATTGCAATCTAATTCTATTTTAGGGACCATTTTGTGGAACAATCTTGTTCTCGTAAAAACAATTTTCGTTATTAATGTTGTTTCAAACACGTAGAAGTTAAAAAACATACGCGTGGGAAACCACGCGCGGCAGAAGTAAAACTTCTTGCAGTATAGTTATGTTTAGAAGAAATTAAGATTGGAAATGGTAAATAATCCTAATGAAGCGACAACAAGATCAGGAACAACTCTCGATGCGGTATTTGCAAGATATTTAGACAAAATTGAATCAAGAATATTTATATCATATTTTAGCTATTACAAGCTGATTGTTTCAATGATAGAATCATAGAAAATCATAGAACATAGACAAAAAATAATGAACGATCAATTTGCGACGCAAAGAAGGAGAGCGTATGGGAAATGCTATGAACTATGTCTCTTTCCCATATGCTCTCCTTCTTTGCGTCGCAAATTTTGATCGTTCATTATTTTTTTCTATGATTCGATCATTGAAACAATCGGCTTGTAATAGCTAAAATATGATATAAATATTCTTGATTCAATTTTGTCTAAATATCTTGCAAATACCGCATCGAGAGTTGTTCCTGATTTTGTTGTCGCTTCATTAGGATTATTTACCATTTCCAATCTTAATTTACTTCTAAACATTACTAGACTGCAAGAAGTTTCACTTCTGCCGCGCGTCGTTTTCCACGTGTATGTTTTCTTAGTTACCTGACACCTGCCAAAATTGTTCAGGTTAGTTTAGAACAATTCCTACTGTCGGAGTCATGGGGCAACCAATGGCAACGATTTCCCCTTTATCCAGGGAATCGGTAAACTATTGGGAGCCCAAGTTGGCCATCCCGCCTCATAAAGGTACCGCCCGCTCTATCTCCTCTGTTTGGGGGATAAGAGTAAGGAAAGGGGGTGGTCAGCGAACAAATGGTACTACTGAGGAGAAACTGGGCATGGACGCTACAAAAAAAACGGAATCAAAAACGCAAACGGAACATCAATTAGAAACCTTTAAGGGAAAGGCCTGGTGGACGGAGTTAATAGCTGAACACCGACCAGAACCGAGGATGGTGGTCCACCCAAGAAGGAAGAATCCCGATGAACCTGATATCAAATCTCTCAGGAGACAGATTTCGGTGAAGTTGGTGAACCCTTCCTTCTCAACCCCATCGCGAAGTAGGTCGGCAGGTGAAGACCGAATGGAATTGATATCTCGGCCCAGCCGAGATTTCGATGAAGTCGGATTGGATCCGAAGTAGCAGTAACTTCTTCCCAATGGTCAAAAAACAATACGCGGTCCCTTGCATTTGTACTCCCAATAGACTCACAGCATAGGCAGGGAGGGATTAGCCCTAGAGGGTGTGGAATAGCCCTAGGGGAGGGTGTGGGTAAATTTCTGGACTATCCGGAAACAGTGTAGGGACGGGCTCAAAACTTGACACATTCGACATGAAAATATGGTGAAGGGGGGGAGTCTAAAAGGGCAGGCGAGACACCCTGCAGGTCTGAAGGTGAGGGGGTCCGACGTTCACACCGAGCCGTAAAACAGCTCAAAAAAAAAAACTCAAAAAATTAGGTAACATGGCCCGCTCATCAATGACGACCGACCCGTCTAGTAAGTCGACGACTCTGAAAATGGCCCGGGCCGAATAAAACAGAGGGGACGGCTGAAAAAACGAGGACAATTGCAACCCGCTAAAGGGCCGAGTGCCGGCAGCGCCAATTGTGAAAGTGGTGCTTAAGGGTGTGGGTCGGATTTTGACCTTGGTCGTAGTATCGGCGCCCTCCGCATTTGTAGCTAGGAGCGCTAGTGTTTTTAGTCACTGTTTTACCGATTCAGTCACTGTATTGGTAAAATATCGGTAAAATAGTGACTAAAAACGCTAGCGCTCCTAGCTAAAATTGCCATGGAACTAATACTTGCACCAAAATCTCCCGTATAGGGATCTACTTCGTAGATTTCGTTTGCTGTGTTTAAACACGTATAGTTTAACATAATAAAGGTTTCATTGACATTGTATGTGACCCTGAATTCCGGGATGCCTACATTTTGGTCTATAAGAACCCTAAATCTCTCGATATTTAAGAAAATGTATGTGTCTCGACAATGGCAGCACTGTCGCTTCGTCCAATATTTGTGAAACTGCGCTACATGCTGCCGAATAATGCAAATTACGCCTCGAAAACGCAAAAGTAGGCCATATATGGAAGCATCCCGTAATTGTGGGTCTTTTATCTAGCGATTGTGACTACGTAGGGGCCCCAAATGTGCGTTAGAGAGACAGCAAACGAAATCTACGGAACCCTTGCAATCTCGTGTACGTATACAGTATCTATCGGTGTGTTAAGGTACTACCACACTCGCGCTCGACCAAGGTCAAAATCCGACCCACACCCTTAAGAACCGGTGTGCCCTAAGGAAGCGAGGGGCGGCCGAACCGCCCCTCCCCGGCAATAAACACGACTACTACTACTACTACTACTACTAGTTTAGAACAAGGGGTTGGATAATTGTTTATAAATCTTTTAGTTGGAACAAAATCCGATGAGAAACTGCATGTGAAAGTAGCTGGAGGTTTATTCTATGTTATCCAATTTCCCATAATGCGTAAGACAAGGTGGGTCGAACCGTGCGACAGGGACAGACATATGTACATAACTTACCACTTCTCCAAAATTTGTTAGTAACTAATAATTTAAGCATCAAACCTGCATAAAACTGAAACGGGAATGTAGCCAAGGCTTCATTTTATATTCTACAATCTTAAAAGTTCACCAATGAAGTCTTTAAAGTTAGTAAATTAATTATGAAAATGTTACTTGTCAAACTATTCGAGGTTATTCGCAGATTAAGATTGGTCCAGTGGCCCCACCCACAATTTTTATTGATATTGTGTGGAAAACAATGGTTTTAGGTTGAAAGACAACCCCCTAAAATTTTAAGTCGCTAATCCTTCGTATAAGGATGATATGAGGATAAATACCCTTAACTGTATCATTTTTTTTCTCGGTTGTTAATTAAGATATTCAGATAAAAAAAACGAAAATACTCGAACTTATCTCCTTCGTATCATACATTTTTTTCACCATTGTGATCAAATTATTAAGGGTTGAAAAAAATCATTTAATTTTTTAGGGGTGGGAATTGCAAGCAACTCTTTGAGTGACCACTTCCAAAAAATTCAAAAACAATGTTCTGTTGCTTATCTAATATATAAAAGAGTTTCAAGATGGTCGGATTGGTCAAACATAGTTAAATATTGAAAAACAAATTAAATTACGGTATTCTTATACTGTAATGGTATTTTTTATTACGTATTCGGATTTTATGCGAAAAAACAAGAAACTTTTGTTTGATACATTTTTTCAAGAAATGTCATTTTTTGTCTTTTATGCAAGCATCAAAATGAGTCTTGGTTAAATCATGTTTTCCGTAACGCTCGACTGCTTCCATAACGCTAGAAAATTGTAGCCCCCTCAGCAAAGAAGTTTCACTTCAAAAATTTGTGTGTTCAGACTTTGATAAAAATTTTTGTACGTTCCTTTGTTTGAAAATAGGTCGATAATACCCGACAAATTCTTGCATAAGATGCCTGAATTTGGAGAAAGACAGCTGCGATAGTTTATCTGATAAACATGCACGCAATCATGGTTAGATTGCAGATTTTATGCATTTGTAGTATGCACGATTGCCTGACGCTCAGTATTGTAAACGACTTAATAATTTAATGAGTTTCTCACAGTAGGCTAGCCTGATAAAATCTGCAAATTAGTCCATAAAAATTAATATTTGCACAAAGATCCGCACTAGTCGTCACTGCTGCTACAGTAAATGGAAACGGAATATCGTGAACAGACAATACAGTTTTTCAGTAGTGCTTGTATTCAACGAATGCTTATATCTGACGAGTTCTTTTTTAAACGCAGTAATTCATTAGGAAGATTTCGTCCGACAGTAACTCACTAGTCATATAAAACTCCTCTAAATCGTCCGTGAGAAATATACAATATTTTTACATGTTTGCCTAATCCGAATTAATAATACAGGGTGTCCCAAAAGGGGGTGGTTCCTGAGACCATTTCAAGCGACATTTTCCTTTGCAAAAATGTTATCCGCGGTTTTGTTTAGGAGTTATTAACGAAAAACACGGACCAATCAGAGAGTGACCTAGACGCGAGTTGGCACAGCTGGCCCGGCGCGTCAACTGTCTATTGGCCGACTGTGCCAACTCGCGTCTAGCTCACGCACTGATTGGTCCGTGTTTTTCGTTAATAACTTCTAAACAAAGCCGCGGATAACATTTTTTCAAAGGAAAATGTCGCTTCAAATGGTCTCAGGAACCTCCCATTTCCGGAATGTGCAGGAATTTTGGGACACCCTGTATAGATACGTTAACCGTTTCGCCCGCATATGCGCGAGAAATTTTGCGCCATATCGCATCATTGTCTAGCGAGATTGACAAAATATTGACAATAAACCTCCTAACGTCAATGCGCGCATCAATATGGCTCCCGTCAAGGCGCTTCAGTCAAAATTTCTATCAATATGCTTCAATATATTGATCAATGCGTTTGAACCCCTTCTAAACGGTCAATATGCCCTTGCAATGCGCCTCACCAATATTATCGATGGGCGTATTGACAATATTATTGAACGTCTGGGGGCCGCTTAAGAATGACCACGGGTATGGAAGCAATTATAAAATATAAAACAAAAATTATAAAATAACATGTTACATGAAATAGTATTTTAATCCAAGTTTGTGCGCGAGTTCGCTAGTTTCCGAGCTAATCAACCGCATACACTCGCATCAAATACGTATGCACATCGTGCGCTCACATTTGCCATAAATTCATAAAACCTGCAAGGACAGCGTACGGTATCGTTGAAATTCGTTCGGACGAAAGGTCAAAGAAATAATCGGAATCGCAGCGAATTGAGAACAATGAAGACGAACTCGGTGTTGCAGAACATTGCGGAGGCAATCTCTCATCGCATCGAGAATATTTCGAACAATTGACATAAAGTGTGCACAAACCGTATTTCGACTGCACAGAATTTGCATCCAGGCTGCGCGACGTTGCATCTGCGGTCGACGTAACAAGAAGCTGCACGTTCTCGAACTTTTCGCTGGGAAACGTGCATTAACCACCGCGAAGAATCGATTTATTCCAGGACGACATGCGATCGCAATGAATACGATCAGAGCTGCTACAACGTACTCGCGATAAGAGTTTGATGAAAACGCGCTGTTTTCGTAACAACGCTGCACGAGCTGATTCGCCACGATAACCGTGAATGTCGGTTGAACGTTGCAATGAATTTCTTCTCGTACGTGAAGTTCATTGTACTTGCCAACGATTGGCTGATTTCAAACAAGTGTCCCTTTGTATCGAATCGTGTTTCGAACCCCTTTGTCTTCTGAAAGCTCCGGGACTTTTCATCAGCTATATCTGAATTTTTAAAAAAGCACCACATGTAATAAATTCCAATGTAGCTGTAGCTTAAATAATGTTCGACACTTGCTACGATGTCTAACAAAATATCTGTACCTGTTATGTATAATAGAAATATGTACATTTATTTTTAAATTGTATTACTTCAAGTATTCTCTTACAGGGTGTCCCAAAATCTTGTACCTCCTTGAAAGAAATGATTTCCCAGATCATTCGAAGTTACTTTTTCCTTTGCGATAATGTTCTCCGTGGCTCCGTTAACGAGTTATTAACGAAAAACACAGGCCAATCAGAGCGCGGCTACCACGGACGCATTCCGGCTCAGCCAATGCCAACGCCTGGCTCAGCGCGAGCCGCCAGTAGTCGCACTCTGATTGGCCGGTTTTTTTCGCTAATAACTCCATATAAACAAGCCGCGTAGAACATTTTCACAAAGGAAAAAGTTACTTCACATGACATCGGGAATTGTCCCTTCCAAGGAAGTTCATTTTTAGGACACCTTGTATAGTATGTCCTCATTCGAATTTTCTTAAAAAAGTACCACAGATATAAGAGAATTCTTGAGATTGAAATTAATAAAATTTAAAAGTTGTTCTACAATATAGGAACAGATATGTTCTTAATTAATACAACAAAGTTCTCAGACATTATAGCAAGTGCCAAATATTATTTGAGGTGTAATATTACTACAATATTAAATGATTATTCCAGTTAAATTTTATACTCATATCTGAAATATAAATTCCAAAGTTAGGTTCCAGAATAATTTACATGAAAAAGGTAACAGGTAGTAATTGGGAAAGGAATAGTGATCTCAATTTTCTGGTGAGCAACTTCGAAAGCAAACGCAGCGCACTCGATGCGTGAAATGAAATACGCACGAACAAGTCCTTGATCAATCGAATAGAAAAAGTCACGATCGACTTCAAAAAAACCGTACAGAAGAGAAACTATACAATCTTTATGTAATTTCGTATGTTAAAATCATTTCCGGTTATCTTTACGAGCTCTATTGTGTACAACTTTGTTATTCTCGTTTGACAATCGTGTACCCATAACCGCGTTACAGAATAATGAAATTATAAATTACAGATTATACATCAGTACTGTCATTAAAATTGCCTGTACTAGAACTGTGTAAAGGTTTATAACAAGTGTAATTCTATCTTTAAGATGTCGGAAAAGTTGTATTCGAATGTATAAACTACATTTAACCTCTTGCTTCATGATTTATTTTACAGTTAGAGTCATTACAATTTCTTTGTACTTCACAATTTCCTAAAAGAAAAGAAATTGAATTGTACGGCTACATTTCTTTTAATGGCTCAATATCGACAACACAAAAGTACATACTGTATACATATTTAATAGATATTATAAGGTAAGAGGTTAGAATATTAAAAGAGCGTTTGTCTTAAACCAGTAATTTCAAAATTGTTGCTACTAATATATCGAGAACTAATTTGTCGAATTAATAGAATGGTATAGTTACTTTTTGTGGGTCCGTAAAAGATGATAATATGTAACACTGTGACAAGACGCATCAGATTTGTATGCGACACTTTCTGTAGGTTAGATTTGCTCGATCACGTCGACCAATAATCGATAAATCGATTCCCTCGCAGTGGTAATACCCCGACAAATTATATAATGAAAATGCAATAATATAATTTCTATCCACAAATACGATGGCAGAGATGACTGTATGTTCACAGAGATATATATCCAAAATTATTGGATGTGAAATATTCATTATTCCTCATTATTTCCTTACTTTATACGATGTAACTCGTGATTTTTATACAGGTTATGTCTCTGTGACTTACGCGAAGAACAGTTATGCTCTCCGCCAATTAGAAGCGATCACGAAAATCAGGAATCACTGTGAAGAACACACGTTTTTCGTTTTCGATCACGTTTGTTCCCAATCATGAATGATCTAAACGTAGCAGCCCGTGCCATCCCTACTTCTCACAGAATTATCTATGTAGCCCTTCTCGTATTACAAGTTGCCCATCTAGTACATAACATCTTTTCGTATGTGTAGTAGGATTTGATTACAGGTGCAAAAGAAATTTGTTTTCCTCGGAAACGGCGCGTCAAACAAAAAACTGTTGTCCTTTCTTTTCGACGAGAACCACCACCCGGCCGTTTATACCACGATTTCGGAAACACTCGGTACAACGAAATATGTTTCCTTGCAATCATAACACCTTAAATAGACAAGGAACTAGAGAGAGGGACTCGTAGCTCCAGTGCTAAGGCTCTGTCTTATAACGGAGTCCATGAACAACTTGGATTCAAGTCGGGCTCGGGGCCCTCTCGCTTTTTGATATCGAATACATTTTTATCTCGAATCCTACACTATTTTATATACGTATTTTATTGTGTTTCATAGGTTACGGTGTGTTATAAATATACTCCGGATCTTTATGCAAAGTAATTCGAGCATCAATTGCAGGATACAGGAGTCGAATAGAAATGTATATTTCTCACTAATAATTTATTCATACTCTTAAAGTCTTCTAATCTTTTCTTGTTTTGCACCTTTACTCATTGTTGTCATTAATGCATAAAATCTGGAGTCTAGGTATCAATATAAAAATTGCCTTCATCAATTACGAGAAGCAGAAAAATGTATTTCCTCTCTTAATAATTTTACTAATCTCAAAATGACAGGAAAGTATTCGTGAATTGCTCTAAAATTGCCACTATTTCATACTTCTTTCAAATTCTATATTTAGATACATATAAGATTAATAATCATATTATTGTTGGTACATAGTAAATGTCTAATTTTAGAATTTTGTGGTGTTTTGATCAAGAAATGTTTTATATAGCCTTTCAGGTTTCTCATATATTATTTTAAGATAGAAAGCTGATTTTTATGGTACTATCTTCAGTTTTTATTTAGACATTTTTCTTTTAAATCAAGCTTATATTTTAATGTCAATGCGATTGTTGCGTATCCTTTTTCTGTTAATGGAAAAATAAACATATTGTCGGCATTATGTGACGTTCAGTCAAAATGAGAAAATAAAAAAAATATATAAAAACAACGTTTTAAAAACCACGCTTATATTAGATAAAAATCTGCTCTATCGAGTGGTGTAGTTCGATTTTTCGCTGGACCCTTATTTTTTTATATAAATTGAAAAATATCAAAAATTGGTGCAAAAGTGGTGTCTCTCCGCCTTTAGTGATTGTTTAAATATGTTTAAACAATCATAATGTATTAATATTTGATATCACTGTATTCGGGAAACTCTACAGAATCTCTTGCTGCAGAGAACAATTTAATGTCTTTTATAATAACATCACAATATTTGTTTAAAGTTGAAAAATATGTTTTTTTTCAAAGCCATGTTACTCAAAATTTGTGCGTATAGGAAAAAAATGGAAAACAGATTCGGAATCAGCGCAAAAAACCCTATAAGAAGGACCCAATAGTAGTCGTGGAACAAATTTGGTGTTGGATAGTGTTATCAGGATATATGTATCGATACGGAATTCAATTCAGTTTAAATATGCCGTCTCACTGGTGCGTGCTCATTTAGATTCAGATACACGCATTTGTTTCAGTCATGAGTAGACACAGCGGATCTTTATGCAAAATAAACTGCAGTGACGTAGAAATTTATTTTCTTTGTTAATATGTTTAATAGGTTGAAGTTGAAAATAATTTATTAGTATTTTTAAATTCTTCTAATGTTTTTATTGGTTTAAATTACACCTACTCATTTTTGTCACAAATGCATAAAATCTGATGTCCAGTGAAGAGATGTTGGACGGATTTTTGGCGCCGCGAATTTAGCGTCAGTAAAGTAAAAGTTTAGGTAAAAAGGGGTACTTTGGTCATTACGCATAATTTGTTATGATTTGATTTTAAAAAATTAACCACTTCGTTCCCCCGGACGTGTTATGTCGTCGACGTCGATACCGTTCGTATAGAGTCACAGACGTGTTATGACGCGACACCGATACTCTCTGTACAGATCAGAGACGTGCCATCACACGACGCAATACCGTTCGTTCGGTGATACAGACGACATATCTCGCGTGCTTCATTATTACATGGGCTTTTTCGAAAAAATGTTACCCTGAAAGCAATGTTTCCGGCTGGAAATGGACAGGAAATGAATAAAATTGCTTTTGGGGTAACATTTTTTCGAAAAAGCCCATATAACAATGACGTACGCGAGATATGTCGTCTGTAGCACCGCACGAACGATATTGCGTCGCGGGATAACACGTCCGTGGCACCGGCGCAAGCAACATTGCGTCACATGGTAACACGTCTCTGATCTGTACAGAAAGTATCGGCGTCGCGTCATAACACGTCTGTGACCCTATACGAACGGTGTCGGCGTCGCAACATAACGCGTCACTGAGAACCAACAGGTTAATGTATCACATGTGTACTTTGTGACAAGAACGAGGCTGTAAGCCGTAAGCCGTCTGATTGGGACATTCCACACGCATTTTCGGTTCTAGCCAGAATGTTGGCTAAAGCCGTCACGCCATAGCCAACCATTGGACCGTTCCGACATTTTCCCGGCAATAATAGTACTACATAGTAATAATACGGTACTGCACTGGACGGGCAATGCGCAAAAGCCCATCCAGTCAGTGTCGCCAGAACCCCCTCTCTGATGACGGTGAATGAGTGGGGCGAATGGGATGTCTCCCGTTGCACGTGCGCGATGGGGACAGTGGAGTGTGCGCCTGCGCACGGTGCTGGAATGGAATAGTGGAAGGGGTAGGAGGAGAGTACATCACTGGCGCATGATGCTGGAATGGGATAGAAGGAATGGAAGGGGAAAAGGGGGAGAATGTGTGAGAGTCACACATTCTGCTCAAACGGATTGCATGTATGTACTCTCCTCCTTTTCCCCTTCCACTATCCTATTCCAGCACCATGCACTCCTATTCCACTCCAACGTCCCCCACTAAGACCGTAGACCACAGTGTCCGTGCCGTAGACTGGTCTGGTCATCAGAGAGGGGGTACTTGTATTCCCCTCGATTTTCTCGATCTGGCGACACTGTGCCGGGCAGAATCCAGGACCGAGCGGCCAGCATTGTGCCCGAGCAGTTTCTGCCGGGGCCGGACCGGGCAGATGCCCGGTCTTTGATACCTGTCCAAAATCGAGCATCCTATGCTTCGAGCAGCTTCGAGCGATGTTCGGTCAGTATAATCAGTGCAGCCGATCCAGTATCTCATAACGTAACTGATTTGTTTTACCGTAAAGTAACATCGATGCAGCGAGCTAAGTATGTACAAACATTTTTATTATTATTTGATGCTCGCCTTATTATTGCTGTTAGTAATTTCGTTGTTCTTCTATGAAATGTGTTTAACCAGATTTAAACCTTAGCACTCGAATGGTGACTCTGAGAGGCGCCACTAAAAATTGCTGTACCATTACTCAAAATATTGTTTACATTATTAAATATGTCGGTATCTAATCAACATAGACTTATAAAGTATATGCTAATCAATTACTAAGCATTTAGGTGTTGTATCAGGTATTATACATATCAATTTGATATCCATAAAATTTAAAAAATCATAGAGAATAGAAATATTCTAGTAGGTCGGAAGAAATGATCAATTTTCAAGTTAAAATTGATCCGCGAGTGCAAAGGGTTAATGGTTGTTAAAAAGAATGAAAACGGATGGTGTTTTAAGTATTCGAAAGATACTACAACCTTGCAAAATTACAATTTAGACGTAAATATTTATAATAATATCTGTAGCATTTGTTTTACTATAAACCCCGCATATCATAACCATGTGTAATTAGTAACTGTTAGTAGCCATGTGTAGTATTGTCTTAAAGTAAAATAATTTATTCTAGCTAATTTTTTATGTAAAAAAATAACTAACTACTAATGTTAATAATGATATGCAATACTGAGAAGAAAATATCTATTGTTTCCACGAAACGATGATGATCACGCCATCTATAAAAATCAGACAGAACTACTTCTGTACTCACTCAATATAATATCCTTTCGATTTATGAATCACGTTATTCTGCAGTATCGATGCAATAGATACCAAATTAATCAGTAATCAGTTCTCATGACCATAGTAGTGAACATAAAATAATTTATATTAAATGTTTAGTAACCGTTTGTGCACAATATATGTACGTTCATACATTTATTATACATAAATGTTTAATAATCATTTACTTACAGAGAAAACAACTATATACAAGATATGTGACAATCGTTATACAATATCGTAATTAAAAACAAACGAAGCAGAGTATCTATCTACATAAAAATTACAAATAATTTTGTTGTTTGTCATAATTAAATAGCAGATCTTATGCATTTATGGCAAAAATGAATAGGTGTAATTTAAAACAACTAGAGACCATTAGAATAATTTAAAAATATTGTTGTATTATTTTTAACGTAGAAAATAAATTTCTACATACATATGTCGTTCCTGTTTGTTGCAATTCCGGCAGAAAATTTTTATTTTGCATAAAAATCCGCTATCTTAGTCATAATTAATTGTTACATTTTGTTTTTGGTCTTCTATGAATATTATTAAAAACATAAACACAAGTATTAAACGCCTACTAACACTTACAATTCTTGATTAATGTTTAGAAAAACATTTATCTGTGAACAATTCACAAATAATAATCAAGATTCTTAATAAGTATTAATAATCTTGATCTAGATAATGTAAAAATCGGAGTAGATGTAGAGCAAATATAAAGATGACATAAAGATATAAAATGGTGAGTAATAATACACAAGGGACATTTGTAAAAGTTTAGAAGGTTTATTATGAGATGTGTAGATGAGATTAAAGTATTATCGTTGTCGTATTATTATATTTTTAAGATATAGTATATTAATAGACACAGGCTGACAGAGAAGTGTAGATAAGCTTTTGTAAAATTCCAATAACTCCATTGCAAAAGGTACGAACTAAGAATAAATTATTATTACTAGATTGCCGATTTTATGCGGTTATGACAATAATGAGTGGATGTAATTTAAAACAGTAAAACATTAGAAGAATTTTAAAATACTATTATATTATTTTCAGCCTATTAAACATATTAACAAAGAAGATAAATCTCTCATATGTCAGTCCAGTTTGTTTCAATTCAGCTAGAAAATTTTTACTTTGCATAAATATCCGCTGTTTATTTATAACAAAAATGAATAGGTCTGATACACATTAAAAGAACTTCATGATACTATTATTAATGATTTTCGACTTTTTTAGATGATTAATGGGTTATAATATTTTTAAGTTACGATTATTGAGGTTGGAAAGATGCACCCATGAGGAATTATTGAACAAATATATTTCTTTGGGTAAGTATATGATATTTTAAAAAATGATGAAAAATTTGAATAAACACATCTGCCTTATTTTTATAAAGTAATGTAAAATGGTGCCTCTTACAGCTTCGCCTAGTGTTAAAAGAGAGAATAAATTTCCATTTTTTCTCAGGTGGACCTAATTTTTATTTTGCATAAAGACCCGCAATGTAGTAATAAGAGAGGACTTCGGGGGAAGACTGGTTGTCAGTAAGTATACTAGAATCGTCGTCTTTTTCTGGGAATAGAGTCGAACGTTGAAAACCGCAAGAAAGCGAATAGGATCCCAGACTTCGTCGAGGCTACGATGCGAACGAATGAGCCGAAGTGAAAAATGAATCGCGGCAGATCAAGGTCCATAGGGATCCTTTGAAAACAAAAATCACCGGTGGCTCCTTGGAAATACCTTCGTGTACACGCGTGTTTACGTAACATTTCGGCGTGGTTTCACGTAGGTGGGAGAAAGGAAGTCGTTCTATTTACGTATATCACTTTTACTAATGTCCGCGACCGGGATAATACCCGGTGTTGTGCCTCGGGCCATGTATTACCTCGATTCGGCAGAAGTGACGAAACCGTTTTCGTTTTCGCGTGCTGGTACATAAAATAGCCTCGTTCTTCTTGTTGCGATCGGTGCGTCGCACAGTGGGACGAAACGATCTGACGGCGATCAAAAATCTGTAACTTCGCTTCTGTATTCTGTATTGAATTTTTGACAAGTTGATCATTACATTATACGCTTTATGTTCTGTTAATTTCAGTGGTATTAATGGACTGAGTATCGAGATATTTATCTTATCATCAGATATTCATTTTCTATGATATTACACAGTTTCTAAATTTTTTAAGAACATTCTTTCAGAAAATTATAAATTAAAAGCAGAAGCAAAGTTACAGATTTTTGATCGCCGTCAGGTCGTTTCGTCCGACTGTGCGTCGTTGGTTCGTTCAGAATTGCCGATGCCGATTCGTCGTGAATTTCAATGACAATTCATCTGTCAACCGGCTTTCAGTAGAAACAGAATAAAACGGGGAAGAATAGGTTATGCAATCTCACGTGCGATATTTACACGTTTTAATTATTGTTTGGCCTTTAATTATAATAAGAAAGCTAATGGCCCTTTTCAACCGACTTCGAAAAAGGAAGAGGTTACTCAATTCGATCTGTATGTGCCTTTTCTTTCGCTTTCTTTTTCTATGTATGTTCACCGATTACGCTGAGATGGATGGACGCGACGTCGTTAGCGTTATTGATTGCGGCTTCCAGATATTTATAAATTACGATTTGGAATGTGACGGTTAACAAAGAAAGACTTTTTTGTAAAACTCAGATAGAGATTTTTGAATATTCATACGAAAGATATTTTTGATCCTACATTTCATGTATGTTCACCAATTACTCCGAGATGCATGGACCAATCAGTGTAGGGTATATCTCCCGATTGGTCCGTCATCAACGGTCCACCATATGAAAAGAGTGAAATAAAAAAATTTTATAACAAAAATTAAACCGACTTCGAAAAAACGCACTAAAAAGTATAAAATAATTTCCATTTAATTTATGTGAATACACACGAACTTAAATACAATACAATCTTTTCGGAAGCGGCACCAAATTGAAAATTTTCGACACCGGAAATTACGAAAATCCTTAAATTCTTCTACATGCTTTTACATATTAATGTATCTTCTTTTCCCACCTACTTATTTCCAAGTCCACCATATTCCAATGAAATCATAGTCAGCAACATCTGTCATTTGGAAAATTTTCAATTTTGCACCGTCTCCGAAAAGATTGTATTGTATTTAAGTTCGTGTGTATTCACATAAATTAAATGGAAATTATCTTATACTTTTTAGTGAATTTTTTCGAAGTCGGTTTAATTTTTAAGTCGAAGATACGTAAATGAAGGTTTTTTATGTTTACGGAACACTAAAAGCGAATATTTTACATGACTTCATCAAAATAACAAGAATACGTCTATCTAAATTTTTAGCCATTTCTTATATAATAATATAATAATATATTCAAAGAAATTTTGTTGAATAATTTCTCATAGATGCGTATTTACACTGTCAATATTAGTAAATTAAAAATATTTGAACCTGTCATTTTGACGTAAACCTAATGTTAAGAAATTGTTTAATAATCATAGCAATTTTAATCGTAAAGCTATAGTCTTGAGTTCAAAATTTTAATATGTTTGAGGAATTATCAATTGAATAAAAATTATTCTGCTTTTTTAGCAGGCTTCCGGTAGTTAAAGTGTTGAGACACACACACACACACTGTTTTTTAAATTATATATATACAACTATATATATATTATTTAAATTTTAAGAAATTTAAATAGAAATAGAAATTAATTTTCTTTCTTAATACATATAATAGGTTGAAAATAATATAACAAAATTTTTAAATTCTTCAAATGTTTTTATTGTTTTCAATTACACTTATTCATTTTTGTCATAAATGCATAAAATCCGCTGTTTACTAATTAATCACTAAACATTTAGGTATTGTATGAGGTATAATACCAATTTCATATGCATAAAATTTAAAAAATCATGGGAAATGAAAACATTCTAGCTAGGAAGAAATGTTTAATTTTTTAGTTAAAATAGTTCCGAGTGCAAAGGGTTAAATATACTATTGGCAAAGTCTGTCCTGTAATAGACGTTGTATCGGCAGAGCCGATCTAGAAAAGGATCCGCTCGGACAGGTGGGAACAGAGGACGCAACGAGCTCGCGAGAAGGCGCCACTGACCAGCTTTGATGGTTCGAGAACGAGAAGAAGGCGGTAATTCGCTCGTTCGGTTCGCATCGGTTCGGAACTCGTCGCTCGGCCGACTGTTGCGGCTTTAACTTTTTAAAATGTCGCCGATGGCCGTGACAGGATCTATTTTTAGCTGCAGCGAGATAAGCGCGGGAGTGAGGACGGGCGAGAGGGGGCAAGAGAACCGGGAAAGAGATCGAGAGAGGGAATCTCCGAGAGCGGGAGAGAAATGGGGGACCTAGAGTGGGACAGACAGTAGCGTAACCGGATGGTATTTTAGTCAGCACTTGGAAAAACACCTGTTTAATTAACTTTCTGGCTGCGCCGTGATCAATGAAACTGGACGAGCAACCACGCTGATTCTACCGTTCCCTTTCGCACGGATAATACACTCACTATAGTCAGACTTACTATGCTCTATATTTAATTTAATGATGCTTTCGGCGCTACCGTTTCGATCATTTAGTAAGTTTGGGATTATTTTATCATGGATGGCGAAACATTCACACACAACGAAGGTTTTTATGGATATATATTGTCTTGTAGACGCAAATTCTTCCTTTGAAAAAGGTTCAAAACGGAACCGAAACGTTAGGAAAGAAGAAAAGTTTTTTGCAAAATTGGTAGATTTACTAAATGATCGAAACGATAGCGCCGAAAGCATCATTAAATTAAGTATTTAACATTTACGATCGATATTTGGGATTATTTTTTACTATGCTCTGCTCTTTACAGAAAGAACTTTACCCGTAGGTTTTCAGCACGGATCGAAATAAACAGTTGTCTCTAGTTGTTCAAAATATTATGTACAAACTCACGTGTCTCGTTCAAGGAAATATTTGTACCTAATTCTTGTGAGCAGAAATGTTACTAAATTTTTGAGAAAGGTACTCTCATAGGACAGATGTTTTAGGATGTGTGTAATGGAAGCCCCATATTGTGAACGAGTTATTCCAGAATGCTCACGAATAGACTGCGCATTTTTATGTAAATTAAAAATTGTTTGCAGTAGTTTTGTACTAAAAGTAACGTAAAATAGTGACACAAGCTAGAGTTAAAGAATTGTTTGTTTTGTAGAAGCCATCTTGAAAATACATATATATTATTATTAAACAGCGGATCTCTATGCAAAATAAAACCTTTGTACCTGAATTGCAACGAGCTGGAGTAAAATGGAAGTTTATTTTCTTTCTTTATATGTTTAATAGATTCAAAGTAATATGATAGTAGTTTTAAATTGTATCTACTCATTTTATCATAAATGCATAAAATCCGCTGTCTAATTGTTATATTCAAACTCTTAGTGCTATCATTTATTTTAGTCGTTTATAGGCTAAATTGGGTTCAATACTATATTCTGAAGAAATTCGAAAATTCTTCTGTGCACATAGGAAGATAACTTTGGTTCATAAGAATTCATTTGAACAATAAACACATTACCCACTGAGCATTACTCCATATTTTTTAAAAATCCATAGCTAACTTAATAAATTTTTCAACTGCAGTTACAGTTTAAATCGCGAACCATTGAGTTTATATTTTTATAATATAAAAAAATAATAAATATAATATAGAACAAAATAACGAACAATTTTTAGTAATATAATTTTATCATTTCTTTGGGAGTATTATTTTAAAAAAGAATTCTATTAATAGGCTTTCTGCAGCTAAGCGATAACGATTAAACATAGAAAGATAATAGCACATTACAAGTTCATTAATACTAAAGTTTCATAGTAGAACACTTAACGAACTCATTAAAAATAATTGTCCGCCATACTGAATACCATCAGTTTGGAGTGATTATGATGCAGTGAACAATTATTACGACCGATGATGTTTGTCAGATTCCACTTCTCGAAAAACGAATTATGACATTAGTCCTCTTACGCAAATTACAAAAGTGTGTTTATTGAGATATCAACTGACTTTTATCGTACTATAAATCATTTCCTATGTCGATGTATATAAGTACCAATAATTATATAACTTTTTCAGCTAATGGATACTTAACTTACAGGGTAGATTGGTTCTATAAATACCTGTGTAAGTCATTTTAAAACATTTCTAGGTTATTTAATTTTAAATATTTTTATGATTTTTTCTATATGATCTCTTCTAAGCAGAATATGGTGTGTCACTAATAAAACAGAAACTCGAAAATAGATTCAAATAAACCCATGCATATGGTTACTATGATTACTTGCAAGCAGGTTTGCAAACTGCATGAATCAATTTTTTAGTGTATGGAAGGTGTATTTCTCTTGTACAGATTTTTGAAAATTGATTAACTGAAAAAGTAATTTGCTAAATCTCTTTTACCAAAATTCAAACAGAAATGTTTACGCCAAATAAAAATACATCATGTAAAATTAGAATTTCTGTTTCCCAAACTGTATTGCACAGTTGGGGAAAACGTAAATTCATTAATTTATTATCAATAGACTGCGATTCTTTATGCAATTACGGCTTTCGAAAATTTTCAAAAAATACTAGGATATAAATACGACAGAATTTAGTATGATTTTAATTTATTTCAGATCTAAAAAGGCTACTACCACGAAAAATAAGATTCTATTTGATTAGAGTCTCTTAAAATTCGTCTACAAAAATTGCGAATTGCATAAACATCCGAAATTTAATGATTAACGATTATAACTAACGTGAAATCACGTCCATTATTAATGATATCGATTACTCAGTAACCCCGCAGTCATGATTAATGAATTACTTTAGTAATCAAAGCAAATGTGGTCATGATTACCTCGGTAATCACCAATCATGAAATGATTACCTCTTTTGATTATGATTAACCGAAAAATTTGGTATTACGACAGTAATAACAATGCTGATTCAATATTGTATACATACAGGGTGTTTCGTTTAAAACAGGACACCTAAATATCTCTTCAGGTTATTGTGATGCAAAAAATATTTGTTACGTAATGTGCATGGTGTCAATGGACCAAATATCTGGCACGAATATTTTTTTCCAAAGGTCATTTTTTTCGGAGTTATCAAGGTCATCGATGTCTTTTGATACGTAACTACATTTTTATTTTATTGCATCGGGTAACTGATCCAAAAATACATTCAGATATGCATAATAATATGACCTTGAAATGACCTTGATCTTCGAAAATTAAAGTTTTATCTTCAGATCAAGCTGAAGGTCATGTTATTATACATACCTGAATGTATTTTTCGATCAGTTATCTGATGCAATAAAATAAAAATGTAGTTATGTAACAAAAAACATCGATGAGCTTGATAACTCCGAGAAAAATGACCTTCGGAAAAAAATATTCGTGCCAGATATTTGGTCCATTGACACCATGCACATTACGTAACAAATATTTTTTGCATCACAATAACCTGAAGAGATATTTAGGTGTCCTGTTTTAGACGAAACACCCTGTATACAGGGTGTCCATTTGAAAACTTTCCAGATGAATATCTTGAAAAGTATGAAAGATATTAGAAAGCGTAAAACACGTGTCCAGGCATTTCGAGGGGGAAAGAGGGGAGCAGTATCAGTTTTTTATTTGGGTGGCGTTTTCAAGGTCAAATTTGTTTTCTCAAATGGAGACCTGCGGGTAAAAAAGTGCGCGGATAAAAAAAAAGTATCCTACGAACATTGCTGGTCTTTTTACGTACAATAAGATCACATAATAAAAAATATAGGTTTCCATTTGAAAAAACAAAGTTGACCTTCAAATGACCTTGAAAACGCCACCCAAATAAAAAACTGATACTGCCCCTCTCTTCCCCCCTCGAAATGCCTGGACACGTGTTTTACACTTTTCTAATATCTTTCATGCTTTTCGAGATATTCGGCTGGAAAGTTTTCAAATGAACACCCTGTATGTATAGTTACTTGTAACGTTAATTTTAGTAAAAGAAATTTCGCGATTAAGGAGTACTAATTAACAAATGTAATCATGATTACTGATTTATTCTAGTAAAGATTAATTCATTAACGATTACGATTATCATGATTAGAAAAATCGGTAAAACTTCAAGTACAATTTCACTAAAAATTATACATGTCCGGTTTTGGCACAATGGTGTCCAAGAAAATGCACAAAGTCCTCGGTCTATCGCGAACCTAGAAAAATAGAGTCAACGTCAAAAGAGGAACGTGACAATGTACTAATTGAAATCATTTTCAGAGAGAAAAAATTCGAATTGGGTCGTCCGGAGTCCAGCAGACCTAGCGGTAACTCGTCGTAATCCTTTTGTGGCGTTGGTGTGCCATCAATGGTCATGTCCCCAGGAATAAACTGAATCCGTCTCTTATGCAAGTCTGGGGCGAGCGGTGAGTAGTGTAAATGATGGCACATGGCGTGCCGAAGGAATGTCTCGGCTGTTTATCTCGGATAGTTGAAAATATTGAGGAATTTGCCACCGTTCGACCGTGCCAGAACGAATAGTTTTCTTTCGCTATAAGACGACGACGCAGAAAATCTCTATCCTCCTCTTTTTCTTTTGAAGTTGCCCGCTCGAGACCGCTTTTCCAACGAATGTACAGTCCCGCCGGGTCTTCTAGAAGTTAGCCCCCCACTTTTGGAATTGTTGAAATCATTTAACCCTTAGTTTTCGAACGGTGACACTGAGGCGCCACTAAAAAAGTTGCTGTACCAGTATTCAAAATATTGTTTACATTATTAAATATACATTGGTTTCATAAAACTAGTTGGTCGGGTTTCTGATCCTGAATCTCTCAGATAATCGGAAGTGTCTGATAAATCAGATTCTGGTTTTAAATAAACACAATAATCAATCATTTCTGAAGTAATGGATTTCATAAACATAATTAAAAATATTTTATTTAAGACTGTGCGAAAAACATAATATTAATTATAAAAAACAAAAATATAATGTTTATTGTATAAACAACAATAACAATTGACATTATACTATATTATATTGACAAATCATTATTGTCATCACTTTTTCCTTCAACATCTTTCAATATTAATTGTTCGACTACATCATCAAAATGCCAGAGATTCGGCCGCAATTCGGGCGACAGATACGCTTTAAACAATAATAACTTGTGTATCAGGACCGAACAGCAGGATATGATTCTTGCACGATTTCATAGAGAAATGAACACTGATAATAATGCACTTTGATACAATGAGGGCCCATGGGGGACTCGAAAGATATCCTTCACCAAAGAATGAAAACTTTAAAGATTCTATTTAGTTTATTGAGCATTGTTATTTCAATAAATTATAAACATTAAATCTTAGTACAAGAGATATACTCTAAATACAGACAAATACTATTCATTTACAACAAAAATTTTGGTAAGTTGCTTTTTTACCAAATGAACAGCTAGATCGAGCGCGTGGACCAGTGTGAAACGTCCAGAAATTTGAAAACTCGTATCACAGAACATAAGCATAATATTTTCTTACCTCCACCACAACAATGGCTTTGACGAAACATTCACTTGAAATGGATCATAGATTTGATTTTGAGAACGTTAAAATTATTGACAAAGAACAAAAACATCAAAGGTTACTATTGGAAATTATTCATATGATTAAACATCGCAATGTAAATCTTAGGTATGAGACACCTAAGATACATGAATATTACGCAACATTACTAAACCGGTAATGTTCTATGATGAATTTTCCAATAAACCTTACTTTTGTCATTATCTATAATAAACAAATTTTGAACTAGCTGTTTCTCACATACAATTAACTGTATGTAACTAATTCCAATAAAAGTGGAATGTTAATAACGATTTACCATCAAGGTATGTTCGTAAGAGTGGATTTAAAAACATACTATGACCTTTCAAATTTACCGCCTTATATTGATAGATATAACCTAGATCGTTTTCAATACGTTCTTACATCAGTATCTTGACAACAAGCATGTCCGACGCACGTAACACACGTGCCACACATTTATTATAAATTTATTTTCCCCAAAGCAAGTGAGTGAGTTTTTATGAACAATATTCCTTATATTCAATCATTCAATAGTTTTTGAAATTATTATAACATATTTATTTTACAGACTCGATTCAAATAAATGTTGAAAAGGATCCAAACTAGGATCGAAACGTTGATTTTGTTTGGTAATTAGCGAAATTGCTTCATAATTAGTAATAAACGATCGAACCGTTGCGCCGAAAGCATTTAACATTTATTAACAGCAAATACGATCGATAGAAGAAACATACAGTGGCGGACAAAAGTTTAAGACTGCTCTAAAGAAGACGATAACTTTTTTAATATTGTACTATATGATTTGAACTTTTTTGGGAAGCTAAAGCAATTAGTTTACTAAAGGATGTGAAAAGAAATTTTTTCAAAAATTGCAATTGATCGGAATTGTTGGAAAAATACTAAAAGTTGAATTTTTTACTTTTCTATGTGGGCCTATATTGAAAATTTAAACAATGTTTAATTGACACAGATCTACAAAACATATTTTTTAAATTTTCAATATAGGCCCACATAAAAAAGTTGTAAAATGCAACTTTTAGTATTTTTTCAATAATTCCGACCAATTGCAATTTTTGAAACAATTTCTTTTCACATCATGTAGTAAACTAATTGCTCTAGCTTCCCAAAAAAGTACAAATCGTATAGTACTATATTTAAAAAGTTATCGTCTTCTTTAGAGCGGTCTTAAACTTTTGTACGCTACTGTATATATTAAATATATATGTTGATATCTGATCAATTACTAAACATGTAGATATTGCATCAGGTATTGCATTAGGTATTATAACAATTTAATATCACCAAAAAATCATAAGGCATGGAAATATTCTAGGTCGGAAGAGACGTTTAATTTTCGAGTTAAAATATCTCCGAGTGCAAAGGGTTAATTCTAAAATTGGGGTCCAACTTCTAGGAGGCGTCTGCGGATAACATTATGGGACCCATGGACTCTTCGCCCACTCGAGAACAATGTGAACCGAATAGGTACTCTCATCCGCAACACGTCGCAAGCCGTGCCGAGTAATCGTCTTATATCGAAAGGAATCTGTAGTATTATTAGCCGTTCCAAAATGAATAGTATTATTCCATTAGCGCATCGATATTTCCGTTCCGAGGATTATCGCGGATCTCTCGGGATCTCGTAGCTAACGACTCCGCTCCGGAATTCCTCCTCGACTTCCGAGGCATAGAAAGTGCCCCGGCACCGAGAGGAGGCGACTGGTGATTATGCAACGGCTGTTATCACCACCTAAAACTGCTAATCTTTGAAACTGATTCAATTACATAACCGACAATGAGCAAGAGCGACGGGCTCGTTGAAAGTGAAGCGACACTGGGGGGGACAGTGTACAATGGAGGCACGCGGTGGAGCAACGAGATCGAGAGAGGGAGGGACAGAGAGAGAATCAAAGAACTAATTATGCGTGACGTCACTCCGTTGGTTTCTACCGACGAGTGCAACTAGTCGACTTGAGTCGAGTCAAGTCACGGCAAGTGGGCCAGGAGTCTCTCTCTCTCTCTCACTCTCACTCTGTCTCTTTTTCTCGCGATGGAGCTGCAGTCGCAGCGGTGAAAGCTGCATCTGCGACGAGACGAGTCTTCTCGGCCCGGACGAGGTGGGAGGTGGTAAAAACAGAACTCCGAAAGTTTATGGCTGGTAAATCAGTGGCGTGTTAGGCCCGCCGTTGCTAGACGGCCCATTCCGACCGGTCTGATGAACTGATTGACTGGAACAACGCCAGCCACGCATAGGAAATTCAAGGCTCCAATTTTTAACCCTTTGCAATCGGGGCTTTTTCAACTCGAAATTAACCCTTAACACTCGAGTGGCGACTCACACACACACACGCAGTCATTATTTTTTAAATTATTATTAACCCTTTCACTACGAAGAAACGATGCTGTCATGCTGATATGATGTGTTTTATTTGAAAATTTGACACAAGTAATCGATTTTGATTGTATCTATCTTTGTTGGTGGAAGGTGCTTAAAGATGATAAATATAAAATACTCCATATTTGATACAATTAAAGTTTCTATTATTTATTTTGTCTGAAATGCAGAGCGATAATTGTGATCGATGTAGGAGATCTGATATCATGATGAGAAACCAGATATTTCACCATGATTTCAAGTATTCCGTACAAAATGAACAATAAAAACTTTAATTGTGTCAAACGCGGAGTATTTAATGATGATGACATGTCTGAAAAATTCGATTACTTGTGTCAAACTTACAATGAAAACACTGTATTAGATTAAAAATGGAAACCCCTCTTTTATTTTAACTTAACATGGGATTCTAAACAATTAATGTACGTATATGGCCATTATGATATTCGAGGTAAAACTGAGTAGGTGCAATTTAAAACAACAGAAACATTAAAATAATTGAAAAACATCGATACACTATTGTCTACTTGTGAAATCTATTAAAGAAAGAGTATCATAGTTCCTTGACTTCTGATTTTTCGTAAGGATCTTCTTATATTTAGCAGGTTATTATTAGACTGCGGATTTTATGCATTTATGACAGAAATGAGCACGCGCTATTTAAAGCAGTCGACGAATTACGAAGATTTAAGGATATCAGAGTGTGTACTCATTCCAGCTTAATAAGATAACATGGTCTAACAAATTTCAACTTTTTTCTGACGTTTCGATTCTCAATATGCGATTTTTATCGTTATTCGCGTTGATTCCGAATCTGCCCTTAATTTTTCTCCTAGACGCATAGTTTTTCAGAAATTTGAGTTTGAAAAAAAGACATATTTTTCAACTTTAAACAAATATTCTGATGTTATTATACAAGATATTGAATTGTTCTTTACAGCAGAAAATTCTGTAGACTTTCCTGAATACAGTGATATCCGATAATAATACATTATGTTTGTTTAAACATGTGTGAATCAAAACGTTTTTTGAGTGTTGGACAGTGTAATAAAAAGAAGATGTAGTTCCTATTCTTGCAATCAATGCAAACATTTTTGATTTTGCATAAAGATCCGCAGTATAGTTATTATAGTAAACGAGCACCGGAGTACCCAGTCGCCAGCGTAAGAGTTAACGTGTTTTGCAATCAAGGTACATGACTGTTATTTTACACAAAGATTCGCGCTCTGGTAATTGCATATTTGATTTAGTTTACAACTTGATTTACTTGTAACGATTTTTGAATACAGAAGCGTAACGCTTCAATCAGCGATTGATAGTAACTTTAATCGAATTCTGACATTGACCGAAAACAATTTCGAGATTGGCCGGACCCGGAGGACTTGCAGAGCAAGTTTGCATAAATTTCACGAGGCAAGCTCGTAAGTTTCTTACGAAGCGGTCGTCGGTTCACAATTTCAACGCCATTCCAGCGTGCCTATCTTTAGATCAGCGAGAGGGATCGGATAATGTATAATAATCGACCATCATCTACGCAATGTCTGGGTGTTCATGAACTACCAAAGCCCACGCCTAAAGAGCTAAACCTGACTGTTTGATGGTTTTGTTCATTATACGTTCCTGCGTCCAACGTGATATATCAACGAATTCCAGTTACTTTAGGAGGTGTTAACAAAATACGGTACTCTAAATCATTTGGTTTGCATATGGCTGATGAAAAGATCAGAAAAGTTGTTGCATACAGTCCGAATGGTTTCATTATCGATACTGAAGTAATACTAGTTATATGAATAAGATGTCGATCAGAGTAATTAATACTATTTATTTTCAACAGAGACCAAAAATAACAGTTATTCTAACATTTTTTACGATAAAAATCATTAATAAAAAGTTGATTATTATTGAAATGTAACAGAATCTACACAAAATATAAAGAAAAAAATTCAAAGGACAAACTGATTAAAAAATATCGATTTTTATACTTTTTTGGTTACAAGTAACAGTTATATTAGTGTCCAGAAAATTGGATCCTTCTCGATAACTGTTATCGATGAAGAGCAACTGTTTCGATTGCTCAAAGCAGTTATCGATGAGAGAAGTTCATTTCGATCGCTCACAACAGTTATCGATGAGAGAAGTTCATTTCGATCACTCATAACAGTTATTAACGAGAGAAATTTATTTCGATTGCTCATAACAGTTATCGATGATCGAATTTCTTTTCACTTGTTCATAATAATTATCGATGAGAGAAATTTATTTCTATCGTTCATAACAGTTATCAATGAGAGAAATTTATTTCGATTGCTCATAACAGTTATCGATGATCGAATTTCTTTTCACTTGTTCATAACAATTATTGATGAGAAAATTCATTTTGGTTGCTTATTTAATTATTGAGTTGTCCACTCATTTTCGAATGGAGCATGCTGTGAAATTCATTGAGAAGGTTTCGTACAACAGGACAAATCAACAGACCATAAGACCAACACAATGTCTGTTTGTTAACTGTCTTCGATCATTGATTGTCTACCATTTGAAAGTTATACTATTTAATAATAACTATTACCAATTTCATTCATTAATAACTGTTATGAGCGATCGAAATGAACTTCTCTCATTGATAACTGTTATGAAAGATCGAAATAAATTCATCTCATCGAATAACTTTTATGAGCGATCGAAATAAACTTCTCCCATTGATAACTGTTATGAGCGATCCAAACAAATTTCTCCCATTGATAACTGTTATAAGTGATCGAAATGAATTTCTCTCAACGATAACATTTACCATCAAGAGAAAACATTTAGGCTATTCATGATTATTATTTGTAAACAATACGATTTTAGTCGATGAAATAATTGTTATTCTATGACTTTTTTCTTTTTGTTTATATCAGTTATGGTTCCTGATCTTGAATATGCCTTCCAAAATTATTATGTGTATTATTAGAGAATGGCAATGTCGCATTAAATTCCTATTTTTTTTATAACTATGACGAATGAATAAATTAAACAGAAAATTTTAGTCATTTTAGAAGAGTCGAAAAATATTGAATTACTGAAATATTTTATTCATTAGAGATGTAGAAATAGAAATTTGTAGAGCTACAATATTTATTGAATTATTGAAATAGTGAAATATTAAAATATTGACATATTGAATTATTGAAATATTGAAATATTGAAATATAGAAATATTTATTACTCAAAATATTCAGATAATGCGATATTGAAATACTGAATGTTTTATTCATTATAATGCGTTTATTCTTTTACGACCAAATTTGTAAAGCCACACATTAAAAGAATCTAATAATATTCAATACCGAAATATTGAAGCACTGAAATATTGAATTATTGAAATACTGAAACATTGAAATATTGAATTATTGAGTTACTGAATTATTGTATTATTGAATCATGATATATAGAAATATTTATTAATTAAAATATTGAAATACTGAATATTTTAATCATTATAATTTTTTTATTCTTTTATGTCCAAATTAAATAAGTGGAATAGAAATTTGTAAAGCCACACATTAAGAGAGTCTAATGATATTGAATACCGAAATATTGAAACACTGAAATATTGAATTATTGAAATATTATAATAAAGAAATATAGAAATATTTATTAATTAAAATATTGAAATAATGCAATATTGAAATACTGAATATTTGATTCATTATAGTGTTTTTATTCTTTCACGACCAAATTGAGTAAGTGAAATAGAAATTTGTAGAGTGATTAGAAAAATCTGGAAATATTGTTATTGAAAATATTTCTAGAAAAATCACATTGTCATTTAGCTTCCTGCCCGCGCGATCAAGATATACAATGTTCATTTCACATAAAACTCTCCGGACTCTAATACACAATTCGCACAAAGAAAGGTGCGTCGAGCTGCAACTCCACTGTCAACCAGTGATTCGCATTCCTCGCCTAAATCTCAAATCGATGAGAAAGCGAAAGTTGCATTTTCATTGATCGCTTGTTTTCCCGGATTATTTTTAGTTCCCGCGTAATATGAGAAAGCAGTCACGAATTATAGCATGGTCGCAGCATAAATCGTATTGTTTACCTTATTTCGCAAGTAGAGAGACACTGTTTACGAGACCGTGGACATGATTTACCGAGGGACGCAGCGTAAAATCGCAAGCGCGTCTCTACGCAAAAGATTAGACTCTCGACTCGCATCTCTCATTAGAAAGGGAATTCCAAGCCGGCTATAACGAGCAATTATTATGAATTATAATGATGAAGCGCAGGATTTACGCCGCTTAGTTCCGCGATGGCTGGATCGAGGGAAACAATTCATTTTTCTACCAGCTTAATATTGCAGTGAGGAAAAATTGAAAGTAATTGCCATTGACGATTCAGGAAGTCGAGCTTATGAAATTCTGAAGAACAAGGAAACATTTTCTGTCTTCAATGGAATTTATGTAAGCTACACAGTAGATGTGATTTACACACTGTTTCGTTATACATATAAGCAGACTAGATGATAAAATTAATTTCTAAACCAAGTACCTGTTTCTTCAATAAACGTAACATTTATTTAGGTTGCTCTTTACTTTACCGGACTCAAAATTTGTGCCTTTTTTCTATAAATTATAATGTATTTGGTATGTAATCCAGTAGATTTGTATTCGGGGCGGCAGCAGATCGAAGTTTCAATGCTGCAGGATCAATGGTTCAGGACTTATGCTTGCTTAAAGTTGAGCATTTTTCAGTGTTTTTGACGGGTAAGAGCGCCGCCAAACCACTGTTTGTAGTGACGACCGCGAGCCCCGACCGAATCACTAACCAACTCATTAATTATTCTGCTCGGTAAGCGGTGCGCGACCATCACTACAAACCAATATGACAGCGCTCTTACCTGTCAAAAACACTGCAGATTGCTCAAATTTAAGTAAGCATAACTTCTGAACCATTGATCCTACAGGATCGAAACTTTGATCTGCAGCCGCCCCGGGTACAAATCTACTGGATTACATACCACATACATCATAATTTATAGGGGAAAGGCACAAATTTTGAGTCCGGTAAAGTAAAGTTTACCCTTTATTTACAATTCTTAATCGAAATCCTGTCAATAAGATTATATACAAATATTCTCCTATTTTCAAGCTTCTTGATTATCAGCAGAGAGAGAGTGATATACGATTCACTTTGCTTTAAATAGTAGTAACATTTGTTTACCAGCTTTAAACAAAATCCTGTCAATCCTTTGTTCTATTTCTGGTTCTATATTTTTCATTTCATACATTGATAAGAGATAAAATTAGATAAAAATATTTTTAAATATTCTTCTATTTTCAAGCTTTTTAGTTGTAACCACATAGCTATACTAATACAGAGTATACTAACAAGTCCTTATTTTATTGAATGAAGATAACGTTTATTTGTAAAATTTGATACAAAAAGCTGCCAATTCTTTACACGATTCTGGTCTTGCATCTTCCATTTCATGAATGCATAGTAATACAATTATACATAAATGTTTTATACATCCTTCATTAATATTAATCTCATACTTACAATATAAACGTTAATTACATGAGACCATGTTATTACGCTATTATGTACTTTTAATACTTACAGTAATAAAATTATAATAGAAACAGTTTATTACCGGTCTGTTAAAAAATTGTTGCTCCATTTACACAAATGAAATTTAGTAGTTATTCTATTATTCAGAAATCTCTTTTAATTGAAGTTGATCTACTGCATTTGGATATTAGCGTTTGGAAGCAAGCAGGCAACTTTTGTTACTATAGATGAGAATAATTGCGGGTGTTATATTTAGAACCATAATTGAAGGGGAACGCGATGGGGAGGTAAGGTAGGGAACACAAATGTATAATACATTACCTCTCGGCGGTCTAAATGATGTGGTCTAAAAATAGAGTTGCATAACTTTCAGCCCTAACAAAGGCAACCATCATATTACTATTAGGATCGAAGGGTACGGAAATCTATTAATTTGATTGTAATAATAATTATTGTTATTATTATACAAGGTGAATCACGAATGGGCATTATTTGGCGAAAAAAATATTTCAAATACTATTTAATATTTTAGATTTTATTTTGCTTAAAGAAAATAGTATTTTAAATAAGATATAACATTTCGAAAATAAATTTAACAATCTGGATCTCAAAATGAAATATTTCTATTTCAACAATTTGATCCACAAAATAAAATATTTCTAGTTTAACAATCTGAAACACGAAATCAAATTTTGCATTGTTATAATACACTGAGAAACCGCATAAACAATACACTCTATCTTATCGTTGAGAAACTATTTACACTCATAAATGTATTGATTTCGAAACATTTTTTGCAGCAATATTTAAAATTGAAATTGAAAATAAAGACAAAATACAAATATTTGCAATTATATGTATTCTTCCAATAAACTACTATTTTCAAAAATTACTGCCTCAAATAAATTATTTTATTTTCAAAAGTTACTACATCAAATGAAATATTTTATTTTCAAAGTTGTACACATACTTTAAAATAAATAGGATTATTTACTATTTACTATTTCAAATACTATTTTCCCCAGCTCTGGTAGCGATTACTCTGCTAATAATAGCAGTTCGATCGAAAATGTTTTTATCAAGTAAAGCATGGTTTCAAGAAAGCTTTCACGTGATTATAGCAAATTTTTCAACTCTTTTTTTATGATTCTTCAGAGTCGCCTTCAATTTTTTGCAAATACACTTGTAATTTTTTTACTCCTATTTGTTAGAGGATTTCAAGGCGAATTCGGAAACGAATCGTAACATTTAAAAAATTGCTTTTTTAATTTTTTTTACAAAAAATTTACTACAAAAATTACGTGAAAATTATAAATTATATACGTTCTGAAAATTTCATTGAAATTGGTTAAATGGTTTACGAATTATAAACGATCAAAAGTGGTAAATTTTTCAAGAATTTCGGCATTTTGACCACTTTTCATTGTTTATAACTCGTAAACCCATTAACCAATTTCAATGAAATTTTCAGAGCGTATTTATACGAGTTGACCAAACACATCTTTTAAATTTTCGTTATTGGCCCAGCTAAAAAAGTTGCAAAAATCAATTTTTACTATTTTTTTCACAATTCCGACCAAATGCACTTGTTCAACATATTTATTAGACGCAAGTTACTAAACTAATTCTTTGCGATCTTTTTGACATTATGGTTTCTGAAAATTTTCCAAAAATGCTAGGATATAAAACATGACAGAATTTAATACGATTTTAATTTATTCCAGATCTAAAAAAGCTACTACCACGGAAATTAAGATTCTATTTTATTCCACTTTCTTAAAATTCGTCTACAAAAATTGAAAATTGCATAAACATCCGCAGTCTAGTGATCAATTATGTGCGTAACTGTATTATACATGTCGATGTTTTTTCAAATATTTCATCTATCTCGGATATCATGTGAGATAGATGATAGGTAATTTATGTATACTCCGGTACCTCATGGCAGTACGCCGAGTATTTCAAAGGTTCAACAGAAATCAGCCCCTCCTAGTAGGATCGTTCGAACGATAAGAACGCTTCCTTCTATTTATAAACAAACAAACGGGCAGCAAAACAACATACACCGAGAAGTGAAAGGAAGGAGAGAACATTCCGTGGAGATAAACACCCACATTATGGGCGAGCCTGTGGATTAATCGTTTCTAGAACTGGTCGGATCGGACTGCAGCCAATGGGCCCACATTGGGCACAACGGTGCGGTGTGTCGTCACTAGCCGTGACGGCCAGCTATTTTCAGACCCACCGGCATTATCGAGGGGACCTTCCGCTTCGTTCAGGGGACGAGGATAATAGAGCCACGTGATTCATGCTCCTCCATGCTGCCTGCTAACGTGCGCTATAGGATAAAGCTTGGTGTATTGCCTATTGGAACACCTGATTTTAAAAGCTTGCCAACAGCAAAGGAAATTGCTTCTTCCTTCAATGAAACCTGCAGTGATGGACAAAGGTATTTGCAAACCACTTGCTATTTATTTTGCAACTACAGTGTTCTATAGACTTTAGATCTTCATGCAAAATAAAAATTGTCTGAACAATCATTTAAAATAATGAATATTTTAAAGATTTTATCCTTTGTATCTTACAAATAAGATAAAACATTGATTTCCAAGTAACGTTTAAATCAAACAAATTATTTTCAAATAGTTATATAATATTTTGTTTGAATAGATTTTTATTGCAATTACATTATTCAGATCAAATAAATAATAATTTCACCTCCAGGAGAGGTTATTAAAGTAAAACTAAATTAATTATTACATTTAGATATGCTAATTCTTATAGTTTCATGATTAAAGATTCATCTTTAAAATTGTTCTGTAGTACACGATTTATTTTGCGCAAAGATCCGGAGTCCAATCATGTGTTGCAATTATTTGAACTGTGCCTACAAAATGTTGATTATTATTGAAATTTAAGGTAATGTACAGAGAATATGAAGAAAAAAATTCGAATAACAAAATGATTAAAAAATATCGATTTTTATACTTTTTGGTTACAAATAACAGTCATTAGTGTCCAAAAAATTGGATCCTCCTCGGTAACTGTTATCGATGAAGAAAAACTGTTTCCATTGTTCAAAGCAGTTATCGATGGAAGAAGTTCATTTCGATCGCTCATAACAGTTATCGATGAGAGAAGTTCATTTCGATCACTCATGACAGTTATCGATGAGAGAAATTTATTTTGAACGCTCATAACAGTATTCGATGAGAGAAATTTATTTCGATCGCTCATAACAGTTATACATGAGAGATATTTATTTAGACCGCTCATAACAGTTATCGATGCTCGAATTTCTTTTCACTTGTTCATAATAATTATTGATGAGAAAAATCATTTTGGTTGCTTATTTAATTATTGAGTCGTCTACTCTTTTTCGGATGAAGCAAGCCTGTGAAATTCATTGAGAAGGTTTCGTAGAACAAGACGAATCAACAGACCATAAGAACAACACGAAATCTGTTTGTTCGTCACATTGAATTTTGATTGTAACAATTAATTTTACGAATAAAAAATTCGTGAAATAAATGATTGTCTACCATTTGAAAGTTGTTCTATTTAATAATAACTGTTACATATTTCCCTCGTGAATAACTGTTATGAGCGATCGAAATGAATTTCTCTCATTGATAACTGTTATGAGCGATCGAAATAAATTGTTATCATCGAATAACTGTTATGAACAATCAAAATTAATTTCTGTTATCGATGACTGTTATAAGTGATCGAAATAAATTTCTTCTCCTTGATAACTATTATAAGTAGACTGCGGATCTTTATGCAAAATAATAAATGTTTGCATTAATTGCAAGATACAGGAGCCAAATAGAAATTTCATTCTCCTTTTAATTATCTTATTAAGATGAAATTCATACACTGGTGGCCTTAAATCTTTTTAAATCTTCACTGTTTTAAATTGTACGTACTCATTTTTGTCATAAATGCATAAAATCCGCAGTCTAGTTATAATTGATCGAAATGAATTTCTCTGAACGATAACATTTACCAACAAGAGAAAAAGTTTTCGGTTACTAATAATTCTTATTTGTAACCAATACGATTTTAGTCGATGAAATACTTGTTATTCTATGGCTTTTTTCTTTTTTGTTATAATAGTTATGATCCCTGGTTGCGAGAGAATTTTTAGAAGCCATGAATGCATAAAGATCCGGAGTCTAGTTGGGATATATTCTGTATCAAGATTTTATGTTGTCCCATATTACGTGCACTTACTCTAAGTGCGCCGATAAATAATCACAGGTGTGCGATCGTCGGCGACGATAGTACAATTATCGCGGCTCAATCTCGGACGTCAGAGCTTGGTTTATTTACAGTCGTCGACGTCGAGTTCCATAGAAATTCCGGCAGTTTCGCCGTAAACGATGTTCCGGCTTGGACGGTGTCCGAAGAGGAAGCTACGCGGCGGCATACAAATCTTTTTGCACCATGTTTGACCGTCCTTCGCGAACGTGACGATGCTTTGACTCCCTATAAATATTCACGCCGGAGCTACTAACTTTCGGGTCTCGGTGCATTTTATGTGCATCGTATCCGTCACTTTTGAACATGTATCCGTCTCGTATGAGCTACGAATTAGTAATCGAAACGCTTATGGCTTCGCACTTCGTATAATTGCTACGCAGTGTGTGTAATTTCGATGCTTTATGTGCCGAATGTCTATTAATAGCTTTATCAGCGGAGGTTCTTTATTGACACGTTGATTGCCGCGTCATCCGTGTTTGAGTGACAGAACTGTTTGTCCGAAAAGTAGGCTCTCTCATTAGGGGCTAATTTGTCTAATATGGAAGTCGATTCTTCGCAAAATGAAAACTAGGCTGGGTACTTTTATGTAAAATTAAATATATAAAAAAAACTTTTTAAAAACCATATTAAAGCTTATATTAAAATGCCTAAAAAGGAGAAAATAATTTTTTTCCTGGTTCTACATAAAATACCGAAATCAGTTAAATGATTGATAATATTTTTCCCCAAAATTTTAAGCAATTACGTCAAAATTTCTTCTGTTATAAAATTAGTGTGTTCTGTTATAAAATTAGTCTCAATAGATAGAAAAACTTAATATAAATTTAAATAAAATTATGGCATTAGTGACTATAAAAATAAAAGCGTGGAGCGCCAAACGTTTTATTTTTAGACAATATTAAATTTGTCTATCTATTCCGACACTAATTTTATAAGAGAAGAAATTTCGAACTAATTGCTTAAAATTTTGGGGAAAAATATTATTAATCATTTAACTGGATTCGGTATTTTACGGAGAACCAGGAAAAAAATTATTTTCTCCTTTTTAGTGTATTTTAATATAAGCGTGGTTTTTAACCAGCTTTTTTTATATGTATAGTTTATTTTCTACTTTTTAGTCTTTACATATCTTGTAATCGATTTTAATTACCACTTCAACCCAAGATTTTCAAAGAGGTTAGGTTATTTCTATATTTTCATTCTTGATCCCACGAGTATGACGAGTAATTAACGAGTAATTAAAATTCGGTTACAAGATTTAACGCATACAACAACAAGCTAATATAAGTGTGGTAATAATAAATGTTGTTTGCATTGATTTCAAGATACTGTAGCTACGTACAGTCAGTCTCATAATTAATTACACATACTTTAAATCAGGATAACTGTTTTTATAAGTAGATCAAATAAAAAATTTATTTTTAGAAAGAAAAAATTTGTAAAAAACATCTTGGCGAAGTTTCCGTTTATGTCCATCGTCAGAATTGGATAAAATTTTGGAAATAGGTTCTTTTTTTACTAAAATGATGATTGTCAGAAGGATTTTTGGCGACTCGGAAAAAATTTTTTTACGGCCGGCCCTCTCCGCCCCCTGCCACCTAATCCTAACTAATTCTGATCGCATAATCTTCCCATTGAATATCTAAAATTCCCATTTAGACTATCTCATTCTACGTGGCTTGTTGAAAATGGCCCCCGTAGCTTTGTCAACTAGTAAGAAATGTATTGACACTCTTGTGTCATCTATTTATTGTTTGAAATTACGCTCATCCATTTTTGCCGTAAATGCACCAAAAAGAGACGTAAAATATTGATTTGTACATCTTTTGTAATTCCAGATACGTAATATTTACTTTATTACATAACACGTTGACTATAAAAAATCTAAATATGGAGATTAAAAAGTCACACTAAAAATTCCAACAAAATTCAGTTTACTCGAGTATGTCGTAACGAAAGTTAATTTTTAGATCTAATCAAAGAACAATGTCGCACACATATGTTATGTGACAAATGTGTCAGTTATCCTATAAACAGACCATTCAGTCCGTATCTTGTAACTCATCAATCGCAATTACAGAAGCTCGAAAAGTCTACATGCCTCCATCGAACTTTGTATGTCCACCTTATCGAAGCAAACTAAGAATGAATGCACGTTTTCACGGAATCTTATCTCACTACGCATTACACGCTAACGTATACGATAATAGCTTGAAATATGTGGAAGATGTGCACACGATATCCCTGAAAAATTGATCATACTCACAATACTAATCCTAAAATTTTTTCTAATCATTTCTTTACAAATCATTCACCAACATATTTGCGACATTCTTCTGATTAAAATGAGCCCAAACACGACACAGTTAGTAGCATATTTGCTGGTTCAATTTGCGATTTAGTAAAACCTCGATTATCCGAACCGGTGATATCGAAATTATACGGATAAACGGAACACTATTTATAATACAAATCTATAAAGACCTAATCTAGTACTGCAGCTAGATAGTTATTCGATGATCCAGAAACTTACGACGTTCTGCTCATTAGTTCGGACAATCGAGGTTGTAATATATCGTTAATTGCAGGAGTAAATATGATCTAAACGGGGCCGTGTTTGGTGTCATTTCAATCGGGAAAATGTCACGAATGTGTCGGTAAAAGTTTCATTAGAATATAATAAAAAAAGACATACAGGGTGTCTCAGCTGAAGAAGGCCACCTAAATATCTCCTTTATTTTTAATGACACAAAAAATATTTATGGCGTGATTTAACAAATTACCGACCGGTGATTATTGCATAATTTTGAAAAATCTATGGTACATGGCTAAACACTTTTTAATGGAACCTTCAATAGCAACAGCAATTTTCAATGTGAACTAACAAGTCACCCTCAATAACTTCATCTAATAGTTTCATTTAAGATTGCAATGTAAAGAAAATTTCTATACTTCCTTCTGGTACAACACAATTATTGAAAATCCTATTAATAGGCTTCCGGTAGGTAAAGTGTTAAATAGTATCGAAGAAGGAATTCCATAGAAGAACAATTTCTTTCGTCCGGTTATTTTTTCATAGTTTTTTCAAGGTCATCGTTATTTTTTTATCGGGAAAACACTTTTTTATTCCATCTTATAGCGACTGAAAAAATACAGTTGAATATGCTTAAGTCATTAACAAGATGGAATAAAAAAAACAAGTTTTCCCGATAGAAAATAACGATGACCTTGAAAAAAGTATGAAAAAATAACCGGACAAAAAGAATTGTTCTTCTATGATATTCCTCCTTCGATACCATTTAAATTATGCCAAAAATATTTTTTTTTGTGCCATTAAAAATAAAAAAGATATTTAGGTGGCCTCCTTCAGATGAGACACCCTATATATAAATGTTTTGTATAATCTATTCTAATATACATTCGTATATAGTATCGTGAATTACAGTTGTAAATATGATATAAACGGGGGGCCGTGTTTGGTGTCATTTCAATCAGGAAAATGTCACGAATGTGTTGGTAAAAGTTCCATAAGAATATAATAAAAAACACATACAGTGGCGGACAAAAGTTTAAGACCGCTCTAAAGAAGACGATAACTTTTTTAACATTGTACTATACGATTTGAACTATTTTGGGAAGCTAGAGCAATTAGTTGACTAAAGGATGTGAAAAGAAATTTTTTCAAAAATTTCAATTGATCGGAATTGTTGAAAAAATACTAAAAGTTGAATTTTTAACTTTTTTATGTGGGCCTATATTGAAAATTTAAAAAATACGTTTTGTAGATTTGTCTCAATTAAACATACTCTGAAAATTTCGTCAAAATCGGTCGACGTTGCAATTTTTACCATCTTTAAACGTTTGTAGCTCATTGCAACGTCGACCGATTTTGACGAAATTTTCAGAATATGTTTAATTGACACAGATCTACAAAACATATTTTTTAAATTTTCAATGTATAGGCACACATAAAAAAGTAAAAAATTCAACTTTTAGTATTTTTTCAACAGTTCCGATCAATTGCAATTTTTGAAAAAATTTCTTTTCACATCCTTTAGTAAACTAATTGCTCTAGCTTCCCAAAAATGTTCAAATCATATAGTACAATATTAAAAAAGTTATCGTCTTCTTTAGAGCGGTCTTAAACTTTTGTCCGCTATATAAATCATTTGTACATATAATGTATTCTAATATACTTTCGTATACAGGATGTCCCAAAAATGTACTTCCTTGAAAGGGGCGTTTCCCAAGGTCATTTGAAGTGAAGTCTGCCAATGGCAACGCCGCGCAGCTGGGCCCCGTCTCCGAGCAGTGTCCACTGTAGCCGCGCTCTGATTGGCCCGCGTTTTTCGTTAATAACTCCTCAACAAAGCCGCGGAGAAGATTTTCGCAAAGTAAAAAGTTACTTGCAATGACTTCGAGTAGCGTCCTTTCCAAGGAAGTACAACATTTTCGGCACACCGTGTATATCGAGAGATTACTGTACTGTTAACAAACCTTTAACCCCTGATGATTTAATCACTTGTACCTACTAACCTCAGTTAAGATAGATTAGAAAATTGACATTCTTCCATCGAACTTTTTCAATCCAGTTTTATCAAGTTTATCGAAACAAACTGAGAATGCATGTTTCCACATAATCTCTTATCTACGGAGATAAGGCAGATGCATGTACATATGACACGTCGATAGTTAGTAAATGCACGTCGAGGCCCCTAACACGATGCTCGCAAAAATGTTAACGGATGCAGTAGAATGAAATTGTTTATAAAGACACATTTTTGTTTGTATTTTGCAAAAATTAGTTTCTAACAATTTGAAATTATTCTTCATGTTACAAAGAAATACATATTATTTCGTGAGAGTCCAGTGCACAATTATTAACACGATGACACACAAAGCATTAGTTATTTATCAGAATCTAAAAATAAATAATTATAATAGTATATGTTGAGTAGTGTTCTTTTATATTGAATTATTAGTCGACTCTGTCTAATTAAAGTGAAGTTTTTGCTCAACGAAATTCAATGATTCAGACCATGCAAATATTTTACATACAGACTTTATTAAAAGACTTTTGCTGGTCACTGGTACATGGTTCATAAGTGCATTTTGTTGGTCACTGGTGCATCTGTATTACTAGGTCATTCAGAAAGTTCGTAGCCTAACAATGAAATAACATGAAATAATGAGTCAAAATACATTTATTTTTCAGTATATGTATTCTCCCTTAAGCTCAATACATTTTTTCCAGCGATTTTCTGATTCATTTACCCCATCCCTGAAATGATTTTCCTCGAGACCTCTAAAATACTCATCTACGGCTGCTATAACTTCTTCATTTGATGAAAAGCGCCTGCCACGAAGGAATTTTTTAAAGTTTGGGAACAAGTGGAAGTCAGAAGAGGCCAGGTCTGGTGAATATGATAGATGCTGCAACAATTCATAGCGTACCTCCTGCAATTTGGCCATTGCAAGAACACCTTTGTGAGCCGATGCATTGTCCTGGTGAAAAATGACTTTTTTCTTCGCTAAGCCAGGTTTTTTCTCCCGAATTTGTGCATCCAGTTGATCCAAAAGGTTTGAGTAATACTCTCCTGTTATTGTTTCCCTGATTTGAAGGTAATCGATTAACAAAATTCCTTTCGTATCCCAAGAAACGATTTGTTTTTGTCGATTTTGGCCACTTTGGCTGCTTTGGAGCTGAACAACCGGGCTCAGTCAACTCTGCGGTTTGTTGTCGCAATGCAGGATCATAGTGGTAAACCCAAGTCTCATCCATGGTTAGAAATCGACGCATAAAGTCAGTTTTAGTTTTTCGCAAACGCTCCAAACGTTGTTGAGAACATTTCACGCGAATGCGTTTTTGATCCGAATTTAACGAATGCGGCGCCCATCTTGTCAATAGCTATCTCATACCTAATTCATTAGTTAATTTCTCATGAACTGATCCAGTTGAGATGCCTGTAGCCTCCCCCAGGAGCACTGCCCCCTAACACATTCGCCATATCATCAAAAATTTCCTTTCCGCTTAATCCTTTTTTATATAAATATCAATGATTGCACGATTTTTCAAGTTTTCCATTTTTCTAACCAACGCAAACACGTCCACTTTAATCAGCTGCCTGAAGCAAGCTATTTGACAGATCGGTTTGGAATGTATGACATGTTCCCATCAAGGACAGATGGACCCAACACAGATATGTTTTTGCTGCTACCAATATCATCTATGTGCCAGGCTACGAACTTTCTGAATGACCTGGTAATTTCAACTGTATTTAGTGGTTTAATCAACGATGAAAGTTTCGGGCGCCAGGAAGAACAGTTCAAAGAATGTCCCAGCACAATCGCCGGCACAGTTCAAAGAATATCCCATACGTTGTTCTTCGTTGTGTTCGAAACTTTCATTGTCGATTAAACCATTAAATACAGTTAAAATTATATCGTGTTTGGTGCCATTTTAATCAGAAAAATGCCAGAAATAAGTTGGCGATGGTCCCATAAAAAATAATGAAAAATAAAGAAGTTTTGTAATTGGATTAGTAGTGATTCACACCGATTCGCTTCGGCCGCGCGATCCGTATTTACATGCTGTTTTTTTCTACGTTCGGCTTCGTTTGTACTATCGGCGCAGTCGGCGCCGTAGAAGCAGTCATACAAAGCTAGTGTCCCTACACGATATTTCTCCGTACAGAACACAGCCGATGGCAAAATATCGCGACTTTACTATACTATGACTGCGGATCTTTATGCATTCATAGCAAAATTGAGAAGATGAAATTCAAAGTTGTTGAAACCTATTGAAAATTGAACATATTAATATATGATTTCTCATCTATTAAAATCATTATAGGAAGAAATAACACTCAAGTTAGTTTCTATTTCTTGCAATTAATGCAGACAATTTTTATTTTGTATGGAATAGATTTCTTTCGAAAATCAGCTGCCTAAACCAAGCTTTTTAACAGGTCGATTTGGAGCGTATGGTATGTTCACATCAAGGACGGATAATTTCAACAACGATATGTTTACGCTACTACCAATATCATCTATGTGTCAGGCTACGAACCTTCTGAATGACCCGGTGTTCAATGGCAGTTCTACACTCTATTTACAATGCCACTAAAATAACCAAATTTGCCAGTTTCTACAATTCCCTAGAATAGAACGCAAATGTTCCGACTCTCTATACCAGCGGTTTCCAACCTTCATGCTACTACGCCTCCCTAAAAAAATCTTTTTTTCCGCGCCTCCCTGTCTTTTAATAGATATAATAATATAGGTACATTTTAAATAATAATAACTTTTTTACAAAAAAATACTGGCGCAAAAAAAATTCTGGCACTTCCCCTGGCAATAGTCCGCGCCTCCCCTGTTGGAAACAGGTGCTCTATATAAATGTTTAAGTACAGAGATCGGTCATAAAGTATCTTGTCTGCACAGTAATGATAAACAGTCGTTCAGTCAGATTTTACCGATTCATTTCACATACATTTTTGTATCAGAATTTGTTCAGCAAATTCAAGACGAGTCAGACACGATATTGCAAGGCAAGGGGTTAAGAACGGGCACTGTAAACGCGCATTAACTTATTTAATTCGCACTGTGTATAATTCAACGGCTCCAGGGTATTCTGATATTTTAGCGTTGTCTATTATTTTATCGTTGTCTATTATTTTATCGCTCTCGCGCAGCCTGCTGCTCAAATCACCGGCGCTCCGGCCCGTTTATTTGGCTTCGCTCAGATTTGTTTTGCCAGTTCGGCGCTGTTCGACTAAAACTGGAAGCCTTCCGGAAAAATCAATCGAGAGCTATAAAAGCAAACAGGCCGCTGCGCTGCCGCAGTATTCGCAAAATTTTGATCTACTAATATTTGCCAAAAATGCACAATAAAATGGAGTGGGGCAAGTGCGTTAATTGGTTATTTTTATTATAATATGAACGAAATTTCTCTAGCTTGTATTTATTAATGTAGTATAAGTTAGTATGAACTATTCGACATAGATGTCGGCCAAGAATGAAGGTATTTTCCTCGCTTAAATCAACAAATGCCAAACAGTCACGTGCGTGGTACACGTACAAATTTGAGGTTATCCTGAACATGCTATAAGATAGTTTATAAGTTGTTAATATACAGTGTTGTTATTTTAGGTAAATACAACAAATATTGATGTAGGTTTACATTAAATAAACCGTTTTCATTGTATTTTTTAAAATTTATTGACAAAATCACTAAGATGTACTTGCCCCATAAATATTACTACACGGGGCAAGTGCGTACTATCACGGTGGGGTAAGTGCGTACCGTATGGGTAACTATAAAACTAAACAATATATTGAATGGAATAAAAAGCATTTTGTAGCAGGCTTGATAATAATTCTTTTCTTGCCCCGTAGCACTTGAAACAAGGTTCGAAAGCATTTTTAAACTTTGTTTTAATATCACTCTATCCCCTTTCATATTTCAGAATAAAAGTACATATTTGTTTAAAAATGGATAACTATAAAACTAAACAATATAATTTAATGTAATAAGAAACATTTTAAAGCAGGCTTGTTAATCATTCTTTCCTTGCACCGTAGCACTTGAAACAAGGTTCGAAAGCATTTTTAACTCTCAGAGACGGACTTGCCCCATTTTCGGGGCAAGTGCGTAGTAGTTGACACTTTGTACAATATCCCATCAAAATGATAATTTTCAAGCAAAATTAGAATCCTACATGATACTAATTCATCAGTAATAACTGTCGCAAGAGCGTTAAGTTTTTACATACCAGACTGAAAATACATCAGTTTCAAGTCCAACTTTTCAAAAACTAGGGCGCACTTACACCACTCCACCTTACGCTGATATTTACGCCACAAGAAACTGTTTGATCAAATTACATTTACATTATTCAGTTTTTATTACAAACAATTGATTAAAAAAAAGTGCACACGAATCTAATCGGCCAATCATGGACGTGTTGAATAAATTTTGATTTTATCAAAAATCAATACGCTAATATTTACGCCAACAAGAAACTGTTTGATCAAATTACATTTACATTATTTAGTATTTATTGTAAACAATTGATTAAAAAAAGATGCATACGAATCTAATCCGCTGCTAATGAACGTGTTGAATAACTTTAGATTTTATCAAAAATTAATACGCCGATATTTACGCCAACAAGAAACTGTGTGATCAAATTACATTTACAGTATTCAGTATTTATTACAAACAATTAAAAAAAATTTAAATTATTAAAAAAAATTAAAAAGATTAAAAAAAAAGGTGAACACGAATCTAATCGGCCCACTAATGAACGTGTTAAGTGGCACCGTTGCAATTAAGAGCAGCGTCCGGCTCCTATTTATACCGAACGAGATCAAAGCCGTGTCTCGAAACATAATTCGTCAAATCATGCGTGTACCCGAACCAGCTATAAATACGTGAATACAGATACAGTTAGGCGAGCAATATCCTTTCTTGTCCGTCGCACGATCCAAGACCAGGAAAATTATACAAGAGCGTTTTACGAGCGTTTCTGAGAGTCGCCGGACCTGAACACGTCCAAGAAAAATCTGCCTATAGTCACTACGGTGACGGCCGTATGTAGAAATAGAGAAATACCTCTTGTTAATCTCCTGCTTCGCAGCTCCTGCCGCTTGCAAACTTGTTCATTAGATATTTTACCGGTAATCCGCTGCATGAAAAACGTATTCCACGTTTATCGCAAACCTATGTTTATTGTACAGCTTAAGTATGTCTCTAACCAGAGTACAGATGTTTATGCAAATTCACGTTTTTGTTAACCGCTAGAGGAACACGGTAGCTAAAATGTTGTTCCTGATATTGATACTGTGAGTAGAATTTTTTATCATCCCACGGTACATTCTTTTTTCATTCTTGTACCCGTAGAGGACTTCTTCCATTTTCGTTTTATATGCCGTGGATCCAAAAAGTATTTGAAGTTTAAACACTTTCTTAAAATTCTTAATGGATATTTAAATTGTGATAGTTTTATGAAAACACAAGCAGCACAACCATAAGTCTAGACTTTAAATTTTTTAAATTTTGAACATTCGCGACTCTCTCGATAAATTCTCGATATTCAAATTGTAATCATTTTATAAAAGCAAGTAGCACAACCATAAGTCTAGACTACAAAGTTTAAAATTCTAAACATTCGCGATTCTCTCGATAAATTCTCGATATTCAAATTGTGATCATTTTATAAAAACAAGCAGCACAACCATAAGTCTAGACTTATAATTTTTAAAATTTTGAACATTCGCGAGTCTTTCGATGAATTCTCGATATTCAAATTGTGATTATTTTATAAAAACAAGTAGCACAACCATAAGTCTAGACTCATTTTAAAGATTGAAGCTTCTACTTTCGCAAACCATTGTTCGTTTTCCACTGTTGTATTTTTGCACGATGTAACAAGTGGGAAACCAGAGACCCACTTTTCCCAAAAATTACTGTAAATTCAAAAGTCTCAAAAAACATTCAAAAATTCTTCTCGTAAATGAAACTGCCGTAGATTTGAAGATTGACGTCTCCTTTTTACAACGAATTCTCAAAAGTTGATATACGATTTTTTTGCGCTGTTTTATGGAACAAGAACGAGGAACAAATTTTGTCGCGTAAAGCCCTAATAGTGTAACTTATACCTATCATTCAATACTCAATAAAACGAGGAAAAAAATGGTACATCAATTTTTAATATGCCATTGTAAAGAAGAAGCTTCAATCTTCAAATCTATGGAAGTTTTATTTACGGGAAAAAATTGTTAAAGTTTTCAGAGTCGTTTGAATGTATAGGATTTTCGAGAAAAAACACGTCTTCAGTTTCTCGCTCGATACATCATGAAAACAAATCTTGGAACAAAGTGAACAGTGGATGATATAAGTATAGGCTTTCAGGTTTAAAATGAGTTGTTTATTGTCGTACGATCATTTTTTACGAACTTGTTAGTGTTCAAATATTTCTTGGGTCAACTGTATTTAATTCAATAACTTACACTTCAATTTAATCGAACGCGTATTATTATTCAATCTAGTTTAACATCGAATATGTCAAGTAACAATTCAAACATGGAACAATTACAGAAACGTACAAGAGTGAACAAATAATTATTAGCTAGTCTCTTTGGAAATAACAATTTTTGAACACATTTTATTTATTTTCACACAGTGTTTAATACGTTTTCGAATATTGTAAATGTAGATTCATTGTGGAAGTATTTATCATTATGATTAACGATCCTTCGCCATCTTTCTGACAATTTCTCGGCGGCTTTGAAATAATAAATTCGTTCTGAACGACTGATTCGAAACGTGTGTCCGCTAAATGATGTTATAGCGACCTGAACAAATGGTAATCAGATGGAGCTATGTCAGTCGAATGAGCTATGACAGTCACAGTTCCTTCACCATTCGCAGCACCAACCATTTTGGTGGCTTCAGTCGCGGTGTTTCCAAGGTTGAATGCAAATGACGCTGTCAGATTTTTATTAGAATTATGCTTTTTTGTTTTACATTCATAAAATTATTGCCTAAACTCTGTTTAAACAGATATTCACTAGACTGCGGTTATGCATTTATGATAAAAATTATATTAGTCAGTATTATTAGTCTAATTTTTATGCAAAATTTATTTAATTACCCAGGTAGCGAATGAGGTCCCCAGGTGAATGAGGTACCCAGGTCTTAAAACGAAAGTCTTACGTCCCAAAAATACGTCTTTAAGACCATAAACAGTGTGGTTTTTATATACCCATAATCTATTCAGCAGTATGAGCATTGGCATTATTTGTTCGACTTAATGTTTTTGCTTCAATTTCAATTTCAATTTTTATTGTGATTTTAATTGTAATTGTAATTTTAATTTTGATTATATTTATTGTGATTTTAATTGCAATTGTTACTTTTTTACACTTTTGATGTCAATGCCACATGCGTTCTTCTAATAAAATTATTTATTGGTTTAACTTTAAACTCGTTTTTGTCGAAATCTATTTTTACTCTTCCCTTCTTTTATTTCAATTAACATTTGTGGACCTTTAGGACTTCTTAGAGACGTCTTAAAGACCTCCCGAATGTCCTACGAACGTCTCCTGAACGTCGTCTAGACGTCAAATAAACGTCTTTAAGATGTGCCGTTTTCTAACACAAGACGTTCAGGAGACGTTCGAAAGACGTTCGTAGGACATTCGGGACATCTCTAAGACGTCTGAATGTCCTACTAGACGTCTTTAAAACATTAGAAAGATTAGATTTTAGAAGATTACATTTAGAAGATAGACATTAGACGAACATTTTCATTCAATTTTCATTTAACTGTTTCTAACAATTGTCTTAGAAAATTTCTATTTTGCATAAATATCTATACTAATTATATAATATAGATTTGTAATCATATTGTTCACATAGTATTTAATCGTAAAATTTATAAAATTTTTAAGCTTTCAATCAGATAATTTCAGGGATATTAATTAAAGATACAAAAAAAACTAGTCAAATAATAGCACAAGTGCAGTTGATATATTTTAATAATTGATCTACGTATTATTAGTACCGTGCCACGATAGAGTATAATAATAAACAGGAATGCTACAGTTTTGTTGTTAACAAGATTTTATTACTAACAGATATTTGGCATCGCTTACACTCTACTCTCAGCATGCTTGTTTAGCCTGTTAGCTGCCAAGATCGTTGCTCAAATCCCAAAAATGCGCATTGGAAGATATTTTAATTTAAAATTTTCCCTCGATTTTGAATTTTATGTAAATCACAATAAATTTACTAATGTTGGTAGCATTGAAATTCAAACAGAGTCGTGCCACTCAATTGAAGAAATCGGTTGTCAAAAAATAGACCACGGTGTCGAAAAAAACAAAATTGTTAAATATTATAAACTCATTTTGCAGTATTCATTGTGCAATTTAATTGTATTGGCAGTGTGAAACTTTAAATAAAATTGTGAATTGTGATTAGGGTTCCCCTCACCACCCAGATTTCAATGACATTGAAATATGTTGTCAAGGTCACTATTCTACGAGATAATTGCAAGAAACCTTACTTGTCAATCCATTTGTCGATGTACTACATCTGATTTCTGATTTCAATGACCTTGAAATCTGTTGTCCAGTTGTCGTTTTATATGTATAAATCACAATAAATTTACTAATGTTCGTAGCATTGAAATTCAACAGAGCCGTGCCATTCAAATGAAGAAATCGGTTTTCAAAAAATAGACCATAGGGTCGAAAAAAAAACAGAATCGTTAAATATTAAAAATTCATTTTACAGTATTTATTGTGCAATTCAATTGTATTGTCAGTGTGAAACTATAAATATTATAGTGAACCTGCGAATTTGGCCCCCCCCCCAGATTTCAATGACATTGAAATACGTTGTCAAGGTCACTATTCTACGAGATAATTGCAAGAAACCTTGTCCATTCATTTGTCGATGTGCTACCTCTGATTTCTGATTTCAATGACCTTGAAATCTGTTGTCAAGGTCATTATTCTGAGCAACATTTCCCTTTAATGTTTTTGTCGATCGGCATTTTAATTTACGAAATAATTGCAAAAACTCTACTTGTAAATGCATAGATTACAAATTAGATTACAAACTAGATTACAAAACTAATCCAAACCCAGTTTGAAATAAAGTTTGCGAATACCTTGTAAGCTAATGCCAACCCTCAGAAACTAAAGGGAAATGTTGTTCAGAATGGTGACCTTGACAACATATCTCAAGGTCATTGGAATCTGAGAGTAGGTATTGATGGATTTTGCGAATACAGTAATGTCACGTTATTTCTCAGCGACCGCCTACTCAGAATTTGTCAAGTGTAAACTCCGAGCAGTGGAAACACGCCACGTTCGGCTCGGGTATATCAGTGTGAACCACTACTGATCTAATTACAAAACCTCTTTATTCTTCATTAATTTTATATGGGACTTCCGCCAACTTATTTCTAGCATTTTTCTGATTTAAATAACACTAAACACGATATAATTTCAACTGTATTTAAGTAGTTTAATTGACGATGAAAGTTTTGGGCGCAAGGAAGGACAGCGCGATCCGTGTTTACATGCTGTGCTTTCTACGTTCGGCTTCCTTTGCGCTTTCAGCGCGGTAGACTCGGTTATAAAAAAATAGTGTCCCTACACGACATTTCTCTGTGCAGAACACAGCCGTTTGCAAAATTACTAAAAAAAGCTAACAGCCAGAAACTTTAAAGGGAAATGTTGTTCAGAATAATGACCTGGACAGAGGTAATCGACAATTTCACCGATAAAATAATTGTTCTCGATATAAATTCGATCTTCTTAAAGTATTTTCGAAGAACAATAATATAGTGCATTATTTCGCTCGGCAATGAAAAATAAAGTAATAATTGTTCCATACATTCATTCAGAATTTTATTTTGCTTCGCACCGTTCATCACACTATGAAAGCATAGCATCCCCATTCGAGTAAAAGGAGCATAATTATATAACGGTAACGATAGTTAGCATTTAAAAGATACTTAAGACGCATCCGAGCGGAACAAGTGCTCGCAGCTGAACAATAATTTCGAGATAATAACGTCGACAACTTTCATTTTGTTTTTACCCGATAACTAGTGGTATTAAAACGTTTAATACGCGACATCGACATTTTATATACAAATTGCGGAAGTATATGCTAATCTTTGTAACACGTTTTTATTAAAAAGTTCAAAGAAACACGCATCGAATAAAATAGTATTTCCCCGTGAATTATTTTGGTGAATAAGATTATAAAGGGTGTCCCAAAAATGTCGGAAAATCCTGAAAGGGGTTGTTTCTGAGGTCATTTGGAGTAACTTTTTCCTTTGCGAAAATGTTCTTCGCGGCTTTGTTAAAGAGTTATTAACGAAAAACGCGGACCAATTAGAGCGCGGTTATAGCGGACGAGTTCGGCTCAGCCAATGACAACGTCACTGTACTGACAACGTCTGGCCGCTGTAGCCGCGCTCTGATTGGTCCGTGTTTTTTCATTAATAACTCTTTAATAAAGCCACGGAGACCATTTTTGCAAAGGAAAAAGTTGCTTAGAATGCGACACATTCATGATTTCATTTTACACATTTTTAGCAACATTTCTGTGTCTTAAGATAATAATAATTTAAGTTGACTCTAGATTTGCTAGGTACATTTAATGCTGCAGCATTGAATCGAGCTCACAGTTAATAAAAAGTGAAAGGTTATTTTATGACATTTTAATGAACATTCGATAGCTACATGTATAGTCCTTCGTTATATGTATAAATCATCTGTCTGGAAGCTTGTAAAATAGTATTTTTCCATACCATTAATTGTGAAACCAGTTCTCATAATTTCGACCGGTGCTGTGTGATGGAAAGAACCTGTTTCGTCGTTTGATGTAATGTGTATCGCGCTAGGAATACAGAATTCATTTTCAAACGAGTCGAAATTTGACAAATTTTTATAGCTGTACCGTTGGTAGAATACTAACCTGTTTATTACTGTTGAGATTTGACAACTGTTGAAAATGTTTACATTTTTCTACAAATATTGAATTTCACTGCTACTGTAAATATTAATTTACATTTATTTGATGATTTATCGTGAAATAACATTTGATTCTAACATTAGTATTATGACAAAAGATATTTTATAGTTTAACCCCCCCTGCCTTAAAATATCGAGTCAGTCAAAATCAATAATTAAGTTATTCTATTTCTCTGTCGTTAACATTCAACCATTAGTGAAAATATAGACGTACAAACAATATGAATTTACTTTTTCCTCCAAAAAATTATAAACACAGAGGACTTGATCATTCTAAGGAAAATCGTAATGCAAGGGTATACATTAGGGTGGACATTATTTTTCGACCATGAAATTTTGGGCACGGTTCCCCCAATATTGTTCCATTTCATGAAAAAATTATATATCCAAAGTTTTAGATCAATTGGACGTCGGGAAGACGTGCCACATTAGGGTGGACCTTAGCTATACCGGGTGAAATTTTTTTGCGAGATTTTTTTCACACCCCCCCCCCCCCTCCTAAAATTGTGTCATTGGGTAAGAAAACAATTCCTGAAATATGAAAAAATATGAAAATATGAAGTTGATCGGATAAGGGGAAAACGTGCCACATTGACGTTGAAGTTGCGAAAAACATTAAATTTTATAGGATTGGGATTGTTTGAAGGAAAGACTTTTGATTATGGCTAAACAAGAAGAACGTTTCCCATTCTCGCAAAAAAAATTTCACCAGGTATAGCTAAGGTCCACCCTAGTATACATATGTTCTGGTGGTTCTGGGAACTGGGACCAATTACTGCTCTTTTTTAAGTGAAAAAAGAAAAAAAAATGATACAGAAAAAATCATGTCTTTCTAACTACCTATGACCTTATATTTCATGTGGACTCATCGATGCACCCACCAGGTGCAATAGCACTTTATTCTTTAATGCAACCCAATTGTTTTGTTAAACCAATAGATCCCTTTTGTTGTTCTACGTTTAAAGGTATTGACCCAAGGTCATCGAAACGTCTATACATATTTGACATTTTAAACGAGATACATATTTGACATTTTGTGTCAGAAACGTTATATTTAAGAATAAACATTGTTATGGATTATTTTAGGATACAATACTATTTTATCATAATACCAAATACCCTAACTATAATTGCTAGACTGCGGATTTTACATATTTGTGTGAGAAATGAGGTGTCATTTATATTAGCACACTTATTAAAAAAATCTTTAAATTTATTAATACATTGTTAATATATTATTAACACAGCATTAGTTCCTACAATTCATATCGAGAGTTTGAATACTTCTTGTAGTAAAGTACTTTTCTTACACGAAATGTCGAATATCTCCTGAAGTATTTCGATGTAACTTGTCGTAGTTAGCAGAATCACCCTGTATAGTATACCACAACACGGACTCAAAATTTGTGTGCCTTTCTCCTATAAGATTTGTAGATTTGTACCCGGGGCGGCTGCAGATCGAAGTTTCGATCCTGTAGGATCAATGGTTTAGGAGTTATACTTGCTTAAAGTTGAGCAATCTGCAGTGTTTTTGACAGGTAAGGGCGCCGCCATATTGGTTTGTAGTGACGGTCGCGCGCCGCTTACCGAGCTGAATAATTAATGAGTTGATTGGTGATTAGGTCGGGGCTCGCGGTCGTCACTACAAACCAATAATGGCGGTGCCCTAACCTGTCGAAAGCACAGCAGATTGCTCAACTTTAAGCAAGCATAACTCCTCAACCATTGATCCTACAGGATCGAAACTTCGATCTGCAGCCGCCCCGGATACAAATCTACCGGATTACCTACCGAATACATCATAATTTATGGGAGAAAGGTACAAATCTTGAATCCGATAAATTAAGAGCAGCCATAACAGTCTGCGCAGATTATTTCGACAATATATCGTTAACTATTAGGTTTAGTAGATATAAAGGCCAGTACATTTTTGCGTAGAATTTGATCTCTATCGATTCACGATACAAAAGATAGATAATTATATTGAAAAAATAATCAAGGTGACCTTCAAATTTCCGAAATACCTTCACCCATATAATAAAATGTGTGCATGCCAATATTTCCCTCTTTACATCATGCAAGTTTTGCATATATCATTTTTTCTTATTGTTCTATTGTTGCAAATAACGGAAATAGTCAAGCGTGGTGAAAATTATTGGGCCACCCTGTACATCGAGCGAGAGGAGGCTTTTCGAAAATCTCCAGATACTTATTTATGACCCAGAGTGGAATACGTAGCCGATACCCCGTGCATGGAATGAGGTCATTAAAGATCCGCTCATGTTATCGAGGAACGAGTTTCAAGCACGTCGAAGAAATAGAGAATGGGGGACGAGGGAGGGATAGCTGTGACCGGTCTATGGGGTCTTCGACGGCGTCATAGAACGACGTAGCAGGTGCTTAAATCATTTACTAGTCAGCTACCTCTGGCATAGCGCAGTCCACAAATGAGGCTCTTTAAACCTCGCAAAAAGCATTACTCAAGTATAGCGTTGACTTCAATCAGATTTATATTTCACTGGTATTTTTCTTGGACGCATATATGTATTTTACAGCTACATTTAAGCTGTCTTCAGAGTTAGCGATCGGAAACATACTTTCCTTGATATTTTGGGGACTATTCGTCCTAAAGGGAAATTATTTAAACAAAAATTATGTACCCTTTAATAACAACTTTAACTATTCATGCTAACTAGTTTTAAAAAATTTCAAACTATTTTTATTTATGTTCTTCTTAGATGAGGACAAAGTTTAATATACCATATGTATATGATTTAATAAATTTTAATATACATAGTGTTAAATTTTATAAATTTTAATATACATAGTATATAATTTAATCATTTTAATATACAGTGAATATAATTTGATAAATTTTAATAAGCCCATTGTGTTGAAATTTTTTTCAACATTTTTAAAAATCCATATTTACAATATCGTTAAAATAAAACTGACTTTTTAAATCTACTTTTGCGTTCACTTAAATTCATTTCAAATTACAACAATGAAAAACACTTGCATGCAATGTAAATCCACAATAGGTTCTACAAAAAATATCTATTTTTTCAAATATAGTTTAAGGAAATATAAGAACAAATATTTCTTTGCATAGTATAATTGATTAATTCTCGTACTGCAAGTACAGTAAAAGAGTATCTGATTCGTTTAATGCAGAAGTCATTGAATAAAATATTTGTAGTGTAATTTTAGATCTTTTAATTAATTGTCCAATGAGATCAACTGTTTTGACTTGCGCCGTTTTTGCTTAAAACTGCACGTTTCAATCGACAATAAAAAAAAGTGGTGGAACAGGATTTCGTAAAAGAGTCACTGCATCGGAAAGAGAAATCTGCAGTAGCACGAAATAATCGTCGTGGAAAGAGTGTCAAGGTTTGCGGGCTAATGAAAAATTTCATTATCTCACTTACAGTAAATGTAATAGATATTCTACACTTCCGGCATGTGTGATCGGAATATACATGTAAAACTAGCTCAGACCGAGAACGTTTACGGCGGTGAAACAATAAACGCACAGATCAGCGATTTGCACGTTGACGGATCGCGTGCTTCACGCTAGTTCAATCTTAAATTAATACTTTGTACTAATTGATATAATTTCTTACTCAGCGTTTGGCGGCTCAGAGGTTGAACTGTGCTGCTCTAGTTATGTACTACCTAATCGGTTCTAGAAATTTCCAAGAATTTAATGCTCGGATGCAATTATATTTATATATAAAGTGTTGTTTGAAAAGCATACATTGAATTATAATTAAATTGTTCCCAATTATATATAATTCGGAATTTTAAAATACAAAATAAATTGTATAGGAGACACTCAAACAAATTATTTTGTCTAAAATATTGCATTGATAAAATTGCTCGACATTGTTCTACTTTCTATTATACATATGTATAAAGATGTACATTGAAATTGTATAATTAAATTGTTCCCAATTAATTCTGAATTTTAAAATACAAAATAAATTGTATAGGAGACATTTAAACAAATTATTTTGTCTAAAGTATTGTATTGATAATTGCTCAATAATGCTGCACTTCAAATTATACATATGTATAAACATATATTAGGTTGACAACCAAGTTCGCGACCTCTACATTTTCTCAAACCAAGTCATTTATATACAATATTTTTCAAGCACAAGTATTTTATATCAAATTAATCGCAAAATTCAGAGCTTTCCAATGATATACAGTTCAAAAGGAAAGGTCACTGAATGAGGTTATAATCAAGGACCAAAAGCAACAGTTATTCTAAAATTTTCTCTACGAAATAAATCATGAATAAACAGTTGATTATTATTCACGATTTAAGATGATGTACACAAAATATAAAGGAAAAAATTCGAACAACAAAATGATTAAAAAATATCGATTTTTATACTTTTTGGTTACAAATAACTCGATAACTGTTATCGATGAAGGAAAACTGTTTCGATTGCTCAAAGCAGTTATCGATGAGAGAAATTCATTTCGATCGCTTATAACAGTTATCGATGAGAGAAGTTCATTTCGATCACTCATGACAGTTATCGATGAGAGAAATTTATTTCGATCACTCATGACAGTTATCGATGAGAGAAGTTCATTTCGATCATTCATAACAGTTATCGATGCTCGAATTTCTTTTCACTTGTTCATGATAAGTATTGATGAGAGAATTCATTTTGGTTGCTTATTTAATTATTGAGTTGTCTACTCTTTTTCTGATGGAGCAAGCCTGTGAAATTCATTGAGAAGTTTTCGTACAACAAGACAAAATCTGTTTGTTTGTCACATTAAATTTTGATTGTAGCAATTGAAGGTTGTACTATTTAAATATAACTATTATAAATTTCGTTCATCAATAACTGTTATGAGCAATCGAAATAAATTTATCTCATCGAATATAACTGTTGTGAGCGATCGAAATAAATTTCTCTTATCAATAACTGTTATGAACGATCGAAATAAATTTCTCTCATTGATAACTGTTATAAGTGATCGAAATGAATTTCTCTGAACGATAACATAACACCAACAAGAGAAAAAATGTTCGGTCACTTATAATCCCTATTTGTAACCAATACGATTTTAGTCGATGAAATACTTGTTATTCCATTACTTTTTTTCTTTTTGGTCATAACAGTTTTGGTCCCTGGTTATAATGATACAATAAATGAATTACGAAACAAAAGGTCGCGAATTTAATTGCCAACCTAATTCATTGAAATTATAAAATTAAATAATTCCCAATTAATTCTGAATTTTACAATATGTTACAAAATATATTGTATAGGAAACATTTAATCAAATTATTTTACCTAAAATATTGCATTGGCCATGGCTCGATTATGAGCCACATCCTATTATACATATGCATAACGATATACATTGAACAATAATTAGATTGTTTTCAACTAATTGTTCACATTGTAATAGAACTTAATTTCAGACTAGGCATAAGACATTTAAAACAATGATTATTTCACTACTAGTTACATAAAGATACACAAACTGAAACATAATTTATTCATAATATTCATCATTTATTCATAATGGTTGGAAAGTAATATCAAGAAAGAAAAGGGGTATAAATATTAATAATACTGAATTGATTGAATAAAATTTCTCTTGGCTAATATAACATTGCAATTAATGTTATTTAAAGAACGACATACTGCAGCATCGATATTTTTATGTATTCCATGTAATGGTAGTTTCAAATTAAAGTCTACGGCAGTAATATTGCAGAATTTAATTAGTTTCCATTGCATGGCAATAAACAATGGAGTCTCGCATGACACCAGATAAGCATCAGGTTTATCATTTATCAGAGATTATACATAGTTCTACCAACTTTCTAATGACATGCCTTGTCAATGGAATTCTATTGCAGAAATTTTTAATGTAATACAGTTGAATCTTTCGTTCGATGCACTTTCAGATATCTGTTTCTTCCCAGATAAAAATTAATTGTTTTTATATGCCATGTATATACAGGGTGAGTCACCTGACATTGCACCTCAAATATCTGTTGTTTAAAAATAAAAATTTTCGATCTATTTTTATTGGAATGTATGGCCAATCGTAAACTGACCGACTTTTGTTTAAAATATTTTTTTGTCAGATTGTCGCAAGTAATTGAAAAGGCCACCTTCATTTTTTTAAATGGTCCTTCAAGGTCATCCAAAGGTCATGGTACACTAGGTGGTATAATTCGTCTTGATACAGGCTATAATACTGTTAAGTCCAAAATACCAAGTGCCATTTTAAAAAATGAAGGTGACCTTGATATCTCTAAAAAAATCACATAAAAACAAAAAGATTTTTGGTATCATGTGAAAAATTCAACTTTGTCCTTCAGATATTTGACGTATCTTGAAAACAACAAAGATATTTGAGGTGGCAACGTTACGTGACTCACCCTGTATACAGGGTGTCCCAAAATTCCTGAACTTCCCGGAAATAGGAGGTTCCTGAGACCATTTGAGGCGATATTTTCCTTTGCAAAAATGTTATCCACGGCTTTGTTTAGGAGTTATTAACGAAAAACACGGACCAATCAGAGCGCGACCTAGACGCGAGGTGGCACAGTCGGCCCGGTGCGCCAACTGTCGATTGGCCGACTGTGCCAACTGGCGATTAGGTCGCGCTCTGATTGGTTCGTGTTTTTTGTTAATAACTCCTAAACAAAGCCGCGGATAACATTTTTGCAAAGGAAAATGTCGCTTCAAATGGAACTTCAGGAACTTCCCATTTCCGGGATGCGCAGGAATTTTGGGACAGTCTGTATAAACAAAGATGGAATTTTCTCGAACGGTATTAAAATTAAAATCGTGGAATGATTGTCTTCTAGCACTTATAACGTAAGTCCAACAGTAAAATATTTATTTGTTCGATAATGTGTTCCCTAGAAGGATTTAATATTGTTTAATATTTCTTACATTTGAAACATCTAATATATCTCGTATTTTACTTTAAACGTTTCATATCAATATCAATTCTGAAGAAATACATGTAATTTTCCATGATACTAAATAAGCCTCCGTAGTTCCAATTTTTTGATGCAACAAAATTTTTCAAATAACGGTAATCGCGATGTTCTATCGGATAAGAAAATGTTTAACTCGGGCTCGATGTGTTTATCCGAGTACTCGGTTATTGTAATAAGGTGCGAGAAAAATGCATGTATGAAGAGACCTGAGAAAATACAGATGTGTTGATGAATGGATGTGCAATATGTGTGAGTTGCTGGGAAAAATCGAAAAACGAGCAATCGGGCTATAAAATAGAAATTTTACAATATGTTTGTAGCGGTTCGAAAATATCTTGACGTTACCTGCAAAAATACGTGATCAACAGTATAGATTTGCGTACGGAATGTTCAAAGTGATCTTCAAGAAGTTTTTCTAGGTCACTACAATATCAAACACAAATACAATCATCATATATGTACTTATGTACAGATTGGCGTCTGAAAATTTCAAAGTGACCTTCAAGAAGCTTCTCAAGGTCATTACACTATTAAACAAACACAATCATCATATACATTTAGATTTGCGTATGAAACTTTCAAAGTATTGGGGTAAGAGTGAACGTTATGTTTTGCCTTTATGTATATTCATTTTACTTATTGTTATGTTTATGGAACAAAAACGAGGAACAAAGGTCTCGTAAAGCCCTAATAGTGTAACTTATACCTCTCATTCAAAACTCGATAAAACGAAGAAAAAAAATCGTACATCAATTTTTAATATGCCATTGTAAAGAGAAAGCTGCAATCTTCATATCTATGGCAGCTTCATTTACGAGAAAAAAAAATTTTCAGTTTCACAGTCGTTTGAATGTATAGTATTTTCGAGAAAAAACACGTCTTCAGTTTCTCGCTCGACACATCATGAAAAAATATCTTAGAACAAAATGAACGATGGATGATATAATTATACGCTTCCAGTTTTAATATGAGTCGAAATTTATTGTCGTACGATCGTTTTTTACGAAATTATTAGTGTTCAAATGTTTCTTGGTTCAATTGTGTTTTATTCAATATATTTCAATAATTTCATCGAACGCGTATTACTATGCAATCTAATTCACATCGAATAAATCAAATAACAATTCAAACTTGGAACAATTAAAGACACGTACAAGAGTAAAGAAATAATTATTAGCTAGTCTCTTTTTGAATAATAATTTTTGAACACATTTCATTTATCTTCACACAGTGTTTAACACGTTTTCCAATATTGTAAAAGTGAATTCATTGTGGAAGTATTTATCATTATTATTAATGATCCTTCGTCATCATTCTGGCAATATCTCGGCGGCTTTGAAGTAATAAAAATCAGTTCTGAACAGCTGATTCGAAACGTGTGCTCGCGAAATATTTTGTTCTACCACTTGTATTTTTGAAGATACAGCATTTTCTTCAGAAAACGGACTTTCTGTCGCACTGTGCCAGCGTTAGAATAAGCAGTCGCGTCGCGCACACGTGTATATTGTCTCGAGGATCATTGTGAGCGGGAGAACCTGAATGGGAACACAGGAGGGGTTTCGTGGGGCTCGTACAGGCGTCAAGTGCAGCCGCCGCCTGCATTCCCGGTGCAACGACCTTGAGAATTCGGCCTCGGGTGCGAACCTTTCGAAGGCAGCTTCCTGCAGGGCGAGAGCGTGGCCGTTTTGCACGCTGCACGCACTATTTTATGAAATCGATCGTTAGCGCGCCAACGGCGCGTAACGATGACGTCAATCTCGTGCATGCGGTGTATTCGTGTGTGCAGTCGACAAACCCGAAAGGTATTATCTTTCACGATGCTTCCCGCGGTCTGATGTGCAGTCGGGTGAGCTTGTACTGCTTGCACACCGTCATGCATAACTGTAGCGCCACCCATATTTGACATAATTTTGAACTTTAGAAGAATGATGCGAGAAAGCATGATATTATAGCTAAGGCGAGAAACATTTTAGAATGCTAAACACACACTCCAGGGATTTTCGAATATTAGAATGCAAAACTGTAGCTTCACCTTCTTTGTTAATTCTTTGTGGCACACGATTTTAAAGAAAATAGAAACCCAAGCTGCACAGAATTATTTTTTATATCAATATAACCTTAACTTTTCGAGGTGGGTTAAAATATATCCCACTATGCATAAAAAGCTAAGCAAAAGGTGGGACAGTTTTTAACCCACGTAACCCCAAAGAGTTAACACACTCCAGCGATTTTATTGGGGTGATTCGGAGTTAAAACTTTGAAATTTATATCATAGATTATTGTAGTAATATGAATTAAATTTGATTAAAAATTGTTGGAAAAATTACTGTAGAAATGACAGCATTGTATCTTTGGGAAGATCATATTCATAAGGATATTATATATATTTATTTATTTCTGCTTCGCAGCCTAGAAATGGACTTGGTTTTATACATTACTATCGCACTCACTCATTTCCATACCGCACACATACATACGTTTGGCATACTTTATTTTTTGCCCCCCATATTCCTATATTCCTATAGCCCATAAGAATATTATAAATATTACAGTAGTATTTAGATATCTTCGTAACTTGTACTGCTTGCACGATGTGAGGAAACATGACAAATAAAGCGAGAAACATTTCATAATGCTAAAGACACACACCACAGATTTTCAAATTTTAGAATGCAAAACTGTAGCTTCACCTTCATTGTTAACACCAGGGACCACAACTCTTATAACCAAAAAGGCAAAAAATCATGGAATAACAAGTATTTCATCGACTAAAATCGCATTACGTCAGGCATGGGCAGAAATAGCACGCGTGCTAGGGAATTCAAGGAATACCCGTGGAATACCCCCACTTCTCCCGTCCGCGGGTCTCGCTCCCCGTGGCGACCCAAGTGCTCGGTGCAACTACGGCATCCAAAGGGGATTGAGACGCGCGGCCGGGAAAAGTGGGGGTATTACTTGAGAATCACTAGCACGCGTGCTATTTCTGCCCATGTCTGTATTACATAGTTACAAATAAGGATTACAATTAACCGAAAATTTTTTCTCTTGTTGGTAAATATTATCGTTGGGAGATATTCATTTCGATCACTTATAAAAGTTATCAATGAGAGAAATTTATTTTGATCGCTCATAACAATTATCGATAAGAGAAATTTATTTCGATCGCTTATAACAATTATCGATAACAGAAATTTATTTCGATCGCTCATAACAGTTATTCGATGAGATAACTTTATTTCGAATGCTCATAATAGTTGTCGGTGAGATAAATTTATTTCGATCGCTCATAACAGTTATCAACGAGAGAAATTCATTTCGATCGCTCATAACTGTTATTCGATGAAGGAAATTTGTAATAGTTATTATTAAATAGTACAACTTCCAGATGGTAGAAATCGATTATCAAAGACAGTTAACAAACAGATTTTGTGTTGTTCGTATGGACTGTTGATTCGTCTTGTTGTACGAAGCCTTCTCAATGAATTTCACAGGCTGCTCCATCCGAAAAAGAATAGACAACTCAATAATTAAATAAGCAACCAAAATGATTTTTCTCATCAATAATTATTATGAACAAGTGAAAAGAAATTCGAGCATCGATAACTGTTATGAGCGATCGAAATAAATATCTCTCATGGATAACTGTTATGAGAGATAGAAATAAATTTCTCTCATCGATAACTACCTTGAGCAATCGAAACAGTGTTTCTTCATCGATAACAATTATCGAGGAGGATTCATTTTTTTGGACACTAATAACTGTTACTTGTAACCAAAAAGTATGAAAATCGATATTTTTCATAATTTGTCCACTGTATTTTTTTCTTTATATTTTGTGTACATTATCTTAAATTTCAATTGATTTTTATCAACTTTTTATTAATGATTTTTATCGAAGAAAATGTTAGAATAACTGTTATTTTCGGTCCCTGGTTAACACACTTCAGCGATTTTATTGGGGTCATTTTGAGTTAAAATTTTGAAATTCATCTCATACATTATTGCAATAATATGATTGAAATTTTATCCAAAATTATTAGAAAAATTACTATAGAATTGACAGCATTACATCCTTGGGAGATCATATTTATTAGGATATTAAAACCCATATTTGTCAGAATTTTGAACTTTGGAAGAATGATGCGAGAAAGCATGATGAATAAAGCGAGAAACATTTCAGAATGTTTATGTTTCATGACCCCATGATAATATGTTTCTTCATACAACATTTCTTACAATCGAACGTTGTTATTTTACGGTAAAATCCGCAGTCCAGTGATGGCTGTTTCTGAAATCAACTTTGAAGTACTGTAATTGACTACAGGAGAAAGCAAGTTTAACCATGAGGTGACTATACTTTTCTTTTAATTTACAATAAAAAAGTGATGGCAAGGTTGATTTTACAATGGATTAATCTACTGTGACACATTTCTCCTAGTGGCATTGCAACATTGAAAAAAGCATAATCTAATTACAAAAGAACGTCGAAAGATTAGATAACGTTTCTTTATAGAGCTATTCTACCTGGAATGAGCATTTTCCATTGCTTTTTACACCTCTGACAAAAGACATTTTATACGTTTATTATTTTATACGTGACACATTATTCCACACAGGAAAAGACGGTGATAATCATTGTTCCTATTTGTCATATTAAGTGCTTATCCGAGAAGATATGTGAGATATCGAGATATTAACTATAGAAAATAATATCTGTAACCCCTTGCCGTATTTTATCGAGTCACGTTCGTCATGAAGATTTTAAACAAAGCCCAATAAATGTGATTGTTACGCCATTCTTTTTAAATAAAATAAAATTTTCAGAGACCAAATGTAACAGTTATTCTAAAATTTTCTACGATAAGAATCGTTAATAAAAAAGATGTTTATTATTGAAATGTAAGATAATCTACACCAAATTTAAAGAAAAAAATTCGAAGATCAAAATGATTAAAAAATATCGATTTTTATACTTTTTGGTTACAAATAACAGTTATCAGTGTCCCAAAAAATTGATTCTTCCTCGGTAACTCTTATCGATGAAGAAAAACTGTTTCGATTGCTCAAAGCAGTAATCGATGAGAGCAGTTCATTTCTCAGTTAGCGGAGAGAGTCAGAGAGCAGTTCGAAATTTTTAGAAAGTGGAATTAACTGTAATATCATTGTCAGTAGTAGTAGCCTTTGTAGATCTGAAACAAATAAAAATAATACCAAATTCTATCGAATTTCACACTCCAGCATTTTTTACAAATTTTCAGATACCATAGATGCATAAAGATCCGCAGTCTACTCATAACAGTTATCGATGCTCGAATTTCTTTTCACTTGTTCATGATAAGTATTGATGAGAGAATTCATTTTAGTTGCTTATTTAATTATTGAGTGTCTACTCTTTTTCGGATGAAGCAAGGCTGTGAAATTCATTGAGAAGGTTTCGTACAACAGCACGCATCAACAGACCACAAGAACAACACAAAATCTGTTTGTTAACTGTCTTTGATAATTGATTGATTGTCTACCATTTGAAAGTTGTACTATTTAAAAATAACTATTACAAATTTCCTTCATCGATAACTACTATGAGCGATCGAAATGAATTTCTCTCATCGAATAACTGTTATGAACGATCGAAATAAATTCCTCTCACCGACAACTGTTATGAGCGACCGAAATAAACTTCTCCCATCGATAACTATTATGAGTAGACTGCGGATCTTTATGCAAAATAGAAAATGTCTGCATTGATTGCAGGACACAGGAGTCAAATAAAAATTGTATTCCTCTTTTAATTATCCTATTAAGCTGGAACAATTGCATTGATGTCCTTAAATATGTTTAACATGTCCACTGCTCTAAATTGTACGTTCCCATTTTTGTCATAAATGCATAAAATTCACAGTCTAGTGTGAGCGATCAAAATAAATTTCTCTCATTGATAACTGTTATAAATGTTCGAAATGAATTTCTCTCAACGATAACATTTACCAACAAGACAAAAAATTTTCGGTTACTTATAATCCTTATTTGTGACCAATACGATTTTAGTCGATGTAATACTTATTATTCCACGACTTTTTTCATTTTTAACCGACTTCGAAAAAAGGAGGAGGTTACTCAATTCGATCTGTATGTGCCTTTTTTTCGCCGTGATGGATGGACCAATCGGAACGAAACCTTTTGCATCTTGTAGAACATGTCCCCGAGGTGGTCCCGTGAAAAAAAATTTTGCATTTTTTTATTCCTTACGATTTCATTTGCGAAAGTGTAGGATGGTGATGCCGTTGTGAACTCCGCTGAATGTTAGATATTAGAAACAGTAACGACGCGACGTCGTTATCGTTATTGATTGCGGCTTTCAGATATTTATAAATTACGATTTGGAATGTGACGGTTGACAGAGAAAGACGTTTTTGTAAAACTCAGATAGAGATTTGTGAATATTCATACGAAAGATATTTTTGATCCTACATTTCATGTATGTTCACCGATTACTCCGAGATGCATGGACCAATCAGTGTAGGGTATATCTCCCGATTGGTCCGTCATCAACGGTCCACCATATGAAAAGAGTGAAATAAAAAAATTTTATAACAAAAATTAAACCGACTTCGAAAAAACGCACTAAAAAGTATAAAATAATTTCCATTTAATTTATGTGAATACACACGAACTTAAATACAATACAATCTTTTCGGAAGCGGCGCCAAATTGAAAATTTTCGACACTGGAAATTACGAAAATCCTTAAATTCTTCTACATGCTTTCACATATTAATGTATCTTCTCTTCCCACATACTGATTTCCAAGTCCACCATATTCCAATGAAATCATGATCAGCAACATTTGTCATTTGGAAAATTTTCAATTTTGCACCGCCTCCGAAAAGATTGTATTGTATTTAAGTTCGTGTGTATTCACATAAATTAAATGGAAATTATTTTATACTTTTTAGTGCGTTTTTTCGAAGTCGGTTTAATTGTCATAACAGTTGTGATCCCTGAAAATTTGATTCTTTTGTAATCAATATATCTATAAGAATTGAAATAGTACTTTTGTAGCCACACAAAATGTAAAGAAAATTATACAACAAGGGGTTAAAGACTTTTTCCCTTTTTGCGGAAGTCGTGAATGTTTCTTATACAGGTCTGATTATTTTATGCAGTTACAGTGAACATCAGTTCAACGATTCATTATTGCGCGATCTTCAGATGTCCTTGAGTTAGAAAATTGGTTCTGATGTCACGAAAAAACAGTTTAGAATTTAGAGTATGCTCGTTATTTCTTCATTTACGTCATTCTTATTTTCAATGATGAATAATGTGAATGAGGAACGAAGGCTTTGTCACGCCAAATTATTTGCTCGTTCCTTCGCACATATTTGTTAAGAAGAAGAGCAATCTTAATCTAACGATAATGATTGTATTATAAATTACAATAAATCATGCTAAGTATTTCTGACAAATACTATTATTAGACTGCGGATCTCTATGCAAAATAAAAATTGTCCAAGTCAATTGTACGAAACCGAAGTTGAATAAAAATTGTATATTCTTTTTAAATCATGTTAGAAAGTCGGAAGTAATATCAAAACATCCTTTGATTCGTCTAAAGAGTGTTTAGTTTTGTATTTGACCCAGTCTAATTATTATGAATCAATGACTAGACTAATTTTATGAATAATTTTGCTTATTCTTTTAATAAACGGAGCATCTCATGTCCTGCAGGAATAATTGATAAATAATTTCGGTCGCGTTACGTTGATGTCAATTTAAATTTACATCGGAATCTCATTATCTTTGAACACTTTTCATACGGTATAAATTCGTATGAACATCCGTTGTACCATAATGACCAATTATATTGAAAAAAGAAAGAACATGGATGACCTTCAGGTCTCAGAATATGGACTTTGATAGCGCACTGATATGAAAGAAACGTGACTCTTTATGCGCTTATGCACAAGATGATCATGACGCAATAATCCAGAATCTTCAGTCTCATTGATAACTAGCTATCGAATCAATTACCCGAGTGTGTTAGTCACGTTGATTATTTATACATTTGAAACTAATACTTTAGAACACTGATGCACAAGAATTTTTCCATTAAAGATAATATCAACACGTTCGCACGGCTCAACGAAGTGCTCTTTCTTTCCACCTAGTTTTAAAGATGATTTTCCGGGAAGTTTACTGACGTAACCTAATGAAATCTCACGGATTTAATATGTACAATGATATTGTATTTGTACATTAATTATTAAACCTTTGCACTCGTTATATTATACAGGGTGTCCCACGCAACTGCAACAGGCTGTACCTCCTAAACGGTCGGGAATAGACGGTGCATACTACGCAACTAATTTTATGCACTTTTGTGCATCGGTGCATAAAAAAAATGCAACTGCACTTTTTTTAACAAAGGAAACCTACATTTTTTACTGCAGCAATCGATGCAGTTTGTTGTGCTCTACATAAAAGTACTATACTTATGCCTTAAACTTATTCGTTAGGAAGTTATCGAAGTTCTCTGATTTATAATGGAATATAACTCGGTGAACTTTTAGCTTCGATAACTTCCTACCAAATAAGTTTAGGGCATAAGTATGTTAATACTTTTATGTAGAGCACAACAAACTGCATTGATTGGTGCAGTTAAAAATGTAGGTTTCCATTTTTTAAAAAAGTGCAGTAGCATTTTTCTGATGCACCGATGCACAAAAGTGCATAAAATTAGTTGCGTAGTATGCACCATCTGATGCCATTCAACTTTTTCTTGTAAGATTTTCCTCTATTCCCGACCGTTTAGGAGGTACAGCCTGTTCCAGTTGCGTGGGACACCCTGTATAACTTGAAAAATATTTTATTATAGTGTTTTGGGAAGCTCTCAAAACAAGCTACAAGAATATGCAATTTAAAATAGGGAGTTCTATTTAAGAAATTGAAGATGACCTTCGCGTGATTTTCAAACGACTATCCAAGGTCAAATCAGCGACACCATTTTATGTCCCCCTTGAAACCATACAACTTTTGTCTGAAACATTTCCGAGATATACATCTGTTTCACTTTAAATGATTCACCCGGTATATTATAAGAACATTTTAAAATTATTACCATTAATTTTCATCCGAAAACACATCAGAAATTTCTTCCTCGGATAATGTTTCTTCTTCATTTGAGGCCAAACGTAGCCGAACGTACAGGCGTACGCGAAACGCTGCTAAACGCTTAATACTAAATTAGCTATAAAATTTCAATTCGTACATAGTAGGAATCAAATTTTGTTGGTTTATAATCACAAATCTTTGCCGAATGTAATGGGACCAAAACGAGCTTCCAGTAATCGTAAAAAAACTTACAGAATTATTGATAATGTTCACAAACATTAGTAACTGTACTAATTTAGATGATAACAAAATGAAAAACTTTTGTGATACAAGAATTTGCACAATTTTCCTTGAAACACTTGAAAATCGCCAACGAACGGACGCTGTTTTAGAGACTGTTTAACCCTTTTAGTGCCGACCGATTTGTACCTATGCGAAGAATGCCGAACCAATTTGACGAATCTGCTAAGGTTTGGGAAAAAGCTCATAAAAAACAAAGTAGAAATGATATTTACAAAATTCAGAAAGGAGCATATTACTTGAATTACTTGAAGCATATTTGTTGAAAATGATACGAATAACATAACTAATAAAACATTATGAAAAACAGAAAAATCAATTCCCTTTTACAAACAGTATTTCACATAAGAAAAATTATCGTTTGAACATAGCTGTATATGTATAGATCACGTAATATGAAGTATAGATATTGCATTCTCAATTATTTGTAACAAGATAACTAATATCGGACCACAAGGAGGATTATATGCTACGAAACGAGTGATTCTTGTAGCTAATATAACGTTACTGAAATAAAATCTGTGATATTGTTATAAACATTTATATATAATCAGAAATGGTACTATTCAGAAATGTATGATATATCCTCTATTACTATTGTATATGTAACGTTCTTGTTTAGTCATAATCAAAAGTCTTTCCTTCAAATATTCCCATTCCTATAAAATCTCATGTTTTTCGCAACTTCAACGTCAATGTGGCACGTCTCCCTCTTATCCGATCAACTTCACCTTTTGCAGGAATTATTTCTAGAAAAAATCTCGCCAAAAAATTTTACCAGGTATAACTAAGATCCACCCTAGTATACACAGTCTTAGCACTAACCAGCATAGAATATAACAAAAAGTTAAATCCATAAACAACTTTTTCAATTGTCATGCAACGAAATTTAAACCATTTGTAACGCTTTATAAATTTATTTTGAGATAGAGTTCTCTTGTATTGCGAATAGTAAGGCGCCATCGCATACGCGACGATATATCGTCGTTGGCACTTTTCGCAAGTGTTGTGAACTACGATATATCGTCGTTTGGCACTAAAAGATTTAAGAATGAAAAGCGCGCCTTAAAATCTCTTGACTTTCGATGAAGTTTACTACTTCACGGGTGTACAAATAGAGAAGACAACAAAAATTTTATGACGTACGCAAAAATTTAGAAATCGACTTTTCTCCACTTTTTCAGGCCAAATAGACCACTATGCGTCGGACCAAAATCCAAAAATTTTATCTGAAATTTGATTATTGAAATGTGTGGCTGAGCTGATTTTTTTAAATTACTAGCTGCTCGTGGCGTGCCTTCGGCACGCCCTCGCCTTCGGCAATTTCAATAAAATCTCGCTTGTACGCAATTTTCTGAGTTATTTTCTCTATGTAAGCGATTTCTGTTTTTTTATTCATATCCTTGTGTCTCTTCCCCTCCCCCTCTCACTCTTCCTCTCTCTCCCCCTCTCTCCCCCCCTCTCTCTCTCTCTACGCCTCTCTCCCTCTCTCTCCTCTCTCTCTCACTCACTCTCTCCCCTTTCTCTCTCTCTCTCCCTCTCCCAATTAGTACCTCAAATTGAATATAGGTGCTATAAGTCAAAAAATATAAGCAGAAACGTGCCCAAAACAGGGCGAAAGAGTCGTCTTTGGTCACTAATGACGTCACAACTTTTGAACGAATGGTCTTTTCGAATGCGGTTTATTCTAAAACCTTCCCGAAGAAACGGCGCGTCTAATGGTTCAAACTCCAGCTTTGTTACTGTATAACCGTTTGTCACTTCAAGCTGTCAAACGACATTTGCGCACGTAGCGAAATAAATTGGAATAGAAAGTAACTAACTGGCGGATGTTGATAATGTCGATCATGCAAACAAACGTCGATAATGTAAATTTCTATTGAAATATTGATTAAAAGTTGCGAGGTTCGTTTTTTTGTTGTAGTGAAATATGATTCAAAAAGCGCTTTTAGTTTTTCCCGAATTTTCAATTTTTGCGGGCTACTTTTCCAATTTTTCTTACCCTATAACCCTATTAACGCTTACCAACGAACAGCATTTGATTTTTATTTATATAGATTTGGAACAACCCTGGGTTTGTCGTAAAAGAAATTCAAAGGTCGAAAATAAGAGCCACCCTAATGTGACGCGTTTAATCGATGCTTCCAAGTATTCCAAATTCGTCCATGTACATATCGCATACCCGACCCAACTCACAGCTGATTAATAGAGGCTCGCAGGATGCATTCTAAAAGGTTTCCATTTGGCATTAAAACGACAACCCGGCGCGACGTGAATTAAAACGGGAGAAGGAGCCGTGTGTTGCTCAACGACAAAAGGCTCGTCTAACGAAGCAGTCGGATTCTAAAATTAACAGCCGATCCTGACCTGGGTTTCGATCGTGTAACTCGTCAGTATCGAAACGCACGGCGAATCTCAATCGTGCGACTCGAAATGCTTTCCATCGCACTGTGCGAATTAACGGGCGCCCCGTGCTTCTTCGCAGCAGTGTCGCTCGGTTCAAGGTCCCGCAACATTTCCTAATCAGTATTATCAATTACTATATTTCTGCTGAAAATTGATAAACTTCGTCTCACGGTTCCAGTTCTGATTTCTGTAAAAAATTGGTTAATGTATTGGGTTAGAAAGAAGTTTCGTAGAGTTTTCAAATTAAGAATAGAAGATAAAATTGAAGTATATGCTATCTCATATGCTATCTCAATAACGCGGGAAGTTACCTCGAAAGTGGCAAAAAGTAGTAGAGCAGAATGGAAGATATGTTACTGAATAAATATCTGAATTTTAGCTTTCAATTTTAATTTACAAACGCTACGAACTTTCGTTCCAACTCAACACTTAACCACTATTAACCAGTGTGACATGCAGGGTGTTTCGTTTATTTGACAACGACAATATCTTGTGACGCACTGAAGTTACGAAAAAAATTTGTGTACAAAAATTGTTCGGTATGAAAGGTACAATCATGTAGTCTAATTTTTTTAGGACTAGAATGGTGGGGAGGTGGGATTTCAAATTGAAATTTCTTTCGTAACTTCAGTGCGTCACAAGATAGTTCCGTTATCAGGTAAATGAAACATCCTGTATAACAATCTTTCCCTTTTCGTTCATTTCTCAACGTCTTTTTTTTTATATTTGATTTTAATTTTATATTTGTTTCATTAGCAACATTGCAGAGATGTTTAGTAGATCTAAATAATTAAACGAAAATTTGGTATTTTACAGTTTCGGTCTTTTTCCAGCAGATATAAATTCCTTAATTTTCATTTAGTTTGCTGTGTAAAATTGTAAAATGCCTACATTTATCACGATCTATCTGTTAATTTATTCAACCAAATCTATTACAATTCGGATATTGTTTAATTTAGCAATTAAGTAGAACAATTTGATAAACGCAATTAGATTTAGTCCATTTTTCAATCCATTATTTTAGATTCCGAAAATCGGCAAACCTCGTGGCTTGGTTTTAATTTAGTTTGTTTTAGAAAATTCGCAAAAACAGAAACCTATATTTATTATGACCTATTTGTTAACTTATTCTCAACCATACTTATAATAATTCCACTACTATTTAATTTAGCGGTTGAATAGAATATTTTGCCAAAAACGTGATTGTATTATTTTCTTATTTTTCAATCCTTTGTCTTTTTTTTTGCAGTAGATATTACCAATTTTCGGAAATTGGTATGCTTCTTGTCTTGGCGTCATGGAATAGTGTATTAATGTATATCATACATATTTCGGAATAGCACTACACGCCGCGCCGTAACAACCATTCATTTTCTTCGGCTATCTCAATTTTATGCTTGGTTCGAGTTGGCAAAGCTCAAGGTAAAAGTCAAACGATGCAAACAGTCATTTACTTCGTTACTTTCCAACTTATTTAAGGCGTTCACTGCCACGTCAGTCATATACGGGTGACACCATTTTGTTAGCAAGCTTAAAAATCAATTTCTATCAGAATCTATTAAGTGAATCAAACTTGTTTAGGATTTGTAAAAAAATCACAATATCTATAATAGATCTTGTGTTTTTCTATTCTTAAATCATTAATAAATAAACTGCTCCGAGTTTGTGTCACTTTTATGAACACTAGAGTGCTAGTCAACGTGTTAAGATGTTGACTGCTAACCAAAAGACGGTAAAAAATGTACAATATCTTATCTAACGAACCAAAAATTGAAAAACAAAGGTTTATTGCAATATTTACTGTTACAGTTACTGTTTTTATCTTTAGACAGCAGATTTTAGGCATTTATGGCAAAAATGGGCTGCTCTTTACTTTACAGGACTCAAAATTGGTGCCTTTCTCCTATAAATTATGATGTATTTGGTATGTAATCCAGTAAATTTGTATTCGGAGCGGCTGCAGATCAAAGTTTCGATCCTGTAGGATCAATGGTTCAGGAGTTATGCTTGCTTAAAGTTGTGCATTTCTCAGTGTTTTTGACAGCGCCGCCATATTAGTTTGTAGTGTCGCGCGCTGCTTACCGAGCAGACCCGCTAGGTGATAGTTGGTTGGTGATTAAGTAAGCGGCTCGCGGTCGTTATTACAAATGGCGGGGCCCTTACCTGTCAAAAACACTGTAGTTTGCTCAACTTTAAACAGGCATAACTCCTGAACCATTGATCCTACAGGATCGAAACTTTGATCTGCAGCCGCCCCGAGTACAAATCTACTTGATTACATACCAAATTGAGTCCGGTAAAAAAGTTCAGTTTACCACAAAAATGAGCTGACGTAATTTAAAACCGTGAAAACATTAGAAGAATTTGAAAATACTGTTGTATTATTTTCTAGCTGTTAAGCATATTTACAAAGAAAATAAGATTTTATTTCATTTTAGTTGATTACAATTCAGGTAGAAAATTCTAATTTTGCATAAAGATCGGCTGTCTATTTATTATCTACAGGGTTGAAAGAAACGTTTGGTCTTGGCTGCCATAGGCGTATTCTACATCTTCGTAAAAAAAATACTAATTTTCTATAAAACATACTTATACATTAAGTATGTATCTACCATTTTGTTATATGACCTTCTGCTTTTTTTCAATTATGTAAATACTATTTAACCCCATGTAAATTACGTGATAAAGAACACTACGTAAAATGTGTTCGCCATTTTTACTGAAAAATTCGAATACTTGCATATGTTATTATGTCTTGTATGTTGGTGGACGAGCTAACAGAATTTTGAGGAGTTCGAAATACATATATGAAAATTAGCTAGAACAAGTTCTCTTATACATGGTGTCCCAGCTAACTTGATTACCCCGATTAGGAAAATTATTTCGATAATATCTCGTTAACGATCAGATTTAGGACATACGAAGGTCAATACATTTTCACTCAGAATTTCATGCTCTATTGATTTACGATACAAAAAGTAGGTTAAAGTTGTAAAAAAACAAATGAAGGTGCCTTTGAAATGTCCGAAAGAAATTTAAAAAATCTAAGATATTATTAATACATTATTAATATATGAATATATTATTTCCAATTTGTTTAGATGATTAAAGACAGAAAGAATCTTCTATATGGCCCCTGTTTCTAGAAACCGATGTAGACAATATCTATAGTAATCACTAGATGAAAAATCACTAGCATGGAAAATGCTCGAGTATGAAATTCGACAGAATTTAGTGCGATTTTTATTAATTGTCGATCTACAAAAGCTATTATTAGACTTTATGCAAAATACAATTGTTTTGCATTGATTGTGGGACGCAAAAATAACATAAAACTTGATTTCATCCCGTAACGACTTTGTTGCATTAAAAGCAACGTTACAACATTTTTGAATTTTTTAAATCTCTTACTGTTTTATATTTCACACAACCAATTTCTTCCTAAATGCATAAATATCCTCAGTCTAGCTTAGGCCTGGCCAACACGCGGCCAGCGGGCCACATGCGGCTCGCAACGCTGAATTGTGCGGCCCGCCGGGCGTTTTTATATTTCTATTGAAACTTTTGTTTCGCGTTGTATGTATACAAAAATATTAAGTAAATGATAATTTCCATGTGTCATTGTTATAATGTGACGTATAACAATAAAGTTTTATTCATTTTGTATTTGTATTACATTTTTTAAAAGCATGTTTACCTAAAGTGCGGCCCGCTGTAACGTTACGAGTCATCAAAGTGGCCCGTGAGACAATTTCGGTTGGCCAGGCCTGGTCTAGCTATTGCCAATGAAAATAGGATTATTATTTGGTCCCACTTTCTTCTTTGTCTACGAACCTTGAAAATCGCATAAACATCCGCAGTCTAGTAATCACATTCACAATTTTGAACGTTTCCTGCCATGTCGTTACACAACCTGACATCACCGTAAAGATTCATTTTTAAGTCTGCACGGACAAATTACGCGAACCGTATACGGACGTAGACAGTAGTCAACGTGCTAAAATGATGGATTGTTTAAAAAGTCTCAGTAACAAACGATTGTCATCGTGTATGCCCGCCTCGCATCGCCACGCGCTTGTTCTTATCGTCAGCGTGGTTCAGGTGAAAAAATCTACAACTGGCAAACACAATAGTGTCTCGTCGAGGAGACGAAGGAAAAATTCGTTTCGCAACGCAGCCGAGTTCGCGTCGAGAGAGGCTGCGAGCGAGCGAGCGTATAGGTACGGCGAAACGTATCACGTTCGCTGGGACTATAGTGACTGTACATACGTACACACAATGCAACGCCTACCATGGGCGCCACTGTTAGAAAGTGGAATGCAAGCGTCCCGATGAGAGTGGAAGTCTAGCGCCAGCCCGTGTTAGCCATCGACACACAACCATGACCACCGGCGAAACAGAGTACAGTAATGTCTCGATACACAGTAGCGCTCGCTTAGGGTATGGGTAACGTGATCATTCATTTTTTTCCTCAAAACGGGACATCTATTAATTTTTAGGTAATAGTATGTGTATTCAAAGAAACGCATATTTCTTCATAGTTTCATTTATTAATGAAAGAAACAGGAATGAACACGTGAAAATAAATAATTTATGTGGTCTTATAATTTCTCGAAGAACAAACTCTTTTAGCGCACTGGTTCGATCTGATGCTACTACTTAAGCAATTTTGCAAATTACCACAAAATTTTCAACGTTCCGGTCAACTATTTAGACTATTTTCAAGAACAATTTTCATATACAGTAGCGGACAAAAGTTTAAGACCGCTCTAAAGAAGATGATAACTTTTTTCATATTGTACTATACGATTTGAACTTTTTTGGGATGCTAGAGCAATTAGTTTACTAAAGGATGTGAAAAGAAATTTTTTCAAAAATTGCAATTGATCGGAATTGTTGAAAAAATACTGAAAGTTGAATTTTTAACTTTTCTATGTGGGCCAATATTGAAAATTTAAAAAATACGTTTTGTAGATCTGTGTCAACTAAACATATTCTGAAAATTTCGTCAAAATCGGTCGACGTTTGTAGCTCACTGCATAGCATTTTTCGCTACGAGCGCTAATGTCTGTTTCTCATCATACAGTGATACAGTGACTGCATCGGTAAAACAGTGACTGAATGATGAGAAACAGACATTAGCGCTCCTAGCTAAAAATGCCATGGAACTGATACATGTGCCGAAACCCTCTGTTTAGGGCTGTACTCCGAACTTTTCAAACTATGTGTTGAAACACGCATAGTTTAACATAATAAAGGTTGCATTGACATTGTATGTGTCCCTGCAAGTGCGCTTGGTGTATGCTTTTTCTATAAGAACCCTAAATCTCTCGATATTTAAGAAAATATATGCGTCTTGACAGTGGCAGCACTGTCGCGCCGCCCAATATTTCTCGAACTCCGTTACATGCTGCCGAATAATGAAAATTACGCCTCGAAAACGCAAAAGTAGGCCATTTTAGACACCATCCTCAATTGGTGGGTCTTTTATCTAGCGATTGTGACTACGTAGGGGCCCCAAATGTGCATTAGCGAGACGTAGTTTGTTATTTACGGAACCCTTGCAACCTCGTGTACGCATACAGTGTCTTCTAGCGGTGTGTGAGTGTGCCACCACACTCTCGCTCGACCATGGTCAAAGTCGGACCGTCACCTTTAAGGATGACTTTAAGAGAAGGATGTTTATGTTCGATTATATGGCGGTGGGGATACTGTTATGCGGAGCGGAAATTTTTGGTTGGAAAGAAAGAGCAGAAATGGAATAGATCCAGATTAAGTACCAGAAGTGGTGCCTGGTACTAGACTATTGCACCCCTGGGTACATAGTGCTGGAAGAAACAGAAAGGGAAAAATTATAGGTGTCTGTAACGTTTTATAATTGCCACCCTGCACGCTGCAATTAACTCGGATTTTGAAGTTGACAATCCTGGTTGTAAGAAACTGAAAAACTTCAAAAAAGTTTTGGCACTCTTAAATTCTTGTAATCTTTCTATTCTTTGAAATTACAGTGTCGCCCTTTTTTGTCTAATGGTCACCTACAAAAACGTTAACAATATTTTTAATGTTAAAGAGTTTCTCTTTAACTGTCTGTGATATTTAAACTGTAATTTTATTGAAAAATATTCTATATTAATATATTTTTTTATATGTATATATAAATAATAATATATTTTTTTAATTTATGGTTTTAATGTCATAGACATAAATGCTCATTTCCATCGAAGAGTTCGCTTAATCTAAAACTGCCGGTTATTTATAGTAACCAAACAAAAAACAGACTTTCGATTCCCACTTGCTAATACACCGAATGAAGGCAAATATTATTTTTACTGCTATAACCCGACTCCCACGCAACTTCATTCGAACGTTCTCCGTCTTCACTTTAGCCATTTAAAAACTCTGTTTCGAAATACGGAATGAAAGTCGAATAGCTTCGAGGTAAACTATTTGCATTTAAAATCCATTAATTGTCAAATGCAATTTAAAATTCAGACTAAATATTCCAGACAGTTATTATCCAATAAAGAAAGATTGTTGATAATAAAAATACAGATATCTCTTTCTCCAATTTCGAGATAATATAATATACAATAATGCCACAAAAATGACTTAATGAAAACATTTTAGGATGATACAAATAAAAATAATCTTTGGTTAGCATTTAGTAAAATGATTTGAAAATGACTTATTTATAATTTTGGAGGCTTTGTTAATTTCATTGAGCCACTTGGAAAACTTTTTGCAACGATTTTCAGAAAATTGTTGCAGTTATCAAGTTGATGGACGACGTGTTCAAAAGAAGCTTATCAATTATTTTTAACAAATAAGAAACGCCAGATTGTGTAACACAAGACAACTTGGTTATTCACGTTTCACATCCATAGTTTGATTAAACGTTTGTTGAAAATATGTCTTAGCTATTGATTATTGTTTAACCCATTTATATCACAAGGCAAAATGGAAAATAGTGTTGTTGACAATCATTTTTATTATACAAAATTTTTCTTATTTATTGATACTAAAATAGACTAATTGTTTTGGACAGAAAAGGAGAGACGAGAGTAGACAAATGTGTTACAATGTTACAATGTTATTATCGTAGTAAAGTTTATACATAATATACAATAATAAAAAAAATAACGATAACAATACATGTTCTAAAAGAAGATATCGAAGTTTAAAAAATAGAATTCGCATAGATATTATTATTACATGATTAACGTAGACATTTTTATTTCGTCATGTTGTCATCATTTTCGTGTGAAAAAGAAAACATAATTACTAAATTGCAGATGTTTATGCAATTTTCAATTTTTGTAGACGAATTTTAAGTAAATGGATTAAAATGATCCTTTTTATATCTGAAATACATTAAAATCGTACACTAAATTCTGTTATATTTTATATCTTAGCATTTTTTGAAAATTTTCAAAAGTTACAATTGCATAAAGATCCACAGTCTGATAGTTATTACATAATTCTTTGTGTATCTTATTATACTCTACCTACTCACATTAGGTGAATTAATCAGTTGGAACAAGTTACCATCTCTCTGTCTTCAGTACCGGAATAGTCACGTGACCGCGCGTTGGCGGACGCGTGAGGAAACAGCGTGATAAAAGGGGAAGGTAGAGTGGGGACACAAATCTCAATCTGTCAACTCTGTGTCTTCTTATAACTATTAGTCCAGTCAACAAAAAATTGTAGAGGGAAATGGAAGGAACACAATTTTTAACTTTGGGTCTGTGTTTGGACTAGTATATACTAAAAGTCCCCGCTCCTTGGAGGTGAACGGGGTGCAGGGGGGCACGTAGAACGTTCCCTTGTTCGGTTTTCCGCTTATATCCCGGAACCTATGCGTCCTAGCGATGAGACCATTCCCCACAAAATTAAAGCTGACAAAATGTGCCATAAGTTTGATTCTATTCAGTTTTTCGCTATCTCGCATAGTTTCCGAGATATCCGCGATCAAACCTCACTAATTGTGCTGAAGAGTTAGCTAGTCAAATAAGGCAAAAATTTCTTTATCACAATTAGTGAACTTTGAGCACGGATATCTCGGAAACTGTGCGAGATAGCGAAAAACTGAATACAATCAATCTTATGGCACATTTTGTCAGCTTTAATTTTGTATGGAATGGTCTTATCGCTAAGACGCATAGTTTCCGAGGTATAAGCGGAAAACCGAAAAAGGAGACCTTCTACGTGCCCCCCTGTACCCCGCTCATCTCCTGTGAGTAGGGACTTTTAGTATGTTTATTTCTTAACTAGTCCAAACAAAGTACCAAAGTTAAAAATTGTGTTCCTTCCATTTCCCGCTACAACCCCTCCCCTCCCCCCTCCCTTGTTATGGGCATTCGTTGACTGGACTATACACTGGGGATCTCTATGCATTTATGGTCTATAAAAATATTCAAAAAATAGATTTAGAGTAAGATTTTTATTTGTTTTGGATCTCCAAAGGCTGACCCCATTAAAAATAGTATTTCATTTCAGGCAACTTTCTTAAAATTTGTCTATAAAAATTGAAAATTCCATAAACATCCGCAGTCTACTTATAACTCTAGGTCAAATAGACCCAATGTCCGTCACGTGAACAGATAAAGTGTATAATAATATGCATATAGAATTAGTTATGTTCTTTTTCCCACACGACCCAAGACAGCAACTAGTGATGGTATCTGAAACACTTCGATCCAATATTTATGAGGAGAAATGCGAATCACTTCCAACATAATTCGAAGCTTAGAACTCTTGAAGATCTTAAAAGTCTTGAAACCCAAATCTAATCCAGACCTAATCCATGCATTTACACGTAAAGCTTTTTGCAATTATCTTGTAAATTAAAGCTGACCGTCGTAAACTATAAAGGGAATTGTTGTTCAAAACGATGACCTTGACAACAAAAGATCATTCAAGTCGGAGAGGAGGTATCACATCGACAAATTCGAAAGTCTTGGAAGTCTTGAATTTCTTGAAAATCTAGAAAATCTTGAAGATATTAAAAATCTAGAAAATCTTGAAAATCTTAAAAATCTAGAAAATCTTGAAAATTTAGAAAATCTTAAAAACCTAGAAAATCTTAAAAATCTTAAAAATCTAGAAAATCTTGAAAATTTAGAGCCTTGTTCAAAACTTTCAAGAGTTCCAAGAATGTCGGACTTCAAAAAATCTTGTAGTGATTGATTTGTTTGAAAACTCGCAAGAGACAGCGTATTGAATGCCCATCGCTAACGGCAACGCGCCAGAAACCAATTCTCTGATAAATAAAATAATTTTCAATCGATCACGAATGAATACGATTCTCTGTAGCGCATGCTGCAGCAACCATCAATCAGCGAATAATCTGATAATCAAAGTATTAGCTGCGAGTAATCTCGCGGAACCTTCTCCATTCTCCGAAGAAGAGATGAAAGTCGCGGACGACGAGATAGAACGGCGAAAGAAAGAAAAAAATGTGTATTTCGCAAGAGTGTTACAGGGAATCGGTGATATCGGAGAGGCGCATTCAATCGCATTTACCGACACTAATGCAACGCCTACCACAGGCGCCCGCCATAGAACATGGAATGCAAATCCATGTGGCTCGATCGCGAGAGAGCCTTAGCGCCGGCCTCGCACGCCCACGCATCTTCGCAGCCAAGGCGCGTCCCGCTTGCGCCATAAAAATAGCTGAACACCATAATAAATCAAACATCTCCAGCCAGAGCGTCGATGGGACTTCTATCTTTACATCGGTCAACCACATTTCCGCTCGTCGACGCCGGACATTTTTGTTTGTAGGGCAAATCCTGTTCGAACACTTATACCGCGTGGAAAACAATTAAAATCTGTACAAAATTTAATACAGTAAAGTCGCGATACTTTTCCAACGGCTGTGTTCTGCACTAAGACATATCGTGTAGGGACATTATTTTTTTATGACTGCGTCTACCGCGACGACCGCGCCGAGAATACGGACGAAGCCGAACGTAAAAAAAGACAGCATGTTAATACGGATCGCGCGGCCGAAGCGTATCGGTGTGAACTAACAATCACTACTAATCCAATTTATAGAAAACTTCGTTATTTTTCATTATTTTTTTATGGGACTTTCACCAATTTATTTCTGACATTTTTCTGATTAAAATTACACCAAACACGATAGAATTTCAACTGTATTTAGTTGTTTAATCGACGATGAAAGTTTCGAACGCAACGAAGAACAGCGTATGCGACATTCTTTGAACTGTGCCGGCGCACAGTGGTCTAACACGCGAAATTTAGTGACATTTTGCCCAAAAACCAACTGTATCATATAGATATCTGTTGAGTGTTTGTTGCTTCCTAAATATCCATCAACCTCGAAAATGAAAATATTAATAAAATTTAATAAAAAACATTAGTATAACAAACAGTTAAAGTTGGAAGTTTTGAAGATAGCCTTTCTCTACCTAGTTTTGAAGATAACCTTTAAGATGTCCTGACGATCCTTTTTAATATTTTCCTTCCAATTTCTTTTTAAATGAAAGGTTTATCTTTAAACTGTAAGTTACCATTTATTAATTGAAAATTAGTATTTGTAATGCATTAAAAATGTTACGCTAAATGTAATGAAGAAAAATCAAGACTTCGCACGGAATATCTTTTGAGTCATAAGAGGTCATAGAATTTGACAAAATGGAATATTTTCAGCATACTTTCCTCTATGTAATCATGCAAGAATCATTTCCTAATTCGTCCTATATCAAAAGTTATTATTGTTTAAAGCCGTCCGTGCGGCTGTGCGTATTGGTTCTCGAATCCATCGTCGGGACTCCGTGACGACTAAGAAACACTTTAAAGTCTAAACACTTCAAATCTTTATGCTATGCTACAATTTTTTGAGCGTTATATTCCATGTTTTTTCCTTTTTATTTAAATTTTGTTTTCGGCAGTTTATATTTAGTGCGTACCTCAGTATACTTTATGCCTTAGTTCAGTATTAACATCGTCTGGTACAGTTTATATTAATATACAAGAAGAATTAAGTATAATTCTCCGAACGTTGTATACGTTTTAAACAATCATCTTGTGCGACCGTTTCTCCCACCAATATTCGGAAAAAAATGCTATCGATGAATTCGTTGGCCTGACCGTCAATTTCACGCGTACTCCAAACTTATATTGTTGTCACTTCGTTCATCATCATACACTCACTGCAACATACTTCAACTCAGCACGAGCCATACGTTGTTTACAGTAATTTATATTTTGTATTTGTTATATATTTTGTGTTTGTTATATTGCGTTTATATTTATATTGCGTGTTTGCGTTTATGTTTTGTGTTCGTTATATCTCGTTCGTGATAAAACATATCGTTTTACTAATATTTGGTAAGTACATAAATAATTGGACATTTATTACGTTAACTATTTTCCGTGTTCAACATTTCTTCCTTTATTATTCAGGTATTTGTTACCTATTTATTAAGAATGGAGGCGTTCCGTACAAATCTGAATTTATTATATTTATTATTGTTTACATTTCACTTTGTGCTTTATATACAGGTACCATAGATTGTGAATTTATAAGGATCAGATAAATTTTCTCCGGAGGCTTTGGAAAATCAAGAAACACATTTTATTCAAATAGCGATTTCTCAAAAATTTAGGAGAATAATAACTAAGCTGAATGTATTCCGTTTCAAAAAAATTTGCTAAAAGTTGTTAAATTCGTAAATATGTTTAAAAAATAGTAAGAAAAGCTATTAAATAAACGAAAAGTATACCACATTATACATTATTAAAAAAGATTACATGTTAATATCCTACAAGTTATACTAAAATGTAACTAAATTTCGCGTTTTAGACCACTGTGCGGCGTCGGCGACTGTCCACGTCTCTTTCTTTCCCATACGCTGTCCTTCCTAGCACCCGAAACTTTCATCGTCGAGTAAACAACTAAATACAGGTGAAAGTATATCGTGTTTGGTGCCATTTTAATCAGAAAAATGCCAGAAATAAGTTGGTGGAAGTCCCATAAAAAAATAATGAAAAATAAAGAAGTTTTGTAATTGGATTAGTAGTACTTTTATGTAGAGCACAAGAAACTGCATCAATAGAAGTTGGGTAGAGAAGAGGGGACCGAGATTTTCTTATTGCGAAAGAACATTATCGTCTTATACCGAAAGAACACTGTATTTTGTTTAAAATTGGACCGAACGACTTTAGATTTGTTGAGATGTCAGAAGGATTAGTTTACTAGGTGATGTGTGAATCAAATTGTGTCTTTTTTTGGAAATGCTATTGCTCGGAATTACAAAGACACAAGTGAAGATCACGATTTGACACGGCTACATGAATTTTAAATGAATAGAGACTTAAAATTACAAAAAGATGTAATGTGAACAAAAGTTTGTATTGAAACCGTGGTTAACTAACTACTAGTTGCATCAGACACCCCCTTCTCTGAACTCTCTGCTACTTAGTACGAAATTACGCCCCGAAACAAGAAATTGTCTTACAGTTATAGTCGCAAGTTTGCATTTCAGCTACTTCATAGAAACGGGCCACATAATTACATTATTGAATCTACTGTTCATATTAATCTAACTAATATCGTAACGACATTAATGTTAAATGTATTCACCGTAATCTAATCTCTTCTCCAGATAAACCATTTCTTGTCAAGAAAAACGAAGATATACGAGCTTTTAATGACATTTATCATCGTCCCCCAACCTCCTACGCTACTGTAATGAAGCATGGGGGCGGGAATATTTATAGAATTTAACTATACATATAAGACTCTCACCAAAGGAAATGCGAATTACTGCTGTACTACACGCCTAGTAATTACGAAACGTTCATAGCTGCCAATTTTAATTCTTCTAATTTTTTTTACTGTTTTAAACTACACTTGCTTATAATACTATTTATATACAATACATAATACTAAGTTTATTTTCTTTCTTAATATGTACATATTATAGATTTAAAATAATATATGCACCGGTATTTTTGAAGTCTAATTTTTTTACTGTTTTAAATTTCACCTACTCATTTTGGTCACAACTGCATAAACTCTACTAATGACTTTACATTTCACTACATCAGAATGAAATAATATTAGGTACATTGTGTAATTAATATAATTAGACTGTGGATCTACATTCAAAGTAAAAATTGTATCAATTACGAGAAAGGGGGACTCGCATAAAAATCGGTTTTTCTCTTAATAATTTTCATCTGATGTTTCTTCCATTCTGTGTTTCACCTACTAATTTTTGAGTGCATAAAATCCGCAGTCTAATAATTAGTTATAAATTCCTTGTCTACTTATGACCATGCAATTTTTAACTGCACACTTCCTGTTTTAGAATTATATAACATAGCTTTCACCAGTGTGTAATGCAACTTCTCATTTCGGAAATGCAAGTTACAAAATGTTTACTCCAAAACTATTTTGCAGTGTACGTAAGAGAAGAAACATCTGATGTGACTAACGTATTTAAAATTATAAGCACATTTAAATAAACGGCAACTGGTTTCAAATACATTAACCGCTAGATACTTCCCCTCACGTGACAGATTGATGAATAATTTATTGACTTTTTAAGAAACATGCACGTAGAATGAAAAACAGTAGACGAGAAGTAACGTTTCCAGTATCCATTTATAACGTTTGTTAAAAAAAACTCGTATAATACATTATAAGACTCATTACAAATTAATAGATGGAGATATCAGCTCTTTAAAGGAACGCTTTTAAAACTGATAGTGTGTTCTTTTATATCAATGACGAATAGAACGAATTAATATTTCTAAATATTGTTGACATTCCAATGTAATTAAAAAGTTCAGCTGTAATGCTTTTAAAATTGATACTGTATTTTATTATAACACGGAAGTAAAACAAATTAATATTTCGAAATATGTATAATAATCGTGATATAACTAAAAAGTGATCGAACTTTTCACATATGCAATATTATAATCTCATTTTTCTAATAAATACAACAACATATAATGTATGATATTACACATAGTAAATATTTGATTTTACAAATTTAAGAAATGATGTAAACAACAATAACAAATTACTATTTCTAAATATTGATAATAATCGTAACGCAATTAAAAAGTAATCAAACCTTTTACATATGCAATATTAGCTTCATGTTTCTAATAAATACAATAACATATAATGTATGATATTATACATACTAAATAATTTACAAATTTAATAAATGACATAAGCAATAAACAAATTACTATTTCGAAATTTTTATAACGATCATGATACAACTAAACTAAAGTACACAGATCTACAAAACGTATTTTTTAAATTTACAATATAGACCCACATAAAAAAAGTTGTAAAATGCAACTTTTAGTATTTTTTCTACAATTTCGATCAGTTGCAATTTTTGAAACAATTTCTTCTCACATCCTGTAGTAAACTAGCTGCTCGAGCTTCCCAAAAAAGTTCAAATCGTATAGTACAATATTAAAAAAGTTATCGTCTTTTTTAGAGCGTCCGAATACTAATTCGGTTTATACTTATACATTGTAATTATACATACACATATGCAGGCAGACCACTTACAGTAGAAATAAAGCATTCGTGGTTTCGAGATAAATATAGAGTCCTGTTACATCTCGCGATATGCAGATTTTAATGGCCGCTTGTTCGACTATTTTTAGCAGCCGACGCGGACTCGATTCGTCTCAAAATACACCATAAAGTGCGCCACCATGACGGAAATAGCGTACCTGTTTGTTCCACCGTGCATCAACAATAAACTTCGCTACTTCGTTTTCGAAAGAATTCGATCATGCAGGGGTGTAGACATTTTATTATTTAAACTCGCTACATACATACTACCAGGCAGCATGCACTGACGTAATAATCGCCGGCCATTTTCTGTCCAGAGACATTTTCTTTTTACTCCAGTTGCATGTTCTTTTTTCAATTGAAATATTCAGATCGACTTCGTAGATTAAAACCGAGCAATGTTTACGTGAATACATGGCTGAAGCTTTAGCTCACGGTTACGTAAGGTTATGTAAATTCTGTAATTTGTAAATGATCAATGCCTGGCCACGGTGAAAGGCATCCAAATTATTTTTGAAAGGTTATGTGTTCATTTAGGATTGATAAATGTAAGATTATACTCGAAAATCGATTTATTCATCAAGATAATCGTTATTCAAATATTAGCTTCCATATTAACATTCGAAATTTTCATTGTCACTACATTTTCATTTGTAATATATATATTGAATATATATATATAAATATATATATATATAATAATATATAATAATAATAATATTATAATAATAATAATAATATATATATATATATATATATAAACTAAATATAATAACATAAACTAAACATAAACTAAAATATTTCTTGAACATAAGTGAACAAGATTAAAGTAGTAATATGTTGGAAACAACATATTTATTTAAACTGGAAAATATCATTTTGGACGTGAATATCGTCTATTTTTTACAGGAAAAATATTACGTTTGAAATTTGTGTTTTAATATAATTAGGTAATTGTTTATAAACAACTATGCAACATTTCAGTGTAATTTACATTTACAAATCTTACATTTAAATTACAAATCTTTCAATAATGTTTTTTGGAAAAGTCCTTGCATAAAGAATATATTTAAGTAACAGTTCCGAAAAATTGTTTAAAATAGATGAACGTAATTCTTAAATATTTTCATTGACAACATACATATAAATCTGTGATACATTTAATAAATATAGCAAAACTCTGTTTTTAATACGTAGAATTGTGTTCATACTGTTCAAGGATTAAATAAAAAGAATTGTTTATAAAGATTTTATGAACAAATGTTTGAAAGTTCGATGAAACAAGCAGGAAACTATGATACGTTTATCATTATTTTTAATGTAACGCGCACAAATATCTATGTAGCAGTTCACATACAATTTCTGGTAAAACTCGTGAAATCAATGCGAGCACGAATTCGAAAAGTCTAGTAAATAGTGCAAAGTTCAGGAATTCGCTTAACACCGAAAGAGGAATATCTATTTTTATCGCTGCATTCATATTTGCAAGCGCGTTCTTTTCGATCGAGCTCTACCGAACGTATAATACATTAACCATGCTTTGTTATTCAGATGGAGGAGCGTTTAGAATGTTAAATAACAAAACTGCGGATTTGCATATTAAACACGACGATTGTAACGTGTCTAAATTCGATTTATAAGCAATTCTGCTTCTGCGTCGTCTACTATCCTTAGTTTAATTCGTCCTGTAATTTAGCGTATTTAGTATTTAGCGTTAGTGTTTACTTACTTGTGTAACGCCTTAGTACGACAGTAATGGTATTTTGGAGTTATTTAAATTGAAATATCTCCTGAACTACTAACTTTTCGACATACATAGGTTAGTACTTTTTTATAAAGAATGTCCACCTGCATCGATTGATGTATTAAAAAATACCTCATTCCATTTAAAAAAAACATCGATAACCTTGAAATCTCATAAAAATGACCTTGAAATTTTTTTTCCCTTACACCGTTATATGTGGCCCTTCAAACAGTGTAACTTTGTCCTACGAAGTTTTTTTGTACAACGAAAAGTAACGGAGATATTGAGCTGTTCAAAGTTATGTGGGCCACCCTGTATATTAGATCGAATCGAAAAAACATTTTTTTCGAAATTGAAAGCGTCCGTACACGGGAGAAGTTGTGGTTTATACTCCTTAATGGCAGGATCAAATTCTCAAAGTTGTGCGATGACGTCTTCAGGTTGCATTTATTAACCAAACTCAAATAAATAATAATAATTATTATTATTATATCTACATAACAATTTATTTTAGAATGCACTTATTTTAGATACTTCTAAATCTCAATGTATTTACGTTTTAAACAGAATTAGTAATAAAATTTTCTGCAATTTATCATAATTATTCGCACAATATTATGTAGTAAATTATTATTGCCAAACGTCGATTTTGGCAAAAATTCATAATCTGAGAAATGTCGCACGAAAAATTTGGCGAACATCATATGTGAGGAATTAGTTAATGATTATAGTGAAAACGATTATAATCATGATTTAAGCAATATACTTGTATCGTTCTATTAATGATTTAAGCAATATACATGTACTTGTATCATTATATTAATGATTTAAGCAATACACATGTACTTGTATCATCGCAAAAGTCATTAAGTTCATTTTAATAATCATCATTGCAATACTGATTTAAGCAACGTACTTGTATCGTGATAATAATGATTCAAGCAATATACCTGCATCATTATAATAATGATTTAAGCAATACATATACTTCTATCATTATAATAATGGTTTAAGTAACATACTGGAATACTAACAATTTATATTGTACAAAAGTTAATATAAGACTTGTGAATTCAAGGATGTCAGTTCATGCTTCAGTAAAGTGCGTAACGTGCAAACAAGTGAAAAAAGAACTGAGTCTAGTAAATAGATGTAAGCCGATAGCGCAATCACGCGGCACATTCTAGCGCAAAGATAAAAAATGGCGACAGAACTCTCTGGCAAACGAGTGTTGCGCACTGGTCGACATTTTCCCCGCGTGTTTCCCGCTCCGAAAATATATCGCAAAAGGATCAGTAAGAAAAAACGAAGCGCACGGAGTCTCTACAATTCGATATCGTATTCGAACGTGTGCGTTGAAACGAACGCAGAAGTCACGTGGGTGCTATCTCTAACAGCAGTTTTAAACCGCACCGGTGCGGCGGGTGACAGAAGTCGGACCGCAAGAGTATGCCACCGTATCACGTGGTCCGGCCGGACTAAAAGAAGAAAGTTAAGCGGCCGGGTTCGTTGTTCCGTGGAAACTTGTTAACCCTTTAAACGTCGGAATTTGTTAGCATGAGTTTCTCCGCGCGTATCTTTCCACATGGAGAGTGCTGTTAAATCACGACCACCAATCGAACGCGCAGCGAGCCACGATCGAGTAAACACGCATGCACAACGTAACGCGCATGCGCGACGCTAAGTGGTTAACCTGCAACTTAACAGTTCCGAGATAGTCGAAATGAATGATATTTCTGTCGCGACAGCCTGTATCCAGACGTTTGGCATTGCCCCGAGACACTGTGCCGATCGAGGACCACCGGGCGATAGTAAAAGTCGAATATAGAGATGAGAAATTGGAGCTAGATGCTGGAAAGATTCACGCGAAAACCTTTGCAGGTTATGTGGTCAGGAGGAGGTAAAACAATATAACACTGAGGGAATGCAGCGAAATAGAAATATATGACAGAGTAACTAGACGGAAGATTGCAGAGGGGACTTAAGAGGAGATGGAATAACCAACAAAAATGACAAGGAAAGATTCCAAAGGAATGATTAATGTGAACTATGTAGCCACACACGCACACATATACACGTGTCAAACCCCTTGACAAGGCCTAAAGATGACTGGTACCGGTTAACAAGTTTCATCGGAACGACGACAAAAACACCCGAGCGTAGGATAACACCAACCTGTCATTCTTATCGACGACTGTCAGCGAGGCGAATTCTTGGAGCGGCGGCTCCGCGGATATCCCTTGGGCCCGTTGTTTCCTGGGCCTGGGCTTGGTGGGTGTCAGAGGCGATTTAAAGGGTAGCACGCTGAGGAACTTGTCGAGATGACTTCTCAGCTCTTGTATCTCGGCGTCGCGACGGCAGAGGAGCGCCTCGAGCTCGGCGATCCTCTCGTCCTTGACGCGCAACAACTCCTGGAGCTCGCGAAGGGTGCCCATGGTTGTGATCGCGTTCGCTCCGGTGACGTTTGAAATGGGCCTCTGATCAGCTCCGAGCACGGGCACGGCGCCGTGCGTCGGCAGCTGCGAGGCGTCCTCCTCGTCGGCGAGCCGCTGCTGCGTCGACGAGAAGCACAGGGAGTCGAAGCACACGCGCATAGACACGCAGGCGTCGCCGATTGGCACTTTGCACTTGGTACCCTCGTTCATTCAACCCGAACGAAACAACCGCGAGTAAAGAACAGGAGCCGCGACGAGAAGCGCGACCCGGACGGTGCGTCGTCGGCTCGCTCTACTCCACGATTCCGCGCTCTCCAACAGTGGAGGACCAACGTTCTCCACCGTCTCCCATGACGGACTCCGACGGTCGCAGCCGTCTCCCTTCTTCCCGCCGCCGTTCAAGTTTCCCGTCTCTCTCGCACCGCCTCCCCACTCCACACCCCCGACAGATAGCTTTCCTCTTCGCACTCGCTGCTTACCACTGCACACCTCGCTCTCCCTCGCTCCATCGAGTCGTCCCCCTCTGTATTTACTTGTGACCGGCAGAGCCGAGCACATTTCAAACGAACGGCATTGGAAATAGAAATTGAAGTACTCTTACCCCAAACAGGCAGTACTTTGCGATGAAATAATGTTTGCGAGGGGCAGTTTTGGCTATTCGGAAAACAATTATTGACCGTTTCAACATCGTTTTCTACATTACCGACACAACGAAGTGTGCTTGAAGAATCTTTTGAGAAAAATAACCGTTGTGCTTGGGCGAACGACACGCGGGATGCAAAAGGAAAACTGATCAAATATGAAACATGTTATCATTTACAGAATGGTTTGATTAGGGTGAAGAATATACATGTCTCATATTTTCTGTTGATTGCAAAAAGGGATTTCAATTTATTTTTCATTAACTAATCCAAACCAGGGTTTTCCACCGTCGCCTATGACGGACTCCGACGGTCGCAGCCGTCTCCCTTCCCGCCACCGTTCAAGTTTTCAGGCTCTCACGTCGCCTCCTCACTCCATACCCCCGACAGATAGCTTTCCGCTTTACACTTGCTACTTCCCACTGTACATCTCGCTCTCGAGTCGGCGTTCTCCGGATTTACTTGTGACCGGCAAAGCTGGGCACATTTCAATCAAACGGCATTGGAAATAACAATTATAATACTCTTACTCGAAAAAGACAGTACTTTGCATGAAAATAATGTTTGCGAGGAGGATTTTTGGCGGTACGGAAAAAAGTTGTTAACAGTTTTAATGTCATTTCCTACATTACCAACGTAACGAAGTATAATGGGCAAATGATTTGAACAAAATAACTATTGCCCTTGGGCGACGCACCCGCGGAATGCAAAAGTAAAACTGATCGAATAGTAACATCATTCAGATGACCAAAATTAGAATGATACATACTGTTTTTAAGATGGTTTTATTAATTTGTAGAATATATTAATTTGTGGATGTCTGTTGATTACAAAACTGGATTTTTCCTTTTTTTATCATTAATATAGGGTTAAAGTACGGATGAATGATGTATGTGTGTATCGTATGTGTGCGTTGTTGATAGGCAGCCCTATATATAACTAAATTTGTAATAACAAAGAATCGTAATTAAAAGAAGGATTATAGAAATACGTTCGCCAACGAATTGCAAAAAAAAGATCAGACGGTAACGAGCAGCCGCGACAAAAACACGTACGTCACGACGGTTATCCATGTGTCTTGTACAAATAAATACGGCTTATTCCTTACAAATATCAGAAGTGGGATTGCCATCGTGTTCGACAACGTGTATTTATGGTGACGTGTCGCGGTCGGAAACTTTGAAACGTATCGGTTTATGTAGAGTATTCGGTTTATGTTACGGTCTTTTGTGCGGTGATTTGATTTAAGTTGTGATATCTCACGTAAGAATTATCTTGCAAATATGGTTATGGTGTCTGAGCTTAAAGAAATTCTAAAAGAAAATGGCTTGTCTACTACGGGGACGAAAAACGAATTAATCAAGCGGCTATTGGATGCGGGGATTCCGGTGCCAAGCCCGGTCGAAACATCGCCTATGTCCGAGATGCAGGCTACCACGAGTGACATGCAGGAAACAGACGTGTCCCATCAGGTACGAGAGATCGAGATTTTAAGAACAGAAAGGAATTTAGCGGCGCGTGAAGCAGAATTGCTACGACGAGAACTCGACTTGCTAAGGACGATTCAGCAAGATCGTTCCGATCGTCAAGGTTCTTATCGTCAAGGTTCTGATCATCAAGGTTCTGATCGTCCTGTCCGAATCAGGGTGAGGAAATGGCAGGAACTTAAAGGTATGGCTGCCGAATTTGATGGTCAAAATTTAGATTATGACAAGTGGGAGAAACAGGTTCTGTCGTTGTTCTCCTCGTACGAGCTCAACCAACACGAGAAGAAGGCATTACTATGTAGCAGACTCACCGGCAAAGTGTTAAGGTGGTATCATTCTAGGATTGATTGTGTGAATTTAAACTCTGATGACCTGCTACGAGAAATGAAGAAAATGTATGGTCTACGGCCTGGTCCACTGGTACTACGAAGAGAATTTGAGAAAAGGATATGGAGAACCGGTGAAACCTTCTCAGATTGCCTCACGACAAAGTAATGTTGGGTAATCGCGTTCCTCTAACAGAAGCCGAAATGATTTCCTATGTCATCGAAGGAATACAGAGTGAGCCGTTACGTACACAATCGAAGATACAGCGTTATGAATCCATCGAGGCTTTACAAGAGGCATTCGCAAACGTACCAGCACCAAGGGAGACGTTACGTCGACCATTTATACAACGGGAAAGAATGTTGCAGCCAAGCAGGGAGCAGCAGATAGACCAGCAGACGCGAAAACAGATGGAGCCCGGTACGCAGAGATGTTATAATTGTAACGAGAATGGACACATCGCTCGAAACTGCCCGAAGACAAAGAAGCCGATGGAGCAGCCCGGTACGCGAAGGTGTTACAACTGTAACGAGGGAGGACACATCGCGTACGATTGCCCGAAGCCGAAGAGGGAAAGAGGCTCCTGCTTCAAATGTGGAAAATCTGATCATCAGGCAAACCAGTGCAGTCCATCTTCCAACATCAATTACGTGGGAGTACAACGAGACGACGATGACGACTTCCGACGTCGGGTGGAGATGCGTATTAAAAACAAGGACGGTATTTTTAGTGTTTCTGCTAATGCGTTGATTGATTCGGGAAGTCCAATATGTTTTATTAAAGAACGATACATTCCTAGGGATTGCGTGACAACTGATTTACATGACAATCGGTTTTGTGGTATTAATGGCAGTAATCTAAATGTTTTAGGTTACACAGAGGCGACGGTTATTTCTGATAATACAGAGTACAATGTACTCTTACGGGTAGTACCGGATCGGGCAATGCAAAGTCCAATGATTTTAGGTCGTGACTTCATAAAACTAGCGAAAATGTCGTTGACTGTTAAAGACGAAGTGAACGAGATCATGAATATAGAAATAGAAAAGCACGACAGTAACAGTAAAACGACTTCGCAGGACATGAAAATTAATCCAGGTATTCCTACTAAAATTCAAATGCGACTGCGCGAATTATTTGAGACACATTATGTTAACGTTCAGAGACCATCACAACCCGCGGTGGACAACGTTATGAAATTAACACTCGTGGACGAAAGACCATTCTCGTACACTCCACGTAGACTATCTTATGACGAGAAAAATAAATTACGAAATATTTTAGACGAATTACTTGCTAAGGGCATCATTAGGGAAAGTACTTCTGAATATGCTTCTCCGATAGTGTTAACTAAGAAAAAAAACGGTGAAACAAGGTTATGCGTGGATTTTAGAACCTTGAATAAAATTGCGACGCGCGATAATTTTCCACTTCCATTAATAGAAGATCAACTTGATCTACTCAGAGGGAAAAAATATTTTACAAGTTTAGATCTTAAAGACGGTTTCTTTCACATCAAAATGCACGAGGAATCGATAAAATATACTTCATTTGTCACGCCTTTGGGCCAATACGAGTATACGAGAATGCCTTTTGGGTTAAAGGGAGCCCCTCTGAAGTTCCAACGGTTTGTGACACAAATTTTTAAGAAAGAAATTGATAGAGGCGAAATATCGGTGTATCTGGACGATTTCTTAATTATGACGGAAACGATGGAACATCACTTGGAAATGCTGGAGCACGTCTTCAAACTACTCGTAGCTAACAAACTCAAATTACGACTTGACAAGTGTAATTTTTTTCAAACAAAATTAGATTATCTGGGTTATACAATTAGCAACGAAGGAATTCGTCCGACGGAACGAGGTCTGAAAGCGGTAGCGAATTTTCCGTATCCTCGTAACCTACGAGATGTTCAAGCATTTCTGGGATTATGTTCGTATTTCAGAAAATTTATTGAGGGATTTTCGATTATCGCGAAACCTCTTTATGATTTAGTAAAGAAAGACGTAAAATTTAGATTTACAGAAATTGAAAAACAGGCGTTCGAATCACTTAAAGAGCGTTTACTTCAAGCACCGATTTTAAGTATATATTCCCCACGAGATGAAACTCAATTACACTGCGATGCAAGTACAACGGGGTTTCGTGCGATCTTGCTACAGAAAAAGGTAGATAAAAAGTTACACCCAGTACTTTATTTTTCGAAAAGATCGACAGAGACCGAATCGAAATACCACAGCTTCGAATTAGAAACACTGGCAATAATTTATGCGTTACGTCGTTTTCGTACATATTTACTTGGAGTAAAATTTAAAATAATCACTGATTGTCAGGCTCTAAGCCTCACATTGAATAAAAAAGAAACAAACCCACGGATCGCGCGTTGGGTTTTAGAATTAGAAAATTACGATTATACGTTGGAGCATAGATCAGGAGCTCGAATGCCCCACGTCGATGCTTTAAGTAGGCAAGTACTCGTAATAGAGGACAATTCTTTCGATCGTAACCTCGCGTTATGCCAAAAAGGCGATCCAATGATAATGAAAATTCATACCGAGTTAGAACAGGCAGAGAATAAATTCTATGAAATGAGGAATGGTTTAGTTTATGAAAAATACAAAAATCAAGCATTGTTTTATGTTCCTACGGCATTGGAAACAAGTATAATACACAAATATCATAATGAAATGAGTCATGTCGGAATAGAAAAGACCATGCGAAACATATTAAACAGCTATTGGTTTCCGGAAATGAAATGCAAAGTAGAAAAACACATAAAGAATTGTTTAAAATGTATCGCATTTTCACCAAACACAGGGAAATCGGAAGGATCGTTGTATAATATACCGAAAGGCAACGTACCGTTTGATACATTGCATATAGATCATTTAACCCCAGTTTCTAGATCAAGTACGGGAAAAAACCGTCGCATTTATGTAATTGTAGATGCGTTTTCTAAATTCGTGAAATTGTATGCGACCAAAACAACTAATTCGTCAGAAGCCATAAAATATCTGAAAACATATTTTGAACAATATAGTCGACCATTACGGATCGTATCTGATCGTGGAACGTGCTTTACGTCTAAAGAATTTGAAGATTTTGTAAAAGAATATAATGTACAACATATAAAGATAGCCACTGCTTCTCCGCAAGCTAATGGTCAAGCAGAAAGAGTAAATCGGACAATATTACCGATGATTGCCAAAATAACTGATGAAACTAATTCTTCTTGGCCTAATGTTTTAAAAGACGTTGAGTTCGCCTGTAATAATACGATATCAAAGACAACAAATGAGTGTCCTAGCGTGTTACTGTTTGGCGTACGGCAGCGTGGAAGAATAATTGATGAGTTGCGAGATGCGTTAAAACTAAGCGAACTAATTAATGTACCACGCCGAGAAGTATCGGAGTTACGCGAGCAAGCCAGTGAACAGATTTTAAAGAATCAGAAATTAAATAAGCGTATATTTGACCGAAAGCACAAGTCTGCAAAAAAATATAAAACTGGAGACAACGTTATGATAAGGAATTTCGATAATTCATTGGGTGTTTCAGCAAAAATGATACCAAAATTTAAAGGACCTTATGAGATAGAACCTATATTTAGAAATGATCGATATTTATTGAAAGATATTGATGGATTTCAATTGTCCAGAACTCCGTATCGAGGGACATGGGAGGCATCTAATATGCGGCCATGGACACCGGGTTAAATTTAAAATTCGATCATTGTTTTCGTTATGTTGTATTCGTATTGTTAGATATTTAAATCTTGTTTTAATTTAATTCAATTCGTGTTTCTCTGTTAATTTAAGGACAAATTATAACTCTTATTTATGTTAAAACCTGTATTATATTTCATTTAGTTGTGTGATTAATCGGGACGATTAATTGTCAGGATGGTCGAACTATAGGGTTAAAGTACGGATGAATGATGTATGTGTGTATCGTATGTGTGCGTTGTTGATAGGCAGCCCTATATATAACTAAATTTGTAATAACAAAGAATCGTAATTAACAGAAGAATTATAGAAATACGATCGCCAACGAATCGCAAAAAAAAGATCAGACGGTAACGAGCGGCCGCGACAAAAACACGTACGTTACGACGGTTATCCATGTGTCTTGTACAAATAAATACGGCTTATTCCTTACATTAACTAACACAGACCAACGTTCTCCACCGTCGCCTATGACGAACTCCAACGATCGCAGCCGTCTCGCTTCTTCTCACCGCCATTCAAGTTTCCCGTCTCTTTCGCACCGCCTCCCCATTCCCCAACCCTAACAGCTAGCTTTCCTCTTTGCCTTGCTGCTTCCCATACTACTACCACAGACGAGATGTAGGAATAGACCTGACACCCAATGTATTTTGGTGTCCGCAGGTTTTGGGGCGCTGGCGCCCCACAGTGACCACATTACCACTCATTGTCAGTGTCAACACTCAACTTTATCGATAAAATTATTATCGCGAATAATAAGTATCCAGATTATTTCTTTGGATTTTCATTATTTTTAAAATGAACTCTGTGTTTAAGTAAATTCGTTATTTTTCACCGATGTAAATGTTTTCTCGAATCGTGTCGTTGCGTCTCCCGATAATTTCCTCTTGGGTCACGACGATCGATTCAATGTAAACGAATTTGTCATTTATGTTTTTTGGTGCAATAGAAATCTAATTTATTTCCAAATTTATTCGGATTTAGTCTTTGACGGTTGGCCGATTGAAATTAATGAATTTATTCTTTCTGTTACACAGCCTGAGGGAAGAGAACCCACCGATCCGAAGGCACAATTCGCTGTACGACATTTGCGGCAGACGGTGCCGGCAGATTTATCCATCAGCAAGCAATTGAAATCAGTAAAAGCTCCTTCGTTATCCTGAATCGTGGGCACGATCGTTGTCCAGTGCCTACCCACTCCACTGCCTGTCAACGCCGAGTCGCTCCGCAGGACGGCGACGATTGATGTCGGCTCGGTTGTATCGGTGTAAACACCACAACATTGACTCGAGTGAATCGAATACTCAAACTTCTTAATTTTCATTATTCTTTTATGGGATTTTCACTAGCTTATTTCTGACTTTTCTCTTATTAAAATGACACCAAACATGATATAATTTCAACTGTATTTAGTGGTTTAATCGACGATGTTCGAACGCAACGAAGAACAGCGACAACGCGGGCCTTTGAACTGTGCCGGCGACGCCGACTGTCCGCGTCTCTTTCTTTCGAATACGCTGTTCTTCGTTGCGTTCGAAACTTTTATCGTCGATTAAACCACTATAAATACAGTTGACATTATATCGTGTTTGGTGTCATTTTAATCAGAAAAATGCCAGATATAAGGTAGTGAAAGTTCCATAAGAAAATAATGGAAAATAAACAATTCTATCATTGCCATTACATTGTGAGAACTCGCGGGCCTTTAAACTGTGCTGGCGACGGCGACACGCTTCCGTCCTTCTCTATGTTCGGCTCTCTATGTACTGAAGTCTCGGTCGGTGCGATATCTAGACGCAGTCATAAATCAAAAATAGTGTCCGGGCCAGTGTCGCCAGGTCACCAGCAATCGAGGGGAATCAAGTACCCCCTCTCTGATGACCAGTCCAGTCTACGGCACGGGCACCGTGGTCTACGGTCTTAGTGGGGGACGTTGGAGTGTGCGCGTGGTGCTGGAATGGGATAGTGGAAGGGATAAGGAGGAGAGTAATTGAGGCCAGATTCGGCCTTTGGACAACGAAGGAGCTTTTACTGTATAGCAGTAGAAGTCTGACTGTGTGTCGAGTCTCACGGAGCAACTCGACATTCTTATTATAACAGTTTAGCATATAAGTTATGTACATGTACAAAACAATTATTTTATGTATGAATGTAGAATGAATAAATAAAGAGAATGTAGCAAACAAACGTATCTGCGAATATGTTTATTGAATCCCATATCTTTTCCCCAACTTCCAACTTATAGTTGAATTCTACTACTAAATTTTCACAATTATCGGCCATCTGGATTGACGTTGACTTGTACTACTGAATTTCGTGCCACCTCCTTCGATATCATCTTCTAATACAAAGTTCAATTTTCGGGGTTCCCGAAAAATTTTCGGCCGTCTGGCTTATCGTTAAGTTATACTACTGAATTTTCGAAAATTCTTCTGGTGTCTGGCTTGACGTTGAGTTGTACTACTGAATTTCGTGCCACCTTCTTCGCTATCATCTTCTCCTAATACAAAATTCCGCAAAATTTTCGGAAATTTTTTATTTCCATTGCGAGAACATGATATCCAATGAGGCGGCACAAAATTCAGTAGTTCAACTCAATGACAAGTCAGACGGTCGAAGATTTTTCGAAAATTTTCATAAATCAAATTTTATATTAGGAGAACATGATAGCGAAGGAGGTGGCACGAAATTCAGTAGTACAACTCAACAAGTCGGACATTCAGAAAAAATTGGTGGTTCAATAAATATATACGCAGACACGCTTCTTTATTACATTGTCTTTATTTATTCATTGTAGATTCATACATGAAATGTACACCGAAATGATACAATGTCTGTACTAATCTCGTTTGTGTCCTATACTTCGTCTGTGATAGAAACATCTCATACATCATGGAAGCCAATATGTTCTAGTCTCTGCTAATGTAGACAACTGGGTTGTAGTCCATGCTAACGACGAACAGGTTAGTTTCCGATCGACCTGGTAGCTTGGTGCATCACTAGCGTTTCTGAAAAAATCAAAAGCACAGAAAAAGCCAGGCGTCAAAGCACTACAAACGGCAACCACCGTCGAGATTCTATCTTGATACAGTATCTCGTCGATGTGTCAGGTCCACGGTGTATTATACAGGTGTGCCGACTTCCCTCAGAAATTGAAAAAGATGGGTAGTAATTCCCCGGCCGCCGCCAGGCGGCGCATGGTCATAGGTTCCGTACGTGTGCGAATGAGTGTGATTGTGTGTATGACAATTACGTCAGCAGCGCGTCCGAATACACACAATCTCATTCGCACACGTACGGGACCCATGTCCTTGCGCCGCCTGGCGGCGGCTGGGGAATTACTACCCATCTATAACAAAACGTCAACGTTACAGAGATGCTAAGTCGGCACACCTGTATAATGCACCGTGGTCAGGTCTATTCCCAGTAAACAAAATGCTTGATTTTGGACGGGCGCCTGCGTCCGCAATAGTATCGATTTTTGCTGGCAGAAAGAGCGGACAGGAGCTCGGACAGTAATGTCCTCAATTCTGCCTTCGTAAGGGGGCAGCCCCTTCGCAATTCTGTGACGGATGTAGATAATGTAGAAATATGAAGATAATGTAGATTTTTATTAATGTTAATTGTATCGATTAATTTTTTAATTAATTAATTAACATTTATTTTATTTTTGGTTACCTACCAACAAATTTATTTGTATAACAAAATTATAACAGATTCAAATAAAATATTTTAGAAGTAACACGTTATATTATTTAGAGGACTATCTTACTCCTCTACAATTTGGTGACCCCGACGTGATGATCCTTTTTAAGAAATAAGGATGCCGCTTCATCATTCCCCAACAAGAATTGAAGAGAGATCAAATCAAGATCTTGTTACAGAGACGGATAAGGATTTGGTTGTAGAAGAATTACCTTCAACAAGTCAAGTCTACTATTCCAGTCAAATCAATGCAACATCAATGGTTAAACTTCCACTCTTTTGGAAAGAGAATCCGATATTGTGGCTTACCCAGATTGAGGTAGCCTTCGCAATTAGCAGAATCTCCTCTGACGATACCAAATACCGGTATACCATAATTAATTTAGATAAAACAGTTCTTCCTTTTGTTTCCGATATTTTAAGCAATCCTCCAATTAAAGACAAATATGAAACTCTTAAAACAAGAATTATTTCCTCGTTCGATGAATCAAGCGAGTCAAAATTAAGAAGATTAATTAGAGGAAATGATGTGATTGATGAAAAACCGTCTAATTTCTTACAAAGATTAAGAAATTTGGCGGGTGGTTTGTGTAGCGAGAGTGTTCTAAAAACATTGTTTCTGGAACAACTACCAGAAAATATTCGAGGAATTTTAGCTAATAATGAAGTACAAGAACTTTCTAAATTAGCTTATCAAGCTGATAAGATTGTAGAAGTATTAAAACGAAATACTTCAAAAGAAAATTATACTTCTAATCCTTCCCGGAAAGAAACAACCAAGCTTTAAATTCACAGATTCTGGAATTACGAAAACAAATTGATGTTTTAAATATTAATATACGAAGAAATAATTACAAAAACAGATCAAGATCTAGGTCTAGGTTTTTTAAGAGAGATAGAAGCATTTCAAAATCAAGATTTCGAAATGAAGAATCCTTATGTTATTATCATCAAAAATTTATAGAAAATTCCTTTAAATGTAAAAAACCCTGTTCTTAGAGTGGAAAGGATAAAAGAGACTCATCAAATGAAAAGTTAGAGGAAAACTAAGAAAGCTGTCTGGAGTACAGACGATCCATGGTATGAGATATTTAATTGATACTGTTTCTGATATTTCGTTGTTACCGAGAAAAATGTTAAAAGGAAATTTGACGGAAACAAATCTTGTACTTTTTGCTGCAAATGGTTCTGAGATTAAAACATATGGTCAAAAATTAATTACTGTAAATTTAGGATTACGCAGAAATTTTACATGGGAATTTATCGTAGCTGATGCAGTAATGCCGATTATAGGATCAGATTTTATAGGTCATTACGATCTATTAGTAGATTTACATGGCAAAAGAGTTTTAGATAAAGAGGCAAAATTACAATCATTTGGAATCTTGAAACGAGTACATACAATTTCAATTTCAACAATAAAATAATTCCTTTAAATATAATAAATTATTACAAGAATATATTGATATTACTAAACCGGTTAGCAAAGAGATTGTTGAAAAAATGTTTATCATTATATTGTAACTAAGAGTCAACCGATAGCTGAAAAAGCTAGACGTTTAACACCCGAAAAATTTAAAATTGCCACAGCAGAATTCGAAGAGATGATTCGGAAAGGAGTTTGTAGGCCATCATCCAGTCAATGGGCAAGTCCTTTACATATGGTTCCGAAGAAAAATGGAGAATGGCGACCGTGTGGAGATTATCGAAGATTAAATTCTATCGCTATCCTGTACCACATATACAGGATTTTTCTTTTAAATTGGCAGGTGCAACAATTTTTTCAACGTTAGATCTTATTAAAGCCTATAATCAGATACCCATGGCACCCGAAGACATTCTCAAAACAGCAGTAATTACACCGTTTGGATTATTTGAATTTTTAGCAATGCCATTTGGATTAAGAAATGCAGCACAAACATTTCAAAGATATTTAGACAATGTATTAAGAGGTTTAAATTTTTGTCATGGTTATATTGACGATATAATTATTGCTTCAAAAAACGAGGAAGAACATAAGCAACATTTAAAGATAGTTTTTGAACGATTACGAAAGTTCAGATTGTCAATAAATGTAAATAAATCGACCTCTGGTGTTAAAGACAAGTTAAATATTTAGGATATTCACTTAATACAGAAGGTATGAGACCTATTGAAGAAAAAGTTCAAGCATTGAAAGATTTTCCAATTCCAAAAAATAGGACAGAATTACGAAGATTTTTAGGAGTAATAAATTTGTATCGTCGTTTTATTCCTATGGCAGCAAAAATTCAAGCTCCTTTACATTCTTTACTTATTGGTGCCAAAAAGAAAGATAAAAGGTCAATTGAATAGACAGAAGAACAGAAAGCTGCTTTTAATAAAACGAAAGAACAATTAATCAATGCTACATTATTGATACATCCAGTAGCAAACGCACGTTTAGCGCTAACTACAGATGCATTGGATATAGCAATGGGAGCTGTTTTGGAACAGTACGATGGTAAAAGCTGGCAACCATTAGCATTCTATTAAAAAAAATTTACAGAAACTCAACAAAAGTACAGTACTTATGATCGAGAACTTTTGGCGATATATTCTGCAATTAAATTTTTCCGATTTATGGTAGAAGGACGAGATTTAGTTGTGAAAACGGATCATAAACCATTAATTTTTGCATTTAAACAGAAATCATTAAAAGCTTCTCCTCGACAATTTCGACATTTAGATTTTATAGGTCAATTCACTACTGAATTAAGTTATGTCGAAGGGGACGAAAATGTAATTGCAGATGCCTTCTCAAGAGTTGAAGCAATTGAAATGCCTATTGTGGTAACCATAGAAGAATTAACGGAAGCACAACAGGCAAATGAAGAATTAAAAAATATAATTTCACGAGGAAATTCGGCATTGCAATTACAAAAATTGAGAGTAGGCAGTGGCGCACCCAGGATTTAATCTTGGGGGGGCCGAGTTGAACGGACAAAATTTTGTGGCCTGGTGCAAGAATTGACAATGTACAGTTAGCGCGTTATAACTAGTGATAATAATATGAAACACAATGAATGACCTTTTTTTTCGTTTTTTAGCCAAAATATCCCCTAACGGTACCCAGGGCTGTTCCACGATTTTGCTTTTAGAAGATAAACATGTTTTACATACAGGGAACCGGATTAATATTCGGGCGCTCCAAAAAGACGATAACTTTTTTAATATTGTACTATACGATTTGAACTTTTTTGGGAAGCTAGAGCAATAAGTTTACTACAGGATGTGTAAAGAAATTTTATTATTAAAAATTGCAATTGATCGGAATTGTACAAATAATACTAAAAGTTGCATTTTACAACTTTTTTATGTGGGCCTATATTGAAAATTTAAAAAATACGTTTTGTAGATCTGTGTCAATTAAAAATATTCTGAAAATTTCGACAAAATCAGTCGGCGTTGCAATGAGCTACAAACGTTCAAAGATGGTAAAAATTGCATTCCCACATCAACCGATTTCGATGAAACTTTCACAGTGCATGTAATTGACACAGACCTACAAATTTTAAAAATTTTCAATATAGGCCCACATAAAAAATTTCATCAATTGCAATTTTTGAAAAAATTTCTTTTCACATCCTGTAGTAAAATAATTGCTCTAGCTTCTCAAAAAAGTTAAAATCGTATAATACAATATTTAAAAAGTTACCGTCTTTTTTGGAGCGTCAGAATATTAATCCGGTTCACTGTATGTGTTACGGTAAATGTAATAAATTGGTGATTATGTATAATAACCGGTTATTATGCATAATCACCGGATTAATCACGTTTACCGTAACATATGTACTTCATCAATACTGACATTGAAACATTTTGTATCAGCCCACAAGAAGATTTTTAATGCACATTAAATAAAATCCATTAAGATGATTATAGAAATTTATTTACAGAATAAAATCTAGTTTTCTTTTCTTTTTACACAGCTCTTCAATTACTTCGGTTACAGTTATATTAATGCCTCTATGTATGTATAACAAAGCCAACCCATTCAGTCGCGGTTGTGTCATTGTGGATCTTAAATATGTTTTCAAAATTCTTAATATAGAAAATGGTCTTTCACTGACGCACGTCGTCACCGGAAGCGTTGCTAATATTTTTAATAAATTACAAAAAATAGGATATATCATTTTATCACATTTCGAAATTGCATCAATGGCATTTTTGCATGGATCTGTTCCAACCGCTTTTCCAAATTTTGCACGCCACAATTTGAATTCCGCGTTTAGAATTGCTAGATTTGTTGAAATCAAATCACGGGCATAAAATTCACACAACTGACGAAAATCATCCATTAGACTTGCTGTTGGAGCGTCTTTTCCATTTGGTAAAAGAATAAAAAAATGTTTTAACGTATTGCGGTGTCGAGTGAAACGTTCATGAAGTTGATTCAATATTTGGTCAATGAATGGAATGAAAATATTTCTCCTAAAATACTCCTCTACAGAATCAGCTAGGACATTAGACCTTAATGTTTGTTTTGATGCAGTTCTTGGTTTTTTAATGTTAATATTAAAATTATTAGCTTTTATGCAGGCTTCATCAAAAATATCTTTAAAAGGAGAATCTGGTTTTTCACGAACGATTCTTAATTGAGCCACAACATCATCAACAAAGTTTAGGGCAATTAAGAGATCATTATCAGACTTTTGCAGGATTTTAGAAAGTGGTAAAGTGTACGCAAATATATTTTGCAAGCTAAATAAAGATATTATAAATCCAAATTCACACAACGAATTAATCAACAGTTTTGCATTAGAGAACGAGTCTCTGTCTTCCCAAGAACTGATTGTTTCAAGACTATGAATCACTGCATCATATAATTCAACCATGGTCATGATGGCTTCATGACGTTCCACCCACCTAGTGGGACAAACTTGGCGTAGTTTCTGTCTCTTAGTATCCGGTACATGTTTATCAATATTGTCGATAAGAATTTTTTGTCTCTTAGGGGTATTGAAGAAATTGTGTACTTTTTCAATTATACCAATGCAATTTCTTATATCAATCACAGATACAGCATTTCCAATTGCCAAATTCAAACTATGTGATGCACAATGAACATATAAAGCTTGTGGATATATAGCTGATATATGAGCTTGAACACCATTAAACTTTCCGCTCATTGATGCGGCACCGTCGTAACCTTGCCCACGTAAATAAGATAAATCGATACCATAGTTATTTAAGCTTTCTAATATTGTCTGAGATAAGTTTTTTCCTGTAGTATTTGTTACAGGAACAAATTGTAAGAATTGTTCACAAAGCTTGCTATCATTTTCTTCGTCTATATACCTGACACACAAAGAAAGTTGCTCAGTGGTAGAAATGTCACAAGTTTCATCAGCAAGAAGTGAAAAACATTCCGCCGAATTAATTTTTTTAACCAAATGGTTCAAAATGACTTCATTACAAGCATTTATGATTTGATTTTGTATGTTCCAGCTAATGTAGGTAGCGTTTTTAGCAGCATGTTTAAAATGTTCAGTGAGGTTCTCATCATCCCAACTGCCTTAGTACGACAGTAATGGTATTTTGGAGTTATTTAAATTGAAATATCTCCTGAACTACTAACTCTTCGACATACATAGGTTAGTACTTTTTTATAAAGAATGTCCAGCTGCAACGATTGATGTATTAAAAAATACCTCATTCCATTTAAAAAAACATCGATAACCTTGAAATCTCATAAAAATGACCTTGAATTTTTTTTCCCTTACACCGTTATATGTGGCCCTTCAAACAGTGTAACTTTGTCCTACGAAGTTTTTTTGTACAATGAAAAGTAACGGAGATATTGAGCTGTTCAGAGTTATGTGGGCCACCCTGTATATCTTTCTACAGTAAATCTTCAATCGGAGTCCTGGGTCGCCTATCTAACCGTAGTCCAGTGCCTACTCACTCCACTGCCGGCCAACGCTGCGCCGCGCCGTAGGGCGGCGATGTTTGATCTCGGCTCGGGTATATCGGTGTGAACACCACACATCGACTCGACTGAATCGAAGTCTCAAACTTCTTAATTTTAATGATCGGTTTATGGGACTTTAACTAGCTTATTCCTGGCGTTTCGCTGATTAATATGGTACCAAGAACGATATAATTGGGCCAATTGTAAGGAATATCGAAATTGCGAACGTCGAGAGCGGGCAGCGTGCGGCTCGACAGCGCGACGCGTACCCTTCAGGTAAAAACCCCCTGCACAATTGGGGGTGCAGGTAGCGAACACGCTGGCAACAAGGTGTCCGTAAGACTAGAGTTTACCTGAGCGGTCATTTCTTCCAGTGACGCTCGGAGTGTCAAGTACTGAGAGAACCTTTTTAATAAATCGCACCTTTGCGGACGGCTTCACCGTCAATAGTTGTATTCATTTATCGCCCACACCTTCATAGTTTAGATAATAGTTTAGTAGGCTATTATCTTACAAATCAGAAGTGGGATTTACCAAAATTCGCGTTTTACGTGCGATAGTGTTAAGTGTTCCGAACTTTGAGAATCGTGTGTGCCTCTGTGTCGCGTAACGCACTTTTCGAAGATGGATCGCGTAGGGTGTAGCAGCGACGGTAGTGCGGAACGAGTTATCAACGCGAGTGATATCGAATCCCGATTCGAAAGACTCGAAATGATGATGGGCGAAATTTTGCGGAAATCGCGTGAACGATCGCGTGCACCGAGCCGCCGACGATCGAGGTCGCGATCGCGTAGTTCGCGTACCCGCGATTCGCGCGTTCGGTCGCGTAGCCCAAGGGATGATGTTTCACGCGAACGGCCGCGTAGTTCGCGTACCCGCGATTTATGCGTTCGATCGCGCAGCCCACGCGGTGACATGTCACGTAAACGGTCGCGTAGCCCGCGAAGAGACATTGTGCGTGAACGATCACGCAGCCCACGGGGGCACGCGTCGAGTGAGCGACCGCGTAGTGACTGCCTCCATCGCGTTGAACGCATTGAGGAAACTCTGAACTCGCGTAGCTCCAGTGCCGCCACGAAATGGTTACATTATCCGCGAACTGGTGACGATCTGCTAATCCCGATTTATGACCCGGCGAAAAGTGACATTTCAATCGAAACCTGGGTAACCCGCGTGGATCACCTAGCTTCGCGGTACGAGTGGGACGATCACTACGTGATGCAATTAATTGTGTCACGAATAAAAGGACATGCCCGCCAGTGGTACGATACCCGGCTGGATTTCAACCACACCTGGAAAGAGACGAAGGCATTATTGACGGAACAATTCCACCGAATTATGCCGTTCTCCCAGCTGTTGAAGGAAGCCGTCAATTACGAAGCAAAACCGGGACAGTGCCTTGGCGATTACTGCTTCACCAAGATGAACATGATTCAGCGGCTGGACGTAAAATTCCCGGACGATAAAACGATGGATATGATCATTCATGGAATACCCGACGAGAATCTGGCACGTACTATCCGGGCGGCACAGCACACCAGCTTAAATAAATTGTATGCATACATGCGTACGATCGGCAACATGCCCGGGAAAGAGGACCGTCAAGCGGCATATAGCAGACGCAACAATCCACCGACGAAGCCAGAGAGAAGCACTCCCATCGTGTGCTTCAACTGTAAGGGAACGGGACATATGGCGAAAGACTGCCGAAGTCCGAAGACTGAATGCAGCATCTGCAAGAGGCGAGACCACGCGAGGGAGAACTGTCCGTCAAAGGAGGTAAATACCATAAAATGTATGAAACACGACCACAACCTTTATCAAATCCACATTCGCGTCAACGGACGGAAGGTGGAAAGCCTAGTCGACACGGGTAGCGCACGCACAATAGTACATTCATCAATTATCAGGAAATTCCTTATACCCACAAAAATCGTGAAGGATACGATATTCAAAGGATTCGCAGGACAGTCCGTAGTCATCAACACAATTGCGCCGATGTTAGTGAAAATCCAAAACGTAAGAGCCGCGGTAGACTCATTTGTTGTACCAGACGAATACACGGCGTACGACGTAATACTAGGGCGAGATTTTCTGCAACAAGAGCACGTGGTCATGCTAAAACGGGGAAAGCAATTAATATTCAACGATATCAGAGAAGCAAAGCAGCCGCGGATAACACCAGCAATGGATATGTACGCGATCGACAACACCCCCGAGTTGAGATTAGGAAACGTCGGGAAGAAGGAGCGAGAACTGTGCATCGCGTTGATAGAAGAATTTCGCGACTGTATATCCTCATCAATGCGCGACCTAGGGAAAACCAGTACCACATCGATGGACATCAAATGCCTAACGGACGAACCTGTCGCGTATCGACCCTATCGACTCGCTGAACCAGAGAAGAAAGTCGTCCGCGAAATCATTGCGGACTTATTGAACAATGGGATAATTAGGGAATCCGATTCACCGTATGCGAGTCCGATCACACTCGTAAAGAAGAAGACCGGGGATTACAGAATGTGCGTCGATTACAGAAAATTGAACGCGCTAACAGTAAAGGACAAATACCCGCTGCCACTCATCGATGAACAAATAGATAAGCTAGGAGGCAATCGGTATTTCACGGGTCTCGATTTAGCGTCAGGCTATTACCAGGTACCAGTCGCAGAAAACTCGATAACAAAGACGGCATTTATAACACCAGAGGGACACTATGAGTTCCTTCGGATGCCCTTCGGTCTAACGAACGCGCCGGCAGTATTCCAACGCTTAATGGACAAGACCCTAGGTCCGTTAAAAAATACAATAGCGTTCCCATACCTGGACGACGTGATTATACCGTCAAAAACGATTAAAGAAGGTCTTGAACGACTACGGCGGGTCTTAGAGGTGTGTCGCGCACATGGTCTGACGCTAAAAGTAGAAGAATGTTTATTCTTTGAGAAAAACGTTCGACTACCTGAGCCGCGGAAAAATGAAGGAGGAGTAAGGCCAGGTCAACAGAAACAGATGCCGTTAAAGAAATCGCAGCACCGAGGACCGTAAAGCAGGTACGGCAATTACAGAACAAAGGCATTAATACAACACCGATGAAAACTCTCATCGGGTGCGACATGAAGACAGTCGCCGAAGGAATAATCCTTAGTGCCGCGAAGGACGAAATGGACAGACTGGACCTGCCACAATTAAGGGGAGATATCAGCCGACACATTACGGAGGAGCAAAAGGGCCCAGAAGGAACGACACGATCTTACGAGGCGAGAGGCTCGCAAATTCACGATGGACGAGTTGTTGCTGGTTCAGATCACCAGCCAACCATCAACGGGCGGCAGTAGGAACCTGTTGACAAAACTCAAAGGACCATTCCGGATTCGAACTGTTCTACCGAACGATCGCTACGAGGTAGAGGACCTCAGAGAGAAGGCGAAACGGCAACGAACCGTAGCTGCAGCAGACAGGATAAAACCGTGGATCACGGTTCAAGGGGACGTTCACGATTCGTCTTAAAAAAAGAAAAATCGTTTTGATTAATTATTCTTGTAACTCTCTTTAATTTTCCAGGTCTTTGTTTCGTTTCTTTTTTTTTCTTTTTTCTTTTCTTTTCTCTTTTCTCTTTTCCTTTTCTCCGCAGTTTCGCACAATAGTAAAGATATCAACATGGTTGTAGTAGGCCGCTACATAACGATACATACTAATTTACACGTGTGTCATATATGTTTATAGAGACGAAATGATAACGCTAACAACAGGAGACCGAGGATGTGAGCATCTTCGACCTCGTGGCAGCGCGGCTGCACGTGTAGCAGGCACGTCAGAACGTGGAGAGGCGTTCCCTGCGACACTCGACGACGAAGGGATGTGGACATGACGGTCCCAGACACCTGACGCAGCGAGGGCAGTATCAGGACTACCACGGGCCCAACGGGAGCCATATCAGCGACACGACATGTGTCAATCCACAGGGGGGATACGGAGGTATTCCAACGGCATCACCAGACCCAGGACGAATGCACGGCATTCTAGGTCAACACCGACCCAGAAGGGCACGAGGTGCCTCAGGCAGGGTGGTGGTTAAGTCATCTGAATGACACAACGGCATCACCGGACCCAGGACGAATGCGCGGCATTCTAGGTCAACACCGACCCAGAAGGGCACGAGGTGCCTCAGGCAGGGTGGTGGTTAAGTCATCTGAATGACACAACGGCATCACCGGACCCAGGACGAATGCGCGGCATTCTAGGTCAACACCGACCCAGAAGGGCACGAGGTGCCTCAGGCAGGGTGGTGGTTAAGTCATCTGAATGACACAACGGCATCACCGGACCCAGGACGAATGCGCGGCATTCTAGGTCAACACCGACCCAGAAGGGCACGAGGTGCCTCAGGCAGGGTGGTGGTTAAGTCATCTGAATGACACAACGGCATCACCGGACCCAGGACGAATGCGCGGCATTCCAGGTCAACACCGAACCAGAAGGGCACGAGGTGCCTCAGGCAGGGTGGTGGGTCTACAGAAGGAATACGACGGTATTACGGATAGACAAAGGGTACAGCGGTACCATAGGACCCAGGACGAATGCGTCGCATTCTAGGTCAACACCGAACCAGAAGGGCACGAGGTGCCTCAGGGAGGGTGGTGGTAAGAGTCCACAGAAGGAATACGACGGTATTACGGATGGACTGAAAGATACGACGGTATCGACGTAGCGTCGCGCAATACGACGGTATTGCGTGTAGAATTTTTTTTTTGTTTGCATTGATTATATAGAGTCATTTTTTATTTCTTTGTATAATTATGTGTATGTAAAGTCTGAGGACAGACTTTGTTGTCAGTATGGCCGAGTGTAAGGAATATCGAAATTGCGAACGTCGAGAGCGGGCAGCGTGCGGCTCGACAGCGCGACGCGTACCCTTCAGGTAAAAACCCCCTGCACAATTGGGGGTGCAGGTAGCGAACACGCTGGCAACAAGGTGTCCGTAAGACTAGAGTTTACCTGAGCGGTCATTTCTTCCAGTGACGCTCGGAGTGTCAAGTACTGAGAGAACCTTTTTAATAAATCGCACCTTTGCGGACGGCTTCACCGTCAATAGTTGTATTCATTTATCGCCCACACCTTCATAGTTTAGATAATAGTTTAGTAGGCTATTATCTTACACAATATTTAGTGGTTTAATCGACGATGTAAGTTTCGAATGCAACGAAGAAGAGCGTATTGAAGAGAAAGAGACGCGAACAGTAGCCGTCGCCGGCACAGTTCAAAGGCCCGCGTTGTCGCTGTTCTTCGTTGCGTTCGAAACTTTCATCGTCGATTAAACTACTAAATATTGGTCCAATTGTATCGTATTTGGTATCATTTTGCATTAGAAAAATGCCACGAATATGTTGGTGAAAGTTTCATAATGATATCATAGAAAATAAAGAAGCTAATATTTTGGTGTTTCATTGTGATGACGCACGGGCCTTTAAACTGTGCCGGCGACAGCGACACGCTTCGGCCACGCGATCCTATTTCATTCTGTCCTTCTCTATGTTCGGCTCGTCGTTTGAAGTCTCGGCGCGGTCGACGGAGTCATAAAAAAATAGCCTCTCTACGCTACCCAAGTCCGTTCAACACACGGGTGTTGGGACTCCGATCGAAGAATTACTGTATTATACAGTAAACGCTCGTTCGTTGTGAAAAATCGACTATGCGGTCGTTGCGACGTGCCTACTCCCTCCACTGCCTGTCAATGCCGAGTCGGCCGAGTCGCTCCGCACGGCGGCAACATTGATGTCGGCTCGGGTATATCGGTGTGAACACCACACATTGACTCGAGCTTCGGTCACGCGATCCGTATTTCACTCTGTCCTTCTCTATGTTCGGCTCTCTATTGAAGTCTCGCTCGGCGCGCTCGGCGCGCTCGGCGCGCTCGGCGCGATATCTAGACGCAGTCATAAATCAAAAATCGCTTCACTATTCGCTCGTTGCGACCTCAACTCTCATGCCTCTTCACAACGAACGAGCATTTACTGTACATATAAAATAGTTTTGTAGTTTCTGTCACGCTAAAACGCCGAACGGGTTGCCTTCTGAAGGGGAACCGAAAATTGAGAAGCGGGTTGCCTTCTGAAGGGGAACCGAAAATTGAGAAGCGGGTTGCCTTCCGAAGGGGAACTGAAAATCAGCGGCGTGAAAGTGTGTATTTTTCAGAGAGAGGGCAGGAGAGAGAAAGAGAGCGGAAAAGAGAGAAGAGCACGGGAGAGACAGAGAGAGAGCGGGAGAGACAGAGAGCGGGAGAGAGAGAGAGAAAGAGAGCGGGAGAGAGAGAGGGAGAGAGAGAGAGAGAGCGGGAGAGTGAGAGAGAGAGTGAGAGAGAGCGGGAGAGTGAGAGAGAGCGGGAGAGAGCGACGAAACCGCGAGGCGCAGCGGGGGTTGGTGAGCGAAGCGAGCAGGGGGCGGAGCCCCCTAGTATACAGGGTGGTCTTTTTATCTGAAGACATTGAAATATCTCGAGAACTATGTATCGGATCAAAACAAGTGGGCAATGAAAGTTGTTCGTCGCGAAGGGGGACATCCAATGATACCAACCTGGACCCCCCACCGCCACCCCCTGGGGGTGGGGTGGGAGAAGATAAAAAACTTAAATGGGAACTCCCATTTTTCATTGCAGATTTGGATTCTCCAGAAAAAAATACACAAATTTTACCTAGGAGTTTTTGCATTTTGGTTCACAGATGGCGCTGTAATGGACAAAAATCAAAATGGAAAAAGTCGTTGAAAATTGGGCATATCTCGAGAAATACACATCAGATCAGAAAGATAAAAGTAGACGTATTTGATATTTTTAAGAATGCTATTCAATAACACCATAATTGACCCCCCATCCCCACTTCCTGAGGATTGATAAACAAACCAATGAATTTTTCCAACTGCTTTCGATTGCAGCGACATCTGTGAAAGAAATTACACCAATAATATCAAATCAATGGAGAACCAAGATTTGCTATAAAAAAGGATTTCCCATTGAAGATTTTGAAATAGTTCCCTCTCCCACCCTCAGGAAATGGGGATGGGGTCAATTATGGTGTTATTGAATAGCATTCTTAAAAATATCAAATACGTCTACTTTTATTTTTCTGATGTGATGTGTATTTCTCGAGATATGCCCAATTTTCAACGACTTTTTCCATTTTGATTTTTGTCCATTACAGCGCCATCTGTGAACCAAAATGCAAAAACTCCTAGGTAAAATTTGTGTATTTTTTTCTGGAGAATCCAAATCTGCAATGAAAAATGGGAGTTCCCATTTAAGTTTTTTATCTTCTCCCACCCCACCCCCAGGGGGTGGCGGTGGGGGGTCCAGGTTGGTATCATTGGATGTCCCCCTTCGCGACGAACAACTTCCATTGCCCACTTGTTTTGATCCGATACATAGTTCTCGAGATATCTCAATGTCTTCAGATAAAAAGACCACCCTGTATATAAATCTAAAAGTCCGACCAAGTAATATAAAGATTACATGTACACTTTTAAAATTTTAAGTTTTGTACATTTTTATTAATAACAAATATTAACATAACAACGTAATTATTCGACGTGAATATACACAACTTAAATATTCCGACACAAAATATTTAGGAAGATGTAAACTATCACGGCATGACATAATTGTTGCAATGTACATCCAGGGTGTTTACCTACAGGAGGGAGAAAATTTAAGGGGTGGTTCTCGACGATAATCTAAGACGAAAATGAAGAATAAAAAAATTGCGATTTCGGCTTCGTTATTTAGTTATTGACAATTAAAAATCCGCCTAAAATGCTGCAACACTTCTAACAAAAGTGTACGTTGCGTACGTCACACAGGCGCGCGACAGTCTCGTATCAAGTGACAAACGCATGCATACCTTTCACCAGCGAGGTGAAAATGTTTAAACAATCGTTGGACGACATTGAACCTACTCGTTAAAATCCACAAGGGCATTTCTAATATCCGCCCTGTGGAATTATCGAGTAGAAGGGGTCAATGCCCTTTCACTTTCACATTCATTTCACACATATCCACAAATCCTTATCCTGCACTATAATTGTTCATAACACCGTACTTAATATACTGGAGGAAACGCTCTATCACTATTTACAATATCATACACACGCACTACGAGTTTCTGCGAACGGAAATCTTCAACGCGTGCGAGAAGAATCGTCCGAACAAGCTAGCATCCGTATGCACACTGATTCAAGACAGCTGATGTGGTCAATGCACACACATGAAATATTTCGCGGTCACAGACAGAATGAGAAGGAATCACGAAATTCGTGAAAACAGGATAGACAATGTATTGGTATAGCAACGCGCGACGTTTGGGCGGTAGTTTGCTGTAGATCTTCATTTGTTTTATCGATCTGGCATCGACCTCATCAGCTGTCTTGAATCAGTATGCATATGGAAGCTAGCTTGTACGAACGATTCTTCTCGCACGCGTCGAAGATTTCCGTTCGCAGAAATCACACACGATCTCAAGATGTCCGTTCCATCTGTGAACGAGTCTCGCGACGTAAATCAAGTTCCATAAAGTGCGGTGTTTCAATATTAAAGGATTACCAGTTCTTTACATTCTCCTCATTTCCCTCAGTAAACTTGTACTCTCTGTAAACTCGTAGTGCGTGTGTATGATATCGTAAATAGTGCTAGAGCGTTTATTCCACTATATTAAGTACGGTGTTATGAACAATTATAGTGCAGAATAAGGATTTGTGGTTATGTGTGAGAAGAATTTAAAAGTGAAAGGGCATTGACCCCTTCTACTCGATAATTCCGTAGGGCGGATATTAGAAATGCCCTTGTGGATTTTAACGAGTAGGTAGGTTCAATGTCGTCCAACGATTGTTTAAACATTTTCACCTCGCTGGTGAAAGGTATGCATGCGTTTGTCACTTGATACGAGACTGTCGCGCGCCTGTGTGACGTACGCAACGTACACTTTTGTTAGAAGTGTTGCAGCATTTTAGGCGGATTTTTAATTGTTAATAACTAAATAACGAAGCCGAAATCGCAATTTTTTTATTCTTCATTTTCGTCTTAGATTATCGTCGAGAACCACCCCTTAAATTTTCTCCCTCCTGTAGGTAAACACCCTGTATATACCCAGATAGCACAGGACGACTTTAAGTTGCCGTTTTCATGTCCGGTCTACATCTTTACGTCTCACGTCTCAGTAAGACGCATTTTAGGCGTCCATAAAGGCACCTCTGCTGGGACGCCGTTTTCACGTTAGAAATGAGATGAATAAAAGGCACCTGCCTTCGAACGTGAAAACGTCGTCGCAGCAGAGGTGCCTTTAAGGACGCGTAAAAGTTGCCTCTTTCGGTACGCCGTTTTCAGGTTAGAAATGAGATGCATAAAAGGCACCTACCTTCGAACGTGAAAACGTCGTCCCAGCAGAGGTGCCTTTATGGATGTGTAAAAGTTGTCTCTTTCGCAACGCCGTTTTCACGGCAGAAACGATTGAAGTACTTACGAAAATATGTATATCTCTTAATCGTTAATATACTGATACTATACTTCATTAAAAAAAAGTAGTTTGATTTTTACCTAAAAAATATTTTAGGTAAATAATTAAATAATTAGGTTACATAATTATTAGAAGAGATAAACTTCTGTTAAAATATTTTTTATATAATAATATATATGATTTGATATGATTTGAGCGTATAAGAATAAAAAGTAATGAATCTAACAGTAAAGGTTCGCATGGCTCAGCGAGGAAACCATCATGAAGTTAAATGGTAGGCCCGAGTTCGATTCCCGCCCAGAGTATGCTGCATAAAAACTAAATTGTAATAAGGTTTTTTCGAAGAGACAAAATGGAATATTCTCTCTCAAGTGTACATGAAAGTAGTAATATATAAATATATAGATTCTAATTTTTTCTTAAATTTGAAGATTTTGTACGTCTTTTCAGATGTCCAAAAAGGCAACTTTTTTGCATCTTAAAGCGACATCTTAAAGATGTCGAAAAGGCCTGTGAGAGACGACTTTAAGTCGCACAGTTTTGTAACAAAGACCTGTTAAAGTTGTACACAGTACGTGGAAAAGACGTGAAAACGACGTGCCACAGACGCAACGTACGACTTAAAGATGTACGTTACGTCTTGCGTCAGGCAACTTTTAGGCGTACTTTAAGATGTCTTTGTGCTATCTGGGTATGTATAATACATACGTGTATGCCGATATTTGTATCTTATAAATTACGCAGATTTGAGTATGTCGTCGAAAACCACAAACAACTGCATAGTAATATCATATTGATGTTATCACATAAAAACTGAAACAAAATTTTTCTAAATAAATTTTTTATAATTTTGTAATTAATTAAACTACTTACATGCATCAAAATAAAAGAAACATACGTAAGGATATTTATACTCGTGAATCTATTAATCTATATTACTGACAAACTGTACTTCGTAAGTATTTTATTACATACTTCATTTCCAAAGTTCAAATACACGCGCCATATACCTTTGGGCCTCCAACACCCGTAGTAAAAATGAAGTATACCGAATATTCAGTTTTTACTAACACGCGAACATCGGTAACATTGAGCACGAACCTCTAACCACGGGGCTCTAAGAGCCTCATGGAACCTAGACAAAAAAGTCCATAAGATGCAATGTCTGTAGCATGGATATAGGAATATAGGGATGGAGCGTGTCGTTGCGGGGTGGGCAAATTTTTAGGGGGGGACGAGGTAAAAGACGCACATGTTTCATTGGCTGTGTCCGGCGCAAGCGCAGTACGTCATTATGAATGCAGCGTCACGCATTGAAACAGAGTTACATAACCTTCTAATGCCAGAACGGAGAAATCGAAGAAATCAAGAAGAAATAATGTAACCCTCTCTGATGACCAGAGTAACGTGAGTAACGTGAGAGTATGTGACGTTTCCAAAAATCTTTATTTTTACTGACATGTTTTTTAGCGAAATGTAGTCTTTTCTGCTTATTAACTTTGCTTACAAACGGCTTCTTTCAAGGAATACGACCATGAAAATCATTTTTACGAAGGATTCTTCGACAAAGTTCAGGGTGCATTTGTTGAAGAGGTAGTCTCATAAAAAATCTAAGCCCAGGATCTTTTCCATAATTAAAGTCCCCAACAGCTGTGAATCGCACCTCGGGATTGATGACCCGACAATCCCCATTGAGCGAGAAGCCAGAACCGTACTAAGTAAGTATGTTCCTTTCACGAAAAAATAGTAACCTAATATACTTAGATTGCAGGGCCTGACTCTAACAATTAACCCAGGAACGACCGAAAGTCCCACTGGTAAAACTTTCTTAAAAATAACGGAGCTCAATCGCCAGGGTCGCAAACACCCTTTTATAACGTTTGGCTCCATTATTTTTAAGAAAGTTTTCGGAGATTTTAAGAAACCGTTGATTCAACTTGAAACAATGAATAGAGTACTGCAACGTTTTATCAATGCCAATATATTTAACAAATTAAGAGATCACAATAACGATCAGGGTTTAATGAAAACTCATACGTCACATTTAATACGTTTGATTGCTAAAAGATATATTAAAATAAGATTGCACTATGTAGCGATTAACAGAATCGATAAAGCAAATAGCCATAGATCTTTTTTGAATAAATTGACTTTATTTCGAGGGCAATAAATTCTTTGTGAAGCCTGTAAATTATCTTGTAAAACTGATTTCTTGGCCAAAAGGCTTAAATAAAGATATACATACATATAAACCTATTATGTGTAAAAACTTATTGTACCCTATTTTTAATTATAAGAAAAAATGACATTTATGATATATTTATTAATTATTAAATATATAACACCTATTTTTTTTTAATTTACTAAAAATAATGATTTTAAAATATAAATAACAAATTATGTAAAATTAGTATGTTCTTTAATTCGTGTTGCACGTTTTAATTTCCTTTCTATATTCTCTAATTTCAGTTTTCTTTTTTAGTCCCTCGTTCTAGAATTTTGTTCACATTACAGATTTATGAATTATTTGAAATTGTACATAAGAACATGAAATATGTAAATAACTACTAATTGCATAAAATTAAAAAATGTAGAAGATTTGCCGTTATCGAAAATTTATACAATTTTTCATTTCCTTCACTTTTAATTATTTAACAACGTTCATTATAATATTTGGAACATAATTCATATCACGAGTGTCATACGTTATCACAGGACAAAGGGTTAACCATCACATTTTTTTCTAGTTTCAACTTGTCAGATATATGTAAGCAATCTGTAAACATTTTTCATACTTGGCGGTACAGAGTATGCGCAGAAAAACCACCAATCAAACATGTGCGTCATTTGGTACCCTGCCTCCTCCGCAAACTTAGACCACCCCCCTTGTCTAAAGTGCTAGCTCACGCTCCATCCCTATATTCCTATATCCATGGTCTGTAGGGATCTTAAGTCTGTGACCCGGGCGTGAGCACTCTAATATCCTCCACAGACTTAAGTCTGTTCGCGTGTTAGTAAAAACTGAATATTCGGTATATGTACTTCATTTTTACTACGGGTGTTGGAGGCCCCAAAGGTATATGGCGCGTGTATTTGAACTTTGGAAATGAAGTATGTAATAAAATACTTACGAAGTACAGTTTGTCAGTAATATAGATTAATAGATTCACGAGTATAAATATCCTTACGTATGTTTCTTTTATTTTGATGCATGTAAGTAGTTTTATTAATTACAAAATTATAAAAAATTTATTTAGAAAAATGTTGTTTCACTTTTTGATGTGATAACATCAATATGATATTAATATGCAGTTGTTTGTGGTTTTCGACGACATACTCAAATCTGCGTAATTTTTAATATACAAATATCGGCGTACACGTATTTATTATACATATATATGTACATTGCAACAATTATATCATGCCGTGATAGTTTACATCTTCCTAAATATTTTGTGTCGGAATATTCAAGTTGTGTATATTCACGTCGAATAATTACGTTGTTATGTTAATATTTGTTATAAATAAAAATGTACAAAACTTAAAATTTTAAAAGTGTACATGTAATCTCTATATTACTTGGTCGGACTTTTCAAATTTATATATATGTATCCACGTATTAATTAAAAAATCTACAAATAAAAAATTTTAAAAAATAAAAAATGATTGTTGAACAACTCAACGAATATTCAGATGATCGTTTAAGAAAATTATTTATGATTAAAAATTCTATACTTTAAATTACGAAGCAATATTCATTTGAATTTCAACAGATTCAGAAAGCAAGGACAAAACCGCTCGAACGCTTTCGATGCCGAGCATCGACGGTTATTGTATGAACATAATGCGGCAACATTGCACTTTTAAAGCTGACAACGCTGTAAAATCTAGCGTCCCAGACACACACCTTTCGTGTTGCAACGTCATGTAGTTCACCAGCTGACCGTTGCATTTCCACCGACGAGATACTATTAAAGACTGCCAGCCTTATGGGAGTTGGTGTGCCTTGAATTTTTCGGTGTTCTCTTACGCCCTCTAGGATATATTCTGCCTGGAGTGAGAACCAGAACGTTCCTTTCCCAACGCGCCCGCGCGCTACACACACGAGCGTACCTCTACTATATCCGTGTGCGCTGCTTGTGCGCTTGCGCCAGCCACAATCTATTTTTAGCACTTGCCGTGTTGTATTGCTCTACAGAAACGAAACTGAAATTCGGCTGTCGAGCCGTCGAGCGTATGAATCGCAATCTGGAGCTAGCCTTCGAATCCCTGTGCAGCGATTTTTATTTTTATTTCTCATTACTTTCTTAATTACATTTTTAACCTTGCAAAAAATTAAAAATGTAAAAACTATGTTCAAAATATGTATTCATTTTAAATAGAAACGTTTTGTTACTGTCATAATTGCATTAATAAAAATTGTTATATGAGAACCGGTTGATGGTATTTATTTGGACTGATTGGAGAATACGAAAATGCAGAAAGTATTTTTTAGTTTCTGAAACAATTTATAGATTTATTAGTTGTTAAACAAATAATAGAATAAATTGTATAATATATATAAATTGATTTTACTAGCATACATAAGTTTATTTGATCTTCTGTCTTCCTATAATAAAAAAATACAGTCATAATTATAATTATAATAGAATTTCATAGAATATTGATGTTATTGCAAACTCATCTTTTTTCGCAATGATGTTCTAATTTCATTGCTTCTCTCAAATGTCCATTTCCTTCCGAGACAGTGGCGTTTATAGGTGTAAATAACAAATGTTGATATTCATCATAATTAAACTACAATTATTCTAATAACGTGGAATGTAGTACATATTAAGTGTTAGTTACCCGGATTTTCGTCTTCGACGTTAAGCATTCTTTACTGCTTCTCGTAATTTGTGCGACCTTATTTTTCGACCATGACATTTTTTTGGTCCCGTAAACCAGAATTGCAACAAATGTTGAGAAAATGTTCTGGAAAAATTTTGGGGCCGTTTGGATCATGGGAAAATGAGGCGCAGCAAATTTGAAAATTTTGAATTTTTTAAATCTTGTCATAAATAGACGTTATGATATATCGTTGAATTTGTTTTTTTTCTCTTTAAGAGTCCATATATAGTATAAACAGTTGTTGATAGAAAAAACATCCGTGACCTTAAAAGCTTTAAATAATAACTTTGAAAAATTGTTTTTTCTTTGTAACTATATCCACCTCCTTATATACTACAACTTCTGTTTGAAGAGTTTTTCCATATATACATAAGTGACCGAGATATTAAGGGGCGGAATTTGCATTATTCGGAAGCATACAACTGCGCATGTAGCTATTTTTATAGCTACATGCTGCCGAATAATGCAAATTACGCCTCGTAAACGAAAAAATAGGACTTTTGAGGCAGATAGTGCCCTAGATCGATCTTTTATCTAGCGTTTTTGACTAGTGGAAAACCCCGTGTTTGTATTATCGAGAAATGAGAAGGTGAATCCAGCACCCTTGCAATCCTGGAAGTCTCTCTACTCCCTTAAATAAATTCATTAATACGCTCCAATCTACAAAAAAACAGTTCTAATATCGGAAAAAGAAGTTATTATGAATAATAAGCAGTCTGACTGAAACATGGACTGAATGTGGTCAATGATACCGCTGAACGGTGCGTTAAACTAATGGAGGATCATAATTAAATTTTATCTAGAAACAAAGAGGAGACATAATATATACTATACAAACTGTGATGGAATATCGAAAGCAGTACATCCTGACGCCACAAAATAGAATTTGTCAAAGGATTTTTAAATATTTTTTAATATAGAGAGAAACACCTGATCAATCCCTACATGATTAATTTCATTTTTAAGAGGCATTGCAGACTGCTTATTAACTGAGAGTTATTACATTTTTAATTTTCCTCAGAGTCAGTAAGTTCTTTATTTTTTTCGGAGTCATTAAGTTTTCCATTTTTCTTCGAGTTATTCAATTTTTCATTTTCCTCAGTGTCAGTAAGTTCTTTATTTTTTTCGGAGTCATTAAGTTTTTCATTTTTCTTGGAGTCATTGAATTTTTTACTTTTCTCAGAGTCATTGAATTTTTTATTACTCTCTTTAACTTTCTCAGCCGCCGAGTTGGGCGTTGGGCATGCCTGTACTCCAACTTATCTGATTTGTTGCGTGTTTAGACTTGTTTTCATCAGCAAATCATTTACTAATCGATTGATAACATTTCCATGGCAGAATTCTGAATCGTAACAAACATTTAATTGCTATTAATAAATGATGGTGAAACGCTTACATTGTTGTCTCTAGGAGGCACACAACGCGACGCGATGTTCGATACGGTCGTGATTCAGCATCAGAGGCAACATTGTAACGCACAGCGTATTGGCATTTACTAACTAAAACCAATATGTATTACTTATTATGAACGTTACCATAATGATATCATCACCTATCGATTGAAAATGTTTTCCCAATCAAAATAAGCTCAAACACGGCATAAATCGGATAATAATAATAATACAGCCAGGGTGCACTAGAAAATATCAGGCGAAACAGTCATGTTTCAGGCGTACGAATCGTCAAGTCGGGGCACTGACAGGACAGACAGTCGAGGCGTTGAGCGAGCTCAAACGGACTCGAGTCGGGTACGCGATACATCAGACATATCCGGCGGCCCATGACTCACTTTGTCGGGCGGCTTCTAAAAGAATAGAACAAGACCGCGCGAGCGTGTTATCACGATATCCGAAAATCAACTCTGGGTTCTTATGAAATAGATAATGATAATAATGGTACGTATTTCTTTCACAACTTATAATGTGATTTTTAATATATGTACTTGGATTTTTTTATAACTACATTAGGTATATTTGGCACACATGTGCATGATCTCCATTTGTATTAAAATTTGAAATAATGCACGTTTCACGTGAAAAAATTATAAGAAAATATTTACAACATGGTATGTAATAAGTTATGATAACTTTTTAGTAGGTGATGTTTTTATTAACTGTTAAGTAACCTACTTACTTAACTATCATTAACCTTACACGAATTCTTAAAAGATAATATATAATATACAATATAAAATAAAATAGAAATTAACTTAAAATAAAATCATATAAAATAAAAAATTATATATATAGAGCCTATAGATAATACAGAATAAAATATAAACACGAAATATAATACGTATAATGTTTATTTTTATATTTCGTTTTTAATTATTGCTATATTTTACCATATTGTAACCTTCTAGGTGTATATAACTCCGTAAGGATATTGTAATGATATATTATCGATACATATCTAAGTTCATTGGGAGAAAATTCGTTAAAAAACCAGAAATATTGTCTTTTAAGTTTTTCACATGAAACGTGCATTATTTCAAGCTTTAATATAAATAAAGAGTAGGCACACGTTTGCAGATTATACCTAATGTAGTTATAAAAAAAACCAGGTATAATAGAAATCACGTTATAACTTAAGAAAGAAAACCATTATTACCATTATCTATGTCATAAGAACGCAGAGTATTTGAATCTCGGATATCGCAATAACTCGTTCGCCCGAACTTGTTCGATTCTTTTCGAACCCGCCCGACGAATTCGAAGTCGAATCGACGCGACAGGCCGCGTAACTTTCTGCGACCCGACCCGAACCCGAACATCGAGCGGCCCGCAATCTCCCTTACGTTTATAATTGAAAATTATATTATATTAAATAACCTATATCATTGCGAGTTATGATCACGCTTTAAATAAATAAATGTGGCTCAAATTATGACGTATTTAGACTCATTTTAATTAGAAGAATCTCACAAATACGTTGGTAATTTCATAAAAAAACTAGAGGGCTATTGTTGCTCGCTCGCTTCGCTCGCTCGCGAGTAGGGTTGTTTTTGCTCACTCGCTTTGCGAGCTCGCGGGTGGAACTGCTCTTGCGAGAGGGTTAGTGATACGCATGGCTAGTAGGGCCTACTGATATTAATGTTTTTTATTTGGTGTGTGACTCTCCAAGAGTCACACAAAGAACTTCCCGATTCGTTACTCCTTCGCTAACATCGCTAACATCGTTTTTTTTTTGTACTTTCATCGATATTCTCCCAAAATGTATTCTTGGGAGTAGAGATGATAAATTCACTGTTGCATTGGAATAACTTTCGATTATTCCAAGCGGTAACATTAGCATCAGTTAAAAGAAAAAAATTTTTTTTTATGTAATTGTGTTTGGTTCTTTGGTGGAAAATTTTCGTCCTCCCTTATAAATTGCATTGTAGAATCAACTGTTTTCGAAAAAAAACTAAAAATCTAAAAAACTACTTGACCAATATGGACCAAAATCTAATCAGCTCTAAGTTACGACGGGGCACATCGATTGCATCATTCATCATCCTGATCGCGTTGTTACTTTTTCTGAAAACGTTAACGAAAAATTTGATTACATAGAAACGGCCATACGCACACGCACACACACACACACACACACACACACACACACACACACACACACACACACACACACACACACACACACACACACACACACACACACACACACACACACACACACACGAACATTTTGCTGAAAATAGTCTAAAATGACTACAATGACCATGCAACGTGAAGATCTGCTAAAAAATCGATTTTCGATTTTCGGGGTAATTACAATAACTTCCCTATAAAATCGGGAAGTTAACAATGAAAAATAAAATACTTTCCTATGTGTATTGACGTAATCGGTACTCAGCCTTTTGAACTGTGCCGGCTGCCTCGTACCTCAGTCCCGCTTTGTTGTTTACGCGCTGTCGTAAAAAAAGTTCTGGTATGTTGCTAGTCTAAAAATATGATCAATGCTATTTTTTAATTTCTCTAAAAAACATGCATTTGTCGAATTTTTGCGTATTTTCACTTTGTGTAAATAACATTTTGAACCAAAAAATCCGGAAGAAATCTCAAATATCATTTCAATTATATGCAATTAAATGATTAAATTAATGCAAGTAAATGGGAAAAATTGACCAAAAATTGAATGGCGCAACGGCTGTTTAAATAATTCGAAGGACTACCTCATCCGGCTAGGCCCTTTATTCCAAATTGTAATATTCCAATATTTCAAATATATTAATGATAATAATATATTAATGAGTTTTAACAACAAAATATTTTAAATAGAAAACTAAATTTTGACAAATAAAATACGATTATAGCAAGCTTCCTATAAATGTCGAAACTTTGAGTCTGGCCAGAGACATCAATTTTCAGGAAACACTATTCTGTGATGACGAAAGGAGAAAAGGCAAGCGAAGCTCGAGGGCTTCGGTCGCCGTGGAATGGAGCGAAACATTGTAACATGATACGGGTTGGGTCGGGTAAAACAGTGTGAGACTTCTAATCAAATAACAAAACTTAATTATTTATCATTATTTTTTTATAGGATTTTCCTTAACATATTTGGTGAATTTTTTTTATGAAAATGACATGATATAATTCCGATGATATTTGCTTGTGCAATAAACGACGCAAGTTTCGGACACAAAGAAGGACAGCATCGGGAAAAAAGAGACGCGGAGAGTCCTTCTTTTAAGATTTCGACTTCCGACTTCAACTGCTAGCTCTTCGCCTCGTCGCACAATGTATACAATGTATAAGCGATTCATATTTCAGAAAGTGGTTCAGTTCAGAATGAAATAAAATCATGTTACACGCACTTTTTATATATCGATTATATTGTAAAACTATTATTACAATGGTAATAATAAGGTTAATAAGAATGCAATAAGAGAATTATATATAGTATTATAAGGCAATTACAGAATGGGTAATGTCAGCATTCTATTATACTATATCATTCTTCTTCAACTTGACGAATATCTCGTCGGTGGTGGAACTTTTGACTATGTGGTATATCAGCTCACTGTAAGCTCTACGTTATCCCCGCGCCCATCGCGCCCACTTACCCGTCCCGCTGTTTAACACAGGGGCTGGCAGTCTTTAATAGTACCAGAGAGTATATGAGAGTGCTCACGCCCGGGTTTTGGCCGTGCCACTTTTTGGCTGCCATCATCTTTTAGTCCGGACAAGAACCGGTTTCCATACTTAGTCCGGACAAGAACCGGTTTCCATACTCAGTCCGGACAAGAACCGGTTTCCATACTCAGTCCGGACAAGAATCTGTTTCCACACTCAGTCCAGACAAGAACCTACATCAGAACGAACAGTTTATATTGTTTTATATAAAATATGTAACTAAGATTCATTTCTTTCACGAAATGAAGGGAATATCCTGTATTACAATAACTGCAAATATAATTATTTAATAAGGTTAAATAAAAGACAGGATTGCAGAAGTAGACACGTTGTACGGAATAACAAATTTTTTATTAACTAATTTTTTATTTAAACAAAAAAGATCGAACAACATTTAAGCTCTACTTCCAACAAACTAGAAAATGTACAAGGTACTATTTACTTAGGACTTTTAGAAATTATATTTAGTTTGAAAGTCGGAATTTAACTATGGACTGGAAAATAAAAGAAACGCGAAACAACAAAGATAGCACAAAGACATCTAAGAGCCCGTTCAGACACGGCGGAAACCGCGCGTTTTCGATCGCGCGATTTGAACCGCGCGGACCTATTTACATTGGCGTAATATATACTGTATATAAACCGTTTTCACCTTGTTCCATTTTCCTTTCATCTTTTCCTATCCATACTTTCGTAAATTTTGAATCCAAATCCTTAGAAGGAAAGACCCATCAAATCCTGCCACAGTTCTTGAAACAATCCTATAAGTTTTTAAATTATGTATCCCAAGCGTTTCGTCCTCGATCTTCCGATTAAGAAAAGACAAAACTCGATATAATTAGGCCTTTGCTTACTGGTTTTAGTTTTACTCGTGAAAATCCCTTGGAAAGTATCTAAATCAGAGTTGGGCAGTATTTAAGTCAAAACGTATCTAAATCCAGATCCAACTAAAAGATAAGTAACTAAGTTCCGTGATCTTAAGGTTCGGATTCAAAAGGATCTTGTATCCGAAGTTGAATTAGATAATTTCATATCCGAAGCAGAAGGATCCGAAGGTACGGATCCATTTTTAACTAGTTAAATATCTAATTCAAAGATCCTTTCGGATCCTCCAAGATCCTTTTGACCAGCTCGAGGCTTGAATGAACACGTTCCGAGGCCCGAGGGTCGGGCCCCGAAGCCTGAGCCCAGAATATAATAGAAGTACAATAAACACGGCCAGGGGACTGCCCGGCCGTGTTTATTGCACCACATGGTCAAGGCGCCCCAGCCAACTCGTCGCTTCGTCGCCATAGCACCGATGATGCAGCAAAATTTTGATTTAGATACATTTTCAAAGATATATGTTCACAAATAAAGGCAGTAAGCAGTGGCCGAATTCTATCGCGTTTGGACTTTTTTTAATCGGAAGAACGCCACGAATTGGCCCGTGCCACTTTCGTGAGGGCATTACGAAAAATGAACAAGTTCAGGATGCACGTGTCAGGGGTATCATGCCGATCTACCTGGCTGGCAAGGGATGGCCCGGCCGTGTTTATTGTACTTCTATTGTATTCTGGGCTCAGGCCTCGAGGCCCGACCCTCGGGCCTCGGAACGTGTTCATTCAAGCCTCGAGCTGGTCAAAAGGATCTTGGAGGATCCGAAATGATCTTGAAGGATCCGAAAGGATCTTTGAATCAGATATTTAACTAGTTAAAAATGGATCCGTAGCTTCGGATCCTTCTGCTTCGGATATGAAATTATCTGATTCAACTTCGGATACAAGTTACTTTTTATCGTTATCTTGGAGTAACTAATTCAAAATTTTCTATCTATGATCCGTGATCCGAAATTTGTATCTAATTAAATTTTTGCCCAACTCTGATCTAAATCCATTTTTTGCCAATCATCGCTGCTAGGGCGACGAAGCGACGTGTTGCCTAGGGCGGCTTGTCCAAGTGGTGCAATAAACACGGCCGGGCAATCCCCCGGCCAGCCAGGTAGCTCGGCATGAAACCCCTGACACGTTCATCCTGAACTTGTACATTTTTCGTAATGCCCTCACGAAAGTGGCACGAGCCAATTCGTGGCGTTCTTCCGATTAAAAAAAGTCCAAACGCGATAGAATTCGGCCACTGCTTACTGCCTTTATTTGTGAACATATATCTTTGAAAATGTATCTGAATCAAAATTTTGCTGCATCATCGGTGCTAGGGCGACGAAGCGACGTGTTGCCTAGGGCGGCTTGGCCAAGTGGTGCAATAAACACGACCGGGCAATCCCCCGGCCAGCCAGGTAGCTCGGCATGAAACCCCTGACACGTTCATCCTGAACTTGTTAATTTTTCGTAATGCTCTCACGAAAGTGGCACGAGCCAATTCGTGGCGTTCTTCCGATTAAAAAAAGTCTAAACGCGATAGAATTCGGCCACTGCTTACTGCCTTTATTTGTGAACATATATCTTTGAAAATGTATCTAAATCAAAAATTTGCTCCATCATCGGTGCTAGGGCGACGAAGCGACGAGTTGGCTGGGGCGCCTTGGCCAAGTGGTGCAATAAACACGGCCGGGCAATCCCCCGGCCAGCCAGGTAGCTCGGCATGAAACCCCTGACACGTTCATCCTGAACTTGTACATTTTTCGTAATGCCCTCACGAAAGTGGCACGAGCCAATTCGTGGCGTTCTTCCGATTAAAAAAAGTCCAAACGCGATAGAATTCGGCCACTGCTTATATATTGTCATCAGATCTGATGACAATACCTCATTATTAAATTAATAATATTCAAGATGGTCGCATTTACGCCTCGATATGAAATCTGTATTTCTTCGAATTCTTCCGGGTTCTTTATTTTTTACAACTAGAGTTTGCAACTAAAAGATTGGAAAAAATGAAAATACTTCTTCTATCATTATAGTTAATGTTATATTTAATTTATATTAATTAGAGATTTGTATATTAGATCTATATCTTAGTTACATATTTTATATAAAACGATATAAACTTTTCGTTCTGATCAAGGCCAAAGATGATGTAGGTTATTGTCCGGATTGAGTGTGGAAACCGGTTCTTGTCCGGACTGAGTGTGGAAACCGGTTCTTGTCCGGACTGAGTGTGGAAACCGGTTCTTGTCCGGACTGAGTGTGGAAACCGGTTCTTGTCCGGACTGAATGTGGAGACAGGAGCTGATCTAGGCTAAACACTAGTGTAGGGGGCAGCACTATAATGGGCACGGCCAAAACCCGGGCGTGAGCACTCTCATATACTCTCTGATAGTACCTCGTCGGTGTTAATAGTACCTCGTCGGTGGTCTGTGTATCCTCTCTGTGTAAATCTAAAAATTAAAATAGAGGACACCACTATACCGGGAACGGGAACACCTGATGTGAGCTGATGTGAGCACTTTCTGTTGTTCCTCTCTGTATATAAAAACTGATAAATGCGTGTATCATAACCTATCATACTTAAGTTAACTGTTATAAAGTCATGAGCTATCGTTTAGGTTTCCTAGCTTATGACAAGTGCAGAAATATTTTGCTTCAGGAAAGCAGAAGATATGCAGGTCATAGTAAATGGCAAAATATTAAACATATTAAAGCGGAGCAAGATGCTGCGAGATCGAACATTTTTCGAGCTCTGACTGTTAAAATGAGGACTGTGATACAAGGTAAGGGAAAAAAAAGTAAAATTTGATGAACTCTTCGGAACAAGTAATACTAATTAGAACTGATTTCATATAGTGCGAATCTTTTCATTATTTTCAAGAGACCGGCGTTGCTGATCCGTCGAAAAACCTAAAGTTATCGCAACTTGTTGACCAAGCTAAAAAAGCCAATATGCCTGCAGCAACTCTAAAACAATTTTTCGAAAAAATGAAGAATAGCAAACAGAACGCTAAACATGAAATACTATTACTTCGTTGTCCTGGAGGAGCCATATTAGTTGTACATATGTTAACAGACAAGCTGATTAAAACAAAACTAGAAATTTTTAGTAGAATGAAGAAACACAAGTAAGTATTGCTTTATCTTTTGCAAGTTGTCAATGAAGTATTAATTATCCGTTTTAGGGACGATTTTTACAGCATGTTGGATGAACATTTATTTCAAGAAAAAAAACTGACGGAAAGTAGAACACGTTGATTCTTTACAAATGTTGAGATGTGCTTCTTAGTGGCTGACTCAACTGTCAATTTGGATCTACACTGTCTCCAATTTGAAATTATGCAATTCTTGAAGAGTCCTTTCTGTATCTCTTTGATGAGTTTATTGGTTTGTAGTAGAGATCGCGGTTTTGAACGTATACTAAAATTCACGTGTACACGTGGTACGTGAACAGTGTACAGTATTTTATCGATAATTGTTCCCAACACGGGTCTGCACAGGTACAATTATCCCTCAGGGATACTATTCTTTGACTTGCCAAACGTAGAAAAGGACAGCGGAGCTCAAGAAGCCTCGGTCGCCGAGAAGTGTAAACAACACTAATCCAATAACAAAACTTATTTATTTTTAATTATTTTTTTATGAGACTATGACCAACATATTCGTGGCATTTTTCTAATGAAATGATATCAAATATGATATCATTCCAATTATATTTACTTGTGTGATGAACGCTGAAAGTTTTCGACACAAAGAATGACAGGGAAAGAATCGAAATGAAAAAGAAAGAGACGCGGGGAGTCGCAGCGCGCCGGCATAGTACAAAGTACAAAGAAGTTCCCATACGCTGTTCTTCTTTGAGTTCGAAATTTTCATCGTTCATTACACAAGCAAATATAATTGAAATGATATCATATTTGGTATCATTTTCATTAGAAAAATGCCACGAATATGTTGGCGACAGTCCCATAAAAAAACAATTAAAAATAAAGAAGTTTTGTCATTGGATTAGCGGTCTTACCGATATACCCGAGCCGTATGATATACTTCTCAGCGACCGAGGCTTCTCGAGCCTCTTGGACCCTCAAGGGGGTACACCTCGCAGGAGTGGGAATAGTTCTGGGACAATTGTCGGCCAGACATTTGGGGCAGATAAACTCATCAAAGAGATACGGAAAGGACTCTTCAAGAAAGGCATCATTTAAGGTGTGGATCCTTCGTTGACCTTGGTCGAACGAGAGGGTGGTGCACACTCACACTCGCTAGATTCAGGTATATGTACACGAGGTTGCAAGGGTCCGTAAATAACTAACTACGTCTCGCTAATACACATTTGGGGCCCCTACGTAGTCACAATCGCTAGATAAAAGACCCACCAATTGAGGATGGTGTCTAAAATGGCCTACTTTTGCGTACATGTTCTTAAGGATGTTCTGGAGGTACAATGGGAGACAAAAGTACAAGAAATTCGAAACCATCAATATATTGGCAATGAAAGCCATTCATGAGTATATTTTGCATGAAACTTTTGCGAATACTGTACCCTCTGTAACTATATTCAGTGGTCTACACTTGTCGCGTTTCCATGCTAGTAAGAGACAACACGATAAATTTGACGTTTTGTAACAGTTTATAATTTTTTTGCTCTGTAACTGTTTAGTGAATCCTAATAAATTTTGAACATAATTAATTATATAATTTTTACTACATATACAAAAAAACTGAAGTTTCTAGTTGCGTTTTTTCAAAGTTTAAATAGAGTTTGAAGTGGAATTTTATGAATTCTCCATAAGAAGACGTGTTAAAATGTGCAAACTTTAAGTTGCTATAATTCTTAAACGGTGCAGTGAATCGAACCCAAACTTTGATAACTACATTAATTTAGTAAGAATTATATCTTGCCAAATTTTCAAAAATTTTGTTGCGTTTTTATATACCTCCAGAACATCCTTAAGAACATGTATGTGTCTTGACAGTGGCAGCACTTTCGCGCCGCCCAATATTTCTCGAACTCCGCTACATGCTGCCGAATAATGAAAATTACGCCTCGAAAACGCAAAAGTAGGCCATTTTAGACACCATCCTCAATTGGTGGGTCTTTTATCTAGCGATTGTGACTACGTAGGGGCCCCAAATGTGCATTAGCGAGACGTAGTTTGTTATTTACAGACCCTTGCAACCTCGTGTACGCGTATACAGTGTCTAGCGATGTGTGAGGGCGCCACCACATTTGAGTCAGCCATACACTAAGCACATCTCAACAAATGCGATCCCTAGAATAGATGATTGTCACTTTTTTGACATCCTGTACTTTACTTCTTCGTATAAATTTATTGTAATATTTACTCTGGTTTTATCTGCACTTTGTTTAGTACTAGAACTGAAGACGAAACGGCGTTGAGGTTGTTCGACTGTGCATGCTACGTCACAGCTACGAAAAAAGATTGTAACGCGGATCAAGCAATGGAAGACGCGATAAAGATGAACGCACACGATGTAGAAGAAATAAAAGACGGAGATGAAACACTTTTCCAGGTACAGATAGCTCAGTTCTAAAATTTTCTTTCCATTGAACACATGTAATACTATTGCGTTTTGATTATTTCAGTTTAAATGTGACTTCGGTAGTACCAAAATAAGTACGAGTCAATTAACAAATTTAGGATACTCTGTAATTGATATAGAAGAACTATGTATACCTGAAAGTCCAATTGAATTGAGCGAAGAAGACCTGAACAATTATAAGAATTTGAAAGAAAAACTTTTAAACCTCGAGGATATTGAAAAAATAGATGATAATATACTAGAACCTTGAGTTGCTATGGAATCATGTAAATACTCTGGGAAAAATAATATTTATTAATATAGATCACCTCTTGTAAATTTATCTACAATAATAACGATAAAAACAAGCAATAAATATTATTTTTTAGAAAATATTCTTTAAAATCTACTATTATTACCAAACAAAAAAGAATAAATTATGGTTAGTATCGTATTACTGATTCAGTAATAGTAAATAAATGCTTATAGATTAATATAATGTATTGGATAGGATGTATCCTTCAGACATTTTCAATAAAAAGTCAATCACTCGAATATTTAGTGACATTGTTTCGACAATTTTTAACGTGCAAACAAATTTATAGCGGACTGAAGAGAGAGACTTAACTTTTGTTCGAAACATGTCTTCAACAGATTACCGGAAATCCCTGAAAAATGGTAGTTGATCTTTTAAGAGGGTTACCCTGGGTTGGTCGACAACTCATTTCATCGACACTGTTTTCATTGACGATTTGACCGTGTTAGTGTCGGCCAAACCGTGTCGATGAAGACATTTGTCGACGATTTGACCGTGTAGATGAAAACATAGTGTTGACGAAAATTACTGTCGTTTACAATCGTCAATGAAAACAGTGTCGGTGAAATGAGTTGTCGACCAACCCAGGGTAACCCCTTTTAAGATACGCACTGCATACAACTGAATAAAAATCGGAGTTATACGTAAAACATTACATATTTTAGAAGTTTATTTAGTCTTTACTGTATATGTCGGTGCCATACCCCTTAATTACATCTACATTAGCGCCTGGGAAATGTGCAACTGAGTTGCGATAGAAAAGGGATCTTAGTATTTGCTTCGACGATTTCGCTTTTTCTCTCCAAGGGCTAGAAGAATTTAATTTTATATTCTTCGAAGATGGGTGCGTAATTTTGATGCTATTTAAACTCGCATGAGCGTCTTTTGTAACTGTGTCTCTTGTGTTTACCGTCGATTTTGCACATTCTTCTCGCACGGGTCCCGTAGTACAAGTAGATTCATTACTGTCCTCTACGGATTCTTTGTGTTTTTCTTTCTTTGGTTTGTCTTCTTCGGAAATATTTACAGATTCGCTATTTTTATTTTCCTTATTAAATATCTCCTTTTCTGATTTTATATGTACATCTGCGTTAATATTGCTTTTATCCGCATCCTTTGTTTTCCTTTTTTTACCCTTTTTCACCTTTACAGTTTCCTCTTCTACATTTTCAGTTTTTTGCTCTATACATTCCACATCGTTAGCCTTTATTTGATTTTCGGTGATATCTCCATGAGTTTTTTCTTTTCTCTTCTTCTTCTTTTCTTTCACTTTTACATTCTCTTGGTCTTCTCTTTTCACTATATCACCCTCTAACTTGCAAGATTCTGCCTTTGTTTCTATACTTACTTCTTTCTCTTCGCTCTCGATATTGTTATTGTCTTTGATAATTGTCACTTCATCCTCGACTTTTTCCTTCTTCTTCTTCTTCTTCCCTTTCTTGCTAGAAAGATTCTCCTGAGGAATAGCATCGTCGATTACGCTTTCGTCAACTTTAAGCCTTTTTGCTTCATTTCCATATTCATCAGCTTCTTTATCTTCTTCCGCTATTTCAACTATCGTTTCTAAACTCGATCGACGACTACTTTTCCTCTTCTTTGATTTACTGCTCTTACGCTCGTTAATTTCATTATCATTAATTTCTTCGGGTACTTCCTCAACGTCTAAAGCTTCATTAATAATACCCGTTGACACGGAATTATTCGTATTGTCTTGTTTCTTTTTCTTCTTAGATCTTTTGTTCTCGACTTCAAATCTATCTAGCATAGCTTTCTCCTTCTTCTTTTTCTTCTTTACAGAATCGGTACTATATTCTACATGGTCGTTAAACGTTACCCTTTTTTTATTGGCTACCTCATCCTGTAGATCCAAAGCAGAATTCGTAACGCCGAATTGCGTTCTAGACACTTCAAATTCCTTTCCGTTACAAGCTTCGTCGATTGTAGGCTCTAAATTTAAAGCGGGATTTACAAAAGCATTTTTGTAACTATCTTTGACATCGTCTTTCCAATCTGTATTATTATTTACGGTTGATTCATTGTCATTGAACATTTTCCTTTTTTTCGAAGACTCTAACTTCATCTTGCTGTTCGAAATATTTTCCGGGCTGTTCAATCTTAAGCACGGATTTTCAAAAGCATAATTACAAGAACTTTCTGTCTCTTTGTTTTCTTTAGTATCGTTAGGCGATCCTTTGGAAGCTGATGCAAAGCCAAATCCAACATATTCGGGTTCACTTTCTGAGGTACTTTCTCGTCGTTTCATTCGTTTAGGTGTTACAGAGAAGTTCTGACTTTTTTTCGAAAAATAATCCGCCATATTACCACCGTTTATGGTAATAACACCACCTCTATTGACTTGCTTACCAAGGGGATCTGAATCAATATTTACCTCGATAATATTTTCATTGTCGTTACTCTTCTTGCTTGCGTTCAACTCTTTCTGGCCGAATATATTTGCCAAATCTTTTGAACTATACCTTTTCACATCTTTCCCCCTTATGAATTTGTGATAGCTAATAATAATTAAAAGGTTACAATTAAGTTATGCGTATGTTTTGTACGATATTTATTAGAGGTGTGCGGCACGGAACGGGAATTCCCGAAAATGTCCGGGAATCCCGAAATTGTTTGGGTATTCTTGAAAATATTCGGGTATTCCCGAAAATATTCGGCTGTTCTCGAAAATATTCGGGTATTCCCGAAAATATTCGAGTATTCGCGAATATATTCGGGATTCCCGTGAATGTGTTCGGGATCTCTGAGACGAAAGCCAAACGTAGAGAAGGACAGCATGTAAATACGGATCGCAAAGAACACACGGGCCTTTGAACTGTACTGGCGACAGCGATTGTCCGTGACTCTTTCCCATACGCAGATTAATCTGTACGCTGGAATTGTCCTTTCAAGATCACAGGACGTAATTGGTGCGTATGTGTATTTTTTCGAATATCTTGCATTAATTTCGTTTGGTCCTTCAGTAGTGGATGCATATAGAGTTTGGTTAAGTTTTAACAACGTAAATTTCTGTCCAAGTCCCATAACTTTACCTACTTTCTATAAAAATAAGCATTTGCATAAACATCCGCTGTCTAGTTATAAATTATCAAGTAAAATAAAACTTGATGTTTTGTTTAGATAAATCAAACACTATGGTCATATTTAAGAAAACAAGACACAGGATTCCCGAAAATGTCCGGGAATTCCCGTCCCGTCCCGCACACCTCTAATATTTACACAAATTTTACTTACTGAACACGAGCTCGGCTTTGTTTCGATTTCAACTCTAACGAATTTCCACTTGTATCAGTTTTAACTTCCTCTACTTGGACCACATTGTCGTCCTGACTCTTTTGAAGCTGTTGCAGGAAACTATTAAAGCCATCCTGGTGCTCAGTCCATGCTTTATCCAAATCGTCATTCTTATATCCAATACCTATTATAAACAAACAATTGTGATACTAATTTATACTTGTCTACAACAATTTTTCCCTTAAATGTATTTTAATTATTATCTGATCATTATTTCATTCATTTATTGTAACTACTAAAGTTATTTATCGCTCAGCTTATTAATGAAAGGAAATGTATGTATAAAAAGGGATAACAATAATAATTCATTGTTTTAATTTTCGAGCAAGCGACTCAGATTTCAGCACTATTATAACTCGGAACTAGGAGTGTGCGAGAACCCGAAATATCGGGAACCTGACGATCGGGACGAGTCCGGAAAAGGTCGAGTCGGGTCGGGTTCCCGAAAATTTCGAAAAAATATGAATAAATACAGTGAGTGTAAAAAGTATTCGTACATTCTTTAAAATAGAATAACTTTTTTATAATTGTACCAAACGACCTGATCTTTTATAATCAATTAGAAGCATTGGTTTACGAAATGATATGCAAAAAAGATTTTCCAAATAATTATAATTTACAAGGTTACTTGCAAAGATATGTATAAAAGGCATTTTTGAAAGCTTTTTTGTTTGGGCCCTTAATTCATTAATTCGAGAATCTCGAGATTTTCAATTACCCGCCCCAACCTCAAAAAAATTTCGTGTTCCCGACTCGACCCGATACATATTTCGGATTCTCGCACACCCCTGCTCGAAACTAAATGTGATGAATAGCACATTATTGAGTACTCTAATAAAATAATCCAATTTCAAGAATTGTACTTTTTCATTTCAACACTTCCTGCATTGTTAAAAGTTACTTTTACTTTTTGGTAACAGGTGTTTAAGATTCTAACGACTCAACATATTCAAGCTACTTAATAAACGGCACCAAGTTATTCCAGATAGTGGCGAATGTGTAATTGATTACTGTATAGATGTTTATTTTATTAACACCAGGTTTATGGAGCACTAAATTGACTATTGTACTTTACATTACTTTATGAAAATAACAAGAATGTGTTTATCCAAATTTTTAGTCAGTTTTTTAATAATACGTGAAGTCAATAATACGTCAAGTCAAATTAAAAATATTAGACTAGTAAACCTGGTGTTAGTGAATAAACTCGATATACTAAAACAGAAATTGTGATTCGACCTACAAGTCAGTTTGACGTTTCTAACGCGAAATATAGAAAATTAGTTTGTAATGCATAACTTATGTGATTGATTAAAACATTAAAAGAATGTAATTTTTGTTACCTGCTGCGTCGTTTTTAAAAGAAACACGCACGTGCTCTGTCATACCCTGTTCATTTGCACCGAGTCCTTTACCGCTGGTCCAACCCATTTTCTCCAACATTTTCTGTCCAAATTTGTTTGAATCTATACAAAATACAAAATATGTAAACATTGTTCGGATCGATGAAAATGAATAGAACGAATTTAAATATTTACGTACCTTCGCTCCATTGTTTTCCTCGTGGATTTAAAGCCCATTTTTGCTTTCGACGCGGCTCGGCAAGCATTGCCATATTGCGGAAAATATTAGAAAGGTACTAAATTCCAATTATGAACTCAACATTTGACATCTGTTGTTAGTAATTTGGAATCAGTGAATTACTTTTTGTTGCAGACGTCGCGAAACGAATTTTCACTGTACACAGGTTAGGTCACAACAACGCTTACTGGACGCTCACATTTCATAATGAATGCAATCCCTAGTAATTTCCCTAGCTGCAATTCAATATCAAGTAGTGAAGTATCAAAGAGTAGGGATACAACATACAACCACCGACGAGACGATTATGTTCTTCCTCATCGTGGGAGGTTCCTGAGGTCATTTCAAGCGACATTTTCCTCTGCAAAAATGTTGTCCGCGGCTTTGTTTAGGAGTTATTAACGAAAAACACGGACCAATCAGAGCGCGACCTAGACGCGAGCTGGCACAGTCGGCCAATTGACAGTTGGCGCGCCGGGCCGACTGTGCTAAAGTCCGCTACCGGCCCAAACGTCCCGAGGCCCGTGACCTACAGGTTACTATCTAACACAATGCTTGGATCGGCTCGAGGCTGATTCCGTTGGATCCGTGCCTGCTTTTTATGCGCGCAATGGCCCGGAAATAGCCAGGCATGGGCTCGAGCCCACAGCCTGCCGGCCGTGCCAGATTTCAGCCAGAGTTTAAGAGGGCAGCACGGTCACACTAATGTGGCCAATCAGTGCTTCGATTGAGCCCAACTTTTCTCGCGACATCTTCTCTCTCCACATCATGTTTAGCCTGGAACAGCTCCTAGATCATCTTTAGCATGGAACAGAACCTACACCATCTTTAGCAGGAAACAGAACCCACTTTACTGTTATTAAATCTGTCTTAAATAAGACTTTTGAGGGCGTTTGCTGCCTAGATTGATCTTTATCTGGCGTTTTTGACTACTGAAAAAACCCATGTTTGTATTATCACGAAATGAGAACGCAAATGCCGCACCCTTGCAATCTTGTAAATGGGCTGAAATCTGGCTGAAATCTGGCACGGCCGGCAGGCTGTGGGCTCGAGCCCATGCCTGGCTATTTCCGGGCCATGGCGCGCATAAAAAGCAGGCCCAAATCGAGCCGGTGTGCTGTCTGGGTATGTTCAAACGCAATAATATATATATATAATTAAACTGTATTCGATATTGGAACACACGTACTTCTCACACACAAAATTATAAAATGTTCGAATATCTAAGAAACACGATTGATAAATCGTAACGAATAGGATATATTCGGTCATAATATTTTCACTCGTTGCATCTATCTGACGCTTTATCCACGATAACGCCATATTCTCACATGACACGTCCACAAAGATGAACGAATTTTTCCTCCAGACAGGATTGTTCATTCCTAAACAGTTACAAGACTATTATTTTTTCCCGTGGATTTCCCTGATGGAATTAAATAGGACAGAATACGTAGTAGAAACGAAAAGAGAAATATACAAATTGCCGGTAAAAGACAGAATCTTTGAAATGTGGCCAGAAAATTGACACGTCATTGATAATGCGCCAATGAAAAGAGGAAATCAAACGATTCCACCAATCAGTTCTACCGGTTGCAGGGTCGAACGTAGTCAAAGTACTTTCGACTCGACAGTCGAAATGAAGATGGCCGCCGAGGTGAGGTGGCTTTTAATTTTTCATGTATTTTTGGTAATTGGTGCGGTCCTCGGTGATATACCTCATCGAAAATTTGAGTACAAGTACTCGTTCAAACCACCGTATCTCGCACAAAAAGATGGAAGCGTGCCTTTTTGGGAATACGGAGGAAGTGAGTAACGTTGAAACCTAACCAAGTATATACACGCCGTAAAACACTTCCGTATGTTATTTTCTCCTAGTCGGCATTTCGATTATTTAAATAAAATGTATTGTTACTCCGTTCTTGAACGGAAACACTAATCGACTCCTATCCCTTTAATCACTTTCACAAGCGAAATAGACAATGTTTATTTGACAGAAGTCGGTAAAACTGTCACGACAGGTGTATACATATGTATTTATTTACATTAAGGGCTATTTCAATAAATTTGAATAATGGAAGCATAAAGTATACCTGTTTCTGTTCGTTCAGATAAACCGATCCAATTTTCTTCTCGTTTATAGCTTAATACTTTTTTCGACGGTAAATTCAAATCTATTATTTTTCATTTGATTGGTATTTTGTGTCGTAATTAATTCATTTATGTCAAATACGTTCGATAAAACATGTATTTTTATTATAGATGCAATCGCGAGTGCGGAAAATGTGAGAGTAGCTCCGTCATTGAGAAGTCAGAAAGGTATGTGAAAATATCGATAATTATATTTAAAGAAGCTACTAGCTGTATAATATTATATATTAATATTGAAAAATATTTCTTCACATAAATAAAGCACTTCGATAAACATAATATGGTCTACCACATGACCTATTTAATATTACTAAATTACTGGTGTTTACGGTCTAATAGTGTCTTTTATTTCCTTTATTTATGTATCAAGGAATAATTTTTTGTTACACTTTTAATTTTCCACTTCTTGATACATAAAGATTTCAAATGATGTTTAGGTGCAATATGGGTAAAACAGCCGCTTACGTTCGACTGGTGGGAGGTCGAGTTAATATTTAGAGTAACAGGAAGAGGAAGGATTGGAGCCGATGGTTTAGCTTTTTGGTACACTAGTTCGAAAGGAGCTTACAATGGCACTGTCTTCGGCAACGTTGATCAGTGGAACGGTCTTGGACTTTTCTTTGACTCCTTCGACAACGACAATAAACATAACAACCCTTACATCATGGCTGTTCTCAATGATGGCACAAAGACCTTTGATCATTCTAAGTGAATTATATTTCTTACTATATTAATGTTTTAAACCTTGTACACGATATTTCATTGAAACCATTTTAATTCCATTAATTTTGATACAGCGATGGTGCAACACAATTGTCTGCTGGTTGTTTGCGAGACTTTCGTAACAAACCATTTGCAACAAGAGCGAAAATCGAATACTATCAGAACATTTTGACAGTAAGTCTGTTCTTACGATTAATTTTCTGAAAGTATCTCTTTATCATATCTAAATCTTCATCTTTGATCAAAGGTATTATTCCATAATGGAATGACAAACGATGAGCAAGACTATGAAGTGTGTTTCCGTGTTGAAAATGTTGTTTTACCGAAAGGTGGATACTTTGGGGTTTCCGCTGCTACTGGTATGCATCGCAGAGATTAAAATAATTCAAAATTATTTCAATCGAAGCACTTGTTTATGATATAATGATATTTTTAAGGTGGCTTGGCTGACGACCACGATGTGTCTCATTTCTTAACGCACTCTTTGTATCCTCCTGGTCAAATGAAGCCCGACGGGCAAAGAGTTTCTTTGGAAGAGCAGCAAAAGCTTAGTCAAGAATACATGGATTACCAGAAAAAATTGGATCAACAGAAAGAGGATTATCGCCGGTAAGAAGGCTACTGGCAATTTCCGAATTGTACTTAAAGCCGTAGTCTCGTTTCCAGGATTTCAAAAGTATGGAATGCGCCTTTTCATTTCTCGATAATGCAAAGATGGGCTTTTTCAGTAGTCAAAAAGACCGCAATCGCCCTCGAGAGTCGTATTTTTGCGTTTACGAGGCGTAATTTGCATTATTCGGATGCATGAAGCTGCCAATTACAGCTTCATGCATCTGAATAATGCAAATTACGCCTCGTAAACGTAAAGTAGGAGTTTTGAACGTTTTTAACTACTGAAAAGCTCCACCTTTGCGCATACCGCACCCTTGCAATCCTAGAAACGAGTCTATCCCCTTAATTACATTCGTTTGATTTTGCCGCAATGTTCACCTCATCGCTATCCACGATCTTCACCGCTCCACTATATCTGTACCCGAAAGGTATGGTTAGCGGCGAGATGAACATCGTGGCAAAATCGAACCAATGTAATTAAATGAGACTGTTTATGGTAGAGCGGCTGCAAGCTATTAAAAGAGTACAAGTTTATTGTTGCAAGATTCTTTTTTACGAAATGATCACAGTTTTAATATGGGCCACCTTTAAAAATTCAGAGATGTAGTAACTCTTTTTCAAATTTTCCTTCTCAATTGGAATAAATAGCGGATATTTGTTACAAAAGCAGATACATCGCAAGTGCAAGCTCCAATTAAGGAATACCCCCTTACGGCTGCAGCACAGTGGGATATTTGGCTGAAAAACGGGAATAAAATATTGTAGCGTTAAAGTTAAAAAAGTAGATCGTTGGATTCGTCTTGACACCAGCTATAACATTATGAAATAAAAAATGTATTTTAACATATAAAAAAACAAAATAATTTTTATTTTTTGTAGAAAAAAAATTTTTTTCGAAATTTTAAATATAGAATTTTGTACATGTTTAAGTACTGTTCAACTTTTATTCGAAACAATTTGTCGTCAGATTATCCGAACTCTTGAAGAGTAGTGATAATGGAATGCTTTGATTACGATGTACAGAATTGAGATAGGTGTACAAACTTTTCACAGATTTCATTCTGTTATCATCTAAATTCGTATTGTTATTAATATTTGAACATTACCAACGATTCTGTAAGTTATCCCCGATTTCAAAACTTTATTGACGATTTTGGTAAACCATTCCGCTGTATTCCGCACTCTTTCTTGTACCATTACATTCGATAAAGGTTTACGATCATAGTCCAAAAAGAATTGGTTCCGAATCGTACTGAATTGGAGAGTTGTAACTAATTTAAGTAAAAATGAGCATCGAAAGTCGCGACTTTCGATTTGATATCGAAAAAAAACTTACAGAATAATTGGTAATATTTAAATATTAATAACAATATTAATTTAGATGATAACAGAATGAAATCTGTGAGTGCCCTGTACACCTACCTAAACTCTGTACATCGTAATCAAAGCATTTCATTATCACTACTTTTCAAGAGTTTCGGATAATCTGGCGACAAATTGTTTCGAATAAAAGTTGAACAGTACTTAAACATGTACAAAATTCTGTATTTAAAATTTCGAACAAAATTTTTTTTCTACAAAAAATAAAAATTATTTTGGTTTTTTAAAGGGTAAAATATATTTTTTATTTCATAATGGTATAGCTGGCGTCAAGACGAATCCAACGACCTACTTTTTTATGTCCCTGAGTCCATAAATAACGCTACAATATTTTATTCTCGTTTTTCAGTCAAATACCCCACTGTGCGCAGTCTCGTTTCCAGGATTACACCGATAATGCTAAGATGGGATTTTTCATTAGTCAAAAGGGCTAGATGAAAGATCAATCTAGGCCGCGGTCGCCCTAAAAAGTCCTATTTTTACGTTTAAGAGGCGTAATTTGCATTATTCGGAAGCATGAAGCTGCGCATGTAGCTGTTTTCATACAGCGGAGACAGCTACATGTTGCCGAATAATGCAAATTAGGCCTCGTAAACGAGAAGGCGCATCCCTCACTCTTGATTCCTGGGAACGAGTCTACCCCCTAAAAGTGGGAAATTTTTTTCTAAAATGATATTATTTTATAGGGAACACCCAGAAGCGCGCCGTGAGAAAGAATTCGAGGAATACTTTGAAAGCGACAATCAAAGAGAACTGTTACAAATCTTTTCTGTTCTGGGTCAAGTGTTTGAATCTCTGCGCGAGCTCAATAAAAAATCTGACGAAATGATCGGAAGACAGGAAAGATCCCTGAGTTTAATATCTCAGCTTCAAGTAGGAGGTAACTTTCAGTTTATCGTTAATTACGTCTTCTACTATCAGCCGTTGAAGGGATTCGCAGGTTACGTATAACTTATTCGTAGGTGTACAAACAGCTGGTGGCCAACCAGGTCAGCAAATTCAATTAATCGACACAATACGTCGACAAGAGGTTGATCAGGTCTTGGGGAATCAAAATGCCATAATAAGCACAGCCAATGAAATCAAATCTTTTGTGAAAGAAGTATACACTAAGACCGATTCCATTCTTAATAATCAAGCTCGTGCTCCAACTGCTCAGGTAGCTAGCTACTTATTATTTGTTATTTCGTTTTATCAACACCCTCCTTGATACATCCTTTGATAAAACGAATTTTTAGGTGCAACAAATGGGATTCGATTACAATTCACTGATTTCTGAAATGCGAGACGGACTTAACACGTTAAAGAGGGAAGTTGGACAAGTAAACACTAAATTGAACAGCGGAGGTGGAGATTGTCCAACAACGAATTGTTTAACGACAACAATATTTTTATTATTCGTGGCAATTCAAATGGTGATTTTGTTAGCGTACAGTATGTACCGGTAAGTGTGGACTTATAAATATTAGATGATTGCAAAAGTTCGTACCCTATTTGAAAATAAAATGCGAGCGGTTATATTTAAAAATAACAGTTTTATTAATCAATTATATAGTCACCACTATTTTCTACAATTGGCTCCGAACATTTTACAATCTGATCTCCTTTTCCATAGAAGTTACATCTTTATTTTCAAAAAAGGTCACGAGGTAAATTGGGTACGAACTTTTGTAATCATATCCGATATTCACATTCAGCAGCATACTAAAAACAGAAAGGAAGTGTTTCATGTTTAATTCATCTTTCTACAGGGACAATAAGGAAGCGCAGGCGAAAAAGTTGTATTAATACATGTTTCTGAACATACAGTAAAAGAAGCAAAGATACAAATAAGAACTTCTGTCCTTGCGTACTGACTCAATGTTTGTATCCGTGAAATATGCATTTCTGTTGAACATTTGTATAATAAATGCATTCTTCATCCGAGTTGGACCTAACGAAACAGCCAGAGGGCGATAAAAGCTCTCTCTCCAGGCTCGATGAAAATAATCACTTCACTCAGCTTGGTATATAATTCAGTCGATTCAAAAATTTTTTCAACATGTGATATTTTTTTGTCAGTGCAAACCATAGACAAATAGAGACAAAGATGACAAAATGTGAACATTAGATGTAAAAGGATAAAAAAAATTAAAAAGAAGAAGGAAGGATTACGGAGATTGGAATAAGACATACTTTGTCGCGAGTTGATTAGGGGATTGTTGTGTATAATATATATTTTTTTATCGTCTTTCATCAAGAATATCTCGCGCTACGCGCACATGCATTTTTTGCGCATTCGTTTAGTAACATCTATCACTCTCTCTTTTTTTTACATATAGATTTTTTTTTGTAACGTCACATGGGGTATATTGTATAAATGTTTATGTGATTTTGTTTCTTTTTCTAATTGGAAATCGGGCATATCGAGAATTGAAATCTACGGTTTTCGTCTGGAGGAACCTGGTAACTTTTACCAGCTGTATAAGATGATATATTTATTGATCTGGTACTACATTCCCTTAGATGAGTGATCGTATAGGTAAGTTTCGCATTTTTAACGTGACAAATACTGCAGAATAAAATGTAAGAAAATTAACATGGCTTTCTCGAATTCGAAAGACGAATGATTTTATACGTCGTATATTATCCGTGATGTCAACGTCGAACAATCATAACGTTCTCAAACTTGTAATTAAAAGAAAAGGTCGAAATGCATTCTGTTAAGGTAATAATGTACTTCGTAAGTGTATACGGTATATCGAGTAGCAGGCATAGGAAGAACTCGAATTATTCGCAAACTCGGTATTCCTATCAATCTTATTGCATTTGTAAAAGTTTATGAAAGATTGTAAATGTATAATGAAATATATCTGATAATAAAAATATTAATAGAAAAAACAGAAACTCGAATTCAGTGAATGATCAATTGCACATTAGGGTGACTTGAATGTTCGAATTTTAAATTTCTTTTACGGCACCCTCCCTCCCCGCCCCCAGACCATATTTATTGAAGAATCTTAAATCTTTTATTAAGAGTAATTTACTGATTTAATTCATCTAATTTCTATTTCATTTAACGGTTCATTTTAGAGGATTTTGAAACTCAAAAATTTTCAAGACTCGAAAAAGAAGAAGAAAATATACAGAATCTGCGGGAAAAAATCAGTTCAAGTAAGTTAAAAAAGATTACTAACGAATATTTTCCGAATCGTTTGGATACTAATAATATAATTGAATAATGTGCAAATAAAATTTTTATCTCAATGTTACGTATCTTAAAATTCTAATAGTATGAGTTGTTATGATGTTAGAAGTAGAAAAATATAATTTATATATATTAGACTCAAATTAAAGTTTTGTACAGTTGCGTCATTAATTTTTCATTTAAGTTTTTATCGAAGTGTAAAATGCCGGCACACATATGCGTATATAATTAAGTCGCATATCTTCCATACAGCGCAGAATATAAAACAGCGAAGCACTATGCCTATAAATAAAACAGATGACTATACTTTTCGTTGTACAAAAAAACTTCGTAGGACAAAGTTACACTGTTTGAAGGGCCACATATAACAGTGTAAGGGAAAAAAATTTCAAAGTTATTTTTATGAGATTTCAAGGTTATCGATGTTTTTTTAAATGGAATGAGGTATTTTTTAATACATCAATCGACGCAGCTGGGCATTCGTTATAAAAAAGTACTAACCTATGTTTGTCGAAAAGTTAATAGTTCAGGAGATATTTCAATTTAAATAACTCTACAATATCATTACTATCGTACTTTATATTACTATTATATTACTATAGTACGATAGTAATGTTATTTTAGAGTCATTTAAATTGAAATATCTCCTGGACTATTAACTTTTCCACATACATAGGTTAGTACTTTTTTGTAACGAATGTCCAGCTGCATCGATTAATGTATTAAAAAATACCTCATTCTATTTAAAAAAACAGAGTCGACCTTCATATCTCCTTGACGTCTCCACCTATAAAAACATTAATGACATCGGATTACGAGCGCCTCGATATCAAGTAAGTTTGGTCTGATGCATTTTTTTCTATCTTCAAAAGCAAGCTAGTTACTCAGATGGTCTGTTTTAGGTGCCCCACCCTGTATACCCATAATCTAGCAGTATTAGCATTGGTATTATTTGTTCGAGTTAGTGTTTTTGCTTCAATTTCAATTCCAATTCCAATTTCAATTCCAATTTCAATTCCAATTTCAATTCCAATTGCAATCCCAATTCCAGTTTCAATTCTAATTTCAATTTCAATTTCAATTTCAATTGCAATCTCAATTCCAATTCTAATTTCAATTTCAATTTCAATTTCAATTGCAATCTCAATTCCAATTCTAATTTCAATTTCAATTGCAATCTCAATTCCAATTTCAATTCCAATTGCAATCTCAATTTCAATTCCAATTTCAATTCCAATTCCAATTTTAATACCAATTTCAAATCCAATTTCGGTTTCAGTTTCAATTTCAATTTTTATTGTGATTTTAATTGCAATTTTAATTGTAATTTTTATTATTTTTATTGTGATTTTAATTGCAATTATTATTTCTATTACATCTTTATGCCAATTCCACATGCGTTCTTCTGATATAGCTATTGGATTGGGAAAAAAGTAATTTCGGTATTTTAAGGTGATATAGAGCCCAATTTTTGTATCCAAGCAATGAATTTTAATGAATAAGATATTCTTTTGTTTGTTCGATGATCTTGTGTAAAAAAGAATAAATAAGAAAATATTTGATTGATTAAAGTTCATTGCTTGAATAAAGAAATTCGGTTTTATTTCACCTTAGAATGTCGAAATTACTTTCTTGCCAACCCAATATTTATTGGTTTAACTTTAAACTCGTTTTTGTCGAAATCTATTTTTACTTTTATCTTCTTTTAATGTAATTAACATTTATAGTCCTTTGAGACTTCTTAGGGACGTTTTAAAGACATCTCGAATGTCCTACGAACGTCTCCTGATGTCTTTCACACGTTAAACAGACGTCTTTAAGACTTACTATTTCCTAACACAAGATGTTCGGAGAACATTCGGGACATCTTTAAGACGCCTGAGTGTCCAACCACAGACTTGTAAAGACGTCTTTAAGACATGTTTGAGCTATCTGGGAGTATAATAAACATGATCCTTGTTAAAATATTGTTCATTATAAATTGTAAAATTAATTATTCAATTTTTATATATCCTCTGTGTATGTGTATGCTGCTTTAGAAAATCCTCGTCCACAAAGAGCTAACAAAGTACCTACAGCAATCTTTAGTGGCGCCTGATAGTCACCATTCCAGTGCTAAGGGTTAATAAATCTTGTGTGTGTGTGTGTATGGGAAATTTTATAAAATCATAGTTTTCTGACAAAAATGTGTGTAGTGCTTTAGAAAATCCTCGTCCACAAAGAGCTAACAAGTACCTAACATGTCTGCAATGCAGCTCTGTAATTTATCGAAAAGAAGAAGAAGAAGGAAAACTTATAGTTTCTTAAGTACTTTAGTGGTCGAAAAGCATTAATTTCAAGCCGCGGAAATGAAGATTTATGGGGTCGAACCTCTTGTCTCTGACACATTTCAGAATGCTCGTACACTTTGTAACAATCAGAGTTAAACGAGGTGAGTGAGAGAAAACGGGTCGTGGTTAAATCTTGCGAATAATTCAATAAGGGTTGAAGTGGCGCTTCCGCAAAATGGAAGGAACCGGGGCACGTCCGCAATGCGACAAACGCATTGGCCTCGTTCATGGTTGGACATCCGTGTGCACGTCGTATTATAAGTTAACTATACATACAATATATTTTTAGTAAAAGTAGAATAATCATAGAAATCTCGTAGAATAATCAACTGTAAACTCAATCATTTTTCTATGGGGTCCAAATCTAGTGATTGGGGTGGCCATTTCATAATTTTTAATGAATTATTACTAGACTGCGGATTTTATGCATTTATGAGAAAAATGAGTAGGTGTAACTGAAAACAGTAAGGATATCAAAACAATTTAAAAATATTGTTGTATTAGTTCCAGCCTATTAAAGGTATTACAAATGAAAATGACTTTCTATTTCACTCCGGTTTGTTGCAATTCAGGTAGAAAATTTTTATTTTGCATAAAGATCCGCAGTCTAATTATTACACTGAAGTTGAACCAAATACAGTTAGGAGCAAAACTGATCACACACACTTTAAATCAGAATAACTTTTTTATGAATGGACCAAACTACTTGATCAAGTCGTTTCTGATGAACCGACCAAACGAAATAGTGTAGTAAATGACATCTAAAAAATTGTGAAAAACGACAGTGAAAATTGATTTTTACGACTTTTTTAGCTGGGTCAATAATGAAAATTTAAAACATGTGTTTGGACAACTTGTATAAATTATACACGCTCCGAGAATTTCATTGAAATTGGTTAATTGGTTTACGAGTTATAAACGATCAAAAGTGGTAAAGATTGCAATTTTACAAGATTTTCGGCGTACAATTGCCATTTTTACCACTTTCGATCGTTTATAATTCGTAAACCAACTTCAATGAAATTTTCAGAATGTATATAATTTATACGAGTTTACAAAACACATCTAAATTTGCGTTATTGGCCCAGCTAATAAAATTCTAGCCTTACAGAGAGATTGAAGTCGTTTAGCCCATTCATAAAACAGTTATTCTGATTTAAAATGTATGTGATCAGTAGACAGCGGATCTTTATGCAAAATAAAAATTGTCTTCATCAATTGCAAGACACAGAAACCATATAAAACTTTCTTTCTATTTTCAACAATTTTGATAAATCGAGAATAACATGGGCGTTGTTAAATTGTCTTAATGACATTACTGTTTTAAATTACATGCTCCGACTTTTGTCATAAATGCATAAAATCCGCAGTCTAGAGATTAGTTATGATACCATGGCTTCACACAAGCATCATTATGTGAAACGTGGTTCTCAAAATCTCAGGAAACTCAACCGAATCCGATCGTTTCCAGACCCGAGTGTGACGCAACCGTGATTTCGTGACCTTGCAGACCCTTGATTAACATTTTTGCCGATCTAAATCCAAGTTTTGTTACTCGCTCATATTATTCATTGAATATGAAATATTCCATATGTATCTAATAATAAACACTTTCATATAGAGTGTTCCTATCAGCATGTATTTTACTCTGCACAGTATATTTATATTATACAAATAACTCATAAAATAACTTATAAAATAACTCTCAATATCACAAAGAAACACAAACAACTCCAAGCTCAACTATAAATAACTCTGTTATTGTGTAAGGCAAACTCAGTACAAATTCCAGGGAAATGTCAATATACAGTCAATCGCAATAATATTCAGACACATTTTTCAGACAACAGATTTTGCGCAACAATGCCTATTGCGCAACATGATTGACCGTGAATGATAGTGATTGACTAACTGCGCAACCTGTCGTGTAAAATCAGAATTTCCTGATATTTTGTGCACAACAAACGCGTTCCGTTTGTACTATGTTGTACTGTGTTGTACTGTGAATGGCAGTGTTGCATAAATATTGTTAGACGAGCCTTACAGAAAAATTCAAGTTGTTTGATCCATCCATAAAAGATTTAAAGTATCAGTTTTTCTCCTAACTGTAGTTTTTACATATTTTTGACGTGTGTTTTGCATCATTATCGTATACATACGAGGATATTTATATTATGTAGTTAATACAATTAGAGGTTCATAATATCTATACGAAATACCAGAGTTTTACTCTTTAACGTTTTACTTTGTTAAGACTTATGTGCGGGCGTGTACGTTCGAAGTCTTCATCGATACGAGGTGTTAATCTGACGATTCATTTGTTGTCGCCCACGCAATAAAATCTGCGATACACAGCTTCGACATTTAAGTTAGTCGCTTTTCGTTTGTGACGCGATAAAAAGAAGCATTTCTCAGGAAGAACGCCGATCCTTTTGTCGGAGGAGGCGTTCTTGGATCGCCGGAGGAAAAAAAAGAACCATTGAAGGCTTATTGCGTTGTCGCCGGTGGAGATATTCTATATTCAAGGAAACGCAATAAAGGGATATAATAAAAATTGGAAATTCGGCGTATTTTCGCCCGGTCGTCCATTTCTAGAACATTTCGCTGTGCCAGGGGCTGTGCCAGCCCCTTTGGCGAAAGTGCAACCAATAAGAACGTTCGCCTGGTGGCGCAGAATCCGCGAAATTCTTCGCCACCGCAATCACCGGCGATTGGCGCATCGCGATCCAATCAGAATACACCGATTATTGATCCCCCGAGGGTGAATTGTTGAAACCTTTTTATTGGCGAAGTTGTAAAGTGTTTTATGGCAGACGCGGAACTACCGGCGGTGTTACGTGATGACCATGAGTTATTAAAATAGCAGGGGGATGCTTTCGCGAATTAATGGACACAATTCCCCGAAATGATTGCTGATATGGTTATTATCATTTCCTATCCGGCTTCCTGCGAATTTCACAGTGAATTTTCTACATTGAAGTTTTCGTAATTGAAGCTTGTGCTTGCGATACTCTGCTTTCGTAATAAATATCCGTCATTCATTCCATTTGAGAAGGTAGGCTTGAAAAAATGTTACTAAATCTCCGATTTTCGAAAAGTTGCCCATATTCAAACTGTTATCGTTTCGTAAAAAAGAATCTTGCAATAATAAACTTTCACTCGTTTGAAAGTATGTAGCCTCTTCTTTCGCAATCCGCAGTTCATTTTCTTTTAATTGTTAGATGATGCTCCTTGTAAGTGGAGCGGTGCACAGTGGGCCAGAAACCGATCTTTTTGGACAAAAATCTACCGACAATTCAGTTTTTCATCGATTTAATTGGAATTTTTTAAAAAATGTTCGTGAAGTATTATACTTTGATGACGTGCTGCGCGAAAATCGTTAAGTTAAAGTGCAAAATTCTTTGAAAGAGCTATCAATCACAGTTGATGTTGTCAAACAGGGAACTGGTACATCAAATACTGGGAACATGGCCCGAACTTTTTTTTAGAGAAGCCGAATCAGTTGCTGCAGTTACTGGATTAAACGCGGTTATTATCACAAGATTGTATAACATTCTTCAGGTAATTACATGTGATGAAAAACTGCGTTGTCGGCAGATTTTTGTCCAAAAAGATCGGTTTCTGGCCCACTGTGCGGCGAGGTGAGCGTTGGGTTGAGGAGAGCGGTGCGGTGTTTTTTTCTCGTCTCATTTATTAGGTGTGTAAATAAGTTCCTACCCCTTTTTTTCTACGATCATAACTTCTGACTCAATTCGAATTACTTCCCGATTGTGGTGCCATCTGAAAGAGCGTTCTTTTAGCTTTAAGAAGAGTCGTAATGAGCGTTCTAAGAGTTTCCAGTTCTATGCAACAATTTCAAAGAATACGGCGTGGGAGAAGCATCATATGAATCACTGCTTACTCTTTGCATTCCAACTTCGGAAATCAGCTGTTGAAGCTACTGAAATGGTCCGTGCGGCACTGGGAGAGAATGCTGTATCTTGCAGAACATGCAAAAAGTGGTAGTAAAGATTTAAAGCCGGAAATTTTAATTTGGAAGAAAACGATCGTTCAGGTGCACCGAGAAAGTTCGATGACGGTAAGTTAGAGGAATTGCTCAACGAAAATCCGACCCAGTCGCAAGAAGAATTGGCAGAAAGATCGGGAGTCACCAGACAAACAGTATCTATCCGACTGAAACGATTGGGTAAGATTCAGAAGTTAGGGCAATGGGTCCCACATGAATTAAGCGAAATGAATAAGAAAAACAGCACAAAATTTTTTCTGCACAAAATTGTTACCGGCGATGAAATATGGGTCTTATATGACAATCCTAAACGACGGAGATCATGGGTAAATCCTGGGAAACCGTCGACTTCAGTGGCAAAACCGAACTTGCATTGCAAAAAAGTTTTGCTATTCCGAGGAATCAATATTTCCGAGGAATCATCCATTATGAACTGCTTCCACCTGGAAGGGCAATAACTGCAGAATATCAAAATCAATTAATGAATTTATACGACCAGCTAGAGCAGAAACGGCCGTTTACTGGACAAGGCACAAGACACGTGATTTTGCAGCACGACAATGCTCGGCCACACGTTGCAAAAGGAACGCGGGGCACAATTTATGCGTTGGGATGGGAAGTCCTGCCACATGCGGCATAATCTTCCGACTTGGTTCCGTCAGAATATCATCTTTTTCGGAGTCTGTAACACCACTTGTTGGGGGAGCACTTCAGCTCAGAAGAAGATATCCGAAAGTGTATTGATGATTTCAAACCAGCAAGCAGCCGTCATTCTTCAAGGATGGAATTTACAATTTACCCACTAGGTGGGCAAAGGTTATAGAGAATGAGGGTGATTACTTTGAGACGTAATCTTGTGCCTGATTGATGTAATGCAATCTTAAAGGAAGAATAGGGGAAGAACTTATTTACACAACTAATTATAATTACATTGATTTGATTTTGCTACGATGTTCATCTCGCCGCTAACCATACCCTTCGGGTACAGATATAGTGGAGCGGTGAAGATCGTGGATAGCGATGAGGCGAACATTGCGGCAAAATCAAACGAATATAATTAAGGGGATAGACTCGTTTCTAGAATTGCAAGCGTGCGGTATGCGCAAAGGTGGAGCTTTTCAGTAGTTAAAAGCGTTAGATGAAAGATCAATCTAGGCCGCAGCCGCTCTCAAAACTCCTATTTTTACGTTTACGAGGCGTAATTTGCATTATTCAGATGCATGAAGCTGTAATTGGCAGCTAAATAATAATAATAATGTAATAATGCAAATTACGCCTCGTAAACGCAAAAATACGACTCTCGAGGGCGATTGCGGTCTTTTTGACTACTGAAAAAGCCCATCTTTGCATTATCGAGAAATGAAAAGGCGCATTCCATACTTTTGAAATCCTGGAAACGAGACTACGGCTTTAAGTACAATTCGGAAATTGCCAGTAGCCTTCTTACCGACGATAATCCTCTTTCTGTTGATCCCATTTTTTCTGGTAATCCATGTATTCTTGACTAAGCTTTTGCTGCTCTTCCAAAGAAACTCTTTGCCCGTCGGGCTTCATTTGACCAGGAGGATACAAAGAGTGCGTTAAGAAATGAGACACATCGTGGTCGTCAGCCAAGCCACCTTAAAAATATCATTATATCATAAACAAGTGCTTCGATTGAAATAATTTTGAATTATTTTAATCTCTGCGATGCATACCAGTAGCAGCGGAAACCCCAAAGTATCCACCTTTCGGTAAAACAACATTTTCAACACGGAAACACACTTCATAGTCTTGCTCATCGTTTGTCATTCCATTATGGAATAATACCTTTGATCAAAGATGAAGATTTAGATATGATAAAGAGATACTTTCAGAAAACTAATCGTAAGAACAGACTTACTGTCAAAATGTTCTGATAGTATTCGATTTTTGCTCTTCACAAACTTGATGGTCACTTCACTGGCTCTAGTAAGTAACTGACCAGAATAGTCAACCGCCTACTGCGATAACAATTATGACATACAGAGTCGCTCCCTGAACAATGGAAGTGAAAGTCATAAACAAAATTTTTGAAAGTTTCCTACTTGAGTAGGAAAAAAATCATATTCATAATCATATTTAAATATATAATTAAAGAATTTAATTAGTATTAGTTTTAACTATTTACTAGTTACTATTTAACTATTTTACAAAATTTCATAATAATTTAATGTTATTACTAAATTTTCTATAAAATTAATTCTCATTAGTACGAGAATTATTTATTAGTATTAGTATTTAATGCCATTTTAAAATATAATATTATTAAATTCTCTATAAAATTTTTATGGATAATATTAATTTCCTATAATAATATTGAATCTCATAAAATTTCATAATAATTTAATGTTACTACTCACATTTAAATACTAAATATATGAATTTAAAACAGTGAAAATGTTGAAAGAATTTAATTAGTATTAGTTTTAACTACTCCCAATTACTATTCAACTATTTCACTCCAATTTGTTGCAATTCAGGTAGAAAATGTTTATTTTGTATAAAGATCTGTTGTCTAATCATCACAGACTGTGATCGTTTTCAATTAAGTTGTTTTCAACTCAACTTTTGTCCGTGAAGTAAGTATTCTAAATATCGGAATTTATTGTTAATGGAACGTAACATCGAATATAAAACGTGTGCTATTTGCTGAATGTTGACTCGATTAATTCGATTTTTACAATTATGTTTACAGGGTTTATGAGAACCGAGGAGTACGCAACGGTGGCCCAACACATCACACGTCGCATTTCACGTATTTCCGACAAACTGATAAAAAGTTTTCAAACAAAAGTCGGTCAGTAATTATACCGGTAATTATTTATACTGGAAAGATAATAACGCATAATACGACAATATTGAAGGTGAAAAAATATTACTGACTTGAGTACTATATACTTCGATAGTACGTTTCTTGATATTTTAAAAGAAAACTTCCGAGGATTCCCCTAAAATGAACAATTTCACATGCAAACATTCCCTTAACTCATTCTTGTTGTTTTTCCCTGCACCCTTAATGCACTCTAAAGTTACTTGATGTAATAATTTCACTCTAACAACTCAGTTGAAGCTGATGAGACACAATTTAGTATCCATTTTTTTAAATAAAACAGACATTATTATTATTATTGATAAAAAAATGGTTGAAGTATTACTTCAACTTTATACATTACTGTATTGCATACATTACTGTATTGCACACAGCAACTGTGACAAACATTTTGTATTATTTATTATTGGTTTAAAGCGACTGGTTTATTTAGCAAGTACAATACACGATAAAAACGTGGTAAAATACAAGCTGTTACACTGTTTCTAAATTCTTACGGAACATTGTTTGAGAAAATTATAAATTATTTTCAGGTCTTCCATATCAGGTCTACACAATAAGGAACTCATACAAAGAGTAAAACAGTACATATGCTAAAATGTTTTTCTACTATATGATTATATGGTTTATGTGTCACGTTAAACAAACAAAGGAAAATAAAAAGAATGAATTTAACAATCAGCTACAAACTGTAACATAATTATAGAAAGTGTCATCGCCAGTTTAACCGAGTTTATTTTCTCTTCTGAATGCTCGAGATGTTTCCCGATTCAATTGTATTATTTTTTACAGAGTTTATCATGCTAATAGCTGTCGCACACGCCATTCTATCTCAGCGAGGGTTACTTCCACCTCTGCTTACACAGTAAAGTGCTACTAATTTTTTTCTAAACGGTTATTTTAAGGGAGACTCTTTTCCACCCTTCACCCTTCCAATAGATATCCATTTCGTTATGATAACAATCTCAGCCTGAGGAAATATGAAATTCTCACATTAACCTCCATGTCAATACTCAAAATTTTCTATGATATTCAAATAACATTATGCAACCAAAAATCACATTAAAATAACATTATATTAACCAAAAGAGGAGAATTTGTATATTTGTCAATGACACTTGTCAGGATTTTATGCATTTGTGACAAAAATGGGTACGTACAATTTAAAACAGTGGACCTATCAAAAAGATTTAAGGCCACCAGTGTACAAATTTCACGTTAATATGTTAAGATAATTAAAAGAAAAAAGAAATTTTTATTTCTCGCCAGTGTTTAACAATCAATGCAAACGTTTTTTATTTTGCATAAAGATCCGCAGTGTAGTAATAATTATCATTACAGTAGGACCTCGATTAACCGGATCACGATTATATGTAGACAAATATGCGTTTAAATTAAAGTTTAAATTAAAGTTTTAAATTCTTCCAACATTTTCACCGTTTTAAATTCATATATTTAGTATATTTAATTGTGGGTAGTAATATTCAATTATTATAACATTTTATGAGATTCAATACTATTATAGGGAATTAATATTATTTATAAAAATTTTATAGAGAATTTAATAATATTTTAAAATAGCATTAAATTAGTATGAGAATTAATTTTATAAAAAATTTAGTAGTAACATTAAATTATTATGAAATTTTATATGGCTCAATATTATTATTTCGGAAAGCAATTTTGTTTTGCGTATAGAGATGGCATTACTTCCATTTGTTATTACTTAATCTTATTTTAAATCGCAAAATCGTGGTATATCTTGACAGCTCGCGATTCGGTCATTTCCTACCTCGTAGTGCTTCAATTGCACGTAGAATCATCTGTACATATTACTAAAAACACTTCTAAAAAATTCTAAAAGCACATACTTAAGGTGGAGTGGGGTAAGTCCGCCCAAGTTTTTGCAAAGTTGAAATTTAAACTGATGTATTTTCAGTCTGGTATGTAAAAACTTAACGTTCTTGGTATCAAACTCTTGCCAGAGTTATTACTGATGAATTAGTATTATGTAGGATTCTAATTTTGCTTGAAAATTATCATTTTGATAGGATATTGTACGAAGTGTCAACTACTACGCACTTGCCCCGAAAATGAGGCAAGTGCGTCTCTGAGAGTTAAAAATGCTTTCATTGTTTAGTTTTATAACTCTTAATTTTTAAACAAACATGTACTTTTATGCTGAAATATGGAAGGGGATACAGTGATATTAAAACAAAGTTTAAAAATGCTTTCGAACCTTGTTTCAAGTGCTACGGGGCAAGAAAAGAATTATTATCAAACTGCTACAAAATGCTTTTTATTGCATTAAATATATTGTTTAATTTTATAGTTACCCATGCAATACGCACTTACCCCACCGTAATAGTACGGACTTGCCCCGTGTAGTAATATTTACGGGGCAAGATCATCTTAGCGTTTTTCTCAATAAATTTAAAAAAATACAATAAAAACGGTTCATTTAATGTAAACCTACATCAATATTTGTTGTACTTACCTAAAATAACAACACAGAATATATTAATAACTTGTAAACTATTGCACATTCAGGTTGTATTCAAAGTTGTACGTGTACCTCGCACGTGACTGTTTGGCATTGGTTGATTTGCGAGGAATACACCTTTATTCTTGGACGTCATCCATGTAGATCATACTAATCATACTAACTTATACTAACTTATGCTACATTAATAAATACAAGCTAGAGAAATTTCGTTCGTATTATAATAAAAATAACCAATTAACGGACTTGCCCCATAGACGGACTTACCCCACTCCACCTTACTTCGAACGTCTGTTTGTTAAAGTACACGTAGAATTAAAATCTGTACATGTTGAAGGTCTAAGCCCTAAGCTTTCAGAATCAAATCTAAAAGCTATCATATTTAAGTATTTTGTAAAAACTCTACTCAAGTAGAGTTTCAAAGTTTAAATTGCACCTAACTTTACAACAGAAACTTGATGTGGAACTTGGTGTAACTCAACAAGCAATTTCCGTTCGTTTGGGGGAGTTTGGGAGCTTCAAAACGTAGCGTGTATTCCTTTTTTTTATAAATAAAGATCAAGAGTATGCTCAAAAGGCACCGAACTAATTTGTACACCTAATATAAAGTTGAATTAATGTGAACGGTTCTAACGTTTTGAATTTCGAGGTTTCCAAGTGTTCTTAATTCAGAGAAAGAATTGTGTTGTAATTTGAACGGCGAGAAATTGAATTATCGCCATGGAGGCGCAGGCGGGCTCCTGGACCACAGTGCACCGGCAGGAATCACGATTGTTGCAACGAGCAGAACCACCGGAGACAACAAAATCGTAGCTCATTTGAATTTCATTTTTGTGTCGACCGGTTCGGGGAAAACGTGTCACGTGCTGCGTTTCCGATAAATCAGACAACTCGCTTTCGCGTGTCCAATCATCGATAGTGCGACTTGTTCGGGCGAATGCACCGGATACTGGCTGTGACAAATCGAAATACATTCTATCGCGTGTGTACATCTGCAAGACTGGGGTGTTCGTCAGTCCGAGGGGCGAGAGAGGGGAGCGTTGGTTATCTTCTAATAGATTCATATAGATATATGGAGGCGCGGCGTAAATGTGGACCAATACCCGCTGCGCAGCGATTTATGTAACCGGTCCCGTAGAGGTGGATGATTTAGGACCGGCGGGGACGTAATACCACGAACGATTTGGCTGATCGAATTGCCGAAACGTGTACATCGATTCGATTGATTAAAAGCTCGCCACACTTTTGGGGCGAGCCGATTCAAAGTCATATTCACCGAGCTGCTCCGTTCGCCTCCCGGGATCGTGTTATCGGTCTTCATGGTAGGATCAATCCCCCGCGACGATACCCCTGATCTTATTCATCAACCGCCTCGCTTCTGCTCGATATTAAATCGTGTAGGTCGACGCGCGCCGATTACACCGCGATTTATTGAGTTATGGATACGCAAAGTGAATCACAGTAGCATTCGGACACTTTACAAAGGACAATAACGTTTTTAACATCGGACAATAGGACTTAGATTTTTTCGAAGAAAGAAGAGACGTTAGAAGACACAAACAAGAAATTAGAAACACATCATCGAAGAACCCAAGATGTAAATGTTATAACTAGACAGCGTTATATTATACATTTATTATGCATTTATGACAAAAATGGGTACATGTAATTTAAAGCAGTGGACATGTTAAAAATATTTAAGGACATCAATATATTAGTTAGTTTCATAGAATATCATATCAAGTTCACAGAATAAATAAAACAAAAATACAATGTTTATTTGGCTCCTGTGTCCTGCAATCAATGCAAACATTTTTTATTTTGCATAAAGATCCCCAGGCTAGTTATAACTCAATCAATTTGAATAAAAAAACATCGAAAAGTAACTGTTTACCTTGTTATTTCATCGATCTTTTACCACTGTGTTAATTTGACATCGAGGGAAAGATTCAGTTCGTGAAATGAGGGATGGACGAGGGTTAAGACAAAATATCTTTGAAGAAATTGCGATTGGTCGGAATCACAGAGAAAATACTAGAAGTTGTTGTTTACAACTTGTTTATGCGGGCCTATATTGAAAATTTAAAAAATACGTTTTCTAAATCTGTGTCAATTATACATATTCCGAAAATTTCGAAGCCTTTTACTAACCTACACCCACTTTTAACTAAATATGGGTGTAGGTTCTGTGCCACTTCCTCCCGACGCAGGGGGGTATTTGGCTGGAAAACGGGAATAAAATATTGTAGCGTTATTTATGGGCTCAGAGTCATAAAAAGGTAGGTCGTTGGATTCGTCTTGACGCCAGCTATAACATTATGAAATAAATGAAATAAAAAATGTATTTTAACATTTAAAAAACCAAAATAATTTTCATTTTTTGTAGAAAAAAAATTTTTTTCGAAATATTAAATACAGAATTTTGTACATATTTAAGTACTGTGCAACTTTTATTCGAAACAATTTGTCGTCAGATTATCCGAATTCTTGAAAAGTAGTGATAGTGGAATGCTTTGAGTACGATGTACAGAATTGAGATAGGTGTACAAACTCTTCGCAGATTACATTCTGTTATCATCTAAATTAGTATTGTTGTTAATATTTGAACATTACCAATCATTCTGTAAGTTTTTTTTCGATTTCAAAACTTTATTGACGATTTTGGTAAACCATTCCGAATTGGAAAGTTATAACTAATTTAAGCAAAAACGAGCATCGAAAGTCGCGACTTTCGTTTTGAATTCGAAAAAAACTTACGGAATGATTGGTAATGTTTAAATATTAATAACAATATTAATTTAGACGATAACAGAATGAAATCTGTGAGTGCCCTGTACACCTACCTGAACTCTGTACATCGTACTCAAAGCATTTCATTATCACTACTTTTCAAGAGTTTCGGATAATCTGACGACAAATTATTTCGAATAAAAGTTGCACAGTACTTAAATATGTACAAAATTCTGTATTTAATATTTCGAAAAAAATTTTTTTTCTACAAAAAATAAAAATTATTTTGGTTTTTTAAAGTGTGAAATATATTTTTTATTTCATAATGTTATAGCTGGCGTCAAGACGAATCCAACGACCTACTTTTTATGTTCCTGAGTCCATAAATAACGCTACAATATTTTATTCTCGTTTTACAGCAAAATACCCCACTGTGTGACGTCCGATTGATCTAAAATTTTTCATATAATTTTGCTCATGAAATGGAACAATTTTAACCCTTTGCACTCCTTTATCGAGTGTGACTCGACATCGGGGAAAGGAAAATGTAAATAAAGCGTGTTTTACATGTATTTGGTTCTTGCTTTAATTTACAAATATACCTTCCACAAATATAAATTACAACAAACTTTGAGAGCTATATTTAACATAATTAGTAAACAAAATTGTTTAAAATAAGTAGTAGTCAAGGAACTGTCCATTGAAGTAAAAAAGAAAACACTTCAAATAGTAGAGCGTTGTTGGCAACAAAATTGATAAAAAATTATTCGGAGTGCAGAGGGTTAAGAGGCAGCGCGACGTCCACCCTAGTGGGCACTCTTATATCCTCTCTGTCCAAAACTAAACCTAATCCAAACCCAATTTGTCGCCAATTTGTAATCCAAACCTGATCCAAACCCAAAGATAAAGATTTACGAGTTTTTTGCAAATGTCTCGTAAAGTAAAGCAGACCGCCAGAAACTTCACAGGGCAATGTTGTTCAGAATGGCGCCCTTGACAACATCTTTCAAGGTCATTAAATTCGGACAGATGAGGTACACTGCCCGAAATTACCATAAAACCACTTGATTTTTTGGTAAAATCTTATAATTATGTCATAGTAATGAGAAGCTGATGCGCGATAGCATTTTAGGATTAATAAAAGAAACCATTTACATGATTACGTTCATAGATATATTATTTATTTACAGAAAAACGTAAAGTTATATAGTTTAACAAAAAGCGAACTGCGAAATTTCCATAAAACCACACGTTTTTGAAGTAGATAGCATCAAGATTATCGAAAATTTCTTCTATATTTACAAAGTAATAAATTTTAAAATGTTTTCGGCGCAACGGTTCGATTTTTTGTTATGAATTATAAAGCAATTTTGCTAATTTAGTCAAATAAAATCAACGACATAAAAAGGATCTTTCGAAGAGTAGGAAGAATTCATACAATCTTCAGAATTCCAAATTATTTTAAAACCTTTATTTCCACCTATTAAAGACAGGCTACCACATTTAGAAAATTGCAATATTATATACTCAATACCTTGCTTGGGATGTAGTCAAGTATATATTGGACGAACGTCCAGAAATTTGAAAACTCGTATCACAGAACATGAGCATAATATTTTCTTACCTCTACCACAACATACGGCTTTGACGAAACATTTACTTGAAATGGATCATAGATTTGATTTTGAGAACGTCAAAATTATTGAGAAAGAACAAAATTTACATCAAAGGTTATTATTGGAAACCATTCATATGATTAAACATCGCAGCGTAAACCTTAGGTATGAGACACCTAAGATACATGAATATTACGCAACATTACTTTTGTCATGATTAATAACTACTCTCTCACATACAATTAAATGTATGTAATTGATTCCAATAAAAGTAGAATGTTAATAACGATTTACCATCAAGGTATACTCGTAAGAGTGGACTTAAGAACATATTATGACTTTTCAAATTTACCGCCTTGTATCGATTGATATAACCTAGATCGGTTTCAAATACGTACGTACATCAGTATCTTGACAACATGCATGTACGACGCACGTACACACGTGTCGCACATTTATCATAGATTTAGTTCCCCAAAGCAAGTGAGTGTGTCTTTATGAACAATATTTTTTGCATTCAATCATTCAATAATTCTGTTTTTTCAACATTACTATAAAATATTTAATTTACAGACGCAATTCAAATAAATCTTGAAAAAGATCCAAACTAGGATCGAAACGTTGATTTTGTTTGACTAAATTAGCAAAATTGCTTTATAATTCATAACAAAAGATCGACCCGTTGCGCCGAAAACATTTAAAAATTTATTATCAACAAATACGATCGATAGAAGAAACATATTTACAAAGTAATATTTGGTATAATTGCCATTTCTTTGAATATCGTCGAAAATTCGATTAGGCATTGATGAAATCAAAGCACGAAGAGTTTCTCCTTCGATGGATGTCCACGCTTCGTTCACCGCAATTCGTAACTCAGAAACAGAGTTGTACTGTTTACAATTGCCATATACTTTTCTTCCAAGTATCTCCCAAAGATTCTCAATTGTGTCTAAATCTGGCGAACGAGCTAGCCATGTCAAAATCCTCATATTTTTGTTGTCTAACCACCCAGTTGTTTGTCTTGATGCGTGAATTGAGGCGTTATCATGCTGAAAAATGAAATTATCAGTCTCAATTTCTTCTGTAAATGGTATTCAGAAGATGGTATTCATCCAAGAACAAGGCGTGTGCAGCAAATTTTCAAAAGTTTAGGGCGATTTAATTGGACAAAAATGCTGCAGAAACCAGCACTCAAAGAACGACACAAACAAGCTCGTCTCGAATTTCCACAAATACATATGTCTTGGACACAAGAATGGGAAAATATCATTTTCTGCGATGAGAAAAAGTTTAACTTGGATGGGCCAGATGGTTACAAATACTACTGGCAGGATTTAAGAAAAGAAAGTAATGTTGCAATGAGTCGTAACTTCGGTGGTGACTCATTAATGATTTGAGCTGCATTCAGAGCCAATAAAAATACACCAATCTGTCGAATTAATCATAAGATGAATTCGACACAATATACGGAGCTGTTGGAGAAGAAGAAATTGGGACTGACAATTTCATTCTTCAGCATGATAACGCCTCAGTTCATCAAGACAAACAAAGGAGTGGTTAGTCTACAAAAATATGAGGATTTTGACATGGCCAGCTCGTTCGCTAGCTTTAAACCCAATTGAGAATCTTTGGGAATTTCTTGCAAGAAAAGTATATGCCAATTGTAAACAGTAAGACTCTGTTTTTGAGTTATGGATTGCGGTGAACGAAGCGTGGACATCCATCAAGGAGAAACTCTTCGTGCTTTGATTTCATCAATGCCTAATCGAATTTTGGACGATATTCGAAGAAATGGCAATAATACTACAGTGACCGAAATAATGATAGGTTCACTAGCCGCGTCGGCTGGTTTATTGCTTCTACTTTTATTTTCGTTTTCGGAAGTCTACTGTGCCATTTGTTTTTATTTCGCAAGAATGTGTTCTACACATTGTGTAAGCAGTCAGTCGAACATAAACAGTATTAATGTAACGATGTACCTGTTTCAAAAATACTTTGAAAATTGTCGAGTACAAGATACAAAATAATCTTAGGTTCACGATGAAATATTTAAAAATTACTATTGATAGTGCAATTTTTTGAACGTTTTTGTATGGTAAGTACACCGATTTATGAAGTTTAAAAATTATAAAAGATATTTTATGTTCGTTCAATATTATTGAAGCACAATGACATGGGAAATCGTTAAATGATAACAAAAAGGACCAATATTGCTTTCCACAATATGAGTCTTTCTAACAGAGAAATTGCAAGAAGATTGGAAAGATCATTAAATATCATAAATAATTTTTTAAAATTAAAAGAAAAATACGGCAGTAAAAAAATCTACAGGTCATCCAAAAATATTAACACATAGGGACAAAGTTAAAATTTTTCAAGAAGCACGGCAAAATATGCTTAATGCTCCTAAAATAAAAATGAAATTAGACTTGCCAGCTGGTGTTCGACGTGTACAGCAAGTTGTGAGATCGAGAGGGACACTTAAATGTTCTAAAAAAGCGAAAAAACCTCTGCTTACTAAATTTTACAAGGAGGAGAAATTAAAGTTTGCAGAATATCATATGTCATGGACCGAAAAGTGGAAGACGGTGATTTTTTCTGATGAAAAGATATTTAATTTGGACGGCCCAGATGGATATTAATATTACTGGTACGATCTGCGTTATGAAAAGTGTAGAAATGGCAAGAGTACATGGAGGAGGATGTGTAATGGTTCGGGCTGCATTCGGCTGGAACGGTAAGACTCCGATAATGTGGTTCCCTCCAAAAACCAATGCATGAAAAATATCAGGAACTATTGGATTACGTACTGGATGAATATGGCGACAAGATTGGTGGACCTAATTTAATATTTCAACACGATAATGCAGCAATATATCGTGCAAAAACAATGAAAAACTACTTTGAGAGGGTAAACGTTGAAGTTTTACTCTGGCCATCAAGGAGTCCGGACTTAAATCCGATTGAAAATCTTTGGGGAATATTAGCACGAAGGGTTTACGACAATGGAAAACAGGATAACACTGTTTCAGAATTGAAAAATGGGTTTACAGAGAGGCGTGGTCTGAAATTCAATTAGAAACATTACAAAAATTAATTTAATCGATTCCACGCAGAATATTTGAAGTTATAAAACACAAAGGAAGTTCAACTAAGTACTGAATTATTTTTATTTTTTTATTTTTTATGTATAAATGCATAACGAACCTATGTTTATTTCGCAACTAAAATTCAAGTGTTGTAATAGAAAATTTGTAATTGACATTAATTAACATTGTATTATTCAATTGATCTGTGTATTTTGTTAATTATATTACAATGAATAAATAATTATAAGTAAAATCAAAAATATTGCATTAAACACAACATTATGTCAACAAATTGAAGTGAACCTATCATTATTTCGGTCACTGTAAGTATTAATTTCTAAATACAGAATAAATTTTTGATAATCTTGATGCTATCTACTTAAAAAACGTGTGGTTTTATGAAAGTTTCGCAGTTCGCTTTTTGTTAAACTATATAACTTTACGTTTCTCTGTAAATAAATAATATATCTACAAACGTAATCATGTAAATGGTTTCTTTTATTAATCCTAAAATGCTATCGCGCATCAGCTTCTCATTACTATGACATAATTATAAGATTTCACCATAAAATCAGATGGCTTCATGGTAATTTCAGGCAGTGTAGCACATCGACAAATGGATTTACAAGTAAAGCTATTTGCAAGTATCTCGTAAACTAAAGCCGAGAGACAAAAACTTTACAGGAAAATGTTGTTCCGAATGATGACAAGTTCACCAAAAAGTATTTCGAAACAGAAGAATGGAAATTGTTTATTACTTTCCTCACACAAAAAAGGAAGAATCGTCGAGGACGAAAACAAAGCTAGAATAACACGTTCACTGTGCGCGTTCCATTTAAATTCATTAATATCGAGAGCTAAGTAACGAACAAGAAAACAAAAGGAGGATCTAAGAATCCCCTTGGTGACGAGGGGTACAATTAATAATAATTAAAATCGAATTCAACGTCGGGAACCGCCCCTGTAAGCCGAGCAAAAACATCGTTGATCTATGCTCCCCGTGAAAGATTATAAATGTCATCATCCACGGCGTTCTTTTTGCGTAATAAATTCTTATTGTTCTACGAGCGGTGAACCGTGACGAGTTCAATTCCGTCGGGCTTGCGATTCCGGGGGAGCGGAACGTTTCGCCTCGCGCATCCAGCAAATATTTCTCGACGGGGATTCAAAGGAACTTGCAATATCATTGGTAATTATATTTGCCGGCTGTAATCGATACAGTTCCAATGTATTTTGTATGAAGTCCGCTGTCTAATGATCAGTCACTCACATAACGAGTGATTAGGCAGACGTGACTATAAAAAAATGAATGAAACCTGCAAATGAGTGAATTTGGAGTGCAGAAAGGTGAATATGATCTATAAAAAGATGAATTTGTCAGAACTCTTTTTTCTATATAATTTTCTCTGGATCTTTCAATAAATCCATTATAACTTTCTGTTCGATATGGTATATGTATAATTTGATTGCACATTTTGATTGATCTATTGTCGCTTGTAGAAATATAAATGACAAAATATTGTTACACATTTTATTAACTACGTTTCGTTATTCAGTAGCTCGTGTACAACTGAGAAACGCAGATTTTCTGCTTGACATACAAATTTACATTTGCATTAGTAAAATTTGGTTGATAGATTTGTACTGAATATTCTTGGCAACATTGAGCATACTATAAAGAAATATATGGACAATTTTCACCAGTTTTTCCGAAAAAACTTTTAAAAAAACGCACGACGCCTTTTTTTCACGTGGTAGGGCACAGTTCCAATGATAGCCACATTTTGTAAGATACAGAAAATGTATCATACAGGCAATCTAGGGGCTAGTTGACTAATTAGTAGACTGCGGATTTTTATGTAAAATAAAAAATGTTTGCACCGATTGCAAGCCACAGGAGCCACATAGAAATTTCTTTCTTCCTTTAATTGTCTTATTACTAATGAGGTTAGTCGACTAATCCATTCTAATTGTAATACTATAAAGTAGATGATGATGCTGCTTTTCACGATATTAAAACATAATAATGACTAGCTCACCGTGTAATGTGTTGTCGTGACCGAAACTTGCGTGTTATACCAATAAGAATAAAAAATCTAAAAACACCGGCGGTAAGTAAATATTTTTGTTTCGACTACTTATCAATTTTTGTCCATTAAGTACTGCTTGATATTTTCTCATGATTAATTTATGGAAATATGATACATTTACTATAATTTGAGGAATTTTATTTTATCCGGTGCATCGAGGTTATGCACGTGTGGCGCTTACAATGAGAAAAATGTCGAACGAGGCTACTTAACTAAGCATAGGATTTACGTCATTCAAGAAAGATTCCTTGTCCTCGGACAAGGTAAATATTGCGCTGTAAATATTGTAAATAACAAGCAAGTAAGAACTTTTTTAAAAAAAAAGCCGTTACGGAACTGATCCTCGGACTTTTGACCCAGCCGGACGCAAGGAAGGTAGCTCGATACAATGCATGATATCGCATACAAATCAAGCCGAAGCATTGAAAAGGATGGCAGTCGAAATAGCGGAAATTCAATCACGCCATTACCTCGCATTTTCACGAGTTCCGCGTCCAATTTGTACGATATATAGCCGGGCCGTGGTGACGTCCAACCCTCGGGCTCTTCCCCGTATACCATAAATACCCAGAAACCACATAAACTGACCATTCGGAGTGCTCCGCGTCCATCTATGTGCGTCGAAAATTTTCGTGAAAGCCCCCCGTCGTGCCGGGTGAATCCCGCGTCCAACAGAGACAAAAGTTACTTACCCTTGCGGCTGGGCTGCAGAGGCTACGCCCCACAAGGGTTGCTCCGGTTCGCCAGTGTACACAACCCACCCCTGATAGAGCTAAATAAAGAGAACACTCCTCGACAGATTACTGCTTAAGTGCCTCGATACACTCTTCTTAAGTGGCCGCTTCTCCTTCTTTCTCTTTTTTTGGATTTTCCGCATGCGACAAAGTTGCGTTTCCGATGCACGTCGTTCGTCTTGACCCTCGCATGTTTGTCAAGGTGAAGATGCACCTTTTTCCCTATTTAATGGGGAATAGGCACTCATTCCGAGGTTCATTAAAACATTATTGCTTTTAAGTAGTTATCGAAACTCATGAATAGACAGCGGATTTTATGTATTTCCCTAGTAGCATTTATGGTTGGCATTTTGTTGGGCCTTCGTTGGGGTATTGATTGGGCCAACCTTTAGAAATGTCGCCTTTTTATGCAGTTGGGCCAACGATCATACCCAACGTAGGGTCAACCTTACTGTAAGAGGAACGGCCGTCTGTTATATTATTTTCAACCTATTAAAGACATTAAGAAAAAAAATAAATTCCTATTTCATTCCAGGTTGTTGCGATTCGGGTAGAAAATTTTTATCTTGCATACGGATCCGCTGTCTACTCATGAAATAAAACTTGTTTATTGAAATCTACTCGGATTCGTGAGTATATATTGAACTTGATCTCATCCCTAGTATTTTTGGAAATAGACATGCGCTGAGGCGGCTAACGTTATGTCCTAATTAGATGCACGGCGACAAAATCGTTGTCGTCCATCCGTGGGGGACATTCTCGCAAAGGAAAAATTTACTTCAGTGGACCTCAGGAATCACCCCTTTCAAGAAGGTACAACATTTTTGGGACATCCTGTACGAATCAAGGGTTACTCGTGTTTTAAAATTTTTGCAGATTTTGTTGAAATACTCAAAACTGCTTGTGACACGAAACATGCAATTGAAATACCACAAAGAGAAATTGAAAGATAAGTTTGCTTTTAGTAAAAATAGAAATATTGTATGTTGAAATTATCAGATGATTGCTTTTCTAATTGTAGAAAAGAATGGTGACTATATATAGTAATTGATTAATAAAGCTATATTCTTTAAGATTTGACCATTGAATTTTCTTTTCAAATCGGGCACGAACTTGTGCAGTCATCTAATACATTAAACTATATAACTTCAAAAGAAGCTCAGTCTTTATAGAATATTTAAGAATAAGAAAAAAAAGCTTGCCTTTCAAAAAAATGTTCGAGGCCCCCTTCTCCCCCCAAAAAAATTTAATACGTACTACAATATTAGCCCCCCTTAACCGTGTAAGGGGTTAGTACACAGTGCTATTCTGAAAAAAATCGAAAATTTTTGTTTTGTCTTAAGTAGCAGTTTCAAGTCTCGAGAACAGAATGCGATTTCAGGCTTCAATACAAATTATTTCTCAAAGTACCGTTTCGAGAGTGAGTTAGTAAGTTAGTATACCTGCGAGAAAAATTACATTCGTAAACTTTAAACGCGTATTTCTCAGAGTTGCGCTTTTAATACGGTATATAGTCAAACCTGTTTTTGTGCAGTAGATAGGAACCGCAGAAAAAAAACCGCACAAAAGAAGATATTCACAAACTTCATAAATATAACATATTAAACATATTAAAGAAAATTTTTGTATGCATTGGAGAGGGACCGCATAAAAAAAGTCTCACTTAGAAAATATGTCAAAGCTGTACGAAATATATAATATTTATATAGCGAGAAAATGCTTCCCAAACAAAATAAATAATCAAATTACACATGGAAACATTTAAAAAAATGTTAATTTCTCATTGTAAACATGGAGAAATTTTCAAAATGTACATACATATACAGGGTGTACTGCTGAAATAAGATCAGCAAGATATCTCCGAAGACGTTGTCGTTATCCAAAAAGTGTTCCTACAAAAGTTGTTTGGTATAACGGGCTACATTACGTAGTATTAATTGTTTTCTTGTGAGTGGAGTGGCGAAGGACATTTCAAGGTCACCTTGATTTTTTTAAATGGAATGTCCTATTTTTTATTTCATAGATCGATAGAGTATCAAATACTGAGTATAAAAGTGTTGACATTTATATGTTCTAAACCTAATAGTTAACGAGATATTATCGAAACAATTTTCTTTCTCCTTTGGATAAGATCTGGTCACACTGATAGAAAAAAAGAGAGAGAGAGATGCCAACACCGTTGAGTTTGACCTAACCTCGCGGCGAACTTACATATGGCGAACAGAATCTCGACATTCATGTACAGTTTATGACATTTATGGAATTTTTGATTTGGCTAAAAAATCTCTATTAGCTTATAATAATAGAAAGTTAGCTCGTTTAAACATTTCGAAAAAAGATAAAAAGATTTTTATTACGATTTTGGCTTAGCTAATCATTGAACAGTTTACCCTAAATAGACAATTAATTGACGTCTTAACGTTTTACACGGGGGATTAAAATTAGTACCGTTACCTTTCCGAAGATTCGAAGGATTCGAAGGAACGAAGGGAACTTCGTAGTGGACGAAATTTCCAAGTCTTCGAAACGTATGAAGTTGTAATTTATGAATTTTATACCATATCACGATTTTTGATAAATAAAAATATTAACACGTTAAGCGCCATGTCGGTCATCGGTGACTGAAACTGAACTTTTCGTTTGGACTTTTCGTAATTAAATTAAATTTAAAAAATTGCATTTTATTAATAAATTTTGGGATCATAACACGAATGTACTTAAAAAATAATACTTTGCAAACAAAATTTTAATGAGGTTTATTAAATTCGGTGAAATCGGATATCGCAGGCTAAACGGAAAGAAAGGCAAGACAGGCTTGGTGCTTAACATGTTCATAAAAAATATAACAGAATTTTGACAGAATATAAATGCAACTACACAGTTATAAAAAATATATTTTCGAAGTTTCGAAGTTTCTGAAATCGAAGCTTCGAAATCTTCGACCTTCGAAGGAAAGTAACAAATGCGCTAACCTCACGAACAATAAGATTTTGTAAAAACGTTTCTTCGTCACGCATCATGCTATTTGTTACGTCACGGTGCACCGTGCTGAAGCACTTGTAATTTAATATTCGCACCCCGTGAACGCGTTCATTACTTACGTCCACACCCGGTGCAGCGCATCCCTTTGGTCGTATATCCATGATCATTCTACCAGGACTAATGCACCGTGTGGCCAAATGTTCGATGCGATTTAAATGCCGGGGGGTATTTAAGTATCCCGACTACGGTAGTTAACACCCTCGATACAGCTCACGCGAGAAAACCTCCCTTGCCTCCAGAGGCTTGTTAACCGATGCTTTATTCGAAATCTACGTCTGTCCGGACCTTTCCGCTTTTATTCTGCACTGCTCTCGTTCAGGACTCGAATGAATTGTGAAACTTTTTCATACGCTATATTGGAATCTACAGGATGTACCAACTGAAATGTTACACGCTGTTTTTCTCAGAATCTATCAAAGATATCGACGATTAATTTTGTTGAAATTAAGATTCAAATATAAATAAGAAGCAATAAAAAGTTATTTTCCATATCAGGAATTCTTAAGGATGTTCTAGAGGTATATAAAAACGCAACAAAATGTTTGAAAATTTGACAAGATATAATTTTGACTAAATTAATGCAATTACCAAATTGTGGGTGCCATTCACTGCACCGTTTAAGAATTATAGCAACTTAAAATTTGCACATTTTAACACGTCTTCCTATGGAGAATTCATAAAATTCCACTTCAAACCCTATTTAAACCTTGAAAGCGCAACTAGAAACTCCAGTTTTTTTTATATACAGGGTGGGCCGCCACATTTTGCCACCTCAAATATCTTTGTTGTTGTTAAAGATACGTCAAATGTCTGAAGGACAAAGTTGAATGGTAAAATGGGGCTTATACGATACCAAAAAAATTTTTGTTTTTATGTAATTTTTTTTTTAGAGATATGAAGGTGACCTTCATTTTTTTAAATGGAATGAGGTATTTTTTAATACATCAATCGATGCAGCTGGATATTCGTTATAAAAAAGTACTAACCTATGTATGTCGAAAAGTTAGTAGTTCAGGAGATATTTCAATTTAAATAACTCTAAAATACCATTACTGTCGTGCTAAGATGTTACACAAGTAAGTAAACACTAACGTCTTAGTACGACAGTAATGGTATTTTAGAGTTATTTAAATTGAAATATCTTTTCGACATACATAGGTTAGTACTTTTTTATAACAAATGTCCAGCTGCATCGATTGATGTATTAAAAAATACCTCATTCCATTTAAAAAAATGAAGGTCACCTTCATATCACTAAAAAAAATTACATAAAAACAAAAATTTTTTGGTATCGTATAAGCCCCATTTTACCATTCAACTTTGTCCTTCAGACATTTGACGTATCTTTAACAACAACAAAGATATTTTAGGTGGCAAAATGTGGCGGCCCACCCTGTATAGTAAAAATTATGTAATTAATTATGTTCAAAATTTATTAGGATTCACTAAACAGTTACAGCAACTGTCCGCATTGTCCTTCTGACTAGCATGGAAACACGACAACTGTGTAGACCACTGAATATAGCTGCAATCAGAGGGTACAATTATTCGCAAAAGTCACTTACAATTTTTTATAATATGAAGACAATTTGATTAAAAAATAAATATAACATGGAATTCACTAATCAAACGAAAGCTTTTTAAATTAATTTATTTTTTTAATGCAAAATATACTCATGAATGGCTTTCATTGCCAATATATTGATGGATTTCGAATTTCTTGTAATTTCTTGTCCAGAACATCCTTAATATTTACCGTTTAAATCAAAATTGTCACTAACTACTGCAGTGCCAGCAATAGTATAGTTTACCCTATTTTTGGGTTGGACAGAAAATAATTTCGGTATTTTAGGGTGAAATAAAACCGAATTTCTTTATTCAAGCGATGAACTTTAATCAGTAAAATATTTTCTTATTTATTATTTTTGGCAAACGACCATCGAACAAGAGGGAAAATATCTTATTATGGATTTATTGATCTTTTTGTTAAGTGAACAAACGAAGAAGTCAGCCATTTCAAAATATTAAATATTGTATAGTTGTTTAGCTTGATTTTGATGCTATCTATTTGTTAATTATAATGATTTATTGATCTTTTTATTAGCGGAACCAATATAAAAATTAACCATTCCGAAATGTTAAATATTCTATACGGATTATGCTTCTTTTTATGTTATATGTTTATTATTTATAAGCATTTATTGATCCTTTTATTAGGTCAACGAATAGAGAAAACAGCTATTCCAAAATATTAAACAATTTTTTAAATATAAGAAACACCATCCAAGTAAGAAATCAATAAAAATTACAATAACTTTCCTATAAAATCGGGAAGTTAATTAATAATTTTTGTTGGATGTTTATTTAAGACTGCGCATTGTTTATTTGTTTGTGCTAACTTTTATAAATATTGACTGTCATATGGTATTGTCCGTTCACAATAAATTCGTCGAAATCATAAAGTAGGAAATAATAAAATCGATCGTAAATTGGTAATATGAAATTATTTGTTATATTTAATACAAATAATTTCGAAAATTGCCATTTCCAATTCCTTTTTCATATAAAATCATCTTTTGTTTCGTTGTTGTAACTGTAGTAATAATTAATTTTTTAATTTTCAACGATTTATACAATAACAATAAATTTGATTGAAAAGTAAATCAATGATAAATGTAATTTATTTAAAGATTTTAAGTTGTATGTGACGATTACGTCGTAGTTCTTTGTTCAAACGAAATATTTTGTTTACATTGCTATTTATCGAATATTTAGCATCAGAATAAAAAAATGACAGCAGAGGGTTTGTTATGAGAGAAGATGATTCTTCCGACCTTTGACCGACATGATCGTAATTTTAATTCGTCTTCAAGGAATTAAGCCGGGTAATATTTTATTTTCGTGGCTACTGGGGGATTTCCTTGCGCTAAAACGTTTGACACGATTTACTATACGAGGGGGTTAATTTAACAAGCTAAATTACGAGAGACACGTGCGCCAATTCGAGTTGATAATTTTAATGGCGCGCGAAGAAATGGCACAACAATTCTCGTTGATTTAATTAACCCCAGGGGTTCCATTTCGTGTAACGATTCGAATCACACGTCCACAACGTATCAGGGTAAAATGACATAAAACAATGAACACGGTTGCATCTAAATCAGTTCATAGAGCTTGAAACAATTGGTGCATACTGTTCAATTTATTTATCTATGATACACTGTCAATTGATTTGTTCGTGTATGTTTAAAATCTGCTTAATATGTATATTCAGAGAGAAAATCTCCAGTATATTTAACTGTGATATTTAAGTGTTCACATTGTCACACTGACAAGAAAAAATTTAAAGAATTAATGTTTTTGATTTTCTTGATTAGTTTGTTCTATTTATTAGTGAAACAAAGGAGAAGTGTATAAGGTACACTTTAAGTATAAGTTTCTTATACTTTAAACCTGAAGACTGTATTAATGAAATCCTTTTTGTCTATAGAAACATTTTGTGTTAATTATTATACTTGAATTATTTTGAAAGTATTCAGTTTTTGAATACAGGGGTTTCTGACACCAATTATAATCGCGTTTCTTAAAATCTGATTGATTTGCAATTTCATCTAATAATGTCATAAATGAAATATTAATAAAACCTCGTAATCTCCACTTTAAACTTTTAGTACAATACATTTATAGTCGAATAATGGAATATCTTTTTAGAACAAAATGAATGGCAAATGAATGGTATTACTCACAGTTATACATTTAATAAGTTGAAATGTTTAGGTTAAAGTGTCATGTATAACTAAACTAAAAAATGTTGTTTTCCAAGTATTATCTTGAGACTCAAATGAGTTCTATACATTTTTAGATTTCAACAATTTATTTTATACGGAGGACTGTGGATCATACATTATAATTAAATGTTTCATTTAGTAAAATGAAATATATATGTAAAATGAAATATATATGTAAAATGAAATATATATATATAAAATGAAATGTCACGCGCAAGAGTAAAAAAAGAATTTAATAAGGGACACACAGCACACAGCACACAGTAAAAATAATTTAAACTTTTACTTACGTTACTAAATGTTCGAACTGATGTCTCCAATCTCTTCACAGACAACTAATAGCCAGCAAACATTTATATGTATACCTGTTGAAGATATAACTTAATTGAAAAATCATCACAGCCTGATGATTAGACAGCAGATCTTTATAATTATCTTTATGTTTATCTTTATAAAAAAATAAACATATTCTCCGTAAATTGCAACAAATTGGACTGAAATTTACTTTCTTCCAATAACATTTTTTTTTTGAAGTTTTTCTAACGTTTTTACTGTTTTAAATTACACCTACTTATTTTTTGGCTGCTCTTTACTTTACCGGACTCAAAATTTGTGCCTTTCTCCAGTAAATTATTATGTATTTGGTATGTAATCCAGTAGATTTGTACCCAGGGCGGTATCAATGATTCAGGAGTTATGCTTGCTAAAAGTTGAGCAATCTGCAGTGTTTTTGACAGGTAAGGACGCCATATTGGTTTGTAGTGCCGGTTGCCTGCTACTTACCGAGCAGAATAATTAATTAGTTCGTTGATGATTAGGTCCGGAGGGGGGGGGGGGGGAGGGGCGGCAAGAACCGGCGGTCCTGCTTCTTACCTGTCGAAAACACTGCAAATTGCTCAACTCTAAGCAAGCATAACTCCTGTACCTTTGATCCTACAGGATCGAAACTTCGATCTGCAGCCGTCCGAGGTACAAATTTACTGGATTACATACCAAATACATCATAATTTATAGGAGAAAGGCACAAATTTTGAGTCCAATAAAGTAAAGTTTACCCTATTTTTGTTATAAATGCATAAAATCCGCTGTCTAGTGATGACTCGTGCTAGAAAGTGCATCCCTGCTGTCGGACATAGCTTTAAACATTTAATAATATAAATAGTAAGTTTGCATATTGGTCCAGCGATTTCATCACACTTCTATCATATTTTTATCATACTTTCATCATACTTTTCATCCACTACAAGACAGGAAGGAAAGCAAAGTACGTTTTCTCCGTGAAAAATAATAATTTTAACACAAAAATGAGTACATAGTTGCAATTGGAAACGGAAAAAATTAATTATTAAGATGCATGAAGGAACAAAGAACTTTTTATCTACATCCCCTTTTTCACAATTAATGCAGATAATTTTTATTTTGCATAGAGATCTGCAATCAAGTTATTAATCTCCTTTAATATAAACTTTCTTTTTGTTCTATGAAAATATGAGGGATGAACAATTTCTAATCACCATAACCACAAAATAAAAAGAGCTACGCGGCCAGTACTATTTATTAAAATGCATAAACAATTAATGCAGATTTTTAATTAATGCAATTTTTATTTCGCTTGAAAAATTCTATTGTGTCGTAGTCGATACATTGCCTTTGGAGAAAACATAGACATAAATATAAACTTTCGTTGTTTTCTATGAAATTCTGAGGAATGAAGAAATTCTAATCACTAGACTGCGGATTTTTATGCACTTATGAAGAAATTGGCTGGGTGAAATATAAACAGTAAAACATTAGAAAAATTTAAGAATATTTTTTTAATGCATTAACTCATTAAGGGATGAAATCAATTTTTATTTCATCTAGTTTATTTTATCAGTCTACTAATCACTATAATACAATAATTATTAACTTCCTTTGATCCGAGATAAAATTCTATTTCGTTGCAGTCGACATATCTGTGGTTGTCAGGAAGAACGCTGCATGTCACATAATTTCACTTTCGAGATATTGCCGTTTAAAGTTTTTGTCACTAATGCTTTGCTACAGGATATCGATTCAATTGCATTATGTTTTTAAGCCTTTTGAATTTATTTTCATAACTTTTTTTTCTGATAAAGACGTAAATCCTATACTATAAATCTCAATTAATGCATAAACTGAAATTTTTTGAAATTGTGACATGCGGCGATTTTCCTGGCAACCACAGATATGGCCTTTGGAGAAAACATAGGCATAAATATAAACTTTCGTTGTTTTCTATGAAATTCTGAGGAATGAAGAATTTTTAATTACTAGACCGCGCATTTTTATGCATTTATGAAGAAATTGGCTGGGTGAGATATAAACAGTACAAGATTAGAAAAATTTAAGAATATTGTTTTTAATACATTAAACTCATTAAGGGATGAAATCGATTTTTATTTTATCTAGTTTATTTTGTCAGTCTACTAATCACTATAATACAATAATTATTAATTTCCTTTGATCCGAGATAAAATTCTATTTCGTTGCAGTCGATAATGCCTTTGGAGAAAACATAGGCATAAATATAACCTCCGTTGTTTGCTATGAGATTCTGAGGTGTGAAGAATTTCAAATCACTATAATATAACGACAAAATAAATAGTGCAAGGGGTTAAGAGGGAGCACGCGGCCAGTAAAAATAAATTGGTGCTAAAATCCTAGAATTAATCGAGTCTTATAGGAGATGGGAATTAATGAAAACGGATTATTTGAAACGTGGATCGTTACGAGGTAGGCGGACAGAGATGGGCGGAGGCCTGCGGAGGCAGAGCCATGCGAATTAATTACACTTCGGCGCAATTTTTCTCTGTCCTGGGAAAACGATCGCGGGGAGAAAATCGAGGGAGAGAGGCTGCACAGATCCTACGGTTCTTCGAGTTTCGTAGCTTGTGGGAGTAGTACCCCGTCGCGCTTCCGGTATCCGGTTCCGCTGGCAATTTTTATGCGGCCGCCGACCGTGCGAGGGTACAGGGAGCGATGATTCTACGGAATCTGAAAAGTCAGTCGAGCGAAAACACCGGGTACGGAAAGGGAGAACGAGCCTCGAGGGAAGAAACAGTTATTGTGCCTGACAGGGGGGAGAGAAGAGCCGGTGATACGTCGTCACATCCGCTTTGACGAACCCGGAATCACGACGTGTCATTTGTCAGCCGGACACGAGCGTGACGCCTGCACCAGGTTTTGCCGGAACTCGGCGTTTGCAACCGAAAGCCAATTCTGAATACTGGAATCGGCTACCTCCGTCGGAAGTCTCCATACTAATTGTTTCATAGCTAATGGATTCGACGAGAACAGGGATCGAAATACAGTGACTCCCACCAACATTCGGACACTCTTCAAAAGACGATACTTAAAGTATACTTACTAAAGTATACTTATTAAAGAATACATAAAGACGAACTTTTTCAATATTTAACTGTACGATTTAAACATTTCTGAGAAGTTAGAACAATTAGTTTGCTACACAATGCGAACAAAATTTTTGAAAAAAATTGCAAGAGTATTTCGCAAGCTTTTTATGGGGGCTTATATGGAAAATCTAGAAAACACGTTTCGTAGATCTGTATTAATTAAACATATTCTGAACATTTCATCAAAATCGGTTGACCTTGCAATGAGCTACAAACGTTTAAAGATAGTAGACATTTCAATTTTCTAAGATTTTCAGCCTCTAACTGCAGCAAATCTAAGGATTCTTACATCTTTCAATTCATCTTTTCAATCGACACAAATATACAGAACATATTTTTTAAATTTACAATATAGTACACATAAAAATTTACAATATAATACACATAAAAAGGTTATAAAATGCAACTTCTAGTATTTTCTCTACAATTCTGACCAATTGGAATTTTTGAGAAAATATCTCTTCACATAATGTAGTAAACTAATTGCTCTAACTTTTCAAAAAAGTTCGAATCGTATAGTCCAATATTAAAGAAGTTATCACTGTAAACAGTCGTCTTTCCTCTTCAACACTAGATAACTAAGCTTCTGTGGAAACGTCCATCAGAACATTAACGGTGGATCCAAAAATGAACGTTTAAATAAATTTTCCGAGCGTTTAGCTCGGATTCGCGAGAAATTGTCAAGATAATTTCGTTAAAAAAATAATAGACTCATTTTAACGATAGTTGTAGCACAACTGGAGACATGTTTTTGTTCAAAAATGTTACAAATTGAATCGACTATAAAGGCGTCAAAACAATTTTTTTCTGAACGGATCTGTTACTTTGAATATTCTCCTTTATAATGACTGTTTAAAACTTCATTACAAAGTACCCTTTCACTCAAAGCTCAATAAATCGACTAGAAAAGATGGTAGATCAAGTTTTAAACATTCGTTATTAAGAAGAAGCTTCAATCTTTAAATCTAAGGTGGTTTCAGTCACGAGACAATTTTTTCAGTTTTCTTACAGACGTTTCAATCCATCATATTTTGGACCAAAAAGTTATCTGAAGTTTCCCAATAGCTGAATCATGCAAAAATATTTTGGACAAAAATGAACGGTGCACTGCAAAAATCTTCAAGCTTTAAAATGAGTTCAATATATTGTTGTACTATTTTCTTTTTTAGTGAAATTATCACAATACAAATAGCAACAATATCTCGAAAATGGGAAATTTAGTATAAAATAACAATTACATTTTACTTTTATTTTTTATATTGACAACAAGAATTGATTTTGATTGAAAGGTACCTTGTAATACAAGAAAAATTGTTTTTTATTTTCCTACATGATCATTTTGATTTCTCATTTCCGATAAATTGACAAAACCAATTTCCAAACTGGTTTCTAAATTACATAATGATTATTTATGGCGTATAACAATTTTCAAAAAATGCTGGAATATATAATTCCACATCTAATTTAATACGATTTTTACTTATTTCTGATCTACATATAAAGACTACAAAAGACTGCAAAAATTAAAAATTGCATAAACAGTCGCAGTCTAGTGATAAATCGCAAAAATCAAAGTTTGCAAGATCCTTACTGTGTTAAAAATTAAGGTCAGCTTGATTGTTTTGACGAAATTGTATCTTTTTTAATCACCAATCGATGCATTTTTATACTCTGTTTAAAAAAGTATTAGAAGTCCCAGATCGAAAATGAATTAGTTGAGAAGATACAAATTTATTTCCAGAAGGCATCGGGCACAATGCGACGGCAGAGACTTCGGGCGAAGATCAACGCATTAATTCCTTTCGAATTTACGATTCACGGTTCGCGTGTTAGACATGGGTGAGTTTTTATGATGATTTCGATAGGCTCGCACGCTTCGCTCTTGCTCTCGGTGCGCATCCCCCCATGTATACGATCGAGAATTTGTCAAATCATCCTCGATTGCACTCGCAAGGGCTCGTCCCATTGTGCTCTTTTAGGGGCTCATGATGTATGTACATTCCCTTTCTTCCGTCGGCAAGAGAATCGTAAACTATATGAGGTAGAAACATCTAAATACGAATGAATTTTGTAGCCTGAATATTATTGGCTGACGTGTTAAATTTCTTGCGGAGGAAAATGTGCTCCGTGAACCGTTCTCTCATATTTACCTTTATGGTGTGGCATCTTTTCAAATGGTAATACTTTACGTTTCTATACACGAGTGAGTAAACGACAATTTGTATTGGTATCGTGAGCAAAACGATGTTTTTAACATGAAAGATAATCCCCAAAATTTTAAGTCGCTAACCCCTCATTTAATTATAATATGAAGGTAAACATCCTTAACTTTATCATACTTCATGTTAAGATGAAAAAAAATCGAAAATACTCGACCTTCCCACTGCATTTAGTATATTTTTTCGCAAATTTGTGAGCAAATATTATTAACTCTTTTCAGTCGGAGCTGTTTTAACTCGAAAATTAAACATTTCTTCCGACTTTGAATAATTCCATTGTATTATATAATTTTTTTCATTTCGTGGATACGAAATTGATATAATATCTCATGCAATACTTAAATGTTTAGTAATTAATTAGATACGAAAATATTTAATAACGTAAACAATATTGTGTAGAGATATTGTGTAAACAATAATGGTACAGCAATTTTTAGAGGTGACTCTGAATTACCACTGGAGTGCTAAGGGTTAAGGGTACAGAAAAGATTTATTTTTTTAGGGGTAGGGATTGAGAGCAACCCATGAGTAACACCTATCAAAATGTTCAAGACAATGTCTTTCTTCACAAATGTGAGCAAATTGTTAAAGGTAGAAAAAATATTTATTTTTTGAGGGGTGAGGGTTGCAAGCAACTCTTTGAATAAATTGAGCCTACCAAGAAATTAAAGAACAATGTTTGGTAACAATGTAATATATGTATATGAAAGTTTCAAGATGATCGACTAACATAGTTAAATAATTGAAAAATTTCACCGCAATTAATATTTTTATCAAGAGGAACATACCGAAATATACTAGAAAATACTAGAATATACTAGAATATACTAGAATATACTACAATATACTAGAATATACTACAATATACTAGAATATACTAGAATATACTAGAATATATCAGAATATATCAGAATGTACCAGAATATATAAGAGCATATTAGAATGTGTACAGTATACAAGAATGTATACAAGAATGTCTACAAGAATGCCTACAAGAATGTCTACAAGAATGTCTACAAGAATGAGTACAAGAATGTGTACAACAATGTGTACAACAATGTGTACAAGAATGAGTACAAGAATGTCTACAAGAATGAGTACAAGAATGTCTACAAGAATGAGTACAAGAATCTGTACAAAAATGAGTACAAGAATGTGTACAAGAATGTGTACAAGAATGTGTAGAAGAATGTATACAAGAATGTGTAGAAGAATGTATACAAGAATGTGTACAAGAATGTGTACAAGAATGTGTAGAAGAATGTATACAAGTATGTATACAAGAATGTGTACAAGAATGTGTGCAAGAATATACAAGTTCAAAAATTTTGAATAAAAAAATAGCTGTTTAATTTTATTCCTGAAACGGTTCCAGATTTTTCATGTGAACGATAATTAATTATTCACAATCGAAGTAGGATGACTCGAGAAACTTGTTCGACCGAGGTGCTTCATCGAGGCAGCATTTACATGCAGGAAGCCCCTTTAAAATATTCCATGAACAGATCAAGATAGACGAGATTCATCGCGGGAAATGCTTTTCGGAAGAAGTATTTTGTTCTCCGGCATGTATAATACGAGCGTGTATCTTATCTGAATATCTAGAATAATAGTAGACGGTGGAGCAACCATGCTTGGGGTTGGACGAGATCGAAACCTTTCAGAAAAATGAATTTATTCGTGGATTTATGTCCGCAACTTACCGTCACCTCGTTCATAAATCATCTGAGTCGAGGATAGAGATGAATCTACCGAGTGAAATGCGGAAGAACGCCCCCTCGGACGATTTTGGCAGGGCTTTCCCTTGACTGCGTATCGGATTATTCGCGATCTCACCCCTTGCCAGCACTTAATCTTTTCGTGTAACTAAACCAGCGCACGGGTCTTCGATTCAAGAGAGACTTACGACCTTCTTCGATGAACAAACGCAATTGCAGTGAATCACAGCGATATATTCGGACACTTTTAACCCTTAGCACTCGAGTAGTGGCTCAGAGAAAGTCACCGACAAAAATTTCTGTACCATAATTCAAAATATTGTTGACATTTTTATAAATTGCACCCATAAAATTAAAAAAATCATATAAAATGGAATTATTCTAGGTCGAAATCTTTAATTTTCTAGGAAGTTTCTAAGAAAAAATGTTTAATTTTAGAGTTACAATAGTATATAAAAATCGAATATACTGAAATTTAATTTGAATTGAGATTTGAAAATAAAATTTTAAAGAATACAGCATTAATCAATTATATTATAATCACCATTCTATTCTAATTGTAGAAAACTAGATTATTGCGAATATGTACAATATTAGGTGTACAAATAAGTTCGGTGCCTTTACGATTTATTCAATTGTAATTGCATTTCAAATGAGAATTTTCACCCGCTACTTTGGTGTTTTAAAGTTTTAAAGCATCAACCTTACTAAACGCACTATTTACATACGCTAATTGGTACATAACCTCAAAAAACAATACTTTTCACCATGGCGTTTAAGAAATAGCACATTCGACACTGTATTCTTTTCGCATTTGAGTCAAAGTAGAATGCTGCTGAGACTTCGAAAATGATTTGTTTCGCGTTAAGTGAAAGTGCTGTCAGCTATAAAACATGCAAGAAGTGGTTCCAAAGGTTTCGTAGTGGAAATTTTGATCTCGCTGATGGAGAACGCAGTGGAATGCCGAAAAAAGTGCAGGACGAGGAATTATATCAATTATTAACACAACAGAAATTTGATGTAATGGAGATTACTTCGAAAGGTAACGTGCATTTCTTCTTTTTATAAATAAAGATCAAAAGCGTGCTCAAAAGGCACCGAACTTATTTGTACACCTAATACAAGGAAACGTGTGTATGATAACTGTAGCCCGCATCAAAAAAACAAATTTCATTTCGTTCTCTGCCTAAAGAACAAAAGAATAACAAAAACGCGTGGCGCCGCGCCGGCAGCTTCTGCAAACCTTCAAAGTTTTAAAAAAAGAAGCTTTCGAATTACCCGTAGCAGTTTCGCAGTATAAATACGTAAGGATTCGTTAGTTTAATTAGATGGTTTTATCGGAGCTGTTAGGTCTACGTAGTGCAACTGAAAAGTTAATCTGTTCGGGTGGGCATGTGGAAGTTCCCATTCCAGGATGTGAATCGTGTCCCCGCTATCAAGACGGCAGTATTGTTCGAAAGGAAGAGAAGTAGTCTACGGAGGAGGATGCAGCAAGATATAGAGAAGTTGAGGGTAACGCAACGAGGAGAAGAGATTTTATGGGGGATCTTCGGGAGCCTGGAACCGGGGGTCATGCCGACGGTGGCTATAAAAAAACTAGGCTCCCGTTCCGGGATACGACGGGATAGGATGTGTTTTGCCAAAAGCTGGGGAGCGTCGCGACGGCGCCAGGGGGTCTGGAGCCAATGTCTGACTTCCATTCCGGGGATTCGTCCCGAAAGCTGCCGACGAATTTCGCTATGCTCGCTAACTCTTTCGGTGTGTTGCCGTTCTTTTATCGTTCTCGTAATTACCGAGACAATTCGACTACATTTATTCAATAGCTCTCGAGGACCATCAAAGCTACACTAATATTTTACCAATCTAGATGGAAAAAAATTATTATTGCTGGCGATATACCGAAACTGAAAGTATATCGATTTGACATTATTAATAAGGGAGGTGGTTGGGTTGTGAGACCGGTTTTGTTTTTGGGCTGTAACTTTTTGCTTGATGAAAATATCAAAGAGTTTTTATAGGAAATACGCAACTTTTATACGCAAAATGTTTAGTGATTTGATCAACAAGTAAAATTTTATGGCCAATTTTCCGAGGACATGTTTTTTGGCTTCCTGAAAAAAGTGGTTGGGTTGTGAGACACTCGAAAAAATCAACTAAAAGTGGTAAAATATAAAGTAAAACCCATGTAACTTTAAGCAAAAATGAATGTTTATTTATTTTAAAGACATTAAGTGGCCAAAGAAGTTAAAAAGAATGGCAAAAAATTGGAAAAAACTTAAACGAAGCGTGGAAAATGCAATTTATCATCAGTAAAAACCGAAAACAGAAAAAAACAAAAATAATAACAAACAATATACCATGTTCCATGGTATATTGTTATACCATCACATATGAGATATGCGCAAAAATTCCATCAATTCTGCATCGCAAACTGTGGAAATATCGTCAAAATGGCTGTCAACTTTCTTTGCATAACGCTGTAACGTGCTTAGGGATTGCAATCCCGCAATCCCGCAGAATCCCGCGTCATATTTTGGTCCCGCATTTCGTAAATAGGTGAAGCCGAATCCCGCAAATTTTGCGGGACTATGCGTCCCAAAATTTCGCGAATGGCGACGCGCACGAAGAACTATTTCGATGGTCTGTCATGAAGATATCGACAAAACTTTAAAAAAAGAGATGATTTCCTTTGAGAGCGATGGCAAAAAAGGGAAATATTTATGTATTGGCTTAAGACTATTTGTTAACTATTCGACCTTCAAGTGTAGAGGCTGAACGAGCTTTTCCCGCTGCAGGATATATTTTTATAATGACTTGAGAACCTAGCTAGAAGATACAACAATTAATAGACTTTGCTTTTTACGATCATATTTTCAAAGTTCTACAAATTAAAATTTGCTTTTATAATTTTAACATTTCTCAGATTTTAATCTAATTAAAATTATATTCACAGACAAGTCGATTGCATATAGTTCGTTCTGAACAATTTTTATAGTTATTTTTAAGTTCTAACCAACATTTTGGTAAAGGAAAAAATTCTTCCGCTTCACCTTAGCAATTAATATACAGAGTGTTCCAAAATTCATGAACTTCCCGAAAGGGGGTGGTTCCTGAGACCATTTCAAGCGACGTTTTCCTTTGCAAAGATGTTATCCGCGACTTTGTTTAGGAGTTATTAACGAAAAACACGGACCAATCAGAGCGCGACCTAGACGCGAGTTGCCACAGTCAGCCTGGCGCGCCAACTGTCTATTGGCCGACTGTGGCAACTCGCGTCTAGGTCGCGCTCTGATTGGTCCGTGTTTTTCGTTAATAACTCCTAAACAAAGCCGTGGATAACATTTTTGCAAAGGAAAATTTCGCTTGAAATGGTCTCAGGAACCACCCCCTTGCAGGAAGTTTACGAACTTTGGGACACCCTGTAGATATACAAGGTGAGGCACCTGAGACTTACACCGAAAATATCTTCGTTGTTGTTAGATTTATTGCCGAAAATCTTGAAAATCTGCAATTTTTACCATCTTTAAATGTTTGTAGCTTATTGCAACGTCGACCGATTTTGACGAAATTTTCAGAATATGTTTAATTGGCACAGATCTACAAAACGCATTTTTTAAATTTTCAATATAGGCCCATATAAAAAAGTTAACAATTCAACTTTTAGCATTTTTTCAACAATTCCGATCAATTGCAATTTTTGAAAAAGTTTCTTTTCAAATCCTTTAGTAAACTAATTGCTCTAGATTCCCAAAAAAGTTCAAATCGTATAGTACAATATTAAAAAATTTATCGTCTTCTTTAGAGCGGTCCTAAACTTTTGTCCGCTAGTGTATATACATTTCAATTCTAGTTTGTTTTCCAAAAAGAGATTTATTTTAATTTAAATTTATGTAGATTTAGATTTTATATGTATTCTATTAATAAATTTTGACTAATATGATTAAAGATGATTATCTCATTAAGTAAAATTTGTTTCTTTATTAAACATATATTAAATTGAAGACCCAAATTCTTAGTTCCGCGGGATCCCGTAGGATTGAAATAAATCCCACATCAATCCCGCGGGATTGAAAATGGCGCGGGATTGCAATCCCTAAACGTGCTCTTATCAACGCCATATTCTTTGGCAGCCTTTCTTATGCCTTTCTTCTCCAGCGAATGATCTTTAACGGCACTAAGCACGGCATTAAAATTAATTTCTTTTTCTTGGAGTTGACATGACTATAAATTCAAAAAATAAACCAAAACAAACGTTAAATGACAAATAAACACTTAATTCTAACATAAACAACGATATTTGACAGTTCTAGTTTGTTTCTAGTACAAAAAACTAGTGTCTCACAACCCAGCCACTATGGTGTCTCATAATCACGGTGCATTATACAGGTGTGCCGACTTAGCATCTCTGTAACATTGACGTTTTGAGATAGATGGGTAGTAATTCTCTGGCCGCCGCACAGTGGTCCGGATCGAGAAATTCAGTGACATTTTGTCGAAAAATGAACTTTCTCATATTGACATGTACAAAGTTTGTGTTGCTTCATAAATATCCATCTACCTCGAAAATAAAGAAATTAATAAAATATAATTAAAATTGTAATCGCGACGAACACTTAAAGTTGGGCATTTTGAAAATAGCCTGTTTCGCAGAAAAAAGATACTTATCTTTATCTGGATGCCCTGACACACCTGTTTAATATTTTTCCTCTGTTCTTCTTTTAAAATGAAGAGAATTCCATTACGATAAAAATTTACACTGACAATTTAAAATTAATTTAAATAATGTATTTAAAAAATAATGTACAGTGAAGGCTCGGAAATTGTCAAAATTCTTCATCTTTGATACGGAATATCTTTTGAGTTCCAATTAGTACCGCATGTTTACAAATTGTACAATGTTCAGTACACTTTTCCCTATATAGTTATGCACGATTTACTACCAACATCGTCCATCGACGCAAGTTATTAGTCATTCAAGTGTATCCATCGCTGCGTCGAGCGCCAGGATTATGCGAGACGCGAAGAACCTCGCGCGCGTGCGAGCGGACTGTTTTGATTGTAGCCTACAGCCAATTGTTTATTATATGCTGCTATAACAGTAAAATCACAAAATAAAAAGAAAAGGCCGCTAGATCAAGAAGCTGCAGAATTGATACTTGCATAGATTTAAGTAAATCAGCCAGTAAAGTAAGTAAAATGTTATTAAAAATAATTAAACAAACACTAAACGTATTAAATTATTTATCATTAAAAAGTGATTATTTTTTCATATTTTACTGTGCGGCGCACAGTGGTCCGGATCGAGAAATTCAGTGACATTTTGTTATAACTTTTGAACCATTAGAGATATTGCAATGAAATTTTCACTAAAAATATTTAAAAAATAGTCATTTTTAATTATAGATAATTAAATATTTTTTGCATTTGTTAAACTATTTATTAATTAATTTTCATTCATACTTTGTTATTGATAATAAATTTGTTTACATATAAGTTCACAAACTATTTTTTGTAATGATTTGTAATAAAAATTTCTTCGTCCATACCGAGAAGTTCTGTGATACTGCCACAGCTTTTGAATCGTAAAAGTTATTCTGATGAAACTTTCACTGAAAAATATGAAAAAATAATCACTTTTTAATGATAAATAATTTAATACGTTTAGTGTTTGTTTAATTATTTTTAATAACATTTTACTTACTTTACTGGCTGATTTACTTAAATCTATGCAAGTATCAATTCTGCAGCTTCTTGATCTAGCGACCTTTTCTTTTTATTTTGTGATTTTACTGTTATAGCAGCATATAATAAACAATTGGCTGTAGGCTACAATCAAAACAGTCCGCTCGCACGCGCGCGAGGTTCTTCGCGTCTCGCATAATCCTGGCGCTCGACGCAGCGATGGATACACTTGAATGACTAATAACTTGCGTCGATGGACGATGTTGGTAGTAAATCGTGCATAACTATATAGGGAAAAGTGTACTGAACATTGTACAATTTGTAAACATGCGGTACTAATTGGAACTCAAAAGATATTCCGTATCAAAGATGAAGAATTTTGACAATTTCCGAGCCTTCACTGTACATTATTTTTTAAATACATTATTTAAATTAATTTTAAATTGTCAGTGTAAATTTTTATCGTAATGGAATTCTCTTCATTTTAAAAGAAGAACAGAGGAAAAATATTAAACAGGTGTGTCAGGGCATCCAGATAAAGATAAGTATCTTTTTTCTGCGAAACAGGCTATTTTCAAAATGCCCAACTTTAAGTGTTCGTCGCGATTACAATTTTAATTATATTTTATTAATTTCTTTATTTTCGAGGTAGATGGATATTTATGAAGCAACACAAAGTTTGTACATGTCAATATGAGAAAGTTCATTTTTCGACAAAATGTCACTGAATTTCTCGATCCGGACCACTGTGCGCCGCCAGACGGCGCAGGGTCGTAGGTTCCGTACGTTTGGGAATGAGATTGTGTGTATTCGGACGCGCTGCTGACGTAATTGTCATACACACAATCACACTCATTCGCACACGTACGGAACCTATGACCATGCGCCGTCTGGCGGGTAGTAATTCTCTGGCCGCCGCCAGACGGCGCATGGTCATAGGTTCCGTACGTGTGCGAATGAGTGTGATTGTGTGTATGACAATTACGTCAGCAGCGCGTCCGAATACACACAATCTCATTCCCACACGTACGGAACCTACGACCCTGCGCCGTCTGGCGGCGGCCGGGGAATTACTACCCATCTATCTCAATTTCTGAGGGAAGTCAGCACACCTGTATAATGCACCGTGCTCATAATCTAACCATGATGCCATTCCGAATGTGACAGAGAAAAAAGCTGTGTTTGTCGTATATGCGCAAGACTCAATATTTCATCGTACAATGTAAGGAAAACACTAAACACTAAATGAAAATGCATCACACTCACCTTTTTCGATTGATTCACTCAACAAAATAATGTTTTTAAAAAAATTAGTAAAAGTTTTGAGTAAGTTTTTAATATAAGCAACACGACTATACACCTTGGCGCTAGCACAAAAACTAGCAGACGTCAAAACAAAAATTTGACAGCTGACAGATTGGAATTATCGCGATTGCGCAGTGGATAAAACCGACTGTCTCAGGACCCAACCACCTCCCCTATCATTTTATAATCGAACGCTAAAAAGATATACAATAATATGATTTGAATAATATGATATCATGTACGAATTACGGGTAACGAGAAAGTAGACTCATTTGCGAAAGAAGCGGCCAAAGAAAGTCCTTCGCCAGATATCAAGGCTTCAATTTCTGACCTAACCAGAAACTTCAAGATTCAAACAAGATTGTCCCCTAACACCCTAATCAGAGAGCAAGGCCTACTTAAAGGTGCCAACTACGTTAGATTGTATCACAAGGACAAAGGCAAGCCATGGTACACTGGACTTGAGGTCTCCAGAGATTTTATAATTTTTGTTAATATGTCGTGTTATAATTTAAACGGTTCATTGGCAAGGGTTAACTTTATAGCTAACAGTGCTTGCCAATGCGGAGCAAAATTCCAAGATCTAAATCATGTTATATGGCAATGCCCAGACTATGAAAATCAACATAATACATTGGAAACAAAGCGGGTTTACGAGCAAAGCACAAAGGTACTTAGAAGGTACAAGTTGTGTTGAGGAGACTTAACCTAACCTAACATTAGAAACAAAGCTCCTCAAAGGCAAGTACTGTTTCCCACTTTGTATTAGTTCCTTCTTATGTAAACCTGACATAGAGGGTCTGAAAATAATTTATAATTTTCTCAAACAATGTTCCATTAGAATTAAGACACAATGTAACACCTATTTAAGGATTTTCTGGAGGTACAATGGGAGACAAAAGTACAAGAAATTCGAAATCCATCCATATATTGGCAATGAAAGCCATTCATGAGTATATTTTGCATTTAAAAAATAGATTAATTTAAAAAGCTTTCGTTTAATTAGTGAATTTCATGTTATATTTATTAACTTCCCGATTTTATAGGGAAGTTATTGTAATTACCCCGAAAATCGAAAATCGAGTTTTTAGCAGATCTTCACGTTTCATGGTCATTGGAGTCATTTTAGACTATTTTTATCAAAATGTTCGTGTGTGTGTGTGTGTGTGTGTGCGTGCGTGCGTGCGTGCGTGCGTGCGTGCGTGCGTGTGTGTGTGTGCGTGTGTGCCGTTTGTATGTTATCAAATTTTTCGTTAACGTTTTCTGAAAAAGTAACAACGCAATCAGAATGATGAATGATGCAATCGATGTGCCCCGCTGTAACTTAGAGCTGATTAGATTTTGGTCCATTTTGGTCAAGTAGTTTTTTAGTTTTTTTCGAAAGGAGTTGATTAAACATTGCAATTTATACGAAAGGCGTATCCACCGAAGAAGTAAACGTAACTATATATATATATTTAGACATATTTTTAAAAAAATTTTATTTTATAAAATTAAAAAAAAAATTTTTATAAAATTAAAAAAAAAAATTTTTTCTTGTTTTTTTTAATTAAAAAAAATTTTTTTCCAATTATGCAACTAATGCTAATGTAACCGCTTACAATAATCGAAAATTATTCCAATGCAAGAGTGTCAATGCAAGAGTGTCATAATCATCGCCGAGAATACATTTTCAAAGAATATCGATGAAAGTACAAAAACATTTATATTACAATCTTTAAATAAACAATCAGTTCAAAACGAATTGTTAACTGAGATTAAATTGAAAATTAATATAAAATATATGATAATTAATAACATTGATGTTGAAGACGGATTGGTTAATGGAGCATGCGGAATATTAAAATTTATTACTTTTCAATAAAATACTAAAATTCCGTCTATATTGTGGTTAGATTTTCAATTGGTCACAGTAGGAGTGAAAGTAAGAACTCGTTATTGTGATTATATGAAAAATGCAAATATAAATCAAAATTTAACACCAATAATAAAAAAATATCGAATCAAGTAAATATTTCGAGTGAAGAAAAATAACAAATCACACGTAGTCAATTTCCAGTGGTTCCTGCTGAAACGATTACGATTCATAAAAGTCAGGGACAAACATACGAGAAAGTATGTATGGATTTTAAAACATCAGAAATACGAACTTTACAAATGTTGTATGTAGCACTGAGCAGAGTTTCAAAATTGAGCGGTTTATATATTTTGAGAAAATTTAAATTAATAGTATCGAAGAAAACCAAGAACAATACTGCAAACCCGGATAATGATGAGTTGTATCGTTTGCGAAAAACTAATTAACACAATTTATTTTGCAACATTAGTATGCTATAACAAGGAACCAAGCGAGCAACGAGCATACGATATTGGTTTAATGCGATGCCATATAGCCAGGGGTTGAAACGGTTCTGAAAATAACTGTTTGAAACAGTTATATATCGGTTCTGACTGAAACAGTTATGAAGAACCGAAAAAATGTTATAACAGTTATGAGAATATCGGTTCTGGCTTATATCGGTTACGGTTACGGTTCCTGAGAACCGATATTATAACGGTTCTATAACTGTTATTTTTCGGTTCTAGATTTCGGTTTCGGTTCCGGTCCTTCAGACTTCCGAACCGTCCGAACCTATAATATGTCCCGTATCGGTCTCATATCGGTTTTGCAGTTCTGCAACTGATATTTTTTGGTTCTGTATCGGCTATAGTTCGGTTCTATGCATGGTATATGTAATAATATGTATAATAAGTAATACGTATTAGTGGCTTACCGCATAAATGTTGTACATCTTCATTCAGCCCTAGTTCAGACACGGCAAAAACCGCGCAATTTTTGTTTTTGATTACTCGACCGTGCTGATGCGTGTGAACGAATACATAGACGCTAATGTAAATAAGGTCCGCACGGTTCAAATCGTGCGGTCGAAAACGCGCGTTTTCCGCCGTGCCTGAACTAGGGCTAAATGAGGACGTACAACATTTATGCGGTAATCCACCAATACGTATTACTTATTATACATATACCATACACAGAATCGAACTATAGCCGATATAGAATACAGAACCAAAAAATAACAGTTGCAGAACTGCAAAACCGATGTGTGACCGATACGGGATATTATAGGTTCTGAAGTCTGAAGAACCGGAACCGAAACCGAAATCCATAACCGAAAAAGAACAGTCATAGAACCGTTATAATATCGGTTCTCAGGAACCGTAACCGTAACCGATATCAGCCAGAACCGATATTCTCATAACTGTTATAAAATTTTTTCGGTTCTCATAACTGTTTCAAGAACCGGAATCGATATCATAACTGTTTTCAACCCCTGCATATAGCAAACATTTTGATAAGTAGAGAACTATTGAATTTCCCTGAAAACGTATAATCTTCTAAAAACGTACACTTAATAAATAATAATAATAATAATGTACAACAACTAACGAATCGGGAAGTTCTTTGTGTGGCTCGTGGAGAGTAGGGTGGACCTTATTTTTTGACCAAACGATTTTTTCCTGGGCACCCCCCAGAATTGTGACAACGGTTGAGAAAATGATCTGGAAAAAATTTGGGGCCGATTGGATCATGGAAAACCGGCGCTCAACGAACTTGAAATTTATTTTTTTTTAAAACTTGACATAAATATACGTTGTAATATATCGTTGAATTTGTCTTCTTTTTCTCTGTAAGAATCCATATATAGCATAATCAGTTGTTAATAGAAAAAACATCCGTGACCTTGAAAACTTGGAAAAATGACCTTGAAAAATTTTTTTTTCTCTGATGCTATATTCACCTCCTTATATACTAGAACTTTTGTTTGAAGAGTTTTTTCATATATACATAACTGACAGAGATATAATAGAGTTTATTTTAAACGTTCGTAAATAATCTTGTAGAAGAAAGATGAACCAAAGTACCCAGATGTTTAAGATACATTTTAAATTTTATCTAAAATATATAATAGTTGTATTTCTGATAATACTACAGTTTCTTAAATAGTTAATTCGTATATTTTTTAGAATTTTAGTTTTGAATGCCTTCCAAGTATAACTGTTCCGTCGTAAAGAACCGTAGTCCTTCAGAAAGTTCGTATATCCTTTGTAAAGAATAGCAGCACGGAGATTTGCCTTTCGCACCATTTTATGACACGTTCGTGTTCAAACATAAAGAATTGTATTCATTCGCAAAGAACCGTTGCACCGTGATCCTCCGTCAAACCTTTATTTTATGACTAGCTCGCGACTATAAGGACCTTTTGAAGATTAAGCAAACCAGCTATTTGGTTACCATATAGATGTGGCCCAAACATTTTATTTTTATGTATCTTGTAAATTTGCAACGCACTCTAAACTTGGTCCCCGTTAACGAAAATATGGTCTTAAAAAACATCCGCGCCTGGTAAGTACGGTTTCAAGGTACCGAGACGCTTCATTATTACTCGAGTTAGGTATCGCCTCACTCTACCCTTGGGCTAACTCTCCCTTAGAATCATCGGTAGAAGACTTGAACAACTAAAGGTGTCCTGATTGGAAAATCCAAAATCCAGCAAACCAATCAGGGTATCTTCTTGCTTATGACAATCGGTAAAAAGCCGCCCTCTCGATCCAGAGAGAAGCCTCGAAAGTCAAGTTCACGTTTAGTTCAGTCCAAGCACTCGAACAAATTCGTGAACCGACGCGTCCGCGAGCAAACAGTTAAGAGAACAGTACGTTCTGGTTCTGAGTTTTCGGCGTGGTGACATCCAAATACGTGGTGAAAGTAAATTTCAAATGGAAGGTACGAGGAAAAAATTATTTTTACTCGGGCGCGCAGAAACCCAAATTATAGGTGCAAAATTGCCATCCAACGGGCAAGTTTTAAGAGTGCTATTCCACAATTTGCGCAATGTGAAATTGAGTGTTCGCGGTAGTGCTCACTTAGTTATCCAGGAAGTTCAAGTGTTTTGGCAGAAAGCCAAAATTCCCATGAAAATATTTAAGAATTGCATCGAAAAATTGGAATCGTTGTATAAAGAATGGGTGAGCTTGCATAAAAATTGCAAACGTCGTACTGAAATTCAAGAAGATCGTGAAAAGGAATTTGTCGACAAACTAGAAGATCTTTTTGATATTGCACATTCGGATGCATTAGAAACGATTAAAATAGAGGAAGACAAACTGTTTCTGTTAAGTCAACGGCAACGGGGACGTCCTGGTTCTATGATTGGAGCGGATCGTGCATTATATCGAAAAGAACTGAGAAAAGCGTTGCGACAGGAGCAAGAAGAATCTAGACTAGAAAAGTATAGGGGAGACTCTGTGCCCGGTAAATATTCTTTTGCAGTTTATTTTTAAAAGCCAAAATATTGATCATTATCTTAGATATAAACATTCTTTAATCTTTATTTATATGTTGATATCTTTTAAATGTCGGTGAAACAATGGAAATATCATCGTCCAGCGAAGAAGAGAACGTGTCAAGTCAGGATGACAATATTGGAATTGATATTCCTGTGGATGAACCTGGTCCAAGCAACCCTAAAAAGAGACGTGGTCAAAAAGAGTTCATTACGGATAAACTTGTTTCAACACTTGACAAGTGCAAAGTAAGCGATCGTGATGCTGTTCGTATAATAACAGCAACAGCACAAGCTCTTAATCATGATTTAGACGACTTAATTATCAATCGAACATCTATTCGACGTCAACGCACGAGGATTCGAGAAAAACTTGCAGAGAAATATCGCGTAGCGTTCAAAAATTGTGAGCTTGGTGCTGTTACACTACATTGGGATGGGAAACTGTTGCCAGCTTTAGAGGGTAAAGAGAAAATTGATCGATTGCCTATATTGATTACTTGCAGTGGTATTGAACAACTACTGGGAATTCCTGCTCTTCTATCCGGTAGTGGGAAAGATCAAGCCTCTGCGATATATAATTTAGTAGAAGAATGGGATTTAGGTGAAAAAGTGCAAGCACTATGTTGTGATACAACCTCATCAAATATGGGACGTTCTCAAGGCGCATGTGTTCTTCTTGAAAATCTATTCGAAAGACAATTGATATATTTTCCTTGTCGGCATCATATATACGAAATCATACTACGAAGTGTATATGATGAGAAATTGGATTGTATCAAGAATTGAGACAGGAATTGCTGGGCCCTACTGACGAGTCCGCCAGCAAATCCGGGACGAAATACTTTTATGTCAACTCTTTTGGTAATTTACATAATAACTGTTTTTCTATTGTAGATTGGAACGTATTAATGAATTTATTTAATATCTCTGTCAGTTATGTATATATGAAAAAACTCTTCAAACAAAAGTTGTAGTATATAAGGAGGTGAATATAGCATCAGAAAAAAAATTTTTCAAGGTCATTTTTTCAAGTTTTCAAGGTCACGGATGTTTTTTCTATTAACAACTGATTATGCTATATATGGATTCTTACAGAGAAAAAAAAGACAAATTCAACGATATATTACAACGTATATTTATGTCAAGTTTTAAAAAAAAAAATTTCAAGTTCGTTGAGCGCCGGTTTTCCATGATCCAATCGGCCCCAAATTTTTTCCAGATCATTTTCTCAACCGTTGTCACAATTCTGGGGGGTGCCCAGGAAAAAATTTTGCAAAATAATTTTCATCAAGTATAGCTAAGGTCCACCCTAGTGGAGAGTCACACACAAAATGAAAGACATTAATAGCTGTGGGCCCTACTAGCCATGCGTACCACTAACATTCTCGCAAGAGCAGTCCTGCCCGCGAGCTCGCGAAGCGAGCGAGCAACAACAACCCCACCCGCGAGCGAGCGAAGCGAGCGAGCAACAATAGCCCTCTAGTTTTTTAATCAAATTGTCTTCATATTATAAAAAATTGTAAGTGACTTTTGCGAATAATTGTACCCTCTGATTGTAGCTATATTCAGTGGTCTACACAGTTGTCGCGTTTCCATGCTAGTGAGAAGGACAACACGATAAATTTGAGGTTTTGTAACAGTTTATAATTTTTTGCTCTGTAACTGTTTAGTGAATCCTAATAAATGTTGAACATAATTAATTACATAATTTTTACTATATATAAAAAAACTGGAGTTTCTAGTTGCGTTTTTTCAAGCTTTAAATAGGGTTTGAAGTGGAATTTTATGAATTCTCCATAAGAAGACGCGTTAAAATGTGTAAACTTTAAGTTGCTATAATGCTTAAACGGTGCAGTGAATCGAACCAAAACTTTGGTAATTGCATTAATTTTAGTAAGAATTATATCTTGTCAAATTTTCAAAAATTTTGTTGCGTTTTTATATACCTCCAGAACATCCTTAATACAAGCCAAATGTAATAATATTGTACTTGCTATATAGGCTAAATAAATAAGTAAATATAAATATGAAATGATATGATTAAAAATAAAAATTTCTTACATGAATCGCAGCAAATTAGAGTAAACTAGATTCAGCGGGACCTGTCTGCTGATTGGTCCGTGTTTTTCGTTAATTACTCGTTAACAAAGCCGCGGAGAACCATTTCCGCAAAGTAAAAAGTTACTTCGAATCACCTCAGGAATCGCACATTGTAAGGAATTTGTGAAACATCCTGTATGCAGTCTTTGTTAACAGTTTTTTGGATCGCGTTATACTTACGGGAGTCTACCGCACACCTAATACTTTAATGCAAACGAGTCCAAACTGTATTAGAAGTTTATCGCGCAAGTTATTGAGATTTTCTGCTCGATCGTTCCAGGATTGAATGGCGTACAGAGTGGTTTATTTACCGATTTCACGGGAAAGGGCTCGTCGAATATCCGTGAACAGAAATTGCGGAATTTTATGCTTGTAGACATTCCGGTTTCGACAACGAGCGTTATCCTTTCCAGAGACTCGTTCGAGTGGGTTGATTCATCCGTTACGACTTCCATGTATCCACCTCGAGAGATATCAATCTGATTCGGTAGTCGATATCATTTCTCCCGGATATATAATGGAGAAAGTTTCCAGGCCCCGTGTACCATTCGATGACAGGGCGCCCGCTACGCGAATACCGAATCGGACAAAGGGGGACGATAAACTTTTGCCTAGAGAGAAAAGAGGGAAATTGCTGGAAGGCAGCATTGTGAGGAGGGGGCGGCTGCTCCTATATTTATCGTCCTGCAAGGGTGGAGGAACCGTAGTATCTCTTCGTTTCTACCAAAACTGAGATCCCCTGACGAATGATCAACTGATTCATCCGTGAACTTGCAAAATATTTTGGCAAGTCTACTCCGAAATCGTCTGGCATATGGCCGGCTGAAAATCATGGTGGTGTAAATCACGTTGTACATGGTATTTCGAGTGTTATAATGTTTTGCGTTTGTTGTTACAAGATTATATAAAATCTATGTTATAAAGACTATATAGTCTTTGTAACATAGATTATAAAAATGTCTGTACGTGAAAGTTAAATTAAACAGAATTTTGTAGAATCGACAAGCAAGTTATCTGATTAAGATCGGCTTAACTAGATACATTAATTAGATAAACCAAATCTAAACATTTTTATTAGTAACAAATACACTCAGTAAGGTACTCAGTTGAGTATACACTATATAATATTACTGTCCAACAAAGGGCCTAGCAGACTAAGATAGGTGCAGCGGCCCCACCCACAATTTTTATTGATATTGTGCGGAAAACAATGGTTTTAGTTTGAAAGATAACCCCCTAAAATTTTAAGTCGCTAATCCTTCGTATAAGGATGATATGAGGGTAAATACCCTTAACTGTATCATTTTTTTTCTCGATTGTTAATTAAGATATTCGGATAAAAAAAATACGAAAATACTCGAACTTACCTCCTTCACATCATACATTTTTTTCACCATTGTGATCAAATTATTAAGGGTAGAAAAAAATGATTTAATTTTTTAGGGGTGGGAATTGCAAGCAACCCTTCGAGTGACCACTTCCAAAAAATTCAAGAACAATGTTCTGTTGCTTATCTAACGTATAAAAAAGTTTCAAGATGGTCGGATTGGTGGAACATAGTTAAATATTGAAAAATAAATGAAATTACGTCATTATAATGGTATAATGTACAGTGCAGTGTTTCTTACGACTCCAATTAATAATTCTTATCAGGATATTAAGTCCCTTCTTGATCAATTATTTCTTTTTAAACGCGACGCTTCGTATTACATTCTGTCCGTCGAATGTTTCGAACAGCGGAGCGTTCTGGAACGTTCCTACAGAAGCATTACCAAAAACTGAGAATTCGAAAGGGAGGGTATTAAGATTCCAAGAATTCTCATTTACACTTACGTAATGTTTATCAATAAATTCGGAAAGATAAGAACAGAATGTAATACGAAGCGTCGCGTTTAAAAAGAAATAATTGATCAAGAAGGGACTTAATATCCTGATAAGAATTATTAATTGGAGTCGTAAGAAACACTGCACTGTACATTATACCATTATAATGACGTAATTTCATTTATTTTTCAATATTTAACTATGTTCCACCAATCCGACCATCTTGAAACTTTTTTATACGTTAGATAAGCAACAGAACATTGTTCTTGAATTTTTTGGAAGTGGTCACTCGAAGGGTTGCTTGCAATTCCCACCCCTAAAAAATTAAATCATTTTTTTCTACCCTTAATAATTTGATCACAATGGTGAAAAAAATGTATGATGTGAAGGAGGTAAGTTCGAGTATTTTCGTATTTTTTTTATCCGAATATCTTAATTAACAATCGAGAAAAAAAATGATACAGTTAAGGGTATTTACCCTCATATCATCCTTATACGAAGGATTAGCGACTTAAAATTTTAGGGGGTTATCTTTCAAACTAAAACCATTGTTTTCCGCACAATATCAATAAAAATTGTGGGTGGGGCCGCTGCACCTATCTTAGTCTGCTAGGCCCTTTCAACTTTTTTTATGTTCCCTAATTACTGTTGGGTCATAATTTTTCTCCTATACGCACAGTTTTTGAGGAACATGGCTTTGAAAAAAAACATATTTTTCAACTTTAAACAAATATTGTGATGTTATTATAAAAGATATTGAATTGTTCTTTGCAGCAAAAGATTCTGTAGACTTTCCCGAATACAGTGATATCCAATATTAATCCATTATAATTGATTAAACATGTTTAAACAATTATTAAAGACGGAGAGACACCACTTTTACACCAATTTTTCAGGATATTTTTCAATTCATCTCAAAAAAATAAGGGTCCAGCGAAAAATCGAACTATACCACGCGATAGAGCAGACTTTTATCTTAAGAAACCCCCCCTTGAAACTCTATAAGAAGTACCCAACAGTAATTAGGGAACAAATTTGGTGTTGGACAGTGTATTTAGACAGCGGATTTGATGCATTTATAACAAAAATTAATATGTGTAATACGAAATAGTAAAAAGATTGAATGAGTTTAACAGTGTCGATACACTATTTTTAACATTAATAACGTTACTTCGCTTCTATAGATCGTAATTGATGTGTAAAAATTTTATTTCGCATAAAGATCCGCAGTCTAGTAATATTCTTAAGTAGTTACATTTTTTTATGAATTTATGTGCATAATTCAATTTGTCAGAGTCACTTGCAAAAATTCATGCGTTTACGTTAAAATGATCGATTATTAAATAAAATCTTAGCTCCATCGAATGTTTTTTACTTTTCTGACGAAATTGTATATATTTATATAACTGATTTTAAGTGACCTTGAATGACCTTCATAACAGGTCATTGTATTCGCCTTGGAACACACTATGAGAATGTAAATAAAAACCATACCGTTCTATTTGAAAAAAAAAAGCTGACCTTCCTATCTCCTTGGCGCCTCCACCTATGAAAAAATTAGTAAAATTAGATTATGAGCACTTCGATAGTAAGTAAGTTTTCAAAAGCAAACGTGATTCAGGTTACCCTGTATAATTAGTGTTCTTATAACATAAATGTACGTCGACGTTCGTACTTTACTTCCAATATTACTTCCTTTTACTTCCAATATTAAACAAAGATTTATTTTATATTTGAAACCAATATTTTATTCGTACTATAAAAGGTGTGTATGCTTTCCAGCATATTCTGGAACAAATAGTTTTCCATGATAAACATAAAATATTTCCTGCATATTTAAAAAAACATTCTATTTCTAATATTAAATAAAGATTCATTTTATATTTAGAAAAAACAATTTTTCTCGTAACATGAAATAGATATTCCCTACTTATTTAAAAAAAAATTTGTTACCGTACTTAATGCTGTAATGTAAAATAAATATTGTATGTATATTTGAATATTAAAAACAGATTGGATCTCTACTTAATACTACGTGAATGTGTATACAATATTTTGTGCTACTAGGGTGTAATCATCGATGTGTTTATAATAAATGATGTTTTGACAAAATATTTTCATTATCATTCCAAGAAATAGGAAACTTAAGAACCAGTATTTTAATCATTGCACAGCAAAGATTAGCATCTTTTTAGATATCTAAAAGAAGCCTTTCTGGAGATGTCGTTTTTACAGCAGAAATGAGACGTCTAAAAGCTGTCTCACTTCATCCTTAAAAATGACGTCTCGAAAAAGGCGTCTTTTAGGCATCTATAGAAATGCTAATCTTTGCTGTGCAATGATTAAAATACTTGTTCTTAAGTTTCCTATTTCTTATCTCCATCTCCATCTACATCTCCATCTACATCTCCATCTACGGGGTGTTTCGTCTAAAACAGGACACCTAAATATCTCTTCGGGCTATTGTGATGCAAAAAATATTTGTTACGTAATGTGCATATCATTAATGGACCAAATATCTGGCAAGAATAACATGACCTTGAGCTTGATCTGAAGGTAAAATTTTAATTTTCGAAGATTCAGGACGTTTTAAGATCATGTTATTATACATATCTGAATATATTTTTCGATCAGTTACCCGATGCAATAAAATAAAACTGTAGTTAGGTATCAAAAAACATCGATGACCTTGATAACTCCGAAAAAAATGACCTTTGGAAAAAAATATTCTTGCCAGATATTTGGTGCATTGGCACCATGCACATTACATAACAAATATTTTTTGTATCCCAATAACCTGAAGAGATATTTAGATGTGCTGTTTTATACGAAACACCGTGTATGTCTACATCCTCAGAAAGGCGTCTTTTAGTCATCTAAAGCAGACGTAAAAATGACGTTAACACGACGTCTCTTAGACTATCTGTGCTATCTGTGATACAACCGAAATAAAATTTGATTTTGGTTTTTTTACTGTACACCTTTTGCAGAACATGAAAGCGTACAATAGATATAACTTTTCCCCTTTTTTAGGAAATTCCGATCTACAAAAGAGTTCTAATCACTGAAACCGTAAAATAAATCGTCGGGCAATTGGTTAAACTTCCAAAATTTTTTGAAAATGAGAAATCCCGTGTACATATAATCTTTTTCGTATCTCGAGCGCTACAGTTTCGATGGCAGTTTTATCGTTTTATCATGTACACGGAATTTTTATCACGAACGAAATCAATCCTGTTATCAGTGGAATATAAGTGGTGCTTGCTCCATCTTGGAGTGCCGGTAGGAAACGGATGATAAGGTAGCTCGAGGCCGACGCGACGCAAGAGGGAAAGCATGCTCCTCTCACGGTAAAAAAGTCACAATGAATGAAAATCGAATTACGACCGCGGATCTGGCAACTGTCCAGTCGGGACTCTTCTATTTGACGCTGGAAGCGCGAGATTTATCTCCTCTCCGTAATACTACGTCCCCGTTACAAAAATGTAAAATCCGCTCGAATTAATTCTCACATCAAAACATAACTCGCGTGTAAAACCCTGGAATAATTCATAGAATTTTTCGTGCTATTAACGTACTTTGTCATCATAATTGTAGAGGAAACGCGTGACAAGACGGACGAGTAAAGTTTCGAATCCGCTCGTGTCGCAATGACTCGTTAAAACCGTAACGTAGCCGAGATGAAGCAAGAAAAGTAGTTGTTCAAATTTCTGGCAACGCGAAGTTGGCTTCTTACCCAATTTACTTCGCGGGCATCGTTAACTGGACCGCGAACAGATTTCTTACTTTTGATTATATGGTTTTTCAGGTCTACACCTCCAAGGAAATACTACTTTTGTATAATTTACTCGACATTTTTATGACCCGCTGAACTAGAAACTAGACAATGCATCGTACTGTATTTTTTAATTAAATAATGTTTTTCTTGTTACTTTCTTTTGTATTAATACGACCGTTCTTAGAAAATTGCAGATCTTTACGCAAATTTTTGTAAGTTTTTGTATGGAAATTACAACGAGGTAAACAATTTTGTTTGTTCACTAAAAGATTTCCTGTGGTAAGCATTAAATAAAAACACGGATCCACGATAACTGTGATAGTTAATAGTGTTTTTATTTAATGCTTACCACAGGAAATCTTTTAGTGAACAAACAAAATTGTTTACCTCGTTGTAATTTCCATACAAAAACTTACAAAAATTTGCGTAAAGATCTGCAATTTTCTAAGAACGGTCGTATTAATATATATTATAAAAAATAATCGATAGCATTAGAAGAAGTGTAACACATTTGAAATACTAGTTTGTTTAAATAAAATTAATTAATAAATCACTTTGAGCTCTTAGTGATAATGAAAAACCAAAGATATCTGAACTTAGAAATTAAAATTAAGTAAATAAATATATAGATAATACAATTATTGTTACTTATGACTAGACTGTGGATCTTCATGCATTTATGAAGAAATTGTTTGAGTGAAATACAAAACGGTAAAAGATTAGAAAAATTTCAGAATATTGTGATGCTGTTTTTTAGTGCAAAAAAGTAATTAAGGGATGAAATCAATTTAGATTTTACTCCTGCTGCTCACAATCAAAGCAGAATATTTTTATTTTGCATAAAGACCCGCACAGTCTACTTATGACGTAGTCAGACACAACACCGCAGCATAAACATAATCGTCTTATACAGGGTGTCTCAAAATTCCTCCAGGACCCGAAAGGGGGTGGTTCCTGAGATCATTTCAAGCGACATTTTCCTTTGAAAAAATGTCGTCCGCGACTTCGTTAACGAGTTATTAACGAAAAACACGGACCAATCAGAGCGCGAGCTAGACGCGTGTTGCTCGGCGCGCCGGCAGCCGAGTGTCGGTGGCACGCCGCGATTTCGCAACGAACAAAAGTTTCTCGATGATGCGAATCCTCGCCAATTTCGATAAGCTTTGGATATGTTGTCAATACCGTGATTCTGAACAATATTTCTCTTTACAGTCTTTGTCGATCGGCTTTAGTTTACGAGATAATTGTAAAAACATGTAATTGAAAATCGATCGATGTATTATTTCTTGGCCAATCGCGATGAGCTTTGGATATGTTGTCAAAACCATGATTCTGAACAACATTTCCCTTTACAGTTTTTGTCGGCCGGCTTTAGTTTACGAGATAATTGTAAGAACTTGTAATTGTAAATCGATCTCCTCGCCGATTTCGATGAGCTTTATTCCATAGGAAAAAGATATTTAAAACATCGAATAAATAACATATTTCAAAGTCATCGAAATCAGTGAGGACCCACATCATCGGCAACTTTACCCAAACGAGAGAAGAAGCAGAAATTTATCGAATTAAAAACTCACTTATTCAGCCGTGAATCCATTTGCTTATTACTCCAGTGAAACACAAAACACGGAACACCACATTTTCACACAATTTCACACAATTTCTGAACACTTAGCACACTTTTCTAATTCGTATCGATAGCGAACGAAATTACATACTCCGACGCGGAAAGAGTTCCATGCTCTTCGCGATTCCGCGCGAAACTATGCTCTCCCAGCCTACAATGTATTCGATGAAGGCGTCGTTTAAAACAAATGAAATCGTTCCCAAGGAAATATTGATTTTTCGAGAATCATATGGTATTGATTTTTCGAGAATCATGTGATTCTCGAAAACATCGATTCTTGACGAACCAACGATGCCATGGACAAGATATCTCGTGCATCTTTATTACTGATATAACGTGCTATTATTCATTCACAGCATCGTTGCTTCGACATCACGGAAACGAGATATCTCGTAGATTGTAGTTTCTGTGCCCCTCTGAAAAGGACTAATTAAAAATTTTATAAAAAAAAATTAAACCGACTTTGAAGAAACACACACATGAACTTAAATACAATACAATCTTTTTGAAGGCGGCACAAAATTGAAAATTTCGAAAATTTCGACACTGGAAATTACGAAAATCCTTATTCAAGTACGTGTGTGCGTTTCTTCAAAGTCGGTTTAATTTTTTTTTATAAAATTTTTCCTCACTGATTTCGATGACTTTGAAATATGTTATTTATTCGATGTTTTAAATATCTTTTTCCTATGGAATAAAGCTCATCGAAATCGGCGAGGAGATCGATTTACAATTACAAGTTCTTACAATTATCTCGTAAACTAAAGCCGGCCGACAAAAACTGTAAAGGGAAATGTTGTTCAGAATCATGGTTTTGACAACATATCCAAAGCTCATCGCGATTGGCCAAGAAATAATACATCGATCGATTTTCAATTACATGTTTTTACAATTATCTCGTAAACTAAAGCCGATCGACAAAGACTGTAAAGAGAAATATTGTTCAGAATCACGGTATTGACAACATATCCAAAGCTTATCGAAATTGGCGAGGATTCGCATCATCGAGAAACTTTTGTTCGTTGCGAAATCGCGGCGTGCCACCGACACTCGGCTGCCGGCGCGCCGAGCAACACGCGTCTAGCTCGCGCTCTGATTGGTCCGTGTTTTTCGTTAATAACTCGTTAACGAAGTCGCGGACGACATTTTTTCAAAGGAAAATGTCGCTTGAAATGATCTCAGGAACCACCCCCTTTCGGGTCCTGGAGGAATTTTGAGACACCCTGTATATAGATATTGTAAGTCTTAAAACTTACAGTAGCTGCAGACAACTTCCGGTGTTATGACTGATCCGATCATAATGCAGCAAACTTCACACATGATACACCGCACCCTCATGTTCTCCGCTTTCCTTTTCGTTGTAATTCGCACACAACAACATTCTCAGTATTCATCTTCGTTGTTCCGAATTAGCAACTAGAATCAGCTATTCCGAATCAGCAAACACTTTATATTGTTCAAATAAATTCTACATTATGTACCATGAAACCATAAAGTCAATGTGCAAATAAGTAGTACATTTAATTATTTTTCCAGAGTTTTGACATAGTATGCCAAATAAAATTAATTTCTTTCTCTCTTTAATAATTCGCTAGAAGCTCCTAAATCCTTGTAATCTACCACCTGCCTTAGATCGCACCTACTCATGTTGACCATAAATGCCTAAAATCCAAAACCAAAACCTCTTAACACTAAACCTCCCGAGCCTTAAAAGTAACTGGTACATGTCCCTTATAAAAATGACAAGATTGATTTTATCTAGACTTTGTGCAGCTCTTATTATACAGGGTGTCCCAAAACTCCTTCAAGTCCGGGAAATGGGAGGTTCCTTAGGTCATTTGAAGCAACATTTTCCTTTGCACCAATGTCAACCGCGGCTTTGTTTAGGAGTTATTAACGAAAAACACTGACCAATCAGAGCGCGCCCTGGGCCGCCGCGCCGCGCCGCGCTCGCATCAGAGCGTTGGTGGTACGCCGTGACATCGCAACGAACAAGAGTTTCTCGATTATGTGAATGCTCTCCGATTTCAATGAGCTTTGGATATGTGGTCGAGGCCATTATTCTGAACAACATTTCTCTTTAGAATTTGTGGCTGTAGGCTTTAGTTTACGAGATTATCGCGAGAAACTTTACTTGTAAACTCATTGTATGGGTGTTCATGATAACGGACACGGCCTGCTAATGTCTCCGAAACTAAAGCCGACCGTCAACCATTTCAAAGGAAAAAGATATTTAAAACGTCGAGTTTTATAACATTATTTCAAGGTCATTGAAATCGATGAAGACCCGGATCATCCTTACCCGACTTACGGCAACTTTACCCGAACGAGAAAAGAGGCAGAAACTGATTGTTTTAAAAACTCACTTATTCAGCCGTAAATCCATTTGCTGCTTCGAAATGTGTGTCACAAGGTCACTCGGTGACGAACTGCACAGATGTCCTCGGGTATACGGCAGTAACGAAAGGTAAGGGACGTACGGCCAGGTCGACGAACTGCACAGCCGGTGGTAGATAGTAATAAGGCCTAAGGGATGCGCGGTCAAGTCGACGATCCAGAATTTCACTTTCACTTTCGAATCGATAAATAATTCGTATGTTTATTTCACACAGGTGCCTTGAAATTTTTCCACACTTACAATCACTGTTCACATTTGTCTACACACATAGTTATACACTAATAATAATTTCCATATCCGCAGTCTAGTGATTAGTTTAAATATCACTATCAAAAACACAACTAATAGCTAACCATTCGAAAACGTCGTCTGTCCTTCTTTTAGAAAGCTTCTTAAGGAGGTATAGGACAATAGGGATGCTACGCTGACCTGACATTTTTACCCCTTGCTGGGTGAAAGGACCGATGACGTTTTCGAACGGTTACCCATCGACCCTACGTACCAATCTGCAGGAAAAACTAAACATGTGTTTGCCATAAATTTTACAGCGGTCCTTCTTGCTTCCTGTTTTTCGTCTGACCGTCCCGTCGTTTTCGTAAACGTGCAACAGCGTCCATTTCGAATTTCGACACGCTAAATGCCCTTCCTAAATTCTTTAGAAAAATCTTGCAGAAAATCAGTGTCGTTCGAGCTGCGGTAGAGAGAACATCTCCAAAGATTTGTCAATTCAAAGCTAACGGTTGCTATTAGTTGTGTTTTTGATAGTGATATTTAAACTAATCACTAGACTGCGGATATGGAAATTATTATTAGTGTATAACTATGTGTGTAGACAAATGTGAACAGTGATTGTAAGTGTGGAAAAATTTCAAGGCACCTGTGTGAAATAAACATACGAATTATTTATCGATTCGAAAGTGAAAGTGAAATTCTGGATCGTCGACTTGACCGCGCATCCCTTAGGCCTTATTACTATCTACCACCGGCTGTGCAGTTCGTCGACCTGGCCGTACGTCCCTTACCTTTCGTTACTGCCGTATACCCGAGGACATCTGTGCAGTTCGTCACCGAGTGACCTTGTGACACACATTTCGAAGCAGCAAATGGATTTACGGCTGAATAAGTGAGTTTTTAAAACAATCAGTTTCTGCCTCTTTTCTCGTTCGGGTAAAGTTGCCGTAAGTCGGGTAAGGATGATCCGGGTCTTCATCGATTTCAATGACCTTGAAATAATGTTATAAAACTCGACGTTTTAAATATCTTTTTCCTTTGAAATGGTTGACGGTCGGCTTTAGTTTCGGAGACATTAGCAGGCCGTGTCCGTTATCATGAACACCCATACAATGAGTTTACAAGTAAAGTTTCTCGCGATAATCTCGTAAACTAAAGCCTACAGCCACAAATTCTAAAGAGAAATGTTGTTCAGAATAATGGCCTCGACCACATATCCAAAGCTCATTGAAATCGGAGAGCATTCACATAATCGAGAAACTCTTGTTCGTTGCGATGTCACGGCGTACCACCAACGCTCTGATGCGAGCGCGGCGCGGCGCGGCGGCCCAGGGCGCGCTCTGATTGGTCAGTGTTTTTCGTTAATAACTCCTAAACAAAGCCGCGGTTGACATTGGTGCAAAGGAAAATGTTGCTTCAAATGACCTAAGGAACCTCCCATTTCCCGGACTTGAAGGAGTTTTGGGACACCCTGTATGTAGTACGTGCTCTAGTAAAGATATTTGTACAATCAATTCTTACAAAATCATTTTTATTATTTCAATAATTGTTAAATAATAAATCTGGATTCAGTCATTTTGACCGGTGGTAGTAGGTTTAGTGTGAAATCCTTTTAATCTACCACCTGCCTTATATTGCACCTACTCATGTTGACCATAAATGCATGAAGTCCACAGTCTGTACACCACGAGTCTGAGACAACATTATGAGACAAGGGGTTGAGCCCGATACCCTTCAATTCCTCAATTTTCCGTTTCCAGTGAGTGAAGAAATCACCAATTGCAAGAGGGAATAAGAGGGAACCTGGTCAGGTGTAAAAATTCAGCTTGCCTCCGTTCGGAGAGCAAAACAAAAATTGCTTGTGCTGATTACAATGAACGGGGGCCAAACATAAATTCCCTTCTTCCATTAATAGGTTGTAGACTCGTTTTTCCAGGATTGCAGAGGTGTGAGATGCGCCTTCTCATTTCTCGATAATGCAAAGATGGGGGTTTTCAGTAGCCAAACGCGCTAGATAAAAGATCAATCTAGGCCGCGATCGCCCTCAAAAGTCCTATTTTTAAGTTTACCAGGCGCAATTTGCATTATTCGGCAGCGTAATTTGCATTATTTGGAAGCATACAGCTGCGCATGTAGCCATTTTCATAAAGCTGCGACAGCTACATGCTGCCGAATAATGCAAATTACTTTTGAGGGCGATCACGGCGTAGATTCATCTTTTATCTAGCGCTTTTGACTACTGAAAAAAGCCCATCTTTGCATTATCGAGAAATGAGGAGGCGTATGCCGCACCCTTGGAATCCTAAAAACGAGTCTACCCCTTTAACACTAGATTGCCTAAGCAAGTCATTTTGACTGCTTTTGAATTTCAATTAAAAAAATAATTATTTAAATAATGACACAGCTTCTTATAATTTTGTGACTTTTTCTACAACATATAAATGGGTTAATTAATCATTCTTGTCGCCCCCCCTCCTTCACTTCCGGCATATATATGTGTGTTATACCTATATTGCCGAAAAGCAGTCATTTTGACTGCTTGGAAAAGACCAGTTCGGCTCTGGATTGGAATAACATGATAACATACAAGTTCGTGATAAATTGTCGATTTCGACATATACTTGATAAGTTGCAGTTGTTCAATAACTGAAGTTATTGTTATTGTTATTCGAATCTTTATGCCAGGCCTGGCCACGCGCTTTGCTCCCTTTGAACGCGCTGTAACGTAATTCAGATGGGAAGGAGGATCACTGAGTGTATGATCTCATACTGAAATACATTTTTTTTATTGTTAATACTTATTAATAACTTGTTATATGACTGTAAGTGATATAAAATATATTAAAAATTACTGATAAACAAATTTCTTTGCGCATTAGTTATTTTTTCACAATGCAGTCATTTTGACTGCTTTCAAGCAATATAGGTATATATTAAGCTCCCGTCTTTCTAGTGTTAATAATTTTGATAAGCTAGGACTGATGCTACGAAGCTCTTAAATTCTTTTACTTTACCACCTGCAATCTTACCACGTCTACGGGGAATGAAGAGCGCGAGGGAACTAGAGGGAATCTGATCAGGTTTGAAAATTCAGCTTGCGTACGTTCGAAGAGCAGCATGAGCGCGGGAGTTGTCCTCGTCTTGTTGTAATACGGGTCGTGCCCACCTATCGCACCGGTTCTGTCGGTATATCGAGCATCGCCCACGTTTCCCGTGTTATGTACTATGCACAGGTGCATTCTCTGTGTCCAGTGACAACGACAACGTGGAAAAGGCGCCCACGTTCTGGAGTAGCGATCAACGCCTTCCTTCCCCGTGCTCTGCCTCCGACGCGCGTGGAACGCGAGGAATGCGCGAGCCTCGCGTTTGCTGCTGTAGGTGGTTTCGAATTAAATAAACAATCCCGTGGTTCTAATCGTCGTCGTTTCGGTTTGCTGTTCATGCTCGCGAACTGGCGCCGTGTTTCAGACACGAACCGCCGACAATCGTCGCCGCCAAGGAAATTGATCACCACTTCCTTCGGCACTAGATAAATGCCGGAAGACCGTTCCATGTCCGACTGCTGTGCGTAACATTTCCCGAGATTTGCTGGTTATATAATTGTGCATTGTTTAAACGTGCAATCAGTGTGTTCATCACAGTGCTAATTGTACGGTGTAGATCTACTTTGCACAGCTGATTTGTGTGATATTTTGTTTCGGAGTGTTATAGTGATACAACGATGAGTGTGTAGTTTGTTAATCATTTTTGTTTTGTGATAAATGGGTCTCTGAAAGTGGCAGTGTGAAAAGAATAGGTATCGACTACGACTCGATGGAAATTAATTACGGGTTTTGTTCGAGAGGTAGGTGGACGTTTTTGTTTACAGTTTAGCAGAATGGTTTTGTCTGCGAACAAATTGCAATACAGTGGTTAAAGAACGTGACGGTTTTTATGGATGCATAGACAGCGCGTGTACTGACGCAGATATTGGTATCTACAGTATTGTAACTAGGTCACGTTTCAAGTATCGCGTAAAGGCAATATGACTTTGTTGGCCAGTCATTGGTCACTTCGTTGATCAGTTATATTGTATATATTTGGTACACGTTAGCTTTCTTACAAGATATTGAACAAAAAACAAATTTTCTAGGATTGGTATTAACTGCCCGAAGTTGTCATTTAATCTCGTTACTATCATACTAAGCGATAGACAGCGGATTTTATGCATTTATGACGAAAATGAGTAGATGTAATTTAAAACAGTAAACAAATTAGAAGAATTTGAATATATTGTTATATTATTTATAACCTATTAAACATATTAAGAGAAAAAACAAACTATTTCCTTGCAGGTTGCTGCAATTCAGGTAGAAAATTTTTATTTTGCACAAAGATCCGCTATGTACTGTCACGTTTTGAGATACTTCGAGGATATAGATGTTTTTTTAAATAGGACACTTTTTTGTACAAATTTTTACCATCATGGAACAATAATTCAGATTGAAACTAATTCAATGATCTACAATATCATAACCTTGATGCGACCTTGAGTAACGTTTAAAATAGATCGATGACCTTGAATAACCTCGAACGACCTTGAATTACATTTACTGTAATACTAATCCCTTTGAAACATGCAACTTTTCCTGAATTGTTGTACATAGTATAGTATAATTAAAGTTTAGAATAAATAAATTCCAGCGAATGAAATAAGACTGAATAAATATGAATCATTAGCACGTAACTTTAAAGTGACACAGAATGATTCAGGGTAAAATTTCGATGGTAATGCTCGAAGAATCCACGTAAGTACGTGTCGTCTAAAAATGATTGGAGAGTAACTGCCACAAAAACGGCCGCCATTCCAACGACGCAAATATCTGACTAAACCTATAACAAAAAATGTGATCTCATCGATGCGTTCATAGTGTTCATGGTAACTCTGCCTGTTGAACATCATCGCATTACTCAACGAGTTACAGCGAGAGTCAAAATTGAATACACACACACCTAGCGAAGGCGAAAGTCGTGTGATATTTATGCAGTATCCTACTAATTGCAAGATCGAGGTAGACACGCATTGCCATGTAACTCCTGTTTCTTATAAGTAGACTTGCCGATCTGTATGCATTTATAGTTTATAAACATTTTCATAAAATGCTGGAGTATCAAATTTGTCAGAATTTAGTACGATTTTCATTTATTTTGAACCTACAAATGTTATTACTGGACAGCGGATCCTGATGCATTTAAAAAGCAGTTGACTGGGCGAAATATAAAACAGTACAAGATTTAAAAAATTTGAGAATATTCGAATGTTGTTTTTAAAGTAAAAAAATCATTGAGAGATGGAATGCATTTTTATTTTATTCCTGCTTCCCGCAATTAATGTAGAAAATTTTTATTCTGCATGAAGATACGCAGTCTGTTTATTACCAATGAAAACAGGATTCTATTTGGTACCATTTTCTTAAAGTTTCTCTACAAAAATTGAAAATTCCACAAACATCCGCAGTCTACTTGTAAGTGACTTGGTGAATTTTTATTTTGCATAAAACGATCCGCAGTCTACTTGTAAGTGACTTGTTGAATTTTTATTTTGCATAAAACGATCCGCAGTCTATTTATTCTATATCTTACTATTTAGTCTTTTTTTATTTCTTAATAAAACACAGATTTATATCCAAGTTATATTCAAGTTATGAGTGATAACTGCATCTTTCGAATTAGAGCATTCTTATGTTTTCAACTCATTTATGTTAAAACCTAATATAGAGGGTGTCCCAAAAATGTAGGAGAACCTCGTAAGGGGTGTTCTTGAAGTCATTTCAAGTAAATTTCTCGTTTGCATTCAAATACTAGGTGTACAGTAGACTCCCGTAAGTATAACGCGATCAAAAAACTCTTAACAAAGATTTAACAGGATATTTCACAAATTCCTTGCAATGTATGATTCCTGAGGTGATTTGAAGTAACTTTCTCCTTTGCGAAAATGTTCTTCGCAGCTTCGTTAAGGAGTTATTAACGAAAAACACGGACCAATCAGAGCGCAGCTATAGTGAACGCCTGGCTGAGCGTTGCGTTGCTATTGGCCGAGCCAGAGTCCGTCCGCTATAGCCCAATTAGAATTGGTCCGTGTTTTTTGTTAATAACTCCTTAATTCTTCGTTTCGTTAATAACTCAAAGTTGTCCGACAGTTTTGGGACAGCCTGTATTACAAGAAAAATTGACTTTTAATGGCAGACGAAACATTATGTCGCTCACGTATGACCGATGTAGCAGTCAAGGTGTTAATGGTAATGATACAGTTTAATTTACATATCAATTTAGATATCAGTTTTTTTTTCTTTATAAATTTTATTTCGAAGAAGAAAGTCACTTTGAAAAAATACAGTCTATTGAAAACTTACAAATATTATTATAATTAGATAGCGGATTTTATGCATTCATGACAAAAATGGGAAGGTTTAATTGAAAACAATGAAAAAACAGAAGAATTTAAAAATACTGTCATATTATTTTCGAAGAAACTTTTCTACCTCACTTCAGTTTGTTGCAATTCAGGTATAAAATTTCATTTTGCATAAAGATCAGTTGTCTAATTATAATAGTAGATCTACTATTATGGTTTAGGATCATATTGCATAGTCTAGTACATACATACATTAAATAAATTTGAATATGTAGATAATTCTTAACTATAAACAGCAGAAGTACTGAGAGATAGTGATCTATAACAAATATGTAAACACCGAAGGAGGTTAACAAGTTTTTTGCTAAAAACAAATGAATTTACAGTCGTTCATCTGCCCATCTAGATCTCCATATAGATCTTTTACCATTTTGTTAATTTGAAAACTATTTCACTATTCTTTGTTTTCAATTTCCAATTTAGATAATAAAAAAGAAGAATTTTTGGGAAAGTGTATAACCTCAATGTGCGTAGTCATTTTCAACCTGGCCAATAGACTGCAAACATTTATATGTTCAAATAAAACACAAATATGAAAAACACAGTAAATCATAAAGAACAATTAAATGCAGTACTGTTATCACTCGAATGTCATTTACAAGTACACGCCAAATTTTTATCGATATCAACAAATCATTAAAACAGTAGAGTACTTACATGTCTCTACCAGGAAATGAAGTATTTGTACTTTATCTTATCTAGTATACGAAAGGAATTTTTTCCTCATTCTGATTTTCAGAAAGTGACCTAGAGAAACTGTAATTTACATAAAACCTCCTGGACTATTTGTAAGTCATCTAATGAGAACAGTTATGTTTCGAGAACGTCCATCTGAACAATTGTATAGACAACAAGGACTAAAGAACGACTATGAAAGAACTGAATCGGAAACGAAACCGAAACAATCCCCGTACCGCTTCCGTTTCCGTTTTCAAGAAAGTTTTAAACGCCGTTTCACAGGATCGCGACACAAGGCACACGCGTAACGTAAAGCGCGTTGCATGATTGCGTACATACTACGAAACACGCAAGTTCTGAATGGAGACTGGCATGACCAAATTAGGTGCGGTCTCGATTCCGTGCACGGCGTTGTATTTCGACGTTTTTTCGAAGAACAGCTCCGACGACGACCGCCAACACTGTTACCTAAAAATCATATTTCTTTCGTAAGTTTTTCCTGTTCTGAAAACGACCGTTCAACGAATTCGAGAATACTTCGATTGTTTTCTTCTTTATGCCTCGCGGTGTCAAGTTTAACAGAAACAGATGACTGTATAAGGAACTTCAAATATTTATGTGGTTTTTCCGTGAAGCGTGGGCCTCGAAACTCCTTATTTTTAGAGGAAAGTCTGTTTATTTGGATTAGTTATTTGCATGGCGCCAGGGGCGGATGAGGCGCGCGGGGCGCCACGCGAAATTGTTATCGATTATTCAGCTAGCGAAAGTTTTCGGGAGAAAAATGAATCGGCGACGACACGAAAATGTGGATGTGTAATTGCAAAATCTTTATACGAATTCTTAAAAATGTTTGCAGACATAACGATATATAAATGAACATGTAAATTCTAATTATCAATTTACCCATTTTTGAACTGAAAATTAAAAATTCGTATTTCATTTACTAATATATTGAGAACATATTCAAAATATTGACGAACATGTATAATTGTCGATAATGAATTGAAAATATGTTCTTATGATTTATTTACGATCAACAGGTCATAAATGTTTACATAAAAATGAGCTCTTTTACAAAAAATAAATATCAATGATAATATATATTATTATTATCGTGGATCTTATGATAATATATTACTATATAGAGAATCCTTATTACCTTCCATTCAAATGTTTATTACTTTAAAAATGTCACTTTAAAAAATGACTGTAAATATATATTTACAATTTACTAGTTTTCGTTATACGAACAAAATAGAAAAGAAAATGATACTGCAAATACAAGATTACAATTTGAGATACACGTTTAAAATACCAGAGGAATAGAAATAATTCAAATAGCGTGGCTCGTAGATTAGAAATGAGGAACACTGCACTGCTCAAAACAGTTAGATACGTCTCAAATTTAATTTTTTCTGTCTGAATAACTCGAAATTCGCTGAGAAGCTGACGGCAAAGAATAATTATAATTTAGAATATACCGGTGAATTTGCGTATCGGCAAATATTTGCAAAGTACTATCATAGTACATAATTGTTTAAGGCTGAACGGTCGGGGCACTGTCGCCGCCTTACTTTTTTCCCGACTAGCTCCACCGCTGACCTTGAACGAGAGGAACGCTCGAAACTGAAACGGCGGAGTCGCAAGAGTGTTGTCGGACGTGTGGTTGTGGCCGAAGTGACAAATTGATTTTGTGCAACGAGTAACGGGTCATTCTTCTATCTATGGATATTTTTCACGGTGAGTAGAGTTCTTCGACTATCTGATAAGTGCACGGGTCCACCGGTCGGTGACGATGCCGCCGGTTCCTATTGATTTTCCCGTTGATATGCCACGGATGGACGTGCTGCCCTCGTTTAGACTTTTCCGATCGTTCCTGCACGGTTTTCTGACCGATAAAACGTGTCCTCAACCATGATTTCGCGTGTCCTTTACCTCAACATAGTCCGCCCTAACCTGGCTGCCCTTGTACAAGCCATATCCAGCACGGATTACGGCCGAGCTAACCTCAAAATCGAGGGGTTGGACCACCCAACGGGTGTCTCCCGAAATAGAGATGATTCATAACATCGTAGCAATTGACAGGTCTCTGGTTTCGTCGTGTTCCCTGTGCCGTCAACTTCATCGGTTGTTTTTTCGCGTTTCACCGTTGTCGATTAGGCGATTTATTCTCGACATGGTGGCACGTACACGCGAGGAGACCGTGCACGCTCCTCTCCTCTCCGTTTCCCGTGCGTTTTGTTAAACGCGCGACGTGCCAAAACAATAGGACCCGAGAAAATCAATAGGCAGGCTGTAAGAGGTTAAATAGGGAAACCCATCTGCTACCTTCGTGCATGGAACTTTATTAAGTTTCTGCGATCCGGTGAATCCGCCGACAGCCGATTTCCAGAATATTATTTCGTCCTGGTTCTCTGTCCGTCAACGAACGCTCTATAACCTCTAATTTCTATCACTCGACTTGTCCGTATTTTTCGTGTTTATTTTCGGTTTCGCTTCACTTTTGCCTGCGAAACGGCTGCAATATAGGGACTTTTTTCTCTTCTGCTCCGGTACAGAATTCGTTTCTGTTGGATTCTGATGAGTTTTCGACTTTGAATACTCGCATTTGAATACTGATCATTCGAGTCGACTATTACTGCTGACACGTTCATTTAATTGTATAGTACGTAATATACGGTGATAAGCAAGTACACGATAATACTCTTTATATTTATTCTGTTCCGATTCTGACGAGTTTTCGACTTTGAATAAACGTATTTGAAATATTTGAATACTGATCATTCGAGTCGACTATTATTGTTGACACGTTCATTTAGTTGTATAGTACGCGTTATATACGGTGTTGAAAAAGTATTTATTATTTTAATTACTATAAAGTCTACTATTTATATTTTCCAATGAAATGGGGAATAGATACGGTGTTAAAAAAGTGCCCGACAATACTATTTTTATTTATACTATACTATCCGATGCTCTGAATAAAATAGTCAGACAATTGTTAGTTTTTAATTACTACAACGCTCTATTATTGATATTTTTCAATAGATGGAGGGAATACGGAATAATTATTATACATATTTAGTTATTGTACAGTTTTATTGACTATTATTTTCTCGTAAATAAAATAGGGAACGGATGGAACACGAAATACATCGGAAAACAATGTTTTTTTCGTATGCTGCCTTTTATATGTAGATGGCCTTGATAAAATATTCTGACAATTGTTAGTTTTTCATTACTACAATGCTCTACTATTTACATTTTCTAATAGATGGAAGGAATACGGAAAAATTATTATATTCCTTTAGTTATTGTGCAGTTTTATTGTTTATTATTTTCTCGTCGATAAAATAGGGAACGGATGGAACACGAAATATGTAATTGGAAAACAATGTCTTTTTCGTATGCTGCCTTTTAATTTTTGTTTTTAATTAGCTAGTCTATTGTTTTTTAAATTTTAGGTTTATATTTTTATCGCGAGAATCGTTTCGACGGAGATCTATTATATGCATTTTTTATATGCCTTCGTAAAAACGGAGCGCAACATGATCTCAGTGTTCAATTAATCCCAGTGCTTTGAGGGTTGCTGAAATAAAATTGATTTCGTTCTTTTACGGGCTTTTGACCGACGAATTGATAGAAATTTTTACACCGAATAAAGAACTTATTGAACCGAGGTCTGACAAAAATTTTGATCTATAGGGTGATTGAATTTTATTGTCCAATTTCGTTTTTTAGTTATGACACCCCAGCTTCTAAGTTAAAGGTGAATTTATTGTCAATAATGACAGTGTACTAAAAAAAAAACGTAAATACAGTATGTTTATTAAGTTACATTCTGTCAGTAGCCACAATAATTACAGAGAGAAAATTATATTATAATTTAAACTATTCACTGATTGAATACTTTTCATGGTCATTTTTACTCATTTTTTTCCTAAAAGAATGGTTTTTCAATTAGGGGATTGCAAAATTCTTGGAAATATATAAAATTCAAATTATAAATTAATTTAAAACACTTCATATGTTTAAAACTTGATTATAATAATTATTATTTCTTCTAGTAAATATACAGGGTGATTCACGTAATTTGCACACCTCGAACTTTTAAATTATGCGCCTAATGAAAAATTGCGGAATACAAAAGTTGCATAGCTTCGAGGGGACAAATAATGGCATACCAGACTTTCATGTATGTGCAATGGTTACAACATTTTTACTTTGTTTCAAATTGCCAATTTTATTTCTTTGAATGGAATTGTACATATTTTTCGTCATATATGAAAAGAATGTTTTCAATTGAACAATTGAATCAAATTGCATAATTTCGAGTAATCAAATGTGATCTATAATATTGAGCTTAGCTTTAATAGTTGAGGAGATATTTTGCGATAAGTTGCCTCGAGGAGGACTGATAGCTAGACTGCGGATCTTTATGCAAAATAAAAGATGTCTACGTCGATTCCAAGACACAGAGTTCATATAAAAATTTCTTTCTTGTTTTAATTATTTTATTGAACTGAAACTAATACGTTGATGTTCTTAAATTTCTTGAATATATCCACTACTTTTTAAATGGTACGTACCAATTTTTGTTATAAATGCATAAAATCCGCATTCTACTGATAACTATCAATTAAACTGCGGATCTTTATTTATGTATAGCAAACTTGAGATGATGTTATTCAAAATTGAAGATGTCAATATATGATGTCTCCTCTATTTCTTGCAATCGATGCAGGCAATTTTTATTTTGCGTAAAGCATTATTTTCCCATAGCATTTTTTGATAAATATAACAACAAGAATGATGAACTGTAATTTTGGTTTTAAACGATGAGGTAGTCAACTCTGTTGTTTTTATTTAAAGTTTCATATAAAAATGAAATAATAAAAATTGTCTCCCCTCGCTCAGTTACTACATTTTCAGACTTATTTTTGTATTTTGCATTCACAAACGTATATGTATTTACATATTATACGTACGTAAGTAATCAAAATCTAAATATCGTGTAATCAGACGTGTAAATATGAGTTTCATATTTAGTATAACCGTGAAAACCTTTCGATCAAATTACTTGGTAGATGAGTAACATAGTTGTTGACCGAGATGAATAATACACAGATTAGTAAAGATATACCTAATTTTATGTATACCACCTAAATATCTCCTCTATCTCTAAAAGTACAAAAATTGTTTCTATCGTAATCTAAATGGTTTCAAAAGGCGAATCACATGGAAGAATCGTTTTTTATAAATTGTAATTTTTTAATCGTTTTTTCAAGGTCACTCGTGTTTTTTACGTTTAAATTTGCTGATTAACGCAGAACTTACTTTCAGCGACATTTCAGATTTGAACGGTAACAGAAATCGACCATGAACTTGAACTTGTAAATAATCACATTTATTACTGCAATAAATATTTGAAATACAGAGGAATGATACAATGTGTTTATTTACAACTTCAAGTTCATGGTCTAATTTCTGTTACGGTTGAAATCTGATATGTCGCTGAAAGAAAACTCTGCATTAATTAGAAAAATTTTAGAGTTCACAGTCATTTCAAGGTCATGCTATTAAACATGGGTGAATGCACAATAATGTTTGCTATAACATAGAACATCAAAAAATGTGTGTATATACGTAAAAATATGAGTGACCTTGAAAAAACGATTAAAAAAATTACGATTTATAAAAAACGATTCTTCCATCAGATTCGTTTTCTGAAATCATTTAGATTACGTAGGAATCATTTTTTGTATTTTCAGAGATAGAGGAGATATTTAGGTGTCCTGTTTCAAACGAAACACCTATATTCAATTATGTTCATTAGAAAACTTTCCAGCCGAATATCTCGAAAAGTATGAATGATATTAAAAAATGAGTAAAACACGTGTCCAAGGATTTCGAGGGGGAAAGAGGGGGGCAGTATCAGTTTTTTATTTGGGTGGCGTTTTCAAGGTCATTTGAAGGTCAATTTTGTTTTTCAAATGGAAACCTATATTTTTTATTATGGGATCTTATTGTACGTAAAAAAACCAGCATATTTCGTAGGATACTTTTTTATCTGCAGGTTTCCATAGGAAAAGACAAAGTTGACCTTCAAATGACCTTGAATATACCACCCAAATAAAAAACTGATACTGCCCCCTTCTTTCCCCCTCAAAATTCTTGTTTTACACTTTTTTAATAACTTTCAGACTTTTCAAGATATTCGGCTGGAAAGTTTTCAAATGAACACCCTGTATAATGATAATACTTGCATAATCAAAACGCAGGGAAATACAAGCTGAAATTGGGGTGAAAAACAATTATTTACAGATTACACTTGAATTTTATCGAGCCTATAAATATACATGTACAGGCTGAGATCATTTGAAGTAACTTTTCCCTTTGCGAAAATGTTCTCTGCGGCTTTATTTTCGAGTTATTAACGAAAAATACGAGCCAATCAGAGCGCGGCTACATGGACGGATTCTACAGCTAACGTCGCCGCGCTCTGATTGGTCCGTGTTGCTCGTTAATAACTCAGAAACAAAGCCATAGAGAATATTTTCGCAAAGAAAAAAGTCGTTTCAAATCACCCCAGGAATCGTCTTAAGGAAGTACAATATTTTTGGAACACTCCGTATAACTCGAAGATTTTTCCCCTTCCCTTCGAGTTACCGAGGTTGCACTGCACTTTGACGGCGTTATACCGTGGTCTACGATAGGTTTCTAAAGGGTGTCTCAAAATGACCTGACATTTTAATTTATTAATTAAACGTATTATTTATTTGAAAAGTACGAATGTTTTTATTTTAATATAAGGTACAAACATGGAGGTTATGTGTGGAACACTACATCCGATAAATGGCTGCCTCGTCCCTGTTTGCAAAGGTTCACTGTTTTGACGAAATTTTCAATAACATTTTGGCATAATTGCGGACTAATTTCATTAATGGTGCGTCCAATTGCTTCTTTGAGCTCCGGAATGGTCTGTGGATCATTGGCATACACTTTTCCTTTCAGAAAACCCCAAAGAAAGAAGTCCAATGACGTCGAATCGCACGATCTTGGTGGCCAATTCACATCGCCGCTGCGCGAGATAACGGACTTTTCGAACAGTCTCACAGTGGGCCAGAAACCGATCTTTTTGGACAAAAATCTGCCGACAACTCAGTTTTTCATCGATTCAATTGGAATTTTTTTTAAAATGTTCGTGAAGGACTATACTTTGATGACGTGCTGCGCGAAAATCGTTAACTGTCACAATCAAGGATCCTTATCTACAAAGCCCAATAACTCCGATACTTCATCCGCCCATACCATAATTTTGCATGTCCCTGCTGAGTTGCCGGCACTTCTTAACTCTAAATCCTAAATCGTAAAATTTTAAACTGTAAATCTGGCCCTGAGAATTACCAATTGAATAGAATTACATTCGGCACTTATGAGACTTACCATTAATTTGTTGATCCAACAGCAGCGTTTTCGCTTCTTGAGAAAGAACTTCCTTGAGCTTGTCATCCTTTATTCTTAGAGAGCTTATAAGTGGATCGGATGATATAATTATTGAGGACTGGGGTTACTCCAAAATAAAAAGGACACACGTAAATTATGTAGTTTAATAAGAATCGTGATGTTGCACACTGCACCGACAAAAGGCGAGTGAGCCATCAGAAGGAGGTAAAGAAAAAAGAATAGGATCTCTAGAAACAAAACATAAACGAACAGTCGCGGGGGAGCGGCCCGCTTCTGCCGCGTACGCATCAAATCATACGCAAACAAACGCACGAAGTATTATGTGACTCTTATGGGGGTAGTTACACCTCGGTTGCAACTAGAATCTTACTAGAATCTTACTAGAAATGGGTTTGCGCGCTTCGGTTGTTTGACCTTATTTGAGCAGATTTTGGACTGGGTGAGGGCTCATTTTAAAGAGGAAGGTTCATCACACTGCGCTCTGGTCATGAGGTTAACGAGATTATGTTTAATATGTATAATATAAGGGCCCAAAGTAGAGAAAAAATCTAGGAAAAAAACCCGCAGATTTCAATGTATTTTTCTGTCTCTAAAAGACTTCTTGACTGCTATGATGACCAGAACGCAATGTGATGAACCTTCCTCTTTAGAATGAGCCCTCACCCAGCCCAAAATTTGCTGAAATAAGGTCAAACAACCGAAGCGCGCAGACCCATTATTTTGACCCAAAATCTAGTAGGATTCTAGTAAATTAGCAAATAACTAGAATCCTACTAGATTTTAGGTCGAAAAAATGCGTTTGCGCGCTTCGGTTGTGTGATCTTATTTCAGCAAGTTTTGGGCTGGGTGAGGGCTCATTCTAAAGAGGAAGGTTCATCACATTGCGCTCTGGTCATCATAGCAGTCAAGAAGTCTTTTAGAGACAGAAAAATGCATTGAAACCTGCGGGTTTTTTTCCTAGATTTTTTCTCTACTTTGGGCCCTTATATTAGACATATTAAACATAATCTCGTTAACCTCATGACCAGAGCGCAGTGTGATGAACCTTCCTCTTTAGAATGAGCCCTCACTCAGCCCAAAATCTGCTCAAATAAGGTCAAACAACCGAAGCGCGCAAAACCATGTTTTCTAGTAAGATTCTAGTTGCAACCGAGGTGTAACTACCCCCTTATGTCACTCCAACAATAATAACATATGCCGTATAATATCTATTTATATTTGTCTTTTTGCGACAACACATTCGGGAGTTTTCAGCTCGTGATTTCCTGAAGACTTTATTATTTGCCTCTTGTGGCTCTTCTGAATACAAACCAATTGACAGTTCAAATGTAGCAAGTACTTCACTTCCATGTTGCAGTACCTCATGAACTGATGGAGGTAGTTTATACCATGGATAAATGTTAATGCACAATTTAGCCGTCTCCGAACCATATTCTTTGAATTTCACAGAATCAGCTTTCTCATCACATGTAATTACCTGAAGAATGTTATGCAATCTTGTGATAATAACCGCGTTTAATCCAGTAACTACAGCAACTGATTCGGCTTCTCTAAAGAAAGTTCGGGCCACGTTCCCAGTATTTGATGTACCAGCTCCCTGTTTGACAACATCCACTGTGATTGATAGCTCTTTCAAAGAATTTTGCACTTTTTTCTTCCTCGCCGACTTTAACTTTTTTTTCCTCTATGGTTCTCGCAGATTCTTTTTCGAAATCTAAGTTGTATGAAACATGTAGAAGGTATTCCATGAAACGGATTCAACAGTGTAAGGTCGAGAGCCCGTACTTATAATATTCTTCATTACATGCCAGACTGTTAACGTGTTCCACATCATTAACTAACTTGGGCCCGACTGAGCATATATTACTTTTTAGTTATTGGGCTTTGTATATAAGGATTCTTGATTGTGACAGTTAACGATTTTCGCGCAGCACGTCATCAAAGTATAGTCCTTCACGAACATTTAAAAAAAAATTCCAATTGAATCGATGAAAAACTGAGTTGTCGGCAGATTTTTGTCCAAAAGATCGGTTTCTGGCCCACTGTGCGTTTCTGCAAAATTCTCGCCATTTTTGTAGTGAATTTTCACAATTTTCACGACTAAACCCCAATACTTCCTGATGCCAGTTGTCAAAGATCAGTATTCTATGTTCGCCACAAAAAAAATAGTGCGCAATTTAAAATGTCAGGTCATTTTGAGATACCCTTTGGTTGACTCTCGCTTTTCACAATGTTCATTTACCATAAAGATCGGCAGTCTACTGATAACGAATGTGGAGCACGAAAAATATCACCAAACTGGCAAGGAATTGATTTTTCGTTCCCGGATGCTCGCCGATAAACCTTCGCGCCGTGTTTGCCGAACGCTCGCGGATTTAGAGTTCTTAATTCGCGCGACGCGTGCCCGACGCTCGGCCGCAGATTTATTTCCGTGGAGTCGAGCCAGATTCGCAATTTAATTACCGTCGTCGAACGAGGGTCTGTTGAGAAGCCGACATTTAGGCGTTCATTGATTTTATCCGAAGTGACGATCTTTATTTTCCGATCGGCTCTCCTGCGAAGAGCCTCGCGAGACCAGAAAACCGTCGATCGTTTCGCTCGTTCCCGATAAAGATTTCCATTTGCGATATCGCGATGTGAGCAAATTGCCCGGAACCGAAATCTCGTAAAAATCTACTTCTGGTTGTTTGACACGGTGGAATTTGCAATTCTCTAATCCTCGGAATCGATGCTGTTTTGTGGATATGTGCCGACATCAGAGAAATAGGAATAAAATGTTTCTGAGAACACTAATGGAGCCGAACAGTTTTTGATTAATCAATACTGTGATCCTCTTGGGAGTATGTGTTTGAAAATGAGTGAAGTCTTGCGTGGAAATAAAATATTTCTGAGAACACTACTGTAGCTGAACAGTTTTTAATTAATCAATGCTATGGTCCTCTTGGGACTATGTGTTTGAAAATGCGTTAAAGTCTTGCTTAGAAATAAAATGTTTCTGAGAACATTAATGCAGCTGAACAGTTTTTAATTAATCAATGCTGTGATCCTCTTGGGATTATGTGTTTAAAAATGCAGTAAAGTCTTGCTTAGAAATAAAATGTTTCCGAGAACACTAATGGAGCCGAACAGTTTTTAATTAATCAATGCTGTGATCCTCTGGGGACTATGTGTTTGAAAATGCAGTAAAGCCTTGAAATACACCAAAGCTTAGATCCTATGGATCTACTATTTCTTTGCGACCTCGCACAACGCGTCAAACGTAGAAAATAGAGATCGTGTTTTTGAACGCGTACTGAAATACACGTGTACACGTCGCACGTGAACCATATATATATATATATATATATATGTATGTAGTAAGAAATTAAGTGGGTAGACTCATTTCCAGGATTGTAAGGGTGCGGGATGCGCGTTCTCAATTTTCAATAATGTAAAGATGGGGCACTTTTCAGTAGTCAAAAGCGCTAGATAAAAGATCAATTGAGGCCGCAGTCGCCCTCAAAAATCCTATTTTTACGTTTACGAGGCGTAGTTTGCATTATTCGGCAGCATGTAGCTGTCGCAGCTTTATGAAAATAGCTACATGCGCAGCTTTATGCTTCCGAATAATGAAAATTACGCTTCGAAAACGTAAAAATAGGACTTTTGAGGGCGATCGCGGTCTAGCTTGATCTTTTGTCTAGCACTTTTGACTACTGAAAAGCCCCATACTTGCGTTATTGACAAATGAGAAGGCACATCCTGAACAATCCTGGAAGAACGAGTCTACTTCTGTGACTGCGGACTGCGGACCCGTTCGGCACATTCGAGTCTGGCGTTTATGTTTATGTTTTTCTATCGAAGTCTTTGCGACTCTCTCAAACGAAAAACATAAACATCACTCGCCGGTCTCGAAGAGTCTCGAACGGATTTGATTCACGGATTCTTAACGTTAATCATTACACGGGTTGAGATCTGGATTCGTGTGCTACACGTGTACACGTGTATTTACATACACGTGAAGTAGGGATCTCTAGTAGAAAAGGACAGCGCGTGTAAACACGGACTTCGCGGCCAAAGACGCACTACATACCGTCAATTAACACTAGAACTAGTGTTCCTGATTTCTCAACATTTATCATTTCTCGAGAAATGAGAAATACGAATTTCTCTAGACTTTTTAATAAAATAAAAAAATATTGGAAAACTTATGATATTTGGAATATCGTTAATAATATTTATCGAAAGCGCAAAAAACATTAACTCAATGTTTAATCCTGTCCAATATGTACATTAGGGTGGACCTAAGCTATACTTGGAGAAAAAATTTTATGGAGATACACAATGCACGCAACTATCCAGTATTGTTCCTTTAGGTGAGAAAAAAATTTGTGCAAAGTTTGAGATCGATCGGATAAAAGGATAACGTGGCGCACTTAAATTGAAAATTTTGAAAATTGTGAAATTCACCTTAACTATGGAGCATGCCACATCGTTGGATTTGTCTTTTTCTGAATAGCAATATAGAATAATTATATGACCTCCTTTAAATAAAAATAACGATGATCTTGAAATTTCGAAATATGATTTCCAAAAATATTTTTTATTTTGCCATTATATTTACCTTATTGAACAGTGCAAATTTCTTCTCTGGCATTTTTTTCGTATAATCACAAGTAACAGAGATATTTAAATACCTGCATTAAAATGTTGCACATTTTGACTGATTGTAGGATATACGTATTTGTTCATTTCCGAAAGTATGTTATAAAATAAATGAGATTCATAAGAATTTTCTTAGATTTAAATTTCTCGGGAAATACTGTAATTTCTCGAGAAGTAAGAAATAACCGATTATATAATTTCTCGAGAAATTCTCGAGAAGGAACACTAACTAGAACTACTGAGCACTAAACGCAATTGGCATACATTGCCTTATAATAATAATTAGTCTGCGGATTTATGCATTTATGGCTTATGAAAATTTTCAAAAAAACGGCTAGAATATAAAATTCGATAGAATTTTATACAATTTTGATTTGTTTTGGATCTACAATGACCAAAACTTATAAGTAAGATTTCATTTTATTGCGCTTTCTTAAAATTTGTCTACAAAAATTGGAAAATGCATAAACATCCGCAGTTTAATAATGATAAAATTGCATCTGTTTAGATTTTGTACTAGTTTTGTTTAAATATATACATACTTCAATACAGAAGTTGACTAAAAAATTTTCTCAGAAAAACAAATTTATAATTTTAATATTGCTAATAGAAGAAATCAGGAGCAAGTCATTTTGACTCACCCTAGTTCTAGTGTTAAACCATTAAATACAGTTCAAGTTATATCGTGTTTAATCTAATTCTCACTAGAAAAATTCCACAAATAAGTTGGCGAAAGTCCCATAAAAAAATAATAAAGAATACAGTAGACTCGCATATAACGCGATGAAAAAATTGTTTTAAATTACTGTGTATCTGTATCTTCTGTGGCAGTAAGCGTACAGTCGTCTTAGGCAATGTTTTGTACATGTACTTTACGATCAGTAGTGGTCACACACCGATATACCGAATTCGTTATAAAAATAAGATGCTTTACAAAAATTTTTAGGCTCATAATAGTTCGTAAAATGGACCCAAATACTTGAAATACTAGACAGAATGCTATACATATGCTTTATTAAACATTTCAATTACTGTAACGGTGTGTTTTGTTCATTTTCAATTGAACTGCGCAAAATTACAATTGCACAGTGAATGATGTTATTGCCCATGTATAAAAGCTACCATTCAGACTCGCATGAATTAATCGTTATTCATGCAGTCGCTACCGATAACTCTGGTAACCTCAGCGGACACATATTTAAATTGTATCTTCGACTCGTTTGATTTATAGTAGAACTGAACAGCGATCAAGTGATTTCAAGGATCTACGATCATTGATCTATCAACAAGTAATCGAACTCGTCACTTATACGGCATCTTGCGCATTTATTAGGCTGCAAATTGTTATTAATTTCAATTGTTCGCTAACTATGCACAACAAAAAAAAAAGTTCAAGTAAATGCTATTATGTTTAATGAGAGGTATCACAATGACAAAAAGTCAATAATAGTTTCCATTTAAAAAAAATGTTGGGGCCCCCCTTTCTATCCCAAAAAATTTAATACATATTAAAATGTTGGCCCTCCTTAACCCCATTTAATTAAAAAAATAAATTAATTCGATATCTTTGTTAGATTCTCTGAGAAAACAGCTTGTAACACTTTATCTGGTACACCCTGTATATTTGTAGCTTATAGAAACAACAAAGTAGAATAAAACAGAATCTTTCATTGAACTCCATCTTTTTTATACTATTTGCGATCTAGCAAACCTATGAAGATTGTATGCACGCGAAATTCTATCTTATCTGAGCTTCGTCACACCACGTACGACCCAACCCAGACCTATCCTATCAAAATGTAAATTTACATTAACATTTCTAAGAACTAACTTCCGATCAATTTTTCTTTTCGTTTATGTGTGTCACGCTTGACTCGTAACACCGTTAATTTAATCCTTCTACAGGGTCTTCCATATTGAGGAGAATTAATTTTGAATGATAAAAACTCTGTCTTTTTTTTTGCAATTTCACTAACCTCAAAAAGTAACAGCTCTAATGTTCACAAATAAAAAATAGCACGAAATTTGAAATGACACCTCTAAATAAAGACCCTTTTATCTTCACGTTGATCAGAGTTGGGCAGTATTTAAATATTTCTGTACAACTTGAAATGTAGACGGGCTTGAATTCGGCAACTAGAGCCTCGGCTATACAACGCCATCTCTGTACTACGATATGGAGTAACGAATAAACCATTAACCAACCATTAAAATTATTTAAATACCGATTGGAATAAAAGATACTTAACTTTTATTCGTTATTCGAAGGTTCGAATAAAACAGTATCTTTCATTCGACTTTTATTTAAATAATTTTGTATTTTGTAATTTTGTAAGCAGATGTATTCGAAGTTACGAATACAATTTGTAACTATTATTCATCGAATACATTCTCGGCGAATACAAAATTATTTAAATAAAAGTCGAATAAAAGATACTTTTGTATTGTATCTTTTGTATTGTATTTTGTATAACAGAGACGAAACGTGTCACATGACCGGGACAAAAGCGTGGAGATACTAACTAGGGATGTCGATTTTTAATCGATTATTTAAAAAATCGATTATTTTCATAAAATAAATCGATTTTTAGAATCGATTCTTCAATATCTGATTTCTACAAATAATCGATTCTAAAATTGTAAAAATAATCCTGTACTGCTGTACGTGGAGACCGTGGAGTGTTTACTGTGGAGACTATATAAAGAGATCCAACTAGCATCAAAAGAAACTATATACATAAATGTTCCTAAAACACGACAATTCTACTGCGCATAATGATTCTAACGGAACTCATTCATTGGCTAATTCCCTACTCTTACTCGGCCGACCACGCGACCATTGGCTGACGCGCAACGTCATGCACGAAACAAGTACGTAATTTTTTCAACTTCATCGATTTTCATATACTCAATTTTGCTATAAATGCATAAAGATCCGCAATCTAATAATTATTATTACTTTATTTCTTTAATAAAAGGGTCCAACAAAATTTTGATCTTAGTTTTTTATCATTTTTAGACATTCCTAAAAAAACGATTATTCAAAACATCGATTATTTTGGAAATGATTTTTTAGTGGATCGATTCTTGAAGCTTCGATTATAATCGATTCAGAAAAATCGATCTTTTTGAAAATAATCGGCAACCTTAGTACTAACCGTACTACGACCGGTTTCACATTTTTTATTTTTTAATTATTGAAATTATAAAGATGCTTCTAATCTGGAGTGCAACGTAGCGTTGGTATCGCGCCGCGGTGAATCAATGAACAAGAGAAATAGTAAAAATTCATTTAACCGGAACTTACTTATTCAGCCGTAAATGCACTTGCTGCTTCGGAATGTGTGTCACTGGGCCATTGGGAGACTAGCTGACTTCAGGTGTACCGCAATGCCAAAATTGCACGGTCAAATCAACGATCCGGACTGTCACTTTCACTTCACAAACACACTACTGCTATTAAAACTACTTACTATTAGAAAGACACATATTAGTGAGCTTCGAATTGACAATTCTTCAGAGATGTTCTCTTTACCGTTGTTCGAATGACACTGATTTTACGTAAAATTTTTCTGAAGAGTTTAGGGAGAGCAAACAATGAGACACGAGGGGGACACTGTAAGATTGGAATTTATGGCAATCACATGTTTCGTTTTTTCCCCTGCAGATTGGTACGCAGAGTCGCTGGGCAACATTTCGACAGAAAATCTGTCCTTTTACCGAGCAAGAGGTAGACATGTCAGGTACGCGTGGCGTTCTTGAGTCTCTATTGTCCTATAGCTCTCTTAAGAAACTTTCTAAAAGGACAGACAATGTTTTGTCATGTGATTGCCATAAATTCTATTATTACAGCGGTTCCTCTCGTGTTCAGTTTTTTTTCTGACCACCTCGTCGTTCGACATGCACAATGCCCTCCGTAAACTCTTCAGAAAAATTTTGCGTTGACTCAGTGTCCTTCGAAACGCGGTAGAGAGAATATCTCTAAAGACGTGCCAATTCGAAACTCGCTGTTGTTATCTACCGCCAGCTGTGCAGTTCGTTGACGTGACCGTACGTCCTTCAGCTTTCGACACTGCCGTATACTTGAAGTGAGCTGCGCAGTTCGTCTCCGGATGGCCCAGTGACACATTTCGAAGCAGCAATTCTATCTACGGCTGAGTAAGTGAGTTTTAATTAAATCTATTTCTACTCTTTCTCTTGTTCACTGTTTCACCGCGGCGCGACGCCAACGCTACGCTCAGAGGAACTTGCTGCCGAGCCAGACTCCCCCGCGCTCCGTGTTTTTCACACTCCTGCAAACGGAAATGTCGCCTCAAATGACATCGGGAAGTCACTCATTCATATTTATAAATTACATAACCCCGGAGGACATAGTTAATGAAATTAAAGTACAAAACTGAATTGAATAAAACAAGCTTGAGTCTACTTTTAACCCCTCGCCGTACCATTTTCTTTACAGTTACAGTGATTAAAACGTATTTATCCTCAAAAATGTCGTGCGGCTACATTTATTTTAATGCTTAAATATTGATTAAAATTTGATTTCATTTAAAAAGAAAGGCGTAACATTCGTAGGCGAAGTTTCCGTTTACGTCCAACCTCAGAATTGGATGAAATTTTGGGAATAGGTTCTTTTTTTGACTAAAATGATGATTGTCAGAAGGATTTTTGGCGACTCGAAAAAAATTTTGTTACCATTTAAATGTCACTCCCTACCTTACCGACACCACTCCTGTATTTTCGTATGCGTGAACGGACCGGCCTGATCAGGAGAGGGAATGGCATCCGTTTCGATGCCATCTGGCTGCACTGATAAGCACTGAGAACTATCCGCGCACTCTACATATACAGACTCCTGCAAAGTACAGTGATTGTTGTGTAGAATTATATGCCATTTATCGAGTACCAGGCGATTAGCTTACACTACCAACGAAAGAAAGGGAGGACGATACCAAAGCGTGGCGAGTCGGATTAATTGCAGTGTCGCCTTTTAATCGGTCTAATCGGCTATAGTATTTGATAGCTCGTCTGATTCTTCAGTCTGCAACAAACTTTTCTCTTTTATTAGTTAATCAAGACTGCAGATCTTTCTGTGAATTACAAATCGTTGGCACCGAATTACAATGGCCAGGAGCCAAACAGAAACTTCTTTCTTATTTTAATTATTTTGATGGGCAGAGACTAAAGAGGGCTATTCACGATCAAGCATGTTGCACAACAACGCATATTGCGCAACATGATTGATCGTGAATGATAGTGATTGACTAATTAATACAATGTGGATTTGTGAAACATCATGCTGCACAATAATTGTTGCGGAATATGCTTGATTGTGAATAGGTTCCTTAATACATTGAACGTCTTAAACTCTTTTAATTTATCTCCTGTTTAATGTTCTATAATTAAAAAAAATTGCGCAAAGCTTGGCCTTGATCGAATTACGGGAGAACATGTACCGAGGCGCTTAAACATTAAAATAATTAATTTATTGCTCATAAAATCGTTTTTTTTCGAATATCTTCTAAACTATTTACTACATCGAAAAATATGTTCGACAAAACCTGTAGATCCTGACAGGCTGCGTTTTTTATGCCGCATTACTTTTTTCGAAATTCGAAAATCGTTTTACGAAAAAAGGTAATAGGACATAAAAGACGCAGCCTATTACATATTTTTCGACGCGATTCATAGTTTAGAAGACATTAGAGGAAAACGATTCTATGAGCAATAAATTAATTGTTTTAATGTTTAAGCGCATTCGGGCATGTTTCCCTTTATCTGTGGACACTCAAATTTTGCACAGACTTTTTTTAATTATTTGGTACAACTCTGGGGGGTGCCGTAAAAGAAATTCACATGTATAAATCCATAAATGTATAAAATCCGCAGTCTAGTGATCGGAGTTTTTGCTCCACCCGATATGCTTCTCAAAAGGTTACATCCTTTCGACGCGAGTGACCTGGTGTAACCCTTTCGACACCCTCAGCGCTGTTTTCGTGAAGTCATCGGGTCTTGTCCGAGCCTGGAAAATACAGTTCCGGTTCGAAGTGTATAAATAGCGTCGTGCGTATGTCCCGCGCGTGTATAATACGGTTGCCGAACGTTTGAAAATAGTATCGCAGACTTGGTAGCTACAGTTAGTCTTATAATTGATGGCACTTACTTTAAAGCAGATTAACATTTTTCACAAATGGACGAAACAACTTCAGTTTATCTGCTAAGCTAGATGGTAGGATTAGTTTACTAGATGACAAGTGATGAAGATTTTGGAAAAATTGCGTTTAATCTGAATCACAAAGAAGATAATAAAACTTGCTTTTCACGACTTTTTTATTTGTTCTTGTAACGAATATTTAAGTAGTATTTAAGTAGTAATTAATACGAATTTAGGGTAAATTTTACTTTACTGGACTCAAAATTTGTGGCGGCAGCAGATCGAAGTCTCGATCCTGTAGGATCAATGGTTGAGGAGTTATGCTTGCTTAAAGTTGAGCAATCTGCTGTGCTTTCGACAGGTTAGGGCACCGCCATTATTGGTTTGTAGTGACGACCGCGAGCCCCGGCCTAATCACCAATCAACTCATTAATTATTCTGCTCGGTAAGCAGCGCGCGACCGTCACTACAAACCAATATGGCGGCGCCCTTACCTGTCAAAAACACTGCAGATTCCTCAACTTTAAGCAAGCATAATTCCTGAACCATTGATCCTACAGGATCGAAACTTCTATCTGCAGCCGCCCGGGTACAGATCTACTGAATTGCATACCAAATACATCATAATTTATAGGAGAAAGGCGCAAATTTTGAGTTCGGTAAAATAAAGAGCAGCGCTAATTTATAGTTCCTTAATATTTGTATAAAATTTTATTTTGCAGTAAGCTCACTACAAATTAAATGTTAATAAATATGATTACTATTATTGATTATTATTAATATTATCATCTAATCCACGAATGAGGTGGCAATGTTTAATCAGTTTGCAAAGACGAATGCCTAATATATGAATGTACAAAACACATGTCTTAAATTTTTGTTAGAGCACAAATAAGAAAGTTACAAGAAGGAACTTCTATCTTTCTCGAAATTTAGACGAAACGAAATTTTCCAAAATTTGTATAACATGTCATCTAGGAAACTAATCCAGCTAGGCAGAAAAACTGGAGTCGTTTGGTCCATTCGTAAAAAAGTTATTCCGATTTAAAGTGAGCGCCATCACTTATGAGACTGCCTGTATATGCGACTCAATGTGTGCATGAGACGCGCAACTCTTGCACGCACGTGATTCCACGAAAATGATAATAGAGCACGAAACTCTCGGCCCGCAGCCAGGCGCATGATGCATAATCGGCTGAGACTGAAACACCCAGAAAAATCAGATCAAGAACTTTTTTAGAAATGGTTTTCGAGTCGATCAAATAAAAGTTACGGTTCTTTCTATAGTTCAAGATTGATTTGATTCGAATGATTGTACAGGAGAGGTCTACAGTAGTTTGGAGAAATATTCTGATCTAAAAATTATAAGATATTAGTATTATGTCTTTAGATACGTCTGTACAGGGTTAATACCAGGCGCAATTGCACTTTATTCTTTAATGCAATCTAATGTTTTTTTTAAACCAATCGATTTCTTTTATTATCGTACGTATAAAAGTACTAACCTAAGGTCATCGAAATGTCAATACTTCACGAGATATTTGACATTTTGTGTTAGAAACATACTTTACTCAGAGTTTGACAAAAATAACTAAGAATTAAAAATGACTAAGAGTCTGATTGATTGTTAGTCAAAACTTTAAAAAAGTCAGTTAAAATTTTTTGATTAGTTAGTCATAACTAGGTACATGGCACTAGTTAGCCACAACTTTAAGTAATTGTTAGTTATTGCTTATTAGTTATGTCTTTCTTTAGTCTTTACTATGTCAATCTTTAGTCATCAGTCATTATTGTGCGATTATATACATATTAATATTAATATATTAACATACATTAATATGTATACTTAAACTATATCGGAATTTGCAGTGACCAGACGTGTCATAATCTATATTTTATATGTTTCTAAACTAATAGGATATTTTTTTGTTATTATTATATCTTATTTTAACTTATAACCGTTTGTAGTCATTAGTCATAGTGAAATTCTGATTGCGTATTTAGTCATTAGTTACGCAATTATAATCAGTATTCAATATTTATCCTTAATAAAAATTTAGTCATTACTCATTAGTCATTACGCTCAAATACTTATGTAGTCATTACTCATAGTTACGCTCAATTATTACTCACTTTTGTAGAGCTCATGAAGTTATTAGTCAATAATCATAATTGAGACTAATAACTTCATAAGCTCTACAAAAGTGACTAATAATTAGTGACTACGTAAATACTTGAGAGTGACTAATGAGTAATGACTACATAAGTATTTGAGCGTAATGACTAGACTGCGGATGTTTATGCAATTTACAATTTGCAATTTACAATTTGCAATTTACAATTTGCAATTTACAATTTGCAATTTACAATTTGCAATTTTTTGAGACGAATTTTAAGAAATTCGAATCAAATAAAATCTTATTTTCCGTGGTAGTAACCTTTTGAGATCTGAAATAAATTAAAATCGTACTAAATTCTATTGTATTTTATATCCTAGCATTTTTTGAAAATTTTCGAAAGCCATAATTGCATAAAGATCCGCAGTCTAGTAATGATTAATGAATAATGACTAAATATTTATTAAGTATGATTATTGAATACTGACTATAATGGTATAACTAATGACTAAATACGCAATCGGAATTTCACTATGACTAATAATGACTAAAAATGCCCTATTAGTTCATAAACATATAAAATACAGATTATGACACGTTTGGTCACTGCAAATTCCGATATAGTTTATGCATACATATTAATGTATGTTATTCGCACAATAGTGATTGATGACTAAAGATTGATGACTGATCAATTAAACCAGCTAATGATTAATCATAAGTAATAAGCAATAAGTAACGATTGCTTAGAGCTGTGACTAACTAGTGCCATGTAGTTATGACTAACAAATAAAAAGTTTTAACTAATGACTATTTTCTTATGACTAACAATCAATAGGACTATTAGTCATTTTTAATTATTAGTCGATTTGTGCCCTACTCTGCTTTACTACAAGAAGTATCCAAACTATCAATATGAATTGTAAAAAATGTCAAATATCTCGTGAAGTATTAACATTTCGATGACCTCGGGTTAGTACTTTTACACGTAGAATAATAAAAGGGATCGACCGGTATACCAACAAAAAATTCGGTTGCATTAAAGAAAAAAGTGCAATTGCACGTGGCGGGTGCATCGGTGCATCCATACAAAATAATTATTTAAATAAAAATAATTTTTTAAAAAGTAGCACGTTTTTAAAACGGACTAAAAAGTATAAAATAATTTTTCCTAGCCCCATACAGTTTTCTAACCCGGTACAGATAGTCCTGAAAATTTGTGATTGCGAATTTTTAATAGCTAAGAAAATACTTGTAGGATTTAAAACGAACAACGTGGGGATGATTTATTCCTGTATCATTTTTCTTCTATTTTTACTTGAAAGTGAGCATTAATGTATAATATTGTATATTTGACAAACATGTTTATTTAATATTTTGTCAATGCTGAAGCTCCCAATTCCCAACATCATCCCGTAGATAACAGTTGCGGTAGAAACCGTTGCTGCTCGAAGGAGAAACTTGCTCGAAATATCGATTTCTTTAACGTATCCAAGAATCATCGAGATGAGGTGCTGTTCTGCAGTTTTACCTGACTTGGTAATCGGGTCCGCGAGGACCGCCACCGGAGGCTCAAGTAAATTTCATTAATTGCGAATAATTAATCGTCGCGCTGCGGCGTCGATTGATTTCCCGTCGACTACCGCTGTGATTGATTATCATAGTCTCATTGTTCGATGACGGAAAGGATGGTAAGGCCGGCCGGATGACGTTTAAAGTGATTTTCGGGAAAACTGTATACGTGTGACCGCTCGATTTCTCCGCGTTAGTTAGGCTTCGGAAAATTCTTGCAACTTTCCAGCTGGACGGCAACGTGACTCGATGCACAATCTATTTTTATTATATAACGAGATTTATTGTTCTCCGTTGAGAGAGGCAAGCCTCTGAGAGTGTAGGGGATCGAACGGATATAACTTCCGTCTCGAATGTTGAATAAATATTAGATTATTGCGCAATGACTTCACGGGACTAGCGTTAACGGTACGCTCCCATAAAGTCACATAAAGAAAGATCCTTTTTAGAAATTTAACAGTTAATTCTATGGTGTGAAGTTAGGAAATATTAGGAATTATTGGACGACTGCAGATTTTATGCGTTTAAGGATGTTCTGGAGGTATATAAAAACGCAACAAAACTTTTGGAAATTTGACAAGATATAATTCTTACTAAATTAATGCAATTACCAAAGTTTGGGTTCGATTCACTGCACCGTTCAAGAATTATGGCAACTTAAAGTTTGCTCATTTTAACACGTCTTCTTATGGAGAATTAATAAAATTCCACTTGAAGCCCTATTTAAACCTTGAAAAAACGCAACTAGAAACTCCAGTTTTTTTATATGTAGTAAAAATGATGTAATTAATTATGTGTTCAAAATTTATTAAGATTCACTAAACAGTTGCAGAGCAAAAAAATTATAAACTGTTACAAAACGTTAAATTTATCGTGTTGTCTCTCACTAGCATGGAAACGCGACAAGTGTAGACCACTGAATATAGCTACAGAGGGTACAGTATTCGCAAAAGTTTAATGCAAAATATACTCATGAATGGCTTTCATTGCCATGTATTGATGAATTTCGAATTTCTCGTACTTTTGTCTCCCATTGTACCTCCAGAACATCCTTAAGACGAAAATGACCGTGTATAATGTAAAACATTATACATTGATTCAAAAATTAAAAATTAATAACTTTTTCAAAATTTGACCGACTCTTTGGAGATGTTGGAAGGATTAGTTTAGTGAGCAATGTGTAAACAAAATTTGTTTGAAATTGCTATATTGCTCGGAATTACAAAGAAAAAAGTCAAGGTAATGATTTAAATTTTTTTATTTGTGCATGTAATGGAAATTTATAATATGCCTTTTGTAGATCTAATTAAGTTATACAGTTAGGAGTGTAACTGATCACACACACTTTAAATCAGAATAACTTTTTTTATGCATGGACCAAATGACTTCAACTTCTTTGTAAGACTAGAAGAATTAGTTTAGTAAATGACGTCTAATAAAAATGTTGAAAAAATACATTTGGTCGGAGTTGTGAAAAACAATAGTAAAAATTGATTTTTACAACTTTTCTAGCTGGGCCAATAACGAAAATTTGAAAGATGTTTTTGGTCAACATCGAATAAATTATATACGTTCTGAAAATTCAATTGAAATTGGACAATCGGTTCACGAGTTACAAACGATCAAATGTGGTAAAGGTTGAAAATCTTGAAAAATTGCAATTTTTACCACTTTTGCCAATTTCAATTAAATTTTCAGAATTTATATAATTTACACGAGTTTACAAAACACATCTAAATTTGCATTATTGGCCCAGCTAACAAAATTGTAAAAATCAATTATTACTATTGTTTTTCACAATTTCGACCAAATGCATTGTTTCAACATTTTTTTTTTTGACGTCATGTACTAAACTAATTCTTCTAGCCTTACAGAGAAGTTGAAGTCGTTTGGTAAATTCATAAAAAAATTATTCTGATTTAAAATGTATGTGATCAATAGACTGCAGATCTTTATTTATAATAAAAAATGTTCGCAATGATTGCAGGACACAGAAGCTAAATAAAAATGGTATTCTTCTTTTAATTATCCTATTAAGCTAAAACAAACACATGGATGTCCATGATTATTTTTAACATGTTTACTGCTTTAGATTGCACTGTGCTCCAACTGTATACTTGCATAAAGTTTTATCAAGATCGATTAAGGTTGTTACGAGCTATAAAGAACTAAAAATTGCAAAATTTGTGAGAAACTGTGATTCAGATCAATGTAAATCAGTGTAATTATGTAGTTTACTATATGATTGTATAGAAAACTAAAAAATCCTTCTAACATCTGTAAAAAAGAAAAACTCAAGTCGTGTTTGGTCCAATTTTTAAAAAATAGTTAATTTTTAAAGGGTGCCCACTTTTTTGTCGCCGATCGTATACGTAATTTTCAACTTACTAAAATGATTGAATGAAGAAAGAAATTTCTACGTGACTTCAATTTCTAAAAATGAATGTCGAACGTTTAGCATGCGCATAAACGACCACAGTTTTAAGGCCATTACATATTTCACTGAAATGTGGAATATGTCATGTAATGTGGATACAAGTTCAACATGAATTACATCAATATGGTCCATGTCTGCTGTGAATTGTCACAGGATTAGGAAACTGGAGGAGGCAGGACGAGGGAAGGTCCCTAAAGCCCCTTGCATCCATATGTCATGAAAAACCCTGTTTGCGAATCCTAACTGTAAGTCTTTGTTCACTATGAGTGAAACATTTAATGAATATTGTTCGCTTAAATATGTTTAATGTTCAAAGTATAATTATCTAAACGATAACCTTGTCGTGATATAAAGTAAGAAACTGTTTTTCTAAAGACTTGTTAACCCTTGTGTAGCAAACCAAAATCTTTTGTATTTAACAAAATCCTTTTGTATTTAACATAATATTTGCACAAATTCTTATTTTAAAACTATACATTAATATATTAACGAGCAGTAAATGGGTATTCAGAGAAATTTTGTAATATTATTAGGGGAAAATTAACAAATTGCTGAAAGACAAAATATTATGTACTAAAAAATATGTAGAACCAGTAACCAAAAAATCATGGAGGTACATTTTCTTAAATTTAAGTCAAGAATGATAAACATACAACATGAAAAATTAAAAGAATTATTAATATTTCGAAATTTTTTTTCTGCAACTTTGAAGGTCTTAGTATATTAAACATAACTTGCAAGAAATAAATTAATCGAATAAGCATTCGGCAAATGGCACAAGTTTAAAAAATGTATAGGTATTTCCTATTTTATTTATTCTACGAATGAAATTTAACAATGAATTCATATGTTTATAGAAATTATTGAGAATATTAAAAACTATTATCTGCATATTATGTTACCAATATTTTATGACATAAATTTCTTCAGATTTAACCCTTTCTACTCGGATTTATTTTAACTCGAACATTAAACATTTCTTCCGACTTGGAATAATTTCATTCTATACGATTTTTATCACGCTTATATTAGCTTGCCGAGTTGTCGTTGTTGTTGTATGCGTCAAATCTTGTAATCAAATTTTAAACCACTTCCCGATGAGCTGGAGACTTGAAACTGAGAACTGGATAACAATGCAGTATTAAAAAAGAAATTTGAAAAAAAATAGTGTGTTCAGGAGAAAAAAAGTTTAATATTAATCGTCACACCTCGTCGCGCGACGCTCGGTACATAGTACGTCATCGCGTTCAGCGATCCCCACTCCGCGCGCCAGCGCTCCCTACTCCACTACGCGTTCCCACTCCGACTCATCCCCACTCCACTGACTCATTTCGCACCGAAGGAGCTCATTGTCAGTGTGATGTTCCGTACATTCAGTTCCATTTCGGACAATTTCGGACTCCATCAAGATATCTTGCGTTTCTATATCTTACGTTTCTATATCTTACTATTTCATACCAGTATTACTATATCTTCCCTTCCATTTAAAAAAGACTAAAAAGTAGAAAATAAAAAAATATATAAAAAAAACTTTTTAAAAACCGCGTTTATATGAAAGTGCACTTAAAAGGAGAAAATAATTTTTTTAGACATTAGTCACTATAAATAAAAGTGTAGAGCGCCCACGAAGATTACGTCAATATAGTCTTAGCGCTCCACGCTTTTATTTATAGTCACTAATGTCTAAAAAAATGATTTTCTCCTTTTTAGTGCATTTTAATATAAGCGTGGTTTTTAAAAAGTCTTTTTTATATATTTTATGGATATGAAAATGATATAATATCTCATATAATACTTTTGTAATTGTAAATGTTTAGTAATTTATTAGATACCACCATAATGAATAATGTAAACAATATTTTGTTGGTGACTCTGAGTCACTCAACTTTCACTGAAGATGCAAGAATCCTTCAATTGTGATCAGTAGATATCAAGGATCATCGCGTTGGCGGATCGCGGTCATTTTGAATAATCATGTAATTTCAGGGTCGTTTGCCTCTCGTCTCGCCGGAATTGTCTGCTTTTTGCGATCCGATCCTCTCGAATCGCAGACAAACGACTTCGTTACAGAATTCTTAGAATGATTGGCGAGATTCATTGAATCCAGATGAACACTTGCAGCCAATTATATCGTATGTGATTGCACCCCACAGTGGCGAATAATTAATATTAATCACAGGACCTTAATGATTATTAGAACGGAATCTGGAGGTCGCACTAGAGATCATTAGAAAAGTTAGACCATAAAAGGTTTCATCAATTTCATAGTTTAATACAATGCGATTTTAACGAGTGTATTAGAATGTACATTCAATTTTCGATTTGACATAAGAAATTTTATTTTGTATATTTCTTTTGTACATTTTTATTTTGAAATTTCTTTTGTACATTTTTATTTTGTGCATTTCTATTTTGACATTCCTTTTGTACATTTCTATTGTGACATTTCTTTTGTGCACTTTTATTTTGAATTGGCCGCAGTTGTACTGATCAGGTTGCAGTTTCTTTCCTTCTTTCTTTTGTAGAAGGTATATCAAGCATTTTCTCTTTGCACGATATTGAAATAAATGGAAATGAATGACGAGTTCTCTGCGACCCCCTGTCGATTTACTTTCGTTTTACTTCTGCCTCATAAACTCGTTGTTGTCAGGTAAAGCCACATCTGCTGCCGATTTTTCGCATTTCTTATTCGAACCGTTACAGAAATTACGACCTATCCTGGCAAGCACACATACACTGGAATTCATTTTTACATGACAGATCCAATAGTCGAAGATCTTAATGCGAATCGCACAATTTACACAAATATTTCTACGTTCGTGTACAGTACGTTCTATTTGCAAAATTTTTATTTTATAGTTTTAATCCATAGCACTCGAATGGCGACTCTGATGCAACACTAAAAATTGCTGTACCATTATTTAAAATATTGCTTACATTCTTAGATACAGTCAGCTGCAATATTAAGTGGACACCCTTAAAAATCGCATAACTTTTTAGAAACTGGTCCAAACGACATGAAATTTTTTAAGACGTTAGACCGGCTAGTTCGCTAGAAAATAAGTAAACAAAAATTCATTATGATTGCAATTGGTAGGAATCATACAAAATTTTAAAAAATGATGTTTTGTCAACTTTTTTATCTGGGCCTGTAACGATAATGTAAAAAATGCGTTTTATAGGTTTCGGTAACTTATATGCATACTGAAAATTTCATCGAAATCGGTCAACATTGCTATGAGCTACAAACGTTTAAAGATGATCACGTAAGGGCGAAATGCCCTGGCAAGGCTGAAAATCTTCGACTTTCACCCTTAAGCTCTCATCTTCAAACGTATGTATTTCATTGCAATGTTGACCGATTTCGATGAAATTTTCAGTATGCATACAAGTTACCGAAATCTATAAAACGCATTTTTTAAATTATCGTTACAGGCCCAGATAAAAAAGTTAACGAAACATAATTTTTTAAAATTTTGTATAATTCCTACCAATTGCAATCGTAATAAATTTTTGTTTACTTATTCTCTAGCGAACTAGTCGGTCTAACATCTTTAAAAAATTCAAGTCCTTTGGACCAATTTCTAAAAAGTTATGCGATTTTTAAGGGTGTCCACTTAATATTGCCGCTGACTGTATGTTGGTGTCTAATCAATTATTTAACATTCATTGAAATATTCTAGGTAAGAAGTCTTAGAAGTGCTATTCTAGGTACCAGTCATAATAACTGATTGTAATTTTAACTACACAAATTTGTATTATTTTCACTGCATTACTTTTCCAAGAAATAAAGAACGTATTAGAATTGCATATGCTAATATTAGTGCAGGCAACATGTGCAAATGTTCATTAATCGTTTAGAAAAATATATTGAAGTTGCTGCATACCATTTTGGGTATATGTCAACATTAAATTTCATTAATTACTCCTTCCATCACAGTTCTTTCATTATTGTATTATAGGTGGTTGGACAGTTCCATTTTAGAAAAATTCTTAATTTGTTAACCCCCTAAAAGCGAATGCAAGATCCAAACGAATTTATGGCAAAATATCGTTTTTCCACTATTAACAACCAGATGTTTCCAAAAAAATAATGAAGTTATAGCTATACCTTAGATAATCAAATCAAACAGTTAAGTGAATATTAATTTATTTATTAGAAAAATTTCCAATTTTTATTATTCATCGAGTTGTTATAACATTATCATCGTTGGAAGTAAATACGATATAATTGTAAGTTCTAATTAAAATTAGGTATTAATATACATATATGCAAAAATTTTATTCAAATAAAAATTTTTGCCCAGCTGTTCATATATGTTATACACGAAGAATGTTTATAATAACCAGACTGCGGATTACAATTTGTTGAATCAAGTATATTATTCAAATAACATTAACATCACCAACTGTTTATTACTAAGAAACACAAAAACCGACATTATATTCCAAAACATATATTTATTACAATACGTTTAGCATAAAAAATAAATGAAAAGATAATACAATAAGAGAAAGCGCCGATTAATACGCGCGTAGCACGTATTTTATAATTAAATTCTGATAAGAACAAATACGCATCGAGCGTTCGTACCTACTTAATTAAATTTATTAAATATCAAAGCGAATATAAACGCCGTGGCAAGTGTATGATTTGACGTTTAATTATTCTCCGGGGGTGGGGGTGGAGGAAGAGGAGGAGAAGGAAAAAAGAAATATAAATACAGTCGAGAACAAAGTGACAGATCTCCACGTCAGTTATAATTTTCCAACGGAGCCGTTAATTTATTTCGATTATTACACACCTGTCCTTTCGTAGCGCTGCTTGTCTCAATTTTCTTCGATAATTGTCCGTCCCCTTACGGTTTGTCCGTCCGTCGCATTTAATCCAAGATCACCCTTGTTTACGTAGTTCTAGGTTACAAGGCATCTAATGGACTAGCCGTACATTCAGCCGGGGCACTTCCATCCCGTGTCATCGATTCAATGAACGGTTCGCATAAAAATAACAATGATTCGATGTTTGCTCAACTTATTAGAAGATTTTACCGCGTCGAGATCAGAGCAGAACTTATCGGCTTATGTTTCGGTCCTGCGTAAAAGCACAATCCCCTTTTACCCGGATCGGTCAAACTTGGACCCGTCACTGACCCGTTTCACCGAAGTTAAGCGAAAATCGACGCTTTCGTGCGTGGTATTCGGTGTCAGTGGGAAATATTCTATTAGGACGCAACATAAATACATTCCATTATCTTCTTCAATATCATTCTTTTATTTATTGAGTATGGGCTACTTAGACTTTCGAAACTTTGTATCTGTGTAATAATCCAGTGATGAAACTTTATTGTTTTTAATTATTGTTTAATGAGACGTTTAGTAACATGTTCATAACATTTTTCTGATTCTAACGAGTCCAAACACGACGCAGTTCCGATCAAACTTACCTGTTTAATGCACGACACAGTTGAACCTCCATTATCCGTACTGACCAGAGGAACGTTTAGCAACATGTTCGTAACATTTTTGTGATTCAAACGAGTCCAAAGACGACACGGTTTCTATCAAATTTACCTGTTCAATCCACGACATAGTTTAACCTCCATTATCCATACTGATCGGTGGAACGTGAGTGTTTGCGGATCCCTACTACAGGGTTAGATTAACTCTTTATTGATATGTACAATAAATCATATTGTATATGGGTCGCTTTAAACTGCTTGTGTATCATACAGATATCATCGGTTCGGATAATCGAGGTGTTACTGAAACATTGATTAAACACGCAAATATGCTCTGAATTACCTCATGTTGGGTCTCATTTTAATCAGAAAAATAGCACGAAAATATTAGTACAAGATTCATAAAGAAGTAGTCACAACACAAAATGTTTTATCATTGAATTATCATCATTGAGGCATCATTGCACTTCTGTGCTCGGCTAAAAAATATCTTAACCCTTTGCAGTCGGAGCTATTTTAACTCGAAAATTAAACATTTCTTCCTACCTAGAATAATTCCATTCTATGTATATCATTTTTTTTTATTTTATGGATATGAAATTGACGTAACACATCCTCCAATACTTAACCCTTAGCACTCGAGTGGTGTCTCAGAGAGTATCTAATTAATTACTAAACACATTTAAGTATTGTACGAGGTGTGATATCAATTTCATATCAATAAAATGAACAAAAATGATATAGGATCGAATCATTCTAGGTCGGAAGAAATGTTTAATTTTCGAGTTAAAATAGCACCGCGTGAAATGGGTTAAATGTTTAGTAATTGATTACTAAACTGCGGCTCTTTATGCAAAATCGACGCTGCTCTTTACTCTACCGAACTCAAAATTTGTACCTTTTTCCTATAAATTATTATGTATTTGGTATGTAATCCAGTAGATATGTACCCGGGGCGGCTGCAGATCGAAGTTTCGGTCCTGTAGGATCAATAGGTCAGGAGTTACGCTTGCTTAAATTTGAGCAGTCTGCAATGTTTTTGACAGATAAGGGCGCCGCCATATTGGTTTCTGGTGACGATCGCGCGCCGCATATCGAGCAGAATAGTTAATTAGTTGGTTCTGCTCGGTAAGCGGCTCGCGACCGTCACTAGAAACCAATATGGCGGCGCCCTTGTCAAAAACACTGTAGATTACTCAACTTTAGGCAAGCATAACTCTTGAACCATTGATCCCACAGGATCGAAACTTCGATCTGCAGCCGCCCGGGTACAAATCTACTGGATTACATACCAAATATATAATAATTTATACGAGAAAGGCACATATTTTGAGTCCGGTAAAGTAAAGTTTACCCTAAATCGAAATCTTCTGCGTTTGTTGCAAGAAACGGAAGCCACTTATAATTTCATTTATTGATTTAATCATTTTAGTAGAGATCAAGATATATCGATACTATTCAATTTTTTAAATCTTACTACTGCTTCAAATTGCAACTACTCATTTTTGTTATAAATGCATCAAATCCGCAGTCTATTGATTAAATACTAACACATTTAACAATCTAAACAATATTTTGAATAATGCTATAGAGCAATTTTTAGTGGCTACTCTGAGTCGCCGCTCGAGTGCTAAGGGTTAAACGCGAGAAATTCTTAATGGGGTACTTCGGAGTTGAAAAAAATCGAAGATCAGGCAGGATCTATTTTACACGATGACAGCTACTTCCGCGGCTGATGAAAGCCAGAATCAACAGCGGGGCGACGATGTTTAGTCGAAATCGTCTATTGATCCGTCGAAGCCGACCATTAATCGCAAAATTTCGCGGAAACGTGCAAGACATTCGGCGGTAACGGCGGGCGAAGGGGGTGACACAGGCTTGATGGAATGGGGCGTGTTGATTGATCGGATTTACTGCCGTTATGATTCTTCCATAACGTCGCTACGTGTGCAACAAGCCCATTACGAGATTACGCGTTATAAGCACAACGATCTAGGCTCCGTTTTATTGTACAATTGTCTCTTGCGTTCTACCTTACGACCCAAGGGGCTGTTTTATTACGTGCGGTTCTCGTGGCGCTTTTGGAAGTTACACGTACACACAGATGAGCAGCCTTTCAGTCTTATATTTTAGGTATTTTAGATTTTATTTTGCTTAACGAAAATAGCATTTTAAAATTTTTTAAATCATTAAAAAATAGTTGATTATTATTGAAATTTAAGATAGTGTACATAAAATTCGAAGAACAAAATGATCAGAAAATATCGATTTTTATATTTTTTGGTTACAAATAACAGTTATTGTGTTAAAAAAATTGGTTCTTCCTCGATAACTGTTATCGATGAAGAAAAACTGTTTCGATTGCTTAAAGGAGTTATCGATGAGAGAAGTTCATTTCTATCACTCATAACAGTTATGATGAGTTAATATGAGAGAAATTTATTTCCATCGCTCATAACAGTTGTCGATGAGAGAAATTTATTTCCATCGCTCATAACAGTTATCGATGAGAAAAATTATTCCGATCGCTCATAACAGTTATCGATGATCAAATTTCTTTTCACTTGTTTACAATAATTATTGATGAGAAAATTCATTTTGATTGCTTATTTAATTATTGAGTTGTCTTCTCGTTTTACAGGCCATAAGAACAACACAAAATCTGTTTCTTTGTCACATTAAATTGTGATTGTAGCATTAATTTAACGAATAAAAAATTTATGAAATAATTGATTGGCTATCACTTGAAAGTTGTACTATTTAATAATAACTGTTACAAATTTCCTTCATCAATCACTGTTATGAGCGATCGAAATAAACTTATCCCATCGAATAACTGTTATGAGCGATCGAAATAAATTTCTCTTATCCATAACTGTTAGGAACGATTGCAATAAATTTCTCTCATGGATAACTGTTATAAGTGATCGAAATGAATTTCTCTCAACGACATATACCAACAAGAGAACAAATTTTCGATTACTCATAATCCTTATGTGTAACCAATACGATTTTAGTCGATTAAATACTTGTTATTCTATGACTTTTTTTTCGTTTTGGTTATAACAGTTATGGTCCGTGCTTATGAGCTGTAGTCAGAGTTGGGCAATAATTAATTACATGAGTATTTAATTACATCTTCAATTACATGTGCAAGAGTGGACTATAATTACAATAAGAAAACGGTTAAATGGTCCAAAACATAAAAATTAGTGGTTTAAAAGGACAATTACACTGAAGTAATTGTTAGACTTAATTACAAATTACAATTACAAATTAAAATTACAATTACATGTAATTGTAATTTTATTTTTGCAATTTCAAATAATTATAATTGGTAGTTGCAGTTACTTAACGCCAAAATGGCACTAAAAAAAAATAATTAGATACCTACTCAACGGAAATGTCTAAAAAGAACAAACAAAAAGCGTATGTTATATATTATCCGACTCCAACGTTGAAATGAGGGTCATTTTGAAAAGTAATGGTAATCGTTTTTGTGAAATATCAAATAATTAGCTACAAATAAATATTTAATGAATAATAAGTATTTCCTAACATATGCTTTTTGTTTGTTCTTTGTAGGCATTCCCATTGAGTAGATATCTAATTAATGTTGTAATTGCAACTACCAATTACAATTACTCGTAATTGGTAATTGCAATTACAATTACTTAAAAGTATCACAATTACTTGTAATTGGTAATTGCAATTACTTTGGCTCAACCAGTAATTGTAATTGCGGACCACAATTACCATTACAGTGATTCGTCAAGTATTTCAGCAATTTCAAATTACAGTCATTGGTAAGTAATTGTAATTGTAATTGAAATTACATTTTGCCCAACTCTGGCTGTAGTGTAGGTCACACACAGGCCCGGGAAACTTCTTCCTCGCTACACATATACACAGGATACACATAGTCTTTTTTAAACAATTTTTGAATCACATTATGCGGGAGCGTACTTCACTTGTTTTAAAATGAAGTTAAACTTTAAAGCTGCAAAATATTCTCTTAGGATCATCATACGGTTTGATCAAAGCGACATAGACACACTAAACTGTTATTTGGCAGGTGCATACACGTAGTTCTATCCTCGCAATCATTAATGCTAATTCCAGCTTGACTATTGGAGCATCACTTCACCTTAAAACCTTATCGATTAAACGTTCAATCTCTGCAGGATGCATCAATATTAAGTACTCCTATCCATTCTAAAGGCTCGCAGAAAATACGACGCTGTAGCCTGTGATAACCAAATACAGTTCGTCATTTATCTTCTGGATGACGAACAGCGTTCATTGAATTACGACATTAGAAAGAATTTCAGTTCAACGAATTTTCTTTCTTATTTTTACGAAATTGTTTTACTGCGAATAGTTCCAGACTGGTTTAACGCGTCATCTAACGATCTCACAATTTTTTAAAGTCCACGGCTAAGGAATTTTTAATGGATCTTCAACAGCAATAGCTATCTCAATCGTGTATAACAATTACTATATCTACTTTATACATACAGAGTGAGTCTCGTAACATGACGATCTCAAATATCTTTGTTGTTTTTAAAGATACGTCAAATGTCTGAAGGACAAAATTGAATGGTAAAATGGGCCTCATACGATACCCAAAAAATTTCGTTTTTATGTAATTTTTTTTAGAGATATGAAGGTCACCTTCAATTTTTTAAATGGAATGTGGTATTTTTTAATACATCAATCGGTGCAGCTGGACATTCGTTATAAAAAAGTACTAACCTATGTATGTCGAAAAGTTAGTAGTTCAGGAGATATTTCAATTTAAATAACTCCAAAATACCATTAGTGTCATACTAAGGCGTTAGTGTTTACTTACTTGTGTAACGTCTTAGTACGACAGTAATGGTATTTTGGAGTTATTTAAATTGAAATATCTCCTGAACTACTAACTTTTCGACATACATAGGTTAGTACTTTTTTATAAAGAATGTCCAGCTGCATCGACTGATGTATTAAAAAATACCTCATTCCATTTAAAAAAATGAAGATCATCTTCATATCTCTAAAAAAAATTACATAAAAACAAAAATTTTTGCTATCGTATGAGCCCCATTTTACCATTCACCTTTTTCCTTCAGACATTTGTCGTATCTTTAAAAAGAACAAAGATATTTGAGATCGTCACGTTACGATCCTGTATAATATTATATGTATACAGGGTGAACATTATAAAGCGTTACAGACGAATATCTCCAAAAATATTGATTATACGCAAAAATGTTTCAGATGAAAGTTGTTCATTACCGAGGAGTATATCATATGGTGGGATTTTTATTTTTCCCGGTGTACACTCCAAGGTGAGGAGAAGGTCACCTTGATTTTTTAAAATGGAAAGACCTACTCTCTGTATCATGAATCGATAGACTATCGAATTCTGAGTAAAAATGTATTGACCTCCATATGTCCTAAATCTAATAGTTTACGAGATATTATCGAAACAATTTTCTTTCTTCTTTGGATAATATCTCGTTAACTATTAGGTTTAGGACATATGGAGGTTAACACTTTTATACTCAGAAGTTGATACTCTATCGATCTATGGTATACAAAATAGGACATTCCATTTAAAAAAAGAAAGTTGACCTTCACCTCACCTTGGAGTGTCCACCGATAAAAATAAAAGCACCACCGCATGATGCCCGCCTCGGTACTGAACAACTTTCATCTGAGACATTTTTGCTTATAATCAATATTTTTGGAGATATTCGTTTGTATAACGCTTTATAATGTTCACCTTGTATAGTATATTAGTGTTCATTCAAAAAATTTACTGATAAGGGTCAAAATGGAGAAAAGAAGAGGCTTTGGTCAACAATGGACTCGAATCTTTAAGTAGTTCCTTCACCCTTATAAATTCTTTAGTTTCGTAACATTGATTGTACCTTGGCATTCAGCTTTACCGCAATCGTACTTAACAACTAATCAACTTAATTAAAGATAGATTACGGTAGCGGCATTCTTTCACATAATTGTTTCGAACGATCGGATTAATTGCTTTCTACATGAAACAACCCCCACGTGTTGTAGAAGTACCACTGAAATTCGTGACGTGCTGCACAGAATATTCAGCCAATTCACTATATCGAATCGAATATTAGTATGTCTGTAACGTATTCAAACAGATCATGTCGTGGATAAAATTTGCTTCAAAATGCATGGAAAGGGAAGATCGAACTGAAACACACTTGAAAAATTGTTAAAACAATAACACATAATATTGAATAAAATGTTTCGAACTAATACGAATAGCTAACAATAAGAATTGGTACCCAAAAATTAGACTTTCGATTGTTTCGATGGAACTTTTCTACTGCATCAAAATGGAACCTTGTGCTGGCATTCGGGGGTAAATATTTATATATTTCATTATTTATTCAAATTTACGGCAGATCCATTCTCGGAAAAATGTTTCAGTGTTTTTAGAGACGCTATAATTGGTAGCGAGAAGCTTCAACTTTCGAGAGAAAACGTATCTTCAGTTTTCTACTTGTCACGTCCTTAAAAAATTGTTTTGGGCAAAAATGAATGGTGGTCAGTAAAAGTAGAATTCTGGAGCTTTAAAATGAGACAAGAATCATTATTATACTGCTTGGTTTAACGGAATTATCACTGTTTAAACATCGACAATTTCCGAGATTTGGACATTCAGTGTTCAAACACTTTTTGAATCCAACGCATATACAGTAGCGGACAAAAGTTTAAGACCGCTCTAAAGAAGACGATAACTTTTTTAATGTTGTACTATACGATTTGAACGTTTTGGGGAACCTAGATCAATTAGTTTACTAAAGGATGTGAAAAGAAATTTTTTCAAAAATTTTCGGCAATAAATCATGAAAATCTGCAATTTGTACCATCTTTAAACGTTTGTAGCTCCTTGCAATATCGACCGATTTTGACGTAATTTTCAGAATATGTTTAATTGACACAGACCTACAAAACGTACTTGTTAAATTTTCAATAGAGGCCCACATAAAGAAGTTGTAAAATAATAAATTTGGTTCGAAAAAAAGAGGTTACCTGGAAAGTTTTCCGGGAGGTTTGAAAATGGGTAATTTTATAGATTTCAATGTACTCTTTCCGAATTTCAACTTTGCCACCTCGGCGCCTAATAGCAGTTTTTTGACAATATCTCCTTTCCGATTCATTTTACGATAAAAACATTTATGTACAAAATTAAACTAGAGAAAATTTCCTACAATTGATGTAATAACAATTTTTTTGTAAAATCTATAGTTTTGGCGTACGAGTACCGCAAAGTGTACTTCAACATGCGTTTTGGCTAAAAAACTCATTTCATTTTATCACCATGAGGTAGAGTAAGCGGCGCGTTTTTCTTTATCGTGGTGTCCCCAGTAGGCCTAATCCACATGCAATGCACAATTCCGAAATTTAGCAATCTTCTTCGCTTTGCTAAAAAAAAGCAAAAATCAAAATTTTTTTTTATTTTTTTATTATGTAGCCCATCATACCAAACAACTTTTGTAGGAACACTTTGTTAATAGCGACAACGTCTTCTAAGATATCCTGCTGATCTCATTTCAGTAGGACAACCTGTGTATGCATCGAATTATGTACATTTTTAAAATTTCTCCATTTTTAAAATGAGAAATTAACATTTTTTAAAATGTTTCCATGTGTAATTTAATTATTGATTTTCTTTTTACGCACAGTAAAATGTTTTTCGTAAATATACTAAAAACACGTGTTGGTGTAGATGAGTAATAGTTTGCGGCGCTCGTACGCCAAATCTATTGATTTTACAAAAAAAATTGTTATTATATAAATTGTAGGAAACTTTCTCTAGTTAAATTTTGTACATAAATGTTTTTATCGTAAAATGAGTAGGAAAGGAGATATTGTCAAAAAACTGCTATTAGGCGCCATTTTTCCAATATGGCGGCGCGAGTGGCAAAGATACGAGGTGGCAAAGTTGAAATTCGGAAAGAGCACATAGAAATTTATAAAATTACCCATTTTAAAAACTCCCGGAAAACTTTCCAAGTAAAACTACCAAATGACTGTACTAAAATGCAACTTTTAGTATTTTTTCTACAATTACGATCAATTGCAATTTTTGAAAAAATTTCTATTCACATCCTCTAGTAAACTAATTGCTCTAGCTTCCCAAAAAAGTTCAAATCGTGTAGTACAATATTTAAAAAGTTATCGTCTTCTTTAGAGCGGTCTTAAACTTTTGTCCGCTACTGTACATACGTTTATCTTCTTTTTTGGGTTAATCCGCTCTCGTTGCTATTTACCACATGAGAATCAATTAAACACTTTCGATCCCGTCCTGAACAATCATTCCGAGAACCGTGTCAACCCCTGGTCACAACTAGTGATGGGCATACAATAGTCTGTCTTGCAAGTTTTCAAACAAATCAATCGCCACAGAGTTTCGTGAAATCGAAATCAGAAATTCTTGAAAATCTTGAAAGTCTTGAAGTCTTGAAAATTTTAAAAGTCTTAATAATCTTAATAAATGCTATACTTTTTATAACATTAGTACGTTCAATATGTTTCTTTTATCGATCGTATTTGCTGTTAATATATGTTAAATGCTCTCGGCGCAACGGTTCGTTCGTTTATTACTAATTATGAAGCAATTTTGCTAATTATCAAACAAAATCAACATTTCGACCCTAGTTTGTAGCCTTTTCAAGATTTATTTGTATCGCGTCTGTAAAATGAATATGTCATAATGATTTCAATGATTATAAATTTATTTTCCCCAAAGCAAGTGAGTGAGTCTTTATGAACAATATTCCTTATATTCAATCATTCAACAGTTTTTGAAATTATTATGGCATATTTATTTTACAGACGCGATTCAAATAAATACTGAAAAGGATCCAAACTAGGATCGAAACGTTGATTTTATTTGATAATTAGCAAAATTGCTTCATAATTAGTAATAAACGATCGAACCGTTGCGCCGAAAGTGTTTAACATTTATTATTAGTAGGTTGATACTGTTCTTCATCTCAATGCTGACACGACGTAATCATTGTTTCATGATACACGAAATATTTCAGGAGTTTCAATTCTTATATACCTACCAAAGTGGTAAGTTTTTCAAGATTTTCAAGGCAACGAAGACTTTCAAGACGTCTAACAGTTTCAAGAGATCTAAGCTTTGAATTACGTTGCAAGTGATTCGAATTTTCTGTCGTAAATATCGAATCGAAGCGATTCGAAGTGATTCGAAGTGATTCGAAGTGATTCAGATCCCATCACTGGTCACAACCAACACTATCACCCAAGAATGAGTATAGACATGAAAAGCCTGTTGTTGGAACACACTTTTGTTGTTCCGCGAATGTCGGCGACGGTCCGACCTTTCCGGTGTAAAATCGAGAATGGATTTCGGTTCTGTCCCGATGTTCTTTTAATCCCACAACCAGCCCCCGTACGTAAATGCTGGAACCTGGAGCCTAGAGAGAGAGAGTGTGTGTGTGTGTGTGTGTGTGAGAGAGAGAGAGCGCGTTGGTGGGTGGTGGTTAGAGGGCGCAGAGGCAGAATGCACGCGTACATGTGGGAACTAGAATCTCAAACTCTCATTGCGACCACGTAGTTAAGTGTACGTGAATATCGCGGTAGAGGGGAGGCGACGGACAGGTGGAGATGTGTAGGTGCATGGAGCCAACATCACTGGAGCGTCTCGGCGTTGGAGGCGCCAGAGCGTCGCGGCGCCACCCCCGGCGCCCGTCATAACGCCGCCAGCGCCCACCTCCTCTGGCTCTCTTGAACCCCTCACTCTCGTTCTCTTCCCTCTCCCTCTCTCTCTCTCTATCCCTCTCATCCCTCCTCTTCGTCCTCGTCGCCTCGTGTGTCCTCTCTTTCAACGTTTGGTACCGTTGCTTTATCTCTCTCTCTCTAGCTTCTCTTTTCTTAAACTCTTCTCCGTTTTCCTCTCCCTCTCTGTTTCCTCCCTCAGGTTTTTATTTGTTCTTCACTCCTCTCCGTCGACCTTTTATCCCGCTTCTTTATTCTTTAATTCACTCGCACTCGCGCGACCTGTACCCTCTATCTTTCGTCTCGGTTATGGATTTTACACCCGGCTATCTACCCACCGCTTCGATAGCGTTATCTTCGGTTGTTGCATTTACAACGCGCCTAATCATTTTCGCTTGTTCTGCACATACTTTGTTTCGTTTATCTGTTCTCAGCTGTGGGGGAGACCGGGGCTGGTTGACTAACTTTTAACGTACTTAATTTTTAATAATCAACCGTTAGTATTTTGGTGCCTTGTCGTACAACAAAAGTTTGCACGTTGACTCCGTGAAAATGCAAAAGGTAATGGCGTGATTGAATTTCCGCTATTTTGACTGCCATCCTCTTCAATGCTTCGACTTGATTTGTATGCGATATCATGCATTGTATCGAGCTGCCTCCTTGTGTCGGGCTGGGTCAGAAGTCCGAGGATCAGTGCCGTAATGGCTGTGGCTAGGGATGTGATCAAGTAGGGAACACCGGGGCTAGTTGATTAAATTTCAACATATTTAATTTTTACCAATGAACTATTACTATTTTGCTGACTTGTACATCAAATGTTTGCACATTGACTTGGGTATACAGATTTAATTTTGATAATCGCTTTGATCGAAGCTAGTTGTAGTTTTAATCAAATTTAGATTAGTGGGAGCAATAAGTCGACAAACCCCGGTTGTGGGGTTAGTTGACATTTCTGATGGGGTTAGTTGACTTGACAGTTACTTTTAAGTGTTTAACAAAAAATTATAGTATTAACAATACTTAAATTTTTATTTGTTCATAAGTATCTACTGTAGTGAATCAGATGACGATTTGTAGGTAAAATTAAGCCAAATTAGGCTTACAAGTCATCATCAGAGTCACAGTTAATACACACATCCGATGCATCTTTCGTGAGCCCATTTGTTGCAACGTGTGCACTGCACTCAGTTTTCACCATAAACGCTATCAGTGCAAGATTAATCGCAGATCAAGCAGTCTGATTCATCTTCTGATTCCGAGGACAAGGAATCTTTCTTGAATGACGTAAATCCTATGCTTAGTCAAGTAGGTCTCGTTCGACATTTTTATCATTGTAAGCGCCACACGTGCATAACCTCGATGCAGCGGATAAAATAAAATTCCTCAAATTATAGTAAATGTATCATATTTCCATAAATTAATCATGAGAAAATATCAAGCAGTACTTAATGGACAAAAATTGATAAGTAGTCGAAACAAAAATATTTACTTACCGCCGGTGTTTTTAGATTTTTTATTCTTATTGGTATAACACGCAAGTTTCGGTCACGACAACACATTACACGGTGAGCTAGTCATTATGTTTTAATATCGTGGAAAGCAGCATCATCATCTACTTTATAGTATTACAATTAGAATGGATTAGTCGACTAACCTCATTAGTAATAAGACAATTAAAGGAAGAAAGAAATTTCTATGTGGCTCCTGTGGCTTGCAATCGGTGCAAACATTTTTTATTTTACATAAAAATCCGCAGTCTACTAATTAGTCAACTAGCCCCTAGATTGCCTGTATGATACATTTTCTGTATCTTACAAAATGTGGCTATCATTGGAACTGTGCCCTACCACGTGAAAAAAAGGCGTCGTGCGTTTTTTTAAAAGTTTTTTCGGAAAAACTGGTGAAAATTGTCCATATATTTCTTTATAGTATGCTCAATGTTGCCCAGAATATTCAGTACAAATCTATCAACCAAATTTTACTAATGCAAATGTAAATTTGTACGTCAAGTAGAAAATCTGCGTTTTTCAGTTGTACACGAGCTACTGAATAACGAAACGTAGTTAATAAAATGTGTAACAATATTTTGTCATTTATATTTCTACAAGCGACAATAGATCAATCATAATGTGCAATCAAATTATACATATACCATATCGAACAAAAAGTTATAATGGATTTATTGAAAGATCCAGAGAAAATTATATAGAAAAAAGAGTTCTGACAAATTCATCCTTTTATAGACCATATTCACCTTTCTGCACTCCAAATTCACTCATTTGTGGGTTTCATTCATTTTTTTTTAAGTCACGTCTGCCTAATCACTCGTTATGTGAGTGACTGATCATTAGACATCGGACTTCATACAAAATAATTATTTTTTATGAACTGTAACAAACAGGAATGAAATAGAAATTGTTGCACTATAAAAGTAGTAGAGGGCTAAGGTAGCATTGTAAGCATTCAGCCATCATCGAAATTGTTTGGAGACATAATAAAAAATTGTAATTGAAGTACAAAAGTTCTTATAAAATTAAATTTAATTGAAAAATCATTTTTTAAAATTGTATAAAACTCTCCTTTAAAATTAAATGCAATGCTTTCCTTTATGTACATTTATCCAAAATACATCATTCCATCTAAAAAAAAAACGAAATTGACCTCACTCACGAGAAAACTAATAACTAAATTGCGGATCTATGCAAAATAAAAATGTCTGCATCGATTGCGAAAAAAATAGAAAATAAATTGAATGTTATTTCTTCCCTTAATGATTTGAATGGAGGAGGAATTATATATTCAAATATTCAATTTTAAAAATTTTCCAACAATTTTGAATTTCATCTACTCAATTTTGCTATAAATACATAAAGATCCGCAGTCTACTAATAACACATTCAAATATCCTGTATAAAAAGAATGGTTGAATTTCTCTTATTTCTCAACCGTTCAAGGATATATCCCTTAATGAAGTCAAGCTTGACCATTGTTTTACACAAATATCGCAGAGGACGCGTCGTTAGAGATCGATGCATTTAGTTTTTGCGTTTTAATTGTTCCCCGGTTGTTTTTGGTAGCTATTTGCTCGGACCTTGAGATAGTCGCGAAAATCTCGGTGGCGCCGTCTCGCCTGTTGTCCACCCCACTGGCGAAGATGGAGTTTTCTGGCCCCCTGACGTTTCAACCGATCCGCAAACTCTTGTGTTCGATATTTCTTTGCTACTTTCATTCTTCTCCCTGTCACGTTTCAGGATGTCGTGATGCACAACCTCTGAAAATTTCGTCCACATCAACGCATGTTCCAAATTCCTATTTTTCAATGCGTCACTTTTCGTTGCCAGTATTCTGGCTTAGGAATAATTTAGTGGTCCACGTCTCCCAACAACTTCGTATCTCAACCGTTAGGGACCTTGCAATAAATCCATTACATCTGAGATCACTGCATTCCGAATCTTCATGCAAACTTCAATTTTCCTAAGTTACACGAGAAAAAACAGAATAACGGAATTTTTTTGCTATTAACCCTTTGCACTCGGAGCTATTTTAACTGGAAAATTAAACATTTCTTCCGACGTAGAATATTTCCATTTTCAATGATTTTTTAAATTGGTGGATACGAAATTGATATAATATCTCATACAATACCTGAATGTTTAATACATATAATTAATTAGATACACTGCTCGAAATTGTCATAAAGCCACCTGATTTTTGGTGAAATCTTATAATTAGACTGCGGATCTTTATGCATTTATAGCAAAATTGAATAGATGAAATTGAAAATTGTAGGAAAATTTAAAAAAACGAAGATGTCAATATATGATTTCTCATCTATTAAAATTATTGAAGGAAAAAATAACATTCTGGTTGGTTTCTCTTCCTTGCAATCGATACAGGCAATTTTTATTTTGCATAAAGATCCGCAGTCTACTTGTAATTATGTCATAGTAATGAGAATCTGATGCACGATTGCATTTTAGGATTAATAACAGAAACCATTTACATGATTACATTCATAGATACATTATTTCTTCACAGAAAAACGTAAAGTGAAACTGCGAAATTTCCATAAAGCCACACGTTTTTTAAGCAGATAGCATCAAGATTATTGAAAATTTCTTCTATATTTACAAATTAATACTTAGCATAATTGCCATTTCTTCGAATAACGTCGAAAATTCGATTAGGCATTGTTAAAATCAAAGTACGTACAGTTTCTGGTTCGATGGATGTCCATGCTTCGTTCGCCGCAATCCATAACTCAGAAACAGTGAGTTGTACTGTTTACAATAGCCATATATTTTTCTTGCAAGTATTTCCCAAACATTCTCAATGGTATTAAGACCATCTCCAACAACTCCGTATATTGTGTCGAATTCATCTTATGATTAATTCGACAGATTGGTGTATTTTTATTGGCTCTGAATGCAGCCCAAATCATTAATGAGTCACACCGAAGTTACGATTCATTGCAACATTACTTTTTTTTTCTTAAATCGTGCCAGTAGTATTTGTAACCATCTGGCCCATCCAAGTTAAACTGTTTCTCATCGCAGAAAATGATATTTTCCCATTCTTGTGTCCAGGACATATGCTTTGTGCAAATTCCAAACGAACTTGTTTGTGTCGTTCTTTGAGTGCTGGTTTCTGCAGCATTTTGTCCATTTAAATCGCCCTGAACTTTTGAAAATTTGCTACACACGCCTTGTTTTTGGAGATGGTTTGAATACCATTTACAGAAGAAATTGAGACTGACAATTTCATTTTTCAGAGTGGTAACGCCTCAATTCATGTATCAAGACAATCATGGGAGTGGTTAAACAACAAAAATATAGGGATTTTGACATGGCCAGCTTGCTTGTTCGTCAGATTTAAACCCAATTGAGAATCTATGGGGAATACTTGCAAGAAAAGTATATGGCAATTATAAAAAACAGTACAACTCCGTTTCTGGAGTGGAACGAAGCGTGGACATCTCCATCGAATCAGAAACTCTTCGTACTTTGATTCCATCAATGCCTAATCGAATTTTCGACGATATTCGAAGAAATGGCAATGATACTAAGTATTAATTTCTAAATATAGAAGAAACTTTCGATAATCTTGATGCTATATCTATTTAAAAAACGTGTGGCTTTATGGAAATTTCACAGTTCGTTTTTTGTTGAACTATAAAACTTTACGTTTTTCTGTAAATAAATAATATACCTATGAATGTAATCCTGTAAATAGTTTCTTTTATTAATCCTAAAATGCTATCGTGCATCAACTTCTCATTACTATGACATAATTATAAGATTTCACCAAAAAATCAGGTGGCTTTGTGGTAATTTCGGGCTGTGTATAATACTATGATACAATATTTTAAATAATGGTACCGCAATTTGTAGTGGCGCCTCTCAAAGTCACAACTCGAGTGCTGAGGGTTAATTTCAGTTTTACAGGATGTCCGAAAAATGTTGTACTTCTTCCGCTATCTAGTTATCGATAGACTGGGAATCTTTATGCAAAATAAAAATTGTTTCTGTCAATAGCAATTCACAGGAACCAATCAGGGATTCGTTACTCTTTAATAGTTCTTTCGTGTTGGGCAAAAATTGTATTTAAATACAAATTTCGAATAACGAATAAAATAAATAAAATTATTTAAATAATCTTGTATTCGCCGAGAACGTATTCGATGAATAATAATTACAAATTGTATTCGAAGCTTTGAATACATCTACTACAATCTACTTCGAAAACAATTTGTAACTATTATTCATCGAATACATTCTCGGCGAATGCAAGATTATATAAATAAAAGTCGAATAAAAGATACTTTTGTATTCGAATAACGAATAAAAGTTATGTATCTTTTATTCCAATCGGTATTTAAATAATTTTAATGGATGGTTAATGGTTTATTCGTTACTCCATATCGTAGTACAGAGGTGGCGTTGTAGAGCCGAGGCGAGAAGTATTTAAATTGTTCTGCCCAACTCTGGTTCTTCCCTTTAATAGTTCTAACAAGTTACAAGTAATGCATCCATATTTTCAAATTCCTTTAATCTTTGTACTGTTTGAAGTTATACCCATTTTTATGAATTTATCAAGACATTAATTGGGTGAAATATAAAACAGTGGAAAATCTAAAATATCTAAGAAAATTGTTAGGTTGTTTTCAAACGTAAAAAGACTATTAAGGGGTAAAATGAATTTTTATTCTACTACTATTCCCTACAAGTGATGCAGAATATTTTTATGTTGAAAAAGTTCGAAGAATGTATTTATAAAAAATATGAATTTAGGAATTGGACATTATACATATAACTGAGCAGAACAATTCAAACAATTGCAGTCTGAAATTATTGATGGACTCTTGAGATTTTCTTTCATTTTGATTGTATATCTAGTTACATTTTTTTAAATTCCGAAGAATGTAAAATTTACAGTAATTGCGTAAAGAGTTTTAAAAATTAACTTGTTTTCGAGACGTTCTTTTACTAATAACTTTATAATGCGCTTATCTATACACTTTATAACTCCATATTCTTTGGGTGTTCCACTTAAGCTTTCAAAAATAATAAAAGAACAAAATAGGTCAGAACATGCTTCGTTCTAAGATAGAGTCCGTTTTAACAGTCTCAGCAGCGATGAGTTCTTGCACAGTTTCAATTAAATTGATTAAACAATGTCCGAGTGTTCGAGGCCGCCGTGTTTGGAACGTAGGCAAACAAAAACCTATCTAAGAGAAAGTCGCATTTAACAAATTAAACAAACCAACAAAGTCAAAGTAATTTCATTAGTAGAACAAGAAGTTATAATTTACCCTAATCAAGTTTAGCATGTTCCAATACATCCAATACATACCTAAGAGAAAGACGCATTTAACAAATTAAACAAATCAACTAAGTCAAAGTAATTTTAATGATGGAACAAAAAGTTCGAATTTATCCTAATCAAGTTCAACATGTCCCAATACATCCTATACATACGTAAGAGAAAGATTCATTGAACAAATTAAACAAACCAACAAAGTCAAAGTAATTTCATTAATAGAACAAGAAGTTCGAATTTACCCTAATCAAGTTCAGCATGTCCCAATACAGGGTCTGTCCGGAAAGTAATGCGACCACATTTTTTTTTAAATCTATTGAACATATATGTACAAACCTTTAAAATTCTTCAAAGTAGGATCCTTGGGCTTCGACACATTTTTTCCAGCGTGATTTCCATGCTGCGTATGCACCCTGGAAGGCGTTGTCTGGAATCTCTCGTAGTACCCTCGTCACAGCCTCGTCGAGCACTTCCAACCAAAACTTCTCCGTAGATTACGAAGAAAACAGTAAACGGTACTTCTTAGTTGGATCACAACACTTCCTCAACGCCCGTACAGTCCTGACTTGTCTCCCGCCGACTTCTTCTTGTTTCCAAAAATTAAAAATGTGCTAAAAGGATGCCATTTTGAAAGCGTGGAACGCGTCAAAGAGGCTGTAACGAGGAGGGTACTACGAGAGGTTCCAAAAAACGCCTTGTAGGGAGCATTTGAAGCATGAAAATCGCGCTGGAAAAAATGTGTCGGCGCCCAAGGATCCTACTTTGAAGAAATTTAAAGGTTTTTGTACCCATATGTTTAATAGATTTTTTTAAAAAAATGTGGTCGCATTACTTTCCGTACAGACCCTATACATCAGAAGAAAAATGAATTTCTGTATGAAAGTTAACGTACTTTCGGCTAAATAGTTCTCAATTATCTAACTCAAGCTTAATCTGAAATTCTGGCGATGCAAAGTACATCTTGTTCGGAAAAAGTAGCTCCATTTTGAGCCAATCTATGTAGACAATCGGCTACACCACAGTTCTGGCCTCTATGGTCGCCCGCCTTGCTCGAACGTTAGCTGTCTGAATGCAGTGCGAATTCTCTTACGAGCACGTTTCATGGGCTCTGATGTCTCATACTACAAGCTCTGCTGTTCCATGGAACTCATGAGTCGGGCATTTGCATCGGTGTGCAAGGAATCCCATTGAATGTCGCGTGGATATTGTCAAAATTACACGAACGACAACTGTGCGTGCGCAGTAGTTTAACTAAAATGTTCAACATCCAACGCCATTATACACTCAGTTTTAACACTAGGTTTACGGGTTATAATATTTTTAATTTGCGATTTCCATGAATTATTCAACAAACTCATTTCCTTCATTTCCAGCGGATTTTATGTATTCATGATAAAAATGATCGGGTGTAATGTAGAAAAGTAAAAACATTCGAACTACTTAAAAATACTGTGCCATTGTTTTCAACCTATTAAGCATGTCAAGGAAAAAAATATATAACCAAACTTGTCAAATAAACAATGTAATATACTCTGACTTATTTTATGACTAATAACTAGACTGCGGATCGCTAATCGCTAATAACTAGACAGCGGATCTTTATGCAAAATAAAAATGTTCTGCATTGATTGTGGGAAGCAGGAATAAAATAAAAATTGATTTCATCCCTTAATGAGTTTGTTACATTAAGAACAACATTACGATGTTCTTAAATTTTTCTGTTTTATATTTCAATCAACCAATTTATTCATAAATGCATAAAGATCCGCAGTCTACTAATAACTTAGCAGTTGAGATACGACGTAACACTATAATTAAGAAAAGAATTTCTATTTCCATCCAGTTTGTTGTAATTCAGACAGAGTATTTTTAATTTGAATAAAAAGCTGTCGTCCACGTGTATCTGTGTTAATTTGACGAATCAAACAAATCCTTTTGAACACATGTTCTACGACACTTATACTTAATGCGGTAGACTCGTTTCCTGGATTGCAAGCGTGCCGGATTCGCGTTCTCATTTCTTGATAATACAAAAATGGGGGGTTTCTGTAGTTAAAAACGCTAGATAAAACATCAATCAAGAGCGCTATCATCCTCCTATTTTTACCACGCTTATATTAGCTTGCCGAGTTGTCGTTGCTGTCGTTGTATGCGTCAAATCTTGTAATCGAATTTTAAACCACTTCCCGATGAGCTAGAGCAGGCCTGGCCATCCCAAGTGGTTCCACGGACCACTTTGATGACGTGTAACGTTACCGCGGGCAGCACTTTAGGTATACATGCTTTTAAAAAATGTAATACAAATACAAAATGATTAAAACTTTATTGTTTTACTAAGATTCAATATAATTAACTCTAGAGTCCTAATTAATGAAATATTTGTTTATCCTGTCTTTCATTTAATTTTTGTAAATCTCTATTTATGTTCGACGTTGCACATCTTTTGTTAGTTGGTTTTCTAAATTGGCATCAGTCAATGAAGTGATGAACTCTTTGTAAATTTCATCTTCGAAAAAAATGTTTCACAATCCAAAAGCACCTACGATTCGTTGTGCAAAATATCTTAAGTTGGAATATCTCTCGGATGTAATATATAAGTATTGTAAAAATTCATTTTTGATGTGGACGCAAAAATTTGTTTCATTTCTTTCTTGCACTGTAACTCAATTATATCAAAGATATCAAATATAGAACTGGCGTTCGTAGTCGCACCTGTGTACTATAACAATCATACTTCATTTATTTAATATTTTTGTATACATACAATGCAAAACAAAAGTTTCAATAGAAATATAAAATTGCCCGGCGGGCCGCACAATTTGACGTGGCGGGCCGCGTGTTGGCCAGGCCTGAGCTACAGACTTGAAACTTTAAACATAGCTCAGAACTGGATGACAATGTAATATTAAAAAACAAATTAAAAAGAAAACTGTGCGTTCAGGAGATAAAAAGATTTTAATATTAAACGTTACACCACATCGCGCGACACTCGATAGTACGTCATCGCGTTCAGCGATCCCCACTCCGCGCGCTAGTCCACTTCCTACTCCACTACGCGTTCCCACTCCGACTCATCCCCACTTGGCACCGAAAAAACTGAGTCGCTGAGTGTGGTTTTCCGTTCATTCGGTTTCATTTCAGACAATTTCGGACTAAATCAAGAGACGTCGTCTCTCGGAGTCATCCCCTCATTCTATCTCGGGTATTTCCATATCTTGCGTTTCTGTATCTTACTATTTCATATCAGTATTATTATATCTTGCGTTCCATTTAAAAAAGACTAAAGAGTAGAAAGTAAAAAAATATATAAAAAAACTTTTTAAAAACTATGCTTATATTGAAATGCACTAAAAAGGAGAAAACAATTGCTTTAGGCATTAGTGACTATAAATAAAAGCGTGGGGCGCCCACGAATATTACGTCAATATAAATTAGCGCTCCACGCTTTTAGTTATAGTCACTAATGCCTAAAAAAATTACTTTCTCCATTTTAGTGCATTTTAATATAAGCGTGGTTTTTAAAAAGTCTTTTTTATATTTTTTTTCGTTTACGAGGCGTAATTTGCATTATTCGGCAGTTGTATGCTTCCGAATATTGCAAATTACGCCTCGTCAACGAAAAGATAGGACTTTCGAGGGCGATAGCGCCGTAGATCGATCTTTTATCCAGCGTTTTTGACTACTGAAAACGCCCATTTTCGTATTATCGAAAAATGAGAACGCGAATCCCGCACCCTTGCAATCCTGGAAAAAGGAGTCTACTCCCTTAAGTACAATGCAAAAGACTGATTTTTTGAAATCCTGTAGTTTCTTGCATTTATTTTGTGACGCAAGCCGCGTATTACACGATAATCAATTAGTAGAGCATGTTCCACTAAAACATGAGCTCAGGGAATACGCTTCTTCTGGGGCGCGCAGTGGTTCAGTGGATAGAGCTCGCGAGGTTGAATCCCGTCGGCACCTCTGGAAACATTTCCAATTGCAGTCTTCTCATTGGAAAAAGATTTCCGTGTGATATCTAAAACTGTGGTGTCCAAAGCGGTTCGGAACCTAACTTAACACTTTACCCACCGGAAGCCTACTAATATGATTTTCAATAATTGTGCTGTACCAAAAGAAAACAGAAACTTTCTTTTACATTGCAAACTATTAGATGACGTTATTGAGGGTGGCTTGTCAGTTCACAATTAAAATTGCTGTTGTTATTGATGGTTCCATTAAAAAGTGTTTAGCCATGTACCATAGATTTTTCAAAATTATGCAATAATCACCGGTCAGTAATGTGTTAATACGTTTAATAGGTTGAAAATAATGTAACAGTATTTTTAAATTCTTCTAATGTTTTTACTATTTTAAATTACACCTACTCATTTCTGTCATATTTGCATAAAATTCGCTGTCCACTTATAATCCTTAGCAGTCGAGGGGTGACTCAGAGTAACCATTAAAAATTGCTATACCATTACTTACAATATTGTTTACGTTATTAAATATGTTGGTATCTATAATCAATAGACAGAGCGGATTTTATGCATTTATTACAAAAATGAGTAGCGGTAATTTAAAACAATAAAAATATAAGAAGAATTTAAATATATTGTTATATTATTTTCAACCTATGAAACATATTAAGAAAGAAAATAAATTTCAAAATTATGCAATAATGATTTTATGAATGACTTTTCAAAATTATACAATAATCACTGGTCGGTAATGTGTTAATAAACTGTATGTCCCGTCGCTGATGATCATTAGCAGCTGATGCGACGTAAAACAAAATAATAATAATAATAGGGAATACGCTTCTACTGCTCCATAATTGATAAATTCAAAATAAATTCTTCTCGTACGTTCATTTTTTAAACGCGTGCCCGATCATTTTGTTCCATTGTTAATTCGTTATGACAATATACATTTTTGTAGATAAATTCATTCGCGGATCAACAACAGTTTTACTAAATGAACAAAAATAGTGCAAAATGATCTGTGATTAGGAAATTTCATTTACGTTATCTGCTGAATAAAAATGAACAAAATTAATAGGGTGCCCCATTATTATTCGTACTGGCAATGTAGATTTTTGTAGATAAATTCATTCGCGGAGCAAGAACATTTCAGTTATACTAAATGAACAAAAATGATGCAAAACAATGTGTAATTAAGAAATTTCATTTACGTTATCTGCTGAATAAAAATTAATAGGCCCCAAGTTATTATGTCCCATTATTAATTCGTCCTGACAATGTACATTTTTGTAAGTAAATTCATTCGCGGAGTAATAAAATTTCAGTTTTACTAAACGAACAAAATTAATACAGTGCCCCATTATTAATTCGTCCTGACAATGTACATTTTTGTAGATAAATTCATTTGCAGAGCATTTCAGTTTTACTGAATGAACAAAAACCGTGCAAAACAATGTACGATTTAGAAATTTCATTTACGTTATCTGCTGAATAAAAATGAACAAAATTAATAGGGTGCCCCACTTTTCTATCCTCGAGAAATGTTTTACCTCAATTGCGACAACTAGGGGTTGACTAAAAATGTATCTTGCATCTTAAGCATCTTAATAGGTTGGAAATGACACAACAGGCAACTTGGAAATAATATTCATGCTCGTTCTTGCGATAAATGGCTCAAATCCGCAGTCTAGTGATTACCTTTCGTCGCAAGAAGCACCGCGGAAGGCGTCTAATTCGTTTACGTTGGTTAGTTTTCAGAAGGACCTGAGAAACAAGCTGAGAAAGAACGAACCGCCGCCATAACCGGGACACGCGCGCGCACACGACCACGAAGAGACAGAAACGAAGAAGAGCCGGGAAGACGTAAGAAAGAGATACGACGATACTGTAAGTACGAGTCATTCGAGTAGCCGCTTCCGATTTGCAAATCGCATTCAGTGCCTCGGTCTCTTTCGTCGGGGACCTCGTAAAACTGCAGCTCGTCTGCCGCTCGTTTCACCCGGTTGTCTTCCCAGCTTCTCGCCTATGAGTCAGACGAGTGTCTGCTACCCCCGTTCGTGTCATAAACCTACCCCTCTGGATCCGAGGATCCAGGGGTCCCGCGGCCGAGAGGGAGGGAGGGAGAGAGAGAGAGAGAGAGAGAGAGAGAGAGAGTGTGTCCACGAATTTATCTTTATTCCGCGAGAGGCACCCGGCCGAACGTGTCCCTCACTCAATATGGAATACTTCTGGCCCATAAGCCCGAAAACGCGATACTTAATTGCGACAAATATGGCCCGTAAAATTTGAATAGGCATCTCGTGATGAGATGGGGTGGGTCCCGATGCACCTTCGCGCATCCCCCTGCCTTTATAGTCTGCGGCGACCGTCGTCAATTTTCTGCTAGACTCATTTTCGAACTGTGAGTAGTGATGGGTATTCGATACTCTGCCTTGCAAAGTTTTCGAACAAATCAATCACCGCAGAGTTTCGAATCAATTCTAATTTATTGGAAATCTGAAATTCTTGAAACTCTTGAAAAAGACTTTCAAGACGTCCAAGAGTTTCAAGAGTACCAAGTTTCGAATTATCTTGGAAGTGATTCGAATTTTCTGTCGTAAACATTGTATCGAAGCGACTCGAAGTGATTCAGATCCCATCGCTGTGTGTCGCCTGATCGCGTGGAACCGCGGATTGTACTGATGGGTATTCGATACTCTGCCTTGCAAAGTTTTCGAACAAATCAATCACCGCAGAATTTCGAATCAATTCTAATTTATTGGAAATCTGAAATTCTTGAAACTCTTGAAAAAGACTTTCAAGACGTCCAAGAGTTTCAAGAGTACCAAGTTTCGAATTATCTTGGAAGTGATTCGAATTTTCTGTCGTAAACATTGTATCGAAGCGATTCGAAGTGATTCAGATCCCATCGCTGTGTGTCGCCTGATCGCGTGGAACCGCGGATTGTTCAGATACTCTTCGGGCTCCATGGTCTCTCATATGTCCAGGGATAGAAAAAGGGATAGAAAACATTTTCAAAACCAAGTTTGTTCGTGAAAAATTTCACCCGACAACGGATTAATCGACAACGACCTTGACCGTCGACGAATTTAACCGACAACAATTTTAGTCGACCACAGTACTATCCGATAGCATCTGCACTGACACTTTTACCTTTGTATAAAAATATACATACGTACTCAGCAAATAGAATTTTAGAAACTCAATATTATAGTGCAAGGGGTTAGTCTACGAAATGAACAAATAAATAATTAATATTGACACGAACATTTGTGCTCGACCTTTTTGTGTGAAGCATTGCATGGTAGTTTCGCTTTTTTAACACTAAACCAACCAATACCGGTCAGAATGACCGGTTCCAGGTTTTTTATTTGACCATTAGAAAAATGATAAAACTGATTTCATAAGAAACGATTGTATAGGTATTTTTAGTAGTGCACGTATTACAATAGGAGCCGCACAAAGTCTAAATAAAACCAATCTTGTCATTTTTTAAAAGAAATACACTCAACGAAATTTCTATAAAGTCACTCTGTTTTGTGCCCATGCGAAATCAAGACGAGCCTGTTTATGTACTTCTTTAAGGCCTGGTTTACATTGCATTTTTGTCCAGAAGGATTTAGAGGTTGTTGCACACGTCTTGTTGTTACTGGAAGCTCCAATTCAGCTCGAAGTTGTGCTGCATTTTTCCTTTCCTTAGCCGCAGACCTCATTAATAATGCATGCTGTTTCTTTGCGTAATTTTCCGTCTCTTTCCGTAATTTTCACGTAAATTGATATAATTATTAATCACAGTATATGACCGATTAATTTTCTTAGCAATTGCGCGATTAAAGCAGCCTATATCTTTATAAGCATCGATTGATGCTTTTTCTTCATTTGTTAGTACTTTTCCTCTCGGCGTTCTAGTACACGTGAATCAAATTATAACAAACAGGATTTCTACGAGTTCTAAAACTAATACTTTTAGGATATTTGCAATTTTCCGTAGTTCTCTGCTCAGAATACAGAGAAACACTAACAAGGGAAGGACCCCAAGTGTCCGACTTCGATTTTGATAATTTTTTGTGAGACGATGGTATATGGATCCCTAATGATGTCTGCAAAATATTACTTTCATACCTTGTTGATATACAGGTACAGTAGCGGACAAAAGTTTAAGACCGCTCTAAAGCAGACGATAACTTTTTTAATATTGTACTACACAATTTGAACTTTTTTGGGAAGCTAGAGCAATTAGTTTACTAAAGGATGTGAAAAGAAATTTTTTCAAAAATTGCAATTGATCGGAATTGTTGAAAAAATACTAAAAGTTGAATTTTTAACTTTTTTTCTGTGGGCCTATGGACCTGGTAGGATCTGTGTTAATTAAACATATTTTGAAAATTTCGTCAAAATCGGTCGATGTTGCAATAAACTACAAACGTTTGAAGATGGTAAAAATTGCAGATTTTCACTATTTTCGGCAATAAATCGTGAAAATCTGCAATTTTTACCATCTTTAAAGATTTTGACGAAATTCTCAGAATATGTTTCATTGACACAGATCTACAAAACGTATTTGTTAAATTTTCAATATAGGCCCACAGAAAAAAAGTTAAAAATTCAACTTTTAGTATTTTTTCAACAATTCCGATCAATTGCAATTTTTGAAAAATTTTCTTGTCACATCCTTTAGTAAACTAATTGCTCTAACTTCCCAAAAAAGTTCAAATCGTATAGTACAATATTAAAAAAGTTATCATCTTCTTTAGAGCGGTCTTAAACTTTTGTCCTCTCCTGTATGTACACAGTAAGCACGTTGCGTGAAAGTTCAATTTCAATTGTGTATAATCTTTAAAACTATTGAATAACTACACCTAATATTTTGCAGACATCATTAGGGATCCATGTACCATATCGTCTCACAAAAGATTATGAATAATCGAAGTCGCGGACACTTGGGGTCCTTCCCTTGTAAGTGATTTTATAGAAACCTTGCACTTGTGTTCTGCACCACACAGAAAAAAATGGAAACAAACGTAAATAGTAAACCTCTAGTAAAAATCTAGAGTGCGCAGGCCCTCTATCCGAGTGTCAACAAGGCACAAGACCAGATACAATAAATAAACAGAAATGGTGATATTTTTAAATTATTTATGAAAATGAAGATGACTGTATAGAAATTTCAGCCACTGTATTAGTTACTTTTAAGGCTCGGTAGGTTTAGTGTCAAATAACATTGTTAAGGTATTGATCAATGCAAGAAGAGTGACTCAACCAGCTAGTACAATCAAGCACATGGTACTTTCCATAAATCAGCCGAATCTTCCTTAAATGACCCGACGCAAACGACAACAAAAGTCGAAGATCTCTATTGACTGATTCGACCGTATCTCGGTGAATTATCTTTCCTTCTCCGGCTTGTCGGTGCAATGATCTACGCATCTGTCGAGCTGCAGACCAAATGCAGTTACCTTCCTTGCAAACGTGTCTCCAATAACTCCGAATTGTCTACAGTCAACTTCATTGTTATTCTACATATCGGATTTTTTTCGAGAATTTTAATATAAACGCGGACAGAATTTATGATGAGGAGCTGAATTTGTTGAGTGTTAAAATCTAAGAAAGTTTCAAGTAATTCTAGACAGCAGTTCTTTATGCAAAATAAACATCTTCTACTCGAGTTGCAACAAACTAGAGTGAAATAGAAATTTATTTTCTTTCTTCATACGTTTAATAGGTTGAAAATAATATAACAATATTTCTAAATTCCTCGAATGTTTTTACTTTTTAAAATTACATCTATGATGTACTCACTTTTGAGGAACATTCATTTAGATTGCATTTCTTTCTAAGCAGAACTGAAAGAGAACTATCACGATTTTTTAAACAATTAATATGTCTAGTTCTCAGAACATCTATAATAACTTTACGCATGTTTATGCAAAATAAAAATGATTCAAGTCAATTGCAAGAAGCAGAAGATAGATTAAATTTCTTTTTCTCTTTAATAATCGTGATAAATAGAAAATAATTTATCGAGGTCTTCCAACTGTTTTGAATTGCACCAACTCGTTTTTGCCATAAATGCATAAAATCCGCAGTTCAATTATAACATATATCTGAGGATAAATTGAATCATTAAACATTTTTTTATCCATTCCATTTAAAACACAAGTTTGAATATGTCTAACAAATTGTGTCCCATTCGACCGAATAAATATTTGGTTAAAATAATAAATAATTTTGAATACGAATTATTACATTATGTATTTAATCAAACAAAATTAACTTAATGGAGTTTCATTAACACAACTATGAGCACACAGAAAACACGTCTATTTGATTTAAATATCACACGTCAAGTGAGAATCATTCGGGCTAGAAAACATTGAACGATACATCGAACAAATAACTAACGGTTTTATAAATAAACTGAAATATACAAATATTAAATCGATCGTTCCTTGAGTGAAACAATAGATTCATTTTAACATATTTCAACACGATTCGATCCAGATCGAATCAATATTTGGTTAAAATAATAAATAGCAATTCCAACTAATGTCGAAATTTTCAAAAAAATTAATCGCCCAATTTTCGACATATCGGGAACAGTATAAACGTAACACGGTTCAGAAATAGAAATGCTGTCACTAATATTTCAATTGATTTCTATCGCAATTCGCCTAGCGTCTTCAATGATCGTAATCAGGAAGTCGTCGAACTGGGTCGTTTAGATGTATCCTGTAGTTCCGGTGTTAATTGATCACGGTTTGAGGGCCACAAGCCAGAATTCGGGAATCTTCGTGACGTCAAACGACTAGCAAATGGCGACCGTCCAGACATTTCGGCGCCGATGATGCGAGCTTTTGTACAGAGAGCAGGGTCCACCAAGAAACAAATGTCAGGCTGCGTCGGAGCCATACAGCGCTTTCTGTTTTGCTGACAAGAAGGGGAGGAAGTTGGGATGGCGAGTTTATACTTGGAGTTAATGATATAGTGAGCTAGTAAACTCAGTGGGACAATGAGCAGGAGGGGCTCCTTTTGCGGGTCCGAGTCGTTTAGCAAGGGAAGGCCCAGCAATTAGGCGACTTCGATTACAGGTGCTTCTGCAGGATGGTTGCGTACTGGTCTGGGTTAGGTTTCGCATGATTATGCTTGCGTCGGTTCTTCTGCAAAATATAATTCTTTTAGGATATTTGAGTACAACTCTGGGATAGAGGCGTGACTAATGATGTTGTTCAGTAAAATGCAATGCTGTAACAATTGGGATGGCGAGTTTATACTTGGAGTTAAAACTATAGTGAACTAGCAAACTCTGTGAGACAATGAGCAGGGACTCCTTTTGCGGGTCGGAGTCGTTTAGCAACGGAAGGTCCACCAATTAGGCGACTTCGATTACAGGTGCTTCTGCAGGATGGTTGCGTACTGGTCTGGGTTAGGTTTTGCATGATTAGGCTTGCCTCGATTTTTCTGCAAAATACAATCCTATTAGGATATTTTAGAATAACTCTGGGATAGAGGCGTGACTAGTGATGCTGTAATAATTGGGATGGTGAGTTTATATTTGAAGTTAAAGCTATAGAGTGCTAGTAAACTCATTAGGACAATGAGCAGGGACTACTCCTTTTGCGGGTCCGAGTCGTTTAGCAACGGAAGGCCCACCAATTAGGCGACTTCGATTACAGGTGCTTCTGCAGTATGGTTGCGCACTGGTCTGGGTTAGGTTTCGCATGATTAGGCTTGCGTCGGTTCTTCTGCAGAGCACAATTCTCTTTTGGGACACTTTATAATTACTCTAGGATAGAGGTGCGACTATAGATGCTGTTCTCAATAAATATTGATATGTTGTCAATAGGTGGTAGTAAAATATAATGCTGCAGTAATTCGACTGCGGATCAGTACATATCAGTACACATAAAGGACAATACATTTTTACGCAGAGTTAAGGTATTGTTCAGCTGCAAACAAAATGAAATCTTCTTGTAATTTATTCGATTTGTACACGTTGCAATTGTAAACAATTAATTAGCGTGTTTCTGTTCTGAAATTTTCAGAACCTACAGTTTCTGCAACATCTGAAACGCTTGCAGAATAGATCTAAGTGGAAACTAATTTAGAAAAAGGCTATACCGCACTGCAGAGAGTGTCGCTTTCCTAATGTCACGACACTCTTTGTTGAACGCTGGATCTAAACCTCCTTTTATGGCTCCTTCGGGTGTTTACTACCTCACTATGTCGTTACCTTCAAGTATACGTTGAGACCTTGCCTTGGTCTAAGTTAGGTTACTTTCTTTTCTCTCGCTCATGTCGCAGTCCAAGTTGTTTTTCGTTGATAGAATTTCATACTTCAAGGGTCTCATTTATTTTTATTCGTATCCAGCCATTGTTGTTTGTATATTTTATTGAAAAAATGGGTATTCTGACTGTGACTTCAGTCAGATTCGGTTCTCAACGGGCCACTCTAACCGACACTGGCTAGGTCAGAGCCAGGGAACCTCGCCATTAATTTTCTGGCCTCCCACTCTTCAGCACCACTCCTATCTTGACTTTATTTCCAGACGCGGGGGGACTGGGCTGCACGCTATTTTTCTTTCGTAGGATATCGGTCGAGTGGTGGGAGATGCTGGTAGGCACTGAGAAACAGGCAGCACGAGGGGAGGGAGCACGAATCGAGTGGAAAAGTTACCACCCCTCCGTGGACCGTGGCGGAAGCGTGGGGGGTAGCGCCGTAGAAGGGGAAGCTAAAGTGGGGGCACAAGTCTTAAGGAGGTAGGCTCGTTTCTAAGATTGCAAAGGTGCGGAATGCCTTCTCATTTCTCAATAATGCAAACATGGGGTTTTTAAGTAGTCAAAAGCGTTAGATAAAAGGTCAAATAGACCCCAATCGCCCTGAAAGTCCTATTTTTACATTTACGAAGCGTAATTTGCATTATTCGGTAGCACGTAGCTGTCGCAGCTTTGTGAAAATAGCTACATGCGCAGCTTTATGCTTCCGAATAATGCAAATTCCTCTTAGTAAGTGTAAAACTAAGACTTTTGAGGGCGACTGCAGCCTAGATTGATGTTTCATCTAGTCTTTTTGACTAGTCCAGTCAATGAATGCTCATAAGGGAGGTGTAGAGGGAAATGGAAGGAACACAATTTTTAACTTAAGGACTTTGTTTGGGCTAGTTAGAAGGTAAACATACTAAAAGTCCCCACTCTTAGGAGGTGAGCGATGTGCAGGGGGGCACGTACAAGGTCCCCTTTTTCGGTTTTCCGCTTATATCTCGGAAACTGTGTCCTAGCGATAAAACCATTCCATATAAAATTAAAGCCGACGAAATGTGCCATAAGATTGACTGCATTCAGTTTTTCGCTATCTCGCATAGTTTCCGAGATACCCGCGCTCAAAGTTCACTAATTGTGAAAAAGAAATTTTTGCCTCGCGTTTTTTGCATTATTTGACTACCTAACTCTTCAGCATAATTAGTGAACTTTGAGCGCGGATATCTCGGAAACTATGCAAGATAGCGAAAAATTAAGGGGGTAAACTCGTTTCTAGGATTGCAAGGGTGCAGGATGCGCAAAGGTGGAGCTTTTTTTCAGTAGTTGAAAGCGTTAGATGAAAGATCAATCTAGACCGCAGCCGCTCTCAAAACTCCCATTTTTACGTTTACGAGGCGTAATTTGCATTATTTGGCAGCTTCATGCATCCGGATAATGCAAATTACGCCTCGTAAACGCAAAAATAGGACTCTCGTGGGCGATTGCGGTATTTTTGACTACTGAAGAAGTGCATCTTTGCATTATCGAGAAATGAAAAGGCGCATTCCATACTTTTGAAATCCTGCAAACGTGACTACGGCCTTAAGTATAATTCGGGAATTGCCAGTAGCCTTCTTACCAGCGATACTCCTCTTTCTGTTGATCCAATTTTTTCTGGTAATCCATATATTCTTGACTAAGTTTTTGCTGCTCTTCTAAAGAAACTCTTTGCCCGTCGGGCTTTATTTGGCTAGGAGGATATAAAGAATGTATTAAGAAATGAGACATATCGTGCTCGTCAGCCAAGCCACCTTAAAAGTATCATTATATCACAAACATGTGCTCCGATTGCACTAATGTTGAATTGTTTTAATCTTTGCGATGCATACCAGTAGCAGCGGAAGCCCCAAAGTATCCACCTTTCGGTAAAACAACATTTTCAACGCGGAAACACACTTCATTGTCTTGCTTATCATTTGTCATTCCATTATGGAATAATACCTTTGATGAAACATAGAGATTTAGATATGATAAAGAGACACTTTCAGAAAACAACGTACGGACAGACTTACTGTCATAATGTTCTGATAGCAGTCGATTTTTGTTCTTGTTGCAATTAGTTTGTTACGAAAGTCTCGCAAACAACCAGCAGACAATTGTGTTGCACCATCGCTGTACCAAAAGTAATGGAACTAAAATGGTTTCAATTAAATATCGTTCACAAGATTGAATGCATTAATATTGTAAGAAATATAATTCACTTAGAATGATCTTTGTGCAGTCGTTGTGAACAGCCATGATGCAAGGGTTGTTATGTTCATTTTCGTTATCGACGGTGTCAAAGAAAAGTCCCAGGCCATTCCACCAATCAACGTTGCCGGAGACAGGGCCATTGTAAACTTCTTTTGAACTAGTATATTCGGCAGCGTAATTTGCATTATTCGGAAGCATACAGCTGCGCGTGTAGCTATTTTCATAAAGCTGCGACAGCTACTGTCGCTGTCGAATAATGCAAATTGCGCCTCGTAAACGTAAAAATAGGACTTTTCACGGCGATCGCGGCCTAGATTGATCTTTTATCTAGCGCTTTTGACTACTGAAAAACCTCTTTGCATTATCGAAAAATGAGAATGCTCATCCCGCACCCTTGCAATCCTGGAAACCAGAGTCCCTTAATCACGGAGAGACTATAGTATTCCTAGGACCAACTTCACCGTTCAAAGTACGACATTCCGTATGCCACAACCTAATATTTTTTAACGAAATTTTGGAATTTTCCCGAAATTGAGAAGAACTCGATTCTACAGCTCGAGTACAGCGAGGTTCGAGTACGACAGGATTGGATTGGGTGATCCATCGACGGCGCGAACGTCGGGACACGAAAGTATCATCCAGTGGTCCCGCAGCCGGGCAGAGTGCGTTAAACAAGAGTCGGAATCGGGGGAACAAAATTTTGCATCAAGAGTCGACCATATGGATTTGGGGCGGGCGGTAACTTGGATCGACAGGCGTATTGTCATTGCGATTAATCGAACGATAAGTTTGACCGTATACGGAGAGAATGATTGACGCCACCACGATAAGGCTTGATGGCTCCGAAAGGGACAGTCGAATCAAGAAAATAACAGAGACGGAAGAGAGGTGGACAAAAACCGAGAAAAAGGGACACGCGCTGCGGGGTTCTTAGCCTTGTCCCTAAAGGGAACCGAACCGGACCGGCGCGGTGCGCGGCGTGCTCTTATTCCCTTCCTCTTATCCCCATGCTTCTTCCTATAACAGAATAAACCATATCAACCCTTGTCGTGTTTTGCAATTGTGCGGGACCACCTTGTGGCTCCTTTAAAAATGTTTCAGTGATCCTTCTCGCTGAGCCCCCCTCGCGATCACTTCCGCAAGAAAACGTTCATAAAGAAAGAAAATTGAACAATCAATTCTTATTGACGACACGCTATCCACCGGCGTTTATTTAATCTTTTTTTTATTTATTATTGGACACTATCGCTGTTAGTGCTCCGCAGCTCTACTGTTAGGACGATCGAAGTAATTCATTCTGTGTGTCCAATAATAAATAAAAAACAAATGATAAATGAAAGAAGATTGAACAAGTAATTCTTATTGACGACACGCTATCCACCGACGTTTATTTAATCTTTTTTTTTTATTTATTATTGGACACTGTCACTGTTAGTGCTCCGCAGCTCTACTGTTAGGACGATCGAAGTAACCCATTCTGTATGCAATAATAAATAAAAAAACCACGCGTGGCAGAAGTAAAACGTCTTACAGTCTAGTAATGTTTAGAAGTAAATTAACCCTTTGCACTCGGAGCTATTTTAATTCGAAAATTAAACATTTCTTCCGACCTAAAATATTGTCATTTTTAATGATATTTTAAATTTGGTGGATATGAAATTGATATTATACCTTATGAAATACTTAAATGTTCAGTAATTGATTAGATACGTACATATCTAATAATGTAAACAATGTTTTCAATAATGGTACATCAATTTTTAATAGCGCCTCAGAGTCGCCACTCGAGTGCTAAGGGTTAAGATTGGAAATGGTAAATAATCCTAATGAAGCGACAACAAGATCAGGAACAACTCTCGATGCAGTATTTGCAAGACATTTAGACAAAATTGAATCAAGAATATTTATATCATATTTTAGCTATCACAAGCCAATTGTTTTGTCTTGCAAATACTGCATCGAGAATTGTTCCTGATCCTGTTGTCGCTTCATTAGGATTATTTACCATTTCCAATCTTAATTTACTTTTAAACATTACTAGACTGCAAGAAGTTTCACTTCTGCCACGCGTGGTTTTCCACGCGTATGTTTTTTTACTTATCTGACGCCTGTCAAAATTTGTCAGGTTAGTTTAGAACAAGGGTTTGGATAATTGTTTATAAATCTTTCAGTCGGAAGAAAATCCGATGAGAAACTGCATGTGAAAGTAGCTGGAGGTTGATTCTATGTTATCCAATTGCAAATGTTCACAAATTAACTCTGGTTAATTAGTTATTAACAATTGTTGCGCGGGCTGATTGTTTCGGAAGTTCCCATAATGCGTAAGACAAGGAGGGTCGAACTGTGCGACAAGGACAGACATACGTAACATACCACTTCTCCAAAATTTATTAATAACTAACAATTCAAACCGGTATAAAACTAAAATGGGAATGTAGCCAAGGCTTTATTTTACATTCTACAATCTTGAAAGTTCACCAATGAAGCCTTTAAAGTTAGTAAATTAATTATGAAAATGTTACCTGTCAAACTATTCGAGGTTATTCGCGAAATTTCGTCACTTCCGTAGCGCTAGGAAATTGTAGCCCCTCAGCAAAGAAGTTTCACCTCAAAAACAAATGTAGTGACATTTAACACTAAACTACCACTACCACTGCCGGTCAAATAACCGGTTTTATATTTTTCATATCACCATTATTGAAACTATGAAGTTGGTTACATGAAAATTGATTCGATAGATTTTTTACTCATATTGTAATAAATTTGCACATATTGTAATAAAAATATATAAAAAAAACTTTTCGAAAACCACGCTTATATTAAAATGCACTAAAAAAGAGAAAATAATTTTTGTAGACATCAGTGACTATAAATAAAGCGCTAAATAGATCGGTCCACGCTTTTATTTATAGTCACTAATGTCTAAAAAAATTATTTTCTCCTTTTTAGTGCACTTTAATATAAGCGTGCTTTTCAACAAGCTTTTTATATTCTTTTATTTTCTACTTTTTAGTCTTTTTTAAATGGAACGCAAGATATAGTAATAGTGGTATGAAATAATAAGATATAGAAACGCAAGATATGGAAATCTGTGGTGCCCAAGGTGGTTCGGAACCCACCTTATAAAAACTGTAGGTCCCGTCGTGAAATAATTCCGGAAAGGAGTTCGAAAAAGCGACGTTAAATAACATAAAAAAAAAAAAAGATATGGAAATACGCGAGATAGAATGAGGGGATGACTCCGAGAGACAACGTCTCTTGATGGAGTCTGAAATTGTCCGAAATTGAACTGAATGAACGGAACACCACACTGGCAATGAGCTCCTTCGGTGCGAAGTGGGTCAGTGGAGTGGGGATGACTCGGAGTGGGACCGCGTAGTGGAGTAGGGAGTGCTGGCGCGCGGAGTTGGGATCGCTGAACGCGATGACGTACTACCGAGCGTGGCACAGCGAGGTGTGACGGTTAATATAAAAATTTTTTTCTCCTACACGCACAGTTTTTTTTTTAAATTTGTTTTTTAATATTGCATTGTCATCCAGTTCTGAGATGTGTTTAAAGTTTAAAGTCTCTAGCTCATCGGGAAGTGATTTAAAATTCGATTACAAGATTTGACGCATAGAACGACAACATCGACAACTCGGCAAGCTAATATAAGCGTGGTAAAAATGGCACAGAATCTAAATAAATAGCGCCTTGTACTTTTTGTAATGCTAAAACATTTTAGTCGCTTGTAATGCTCGGTAGGTTTAGTGTTAAAAAATGAAGGTGACATTTTGTAGCTGACTAAAATCTAATTAATTTTGTTCGAAACGTTTTTTTATCTGGTTAGCAGAAGTGCCCGAAAAATCGTAGGGCACCCTGTATGTATGTATGTAACTCTAGTAGCTTGGAATTAATTTAGACAATTTTTTATTTTCCATAAAAATTCACAGTCTAGCTATAAGACAATTTGCACGTGAGACTGATTTGAATTATTTCTTGGTCAAAGTAACCATCTACTTAAAAATAGTCAGATACTTGTGCAGCTTGGGTAGTAAGATAATGAAAAACGGTTATATTATTTTCAACCTGATAAACAAATTACGAAAGAATGTAAATCTCTATTTCACTCCAGTCTGTTGCAATTCCTGTAGAAAATTGTTATTTCGCATAAAGATCCGCTTATAATAGCTTGTTGCATCACATTCTCATTCAAATGTTTTGTAATAATTATTTCAACATTGAAAACGTCTCCTCTTTGAATCAATAAGTCAGATCGAATCGTTGTCTTTTAAATGATAAAACTCAGAGATTAATTAAGAAGGAGCAATGGCATATTATAGTGACAGCTCGATATTATAAATGATATTTCGTATTTTTTAATAACATTCTAGTAACGTAAGAGTAGCAGAAGTATTGAAAACTCGATGACGATTCAATATTTTCTTCCGGGAAGGAGATAAAGCAGTCTTTACTTCATTCATGGAGAATATTACACTGCTTCACGCTTCAATCCTCCCTCTCCTCTGGAACTAATTCATTTTTGTCCTGGAAGGGTGAATCATCCCCTGTGCCATGACATCTCGCTGGCTTTCGTCTAAACCACTTAATGAATGAAAGCGAATTTGTGGAATGAACACTCGAGGAGGAATTTTACATCGCCGTAAAGTTTAACAAAACGATAAAACACCATACATTATTCTTCTGGCAATTAGAATGTTTATTCGGAAAAGATTTTCAAACTTTATGTTTATGATAGTTCTATTATGAATTCTGACGGTAGAAGAACCGAATAAACAGCATTTTTTCTATAAAATATAACAAATATACATATTTCTCAATTAACCCTTTGCACTCGGACCTATTTTAACTGGAAAATTAAACATTTCTTTCGACCTAGAATAATTTCATTCTGTATTAATTCTTTTCTTTGTATGAATATGAAATTGATATAATACCTCATACAATAGTAATTGATTAGATATGGTACAGCAATTTTTAGTGCTAAGGATTAAGTGCTTGCGATAATCTGACAAAAAAATATTTTAAACAAGAGTCGATCAGTTTTCGATTGGCTATACATTGCAATAAAAAAAGATTCGAAAATTTTCTTTCTAATTATGGCTAAAGCTACCTTAATTTTTTAAAATAGTACTTCAAGGTCATCCGAAGGTCATTGAATTCGGGCTTGATACGGGCTATAATACTGTTAAGTAAAAAAAAGTGCCATTAAAAAAATGAAGGTGGCCTTAACAATACTAAAAAAATCTTGAAATTTTTTAAATTGCAATGTATAGTCAATCGAAAATTGATCACCTTTAGTTTAAAATGTTTTCTTGTCAGATTATCGCAAGTACTTGAAAAATCGTGAAAAGTGTTACGTGGGACTGTATAGACTATACATATTCGTTTTAACATTTTCCTTTTAATTATTAGGACAATAGAAGAATAGCTGAGCAGTCTTGCTTTTAAAATGTGATAAATAGTTTACTAATGTTATTCGTTTTAATAATATTTTCCTTTTACTCCTATCTTAATAAATCGATCTGAAAAAGCAATTTTCGATAAGACATAGTAACACGTGTCGTAACAACAGAATCACGGCTCGTTTTCAGCAGCTGTGCTTCACTTTTCAATTTATAAAATCGATTTTCCAGTAAAATCTTTGCAAGATGTTACGTGTCAATGAATTAAAGTTAAAAAGAACACGAAATTCAACTGATAACAATACCGGTTAATATGCTAATTGCAAATTCACTGTTCAATTATACAAAACATAAAGTGAACTTAAAAATTAGCAAAGAATTAAGATCTTTCGATTGGAATTTCGCTTCGACCATGTACCAGAGTTCGGCAAACTCTATGTAGTCACAATTATGATTATTGACTAATAAATTTATAAGCTCTACAAAAGTGACTAATAAGGTCAATACTTGAGCGTGACTAATGAGTAGACTGCGGATTTTATGCATTTCTGAGAAATATGAGTGGGTGAAATTGAGAACAGTGAAGAGATACAAAAATTTGAGGATTGGGATATATTATTTTCAATTCCATACAATTTTTAAAAAATGGAAGATATTTCTATTTGACTCCTGTGTCTTACAATCTACATATAAAGGAAATTTTTATTTTGCATAATGATCTGCAGTCTGCTAATGAGTAATGACTACATAAGTATTTGAGTGTAATGACTAGACTGCGAATCTTTATGCAAAATAAAAATATTGTATTTCAATTGCAATAAACTGAAGTGAAACAGAAATTTATTTTCTTCCTTAATATATTCAATAGGCTGAAAATAATGTAATAGTAGTTTTAAATTCTTCTAATGTTGTCCGTGTTTGACATTACACCTCTCCATTTTTATCATAAGTGCATAAAGTAATAACTAATGAATAATGACTAAATTATTATTAAGTCTGAATATTGAATGCTGACTATAATGACATAACTAATGACTAAATACGCAATTAGAATTTCTCTATGCCTAATGACTAAAAATGGTTACAAGTTAAAATAAGATATAATAATAACGACGTGGAGCACTAATCTATATTGACGTAATTTTCGTGGGTGCTCCACGCTTTTATTTTTATAGTCACTAATGTCATGATTTTATTTAAATTTATATTAAATTTTTCTATCTATTCAGACATTAACTTTATGACAGAAGAAACTTTGAACTAATTGCTTAAAATTATGGGGAAAAATATTATTAGTCATTTAACTGGATTCGGTATTTTATGGAGAACCAGAGAAAAAATTATTTTCTCCTTTTTAGTGCATTTTAATATAAGCGTGGTTTTTGAAAAGTTTTTTTATGTATTTTATTTACAGTGGGTAACGAAAGTATTCGAACGCCCTTTAAAACAGAATGGCTTTTTTATAATTATTACCAAACGTCCTGATTTTTTATAATCAATTAGAAGCATTGGTTTATGAAATGATATGCAAAAAAGATTTTCCAAAAAATTATAATTTACAAGGCTACATGCAAAAATGAAAAAGGCATTTTTTAAACTTTTTTATTAGGCCCTTAATGAAAATTTAAAATATATGTTTTGTAGATCTATGTTAGTTATACACTTGCTGAAAATTTCATCTGAATCGGTTGACGCAGGAAAAACGACACGCATCGAAAGATGTACGATTTTAAGGATTTTAAGCAGAAACTGATCAAAAGTCGTGTACAACTACGATTTTCAACATTTTTAATCGCTTGTAGCTCGTGTGTATGTTAATCGATTTTGATGAAATTTTCAGCATGTGTATAACTAACATAGATCTACAAAACATATATTTTAAATTTTCCATTGACGGCCTAAATAAAAAAGTTTTAAGAAATGCTTTTGCTATTTTTGCAGGCAACCTTGTAAATTGTAATTTTTGGAAAATCTTTCTTGCAGATCATTTAGTAAATTAGTACTTCTAATTGCTTACCAAACATTAGGTCGTTTGGTACAATTATAAAAAAGTTATTCTGTCTTAAAGGGCGTTCGAATACTTTCGTTACCCAGTGTAATTTGCATTTACGTTCGTGCGTCCCTATCGACGGACCGTTTATAACAAATGTGTCTCCTACGTTTACCTAAACATATTCGCAACATTACGTACCATAATCGCGAGTATTCGATTCGTGGAATTCCTGCGATAATTGAGAGATTGCAGCATATAGATGGATCCTCGACAGAGGAAAGATCACGTTGTTCCCTGCAAAGGAAGCGAGGTGTTGTTATCGTCCCCGTGCTGGTTTGCGAGCATTCATGGTCAACTCCCTGACTTCCGAACGAAAGTGCTGCTGCATAAATTGCCTGTACATCTCAATTCACCCCCCGGGATGGTGACCATTCTCTTACACGTCGTGCTCCTGAGTGACACTCTCCCACCCCCGGCGACCTCCCTCCCACCCGCGGACTCGCATTACCATCCCTTTGCGGCCCCTCGTCTGATAGGGCTCGATTTTCGTCCTGGACCTTTTGTGCGCCTGCTTGTTTAAATTCGACCCCAGGAAAATTACCGAAATTGTTATGAAAACTTCCTGTCGATCTGCTGCCCCCCCCATCTTGCCTCGTGCCCCGCGACGTATTACTCCGACGAATACGCCTGGTTTCGCAATTTTATTTACTGGGTCGTCGAGGTATTAGAATATTAGATATGTGTAGAATGTTCTAAGTTTAACAGTAACCATTCTCCTGATTGATATGTGTTTCCATCAAATTTCCCTGTTTAATCCACGACACAGTTGAACTTCCATTATCCGTACTGATCAGAGGAACGTTTAGCAACATGTTCGTAACATTTTTCTGATTCAAACGAGTCCAAACACGACACAGTTTCGATCAAATTTACCTGTTTCATTCACGACACAGTTGAACCTCCATTATCCGTACTGATCGGTGGAACGTGAGTAGTGTTCCTTTTCGAGAATTTCTCGAGAAATTTTATAATGGGTTATTTCTCATTTCTCGAGAAATTTAAATCTGGGAAAATTCTTATGAACCTTATTTATTTTATAACATATTTTCGGAAATGAACAAATACGCACAGATGTCCTACCAGGGTTACCATGGGTTCGTCGACAACTCATTTGACCGACACTGTTTTGATCGACACGATTTGACCGACAATAACTTTCGTCGCCACTACGTTTTCCTCGATACTGTGAAATCGTCGACAAATGATTTGACCGACACTATGTTTTCGTCGACAACGTAGCTGTTCATTCAAATTATGTATATGTATTTACACAATTATGTTTGAAATTAAATGAAATATTATGATTTTTGTTCATTCGTGTGTACCTATTAATAAAGTTTGTTTATTTGAAGAGATGCTTTGTACTTTTCTTTATTTTTGATTATACAAGCAACTAAATACGTCTAGAACATAACAGTGATACTAACGATTAGTCAACATTAGCAAATACGAATCAAACCTGTCGCTAAACACGGACTGTCGATGAAAGCAGCAGACGTCGATAATTTGATCGTGTTTATGAAAACATAGTGTCGGTCAAATTATTTGTCGACGATTTCACAATGTCGACGAAAACATAGTGTCGACGAAAGTTACTGTCGGTCAAATCGTGTCGGTTAAATGAGTTGTCGACGAACTCATGGTAATCCGTCCTACCATCAGTTAAAGTTAAAATATGCTACATTTTAATGTAGGTATTTAAATATCTCTGCTACTTGTGATTATACGAAAAAATGTCAGAGGGAAAATTTGCACTGTTCAATAAGGTAAATATAATGGCAACATAAAAAAATTTTTTGGGAATCATATTTCGAAATTTCGAGGTCATCGTTATTCTTATTTAAAGGAGGTTATATGTATAATTATTCTATATTCCTATTCAGAAAAAAGACGAATCCAACGATATTCCATGATCCATAGTTAAGGTGAATTTCACAATTTTCAAAATTTTCAATTTAAGTGGGCCACGTCATCCTTCTATCCGATCGATCTCAAACTTTGCAGAAATTTTTTACTCACCTAAAGGAACAATACTGGATAGATGAGTGCATTGTGTATCTCGATACAAATTTTTCTCCAAGTGTAGCTTAGGGCCACCCTAATGTACATATTGGACAGGAATAAACATTGAGTTAATGCTCTTTGCGCTTTCTATAAATATTATCAACGATATTCCAAATATCATAAGTTTTCCAATATTTTTATTATTTTATTAAAAATTCTCGAGAATTCTCGAGAAATATAGTCTTATTTCTCATTTCTCGAGGAATGAAAAATTTTGAGAAATCAGTCTTTATTGATCACTCTTTATTGATGTGTACAATAAATCGTATTGTATATGGATCGCTTTAAACTGCTTACGTGTCATTCAAATATCATCGGTTCGGATAATCGAGGTGCTACTGGATCGTTGATTAAACACGCAAATATGCTTTGAATTATCTCGTGTTAGGTCTCATTTTAATCAGAAAAATGGCACGAAAATGATTGTACAAGATTCATAAAGAAGTAGTCACAACAGAAAATGTCTTATCATTGAATTACATCATTGCACTTCTGTGCTCGACTAAAAAATATCTTAACTCTTTGCAATTTTTTCCTACCTAGAATAATTCTATTCTATGTATGTCATTCCTTTTATTTTATGAATATGAAATTGACGTAACACTTCCTCCAATACTTAACCCCTAGCACTCGAGTGGTGTCTCAGAGAGAGTCACCAAATTGCTCAAAAATTGCTATACCACTATTCAAAATATTGTTTAGATTATTAAATACAATATGTTGATATCTAATTAATTACTAAACACATTTAAGTATTGTACGAGGTGTGATATCAATTTCATATCAATAAAATGAACAAAAATGATATAGCATCGAATCATTCTAGGTTGGAAGAAATGTTTGATTTTCGAGTTAAAATAGCTCCGCGTGCAAAGGGTTAAATGTTTAGTAATTGATTAGTAGACTGCGGCTCTTTATGCAAAATCGAGGCTGCTCTTTATTTTACCGGACCCAAAACTTGTGCCTTTCTCCTATAAATTATGATGTATTTGGTATGTAATCCAGTAAATTTGTACCGGGGCGGCTGCAGATCGAAGTTTCGATCCTGTAGGATCAATGGTTCAGGAGTTATGCTTGCTGAAAGTTCTTTTTACCTAGAATAATTATATTCTATATATGTATATCATTTCTGTTATTTTATTAATATAAAATTGACGTAACACCTCCTCCAATACTTAACCCATAGCACTCGAGTGGTGACTCAGAGAGAGTCACCACTAAAAATTGCTATGCCATTATTCAAAATATCGTTTAGATTTTTAGAAGTGTTGGTATCTAATCAATAGAATAAATCTTTATGCATTTATGAAGAAAGTGGTTGGGTGGAATATAAAACGGTCAAAGATTTTAAAAATTCAAGAATGTTGCAATGCTTCTTTCAATGTAACAAAGTCAGTTAAGGGATGAAATAAATTTTGATGTTATCCTGCTTCCCACAATCAATGCACAATCAATTACTACACATTTAAGTATTCTATCAGGTGTTATATCAATTTTATATCCATAAAATGCAATGATAATGAAATAAAATTAAAGAAGTATGCTGTCTGCAACTACCTTTCAAAAACGTACGAGGGTTAATCTTAAGTGTCTGCTCTAATCCTCATGTTCCAAAAAAATCATTAAAACAATTTGCCGTCGTCAATATTTAACCCTTTGCACTCGGAGCTGTTTTAACTCGAAAATGAAACATTTCTTCCGACCTAGAATAACTCCACTCTAGATTCACTTTTTTCTGTGTATGAATATGAAATTGATATAATACCTCATACAATAAATAAAGGTTTAGTAATTGATTAGCTACCAACATGTTTAACAATGTAAACAATATTTTGAATAATGGTACAGAGAGCAATTTTTAGTGGTGGGTTGAACATCAAGGACAACGTGGATACACAACATACATTTCCTATCGACAAAATGGACGATAACAAAGAAATTCTAATATTGCAGCTACAGGAGAAATGGTTGTTCAGCAAGGGTTAATCCTCTACAAAATATTTTGAGTCGAGCTAAAAATCTGAAAATTTGTATGTAGACTACTGTAATAGTGCTTAAGCCAGGAGAAATAATATTTTTTATCTGACAAACGAGATGCCTGACCTGGCTTTGTGGAGGATGTCGAATATATTCGACATCGCCACTCGAAGACACCAAACTATTGTCATTTAACCACGCAATATAACCACAAATTATTCATAAAACATTTATTTAGATTCGTATCAATACTCACAATTATTTTCAAACAATCCGATCACTGTTTCTATTTTATTTTTCACTTCAACGTCACCTCGCGTCAAATAAAATTCAAATTTACCGTAAACTATTGGCCTTTAAAAAATGCATTCGCGTGATGTCGAATATATCCGACAAAAACAAGGGGAGGGTTAGCGTACACCGCAAGTAAACCCTAAACTTGTAATTGAGAGAGAAAAGGGAGGGGGATGACAGAGAGAGAGAGAGAGAGAGAGAGAGAGAGAGAGAGAGAGGGGGGGGGGGAGAGATATCGAATCGGAAGACAACTGTTATTAACTGAAATTTCAACAGACGAATTATTCCGTGTCGGCGCGTGTGTGTGCATGTGCCATGACACTCGAGAGGGGTTGCAAGATGCGAGTCTGTCTGGTGGGGGTAGAAGGAAAACTACCACCACGAGCGTTGACCAATCGCGATGCGGAGCCGGTGATGGTATATCAGCGCATGTGCATCCTCCGGTGGTGTCTTTGGTTTGGGTACCGCGCGCAAGGCCGCAGACCTATCACTTCTTTGGCGACAGCCGTCGGGGTAGCATCCTTGTTCTCGTCCTAGTCCTTGTCCTCGCATCATCCCCTCGGCACACGAGTACCAAGCCTGTTCCACATTTCGCTGTTGCTCCTTTCCCCTTGGTTCCCCCACGAAATCTTATCTCCTCATTCTTTCCGTGACTCGTCCACCGACCGTCAACAGTTCACACAGTTCAACAATTCTTTCTTCAACCTCGACCAGTGGGTTTGGTCTCCTCCAGTTTCTCCGGCGGCGGTGAGTCGTTCAGTTCCCGCGGTTTCGTATTTTCTTTCTTCTCTCTGACCCTCCACCATAGAGACCCTAAATCCCCCACATAGTTTTTCTCGCGTCGATCCTCCCCGTAATCAGTCAAACCCAAATTCCCACAGTGCATAATCTCCGAAGTCTCAGTTTCTCATTCTTACGAGGACACATTCCGAGACCGTTTCCGTTTCCGGTTTGCCGCTCGCTCGCGTTCGGTTTCAGTTCTCCGAGTACTCCTCGAGTTCGTGTCGCTTCCCGCTTGGTCATTGGTGCTCGGTGCAGGGCTGTCGCGACCGAAAACCCTTCCCCCGTGCCTTAAATTGCCGTCCAAATTCGAACTCGTGACAATAAGCAACGCTTTCTCTCCATCACCTTTCGCGACTCTCTACGTCTCCCGCGCGAATCCGTAGACTGTCGGTTAGAGCCTTAACGAAACTGTGATCTTTTCAGTCCAAACAACAACACAAAAAAAAATTCAAAAAATTCCTCGATGTTTCTCCTCCGTTCAGGAGAGACTGAAAAACGAAAACAAAAAAAACAGCAAAAAGAGAAATGTCGATCCGCGAGATTCTCGTTTTCGAGCTTACACTCCACGAATTGGCCTCGAGCCCGCCCGCGAACCAGTTGCCTTAATTCGAGTTTAAGCGTCGTTCAAACTTACCCCGTACTCGTTTAATTTTTAACAAAAATTCGACGAGGAAACCCCGTCCGTCCCCTCTTGTGCCTTTTCGAATCCCCGATAACCAACCAACCAACCCCGCAAACCCTCAAGGAGAACTTCTCCTCGTTCCACGAAATTGAAACGAGTGTTCTAACGCGCTCCGATAATCGTCTCGAAGAAGGGGAAAAGAATTTGAAGTATTTGGAAAGTTTCGAAGCAGCTTTGTGCCGTTTCGTTCCGAACATCCGGCCAGCGGAAGAGGAGGCTATGATCCTCCGACCCAAGGGGAAGCCGGCCAGAGACCAGTGCAAAATGCGTTTGCCTCGGTGAGTACGAACCCAGTTGTGCGCTGTACACGTGTCTGCTCTTCGACGGAACACCGGGTGGTGCCAGTCGATTATTTTCTACTGCTATAATACGATCTACGTTACTCTTGATTTAAGACTCGTTCCGTGTCAAACTTCACGGTACGAAAAGACGTTCTAGCAAAACGCTTCGAACACCATTATTATTCTAGACACGTATGTGGGTTGGCTCTCGTGAAAAATCGGAATCTTTTGGATTAACCCTCGGACAACGGACGATTTTTATAGGTACAGTGGGTGTACAAAGTATTCGTACGCCCTTTAAAAACTAATAACTTTTTTATAATTGTACCAAACGATCTGATTTTTTCTAATCAATTAGAAGCATTGGTTTACGAAATGATATGCAAAAAGGATTTTCCAAAAATTATAATTTACAAGGTTACATAAGAAAGGCAAGAATAAGATTTTCATTTTCTAAAACTTTTTTATTTGGGCCCTCAATGAAAATTTAAAATATTTGTTTTGTAGAGCTACGTTATACACGTGCTGAAAATTTCATCGAAACAGGTTGACGCAGGGAAAAACTGTGGAACTAGTTTGTAGTTTGTGAAACTACGATTGTCACCATTTTTAATCGCTTGTAACTCGTGTGTATGTAAATCGATTTCGATGAAATTTTCAGCATGTGCATAACTAACATAGATCTACAAAACATATATTTTAAATTTAAATTGAGGGACCAAATAAAAAAAATTTTTAAATTCCTTTTTTATTTTTGCATGTAAGCTTGTAAATTATAATTTTTGGAAATCTTCTTGCACAACATTTAGTACATCAATGCTCCTACAGTTATAAAAAAAAGTTATTAGTTCTTAAAAGGTGTACGAGTACTTTGTACCCCCACTTTATATAATTGGCAATGCTTAAAAAATTCACTTTTGATGACATCTCGCGAGACACATTAGTCTTTCTGATATCCTCAATGAAACACCTATTCAGTTAGTTTAAAGTCAAAATAGACTCCGGCGCAGTATACGGAGGCATAAAGAGCCAGGATATTTTTATTTTATAACTTTGAATCTCACCCGAGATTTTCATCATAACTAGACTGCGGATTTTTATGTAATTTTCAATTTTTCTCGGCAAATTTCTAAGAGAGTGAAAACAGGGACCATAACTTTTATAACCATAACTTTTCTCTTGTTGGTAAATGTTAGCGTTGAGAGAAATTCATTTCGATCACTTATAACAGTTATCAATGAAAGAAATTTATTTCGATCGCTCATAGCAGTTATCGGCGAGAGAAATTTATTTTGATCGCTCATAACCGTTATCGACGATAGATTTTTATTTTGATCGCTCATAACAGTTATTCGATGAATTAAATTTATTTCGATCGCTCATAACAGTGATTGATGAAGGAAATTTGTAACAGTTATTATTAAATAGTACAACTTTCAAGTGATAGCCAATCAATTACTTCATACATTTTTTATTCATAAAATTAATTGTTACAATCAAAATTTAATGTGACAAACAAACAGATTTTGTGTTGTTCTTATGGTCTGTTGATTCGTCTTGTTGTACGAAACCTTCTCAATGAATTTCACAGGCTTGTTCCATTCGGAAATGAGTAGACAACTGAATAATTAAATAAGCAACCAAAATGAATTTTCTCATCAATAATTATTATGAACAAGTGAAAAGAAATTCGATCATCGATAACTGTTATGAGCGATCGAAATAAATTTCTCTCGTCGATAACTGTTATAAGCGATCGAAATAAATATTCTCTCATTGATAACTGTTATGAGCGATATAAATAAATTTTTCTCGTCGATAATTGTTATGAGCAATGGAAATGAACTTACCTCATCGATAACTGCTTTGAGCAATCGGAACAGTTTTTCTTCGTCGATAACAGTTATCGAGGAGGATCCAATTTTTTGGACACTAATAACTGTTATTTGTAACCAAAAAGTATAAAAATCGATATTTTTTAATCATTTTGTTCTTCGAATTTTGTTCTTTATATTTCGTGTACATTATTTTAACTTTCAATAATAATTAACTTTTTATTAACGATTTTTATCGTAGAAAATTTTAGAATAACTGTTATGTCCCTGAGTAAAAACCAATAAAATTTTATTTTCTGTGCTAGTAGGCTTCGTAGATCTGAGATAAATAAAAATCGCACTAAGCTCTGTGAAATTTTATATTACAGTATTTTTTGAACATTTTCAGAGGCCATATAAATGCATAACTAAAACCAAATCCGTAAGTAAAATTGCTCTGTCGCGTAACGTTTTCGAAAAACTATGATTTTAGTGAAAATGCATGATTTTGATAAATTGTCTCGCATGTATAGTTTTGGCGAAACACCTCAGTTTTTAAAAATCAAAATCATGGTAGTTTTTTTACAAAAAGTAATGTTCTTTGAAAACGTTGCGTGATGGAGCAATTCAACTTTTTGAAAAAGTTTAATTTTATTTGACTGCGTAATTAGACTGCGGATCTTTATGCGAAATGAAAATATTCTGCATCAATTGTGGGATGTATTAGTTGAATAAAATCTCATTTCATCGCTTAACAGTCTGCACGTTAGAAACAACATCACAATATTCGTAGATTTTTATATATTTCTTACTGTTTCATATTTCACCCAGTTCATTTCATCTTAAATGCATCAAAATCCGCAGTCTAATAATACAGATATAATAATACTAATAATAGAAACGAAGTCTATAAACCAATCCACGATATTATTTCATCCATTTCTGCTTTATAGTCTGACACTGAAGTCTCATCACTTGCATGCAATTTACATATTTTTTGTCACGATCATTTCGTAGGAATTTTTAAAAATATTTTTGTATTAAAGAACGTAAGATATGCACTCACTTTTGGTTTATAGTTTCAAATATTGTAGGTATTATTATTTAATTTTACTGCTGCAATCTTGAGTCTCACCATTAAAGCAGTGTTACAAATGATTTAATGGTTTACGAATCGATTCCCATGCTGAACAAGTATACTAAAGACAGATAGAATTACACTAAACAATTCCATGTTGAATGCAACTTTTACAAAACGCAAAAAAAGATATTATCATAAAAACATTACAAGTTCTCCGAATATAACGCAAGGCTAGACAATTGTAAACAATGGCCGAATAACTATTAACCCTTAGTATATTGTTTACATTATTAAATACGTTAGTCGATTATTTCATATTCACACAAAGCAGAAAATTTATTTTCGAGTTGAAATAGCTCAGAGTGCAAAGGGTTAATAATGAGTTATTATTATACTGCGGATCTTTATGCAAAATAAAAAATGTTTGCATTGATCGCAAGACTCGGGAGCCAACTAAAAATTGTATTCTTCTTTTAATTATCCTATTAATCTGAAACTAATACATTGATGCCCTTAAATATTTTTAACATGTTTACAGCTTTAAATTGCATGTACCCATTTTTGTCATAAATGCATAACATCCGCAGTCTAATTATTATTATTAATAAAACGTATTTCCTTAAAGTCGTCACACATGTGTGACACCATCGACAACATAATTAAATTGCAGATGCGTTCGTTAGTAAAATCGATTTCTTTAGAATCCACAAAAAATGGGTACAACGGCAGTAAATAATCCAATGGAAAAACTGAAGCTCGATAAACATGATTCGCAGAATTTATAACGCGAGCGTCGGTAAGCGTTGTATCGCAGAAAAAAAAAAGCGAATTGATGAAATTGCATCGAACTTTTGCCGCGTTGTAATTCGATTCCCGGGCTGAAAATTGATTGCCGTGAAATAATCAAGATAAGAAACTCAATTATCAAGGGTGAATTGTGACAGTAGATCTGTAAGGTCTTGAAATCAGATAGTATAATGTTCCCGGCTCTCCCTTCTGCGAGAGAGATTGTCGGGACAGCGGGGTAGGTTGGAGGGTTAAAGGTGCAGGGGGAAGAAAGGGGTGGTAATGGTCACAATGGAGGGATTTCCGTGTATCTTTTTTAACCACAATTTAATCGGCCGTCGGGATAAATCAGTGTGTGTGGTGTGGGTTCCAGTCGAACGAACCCCATGGTTTCATACCCAATTAGCGGCTTTGCAAATTGTAATTATGCGCCGTATTGTGTGTCACCTAGGAAAGATGGCCACAAGTATTATAATTTGCCGGAATTTAGGGTTCACCGGATTGTTATCTCCCGCGATGATTGGCCCAAATTGATTTTCATGAAGAGCGATCGTTACGGGGAAATAACGCTTGATGGAAAGATATCGTTCTTTCCTCAGCTCGGTGACACGGTGAATCGATGTATGTATGTATCCTACGTGCAGTTGAAGCCATCTTGTTTTGCTAGATTTATATTTTAACGCTAAATTTACCACGATTGGTCAGATGACCGGTTTTATGTATTTTATTATACAATTAGTGAAATTGTAAAGACCTGATTGTGGGAAGTCAATCTTTTTATTCCAGGAAACATTCTAATGAAGTATTCAAGGTCACATACTAATAAATTCAATTTTTGGTAACTGAAGTACTTAATTTTATAGCTTGGGTAAATTCATTATTTTGATAACTTTTGAATTTTTAGTAACTTAAGTACTTAACACGTTCGTTGCCGAGCAACATTTTCAAAAACGGTTCCACCACGCCAACAAATTTTCATTAATTGTAAAATGAAAATACAAAACATGTATTTATGGGAAAGATATTGAATTTAGATAATTTTTAATTGATTTATTAATTATACGAGTCCTATCGTAGTCGGTTTTTGCGATCAAATGTTTTATGACAAACCTGAACATAAACTTCGACCTACGAGATAACTCGTTGTTGGCAGCGAACGTGTTAATTTTGAAACTTGGGTAAATTCACTTTTTTTCATAACTTCTCAATTTTTAGTAACTTAAGTACTTAATTCCAAAACTTGGGTAAATTCACTGTTTTGATAACTTTACATTTTAATGGAAAAACTTATTTTACAAATTCCGTTTCAAACATTAGCATACTCTTTGCAGTGGAAATTAAAAGGTAAACTGTAAGTAATGGTAAAGATGATATTTTAATTGAAAAAGTTATTGTATAAATTCCTTTCCAAATATTCGCATAACGTAATCTTTTTATCGAAAACTTGAAATACTGTAATGGTAACGATGACATTTTAATTTAGAAACTTATTGTTTACATTTCTCTTTAAATATTCGCGTAATATAATCTTTGTATTAATTTAACATTATTGATAGCATTAGTAGAAATAACTTGCTCAATTGTTTATGAAATGTCTAAAAAAGAGATTATTAATGGCAATAACAAAGTGCCCAATGAAATCGCAGTAGCTTGTTAGCAAAAGCTTGCGGCACTGTTTTAAAAAAATTAGTTTATAAAAACATTGAAAGGGAAATATCGAAATCATAAAAACATTGAGGAAACTAAATGATCGTGTAAGTGAAAAATGATGGAGTAGATAAATATTGAAAACGGTCTTTTTATGAGAATAAAAGTTATTTTTACGAATTTTTTAAAAATGTGTTCTCATCGAACAAATATTTCAAAATCTGCATAGTGAAACAGCTAATAACAAGCTATTATTATTATTGTAGAACGTTTATTAAAAAATATTGCATAACAGAAACACACATATAAATCAATGACATTAATTATTCATTTAATATTGTAACAATTCATTGAATAGTATACAATATTTGTAACAATGTTCGAGAACTTTCCTGATATTGATGAACAAAATTTCTTTGTCACAGTAACATTTTTATTCGTATCTCTTTTGCCGATTCTATTTAAATCAAAACTTTTACTTTCGAGCAGTTGTTTTTTATCTGTTCTCCTTGAAACTTGTGCTATGGAAATGCGTTTTTGAACAAAAGTTCTGTGATCCATATTTTAAATAGAAGATCCTTTTGAAGAAAGTTCATGGTCTGTATATTATACAAGTATAAAACAAAGGGTGCGAATATAGAAACATACACATGTTAACATTTAACACGCTCGCAGCTAACACCTCACGTTTATGACGACCATGGTCTCGTATTGTGTGCAATGAAAGTAAACTCTTCTATACACATTATTATTTAAAATCGTACGATACATGCAATTATATGAACGCTTCCATATTGTTCGAATAGACTCAATATTCAAGCACACATTTGTGCTTTGTTTGAATTGTTTGAATTGTTTGAATTATAATGTACGTCACCGAATGATCGGTCAGTTTCGAACATGACTAATCACAAAAACACAAGTAATAATGACCATAGTGTTTAACAGAAAGTAAAGTACATACTTACCTATAAAAAATATCTGTAAAGGAAACGATTGGGATCATTTTTTTGCGACATAAAAATATCATTAAAGAGGAAACGCATGACGCTTCATTAGTGAATATAATAAAAAAAAAGGTATCACAGGAACTTATCTCAGGAAGCAAAACTTTAATACAGTGCTGTGAATAATTATAAACTCAACCATATTTCTATGTTTATTCGTAGTATTGAAACAAAAATTGACGGAACCGTTTATGCATTTTTATATTCTAATACAAAACAAAAATGAGCAAACAAAAAATAAGAGTTTTGTTCCTCAGAAATCTGGAAAAAATGACATTTGTTCTATAAACTGTGGTTTAAGCTGTGAACAAGTATAAACTCATTAATCTTAATATCTTTCATTTAATGTTTAGTACATTTTCCTTTATTTTTTATTATATGTAAGAGCCGGTCGGGAACACTACTAAATAGCTTATTGAAGATGTCATTTGGAATATCAGCCCACGCAGATTTTATTCTTTTTTTAAGATCGACAATACTTTCTATTGGTGGCTTCTCCTGATCATAAACATTCCTCTCAAGGATACCCCATGTGAATGGGAGCATTATTTTGCTGGAAAATCGTTTTATCGTCTTCTGTTAATGTTATAAAAGGCAACAAATAGTCGTGTAACATCTGTTGATAACTACCAGCATTCATTCTACCGTTTACAAAAGCTATTTCACTTTTAAAATTGTTTTTAAAGGCAGACCTGACCATGACTGATCCACTTATCTCTGAGCTCTTCGCGACATGATCTTTCTTTCCTTCCTCAAATCGTGCCAATGATAATTGAACCCATCAGGCCAATCAAGATTAAACTTATTTTCATCGCTCCAGATCACATGTCTCCATATGCGATTTTGTTTAATGAATATTTCGGAAAATCTTAGTCTAGCGTCAATATGTCGCTATTGTAATGACGGTTTCGGAAAACCTTCCAGAATGTGCAACCTACTTTCTTACAAGTCTAGATTCACAGATCAAATTAAATCGACTTACAATTTTAGACGCGGAAGTTCCAGTTTTTGATATCTCCCTTAAAACTGTATGTTTTACAGTTGACGAAAATCATGTAGGTCGTCCAAATCGCTTGATATTCCAAACAAGTTTCGAGAAATTTTTAACTACATTTGGGATCTATTATTTATACTCGCAATTTGTCGTTGACTTTCCCGCAGCTCTTCAAATCGATTACACTGTCCAGCACCAAATTTGTTTTCAATATACTGTTGGGTCCTTCTTATAGAGTTTTTTGCGCCGATTCCGAATCTGTCCTTAATTTTTCTCCTATACGCACAGTTTTTGAGAAACATGGCTTTGAAAAAAAAACAACATATTTTTCAACTTTAAACAAATATTGTGATGTTATTATAAAAGATATTGAATTGTTCTTTACAGCAAAAGATTCTGTAGACTTTCCCGAATACAGTGATATCCAGTATTAATACATTATGATTGTTTAAACTTTAAACTTTTGCACCAATTTTTGAGGATATTTTTCAATTTATCTAAAAAATAATAAACCGCCCTTTCAAGTTTGGAACGTCGATGTTTTTTTCAAACCAGAAAACAAAATATCTTCGCCCGACACGAGTTGTCACCAGTGGTGCTCACCACCAGAACGGTCATTCGCCGTTCCGTATCCCGTCGCTACCCCATATCCCGACCCGAGCGCCACTGGCGGCAACTCATGTCGGGCGAAGATCTTTTGCTTTTTGGTTCGGTAAAAACGTCGATGTTGCAAACTTCCAAGGCGGGTTTTTCAAGATAAAAGTCTGCTCTATCGCGTGGTATAGTTCGATCTTTCGCAGGACTCTTATTTTTTGAGATAAATTGAAAAATATCGTTAAAAATTGGTGCAAAAGTGGTGTATCTCCGTCTTTAATGATTGTTTAAACATGTTTAGACAATCATAATGTATTAATATTGGATATCACTGTATTCGGGAAAGTCTACAGAATCTTTTGCTGTAAAGAATAGAATATGTATTTTTTTCAAAGCCGGGTTTCTAGAAAACTGTGCGTATAGGATAAAAATTAAGGACAGATTCGGAATCGGCACAAAGAACTCTATAAGAAGTAACCAACAATATATTGAAATCGTAAAAAAAGTTGAAATTTGGTGGACAGTGTTATTATTATTCGTTGTTTTCCTACATCAAACGATTGCGTGCCACGCGGCATAGTGTACAGTACAGAATTATTTCAAAGATCCTTAAAAGAATGCTTTTAGAGACTTGCTGTGATATTCCTATTACTAAGAAGATCTGACAGAACTTCAGAAACATCCTGGTTGAGGTATGAACAGCGACTATGTTTGTAAATATTCACAGCACTGTATTTCAGACAAGAAATAAAATAAATAAATAAAACAAAACATCCCGGTAGACGCCTCGCCGCCGAGACTAACGAAATCTTGGTTTAATTCCGGGGAGGGCAATGATTCTGCGCCATTAGAGATCGCCGCGAAAAATTCGATCAGGCGTTGAGGTCGAGGAGCGTCTAAGTCCCGATTCTCACAGTTCCCGGAGCGAGAGCGGAGAATTTGTTCCAGCTTGCACGCCGTTCGAATTTTCCACAGCCGGTTTACGGGGGTGTGTTACTGGGGCAGTAGTGCGCAGAAGCTCGGAGCATCCCCAACGTGAATTCACCGGGCCTCCCCTGTCGTCTCGTCTCTCCCCGTAGAACCGTTGCCCCTCTTTCTCTCCTCGGCTCACCCTTACCCTCACCCCATGGTACGAGGGGTGGTTCCCCAACAATCCTCTCGGTTACATTCGAGCCTTAACTCGGACCGCGACGCATTCAGTTTCGTATCGGCAGTGAAACGACGCGTCCTCCTCGTACCTCTGTGTTATTTCGGCGAGCAATTCGACCGATCGTGGCCCCCGGTGCGTGCTTCCATGCTGTTGTATCGGCCATTATAACCTCGATCCACGTCGAACACGCGTTCCGTCTCTGGATCGAACGATCGGGGATCGCCTTGAATCCCAGTGACTCCTTCTCGACGCGTTTAACCTCATCCGAGAATGGATGAGACGGCCTACCCAGCCGCCTTCTGATGCTGTTGGACACGCCAGGTGATACTCTCTTGCCTATTCTGTGTGATCTGTTTGAATGTACTCTCTATCTATCTGGCTCTCGCTCTCTGGTTCTCGCTCTCTGGCTCTCTACGGGAAATTCTTCCTGTTCCGGTCTTCGAAATGATCGCGGAAATTGAAAACAGACTTCTCAGCCGCCTTCTGATGCTGTTGGACACTCCAGGTGATACTCCTTTGTCTAGTGTGATCCGTTTGAACGTACTGTCTCTTTCTCTCTTTCTCTCTCTTTCTCTCTCTCTCTCTCTCTCTCTCTCTCTCTCTCTCTCTCTATATATATATATATATATATATATATATATATATATATATATATATATATATATATATATATATATATAGTTCTCTGGCTCTCTGCGGAAAATTCTTCCTGTTCCGGTCTTCGAAATGATCGCGGAAATTGAAAACAGACGCGGTTGATTTGTCGCGCAACCCCGGGCTTCGCATCCGAATAATTGGGATGCTTTTGTCACTGATTCATGGGGGCCTATTGTGCTTGCTTATCACGGGCTTCGATTATTTCTCGAAAAATCCCGATCCCCGTTTTTAGGCGGCATTATGCGCCCGATTGTTGGCCGTAATTTGATGTGGCATAGGTTTGTGGCTCTGATGAGAGCTTTTGTTGTGTCTTCTACGTGAATTTGCCTACCGGAGGTTTCCCCCCTGTGTTCTCGGTTCTATCCAGTGTGCATCGTGAAGAGGTTAGTGACTCTTAACACTTTATACATCGGAAACCTAGTGCATAATACTGAAGCACTGCGCTACGTAAAATAGAAGCTAGAATTCTTTTTGAAATAGTAACTCTAAAAGATGCAATTAGATTATATTAGTCGCCGTAATTCATTTGTCTGCGAGTGCTATTGCTATTAACACTAAACTTACCGAGCACTGAAAGCGACTAAAATGTTTTAGCTTACAGAAATGACACTTGGCTCTATTTATTTAGATTTTGTGCAATTTTCATCACAATATGTGCTTGGATAAAGAAATTTGTCGTATAAAAGCAACTTGATAATTTCAATAATTGTAAGATGAAAAATATAAAACCGGTCATTCGACCGGCAGTTGTAGGTTTAGTGTTGAGTAAGTTACTGAAATAAATCTTTAGTACTTTCAAAAATGATTGATATTCACTGATACGTTAACACCGCGTAGCTAAAGTATAATATGTGAACACAGCAACGCTAATTAGAAGTACGAATATAATGAAACGCTTTTTAGCTAGTGACTGATTTTTATGCAAAATTAAAATTGTCTGTATTAATTTGACGATACTGGAGCTAAATAGACATTTATTGAAGAGTGAAGAATAATAGAATTGTCTTTTCAAATTGTTTTCGTTTTCACTGTTTTCCATTTCTATCAGAAATGCATGAAATCTGCAGTTTGCGTTCATCTAGTAACAAAAATACTTTGTTTGAATAAATGGAGTAAGTGAAAATACAAAAGTTATATTTAATACTGAATTTATTAAGTGATGCATTTGGGGGAACATCTGATGTCACAAGATTCAAATGTTCGTCATTTTTGCGAATATTTATTCCCTTTTTTAATTTTCGAAAAGAGCGACAATTAAGAGAAAATAGTCTTCCTAAATTGTTTAAACGTTCACACTATTTTCCATTCGACCACACATTCCTACCATAAATGCACGGAATCCGCAGTCTGTTCATCTAGCAATAAAAGTAGTTTGTTTTATAAAGCAATGGAATAAGTGAAATGCAAAGGTTATATTTAATATATTTAATTTATTTCCTGTTTTAATTCTTTTGAAGAGTGACAAATACCAAAATAATCTTCCTACATTGTTTAAACTGTTCTACTAAACTCTGTTTCTCTGTTAATTTTAGTATCAATATGTTTAAATTCATTTAATTTATCTTCCTCACTTAAATCGTCATTCTTTCTTCACTGTAAGAATTCACGTAATTTCTGTCTCTACATTTTATAAAATCTACATCCTATTTCTGTTTGCACTACAGAACGTACAGTGGGTGTGCAAAGTATTCGTACACCTTTTAAAAACTAATAACTTTTTTATAATTGTACCAAACGACTTGATTTTTTATAATCAATTAGAAGCATTAGTTTACAAACTGATATGCAAAAAAGATTTTCCAAAAATTACAGTTTACAAGGTTGCAGATAAAAATAAAAAAGACATTTTTTAAAACTTTTTTATTTGGGCCCTTAATGAAAATTTAAAACATGTTTTCTAGATCCATGTTCTTTACACACATGTTGGAAATTTCATCGAAATCGATTGACGCAGGAAAAAACAACAGACGTCGAAAGATGTACGATTCTGTGGATTTTAAGCAGAAACTGATCAAAAGTCGTGGAAAACTATGATTTTCACAATTTTTAACCGCTTGTAGTTCGTGTGTATGTTAATCGATTTCAATGAAATTTTCAACATGTGCATGACTAACATAGATCTACAAAACATACATTTAAAATTTTCATTAAGGACCCAAATAAAAAAGTTTTAAAAAATGCCTTTTTTATTTTTGCATTTAACCTTATAAATTATAATTTTTGGAAAATCTTTTTTGTATATCATTTCGTAAACCAATGCTTCTAATTGATTATAAAAAATCAGGTTGTTTGCTACAATTATAAAAATGTTATTAGTTTTTAAAAAGTGTACGAATACTTTGTACACCCACTGTATTTCTTTATGCTATAGACTTGTAAATAGAACAGAATTTGTTAGTTTCAAATGTGTACCGAAACTCTGACGAAACTATTGTTTAACAATTTGAATATGTGTTGAAAATAATAGACTGTGCATCAAACAATATGTAATAGGCAAGTTGAAGGTCCTCTTTTTTGTTATTAATCTTACGGAGTTGTAAACAATATGTGTACACTCTTAAATTCATTTAATCTTTTCACTGTTTTAGATTGCATCAATTCGTTTTTGCCATAGATGTATCAAACCCTCTGTTCAAGTTTTTAATTCTTCTAATTTGTGTTTCAAAATTCCCCTATTCATTGTTGTCCTAAACGCGTTCAGTATAATCGTAACTCTGGAACTATGTCCAGGACAAATGTCGCATCAATTCGTTTTCGTCATAAATGCATCCTGTTATTTTTTAAAAATTATTTTTTACTTGTCTTTTAAACTTCGCTTATTCATTGTCATAAACGTATTCAGGAAACTACGCCCAGGACAAACGGTGTTTACAAAACGTATTGTTATTCAATGGCGATCTAGGAAAAAATGCGTTTGTTTACATTCGCACAGAGTACGCACGCAACGGTGTTAAGCTGCGTTTCGTTGTCGTTATTTAGTCACTCGTCGCGGCGATTCAAACAAATAAAAAAAAGCGTTTGGTACAATCTGCATACAGTTTGTTTGCAAAAGTGTGTTATACTTGGTAGCCGGCCACATTAAGCTCCTTATCGTCGGTCATATTAAATAACGCGCGATTAGGTTAAACAGATTCGAGCATTAAGAGGTTAGACGTACATCTCGAGTATAAGTGAACCCTTTATAAGGGAGTCTCACTGTACCGTGTACAATTTCTATTCATGAAGAAGTAATGGCGTTCTGCATCCCGTTTTCGAGAAATTGCACTCGCCCTCCACGCGAAATATTAACAGTGAACAATCGCTACGTCGTAAAGAGTAGCACGGTCGGTTGCAAATGCCGTCTCCAGCAGCATTATGCTAATTCGAAACATACTACGCGAGTTTGCGAAACATATTTTAAGGAAATATTTACCGACCACTATTTACACAGTGGATGCACAAAGTATTCGTACACCTTTTAAAAACTTTTATGACTTTTTTATAGTTGTACCAAACGATCTGTTTTTTTTATAATCAATTAGAAGCATTGGTTTACGAAATGATATGCAGAAAAGATTTTCCAAATAATTATAATTTACAAGGTTACATGCAAAAATAAAAAAGGCGTTTTTTAAAACTTTTTTATTTGGGTCCTCAATGAAAATTTAAAATATTTGTTTTGTAGATCTATGTTAATTATACATATTTTGGGGATTTCATCGAAATCGATTGACGCAGGGAAGAACGACACGATTTTAAGCAGAAACTGACCAAAAGTCGCGAAAAATTATGATTTTCACCACATCTAACCATTTCTAAACCAATATCGTGTTTGGTATTATTTTAATCAGAAAAATGCCACAAATATATTGATGAAAGTTTCATAAAAAAATAAGTAATAATAAAAAAGATTTTATATTGGTATTACAATCCGCATAGTAGTGGTTCACACCGATATACCCGAGCCGAGATCAGATCACTTCAGTGGAGGGGATATCTTTCTTGCGTTTATCGTGTACGGCCTTTTTGCGTTGATAGAGGATTTACTGTACTACCTCGGGCGTTTCAGGCTCGGAAAGCGTAGAGGTACTGTGTTTTTTGACGTTTGCCGAACATAGAGAAGGACAAAAGGCTGCGAGTTGATTAAAATATCAATGCAAATAGGAAAGTGTCTTATTTTACAAAACTTTTACCAACGTATTTGTGAAATTTTTCTAATTCAAATGAGTCTAAATATGGCATAATATGGACCACATTTGCTGATTTGAAACTCTGTCGAGTTTGGTCTTTTTTAACCAGGGAAATCTTACAAATATGTTAGTAAAAATTCTGGAAATAAAGAATATTTACATAATACAAAGTAAACAATGTTTGCATTGATTGCAAGAGATAGGGGCCGAATCAAAATTCCTTTCTTCTTTTAAATTATCTTATTAAGGTGAAACTAATACACTGGTGTGTGTGTGTGTGTGTTTAAATCTTTTTAATATGTCCACTGTTTTAAATTATACGTGCCCATTTTTTTATTAGCTTACTTTCTTGTCTGTTTGTCTGTTTGTTTGGTACAAATTTGGCAATTGATTTTAAACTAACTTCCCGATGAGCTAGAGACTTGTTTATCATAAGTGCATAAAATCCGCAGTCTACTTCATGAGACAGGTAAATATAATCGTAATTCTATCGTGTTTGGTCTCGTTTTAATCAGAAAAATTTCACCAATGCGTTGGTAAAGGTTTCATAACAAATAACTAAAGCAAGAAAGTTTTATAATTGTATTAGTACCGCGACCGGCTGCCCAAGGGAGAACCCCCTGTTACGGAGAGAAAAAAATTAATACTATCCGTAGAGACGAAAGTCACACTATGCGAGGGAAGGCTGTAGATCGTTATCTATTTTTTACCACGTTTTTATTAGCTCGCTTTCCTCTTTGTCTGTTTGTTCGGTACAAATTTTGCAATTGATTTTAAACTAACTTCCCGATGAGCTAGAGACTTGAAATTTTAAACATAGCTCAGAACTGGATGACAATGCAATATTTTTAAAAAATTTTTCAAAAAAGCCTATGCGTTCAGGAGATATAAATTATTAATAATTTGAACCTTTGCACCCCCCCCCCCCCCTCCGCGGACGTAGTACGTCTTCGCGTTCAGCGTCCCCACTCTATTACCTGTTCCCACTCGGACTCATCCCCACTCCACTGACCCGCTTCGCACGGAAGGAGGTCAGTGTGCGTCAGTGTGCGTTTGAGCACCGTGCGGTGTTTACAAAGTAAGTACGTATTATTATCCTATAATGTTTGTTTACCAATCGAAAGGACAGTTACACCGAGATTTTTGGTCGAACCTATATCTTTGACATTTTACCACGGCGATTCGATATGACACCAGTGTTGGGCAAATTTTATTTCAAAAATAAAAATAAATTAAAAAAAATACCACGTTTTTAAAACGGACTAAAAAGTATAAAATAAATCTTTAAAAAACGGACTAAAAAGTATAAAATAATTTTTTCTGGCTCCATACAGATTCCTAACCCCGTACAGATAGTCCTGAAAATTTGTGATTGTGAATTTTTAGTAGCCATGAAAATACTTGTAAGATTTAAAACGAAAAACGTGGGGCGCAAGATAATACTACATACATAGTAAGGAGTGTAGAGAGTAGCTACCGCTGAGAAAACTCGCACAATAGTTCATATTATTTGCAGTGCATTAGAATTGTTAGTGATTTAGGTGTTCATGCATCAATTATCTATTATATTTCATGCGCCCCACGTTTTTCGTTTTAAATCTTACAAGTATTTTCATAGCTGCTAAAAATTCACAATGACAAATTTTCAGGACTATCTGTACGGGGTTAGGAATCTGTATGGGGCTAGAAAAAATTATTTTATACTTTTTAGTCCGTTTTCTAAACGTGGTTTTTTAAAGATTTATTTTATACTTTTTGAAATAAAATTTTGTGACAATTTTTTGTACCAATCGCGCCGAACATACAAGAGGACGAAAAGTTTTCGACGAAAACGCACTACATACCGTTAATTAACCCCTTGCCGTATCATTTTCTTTACAGTTACAGTGATTAGAACGTCTTTATCTCCAAAAATGTCGTGAATATTGATTACAAGCGAATCAAATTTTATTTCATTTAAAAAGAAAAGCGTAACATTTATATTTGTTACACTTTGTTTAACCCTTTGCCGTACTTTGACAAGCCAGTCTCGTGATGAAGGTTTTTAATTTGTTAAACAACGTCCAAGAAGAGTACGTCAATATACAATAGTTTAGCGCTCCACACTTTTATTTTTATAGTCACGATTTTATTTAATTTTATATTAAATTTTTCTATCTATTCTGACACTAATTTTATAACAGAAGAAATTTTAAACTAATTGCTTAAAATTTTGGGGAAAGATATTATTAATTATCTAACTGTTATGGAGCAACAGGAAAATAATTATTTTCCCCTTTTTAGTGCATTTTAATATAAGCGTGGTTTTTCAAAAGTTTTTTTTAATATTATTCTTCCTGAACGGGGCGGAATACTTGATGGTCAAAGTCAAATCGAGAGACCTCTTATTGAAATTCTAGGTATAGAAAGATTTTAATTCCGCGAAACATTAAATACTGTTCCAATTAAGTTTTATTGCCGACAAGCCGTGTTTGATCAGTCATCAAATCCACAGCACGCTTCATTGGCTGAAAAGTTTATTATTGAAATGTAATATTCGCATCGTTACGAATGATCAATTTTAATATTAATTATTATTTAACGATCTAAATTATAACTGTGCGTGTTTTGTTTAGGTTACCCGATTATTTATTTCAGTAAATTTAGAAGTAAATGACGCAATGCAAACGGTATTTTTGTTTGTCAAAGAGCGGACGAAAAACAGCGGTCGAGGAAGTTAAATGTACATAGTTTGACGGGATCGAACTTTTCAGTGCCGTACTTCTCCCGCAAATATAGAGATGCACCTGCGGGTAGAAGTTTCAATTTTTTAAATGGATTTGTACGATACTCTCTATCTATGTACTCCTGTACCTATCGACTGCAGTTAGTGCAATTGATATTTCGATTTTTCCTTCAGTGCACTCGTGTTTCGATGACGATTCGTCCCCGTTTGTTTTATTCGAACACTGTGAAATTAAAATTCCATTCTACGAAATTGTATTTTTCATCTGTTTATAAATTTCTACGAGTTTGAATTTTAATAAGAATTTCTCTGTAAAATATCATTTTATTCTATACATTTTTATAAATTAATCTCATTAAACGAAGTTGTAATTTGTAAACTTCTATAGAATTGTTGAAAAATCAAAGCACCCCTCTTTACCTCAATTTGTATCGTTAAATAATATTATTTTCTTGGAATAATTTTTAGACACCAGATGTTCAGCATCCATAGTGTTTTTTATTTTAAACTCACAATAGTACTGTACTGAAAAGAATTGTGAAAAATACTTATCCGATTTAGTTATAACTTTTTAAGAAACAATCCATTTCTTTCGTAGTTGCAACATGCTGAAAACTTTTAAGAGGCAGTGTACATTAGAATGTTATCTTATCAGATTTCAATACTGCTTTCTTAAAGAAAATATTGTTATCGCGAATTCTTTGTTAATAAATCCAAGATTACAGTTCGAATTAATCAGTACACGAAAATATAAATGCATAAACATGTAATATTTACATTTCAATAATATTTAGTTGAATTCCACAGTCTAGAAATAGATTCAGTTTACTTGAAATAAATAGTATTATATTGTTATTCATTTATTATAGTACTATTCATCGTTATTCACTCTAAATTATATATAAATGTTAACACTATCTCTTGTTAATGCAATTATCGAAACAATTATGTACTTTAATATATATTAAAAATCTATAATATAGAATCGTGTCGATAAAAGTTGCCAAAAAATGTCTTCAATGCATTGGTTGAACCTTTAAATTATTGTAAAATTTGCTCATTAAATTAATATATTAATTTTAATATTTTTGTCGTGTACAACAACGTTAATCGTAGTATTTTAGTTTTCCACCAAAAGCGATTATTTTACATCACTTCATAAAAATAACATGACTCCGTTTACTTAAATTTCTAGCAATTTATATATTGTGACATATAAGTCGTTCACATTTTCCCATTAAAGCACTTCGTCAATGCATAAAATTTTACATTCAAATAATTGCCGACGAATGCATCTTTCCAATCTCAATAATAGTAATCTGAAAAATGTGGTGCTCATCAATTTGACGTGGTTGTAGTGTTATCACTTTACGGGGTGTCATCCATATTTGGGTGACGGGAGTATTTCTCCTGACCCAAAAATGAATCTCTCCAGTGACAGGTGGTAGAGTGTGCAAAATTGGCTTATGGTCTGTGAAATATAAAACGATTGAAAAACCATACCAACGCCATAAATCTCAGTTTTCGTTTCATTAAACAAATTGCTTTAATCTCGCTTAATTTCTGTGGTGGTCGAGCTGACGATTTATCCATTTTTGAAAACATATTTTTGAATGTACTTCTCGTAGACACGTCAATCTTTTTGTTACGGTAACGATTTTATTATTATTAGGGTAACGATTTTGATACACTGGGTCAAACCGGACCCGGACCCCGCCTCTAGTGGAGTAATAAATAAATAATAAATGTTTGAAATGCACATTATGAGTCCGAACAGATGTTATATGTCAAGGGATTAAGACAATAAATGGTTAATGTTATTAGGTAGTTGCACAAAGTGTACTGCTTTAATTTTCTTCCATCATCATTTTATGATTTGATTGTTTATAAATAAGCACGTTAACTTGACTGAGTATCGATACAAATCCAAATTAACGTTGTATAACAAATTTGTTTATATTGTGTGGTTAAATGACAATGCTTGGGGCATCTCGAATGAAAAGTATTATTTCTTCTGGCTCAAACACTATCGTATTAGCCTGCACACAAATTTTCCGATTTTTCGCTCGACTAAAAATATTTTACTTAGATCAAGTAGCTTACGAAAAGTCCTAGTGTCAACCTATATTCCATGACACGAAAGTTGTTGAATTAATCCCACCGATTTTACACGGAAACGGCCGACACTGTGTGCGACGACTTGTGAATGGGAGTGTACCTTTAGAACCGAGCGGACAATCTTTCCATTTCCACCTTTCTTCTGGTTTGCAAAGCGTTCATCCGTTGGCGGTTACGCGAGTCGATCGTTAATCGGTCTCTTCGTTAAGCCGTGACAGCGATAATACGCGAGTGACGTTTACGAATCGAACGACGATTATATTTAACGGACGGCCGTCATCGAACCGGGAGGCCGGGAATTGAATCGAGCGTTACAATGTCCGGTGATGGCTCGAATTTCCGTTCCGACGGTGTTCTGCGAGACCGTGTAAACAAATAAAAAACGAAAGAACAATGGGTGCGATTCGGTGTTGGATCTTTTCGTGCGTGAGAAATCATCGTCGAAGACGACGGTCTGCCCACGTGACGTCCGAAGTCCCACGATGTTTGATAAAGTGGCAGGTAAATTCATTCGCGTGTGACTGTTAACCCTTCGCCTTACTATTTAACCCTTAGCACTCGGATGGTATCTCAGAATCACTACTAGAAATTACTACAATGTTCCCGCCATTGATGTGACTTTCGGGTATGCGGATCATGTGACTTTTTTATCCCCACTACAGTAAAAGTTCCTTCGTTGTCCTGAATCGTGGGCACGATCGTTATCCAGTGCCTACCATTGCCCAGTCCATTGCCTGTCAACGCTGAGTCGCTCCGCAGGGCGGCGACGATTGATGTCGGCTCGAGTATATCGGTGTGAACACCACACATTGACTCGAGTGAATCGAATACTCAAACTTCTTAATTTCCATTATTCCTTTATGGGACTTTCACTAGTTTATTTCTGGCACTTCTCTGATTAAAATGACACCAAACTCGATATAATTTCAACTGTATTTAGTGGATTAATCGATGATTAAAGAGTTTCGAAGGCAACGAAGAACAGCGTATGAGACATTCTTTGTTCCGGCGACGGCAACACGCTTCGGTCACGCGATCCGTATTTCACTCTGTCCTTCTCTATGTTCGGCCCTCTACTGAAGTCTCGCTCGGCGCGGTCGGCGCGATATCTAGACGCAGTCATAAATCAAAAATAGTGTCCGGGCACGATCGTTGTCCGCTCAAGCCCCCGGCCTTTGGACAACGAAGGACCTTTTACTGTAGTAGGGGGTCTCTCCTTGGGCGGTCGATCGCGCTACAAAGTAACACAATCCGAGTCAGTGTCGCCAGATGAGAGCCAAACGACTCTCACACATTCTCCTCCTTTTCCCCTTCCGCTATCCCATTCCAGCACCATGCGCACACTCCAACGTCCCCTATTAATTGTAAGATCGTAGACCACGGTGCCCGTGTCGTAGACTGGTCATCAGAGAGGGGTACATCATCTCACCGTGACTCCCCTCATCTGGCGACACTGCTGCTGTAATATTAATAATATGTTTATAAATATGATCTACCTAAAGATACAGTGTTGTTATTTCTAAGGTAATTTTTCTAATAATTTTTCTAATAATTTTTAATAAAATTCCATTCAATTCACTGATTCATTCAATTTACATATTACCCCAAGAAAATAATTCTATTTCATTGATTTTAACACTTTACCTACCGGAAGCCTATTAATAGGATTTTCAATAATTTTGCTGTACCAAAAGAAAGCATAGAAATTTTCTTTTACATTGCAATCTTAAATGAAACTATTAGATGACGTTATTGAGGGTGTCTTGTTAGTTCATAATGAAAATTGCTGTTACTATTGATGGTTCCATTAAAAAGTGTTTAGCTATGAAACATAGATTTTTCAAAATTAAGCAATAATCACCGGTCGGTAATGTCTTAATGATATCAATGCAGAGATTCATAATTCTTACAATACTGTGATTAGAACATTGTCCCCCACTATATATATTCTTGTGAGTTAACATAAGTATAACGCTATACAAATACAGAAAAAGATCTCTATAAACGCAAAAGCCTCGGGGAGATCCGTTTGCATTTATAGTGGACGATACACTATTTTTTTTTAGCTTCAAAGGCCGAATGACTACTAGCCGAACGTAGAGAAGGACAGCGCGTGTAGAGAGAGACCGCGCGCGACCGAAGCGTCTGCGGCTCTTAGTGTCTCTTTCTTTCCCATATGCTGTCCTTTCTTGCGCCTGAAACTTTCATCGTCGATTAAACCACTAAATATAGTTGAAATTATATCGTGTTTGGTATCATTCTAATCAGAAAAATGCCACAAATGTATTGGTGTAAGTTTCATAAAAATATAAGTAATAATAAAAAAGATTTTATATTGGTATGACGTAGTGAGAATGCACGGGTCTAAAAGTCAATCCTATTGCGAAATAATTATTGTGCGAGGAAAAAATTGACATTTTGTATAAAAATTACTTTTAAATATTTGAGTAAAGTAAATGAAACATAATTTACAATACTGACTATTTGTTTATTAATATAATAATTAAGTGTTACGAGTATAATATAAAAGATTATTATTCACTGTCGGAGTTTTATGTGATCGAATGTTTGGTGCTTCTAGCATCTGTAAAGCTTCGGGATCGAGACGTAACTTTTTACAACAGTTTTGCTGCAGAAAAGATACGTAGATACATTTACTAAAATATTAAAATGAAATGATAATGGGATTGCGGGGGATCGCGTTTTCTTTTTGCCGTTTATGCAGATGGAGTAAGCTTTCAAATTAAATACTTCGCAACGCGTGCAAATGCGTGCAAATTTTGTAAAACTTACTACATTCTAATCATTTTTCTTAAAAAGTATCGGTTCATAAAATATATCATAAAGTGTGTGAAGGAATCGTAAACCTACCATTTCCAGTTACAGCCATACTGATAATATCATATATAACAAGATACTAACACAATTTATGCACACTTCAAGAAAGACCTCGATATTTTGAGGTTATGGTTTGTAGCAATTGATTAACGCAGAAAAACAAAATATGGTTACTGGAATGTTGACAGTCTTGCCAACCATAATACGGTGATGTGATTTACTAATTTTGCTTTTGTTATTGCAGTGTACATATCAAATTATCGTACAAGTATAAATTTTAACAGATTTACGTTAGTTAGTATTTTTAATTTATTCGCGCTAGAACTGACTTTTAGACCACAGTGCGTCGCATTAGTGGTTCACGCCGATATACCCGAGCCGAGATCAGATTACTACAGTGGAGGGGATATTGTTTTGCGTTTATCGTATACGGCCTTTTTGCGTTTATAAAGGATTTACTGTAATGGCAATTTTAATCGCGATTAATTTCCTACAAACATTTTCACACAAATTAATTGACAGATATCGAAACATTAATTTTTGATCATGAATATCAACAGTTTCGTACCGTTTTCAAGTGAAAGTAATTTTCACACGGTTCTTGAAATTTTACAGTCAAATAATATACGCGTTGCGCAACCGCCTCTCATTGTATAATTTTAAAGCCAACAAAGAATTACATAACGAACATTTAATTAGTCACGGCCACCCGGTTCGCGTTTGTTAATTACAAATTGTCATAACAACTCGAACACGGGAGCGCACATTTAATGAAAGGTGTTGCCGGGTGTTTCTTCTCGCGGTGAGATCAAAGGCCGTGCGGAGAAGTTGGGTTCGGTTATTTGAAAGACGTCGGAAAGTTTCTGCGAAAAACACAGCGGGGCGCCGGTTTTCCCGGGGGTGTAAGTTAATAAGTCATTCGAACAGCTGGTAACAGGGTAGATACTTACGGTCGGGGGTCATTCTTTACGAACTCTTGACGGGGTTCCGGAGGGTAGAAGGCGCGAAGAAAAACTGTGCCATCAGAATCAATATTTAGGCGGGCGAAATGGTCTTGTCGTCGTTGCATCGATATTTACACTCAGAGTCTCGCCAGATGAGGGGAACTGACTCGAATTGAGGGGAACAAAGTTACTCCTCCCTCCCCCTGCCAGTATCAGAATAGTAGACAGCAGAGGTGGGCATTATTTGGCGAAAAAAATATTTTAAATAAGTACTATTTGATATTTTAGATTTTATTTTGCTTAAAGAAAATAGTATTTTATTTGAACAATCTGAACCTCGAAATAAAATATTTCTATTTGAACAATCTGAACCTCGAAATAAAATATTTCTATTTTAATAATCTGAAACACAAAGTAAAATATTTCTATTTTAATGATCTGGAACACAAAATAGAATATTCTATTTTTTGCATCGTTATACCTAATACTTTCAGAAAACGCATTACTTATTTAATATTTCTTATTTTAGCAATAATTTAAAGAAGAAATGGCACTTAATATAAGAAACTATATCATTCGCCACATTTTCGTTTTATTTTTTTTTTTTGATTTCTGCTATTACTGCGGATATCTACTTCAGTTCACAGCATGTGCCTACTGAGGTTTGTTGATAAACATACAGTGTATCTTATCACCAGAAAACTATATTCAGAAATATATTGAATGCGAACCATTATTTTGAACAATAATATTTAAAATTGAAATTGAAAATAAAGACAAAGTCCAAATATTTCCAATATTCTTAAAATAAAATACTATTTTAAAAATTACTACAACAAACAAAATATTTTATTTTCAAAAATTACTGCATCAAATAAAATATTTTATTTTCAAAAATTACTGCATCAAATAAAATATTTTATTTTCAAAAATTACTGCATCAAATAAAATATTTTATTTTCAAAGTTGTACAGACACTGTCAAATAAATGGGATTATTTACTATTTGCTATTTAAAATACTATTTTCCCCCAGCTCTGGTAGACAGCGGATGTTTATGTAAAATACAAATTTTCTGCCTGAGTTGCAACAAACTGGAATGCAAAATAGATATATTTTGTTTTCCAATATCTTTAATACGTTGAAAATAATATAATCGTATTAGTTATTTCTTCTAACGTTTTTACTGTTCTAAATTATACTTATCATTAGCGCCATAAATGCATAAAATCCGTTGTCTACAGATTAGTCACGTGGTCGTGGCGGAAGCGTGGGGGAATAGCCGTCGTAGAAGGGGAGGGTATAGTGGGGACACAATCTTAATCTGAGGATTTTGCTCGCACTCGTTTCAATATTAGCCCTTTGCTCTCGGAGCTATTTCAATTCGAATATTAAACATTTCTTCCGACCTAGAATAGTTCCATTCCCTATGATTTTTGAAATTTTATGGATATGAAATTGGTATAATACCTCATACAATACCTAAATGTTTAGTAATTGATGGGATACCAAAAGAGACACAGAAAAAAGTCAAAAATTTTCCACCTGAATTTCAGCAAGCTGGAATGAAATAGAAATTTATTTTCTTTTGTAATTGGTTTAATAGGTTGAAAATAATATAGCTGTATTTTAAAAATCTTCTAATATTTTTACTGTTTCAAATTGCACCTACTCATTTTTGTCATAAATGCATAAAATCCGTTGCTAACTAATACTGTAAACAATATTTTGAAAATAGTGCAGCAATTTTTAGTGGCGCCTCTCACAATGCTATAAGTAAAATTGAGATAGCAGACATTGCACCATACTCACCGCAAATGCAACATAGTTCATGCCAGTATACAGGGTGTCTCGGAAATTATATGTATTTCCTCGACATATAATTCACTATACAAGAATTTCTTAAAGATTGCAATCAGTTGACATTAAACAGCATTTTTAAGTTGTTCTAACGTATTCACGATTTTATGGCGCACCAATTTATTTTTGTCATTATATATAAATAGCATACATTTTTATCGTTAAAAATAAATTTCTACAGAGCTCGGGATAAACAGTTCCCATTTTGAAAAATATTCTCTTCGAATGTAGGTACACGTCTCAACCCCCTGCATTACTATTTATTGTAATTTTCTAAAGTTTATTTTTATTTATTAGCAATGTCTCCAGAAAAATTTTAAGAAGGGAGAACAAAATAAATCAGAATCGTACTAAATTCTATCAAATGTTATATTCCAGCATTTTTTGAAAATTTTCAGAAGCCATAAATGCATAAATATCCGCAGTCTAGTAATTAGAAATTCTTCACCGTTTATAATTTTCAAGAAAAAAAGGAAAGTTTATATTTATTCTACGCCTATGTTTTCTATATCGACAAAACAGAATTTTATTACGTTTCAAAGGAATTTAAAAACATATTTGTCAGACTCTGTTGCGGACCTCTATCACCATATTTTCGCCGAAAATGTGGCTGCATTTAAAAAAAGTGAATGCCTTGTAAATAGAGAAAGTTGACGTTAAATAATGCAACTATCGATTCTGGACCGTGCGCAAATTTATTTTGGGCCACCGTGTCGATGGCCACAAACGCGTCGAGCTCGTTCTCGCGTTGAAGGGTGGCGCAGACAGGCAGCGGGGGTAGGTCTCGAACGATTTCCGTCGCGCGGGTGCTGTCGGAGAGGGGTGGTTTGGAAAAAGACGAAGCTCATAAGGCGACGATGGAGTTAAAAAAGCTGACGGCGTTGCTTTCGACGCCTCGAGATCGCCTAGAATAGAGAGCAGCACCAAGTACTGCGGCGAACGAAAGTAAATGGTCTCTAAGTGGTTCCGCAATCTCGATGGTCTTTGATCATCGGGAGGAAAGTGGAACAATCCGCAATGTTTCGGTCGTAACGTTGTTGACTTTCCATTTTGCGTTTTATCTTCCGTTCTGTTCGGTCTATCAACGATTAGTATTATTCGTTGAAAAATACAATTCTGGAAAGAATGTATTGCATACAGGGTGCCTCAAAAATGTTGTGCTTGAAAGAGGCTTCTTGAAAGAGCTTCCTGAGGTCATTCGAAGTCATTGTTTCCTTTACGAAAATGCTGTGCGAGTCTTCGTTGAGGAGTTACTAACGAAAAACACGGACCAATCAGAGCGCGGCTATTACAGCGGATGAATTCCATCGCGGCGTTGGTATTGGCCGAGCTTTGTTAGATTTGTACCCGGGGCGACTGCAGATCGAAGTTTCAATCCTGTAGGATCAATGATTCAGGAGTTATGGTTACTTAAAGTTGAGCAATCCGCAGTGTTTTTGACAGGTAAGGGCGCTGCCATATTGGTTTGGAGTGACGACCGCGAGCCGCTTACATTGCCCCCCTCCCCCCCGACTAATCACCAACTACCACTTAGCGGCTCTGCTCGATAAGCGGCGCTACAAGCCAATATGGCGGCGCCCTTACCTGTCAAAAACACTGAAAAGTGCACAACTTTAAGCAAGCATAACTCCTGAACCATTGATCCTACAGGATCGAAACTTCGATCTACAGTCGCCCGGATACAAATCTACTGGAGTACAAACCAAATACATCATAATTCAAAAGAGGAGATTTAATTTACATTTAGGAGAAAGGCACAAATTTTGAGTCCGGTAAAGTAAAGAGCAGCCGAAGATTTTAAGAGAATTGTCAACTACCATCGTCGTCGTACACGAAATTGTGTACCGAAGCCGTAAATTGTTTGTGCACGTTGTTTAAACTTGTCAGAATACACTTTTCGTCTGTGGCACACACACTCGCGTCGCGGGAATGGGTTCTGAAGTCAAAGGTGTGAATCGATACACGCAAAGTTCAAGTGAGATTGTGCAATTTACAAAGCGTATGCGAGAAAGTCAGACAGAAGCAAAGGCTTCAACAGTGAACTATTGTAGATTGTTTGCCCTATATTCGAGGCACGATGGGGAAAGAAGTAAACGGGGCTGTTCAATATTATCATCGCGATGAACCCCATTCGATTCAAAAACACTCTTTCACGTTACAGATTTCTATCGCTTTACTACAATCGTTTGCGAATACACCCTTGTACGTAAATTACTGGAAATTTATTCCGGAAAGGGGTGTTAACCTTTTATAATACTCTTATGAAAGTTTTATGTTCACATTTTGTAAACAGTATGTTAAAATGTATTTGTTTAAAAGAAGGTTTTAACCATTAGTCATTAAGTATCAATATCTTCATTAGAATAATTTCTAAATTTCTTACCGATATTCTCTGCTATTAGAAAACTCCTGTTTACATTCTGTATATAGAACGTTAAAATCTATTTATTCGCAATTTATTAACCTTTTGTAACATCAAGTTGGGCATAGGAAAATTTCAAACGGAATTAAATATCAATATCGTCATTAGAATAATTTCTAAATTTGTTAACAATATTCTGCATTATTAGAACACTCCTGTTTTTTTATATTTTTTAAACAGTTTTTCTAAATCTATTCCTTTAAAATTTATTAACCTTTTATAACATCAAATTACGCTTATGAAAGTTTCAAACGATATTAAATATCAATATCTTCTGTTCACATTTTTTCCCTTTTCTCTTAAAGATTCTTTTCTTTGTATAACAGAACTGTGATGTTTTGTGTATGAATATTTTGCTGTTTGCTGTGTTTATAATGACGCACTGACATCAACATTGCTACAGAATAATACAATATTTTGTAAGAACGCCAAATTAAATAAATTCGAATACAATAAAGCCTCGATCTAAGAAAACAGAAACCGTAGGATCTACGCAAAGCGAGTATCCCCTCCGCTGTGAGGCATTTTTTATGAATAATCGTACCTAGTTATAGAAGTTTATGATTATTAATTTACAATTCTGAACATTGTTGAATCGAGCAATATTTACTGCAAACACTGTTCAGAGAATTGCCGAATACGTATGTTTAAAATTTTGCAGATGTTTCATTGAAACATTCATTCATTCCAACGCCTTCATAAATAATAGTCTGTTATGCAATCGACTAAACGCTTGTTATTCATTCATGTCGACAAATAGACTGCGGATGTTTATTTATAAAGGTCACATTGTGAATTATACTGTGCTTATCGCGGTTCTATAATATCTCTATTTAAAAAGTAAAATAGTAACAACTAATAAATCTTTAACTTCCAATTTCTGCTTTATGTAAAAAATTCTTTTAGCTTACATAGAATTTTCAGGGGTTCGAGAATGTGCAAAAGTTAAAATAGTAGTGATCGTAATAAATTTTTCTGTTTCTGTCTGTTGTTTGTCTGTGTCACAAAATATATGAGAATTAAAACAGCAATGCCTGTAACGAAATGAAGTTTTCGAGTTAATTTTTATTTCAAAACTAGCTTAGTTTTCGCCGGATTCGAAGGATTCGCAAAAAGGTTGTACACGTTGAATGCAAAAAAAATATCCCCTCCACTGTGTAATCTGATCTCGGCTCGGGTATATCGGTGTGAACCACTACAATGCCAATTACAAAACTTCTTTATTTATCATTATTCTTTTATGGGACTTTCACCAATATATTTGCGACATTTTTCTGATTAAAATAAGACCAAACACGATATAATTTCAACTGTATTTAGTGGTTTAATTGACGATGAAAGTTTCGGGTGCAAGGAGGGACATCGCGATCTGTGTTTACTTGAAGTCCTTTTCTACGTTCGGCTAGGTCTTTGAAGCTCAAAAAATAGTGTCTGCCAACGAACTGTGCAATCGAATCTCCTGATATTTATATTAAATGCATTTTAAAGAATACAACTTTATTAATCAATTATACATACAGTCACCATTCTTTTCTAATTTAATGAAAATTTAACCATTTTTAATTTTAATTTAAACAATCATTAACCAAATCTTTAACCAATCTTTAAAATTTAACCATTGAATTTTATTTTCAAATCGGGCACGAACTTATGCAATCATCTGATATCTATCACAGAACCTAGATGCCATTATTAATAATGCCATTGCCATTGCCACTGTCCCTGAATTTGTCTATCCCCTCCTTCAGAGTCTCGATAATTTTTGTGTGTATTTTCTTTTAGGAATTTTGTAATCGACATGTTAGAACCTAGTCAAAATTACGTGCATTCAACTATTTAGCATTTTTTCAAAATTCGATTTAAAATTGGAACAGCAAAGTGTTGCTGAAACAGTATAGTGAACATTGCCGCAGGTACATGTGCCATTATTAACCGGTGCGACCCCGTAGAATCTCGTTTACATTCGATTCACCCTTGCATTATATGTATAGTGATCGGTAAAATTGAACTGGCTGGTTCGATTGGATTTAAACAGCGGGTTAAACGAGGGCGAACCGTTATTTTTCATGCTCGACTGTATCAACAGCGGGGGTCCGCGTGATTGGCACGTATGCCAGGATCCATTAAGAGAATGAACCCCTGATTACCGAATCTTGTAGAGCGTGCATAATCGTGTCTTCGTTACCTAGTACCAATCGACGGACCCTCAATTAGTTCTTGTCAGGCGTCATCGCCGCGGAAAGAGACTGACGTTTAAATTTAGAGGCTACGATCGATCCGTTTTTGGTTAACGCACGGTACGTGCTGCTTACCATTTCTTTACCTTGCCTTGGGCTGCCATTGTCATTATCCTCGACGCCCGCGCCGCTTACTCGCTGTACGTAAGGTCGTCATTCGTATTTTTATCGCTAGTCTCTATACGTCTCAACGGAGATATTTTTCAATTCAATAAATATATACACCTATTGGTAGCTTCACAAGAATTTAATTTGAATTTTTCTTTTTTGTTTTTCGAGTTCTCGTATCTAAATTTTTTCTATTTCGAAAATTGTTCTGAGAATTTTTCACAGCCTAAGGAATTATAATTGATTTTTCTAATTCAATAACCTCCTACTAGCTGCGCAAAAGTTTACATTTGAAGTTTTATTAACAGGAACATTTTAATTGGTACTTGATTTAAATGATGATGATTGATTTTTGTTTTTTGTTGTTAAACTTTTTCGTATCTAAGTCTTTTTAATTTTGTCAATGTTCTGGTAATTTAGCACAGTGAATTGTAGTAGATAAATAAATATACATATATACCGTGGTAGCTTCACAAAATTTGAACTTTTGTTCTTTCTTGTTAAACTTTTTCGTATCTAAGTTTTTTCAATTTTGTAAATTGTTCTGGTAATTACACAGCACAGGATGTTCTAATTAATTTTTCTAATTCAATAAATATATACATCTACTAGTATAACTGCATACAAACGAAAATTTGAATTTTTATTAATAGAAACATTTCAATAGGTACTTGATTTAAGTATATTTTTCTGGTAATTTCGCAGCACAGGGAATTATAAATATTTTTTCTAATTCAATAAACATATATACCTACTAACAGCTTCACCAAAATTTAAACTTGAACTTTTATTAACAGGAACATTTTAATAATTTTAATAGGTACTTGGTTTAACTAAATTTTTCTGGTAATTTCAGAGCACAGGGAATTATAGTTGATTGTTCTAATTCGATAAATATATACACCTGGTTGCTTCGCAAGAACTTAATTTGAATTTTTACTAGTACAAGCATTTTTATATATGATTTTGTAAAATATGTGCCTGCATTAATCTTTGTATTTGTGTATTATTATTTATCAATGTTTTCCTTTGTTAATTGACTGAATTTTTAATCGTACATTACGTTCTTTCAATTATTCTACACAAATGAATTATTAGACAATAATTAATCTTCGTATGATCTGAATGTTTTACTTTATTGATTTAATAAAATGGTTGACAGACTGAATTTTAAAACATTTCTTATGGCTATGAAACACGTTGAAGACTAAGCATCCATCATTAACCAGAGTTTAAAACAAAATGTTATTTTCGTATTACTCGCGTTATTCTTTCTGGAGAATTATTAATAACAGTTAAATTACGAATATTTGTGTATTCTGAACGTGTTTGATTGATGAAAATCAGGTAAATGTTCCAGTAAAAATGTTTAACATTGTTTGTGTTATATTCACGCTCTGTATACATAGAGAGAACAGGTTTCTGTTTCATGTCGACTGTAGGACATTCTCTATTCGGTTATTCTCCTTTTGTGCGGGGAAAAATGCGACAGCGACGAGAGTCCGGTGAAAATAAAAATGCAACAGTTGCGTCAGCAACGTTATTGAAACAATCAATGGTACGTAACGAATACGTCAACAGAATCTATAATGTTACACAGATCTACCGTTCTACTAATATTAACGCGTTCACTGGCAACGTAGACACTGCTGACTAGCGCTACCAGAGCGTTTGAAAACAATAACAATAACATAAATTCCAACGCGAAAAATGTTTAAATAACGCGAATGTAAAATGAAGAACTGTGACTTCTGAAATCGTTATTTGCAGCATACATTTACTACGAATATAATGAATGGTGCTTATTAGAAACGCTGAAATTTTTCGTCGACGTGTCAAACAAATACATTTTTATGTAATACTCGGTGCGACAAAAATCTGTTAATATTCACCTCTGACAGAAAGTATGGTTACCTAACTCTCGTGTGCCTCATTTTTCCGAAAATAATAAAATATTCTAATATATTGTTGTATATAATTAAATTTATATTGTTATTATTTTATACGAATGTATTTATTGGAAACCAATAGAACAAGAATTTCAAAATCTGTACAACTTCTCCATATATTGTTACACACATTTCGTTACAATTTTTAATAAAAATATCGAAGAATGGTTTGCATACAATTCAAAACCAGGAGATAGCATGTAAATGTAAAATCGTTACAAAATTATAGCAGAACAGTGACACGAATGTTTCCAGTGAATATTAATTACGCGATAATAAATCTCTGCCCTCTTTGTCAAGTATAAAATATTGAATTATCCTCTGTAAAGTGAATATGACAAAAAAGAACAGTCTAAAAGTACAATGATAAATTATTAAAATAGTTTTAATGCTTTGAAAAAAATTTATTCATTGCTTAAAAATTAAAAGTTAGTATTTTTAGTCCGTATTCAATATTCTCATGCTCTATTTCTCGAAAAAACAAAAATATTTCTGCATTTATTGAACTTTGAATGAAAGGTGTAGTACTGCCATTTTTACCCTCTCTCTGTCAGTGCTGAATTGGCACACCTCTTTCTTTGAATATGTATCATTAAGTAATACTATTTTCTTAGAACAATTTTTAGATGCCAGATGTTATCACATTACCGACCGGTGATTATTGCATAATTTTGAAAAATCTATGATACATGGCTAAACACTTTTTAATGGAACCTTCAATAGCAACAGCAATTTTCATTATGAACTGACAAGTCACCCTCAATAACGTCATCTAATAGTTTTATTTAAGATTGCAATATAAAAGAAAATTTCTATGCTTTCTTATGGTGCAGCAAAATTGTTGAAAATCCTATTAATAGGCTTCCGGTAGGTAAAGTGTTAAGCATCTATAACATTTTTTATTTTATACTTACAATCAGAGTCGCCAGATGAGGCGAGGGAGCACGAACCGAGGGGAAACAAGTTACCCTCTCTCTGTCAGTACCGAATTAGTCACGTGGCCGTGGAGGAATAGCGTCGTAAAAGGGTAAGCTAGAGTGGGGAGACAAGTCTTAAAATCTAACGACTCTGTTTTTGACTCAGGTCCCTGTATTCTTCGACTAGAAAAATCTATAGAGTATTTTCGAACGTGCAACAATTTCGAGAACCGGAGCAGCCTCGTAACAAACGGGACGCGCAATTTAACGGGCAATTAATATCGAGCCAGCCCGGAATAGTCGGTAACTCGGGTCGGCGGACAAGCGAAAAATGTTAGCAACGCCCACCCTCTCAAGAAGATTCCGTCCTTTCCGTCTGTTTTCTCTCTTATTCCCTCCCCGTGTTTTCTCTCGTATTCTCTCTTTATTTTCTCTCTCGCAAGATCGTGAAACGCGTCCGCGCGTTAACGACGCTCGTCGAGCATATAAATAATGATCCGGACGGTGTCGGAGTGCATATCGTGGCCACGCGGATGCACTCGTCTCTCGGATTGACCCAATTGCGGCTAATGAGGTCAGTCCTCTAAATACATTCCATGGAAATTGGAAAGTGACGTACCGCGGTCGAGTGAAGTAACTTTGCTTAGCGGCGAATCAATTTCTGCAGCGGAATGGCATCGGATCGGTATCGGATCGGACAATGCATCGCGCCGGGGGTTGTTTCGTCATTTATTTCATTTCGCTTCGAGCATAACCGTCTTTCAAATCGTCCGAGCTGCTGCAAGCTTTCGGATGTGTGCGCATCGTTTTTTTAAATAATCGAGAAAATCGTTTGCAACGATCGAGTTATTAAAAAAAATTACAGTAAAGTCGCGTTATTTCTCAGCGTGCGCCTACCCAAAAGTCAGCGCCGCAGGCGCCACGAAGCTCGGGCTGCCTCGGTCTCCGAGCGGTGTAAACATGCCGCGTGATCTGATCTCGGCTCGGGTGTATCGGTGTGAACTGCTACTAATCCAATTACAAAACTTCTTTATTTTTCATTATTTTTTTATGAGACTTTTATCAACTTATTTGTGGCATTTTTCTTATTAAAATGACACTAAATATGATATACATTCTGTCAAAAAAGTACCAGGAATTGGTCAATGAAACACAAAATATGTATTATTCATCCAAATTTATTGTATCGCCTTTAAAGTAGGCCCCTTTCGAAATAATACACTTACGCCAACGAATAATCCAATCATCGAAACATTTTTTAAACGCATTTTTTGAAATCATCTTCAGTACTCGCCGCGAATTTTCTTTTATGTTATCTACCGACTGAAAACGAGTGCCTCGAAGTGGTAATTTGAGTTTTGGAAAAAGAAAAAAGTCGGCCGGAGCCATATCAGGGGAATACGGTGGCTGCTCGATAAGATTTGTTGAGTTTTTATCCAGAAATTCGTTCACAATGATAGCCTTGTGAGATGGTGCGCTATCAACCAGAGCGAGGCAAATCTTCCACAACATCTCGACCGCTTTTAAATGCGCTGTACCACTCATACGCACGTGTTTTTGATAAAGTCGATTCACCGTAAGCCTTATGTAACATTTTCAGCGCTTCGGCACACAAAATTCGATTTGCAATGCAAAATTTAAGACAGACTCTTTGTTCGATATTTTTATCCATTGTAAAAATCGCAAAACACACTTGAGATGAACCGACAAAATGGCGCACTGTAAACAAACTGAATGACAAGTGACGCTCAAACTCCGCGTGAGTATAAGGGACAGTTGTGCCAACTTAGCGACAAAAAGAATTTTAACAATCCCTTTAAGCGGGCTTTTTAAATAATCGATTCCCGGTACTTTCTTGACAGAATGTAATTTCAACTGTATCTAGTGGTTTAATTGACGAGGAAAGTTTCGGGCGCAAGGAAGGACAGCGCGATCAGTGTTTACTTTCTGTCCTTTTCTACGCTCGCCGTTCTTTGAACTTTCGCAGCGGTCGGCGCGGTAGATTCAGTCATAAAAAATAGTGTCCCTACACGATATTTCTCCGTGCAGAACACAGCCGTTTGCAAAATAACGCGACTTTAATGGAATGCGAATTTTAGGAATTCATTACACAGTAAGTATTTACACTCCGAGTGCTGTGTCGGAGTCATTTTTCACCGAGAATATCCAAATTGTCATTTAACACATTACCGACCGGTGATTATTGCATAATTTTGAAAAATCTATGGTTTATGGCTAAACACTTTTTAATAGAACCTTCAACAGTGACAGCAATTTTCATTGTGAACTAACAAAGTCACCCTTAATAACGTCATCTAATACTTTCATTTACGACAGTAATGTAAAAGAAAATTCCTAAGCTTTCTTTTTGTACAGCACAATTATTGAAAATCCTATTAATAGGCTTAAACTAACTGAATAGCTGTTTCATTGCGGATATCGGAAAGACTAATGTGTCTACACGAGATATCATGAGAAGTAAATATTTAAAAATTATTAATTAGAGCTGTGAACGGTCCTAAGCATTGCCAATTATGTTATTGGCCGATTAAATAGTATGAAAATCTTTCTTCTTCAGTATTTACAAAAAAGATAGTAGGTATCATAGACAAAGCTACTTCACATAAACTCACGAATCTCCCCTATCAAGAAAGTGCAACATTTTTTAGACACGCTTATAAACGTGCAATGTAAATCGATCTGCATTCAATACAATCAATTGTAGAAATCAGTAAAGATTTTTTTGTGATATTTCGACCAATATATTTGCGACATTCTCCTGATTCAAATCAACCCGAACATGACATGTTTGCTTGTGCAACTGAAGATTCAGTAGAACCTCGATTATTCGAACCTCGATTATCTCAATTCCTAAATGCACGTGCAAGTGTTTCATGTGTGGACAGCGGATCTTCATGCAAAATAAAAATTCTCTATTTGAATTGCAACAAAATGAAATAGATTAACATGTTTAATAGGTTAAAAACGATATAACAGAATCTTTAAATTCTTTTAATCTTTTTTACCGTGTTCAATTGTACCTACTCATTTTTGTCGTAAACGCATACAATCCGTTGTCTATTTATGTGTGAACAGTTCAATTCAAAGTGATTTATATTCAATACGACTTATAGTACAAATCACTAATGTAAAACTAAGTGATTCCAATTGTGTCATGTTCGGTATCATTTCAATCGGAAAAATGTCACAATTATTTCGTTCTTATTGAGTCTTGAAAGAAGATGAGTCTTTAAAAAGTATTAAATGTTATGTATAAAATGTCTGATTCTGTTAGGTTGACCCAAAAGTTTCTTTCGGAATTTGTACGTTTAATATTGTTAAATAACACGAGCATATGCAAACAACGCGGTCATCCGTTTCTTAATATTTTATTATTTCCTATGCTTCGTCTTACTTAACTATGCAATTTGATTTCACGGAACACTTTGAATTCCCATTGTGCATATTAATTGGAAACTAGACAAACATTGAGCACAACCTAATATAATGCACATATCCGAGAAATTAATTTACATGAAATTAACAAAATACGAGAGGTCTCGAAAATTCGCAACAATTAAAACATAAAAAGTTCTCCTCGTTTTAATATACCGTACAATTACGAGCACAAACAGAGGCGGTGATCCTCAAACGAAAAACACAATGCCGAATCCATTGCAACTTGTTGCACTTGATTCGGCTGTAAACTGGAAATCGTATATCCGCATGAACTCTGTTATGTTCTTCGTAATATAGTGTGCGTTGCCCAGAAAATCGCCGAAACAATGCCGCTCATTATTAAAAACTGTAATCGGTGAAACTAGATTAGTGGATTGTTTTTATGTACATTAAATGAGAAATAGTTTGGATACTTCACAATTTAACGATGCATATCGTTTTCAAATAGTTTGTTTATCCGTCATATATTCCTCCGGAATAGTTACACGGTCTATCTTTAATCTCTTTCAATTTACACTTTAGTCCAACGTGTTTTTACATCATTATACATCATATATACGATATACACCAACATACGACACAACCAGAGTGAAATTAAACATTTTACAATATTTAGATATTGAAAACACTTGAATATTTACATATTTTATTAGTTAAGACAGAGCTTGGACTATTTACTGTAGAGTCTTATAGTATAACTGCTTGAAGTATAACAACTCTAGGTATTACTTCTAGGTATTATGCAATGGTATTACCTTACAATATAATGCTAATTAAGTAGCAGAAATTTCTTTACGTAATCCATACAAACATGCACATTCCAGTTATTAATGATTAGACTGCGGAACTTTATTGCAGTTATGGCTTCTAAAAATTATCAAAAAATGCTAGGATATAAATCATGACAGAATTTCGTACGGTTTTAATTTATTTCAGATTTAATATTTAAATAAAAATAAATTTTTTAAAAATACCACGTTTTTAAAACGGACTAAAAAGTATAAAATAAAATTTTTAAAAACGCCACGTTTAAAACATGGAATAAAAAGTATAAAATAATTTTTTCTAGCCCCATACAGATTCCAACCCCCTGAAAATTTGTGATTGTGAATTTTTAATAGCTAAGAAAATACTTGTAAGATTTAAAACGAAAAACGCGGGGCGCATGCAATAGATAATTGATGCATGAACACTAAATCACTAACAACTTTATTGCACTGCAAATGATATGAAGTGTTGTACGAGATTTCTCAGCGGCAGCTACTCTCTACACTCCTTACTATGTATTATCTTGCGCCCCACGTTTTTCGTTTTAAATATTACAAGTATTTTCTTAGCTATTAAAAATTCACAATCACAAATTTTCAGGGGTTAGGAATCTGTATGGGGCTAGCAAAAATTATTTTATACTTTTTAGTCCGTTTTTTAAACGTGGCGTTTTTAAAAATTTTATTTTATACTTTTTAGTGAGTTTTAAAAACATGGTATTTTTAAAAACTTTATTTTTATTTAAATAATTATTTTCTGCTTTTTAGTCTTGTATGTGTGAAATTTTACAATCGATTTTGAACATTTTGATGAGATTATAACAGAGACATGTAGTAAATTTCAAACGGTATTGCGACGCGTCATATCGAAAACGAACGCCGTGGTAAAATGTCAAAGATAAAGGTTTGACGGAGAATTTCGGTGTAATTGTTTTTTCGCTTGGTAAACAAACATTGTAATATACTAATACGTAGTAACTTTGTAAACACCGCACGGAGTTCGAACGCAAACTGAGCTCCTTCGGTGCGAAGCAGGTCAGCGGAGTGGGGATGAGTCAGAGTGGGAATCGAGTGGGCACTACCGGTCGTCGCGCGGGGATGTGTAACGGTTAAATTTTTAATAGTTTATATCTCCTACACGCGTAGGCTGTTGTAAATTAAAAAAATTTTTTTTTTAAATTGCATTGTCTTATAGTACTGAGCTATGTTTAAAATTTCAAGTCTCTAGCTCATCGAGAAGTTAGTTTAAAATCAGTTGTAAAATTTGTATTATGACATACAAGAAAGCGACCTAATAAAAACGTGGTAAAATATTTAATGGCATACCTGGTGATTTGGCGACTTCTCTGTGAAAATCATCATTAACGAACTGCTCCTATTTTGTAGACATTATTTCCAGATTATAACAGACATGTAGTAAATTTCAGACTGTATTGCGACCGCATCATATCGAAACGCCGTGGTAAAATGTCAAAGATAAAGATTCGACCGAAAATCTCGGTGTAACTGTCCCTTCGATTGGTAAACAAACATTATAGTATAATAATACGTAGTAACTTTGTAAACACCGCACGGAGCTCAAACGCACACTGATGCACACTGACGCACACTGAGTTCCTTCGGTGCGAAGCGGGTCAGTGGAGTGGGAGATGAGTCAGAGAGGGAACGGATAGTGGAGTAGGGAGCGCTGTCGCGCTGAACGCGATGACGTAGGTTTCGCGGGGGGGGGGGTGAACAGATAAATATTTAATTGTTATATCTCCGAAACGGATAGACTTTAAAAAATTTTTTTTTGAATAATGCATTGTCATCCAGTTCTGAGCCATGTAACCGATTTCAAGTCTCTAGCTCATCAGGAAGTTAGTTTAAAATCAATTGCAAAATTTGCCACCGAACAAACAAACAAACAAACAAACAAGAAAGCGAGCTATTAAAAACGTGGCAAAAAGGATACTACCACGGAAAATAAGATTTTATTTGATTCGAGTTTCTTAAAATTCGTCTACAAAAATTGCAAATTGCATAAACATTCGCAGTCTATTAATGATATTATACTGGTCATTCAGAAAGTTCGTAGCCTAACAATGAAATGACATGAAATAATGAGTTAAAATACATTTAGTCTTCAATATATTCTCCCTTAAGCTCAATACATTGTTTCGAGCGATTTTCTAATTGATTTACCCCATGTCAGAAATGTTTGTCCTCGAGACCTCTAAAATACTCATCTACGATGCTAGAAGAAGTTATTCTTCATTTGATAAAAAACGCCTGCCACGTAGGAATTTTTTGAGGTTTGGAACAAGTGGAAGTTTGAGGGGGCCAGGCCTGGTGAATACAGCGTATGTTGTAACAATTCATACCGTAACTCCTTCAATTTGGCCATTGCAAGAACACCTTTGTGAACCGGTGCATTGTCCTGGTGAAAAATGACATTTTTCTTCGCTAAGCCATGTCTTTTCTCCCGGATTTGTGCATCCAGTTGATCCAAAAGGTTTCAGTGATACTCTTCTGTTATTGTTTTCCTGGTTTGAGGGAATCAATTAACAAAATTCCTTTTGCATCTCAAAAAACGGATGCCACGTCATTCTTTGGCGATTTTGGCCATTTCGGCTGCTTTGGAGCTGAACATCCGAGTTCAGTCAACTCTGCGGTTTGTTGTCGCAATGCAGGATCATAGTAGTAAACCCAAATCTCATCGATGGTTAGAAATCGACGCACAAAGTCAGTTTTAGTTTTTTGCAAATCCAAATGTTGTTGAGAATACCCGTTACATTTCAGTATACCCGAATTCTAGGTGTTATATAATAGTTAGACAGCGGATTTGATGCATTTGTGACAAAAGTTAGTAGGCGTAATTTATAACAGTAAAAACATTAGAAGAATTTTAAAATACTGTTATATTATATTCAACATAATAAACATATTAAGATAGAAAATAAATTTCTGTTTACTGCAGTTCGTTGCAATTCAGGTGTAAAGTTCTTATTTTCCATGAAGATTCGCTGTCTAGTAATAGTATTACCTTACAATACAATGCTAATTAAGTAGTAGCAATCTAAATTACGTAACAAAATCCATACAGACATGCACATTCCAATTATTAATGACATTGTACACACAATAGTGAATTTTATCAATAGGAATACCTTTAACTTGAATTTACCCTTTTCTAATAGAAACTAAATTAATAGATTTAGATTAAGTCGAAAGCAAACGTTCGGTAAACACTGTCGAAAAACACAATCTGAGATCCTGGGGAAAAATAAAATCCCTAAACGAATGAACTAGAGGGAGAGAGAGAGAGAGAGAGAGAGAGAGAGGGGGGGGGGAGAGAGGGAGATAGCTTTAGAAGAGAAGCGACGGTAGTAGAAAAGCAAAGAGTGAAAATTAGATGGATAAGGAGGAAAACGAAATAAGTGTGAGAGCGGGTAAAGACAAGGGAAGGGAAAGAGTGGAAAACTTGAGAAAAGAAGGGTGGAAATATAGTGTTGGGAATGAAGAGGGTAAGAGAAACCAAGAAAGTTGGTCCGGCTAGAGGGTGGAAGAAAGAAAATTGTAAGAGGGTGAGGAGGAAAGAGAAGGTTCGAAAGGCTGGGGATTGTAAGAAGGGATGGTCTGGGGTGGTTGCGCTCGAGTTTGACACAGTCAGAGACCTGCGTTGCCTGGCAACCTTTAAGGGTGTAAGTCTACATTGGCGTAGCAGGGTGTACTTGCAACGAATTTATGCGTGTGGACCATCCGCGACCCCCTGCCACCCCCATCGGGACGCGTAAAAAAACGGAATAAACGAACGAAACAGCCTATAATTGGCGATCTCTTCGGGCGCGGGGCGTGCCGCAATATATCGTGTATCATCCCCGTGGGTGTCCGATATATTTCTGAAATCAGACATTTTTCTTGCGGCCACTCGATTAGAAGCTGCCGGGGAACGGAAATAGATTTTTAGACCCGTAGTGGGTCATTGACTCCGATCGTTTTCATTAGTCTTGGCTCGTTGGTTGAAGCGGAACGGTCTAAAATCTTACTTTTCCTTCAACCTCTTGCCCTATAATATCGAGTCAGAGTCCAAATAAAAATTTCAAACACAACCTGCTAAATGCGAATGCTATTCTCCTTGTAATCGATGTTTAACCCCTTGCCGAATTGTTTTCTTTACAGTTACAGTGATTAAAATGTCCTTGTCCCCTAAAATGTCGTAGAGGAGGAAAGAAAATTTATAGTTTTCGTATGGCTACCTTTATTTCAATGCTTAAATATTTTATTACAAACGAATCAAATTTGATTTCATTTAAAAAGAAAGCGCAACATTCATATCTGCTGGACTTTGTTCGAACTGTTCATAAAATACAGCTAGGGGTTAAAGGTTGAATTAAATAGAGAATTACGTAAACGACCACTCATCTATAAAAAATAAGTAACTCGAGAATTTGTCAATATTTGAACCACGACAATTCCGTTAAAAAAAATAGTGCAATAATAAATTTAGTCTCATTCTAAAGCTCGAAGACTACTTTCGCAGACCATCATTCATTTTTTTCTAGATTGCATGTGCATGATATTGCAGGCGATAAACTCAAGACACGTTTCCGGTCGAAAATACTAAAAATTTTTTTCTAAATGAATCTATTACAGACTTGAAAACTGAATCTTGCTCTTTACAATTACTGGTTTCAGTTTGATCTACGATTTTTTTTGGTCGTCTTATGCAACAAACATAGGCTTTCTTAAAAAACTTTTTTAAAATATTGCATTGTCATCCAGTTTTGAGCTATATTTAAAATGTCAAGTCTCTAGCTCATCGGGAAGTTAGTTTAAAATCAATTGCAAAATTTGTACCGAGCAAACAGACAGACAGACAGACGAGAAAGCGAGCTAATAAAAACGTGGTAAAATGAGGAACAAGTTTCATGTCCCCACTCTAAGACTTCTGTCACGTGACGCGTTTTGTCCCTGTCGTGCATGCGTCACAGTGTCACGTGACTATCCGTTACTGGCAGAGAGGGGTTACCTTTTTCCCCTCAGTTCGGTGTCCCCTCCTCTCATCTGGCGACTCTGATTGTGGGTTTAAAATATAAATTACTATAGATGCTCAACATCTGGTGTCTAAAAATGTAAATATTGTTCCAAGGAAATAATATAATTTAATGATACAAATTAACACATTACTGATCGGTGATTATTACATGATTCTGAAAAATCTATGGTACATGATTGAACACTTTTTAATGGAACCTTCAATGGCAACAGCAATTTTCATTGTGTACTAACAAGTCACCCTCCATAACGTCATCTAATAGTTTCATTTAAGATTGCAATGTAAAAGAAAATTTCTATGCTTTCTTTTGGTACAATTATTGAAAATCCTATTAATAGGCTTCCTAGTGTTAAAAGAAAGAGGTGTGCTTTGAATTGTCAACAATTCTATAAAAATTACATAAATTACAGCTTAACTTGTGGAGAAACTTTTATATAAATATAATATAATGTTTAAAGATCACGATTCTTAAATTGGATGTTCATGGAAATCCTTTTGAGTAATTTGTAAAGATCAGAGATAAAAGTGTTTAACTCGGTGTAAATTGCAAGTGCATTTCGACTTTTATTTTCGTTGCAACGTTCCCTTTATGGAATAGGCTTTTGTTCCCTTTCAGTTTTTGTAATTCGGTTTACACAGAGTCTCGAACGCTTTTATTATTGCGACTTTTGGCGAATACTATTTCTTCGGAACCTTTTTATTGTTCGGCTTCCTCTGTCGGCCAGTTCAAAGGAATTTTGAAACGGTTGACGGGGCTTATAGTGAGCCATCAAATAATTGGTACGATCCACAATCTATATTTCACGTTTCTTCGTTGAAGTCACAGTCTATTGGTATGTAGTACCCTCTGCTGTCGTACACCAATTTGTCTTTAACTTTGTTAGTTGAAATTTTCAAACTATTCTGAGAAAATAGAAAATATTCTGAGATATATCAGAAAGGAATGAACTGAGTGCTTGTTGGCATAAGTCAATTCCATTTTTTTCAACGGGGTAAAAATAATAAGTGAAATATTCAATAAATAAGATATTTTCAATACTCACAATTCTTTTCTTTCAATTCTTTCAATTCTTTTCTTTCTTCAATTATTTTCTTCTAATACAAAAAGATTGATCCCCCTAGTTGCATTTATGGTTGGCCAACGGTTGGGAGTTATTAGGTGTGCAAATAAGTTCTTTCCCCTATTGTTCCCAATTTAAGATTGTACTACATAAATCAGGTACAAGATTACGTCTCTCTTACTATAAGTAGTCACCCTCATTCTCTATAACCTTTTCCCGCCTGGTGGGTAAATTATAAATTCCATCCTTGAAGAATGACGGCTGCTTGCTGGTTTTGAAATCATCAATACATTTTCGGATATCTTCTTCTGAACTGAAGTGTTCCCCCAACAAGTGGTGTTGCAGACTTCGAAAAAGATGATAGCCTGACAGAGCCAGGTCGGGATAGTATGCCGCATGTGGCAGGACTTCCCATCCCAACGCATAAATTGTGTCCTGCGTTCCTTTTACAACGTGTGGCCGAGCATTGTCGTGCTGCAAAATCACGTGTCTTGCTCCTTGTCCAGTAAACGGCCGTTTCTGCTCTAGCTGGTGGTATAAATTCATTAATTGATTTTGATATTCTGCAGTTATTGCCCTTCCAGGTGGAAGCAGTTCATAATGGATGATTCCTCGGAAATCCCACCACATAGACAGCAAAACTTGTTTGCAATGCAAGTTCGGTTTTGCCACTGAAGTCGACGATTCCCCAGAATTAACCCATGATCTCCGTCGTTTAGGATTGTCATGTAAGACCCATTTTTCATCGCCAGTAACAATTTGTGCCGTGAATGCCGTGAAAGCAAGGCAGCAGAAATCTCGAGTCTGTTTTTCTTATTCATTTCGCTTAATTCATGTGGGACCCATTGCCCTAACTTCTGAATCTTACCCAATTGTTTCAGTCGGATAGATACTGTTTGTCTGGTGACTCCTAATCTTTCTGCCGATTCTTCTTGCGTCTGGGTCGGATTTTCGTTGAGCAATTCCTCTAACTCATCGTCATTGAACTTTCTCGGTGCACCTGAACGATCGTCGTCTTCCAAATTAAAATTTCCGGCTTTAAATCTTTGGTAACACTCTTTGCATTTTCTGTAAGGTACAGGGTTTTCTCGCAGTGCCGCGCAAACCATTTCAGTAGCTTCAACGGCTGATTTTCTAAGCTGGAATGCAAAGAGTAAGCAGTGACAGCAAACGATGCGTTTCGCACGCCATATTCTTTGAAATTGTTGCATAAGAGAGGAAACTCTTAGAGCGCTCATTACGACTCTTCTTAAAGCTAAAAGAACGCTCTTTCAGATGGCGCCACAATCGGGAAGTAATTCGAATTCAGTCAGAAGTTATGATGGTAGAAAAAAAAGGGGAAGGAAGTTAATTTGCACACCAAATAGTTGGGATACGGTTACTGGTGTTGCCTACAAATCCCCAACACAGGGCCAACGACGAAAAATTATGTCAAGTTGCCAACGAATATCCAACGTTGGGCCTACAATTATTATAGTCGGTTTTTGCGACGATAATCTGCTAACATTTAAATATATCGTCTAACAGACGCCAGAAATGTTGCTGCGACCAAAAGCATGTTATATTTCAAATTGATTAATTTTCGTATTTCTGAATATATTTACAATTTGTAATTTTTGCGTGATGGTCGATCCACCAAAGTTTTATTGTGAGCAGCCGTGGAATTTCTTCGTTTCTTTCATTTTTCCATTTTCCAAGGGAAAAGCAAGGGGTAGTGTTCATGTAGTATAATAAAACCCTTTTGTGCGTCTTCAAAATGGGCCTTCCTTTTTAGATACTTTGATTTAAAGTTGACGTATCTAGCAGCCCAGATCACAGCATCTACGCGTACAAGATACCTCTTTAGATTCAGCAGCAGGACATCAGCTTACTACTTTCAAGTCCGACGTGGGTATTAAGTAAGGGTGTGCGAGAACCCGAAATATCGGGTCGGGTCGGGAACACGAATATTTCGAGAACCCAGTTATGTATCATTTATATTCGTTTTAATGAATACATTCATAGTTTCCGATTTTTTATTCTAGATGTTTTCGAGATTGAAAGAATGTTGTCCATCACGAATTCTTTTCAAGAGCGTCTTATGTCATATTCTCGAAATTTTCGGGAACCCGACCCGACCCGACTCGACCTCTTCTCGACTCGTCCCGACCATCGGGTTCCCGATATTTCGGGTTCTCGCACACCCCTAGTATTAAGTTTCTTCCTTTTTCCCCAATTTTTACCGTGGAAATACATAGTTAATATGTATATTATTTGCGATATACCATAAAAATAACTATAAAAGAGAAAATCAGATAGTGGGCCCTATTGGCCATAAGTCTTATGGTAACGTTGGCCCTACGCAGAGGTGGGCATTATTTGGCGAAAAAAATATTTGAAATACTATTTAATATTTTAGATTTTATTTTGCTTAAAGAAAATAGTATTTTATTTGAACAATCTGAACCTCGAAATAAAATATTTCTATTTGAACAATCTGAACCTCGAAATAAAATATTTCTATTTTAATAATCTGAAACACAAAGTAAAATATTTCTATTTTAATGATCTGGAACACAAAATACAATATTCTATTTTCTGCATCGTTATACCTAATACTTTCAGAAATCGCATTACTTATTTAATATTTCTTATTTTAGCAATAATTTAAAGAAGAAATGGTACTTAATATAAAAAACAACATCGTTTACCACATTTTCGTTTTTTTTTGTTTCACTGCTGCTATTCGCATACAACAAGGTGCAGCGTTCCAAATTGGAATATTTTAGGGTGCTCCTCGAGGACACAGAATCAGTCCATCAAAGCTAAAAAGTCTCTCAACTGGGGCAGAGGATGGAATAGCTGTGTTGTATTTCACAAATAATGTTTTCATATATTTGTACTTTGCAATACTTTCAATTCGTGTATCACTATCGCTCAGATATTGAAATAATTCTTATTCTGCAACGGTTCTATGACTGATATCATTTGTTTCTTTTTCCATAAAGGAAAAAAAGTCATCTACTTCTTTGTTTTGTGAAAGTAATTGAGGTCGTGACTCTGAATCTGGATTTGCTATCTGTTTCAAAGCATTTAATACAGTTTCTTTGATGACAGTACGTTTTTAAATTAATCTATTTTTTTAATGCAAAATATACTCATGAATGGCTTTCATTGCCAATATATTGATGGATTTCGAATTTCTTGTACTTTTGTCTCCCATTGTACCTCCAGAACATCCTTAATTATTCTTGATCGTGACTATTGTTGAATCTACAATAAATAGTATTCAATAAAAAAATTGGAAAGTAATTATTTAACGAAGAAACTATGTATTGTATTGACAAATTGTACGTTCCTCGCGTGGTTGTAGATTTATAGTAGAACACTTCCTTTACATAATAATAATTTGTTCTGGTTAATAAATAAATTGACGAGTCTAATTAAACTCGATAAGAAATCTGTAAATTATTGCTCGAGCAGCTGCAGAATTCCACGTAAAATTGCTTTAGAATGCATACAAACCCGCATAACATCGTATTCCTTAATCCACCACTCTTGGCTTCCGTTTCTTAACGGAATCAAGCGCTGCGAGATGAGACGAATAATCTGCTTCTCCTTTGGCTGAACTATTTCATCAACACGGAAACTTTGTAATTAATCAAGTTTTCAATTAACATAACCAACCTCAGCCTTCTCATTCTCGCGCGGAATTCCTTTTTACGAATCATATCTTGGCGACCCTGACTCATAGGGTTGAAGTTGAAACGTATTTCGGTGTTCGTAAAGCAATCATGTTTCAACCAATTAATTAACTCAACAATTGTTATCGAATATGAGTATACAGAAGGCCACCACCTAAAGATCTTCTTCATTTTTAATGACTAAAAAATAAAAAATATTTACGTTTATTGCAAGACACAGGAGCTAAATAAAAAATGTTTTCTTCTCATAATGATCTTGTTAAACTGAAACTAATACAGTCATCTCCTTAAATCTTTTTAATATGACTCCTGCTTTAAGTTGTGCGTACCGATTTTTTAGAAACTATACTTTCTAGTCCGTGTTAAAAACGTGGTATATTAACCCTCATCCGTCCCTCGTGTCAATTTGACACAGTTTTCCTGAAATAAGTTACACTGTCCTGTTATTTGTAGGTAAATTTGTCCGAAACTTGGTGACTTTTATTTTTTTAATGCGAAACATATAACTGAAAGACCTAAGATTTAAATGTTAACTCATCGATTTCAATGAGAAAAAAACTCGAAAAGCAACTGTCTGACTTGTTATTTTATCGATTTTTTTTATCACTGTGTCAATTTGACACGGAGGGACAGATTCAGTTCGTGAAATGAGGGACGGATGAGGGTTAAACATTCTTTTTTATTTATTTAATAGATATAATGATATAGGCACATTCTGAAAACTATAAAGTTTTATTTATTTGTAGATATTATGGTATGAAAATCAATTTTTTTATTAAAATTTTTTTAGTAAAATTTTTTTATTAAAATTTTTTTATTAAAAAATTGTGGCGCCTCCGCTGGCAATAGTGCGCGCCTCCCTACCTTTCATTTTTTTAATAGGTACAATTATATAGACATGTATTTTGAAAATTATAATTACGGTATATTATGGTAGTGAAAATTAATGTTTTATTTAAAAAATGTGGCGCCTCCACCGTCGGAAAGCGTTGAGTTAAGGGTTAAAAAATGAGATAACGTTTCCGTAGTAGCGAAGAAACTTTTCAAGTCGGTGCTCTCTCGTCAGCAATTAGACGTGTCACGAGTGGAACGAGACAGTCGACTCGTCTTCATTACGGTGATTTATTCGTATAACGCCCGCGGCTTTATTCGTAACTTGTTGATGCAAATAAAGCAGGACGGTGGTGTATCGGCCCCCGCAGAGCGCAAATGAGAGGCCTCGTTTCCTCGGATCGATTTAATTAGGCCCTAGCTGGTCACAATTTATTTTTATTAGCCCGGGTATACAGTCTGTAACAGGGTCGGTTTCGCGCCCATGTACTCCCTGAATCCCATACTTGCACCCTGTGACAACTTCTATGGGAAACGTATCATGCCGCGAAAGATCAATACAGTAATGTCCCGATGTGTGTGAAAGAGATGTGCACGGTATTTCTGAAAAATTTATCCTATTACGGGATATGTACCTCTTGAGAGGCCCAGGAGCTCGATCCTCGAGAACTGTAACATGATACTGGATTAGATACATATATCGGAGAGACATACCAATCCAATGACGAAACATCTTTATTTCTAATCATTTTTCTGTGAAACTTCCACCAACATGTTTGGGAGATTCTCCCGATAAAAATGAACCCAAACATGCCACAATTCAGAGCATGTTTGCTTGTGCAATTGATGATTCAGTAGAACCTCGATTATCTCAATTCCTAAATGCACGTGCACCTGTTTTATGTGTGGACAACGGATCTTCGTGTAAAATAAAAATTCTCTATCTTAATTGCGACAAAATGAAATAAATTAACATGTTTAATAGGTTAAAAGTGATATAACAGGATCTTTAAATTCTTTTAATCTTTTTTACTGTGTTCAATTGCACCTATTCATTTTTGTCATAAACGCATAAAATCCGCTGTCTATGATCGTTTATTGGCCAATTAAATAGTACGAGTATCTTTCTTCTTCAGTATTTACAAAAAAGATAGTATCATAGACAAAGTTAGTTCAAATAAACACTTTTTAATAGAACCTTCAACAGTGACAGCAATTTTCATTGTGAACTAACAAAGTCACCCTTAATAACGTCATCTAATACTTTCATTTACGACAGTAATGTAAAAGAAAATTCCTAAGCTTTCTTTTTGTACAGCACAATTATTGAAAATCCTATTAATAGGCTTAAACTAACTGAATAGCTGTTTCATTGCGGATATCGGAAAGACTAATGTGTCTACACGAGATATCATGAGAAGTAAATATTTAAAAATTATTAATTAGAGCTGTGAACGGTCCTAAGCATTGCCAATTATGTTATTGGCCGATTAAATAGTATGAAAATCTTTCTTCTTCAGTATTTACAAAAAAGATAGTAGGTATCATAGACAAAGCTACTTCACATAAACTCAGGAATCTCCCCTGTCAAGAAAGTGCAACATTTTTTAGACACGCTTATAAACGTGCAATGTAAATCGATCTGCATTCAATACAATCAATTGTAGAAAACAGTAAAGATTTTTTTGTGATATTTCGACCAATATATTTGCGACATTCTCCTGATTCAAATCAACCCGAACATGACATGTTTGCTTGTGCAACTGAAGATTCAGTAGAACCTCGATTATTCGAACCTCGATTATCTCAATTCCTAAATGCACGTGCAAGTGTTTCATATGTGGACAGCGGATCTTCATGCAAAATAAAAATTCTCTATTTGAATTGCAACAAAATGAAATAGATTAACATGTTTAATAGGTTAAAAACGATATAACAGAATCTTTAAATTCTTTTAATCTTTTTTACCGTGTTCAATTGTACCTACTCATTTTTGTCGTAAACGCATACAATCCGTTGTCTATTTATGTGTGAACAGTTCAATTCAAAGTGATTTATATTCAATACGACTTATAGTACAAATCACTAATGTAATCGAGCACTTAGGTAACTTTTCTATTATCCGAACGCTCTTGTCCTGATTAGTTTACCGAAACTAGTAAAAGTGATTCCAATTGTGTCATGTTCGGTATCATTTCAATCGCAAAAATGTCACAATTATTTCGTTCTTATTGAGTCTTGGAAGAAGATGAGTCTTTAAAAGGTATTAAGTGTTATGTATAAAATGTCTGATTCTGTTAGGTTGACCCAAAAATTTCTCTCGGAATTTGTACGTTTAATATTGTTAGATAACACGAGCATATGCAAACAACGCGATCATCTGTTTCTTAGTATTTTATTATTTCCTATGGTTCGTCTTACTTAACAATGCAATTTGATTTCTCGAAACACTACTTTGAATTCGCATTGTGCACATTAATTGGAAACTAGACAAACGTTTGTGACAATCTAACATAATGTACATGCCCGAGAAATTAGTTTACTTGAAATGAACAAAATACGAGAGGTCTCGAAAATTTCCATCAATTAAAACATAAAAAATTCTCCTCGTTTTAATATAGCGTACAATTACGAACACAGACAGAGTAAGTGATCCTCGAACGAAGAACACTATGCCGAATCCATTGCAACTTGTTGCACTTGATTCGGCTGTAAACTGGAAATCGTATATCCGCATGAACTCTGTTATGTTCTTCGTAATATAGTGTGCGTTGCCCAGAAAATCGCCGAAACAATGCCGCTCATTATTAAAAACTGTAATCGGTGAAACTAGATTAGTGGATTGTTTGTATGTACATTACATGAGAAATAGTTTGAATACCTCACAATTTAACGTTGCATATCGTTTTTCAAGTAGTTTGTTTATCCGTCATATATTCCTCCGGAATAGTTACACGGTCAATCTTTAATCTCTTTCAATTTACACTTTAGTCCAACCTGTTTTTAGATGATTATACATCATATATACGACATACATCAACATACGACACAACCAGAGTGAAATTAAACGTTTTACAATATTTAGATATAGAAAATACTTGAATATTTATATATTTTATTCGTTAAGACAGAGCTTGGTCTATTTACTGTAGAGTCTTATAGTATAACTGCTTGAAGTATAACAACTCTAGGTATTACTTCTAGGTATTATGCAATGGTATTACCTTACAATATAATGCTAATTAAGTAGCAGAAATTTCAATTTCTTTACGTAATCCATACAAACATGCCTATTCCAGTTATTAATGATTAGACTGCGGAACCGTATTGCAGTTATGGCTTCTGAAAATCATAAAAAATGCTAGGATATAATAAGTCATGACAAAATTTAGTATGGTTTTAATTTATTTCAGATCTAAAAAAACTAGTACCACGGAAAATAAGATTTTATTTGATTCGAGTTTGTTAAAATTCGTCTACAAAAATTGCAAATTGCAAATTGCATAAACATCCGCGGTCTATTAATGGTCATTCAGAAAGTTCGTAGCCTAACAATGGATTGACATGAAATAATGAGTTAAAATACATTTATTCTACAATATATCCTCCCTTAAGCTCAATACATTTCTTCCAGCGATTTTCTAATTGATTTCATCCATGTCAGAAATGTTTGTCCTCGAGACCTCTAAAATACTCATCTACGGCTGCTATAACTTCTTCATTTGATGAAAAACGCCTGCCACGTAGGAATTTTTTGAGGTTTGGGACAAATGGAAGTTTGAGGGGGCCAGGCCTGGTGAATATGGTGTATGTTGCAACAATTCATACCGTAACTCCTTTAATTTGGCAAGAACACATTTGTGAGTCGGTGCATTGTCCCGGTGAAAAATGACATTTTTCTTCGCTAAGTCAGGTCTTTTCTCCCGAATTTGTGTATCCAAAAGGGTTCAGTGATACTCTCCTGTTATTGTTTTCCTGGTTTGAAGATAATCAATTAACAAAATTCCTTTTGCGTCCCAAAAAACGGATGCCATGACATTCTTTATCGATTTTGACCACTTTGACTGCTTTGGAGCTGAACAACCGGGCTCAGTCAAGTCTGCGGTTTGTTGTCGCAATGCAGGATCATAGTGGTAAACCCAAGTCTCATCCACGGTTAGAAATCGACGCACAAAGTCAGTTTTATTTTTTTTGCAATCGATCCAAATGTTGTTGAGAACATTTCACGCGAATGCGTTTTTGATCCGAATTTAACGATTGGGGCGCCCATCTTGTCAATAGCTATCTCATACCTAATTCATTAGTTAAGGTCTCATGAACTGATCCAGTTGAGATTGCTTGTGGTCTCAGCTAAATCAATCACAGTTAATCGGCGATCTTCCAAAACCAAATCATGGACATGATCAATCATTTCTGAAGTGGTTGCCGTTCTTGTACGTTCTGAACGTGGATCATCATTAATATCTGTACGACCATGTTTAAATAGAGCAATCTATTTCTTACCATTTCATATGAAGGAGCACTGTCCCCTAACACATTCACCATATCATCAAAAATTTCATTTCCGCTTAATCCTTTTTTATGTAAATATTCAGTGACTGCACGATTTTTCAAGTTTTTCATTTTTCTAACCAAGGCAAACAAGCCTACTTTAATCAGCTGCCTAAAGCAAGCTATTTGACAGACCGGTTTGGAATGTATTGGGTATGGGAATAAGTTCCAGCCCCTTTTTGTTGCAAAGAATCGTATAAACAATTCCCGTAGCGTGAAAACGTTTCCCAACAGTAGATCGATCGACGCTCAATTCAATTGACAGTTCTGCAAGTGTTTGACGTGGATTTCCATCAAGTAATGCTGGGAAATCTGTACCTTCGAATTTTTTGGCTCACCATCGCAATCTCTGATCAAAATCATGATTTTGATGGAGCATCGTCCCCGTAAATATATAATATAGTAAATATATAACACCTTTCTTTAAAACAAAATAATGCAACATGACTTCCCGCGAATGCTGCTTACTTGCAACAAAAGTCGACATTTTTCACGCGAAAAATTGACTGCTGTTCACGCTCGAAACAATTGCCACTAACTGCGTTTTGAAGCTTAGAGATAGACCTTTCGAAAACATGTACACTACGTTCCATCAAATACGCCATCGGTACTTAAGTACAACGACATCTCCAAAAGGGCGGAAACTTATTCCCATACCCAATATGTTCACCTCAAGGACGGATGTTTTCAATAACGATATATGTTTTTGCTGCTACCAATATCATTTATGTGTCAGGCTACGAGCTTTCTGGATGACCTTGTATACACAATAGGTAGAATGGAGAGACAAGTCTTAATCCGGCGACTCTGACGACAGTTACGGAGAGACTACTCGTATGGAGATATGAAAAAGAGTGAGGCACGCGATTCTCGGCAAATAAAATTTCGCGAATTCATTTTCTCTGTTGCGTATGTGCGAAGCTATGTCACGGTCGCAGTATAAACAGTTTAAAAGCTCGCTCACGAAGCTTATTTCTGTGTTTCAGTCGAGTGATTCCGGTGGTTTCCCTGCACGCAGATCACCCCAGGCAGTCGCAATGGCCACCCTATCCCTGCGTATCTACATCCCGGAGAAAAACGCCACGAAGACGATGCAATTCGACCCGAGCACATCCGTTTACGACGCTTGCCGTATTATCAGGGAGAAGCTCGTCGAAGCGAGTAACATGGGCCAACGTAAGCTCCTACTTTCACCTAAAATATTCAGCGACCTATGATAACGCGCACAGACGCAAACAACGTTCCTCGCATGTCCTATCCTAGGGCGGAATATATTAACGGTGACGTTAATGAATATAATTGAATAGATGCAGTATGTTTTTTTTTTATATTAATCTCGATATCCGAGGGACCCGGTTTTACGGAAGTTTAACATACTTTCGAGGACGATACACGATAAAAGTTTATTAAAATGTTGGCTCTTGTCGCTTATGGTTTTAGCGAGATTTTCGGTTGGAGAGAAATATTTGTGCAGTATAATAATTGTGCTGTGAATAATGTAGTATCTACAGTCTTTGTGTGGACAATATACTAGCTTTTAATAATTTAATAGTCTCGTGTACGGATAAGTATTTAAATTGAATCCGTAATCTACTTATATTAGGTTAACAACTAAGTTCGCATTTTCAACTCCACATTTTCTCAAGCAAACTTATTTCTATACACTTTTTAAGCACGAGTATTTATATCAAATCAATCGCAAAATTCAGAGCTTTCCAATGATATACAGTTCAAAAGGAATGGTCGCTTTATGAGATTATAATGATACAATAAAAGAATTACGAAACAGAAGGTCGCGAATTTAATTGCCAACCTAATACATTGGAAAATCTTGATGATTTCGCAATTATATTTTCTCAACTTTTATTTGTTCTTTTTAACCTTTGATTGCTCGCACTCCACTTTCTACTTCTACGTAACTAGTTACACAGAACTTTACATCGCTCCACCATAAATAAATTTTGATTCAATGAAGCAACTACTTTAATGCGAAATAGATATTTGCTAGTGTGGTCAACACTAGGGATGGGATCAAGTTCAATATTCACGAATCCGAGTCAATTTCAATAACCAAGTTTCATTTCATGGGTTTCGATTACCAGTTAAAAGCAATAATGTTTCAATGATTATAATTGAAAAGTATACATTTTATACAAACTGATATCGAGCCCAGGGTTGCCATATTCAGCGGCTCATCGTGCTCCTTCTGGCGCCTTCCCGTGGGGGAAGCCTGCCTCGCTTCCCCCACTCTTACCATTACCACTGCCGCGTGCCGCGTGGAGCACGCTACCGAGTGTCGTAGAAAAAACCGTACGCTTATACAAGCTGATATGCTTCGGAAAGGCAGGCTATACTGCAATAAAGAAATAAATTTATTCGTGTATTGTTAAATAAACACAAATTAAGGTTTGAAAAATGTATATTTGCGACCTGCTAGTTACAATCATCGCTTTCGCTGGTAAATTCGCTTTCGCTTCCTATAAGAACATTTACAAATTCTTGCGGTATACTTTCTTTTTTGTACATATCGCTATTAAAATTTTGTACAAAATCGTCGCTTATAATGTAATTGCTACATTGCATACCAGTATTTCTAAATTCTAATTTAACTCTACCGAGTGCAGCAATCATTTGAGGCTGCAGTCGATTGCGATCTGGCGTTTTTATTTCACTTACTAAAGAGAAAAATCGTTCAATTTCAGCGTTTGAATGTGAGAACGATAAACATGCCAGTGCCAAATTTGAAATATTTTTAAATTGCTTTGTACCGTCAGACTCACACATCTTATTAATTTCGTCCCAAAATTGAACGATTTCTAATCGTAATAAACGCTCTCTCATATTATCCTCACGAGCAGTTAAAAAACTTAGGGCGTGCCATTCATCAATACATGCTGTTCTATCGAATTTCGATTCAAATTTATTTAAAATATCATCTACTTGGCCTGTATGTTTCGTAATGTCTAATGCAACAGAAAGCTTTAAAAATTCCAGAGCCTTTATAAAATTATTGTTAAATGGCAATCTCTTTATAGCCCCCTTGTATGTCGTCTGGTAAAATCTTTGGCAACTTTGAAGAAATGTCGTGATTTTTTCCTGATCGTAAGTATCTGTTGCTTGTTTAATCTCGTCAAGAGTACTTTTCGCCTTTCCTCCAATGTACATTGCTTCGAGAGGCAATAAATTTTCGCTTTTAAAGGGATCGATTTCGTGTAGGTTCGGTGCTCCTGCAATGACCTCGTAGTTTATAAAATTACGACCTATTCCTTTTAAAAACTTGTGACAATATTCTAAAAGATTGTGAACTAAAAGATCAGACGTTTGGAAAATTTTATTAAATTTGGTTATCGTACTTAAAGTGAAATCGACGAATTCTAGGTACGCTTTTGTGTATAAACAAAGCAATGCACTGACTATTTCTAACAAAGACTTTTTTAATTGTACCACATCCGAAGTATCTGATAATCCTGATTCAGATTGCGATTGTGACATACTAGATTCCGTTTCACTGTCTGATTTACCAGTTACTTCTATTTCAATAAATTTAATTAATGCAGCCCATTGCTCTAATATCCTATGTACACATTCGTGTAATGCCAACCACCTGGTTCTGGATGGTTAGAGAGATATGAGAGAGCGTTTATTACGATTAGAAATCGTTCAATTTTGGGACGAAATTAATAAGATGTGTGAGCCTGACGGTACAAAGCCATTTAAAAATATTTCAAATTTGGCACTGGCATGTTTATCGTTCTCACATTCAAACGCTGAAATTGAACGATTTTTCTCTTTAGTAAGTGAAATAAAAACGCCAGATCGCAATCGACTGCAGCCTCAAATGGTTGCTGCACTCGGTAGAGTTAAATTAGAATTTAGAAATACTGGTATGCAATGTAGCAATTACATTATAAGCGACGATTATGTACAAAATTTTAATTAAGCGAATTTACCAGCGAAAGCGATGATTGTAACTAGCAGGTCGCAAATATACATTTTTCAAACCTTAATTTGTATTTATTTAACAATACACGAATAAATTTATTTCGTTATTGCAGTATAACCTGCCTTTCCGAAGCATATCAGCTTGTATAAGCGTACGGTTTTTTTCTGCGACACTCGGTAGCATGCTCCATGCGGCACGCGGCAGCGGTAGTGGTAAGAGTGGGGGAAGCGAGGCAGGTTGACGGAGCATCTAGGAGAGGGAAGGCGCCAGAAGGAGCCCGATTGAGCCCGATGAGCCGCTGAATATGGCAACCCTGATCGAGCCTCGGAACGAATACTTGTGCAAATTTTGAAAAGATACTTACAAGTACTTCGATGTCGAAAGAAATCGAATTTTTCACAAGTAGTCCCCGAATCTTGAAAATCAGAACTGCATAGTGGATTTTAAGCACTTTATTTATTAAATTCGTAACTACTTAACTATTTAAGAATAGTATTTCATTTACAATACTTGGTTGGTAGCCTATTTTCTTTTTATCCATGATATGTTTCCTGCTTTTGAAAACACTCTTTCTGAAGTTGTAGAAGTGGTCATTATACAAAGATATTCACGTGCAATTTTTGATAAAGTTGGGTACTCCATTGAGTGTTCATTCCAAAATAATATCGGGTCTTCTCTCCGATTTAAATATCGTGAGTTTAGATAGATTTCGACTTCCAACACAGCAGTCGATTAGCCTAGGTATCGTATTATTTGGATGACCAAATTGATAATTCGCTATTTTGTCTGTAAACTATCGCATGTTGTACATGAAATAAATACATAGATAGATTATGAAGTTATAATTACACATGTTGAATGAAATTATGCATTAAAGGACAGTATAATTGATTTTACAAAATCAGAGGATTTCTGTCACGATATTCATAAAATTCGGTTCGACCAAGATTCAAATATACTTGCAAGTATTATTTCCGTTTACCAAAGTACTTGTAAAAGGTTCGAAACTGTCTGGAATAGGTTGGAGTACTATTTCTGTTTTTCGAAGTACTTAAAGAGAGTCCAAATTCAATCAATTCGATTAGTTCGAACCTGTTTGCGAGATACTTGATCCCATCCCTAGTCGACACACCCTTGTTTATGCTTGAAATGCTAAATTTAAAGATTTGAGATTCCAAATATGTATGAATGTAAACAAATATCGTACAAATGGAAACTGTGCATTTTTTAAGCATATTTTCAGAAACGCCTGGTATATAGAAATGTTAATGAAATTGAAAAAACAAAAGGAGTGCCTTGAAGAGAAAGAAACGCTCTTTCTATTGTTTTTTTTGCACAAGATTCTGCGATAATTTTTTCGTTTTCTGGAGCCAGTTAATGTTAAAAAGCCCATATTTACTTCAATGTTGAATAACTCGAATACAAAAAGTCGCACAATATTCAACAACCACACAATTTACACAGGAAAGATAGCCCTTCCAAGTGATATTAACGCGATTTATCAAAAAAATTTGTTGCTACCCGTGTGATGTTGCAAAGTTGCACAAAATTTTTGTTAACCGTCAATGTTGTCTTCGTCTCGCTATAACTTTGTAAAAAACCAACATAGCAACAATTTGAAAGAGAGCATCTGAAACTAGAGGTTTCAGGCTTTCAAACCATTGTTTAACGATATCGATACGGCAATTTTTGACGGAGTTACGATCACGTAAAGTGGGACCAATTTTTCGGGTCTGCACAAGTGATCCCTTAATTCTTTTGAGTAGTGTATATGCAAACATTAAGTAAAAATACATTTTTGTAAAAATATCGTCTGTGTGTTCACTTTTGCTCTTCACTGTAGTGAATAAAATAGTTAGTTAAACAGTTATTCTGATTTGAAGCGTATGCCATCGATTGTGTGGCTGAGTGTAGTTGTTTCTGGTCTTGTTGACTCGGTAATGAGATGATCGTTTTCCATTGACAGCGAAGGACTACGGACTATTCCTTGCCGACGAGGACGTCAAGAAAGGAGTCTGGCTGGAGCCAGGACGGAATCTCGATTATTACATTCTGAGGAACAGCGATCTTCTCGAGTACCGGCGCAAACTGCGGACCCTCAGAGTGCGCATGTTGGATGGAACGCTGAAGACGCTGCTAGTGGATGATAGTCAACCCGTCGCCAATCTCATGGTAGTAATTTGCACGAAGATAGGCATCACGAATCATGACGAATACTCGCTGGTGCGCGAGCTGGCCGACGAGGAGACCGAGAATCAAAAGCCAGGCAATTTCGGCACCCTCACCCTCAAGAGGAAGAAAGAAGAGAAAGGCGAACGGGACGCGAAGATGGACCAGCTCAGAAAGAAACTGAAGACCGATGACGAAGGTAAATAACTAGACCAGAGCCCGATTCCGATTGAACGTTAATCCGTTCACTCGTGAACACGAGTCTTTACTTGTCAGGTTGGTCTCGCTACACTTTCCGCTGAATTTAATCCTTTGCGCTACGAATTTTGTCTTTCATTTTTCTTCCCAATAATTTCATTTCTATCCCTTTTATTTCAACCCCTGTTGAAATCGTGAAGCATCACGATATCGAGTCAGACTCGTGACGAAGCTCTTGAACAGAGTGTAAGAAATATGTATGCTATTGATTTCCTGTAAACCGAAATGAAATTCTATTTATTCATAGTCGATGTGTAACACCTTTGGAGAAAACATACAGTAAATGTAAACTTTCTTTTTTCTTTCTACGAAATTCTGAACATTGAAGAGTTTCTAATCGCTAAATTACTAAAATTTAAAACAGTGAAAACATTATATTATTATTATATATTATTTTGTATTTATAGATTAAAAGACTTTAAGAGTATTAATATATTATTTTATAATATTATTTTATATTTATAGATAAAAGACTTTAAGAGTATTAATATATTATAAAATAATATATTAATACTCTTAAAGTATTTTAATCTTGTCACTGTTTTAAATTTTAGTCTAGTGACAGAAATTCTTCAGTGTTCAGAATTTCATAGAAAGAAAAAAGAAAGTTTACATTAAAATCATTAGCGAAAAATATAAATTTATATTTAGCTCCTGCGACTTGCAATTTTGATGCACAAATTTTTTATTTTCCGTAAAGGCAAAATGAATACTCGTGCAAGAGGTTAAGACTAACCGCACCGAGCCAAAATGTGACTGGCACACGTTGTTTCGTAAAAATTACAAGACTGGATTTATTGAAATTTCACGCAATTTTTAGAACAATGTGTACTTGAAGGAAGAAATTTATTTAATCATTTCTGAGGGAACACCTTTATAATTTCAGTAACTAATAATTTGCACAGCTAATAACACACTTTGTAGTAGATGTTAGACATTAATCTAAAATTTCATTGACTGAAAATTGTCTTTTAGTGATCAGGACTTTCCCAGACATTTTTATTTAATAACTTTGTAATACTTACGGTTTCCACAATGTTCCTCTATTTCTGTTTCTAATACAGTTCGTATCAGATGTTAAGTATTGTTCTAAAAAACTTGATGGACTGTCTTTTACTGATCAGGACTTTCTCCAGCCATTTTTATTTAATAATTTTACAATACTTACGGTTTTCGATTTAAATATTGTTTTAAAAAAACTTCATGGACTAAAAATTGTCTTTTACTGATCAGGGTTTTTCCCAGTCATCTTTGTTTAATAATTTTGTAATACTTGCGTTCCCGCAGTGTTTCTCTATTTCCGCTGATCTAATCCACTGAGGAACCGTGTAATCTCTTTTCGTAGTGAATTGGATAGATCCCAGTAAGACGTTGCGGGAGCAAGGAATAGACGAGTCGGAGACGGTGTTGCTGCGGAGGAAGTTTTTTTTCTCGGATCAAAATATCGACAGCCGGGATCCCGTGCAATTATCTCTTTTGTACGTTCAAGCAAGGGATGCAATTCTAGACGGCACGCATCCGGTTACACAGGAGAAAGCTTGCACTTTCGCCGGAATACAATGTCAAATACAATTTGGCGACTACAAGGAGGACAAGCACAAACCGGGATTTCTTGAGTAAGATCCTAAATTAAATATTGTTACATATTGTTAAACAAAAATTATCCTGAGAAATAGAAGAATATACGGATGGAAGGTGCGAATTACTTTCGAGACTACAGTAATTCTTCAATCGAAATACCAACACCCGTGTTTTAAACGGATTTCAGTAGCGTAGAGAGGCTATTTTTTTATGGCTGCGCCGAGACTTCAATCGACGAGCCGAACATAGAGAAGGACAGAATGAAATAGGATCGCGTGGCCGAAGCGTGTCGCCGTTGCCGGCACAGTTTAAAGGCCCGTGCGTCATCACCAAAGTTGTATCTTCTTTATTTTCCATTATCTTTTAATGGAACTTTCACCAACATATTCGTGGCATTTTTCTCATGCAAAATGATACCAAACACGATATAATTTCAACCGTATTTAGTGGTTTAATCGACGATGAAAGTTTCGAACTCAACGAAGAAGAGCGTATGGGGAAGAAAGAGACGCGGACTGTCAACGCCGCCGTCACAGTTCAAAGGCCCGCGTTGTCGCTGTCCTTCCTTGCTCCCGAAACTTTCACCGTCGATGAAACCACTAAATACAGTTGGAATTATATCGTGTTTGGTGTCGTTTTAATCAGAGAAATGCCAGAAATAAGCTAGTAAAAGTCCCATAAAACAATAATGAAAATTAAGAAGTTTGAAAATTCGATTCACTCGAGTCAACGTTGTGGTGTTCACACCGATATACCCGAGCCGAGATCAATCATCGCCGCTCTACGGCGCGGCGCAGCGTTGGCCGACAGTGGAGTGAGTAGGCACTGGACTTCGATTAGAAACGCGACCCAGGACTTCGATTGAAGAATTACTGTACTACGTACGTTGTCACTGAATGTAATTGACAGTAGATTTACGGAGCACTAAACTTTACTATTTTATATTACTTTATAAACAGAACAGGAACGTACCTATTCCATTAATAATATACAGGGTGTGTCCGTTAAGTTATGTCACCATTTTTTAGGCATTTCCGGTAGTGTAATTAAAACATATTTTAGACAAAAGTTTCTCAGTACTTGGTAAGCTACATGTTCGTATATTCTTAAATCTGAAAAAATGTTTTTTACGTAAAAAAGTAAAGGTCACCTTGACTTTTTTAAATGGCACCACATGCTTGGGACATCATGGGATTGTTTCCGACGTCGAGACGAATTTAACAGTGTATTACACTATGACCTTGAAATGGCCTCGAACTCGGAAATTTTGTGCGAACGTAATTTTAATGAAAAATTATTTCTTACAATAAAAATCAAGTTACATCAGATGTTCGAACTGCGAACCGCAAGAATAGTATAGTTTTCGTGGACGAACCCAATGCGAAATTGGGGAACCACTAGGACTATACACAGCGATGACGAACCCGACGCGAAGTCAGGGAGCCTCTAGGAATGGAGTCAAGCGCAGACGAACCTGATGCGAAATCAGGGAGCTGCTAGGTCGGTGAAACTTCGTGAACGAACCCAATGCGAAATTGGAGAGTCACTAGGAGCGACGCGCAGACAAACCCGATGCGAAACCGGGGAGCTGCTAGGAGGTTGTAAAACAACCCGAACGAACCCAATGCGAAACTGGGGAGCCGTTGGGAGATTGGACGAGAGCACACACGAACCTGATGCGAAATCAGGAAGCTGTTAGGATGCGGACGCACCCAATGTGAAATTGGGGAGCCGCTGGGATAGTACAGTTTTCGTGAACGAACCCAATGCGAAATTGGGGAGCAGCTAGGATTATAGACAGCGAGGACGAACCTGACGCGAAGTCAGGGAGCTGTTAGGATGCGGACGAACCCAATGCGAAATTGGGAAGCCACTAGGTTGGATAAATCTCTGTTTGGACAATTGGTATGCCGCGAACACACCTGATGCGAAATCAGGTAGTCGCTAGGATAATTAGTAATCCTCGTAACTAGTATAATTTAATTGATATAATCCGAGCGGTAAGATTGTATCGTGCGGGGACGTTCAATTACTCTGTTAGGATATTGGACGATAACATGGGTTTAATGAATTTGCGCGAATTATCAAAGAACACAAATATATTCTGATTATAAGAATTTGTATTACAATTGTGTGATTGTCGCGAACGGATTGAATTTAGAATACAGATAATTGAAAGAAGAGATTACCTCACTAGGATGCACGGTGTTGACGCACTGGCAATGCGAGGGTCTCGGAGCAACTTTATCACTGCCTAATAGATTTTACCCCGGACTCGCGGAATCTGTACCAGGGATCAAAAACCTAACCCGAATCGGGTTCGGTTCTCAATAACCCGCTGTAACCCGCGTAGCTTCGGTAACCGGTTACTAAATGGCCAACTATAACCCGATTAACCGGGTAAGAAACGGTTGGAAACCGTAACCCGAATCGGTTTCGGTTCTTGGTAACCTATGAAACACTGTAACCCACACTAATTGTAAGAGCGGGTTTTGAGTACGAAATTCGAACTTCTTTTCTTATTTATAATTATCCTTCGGTGCCAATCAGTTGAATTTATCTACAAATCGATTTTAAATAATATGAGGACAACTTATTATTGATAAAGAAATTTGGTAAAGAAATTTGTATTTTAGGTAATTACGAAGAGTATGAATGTTGTGTGTGTCTGAAAGAACGTGTATATTCTATAATAAGGCAATAATGAGCCAAGAATACCTGATATTGTGGTATCGTTGTTGGAGCAATTGTTTGACGCGGAACGGAAAAAGCGAAACGGAGAAAAGATTGATCAATTGTTTTTCGATTTTCTATTGTTATGGGTTGCCCACCCATTCCCATTCTTATTTTACACGTTGCGTTGAAAACATTTATAGTTCAGATCGTGTTCAGTGTCGATTTGCGATACAAAAGATTCTTATTAATTTTTATTCATTTATAAAGTTAAGAGAATAAAGCAAGTGATATTTCAGTTTCTTTAATAATTTAATTAGTTGCTTAATAGTTTGATAGTTGTAAAAGAAACTAGAAACTATAAACCAAATTAAAATGGATCGTGAACATCCTGTGCGTCAATATTTTTGTTATGATTCAGGTTATATTCCGTGAATCTCTATTTAATAGTAACCCGCTCTCTCTAAGTTTTGAGAACCGTTCCCTCGAGGCTAGTATGGGTTACAGCGGGTTACAGTAACCTTCCTTGGTTAACAGGGTTTGGGTTAGGGTTAGGCGTCGGGTTAGAATCCCTGATATGTACGGTTAACTTTGATACGAAGGGGAACTTTAGCCCGATCTCACTAGTAGTTGACTTTCTGAGATGGAGCACGACGCGACACAATTAGTGACTACGATAGTACTAGCCCCGCGAGAGCAGAAATGCAAGGGCTTAAATATATACCCCTGCAATGACGGGTGGTATTTGTCAGTATCCTTGGTGTGAATATTCGTATTTTGTCAACGTCCAGTTGACAATGTGCGTATGTTTGCGCCTTAAACTGAACAGCTATGTGCATTTATCCAAGGGTGGCTCTGTGCGTTTATCTAGGACGGTTCCTGTCAGAGATGATCTTGAACATCTGTTCGTCAACCGTAACATATGTAGTATAGGATGTACGTCTTTACCGGAAAAAGGTCATGAAAATAAATTCGAAAGGCTGATCAAAATAATGCAATTTAACCGATGTTAACCCTTTGCACTCGAACAATTCGAATTCCAAAATCAAGATGTTTGTTTCAACTCAGATCATTTTTGTTTTATAAAATTTTATAAAGTTGGCAACGTTTCTCTCTTTTATGTGGCAACTCAGCGGAGTTGGTTGCGCTCTCTTCTATAGGATTCTCCGAAGTGAAAAGACGTGCGATGAAATGCCTCGTACAGTTGGAAACTTATCAGTTATCATAAGTTATAGAAAGTGAAAGAATTTAAGTTTATTTGCACATTGTTATTCACAAATGTTCACAAAAGTATTCAGTTCTCATGTTAATTATATATATATATATATAAAGTCTCATCCTAAGTTGTATTATCCATTAAAAATAACAATTTTTGTCCTATTAAATCTTTTTTGCATTGTGCACATCAAATTGAACCTGTTTTCTTATGTAACAGTTGAGCTTTTTACAATTTATAGAATACAGACAATAATGTTAAAACTTTTTTGAATAATGGTATGGCAATTTTTAATGGCGCCTCAGATTCGCCATTCGAGTGCGAAGGGTTAATATCTCGAAAGTGAAAGAGTGTGACACGCGGCGTTCTTCCTGATAACCACAGATATAAATACTAAAAATTTTGTACTTGGTGGGTTAATAAGCTTCCGGAAGATAAAGTATCAATTAGTTAAAAATAATAGAGCAATTAGATTGTTCGGATGTCCGTGCAGTTTTCTATTTCATCTGTTAATTTTTCTGACGAACGGATGAAATCCGCGGTCTAGTTATCAATGGAATCGTTTAATTACTGCGTATAAATTGTTTACACCCGAAATGCATTGTCCCCACAGCCTGAAGGAGTTCCTGCCTCAATCGTACGTGAAGGTGAAGGGTATCGAGAAGAAGGTCTTCGCGGAACACAAGAAACATGGAGGCGTCTCCGAGCTCGACGCTAAAGTTCTCTACACGAAGACGGCAAGATCGTTGAGCACATACGGCGTGACGTTCTTCCTGGTTAAGGAAAAGATGAAGGGCAAGAACAAACTGGTGCCGCGTTTGCTCGGCGTCACGAAGGACTCCGTGCTGCGACTCGACGAGAAGACGAAAGAGATCCTGAAGACCTGGCCGTTGACCACCGTTCGACGTTGGGGCGCATCTCCGAACACGTTCACGCTCGATTTCGGTGATTACTCCGACCAATATTACAGCGTGCAGACCACCGAGGCCGAGCAGATTCTACAGCTTATTTCCGGTTACATCGACATCATCCTGAAGAAGCAGAAAGCCAAGGATCACTTCGGCATCGAGGGAGACGAGGGCTCTACCATGGTTGAGGACAGCGTGTCGCCTCTGAAGTAAGTTTTGCTTTCGCTTCGCGTGTTAATTTGTTAATTGAGAGTCTGATGAAGAAGCAGGGTCGTCTGTATCCGTTGGGTATGTTAGGCGCAGTGTCTAGAGTCTGAGAAATTTTCGTGCTGAATAGGAATTTATCTGGATGGTTTAAAGGATTTTTTCTGTTTAGAAGACTGAGAAATTGATTTCTCTGTTTCTGAGAGATCATATCGATTTATTATTTTAATCTTGTCTCATTGTGTGAAGGAATTTACAAATCTAATTTTTTATCTTTCCATCATGTGAATATTCTACTATTATTTTGATACCACGAGACAAAATAGATTAAGAAAATAAGAAGGAAATTAAGTTGGGAAAACACGGGATGAATTACGGTTGAAGGAATAGGATCTCGAAAATAAGTCCTTGAAGCAGTGTAATTAATTTTAAACATCGATCGAGTTGCATTAATTTGAAATTTGAATAACATTCATTTAATATAACACTTATATCAATCAAAAAATGAATTTCATTCTTTATATAAAACGAGTACAACTGCTGCAATAATGACATCTTGATTTTTCTCTTGCCTGGAAATTTCAGAAAATACATGTTATTGAAACGTAAATAAAATATAATAGTTACCGAATCGTGTTATAGTCTCGTGGTTGAACAATCGCAATGCTGGTCAGAAATATCGTGTTCTACAGCAGAATACTTGAATAATGCCGTATGAATGTGAAGGGAGAAGGGTGAGGCTCGAATTCTAGAGTGCTCGAGGTCCACGAATACTGCGGCACAGTCCTGCAAAGATGTGGGACAATTATCGATACTACCTGAGCTCCTGAGTTGCCAGTTCCTTTTTGCCGTACGCGACGAAACTGATTAGATGATTCTCGAGCTTTTGTTTTTGAAAATTTTAATCATGGAGGAGTTTCTGAGACAAAGACAGAGGAGCTATATAGAAGCCAAACGAGGGTATGAATTTATAGTTAGTGGCACTTCTCCTTTGCTTCGATATCTAATTCTATATAATGTGTGCAAAAAAGATTTCTATCTGAAGATGCATACTTTGTGCGACTTGATTAAATGATTTCAAATTAAAGGAAGTTTCGATTGCTTCTCTCTTAAATCTATAAGATTTGAAATAGTTTTATTCGAAATTCTAATGAAAGGCATAATTTGACATAACAAAAAACACGATAATTTGATACAATTTGAAATATCCAAAAGGTTTCGATCTTAACAGTTTTCTATATTATTAACACATTCTGTGTGAGACATTTTTCATATATTGTCAGTTGAAATCTGATGGTGAAATACCATAGCGAGAACTCTAAGGAAAATTTACACATTACTACTGTATTAGACTGTAAAGTCTACTATTAGGTCAATCGAAAAGTTCCGTCCGTTCTTTGACAAAAAATAGAGCTTTTCTCAAAAAACAAAATGAAAAAGTACATTAATAAAAATATTGCCCATCGTTAGCGATGACTTTTCTCAATCTTTCGGGCAGCAAGCGAATTCCGCGACGAAAGAATGAGTTATCTTTGGATGTTATCCAGTCAGAGATCCATTTTTCGACATCTTCGTAAGAATTAAATCGTTCCTCAGCAAGTGCTTGTGCCATCGGCCGAAACAAGTGATAGTCAGAAGAGGCACAGTCTACCGAATAAGCCGCATTGGGTAGCATTTCCCAGCGAAGTACTTCTAACGTTTTTTTGACAACTTTTGTGACGTTTCGCAAGCAGAATTTCGCAGATGGTTTTCCGCTTTTCAATGTCTCTTGGCTTTAGTTCATATGGGATCCACTTTCCTTCCTTGTAGACCTTCCTCAAGGTTTTTAAACGATCGGAAATGACCGCTTCTGCAATTTGTTTTTGCATTTGACATGGGTCTTTATCCACCAATGCCTGCAATTCTTCGTCTTCGAATACTCGCGGCCGTCCAGGACGCTCTTTGTCCTCCACAGTAAAATCACCGTTTTTAAAGCGTCGAAACCATTCTCTACATATTTTATCGGAAACAGCATTATCGCCATAATCGTCTACAATGTACATTGTACAATCATTCGATGAGCTTCAGCTGCAGTTTTCTTCCAATTGAAGCAAAAGATTAACACTTTGCGTAAATCACGCTTATTCGGCTCAAATTCCGACATTTTCAATGTAGAAAAAAACGATGTTATTGATGCAAGCGTATATTGTTATGCATTGAATTTTATTGAAAGATGTCCAAACTAAAAAGTTAACCTTACTTTAGACGTTATAGTTAACGACAGTTCGAGCTACGGCTACTGGACGCTAAACGGACGGAACTTTCCGTTTGACCTAATATTATAGTAATATAATACAATAGTAATAGTAGATCTGTATGCAAGTTCAAAATTGTCTGCGTTAATTGCAAGAAACAGGAACCGAATAGAAATTGCTTTCTTCCTTTAATAATGTTAATTAAGATACTGATGTTCATCTTTCTACTGTTTTAAATTTCACCTATTCTTTCTTTTTGTCATAAATACGTAAAACCAGTCCGATAATTCAAGTGAATGTTTCATATCTTTTTCTGAGGCAGTTAAATCATCATTAACAATCCAGATATATGTTAAGAAGATGTATTGTATATTTAGTCACTAGCACATTGACAGTTTCAAACGATATATGTTAAATAGATGTATTAAGTACCATATAAAGAATTGATAAATAGTTGAAATGCATATCTGTTTACAGATATGTAAGCAATTAGATCCTTTAACCACTTAACGCACCAATTAAAAATTCAAAAGCGGTCGTTTTTACACCAACGAGTATATTCCGCTGTATTTATATAGAAAACCAAAACTGCAGGTCTCACGAGTTAACACGGGCGCGCGAAGAAAAATCGTTTTCTTGAAGAGTGCGCTAAGAGGTTAAGTCGGTGCTAAATAATATGTAATAATAATGTCCGTTATGATGTTTGTGTTTTTGTTCAAATGATTAATTCAGTTTAATTTTCTCGACAGAGCAACATTCATGCAACACGCAACGAGCAACGTCGGCAAAGGAAATGTAGAAGCTGTATCAGTGGCTATACCAGCAGTTATGAGAGTCGGAGATGGTAAGACATCTTCAATATTTGTACAGTTCCTCCAAAATCAGTGTCTTGTATCCATATGATTTTGACTCCGGTTGTTGCTAATTATTAGACTGTGGATTTTATGTGATTATGAGTGAAATTTCAAACGGTAAAAAGATTCAAAGAATTTAAGAACATCTATGTGTTAGTTTGAACTTATTAAAATGATTAAAGCAGGAAAGAAATTTGTATACGATACGTCTGCCCAACAATTGATGAAGACAATTTTTATTTTGCATAAAGATTCACATTAATTATGATAACTAGATTGCAGATCTTTATGCATTTATGGTTTATAAGAATTTCCAAAAAATGCTGGAGTATCAACTTCGACAGGATTTAGAAATGTTGCTACTAATGAAAACAGGGTTTTATTTGGTACCACTTTCTTAAAATCTGTCTATGAAAATTGAAAATTGCATTAACATCCGTAGTCTAATAATAACGATACCAGTTTTTAATAAATTGTAATATTAATTTGTTCATTCCCTTATTGTCGATTCTAATAAAGAACGATTTCATATCCTTAATTCGATCTAAGACGACATAAGACACTGCATTTTGGCATTGCTTGACTATTCCAAAGTGAAAGGCAAAAAGCGGAGCTGAGAAACCCTTGCACATTTGAATCCTCGGGCATTAGCTATTGATTTCGTCAATTTTGTATATACTATACTGCCGGTTCGACAAGTTTAAACAAAATCATACATTAAGAGCACTCTGGTTAAATATTTTCTATCTTTCTCCGGATTATAATGCTTTCAATCAGAAAAATGTTACGGATATGTTAGTCAAGGTTTCATAAAGACGTTATTAGATTATGTATTTAATCAAACAAAATTAACTTAATGGAGTTTTATTAACACAACTAAGAGCACACAGAAAACACGTATATTTGATTTAAATATCACACGTCAATTGAGAATCATTCAGGCTAGAAAGCATTGAACGATACATCGAACAAATAACTAACAGGTTTATAAATAAATTGAACTATACAAATATTAAATCGATCGTTTCTTGAGTGAAACAATAGATTCATTTTGACATATTTCAACAGAAGTTATTTAAAAAGAAAGAAGTTTCATCACTGGATCAGTATCGTTTCGCTAATACACTGCTGTCTATGTTTTGCCCACTCCCTATTCTTTTAAATAGTATCTGCGCAGGGTTTTGTGACATTTCAGATCCAAAGTTTTCGTTTATATTGAAACATTACTGTGTGCATAAAATCTGCAAAGATTACTCTTTGTAAAAAGAAAAATTATACAGTCACCATTCTCTTCTAATTGTAGAAATAAACGGTAATCTGATGGTGCAATGTCCGGGCTGTATGGTGGATGTGATATCACTTCCAAACCAAGCTCCAATAATTTTTCACGTGTTACCAAAGATGTGTGTGGCATTATCATGGCGATAGAAACCCAAACTTGTTGCAGATTGCTATAATAGAAAAACTGATCAAGTCTCAGACCGTACCGATACACTATGATCTGCCAGTGGTCCAGCATGTCTTTATTTTGTCCTTAGTGCTCAGACTGCTCTCGATCTTTTAAGCTTGTCGAATTGTACATGTTTGTCTCGTTGTTCCGTACGTAAAAGACGCGTGAACCAGAAGAGCTTCTCTAAATGTGTTGCTTCGCATCACGGAGCCGATTAGTGCGTATCTAGCTTCTTGTTGAGCGTGCTCGGTGTCGTGCAATCGATCGTAACGATCGATCATTGTAAATACCACTGGGATAGTTGCATGATACGATTTATAGGGGCTCGACCATATGAGACTGGGCACATGGGCGGTGCTCAATACACGACTGTCAGCGGCCAGGTGAACATCGCTCACGCTCCACCGATGGTAAGAGCTATGAGAAACTTAAAGGCCCTTGCTCATGTTGAATCCCAGTGTTTCCCGTTAACTGATGTTAATGGGATTCGTTTCAGATCATTCAGAGATATGCAACATACTATACCCCCTTTTGTAATTTGTAATTTGACGATTTATCGTTGAACTGGCGTGATCGTGGAATTCTACCACCGACGCACAGTGCGGCCGATCGCTGATCTAGCTATTCAAAAGTCCCAAAATGAAAATTGGACTTTGCGCATCAACGTATGTGTAACGTTTAATTATATGTTTGAGAGCTCGAAACATAACAAATATTTAGCTAAAGGGACCTTGAGCTAGTTTTAAGTAAACAATGAAAATCCGGATCTGCTAATCCTTCCGGTCATTAGCGGTCAGTAGTGGTCTCTTAAACGTTGAGTAATGAAACCTTTCTCACAAGCTATGGAGTACACCAGGGAACGTTAGTATTATATTATATTATATTACCATCCATTATTTTATTTAGTGGAGTAATTTCTTTGATAATTACAGTCCTCTTCAAACTTTAGAAATGTGTAACTTGCTTCAAACCTAACCTAACCTCAAAAACAATGTTGCTCATCCTTTGTGGATTATTTCGTTATTAGATTTTACCAGTTTCATATCCATATACGTCCATAATTTAACAATAAGGAGTTTTTCAATTTCTATGTCAAAGAACATGTAATGACCGTAATGTCTGGTTTTTCTCTTTTTATATATAATTATATTTTTTTTTATAATAATAAAGTTATTAAATAAAGTTATGGGGTGGGGGAGGGGTGAAAGACCGTACTTGTTCTGTCGCGTGAACAGTGTCTTGTCGCGCTGGTTTTCTGAATTTTTAACAGCTAGATCGGCGATAGGTCGCACTGTGCGACGAGATAATAGTATCACGTCGGTGCTTCTACTTAAGGGGAGCCTGCTTTACCAACTTCAAAATGTCGATTTGCTGAAATTAACCTCTTGCCCTACGATGTATTTTACGGTTTCAGTGGTTAGAACTTTTTTGTAGATCGTAATTTCCTTGAACAAGGAGGAAACTTATATCTATTGTATGTCTATATGTTCTCCAATAGCTGTACAGTAACAAAAACAACATAAAATGTTATTTCGGTTCAGTGATGCCAGAATGAAGTTGGTTTCAACTTCATTTCCCCCTCCAGACTCTCCACATTTATCCCCTTCCACTATCCTATTCCACCGTTCAGTCCCTATCGCGCACGCGCAACGCGCCTCACTCTGCTTCACTCTGCCTCACTCTGCCTCACTCTGCCTCACTCTGCCTCACTCTGCCTCACTCTGCCTCACTCTGCCTCACTCTGCCTCATTCTGCCTCATTCTGCCTCACTCTGCCTCACTCTATTCTCGTCGCGCAACGTGTCACATATTACTCTGGTCATCAGAGAGGGGGTACTTGTATTCCTCCCGATTCCTTTTCGATTACCCCTGTGTGGTAACACTGTTTCGGTTATAGGAAATTATTGACATACATTTTTATTAGAATCTGTTGAGAATCTTCGTCACGAGTCAGACACTATATTGTAAGGCAAGGGGTTAATAGTCGCACATATAGCGATCACTAGACTGCGGATCTTTATGCAAGCTATAAATGTTCTGCATTTATTGTGGGAGAAGCAGGAATAAAATAAAAATTGATTTCATCTCTTAATGGCTTTGTTACATTGAAAACAAAAGTACAATATTCTTAAATTTTTCTATTTTTTCGCTGTTTTATATTTCACGCAACCAATTACGATCCGTAGTCTAGCGATTACATTCAAAACCACGGTGTATTATAGAGGTGTTACGACTAAGCACCAGTGTCGCCAGATGAGGGGAGTCACGGTGAGATGATGTACACCCCCCCCCCCCCTCTGATGACCAGAGTAGAGTAATAGTGGCACGTTGCGCCGCGCATGCGCAACGTGTCACATATTACATCTACTCTGGCCATCAGAGAGGGGGTACCTTATATTCCTCTCGAGTGCTGGTTTGGTCACTTTCTGGCGACTCTGCTAAGCACCTCTGTAAGGTTGACGTTTTGTGATAAATAGAGGTTAGTTCGCCGCCAGATGGAATACTAATCACGGATTTCATGTACGTGTGAGAATAAGATTGTGTGTAGCAACGTGTCCATGTAGCCCACGCTGCTACACACAATCTCATTCTCACACGTACATGAAATCCGTGATGATGACTAGTATTCCATCTGGCGGCGACCAGAGAACTAACCTCTATCTATCACACCTTTCCGAGAGAAGTCCGAACACCTCTATAATACACCGTGTTCAAAACGTTTCTAAAATAATACCTAACCTAAAATAGTTATGAAAGATGTAACTGGGCTACCTCCTTAAGCTCTTTGATCTTGATCATTTTGGATTTAATGCTTTAACTATAGAGAGTTCTTCAAATATTAAAGATTAGCATTTGACAATTTCTTGGTAAAATTATATTGAGTGATACAATGTAGTAAGTTCTTTACCCAGTCAGCAAAAATGCTAGATTCTGGCCATGCCACAAAAGATCGCGTGGGCTCGTATTCTTGCCTCGACACCATCCCGGCACAAGTTGTCCGCGGCACAATCCTGGCCGCTCGGTCCATTTTAAGAGGGCAGCAGTGCCGAGGGCCGCTTGTGCCGGGATGGTGCCGGGGCAAGAATACGAGCCTACGCGATCTTTTGTGGCATGGCCAGAATCTAGCCATCGTGTGCTTCGAGCAGATTCGAGCAGCTTCGAGCAGCTTCGAGCGACGTTCGGCAAGTATCGCCAGAAAGTGACCAAACCAGCACTCGAGGGGAATACAAGGTACCCCCTCTCTGATGACCAGAGTAGAGTAATAGTGGCACGTTGCGCCGCGCACGCGCGACGTGCCACTATTACTCTACTCTGGCCATCAGAGAGAGGGTACATCATCTCACCGTCACTCCCCTCATTTGGCGACACTGAGTTAGATGGCCTCCGCACGTTGGGCTCGAGATGTGCCTCGACAGGCCTGGTTGACTGGGCAGGAATTGCCATTTAAGAACATTATTAAACTTGTTTTAGATATAGCGCAGTAGAGTATCTATTATTATTAGAAATAATTACTAACAGGACTCTGCTAGCTAAAGTAAAATTAGATAAATAATCGCAAATGAGTTGAATAAGATGAATGAACGTCTTACAATTAGCAAAATTCATTTTTTCCCGTAATCGGATTTTTAATGATTCACTTGATAAAAGCACAAGATTCTGTGCGAATTGTTCGACCAGCTTTACTTAAATTTGTTTACTTCAAATTTTGTTTGGGCAACACATGTACAATGCAATAGAGAAACACTGGTTTATTCACAAGAGCAAGAGCCATAGTAATATCCACTGTAGTAATAGCTTAGATCGAGCATCTTTAACCGATCGCAGCATATAATTCGGCAATACATTTAAGTTTTAGAAATCAGTAATAAGTTGATTTCATTCTAAGTTGAAGCAAATTTCCATGCGACTAATAGACGGTTATATTTATTTTCATGCTAGGCGCCTTCTATTACGGACACAGAGTAGGTACAAAATCATGAAACTTTCAGTTATTGTGCAATTGGTTAATGAAAAGCAACATCGAATGCAACGATTTTCGTTTTGATTGAATTCTAATTATGTTTTTGATTGTCCAATACGTGCAGACGTCACTGAAATTTAACATCATTCAAATTCAAATTGAACCATGGAAAAATACGCGAATTCGTTCATATACGTTAGACCGTTAGACAGTGAAGTCTGTATTGTTGATTCTTTTTCTTTCGTGTAGCACACAGTTTTGTTTGCTATGTATTTTAAACTACGTCATACATTGGTTGCCGAAAAATGTATCATTTATAGGATCATTCGATTACAGGTTGTTTAATCTTTTATGAAATGTACTTTTCCTATGGGTTACGAATAGACTGCGAATGTTTATGCAATTTTCAATTTTTATAGACAAATTTTAAGAAAGTGGTACCAAATGAAATTCTATTTTCATTGGTAATAGCGTTTGTAGATCGAAATTAAATAAAAATCGTACTAAATTCTATCGAATTAAATAGTCCATCAATTTTTTAAATATTTTTATGAGCCATAAACGCATAAAGATCCGCAGTCTGGTTACGAAGAAATTAAAGTCTTTTTTGCCATTTCTAAATAATACAAAATTCAAGATTTTGATCAATGATCCAGTTCATTATTATAAGATTTTCTTCTTTTTATCAATGAAGTACAGAATGAAATACGGGAGTTAAAGAATCACATGAAAGATAGAACAATTTTATAAAATTGGTGTAATGGAACCTAAAAGTATAATTGTTCAAGGTTTCGCTACAGAATAAACGCATTCATGCTATATTTTTAGAAACATAGTACACAGTAGTTTTGTTCACTGAATGAATAACACTATTTATTTCGTTTAGTTATAAATTAGGCAAAATTTATTATCATACTAATGTTTATTCTACCATTTTTTCCATTTTTATGCATCAAGTGTTCGAATTTATCACAAATTTGTAATACATTTTGCAATACAGTGGCATTCAAGTTCTCACGTATGATTCAGTTATTATTCTCATGTATAATTCGATTTGAAAACATACATGTGTTAAGGTTTAACGCTTAAATGCACGATATTTTGTTTACAGTTTCTATTTATCAAACATTACTAAAAAAAAGAGTGTATATTGAAGGAAAAATAAGGGAAAAAATCACATTTTTGTGAAAATATTTTTTATTACAAAATTATCATATATTGCCATATTTGAGATTAGAAAATCTACGACGCATGAATGGCGCCGTATACAAATACATGTGAACGGTTTGTTTCCTTGTGGCTACAATGCGTAAAAAGCATCCAAACGTTCCTGCAGTGAATGTAGAGCCACAATGCATTTAAGGGTTAAAATATGGTTTTGTTAATGCAAATAGCATTACTGTCCACCTACCAATCTTCAGTTTACGAAGTGTCCGTATTAATATGTCTGCCACTGTATTATTGTAATGGGTAGATTGCACATATTTATGCAAACTTATACTTATACAAACAAGTAGTGGTCGTTATTGTTGATAGTGAAAGCTGCAATTAGATTACAGAATATGTGTTCATATGAAAATCCGATAGATTATGAAATTATATTAGGTGTGCAAATAAGTTTTTTCCCCTTTTTCCCCAATTTAAGATTGTACTACATAAATCAGGCACAAGATTACGTCTCCAAGTAGTCACCCTCATTCTCTATAACCTTTTCCCGCCTGGTGGGTAAATTATAAATTCTATCCTTGAAGAATGACGGCTGCTTGATGGTTTTGAAATCATCAATACGTTCTCGTATATCTTCTTCCTAGCTGAAGTGCTCCCCCAATAACTAGTGTTGCAGACTCCGAAAAAGATGATAGTCTGACAGAGCCAGGTCGAGAGAGTATGCCGCATGTGGCAGGATTTCCCATCCCAACGCATAAGGCGGCGCTCACAGTGGCTCCGATATCGGACGATTCGGCCGACGTCCGACGTTGTGTCTCTTTTTCCCACGTTCGAAAAAAGAGACAGATGCGTCGGACATTGGCTAAATCGACCGATTCGGAGCCAATGTGAGCGCGGCCTTAATTGTGTCCCGCGCGTTCCTTTTGCAACGTGTGGCCAAGCATTGTCGTGCTGCAAGATCACGTGTCTTGTTCCTTGTCCAGTAAACGGCCGTTTCTGCTCTAGCTGGTCGTATAAATTCATTAATTGATTTTGATATTCTGCAGTTATTGCCCTTCCAGGTGGAAGCAGTTCATAATGGATGATTCCTCGGAAATCCCACCACATAGACAGCAAAACTTGTTTGCAATGCAAGTTCGGTTTTGCCACTGAAGTCGACGATTCCCCAGAATTAACCCATGATCTCCGTCGTTTAGGATTGTCATGTAAGACCCATTTTTCATCGCCAGTAACAATTTCGTGCAGAAAACTTTTCCTTTTATGCCGTGAAAGCAAGGCAGCAGAAATCTCGAGTCTGTTTTTCTTATTCATTTCGCTTAATTCATGTGGGACCCATTGCCCTAACTTCTGAATCTTACCCAATTGTTTCAGTCGGATAGATACTGTTTGTCTGGTGACTCCTAATCTTTCTGCCGATTCTTCTTGCGTCTGGGTCGGATTTTCGTTGAGCAATTCCTCTAACTCATCGTCATTGAACTTTCTCGGTGCACCTGAACGATCGTCGTCTTCCAAATTAAAATTTCCGGCTTTAAATCTTTGGTAACACTCTTTGCATTTTCTGTAAGGTACAGGGTTTTCTCGCAGTGCCGCGCAAACCATTTCAGTAGCTTCAACGGCTGATTTTCTAAGCTGGAATGCAAAGAGTAAGCAGTGACCCAAATGATGCTTCTCGCACGCCATATTCTTTGAAATTGTTGCATAGCACTGGAATCTCTTAGAGCTCTCATTACGACTCTTCAGATGGCGCCACAATCAGAAAGTAGTTCAAATTCAGAAAAGAAAGGGGAAGGAACTTATTTGCACACCTAATAGTTATACATATTGACTTAAATTATGCATTAAAGGACAGCATAAACGATTTTAAATGTAAAAAATATAATGATTAGAAAAATCAGAGAATTTCTGGTGCGATATTCATAAAAGTATTCGAATCTGTTCGACCAAGATTCGAATAAACTTGCAAGTATTATTTCCATTTGCCAAGCTACTTGTAAAGGGTTTGAAACTATCTGGCATAGAAGTACTATTTCTATTTTTCGAACTAGCTATAGAGAGTTCGAACCTGTTTGCTACTTGATCACATCCCTAATCAAAACCCACACGAATCTTTCACAACTGGTACCTGAATCTTGGAAATCAGAACTGCATAGTGGGTTTCACGCATTTTATTTATTAAATTCGTAACTATTTAAGAATAGTGTTTCATTTACAATAAATCCTTTTTTTATCCATGATATTTCCTGCTTTTGTTAATACTCTTTCTGAAGGTACAGAAGTGGCCATTATACAAAGATGTTCACGTGCAATTTTTGATAAAATTTTACTTCATGGAATTTTCACGCGAAAATAATGGGTCTTCCTTACTTCTAACACAACAGTCGATGAGCTAGCTATCGTATTATTTGTGATTGCTATTTCATTGTCAAAGGATGACCAAATTGATAATTCGCTATTCTGCCAATTTCGGACATCTGCGTCTGTGAGGAGGGGGATAGTAGTTGTTACTATTGGTAGCGGTTGTTATTATTGTAGTTATACACGTTGAATTAAAGCCAGATAAGGAGGCTTTGGCGCTTTGCAAATTTGAAGATACCATAAACGCATAAAGATCCTCACTCTAATAATAATTATTATTATGGCTTCTGGAAATTTTCAAAAACTGCTAGAATATAAAATTCCAAGGAATTTAGTACGATTTTTATCAATTCCCGAACCCAGAAAGACTGCTGCCACTGAAAATGACCCTAGTAACATTTACGGTTGGCCAACGGTGGCCAACGGTGGCCAACGGTGGCCAACGGTGACCAACGGTTGAGAGTTTGTTGGGGAATGGTTAGTGGTTTGTTGGCAAATCCCCAACGTAGGGCCAACGACGAAAAATTATGTCAATTTGCCGACGAATACCCAACGTTGGGCCTACAGATATTATAGCCGGTTAAGTAACGTGAAATTTACAACGATTGTACTACATTGGCCTAACGAAAATTTGCCAACATTTAAATATACATATCGTCTAACAGACGCCAGTAGTGTTGCTGCAACAAAAAAAAAGTTATATTCCAAATTGATTTTATTTCGTATTTCTAAATATACTTAAAATTTGTAATTTTTGCGCGATGGTTGATCCACTAAAGTTTTATTGTGAGCAGCCTTGGAATTTTTTAATTTCTTAAATTTTTCCATTTTCCAAGGGAAAGGCAAGGGAGATGTTCATGTGGTATAAGAAGGCCCTTTTGGATTTCTTCAAAATGGGTCTTCCTTATTTAGATACTTTAATTTTAATTTGTTGACGTATCTAGTAGCCCTAATCATAGCATCTACGAACAAGAATCATTTGTAGGTTGAGCGATATGGCATGTACTTACTACGCAAGCGGGTCCGGGTTCAAGCCCGACGTGGGTAGGTTATTATTTTAGTTGTTTCCTTTTCTCCCCAAAATTTTACCGTGAAAATACATTTTTAATATGTATATTATTTATGATATACCATAAAAAGAGAAAATCAGAATGTGGGCTCTGTGGGTTCGTCTTCTAGCAACGTTGGCTCTAGGTTGGGTGTGATCGTTGGCCCAACTGCAAAAAAGAGCGACATTTCCAACGGTTGCCCAACGTATACCGCCAACGGAAGCCCAACAATATGCCAACCATAAATGCTACTAGGGGAGATTTTACATGATTCCACTTTCCTACAATTCGCCTAGAAAAATAAAAAATTGCATAAACATCCGCAGTCTGATGATAATACTGACCATCATTGCCCAGATTACCCTATAGTCCCCTAAGTTTGCACAAACATACGCAATCTACCAAAAGCCTCTCTGAACAGCGAGCACCGTTGAACTGCGAGGATAAAATGCAATCTGCCTTGAAATCAGGTACAACAAACCAAGGTTACATCCGTCCTGTCCGAACCACAACGTGCCTTACTGTCGACTATCACCGCTGGTCACGAGGTGATCCATATCGCGGAGACTGAGCTGTCCTGCAAGGCTTCGTTGCCCGAGCTGGGGACGGATCCAGCCTCTTTGAAGTGGATCGAGCAGACCATAGATACGCACAAGCAGAACGTCGGCTCGCAAATCGCGGCGATGAACGCCGCGACAGCGCAGGTTGTCACCTTGACATCCGGCCCAGCCGACGACGTCGATCACACCGCTGTAGGAGCAGCGATCACAACGATCGCCACCAACCTGCCCGAGATGACGAAGGGGGTCCGGATGATCGCTGCCCTCATGGACGACGACACTTCCGGCGACAGACTCCTGGATGCCGCCAGGAAACTTTGCTCGGCATTCTCTGATTTACTGAAAGCCACCGAGCCCGAGACCAAAGAGGTACGTTCACTTATCGAGACTCTGATAAACTCTTTTTCTTATCTGTGTCTCTCGGAGTCTCAAGTGCTGACCGCGCCATTTGCCAAGTTACCTGGACTTGCCATTTCAAACTACGGAATCATTCGCCTTTCTTGGTCTGGGTCAGAGTTGTGCAGAATTACAATTGAATTACTCCAGAATTATAATTACAGAGTAATTGAATTACATTGTAATTCAGTTATATTGTAATTTATAATTCAGATCTTCATTCAATTAAATTACAATGTAATTCGTAATTGCAATGGAGTACAATTATAAAATACTTCGTAATTAAATTATATAAAATAGCGTTTACGTATTATGAACGAGGACGAGGAATAGAAACTACGCCGCACAGACGCTAAACAAGTATATGAAAGAAAAACATGAAAATATATCGCGCTTCTTCAAAGTACTGGGCTATGATTTGGAAAGCTGTATTTTATTTATATTGTATTTCAATTATATTGTATTTCAATTATACATCTGATTAAAATACTTAGTAATTGAATTACATTGTAATTGAATTAGCACAACTCTGGTCTGGGTTTGGTAAAGCGGAATTCGTTTCTTAACACTTTGACGGCCATGATGATCATATACGGAAGACACGAAGATTAACTAATTTCAATGAGGTTAAAAAACTCATGTTTTAAATTTTCGTTATTGGCCCAGCTGAAAAAGTTGTAAACATCAATTTTTACTATTGTTTTCACAATTCCGATCAAATGTATTTTTTCAACAGATTTATTAGACGTCATTTACTAAACTAATCCTTCTAGCCTTACAGAGAAATTGAAGTCCTTTGGTTCAAGTTATTCTGTATATTACAGTCAGCGGCAATATTAAGTGGACACTCTTAAAAATCGCATAACTTTTTAAGAATTGGTCCAAAGGACTTGAATTTTTTTAAGATGTTAGACCGGCTAGTTGGCTAGAGAATAAGTAAACAAAAATTTATTAAGATTGCAATTGGTAGAAATCATACAAAATTTAAAAAATGATGTTTTGTCAACTTTTTTATCTGAGCCTGTAAATCTGTAAATCTGAAAATCTGCGACTTTCACCCTTAAGCTCTCATTTTTAAACGTATGTAGCTCATTCTAATGTTGACCGATTTCGATGAAATTTTCAGTATGCATATAAGTTACCGAAATCTATAAAACGCATTTTTTAAATTATCGTTACAGGCCCAGATAAAAAAATTGACAAAACATCATTTTTTAAATTTTGTATGATTCCTACGAATTGCAATTTTAATAAATTTTTGTTTACTTATTCTCTAGCGAATGTCGGTCTGACATCTTTAAAAAATTCAAGTCCTTTGGACCAACTTTAGAAAGTTATGCAATTTTCAAAATGTCCACTTAATATTGCCGCTGACTGTAACAAAACCAAAATAGAATTTTATCTCGGTTTAATATTGCAGGGCAAGAGGTATATAATAATCTTTAGAAGTTGAAAATTGCACTCCAATATCCTTTAATTCTTGTAATTTTTTTACTGTTCCAAATTTCTCCTACTATTTGTCTAGTTATCAAACTTGTACATGAACTTCTGTGTCAATTTATTATACAATAAGATTTCAAAAGTGATTGATGTAGTAAATCTTGGCTTTTCAACTTTTGCATTATTAAATAACTTGCTCTGACTTTGTGTAATTGTTTTGGATACTGCTTTGGTAGTCAACGTGTTAAGGTCTATGATCGTATCTGTATATCTTGCAACTGCGCATTTAAACTTTGAATACATGATTGAATCTTTATACTTGAAATTGTATTTTCGATCGTTTAAATTTGTATACAACGTTAAAAATCATAGAAAAGCGATGTACAAACCTCGCACGAAAATCTACTTGTCAAATAAAACTTAATATCTGGTACGCTCTCATTCGAGCAACGAGTATGTTATTCAAAATCAGATATGAGATAAGAAATATATGAAATACGATCTATGATAAAAAGTTATCGTGCGAATTTATTTAAAAAGAATATTAACAAAAAGATTTCCAATAAAAGTTTAAACTATACTTTTCTGTACAGCCTTTCTACATAATGGCTTGTATCTACGATAAATACGTAAGCACTGACACAAACAATTTCATAGATAGTCTCACGATATTAATTCATCAATTCTATTTTACCTTGATTTCACTAGAAAGAGCTTCTTGAACATGTTTTCATACGTTTTAATTTTCAAACGACAGCAATGCAGCCTATTTTCTTCTTAGTTTAGAGAGAAGTCGTTGTACACTAAATGTTGCGAGATTTGTTTAGTTGAATGTTGAGTTCCGTATGTGCTTCAAACAAAAGAATCACAAGTTTGGGTACATTCACATCGCCTACGTCACGTGTCTGAAAAAGATAAACAATCGTAAATAATTTTGTGAATTAACAGGATAATTAAAAGAAACATGTACCCAAACTTTCACACGATAATAATTTATTCTAGAGCAGGAAATCACGTATGCGCACCTTACTTATATTTCATATTTTTTTTTTAGCAATACATATGTCTATTTGAAACTTAAGGGGCAATTCTGGTATGGCGTTTTTGAACAACAGAATTCTTTTTATTCCCTTATCAAAATCGTGAATGTATTCAAGAGTATACTGTTAGATTCAGTGATAAAATTCTGATTATCTTAAAAAAGTACTTCGAACTTTGAACAAAGTTTTCGCAGAATGTAATTGTTCCATTCTGGTGTGCAGGATAATATAAATGTACTACATCGAATGAGCTATACATTTGTATTAATCAAGTAAATTATACAAGTTAAATATGGTTTAAATTTGTCGCTTCCGATACGCTGTTCACGGAAAATCCAGCATATCAAATATCTTAAATTTCGAGTCTTTATTGTAGACAGTTCACTTTCCATGGTACAATAATAGTCTAGTCAATGAATGCTCATAAGGGGGGTGTAGAGGGAAATGGAAGGAACACAATTTTTAACTTTGGGACTTTGTTTGGACTAGTTAGGAGGTAAAGATACTAAAAGTCCCTACTCCTAGGAGATGAGCGAGGTGCAGAGGGGCACGTAGGAGATCCCCTTTTTCGGTTTCCCGCTTATATCTCGGAAACTATGTGTCCTAGCGATAAGACCATTCCATACAAAATTAAAGCTGACAAAATGTACCATAAAAAAGTTCACTAATTGTGCTGAAGAGTTAGCTAGTCAAGTAAGGCAAAAAACGTGAGGCAAACATTTCTTTTCCACAATTAGTAAACTTTGAACGCGGATATCTCGGAAACTATGGGAGATAGCGAAAAACTGAATGCAATCAATCTTGTGGCACATTTTGTCAGCTTTAACTTTGCATAGAATGGTCTTATCGCTAGGACGCATAGTTTCCGAGACATAAGCGGAAAACCGAAAAAAACCTTCTACGTGCCCCCCTGCACCCGCTCACCTCCTAGGAATGGAGACTTTTGGTATGTTTACCTCCTAACTAGTCCAAACAAAGACCCAAATTTAAAAATTGTGTTTCTTCCATTTCCCTCTACAACATTTCGTTGACTTGACTATAAGTTACTCGAAGGATAGCGGAAATCGAAAAAAGAATTTTCCTACACTAATCTCAACGCAAGGTCCGACAGTTTGTTCAATTGTTCTACCGCCTCGCTAGAACCACTCCTTAACAATAACCTGCCTAAAATTAAATATTCGTATCTGTCTTCCAGCCGCGACAGAGCCTGCTTAACGCTGCATCTCGCGTGGGCGAGGCTTCGCACCAAGTATTAACGACCATTGGAGAAGAGAATGACTCGAACCGGGAGCTGCAGGACATGTTGCTCGCCCTGGCGAAGGCGGTAGCTAACTCGACCGCCGCATTGGTGCTCAAAGCGAAGAACATAGCAGCCACCTGTGAAGATTCAGCAACGCAAAACCGCGTGATATCCGCTGCGACACAATGTGCTCTAGCTACATCGCAACTGGTAGCGTGTGCCAAGGTCGTGGCACCAACCCTGCAATCTCCAGCTTGCCAGACGCAGCTGATGAACGCCGTCAGAGAAGTGACGAGAGCAGTGGAAGGTTTGGTCGAAGTGTGCAACGACACCTGTAACGACGACAACCTCCTGAAGGAACTGAGCGCAGCAGCTGCTGAAGTCAGCAGGACGTTGAACGACCTGCTGAATCACATAAAGACAGCCACGAGAGGCGAACGTGCCAAAGAGACGGTGCAAGAGGGAGCGGTGGAGACGATATTAATTGCAACGGATAAGCTGTTTGCCAGCACTGGGGACGCCGGCGAGATGGTCAGGCAAGCAAGAGTAGTCGGTCAAGCAACCGCCCAGCTGATCCAGAGCATAAAAGGCGAGGCAGAGAGGCAGACAGATTCGGAGCAGCAGTGTCGACTGCTGGCTGCAGCGAAAGTGCTAGCCGACGCTACTGCGAAGATGGTTGAGGCTGCCCGACAGTGTGCTAGCAGTCCCCACGACGCTAAGATGCAGGATCAACTGCGCCAGGCTGCGAAAGAGCTCAGAGCAGCGACCACCGCGGCAGCCACTCCGGCTTTCAGAACTGTTTCCACCACCCTGAAGACGGTAGATATTCAAGTCAACGAAGCTAACTTGGTTGCCGTTGCTAAAGACAGCCTGACCAGTCAGAGAGACGTCGACGAAGCGATCAAGAATATCGAGGACATGACGCAAGTGCTCGGCATGAACGAATACCCGCAAACCAACAAAAATTATGGGTGAGTTTGTTCGCGTCTATGATAAAGACGCTGTTATCTCGCTACGTGATAGTTTCTTACCTCATTGGTTCTCGTTTCAATTATCGTTTACTGACATACATTTGAATGGTCGGCGATAATTGTTGGTAAATTTGAACGACGCTTAGTGTTGAAACGTGTTACTTGAAAAGTCGATCAATATTTGGCATATTTGTAATTAATCATCACAGATAACCATTTCTAGATTCAATAACCGCTTCGTGTTTTCATTTAACGATACCATTGATCATTTCCATTACAATCTGTTGTAATTGTAAGTAACGAATCAATGTGTTATTTAGAGACATTTTTATTTAATACATTTCACGTGTTTCACATTTCAATGGGCAGTATTTTACACGAAAATTTAGAGTTTAACATATGTATGGAGTAATACGTGATTAAAGTATACACAACACAATAAAATATACAGAATAAAGTCTGTCAATGTTAAGATTTTCCGCAGTTTGTCCATAAAATTTAATTTTTCTCTTACAGGCAACTTCAATCCGACTTGAACAACGCAGCCGCAAACCTAAACGATGCTTCCTCGAACGTGGTCTCATCCGTGCGTTCTCCAGTGCAACTCGCGAGCTCCTCAAAAGAATTCACCAACGCTTTCGGAGACCTGTTAGGCGTTGGAATGGAGATGGCCGGTCAAACGACGATCGACACCCGCAGTCAGATGGTAGTCTCTCTGAAGAACGTCAGTATGACATCGAGCAAGCTGCTGGTGACTGCTAAAACTGTGGCCGCTGATCCCAGTGCGCCGAATGCGAAGAACCAGCTGTCTGCTGCTGCTAGAGCAGTAACAGATTCCATCAATTACCTCGTCGACGTCTGTATATCTGCTGCGCCTGGGCAAAACGAGTGCGACAATGCTATTCGAAACATACAATCGATGCGATCTCTGTTGGACAATCCTAGCGAGTCTATATCCGACGCGTCGTACTTCGAATGTCTCGAAACGGTCATGGAGAAGAGCAAGAGCCTCGGCGATGGAATGACAGGTATAGCGAATCACGCTAAGAAATCGGAACACGAACAGTTCTCTGTGGCCGTTCGAGGAGTCTCCTCGTCCGTCTGTGGCCTGATCGAAGCAGCAGCTCAAGCTGCGTACCTGGCAGGTGTAAGCGATCCATCTTCAGTCGCCGGGAAACCAGGTCTCGTGGACCAAGCTCAGTTCTTGAGAGCCGCGCAAGCCATCCACACTGGTTGCCAGAGTCTTGGAAACCCGACCAGCACCGAACAACAGGTCCTCTCGGCCGCTACCATGATCGCGAAGTACACGAGCGCGCTATGCAACGCTTGCCGAGAAGCTTCCAACAAGACCAGCAATCTGGTCGCCAAGCGACACTTTGTTCAGTCGGCTAAGGACGTTGCTAACTCGACGTCCGCTCTAGTGAAGGAGATCAAGGCACTCGACCAGAATTACTCCGAAGCTAACAGAGACAAGTGCGGCGAGGCCACGAAACCGCTTCTAGAGGCAGTTGACAATTTATGTACCTTCGCCGGATCACCCGAGTTCGCCAGTCAGCCTGCTAAGATATCCATCACTGCTAGAGCTGCTCAAGAGCCGATTACTAGCGCGGGGAAGGCTATCATCGATGGCAGTTGTGCCATGGTGCGAGCGGCTAAGAGCTTGGCTGTTAGTCCCAAGGATCCTCCGACTTGGCAACTGCTGGCTAATCATAGCAAGAGCGTTAGCGACTCTATCAAGTCCCTAGTCGCGTCTATCAGAGACAAAGCCTCAGGACAGAAGGAATGCGACGCGGCCATGGATAAATTGTCGGCTAGGATCAGAGAGTTGGACGCTGCTTCGCTCAGCGCGGTGTCACAGGCGCTGGCACCGCGACGGGAGAACACCGTTCAAGGATTCATGGATCAGATGGAGAGCAGTGTAAACGAGTTGCGCGAGAAACTGGAGCCTCTGCGTATGGCTGCTAAATACGAGGCTGAGAACGTGGGCCACACTGTCAGCCAAGTGGCTCTGTACTGCGAACCCTTGGTCTCCGGAGCCATTGGCGCTGCCTCGAACATGGTGCAGTCGAAACAACAAATGGTGCTACTCGATCAAACGAAAACCGTCACTGAATCTGCTCTGCAGCTTGTCTGCGTGGTCAAGGAGATCGGGGGTAACCCGAAGGCCGTCAAGTTGCACGCAGAGGTCGACGAAACTGTGGAGTCTATGAAAGATGCGCTGCACGAGTTGCAGAACACTTTGGAGACCATTTCTACTTCGAACGGCATTGTCACCGGGCTGATCGATACAATCTCGCGGGCCATGGTCAGGCTAGAGGACCATAGGATCTCCACCATCGACACAGTCGATTCTTACGTAGACTATCAGACCAGGATGGTGGAGGCTGCTAAGGAGATTGCGCAACTGGCGCAAGAGATGGTAAACAATTGATCTACTTGGGCATAGCGTTTCATGTTTCTTAATTTCATGCGAATACATATATCCGTCATAGCTACTTAAGAGGTTAATTATGTTAAAATGTAATCATGTCGACTCAAGCTAGTCGGGTAATTGTTCAGCAAATACTATAGAATCATTTACCCATGCCTGACCCAATCGAATCCTAATATCTAATTTCTTCAAATTCCAGTCGACAAAGTCCAGCACCGACGTGGCCAGGCTCGGTCCGCTCGCAGTGGACATCTCTCATAAGTATATGCAACTTGCTCGCGACACCTCTGGTGCTTCAGCAGCAGCATCCAACGCTGATGTATCGGCAAGACTTCGAACAGGTGTGCAGGAGCTTGGTCGGGCTTGCGCCGACATTGTCCGAGCTGCGGGAACCTGTCAAATATCATCCGGCGATGCTTACGCTCAGAGAGAAGTAGCGGAATACAGCAAGAACGTGACGGAGAAGGTGTCGCAGGTGTTGGCGGCGCTTCAAGCAGGTTCCCGGGGCACGCAAGCTTGCATCAACGCAGCCAGCACAGTGTCGGGGATCATCGGAGATCTGGACACCACGATTATGTTCGCCACTGCTGGGACATTGCACGCGGAGAACGAGGGCGACACTTTCGCCGATCACAGAGAGAACATCTTGAAGACAGCCAAAGCTCTGGTAGAGGACACTAAGACGCTCGTCGCGGGCGCTGCGTCCTCGCAAGAACAATTAGCTGTTGCCGCGCAGAATGCTGTGTCGACGATTGTTCAACTGGCTGAAGTTGTGAAATACGGAGCCGCTAGCTTGGGTAGCCAAAATCCTGAAGCACAGGTGATGCTCATCAACGCCGTGAAAGATGTTGCTTCTGCTCTTGGCGATCTCATACACGCCACCAAAGCTGCCAGCGGCAAACCCATCAACGATCCAAGCATGGCGCACCTCAAGGACTCCGCTAAGGTAATTATCTCGTTTCTATAGTTGAATTTTTGTTGCTTTGTTCGTGTTCACTTCGATGTTGGACGAGGAGTCTCCTGTTGTTGGCTTAGTATTAACTGACACCGAGACGCTTGAGTGGAAGCGGCCTGTAACCGAATGGCAACATCGATATACCAGGAAGTAGAGCTTTTCTTGAGGGTACATGTGTTTGTGACTAAACATTTTATCGATCTTGTGTTCTAGCACGCAATCGTAGGTAGACTGTGGATCTTTCTCCAAAATAAATATTGTCTGCATCGATCGCAAGAAATAGAAACCAAATTGAACGTTATTTCTTCTCTTGGTGATTTTAATAGAGAAGAAATTATACAGGGTGAATCCGAAGAAACAGAACATCTAAATATCTCCGTTACTTTTCGTTGTACAAAAAAACTTCTTAAGACAAAGTTACACTGTTTGAAGGGCCACATGTAACGGTGTAAGAGAAAAAATTTTCAAGGTCATTTTTTTACAAGATATCAAGGTCATTGATATTTTTTTAAATGGAATGAGGTATTTTTTAATACATCAATCGATGCAGCTGAACATTCGTTATAAAAAAGTACTAACCCATGTATGTCTAAAAGTTGGTAGTTCAGGTGATATTTCAATTTAAATAACTCTAAAACATCATTACTGTCTTACTAAGACGTTACACAAGTAAGTAAACGCTAACATCAATTTCAATTTCAATGTCAATTTTTCAATTTCCACTTTAATTTCAATATCAACTCTTACTCTTCGTTTTCAACTTCAATTTTAACTCTCCCATTTCAACTTCAATTTCAACTTCAATTTCTACTCTTCCATTTCAACTTCAATTTTTCAATTTCACTTCGTTAATTTCAACTCTTCAATTTCAACGTCAATATTTCAATTTCAACTTCAATTTCAATATCAACCCTTTAACTTCAACTTCAACTCTTCAATTTCAATTTTTCAATTTCAACGTCAATTTTTCAATTTCAAATCTTCAATTTCATTTTCAACGTCAGTTTTTCAATTTCAAATCTTCAATTTCATTTTCAACGTCAATTTTTCAATTTCAATTTCAACTCTTCAATTTACACTAGCAAGTAAACGCTAACGTCTTAGTACGACAGTAATGGTGTTTTAGAGTTATTTAAATTGAAATATCACCTGAACTACTAACTTTTCGACATACATGGGTTAATATTTTTTTATAACGAATGTTCAGCTGCATCGATTGATGTATTAAAAAATACCTCATTCCATTTAAAAAAATATCAATAACCTTGATATCTTGTAAAAAAATGACCTTGAAAATTTTTTCTCTTACACCGTTACATGTGGCCCTTCAAACAGTGTAACTTTGTCCTAAGAAGTTTTTTTGTACAATGAAAAGTAACGGAGATATTTAGGTGTTCTGTTTCTTCGGACTCACCCTGTATATTGAGATCTTCTTTTTTGAAAATTTTCCAACAATTTTGAATTTCATCCACTGAATTTTGCTATAAATGCATAAAGATCCGCAATATAATGATAGGTGACAGGACGTAACGGGTTGGCCTGCGGATCTTTATGTAAAATGAACATTCCCTGTAACACAGAAGGGCATACATCACTGTGATGCTTTGAAATTATACTTTTATTAATTGTTTTCCTGCTGTTATTTTATCGTTGGAATTCAGTATAATGTTTTATTGATTCTCAATCTCCTCTTGCATAAAGAATTTGTTTGTCAGATTATATATATTCAAACTTCGTATTAGGGTAAAGGTACCAGTTATCGGACACAAAACGAACCTTTTAGAAATTAATAAAAATAACATGTGTGAAATATAATAATAATGATTTTATCACAAGTTTCTTGTGTCCGGTAAATAGGACCAAAACTTCAGATTAAAATTTTAGATTAAAACTTCGTTAATATTTCTTTTGTTTTTGAAAACAATCATCCAGAAAAATTTGACGATACAGGGGAAAGGTTGATAATCAATCGTTTATCATGAATAATGCAAAATAGATTACAAAATGCCTCTTCAAATTAATAAAAGAGACTTCTAACTCGTCACTAAATATCCAGTAACTGGTACCTTTACTCTATTCGTTCAAAGTTGAAAGAATTGTATCATGGAAGGTTAATAACTTCAAAAAGTTCAGAATGGTCTCTATGTATTACAACACTTTCGAACTGTTTTCATATTTGTTCTGTTATAAGTTGCACCTAGTTATTTTGGTCATCAATACATAAAATCCACAGTCTAGTAATAATTAATAATTAAGCAAAGTTTTGACAGTATGGACGGTAAACAAGTCAACGTGGTTTCAGGAGAAATTATTTTTTGTTGAAGATAGGATTATGCTACTATGCTAGGAGAATGCTACAATCTTTGCAATATTCGATTATTTTAAATTGTGAGATGATTTCCAATTTTATTAAATAATACATCTGTACAGGAGATTAAAAGAGCTCATCTATTATTGTATAATGCTCGTATTTAATGTCATAAATTGTGCTTTGATTTTCCATTGATTTTATACAGTTTTAAACGACACCTACTCAATAAAGTTGAAATTTGTTGGATAGTGTTATCAAGGGCCATCATCGATAATCGTGGATCTGGAGGGCCGGCTGGGAAAAACGCTTAACTAAACATTAACAATAACCAATGACTACATTAACAGGGAACGAACCACGCGTGAAGCGTAAACTCCCAATTGTCGCAAATCTAACAGTGTCTCACTGTGATCTCGTTAACGCACTAAATCCGAACTTCGCACTTAACCACGGCTCAACTCCCGTTATTTATTTCTCTTTTTGGGTGGACTTTAATCGACCGATTTGTTTACTGCCTCTAACCTACTTCTTCATTGACGTTCCGCTAAAAAAAAAACAAAAAACAAAACGGAAGAATAAAAAGCCAAAAAATGCAAACTCATGTCAGTGATGCCAGAAATGCGCAACATTTCACGCACATGCGCGGCGATTAGGCTCAGTATAATAAAATCCTCGAAGGAATGGGGTACCTTGAGCACCCCGCAGAATTTTAAAAAATTTATATGATTTGATTCTGAAAAATGAATGTATAATAAGTGTATTTGTGTATATTTTGTAACTCGTAGTACACGTCCTGGAGTATTTTTGTCCGATACAGATTGTTTCGGTACATTTCTGCCAATATAACTGCCTCAGGGCTCTGCTACCTCACATAGATACGGTGCTGTTTGTCGCGCATGCGTATGAAATGTTACGCATTTCTGGAATCACTGACTCAAGTTCGACGATCTCACTCACGAGGCACGTTGTACGTACGAAAGATTGCCATTGAAAATGGCGATGATCGTCGCTCGCCACGACCATTTTGTGAAAATGAACATGTTCACGCTATTAAAGTCCACCTTGCACTTCTCCTCCGTTCGGTTTTCCATCTTTTCTTTCATGTGTGTGACATACTCGGTCTGTGTTTCCTGTGATGGAACGTATCGTAGAGGCTGTGCAAGGCAGAACCGATCATTTGCTTCAATCGGTGAAAAAAATAGCACTCTGCTACGGCTTTGTTATGCTTGTTGATGATGATGATGAGATTTACAATCGAATACATAGTGAAAGATTTTGTCACGTACGGTGGACTTTAAATGTGTGTTTCATTGACGATATTGGTCTGGCCGATTCGGATAGGTGTTAGAACAGCAGTTACACCAGCAGCTGGTGCCTCTGAGTGACGTCGGCGGCTCGGAGTCCGAGTGGTTCGTGTCCGATCAAGAGGAGGAGCTGATTCGTCTGCTATCAGCCTCTGAGAGCGAACAACCGTCTCAGCGAACTTCCGATTTGCTGTTGCTCATGTAGCGGAAGCCTTGATCCTCCGTTTAATCGCGATCTTTGTCGATCATTACGACCGATTCAATTTTGGGGGATTCAACTCAGAGTTGGGCAAGATCTAATCCGATTAACTCTTTGGGGTTAGGTGGGCTAATAACTGTCCTACCTTTTGCTTAACTTTTTATACCTAGTGGGATATAGTTTAACTCTTTGCGGTTAGGTGGGTTAAAAACTGTCCCACCTTTTGCTTAGCTTTTTTATGCATAGTGGGATATATTTGAACTCTTTGGGGTTAGGTGGGCTAAAAATTGCCCCAACTTCTGATTAGCTTTTTATGCATAGTGGGATATAGTTTAACTCTTTGGAGTTAGGTGGGTTAAAAACTGTCCCACCTTTTGCTTGGCTGTTTATGCATAGTGGGATATATTTCAACACTTTGGGGTTGGGTGGGTTAAAAACTGTCCCACCTTCTGCTTAGCTTTTTATGTATAGTGGTAGTAGCGCGTTATATTATAACTAGTTGGGGCCTTGGGCAAAGTAGAATTTCGGGCCCCCCGGGGAAAAACGGAAAATTTCGATCTTGGTTCGTGTTCAAGACCCCCTTTTGCTTGGGGTTCCGAACATTTGCGCAAGTTGCCCATATGGTAGCGCGCCACTGCATAGTGGGATATATTTTAACCCACCTCGAAAAGTTGATATTGATATTACAAAAAATTCTGTGTAACTTGGGTTTTTATTTTCTTTAAAATCGTGTGCCTTAAAGAGTTAATCATTGAAAATTACGGTTAATACCAAAAAACTACGCTAAAATCACAAAAAAACCTTTTTCTCTTACTTTCAGTTTTGCAAACTTTTTTATTATATCTTTTAAATTTACTTGATCAGCAATTTCATACTCGATTGCCAAAATGGCCAAACCATTAAGACGATTTTGTGTAGTAGTCGAACGTAAAAAGTTCTTAATTAATTTAAATTTACAATTAGAGAAACTTCTTTCGCCACTTGCTACAGTTATTGGTATCGTTGGGAATATTCTTAAAGCAATAAGTAAGGTTTGGGGCAAAATTTAACTTTGTAATTAAGCTTAGTACATTGCTTAGCCTTTCTTTTTTGCCAAAAAGCGCAGATACTGCTGTAACTCTACCCCATTTATGTCAACAGAATCACGATCAGTTAAAATACCTTCTAAATTCTTAAAGTGTTTTAGTAGCATTTCTTTGGACGTGATATTTAAATCGTATATATTATACAGGGTGGTCATTTTATCTGAAGACATTGAAATATCTCGAGAACTATGCATCGGATCAAAACAAATGGGTAATGAAAGTTGTTCGTCGCGAAGAGGGACATCCAATGATACCAAACTGGACTCCCCACCGCCACCCCCCGGAGTGGCCTCCTAATGGTGGGAGATGGAATTATTTCAGAATTATTTCAGAATATAAAAGGCAATGCAGTGCGGTCAGAGGTCACTTTTCTTTCAGAATTAGAACTGAAAGCGTCTTTAACAATTTCTTAAGGGTTTCCGATTGAAGATTTTGAAATAATTCCCTCTCCCAATCTCAGGAGGTGGTGGTGGGGGGTCAATTATGGTGTTATTGAATAGCATTCTTAAAAATATCAAATACGTCTACTTTTATTTTTCTGATCTGATGTGTATTTCTCGAAATATCCCCAATTTTCAACGATTTTTTACCCATTTTGATTTTTGTCCATTACACCGCCATCTGTGAACCAAAATGCAAAAACTCCTAGATCAAATTTGTGTATTTTCTTCTGGAGAATCCAAATCTGCAATGACAAATGGGGGTTCCCATTTAAGTTTTTTATCTTCCCCCTCCACTTGTAATCATGATTACTGATTTATTAACTTCCCGATTCATAGGGAAGTTACTGTAATCACCCCGAAAATCGAAAATCGATTTTTTAGCAGATCTTCACGTTTCATGGTCATTGGAGTCATTTTAGACTATTTTCAGCAAAATGTTCGTATGTGTGTGTGTGTGTGCGTATTTATGTCCGTTTGTATGGTATCAAATTTTTCGTCAACGTTTTCTGAAAAAGTAACAACGCGATCAGAATGATGAATGATGCAATCGATGTGCCCCGCTGTAACTTAGAGCTGATTAGATTTTGGTCCATTTTGGTCAAGTAGTTTTTTAGTTTTTTAGTTTTTTTCGAAAGGAGTTGATTCAACAATGCAATTTATACGAGAGGACGGAAATTTTCCACCGAAGAAACAAACGTACTTATATAATAAATTTTTAAAAAATTAAAAAAAAAATTTTTTTTCAGTTAAAAAAATTTTTTTTTTATTTCATTTTTTTTTCGCTAGCAACGAGCATACGATATTGGTTTAATGCGACGCCATATAGCAAACATTTTGATAATTAAGAAAACTATTGAATTTCCCTGAAAACGTATAATCTTCTTAAAACGTACACTAAATAATGATAATAATATAGTGCAACTAACGAATCGGGAAGTTCTTTGTGTGACTCTTGGAGAGTCACACACCAAATAAAAAACATTAATAGCAGTAGGCCCTACTAGCCATGCGTACTACTAACCCTCTCGCAAGAGCAGTCCTACCCGCGAGCTCGCGAAGCGAGCGAGCAAAAACAACCCTACTCGCGAGCGAGCAACAATAACCCTCTAGTTTCAACGGTGATCGACCGATTAATGATTACAGTTACTATGATTACATTAAATAATCAATTACAAAAGAGTTCATTACTGCCCAACTCTGGTTCAACTTAGGGGGTTATATGCACCTGGGAATAAGAAGACATAGCTCGAATTTTAGAATCTGGTTCATACATAAAACCACATTTTATTATTCGCTTGTTATTTACTGCTGATCTTTGTCTTGCATGTTCCTGGGAACAATAAGGCCTGGTCGCATTCTAGAATTCTGTTCATACGTAGAATTTTATTTTATTCAGCTGTTACTTGGTTCAGGATCTTTTTATCAGCGCCTAAACCGATCCCAGTTGCATTTTCGCAGAACTTGACGTCGGATTTGCTTGCGAAATTTGCGTTTCACAGTTCTCCCAGAATTTGATCCTATCGATCTAATCGATCGTCGACGCATTTATATTTTATAATAGTCTTTGTAGTCGAAAATTGAGGATGACAGTAGTCGAACGGTAGTCACGTGATACGCTTCTGTTACATTTTTATTCATTCACATGTTCGTATTGTACTCTTTCTTCTTTTTTTTTCTTTTTTATTACGCAAACAATTGTATCGTGCTTTAGTCACAGTATTACTTTATTTTGTACCGTACATCATCCTGTTGATTTCTCTCCTCTTCTTTTGTATCGAAATAAATCATTGAACTTTTACATTAGACCTCTGTGCTAGTTGATTAATCATCCGTGACAGGGATTGTTAATACAAAGCAACATTAGGTACGTACATTTCACTAGAACGTATGAATTAACCATTAACAGCGCCGTGCCTGCTGCTTCGTCAACTAATGGAAAGCGAATTAATCATTTGCCTACAATATCACGTAGAACATTTGTAGTAATCATTTTTTTATAAGATTAAGCAATTAATAATATTCTTTAAGCTTTCTCAATTTCGAGAACTCCACGAAGAAGAAAAGCTTCACAAAGTTTTATCGATCTCCTTTTCACTATATTCGTGGATAAAAATATTATTAAATTAATTATAATACTATACCTTTTGTTTTCCAAAATTGAATACAACATTTGGGCTGCTCTTTACTTTGCTGGACTTAAAATGTGTGCCTTTCCCCTATAAATTCTGATGTACAACGTGGCTGAAAAGTTCCCGGAATTTTTTAAAGCATTTCAGTAGCATAAAAATACCGCACAAACGAATGAGTCCACACATTTGACCGAATAATAAGTTTCATTAATTCATTAACAATGAGATGAACCAAAAACATTTACAACAAATGTTTGCTTATGTCGATCGTAGATTGTTGCTAACAAAAGTTTGATGATTTCAGCGCACTGGTTCGATCGATTGTTATTTATACACTATTTGCAAATTATCACAATATCTTTTTTCAACGTTTCGATCTTATTTTAGATCATTTTCAAGAAAATTATAAGAATTGCGTCTGTAAATTAATAATCAATATTATGTTTCATACTGTGTGAATTTAGAACAAGAAGAACAACTGTTACCTACTTGCTTAGTGCAATAGAAAATAATTTTTCATAATGTTAAGTTTAACGTAGCTACGTGTTGATGTTGATGCATCGTCGGGAATTTTAGAAAGCGGGTCCGTAATGTATCGAATCAAAAGGAGGCAATTCCGAATATTTATTGTAAATGTTTTTGGTTCATTTCATTGTTAATGAATTACTAAAACTTATTATTCGGTCCAGTGTGTGGACTCATTCGTTTGTGCGGTATTTTTATGCTGCTGAAATGCTTTAAAAAATTCCGGGAACTTTTCAGCCACCCTGTATTTGTATGTAATCCAGTAGATTTGTACCCGGGGCGGCTGCAGATCAAAGTTTCGATGCCGTAGGATCAATGGTTCAGGAGTTATGCTTGCTTAAAGTTGAGCAATCTGCAGTGTTTTTGACAGTTAAGGGCACCGCCATATTGGTAGTGACGGTCAGATGCTGCTTACCGAGTTGGTTGGTGATTAGGTCAGCAGGGGAGCAGGAAGGAAAGCGGTTCTGCTCGATAAGCGGCTGTTATCTGTCAAAAACACTGCAGATTGCTCAACTTTAAGCAAGCATAACTCCTGAACCATTGATCATACAGGATCGAAACTTCGATCTGCAGTCGTCCTGGGTACAAATCTATTGGATTACATACCAAATACATCGTAATTTATAGGAGAAAGGCACAAACTTTGAGTTCGGTAAAGTAAAGTTTACCCAAAATTTGTCATTTCGATTGCAAAGGAAATATAATCACTAAAAAACTTCTATTTTGATTGCACAATATAAAAATAAACGTTTAGTACTTGTGAACATTCTGAATAACTTATACGAGCATAAATAAAATGTATTCTAATCGACATGTTAAAAACTTCTATGAAACAATGTGGACTGCAACTATTTTCTATAAACTAGTAACTAATTGTTTATTCTATAACTGTCTTGATACTCACTTCTTAACTTTCCTTGACTGGTTCTGTTTAATTTTAATAACTTTCTAGTAACTTTCTACAGTTCGAAAATTCTTTTGCAGCAGAATTCGACGTCTCTTGAATCTTACGTCTTACATAATTATATGTAACATATATTAATCCCGTAACGACTATATATTCTTTAAAGGCTCCACTGTGTAAGGCTCCACTGATTTCTGTCGGTTGGAAGAAATGTCGTTTCTTTTGTTATGTTTGTAAGTTCTAAGAGTACTTCAAAGTAGCCATGTTTCTTCCAAACGTCACAAACTCATGAACCACGTTCAATGAAAACCGAAATGAATTCCCACAACACAGTTCATAAAAACAAACAAATATTCTTCCCAGCATTATCGACTCAGCTCACTCATCAGTAGACAGCAGATTTAATGGATTTATGACAAAAATAAGTAGGTGTACTTTAGACACTAGAAGGATTTGAAGATGCTGTTGTATTATTTTCAGCCTACTCAACACATTAAAAAAGAAAATAACTTTCTATTTCACTTCAGTTCCTTGGAAATTAAGCAAAATTTATTACCATACTAATGTTTATTCCACAATTTTTCCATTTTTATGCACCAACTGGTTGAATTTATCAGAAATTCGTAATAGATTTTGCGATACAGTGGCATTCAAGTTCGGGTTACCCTTGGTTCATCGACAACCCATTTCACCGACACTGTTTTCATCGACACGATTTGACCGACAGTAACTTTCGTCGACACTATGTTTTCATCGACACGGACAAATCGTCGACAAATGTTTTCATCGACAGTCCGTCTTTAGCGACAAGTTTGAGTTCATTCATTTCCACTGACACCAAATTCGCGTATTTGCTAATGTAGATTAATCGTTATTTATTAACTTCCCGATTTTACAGAGAAGTCATTGTAATGACCCCGAAAATCGAAAAACTTTTTTTTTAATTATAAAACTAATTCTAATGTTACCGCTTACAATAATCAAAAATTATCCGAATGCAAGAATGAGTTAATCATCTCTACTCCCGAGAACACATTTTCAAAGAATATCGATGAAAGTACAAAAAAAGAACGATGTTGGCGAAGGGGTAACGAATCGGGAAGTTCTTTGTGTGACTCTTGGAGAGTCATACACCAAATAAAAAACATTAATAGCAGTAGGCCCTACTAGCCATGCGTACCACTAACCCTCTCGCAAGAGCAATCCTACCCGCGAGCGAGCGAAGCGAGCGAGCAACAATAACCCTCTAGTTATCATTGTTATGTTCTCGACGCATTTAGTTGCTTATATAATAAATAATGAAGAGAATTACAAGGCATTGTTATTTAGATCAAAGTTTTTATTGCTACTTTATTAATCAGAATTTCCTCAAATAAACAAACTTTATTAATAGGTATACAGAAATGAATAAAAAATCATATTATTTTATTTAATTTCAAACATAATTGTGTAAATACATATGAAAAATGTGAATAAACAATACGAATGCTACGAATGTACGTATACATATGTATAGACTACAAAACATAACAAAATTGTACAATAATTACACAAATATCAAGTAATGAAATTAAAGCGATATGAATAATGAACTCAAACCTGTCGTTAAACACGGACTGTCGATGAAAACAGTCCACGATATGACTGTGTCGATGAAAACATAGTGTCGGTCAAACCGTGTCGATGAAAACATTTGTCGACGATTTGTCCGTGTCGATGAAAACATAGTGTCGACGAAAGTTACTGTCGGTCAAATCGTATCGATGAAAACAGTGCCGGTGAAATGAGTTGTCGACGAACCAAGGGTAACCCTTCAAGTTCTCAGATGAATATATACAATTTGTACAATAACATGTACAATTCGATTTGCAAACATGCACGTATTAAGGTTTAAACTATGGTTTTGTTAATGCAGGTTGCATTACTGTCCACTTTATTATTAAATTTTACACTAATTATACTTTTACAACCAAATTAACAAAATCCAGAATTCAATTCTATTTTACATTACTTATTACGAACTTTGAAATGAGAATAGGTATTTATTTTGCAATATTATCATTTGTACGTTCACCACGTATCACAAACCAGTAAAATCTGTAATTTAAAAAGTATTATTTTAGAATTTATGTAATAAAACTTTAGAATTCAACGTTTAACATATTAGAATTTCTTTTCGACCCAAAATCTAGTAAGATTCTGGGTCGAAAAAATGGGTCTGCGCCATGACGTTGTTTGACCTTATACGAGCATATTTCGAGCTGAGTGAGGGCTCATTCTAAAGAGGAAGATTAGATGCAGCCCACTCTGGTCGTCATATAAGTCAAAAAAGTCTTTTAGAGACAGAAAAATGTATTGAAATCTGCTCTAGATTTTTTCTCTACTTTGGGGCCTCATATTATTAGATATAAACATAATCTCGTTAAAATCATGACCAGAGCGGGCTGCATCTAATCTTCCTCTTTAGAATGAGCCCTCACCCAGCTCAAAATATGCTCGTATAAGGTCAAACAACGATATGGCGCAAACCCATTTTTCGACCCAAAATCTAGTAAGATTCTAGTCCCTTTCTAGTTACAATCCGAGGGTTGACTACCGCCTTAAGGGGGTATTGCTGGTTACAACTAAGCTGGAACGAGCATAACCGATTCAACACACTTGAAATCAGAATAACTCTTTTATGAATGGACCAAACAACTTCAATTTCTCTGTAAGGCTAGAAGAATTAGTTTAGTAAATAACGTCTAAAACATATTTTGAAAAAATGCATTTTTATAATGCATAGTTATACATGTTGAATGAAATTATATGCATTGAAGGACATCATAATCGATCTGAAAAGTAAAAAAATCAGAGACTTTCTGGTACGATATTCATAAAAATTTCGAATCTGTTCGATCAAGATTTGAATAAACTTGCAAGTATTATTTCCATTTGCCAAAATACTTGTAAAAAGGTTCGAAACAGCGGATCTTTATGCAAAATAAATGTTTTCTATCTGAATTGCAACAAACTGGAATAAAATATAAATTGATTTTCTTTCTTAATATGTTTGGTGGGTTTACAGTTTCTATTTATCAAACATTACTAAAAAAAGGACTGTATATTAAGGGAAAAATAAGGGAAAAAATCACATCTCTGTGAAAATATTTTTTATTACAAAGTTATAATATGTTGCCGTATTTGAGGTTAGAAAATCTGCGACGCATGAATGGCGCGCACCGTATACAAATACATGTGAACGGTTTGTTGCCTTGTGGCTACAATGCGTAAAAAGCATCCAAACGTTCCTGCAGTGAATGTAGAGCCAGAACAGAATGTGTATCCAAACGGCAACACAATGCATTTAAGGGTTAAATTACGACTACTCATCTTTGCCATAAATACATAAAATCCGGTGTCTATTGATCACATCTCTAATCAAAACACGCACGAACCTCTATCCACGCGACAGAATTCATAAAAGTAACATTTTTATGACACATCTTTATCACGCATCTCTGTTTCTTGTTCAGGTGATGGTGACGAACGTGACGTCTCTGCTGAAGACCGTGAAAGCCGTTGAAGACGAGCACACTCGTGGCACCAGAGCTCTTGAGTCAACGATAGAGGCGATCGCTCAAGAGATCCGTGCTTTGACCACGTCGGAGACCCAGAGGATGAACGTGACTCCGGAGGACCTGGTCCGCTGCACCAAGAGCATCACGATGTCAACCGGGAAAGCTGTTGCAGCAGGGAACAGTTGCAAGCAAGACGACATAATCGCGGCGGCGAACATGGTGCGCAAGGCAATCAGCGACATGTTGACCATCTGCAAGGGTGCAGCGTACAATTGCGCGGAAACTGCTGAGCTCAGAGACAGGACTCTCCAGGCTGGCCACGACGTGGCGATGAACTACAGGGAGCTGTTACAAGCGATTCTGCAAATAGCCTCCAGATCCGGAGAGTCTAAACACACCCTGGTACCGATATCGAGGAAGATCGCTCAGAGTGTCACCGAACTGGTGGCTGTGGCCGAGTTGCTGAAGGGTACTGATTGGGTAGACCCTGACGACCCGACTGTTATCGCGGAGAACGAGCTGCTGGGCGCTGCTGCCAGCATCGATGCCGCTGCAAAGAAGCTAGCTAGCTTGAGACCCCGAAGAAGCATCCAGGTTAGTTATCGTTGAACGTTTTCGACTGCTATCTTTTTAGCTCTCTGACACTGTCAGCAATAATAATTATAAGCGAAGGGAAAGGACTGGAATATGTGATCTGATTCCCGTAAGATATGTTTGATATTCTTGGTTGTTTTCTAATAATCGACCAGGAATCAAACATATTATTATGGTGGTTAGAATGATCAACGAATGTTCGTCGAAGGTAAGGATCAACAAGGTCTAACACGGTTTAAATTGGTTGTAAGCGAAACGTCAAGCTTCCTCTTTCATGTAAATTGAACTGTGAGCTTAAACTGAGGAAAAGTTGGAACAATTTCTTTTGGACGCCTCTATAGTCGATTCAATTTGTAGCATTTTCGACGGAAAACATACAGTTGTTAGTATTTTTGTACTCAGGATACGCCGGTCTATCGAAATCGAGCATAAAAGATTGGACATTCCATTTAAAAAAACAAAGGTGATCTCCTATATCTTCTATACGCCTCCAATTGCAGGAATACCATTTATACTACATCATGTAGTTTCTTAAACCCTACAACTTCTGTACGTAACATTTTCTCGTATTGTTTGAAATAACCAAGATATTCAAGAGGACAGAGTTCGTGGGACACACTGTATATTACTATTTCAACTTTTCAAAATCAATATCCAGATACACAGTTGCTCACAGAACGGTTAACCATCCTAAATCCTTCACTTTAAGTGCCCCTTCTCCTAGCAGACGGCACTCGCGCGTTAATGTGTGGTACACTCACACACCGTTAGACCACGTATACGTACGCGAGGATTGCAAGGGTCCGGGATTCCACTTCTGATTTCTCGATAATGCTAAGACGGGATTTTGTAGCAGTCAAAATCGCTAAATGAAAGATCAATCTAGGGCGCTGTTTGCCTCAAAAGTCCTTCTTTTACGTTCCGAAGCAATAGTTTTGCAATATTCGGCTGCATGTTGCCCGTCTACTGGAAAAGACCCCCTTAAGGTGTTAACTTCTTAAATTATCAAGTAATCAACTTGAAGTTATTAACTTTCGTTTCACTGCGTTACAGGAGGCCAACGAAGACATGAACTTCGACGAGATGATCCTCGAAGCGGCAAAATCCATCGCTGCCGCAACATCGGCCCTGATCAAAGCAGCGAGCGCGGCGCAGAAAGAGCTGATAGCAACAGGGAAGGTCTCTAGGACACCTCTGACAAGTTCCGACGACGGTCAATGGTCCGAAGGTTTGATATCAGCCGCAAGAATGGTAGCAGCCGCAACGCACAGTCTGGTGGAATCGGCGAACGCGTTGGTCCAAGGTGTCAGTTCCGAGGAAAAGTTGATCTCCAGCGCGAAGCAGGTTGCCAGCAGTACTGCGCAGCTGTTGGTAGCTTGTAAGGTGAAAGCTGATCCCGATAGCGATAGCACGAAACGTTTGCAAGCAGCTGGAAACGCGGTGAAACGAGCTACGGACAACTTGGTGAGGGCTGCTCAGCTAGCTATCCAACAGGAGGAGGACCGATCCTTGGTCCTGAATCGCAGAATGGTCGGTGGCATCGCTCAGGAGATTGACGCCAGGTCAGAAGTGTTGCGTATCGAGCGAGAGCTCGAAGAAGCCAGAGGCAGGCTGACAGCGATTCGCCAAGCCAAGTACAAGAACAAACCGGACATGGCTGACACCGACAACGAAGGCGAGCAGAGCGGTTACGAGAGCTACACATTTTACTTCACGCAAGAAAAAAAGGAAAGCTTCACGCAAGAAAAAAAGGAACGAATACACTATAGGTCTTAACGCGAATTTCCATTTTTATACTTCATTTTATGAATATTAGAATGAGAGAGAACACTTTCTTTCATCGACTGAATGACTCCCTGTGGCGAGGACGACGTGTAAATATTAATTTTTGTTAATGTACACGTTTCTCGATAAAGATCCACAGGTTAACAACAAAATACAATTTAACTATTGGTCGAAATTTTATGTTAGAGTTGTCAAACTAGCGGCCCACGGGCCGCACGTGCAATGATGAGATATTGTGCACTTTCCGCACGCATGCGCGACCAAAGCCCGGAAAGTATCTACGTCCTAAGTTTGTGGGGAAAATAGTGGGGAACTATTACTGGCAGAAAAGTACCAGAAGAGTGCAGAATATGTACATCTATATTGAATTTTAGATTCAAAATCTAATCGTAACAAATTCTGCGGAAATAAGCGGGGTGACCAAGGTACCCCATTTTAGCCCAACTTTGTACGTTACCGACACTAAAATTTTCGCGTATACGCGTAGAAAGCGCGCAATATTTTATCTCTGCGCACGAAGCCCTCAACATTGGCGACCCGTGGGACGTTGCAAGCTTGTCTTCTCTCTTTTTGGTAATGGAAAATTGAATTACAGGTAAATGTTGACAAAAGGGAACCCAACTCCGATAACCTTGATCTTCGTCTATGTTGTCAATTTTACTATTAACCGTACCGAGCACAAAATGCAACTGCTGTACATGGTTTTATAAAAATGACAACACTGAATTTATTTAAGTGTCTTGCAATTTTTACAACAGTACGTGCTCGAATGAAGAAATTCATTTAATAATTTCTAATGGAATTATGAAGTAAGAAATATGACACCGGTCATTTGACCAGTCGCGGTACGGTTAATGTTAATTACCGTTTAGTGACAGCCTGTAGGTGGATAAACTGTACTTGTAATCTAAATTTAACGAAAGTTTTTTACAATTTTTTCCGAAACTAAGGCCGAGCAACGGATATGTGTATAGAGAAAAGTTGTTCGGAGTGTTGTTGGAACTAGGTCCCCTTTTGTCAACGTTTACCTAATTTTAAATATAAATTTCTGTACGGAAAAATGACAACGACACACGGAGCTTTATTGTGGGTGGGAGGAATGTATGGCAAAAATGTATTTTCAGAAAGTTACGATAGGACACGGTTGGACAGACCTGTTCCGAGTGATCAATTAGTGCAATTATTGTTAGTATTTCGAGGATAGATAAAGAACTGTAAATAGGTGTTAGATAATCTACGCGGCGCATAGTTGTCGATTTTCTTGAAAACGAGAAACCCAGAAATGAAATCTTTCTTTGATTTTTACGAGACTAGGTATCTCGGGGTATTCGACGTCGCTGATTACGAATTTAAATTCGAAATCACATATTCATATGAAATATTTCTTTGATTTGTAATTTTGCCGTTTCAACAGCATATTCTTCGAATTTTTCGACGTCTATCTCGAATCCACTAGAAATAGCTTGCAGTAGTACGTACTTTTTCTTGTTTCATCTCCATCGATTCTCTCTATTCCGAAACAACTAACAACTCGTAATCCTGCAAATTGGCTTGTTGATAATTGTAATTCCACTACAACAGAAAGAGCTTCTTCAACAGATAAAGTATGTAATTCTTGTTACATATCCATCGATACTTTGTATTTTGATGCTTTATTCTTTCTCTCTCTCTCTCTCTCTCTCTCTCTGATGCTTGGGCTCTCCAACGTAACATCTGTTAGTATTTTTGCAGCATCTAATTGACCTAAGGCTCATTTGTGTAACGTAGCACAATTCCTCTGCACTTGAATGGGAGCTAATGAAAACTCTTGATTTGAAAGTTCTTTTTCTTGATTTCTGGCCACGTTCTCGAGAAAAACGACCACTGTGCGACGGATCGACGAATTCGAGGAAAACGCGACTACGAAAGTAAAGGGATGGAAGGATGAAAAGTGCCTAAGTATAATGAGCTGCCGCTTTTTTATATGCTCGTAGTGAACGTAGGAGGTTTTCGAATATTACCAAAAATCGAATGCTTTATTAATGTCGAAAGTAAACCCTGAAAAATCCCTTTACGCGGAGGAGATCGTCCTGAAAAAAATCGCAGATTTATTGTCGAACTCTTTCAAACGGTGCATATGGTGGTGTTAAAAAAAAGTTTAAGTACACTTTTATTACATAGATAGCCAACTTGCACGTTTCCAGAATATGGAGTTGATATTGAATTTTTTACTATTACAATTTAACCTTGGAATGACAGTGACCATTTTAGACTCCTAGTCGATAATAGACTGTGGATTTTATGCAAAATAGAAATTGTCTATATTGATTGCAAGATCTAAAAAGATTTCTTTTTCAATAATTTTAATCGGTTGTAAATAATGGAACAGTATCTTTAAATTCCTTGAATATCTTCACTGTTTTGTGTTTGATTAATGTTTCTCATATAAATCTATAAAACCCGAAATCTAGTCATTAATTTAAATTAAAGGCAGTTTAATTTTAATCAAATTAAATTATGCTTTTGTAATCTACAAACAACTGCCTAAATGGATCTAAGCATTATTATCTGAACAATCGTCATCCATTTTCCAAGGGTTAACCGTTTGCGCTCGGAGCTATTCTAATTCGAAAATTTTTCTTCCAACCTGAAATACTTATTACCATTTTACATGATTTTCTTAATTTTATCGATATAAAACTGACATAATACCTCGTACAATACTTTCAGTAGTTTATTAAAATACTACACACGGCTAGTAAAATTTATTGCATACAAATTTAATAATGCAACAAATATTTTGAATAATCGTATAAGAATTATTAGTGGTGCCTCTCTCTCTCTCTCCGGGTCACCACTCGAGTGCAATGGGTTAATATCTTTGTCGTTTTCATATTTTATTTTATTATGCCTGAAATATCTTCATTATATCTGCATCACTCATTTTAATCATAAATGCATCAAATCTGCAGTTTATTTATCACAAAATGATCTGACTATTAGAACGTATCAGTGTCGAGTTACAAAAACTTTAATTGCCAACTTTAAACTTTCTTTTGGCCTCACACTGTGAATGTTCATGCACCTATACCTTGTTCAACGAGACGAGACGATGTTCTCCTTCTCAGGTAGGCAGCGAAGGTCATACGCTGGTACTTGACTGTAGTGATGGGCATTCAATACTCTGTCTTGCAAGTTTTCAAACAAATCAATCACTACAAGATTTTGATTCAATTCAATATTTAATCGAAGTCAGAAATTCTTGAAACTCTTGAAAGTTTTGATCGATACTCCAAATTTTCAAGATTTTCAAGACTTTCGAATTTGTCGATGTGATACTTCCTTTGCGACTTGAATAACCTTGAAATTTGTTGTTAACGTCACCATTCTGAACAACATTTCCCATTAAAGTTTTCGACGGTCGGCATTAGTTTACGAGATAATTGCAAAAAACCTTTACGTGTAAATGCATGGATTAGGTCGTGGATTAGATTTGGATTTCAATACTTTCAAGATCTTCAAGAGTTCTAAACTTTGAATTATGTTGGAAGTATTTTAATTGTTTGTCGTAAATATTGAATCGAAGCGATTCGAATTGTTTGTCGTAAACATTAGTTCGAAGCGATTCAAATTGTTTGTCGTAAACATTGAATCAAAGCTATTCGAATTGTTTGTCGTAAACATTGGATCGAAGCAATTCGAATTGATTGTCGTGAACATTGGATTGAAGCCATTCGAATTGTTTGTCATAAACATTGGATCGAAGCGATTCAAATTGTTTGTCGTAAACATTGGATCGAAGCGATTCACATTGTTTATCGTAAACATTGGATCAAAGCAATTCGAATTGATTGTCGTGAACATTGGATAGAAGCGATTCGAGTTGTTTCAGATCCCATCACTAGTTATCATATTGGTACATTGATACTGTTATTCATCCCAATGCCGACATGACGTAATAATTGTTTCGTGATAGATGTAACATTTCAAGAGTTTCAATTCTTACAAACCTTCCAAAGTATTAAGGCTTTCAAGATTTCCAAGACTATGAAGACTTTCAAGACGTCCAAGAGTTTCAAGAGTTCTAAACTTCGAATTATGTTGGAAGTGATTTGAATTGTTTATCGTAAACATTGTATCAAAGCGGTTCGAAGTGATTTAGATCCCATCACTACTTGACTGCCTCGCCTCAGACAAGGTACAGGCTATATTGCATTTAGTATCAAACATTTTGAGAACGATCGCCACGTGTATTTTTATTTGATGTACAGTATACAATGGGATACGGACTGGTGCAACCATTTCAATTGGGATTAATGTCGACGGAACCATTTTACATTATTTCTCCCGATATGTCCAATTGGACCATATGAGATGGTACAAATCTCGACTTTGGCGGACTGATCCGACCTTTACTGTACCTAGATAGGTGTGTGCCATGATATATAAGATTATATATACATATACATATATATTATATACAAACGACGAAGATAATGAATTATACCGAGGCAAATATACAATAGATATATATTATATGTATACATACTATATACATATGCATACCGTTAATATATTAATGAAAATAAGCAACGAGGGGTGTTTTACAGTTTTAACAAAATATTGTTTTTTCTATAACAATTGGAATGCATACATGTTTAATCGTTACTTATGGTACAATCGATTAAGCCGCTAGGCTATCTTATAAACATCTATTATTATTATTATTATGGAATGTTACAAGTTGTATTTTTATTTATATTATTATATGCTTTATTCTTATTATTAGTTGTAGGTACAGCGAATGATGACGACTATATTACGTAACGAATATTATTTTATTATAATTATTACATTACAGCGAAATTTCACAAATATACATATTAACCATCTTACATTCAGGAAATAAAGAATTTTTAACGCTATCGTCGCCTTATTCACCGAGCGCGGTCCGAGCGCGGGAGATTTGTAAAAATAATTGGTCAATGCTCTCACAGTTGTATCAATATACAGGGTGTACCAATGTGGGAATAAATTAAAATCATATAAATGTGTACATATGATTTCGGTAATATTTCGTTAACTATTAGGTTTAGGATATACGAAGGTCAATACATTTTTACGCAGAATTTCATACTCTATCGATCCACGATGCAAAAGATAGGTGATTCCATTGAAAGAAGTCAAGGTGACCTTGAAATCTCCAAACTGCCATCACCCATATAAAAAATGCTTACATGACAATATGTTCCCCTTTATGACATACAACTTTTGTACATATCATTTTTTCATATTGTTACAAATAACGGACATATTCATGGACATATTGGTCCACCCTGTACAGCCGATAATCGGTTAACGAACAAATCGGACAACGAATACTTTCGCGGAAAATTTTGATGTTCGGACAATGATAATAATTATTATTAGTTGTAGGTACAGCGAATGATGACCACACAACATTATCTAACGAATATTACTTTATAATTATTACATTACAGCGAAATTTCACAAATATAGATATTAACCGTCTTACATTTAGGAAATAAAGAATTTTTAACACTATCGTCGCCTTATTCACTATGATCTGATCGCGGGAGATTTGTAAATATAAAATGCGATTAATTTCACTGTTATGTAAACCTGAGAATGCTAAAAAAATTCAGAGACTTCAGCAGTTCGTCATATCTTCTAGGGCAAATTAATGGCTGCAATCTGATGTGTCGTGCACAAAAACAGTTTTAACTTTTGTAGCCCCACGTGCGTATGTTTTATCATGTTGGAATCTCAAATTGATTCGTTTTTTTATTGTCTGTCTGATGCAACGATTTCCTTATAAACCTTGGTAAAACGAAGGCGGCTCGATGTACGTCGGCATCGTAGTACTTAAGGCTCATCCGGTCGAGTTCATTATCGCTAAACACTTTCCTTGGTTCTTTGAAGTTCGTTTCCTAAAACAATCAAAAATATTGCTTCAAATCATCTGAGGAACCCAGATGGCACACGACTTCTTCAAGACGTCCATTTTACGTCTATTTTAGGTCTGAAAATCTGACGTCCTAAAAAGACCGTCTTTAAGACCATAAACTTTTAGGCTTTTATATACGTCTCTTTTATGTCGTTTTTATGTCTGAACGTCTTACGTCCCAAAAAGACATCTTTTCGGAGATGTCGTCTAAAAAGATGTCTCAAAGACGTTTTCAGACGTCTTTAAGACGTACCATTCTCTAACAGAAAACTTTCAGGAGTCGTTCAGAAGACGTTTGTAGGACATTCAGGACATCTTGAAGACGTCCGAATGTCCTACTGAAGACATTTTTAAGACGTCTGAATGTCCAACTGAAGACATCGTTGAGACGTTAATGTGCTATCTGGGAATCACCTCTTTCAAGAAAGTACAACATTTTTAGGACGCCCTGTATAGCTTTAAACATGCATTTATGGGTGAATATAAAATTGAAGAATATTTTTATAATGTGCAGTATTTATAAGGAATACTGTTTTAATGCAGAGTTGTGCTAATTCAATTACGTAATTGAATTATATTGTATTTCAATTAATAGTAATTCAATTATGTCGCAACTGAATTACTATATAATTGAAATACAATGTAATTCCATTACTAAGTATTTTAATCAGATGTGCAACTGAAATACAGTACAATTGAAATACAATACAATGGAAATACAATATAATTGAAATAAAATATAATTGAAATACAATGTAAATAAAATACAGCTTTCCAAATTATAGCCCAGAACTTTGAAGAAGTTCGATATATTTCTATGTTTTTCTTTTATAGTTTAGTGTCTGTGCGGCGTAGTTTCTATTCCTCGTCCTCGTTCATAATACGTAACGCTATTTTATGTAATTTAATTACGAAGTATTTTATAATTGTACTCAATTGCAATTACGAATTACATTGTAATTTAATTGAATGAAGATCCGAATTATAAATTACAATATAACTGAATTACAATGTAATTCAATTACTTCGTAATTATAATTCTGGAGTAATTCAATTGTAATTCTGCACAACTCTGTTTTAATGTATACTACATGTTCTCTTCATTAATATTATTTAGGAAATTGAAAGTAGAATAAATATGGAAGTGAAAACACATTAATTACATGAGTACCTCCGTTAATCGCAATGTTTATATAATTTCATTAAACTGATCAGTCTAATTACTATTTACAAGAAAACAAGGGTTTACTCTGTACACGCCCAGATAACACCCGACGCCTCGTAGACGTCTATTTTACGTCATTTTTAGGTCTGGACGACTTACGTCTAAAAAAGACGTCTTTGAAACGTCTTAAAGACGTCTATTTGGAGACATCGTTTTCGCGTCTGAAATAAGACATTTTTCGGAGATGTCGTCTAAAGAGACGCCTGAACTACGTCTGTAAGACGTACCGTTTTGTAACGCTAGACATACGGGAGCCGTTCGGGAACCGTTCAGGCGTCTTTTAGACGTCCGAATGTCTTGCGGCAGGCGTCTTACAGATGTCTTTGAGATGTCTCCGTTCTATCTGGACGGAAATGTATGGAATAAAAGTTTCAATCAATACACTGCCTTCTGCAACAGTGTTTTCGGAATGGAAAAGATAATTGAAAGTTTCAACAGTTCCATATTGGATTCTTGGGTTCACGTAGTTTGTACGTAAATACTTACAGAACTTAAACTACCAAGTACAAAACCAATCTGCCCTGTAGGATACGTTGGTACCGCTACGGTTCCGTAAGATGCAACCGGGAATACTGCCCCGCAATGCTGCAGTGTTTGTGTCACGTGTTCCAAATTAGCCCACGCGGTTCCCGCTTGGCTACAAACGATTCCACCGGGTTTCAATGCTGTTTTCATTAAACTAAAATACGATTCGTGGAACAAACACTCCGCTGGACCTAAAACGAAAAATATACCTTGGATTTTTTTTCAAGGACAGCATCAATATCCCGCGTGTTTGCAATTATAAATGACAACTAGACTACGGGTGTTTATGCAATATAAAAATTTTCTGCAGCAATTTTAAGAAACAGGAGATAAGGAAAAAGGTTTTACCTTCTTTAATCATCTTGGTGGGTAGAAAATAATACATTGGTGTTCCTAAATTCTCTTAACTTGTAAGCTTTTTTTAATTGGACTTATAACTACCCAGATAGCACAAAGATGTCTGCAGTTGGACATTCAGACGTCTTAAAAATGTCCTACGAACGTCTCCTAAGAAGTCTTAAAGGTCCAGAAATGTTAATTGCAATAAAAGAAGGGAAGATCAAAAATATATTTCGACAAAAACGCGTTTAAACTTAAATCCATAAATATTAGATTGGCAAGAAAGTAATTTCAGTATCTTAAGGTGAAATAAAACCGAATTTTTTTATTCAAGTCATATGAACTTACTCCATAAAATATTTTCTTATTTATTCATTTGGCAAAAGATCATCGCACAAAAGGGAGAATACCTTATTTATTAAAATTCATTGCTTGGATTAAAAAAAATTGAGCTCTATTTCAACTTAAGTTACCGAAATTACTTTCTTGCCAACCCAATAGCTTTATCAGAAGAACGCATGTGGAATTGACATAAAAAGTGTAACAAAAATAATAATTTAAATTAAAATCATAATACAGATTAAAATCACAATAAAAATTGAAATTGAAATTGAAGCAAAAACACTAACTCGAACAAATAATACCAATGCTAATACTTACTGCTAGATTATAGGTATATAAAAACCACATTGTTTATGGTCTTAAAGTCGTTTATTTAGGACGTAATACTTTCAGACCTAAAATAGACGTAAAATGGACGTCTTTAAGACGTCGTGTGCTATCTGGGTAGCTTACATAAAAAATATTAGAAATATACAGGGTATTTCACCTAACTTGACCACATTAAATGTTTTTGTTGTTTTCAAACATACGTCAAATGTCTGAAGGACAAAGTTGAATGGTAAAATGGGGCTCATAATATACCAAAAAAATGTTTGTTTTTATGTAAGTTTTTCTTAGAGATATGAAGGTAACCTTCAATTTTTTAAATGGAATGAGGTATTTTTTAATACATCAATCGATGCAGCTGGACATTCGTTATAAAAAAGTACTAACCTATGTATGTCGAAAAGTTAGAAGTTCAGGAGATATTTCAATTTAAATAACTCTAAAACATCATTACTGTTGTACTAAGACGTTAGCGGTTAATGGTGTTTTAGAGTTATTTAAATTGAAATATCTCCTGAACGACTAACTTTTCGACATACATAGGTTAGTACTTTTTTATAACGAATGTCCAGCTGCATCGATTGATGTATTAGAAAATACCTCATTCCATTTAAAAAAATGTAGGTGACCTTCATATCTCTAAAAGAACTTACAACAAAGAAAAACAACAAAGATATTTAGGTGGTCAAGTTAGGTGAAATACCTTGTATATTACGTATTCGAATAAGTTGCTTTGGTGATAGCTCAAATTTTATTTCAACTGAAAATAATAAGAAATAGTTTATATCGCAGCTTTATTGTTATTTGAAAACAAACATACTCTGATTCGTTTAAAATATTAGCAATTTCAAATAGTATATCATTTCGACATTTGAAAAGTTTGTTGAAAGAAATAATCCTCAAAACAATATTCGAGAATTAAAGGGTGTCAGTATAAAGTGGACAATTATTTGAAACAATTACAATATAAAATAACATGTTGTTAGAAATAATATTTGAAATAATGTCGCTTCAGAAATGCCCCAGGTCTGCTAATAGTGTTTGTATGTAATTTGAGATGCCCGTCATATTTTATATCCTAGCATTTATTGAAAATTTTCAAAAGCCATAATTGCATGAAGATCCGCAGTCTAATGATCACTATTATGATTTTTATCTTTCCAGTTTTGGTATCATTGTCCAAGGATTTTGTTGGATTATAATTTGGCAGTGAACGCATGTACTCACCAACGGGATCACTACTGTCTGTGATAATAACGTCGAATTCTTGTTGACGTTTCTTCAAAAATTCAAAACCGTCGCCCACGACAAGGGTGACTTTGGGGTGAGTCAGGCCAGCGCCCATCCAAGGTAAGTACTTTTTCGAAACTTCTAACACTGTCTCGTCGATTTCGACTTGCACGATTCTTTCTACTTGAGGGTGCTTCGCCACTTCTCGAGCAACCCCTCCATCACCACCACCAACGATTAAAACCTACAGAACATGTAAAGAGCAATTAATCGTACGAAACACAAAATTATTTAAAAACTTCTACTTTTACTGTACAAACTGTAACAAAATTTCTCTCTAAACACTTGAGAGATCGTGGTTTTGTACGTGTATTGATAACACACGTGTATTTAAATACACGTATCTACAGTGACTCGGATTAATATTCGCACGTACTAAAAATGGCGAAAACTTTTTTAATATTGTTCTATACGATTTCAACTTTTTGGGGAAGCTAGAGCAATTAGTTTACTACAGGATGCGAAAAAAATTTTTTCAAAAATTGCAATTGTTCGGAACAGTGGAAATTGTAATACTAAAAGTTGTATTTTACAACTTTTTTATGTGGGCCTGTATTGAAAATTTAAAAAATACGTTTTGCGGATCTGTGTCAATTATGTGCACTGTGAAAGTTTCGACAACGACCGGCATTGAAAGATGTAAGAATCCGTAGATTTATAGCAGTTAGAGGCCGAAAATGTGAAAATCTGAAATACTTACCATCTTTAAATCTGTTTGTAACGTTCATTGCAACGTCGATCAATTTTCACGAAATTTTCAGAATATGTTTAATTGACACAGATCTACGAAACGTATTTTTGAAATTTTCAATATAGGCCCACGTAAAAAAATTGTACAGTACAGCTTTTAGTATTTGTTCTACAATTCCGATCAATTGCAATTTTTGAAAAAATGGTTTTCAAATCCTGTAGGTAACTAATAAAAAAATTAATGACACCAGATTACAAGCGCCTCGATATCAAATAAGTTTGGTCTGATGCATTTCCTTCTATCTTCAAAAGCAAGCGAGTTATTCAGGTGACCTGTTTATAGTGCCCCACCCAGTATATTGTATATTATATGATATTTATTATTTATTTAAAAACATGTTTTGAATAAATACTTACATTTTTATTATTTGAATAATTTTTAAACAAATTTTTAATAAATTGTTTTAATAATAAAAATTAATTTATTTAAAAAATTGATTAAATAATAAGTATATAAACAAATTTGTATACATACAAATTTTCACCATAAAAATTTACTTAACTAATTGTTTAAATAATAAATACGTATTTAGATAATGAATATATAAATAAATTTGTAAGCATTATAAAAAATTATTTAAGCAGACATTTGAGATTTAATTATAATTCGAAGCCTGTAACTGCAAACGGAAGACGCGAAAAGCTAAACATCTTAGACTTGTAGAACCGGCAATAAAATATTTAAACATATCATGAACAGCAGTTGCTCCGGAATGGTGTTTTCAAACAGTTAAGAATATTGGTATCCCAAAAAAGTCGTTTATAATCAGAACATTAATACATATCAAATTCTTCTCTAATACACTAGAGGTTTAGTTAATTACATTTTTTGTAATGGGAGTGGTTTTCAAATTAAATTTTGTATCTATTTTATATACCCATACTTTGCTTTCGAATATTAGTAACTGTATCCTAAAAATAAATTCGAATTAAAAAGCGAATACGTTGATACACGTGTGCGCGTGTACTTAAAATGACACGTGCTGCAGTACCTGTACGTGAAATACACGTGTACACGTGTACACGTGTATTTACATACACGTGAAATAGCGATCTACAAACTCTGAAAAAATTTATAACTTCTAATTTGTCTGATTGTATTCATCACTGAGGTTTTTTGTTTCTATTTTCATTTTATTTATAACTTATCAACGAAATTATTCCGACAAGGGGGAACCCCCTAGTAGGGAGGATAAAAATGTAACACTTTCAGTAGAGTCGAAAGTCACACGCGGGGAAGACATACGCGAGGGAAGACCGTATACGACTTTTGGGAGTGGCTGTATACGAATGCAAATTACACGGCAAAACAACAATTTTAGTAAGCAATTCTTTTAGCACTTATGGCTACTAGACTGCGGATTTTATGCATTTATGACAAAAATGGGTACGTACAATTTAAAACAGTGGAGGTATTAAAAAGATTTAAGGCCACCAGTGTATTAGTTTCATTTTAATAAGATAATTAAAAGAAGAATGAAATTTTTATTTGGCTCCTGTGTCTTGCAATCAATGCAAACATTTTTTATTTTGCATAAAGATCCGCAGTCTAATGGGTACTACTAATATTGATGATAACTAGACTGCGGATGTTTATGAAATTTTCAATTTTTGTAGACAAATTTGAAGAAAATGGTACCAAATAAAATTCTATTTTCATTGGTTATAGCATTCGTAGATCCATAATAAATAAAAATCGTACTAAATTCTGTTGAATTTAATACTCCAGCATTTTTGACAATTTTTATCAGCCATAAATGCATAAAGATCCGCATTCTAATGATAACAAAAGACAATCATTTAAGCGATATGGTTTACATGGAATCTTACATTTTTTGGATTTGGATGACTGCATAATGGTAGAAAAGCAATTGCCTCCTGGTATGAAAACTCGTCTTTCTCTGTGCATTGTATGATGCCGTCTAAGATTAAAGCCCTTCCGTGTGATTTCCTACATATACGTATTGAAAATAATTTAATTTCAGTGACCTCAAGATGTATATAAAATTTTAGGGGGTCGTAAAAAAAAAGCTTCGCTTGTCGAATCTATTGGAAAAATTGTTCAATGTTTTCGCAGATGTTTCGATATACAGGGTGCCCCAAAGATGTTGTGCTTTCTTGAAAGGGTTCCTGATGTCCTGAATGGTAAATTTAAAATATTTCAAAAAGGCACATGTATTGGGTTGACAAGAAAGTAATCTCGGTATTTGAAGGCGAAATAAAATCGAATTTCTTTATTCAAGCAATGAACTTTAATCAACAAAATATTTTCTTATTTATTCTTTTTGGCAAAAGATCATCGAACAAAAGGGAAAATATCTTATTCATTAAAATTCATTGTTTGAATAAAAAAGTTGGGCTCTATTTCGCCTTAAAATACCGAAATTACTTTCTAGCCAACCCAATATGTATACGTATATCTTGCGGAAATAGAATTATTGAAATTAGAGGTTCATTAGCAGTCAATAAACTTTTTCTGCAATAAAAAATATAATTTTAAGACTGATTTTGATGTTATTACTTTCTCTTCACTTGTCAAATCGATTAACTCCCTTAGTCACCCGAAAGTTGTGATATTAATAACGATTCCACCAAGGCTATTCTATCTTATTCATTCTACATGTCTTTATATGAAAGCTACATCTGTATTTATGCATTATACAATGTTCATTTCAATTTTTATCTTAAAGGGAATTTTGAGAAAGCAATGTATATTATTTCATCACATTTCTCCACTTTCTGTTTTACGGAGTTAATCGATCTGGCAAGTGAGCGGCTCATATATTGGTCCACCCTGTAGTTAGAAGCGAAGAGGATGGTTGGCAATCAATATTTACGTTTCGAGCACCATTACGTCTTGATACGGTGACCGCTCCCGGTGGAGTGTTTTGACAACCTCGAGGGACAACGAGACACCTGGCCACAGATCATTGATTTCACTGAACCAGCCAGGTTTCACCGTGTCCATCTTCCACGTGTCGGTGCGGTGTCGCAGCCTCCTTCTGGGATATCCAACTGAAAGTGTAGACTGTGTCGGTCGGTTAATCGTGGATGAGCAAAATAAAAACGCAAACTTTTTTATGCGGTCAAACATGTTTCTGTACGGAGCCGTCTACCACGGCCAAAAGCATCGCGAAACTCGTTTGTCACATGTGTATTCGTGCGCGGCAGCAGTCGGACACTATGTATTAACATACAGTGTTGGGCATTGTTCGAATAAAATATTATCTCGTGGACCGTTGATCTCCGTGCGAAATCAAAATGTTCTGTGTCAATCGCAATGATCAGCGGTCAAGTAGATGCGTTTAATTCTTTTTAATCATTAGATTGCGGAACTTTATGCAAAATAAAAATCGTTTGCATCAACTGCAACTAACAACGGCCAAGTAATAATTTCTTTCATTCTTTAATGACGTCTAATCATTAGACTGCGGATCTTTATGCAAATGAAAAATATTCTCTATCGATAGTGGGAGGCAGCAGTTGAATAAAAATTTAATTTACTCTTATATAGTATTTTTTTTACGTTGAAAACAACAACAATATTCCTAGATTTTTTATATAGTCTCACTTTTTTATATTTCACACAGTTCGTTTCTTCATAAATGCATAAGAATAATCCGCAGACTAATGATCATCATGGCAGTGAAAGCGTTCCTCTTTGCACTCGGAGCTATTTTAACTTGAAAATTAAACATTTCTTCCTAGCTAGAATTATTCTATTCTATATGATCATTTTCATTTTATGAATTTAATTGATATAACCAGATAGCACACGACGTCTTAAAGGCCATTTAGTCCGTTTTATGTCTGTTTTAGGTTAGAAAGTCTAACGTCCTAAAAAAGCGTCTTTAAGAGCATAAACAGTGTGGTTTTTATATACCCATAGTCTACCAGTATTAGCATTGGTATTATTTGTTCGAGTTAGTGTTTTTGCTTTAATTTCATTTCCAATTCCAATTTCAATTCCAATTCCAATTTCCATTTTAATTACAATTCCAATTTCCATTTCAATTACAATTCCAATTACAATTCCAATCCAATTTCCATTTCCATTTCCATTTCAATTCCGATTCCAATTCCAATGTCAATTCCAATTCCAATTCCAATGTCTATTTCAATTCCAGTTTCAATTTCAATTTCAACTGTGATTTTAATTGTAATATTTAAAAAATGTGATCTTTTTCATTTTATGGATATGAAATTGATATACCCAGACAGCACACGATGTCTTAGAGACGTCCATTTTAAGTTTGTTTTAGATCTGAACCTCTCTACGTCTTAAAAAAACGTCTTTAAGACCATTAACAGTGTGGTTTTTATATACCCATAATATAACAATATTAGCATTGGTATTATTTGTCTGAGTTAGTGTTTTTTGCTTGAATTCCAATTTCAATTCCAATTTCACTTCTAATTTCAATTTCAAGTTCAATTCCAAGTTCAATTCCAATTTCTATTTCAATTTCAATTTCTATTTCCATTTCAATTCTAATTTCAATTCCAATTCCAATGTCTATTTCAATTCCAATTTCAATTTTTATTGTGATTTTAATTGCAATTGTTATTTTTATTACATTTTTTATGTCAATTCCACATGCGTTCTTCTGATAAAACTATTCGGTTGGCAAGAAAGTAATTTCGGTATTTTAAGGTGAAATAGAACCCAATTTTTTTATCCGAGCAATGAATTTTAATGAATAAGAAATTCTCCCTTTTGTTCGATGACCTTTTGCCAAAATGAATAAATAAGAAAATACTTTATTGATTAAAGTTCATTGCTTGAATAAAGAAATTCGGTTTTGTTTCATGTTAAGGATGTTCTGGAGTTACAATGGGAGACAAAAGTACAAGAAATTCGAAACCCATCAATATATTGGCAATGAAAGCCATTCATGAGTATATTTTGCATACTTTTGTATACTTTCTTTTAGGTCTCGTACAGACTAGAACATTTCGACGAACCGCTCATTTCGACGAACCGCGCATTTCGACGAACATTTCGACGAACCGCGCATTTCGACGAACATTTCGACGGACGGTGCCACGAACGCCGCCGCGCGCATTTCAGCGCGCACGAACGCGAACTGGTGGCACTTACAAATCTGTTTGCAAGATAGATAGCATGTCCTAAATATTCATAATATAAAGAATAAATGTCAAGAAATAGACAGAAATTTATAAACAAAGACATCGGTAATTTAAATTATCCGAAAAAATTACATTTCTACTTCATAGATTCTGGTCGGGACGGGAATTTTTCTTGGAATCGGGACTGAATCCCGAAAATTATTCGCGAAATATTATCGGGAATCCCGGATATTTTACGGGAATTCCGAATATTTTCGGGAATCTCGCACACCCCTGCAGAAATCCCGAAAAAATTCACGGGAAACCCGAACACTACCGGGAATCCCGAATATTCTCGAGAAAAACTCAGGATTTTTGGGATCCCGTCGCGACATGATACGAGGCTTCCCATCCCGTTCCCGGCATCGGGATTCGGGAATTCCCGTCCCGTTCCGCACACCTCTAGTATTTACATAACAAGACGTGTGCGATTTTCACAACTTAGAAGCTCAGCCAGTGATGCTATTATGAGCTCCAACGGAGCTCCCGTACCCTCCTCCTTACCCCTTCCACTATTCCATTCCAGCACCGTGCGCAGGCGGACACTCCACGGTCCTAATCGCGCACGTACAACGTGTCTCCCATTTGCTCCACTCATTCCTCGTCATCAGAGAGGGGGTACATCATTTCACCGTGACTCCCCGCATCTGGCATCGCTGCGCTCAGCCAAACCGAAAAGGACCTGATGTGTGACCAACCATGTTGTTTACGCTAAAATTACACTGTCCAACAAATTCAAACTTTTTTTTTACTTTTCGATTCTCACGATGCGATTCTTATAGAGTTTTTCGCGCTGATTCCGAATCTGTCCTTAATTTTTCTCCTAGACGCACAGTTTTTGAGAAATTTGAGTTGAAAAAATGACCTATTTTTCAACTTTGAACAAATATTGTGATGTTATTATAAAAGATATTGAATTGATCTTTACATAAAAAGATTATCTAGACTTTCCCGAATCCAGTGATGTGCAATAGTAATACATTATGATTGTTTAAACATGTTTAAACAATCATTAAAGACGGAGAGCCACCACTTTTGCACCAATTTTTGACCATATTTTTGAATTTATCTCAAAAAATAAGGGTCCGGCATAAAATTGAACTATACCACACGATAGTGCAGACTTTTATCTTGAGAAACCCCCCTTGGAAGTTTGAAACGTCGACGTTTTTACCGAAACAGAAAGCAAAATATCTTCGCCCGACACGAGCTGCCGCCAGTGGCGCTCACCATTACAACGGGCGTTCGCCGCGGCGTATCCCGTGGAACGCCTATTCTAGCGGTAAACGCCACTGGCGGCAGCTCGTGTCGGGCGAAGATATTTTGCTTTCTGTTTCGGTAAAAACGTCGACGTTTCAAACTTCAAAGGGGGGTTTCTCAAGATAAAAGTCTGCACTATCGTGTGGTATAGTTCGATTTTCTGCCGGACCCTTATTTTTTGAGATAAATTCAAAAATATCGTCAAAAATTGGTGCAAAAGTGGTGCCTCTCCGTCTTTAATGATTGTTTAAACATGTTTAAACAATCATAATGTATTACTATTGCACATCACTGGATTCGGGAAAGTCTAGATAATCTTTTTATGTAAAGATCAATTCAATATCTTTTATAATAACATCACAATATTTGTTCAAAGTTGAAAAATAGGTCATTTTTTCAAACTCAAATTTCTCAAAAACTATGCGTCTAGGAAAAAAATTAAAAACAGATTCGGAATCAGCGCGGAAAGCTCTATAAGAATCGCATAGTGAGAATCGAAAAGATTTTTGGCTGTTGGACAGTGTTATTAAAGAGGCCTTTGCTATGAAAACATTGCATTCTTTTCCGGGATATTTTACGGGAATTCTGAAGATTTTCGGGAATCTCGCACACCCCTGCAGAAATCCCGAAAAAATTCACGGGAAACCCGAACACCATCGGGATCACCCGTTCGCGTTCGTGGCACCGTTCGTCGAGATGTTCGTCGTAATGCGCGGTTCGCGGCGCAGTTCGCGGCGCGGTTCGTCGAAATGTTCTAGTCTGTACGAGGCCTAACGTTCCTGGGCAGCTTCGTTACACTGTTGTTGCGTTTCCATGCTAGTGAGATGACAACAAGATAAATTTGACGTTTCGTAACAGTTTATAATTTTTTTCTCTGTAACTGTTTAGTAAATCCTAATAAATTTTGAACATAATAAATTCCATACGTTTCACTATATACAGGGTGTTTACCTACAGATGGGAGAAAATTTAAGGGGTGGTTCTCGACGATAATCTAAGACGAAAATGATGAATAAAAAAATTGCGATTTCGGCTTCGTTATTTAGTTATTAACAATTAAAAATCCGCCTAAAATGCTGCAACACTTCTAACAAAAGTGTACGTTGCGTACGTCACACAGGCGCGCGACAGTCTCGTATCAAGTAACAAACGCATGCATACCTTGGTTCTCATTTGGGGCCCCAGCGAGGTGAAAGTGTTTAAAAAATCGTTGGACGACATTGAACCTACCTACTCGTTAAAATCCACAAGGGCATTTGTAATATCCGCCCTATGGAATTATCGAGTAGAAGGGGTCAATGCCCTTTCACTTTTAAATTCTTCTCACACATATCCACAAATCCTTATTCTGCACTATAATTGTTCATAACACCGTACTTAATATACTGGAATAAACGCTCAAGCACTATTTACAATATCATACACACGCACTACGAGTTTACAGAGAGTACAAGTTTACTGAGGGGAATGAGGAGAACTGTAAAGAACTGGTAATCCTTTAATGTTGAAACACTGCACTTTATTTAACTTGATTTACGTCGCGAGACTCGCTCACAGACGGAACGGATACTTTGAGGTCATGCGATTTCTGCGAACGGAAATCTTCGACGCGTGCGAGAAGAATCGTTCGTACAAGCTAGCATCCGTATGCATACTGATTCAAGACAGCTGATGAGGTCGATGCCAGATCGATAAAACAAATGAAGATCTACAGCAAACTACCGCCCAAACGTCGCGCGTTGCTATACCAATACATTGTCTATCCTGTTTTCACGAATTTCGTGATTCCTTCTCATTCTGTCTGTGACCGCGAAATATTTCATGTGTGTGCATTGACCACATCAGCTGTCTTGAATCAGTGTGCATACGAATGCTAGCTTGTACGGACGATTCTTCTCGCACGAGTCGAAGATTTCCGTTCGCAGAAACTCGTAGTGCGTGTGTATGATATTGTAAATAGTGATAGAGCGTTTCTTCCAGTATATTAAGTACGGTGTTATGAACAATTATAGTGCAGGATAAGGATTTGTGAATATGTGTGAAATGAATGTAAAAGTGAAAGGGCATTGACCCCTTCTACTCGATAATTCCATAGGGCGGATATTAGAAATGCCCTTGTGGATTTTAACGAGTAGGTAGGTTCAATGTCGTCCAACGATTTTTTAAACATTTCCACCTCGCTGGGGCCCCAAATGAGAACCAAGGTATGTATGCGTTTGTCACTTGATACGAGACTGTCGCGACCCTGTGTGACGTACGCAACGTGCACTGCTGTTGGAAAGTTGCCGCTTTTTGGGCAGATTTTTAACTGTTAATAACTTAATAACGAGGCGGAAATCGCAATTTTTTTATTCTTCATTTTCGTCTTATATTATCGTCGAGAACCACCCCTTAAATTTTCTCCCACCTGTAAGTAAACACCCTGTATAAAAAAACTGGAGTTTCTAGTTGCGTTTTTTCAAGGTTTAAATAGGGTTTGAAGTGGAATTTTATAAATTCTCCATAAGAAGACTTGTTAAAATGTGCAAACTTTAAGTTGCTATAATTCTTAAACGGTGCAGTAAATTGAACCCAACCTTTGGTAATTGCGTTAATTTAGTAAGAATTATATCTTGTCAAATTTTCAAAAATTTTGTTGCGTTTTTATATACCTCCAGAACATCCTTAAAATACCAAAATTACTTTCTTCATTTCTTGCCAATCCAATATTTATCGGTTTAACTTTAAACTCGTTTTTGTCGAAATCTATTTTTACTCTTTCCTTCTTTTAATTTAAGTAACATTTATGGACCTTTAAGAGTTCTTAGGTACGTTTTAAAGACCTCCCGAATGTTCAGGAGACGTTCGGAAGACTGTTCGTAGGACATTCGTGACATCTTTAAGTCGTCTGAATGTCTTAAGGACGTCTTTGTGCTATCTCGGTAATACTTCACACAAAATTTATATGTTTAATTGTTTAGTAATTGGTTAGATCCCAATGTATTTAATAATCAAAACAATATTTTAAATAATAATACAGAACTTTTTAGTGGCGCCTGACAGTCATCAATCGAGTGCTAAAGCTTAATATACAGTGTTGGGCATTGTTCGAATAAAATATTATCTCGTAGACCGTGGATCTTTATGCGAAATCAAAATTTTCTGTGTCAATCGCAATGATCAGGGATCAAGTAGACGTTTACTTCTTTGCTCAATCATTTTAGAACTTGGAAACCATATTTTCATATTCTTTTAAAATTTACTTAATTATTTCTGTTAATGCATAAAATCCACAGCCTATTTACTTTAATGACAGTAATTATTCCTTGTTCCATTATTTATCATTACACTGCCGATGTTTATGCAATGTAAACATAAAAATCGTACTAAATTCTGTCGAATTTAACACTCCAGCATTTTTTGAAAATTTTTACAAGGCATAAATGCATAACTATCCGCAGTGTATTTGTCATTTTATTCGCTATTTGTCATTTCTTATTTAAGATTACATCTGGACTAATTTGATCAGTAATAGCTAGACAGCGGATCTTTAGGAAAAATAAAGATTTTCTACCTGATTTGCAATTAAGTGGAGTGAAATAGAATTTTAATTTCTTTCTTAATATGTTTCATGGGCCGTAAATAATATAATAGTGTTTTTCAATTCTTCTAATTTCTTCACTACATATGTCGAATTCCACCTTCTCATTTTTGTTATAAATGCATGAAATCCGCTATCTAATAACACTGTCCAACAAATTTAAACTTTTTTTATGTTCCCTAATTACTGTTGGGTCCTCCATATAGAGTTTTTTGCGCTGATTCCGAATCTGTTGTTATTTTTTTTCCTATACGCACAGTTTTTGAGGAACATGGCTTTGAAAAAAAACATATTTTTCAACTTTAAACAAATATTGTGATGTTAATATAAAAGATATTGTATTGTTCATTGCAGCAAAAGATTCTGTAGACTTTCCCGAATACAGTGATATCAAATATTAATACATTATGATTGTTGAAACATGTTTAAACAATGATTAAAGACGGAGAGACACCATTTTTGCACCAATTTTTGAGGATATTTTTCAATTTATATAAAAAAATAAAATATATTAAAAATAAATAAGTTGCGCCGCGCACGCGCAACGTGTCACATATTACTCTACTCTGGCCATCAGAGAGGGGGTACATCATCTCACCGTGACAGGTTTAAACATGTTTAAACAATCATAATGTATTAATATTGGATATCGCTGTATTCGGGAAAATCTAATGAGAGTCTTTTGCTATAAAGAACAATTCAATATCTTTCATAATAACACCACAATATTTGTTTAAAGTCGAAAAATATGTTTTTTTTTTCAAACCCAAATTTCTCAAAAACTATGAGTCTAGGAGAAAAATTAAGGCCAGATTCGGAATCAGCGCGAAAAACTCTATAAGAATCGCATCTTGAGAATCGAAAGGATTTTTGGCTGTTGGACCGTGTAATTAACGAGATATTATCCAAAGAAGAATTAGTCAGGTTAGGTTAGTCTAATAGTTAACGAGATATTATCTAAAGAAGAATTAGGTTTAGGACATATGAAGGTCAACACTTTTATACTGAGAATTTGATACTTTATCGATCTATGGTATAAAAAATAGGACATTCTGTTTGAAAAAATAAAGTTGACCTTGAAATGACCTTGAAAACATGATGAAAATTTAAAATGGATATGACTGCTGCATCAGCCCCTCCTTGACTTAAACTTTTTATTTGGAATATTTTTTTCTCTGGAATTTAGTTTTCGAAAATTATATGTGCAATATTATTTTAATGAAATAAAACATTTTTGTTACTAAATTAAACAGTTTGATTACTAAATATTAATTTAGTTTTATTAGTTTTCGAGATATACCAGGTGGTCAGGATAAATGCCACACCCTGTATACTCCAATTGTAACATCCGAAAATTTTACATAACGAATAAGTACAATTTATTTGTTATTCGTAAATAACGCGAAAGTACAATTTATTTGTTATTCGTGAAAAACGGATAAGTACAATTTATTTGTTCTTCCTGAATAACGAATAAATAGATTAGCGTTATTCGCGAATAACAAATAATGTAATCATTATATTCTGAATAACATTTGCCAAACACTGTTAACATACTCCGGTAATGTTCAACCTGTTTTGCTAAAAGTAAAATATATAATCCAATTATAAATCAATAATAAATAAATCAATTTTTCGGAAAGTTATGTTATAGCGCATTCTAGTGTAAAACATAGATGTGTATATTTTATACTGAATTGGGGACGAAGGTTTTTAATCTGAAGATTAACTGTTTCTTTAAACAACAAGAGAGAAAATGATAAAATCCCTAATATTGTCATTTATTTGTTTTCTTTTTTTAATAATTTTAATAGCACAGATATAAAACAAAAGCAAATGTACCAATCAATTCTCTTAATTGCTTTTAAAATTTTTAACTTTCTTTTGGTATTTCTTCGATAATCTCCTATTGAAACTAATTTTTCAAAATTACTTTTCTCACACTAGTGTTGTAATTAATTTCTTAATGTCCCTGAACGTAAACGTACAATACCGAACGTTTAATTTAATAACTAAAGTGTTTAATTTAATAACTAAAGTGTTTAATTTAATGATCAAACTGTTTAATTTAATAATCAAACTGTTTAATTTAGTAATCAAACTGCTCAATTTAGTAATCAAACTGTTTAATTTAGTAATCAAACTGTTTAATTTAGTAAGAAAAATGTTTAATTCCATTAAAATAATATTGCACATATAATTTTCGAAAATTGTGTCAACATGTTCGAGATTAAAGAAGTCTGAGAATGAGTGTACAGTGAATTCGACGAGATATCCACGAGTGATACGTTGTATTTACATACTATCGCACGAACAGCCGATTGGCGGTAAGAATAAGTATTCAGATAATAAGCACACGTCTCATTATACATAACTCCTTCGATGCCCGATTACTTCATATCATATCTTCATATCTTCACTTTTTCAACGGAAATGAACTTTGGAAGCGCTACGAAGTATCGAATAAATTCAAACTGAAGATATTTAAATAGTTCTCAACATACGTCTAAAGACTTAGAGAATATTCACAAGAGATTAGGAAAAATACATCCGAAATTACTGGTAAATAATAAAATATTTTCCAACAAACACACAGCTAAGACTTCTTACAGCCCCAGTTATAAATTTAATAAAGAGTATTCTAATATCATTATCATTCTTTAGACGCATTTCATTTAACAGAAAAATCTCGGAAGAGAAACGAGAACGTGTCGATTTAAACAAAAACACAGCTGAAAGTTTCTATAGCCCCAGTTATAAAATTAATAAAGAGTATTCTAATATCATTATCATTCTTTAACTTCGCTTGAAAACGAGCGACGCATTTCATTTAACAGGAAAATCTCGGAAGAGAAACGAACACGTGTATAATATAAACAGACCGCGGATCTTTATGCAATTATGGCTTCTAAAATTTTCAAAAAATACTAGGATACAAAATGTGACAGAATTTACCACGATTTTAATTTATTTCGAGGTTATAATGGCTACTACTACCGAAAATAACATTTCATTTCATTCCACTTGCTTAAAATTTACCTAGAAAAATTGAAAATTGCATAAACTTGCGCAGTCTAAAAATAAACGTGTCGATTTAAACAGAGAGAAACGTGAACGATGTGTCGCACTAACTTTGTTGCACAACTTTTATCACATAAAACAAAGTCACAGTGGCTCACGGTCAGGTGTAGGTGCTCCAACAGTTAAGTAGCTTTCGAACGTGGAATGATTATTTATGAAAATGATTGTGTTTTTTGTGAGAAATCGAACTTTTCAGTTTAGAACCTTCATCGTAGCACGACTGCGACGTACTCGATTCCTGACGAACGGTTCGACGTCAGACTCGGAGATGGACGGACGCGACTGATAAGAGTTATTACGCAGAGCGTAAACGCTCCATGTTAAATTTGAAAAAGTTAGAATTTCTGTGAACAACACGTACCGGGAACCGTCGCGTGCCGGCAGACCTAGACTGAACCGCGAATGAGACTGACGAATGGTTTAACAAGTGTTTGCTTGCCTACAGGATGGTGTAGCCCCTATCGGCCTCTGTCCCCTGTATACTTCATAATAATGTTTCCAACACAAGCAAGATAACTATGTGTTCCGGCGAGCTAATAAAACCGAAATCGGTGTCCGAGTACGATACATTAACACTAGAACTATCGAGGTTAAGACGAAGCTAGTTCTACCGAAACCAGCCAAAATGACTGGTCTTTGAAAAATATGTAATAATTAGACTGCGGATCTTTATGCAAAATCAGAATTGTTTGCATTGATTGCAAGACACAGCAATTAATGCAAATTGATTATTATTATGATTGCTTATTAAGCTGAAACTAATACACTGATGTCCTTAAATCTTCGTAATTCGTCTACTGCTGTAAATTGCACGTGCCCATTTTTTGTCATAAATGCATAAAATCCGCAGTCTAGTAATAATAGAATATTTTTATATTTATTATGTAGTGGTAATCTTCCAGCTTCAGACCCTCCTTTTATTTTTCCCAACTGGATCTTGTATACTTTCATTTTCGTCTTCAGAACTTGAAGCCACACAAACACGTCTTCTTTTACGTAAATTCAAAATATTTTTTAATTCACTTTCCGTGAACTTCTGAACAGTTTCTTTGTCTCTATAATCTCATTATTACTATTTCTCCTATTATTACTATTTAGCTTCCCCTAAGAGTAACATTTACCCTATTTATTACTATCATCACTATTCAGTGATAGTTCAATTTCAAGTTCAATTTCATTTTCTTCTGATTTACTTTCTCCATGCTCATACAATTCCTGATCCTCGATATTAGAGTATTCCATTGGTATATTGTTCACTTTTTGCAAGAATTCAGAGATTTTCAATCGTTTTGCCATTTTTAGGGTTAGTGAAATATTATGATATAAAAAAGAATTAGGTCCTATTCCAACGGCTATGGTATACAAAATAACTGCGTGAAACAACGTTACATCGCAGCTATATTTACGTTCATGTCGTGGCGCCAAAATAAGACGCTACGCAAAGCATCAATTTTATCTAGATATTTAATAAACGATTTCGGGATCGGTAAACAATTTGTTGAATACTTTTCCACTTAGAGAAGTACCAGTCAAAATGGTATAAGTAGCCATGATACAAAATTATTTTGATTCTGAATAAATAAAATTAAACCGACTTCGAAAAAACGCACTAAAAAGTATAAAATAATTTCAATTTAATTTATACTCACATTAAACTTAAATACAATAACACACGAACTTAAATACAATACAATCTTTTCGGAGGCGGTGCAAAATTGAAAATTTTCCAAATGACAGATGTTGCTGATATTCCTAATATCTAACATTCAGCGAAGTTCACAATGGCATCACCACCCTACACTTTTGCAAATAAAATCGTAAGGAATAAAAGAATGCAAAATTTTCTTTTCACGGGACCACCCCGGGGACATACTCTACAAGATGCAAAAGGTTTCGTTCCAATTGGTCGATTCATCTCGGCGTAATCGGTGAACATACATAGAAAAAAAAGCGAAAAAGGCACATACACATCGAATTGAGTAACCTCCTCCTTTTTCGAAGTCGGTTAAAAAATAAAATTCATTATTAGTCATCGCTGTAAAAGTCATTACATCATTGCGAGGAAAAAATGTAACATGAAGTAGGAATTTTAAAATGAATTTATAAAAACAGTCATTTTGACTGTTTGACGAGCATATTATATTTTTAATCGCATTCCTCCAAACTGGCGAACAATTTGATTTTCCACAAAAATTCCTGATTCGAGAGCATATTATATTTTTCATCGCATTCCTCCAAACTGGTCAACAGTTTGATTTTCCACAAAAATTCCTGATTCGCGAGCACGAGCATATTATATTTTTAATCGCATTTCTCCAAACTGGTAAACAGTTTGATTTTCTATAAAAATTCATGGTTTACTTGTATATTGATAAAATTTGGAGAATGTGACTGAAATTTTTGGAGAACAATGGAACAGTCTCAATTTTAGTTGATATTGTTACTGTTCCATTTTGAATATTGTCATTGATTATATTACGAATCTTTGTATAAATAATATACAATTTTTCTCGTATTGGAAATTGTAATTAGTTAGAAATAAAATAGTAATATTCCACAATCTAGCGTGCTATCCACTGTCTACTCTTAACGAGTATAGTTCAAAGCGTACAATATGTTGATAAAAGCAGAATGTGCCTGAAATTTTTGAAAAACTATGGAAGAGTCTCAATTTTAGTTGACATTGTTACTACCATTTCATTTTGAGAATTATCATGAATTAATAGACTGCGTTTTGTAGACGAATTTGAAGAAAGTAGAATATCAAATAAGATGTTGTTTCCAGTCAATTAAATAGAAAGCATTGTTTTAACATTTTCAGGAGTCATCAATGCATAAAGATCCGCAGTCTATTAATTACATTACGAATGTTTGTACAAAAGACAATTTTTCTTGTATCGAAAATTGTAATTATGTAGTTAGAAATAAAATAGTAATATTCCATAGTCCAGCATACTTTAAATTTTTCCTTCATATACAATGTTTTCATTTTTTGAAAACCAGATCAAAAGTATTCAGGTAGTATTATATAAAATTAATTATTTAAATGTAATGTAACATATATGTTTCAAGAGAAATGATTGAAAATCACGTAACACCATAATGATCCTGCATGTATTGAACAAAAACTAAAATGTGGCAATTATTATACACTAGTAAGTAAACAGTACGACAGTAATGGTGTTTTAGAGTTATTTAAATTGAAATATCTCCTGAACTACTAACTTTTCGACATACATAGGCTAGTACTTTTTTACAACGAATGTCCAGCTGCATCGATTGACGTATTAAAAAATACCTCATTCCATTTAAAAAAAATGAAGTTGACCTCCATATGTCCTTTACGCGTCTACCTGTAAAAAAAATAAATACACTACATGATGTACCCCTTCAGATCATGCAACTTTTGTATACAAAACTTTTTCGTGCAACGTATACTTTGGAAGTTATTATAGGTGTGCAAGTTGCGTGGACCACCCTGTATACAGGGTGAGGCGCTAGAAACAGGCCACCTGAATAACTCGGCTGCTATTGGTGTTAGGTAGAAATGCATCAGATGGAACTTGCTTGGTTTTGAGGGATCATTAATCTGATGTTAGTAGCTTTTTGTAGGTGGACGCGTAAAAGACATATGTGTATGAAGGTCACCTTAATTCTTTTAAATGGAATGGTATATTTTTTTATGTACTATCGGGTAGAGCCTTTTATGACGCGTACAATGACCTATGGGTCAAGGTCATTCGTGGTCTGGGTTAAGCCAATTGTGATGAAAAATAATTTACTTTGAGGAAACGATCGAACACTTCCTTGCCGCCTCTGGTTGTTGATATTACTTCATCTCTGTCTCGTAATCTCTTGTTATGGGTCGCTGAATGAAAATAAACATTCAATCACGCTGTACGTTTCACCTGTACATATGATCGATTAGTCGTTTATGAAAATCTCTGCCGAGCGAAGTGCATCTTAAATTTCCGAAATGCGTTATTCAATAACGGAGAAAGTAGATATGGTTTTTGTTTATGGGGAATGTCGCCAAATTGTAAGAGAAGCAGTCCGTTTGTATGCTGAACGGTTTCCTGAGCGTGGCTAGAATTAATGGATATTTTCAAGGATTTCAATAAATATTTCAGGGATTTATTGAGCGGATAAGAGCAATGACAATATTTCATAAAGCATCTAATTAATTTATTTGCAATATATGACCCGTGTTCCAATCCTTTGAACCTACTTAATTACTTTCAAAAGAGGTGCACGAAACGGCCAGCTTGTCTTTTATAATGCTCTTATCTGCAGAAGTTTTAGTTTGCATTCCAAATAAGAGTGTTTAAAAATTGATCTCAAAGTAAACAAGTTCAAAGGTTACATGTTCATACGAATAACTTTTTTCATTGTTTTCTGGTGTTCGATTTACAATAATGTCGATCGTATGTTACAGAACACCCAGTACGTATCTTCATTTTAGACAGTCGCGGGAAAATGAGTGGCCGTCCTTTAAAAACTAATTGCATTTTTACAGTTAGACCGTACTACATGAGTTTTTTGAGATGTTAGAAGGATAGGTTAGGTTAGGTAACTAGAGTTAGGTACTAGATCATGTAATGTTAAAAATGTTATTTGTTTTTAAAGGGTGTCCGCTTAGTTTTGCCCCCGAGTGTATATACAGGGTGTCCACGCAGTGCCGTAACGAGGGTATGAAGCTCCTGTGGCAAGTGTCTAACTTGCTCCTCCCCGTAACCCAATAACGACAAAAAAAATAAAAAATTTTAATGTAACAAGTTAAATTTTACTAAATGCACTATATTAAATACTATTAACCTTATCAGAATGAGTTGCCTGTATATACAATAATGTATTTTTCAAGGTATTTGTATGAATAAATAATCTATAACCTAAATAACAAAACAGGTATGTGTTAAAATAATATAATAAAAACATAAAACAGTTCAGCATATTTTATAAAGTAATTTTTCTCGTGTTTTCATTTGCAAACACATCTATTACATCGTCATAATTCAATGTTTTGGCAACATCTTTTTCAATTGATATTATAGACATGTTTGTTAAACGCTCTTGTCCAATAGAAGAATGAATTTTGATTTTACAATTTTTAATTTGCTAAACAAACGTTTGCAGGCAGCTGTTGTTACATGCATTGTTATGAAAATCCTAAATTCTATGTCTAGATTTGGATACGTGTTTTGTAATGAGAGTTCGTAATTTTTTTGCCAAAAAGCGTCCAAGCAACCCTCAACCGGGTCGGTACTCTTTGTTATGCGCCCCAAACCCAGTTGCACCCGTGGTGGGCGCCTCTTTCGCCACGCCCTCGTTGCGGCACTGGTCCCACGCAACTGGAACAGGCTGTACCTCTTAAACGGTCGGGAATAGAGGAAAATGTTATAAGAAAAAGTTGAATGACATCAGACGGTGGATACTACGCAACTGATTTTATGCACTTTTGTGCATCAGTGAATCAGAAAAATGCAACTGAAATTTTTTAAAAAATGGAAACCTACATTTTTGACTGCACCAATCGATGGAGTTTGTTGTGCTCTACATAAAAGTGCTTACGCCCTTACATACTTATGCCCTAAACTTATTCGTTAAGAAGTTATCGAAGCTAAAAGCACACCGAATTATTTCGGTTTCGGCAAGTGTTCCGGAGTACCTACGTTAAGTTCCATTATCAATCAGAGAACTTTTAGCTTCGATAACTTCCTACCGAATAAGTTTAGGGCATAAGTATGTTAGTACTTTTATGTAGAGCATAACAAACTGCATCGATTGGTGCAGTCAAAAATGTAGGTTTCCATTTTAAAAAAAGTGCAGTTACATTTTTCTGATGCACCGATGCACAAAAGTGCACAAAATTAGTTGCGTAGTATGCACCGTCTGATGCCATTCAACTTTTTCTTATAACATTTTCCTCTATTCCCGACCGTTTAGGAGGTACAGCCTGTTCCAGTTGCGTGGGACACCTTGTATACAGGGTGTTCGAAAAGTTTGGAAACGGTCGAATATCTCAAAAATAAAGCATTTTAGAGAAAAATGGTTCAGACATATATATCTTATGGTTTCGCAAGGGCTATAAGATGGCGTCATTGGTTTGACCTTGAAGAATCATTTGAAGGTCACGCGAAGGTTACCTCATTTTTTTAAATGGCACCCCCTATTTTTTATTACATATTCTTGTAGCTGATCTCGAGAGTTTTCCAAAACACTGGAATCAAATGTTTTTTCATGAATTACTTTTCGAGTTATAAGGCTTCAAAGGTACAATACCGCCGGCATTAGCGTTAACCGAAATGTACCACGTGGAGGTTGCACGGTCGATGGTAATAGTTTTGTTCTTCGTTATCGACAGACTTGTCGTTATTACATTCAACAAAAGTAAGAAAGACCTTCGGTAGTCGCCAAAATGGTATTGACTGAAAGGGAAAGAATTATTACATTATTAATGATGCGAGGATATGATGACCGCGTTAAGTCCTTCGAACAAGTAGCGACTTTGTTTAACGATACTTATCCAGATCGTGAACCCATTTCAAAGTCTACAGTTCAAAAAACTGTCAGACGATTTGAAGAAACAGGATCTGTCAAGGACCGCTCGCGGAGTGGTAAACCAAAATCAGCTACAAATTTTGATCAAAGTATGGATGTAATGCAAATTTGTAGAAAATTCTCATTCTTCGATGAGGAAGGTAGCACAGGCGACTGAAGTTAGTACATCTTCCGTTCATAAAATTATGATGAAAGAAAAATGGCATCCTTTCAAAATAAAACTGACTCAGCAGCTAGCGGAATGTGATTTCGATAGAAGAATTGAGTTTTGCAATGAAATGATGCGTCGATGCGATAATGATAACACTTTTCTTGATAACATCATTTTTTCCGACGAAGCTTCTTTCGAATTAAATGGTACAGTAAATCGTCAGAATTGCCGCTATTGGAGCGACGAGAATCCTCACTGGATGCGTGATCTCCACACACAGTATCCCCAAAAACTAAACGTGTGGGCGGGTTTTTGCAAACGTGGTATTATCGGGCCCTTTTTTATCGAAGGAAACTTAAATGCAAACATTTATTTAGATTTATTGCGAAATCAAATACTTCCTGCTATTGACAATTTGTTTGACGGAAATATACAAAATATTTGGTTTCAACAAGATGGTGCACCGCCACACTATGCAGTAATAGTGCGTCAATATTTAACTAATACTTTGCCAAACCGATGGATAGGAAGACGTGGAGAAATAGAGTGGCTCTCTAGATCACCAGATCTTTCTCCATTGGACTACTTTTTATGGGGGTATGTTAAAAACAATGTATACGTAACGAAACCTGCTAATTTGGCAGACCTTAGGGAACGCATACTGCACCAAGTAAATCTTATCTCACCAGAAATGAGACGAAACGTATTAAATGAATTTTATTTACGATTAGGTCATTGTCAAGCAGCAGAAGGAAAACAATTTGAACATTTAATTCAGTAAAAACCTGTTTACACACATGCGCGCGCGCGCGCTCACACACACAAGAGATGTGAATCCGACCGTGCAACCTCCACGTGGTACATCTCGGTTAACGCTAATGCCGGCGGTATTGTACCTTTGAAGCCTTATAACTCGAAAAGTAATTCATGAAAAAACATTTGATTCGAGTGTTTTGGAAAACTCTTGAGATCGGCTACAAGAATATGTAATAAAAAATAGGGGGTGCCATTTAAAAAAAATGAGGTAACCTTCGCGTGACCTTCAAATGATTCTTCAAGGTCAAACCAATGACGCCATCTTATAGCCCTTGCGAAACCATAAGATATATATGTCTGAACCATTTTTCTCTAAAATGCTTTATTTTTGAGATATTCGACCGTTTCCAGACTTTTCGAATACCCTGTATATGTAGGTCTAGTAGAATCTCGAGCAAGTTTTGAAGATAAACAGCTTGTAGATAAACTTATTTAACACTAAATCTGCCGGCCATCAACAGGGAGTGATATCTATGATATTATAAAAATAACAAGATTAAATTTATTTATATTTTGTGTGATTTTTTTTACTATAATATATACTGGAATCAAAAAATATATTCAATAAATTCCTATGAAAACACCTTTACAATTTCAATAATTGTCAAATAAAAAATCTGATATGAGTCAATTTGATCGCTTGTGGGTACGTTCAGTGTTAAAGAAGTCATAGAAATCCAATAAATACGTAAAGCATTTACAAGTTTATCTACATTCTACGTCGCTAGCCCCACTGTGTGCTTTTCTCCTAATCTCCGCCGATGATATCACAGACCACGGACTACGGACCTAAAGGACTGATTGAGCCAGAGATTTCCTCGTAAAGTAGATTTATGGATGAGGGGGGTCCTGACGCGAGCGGGGAGAGATGGTTGACTGCCGCCATGTTGAATGGTAAAACTGTGCTGCCATCTACATAAAGAGGGAACATTCAAAATGTACAAATGGATCACGTATATTCTAAGTTAATTGTTACTTGCCTAATAATTTTGTTTCTGCGTATTTGTTATCATAAAGGATGTGTTTTGAAAATTATCAGTGCTTTTATAAGGAATGTACAAAGTTTCGATGTGTAGGATCAATAACAGCATGATATATTTAATGGCCAGAAAACAATACAAGTTTATTGAAATATGTTTTTTTGCTGTTGGCAGTACATATATAATATGTGGAAAGGGCTATTGGAGCAATAACACACCTTGATTCGTCTAAAAAAAGAGATTAATTTATTTTAATGAAATGAATTAGACTAGGATTGCACTAATTGCACTTGGTTGACTAACCTAAAAAAAGAGAATCAACAGTTAAATGTTTATACACCTACTCAGATAGCCAAGCGATCCTCGCGCACAGATCGAGCCCGGCGTGTCGGGGTCAGTGACAGTGATGCCAGAATCGTGGGCCGTGGGCCGTTTCTCCTCCGCTGGCTCAGCCGGCGCGGCCCCCCACTCTGACATACCGTCGTCGTCACGTTGCTTCTACTGCGCACGCGTTACACACGAACGTACCTCTACTCTGCCAGTGTGAGTGCCTGCTCGATTGCACGCGCGCTACACTCACCAGCGTACCTCTTCTATATCCGTGTGCGCTGCTTGTGCGCTTGCGCCAGCCACAATCTATTTTTAGCACTTTCCATCCACATCCACGCCTGCTTTGCGGAAACAAAATTGAAATTCGGCCGTCGAGCCGTCGAGCCGTCGAGCCGTCGAGCGTATGAAGCGCAATCTGGAGCTAGCCTTCGAGTCCCGGCGTGCAGCGATTTTTATTTCTATTTCTCATTACCTTTTTAATTACATTTCTTAACCTTCTAAAAAATATAAAAACTATGTTAAACATATATATTATACATTCGTAAGTTTGAACCCTTTATTTCAACCAGGAGGGTAGTTAAAGGGTAAAAACTAATGGTTTTTTCCACATTTTCCCTATTTAATGGTATACTTAAAAATTCTAGAAAAATTCTACAATTTTGTAGATATTATTCCTTATGATTGTGAATTTTTTCAGATTTTTTGCAAATAGTAAGTATGAAAAATCGTATAGCCGGATAAGATGGTCAAAAGTGCTCATCCAAATTCATTTTTAATCACACCATGTTCAATAAAAATTACGAAAAAATTCATGAATATTCTACCTAATAGCATACACGATTGAGACCATTTTCAAACTTTTCGGTTGTACAATCGATTTTTAAACAAATCGGGAAGCATAAAATAGCCACTATTATATTGAAGTTTTCAGTTGAACACGTTTATATTATTGTGTTAGTTGCGTCGCGTCGTGATTATTAACGTGTGTTTTTCAGATTTTTCGGATTATGCAAACATATGTGAAAAAATTAGTAATCTCCAAACATTCTAAGAAAGTGCATATTTCGTACTGAAATTTTAGAGATACCAATTTTAGAAAAATTCAGTAGTTAGATCCTATTGTTAGATATCATATTTCAATACATGAGCATGACACTCAACAGTTCGGGTTGGAGCAGACGGTAAGGGCTCCGAATGGAAAGTTCAACTAATCACAGTTTTCACACATTTCATCATGCAATTCGCGTTGCTCGAAAATTCCCCTGCAGCTGGCACACGCGCGATTTGAAAGAGTCTTCTGCTTTTCTAAAATTAAAAGAAGAATATAAACACATGGTTAATGCTCACAAATATTAATATAATCAGAACTTATCTTTTTTTCTAAATTATCCTCCACGCTGTTGGTCGTTGGTCCGCATTTCGCGAAAATTCCCCTGCAGCTGGCACACGCGCGATTTGAAAGAGTCTTCTGCTTTTCTAAAATTAAAAGAAGAATTAAACATAATTGAAACTGTAATTCTAATTGCATTAGTGTGCGATACAATATAATTATTAATGTATACTTATCCTTTTTATCGATGTAATATATAAATAACTATAGAAATAAAGTAAACTATAGAAATAAACTATATAAATGAACTATATAAATAAATAACTATATAAATCAAATAACTATATAAATACAATAGGGTATATAAATAAAATAAATTGTATGAGTAAAATAACTACAAAATAATTATATCTTAGTTAGTTCAAACAATTTTACAGACAATTCCATTAACATTTGTGAACATTAACCATGTGTTTATATTCTTCTTTTAATGTTAGGAAAGCAGAAGACTCTTTCAAATCGCGCGTGTGCCAGCTGCAATGAAATTTTCGCGTAACGCGAACCAACGACCAGCAGCGTGAAGAATAATTTAGAAAAAAAGATAAGTTGAGGTTCCATTAACATTTTTGAACATTAACCATTTGTTTATATTCTTCATTTAATTTTAGAAAAGCAGAAGACTCTTTCAAATCGCGCGTGTGCCAGCTGCAGGGGAATTTTCGCGAAATGCGGACCAACGACCAACAGCGTGGAGGATAATTTAGAAAAAAAGATAAGTTCTGATTATATTAATATTTGTGAGCATTAACCATGTGTTTATATTCTTCTTTTAATTTTAGAAAAGCAGAAGACTTTCAAATCGCGCGTGTGCCAGCTGCAGGGGAATTTTCGAGCAACGCGAATTACATGATGAAATGTGTGAAAACTGTGATTAGTTGAACTTTCCATTCGGAGCCCTTACCGTCTGCTCCAACCCGAACTGTTGAGTGTCATGCTCATGTATTGAAATATGATATCTAACAATAGGATCTAACTACTGAATTTTTCTAAAATTGGTATCTCTAAAATTTCAGTACGAAATATGCACTTTCTTAGAATGTTTGGAGATTACTAATTTTTTCACATATGTTTGCATAATCCGAAAAATCTGAAAAACACACGTTAATAATCACGACGCGACGCAACTAACACAATAATATAAACGTGTTCAACTGAAAACTTCAATATAATAGTGGCTATTTTATGCTTCCCGATTTGTTTAAAAATCGATTGTACAACCGAAAAGTTTGAAAATGGTCTCAATCGTGTATGCTATTAGGTAGAATATTCATGAATTTTTTCGTAATTTTTATTGAACATGGTGTGATTAAAAATGAATTTGGATGAGCACTTTTGACCATCTTATCCGGCTATACGATTTTTCATACTTACTATTTGCAAAAAATCTGAAAAAATTCACAATCATAAGGAATAATATCTACAAAATTGTAGAATTTTTCTAGAATTTTTAAGTATACCATTAAATAGGGAAAATGTGGAAAAAACCATTAGTTTTTACCCTTTAACTACCCTCCTGGTTGAAATAAAGGGTTCAAACTTACGAATGTATAATATATATGTTTAACATAGTTTTTATATTTTTTAGAAGGTTAAGAAATGTAATTAAAAAGGTAATGAGAAATAGAAATAAAAATCGCTGCACGCCGGGACTCGAAGGCTAGCTCCAGATTGCGCTTCATACGCTCGACGGCTCGACGGCTCGACGGCTCCACGGCCGAATTTCAATTTTGTTTCCGCAAAGCAGGCGTGGATGTGGATGGAAAGTGCTAAAAATAGATTGTGGCAGGCGCAAGCGCACAAGCAGCGCACACGGATATAGAAGAGGTACGCTGGTGAGTGTAGCGCGCGTGCAATCGAGCAGGCACTCACACTGGCAGAGTAGAGGTACGTTCGTGTGTAACGCGTGCGCAGTAGAAGCAACGTGACGACGACGGTATGTCAGAGTGGGGGGCCGCGCCGGCTGAGCCAGCGGAGGAGAAACGGCCCACGGCCCACGATTCTGGCATCACTGAGTCAGTGATGCCAGAATCGTGGACGCGAGGACGTTTCCCCTCCGGCACAGGATCCCCCACTCTGACACCGTGGACGCACCGTCCTCGCCACGTTGCTTCTGCTGCGCACGCGCTACACACGAACGTACTTCTACTCTGCCTGTGTGAGTGTCTGCTCGATTGCACGCGCGCTACACACACAAGCGTACCTCTATCCTGTCCGTGTGGACTACCTGCTACCTGCTCGCTGGTCGACGCCGACGCGTCCCTTCGATTTTCACGTTACCGAAGTTTCGGAAGCATGAGTCGGAAAGTCGGCATCTGGAGACAGCGCGCATTTGAATCCCGGCCCGGCACGGCGCGGCGCAATCCACATTTTGCTATAACTTTTGATCTAAAAAAGATATCGAAGCGATATTGGTACGAAATTTTTTTTTAAAAACCGGGTTTAATGGTCCATCCTAAAATATGTTTTGTATTTCTTAAATAATTTTCTTCGTTGATTTTTGAAGTTAAGATGGTCCAGCGGGCCCCCAACACAAATTGATTTTTAGTCGAACCATGTTCAATAAACAATTACAAAAAAATTAATAAATATTCTACCCAATACCACACATGACTGAGATTTTTTTCAGATTTTTCAGATTATGCAAACATGTTAAAAAAATTGAAAATCTCCAAACATTCGAAGAAAATGCATATTTCGTATTGAACTTTTCGAGATACGAGTTTTATAAAAATTCAGTAGTCAGATATTATTGAAACAATTGTCCTTAATTTTTTTCAGAATTTTTTATAAATTGTATCGGTGTTAAAAAGATCCAAATCAATTTTTTCGATACTTCTTTATTTTTTTGTAGATATATTATGTATTACTGAATATTTTTATATTCAGAAAAATAATGTACACACTTAATAATGCAATACAAAACATTTTATTTACATTATATTTCAATATATGAGCATAGCTTCCAACACTTTCGGTTGGCGTGGGCGGTAAAGTCTTCGGCTGCGAACTTTTTGGCCCTTGATCGAATCCCGCACCGAATAATTCTTTTTTTCCTTTAAACACTTTTTTTTGTTCTTTGTTTACATTAAATTGTTGTAGTAACATTTCAAATATATTTTCAAAATGTTTTAAAAATGTTTTATGCAATAGTATCTCTGACTACGAAAATCCATCATAATGGCTCACAATTAGTTGCAATGTCTTTCACATTATGTACTATTTTCATTTATTGATTCTGCTGAATGTGAAATGGTATGTAACTTCATATTTTACTATTACCGTATGTTAGTTAGTTTCTTTTCATTTATCATTAGAAGAACTCTTAATTTTCAAACATTAGACATTTTGGCGTTTCGTTATCTTCGCAATGGGAACTGATGTATCATAATTCCACAAAGTTTGATGTCCTACGATTTCGAACCATTTATAGCTGTTGTAACACTCAAGAAACGGCAAAGTACCAACGGAGAAATAGATACATGGTCATGTATGGTATTTGTGTGTAAAGTGAGGTCTTTGAATGTGATGAACAACGAAGTCAATGGGAAATTAAATGAATCCGACTCAAGTTCCAATCATTCATCTCAGACAGGTTCTGCGGATGACAAAAAAGTAGAAAGTGGAAGTGAAGTAAAACAATCTCAGATAATTACGATGATGTTAAAAAGAACAGAAAACATAAGGATGTTCAGACTACCGATAGCGATATGATAAAATTATGGAGAGATCCATTAATATTGAACGATCCCACAGAAAAGGATTCAATTGAATTTTAAGATGCACGCGTTGAAGAGAAAATATCGCAACTGCCAAAACAAGAAGTCGTAACGTTCGACGACGATAGCATTGCTAAAGATACACTATCGCTGCAATTATGTAAATGTGAAATTAATAAAAGAAGGACAGCTGTATATAAAAAGAAGAAAAAGGTCTTTAAATCAGAATTTAAAATTACGGTAGATGAACAGAAAATTTCCAATTTTAATGATAAAAATAGAACCGAGTCTACAAAGATTCGAACTCTTCTTGCCAATCGTTCAAACAATGGTAATCCAAACAGGTAATTAGAAATAAAACCATAAAGGATACAGTTTCACAAGAGTATAATTCACAAGAATATAATTCTTTAAAATGATAATAAATTTTTACTATAAAGATTTACTATTATTTTTACTATATTCCACCCGCAATTTAAAAATAATAATAACACTTTAAAAATATAAGTAAAATGCCATTGCTATAATTATATGAAAAACAAAGAACAAAAAAAAGTGTTTAAAGGAAAAAAAGAATTATTCGGTGCGGGATTCGATCAAGGGCCAAAAAGTTCGCAGCCGAAGACTTTACCGCCCACGCCAACCGAAAGTGTTGGAAGCTATGCTCATATATTGAAATATAATGTAAATAAAATGTTTTGTATTGCATTATTAAGTGTGTACATTATTTTTCTGAATATAAAAATATTCAGTAATACATAATATATCTACAAAAAAATAAAGAAGTATCGAAAAAATTGATTTGGATCTTTTTAACACCGATACAATTTATAAAAAATTCTGAAAAAAATTAAGGACAATTGTTTCAATAATATCTGACTACTGAATTTTTATAAAACTCGTATCTCGAAAAGTTCAATACGAAATATGCATTTTCTTCGAATGCTTGGAGATTTTCAATTTTTTTAACATGTTTGCATAATCTGAAAAATCTGAAAAAAATCTCAGTCATGTGTGGTATTGGGTAGAATATTTATTAATTTTTTTGTAATTGTTTATTGAGCATGGTTCGAGTAAAAATCAATTTGTGTTGGGGGCCCGCTGGACCATCTTAACTTCAAAAATCAACGAAGAAAATTATTTAAGAAATACAAAACATATTTTAGGATGGACCATTAAACCCGGTTTTTAAAAAAAATTTCGTCCAAATATCGCTTCGATATCTTTTTTAGATCAAAAGTTATAGCAAAATGTGGATTGCGCCGCGCCGTGCCGGGCCGGGATTCAAATGCGGAATGAAGGAATGCCTTCTTTTTACCGTCGTTATTGAGCATACATCTTATTCTGTTCACTAGAGTTTGGTTCAATCTCTCGTTCAGTCCGTTTGAAAAGGGGGCATCTACTGCTGTGAGAATTAATTCAATGTTTCTCTCTTTAAGGTGGTTTTTGAATTCTTTTGGATTAATTGCTGGGTATTGATCTGTGAGTAATACTTCAATCACGTTTTCCTTGGGAACCTTTTCTATTAACTTTATGAAGTCCTGAGCCAGTTGGTTTTTTGAGCATAAGATATAAGCAAATCTAGTAAAATGGTCTACTAGTAAATGTAGATATTTTGTCGTCGATCTTTGTCCACCAAATCCACCAATTGTATCCAAGGACATTACTTGGAACGGTCTTTCTGCTGGACCTAGGTGTGACATCAATCCAAATTTCTTATTTAGTCTTGTCTTGTTTTTTATACAAATATCGCAACTTTTGCAAATTAGTTTTATATTATCTGATAAATTCGGTGCTGTATAAAATGGTTTCATTTTTGTTTTTATTTGATTAATCCCAATATGGCAGAATTCTTCATGGATTTTCTTTATTAATATTTTACTGTAATCTTCACTTAAGACTATTTTTTTTCTCTTCTTTTTGTTTGGTTTGTAATAGATGTTATTTTCCATAATAAGGTATTTCTTGTTTTTTAAGCTTGTGTTATGCCTCTGGTCGTTTTGTATATCTTCTATGTTTATAAAATTCACTGTTTTTAATCTGTCTTCCTCATTTTCATAGTGTTCGTAAACAGGATTTCTGCTAAGACAGTCGGCTTCGGTGTTTTCCTTTCCGGGATTGTATATAATTTTGAAGTTGTATTGAGATAGATATAATGTCATGTCACCCAATTCATCATCTGTTCTGTTTTTTATATTTAAGTTTTCTAATGGTTTATGGTCTGTGTAGACAATGAATGCGTTACCAATTAGCCAGTGTTGCCAAAATTTTAAGCTTTCCTTAATAGCTAGACATTCTAAGAAAATTGCCTTTTTCTTCTTTTGTGAATCACTTAGTTTTTTCGAATAATAGGCTACGGGTTTTTGCGTACCGTCCTTCTGCGTTTGTTTTAAGATAGCTCCGATCCCTTTGATGCTCGCGTCTGTATAGATAAAAGTTTGAGCTTTGTGGTTATAGATGGCCAGAATTGGTTTCGTGCACAAATACTTTTTCACTTTACTGAAGGCAATTTTACAATTATTTGACCAATCAAATCTTATGTTCTTTCTGAGCAAGTTGTGGAGAGGATCGAGCAGTATTGCAACGTTGGGGATATATTTTCCATAGAAATTTACTTTACCTAGGAATTGTCGTATTTGTTTCCTATTTTGTGGTGTCGGGAAGTCTACTATAGATTTTAGATTATCTTTTAAAGGAGTTATAGTATTCTCCGTTATAATATGACCCAAATATTTTACTGAGCTTGCTGCAAATCTGCATTTTGTGAGTTTTAGACGGAATCCTTCTTTCACAATGGCATCTAACAATTGTTTTAAGTGGTCTAAATGTTCCTCGAACGTTTTTGCGAAAATCATTATATCATCTATATAGTTTACAACAAAGTTTGATAAGGTGTATTTTCTAATTATATTCAAAATCCTTTGAAATATTGCTGGAGACGTTTTTAATCCGAAAGGTAGACAGGTCCATTGGTAATGACCTTCTTGCGTTACAAATCCAGTTTTTTGTCTATCTCCAATTCTCAACGGTATGGACCAGAAAGCTGAATTTATATCAAGCGTTGTGAAAAATTTGCAGTCGATAGTTTTTACCATTAAATCCTCAATTAAAGGAAAAGGTTGCGATTGGGGTACTATTAGTTTATTTATATCTCTAAAATCAATACACAGTCTAGTCCTTTTTCCTTCATCTCTTTTATAAGCCAATGTGACTGGTGCTGCGAATGGGCTGTAGGATTCTTCAATTAGGTTGTGTTTCAATAATTGAGCTACCTGTTTTTCAATTTCAGCTTTATCTTCTAACGAACATCTGTATGGTCTTTTGTAGCAATATTTATCTACTTGTAGGTCTATAAAAGCTTCATAATTCCTTACTTTACCAACATCATACTTGTCCTTTGCGAAAATACTTTTGTAATTGTCTAGTAGAATATTCATCTTATCTCTTTGGTTAGTATTTAAATGTTCAATATCTATATTGAATTCATTTATATTAATACCCTCATTGAAATTTACTTGAAATTGATCAAATACATTTTCCATCTTAATTTCTTCTTTATTTTGTATCTTGTTTTTGGTTCTAGTGTACAATTCATCTTTTGATGTATTATCCTTATCTGCTTTGAACTTTATTTCTTTTTGTAATTGGATATTTAAATGCCTATCATGGGTCAATCCAAATCTTTTTATAGTATCTAGTCCTAAGATCATATCATAATTGAATCCATCATTGTTGTACACAAATGCATCGATTTTATCTTTAATGTTTAGTATATTTGCATTTACTGTTATTAAGCCATTAGTTTTACCCCTACCACTAATTGTTTTTATTGTACTACTAAAATTCTCTTTCATCAAATTTTTTATTTTTACCAATTTAGAGTTAATCAGTGTGATATTTGAACCAGGGTCATAAATACCCCTGCATTCAGTGTTTTCATTTAATATCACCTTAACCTCAATTAGTGGGGGGAAATCTAGTTTTTTGGATCTTCTGTATTGTCAATTTCTAATATAGTATTAGTTATTCTATTTTTTTCAGTGCTTCTGTTCCTGTCTTCTTTGAACCAACACAAATCTTCGGGATGATATCTGTTCTTATTTCCTTTGCTCTCACAAATTTTACATGGCTGTTTTAAATTGGATCTTGCTTCTGTTTTCATTATCTTAAGTTTGTTTTCATTTATCCTGTTTGATTTTTTCCCAATGTTTTCATGTTTCCTCAACTCACTGAATAATTTAACTGGAGTTGTGGTATCTTGTCTGTCAATTTTGTTTCTAACGAATGTTGGTAGTCCATCCGCAATCAAATCTACTAAAGTTCTGTTATCCATATTTTTATTGGATTCCAGTAATAAACATTCTTTTTTTAGTGCATATTCCAGAATTGAGCCGGTGAAATATTTGTAGTTCACTGCATAAGTGACAGATGACCAGCCTTTATCTGCAGAAGTTTGTAAAAACTTTTCTTTCCATGTTCTCCACTCAGAGTTTAATGTGTGTTTGATTAACATAGAGTTGAACCAATCCTTTCCTGCATCATCCAAGAATAATCTCAGAGCTTCAATCTTCTCTACATCACTTTCAATACTTAATCTATCACATTCGCTTTCATATGTCTGCAACCATTGGTCTGCACTAGAGCTAGTACCTTTACCCGAGTGTATGAGATACCCGGGTACTCGGGTACCCATGAGACACCCGGGTAGAGCAAAAATACCCGGGTATCTAATAAGACAGCCTAGTACCCGGGTACCCGGGTGCCCAAGCATCTCATGAGATCTCAGAACTGGCTACTAGAATTATTACTACCCGAGCTGAATTTCGGTTATGATTCGGTCCTGTTATTCTGTATTCTGTTCGGCCCAAGAACGTACAATGTATGCAAGCAGACAGAGTGACCGTAAATTAACACGTATATGATTAAAAAACACAAAAATTGTTCGGCATAATCGGGCAATTATTGATATCTCGACCACTGCACTGATTTCGATGATTTTTTTTTATGGTATACAAATCGACATTTTGAACAAATAATGTTTGTTATTTAAACAATTATTTAAATACATTTTTATGCTGCACATATAATGTATACAAATTTGTTTATATACTAATTATTTAAATTATTATTTATTATTATTAATTTTTTAACAATTTTTTAAATAAATAGTTCATTATAATGCTTACAATTTTATTTGTATATTCACTATTTAAATACGTATTTATTATTAAACAATTATTAAATACATTTTTATGCTGCACAAATAATGTATACACATTTGTTTAGATAATAATTATTTAAATAGTTTTTAATTATTATTTATTGTTTAAACAATTTATAAATAAATTAATTTTTATAATGTATAGAAACTTGTTTTATTTGTTATTTTCATTATTATTCCAATAATAATTTATTGTTAAAATAATTGTTTAAATAAATAACTTTTTGAATGGATGAATAAAGAAATAAATTGTAAAAATTTATTCATTTAGAATTTAAACAATTATTGTAACTATAAATTATATTATTGAAATAATAATTCAAATATTGAATATAGAAACAAGTTATAAAAATTTATATGTTTAAACAATTATTTCGACGATAAATTATTATTGCAATAATAAATAAAATAATGAATATAAAAATAAATTATAAAAATTTATATGTTTAAACCAGTGGTGAGCAACCCGCGGCGTATTGTGTGTCAAAAGTGGAAAGACTACGCGCGGGCCTCAACCGGCAAAGCAAGCAATAGTAAATACTTTGTTGCGTCGCGCAGCGCCGGATTCCGGCGGGCTGCAGGCAGTTTGCTAGCGGGCCAAATGCGGCCCGCGGTCCTGCCGGTTGCTCATCACTGATTTAAACTGTTTAAACAATTATTTCTACAATAAATTATTATTCAAATAATGAATATAGAAACAAATTATAACTAGAGGGCTATTGTTGCTCGCTCGCTTCGCTCGCTCGCGAATAGGGTTGTTTTTGCTCGCTCGCTTCGTGAGCTCGCGGTAGGACTGCTCTTGCGAGAGGGTTAGTGATACGCATGGCTACTGATATTAATGTTTTTTATTTGGTGTGTGACTCTCCAAGAGTCACACAAAGAACTTCCCGATTCGTTACTCCTTCGCCAACATCGCTAACATCGTTTTTTTTTGTACTTTCATCGATATTCTCCCAAAATGTATTCTTGGGAGTAGAGATGATAAATTCACTGTTGCATTGGAATAACTTTCGATTATTCCAAGCGGTAACATTAGCATCAGTTAAAAAAAAAAATTTTTTTTAAATCTAAAAAAAAATTTTTTTTAAATCTAAAAAAAAAATTTTTTTTTAATTTTTTTTATGTAATTGCGTTTGGTTCTTTGGTGGAAAATTTCCGTCTTCCCTTATAAATTGCATTGTAGAATCAACTCCTTTCGAAAAAAACTAAAAAACTACTTGACCAAAATGGACCAAAATCTAATCAGCTCTAAGTTACAGCGGGGCACATCGATTGCATCATTCGTCATCCTGATCGCGTTGTTACTTTTTCTGAAAACGTTAACGAAAAATTTGATTACATAGAAACGGCCATACGCACACACACACACACACACACACACACACACACACACACACACACACACACACACACACACACACACACACACGAATATTTTGCTGAAAATAGTCTAAAATGACTGCAATGACCATGAAACGTGAAGATCTGCTAAAAAATCGATTTTCGATGTAATTGCAATAACTTCCCTATAAAATCGGGAAGTTAAAAATTTATTTGTTTAAACAATTATTTCTACAATAAATTACTATTCAAATAATAATTCAAATAATGAATGTAGAAACAAATTATAAAAATTTATTTGGTTAAACAATTATTTCTACAATAAATTATTAGTGAAATAACAATTCAAATAATGAATATAGAAACAAATTATAAAAATGTATTTGTTTAAACAATTATTATAACAATAAATTATTGTTGGTTAATTAGTAATTCAAATAGTGAATATAGAAACAAATTATAAAAATTTATTTATTTAAACAATTATTTTAACAATAAATTATTATTGAAATAATAATTTAATTAATGAATATAGAAACAAATTATAAAAATTTATTTGTTTAAACAATTATTCTAACAATAAATTATTATTGAAATAATAATTCAAATAGTGATTATATTATAAAAACAAATTATAAAAATTTGTTTACTTAAAAATTGTTTAAACTATAAATAACAATAAATAACTACATAAATAATAAATAGTATAAGTCCGAACACAATACAGAATACAGATTGACAGAACCGAAATCCAGAACCGTAAAATAACAGTTATAGAATCGAAATAAGCCAGATATAAGCCAGAACCGATATTCTATTTATTGTTAGTAACAGTCATAACATCATTTCGGTTCTTCATAACTGTTTCGAGAACCGGATCCGATATCGTAACAGTTTTCAAGCCCTGGAACCGAGTACACGGATAGCCGACTATCTCATGAGATACCCGGGTAGCCGACTATCTCATGAGACACCCGGGTACTCGGGTAATTTTCGTTTACCCGGGTATCTCATGGCTTACCCGAGTACCCGAGTATCTCATAAGTCACAGCTCTAGTCTGCACTCACTTTTTTTCCTTCAAATTTATCAAGAACAAATTTTTCGCACAGTTTGTTCAAATTTCTGTTTTTACTCTCTGTTGCAGGTTTTTCTCTTTCACACAGTGTTTCAAGCAGTTTTATTAGGGTTTCATCTACTTGTATTTTAGAAGTGCATGGTGCAGTTTGTTCTGGGGTAGAAATGTCTGCTAGCAAAATGTCCTTGTCCTTGAGTATCATATTTCCGCTTTCATCTTTATAGAATGGTAGGATTTCATCATTTAGCTTTATCCACACATTTCTGCATTGTCCACGTCTTTTTAATGTATTTGCAACTTTTTTGAATTCTGGTAGTTTTATATGTTCTGGATGTTGTTTGTATGACTGATAACTTTGTGGAATATGGAATTTTTTTCCATCTTCATCGGTTATTGATTTGATTATAATGGTGTTTGACTTCGGGTCCCCATCAGCAGTCATTTCACATTCAAAACTGTAGTCTTGCCATTTCTTCTATTTTTTTTTCACAAACGTAAGAACTGTTGATTTATAATATGTGGAAAGGGCTATTGGAGCAATAACACACCTTGATTCGTCTAAAAAAAGAGATTAATTTATTTTAATGAAATGAATTAGACTAGGATTGCACTAATTGCACTTGGTTGACTAACCTAAAAAAAGAGAATCAACAGTTAAATGTTTATACACCTAGTTCTCTGTCAATCAGTCCTTGTTGAACAAATCTCGGTTTATAGCTTACACTAATCCCACAATCCACAAATTCTCTATAGGCTTGGAGGTAAATTGTTTACTTGCGTTTTTGTTATTCTTTCTTTTCTATCTCTCTATTTTTCCCTTTCTCGACAGCTGCTTGTCTTGTCCATCTGGTGGCGCCACCTCCCAAACGTCTCACCATTGAAGGCGCATATGCGTGTATAGAATGTATCTTGTCATACACGCATATGCGTGTATATGTACGCAGAGAGTATATGAGAGTGCTCACGCCCGGGTTTTGGCCGTGCCACTTTTGGCTGCCATCATCTTTTAATCCGGACAAGAACCGGTTTCCACACTCAGTCCGGACAAGAACCGGTTTCCACACTCAGTCCGGACAAGAACCTGTTTCCACACTCAGTCCGGACAAGAATCTGTTTCCACACTCAGTCTGGACAAGAACCTACATCATACAGTTTATATTGTTTTATATAAAATATGTAACTAAGATTTATTTCTTTCACGAAATGAAGGAAATATCCTGTATTAAAATAACTGCAAAAATAATTATTTAATAAGGTTAAATAAAAGACAGGATTGCAGAAGTAGACACGTTGTACGGAATAACTAATTTTTTATTAACTAATTTTTTATTTAAACAAAAAAGATCGAACAACATTTAAGCTCTACTTCCAACAAACTAGAAAATGTACAAGGTACTATTTACTTAGGACTTTTAGAAATTATATTTAGTTTGAAAGTCGGAATTTAACTATGGACTGGAAAATAAAAGAAACGCGAAACAACAAAGATAGCACAAAGACATCTAAGAGCCCGTTCAGACACGGCGGAAACCGCGCGTTTTCGACCGCGCAATTTGAACCGCGCGGACCTATTTACATTGGCGTAATATATACTGTATATAAACCGTTTTCACCTTGTTCCATTTTCCTTTCATCTTTCCCTATCCATACTTTCGTAAATTTTGAATCCAAATCCTTAGAAGGAATGACCCATCAAATTCTGCCACAGTTCTTGAAACAATCCTATAAGTTTTTAAATTATGTATCCCAAGCGTTTCGTCCTCGATCTTCCGATTAAGAAAAGACAAAACTCGATATAATTAGGCCTTTGCTTACTGGTTTTAGTTTTACTCGTGAAAATCCCTTGGAAAGTATCTAAATCAGAGTTGGGCAGTATTTAAGTCAAAACGTATCTAAATCCAGATCCAACTAAAAGATAAAAAACTAAGTTCCGTGATCTTAAGGTTCGGATCCAAAAGGATCTTGTATCCGAAGTTGAATTAGATAATTTCATATCCGAAGCAGAAGGATCCGAAGGTACGGATCCATTTTTAATTAGTTAAATATCTAATTCAAAGATCCTTTCGGATCCTCAAGATCCTTTCGGATCCTCCAAGATCCTTTTGACCAGCTCGAGGCTTGAATGAACACGTTCCGAGGCCCGAGGGTCGGGCCCCGAAGCCTGAGCCCAGAATACAATAGAAGTACAATAAACACGGCCGGGGGACTGCCCGGCCGTGTTTATTGCACCACATGGTCAAGGCGCCCCAGCCAACTCGTCGCTTCGTCGCCATAGCACCGATGATGCAGCAAAATTTTGATTTAGATACATTTTACCACGTTTTTTCAAAGATATCTTCACATATACAGGCAGTAAGCAGTGGCCGAATTCTATCGCGTTTAGACTTTTTTTAATCGGAAGAACGCCACGAATTGGCCCGTGCCACTTTCGTGAGGGCATTACGAAAAATGAACAAGTTCAGGATGCACGTGTCAGGGGTATCATGCCGATCTACCTGGCTGGCAAGGGATGGCCCGGCCGTGTTTATTGTACTTCTATTGTATTCTGGGCTCAGGCCTCGAGGCCCGACCCTCGGGCCTCGGAACGTGTTCATTCAAGCCTCGAGCTGGTCAAAAGGATCTTGGAGGATCCGAAAGGATCTTGAAGGATCCGAAAGGATCTTTGAATCAGATATATAACTAGTTAAAAATGGATTCGTAGCTTCGGATCCTTCTGCTTCGGATATGAAATTATCTAATTCAACTTCGGATACAAGTTACTTTTTATCGTTATCTTGGAGTAACTAATTCAAAATTTTCTATCTATGATCCGTGATCCGAAATTTGTATCTAATTAAATTTTTTGCCCAACTCTGATCTAAATCCATTTTTTGCCAATCATCGCTGCTAGGGCGACGAAGCGACGAGTTGGCTGGGGCGGCTTGTCCAAGTGGTGCAATAAACACGGCCGGGCAATCCCCCGGCCAACCAGGTAGCTCGGCATGAAACCCCTGACACGTTCATCCTGAACTTGTACATTTTTCGTAATGCCCTCACGAAAGTGGCACGAGCCAATTCGTGGCGTTCTTCCGATTAAAAAAAGTCCAAACGCGATAGAATTCGGCCACTGCTTACTGCCTTTATTTGTGAACATATATCTTTGAAAATGTATCTAAATCAAAATTTTGCTGCATCATCGGTGCTAGGGCGACGAAGCGACGTGTTGCCTAGGGCGGCTTGGCCAAGTGGTGCAATAAACACGACCGGGCAATCCCCCGGCCAGCCAGGTAGCTCGGCATGAAACCCCTGACACGTTCATCCTGAACTTGTTCATTTTTCGTAATGCTCTCACGAAAGTGGCACGAGCCAATTCGTGGCGTTCTTCGGATTAAAAAAAGTCCAAACGCGATAGAATTCGGCCACTGCTTATATATTGTCATCAGATCTGATGACAATACCTCATTATTAAATTAATAATATTCAAGATGGTCGCATTTACGCCTCGATATGAAATCTGTATTTCTTCGAATTCTTCCGGGTTCTTTATTTTTTACAACTAGAGTTTGCAACTAAAAGATTGGAAAAAATGAAAATACTTCTTCTATCATTATAGTTAATGTTATATTTAATTTATATTAATTAGAGATTTGTATATTAGATCTATATCTTAGTTACATATTTTATATAAAACGATATAAACTTTTCGTTCTGATCAAGGCCAAAGATGATGTAAGTTATTGTCCGGATTGAGTGTGGAAACCGGTTCTTGTCCGGACTGAGTGTGGAAACCGGTTCTTGTCCGGACTGAGTGTGGAAACCGGTTCTTGTCCGGACTGAGTGTGGAAACCGGTTCTTGTCCGGACTGAGTGTGGAGACAGGAGCTGATCCAGGCTAAACACTAGTGTAGGGGGCAGCACTATAATGGGCACGGCCAAAACCCGGGCGTGAGCACTCTCATATACTCTCTGATAGTATAATAGAATGCTGACATTACCCATTCTGTAATTGCCTTATAATACTATATATAATTCTCTTATTGCATTCTTATTTCCTTATTATTACCATTGTAATAATATTTTTACAATATAATCGATAGTTTATAGATGTAGGAAAAATGATAGTTATTACTACGTAATATTCTACAAATTTATCGAAATTCAAAAGTAATTTGAACGTTATTGCGTTATATATAAAATAATGATTCTTAAAAAATATTCTGTTATGTTATGTAATGACAAAATTCAATCGTTCTTATTAAGATCCTTAGTAGGAAACAGAAAATTAGTTTTTTTACTTATTTATCCCATACTTGTAATGCTCGACAGAATTGACTGCAATTATTATATAGTAGAGGTAGTAACAATAAGATAAAAGTATTAACTAATTAAACTAATTTTCGACGGCTCCTATCCATACAATGTTATTTAGAAGCAGTATTTCGTACGAAGATATCTAACAAAATAATTCTATTTCACTCTATACGAAAATTTCTTGCAACATGACGCTATTTAAAAAGTGCGTGTAACATGATTTTATTTCATTCTGAACTGAACCACTTTCTGAAATATGAATCGCTTATACATTGTATACATTGTGCGACGAGGCAAAGATCTAGCAGTTGAAGTCGGAAGTCGAAATCTTAAACGAAGGACCAAAGGAATTCACCAAATATGTTAAGAAAAATCCTATAAAAAAATAATGATAAATAATTAAGTTTTGTTATTTGATTAGAAGTCTCACACTGTTATACCCGACCCAACCCGTATCATGTTACAATGTTTCGCTCCATTCCACGACGACCGAAGCCCTCGAGCTTCGCTTGCCTTTTCTCCTTTCGTCATCACAGAATAGTGTTTCCTGAAAATTGATGTCTCTGGCCAGACTCAAGGTTTCGACATTTATAGGAAGCTTGCTATAATCGTATTTTATTTGTCAAAATTTAGTTTTCTATTTAAAATATTTTATTGTTAAAACTCATTAATATATTATTATCATTAATATATTTGAAGTATTGGAATATTACAATTTGGAATAAAGGGCCTAGCCGGATGAGGTAGTCCTTCGAATTATTCAAACAGCCGTTGCGCCATTCAATTTTTGGTCAATTTTTCCCATTTACTTGCATTAATTTAATCATTTAATTGCATATAATTGAAATGATATTTGAGATTTCTTCCGTATTTTTTGGTTCAAAATGTTATTTACACAAAGTGAAAATACGCAAAAATTCGACAAATGCAGGTTTCTTAGAGAAATTAAAAAATAGCATTGATCATATTTTTAGACTAGCAACATACCAGAACTTTTTTTACGACAGCGCGTAAACGACAAAGAGGGACTGAGGTACGAGGCAGCCGGCACAGTTCAAAAGGCTGAGTACCGATTACGTCAATACACATAGGAAAGTATTTTATTTTTCATTGTTTTTTTATGAAATTACCAACGTATTTGTGAGATTCTTCTAATTAAAATGAGTCTAAATACGTCATAATTTGAGCCACATTTATTTATTTAAAGCGTGATCATAACTCGCAATGATATAGGTTATTTAATATAATATAATTTTTAATTATAAACGTAAGGGAGATTGCGGGCCGCTCGATGTTCGGGTTCGGGTCGGGTCGCAGAAAGTTACGCGGCCCGTCGCGTCGATTCGACTTCGAATTTGTCGGGCGGGTTCGAAAAGAATCGAACAAGTTCGGGCGAACGAGTTATTGCGATATCCGAGATTCAAATACTCTGCGTTCTTATGACATAGATAATGGTAATAATGGTTTTCTTTCTTAAGTTATAAAGTGATTTCTAATATACCTGGTTTTTTTTATAACTACATTAGGTATAATCGGCAAACGTGTGCCTGCTCTTTATTTATATTAAAGCTTGAAATAATGCACGTTTCATGTGAAAAACTTAAAAGACAATATTTCTGGCTTTTTAACGAATTTTCTCCCAGTGAACTTAGATATGTATCGATAATATATCATTACAATATCCTTACGGAGTTATATACACCTAGAAGGTTACAATATGGTAAAATATAGCAATAATTAAAAACGAAATATAAAAAGAAACATTATACATATTATATTTCGTGTTTATATTTTATTCTGTATTATCTATAGGCTCTATATGTATAATTTTTTATTTTATATGATTTTACTTTAAGTTAATTTCTATTCTATTTTATATTGTATATTATATATTATCTTTTAAGAATTTGTGTAAGGTTAATGATAGTTAAGTAAGTAGGTTACTTAACAGTTAATAAAAACATCACCTACTAAAAAGGTATCATAACTTTTTTTTTTTTTATTCAATGCAATTTGAATCTCTAGGTAGAGATTATTTTGCAATACATAATTCTTCAATACATTGTGATACGTGTTATAATACAATAGAAATTATAACTAAACATAGGTCAATACACAAGCAGTTCTAAAGATGTACCGTTCTCTTAAACTTTTAAATCACAGGCCTTCAAAAACGAGTAACTTATTTTGCATATTTCCACCGTAGGTCTAGAGAATAGAACATTGTACGAAAGCGGAAGGAAGAGATGTAGTTTCTGTAATTGCCTGATAAACTCCAACCTCTGTTCATCAAACGTGGGACACTGCCATAACACATGGTCAATATCCTGAGTTTCATAGCCGCACTGACATTTAGGATCATTTATGAAACCAATTCGAAAGAGAGAACTGGCAAGATTGTAGTGTCTTGATCTACATCTGTTTACCGTTGTAATAATCTCACGTTGGAGATTTGTGTGACTGTACCACGGTTTTGACTTTCGGTTGTGGAAGTGTGTGAAGTAGTTTACACCTTTGAATAAACCTTCTTTCTCTATGGTATTATATGTATTTTGCGTTGCCATTGATTTAGCCGATTCCCTTAGATCCGTAAAGGGAATTTTTGATGGAGAATGCGCTATCGTGTTAGCCGCCGATTTCGCTAATGCGTCTGCACTTTCGTTGCCCAGAATCCCCATGTGAGCCGGTACCCAGTAGAATTTAATTTTACTGTCGTTTGCGGTCTTAGAGGCGAATTTGAAAACATTTTTTCTTATTCCGAGGATATAGGGATTCGTTTTTATGTTTATAATAGGTTGTTGTAAGGAGAGTAGAGCGCTGAGAGAATCCGTAAAAATGAGAAAATTCTGATTGGGATGATTCAAAGCTATTTTTACAGCATCGTTCAGGGCAATAGATTCTGCAGTGAAAATTGACGCGTTTTTGGTTAAACTTCTTACAACTGTCATATCTAAGTCATTACAGACACACGCAGTTCCTACAGAAACTGAATTTTTGGTCTTACTACCGTCAGTGTACACAGCATAGGATTTTTCTTCTTTAATTAGATTTTCAATTAATATATTGGGATTTTCTGCATATGTAAGAAACGAACCAAATTCGGTGTTGATATAAATATTGCTAATGAAAGAATAATATTCTTGAACATCGTTATTGTGGATATTAGCGGAATAAATATAATTGATTGAATTCTTGGTGTCTTTAATGCATTGATATAGAAGCCGGTTACTATTTTTACGCTTGATATACTTGTTATCAATAATTTTTCGGAGCCGTGAAATGCTTGCATAGATTATCGAGTATTGATTCGAATGAACCTTATTGAGGTAATTCATACATAAGAATCGAGATCGTTCTTGTATGAGTTGTAGTTTAGATTCCGATAGCAGAATATTGGTAGGTGTGCTGATTCTATACCCAAGAGCGAGTCTTATTGCCGCGAACTGAATTTTCTCTAGCTTTTCTATTTGATTTAGTTGGGTGGGAAAATATACAAAGCAGCCATAGTCCAATATTGATCGAACAAAACTTTTGTAAAGTATAATTAAGGTTTCTGGATCTGATCCCCACCACGTGCCTCGAAGAAATTTGATTATGTTCATAGCTCTTGTGCATTTCTTTTGTATATGATCAATTTGATTTTTAAATGACACTTTGTAGTCGAATATTATACCCAAGAAGCGCACAAATTCGCTTGATTTAATTGTTGTATTCTTAACTTTTATTTCTGTTTGTCCTGGGTGGACATTGAGTCTGTTGAAATGCATAAAAACGGTTTTATGAGGAGAGAGTTCTAATCCTAAGTTACGTAAGTTGATATCGATTTGCGAGATCGCTTGTTCTAGTAATCTTTTACTGTTGCTGACTGTGTATCTGTTGCAATACATTGCAATATCATCTGCAAATTGAGAAACTATAACGCTCTTAGGTAAATTATCAGCAATGTTGGAAACGTATATATTGTATAAAAGCGGGCTAAGGACTCCGCCTTGAGGAACGCCCTTAAACACTTTTCTAGCCTGGTCGCCTGTGAAATCTGTATATACTATCCTTTCGAAAGTTATGAATTTAATAAATTTAATCATATTTATTGGACAACCAATACTTGCCAATTTTTGCAAAAGAATGTTTATATTAACGTTATCGAATGCGCTGCTGACGTCTAAAAATGTAGCTAAAAGATTCTTTTTATTATTAACGGATTCTTCAATGCTTAGGATAATGTTAGTCAAATTGTCTATGGTGGATTGTCCTTGGCGAAAACCCGTTTGAGATTTAGGAAGAATGTTATTTCGCTCAACCCACCAATCCAATCTATGTTTTGTCATTGATTCAAAAAGCTTGCATAGGCAGGATGTCAAAGATATAGGTCTCACATTTTTGCCGTCGGATTTTCCTATAAAATGGATATATGATTCTTTCCACTGCGCTGGAAAGCTGCCTGTACTAAACATTTCATTATATATGTCTAGAAGAATTAATTTGTATTTGATTGGTAGTTTTTGAAGGATTTCGTAATCTAAACCGTCTGTGCCTGGAGCTGAACAAGTGTTTCTTTTTTTAAGAGCAATGTTAAACTCGGCAAAGTCAAAGAGTGAGTTGAGGAATTCGTTGTCCTTACAAGTAGGCAATCTATCTGGATCATCAGAGACCCATGAAGGACTAATTTTATCTAGAGCTTCCCCAATTTTGATTTCAGACTGGTGATTCTCAGGAGTGTGACAAGGTGTTACTTTGATCCATTTGTTCTTTAAGATTTTGCTGCGATTCCAAACATATTTTTTGCTGGTACGGAAATTGATGTTCTTTGCAAAGTCTCTAAAATTGTCTTTCTTCTTTTTTTTAAACGTTTTTCTAGCAAGAGCCGAAAATTTTTTATATTCTATGTAATCATTACTGTTTTTAGTAAATTGCCATTTTTTGAAAGCCGCTTTTCTAAGCCTTTTGACCTTGTCGCACTCCAAATCCCACCATGGTACCGGATTTCGATGGACTTTGTCATTAACAATTCTTTTTTTTGGAGTGCTTGCTATTACAGCATTCGTTAGTATATTGGTAAAAATATTATATTTTTCATTTGCGGATAAAAGGTCATACTCTGTTGTCAAAAATCGATCGTAATTTTTTTCTAGGTTGGTAGATACTTCATCCCAGTTTGTTCTTAATGATTTTAATCTAAAGGATTTCTTGTGATATATAATTTTTTCAGTCAATACTGTTATAAATATGGGGTAATGGTCAGAGCCCCAAGTTTCGTCATTTACTTCTACATTGATATTATGAGCTATGTTTGCTGAAGAGAATACGAGATCTAAATTAGACCTTATATCATTATTAAATTGAACATAGGTAATAGATTTTGAATTATGAAGAAATAAATCAGATTTGTTATAACTATTAAAAAGTCTTTCGCCATTAGTATCATTGTTTTTGCAATTCCAATTTGTATGGTGAGCGTTGAAGTCGCCCATCAAAATTGCATGTTGGCTTTTATCCACCTGTGTGAATATTTCGTCCCACTGAGATTGTGAGAGTGTTGAATGGGGAGCTCTATAACATACGAATATATCTACTGCTGGATTTATATTAGTAATTTTTATGCCAGCTAGTTCAACAGATTGATCAGGACACTTTAGATTTTGAAGTTCAAAGTAAGCTAAGTTGTTGCGTATTAGAATAAGAATACCACCCCCTCTGGAGTGCAGACGATCTTTCCTGAAGGTCTTGAAACCAGCGAAGTGGAAGTTTTTATCCGTTCGTGATTCTTCTGAGAGCCAAGATTCTACACATATCAAGATGTCCAAATTGATGAGGATGTTGGGAAGTTCTTCTTTTCTTCTTAAGATGCTTCTTGGGTTCCAAAACAGTATCTTCAAATCCTTATGATGATAGGTGGTCATGATCGGATTGATAAAATGTTCTTTTAGTAAAGGTGATATTTTAAATCTTATAATTTACCAGATAATCGAGATTGGTCAGAGTCGTGTTCAGAGTCAGACATATTTTGAAACAGGATTTTCTTTTTAATTCTCGTGCATCTTGATTTTACACTTCGATCCTCGATATGTTTATGAACTAAGTCGATCATTTCGATTAGACCATCTATGTCTTTGGTGAATTCCAAAGCAACTTCTAATGAATTGTGTTGTCCTCGAGACTTTTCCAGAAACATTTTAAATTGGGTGTAGTCCAAAACATAAAGATCAGGAGAGTGCTCCAAGATGTCTTTAATTGGCGTAAGAATTTCATCTATATCCTTGGAACAGTTTTCTGAGGTATCTTCGCCAGTAAGTTTCTTTTTTTTGGTGATCGGTTTTTTGAATTTGTTGTCCTTCGTCGTTGGTGAGGGAGGGGATGAGCTTCTTTCGTCAAGAGATTGAACTGTAACTTTATTTAACTTGGAGTATAAGTTTTCATGAGGGCCCTCCGATGACGCGGATGATGGAACAGGTCTTTTAATACCTTTTTTCTCGTTAATTATATCGTGCGTATTTGAGAGAACACCCGGTGAGTTGTCAATACTATCTTCATTGACAGTATACGTCAATTCGATAGTCGTAGGCCTTTCCTGAATTTGTTTCGGGCATGACTTTGCCACGTGTCCGTTCTGTTTACAAATGAAACAGCACGTTGAATCCGTGCTCAAGTAAGTCCAGTATGTTGTGTTGTCGTAGGTTATTTGTAATGTGTCAGGAAGAAGGTGTTCGTCTTCTTCTTTGATATATACTTGGCGACGAAATGAAAGAATATGAGAGCGCCCAGGTTTGTTCAGCCCTGCTCTAACGTAATTCATTTGGGAAACCAATCTAATACCTTTACTTTTTAACAAGTCCACTAATACTTCGTGTGGTATGATTGGACTTACATTGGAGATGACAACTCTCTTATTTTTTTCCATAAGAGGTCTAATTGTTAATAAATGGTCCTTTACTTGCACTGACTTATTTGTTAGATTTTCTACTAAAGATCTGCTGGATAGAAAAGCACAAACTCTACCTCCTGAGATTTTTGATATAAACATGATGTTTTCTACGTCCATAATATTTTCCAAGCCATCTATATAGTCATCGTTAGTAATTCCTTCAATTGAGTCCATTATTATGGCCTGGTCTTTTTTTGGTCGAGTACTGTGTGCTGTCACTCTAGCGTAGGTTTGCATTACGGATGGTTGCGTTGTACTTTGGTTTTCTATGTTGTTATGACCCCTGTAGTCAGAAGCCATAATACCAACTTGGTATAATTTTTCGAGACTGCAAATGCAGTCCAAATCTTAGGATTAAATGAAACCACTTCAGAAACTATTTCACTCTATTTTATACACTTGGAGTAACTCGTAGTCAAATGATTGTTTACGTTGAGAGCGCGACACGAAACACGTCTGCTCACTACGGTGTCTCAGACACCACTCAGGTATCATAACTTATTACCACGTTGTCAATATTTTCTTATAATTTTTTCACGTGAAACGTGCATTATTTCAAATTTTAATACAAATGGAGATCATGCACATGTGTGCCAAATATACCTAATGTAGTTATAAAAAAATCCAAGTACATATATTAAAAATCACATTATAAGTTATGAAAGAAATACGTACCATTATTATCATTATCTATTTCATAAGAACCCAGAGTTGATTTTCGGGTATCGTGATAACACGCTCGCGCGGTCTTGTTCTATTCTTTTAGAAGCCGCCCGACAAAGGTGAGTCATGGGCCGCCGGATGTGTCTGATGTATCGCGTACCCGACTCGAGTCCGTTTGAGCTCGCTCGACGCCTCGACTGTCTGTCCTGTCAATGCCCCGACTTGACGATTCGTACGCCTGAAACATGACTGTTTCGCCTGATATTTTCTAGTGCACCCTGGCTGTATTATTATTATAATCCGATTTATGCCGTGTTTGAGCTTATTTTGATTGGCAAAACATTTTCAATCGATAGGTGATGATATCATTATGGTAACGTTCATAATAAGTAATACATATTGGTTTTAGTTAGTAAATGCCAATACGCTGTGCGTTACAATGTTGCCTCTGATGCTGAATCACGACCGTATCGAACATCGCGTCGCGTTGTGTGCCTCCTAGAGACAACAATGTAAGCGTTTCACCATCATTTATTAATAGCAATTAAATGTTTGTTAAGATTCAGAATTCTGCCATGGAAATGTTATCAATCGATTAGTAAATGGTTTGCTGATGAAAACAAGTCTAAACACGCAACAAATCAGACAAGTTGGAGTACAGGCATGCCCAACGCCCAACTCGGCGGCTGAGAAAGTTAAAAAGAGTAATAAAAAATTCAAGAAAAGAAAAATGAAAAACTTAATGACTCCGAGAAAAATAAAGAACTTAATGACACTGAGGAAAATGAAAAATTGAATAACTCGAAGACAAATGGAAAACTTAATGACTCCGAAAAAAATAAAGAACTTACTGACTCTTAGGAAAATTAAAAATGTAATAACTCTTAGTTAATAAGCAGTCTTCAATGCCTCTTAAAAATGCAATTAATCATGCACGGATTGCTCAGGTGTTTCTCTCTATATTAAAAAATACTTAAAAATCCTTTGACAAATTCTATTTTGTGGCGTCAGGATGTACTGCTTTCGATATTCCATCACAGTTTGTGTAGTATATATTATTTCTCCTCTTTGTTTCTAGATAAAATTTAATTATGATCCTCCATTAGTTTAACGCCCCGTTCAGCGGTATCATTGACCACATTCAGTCCATGTTTCAGTCAGACTGCTTATTATTCATAATAACTTCTTTTTCCGATATTAGAACTGTTTTTTTGTAGATTGGAGCGTATTAATGAATTTATTTAAGGGAGTAGAGAGACTTCCAGGATTGCAAGGGTGCTGGATTCACCTTCTCAAACACGGGGTTTTCCACTAGTCAAAAACGCTAGATAAAAGATCGATCTAGGGCACTATCTGTCTCAAAAGTCCCATTTTTTCGTTTACGAGGCGTAATTTGCATTATTCGGCAGCATGTAGCTATAAAAATAGCTACATGCGCAGTTGTATGCTTCCGAATAATGCAAATTCCGCCCCTTGATATCTCGGTCAGTTATGTATATATGAAAAAACTCTTCAAACAAAAGTTGTAGTATATAAGGAGGTGGATATAGTTTCAAAGAAAAAACAATTTTTCAAAGTTATTATTTAAAGTTTTTAAGGTCACGGATGTTTTTTCTGTCAACAACTGTTTATACTATATATGGACTCGTAAAGAGAAAAAAGACAAATTCAACGATATATCATAACGTCTATTTATGACAAGATTTAAAAAATTCAAAATTTTCAAATTTGCTGCGCCTCATTTTCCCATGATCCAAACGGCCCCAAAATTTGTCCAGAACATTTTCTCAACATTTGTTGCAATTCTGGTTTACGGGACCAAAAAAATGTCATGGTCGAAAAATAAGGTCAACCCTAATGTTACATATACGTAAATTACGAGAAGCAGTAAAGAATGCTTAACGTCGAAGACGAAAATCCGGGTAACTAACACTTTATATGTACTACATTCCACGTTATTAGAATAATTGTAGTTTAATTATGATGAATATCAACATTTGTTATTTACACCTATAAACTCCACTGTCTCGGAAGGAAATGGACATTTGCGAGAAGCAATGAAATTAGAACATCATTGCGAAAAAAGATGAGTTTGCAATAACCTCAATATTCTATGAAATTCTATTATAATTATAATTATGACTGTATTTTTTTATTATAGGAAGACAGAAGATCAAATAAACTTGTGTATGCTAGTAAAATCAATTTATATATATTATACAATTTATTCTATTATTTGTTTAACAACTAATAAATCTATAAATTGTTTCAGAAACTAAAAAATACTTTCTGCATTTTCGTATTCTCCAATCAGTCCAAATAAATACCATCAACCGGTTCTCATATAACAATTTTTATTAATGCAATTATGACAGTAACAAAACGTTTCTATTTAAAATGAATACATATTTTGAACATAGTTTTTACATTTTTAATTTTTTGCAAGGTTAAAAATGTAATTAAAAAAGTAATGAGAAATAAAAATAAAAATCGCTGTACAGGGATTCGAAGGCTAGCTCCAGATTGCGATTCATACGCTCGACGGCTCGACAGCCGAATTTCAGTTTCGTTTCTGTAGAGCAATCATGAAGTAAGAGTAAGGAGACCTATCTCGATAGCGTATAGAAGAAAAAAGTGGCGACAAAACTTGTCGCCGGTTTGGGGAGGTACGCCAAATGGAATGGATTGAACAGTAAATGTCAGTGTCAAACACGTGTCAAACGATGAAACGGAAAGGTTAGAAATACATGGTTATGTTATGACCGGTGAAGAACTAAGGCTTTAGACCAGGTTAGGTCCATAAACTGGTAATTATGATACAAAACTTATTAAATACATTCTATCCTTACGAACTAGGTTAACAGTACAAAAATAAAGATATAAAGTACAATATTAATGGTAGTATTGGGTTAATAGAAAATACACAGTGGTAATAATAACATCATATAGAATAGTATTAATAGAGGTTAAAATCTTACAGCTAAAGTTTCTTTGGCAAAGTTATTGCACGTTAATTAATGCGTCGTCTGGTACTAATGAGTGATACGTTAAAATTATGTGCTTCTATGTATAGGATTCTAATGGCAAGCACTGACTTAAAATATCGTAATATCGTAATATTTTTTTAATATCGTTAAAAAAATCAATTTTAATCACTGCAAATATTAACAAATATTAATCTATCGACTAGAGGCTCTTTACCTTGGAGACCTGCTGCGGATATGGGTACGACCGACGCGACACCTCCACGTGGCCCTCTCCTGGATTTTCAAGACCCGAGGGGAAGATCCGGACACCGCCGCAATTGCGGTGCTCTTCGCGTTCGAAACCCTATCTCCCTGCTACAGGTTTCTAGGAAACTCGAACGCTTATACAGAAAAGAAAACTCTCCCCGGATCTCCCGACGGCGCACAGTGGTCTGAGAGCGGCAAAAACCCCAATTTTTTATATTTTTTACTAGTAGGAGAGTAAATCAAAATGTTTCAAGGATGGATCAGTTCAAAATCCAAATTCACTTTGTTGCAGAACGTCTTAAAGTCGGCCATGCTAAGTATATCTATATATTAAACAATAAATGCAAGGTTCAACTGCGGTAACCTGCGGCTTTGGGTTTTATCCGTTTTATCTCATGAAATGTCGGTAAAAAACGCGTCAAGAATGCTCCGCTTTCTAGAACATTTGATGTCTATCGTGCGTTATATTTATGTTGAATTATATTTCATTTTAAATCTATTCTTTCATGTTTAATTTATGTGTAAAATGTATTATTTATTATTAATTTATTATTTATTTTTTAATTTATTTATTATTTTTCGTGCCTGTAAATAAACGTTATGTACCTATATATAATAAATTTACATTAAATCTTGTACATAAGCGTGTACTGTTTATTTCATTTTATTTTATTAAAAATTACATTAAGAATTACACTTCAATACACCAGCCTATCTAATTTTGGAGGAAACTAAAATGGACAAAGTAAGGATAAAAGCGGAGAAAAGAGCAATAAAATATGAAGAAAGAACGAAACGGTTCAACAGGAATAAAATAATCCAAGAATGCTGGAGGGAAATAGACGCGAAGCAAGAAGAGAAAAAGTCGAAATGGGAGGAAATGAGACCCGGACTACGTAGTACTCCCACCGCCGCCATGGGGGTTTGCCATGGGTGGGATGGGGGATTTTACCTACCCCCCCCTCCTATCACAATTCGCGGCCTGCCGATCGAACCCCCATTCGTTTTTAATGAATCCCCCCCTTTATCATTGTTTTTACACCCTCTTTCCTTATTTATTTATTTAGTTTTTTATTATTATTTATTCATTTCTTTTATTCTTTTTACGGGGTCGAACAGAGGATGGGACAGGGGGAAGGGACTGACGCGAGCCGGAACTCGCCTCGGTCCCTTCGTTGTTGCGTACGGAAACCTCCCTCCTCGGCCGGACGGGAATCCTTTGGTTTCTCTTCCCCGAGCAAGGAGGGGGGTCAACAGGTCATCTCCTAGCTCTACATGCATCCTGGGGGAGGGGTTAGCTCCCCCTTCCTTTTTTTTAACGTAGGAAAAATGCTTTACGCATACCCCGCCCTCCTGGGGGAGAGATGAAGCTATGTGGGGCTCGTCTGACCTACCCACGTAACCCCGCCACTCCAGAAGAGCCCCACGTAACCCCGCCACTCCCCCAGGACGGCTGGGGACTAGTATGAGGGCTGGTATGCGTATTGCATTTCTCCACAAAAAAGGGATCTGTTCGTCCGACTGAGCTACATTTTTTTTTGTTTTATCGAATTTGTTTGTTTTATTCAATTTTTTTGTTTGCTTTAAAAAAAGTGATACTTATCAGTTCTTAACAGAGCAGTTCTTTCTTTGCATAAATCAAGACAAGGCGAAGTGACGGAAAAAGAAGCAAACGAGTCTGTGAGAAACGCGATTCCTTCAAGTCAGACAATCATTGAACTGGCTGCCCAAAATTAATTTGGCGTGCAACTATCCGATATCATTCGCGAGCTGACGCGTCTGCGAGCAAATACGTTATTAACATTTTTATTTTTTTTAGAAGTCCATTTTGAGTTTCCTGTTTAAAATGGCCTGTAGCATCAAGGGATGCATGTCAAGGAGAAACCAAAATGAATCTCCTAAGAAAAGCTTTTTTGCTGTTTGCGCAGTAAGTATTTATGTTCCAAAGAATAATATTTTCATATTGCTTCCAAAGCTAAATACATCCTATGGGTATATACATATATATATATACAGAGTGGTCCACGCAACTTGCACATTAATAATAACTTCCAAAGTATGCGTTGCACGAAAAAGTTTTGTATACAGAAGTTGCATGCTCTGAAGGGGTACATTATGTAGTGTATTTATTTTTTTTTGTAGATGGGCGCGTAAAGGACATATGAAGGTGACCTGCATTTTTTTAAATGGAATGAGGTATTTTTTAATACATCAATCGATGCAGCTGGACATTCGTTATAAAAAAGTACTAACCTATTTATGTCGAAAATTTAGTAGTTCAGGAGATATTTCAATTTAAATAACTGTAAAATACCATTACTGTCGTGCTAAGATGTTACACAAGTAAGTAAACACTAACGTCTTAGCGCGACAGTAAGGGTATTTTATAGTTATTTACATTCAAATATCTCCTGAACTACTAATTTTTCGACATACATAGGTTAGTACTTTTTTATAACGAATGTCCAGCTGCATCGATTGATGTATTAAAAAATACCTCATTCCATTTAAAAAAATGCAGGTCACCTTCATATGTCCTTTACGCGCCCATCTACAAAAAAAAATAAATACACTACATAATGTACCCCTTCAGAGCATGCAACTTCTGTATACAAAACTTTTTCGTGCAACGCATACTTTGGAAGTTATTATTGATGTGCAAGTTGCGTGTACCACCCTGTATACTATATAATATATAATATGTAACGTCCGTTCAGAATTCCCGACTCGGCTCGACCATATACATCATATTTAACAACTGAATTTTATAATTTTATTGTCATTTTTTCAGTCTTGGCACGATATTTTAAGTAGTTACACTACAAAAATAACAAAGAACAGTTCAGTTTGTGAACTGCACTTCAAGCCAGAAGACATCATCAAGGAACATGCAATTGTACAAACTGATGGAACAGTTAACCGTATACATAGAAAAAGAGCACTATTAAAACAGGGAGCAGTCCCTTCAATTTTTCCCTCAATCCTAACTACACCATACTGTGTGCGGATAGAAGATAACATGACTAATAACTATGAGTCAGTGCTAGACCAAAATCCATTTACATCGCATGCGATAAAGAGGACAACACAAATAAAAGAAAGATGTTTAATACAAGAAGAGGAAAACACCACATTTTCTATAGAACAAATGAATATTGCAAGAAATATCAAGGTTCCGACAACTTATTGGCTTGCAAACATTAGTGATAGCCGTATGTTGTGGACGTGTTGGACTAATGACTTCTCATATGCTTTAAGACATGTCAGTGTTACAATAAATATGAAAGTGCAGGTAAATATACCCAGTCAGCATAGCCTGCCACCTGGCCAAGCCTGCAGAGCCCCTGACCTGCAGATTACGGGCAACACAACGCTTGGAGCTGCTCGATTTTGGACGGACCATTTGGCGCGCCAATGCGCGCATATCACCCGTGTTTGTATTATCACGCAATGAGAACGCGATCCCGCTCCCTTCCAATCGAGTTTCTGTAGGTGGTATGCGCGCAGCGGCGCGCACAGGGGCCCGGCCAAAATCGAGCCGGCGCGGCGTGCTATCTGAAATAATTGGAAAGAATTCGTGATGGACAACATTCTTTCAATTTCGAAAACATCTAGAATAAAAAATCCGAAACTATGAATGTATTAATTAAAATGAATATAAATGATTACTGGGTTCTCAAAATTTTCAGGAATCACGATAAATTCGAGAATCTCGAAATTTTCGGGTACCCGTCCCGATCCCGAAAAAATTTCGTGTTCCCGACCCGACCCGATATTTCGGGTTCTCGCACACCCCTATTTACATCTATAATGTTCATTACAATGTTATTGAAATATAAAACAGGTATTTGTTGGAGAAAAGGAGATTCCTTTTTATCCGAAGATGATTATAAATATGGAAGAAATCAAACAAATTTTGTTGACGTTACAAGATTATTTTCCTTGTGCGGGAGTTAATGATGAAAACAGGTTAGTGTATCAAATTATATTTTATGATTTATGGAAGTAACAAGTAAAATTTGAGTTTAGTTTATTATATTTATAAAAATATCTATTTTTACTTTTTAGGGAGTTTTCTTTCATATAATTAGTTATATATGCAGCAGTTATACATCTAATAATATGCACTTTAAATAAAATGTACTTATTCCTTTTACAGAATTACAAATTGTTGTCGCGGTTTTGTAATTAAAAGTAGATTTGGGTTAACAGGGAAAATGAGGTGTTTGCCTTGTGCAAAAAGTTGGAAGATGTCATTAAGAAAAGGGCATAATGTAAAATCAATTCAAAAATTACAAAACAAACACAGAAAATTACAGTTATTGAATTCTAACTATAAACGTCGAGAAGAGAGACTTCGAAGTAAAGTATGTACATTAAATACATTTTTTTACAAAGTTAAATGACTGTTTTAATTGCAATTATAATTTCAATGAATTGTAGATTTCAAAATTGTACAACAAAATTGCACATTTAAAAGAAGAATGCAGTAGATGCAACGAGAACGTGATCAGAGAAATGATTAAAGAATTGCCGCAAACCCAGCAATTAGCTGTTGAAGCTTGCTTTGCAGCAGCGAAATGCAAAAATAAAAAGGGCATGAGATATGCAACTGAATGGATATATGAGTGTATTTTGCTGCGAATCAAAAGTACAAAAACTTATAATCACCTAAGATCGCGCAATATCTTAACATTGCCGTCCATTCAAACACTAAATCGTTATATGAGGAACGTAAAAGGTTGTTACGGGTTTCAAATGAGTACATTTGAAATTCTAGCAAAGAAAACGGCAGACATGAAATCTGAAGATGTACGAGGTACAAATACATTTAAGTTGCATAAATTAATTTTGTTATCACAGATTTGAGGCTTTCACGGCCCGGCATCGTATAGTCATTCTGTTGAGGCTTTCGGGTGCAAGCCGTGTCCTAAAGGAAGAAATTTCTTCCTTTAGGACATGGCTTACAATTTGTCACGTATCAATTTTGTTAATTTATAAAAATGGTTATTGTTTAAAATCCCACGAGGGGATTATTTATTTTTATTTATTACTTTTGCAGTTTTTGTTTACAAGTCGTCGGTGAGGCACAAGAACTGTCGCGCTTCGGTAGTTTTTGCCTCGCCGACGATATCAGCTGTGCGCGTTTCATGACAATCGGCGAGGTAATCAACCGAACTTGTAAACCTCGCCGTGTCGGTACTTCATCGAACTCGTTTATCTTTATCCGTCCGTTTGTACTTTCTGTCTTTACCACTGTATACATTTTTTTTATTATATTAAATATAATGTTGTTATAATTTAACTCTCAATTTCATTTCTACATTTCTCTTCCCTCCTTTATCCTTGCATCTCTCCTTCTCCTTGTATATTTTAATAGCCAAAATAATGTTTTTTAGGTGTTTTGTTGGTAGACGAAATGAAGTTATCGCAAACTTTATATTTTAATCGCATGAATCTAAAAGTTGAGGGATTTGTCGATTTAGGCCGATATACTAGGGAAGATCAAAGAACAAAAAAAGGGGACCATGCATTGGTACTTATGTTTCAGCCTTTTAAAGGTACATGGGTTCAATCTCTGGCTTGCTTCTTAAGTATTGGCAGCGCAAGTTCATCAATTTTACACAAAATTATTATGGAGTGCATTACTTTAACCGAACAATCTGGATTAAAAATCGATGCTGTAGTGTCAGATGGAGCCTCATGGAATCGATCCATGTGGAATATATTTGGAGTAACGGAAGACTGTGTTAGTATACAGCACATAGTAGATACAGAAAGACGTTTGTGGTTTATTTCCGATTTTCCACATTTGATCAAGTGCCTTAGAAATTATTTTTCTCAGCTTGATCGATATGCAGGAATTTGGGTGAGTCAAATTTTGAATCAGAAGTAACAAACAGTCCGAAAATTTATAGTACATATAATTCATACAGAGTGTTTCGTACTTTTCCGGCAATATGTACTTTTTCTAATGTACATATTGGACAGGAATAAACATTGAGTTAATGTTTTTTGCGCTTTCGATAAATATTATGAACAATATTTCAAATATCATAAGATTTCCAATATTTTTTTGTTTTCTTAAATTCTAGAGAATTCTCGAGAAATATATTCTTATTTCTTATTTCTCGAGAAATGAAAAATGTTGAGAAATCAGGAACACTAGTAGTAGCATATTCGAAGCTAGACAATACGAACGTTTGATCGTGTTCATATCGTTTGTAATTGCACATATTTCCTAATATGTGAGTGATAATAATAGAAAAATAGGATTGTATTTTTCTTACATGCAGACTCCGGATGGTGTAGTTTCTTTGAAACATTGGTATGCAGTACTTGCCATCGAAAATCCTCACGGATTTAACTTAAAATGTAGTCATAATTTGGAGGAACAACACATTAGACCCAAATATTACCAAAAAATGAATGTTGCAATGGCATTTCGAGTATGTACTTACATGTAGTGTCTATATGTATCGCTTTACGTAATTTTATTGGATCGATAAAGATATGATTATTTTCACGTTGAAATGTACTTACGCGATTTTTTATAGTTTTTCAGTGTGGCACCTACCATGCAAATATTCAAGGAAACAAATATTCATCATGATTTAAACAATGCTGATGGATCGATAAAATTTTGCCAAAAAGTGCATGCATTGATCACTGCAATGAACAGTCGTACTCCGAAGAATTCGTTACGACCGGACAACCAAATGTACAAGGTAATTATATAAGTATAAACATTGCAAGTAACTTTATAGTGCAATGACACTGAATTTTAATTATTATAAAATTTGATTAATTACATTCTTTTTGTGATCATATATATTATGTGTGTTTGAATTTTGCAGGATATTGAAAACTTTTTAAATTTTATAATTGAGTGGGAACAGAAAGCTAAGGAAATGGGGTATAGTTTTATAACTGAGCAAACTTACTATGGACTCAAGATTTCTTTAAAAGCCACTCTTCAAATTTGTACGTTTTTAACTGATAAGTGTGGATTCGAGTACTTGATGACATCTAGATTAAATCAAGACAATTTGGAGGTATAATTATCTTTTTAAGACTGTTTTTTAATACAAATATTAATAAAACTTGTTGTATATAATTTATAATTATTGTTGTAGAGATTTTTTGGAATGATGCGAAACTCTTGTGGATCTAATGATCATCCGGATTCCCAATTATTTTTACAAATGTATAGATTAATATCTATGTACTCTCTGATAAAACCTCCAAAAAGTTGTAATGTATCCACTGAAGAAATAATGGATGTCATTATTAATATTAGAGATATAGAAAATATAAAAGAAAGAGAAGAACAGTGGGTAGACCAAATAGATACTATCCTCGACAGAGGAAGAAACACTGAAGTATTGGCGTATGCCCCGTCAATTCTTATAGACCACGATTCTCATGTACATAGTACGTCAGATTACATACTGACGTACGTTGCTGGGTATGTGGCAAGAAAAGGAAAACGATTTTTTAACAATAAAAGTCATCATAAAAAGATGATTTGTGAAGAGTGTCTGAAGATGTTGGCTTTACAGCCAACTGATAAAATCACAGAAACTCACAAATTGATTCAAATAAAAACAAAAGAATCTTTAATAAATCCTTCAGTGGCACTATTCGATTTGCTATCCACTTTAGAAAAGGGAATCATGGGGGCAACAAATTGTGGAGAAATTAATGTCAACACGTTATTTGACATAATGGGATTAATCAATAATGAAAGAAATCCTGTTAATCTCATTGGCTGCGAAGAACATAATCATGATTTCACAAAGAACATTATTCGTTTTTATTTAGTCACGCGTATGTTCTTTCTAGTTAAGCAGGCAAACAAAAATAACAACTTAGAAAAAGAAAAAATAAAAGAAACCAGAAAAAAAGTAAAATTAGTTACAGCAAGTAGAAATATTCCCCCCAGAAAAGGGCTAAATAAAAATAAAAATACAAAAATAATAGAAACGAATGCAGTTGAAACAAGTATACAAAGGAAATAAGCTAGAAAAAGACAAAAATAAAAATCATCATATAAGGTAATCATATAAGTATGCGAGAAAGTGGAATAGGCCTACAGGGGATACCACTGACAAAAAAAAACACGCCAACAATAGTACCTCATAGGTGGTGTGGAAATCTATTGATACAAGTTTACTTAATTCCGAAGCATGATATAAGCCCATTATGTTGTAAAACCGAGTCCATTTCTTGACCAAAACATTGAAATAAAGATATACATATATATAATCCTATTATGTGTAAAAACTTATTGTACTTTTAATTACATTATAAGAAACCTACTTTATTACAACTACTTTTAATTATATTATAAGAAAAAATATATAACATTTATATGTGTCATCCTTATTAATTATTAAATATATAACACCTCTTCATTTTATAAAAATATAAGATTTTGAAAATCTTTTTTAAAAAAATTATAACATCATTTTTCTTCAAATTTTGCGTATTTGCACGTCCTGTCATAACATAACCATATATTTCTAACCTTTCCGTTTCATCGTTTACGTGTTTGACACTGACATTTACTGTTCAATCCATTCCATTTGGCGTACCTCCCCAAACGGGAACAAGTTTTGTCGCCACTTCCAAACTGTACAGATAGATCTCCTTACTCTTACTTCATGAGAGCAATACAACACGGCAAGTGCTAAAAATAGATTGTGAAAGGGTTTGGGAAAGGAACGTTCTGGTTCTCACTCCAGGCAGAATATATCCTAGAGGGCGTAAGAGAACACCGAAAAATTCGAGACACACCAACTCCCATAAGGCTGGCAGCACCGACGAGATACTATTAAAGACTGCCAGCCTTATGGGAGTTGGTGTGTCTCGAATTTTTCGGTGTTCTCTTACGCCCTCTAGGATATATTCTGCCTGGAGTGAGAACCAGAACGTTCCTTTCCCAACGCGCCCGCGCGCTACACACACGAGCGTACCTCTACTATATCCGTGTGCGCTGCTTGTGCGCTTGCGCCAGCCACAATCTATTTTTAGCACTTGCCGTGTTGTATTGCTCTACAGAAACGAAACTGAAATTCGGCTGTCGAGCCGTCGAACGTATGAATCGCAATCTGGAGCTAGCCTTCGAATCCCTGTGCAGCGATTTTTATTTTTATTTCTCATTACTTTTTTAATTACATTTTTAACCTTGCAAAAAATTAAAAATGTAAAAATTATGTTCAAAATATGTATTCATTTTAAATAGAAACGTTTTGTTACTGTCATAATTGCATTTATAAAAATTGTTATATGAGAACCGGTTGATGGTATTTATTTGGACTGATTGGAGAATACGAAAATGCAGAAAGTATTTTTTAGTTTCTGAAACAATTTATAGATTTATTAGTTGTTAAACAAATAATAGAATAAATTGTATAATATATATAAATTGATTTTACTAGCATACACAAGTTTATTTGATCTTCTGTCTTCCTATAATAAAAAAATACAGTCATAATTATAATTATAATAGAATTTCATAGAATATTGAGGTTATTGCAAACTCATCTTTTTTCGCAATGATGTTCTAATTTCATTGCTTCTCTCAAATGTCCATTTCCTTCCGAGACAGTGGCGTTTATAGGTGTAAATAACAAATGTTGATATTCATCATAATTAAACTACAATTATTCTAATAACGTGGAATGTAGTACATATTAAGTGTTACTTACCCGGATTTTCGTCTTCGACGTTAAGCATTCTTTACTGCTTCTCGTAATTTACGTATATGTAACATTAGGGTTGACCTTATTTTTCGACCATGACATTTTTTTGGTCCCGTAAACCAGAATTGCAACAAATGTTGAGAAAATGTTCTGGAAAAATTTTGGGGCCGTTTGGATCATGGGAAAATGAGGCGCAGCAAATTTGAAAATTTTGAATTTTTTAAATTTTGTCATAAATAGACGTTATGATATATCGTTGAATTTGTCTTTTTTCTCTTTACGAGTCCATATATAGTATAAACAGTTGTTGACAGAAAAAACATCCGTGACCTTAAAAACTTTAAATAATAACTTTGAAAAATTGTTTTTTCTTTGAAACTATATCCACCTCCTTATATACTACAACTTTTGTTTGAAGAGTTTTTTCATATATACATAACTGACCGAGATATTAAGGGGCGGAATTTGCATTATTCGGAAGCATACAACTGCGCATGTAGCTATTTTTATAGCTACATGCTGCCGAATAATGCAAATTACGCCTCGTAAACGAAAAAATCGGACTTTTGCGGCAGATAGTGCCCTAGATCGATCTTTTATCTAGTATTTTTGACTAGTGGAAAACCCCGTGTTTGAGAAGGTGAATCCAGCACCCTTGCAATCCTGGAAGTCTCTCAACTCCCTTAAATAAATTCATTAATACGCTCCAATCTACAAAAAAACAGTTCTAATATCGGAAAAAGAAGTTATTATGAATAATAAGCAGTCTGACTGAAACATGGACTGAATGTGGTCAATGATACCGCTGAACGGGGCGTTAAACTAATGGAGGATCATAATTAAATTTTATCTAGAAACAAAGAGGAGAAATAATATATACTATACAAACTGTGATGGAATATCGAAAGCAGTACATCCTGACGCCACAAAATAGAATTTGTCAAAGGATTTTTAAGTATTTTTTAATATAGAGAGAAACACCTGAGCAATCCCTGCATGATTAATTGCATTTTTAAGAGGCATTGAAGACTGCTTATTAACTAAGAGTTATTACATTTTTAATTTTCCTCAGAGTCAGTAAGTTCTTTATTTTTTTCGGAGTCATTAAGTTTTCCATTTGTCTTCGAGTTATTCAATTTTTCATTTTCCTCAGTGTCATTAAGTTCTTTATTTTTCTCGGAGTCATTAAGTTTTTCATTTTTCTTGGAGTCATTGAATTTTTTACTTTTCTCAGTCATTGAATTTTTTATTACTCTTTTTAACTTTCTCAGCCGCCGAGTTGGGCGTTGGGCATGCCTGTACTCCAACTTGTCTGATTTGTTGCGTGTTTAGACTTGTTTTCATCAGCAAACCATTTACTAATCGATTGATAACATTTCCATGGCAGAATTCTGAATCGTAACAAACATTTAATTGCTATTAATAAATGATGGTGAAACGCTTACATTGTTGTCTCTAGGAGGCACACAACGCGACGCGACGTTCGATACGGTCGTGATTCAGCATCAGAGGCAACATTGTAACGCACAGCGTATTGGCATTTACTAACTAAAACCAATATGTATTACTTATTATGAACGTTACCATAATGATATCATCACCTATCGATTGAAAATGTTTTCCCAATCAAAATAAGCTCAAACACGGCATAAATCGGATAATAATAATAATACAGCCAGGGTGCACTAGAAAATATCAGGCGAAACAGTCATGTTTCAGGCGTACGAATCGTCAAGTCGGGGCACTGACAGGACAGACAGTCGAGGCGTCGAGCGAGCTCAAGCGGACTCGAGTCGGGTACGCGATACATCAGACACATCCGGCGGCCCATGACTCACCTTTGTCGGGCGGCTTCTAAAAGAATAGAACAAGACCGCGCGAGCGTGTTATCACGATACCCGAAAATCAACTCTGGGTTCTTATGAAATAGATAATGATAATAATGGTACGTATTTCTTTCATAACTTATAATGTGATTTTTAATATATGTACTTGGATTTTTTTATAACTACATTAGGTATATTTGGCACACATGTGCATGATCTCCATTTGTATTAAAATTTGAAATAATGCACGTTTCACGTGAAAAAATTATAAGAAAATATTGACAACGTGGTAATAAGTTATGATACCTTTTTAGTAGGTGATGTTTTTATTAACTGTTAAGTAACCTACTTACTTAACTATCATTAACCTTACACAAATTCTTAAAAGATAATATATAATATACAATATAAAATAAAATAGAAATTAACTTAAAATAAAATCATATAAAATAAAAAATTATACATATAGAGCCTATAGATAATACAGAATAAAATATAAACACGAAATATAATATGTATAATGTTTCTTTTTATATTTCGTTTTTAATTATTGCTATATTTTACCATATTGTAACCTTCTAGGTGTATATAACTCCGTAAGGATATTGTAATGATATATTATCGATACATATCTAAGTTCACTGGGAGAAAATTCGTTAAAAAGCCAGAAATATTGTCTTTTAAGTTTTTCACATGAAACGTGCATTATTTCAAGCTTTAATATAAATAAAGAGCAGGCACACGTTTGCCGATTATACCTAATGTAGTTATAAAAAAAACCAGGTATATTAGAAATCACTTTATAACTTAAGAAAGAAAACCATTATTACCATTATCTATGTCATAAGAACGCAGAGTATTTGAATCTCGGATATCGCAATAACTCGTTCGCCCGAACTTGTTCGATTCTTTTCGAACCCGCCCGACAAATTCGAAGTCGAATCGACGCGACGGGCCGCGTAACTTTCTGCGACCCGACCCGAACCCGAACATCGAGCGGCCCGCAATCTCCCTTACGTTTATAATTAAAAATTATATTATATTAAATAACCTATATCATTGCGAGTTATGATCACGCTTTAAATAAATAAATGTGGCTCAAATTATGACGTATTTAGACTCATTTTAATTAGAAGAATCTCACAAATACGTTGGTAATTTCATAAAAAAACAATGAAAAATAAAATACTTTCCTATGTGTATTGACGTAATCGGTACTCAGCCTTTTGAACTGTGCCGGCTGCCTCGTACCTCAGTCCCTCTTTGTCGTTTACGCGCTGTCGTAAAAAAAGTTCTGGTATGTTGCTAGTCTAAAAATATGATCAATGCTATTTTTTAATTTCTCTAAAAAACCTGCATTTGTCGAATTTTTGCGTATTTTCACTTTGTGTAAATAACATTTTGAACCAAAAAATACGGAAGAAATCTCAAATATCATTTCAATTATATGCAATTAAATGATTAAATTAATGCAAGTAAATGGGAAAAATTGACCAAAAATTGAATGGCGCAACGGCTGTTTGAATAATTCGAAGGACTACCTCATCCGGCTAGGCCCTTTATTCTAAATTGTAATATTCCAATATTTCAAATATATTAATGATAATAATATATTAATGAGTTTTAACAACAAAATATTTTAAATAGAAAACTAAATTTTGACAAATAAAATACGATTATAGCAAGCTTCCTATAAATGTCGAAACCTTGAGTCTGGCCAGAGACATCAATTTTCAGGAAACACTATTCTGTGATGACGAAAGGAGAAAAGGCAAGCCAAGCTCGAGGGCTTCGGTCGCCGTGGAGTGGAGTGAAACATTGTAACATGATACGGGTTGGGTCGAGTATAACAGTGTGAGACTTCTAATCAAATAACAAAACTTAATTATTTATCATTATTTTTTTATAGGATTTTTCTTAACATATTTGGTGAATTCCTTTGGTCCTTCTTTTAAGATTTCGACTTCCGACTTCAACTGCTAGCTCTTCGCCTCGTCGCACAATGTATACAATGTATAAGCGATTCATATTTCAGAAAGTGGTTCAGTTCAGAATGAAATAAAATCATGTTACACGCACTTTTTAAATAGCGTCATGTTGCAAGAAATTTTCGTATAGAGTGAAATAGAATTATTTTGTTAGATATCTTCGTACGAAATACTGCTTCTAAATAACATTGTATGGATAGGAGCCGTCGAAAATTAGTTTAATTAGTTAATACTTTTATCTTATTGTTACTACCTCTACTATATAATAATTGCAGTCAATTCTGTCGAGCATTACAAGTATGGGATAAATAAGTAAAAAAATTAATTTTCTGTTTTCTACTAAGGATCTTAATAAGAACGATTGAATTTTGTCATTACATAACATAACAGAATATTTTTTAAGAATCATTATTTTATATATAACGCAATAACGTTCAAATTACTTTTGAATTTCGATAAATTTGTAGAATATTACGTAGTAATTACTATAATTTTTCCTACATCTATAAACTATCGATTATATTGTAAAACAATTATTACAATGGTAATAATAAGGAAATAAGAATGCAATAAGAGAATTATATATAGTATTATAAGGCAATTACAGAATGGGTAATGTCAGCATTCTATTATACTATATCATTCTTCTTCAACTTGACGAATATCTCGTCGGTGGTGGAACTTTTGGCTATGTGGTATATCAGATCACTGTAAGCTCTACGTTATCCCCGCGCCCATCGCGCCCACTTACCCGTCTCGCTGTTTAACACAGGGGCTGGCAGTCTTTAATAGTACCTCGTCGGTGGTAAGGGCAGCTCGCACTAATGTGGCAGATGTCGGTAAAGTAAATTTCTATTGTACAAATATGTAGCAGTTTTCCTTTTTACCGACAATACTGATTTTTGAATAAATATTCAGTCACATGCAAGGAGAGAAAACGAAAAAAAAATAAACCATTTTATATACTCTATTATATCTATATTATTTTTTTTAGACTGCGAATCTTTGTGCAAAATAAAAGTTCTCTGCATCGATTGCAAGAGATGGAAGCTAACATTGAAATGTCCCCATGCAAAAAAAACAAAGTGTCGTATAAGGGACAAGAAAATTTATATTTTTTAATACGCTATTTCAATTTAAATAACTCTAAAACAACATTACCGTCGTACTAAAACGTTACACAAGTAAGTAAACGCTAACGTCTTAGTACGACAGTAATGGCGTTTTAGAGTTATTTAAATGGAAATATCTCGTGAACTACTCACTTTTCGACATACATAGGTTAGTACACTTTTATAACGAATGTCCAGCTGCATCGATTGATGTATTAAAAAATACCTCATTCCATGTAAAAATTGTCAAGGTGACCTTGATATCGCTAAGAAAATGACATAAAAACAACATTTTTTTTGGCACGCATCAGCCACATTGTACCATTCAACTATGTCCTACCATATTTTACGAATCTTTAGAAACAAAAATATTTCAGGTGCAAACGATAGGTGACTCACCCTGCACATATTACGATTATTACACCACGTTGTTGCCTCTGCTTCCCCAAACTTGTGGCCCGTAGCACGTTCGGGCATAGGCGGGGTATCTAAAAAATACAAAGAAGATTAGTAATGTACAGTATATGTATACGTGCGTTGAATGGAATAATTAGATATACGTACCACACGAGATGTTAGTGGCCTTCCTCTTCCCCGGTTGCCACAGCTTCCTTTTCTCCTCCTTCCCTGGGCAGCACATACAGGTCACCTGAATAACTCGCTTGCTTTTGAAGATAGAAAAAAAAGGATCAGTCCAAACTTACTTGATATCGAGGGGCTCGTAATCTGATGTCATTAATTTTTTTATAGGTGGAGACGTCAAGGAGATATGAAGGTCCACTCTTTTAATACATCAATCGATGCAGCTGGGCATTCGTTATAAAAAAGTACTAACCTATGTATGTCGAAAAGTTAGTAGTTCAGGAAATATTTCAATTTAAATAACTCTAAAATACCATTACTGTCGTACTAAGACGTTAGTGTTTACTTACTTGTGTAACATCTTAGCACGACAGTAATGGCATTTTACAGTTATTTAAATTGAAATATCTCCTGAACTACTAACTTTTCGACATACATAGGTTAGTACTTTTTTATAACGAATGCCCAGCTGCATCGATTGATGTATTAAAAAATACCTGATTTCATTAAAAAAAAAGAGTTGACCTTCATATCTCCTTGACGTCTCCACCTATAAAAAAATTAATGACATGAGATTACGAGCCCCTCGATATCAAGTAAGTTTGGTCTGATCCTTTTTTTTCTATCCTCAAAAGCAAGTGAGTTATTCAGGTGACCTGTTTTAGGTGCCGCACCCTGTATATTTCCTCCGTAGTGGCAAGTCAAGCGCACCGCTATGGCATCTTTTGGCATAGGCGGGATATCTAAAAAATACAAAGAAAATCAGTAATGTACGATATATTTTACGTGTGTTGAATGGAATAATTAGATATACGTACCACGCGAGAAATTAGAGGCCTTCCTCTTCCCCAGTTGCCACAGCTTCCTTCTCCTCCTTCCCTGGATAGCACATTATATTTTTCCTCCATAGTGGCAAGCGAGCGCACCGCTGTGGCATGTTTTGGCATAGGCGGGATACCTAAAAAATACGAAGAAAATCAGTAATGTATAATATATGTATACATGTGTTGAATGGACTAATTAGATATACGTACCACACGAGAAATTAGAAGCCTTCCTCTTCCCTGGTTGCCACAGCTTCCTTCTCCTCCTTCCCTGGATAGCACATTATATTTTTCCTCTGTTCTGTAAATTAGATTTTCAATTACACAGTGTGTAAAGGTGAGTATTTAATCTTCTTCGCTTACGTCTCATCTCAACGAATTTTCTTATTTCTGGTGCTACAATTACAAAAGGTCTTCTGACGTTTTTCATCAACTAAGACCCCGTTCAGACACGGCGGGATCCGCGCGTTTTCGACCGCGCCATTTGAACCGCGCGGACCTTATTTACATTAGCGTATATTGTATATGGATTCGTGCACACGCTTCCGCGCGGTCGAACAATCAAAAACAAAAATCGCGCGGTCGAAAACGCGCAGTTTCCGTCGTGTCTGAACGGGCTCTAGTATACCTAACAGATTCAAATATTGCAATGATATTAATAAAAAATCGATTAAAGTGGAACTACAAACAAAAGAATGTACTACCAGAAATGAAAAAATTCGATGATGAGAAGCAAGTGAAGAAGATTAAATTCTTGCCGCACTGAATTGGTTTAAGTCATCATTATGCCGATTAGAATATTGCTAAGCTAATTCTAATCTGAATGGGCCAAAGCTGAAATTGTGTTGGATTTGTGTAAAGTGATAAATGATAATAATCAGAGATTTGAGGCTTTCACGGCCCGGCATCATACAGTTATTTCTGTTGAGGTTTTCTGGTGTAAGCCGTGTCCTAAAGGATACTGAGTATGTATCAGTGTGGCTTCCGACCCCCTGATGAAGCTAGCTGCAATGCTTGCGAAACGTTGGGAAATCTCTTCCTTTAGGATACGGCTTACACCCGAAAACCTCAACAGAAATAACTGATTGATAATAATGATAATGAAAAGTGATAAAGTGATAAAGAAATAAATAATTTACTATTTTGGACTCTACATTGAAGTGAACATACTCGCCCGGTAGCACCTCATACGTGATGGCACATGGCACTGTCGCGTGGTGTGGTGTGCCGACAAGCGTTCTCACGCTTTTTCACGCGAAGATTTTGGGAAACATTTGAGCAAAATGAAACCGATTAACCAATATAAATATGTACAAATACCTTTCTTTCTTCATTCCTTCCACGTAGTGCACGTAATCCATGTAATCCACGTAATCACGTAATCCAAGTAAGTCACTCTAATAAATAGTCAAATAGTCAAATACCGCAACGCAGATCGCACTCGCGAGTGTAACGTGTAACCACTGTAACCACAGAGCGAAGCTATGTATGTATATCTGTGATTGTCAGGAAAAACGCCGCATGTCACAATTTCAAAACATTTCAGTTTATGCATTTATTGAACTTTATAGTGTAGGATTTAGGTATTTACCAGAAAAAACGTCATGAAAATCAATTCAAAAGGCTCAAAAAAATAATACAATTTAACCAATGTCCTATGTCAAAGCATTAGTGATCAAAACTTTAAACAGCAATATCTCGAAAGTGAAAGTATGTGACATGCGGCGTCCTCCTGATAACCACAGATATTACGACCCAGCTAACAATGAGAACTGTTGAGAACTGAGTACAACTGAAAACTGAAAACTGAAACTGAATGGCAGTTTCCCCTTCCCTGACGTATCGTCGTATCCGTGTAGACCGCGCTTGCCCGTGTTGGTGCCTGTTCGATTGCACGCTAGGGTGGTCCTTATTTTTCAACTTTCAAATTTTTTTGGCCTTACTGCCCTAAAATATGACACTTGGTGAAAAAATGATATGTGCAAAATTTTAGCTCGATCGGACAATGGGAACCCATGCCGCAGCGCGCTTGAAAATTGTTTGTTTTTTAAACTTGATTTTCTCCATTATAGTACATCGTAAATATACATTTATACAGGGTTTTCCAATAAGGGCGGGTCGATGTTGAAATGGAATAAAACAAGCTGTGTGCGAGGTATTAACGAAATTTTTTTTTTATTTGAAAGGCCCATGTATGCCATTATGTATGAAAAATGACATCGTTCAAATGTCCGCCTCGGTTTCGCACGATGGCACGTATCCGAGAGGTCCAATTCTCAATGACTCTGCCGCATAGATCCGGCTGAATTTGAGCGATGGCCTGGGCTATATTGATTTTGAGGGCATCGGTCGATTGCGGCTTATTGGCATAGACCTGAGACTTTAGAAAACCCCACAAGAAAAGGTCTAGCGGGGTCAAATCGCACGATCTTGGTGGCCAATTCACGTCACCTCCGCGAGAGATAACCGTACCCTCAAATCGTTGATGCAGAATATCCATCGTGGCCTTTGCTGTGTGGCTCGTAGCGCCGTCCTGCTGGAATCGTGTAACTTGCCATGGTGATTTGGCATTAATGACTGAATTACAAACAACAGATTTGACCGCCACCAATAAAACAACACGGCCGCTACAGACTGTCAACATCGACCCGTCCCAATTGGAAAACCCTATATATATCGTTGAATTTGTCTTTCCATGCTCTATAACCGTGTGCAAATAACGTACAAGGTCATCATAGAAAAAAGTTCCGCAACTTCAAAATTTCGAAAATTGTATTTCAAAAAAAATTTTTTTTTCAGTATTATATTTACTTCGTCTAACAATACAACTTTTGTTTGACACATTTTTCATATATTTATTAATAACAAAAATATTTAAATAACGTAGTCACTACACGCAGTTAGGGTTGCCATAATCTATAATACCTTTTATTTACAATTATATACATTTATATTGTGACGCTCGAAATATTATTAAAACTTAACCTATACACGATATACACAATTATTCGAAAAAATACTTAATGTAAATTAAAATAATATAGAAAATTTGTTAATATACGTCGTCTGAAAAGCTGGATTTATTTATATCCGGATACCGTTGTCGGTACTCTTCTAAAATTTGTAAAATATTTTGTTTATTTTCTTCGTCTCTTGTTAATAAAGCATTATATTCCGATATTAACTTTACACCCCGCTCTGCAGTATCGTTAACGATTTTCAAATTTTTAACTATTTTTAGACCTGTTTTATACGTTTCCTCGTTTTCCCAGACTGACGGGTCTTTCTGCAAAAAATCTGTAGATATATTGAATCTACTAAAAAATTTTCGGCTTTCTGCACAAATGAAACTTTCTATGCCGATATTGGCAAGATTATGTATATTTTTTAGAGAAACTTTTTTCGAAGAAAATGTTACTTCATCGTTCTCTAAACTTTCTACCATAAGCTTCCTTTTGTCACATGACACACCAGCGTCAAAAAAACATAATGCTGCACATTCTGGTGTTAAGTACCACAAATGCCCCCCAAATTTATATAATCCTATTCGGCTTACGTTTACATCAATTTTTTTGTAGTCAAGCTGTTTTAAAATTTTTAAATCTTGACGTGGAGCTATAGCTCGAATCGGAGCATTAAACCATGCTTCTATGTATAAATTCGCCAAAAATATACATATGTCTCTAATTCCTACAATATTTTCGCTGCTTATTGATACTTCGTCGCGGAATAAATATATTTTTAGTATATATATGGCTTTAGCCATCCATCTAGCATGGTGGACAGCTCCAGGAATATGAAAACGGTTTCCTTTTGGACAAGTTCCACCAAGGAAAATAATCATCAATCCAAGGAATTCTACATAATCACCTCTTGGATGCTTCTGTTTTATATTTTATTCTATTTTATTAATATTTAACGCATTTTTATGAGCGATATCAAAAAGATCGTCTAGCGAGGCAACAAATTCCCTTTCATTTTTTTCTTGAATCTTAGTGCGGCGTTTTCGAGACCGTTGTAACTTTCGCCAAGTTTCGTGTGACATTAATAATTTGTCAATACTGTTGTACGATTTTTTTGTTGGAATACGTGCTTTTTCCCAAAAAACTTCCACTTCTTTTATAACTATCGCGGCACTTGATCGAAGATCCAATTTCACCTTTCGTAAATTATAAAATAATACACGCAAAGTTTGTCCGTTACTAGGAAGTTTTGCACCAATAATTTGTCTCTCGTCATGCCTCAGCAAATATATTTCATCACTATTTCTAGTTTCCACTTTTTGAAATTCACTCGTAGGAACTAGAATTGCTATGTTCTTTGAATGTGGGTGTGTGTGTCTGTATTCTGTATACGTGAGTGACCGTTGGTGATCGTTGGCAAAAGGACCATTGACCAAATTGACCATCGATCGACGATGACGATCGACCAACGCGTTGAAAAAATGCATGTGTGCGTATGTGTGTGTGAATGTCCGTTAAACAAATGATTGTAACAAAGGCTATCGGCCGAGGCTTCGTAGGCAACGCCGTACGTAGAGCACTCAGGCGCTCAATCTTTTGCGGAACAGCCTATTGAAAGGTCGAAATAAATTGTATAATCCTCCTCGATCATTTACTCTCTTACAAATCAGAAGCCAATAGCCAAACGACTATTTGCGGTTTATTGTTTTACGATTTTATTTTACGATTTACACCTCGGGTAGCTAGCTCTCTGGTAGTGGCCAGGGATGCGTACCGCGGACTAACCCTTTTTTTTTTTTTTTTTTTTTTCCGTGTGGAAATGCATTACGCATACCTCGGCCTCCTGGGGGATAGCCGAGGTTATGTGGGACTCTCCTCGGGTGGGGGTCGAGTCGCTTGCGACTCGATCCCCTCCCGAGGCATACCGCACTAAAAACACACGCCCACCTAAGCTATGTAGGAGGTGCCTGGATCTCGCGAGAACTCAACAGGACACCCCCTAGCTATACATGCATCCCGGGGGGAGGGGTTAGCTCCCCCCATACCTAACACTAACTGGACCCTGGGCGGAGGGACCCGCCCAGTGTCCCCATCCCTGGAGCCTTCGGATTGGGCTTCCCGAGCCCCAGCTCGGTCCACCCACAGCTCCCGGAGCCCTCCTGCCCCGCTCGAGCAGGGACCCGTGGGTCCCCGCCCGGCCAGGGCAGGAGGGCGCCGACACCGGCAAGGGAGGGTCGTCGGAGGCGCATCCGAACGCCCCGACCCTCCCCACCCCACCCCCCACGCGCCCCACCCCAGAGCACGCCTCTGGGGTGTGGCCGGCACCCCGCCACAAAAGACCGAAGTCTCGGGGTGCCGTGCCACCCCGGGGGGATTAACTCCCCCCCGGGGGCCGGGGTTAGCTCACTCCCCCGGCCCCCCCATCCTCAGCCCCCCGCGACGGAGGCATACGGCGGTGCGAAGGGCGAACCCTTCGCACCGCCAAGGGAAGTCCCGCCCCCCCGGGAGGGGGGGGCATTAGTTGGCGCGGGGAGGGGAACACTCCCCGCGCCCTCCCACCCATCACCGTCCCCCCACTCGGGGGACCCGCTGCGTCGCGGGGGGACGTCCCCCGCGTCGCATCTCCCGATCCCGACCGCGGACTAACCCTAACCCAAACCCGGTTAACCGAGCGAGGTTTCTCTAACCCACACTAACCAGGAGAGAACGGGTCTTAGGGCCCAGAGAGTGCCGGTTAACCCCGCTCGGAACCGGGTTAACCCGCACAGAGCGGGTTAATCGGGTTATAGTGAGATAAGATAGATACTTATAGACAGTTTACTTCAGAGTTCAGAGATATACGAATATATGTACAGGGTGTAAAAAAAGTAATGGTCATCCGTCCTAGGGGTGAATCTACACCTCTGGATCGGTGGACATTTGTAAGAGAAACTTGCCGCAAAATTGTTTATAACACAGAAAATTAGTGTTGAAGTTTTTTTTTGCATCAACGCATTCTACTCATCGAGAAGAGGAAAAGTTTGAAAGGAGCCATATGTCCCAAACAAATAGTTATTGAGATATAAGCTGTTAAAGTTTTTGCAAAATTTGATTGTGTGGAATTATACGTATAGACAAAAGCCTACTACTACAGTCCACACGTCTGTGTCGATGAGACAGAAGATGATCGTGTGCGTGCCGCGAGCCAGACGAAATTTAATTGAGCCTAACGACGAATGCGCCTTTAAATTTCGTCTGGCTCGCGGCACGCACACGATCATCTTCTGTCTCATCGACACAGACGTGTGGACTGTAGTAGTAGGCTTTTGTCTATACGTATAATTCCACACAATCAAATTTTGCAAAAACTTTAACAGCTTATGTCTCAATAACTATTTGTTTGGGACATATGGCTCCTTTCAAACTTTTCCTCTTCTCGATGAGTAGAATGCGTTGATGCAAAAAAAAACTTCAACACTAATTTTCTGTGTTATAAACAATTTTGCGGCAAGTTTCTCTTACAAATGTCCACCGATCCAGAGGTGTAGATTCACCCCTAGGACGGATGACCATTACTTTTTTTACACCCTGTACATGTATTATGAAAAAAAAGAGATCCCTCAACAAAATTAATAATTCAATTTGGCTTAATGAACTTAATTATTACTAAATATATTTACTTACTTCCCCATCGTGGTTCGATCGCTTGTGGTGGTAAAGAAACATTTGGCATAATAGCAGACAATTCCAAAATATTAACAATTTAAAATAGTGCATTTTCGACAAATGGAAGGGTATTAGCCAAAACAGTATTAAAAAATTGTATAAATATTTACCAAACCGAATGATTAAAGTCGTTAGCTGTAAAGGAGGTCCTACAAAATATTGAGCATTGATTTTTATCGATTAATTCTGTTATATTTCAAGTTTTTCGTTAAGTGTGCTATCATTTTGTACCTCTATATTTCGTTAATAATTCTACTGTATTCAATAAAAATAGATAAGTTAATGAAGCTTTGTTTCATTTGATTCATATATGTTGAGAAAGACACACTAAAAATATGTGTATAAAAAAATTGAATTTCTAATGCTTAATAAACAGAAATTACATTAATTTCAAAGTGTGCTATCTTTTCGTCCTGGAGTGTATGTATTAATTGACCAAAAGAAAGTGCACATATTGGGATAAAATAATAATTATTATTAACAATGTAACAATATTATTAACTGCTTCTTAGGCCGTGTTCATACTGAGAGCGGCAAACGGTAGAGCAATTTATTTTTGATTATTATTGCATGAGAAAAATGCAAAAAATATGCACTGTGCACAACATATACTGAATGCAAAATTGCAAAATACATTTTTGGAATCATCTAATCATGACATTTTCTGTCCAGGTCCCATTTGTCTACCCATTTTTTATAAAAATATGCATTCGCATAAACATCCTTTTTTTTAACGTTGGCCACGACCACACAGGTCGCACCTCGTGGGCCTCATTTTCCTCTTCCACTAAGAAGACATTGGCTTTTTCCTCCATAAACGTGACACATAAACCGTTAGTTTGTATTTAAGAACCTGGGACCTAAAAATGATGTCTGAAAATCACTTAATTGGGGGGTACTCTAGAAGGTCTTCGGTTTAACGTTTTATTGCGGACACGGTAGATACATTGTCAGTGGAGGCGCGGTGGTCTTTACCGGTTTTACGAAGCGACGTTTTACCTTTTATTATTTATTAAGTTGTTGTTATTAGACCTTACCCTTGCGAGTGTTAACTATTTCGGTTTTTTCAATTTTGGCATTATTTCGGTTTCAATACAGCATACTGTCGAGCGGACAGTCGTTGAATTTCGGATGGTGACCGTAGCAGGCAATAAAATAACGAAGAGCTTCGATCCTAACAAAGCATACTGACAAGGGAACATTTTCTGTTGATACAAGTCGATTTTGGTGAAACTTGTGTGAGATATAGTTCTTCGATTTTTTTCGAATTTTCCTCGAAAATTTATATTAAAAAGTTACAAAGGTATTCATGATTCTACTGTAGTCTTCTGTAACCGAATTAACCGGGTTAACCGAGTTAACCCTAACCCGAACTCGGTTCGGTTCTCCTAACCCGAGTAACCCGCCTAACCCGGTTACAGGAGATTTCTGTAACCCGGCTAACCGGGTTACTCGGGTTACAAAACCCGAACCGGGTTCGGGTTAGGATTCGCATCCCTGGACTAGTGGCACGATTCTCACGCTGCCTTATATGCGTTCACTCCTAAGTCTAGTTGATAAATTTTTATTATATTTTCGGAGACAATACCGAAATGTAACTATTATACATTTAAGAAATTCTAATTTTATTTACAAGCATTCAGTAATTCTTCCAAAAAAACTGATCACAATCATATTCGAAATTAACGAGACATCAAATCTTTGTTATTAATACATATATGAAAAAATGTGTCAAACAAAAGTTGTATTGTTAGACGAAGTAAATATAATACTGAAAAAAAATTTTTTTTTGAAATACAATTTTCGAAAGTTTGAAGTTGTGGAACTTTTTTCTACGATGACCTTGTACGTTATTTGCACATGGTTATAGAGCATGGAAAGACAAATTCAACGATATATAGAAATGTATATTTACGATGTACTATAATGGAGAAAATCAAGTTTCAAAAATAAACAATTTTCAAGCGCGCTGCGGCATGGGTTCCCATTGTCCGATCGAGCTGAAATTTTGCACATATCATTTTTTCACCAAGTGTCATATTTCAGGGAAGTAAGGCCAAAAAAATCTTTAAAAAAATTTTTGGCTCCTATAGCTAAGGACCACCCTATTGCACGCGCGCTACGCACACCAGCGTACCTCTATTCTGTCCGTGTAAACTACCTGCTCGACTGATCGACGCTGAAGCGATCCTTCGGTTTTCACGTTACCGAAGTTTCGAAAGTATGAGGCGGAAAGCCGGAATTTGGAGACGGCGCGCATTTGAATCCTTGCACAGCACGACGCGGCGCACGTTTTTCTATACCTTTCATCTCAACGAGATATCGAAGAGAAATTTGGACTACATTTTTTTCGACAAAACAGGTTTAATGATGTAAACAGAAATATATTTTGTATTTTTTAAATAATGTTTTCGTTGAATCTTAAGGTATAGCCGGATAAAATGGTCAAAAGTGTCCATCCAAATTGATCTTTAGTCACGTCATGTTCAACAGAAAATTATGAAAAAATTCATGAATATTCTACCTAATAGCATACACGACCGAGATTTTTTTTCAAAATTTTTGGGTGCAAAATCGATTTTTAAACAAATCGGAAAACATAAACTTGCCGATTTTATATCAGTCTTCAATTGATCACATTTATATTATTACGTTAGTTGTCTCTCATCCTGATTATTAATGTGTATTTTTTCAGGTTTTTCGATTTATGGAAACATGTTTTAAAAAATTGAAAACCTCCTAACAAACTTAGTTTCAGTATTTACAATTAGATACATCCAGTACTTAGATATTATTGAAGCAATTGTTCTGAATTTTGTTATAATTTTTTAGAGATTGGGTAGTCGTTAACAAAACAACTATACGGCTGGGAATTTTCTGGCCCCGAATCGAATCCCGCACCTAATCGTTTCTTTTAGTAAATACTTGTTGCTTCGGGTTTTAATGAACAGTTTAATCAAAAACATTTTTTAATTGCCTACATTTATTTTCAACTTAAAGGACTGATGCGTTCCTAAAGTCCCCTGCGTTCCTATATTCGAAGAAGAAACAAACATAATTAAAATCGTAATTCTAATTGCAATATTATAGGACACAATATTAACATTAACGTATACTTATCTTTATTCATCGATGGAATTAGCTATCATTAGAGAATAGCTATATATTTGTGGTTGTTTAACGAAATAGCGTACCCGCCAAAATAAGAAATAAAGACTAAACGACCTACAAGTCCGTAAACGCGTGCAATGTCAATTGCTTGAAATTTTGCGTACGCGACGAACTTGCATACAATTGCTTGATGACATTAGAGATAAATGTCTATCATCGATAGATATGGTGCGACTACACTAGAATTTAATAGGTTGATATACCTATTTTATTCCTTTTTTTCGTCTTGATATCGGGAATCAATGAGAATATCCTTTCGGTCTCGGCAATTGAATGCGGTAAACATCTGACAATTTTGCACAGTCGACGCAAGTTCGCGACACGAAGAACTTGTTCCGCGTTTTCTTGTTTGCAGATGTCTATCCATATATTGTCGACTGATAAATTCGACCATTAGTGTTTTTGGAATACGGATGTGCCGTAGAAATTTATCTGGCGAATTAAATAATTAAACATCGGAATACCAAAAACACTAATGGTCGAATTTATCAGTCGACAATATGTGGATAGCCATCTGCAAACAAGAAAACGCGTAACAAGTTTTTCGTTTCACGAACTTGCGTCGACTGTGCAAAATTGTCAGATGTTTACCGCATTCAATTGCCGAGACCGAAATGATATTCTCATTGATTCCCGATATCAAGACGAAAAAAAGGAATAAAATAGGCATCAACCTATTAAATTCTAGTCTAGTCGCACCATGCCTATCGATGATAGATATTTATCTCTAATGACATCAAGCAATTGTATGCAAGTTCGTCGCGTACGCAAAATTTCAAGCAATCGACATTGCACGCGTTTACGAACTTGTAGGTCGTTTAGACTTTATTTCTTATTTTGGCGGGTACGCTATTTCGTTAAACAACCCAAAATGTATAGCTATTCTCTATAACTTTTTTCCGTAGCGTTTTTATCGTTTTTATATAATATAAGCCATTTATTTTGCTCAAGAATTAATCGTGTCGATGAATACAGATAAGTATACGTTAATGGTAATACTGTGTCCTATAATATTGCAATTAGAATTATAATTTTAATTAGGTTTGTTTCTTTTCGAATATGGGAACGCAGGGGATCAGCTGTAGCGGAATTTTCGAGTGCCTTGAAACCATTCTGCACTTCGCAATCATAACTTAAATTGTGTTCCTTTTTTTTAAATTACAGAAAGTCGACAGCGCGAACTGCATCAATCCTTTCAATTGAAAACAGATGTAGACAATTAAAAAATGTGTTTGGTTAAACTTTTTATTAAAACTCGGGGCAATAAGTATTTACTGAAAAAAATTATTAGGTTCGGGATTCGATTCGGGGCCAGAAGATTCTCAACCGAATAGTTGTTTCGTTAACTTCTACGCAATCTCTAAAAAATTATAAAAAAATTAAGAAGAGTTGCTTCAATAATATCCAAGTGCTAAATTTTTATAGAACTGGAGTCTCTAACACTTCAATACAAAATATGCATTTTCTTCGAATATTTGTAGGTTTTCAATTTTTTAAAACATGTTTCCATAATCCGAAAAACCTGAAAAAATACACATTAATAATCAGGATTAGACATAACTAACATAATAAAATAAAATAAATGTGGTCAACTGTATACCGATATAAAATCGGCAGTTTTATGATGTTCGATTCGTTTAAAAATCGATTTTGCAACCAAAAATTTTGAAAAAATCTCGATCGTGTATGCTATTAGGTAGAATATTCATAAATTTTTTCATAATTTTCTGTTGAACATGACGTGACTAAAAATCAATTTGGATGGACACTTTTGACCATCTTATCCGACTATACCTTAAGATTCAACGAAAACATTATTTAAAAAATACAAAATATATTTCTGTTTACATCATTAAACCCGTTTTTCGAAAAAATGTAGTCCAAATTTCTCTTCGATATCTCTTTGAGATCAAAAGTTATAGCAAAATGTGCGTCGCGCTCTGCGCTGTGCCGGGATTCAAATGCGCGCCGTCTCCAGATTCCGACTTTTCGCCTCATGCTTTCGAAACTTCGGTAACGTAAAAACCGGAGGAACGCGTCGGCAACCGGCGCGTTGTCACGTTGTCTTTGTCTTCTACTGTGTACTCTGCACACTGCACACTGCACGCGCTACACACAAGCGTACCTCTACTCTGTCTGTGTAAACTACCTGCTCGACTGATCGACTCCGACGCGTTCCTTCGATTTTCACGTTACCGAAGTTTCGGAAGCATGAGTCGGAATGTCGGAATCTGGAGACGGCATGCATTTCAATCCCGGCACAGCGCGCGGCGCACATTTTGCTATAACTTTTGATCTAAAAGAGATATCGAATCAAAACTTTCACCAAACCAGATTTGGTAAATATTTATACAATTTTTGAATACTGTTTTGGCTAATATTCTCCCATTCGTCCAAAATGCTCTATTTTAAATCGTTGATATTTTGGAATTGTCTGCCATTTTGATACACAGCGCTGGCAAGATGTCCACAACAATTTTCAATAATGTTGAGGTTGGGGATCTTGCTGGCCTCTCCAAAATACGAATAATTTTTTAAGACAAGTATTTCTTGACCGCTTTCGCCGCGTGGACTGCGACATTATCTTGTTGTAAAATGTGTTTGTTTGCAGCAATTCTTACAGCATAAGTGTTTAGTTGTTCATTTATCATTTCCACATACCGTTCACTATTCATTCGTCATTTTATAAATTTGATTTCTGTTTTACCCCAATATCCAATGTCGGCCCAAATTATCACACAGCCGCCTTCAGTACATTGACATATTAAAACATTTATTTTATTCAGTTTAATGTACCAAATGAGGAAAAATAGATGATGTGCTATCTCTTTGTCCCGGAGTGTATATCGGCATAAAACCACTAACAAGTGCATTGCAGACTTTGTTAACTTCCCGATTTTATAGGGAAGTTATTGTAATTACCCCGAAAATCGAAAATCGATTTTTTAGCCGATCTTCACGTTTCATGGTCATTGGAGTCATTTTAGACTATTTTTATCAAAATGTTCGTATGTGTGTGTGTGTGTGTGTGTGTGTGTGTGTGTGTGTGTGTGTGTGTGTGCGTATGGCCGTTTCTATGTAATCAAATTTTTCGTTAACGTTTTCAGAAAAAGTAACAACGCGATCAGGATGATGAATGATGCAATCGATGTGCCCCGTCGTAACTTAGAGCTGATTAGATTTTGGTCCATATTGGTCAAGTAGTTTTTTAGATTTTTACTTTTTTTTCGAAAAGAGTCGATTCTACAATGCAATTTATAAGGGAGGATGAAAATTTTCCACCAAAGAACCAAACGCAATTACATAAAAAATTTTTTTCTTAATTTTTTTTTTAGATTTAAAAAAATTTTTTTTTTTAACTGATGCTAATGTTACCGCTTGGAATAATCGAAAGTTACTCCAATGCAAGAGTGAATTTATCATCTCTATTCCCAAGAATACATTTTGGGAGAATATCGATGAAAGTATAAAAAAAAACGATGTTAACGATGTTAGCGATGTTGGCGAAGGAGTAACGATTCGGGAAGTTCTTTGTGTGACTCTTGGAGAGTCACACACCAAATAAAAAACATTAATAGCAGTAGGCCCTACTAGCCATGCGTATCACTAACCCTCTCGCAAGAGCAGTCCTACCCGCGAGCTCGCGAAGCGAGCGAGCAAAAACAACCCTACTCGCGAGCGAGCGAAGCGAGCGAGCAACAATAGTCCTCTAGTTTATTTTTCGTGATTATTTCATGTAGATGATGCTAGCTGCTTCGTGGCGTCCTTCCGATTAAAAGAAAGAATAAACTCGAGATAGAATTTGGACTGTGGATAGTGGATTTATTCCAAGTCTTCGAATAACGGCATAATCAATTTTCTAGCGAAACCGCGAAATAATACCGGTATTTTTTCGGTTTTTCCAATGCTTAGGTTGCTCCAAATGAAAAAGGAACTACAGGCCACTTACCCTTAAATATGTTCGGTCGTAAAACCCTCCGCGTCATAAAACATTAAGTTGAAGACCTTCCAGATGTATCTCCCAACAAAGTGATTTTTGGCCAGCCGAAAGAAGCATTTTATACCGTTAAGGTACTGAACTTTATAACCGTAGCTACCTGCAATCGAACATACTCCTTGGTTTGAAATCTTTGCTTTAGTTTATTAAAAGAGGGAGTAGACTCGTTTCCAGGATTGCAAGGGTGTGGGATTCGTCTCTTCTCATTTCACGCTAATACAAACACGGGGGTTTTCACTAGTCAAAAACGCTAGATAAAAGATCGATCTAGGACGCTATCTGCCTCAAAAATCCTATTTTTTCGTTTACGAGACGTAATTGGCATTATTCGGCAGCATGTAGCTATGAAAATAGCTTGTATGCTTCCGAATAATGCAAATTACGGTGCCGACTAATGCACATTTCGCCTCGTAAACGGAAAAATAGGACTAGATCGATATTTTATTTAGCGTTTTTGACTAGTGAAAACCCCCGTGTTTGTATTATTATCGAGAGATGAGAAGAGGCGAATCCCGCACCCTTGCAATCCTGGAAAAAGGAACTGCGCAGTTACTCGAATTAATATTCGGACGTTCTAAAAAAGACGAGAACTTTTTTAATATTGTACTGTACGATTTGAACTTTTTTGGGGAGCTAGAGCAATTAGTTTACTACAGATGGCGAAAGAAATTTTTTCAAAAATTGCAATTGATCGGAATCGTATGAAAAAATACTAAGAGTGGCATTTTACAACTTTTTTATGTGGGCCCATATTGAAAAATTGAAAAATACGCTTTGTAGATCTGTGTCGACTAAACATATTTTGAAAATTTCGTCAAAATCGGTTGACGTCGCAAAGAGCTACAAACGTTTAAAGATGGTAAAAATTCCAGATTTTTGGCCTATATCGAAGAATTCTTACATCTTCCAAGGCCTGTCGTTTCTTCCCGCATCAGCCGATAGCGATGAAACTTTCACAGTGCATATTATTTACGCAGGCCTACAAAACGTACTTTTTAAATTTTCAATATAGGCCCACACGAAAAAGTTGTAAAATGTAACTTTTAGTATTTTCTATGCAATTCCGACCAAATGCAATTTTTGAAAAAATTGCCTTTCACATCCTGTAGTAAACTAATTGCTCTAGCTCCCCAAAAAAGTTCAAATCGTATAGTACAATATTTAAAAAGTTATCATCTTTTTTAGATCGTCCAAATATTAATTCGTGTAACTGTACGTATTAGGGGATAATTAATGTATTACTAGTTTATTGATTCATGTGTACGTTTACTCTTAATGTAACTGTAAAGAAAATGGCACGGCAAGGGGGCAAGAAGTAACATTCAATTTATACATAGTTTCCATCTCTTGCAATCGATGCAGACAATTTTTATTTTCCACAAAGATCCGCAGTCTAGGAAAAATAATATAGATATAATAGAAATAAATAAAATTTAATATTTTTTTATATCGGGTTTATTATTTCGTTTTTATTCAAAGTCGGTATTTGGAATTGTCGGTAAAAAGGAAGACTGCTACATCTTTGTACGATATGTAGATATTCATTTCACCGACATTACCCACATAACCTCACCGACATTACCGACATAACTTCGCCGACGGTGCTGCCCTGTATAACGGCATCCGCCCCTCCACAAAGACTCCACGAGCTGGCTTCCATCTGGACGGGAGAAGCTGCCGTCCAGGTGCAGAGAGGCCAGACTTAGCGGATCTGTACTAAAGGCTATAGCCGGGTTTGATAGTGAAATTCGCCCCCGGCGGGATTTTAGTCGTGCTTGGACCATTCGATAGCCTACCCAAAAAAATCCTCTCTGCCAAGTTTCAGCCCCCCATCTCATCTGTAAGGGTAGTTATTGAGAAAAAACGAAAAATCAGTTTTTGGCTCATTTTCCCTATTTATTGACAATTAAAAATTCTGAAAAAAATCTGGCACATTTCGGATACCGAGCCACATATTAGGTATTATTTCCAGATTTTTCTGCTGCAAGCTCTGCTTGTGAAAAATGAAAAACACGAAAAAAATCGAAAAAATACAGGGTTATATAGAAATCTAAAAGGTGCTACTCCAGATTTAATTTAGCAATGAGGTATTACCGTAAGTATTATGCTCAATTTTTTTCAGATTTTTGTGAGTGGTGCGTCATAGTTAAAAAAAATAAAAACCGCTTTTTTCGGCGTTTTTCCTAAGTTATACTTATATTCCCTGAATCATAAAAATATATTATGTGATATTAAACGTTCCTACGTTCAGAAAAACATCTCCCAGACTTTAAAACTTGCCTAATACGAAATACGCAAATTATACCATGTACATATATTCGAATATTTCGAAGAGAATTTCAACAGCGCCGGTTGGTGCAGTGGCTATGGTCTCCGTCTGCGGAACCGCTGAAGACTTTTTGGACCGGGTACGAGTCCCGATCAGGTCAATTTTTTTTCTAAGTTTTTAAGATTATTTTTCTGAGATTATTAATGAACCATTGTAAAAAACTTATTAGAACTATATTTAGACTATCTTAAAATATTTTTTCGGAAAAATATTCTTGGAGTACTATCGGCCTCTAGTCATTTACGGACTGTATTACAGCTCTACTTTACATTTTTTACGTGGATTTGTGCATCGACTTGATTTTTTTATCTTTACTGGCCGAAAGTACTCCAAGAATATTTTTCCGGAGTAGTAAATCTGGAGTAGCACCTTTTAGATTTCTATATAACCCTGCATTTTTTCGATTTTTTTCGTGTTTTTCATTTTTCACAAGCAGAGCTTGCAGCAGAAAAATCTGGAAATGATACCTAATATGTGGCTCGGTATCCGAAATGTGCCAGATTTTTTTCAGAATTTTTAATTGTCAATAAATAGGGAAAATGGGCCAAAAACTGATTTTTCGTTTTTTCTCAATAACTACCCTTACAGATGAGATGGGGGGCTGAAACTTGGCAGAGAGGATTTTTTTGGGTAGGCTATCGAATGGTCCAAGCACGACTAAAATCCCGCCGGGGGCGAATTTCACTATCAAACCCGGCTATAGCCTTTAGGAGGTCGCCAGTGGCGCGGAAGCCACACTCTTTCCAGATACCCTCCACCCGTGGGCCGAGCGGCCTCAAGCGGGGCTCTGGAACGATTCTACCCTCCACGTGGACTCCACGCTCTGCTCTCTTTCTGGAACGTTCCAGCCGTGGTTATCAGGGATTTTATTGATTAAAGTTAATTGCTTGAATAAAAAAATTGGGCTATATTAAGGTGCGATCTCCTTTGCGCGTTTTGCCGCAGCGTTTTGTTAGCTATACTCCATTCGTCGTAGCTCTTTTCTGTGCCTCTGGACGCACAACTTTGCGTTGCTATGATGCGATTTGCTATGTCTTTCCTTGTTTTTCAGTTGCGAAGAAAAACGAAGGAGCATTGCCAAACTCGAACACGTGCGTCGATCGATTTACGATATGTGTTAGCGCACATGTTTGTGTTTGTTTTTTGCTTCGAGACCTCTGAACGTAGCGCTAGAACAAAACGCACGCGTTTTTTGACCTACTGCTTCCGATGCAGTCCAAACGCTCAGCCATGCGTTTTGTCGACCCACTGCTTCAGAATGCGATTATAATAAGCAGAACTAGAAAACCGAGAAAAATGAGTTTTTAGGAGCTTGTAATGAAAACATAAGAGTATCCACTCAAAATGTTGTTATTTGAAAAAAATGTTTTTTACCATTTATTTTGTAATTGTTTTAAACAAATGCTGTGTTTTCACAGTGAGTCACTTTTTTAAAAATAGAAAAAATGGGGATATAGCCCCAAGTGTCCCCTTTACGGACCTGTTTTTAAAAAACTGGACATTTGAAAATTGACGAAATTAAAATTATTTGAAGTGAACGCTACACCGCGATATACAATCTCGGACGACCGAAGAGCACAGTGGACTGGATCGTGACAGTTTATAATAACTCTTGACATCGAGATGAAATTTCCACTAAAATTCATTAAAAACTGATTTTTATGTTCCGATAATTACCGTAATAAATATATATTTCTTGTAATCATTTTTTAATTAATTGTTTCAATTTTGTTGTCTTAAAATAAAATTTTAAATTGTTCATTTGTTACTTATTTAGTAGTTCTCCAGATAATTTAAATCACCGATGTCTTTGGTTATAAACATCTCTGTATTTCAAGAAATATTCATAGTATGAAGAATAAAGGTCAAGAAATACAGAGAATATATAAAAACATCGGTGATTCAAATTATCTGGAAAACTACTAAATAAGTAACAAATGGACAATTTAAAATTTTATTTTAAGACAACAAAATTGAAACAATTAATTAAAAAATGATTACAAAAAATATATATTTATTACGGGAATTATCAGAACATAAAAATCAGTTTTTAATGAATTTTAGTGGAAATTTCATCTCGATGTCAAGAGTTATTATAAACTGTCACGATCCAGTCCACTGTGCTCTTCGGTCGTCCGAGATTGTATATCGCGGTGCAGCGTTCACTTCAAATAATTTTAATTTCGTCAATTTTCAAATGTCCAGTTTTTTAACTGGGGTTACATCCCCATTTTTCCAATTTTTTAAAAATGACCCACTGTGAAAACACGGCATTTGTTAAAACAATTGCAAAATAAATGGTAAAAAACATTTTTTAACCGTCTTCAAAAAAGGAGGAGGTAATAAACCTAATAAAAATAAAATATTACATTAAATACCATATTAAATACAAAATAATCTTTTCGGAGGCGGCGCAAAATTGAAAATTTTCGACACTGGAAATTACGCAAATCCTTAAATTCTTCTACGGCGGGAATATTCGAGCTCTCGTTAAACTTCGATCTACTCGAAACAAAACTCGAGTCGAACAGAACTCGATTGACAAAACATAATCGTGAAATATTCTAGAAATAATAGAATATTCTAGAATATTCCTCGAAAGGATAATGCGATATTGTTTCTTGGCGTAGACGCACGCGTCTAGACGCACTGACGCATTGGTTCACGCCTAGACGCAGTTCTGATGTGAAGTATGACGAATGGAGTATAAATGGCGCTGGAGTAACAAAACGCTGCGGCAAAACGCGCAAAGGAGATCCCACCTTTACACAGATAGTGAAAACATTACTTCGCTAAGACTCATTTCGAAGGTTACATAAATGACATAAAATGACATTTCTTGAAAAAATGCTTCAGACAAAAGTTTCTTGTTTTTTCTCATAGAATCCGAATCCGTAATAAAAAATATCATGTTCTATTTAAAAAATGTAACTTCCGGTCTCAATCACCTATTTTCGGCCGGAACCGGAAGTTAAAAATATCACCATTTGATAGAGCGCATCTGATTTATAAAAGAAACACTTTGAATTTTTGAAAATAAATAAATGAGTGGTACGGGTGGTCTGGGAGAGAGAGACTCTCATAATAATACACATTTGATGAGGTGTATTCTATGGTCATACAGTGGTACTTGATTATTACAATGTTCAATTAAATTTACAAATAAAATGTACGTTGATTTCTCGTAGGATTGTATTACATATTTGTGATACTGCTGGCGTTTTATTCTGTAGTATGTTACGAACCAGGGCCGCGAGCAGCACGAGTGGCTGGCGAAGGGTTGTTACCCTAGGAATATGGTATCAATTTGTTAGTTAAGGTACGCAGACGAACGTAATGCGAAATCAGGGAGCTGCTAGGAAGGTGAAACTTCATGGACGAAACCAATGCGAAATTGGGGAGTTGCTGGGAGGTTGGATAAGAGCACAGACGAACCTGATGCGAAATCAGGGAGCTGTCAGGATGCGGACGAACCCAATGCGAAATCGGTGAGCCGCTAGGATAGTATAGTTTTCGTGGACGAACTCAATGCGAAATTGGGGAGCCACTAGGTTGGATAAATCTCTGTTTGGACAATAGGAATGTCGCGAACGAACCTGATGCGTAATCAGGGAGTTGCTAGGATAACACTGTCCAAAAAATTTCAACTTTTTTTTTATTTCGATTCCCACTATGCGATTCTTATACAGTTTTTCGCGCTATTCCGAATCTGTCACATTTTTCACATTTTTCATATTTTTCACCTTTGAACAAATATTGTGATGTTACTATAAAAGATATTGAATTGTTCATTGCAGCAAAAGATTCTGTAGACTTTCCCGAATACAGTGATATCAAATATTAATACGTTATGATTGTTTAAACATGTTTAAACAATGATCAAAGACGGAGAGACACCACTTTTGCACCAATTTTTGAGGATATTTTTCAATTTATCTCAAAAAATAATGGTCCTGCGGAAAATCAAACTATACCACGCGATAGAGCAGACTTTTATCATGAGAAACCACCCTTTCAAGTTTGCGTGGTCGACGTTTTTTTCGAACCAGAAAGCAAAATATCTTCGCCCGACATGAGTTACCGCCGGTGGCGCTTACCACTAGAACAAGCATTCCACGGGATACAGCGCGGCTTACGCCCGTTCCGGTGGTAAGTGTCACTGGCGGTAACTCATGTCGGGCGAAGATATTTTGCTTTCTGGTTCGAAAAAAACGTCGACCACGCAAACTTGAAAGGGTGGTTTCTCAAGATAAAAGTCTGCTCTATCACGTGGTATAGTTCGATTATTCGCAGGACCATTATTTTTTGAGATAAATTGAAAAATATCCTCAAAAATTGGTGCAAAAGTGGTGTCTCTCCGTCTTTAATCATTGTTTAAACATGTTTAAACAATCATAATGTATTAATATTTGATATCACTGTATTCGGGAAAGTCTACAGAATCTTTTGCTGCAATGAACAATTCAATATCTTTTATAATAACATCACAATATTTGTTTTGTCACGTCGGTAACTTTTCCGAGATGGAAAAGCGACCGAACACGGGAAATTATGGCCTTGCGACCGGGCCACGCTCGGTCGCGCGACGTGTGGTCCTCCCAGGACAAAAGATCTCTCGCAGATTCGACTCGTAAGATCGAGGATCTTCCTTGAACAGAATCGGGCGCCAGGCACGTTACCGTGCCACGCTAATTATCGACAGTTCAATACAACCGCGAGCGAATTACGAATCTGCGAGAATCGCTATAGCCAGGAATATCCACGTACACGGCCAGGGTTCCACGGAAGGAAAAGGACGGGGCATTCCTCGCGACAGGAACGTTTCTCACAGGGAGAATAAGTCACCGAGATTTGGCGGCAAACTAAAGTCGTTTATTAAAAACGAGGATGTATAGTCCGCCGGTCGAGACCGGCGGCAGTCAATAGATTTGCCGGCGCGAACGCGGAAGTATTGGCGGTTGTTCGGCCGATCGCGCTAACTTTACTTTCTCGCGTTGAGCTCGGTTGTCACAGGACTTCGCGTGAATTTACAAGCCTAGAAGGCACGAATTCGACCGAGCTCCGGTAACAAACGCGTTTCTTCTCTCGACTGGGCGAAGCGATACGAACGGTGAAAGACACGAAACGAACACGTCGCGTCGTCCCACCGTGGAACGCTCCGAGGGCCGTCAAAAGAATTCCAATCGGACTAATATCGTGCGCCCCGGTTAACCCGTGCACGGATAACCGGCTACGACACGACCCGCGGCCTCGCGTACCTCGCAGGAGAGTGACTCCTGGTCCTCGGGAGACGCCGGCGGATCCGCGGTACACTTCGATTGGGAAATCGCCAAAATAGCGCCACGTCCCCGAACCAACACGAACTGGTCACAAAAGAAAGAGTATTCTGGCCTAACCAGCACTTACCACTCGTCCTGATCTAACAGCCGACGCATAAAGGGTTACTCTACTACTCGGTAATTATCTCGCACGTTTACGTTACGCAGTCCTTCGACCCAATGACCCAGTTCGAGCCGGCTCGGTAACGCGGAAGCGAGGCATTCCCCTACTCCTTCGCTCATCTCCGCTGAGACGACGCTCGGACCAATCGCGTTGTTTCTCGACGCAGGGACGCATTCATGGCGGGTGGTCTCGGGCCTCCCTCGGGATATAGGGCTGGTTGGCGGCGTCCATGGATCCGAGCCGTTCCGGCATTGCTCTCGTGGCATTTTCCGGATGAGGCATCGACGAGGGTGGGCCGATGGTCACCCTGAATCACGATAGCCTCGTCGATTTCTCCGGGTTGACAGATCCGGGCTCGGTCCGATCCTCGCCGTCTTCCTCGCCAGCGGCGTCCTGCGATTGGTGCTCCAAGCGTCTCTGCGTTATTCTTCCGCCAATTAGCGGCCGGAGACGAGTAGCGGGTTCCTCGCTACTACGGTGTGCCCTGAAACCTCTTATCGCGCCCAGTGGCGCGACATTCAAGCGCGATAATTCCGTTCTTTGGTTGCTCGGACATCCCAGGGAGAGCGATCGCTAATGCCGTTTCTATTCGGTACTGCCTAATCGTGACCCGCGTCCTTCGTGAGAGGTTCGGATTGACGTAGGCAGAATCTGCCATGTCACAGTTTAAAGTTGAAAAATACGTCTTTTTTAAAAACGCAATTTTCTCAAAAACTGTATGTCTAGGAGAAAAATTAAGGACAGATTCGGAATCAGCGCGAAAAACTGTATAAGAGTCGTATAGTGGGAATCGAAATACTTTTTGGCTGTTGTACAGTGTAATTAGTAAGCCTTGTAACTAGTATAATTTAATTGATACAATCCGAGCGGTAAGATTGTATCGTGTGGGGACGTTCAATTACTTGATTAGGATATTGGACAATAATTATCGGTTTAATGAATTTGCGTTAATTATCAAATAACACAAATATATTCTTACTATAAGACTACGTTTTACAATTGTGTAATTGTTGCGGATGGATTGAATTTAGAATAGAAAGAATTGAAAGGAGATATTACCTAAACTAACCCAGACAGCACACCGGCTCGATTTGGGCCTGGTTTTTATGTGCGCATTGGCCCGGATATGGCCAGGAAGAGGCTCGAGCCCAGGGCCTAACGGCCGTGCCGAGATTCAGCCAGATTCAGCCCATTTACAAGATTGCAAGGGTCGGGATTTGCGTTCTCATTTCGTGATAATACAAACACGGGTTTTTTCAGTAGTCAAAAACGCCAGATAAAGATCAATCTAGGCAGCAATCGCCCTCAAAAGTCTTATTTAAGACAGATTTAATAACAGTAAAGTGGGTTCTGTTTCCTGCTAAAGATGGTGTAGGTTCTGTTCCATGCTAAAGATGATGTAGGAGCTGTTCCAGGCTAAACATGATGTGGAGAGAGAAGATGTCGCGAGAATAGTTGGGCTCAATCGACGTACTGATTGGCCACATTAGTGTGACCGCGCTGCCCTCTCAAAAACAGGCTGACTACCGGCACGGCCGTCAGGCCCTGGGCTCGAGCCCCTTCCTGGCTATATCCGGGCCAATGCGCGCATAAAAGCCCGGCACGAATCAACCGGCCTGGGCCTCGAGCCGATCCAAGCATTGTGTTGGCTTGTAACCTGGCCTTGCAGGCTTGGTCAGGCTGTGCTATCTGGGAAGATGCACGGTGTTGACGCACTGTCTCGGACGGTGTCAGACAGACGATGTCTGTTGACGTCTCGGAGCAACCTTATCACTACCTAATAGATTTTACACCGAACTCGCGGAATCTATACGGTTATCTTTGATTCAAAAGGAACAAACGCCCGATCTCACTGGTAGTTGACTTCCGAGATGCAGCACGACGGGACACGATTTGTGATTACGACAGTACTATCCCACGAGAGTAGAAATGCAAGGGCTTATATAGCCCTGCAATGACGAGTGGTACAACTTGTCAGTATCCTTGGTGTGAATATTCGTATTTTGTCAACGTGCAGTTACTCGAGGGGAATACAAGGTACCCCCTCTCTGATGACCAGAGCGGCAGAGGAGTTCAGGAGTAGAGTAATATGTGACACGTTGCGCGTGCGCGACAGGGATTTAATGGGGCGAATGGAAGACACGTTGCGCGTACGTGATGAGGACGCACAATGACATGACATTTCGCAGGTTTTAGGTTATTGCAGCGTATCGTAGTTATGAAATGAATCATACGAATCGTTCTGCAGATTATGAACTTTATTATAAATGAAATGAATTTGTAACATGTGGTAGTTTCAGTTGTGGAGTATGGATATTGAAAAGAATGTTGAAATCTATACTACTATATATTAAAAATTTTAGTATAGGGAAGATGAAGAAATTGTAGAACTGAATACGGAATGTAATAAATATATTATAGGTACATAATACAATAAAATTGTAGGAAAGTATAGTCTATCAGCTATACAGGGTGAATTCGATAAAGCAGGACACCTAAATAATAGAGCTTTTCTTGTGGGTACATGTGTTTGTGACTAAACATTTCATCGATCTTGTGTTCTAGCACGCAATCGTAGGTAGACTGTGGATCTTTCTCCAAAATAAATATTGTCTGCATCGATCGCAAAAAATAGAAACCAAATTGAACGTTATTTCTTCTCTTGATGATTTTAATAGAGGAGAAATTATACAGGGTGAATCCGAAGAAACAGAACACCTAAATATCTCTGTTACTTTTCGTTGTACAAAAAAACTTCTTAGGACAAAGTTACACTGTTTGAAGGGCCACATGTAACGGTGTAAAAGAAAAAATTTTCAAGGTCATTTTTATGAGATTTCAAGGTTATCGATGTTTTTTTAAGTGGAATGATATATTTTCGTTAACGTAATGTAGTAGCTGACAAAATAACGAATTCATGCATGTAACACAATATGTGGGAATGATTACATCGTCACGGCCATCAACCGACCGAGTCGTTGCCCTCGTACCGAAAACATCAAGCGACACACGTTAGCTATTGTAAACAGTCGAGGACCGGGGAATGAACTGACATGTAAACCTAGGTCAGTGTCATCGCCCGTGCCCCGACTAGGTCACGAACAAAAACCCATGTAGGTATGCCAAGAGGCACCTGTGTGTACGGCGATAAAGCCAGGCCGCAGAGGACGCGTAACGTCTTTTGTCCAAAACGCAACGATACGAACCACGATACGAAATACGAACTCGATCACGACTTACGGCTACGACACACGGTTAACGATTACGATTTACGGCTCACGATTAAGGATCTGTGTATACGGATACGTTTTGTATTATACTTGTACTGTCTATCTTTGTAATTTCTGTCGTATTGATCTGAATAAAGGACAGATATTTTATTATTAACAATTCTGTTCCTACAAATATGACCTTCAAATGACCTTCAACCCAGAAAAATGGTATAAATAAAATTCAACGTGTAAGTTCATTTGATGTATTTCTGTTACGCCAAATGTTCAAAAATATTCCCTTGAGCTGCTATACATTCAAATGTATCGCAATACACAATATAATAACAGATTCGGTGTTGACAGGAGGACAATTATGATATACCTTCACCTATACGTTCGTACAGAATCGTGTTTATCCACTAGTAATTACTCAGAAGACCTTCTTGCTATCAGATGTCCACATTTTCTAAGATTTCTCGATTAGTTTATCGATTCACAATGCGTTACTCGAAGGAAGATAAGATTAATATGATTTTCATTTATGGAGAAAGTCGACAGTGTTTAAGAGAAGCCGTGCAGTTGTACAAGGACCGATTTCCTAATCGTAATTGTCCATCAGCTTCCGTTTACTCCAATTTGTTAAATAAATTCCGTGAAACTGGTAGTGTCGAAAATAAAAAACGTACAAAGGTGAGGACTGTAAGGAATGAAGCAAACACAATTAATGTTCTGGCAGCAGTGAATACAAACCCTCATGCTAGTACGAGGTAAATCGCACGAGGAAGTGGCATTAGTCAAAAATGTGTAGTGCACAACGCAGGAACACAAATTTCACCCCTTTCACCTATCAATTCAACAAGAACTTCATGGTAGAGACTTTGTAAATCGTGTAAACTTTTGCCAGTGGGGATTGAGACAATTGATAAACGATAGAGCATTTTTGAATCAAGTATTATTTACCGATGAAGCTTCGTTTATAAATCACGGTCAAATAAATTTAAAAAACCTGCATTATTGGTCATCTGAAAATCTGCGGTGGTTACGGATAGTCGACAAACAAAGACCATGGACCGTCAATGTTTGGTGCGGAATTTTAGATAATCAAATAATTTGGCCTCACTTTATTACCAGAACATTAAATTCAGAAAAATACATTGCATTTTTACGAGAATCGTTACCAATTCTCCTGGAAAAAACACCCTTGAACATTCGTGAAAATATGTAGTATCAACATGACGGATGACCGGTCCATTCTTTCCGTGTCGTAACACAATTCTTAAATAACAAGTTTCCAAATCGTTGGATTAGACGTAACGGACCCGTATTATGGCCAGCTCGCTCACCAGACCTTACACCCCTTGATTTTTATCTATGGGGAAAACTGAAAGACGATGTTTATAGTGAACCACCAACGACTATAGACGACATGAAAGAAAGAATCGTCCAGGCTTGTGCGTCGATTTCCTCAGAAATGAATTACGCAGCAGTACGTTCTGTAACTTCACGGCTGAATGAATGTATAGGAGCTCAAGGGAATATTTTTGAACATTTGGCGTAACAGAAATACATCCCTGATAGCCACGGCTGGAACGTTCCAGAAAGAGAGCGGAGCGTGGAGTCCACGTGGAGGGTAGAATCGTTCCAGAGCCCCGCTTGAGGCTGCTCGGCCCACGGGTGGAGGGAATCTGGAAAGAGTGTGGCTTCCGCGCCACTGGCGCCCTCCGAAATTGACTACAGCAGCAGTAAGTCTGGCCCATAGACATATAGAGATAGACTGCGCCGTCTTATGGGCGAGTTGAAGACCACAATGGCGGCGCGCGGTACAAAGAGTGAGAGAGAGAGAGCATTAGCCGGGGTCCATAGCGCTCTCTTTCTAAGTGATGTGTCGGTGGGGAAAGATTCCCCTACTTGCTTGCTAGATAATGTAGATTTCTACATAGTATTGATTAATTTGTTAATATTTATTTGGTTTTTGACATTTATTAAGTGAAACCATATTTATTTTAAGAATGGTAAAAAAGTGCTGCATCTGCAAGCTTCAATATGCTCCTGACGTAACTTTTCATAAGTAAGTAAAATAAACGACATAATTAATTATTTTACCATTTTTAAAATAAGTATGGTTTCACTTAATTACGTTAATTGCGCACGTGGCACGTGTTTTTTCCTGTAAGCACAGAGTGTGGAGGTAGAGCTGTTCCTATCAGGCGTACACTGCGTGCCCGCACGCAGGCGCCCGATTTTTGGGGACGGCCGACTGCGGTCGAAAATAGAACAATGCAACCGAAATAAAATAAAATTTTATAGTAGGAATTGCAAATGCGATATAATGTTAGATTATAAAATGCGTTAATACAACAACCCAGACAGCACACCGGCTCGATTTGGGCCTGCTTTTTATGCGCGCCATGGCCCGGAAATAGCCAGGCATGGGCTCGAGCCCACAGCCTGCCGGCCGTGCCAGATTTCAGCCAGATTTCAGCCCATTTACAAGATTGCAAGGGTGCGGCATTTGCGTTTTCATTTCGTGATAATACAAACATGGGTTTTTTCAGTAGTCAAAAACGCCAGATAAAAGATCAATCTAGGCAGCAAACGCCCTCAAAAGTCTTTTTTTTCCTATACGAGGCGTAATTTGCATTATATATGTTATGAAAATAGCTACATGCGCAGTTGTATGCTTCCGTATGATGCAAATTACGACTCGTAAATGTAAAAATAGGACTTTCGAGGGCGATTACGGCCTAGATTGATCTTTTATCTAGCGTTATTGACTACTGAAAAATCAAATTTTTGTATTATTAAGAAATGAGAACGCGAATGCCGCACCCTTGCAATCCTCATTTCCATGCGACCCGCACTGTGACGCGCATGCGCGAGAAAAGTTAGGCTCAATCGAAGCACTGATTGGCCACATTAGACTCTGGCTGAAATCTGGCTGAAATCTGGCACGGCCGACAGGCTGTGGGCTCGAGCCCATGCCTGGCTATTTCCGGGCCATTGCGCGCATAAAAAGCAGGCACGGATCCAACGGAATCAGCCTCGAGCCGATCCAAGCATTGTGTTAGATAGTAACCTGTAGGTCACGGGCTCGGGCAGGCTGTGCTGTCTGGGAAATTCATTGTATTCTGAATTTCTCATTATAAATTTGAATAAAGTACTTATGTATACCCAGATAGCACAGGACGACTTTAAGTTGCCGTTTTCATGTCCGTTCTATGTCTTTACGTCTCACGTCTCAGTAAGACGCTTTTTAGGCGTCCATAAAGGCATCTTTTCTGGGATGCCGTTTTCAGGTTAGAAATGAGATGCATAAAAGGCACCAGCCTTCGAACGTGAAAACGTCGTCCCAGCAGAGGTGCCTTCAAGGACGCGTAAAAGTTGCCTCTTTCGGGGCGCCGTTTTCAGGTTAGAAATGAGATGCATAAAAGGCACCTGCCTTCGAACGTGAAAACGTCGTCCCAGCAGAGGTGCCTTCATAGTTAATATCATTTAATAGTATCTGGTCGATGGTTGAAGCTAGTTCTGACCCATTACACAGATTTAATAACAGTAAAGTGGGTTCTGTTTCCTGCTAAAGATGGTGTAGCTTCCCAGATAGCACAAAGACATCTTAAAGTACGCCTAAAAGTTGCCTGACGCAAGACGTAACGTACATCTTTAAGTCGTACGTTGCGTCTGTGGCACGTCGTTTTCACGTCTTTTCCACGTACTGTGTACAACTTTAACAGGTCTTTGTTACAAAACTGTGCGACTTAAAGTCGTCTCTCACGGGTCTTTCCGACATCTTTAAGATGCCGCTTTAAGACGCAAAAAAGTTGCCTTTTTGGACATCTTTTATGCATCTTTCATGCATCCTTTTTCAGACGTACAAAATCTTCAAAGGCTATAGCCGGGTTTGATAGTGAAATTCGCCCCCGGCGGGATTTTAGTCGTGCTTGGACCATTTGATAGCCTACCCAAAAAAACCCCTCTCTGCCAAGTTTCAGCCCCCTATCTCATCTGTAAGGGTAGTTATTGAGAAAAAACGAAAAATCAGTTTTTGGCCCATTTTCCCTATTGATTGACAATTAAAAATTCTGGAAAAAATCTGGCACATTTCGGATATCGAGCCACATATTAGGTATCATTTCCAGATTTTTCTGCTGCAAGCTCTGCTTGTGAAAAATGAAAAACACGAAAAAAATCGAAAAAATGCAGGTTTTATATAGAAATCTAAAAGGTGCTACTCCAGATTTAATTTAGCAATGAGGTATTACCGTAAGTATTATGCTCAATTTTTTTCAGATTTTTGTGAGTGGTGCGTCATAGTTAAAAAAAATAAAAACCGCTTTTTTCGGCGTTTTTCCTAAGTTATACTTATATTCCCTGAATCATAAAAATATATTATGTGATATTAAACGTTCCTACGTTCAGAAAAACATCTCCCAGACTTTAAAACTTGCCTAATACGAAATACGCAAATTGTACCATGTACATATATTCGAATATTTCGAAGAGAATTTCAACAGCGCCGGTTGGTGCAGTGGCTATGGTCTCCGTCTGCGGAACCGCTGAAGACTTTTTGGACCGGGTACGAGTCCTGCTCAGGTCAATTTTTTTTTCTAAGTTTTTTAAGATTATTCCTCTAAGATTATTGTTGAACCATTGTAAAAAACTTATTTGAACTATAATTAGACTATCTTAAAATATTTTTTCAGAAAAATATTCTTGGAGTACTTTCGGCCAGTAAAGATAAAAAAATCAAGTCGATGCACAAATCCACGTAAAAAATGTAAAGTAGAGCTGTAATACAGTCCGTAAATGACTAGAGGCCGATAGTACTCCAAGAATATTTTTCTGAAAAAATATTTTAAGATAGTCTAATTATAGTTCAAATAAGTTTTTTACAATGGTTCAACAATAATCTTAGAAGAATAATCTTAAAAAACTTAGAAAAAAAAATTGACCTGAGCAGGACTCGTACCCGGTCCAAAAAGTCTTCAGCGGTTCCGCAGACGGAGACCATAGCCACTGCACCAACCGGCGCTGTTGAAATTCTCTTCGAAATATTCGAATATATGTACATGGTACAATTTGCGTATTTCGTATTAGGCAAGTTTTAAAGTCTGGGAGATGTTTTTCTGAACGTAGGAACGTTTAATATCACATAATATATTTTTATGATTCAGGGAATATAAGTATAACTTAGGAAAAACGCCGAAAAAAGCGGTTTTTATTTTTTTTAACTATGACGCACCACTCACAAAAATCTGAAAAAAATTGAGCATAATACTTACGGTAATACCTCATTGCTAAATTAAATCTGGAGTAGCACCTTTTAGATTTCTATATAAAACCTGCATTTTTTCGATTTTTTTCGTGTTTTTCATTTTTCACAAGCAGAGCTTGCAGCAGAAAAATCTGGAAATGATACCTAATATGTGGCTCGATATCCGAAATGTGCCAGATTTTTTCCAGAATTTTTAATTGTCAATCAATAGGGAAAATGGGCCAAAAACTGATTTTTCGTTTTTTCTCAATAACTACCCTTACAGATGAGATAGGGGGCTGAAACTTGGCAGAGAGGGGTTTTTTTGGGTAGGCTATCGAATGGTCCAAGCACGATTAAAATCCCGCCGGGGGCGTATTTCACTATCAACGCCGGCTATAGCCTTTAAGAAAAAATTATTAAAAAATTAGAATCTATATATATATATATATATATATATATATATATATATATATTGTCACGTCGTCCTAGATTTTCTTTGCTAGAAGAGCGAAAATCCCAGCGACTCCGGGCTTTTATAGACCTTTCGACCGGGCCGCGTTCGGCCGCGCGAAACGCGGTCCACCCGGGACAAAAATTGTTCGCAGGCTCGTCGTTTCTCAGTTCTTAAAATAAAACCAAGTTCGGGCGCCAGGCACGGAAGGTGCCACGCTAAGCTTCGTTAATACGAGCACTTTGCGAAACGATAGTACGAGCCGGCGACAATCGAGATCGAGAACAAAACACTTCGCGAATGGGTACAGGATACTACGCGAATCGAACACGAGGCATTCCCCGCGGCGGGAAGGTTTCTCACTACAATGAGGACTTTTAGACTTTCGGTTAACCAAATCTTTATTTCTCCGTTGTTACAACTACGATACCGGCAGCAACCGGCAGCGTTTCGAGGTTAACCGGCGCGTAACAGGTGGTCGGCAACGAAAGATCGTCCTACGCGCTATTTGTCCTTCACAGGACCTTTCGGAGACGCGTCAAACCCGGCAGCAACGTGGTGACGACGTTGGCGTACGCGATATTCACGTTTCACGCCCGGATTCAGATGGAAAACGCGTGGTACAATATTCTTCTCGTCGGCGTAACAAGTCGCGGACATACGACGCGAGCACGAGGCGGCGACGCACCGTGGAACGAAACGAGGTTCGAGTGAAAGGTACGACGACGCGCGGATCCTCGCCAAAAATAAAAATAGGGCTGAGCCCTCGCAAATTAATATTCACCGCGCGACCGTCGCTCGACGGATTCGTCTCGTCCGCAAATTTACTCTGCAACCGGCAGCGTTTAAATCACGTCGAACTTTCTACGACGCGATCGCGAACACGACACGTACCGAGCCAACGCGAAAAGATCACTTATTCGAATTGAATTTGACAGAAGCTTACCCAGGGGCAACTCTCAGCCAGCGGTGTACTATGGCGTCCTGTCCCTCTCGTCCGGCAGTTGGTTTTGTAACAATTAATTAGCTAACGTAGTCGTTCAAATCTCTAATCTCCCGACCTTACTCGATACGAGCCAACGAAGAAGTGATCTGTCCGTTGATCGCTCGGGAACGCGGAAGTGAAGCGTACCCCCCCGTTCCGCTTTCGTTCCCCCGCGTAGGATTCGGCCTATCGCTGCTCGATTTTCGGACGGGGCCTCGCTCCGCGCGACGGTCCCTGGCGTCCGGCGATTCGTCGGCTCTCCGGCAACGCTGCTCGTGGATTCGCCGCTTCCCTGCGAGGTGATCGGCGCTAGCCAATCCGGCAGCTGGCCAGGCTTCTCTCCGGTTGAGGCGACGGCGAGGCAGCTGAGATTCTTGGCTTGGATTCCCCTGTCCTCGTCGGCGCCTCCAGGTTGTCTCTCCTGGGCCACGTCGATTCCTCGCTTCTTTTAGGGTGTGATTTTCACCGATGCCGATCCTTCTGCCTCCTTTCTCGGCGGAATAAGTGCTCCGGGTCCCCCCCCTTGGGACCCGGGTACGGTCCTGCAGAATCGCGTCGCGCAAATTGGCGCGACGCTCAAAAATATTAGAACTCGCCCATGGGTCTCGCTCGTGCCCAGGGCGAGCGCTCGCCACGGCCCGTCTCGCATGTTTTACTGCCAGAGGGTGACCCGGTCTTCCGATACTCGGTATCGGGGGACGTAGGCAAAACTGCCCCGTCACAATATATATATATAGATTCTAATTTTTTAATAATTTTTTCTTAAATTTGAAGATTTTGTACGACTGAAAAAAGGTTCATAAAAGATGCACAAAAGATGTCAAAAAAGGCAACTTTTTTGCGTCTTAAAGCGGCATCTTAAAGATGTCGAAAAGACCCGTGAGAGACGACTTTAAGTCGCACAGTTTTGTAACAAAGACCTGTTAAAGTTGTACACAGTACGTGGAAAAGACGTGAAAACGACGTGCCACAGACGCAACGTACGACTTAAAGATGTACGTTACGTCTTGCGTCAGGCAACTTTTAGGCGTACTTTAAGATGTCTGTGCTATCTGGGTACTGGTTTAAATATTTTTTCTCATTGTCAAGGTGAGGGTGGGGGACGGCGAAAAATTGCTGAGCACACACCCAGGTAGCACAGGACGTCCGAAAGATGTCGTTTTCTCGTCGTTTTTACGTCTTTACGTCTTACGTCTTGAAAAGACGCCTTTTTGGACGCGTAAAAGGCACCTCTTTAGAGATGTCGTTTTTACGTCGGAAATAAGATGCATAAAAGGCACCTTGCTCTAACCGTCAAAACTACGTCTGAAAAAGTACGCCTTTTTGGACACGTTAAAGGCGCCTCTTTGGAGATGTCGTTTTTACGTCGGAAATAAGATGCATAAAAGGCACCTTGCTCTGACCGTCAAAACTACGTGTGAAAAAGTACGCCTTTTTGGACGTGTAAAAGTCGCCTCTTTGGAGACGCCGTTTTCACGGCAAAAACGATTGAAGTACTTACGAAAATATGTATGTCTCTTAAGGTCGTCGCTCACTAGAACGCCCCGGCGCCCACCCGGCACCGCGCGGCCACAGCTGCTTTGGATTTCTTCTATGTATTTTAAATGGATGTGCGCACATCAATTAAAATACATAGAAGAAATCCAAAACAGCTGAGGCCGCGCGGTGCCGGGTGGGCGCCGGGGCGTCTAGTGAGCGACGACCTTTAATCGTTAATATACTAATACTATGCTTCATTAAAAAATTATTTAAATAAAAATAAATTTTTTAAAAATACCACGTTTTTAAAACGGACTAAAAAGTATAAAATAATTTTTTCTAGCCCCATACAGATTCCTAACCCCTGAAAATTTGTGATTGTGAATTTTTAATAGCTAAGAAAATACTTGTAAGATTTAAAACGAAAAACGCGGGGCGCATGCAATAGATAATTGATGCATGAACACTGAATCACTAACAACTTTATTGCACTCCAAATGACATGAAGTGTTGTACGAGATTTCTCAGCGGCAGCTACTCTCTACACTCCTTACTATGTATTATCTTGCGCCCCACGTTTTTCGTTTTAAATCTTACAAGTATTTTCTTAGCTATTAAAAATTCACAATCACAAATTTTCAGGGGTTAGGAATCTGTATGGGGCTAGAAAAAATTATTTTATACTTTTTAGTCTGTTTTAAAAACGTGGTATTTTTAAAAAATTTATTTTTATTTAAATAATTATTTTCTGCTTTTTAGTCTTGCATGTGTTACGAGCCGAGGGCTGGCGGATAGACGTGGCCGAGGGTTGTTCTTATGAACAGGATGGTCGTGAACTAGCCGGTGCCTGTTTCATCACCGGGTGTCACAGGATAGGTTTTCGTGGACTAGCCGATGCCTGTTTCATCACCGGGTCGCCACTAGGTTAGGAAAGACAGAGGGTGTCGTGGACTAGCCGATGTCTGTTTCACCACCGGGTCGCCACTAGATGGAAGGTTGTGAACTAGCCGATGCCTGTTTCATCACCGGGTGTCACAGGATGGGTTTTCGTGGACTAGCCGATGCCTGTTTCATCACCGGGTCGCCACTAGATGGAAGGTTGTGAACTAGCCGATGCCTGTTTCATCACCGGGTGTCACAGGATGGGTTTTCGTGGACTAGCCGATGCCTGTTTCATCACCGGGTCGCCACTAGGTTAGGAGAAAGGGGTAGTCGTGGACTAGCCGATGTCTGTTTCACCACCGGGTCGCCACTAGATAGGAAATGGGTTTTCGTGGACTAGCCTATGTCTGTTTCACCACAGGGTCGCCACTAGATAGGAATTTGTGAACTAGCCGATGCCTGTTTCATCACCGGGTGTCACAGGATTTCGGAAAAAGGTAAGGTATTGGGAAATTCAGCTCTCGTAACTCTATATAAAATAGTTGATAAACCTCGAGCGGTAAAGGTTTATCGAAATGGGTGAAATGCTAGTTACTGGAGTTTACAGGATGTAGAAAAGATATTGGAAACTCTCAATTATCTAAATGTAAAGAGTACAATATATTCTTTGGTAAAGGGAAATACAAATGTATTGTATTATATGGTTTCGCGGAAGCTAATTCCCGAACTCTCGTTTTTCACGCACTGAGATATGCGGGGGTAAATGAATTTGACTTGCCTTTTCTTTAACGCGTTTCTAAACTTCTTGTAAGTTATAACGATCGAGAGGGAATGAAACCCAATCTCACTATAGTCGCGTGCAGGTTCTCTTTCAAACTTCAACTAAGCCCGTGGAGGCCAAGCTCGAGCCCTTTATATATCAGTCAGATTGTTCAAAAAATGGTAGTGGGGGTAAACAGAAAATCTGGAGGCTTGTCTATGTTTCCCCAGATGCATGCACTTCCCATAAGGGGAAAAAACTGTTTATTTGGGCATGCGAGCTGGACCTCCTGCATGGACACGTGATTTCAAGAAGGGAGCAAAAGTCACGTAGGCAAAGCCTCCGTACGTAACACGTGTGAAATTTTACAATCGCTTTTGAATATTTTGATGAGATTATTTACAGAGACATGTAGTAAATTTCAGACGGTATTGCGACGCGTCATATCGAAAACGAACGCCGTGGTAAAATGTCAAAGATAAAGGTTCGACGGAGAATTTCGGTGTAACTGTTCTTTCGCTTGGTAAACAAACATTATAGTATACTAATACGTAGTAACGTTGTAAACACCGCACGGAGCTCAAACGCATACTGACGCACACTGAGCTCCTTCGGTGCGAAGCGGGTCAGTGGAGTGGGGATGAGTGAGAGAGGGAACGGGTAGTGGAGTAGGGAGCGCTGTCGCGCGGCGTGGCAATCGTTGAACGCGATGACGTAGGTTTCGCGGGGGGGTGAACAGGTAAATATTTAATTGTTATATCTCCGAAACGGATAGGCTTTTAAAAATTTTTTTTTTTGAATAATGCATTGTCATCCAGTTCTGAGCCATGTAACCGATTTCAAGTCTCTAGCTCATCAGGAAGTTAGTTTAAAATCAATTGGAAAATTTGCCACCGAACAAACAGACAAACAAACAAGAAAGCGAGCTAATAAAAACGTGGTAACGTGGTAAAATACGTTCGGCCTCAGCATTTGAGTGGGGAAAGGACAGAACTATTTCAATTAATAATTTCAAAGTTGGAAACATGTCTTCCCCATCGAAATTTTTAAATTTTACAATATTATGCCACATATCGTCTAATTCTAATAAGGCTAACTTCTTTTTACATTCTTCATCGAAACACGATTGTAGAATTTCCCATTCAAAAGCTAATTGTGTAATATCTAAAAGATTTACACGTTTCGCGATTCCAGATAAATCTTGAATTTTGTCTCTGCCTTTGTCGTATAAAGCTACTGATGCATCCAAAAACAACAAATCTGCAAAAAGTGAATCTTTCAAAGGCAGACGTGCAAGCATCTCTCGAATTGCAGTAATATAAAAATTCAAACATCTGGACCGAATTTGTTGGGCACATTCCAACTCTAATGATTCTAAAATTGTTTGGCATTCCGGCCCGACATGTACGTCTTTTAATTCTAAAAAAATTTCTACATTATTTAAATCTAATGTAGTCAAATCTTCCAAAAAATGAAGCTTAATAAAATTTTTCCGTATTTGTTTAATTAGCTGAAGGCTAGTTTCAAATAATTTATGCAATAAAATTTGTCGCGACTGAAATAGGGCATTGAACCGGTTGAAAAAATTTAAAGAATATTTTAAAAAACATATATACGCTTTAATGGACGTGTCATTCAATGACTCTAATAATAATCCGACAGATTTTGATTTCTCTTCGAAAACACCCTAGTAGCATTTACGGTTGGCCAACGGTTGCCAACGGTTGGGAGTTGGGGAATGGTGGCCTACCCCAACGTAGGCCCAACGATGAAAAATTATGTCAATTTGCCGACGAATACCCAACCTAGGGCCAACGACGATAAAATGATGTCAACTTGCCAACGAATACCTAACGTTGGGCCTACAGATATTATAGTCGGTTAAGTAACGTGGAATTTACAACGATTATACTACATTGGCCCAACGAAAATCTGCCAACATTTACATATTTCGGCTAACAGACACCAGAAATGTTGCTGCAATTAAAAACATGTTATAACATATACAGGGTGGCCCACATAACTCTGAACAGCTCAGTATCTCCGTTACTTTTCGTTGTACAAAAAAACTTGGTAGGACAAAGTTACACTGTTTGTAGGGCCACATATAACGGTGTAAGGGAAAAAAAATTTCAAGGTCATTTTTATGAGATTTCAAGGTTATCGATGTTTTTTTAAATGGAATGAGGTATTTTTTAATACATCAATCGATGCAGCTGGGCATTCGTTATAACAAAGTACTAACCTATGTATGTCGAAAAGTTAGTAGTTCACGAGTTATTTCAATTTAAATAACTCCAAAATACCATTATAGTCGTACTAAGACGTTACACAAGTAAGTAAACACTAACGTCATAGTACGACAGTAATGGTATTTTAGAGTTATTTAAATCTAAATATCTCGTGAACTACTAACTTTTCGACATACATAAGTTAGTACTTTGCTATAACGAATGCCCAGCTGCATCGATTGATGTATTAAAAAATACCTCATTCCATTTAAAAAAACATCGATAACCTTGAAATTTCATAAAAATGACCTTGAAATTTTTTTTCCCTTACACCGTTATATGTGGCCCTTCAAACAGTGTAACTTTGTCCTACCAAGTTTTTTTGTACAACGAAAAGTAACGGAGATATTGAGCTGTTCAGAGTTATGTGGGCCACCCTGTATATTGTCACGTTAACCTTTTTCCGACGGGCAGTTTGACCCGCGGAAGCCGGTTAACTTCGGGCCTTGTAGGCGCTGAGACCAGGCCGCGTGCAGGCCGAGTACACGCGGTCCGCCCGAGACAAAACGAGATTCGAAGATTCGATGATTTCCTTACGAAAAACGAAAAGTTCGGGCGCCAGGCACCGCAAGGATGCCACACGAAACGCGGAATTGTTTTCGAGCTCGGAGAAGCCGGAATCGAGAATTGAATCTTCGAAATACGCGGATCGAAAGTGACGTCACGACGATGCCAGAAGGTTCGGACACGGGGAAACTAGGACAGTCCTCTCGGCAGGACGGATCTCACAGGGAAATCGATAGATTGACGACGATTTAGTCTCGAGCTTTTTATTGTAGCCGTCGTAAAGAATACAAAATCTGCGGCCACGTGGCCGCGACCCGAGAGCCCGCGCTCTTCATACAAGCAAGCGAAAAGATGGTCGTTCGCAGCGCGGTTGTCTTATCGTTTTCGCTCGCGACGATACAGTTGAAATTTATCGCCGTTTTCGTTCGATACGAACTTTCGAAAACGCGAGGCGCAGATGACCGGCGAACTATGTGACTGCCGCGATGACTTCCGCACGCGAATCGCTAAAACGCGTACGCTAACAATTACGCGATCGCACGCCGACGGAAACAATACGATACGCGACGAGAAACACAGGACTCGAGAATACACGAAACTACCGCAACGATTGCTCTCACGAAACGTGACTCCTCTGAGGACACTCCTACGCACACAATTAGAGACGGAAAACTCTCTCGAAATGACGCGAAAAACTCAAAGTACTCCCGAAACGAGCACGAGCGAATTATCGAGGATGGAACGGGAAGCGTTCGTCCTCTCGCGACGTAGGTCGAGCCGTCGCGCAACGAAATATCGAATGGATCACTGTGACGACTTACCGCTTCTCGTGGCTTTACGATTTTCGTCAATTTTCCGTTCCCGAAAGAGCTAGGCTCGAATCTCGGCTGGACTGGTCCAGGGCCACACAACGAAATCCTCCAATCGGCACACGACTTTACTTAACGTCGATCTTACTTCGGGATCACAACGCGAGTTAGAAAATTCGATCTGCTCTTAACGATAGCCAGCGCGACAGTGATCCATCGATTTTCGATTTTCGTCGCAAAATTTGCAACGTCACAATATATATATTTATAATTGGTGATATATATTTGTATATATTCCAAATTGATTTTTTTTCATATATTTATGAATATACTCTCACAATTTATTTTTTCTAACTTCCCGATTTTATAGGGAAGTTATTGTAATTACCCCGAAAATCGAAAATCGATTTTTTAGCAGATCTTCACGTTTCATGGTCACTGGAGTCATTTTAGACTATTTTTATCAAAATGTTCGTATGTGTGTGTGTGTGTGTGTGTGTGTGTGTGCGTATGGCCGTTTCTATGTAATCAAATTTTTCGTTAACGTTTTCAGAAAAAGTAACAACGCGATCAGGATGATGAATGATGCAATCGATGTGCCCCGTCGTAACTTAGAGCTGATTAGATTTTGGTCCATATTGGTCAAGTAGTTTTTTAGATTTTTACTTTTTTTTCGAAAAGAGTTGATTCTACAATGCAATTTATAAGGGAGGACGAAAATTTTCCACCAAAGAACCAAACGTAATTACATAAAAAATTTTTTTCTTAATTTTTTTTTAGGTTTAAAAACAATTTTTTTTTAGATTAAAAAAAATATTTTTTTTAACTGATGCTAATGTTACTGCTTGGAATAATCGAAAGTTATTCCAATGCAAGAGTGAATTTATCATCTCTATTCCCAAGAATACATTTTGGGAGAATATCGATGAAAGTACAAAAAAAAAAACGATGTTAGCGATGTTGGCGAAGGAGTAATCGGGAAGTTCTTTGTGTGACTCTTGGAGAGTCACACACCAAATAAAAAACATTAATAGCAGTAGGCCCTACTAGCCATGCGTATCACTAACCCTCTTGCAAGAGCAGTCCTACCCGCGAGCTCGCGAAGCGAGCGAGCAAAAACAACCCTACTCGCGAGCGAGCGAAGCGAGCGAGCAACAATAGCCCTCTAGTTTTGTTTGTTATTTAACGTCGCTTTTTGAACTTCTTTTCGGAATTATTTCACGACGGGACCTACAGTTTTTATAAGGTGGGTTCCGAACCACCTTAGGCACCACAGTCTACAGAGCACATGGAGTATTCCAGAGATGCCGGCGTCGGGGATCGAACCCGCGACCACGGATTCCGTAGGCGCGCGTTCTACCCACTGAGCCATTGCGTGCCCCAATTTGTTATTTTTATGCGATGGTTGATACACCAAAGTTTTATTGTGTGCAGTCTTGGAATTTATTTATTTCTTTAAGTTTGTAGTAATATACTAAAAATTGGTTAATAGTTGAAAAAAAGAATAAAATAATATGCATGGATTTGAACTTGGATCCTCCAGTGTTACAGTCAAAGACGCTAGTAGCATCGCTGAAACACTTCATTGTAGTACATTCACCGTATTTGGCATAAAAAGGAGAATGCTGCGCCAGAAAACAAGCGAAGCGCGCGTCGTTCAAGATGTTGCGCCGATCGTCATCGTTATTCACTATTTCATTCTTCTGTGCTGTGTCGAACTGTCGAAGTGATCGTTCTTTCTGTCGAAGTACTCGTTCTTTGTGTCGCGTTCTTTGTTTCAACTTTTGATAATGTACAAAGTGGTGGAATTCAATTCAACACACGACAGTAGTGGAAGCATCAACGTTGTACGCACAGAATGGTTAACATGTATAGATATATTTATTGATTATTTAAGATAAGTGATTTTTATATGCTGCGATCACAATATAATGCACTATTGACAAGAGTATAAACACAATATTTTTTTCAGATGATTTGACTAAAGCCCGTGAGAAATGTAGGCAGGCTGAAAGTGAGTCAGAAGTGGCTACCGAATGGGAAGAAGAGCAAGGAAAATCAAAAAGAGGAAAATAAGAAAAATTGTTTATGACAGTGATGAGTCTTATAATGACGAACAACATTGTATCAGTAAGTCATATGCATGCGTTTAATAGCAATTAAAAATTTTGTTTCCTTTTGCTTTTCTTGTTGTAAGATGAACTTTTATGTCATTTTTCAAATTTTCCTGATGCACCATCGTTTGATACAACATCAGCCATGGATGCAGCTACACCAAATATTAAAATTTTTCATTGATACAATAAATTAGTGTAAATATATGTACAGCTTGTCAAATCTAGCTGTGCGCCTGAATGTCCCCCGCAAGGGGAAATGACCCCACTGCGCAGTGATAAATAGGCGGAACTTCACAACGATAGAGAACTGATCATCACCTGTCAAACGATACACGTGGCGACAGTTCAGTTAAAAAGTAAAGTGACACAAGTGTATTCACACAAACATATAAACAGTTGTTTTGTATGTTTACTGCTGTAAGAAATAATAGACAGTACGCACTTTTGAGTTTGACGAGGTGTGTACCTTACCGTTCAAATGTTGCATCCTTCTCTCATCGAGTGCGGTCTTTGTTTTTTTCTGCGCATTCCTAAGTTTTAGTCAACCGCACAGCTAGATTTGACAAGCCGTAGAGTTTTTTCATTGTATGTAAGAAATATGTATCTAATGTACTATTGTAATATGTAATATGAATGTTGAATAAAATACTGTTATAATACACACATATATATGTATATAATTAATTGACCCTATATATACAGACAGAATCCTTTTGTTGGCTTTTCATATTATAGTAATGTAGGCCCCACGTGTGCGCGATCGGTGGCCCTACGTTGGGTATTACCGTTGGCCCGACATTGGACGTGATCGTTGGCCCTACGTTGGGTATTACCGTTGATCCGACGTTGGCGCAACGTTGGCTGAACGTCAGGGGTGGCCAACCTGTGGCGCATGCGCCAAACGTGGCGCATTGGATGATTACAAGTGGCGCATTGGATCCTTGCGCCTCTATTTATTCTTTTGAAGTATAGGCGCCATAAATGAATCCATCTTCATATTTTCAACACCTGAGAGCTCTCAGTTATATTTATACAGCCTTCTTACTTAATTCGTCGCAATTTTTTGAGAGTTTACAATTATAGGATAGGAATTACAGTGTTCATGACAGTGATCGCCCTCTCGTCCAAAAGATCATTTCTCACTATTGTAGATTTCTCACTATTGTAGATTGGTGCTCCAATGAACGTGTGTCTTTTCAACTGGCTTAAGTTAATTAATTTAGTTGCGCGAGTGAGTTATCCCTTTTCCTCCCCTAACCGAAGCAGATCCTACCCCTATTCCTATTTTCCAACTACAACAATGAACGTAAGAAGGTAGAAAAAGTGCTCGAGTTGTATGGCGCATCTGAACTCGTATGTGAAAAAAATTGACGCATGGTATGCAGAAGGTTGGCCACCCCTGGCGTAGGTGGTAAAGTCTTCAGCTGCGAACTTTTTGGCTCTTGATCAAATCCCGCACCGAATAATTCTTTTCTTCCTTTAAACATATTTTTTTGTTCTTTGTTTACATTAAATGATTATAGTAACATTACAAATATATTTTCAAAATGTTTTAAAAATGTTTTATGCAATAGTATCTCTGACTACGAAAATCCATCATAATGGCACATAATTAGTTGCAATGTCTTTCACATTATGTACTACTTTCATTTATTGATTCTGCTGAATGTGAAATGGTATGCAACATTTTTAAAACATTTTGAAAATATATTTGTAATGTTACTATAATCATTTAATGTAAATAAAGAACAAAAAAATATGTTTAAAGGAAGTGTTTGGGATTGGCTGAGCGCGATCTAGTAGCGTGACGCGCCACCAATCCCGCACCGCGGATATTGATCGATAATCGATCCGCGGCGAGCGCCGCGATAGGCTATCACCGCCCGATCGATTATCGACCCGTCTCACACGCGTCTATTGGCTTGTCGCGCAAAGCGCAAGTCATTTTCATTTTCTGTTAGAGCAAACGAGATCACTTCGGATCAATCGTTCTCATTCTCCTTCTGACTTCTGTCAACGTCGTGCGTCGTAAGACCGGTTGCGAATGAAAAGTGGAATCGTTTCTCAAAGCTACGCTGCTCATTTTCTAAATTAAAGTTAATTCTTTATTGTGACTCTTGTCTGGGTTGAACTCGCAGTTCAACCAAACTTGTACATATTCGCGCGAGTGTTCTTATTGACTATTCCTCTGGTCGGTGAATAAAGTTGTTCGTCCAAATCGAATTCCAAGTTTTTTCCCGAATCACGAAACATTTTGGTCCTTCGAGCCGGAGTCAGTGCTGCAGTTTCACTGAAAATTAACAAAGTGAGTTTAACGTGACCGTTACAAGTGCTCAACGCGATAACCACATGGCTGACCTTCAGAATAATCAGCGAGTCACCGCGCAACGAATCTCTCGAGTCGTTGTGAATCTTAAGAAGCGTGGGAAGGCCAATATCTCGCTAGGATTGCTCCAATCGTGCCTCAGCTCGCTACAGGAATTGTGGAAGGAATATCAGCATGGAGACTCTGCCTTACGAGCCGCAGCTGAAGCCGATACGAAGCTCAAGGAACTCCCATATTTCAAGGCCGATGAATATGACGCTGTCCATTTCACTTTCATTGAGGAATCTGGAACAATCAGAGATATGATTTTGGAGCTAAGGGCCGCGGCAACCGTTAGGGAAGCTCCGAGTTCAAATCCAACGGTTGCCGAGACGGTTATCCAGAGGTCACGAGCCGTGTTGCCAAAGATGGCTCTTCCTACCTTTGACGGGCAGTACAAGGACTGGCCGTCCTTTCGAGATTTATTTACCTCGCTGATTCGAAATGATCAATCGCTGTCGCCAGTGGAACGTCTTCATTACTTGAAAACATGCATGAAGGGCAGCGCGGTTTCCCTTCTGAAAAATCTCAGAACTACTTCTGAGAACTTCCAGGTGGCCTGGGAGAAATTGGAAAGCCGATTCGAGAATCGACGCCTCCTCGTGCAGGCACAAATAAAGATTCTCACGAAGTTGTCTCCAGTGCGAAGGGAGTCCGCCTCAGAATTACAGCGGCTCTTCGACGAAACCTTCGATGCTGTCGACGCTCTCGCCAACTTGGATCGACCCATCGCCAACAGTGCAGACTGGATCGTGGAGTTGACGGCTGAGCGACTAGATCGGCAATCGCTTCGAGAGTGGGAGGACTCGCTTAAGTTGTCTCGGGACTTGCCAACCCTGGAACAATTGAAAACATTTATGATCGGTCGAATCCAAACTTGCGAGGCCTTGGAATCCGCGGCGACCTCGGGGCAAGCCACTGCTCCGAAACCTACTAGCAAGGGATTCAAAGTGCACCAAGTGTCGGCTGCGAACTCCTCCGGCAGGATCTGCAGTCTGTGTCAACAGAGCCACCCTATCCAGCGCTGCAGTCAATTCCAGGAGAAGAGCGTCGCCGATCGGAAGGACTTGATCAAAAGGCTCAACCTTTGTTTCAATTGCCTCGGGAGCCACCAGGTCCACGACTGCCAATCGACAAATCGGTGTTTTAAATGCCGCGGTCTGCATCATACCACGATCCATGAGGCAGCTCCCTCAGCCAGGACTGACGGTTCCGCGGGAGTGACCGTGCAGCAGGTTTCCTCCCACGTAAGTAGCACCTCCGTGATACTCGGTACGGCTCGTGTTGAGGTTTTAGGTCCTGTTGGAAAAGGCAGTCTTGCTCGCGTCCTAATAGATCCTGGCAGCGAGGTCTCCTTGATTTCCGAAGCACTGGCGCAACGTCTCGGCCTCCGGAGAACTCAGGCTCGGATTCCGCTTCGGGGAGTTGGACGTGGCCGAACGCAGTTCACGAGAGGGAAGACGGTGCTGGACGTCACTTCTCTTCAGGACCGGTCGACACACGTCCGAATTCCAGCCTATATCCTTTCCGAGCTTTCTTCTTACCAGCCCCGCAATTCACCTCCTCCCGGTTCTTGGCCTCATATACAGGAACTGCAACTCGCCGATCCTCTATTCCACCAATCCGATCCGGTTGACATCCTGCTGGGCGCCGACTGTTACGACCTTATCCTCTTAGAGGGAGTCAGGAAGGGACCACCACACACGCCGGTCGCTCAGGAAACTTACTTCGGGTGGATCCTGACTGGAGGAGCGGGACACACCCAGGCCGGATCGTCGAGGTCAACCGCTGCTCCTGTTCATCACACCAGGATAGACCGAGAGCTCTTGGATTCCTTGGCTAGATTCTGGGACCAGGAGGAGGTCGAAGCTACCATCCCGAGCACTGAGGAGGAGGTCCGAGCCGAGAACCACTTCTTGGCTACTCATTCTCGGCAGGCTGACGGTCGCTTCGTTGTCCGGTTACCGTTCAGGGCCGCTCCTGAGCTTGGTGACTCCAGAAGCACAGCCGTACGGACTCTGAATAGATTGAGCTCCCGCTTTCAACGCTCTCCAGAGTTCCAACGCTCGTACCACGATTTTCTTGAGGCCTATGAGACTCTGGGGCACATGGCGGCCACTCCACCCTCTTTTTCCTGTGACGCCTATTATCTCCCCCACCACGGGGTGTTGCGGGAAAGCAGCACCACTACGAAACTGAGGGTGGTCTTCAACGGATCCATGCCATCCTCAACCGGGAAGTCCATCAACGACTTTCTGCTACGTGGTCCAAATTTGCTGCCCAATCTTGCAGACGTTCTGATGAGGTGGCGCCGATACAGATACGTCTTTTCCGCCGACATTGAGAAGATGTACCGGCAGATCGTCGTGCATCCCGACGACCGAAGGTGGCAGCGGATAGTCTGGAGGCCTGAACCAAATGGCACCATTAAGGACTACGAATTGAAAACAGTCACCTACGGACTCTCCTGTGCTCCTTACCTTGCCATCAGGTGCCTCCATCAACTGGCGCAGCAGAACGAGGAGCTGCATCCGCTGGGCTCCCACGCCATACGGAGAGACGTCTATATGGATGACGTTCTCACCGGCGCCGACTCACTTCCGGAAGCTCTTCAAAAGCAGCGAGAGATCCGAGAGCTCCTCATGGCGGGCGGCTTCCCACTAAGGAAATGGGCTTCCAACACTCGGGAGTTGCTTGACGGACTCTCTATCGACGAACGGAAGGGCCTCGTCGAATGGGACTCACCTACTCAGCACAGCGTACTAGGTATCCAATGGCATCCTTCATCAGACTGCTTTCAGGTCTCCGCTGCCACCTCGAGCCAGACCACCGGGTATACCAAAAGAGCCGTACTCAGCGGCACTGCCCAGCTGTTTGACCCCCTTGGCTGGTTGGCTCCAGTCATCATTGTAGCCAAGGTGCTCATGCAGTCACTTTGGCTGCTCCAAATCGACTGGGACTCGCCGCTACCCTGCAAGGAGGAAACCATCTGGCAGAAGTTCCAGCAACAGCTGCCTGCACTCCGGGCAATCAGAGTTCCGCGATGGATAGGCCTTAGCGGATCTCACCTGTCAATCGAACTCCACGGGTTCGCCGACGCCTCCGAACGAGCCTACGCAGCAGTGATCTACTCCAGGATCACATCCCCCGACGGAGAGGTCACAGTTTCGCTCCTGGCTGCGAAGTCCAGAGTAGCGCCCTTGAAACGAGTGACTCTCCCGAGATTGGAGCTCTGTGCTGCGTTCCTGTTGACGAAACTTGTCAATCACGTTCAGAGGGTGCTCGAACTGCCAGATGCCGAAATCCACCTATGGTCTGACTCATCCGTGGCCCTCAGCTGGATACAGGGGCACCCTTCTCGCTGGCCGACATTCGTAGCCAATCGAGTCGCCGAGATACAAAGGATGCTGCCTCTCTCCACATGGCATCATGTTCGAAGCGCCGATAACCCCGCCGATTGTGCTTCCCGGGGCTTGAATCCAGCTGAGATGCCGACCTTCGACCTTTGGTGGCGCGGACCAGAGTGGCTGTCATCCTCCAACCACCTTCCTACCACCATGGTCCCGGAAGTTGACGAGGAGGCTGCAGAGCTAACGGTCCACCACTTCGCACTCAAACCCGAAGCCTCATCATGCTCACTGATCGAGAGGTTCTCCAACTTGAACCGTATGCTGCGTGTCCTGGCATGGTGTCGCCGTTGGAGGTCTGAAAGGCAAGGTCGAGAGTCAGTTCTTACTGTTTCAGAGGTACGGTCGTGTCAGCTCACACTCCTGCGGTTGGAACAGACAGCTCACTTTCCGGAAGAGCTCAAACTTGTACGTGACCACCTACCTGTGCCAGCCAAGAGTAGGTTAGCGAAGCTCAGTCCATTCCTGGACCAGGACGGGGTGCTTCGAGTGGGCGGTCGACTGCTGGTGGCCGATCTCCAGTATGACCAGAAGCATCCAGCAATACTGCCCGACGATTCTCCTCTGGCCAGATTGTGGGTGGACGCCGCGCATCGACGATGTCTCCACGGGGGGACTCAGCTGACACTTGCCACTCTGCGTCAGGAGTGCTGGATCCTCCGGGGTCGTAACATGGTCAAGTCCTGTATCCGACAATGTACCACCTGCATACGGTGGAAGGGACAAACAGCCCAACCTAGAATGGGTAATCTTCCGTCATACAGAATAAAACCCTGTCGTCCTTTTTACAGGTCTGGGATTGACTACGCTGGACCAATCCAGATTCGATGCGGTCGGGGTCGTGGTCAGTCAACCTCCAAGGGCTACGTAGCAGTCTTCATCTGCTTAGTTACCAAGGCCGTACATCTGGAGGCAGCATCCGACGCGTCCACCGACACGTTCTTGTCAGCTCTGCGGCGGTTCATGGCTCGTCGCGGTCGTTGCGCAGAGCTTTACAGCGACTGCGGCCGAAACTTCATTGGAGCGAACAACGAGCTGCGAGCCCTACTCCGCGAGGCCGTTAAGCAGGGAAGTGATCCATTCGTCGCTGCCTCCAGCGAAGGAATCATGTGGCGCTTCAACCCCCCTTCGGCTCCTCACTTCGGCGGAATCTGGGAGGCAGCCGTCAAGTCCGTGAAGCATCACCTTCGGAGGGTCATCGGGGACCAGCGGCTCACCTTTGAGGAGCTGACCACGCTCCTGACCGGCATCGAGGCGTGCCTCAATTCCAGGCCTCTCTTACCGCTGTCGGACGACCCCGAGGATCCAGTAGCTCTTACTCCTGGGCACTTCTTGGTCGGAGAGCCCCTCACTGCGATTCCCGAGCCCAACCTCGAAGACCTTCCCGCTTCTCGCCTGTCCCGGTGGCAGCTGATACAACAAATGCAGCAACATTTTTGGAGGCGCTGGTCGAAGGAATATTTGAATTGTCTGCAAGCGAGAGTCAAATGGCGGAAGGACAAAGCTCTAATTCAGGTCGGCATGTTGTGCTTAATTAAAAGTGAGCTTCATCCTCCCACTCAATGGCCTCTCGCTCGCGTGGTACAGGTGCACTCTGGCCCTGACTCCACCGTTCGAGTCGCCACGGTGCGCACTGCCACATCACAATTCCTTCGGCCAGTGCATAAATTGATTCCACTGCTTCCACTGGACGATTCGGCGAAGGAAGTTGACGAGGAGCTCGGGACTGACCAAGCGACAGGCTCTCCAGATCAGCCTCTGTAAATATCGTGATGTCATTTTTAGGTTAAGTCTTCCACGCGTTCATTCCTTCACCTCTTCACTTCATAATTCATTGTAATTAGTTCACTCACCTCCTTTCGACTTCACTTCTTCGTTAATCTCACTTCACTCACTTCACAACACTGTACATTTTCATTGTAAATTTCCATTTTCACTCACTACGCATTACTCGCCGGTACTACGTCGCTTAGCCATTTCATTCATTCTTCGTAGTTTCGTCAATTGATGACGAGGCGGGCGGAATGTTTGGGATTGGCTGAGCGCGATCTAGTAGCGTGACGCGCCACCAATCCCGCACCGCGGATATTGATCGATAATCGATCCGCGGCGAGCGCCGCGATAGGCTATCACCGCCCGATCGATTATCGACCCGTCTCACACGCGTCTATTGGCTTGTCGCGCAAAGCGCAAGTCATTTTCATTTTCTGTTAGAGCAAACGAGATCACTTCGGATCAATCGTTCTCATTCTCCTTCTGACTTCTGTCAACGTCGTGCGTCGTAAGACCGGTTGCGAATGAAAAGTGGAATCGTTTCTCAAAGCTACGCTGCTCATTTTCTAAATTAAAGTTAATTCTTTATTGTGACTCTTGTCTGGGTTGAACTCGCAGTTCAACCAAACTTGTACATATTCGCGCGAGTGTTCTTATTGACTATTCCTCTGGTCGGTGAATAAAGTTGTTCGTCCAAATCGAATTCCAAGTTTTTTCCCGAATCACGAAACAGGAAGAAAAGAATTAGTCGGTGCGGGATTCGATCAAGGGCCAAAAAGTTCGCAGCCGAAGACTTTACCACCTACGCCAACCGAAAGTGTGGAATCTATGCTCACATATTGAAATATACCGTGAATAAAATATTTTATATTGCATTATTAGTCTGTACATTACTTTTCTGATTATAAAAATATTCGATATTACATAATACATCTACAAAAAAGTAAAGAAGTATCGAAAAAATTGATGTGGATTTTTTTAACACCGATACAATTTATAAACTAGAGGGCTATTGTTGCTCGTTCGCTTCGCTCGCTCGCGAGTAGGGTTGTTTTCGCTCGCTCGCTTCGCGAGCTCGCGGGCAGGACTGCTCTTGCGAGAATGTTAGTGGTACGCATGGCTAGTAGGGCCCACAGCTATTAATGTCTTCCTTTTTGCGTGTGACTCTCCACGAGCCACACAAAGAACTTCCCGATTCGTTAGTTGCTGTATATTATTATTATTATTATTTATTAAGTGTACGTTTTAAGAAGATTATACGTTTTCAGGGAAATTCAATAGTTTTCTACTTATCAAAATGTTTGCTATATGGCGTCGCATTAAACCAATATCGTATGCTCGTTGCTCGCTTGGTTCCTTGTTATAGCATACTAATGTTGCAAAATAAATTGTCTTAATTAGTTTTTCGCAAACGATACAACTCATCATTATCCGAGTTTGCACTATTGATCTTGGTTTTCTTCGATACTATTAATTTAAATTTTCTCAAAATATATAAACCGCTCAATTTTGAAACTCTGCTCAGTGCTACATACAACATTTGTAAAGTTCGTATTTCTGATGTTTTAAAATCCATACATACTTTCTCGTATATTTGTCCCTGACTTTTATGAATCGTAATCGCTTCAGCAGGAACCACTGGAAATTGACTACGTGTGATCTGTTATTTTTCTTCACTCGAAATATTTACTTGATTCGATATTTTGTTATTATTGGTGTTAAATTTTGATTTATATTTGCATTTTTCATATAATCACGATAACGAGTTCTTACTTTCACTCCTGCTATGGCCAATTGAAAATCTAACCACAATATAGACGGAATTTTAGTATTTTCTTGAAAGGTAATAAATTTTAATATTCCGCATGCTCCATTAACCAATCCGTCTTCAACATCAATGTTATTAATTATCATATATTTTATATTAATTTTCAATTTAATCTCAGTTAACAATTCGTTTTTAACTGATTGTTTATTTAAAGATTGTAATATAAATGTTTTTGTACTTTCATCGATATTCTTTGAAAATGTATTCTCGGGAGTAGAGATGATTAACTCACTCTTGCATTGGGATAATTTTCGATTATTGTAAGCGGAAACATCATCTTGAGGTACAAAAAAAGATTTAAAAAAAAAATTTTTTTTTCTAATTTTAAAAAAATCGAAAAAAAAATTTTTTGTGTAATTACGTTTGTTTCTTCGGTGGAAACTTTCCGTTCTCTCGTATAAATTGCATTGTTGAATGAACTTCTTTCGAAAAAAACTAAAAAAACTAAAAAACTACTTGACCAAAATGGACCAAAATCTAATCAGCTCTAAGTTACAGCGGGGCACATCGATTGCATCATTCATCATTCCGATCGCGTTGTTACTTTTTCTGAAAACGTTAACGAAAAATTTGATTACATAGAAACGGCCATACGCACACACACACACACACATACGAACATTTTGATAAAAATAGTCTAAAATGACTACAATGACCATGAAACGTGAAGATCTGCTAAAAAATCGATTTTCGATTTTCGGGATAATTACAATAACTTCCCTATAAAATCGTGAAGTTAAAAATTCTGAAAAAAATTAAGGACAATTGTTTCAATAATATCTGACTACTGAATTTTTATAAAACTGGTATCTCGAAAAGTTCAATACGAAATATGCATTTTCTTCGAATGTTTGGAGATTTCCAATTTTTTTAAACATGTTCGCATAATCTGAAAAACCTGAAAAAAATCTCAGTCATGTGTGCTATTAGGTAAAATATTTATTAATTTTTTTGTAATTGTTTATTGTGCATGGTTCGACAAAAAATCAATTTGTATTGGGGGCCCGCTGGACCATCATAACTTCAAAAATCAACGAAAAAAATTATTTAAGAAATACAAAACATATTTTAGGATGTACCATTAAACCCGGTTTTTACAAAAAAAATTTAGTCCAAATTTCGCTTCGATATCTTTTTTAGATCAAAAGTTATAGCAAAATGTGCATTGCGCCGCGCCGTGCCGGGATTCAAATGCGCGCTGTCTCCAGATGCCGACTTTCCGATTCATGCTTCCGAAACTTCGGTAACGTGAAAATCGAAGGGACGCGTCGGCGTCGACTAGCAAGCAGGTAGTCCACACGGACAGGGTAGAGGTACGCTTGTGTGTGTAGCGCGCGTGCAATCGAGCAGGCACTTACTCGGGCAGAATAGAAGTACGTTCGTGTGCAGCGCGTGCGCAGCAGAAGCAACGTGGCGAGGACGGTACGTCCACGATACGTCAGAGTGGGGGGCCCAGCCGGCCGAGCCGCCGGAGGGGAAAGGTCCTCGCGTCCACGATTCTGGCATCACTGGAGCGTACCTCTACTATATCCGTGTGCGCTGCTTGTGCGCTTGTGCCAGCCACAATCTATTTTTAGCACTTGCCATGTTGTATTGCTTACAAAAACGAAACTGAAATTTGGCTGTCGAGCCGTCGAGCGTATGAATCGCAATCTGGAGCTACCCTTCGAATCCCCGTGCAGCGATTTTTATTTTTATTTTTCATTACCTTTTTAATTACATTTTTAACCTTCCAAAAAATTAAAAATGTAAAAACTATGTTCAAAATATGTATTCATTTTAAATAGAAACGTTTTGTTACTGTCATAATTGCATTAATAAAAATTGTTTTATGAGAACCGGTTGATGGTATTTATTTGGACTGATTGGAGAATACGAAAATGCAGAAAGTATTTTTTAGTTTATGAAACAATTTGTAGATTTATTAGTTGTTAAACTGACGGAAGTTTGTCACACAATCTTCACGTGCGAGCGTCCGGCGGCGAGTGTGCGCAGAAGCATCTGCGAGCGTGAGCGAGTGCGATGTGCGCATGTGCGTCATTCCTTTTTGTCGTTCGAAAGGGGCCTGTATGCTCTCTTGCGTCGTCGTGTATTGAAACATGTAGAGTTCCTTATTATTACTATTATTAATCATAAATATATATATCCAATAATCTAACAAGGTTATGGACCCAGGAACGTTTTCATTATGCGATTTGAAGTGGAAATAAATGACACGAGTAAATAGAAAGAAGTTCATGTGTAAAAGTGAGGTTATCTAAAAATCACCACGTGTTCTAGAGACCATAAAGAAGTAAGCCTATACAAGATAGAAGTAAAAATGGCTACCCCAGTACAAACTGATCGGATAGAAAAACTAAACGGTAACAATTACCGATCATGGAAGTTCAATATAAAAATGGCTTTAGTACAACGCGAATTATGGCAACATGTGAACGGTGAAGCTGTTGAACCGGTAGAGAACAACGAAACAAAGGTAATCTTCAGACGTAAAGAAGACAAAGCACTGGCAACGATTGCACTAAGTATTGAGCCGGCACATCAAATACCCAGATAGCCAAAATGCTCGATTCTGACGAGGGTAGTTATGACCGTGTGGGCTCGTAACGTTCCCTCGGCACAAGCTGCCCTCGGCACGTCGGTCCTGATTTCTGCCAAATTTTACGACATTCGCCACATTAATGCGACCGTGCTGCCCTCTTACAATCTCGGACCTACTTAAAATTTGGCAGAAATCAGGACCAACGTGCCGAGGGCAGTTTGTGCCGGGTTTGCGCCGAGGGAACGTTACGAGCCCTCACGGTCATAAGTGCCCTCGTCAGATTATAGCCATCGTGTGCCTTTTGCCCATTCAAGCGACGTTCGGCCCGTCTACCTGACCCCGACACGCCGGGCTCGATCTGTGCCCGAGGATCGCTTGGCTATCTGGGTACACATCATGGATTGCACGAAGTCATCTGAAGCTTGGGATACGTTAACAAAGGTATTTGAACCAAAATCAAGGCCTAGAATATTACAGCTCAAGAAACAAATGGTTTCAATAAAGCTTGAGCATGATGAAACAATGATGCCATACCTAGGAAGAATAAAGACATGCAGCGGTAGTCTCAAAGAAGCAGTTCATGAAATTAGAGATGACGATTTAGCATATGCAATGCTATGTGGATTACCAGAAGCATACGAAGGAATTATCATGGCATTGGCAAACCTTGACGATGAAAAGTTCAAGTCATCAGAAATAAAAGGGATATTGTTGAACGAGTACGACAGGAGAGCAGCGAAGGAGACCAGTGGCCTCGAAGAAAGAAAAGAAGCGCACCATCAAACCAGAGAAACGTCTCACCAAAACAGGGAAGCACATCATCAAGTAAAGGAATATAGAAAGCATGAAAGAAAATGCTTCAAGTGCAATAAACAGGGACACATTGCTCGTTTTTGCAAAACAGGGACACAAAGTGCAATTACAAAGTGGAAACAGGGTACGTCTAACGATAAGCAACATAAGCGGAAAGATATGTTTTTATTAGAATTAAATAATGTTCAATTAGATGACTCTTGGTTAATAGATAGCGGTGCAACTCACCACATTTGTAAACATAGAGATTGGTTTGTAAATTATAAGACTATAACGAATGAAACAATTTACTCAGCTGATAATAATGCGCAGGGTAATTTGAAGGCAATAGGCATTGGTGATGTTAATATAGAGATCTATGTAAATAACGACACTTTTGATATTACTTTGCACAATGTTCATCATGTTCATAACGTAAGAAGAAACTTATTGTCAGTATCGCAAATAGAAAGTAAGCAGAAACGATTAATAATAGACAATCATAGATTAAGTATCTTAAATAAGAGGACCAAGACAATAGTGGGGGAAGCCTTTTGTAAAGATGGGTTATATATTGTTAGGGCTAGTACAACTAAAGATAAATCAGATCAAATAGAAACACATATTGTCAGAAGAAATGAATTAGATGATAGTGAGAAATGGCATCAGCGATTTTGCCATATAAGTACAGGAAATATTCGAGAAATATCAAGAAAGAACCTAGTTAGAGGCTTGGAAAATTTGAATATAAAAGATGTTCATTGTAATGGATGTAGCATAGGTAAATCAGTGAAAGCTTCATGTAAGAGTGTGATAGATAGACAAACAAATATTTTCTGGAAAGAAGTAAAATTAGATGAAGCAATAACTAGTGTACCAGTAACAGAAATACCGAATATAGAAAAGGATAAAGTAGAAACAAATATAGATAGCAGTGTTACCGGTTTGCGAGTGACGCGAAATTCAGAAATTGTTAATAGGAAACCACAACGCGGAAAGATTATTAGAAATCCATGGGGTTGTAAAGGTAAACCTAAAAATATTGAAATTAATGTAGCAGAAATAATCGAACCTACGACGTTCGAGTAAGCGATGTCATTACCTCAATCGGAGTAATGGAAAATGGCAATGGATGAGGAATTACAAAGCTTAGAAAGCAGAGATACATGGGAAGTTGTAGATAGGGACGAACATATGTCATGTATCGGTAGTAAGTGGGTTTACAAGGTCAAGACGGATCCTAATGGAAATGTTGTTAGGTATAAAGCGAGATTGGTAGCACAGGGATATAATCAAAAGAAAAGTGTAGATTATTTTGAATCATATGCTCCAGTCGCCAACATGTCGACTATTAGATTTCTATTGGCAATGTCAATGTGCGAAGATTGGCAGGCACATCATTTAGATGTTAAATGTGCATATTTGTATGGAGAACTGACCGAGAAAATATATATGAAGTTACCACCTGGATATAGTGAAGTAGACACAAAGGTAGCAAAATTGAAAAGACCAATTTACGGGCTGAAGCAGTCGGGAAGAAATTGGAATAATGCAATTGATACTTTTCTAGTTAAAAACGGATTCCAAAGATTAAGAACCAATAACTGCGTTTACGTATATGATTGCGACCTGATATTAACTATTTATGTAGATGATATAGTACTATTTAGTAAAAACATAGATAAAGTAAAACGAGTCAAAGCATTATTAATGTCGTAATATGAAATAAGAGATTTAGGAATAGTATCTTATTTACTAGGAATAAATATTAAATATACTGATCAAACTATGAACTTGTCGCAAGAATTATACATACAGAAACTGTTATGTGAATACAATATGATGGAATGTAAAACCACGAAAACGCCAATCGAGGCAGGTATAAAGTTATCGAAGCAAGATAGTCCTTCAAGCGAAATTGAAAAGGAGGAGATGAAAAATGTGCTGTATAGACAGCTGGTGGGATTGCTAATGTATATAGCGTTGGCGACTCTGCCAGATATAATGTACGCGGTATCAAAATTAGCACAGTTTGTGTCGAACCCAGGTAAAATGCATTGGTTACAAGCGAAAAGGGTGCTAAGATACTTGTTCACTACAAAGGAGAAAAATATGATATATAGTCAGGGAGACAGTGAAATAGAGATATATAGCGATGCGGACTGGGCGGCCGACATTGACGATAGGCATTCGTATAGCGGGATGATAACTTATCTAGAAGGAAATCCGATTTCTTGGAGAGCAAATAAACAACGATCCATATCCACATCAACCATGGAGGCGGAATACATAGCGTTAGAATGTGCTGTAAAAGAGGCAGGGTGGATAAATATGATGTATAAAGAGTTACGACTTGTAAAAATCAATATACCGCGTGAGCCGTACATTATTAGATGCGATAATAGATCAGCTATTGACTTCACATTGAACAGAGTAGAGAGATCGAAGTCAAAGCATATAGATATTGCGTATCATATCACTAGAGAGAAATGTGAGGAAGGATTAATAAGTCTAATAAGATATGTATCCTCCGGGGATAATGTAGCGGACATATTCACCAAAGCGTTACCATACAGTGTAATGGATATGCATGTAAAAAGATTGCGATTGTATGAAATGCATGGACGTGTGCCAAAAGTGGGGGATTGACGGAAGTTTGTCACACAATCCTCACGTGCGAGCGTCCGGCGGCGAGTGTGCGCAGAAGCATCTGCGAGCGTGAGCGAGTGCGATGTGCGCATGTGCGTCATTCCTTTTTGTCGTTCGAAAGGGGCCTGTATTGAAACATGTAGAGTTCCTTATTATTACTATTATTAATCATAAATATATATATCCAATAATCTAACATAAACAAATAATATAATAAATTGTATAATATATATAAATTGATTTTACTAGCATACACAAGTTTATTTGATCTTCTGTCTTCCTATAATAAAAAAATACAGTCATAATTATAATTATAATAGATTTTCATGGAATATTGAGGTTATTGCAAACTCATCTTTTTTCACAATGATGTTCTAATTTCATTGCTTCTCTCAAATGTCCATTCCTTTCCGAGACAGTATATCCACCTCCTTATATACTACAACTTTTGTTTGAAGAGTTTTTTCATATATACATAACTGACCGAGATATTAAGGGACGGAATTTGCATTATTCGGAAGCATACAACTGCGCATGTAGCTATTTTGTTGAGATGTAATTATTTTCACTGTATATTTGAATGTGTATGCTAACCGCGCCGTCACTCGTGATTGGTGGAATGTATGCTTTGCGTGTGATTGGTGCATGAGGTATGCCACAAAATGCGTGAAAGTGACTCGCTCTATCTTTTCTTTGTCAGCTTTCGAAACGTAAAGATAAAGGCCAGACCAAAGTTTAATTTGTACTAAGAATGTTAAAAAGAAAAAAAAGCTTTAATATTGTAAGGCAGAATGTGTCAGGAGATTAATTCACATAAAGGTATGTAATATACGAACTGTTTGTAAAACCTGCGAATGAAAAATGATTTAATTTTGTAACACACGTGGCCTGTAGTGTAAATTTTTAATGGTTTGAATTTATATTACAGGCGCCTTTAAGAATACTTCTTTGTTTAGTTTGGAGATATATATATATAAAGCTAATACTATTCATTTAACAAATAAAAATACTTAGAAAGGAGTCTATGCAGTTATGTGTTCTTCCATACGCACAAAGCTAGTCAGTACATAAAGGTCAGATACAAAGGATTTACCAATATATTTTTATAGCAACATGCTGCCGAATAATGCAAATTACGCCTCGTAAACGAAAAAATAGGACTTTTGAGGCAGATAGTGCCCTAGATCGATCTTTTATCTAGCGTTTTTGACTAGTGGAAAACCCCGTGTTTGTATTATCGAGAAATGAGAAGGTGAATCCAAAACCCTTGCAATCCTGGAAGTCTCTCTACTCCCTTAAATAAATTCATTAATACGCTCCAATCTACAAAAAAACAGTTCTAATATCGGAAAAAGAAGTTATTATGAATAATAAGCAGTCTGACTGAAACATGGACTGAATGTGGTCAATGATACCGCTGAACGGGGCGTTAAACTAATGGAGGATCATAATTAAATTTTATCTAGAAACAAAGAGGAGAAATAATATATACTATACAAACTGTGATGGAATATCGAAAGTAGTACATCCTGACGCCACAAAATATAATTTGTCAAAGGATTTTTAAATATTTTTTAATATAGAGAGGAACACCTGATCAATCCCTACATGATTAATTGCATTTTTAAGAGGCATTGAAGACTGCTTATTAACTGAGAGTTATTACATTTTTAATTTTCCTTAGTGTCATTAAGTTCTTTATTTTTCTCGGAGTCGATACGGTCGTGATTCAGCATCAGAAGCAACATTGTAATGCACACCGTATTGGCATTTACTAACTAAAACCAATATCACTTATTATGAGCGTTATCATAATGATATCATCACCTGTCGATTAAAAATGTTTTCCCAATCAAAATAAGCTCAAACACGGCATAAATCGGATAATAATAATAATACAGCCAGGGTGCACTAGAAAATATCAGGCGAAACAGTCATATTTCAGGCGTACGAATCGTCAAGTCGGGGCACTGACAGGACAGACAGTCGAGGCGTCGAGCGAGCTCAAGCGGACTCGAATCGGGTACGCGATACATCAGACACATCCGGCGGCCCATGACTCACCTTTGTCGGGCGGCTTCTAAAAGAATAGAACAAGACAGCGCGAGCGTGTTATCACGATACCCGAAAATCAACTCTGGGTTCTTCTGAAATAGATAATGATAATAATGGTACGTATTTCTTTCATAACTTATAATGTGATTTTTAATGTATGTACTGTGATTTTTTAATAACTACATTATAGGTATATTCGGCACAAATGTGCATGATCTTCATTTGTATTAAAATTTGAAATAATGCACGTTTCACGTGAAAAAATTATAAGAAAATATTTACAACATGGTATGTAATAAGTTATGATAACTTTTTAGTGGGTGATGTTTTTATTAACTGTTAAGTAACCTACTTACTTAACTATCATTAACCTTACACAAATTCTTAAAAAATAACATATAATATACAATATAAAATGAAATAGAAGCTAACTTAAAATAAAATCATATAAAATAAAAAATTATATAGAGCCTATAGATAATACAGAATAAAATATAAACACGAAATATAATATATATAATGTTTATTTTTATATTTCGTTTTTAATTATTGCCATATTTTACCATATTGTAACCTTCTAGGTGTATATAACTCCGTAAGAATATTGTAATGATATATTATCGATACATATCTAAGTTCACTCGGAGAAAATTCGTTAAAAAGCCAGAAATATTGTCTTTTAAGTTTTTCACATGACACGTGCATTATTTCAAGCTTTAACATAAATAAAGAGCAGGCACACGTTTGCCGATTATACCTAATGTAAAGTTTTAAAGTTTAAATACCTAATGTAGTTATAAAAAAAACAGGTATATTAAAAATCATGTAGGATAATAGCCTACTAGACTATTACTTAATACTATGAAGGTGTGGGCGATAAATGAATACGACCGTTGACGGCGAAGCCGTCCGCAAAGGTGCGATTTATTAAAAGGTTCTCTCGATCTTGACACTCCGAGCGTTACTGGAAGCAGTGATGCCAGAATCGTGGACGCGATTCTGCGTCCACGGCGTCCACTGCGGCTCGGCCGGCTGGGCCCCGCACTCAGTGATGCCAGAATCGTGGACGCGAGGACCTTTCCCCTCCGGCGGCTCGGCCGGCTGGGCCCCCCACTCTGACGTATCGTGGACGTACCGTCGTCGCCACGTTGCTTCTGCTGCGCACGCGCTGCACACGAACGTACTTCTATTCTGCTCGTGTGAGTGCCTGCTCGATTGCACGCGCGCTACACACACAAGCGTACCTCTACCCTGTCCGTGTGGACTACCTGCTCGCTAGTCGACGCCGACGCGTCCCTTCGATTTTCACGTTACCGAAGTTTCGGAAGCATGAATCGGAAAGTCGGCATCTGGAGACAGCGCGCATTTGAATCCCGGCACGGCGCGGCGCAATGCACATTTTGCTATAACTTTTGATCTAAAAAAGATATCGAAGCGAAATTTGGACTAAATTTTTTTTGTAAAAACCGAGTTTAATGGTACATCCTAAAATATGTTTTGTATTTCTTAAATAATTTTTTTCGTTGATTTTTGAAGTTATGATGGTCCAGCGGGCCCCCAATACAAATTGATTTTTTGTCGAACCATGCACAATAAACAATTACAAAAAAATTAATAAATATTTTACCTAATAGCACACATGACTGAGATTTTTTTCAGGTTTTTCAGATTATGCGAACATGTTTAAAAAAATTGGAAATCTCCAAACATTCGAAGAAAATGCATATTACAGGCACTAGAAGCTTTCATAGCTTTACACCATTATCGAATAAAAAACTGCTATGCAAAACCTGCTCGTGCGATAATGATGGCTCTGTTTTTAGTGTAATAGAATAGTTTCTCCCTACATGATCCCTATAAAAACTAATATCTATAAAAGAAGTCATGATTAAAAAGGTGTTGTTGTCCAAGAGTGGTTACTAATATTGTTCTCCAGGTATAAATAGAGTTATTACAGTGTGCTGGTATTTTCTCGAGACCAGCGGTATAGATAAGTCGGTTTAATTTTTTTTTATAAAATTTTTAATTAGTCCTTTTCAGAGGGGCACAGAAACTACAATCTACGAGATATCTCGTTTCCGTGATGTCGAAGCAACGATGCTGTGAATGAATAATAGCACGTTATATCAGTAATAAAGATACACGAGATATCTTGTCCATGGCATCGTTGGTTCGTCAAGAATCGATGTTTTCGAGAATCACATGATTCTCGAAAAATCAATACCATATGATTCTCGAAAAATCAATATTTCCTTGAGAACGATTTCATTTGTTTTAAACGGCGCCTTCATCGAATACATTGTAGGCTGGGAGAGCATAGTTTCGCGCGGAATCGCGAAGGGCATGGAACTCTTTCTGCGTCGGAGTATGTAATTCGTTCGCTATCGATACGAATTAGAAAAGTGTGCTAAGTGTTCAGAAATTGTGTGAAATTGTGTGAAATTGTGGTGTTCCGTGTTTTGTGTTTCACTGGAGTAATAAGCAAATGGATTCACGGCTGAATAAGTGAGTTTTTAATTCGATAAATTTCTGCTTCTTCTCTCGTTCGGGTAAAGTTGCCGATGATGTGAGTCCTCACCGATTTCGATGACTTTGAAATATGTTATTTATTCGATGTTTTAAATATCTTTTTCCTATGGAATAAAGCTCATCGAAATCGGCGAGGAGATCGATTTACAATTACAAGTTCTTACAATTATCTCGTAAACTAAAGCCGGCCGACAAAAACTGTAAAGGGAAATGTTGTTCAGAATCATGGTTTTGACAACATATCCAAAGCTCATCGCGATTGGCCAAGAAATAATACATCGATCGATTTTCAATTACATGTTTTTACAATTATCTCGTAAACTAAAGCCGATCGACAAAGACTGTAAAGAGAAATATTGTTCAGAATCACGGTATTGACAACATATCCAAAGCTTATCGAAATTGGCGAGGATTCGCATCATCGAGAAACTTTTGTTCGTTGCGAAATCGCGGCGTGCCACCGACACTCGGCTGCCGGCGCGCCGAGTAACACGCGTCTAGCTCGCGCTCTGATTGGTCCGTGTTTTTCGTTAATAACTCGTTAACGAAGTCGCGGACGACATTTTTTCAAAGGAAAATGTCGCTTGATATGATCTCAGGAACCACCCCCTTTCGGGTCCTGGAGGAATTTTGAGACACCCTGTATATATATAGTATACCTAGTGCAGGAGGCGGCGAAGGACGAGAAATGATTTGAAGCTTCCCGAAATCTTGCGATCCGCGTAGGCACACGTACACGCTGCCCGAGCGGTTACTGTGTGAGTGCGCCGCGCGGTACGGCTAGTCAAGCGTGTTGTTCCTTCTTGAGAATCTCTCGAGAAACTTCATAATTCTTTATTTCTCATTTCTCGAGAAATTGAAATCTAGGAAAATTCTTATGAATCTCATTTATTTTGGAACATATTTTCGGAAATGAACAAATACGTATGTCCTACCATCAGTCAAAATATGCTACATTTTAATGTAGGTATTCAAATACCTCTGTTACTTGTGATTATACGAAAAAATGCCAGAGGAGAAACTTGCACTGTTCGATGAGGTAAATATAATGACAAAATAAAAAAATTTTTTGAAAATCATGTTTCGAAATTTCCAGGTCATCGTTATTTTTATCTAAAGGAGTTCATATAATTATTCTATATTCCTATTCAGAAAAAAATTACAAATCCAACGATTTGCCATGTTCCATAGTTAAGGTGAATTTCAAACTTTGCACAAATTTTTTTCTCACCTAAAGGAACAATACTGGATAGTTGCGTGCATTATATCTCGATAAAAATGTTTCTCCAAGTATAGCTTAGGCCCACCCTAATGTACATTGTCACGTCCGGTGGTTCAGCCATCGTTAATAATTAAATATAATCAGTTTGAAGATCGGATACGATAGATCTGGGATCGTTAGTGGATGTATTTGAAAGGTATATGATTGTCTGGACACTGGTTTCGCACTCACTTTTAATGTAATGAATTAAACAGCAAACTTAACAATTGACAATATTCCTCGGTGAACAAAATCGATTGCGGTGGAAACGAACGCTTGTGAGACGACTGCTAACGGTTGTACGACGGCGGTAAACAAGGTGTGAAGCGGTGGCCGTTAACAATACGAATCCCGCTCGCGATCCGCCGGTTCGTAGCCGAAATTCACGCGTTCGGCGGATCGCAAGGTGGGGGACCGCGAAGATGACGTGACGTCATCTTCGCGGCTACGCGCTCCCGACAAGGAGGATCGGCCTAATGACGGTTTGCCGGAACATTCTCCCCCCCTTGCCGTGACGCAGTCTCGGCAATAGACGCGGGATTGTCAACTGTCGAGAGCGTAGGCGCGAAAGCGGAGGTCCGAGGTGGAGGCGCGAGAGCGCACGAGCACGCAAGAGCGCGACAGCGCAAGAGAGGAGGCGCGAAAGCGCACGCGCGCACTAGCGAATGCACGAATGCGAAGGCACGATAACGCAAGAGTACGAGAGCGCACGAACCAAGGCGAGAGAGCGACGGCATAAGAGAACGGAGGAGCGAAAGCGGAGGTACGAGGTGGAGGCACGAGAGCGCCAGAACGGAGACGCGAGAGGGCACGCGCGCAGGCGTGAACGCGCAAGAGCGGAGGCGCGAGAGCGCACGAACGAATGCACGAAAACGGAGGCGCGAGAGCGCACGAACGAATGCACGAAAACGGAGGCACGATGTCGCAAGACCACGAGAGCGCACCAACGAAGACGGTAGAGCGACGGCATACGAGAGCGGAGGAGCGGAAGCGGAGGTACAACGTGGAGGCGCGAGAGCGCACGATAACGCAAGAGCGCGAGAGCGCAAGAGCTGAGGCGCGAGAGCGACGGCATACGAGAGCGGAGGAGCGAAAGTGGAGGTACAACGTGGAGGCGCGAGAGCGCACGATAACGCAAAACCACGAGAGCGCACGAGCGAAGACGAAAGAGCGACGGCATAAGAGAACGGAGGAGCGAAAGCGGAGGTACGAGGTGGAGGCGCGAGAACGCACGAGCACGCACGAACGCGGAGGCACGATAACGCACGAGCAAGAGAGCGCACGAACGGAGGCAAGAGAATGACGGCATAAGCGAGTGACCACGGAAGCTTGACGAAGCGCACGGGGAGTCGCTAGAGCACACCAGCGGAGGTGTGAGAGTACGCAAGCGGAGGAGTGAGAGCGCATGAGCGGGCGCGCGAAAGCGCGAGAGTGGAGGCGCGAGTGCGCATGAGCGGGGGCGCGATAGTGCACTAGTGGGAACACGAATGCGCACGAGCGGAGGCGCGAAAGCGCACGAGCATAAGCGGTGCTGCGAGAGCACCAGAGCGGAGTGGTTACAGCGCAAGGGCGCGAGAGTGCAGGTGCAAGAGCGGCGGCGCGATAGCGAAGGCGCGACAGCGCACGAACGGAGGCGCACAAGCCCGAGAGTGACGGCGCGAGAGCGCTCGAGCGGAGGCGCAGGAGCGCGCAACCGGACGTGCGAGGGCGCGAAAGCGGAGGCGCGAGAACGCACGAGCGAAGGCGCAAGAGCCCACAAGCGGATGTGTGAGAGCCCGAAAGCGAATGCGCGAGAGAGTTAACGCTGAGGCCAGAGAATGCAAGCGCGGAGGTCCGAGAATGCACGCGCAGAAGCTTGAGAGTGCAAGTGCGGAGACTCGAGAGTGCAAGTACGGAGCTGGGACAGTGCGACAGCGCAAGAGTGTCAGAGTGAACGCGCCCGTGCGAAGGTCCGACCATGCAAGCGCGGAGGTCGGAAGGTGCACGCGCGGAGGCGTGACAGCGCGACAGTGCAAGAGCGTTGGAGCGAAGGCGTAAGAGCGCGCATGCGGAGGCACGAAAGCGCACGAGCGGCGGCTCAAGGGTATAAGCGCGGAGGCCGGAGAGTGCAAGAGCACGAGAGCGGAGACACGAGAGCGGAGGCGCGAGAGCGCACGAGCGGAGGCACGCACTCGCGAGATTGGAGATGCGAGACCGTGAGTGCGGGCGCGCAAGCAGTTCGAGCCAGGACGTGAGCCTGGAGGTGGTCCCCGGTGGCAGCGATGACCTCGAAGAGTGCGGTGGCCAGGAGCATCGGACGGCGGAGCGATGCATTTGGGCGAGGCTGGAGTGTCCTGATGCGCGGCGGGGGTTGACGACTCGAGAAGCTCCTTGCGCATGAGGCGAAGCGCGGCGTCAGTGTCGATGACCAATTCCTCGCACTCTTCACGCAGATTCCGGGCGAAATACTCGTGCGTGCGGAGTTGTTGCTCCGTGCATAGCTCGTGGAGCTTTACATGGTTTGCACGGAATTGATCCCAGGTGCGGAAGAGTGCCTCAAACCGGGTTTGTATGTTAGCCTCTGCGAGGTTGGCCATACCCTTCGTCGGTGCGTTCGTGAGGATGTTGCCGATGGTCTCGTACAGGACGACTTGTATGTCAAACAGCGTGTTGGCCATGCTCATTTTGAAACGGCGGTTCGGCAACGAGCGGGAGGTCACACGAGATGCGAGCGCGACACAAACAATCCACACGCGAGCGGGCGCAAGCGGTCACAGAGCGGTTCAAATATACTGGCCGTTAACTGTACTTAGCATATACCGGCGCACACGAATCCACTGAGGCGGTTTTACGGAGTTCACTAAAGTCACCCACTAGTGATCTCAGATTGAGGTGTTGAGAGCCGCCGATCATCCGGCTCGAAGGACCAAAATGTTTGAAGATCGGATACGATAGATCTGGGATCGTTAGTGGATGTATTTGAAAGGTATATGATTGTCTGGACACTGGTTTCGCACTCACTTTTAATGTAATGAATTAAACAGCAAACTTAACAATTGACAATATTCCTCGGTGAACAAAATCGATTGCGGTGGAAACGAACGCTTGTGAGACGACTGCTAACGGTTGTACGACGGCGGTAAACAAGGTGTGAAGCGGTGGCCGTTAACAATACGAATCCCGCTCGCGATCCGCCGGTTCGTAGTCGAAATTCACGCGTTCGGCGGATCGCAAGGTGGGGGGCCGCGAAGATGACGTCACGCGCTCCCGACAAGGAGGATCGGCCTAATGACGGTTTGCCGGAACAATGATGCATAACATATACTTTTGAATTTCTCCACCAGTTGGCATTGTTAAAATTTGGAAAACTAGTGTTTATGACAAAATAAAATAAAATCCTCAATTCCTGCGTTCTATCCCACCACACTGTCACCAAAAATATGTTATGCTACGTCCTGAGGTGGACGTATTGTAGATTTTGAATAGTTAAAATTAAAATTTAATTTTAATAGATTGAAATGATTGGAAAGATTTTGAATTGAGATATAACGCAGTTTTGAACCTACCTGCATTCACCGGCTTCGGTTCGGGTAATTGAGGATTTCTTATTCCCTATAATATTCTATATTATATGGCTTTGATCTGGGAACTGGTACGAAGAAATCGATGATGGGTATACTCTTTAAAAATGATTTGAAGTTTTGATTTGTTTGAATAAAAATAAATAAAACTATATTTTAAGCTCCAAATTTCGGATACATAATATTTTATCGGAATCTTATTATAAATTGTTAGTAATTACCGCTAATTAGTCTTCTTGCTTGATTATAATTTGGATCTTCCTGCTGATGTGGTTCGAACGATCGCTTCTGCGCTGAGGTTGGTTGATGTTGAGGTGTTGTTACAACTTATTTTAACTGAATAATACGTTTTACTTTTAATTTGAAATTAAAGTACTCCGACAGGTTCGCGCATACACAGCACTTGGTGAAATATTGATTGAACTTTTTTAACTTAATTTGATTGAAGTCAGAGAAAGAAACTTTCACTTGAATACTTTTTAGACAAAAACTGACCGATATTTTCGCACTGTTTAATTCGTATGTTAACTGTTCTTTTATTGACTGGATACTGCAGACTATGAGATTTGTAGACTGATTGACTGTGTACTGTGTAATGAGTTATTGACTGGACTTTTGTAGACTGCAGACTGCGCTCCTCATGAGGAGTCATCCCTTTTATAGACCGACTTTGTTTCGTCAATTTTATCAGGTGGTTATGTCGTCATTAGCTAGATCATATTACCCTGCGCATTTCCTATGTCAGTTTCTCCTTAGCTGCTTTCTTATCTATGCCTCCCCTGGCCAGATCGAATTACATCTACGTTACACGTGGGGCGACAAACAATTATTACTCATCGATTCTCGATGGACAGTTCTCAGCGGATATTAGATCACGATTTATATTTGGAAGTGACTTGGTCATTTAATGAAATAATTTCGCTACGCAGTTTTTTCGTTCAATACGATTCAAATGAAGAATGAATTTCCTTAATTCTATGGTGTAATATACGATAGTTCTATTTGATTTTTAACAATAGTCCTTTATATTTAAATTCTCGTACAACATTATTAGATTAAACATAAAAAGAAATTCAAAGGTATATGTTATGCATCATTGATTATATTTAATTATTAACGATGGCTGAACCACCATATTGGACAGGAATAAACGTTGAATTAATGTTTTTTTCGATAAATATATTTTTTTTGATAAATATATTTCGATAAGTAGATATTCCAAATATCATAAGTTTTACAATATTTTTTTATTTTATTTAAAATTCTAGAAAATTCTCGAGAAATATAGTCTTATTTCTCATTTCTCGAGAAATGAAAAATGTTGAGAAATCAGGAACACTAGTCAGATCTGCCGAATACTAAGGAGACAGGCACGGAAGGAAATCTTCAAAAAGTTGATGGGACGCGGCCGAGGAGCGCCGTACCATTTTTATTTCTACCAATAATAATAAATGAAAAGACATAAATTATAAAATGTGTACATTTCAATTACCCACAAGTTCCTTTGAGTTCCCCTGCTATTCCTCTGCGCGCGTTCAAAATATATATTTAAATACTTATATTATTATTAAATAAATCAATTTTTATAATGTACATGTTATTCTATGAACGTATGAATAAATATCTTAATTTTCTCTTTGAAGTTTTATTTAAAAACGCTACGAACTTTCGTTCCGTTTATAACTTTCGTTATAATGCGTCCGAAGATACGGCGGAGCATGCGGCGGAGGACGAGAAATGGTTTGAAGCATCTCAAAACCTTACGATCCGCCTAGGCACACGTACACGCTGCCCGAGCTGTTACTGTGTGAGTGCGCCGCGCGGTACGGCTAGTCAAGCCTGCTTGCAGAGCCTCCCGAACAGACATCTTGCTGCCGAAAAATGAAAATTATGCCTCGAAAACGCAAAAGTAGGCCATCTTAGGGACCATGCACGCTAGATTGATCTTTTATCTAGCGATTGTGACTACGTAGGGGCTCCAAATGTGCATGAGCGAGACGGGAATAGATGAGAGCTGGACCCTTGCGATCCGCCTAGGCACACGTACATGCTGCCCGAGTGGTGAGGGTGTGCCACACACTCTCAATCGAGCACGCCGACACTGTGTGACGTCACGCTTGCTCCTGACTTACCGGCAACATTTACTGATGCGGTGAATGTAGACAAAGTACCCAGCTCCCCTACTGGACGAAAATGTTATTACTAAGGTTCTTCTAGCGGACGCTCGTTCGTTTCTGGCGTGACCATCGAAAAGTTGTCAAGGTCAGCTTAGAACCGGCACCCTTAAAGGTTTAGCATTAATATAAGTTTCTATAAGTATCAAATAGCCAACAGTGACATAAATTAGGGACCACAATGTGCCTTTTAGCTTTAAGCATAAAGTACCTTACCAAAAGTTATCTATTTACTATCAAATTGACTGAAGAATATGTGATAGATACTGCAATAACTAGGACTGAGGGAAATCTAAATTATAAGCTATGCGCAATAGGATCTAATCTAGATTAGACAACATGCAATATTAGTACTACTGACAGGTACACATTCAGGTGTAAAAGTGAAAATGAAGGAGGGTTTTTTCCTAATATAATTTTTCCTCTCAAAAGCAAAACATATACTAAGTACCGCAGTATTAAACAAATACACTAGAATTAAGAGATGGTATATGTATCGACTGACTAACAATTATAGTACCATCAGTCAGTAAACGATACACTGACGAGTGTCGAGAGGGCGCGCGAGAGCCCGATCGTGCCAGAGCACGATCGTATACTCAAACAGTTAAAATAAAGACGCTACGACGCCAACACGTGTGATTCGTTCTTTTCATAACCTTAGAACCCTTACGTACCCTTAGTGCGGCCACTACAGTTTTCAGAAGTGGGATAGATTGGATCAGATTGGATTCGAGTGTCTTGTGATAACTCTGTGTTTGGTCATTTTTACGTACTTTAGTGATTTGATTATTTACGTGGAACAATGGAAAGTTTACGGCAAGTTCCCGGATTAGACGAAAGTATTACGAAGGCGCCAGTGATAGTAATAAAGGCTTTTCATCAATTTGTGTTCGGTGAAGTGGGTGATCGACGAAATCGAATGCGTTTAAGAGACTTCAGGGGTTTTCCAGAGTCCGAAGATTCTGAACAAGCAAAAATCAAGGTAGCATGGGCGGCTAAGGAGCTAGAGTTGGGTGACTTAATCGCTATTTGTCACGTGCTAAAAATTGATTACAACGGGACACCCGAAGAAATTGCGCGACGCATTTATGGTTGCATGACGGATTTCAATTTGTTGGGTGGAACCGCCGCTGACGAGGATTCAGACGAAGAAGAGGAAAGCGTATTCCAAGAGGTGGAATCTGATATCAATCGACAGGAAGGTCATACGGTTGTACCAAGATTCACTTTGAGCTTTCGTGATGTTGAAGATTCTGTTAGACTGTTTGATGGCGGTGAGGAATATTTAGTGGAGAATTGGATTGCCGAGTTCGAGGATAATGCCACTTTATTGGGATGGACAGACATCCAGAAATTACTATTTGCCAGGAAGCGTTTGACTGGATTAGCTAAAACTCTTGTGCAGAGTGAAAAAGGACTGACGTCGTGGAAAAAGCTGAAATCGTGTTTGCTTGAAGAATTTTCGACTAAGCTAAACAGTGCTGATCTTCATAATATGCTATCTAGTAGAAGAATGCAGCGGGATGAAACGGTGCAGGAATACTTTTTGCAAATGAAGGAATTGGCGTCAAGGGGTTCGATCGAAGCAGAAGCATTGATACAGTATATCGTGGATGGAATTCCTGATGATCCTTATCGCAAGATGTCTTTATATGAAGCGCAAACTCTTAAAGATTTGAAAGCAAAATTAGAAGTTTACGGTAAGCTGAGAAAGAAAACGCATATTCAAGCGGGAAAGAACATTCCAGTACGAGTTGCAGCGCCAGCGAAGGTTATGTCGCAAAACAAAACAGGGGAGAGAATAGCAGCGCAGAGGAACGAGTCGAAGGACGAGACAAGGTGCTTCAATTGTAACGAAGTAGGTCACTTCAAAACATCGTGTCCGAAACCGATTCGACAACGGGGATCGTGTTACATCTGTGGAGCGGCCGATCATCAAAAGAACGTTTGTCCGCAGCGAGCGACGAGTTCAAAGCCCCGACCGACGACTTCAACGGGAGACATCGCTACGCATTTGGTTCAACAAACTTTAAGTATTGTTCCTTCTTATACAATTAAGCTACAATTAGATATAGGCGAAACGGTAGCCGTTCTTGATACAGGTAGTCCAATATCATTACTGAGTAATGCTTTGTTACCTAGTGGAACAAATATTGAACCTTATCAAGAAGCCATACGTTACGAGGGAGTTAATAAAAGCGAGATTACTATATTAGGTAGATTATGGCAAAAGGTACAAGTGCAGGATTGCGAAGTTTTAATTAATTTTTATGTTGTTCCAAAGATGACGATGACGAATGTGTGTTTGTTGGGTAGAGATTTTATCGCGAGCGACAATATTCGGATAAGCTTTGGAAAGACTGTTAAAATTTCGAAGCCGTCGAAAGATAGAGAGGGAAATGTTGATATTCCCGAAATATTAGCTATTGAAATAGGTCAGGATTCGGTGCAGTCACCTGAGATTGAAGTAAACGAGAGTATCAGTTGGAATGTTAGAAATGAAGTTCGTACTATTATGGATGATTATTACGTAAAACCGGAGAGGCCGAAAATGCCTAAAATTCAATTAGAAATGGAACTTTCGGTTAAGCCTAACCATCAGCCGTTTTATTATAATCCTAGACGTTTGTCATATTTTGAAAAAACAGCGGTTCAGGATATTATACGCGATTTATTGAAAAGAGAGATAATACGGCCGAGTACATCACAGTATAGTAGCCCTATTGTGTTAGTTAAAAAGAAGAATGGACAAATTCGTATGGCAGTAGATTATCGAGAGATAAATAAGATAACGTTACGAGACAATTTCCCAATTCCGCGAATCGACGATCAAATTGATGGACTTCGCGACAAAGAGTATTTTACGCGATTAGACTTAAAGGATGCGTTTCATCACGTTAAACTGAGTGAAAAATCAATTCCGTATACATCTTTCGTTACTTTTATGGGTCAATTCGAATACATCCGAATGCCATTTGGGTTGACAAATGGACCATCTTTTTTCATGCGATTTGTAACAGCAGCTTTTCGTACATTGTTAGATCGGGGAAAGATTTTAATTTATATAGATGACTTGTTGATTGCAACTAAAACAATAGAGGAAAATTTAGAGATCTTGAAGGAAGTATTGACTGTTTTGGTGGAAAATTGTTTAGAATTACGATTAGAAAAATGCACATTTTTATTGACTGAAATTACTTATTTAGGCTATAAAATTAGTGCCAACGGTGTTAAACCGAGTACCGAGCAGGTAGAAGCAGTGACACATTATCCAATACCGCGAACGTACCGCGAATTACATAGTTTCTTGGGCTTAATCTCATACTTTCGAAAATTTATTCGAGGTTTTGCACATATTTCGAAGCCACTTTATGATTTATTAAAATCGAAAACAGAATTTAAATGGGATAATGAAGCGTTGAAATCTTTTGAAAATTTAAAACAATTAATGATATCCGATCCAGTTTTATGCATTTATTCACCAACGGCTAATACAGAATTGCACTGCGATGCAAGTTCTTCGGGATTCGGTTCAGTACTCTTACAGAAACAAGCGGACAATAAATTTCATCCTATTTGTTATTTTAGCAAGCGAACAACGCAAACGGAGTCACGATATCATAGCTTCGAATTGGAAGCTCTGGCGATTGTTTATGCACTTGAACGATTTAGGATATATTTGCAGGGCATACGTTTTACTATTGTTACAGACTGCAATAGCTTAAAGTTAACTTTAGAGCGAAAAGAGGTAAATCCTAGAATTCTTAGATGGTCACTTATATTACGAAATTATGATTATGTATTGGAGCATAGAAAAGGCGAGCGGATGCAGCATGCCGATGCATTAAGTCGGATGCATAGTGTATTAGTTATTACGGAAAACAGCTTTGAACGAAATTTAGAAATTTTACAAAATTTAGACTCGGAAATTAAGAAAATTAGAACGAAGTTAGAGCAGGAAGAGGATAGATTCTTTGAATTAAGTAATGGTTTAGTATATCGTAAAGCGAATGGCAGATTATTATTTTATGTTCCGTCATCTATGGAGGATAATGTAATACGTGTAAGTCATGAGGAAATTGCTCATCAAGGTATGAATAAGACAGTAGACTATATATGTAGAGTATATTGGTTTCCCTGTATGAAAGACAAAGTAAAAAACCATATTTCGAACTGCTTTAAATGCATAACATTTGTGACTGTTGCAAATAAAATTGAAGGGAAGTTACATTGCCCGGAAAAAGGAAATTTACCTTTCCAATGCGTTCACATCGATCATTATGGCCCATTAGAAAGAACTAAACATCGACAGAAATATATCTTTGAAATTATTGATGCGTTCACGAAATTTGTTAAATTTTATCCAACTGTTAGTACAGGTACTGATAAGGTAATACGACATTTAAAATCTTATTTTGCGAATTATAGTAAGCCAAAGAAAATTGTATCAGATAGAGGTACAACTTTTACGTCCGGAAAATTTAAAGAATTTCTAGCGGCAAATAGAATACAACATGTTCTTATTGCGACTGCCACACCGCACGCAAACGGTCAGATCGAACGAATAAATCGATCGTTGACACCGATTTTGGGGAAACTTACTGAAACTTCTGGTAGCTGGGATAACGTTTTAGTACAGGCAGAATTTGCGTTAAATAATTCGATAAACCGATCAATTGGAGATACACCAGCCAGACTTTTTTTCGGAACAAATCAGTTAGGACAATGTAGTGACGATTTACGCGAAATATTAGAAGAAAGAAATAGTGAATGTCGAGATCTAAATAGTATTAGGCAAAGCGCAGTTGAGAAAATTCAAGCGAGTAATGCGTATAATGAGCGATACTATGATAAGAAGCGTAAAACTCCTACAAAATACCAATTAGGTGATTATGTAATGATAAAGAATGTAGATGTAACTCCGAATGTAAATAAGAAATTATTGCCTAAGTATAGAGGACCTTATGTAGTGGAATGTGTATTAGACCATGATCGTTATATAGTATGCGATCCTGAAAATAACCAATTGACTCAAATGCCTTTCGAAGGAACTTGTTCTGTCGAAAATATGAAACTGTGGATTAAAGGAGAACGGGATTAGTTTAAGATATTGTATTTTGTTCATTTAGGTAGTAAGATGTTTGTATTTTCTGTGTAACCCGATGATTGAGGGCAATCATGGTGTCAGGATGGACGAACTATAGTACCATCAGTCAGTAAACGATACACTGACGAGTGTCGAGAGGGCGCGCGAGAGCCCGATCGTGCCAGAGCACGATCGTATATTCAAACAGTTAAAATAAAGACGCTACGACGCCAACACGTGTGATTCGTTCTTTTCATAACCTTAGAACCCTTACGTACCCTTAGTGCGGCCACTACACAATAGTAGTAGGTTTAGCATAAATTGTAGGAACTACGTGCAAACTCTATTGTTGAAAATGTTTATAATGTTTTTATTTTGTTATAAACCTCAATGTAAATATGTTATATAATAAAGAGTGTAGCGTGACCCGTTGATCACGCGAACATAGCTACGAATAGCGCTACTGCTCTGTATGTTCGGTTAATGACGCTGAGAGGGAAATTTGAATATAAAACGTAATGTTTCAAAGCCGTATATTTCATATACATATATTTTATTCGGGCACGATAGCTTAGGCTTAGAATAAGTAGGGAAACGAGAGGTTTCCACAGAGATCCTTGACGAAACCAGACGAGCGAGACTAATCGAGGAATTTGGGTAAAGTCACGTAACCTCTTGGAGGAGCTTCTCCAATTTCGCATAAATAGACAATCGAAGTCTAGAATCGGCCAAGAACAGGAAGTCGTAAATTCTCTGTCAAGGACCTCTTGGAACTCCTTCGGACCTCTCTCTCGCTCGGTCCCACGACCCTTGTTTTGGCGGGCCGTCACCCTCGCGTGTACCCCACTCTCGTGCGCGCGCTATTGAGACACCTCCACCACCAATCACCATCGAGCTGCAACCAAAGATGAGCCACCCGACGAATCAACGTCCAGCGGGAAGATCCGAATTTTCCTATTGGCTAAGGAAAGGAAGCTGGAAGAAGACAAAACTTCAGGACGAGGAAAATACAAGGCAGATACATTTCTGAGATCTTAGAGTCCACACGGAGTTCACTATTAAATAAAGTCTATTTTTTCGTTACATCTTGTTAAGAGTTTGTTCTGAAAACCTTCCACGAGCAGAGTGCTTCAGCGCTCCGCGGGCATCCGAACCCAGTAAATTCCCTAATCCCACCACACTGCGACGTAACAAGAGATCTTACAAACTGATGATGTGTCGCGTAGACATATTATTGTATTAAAGTTGGCATTATGATAGTAAAAATTTTAAATAGATTAGAGATGGGAATGCGCCCGTCGATTGAATAACGCGGGAAATTCAATTAGTAGAAAGACATAGAACGATCGTTGTTATAAAATAAAGGAGTTGCGTTGTCAATGTTCTCGTGATATGGAATTATGTCATATGTAATTTGTGTTTGATTAAAATATATTATATACATTAAATACTGTATATTTATTAAACGTTTAACAACGTAGAGCTGAATATCACAACAATTTGGTAGTAGAGCGTGGTTAAGCTCAAACGAATTCGAGAAAACGTGTTATCACAAAGGGAAACGATAAAAACATGGCAGAATCTACGTCGTTCGCTATCTCCAGGATAGAACAATTAACGAGTAACAATTATGGATTGCATTGCGGAGTATGAGACTGGCAGCATTAATAAAGGCAAAGCATTTATATCAAGAAGTAATAGTACAGGATGATTCTGTGAAAAATGAAAATGATGTACAATCAATGGCCAGATGGAACAATTGGACGAAGAAAAACGACGAGGTATGTGCAATGATCATTTTAACATTATCTGCAGAACAAGCGATGGCATGCAGAAATATCACGAATGCGAAGATATTGTGGAACACGATAAAGAGACGGCATGAAGGAGCCGAACGTCAGAGAAAAACACAATTAAGGATGAAGCTAGCTCGTATTGAAAAACAAGAAAAGGAATCCATTGACGAATATATGACCAGAGTTCAATCATTAGCAACAGAAATTGCAGAATTAGGTACTGTTATAGATGAGAGTGAACTAATATATTTCATTATAGAAGGACTACCGATCAAATATAGCGAAGTAACTACTGCGATATCTTCGAATCCTGACATATTGTATGAAGTAGCAAGAGAAACGTTATTAAGATTTGAGAGGAAATATGATAAGACAAAAACTGGAACATAAGTCAAGGCATTCAAAGTCATGGAACAGAAAAAAAGTAACTGTTACAACTGTGGGAAGATTGGACATCTTGCACGAGACTGTAGAAGCAGACCGAGAACACAATCAGAAAAAGATATAATAATACAAGTAATGAAAGTAGTTATAAAGGGTATCAAGCTAACAATAAATGGAATCGACCCGGAAATCAAGGTAAAAGTAATTATAACTAGAGGGCTATTGTTGCTCGCTCGCTTCGCTCGCTCGCGAGTAGGGTTGTTGTTGCTCGCTCGCTTCGCGAGCTCGCAGGCAGGACTGCTCTTGCGAGAATGTTAGTGGTACGCAATCCTAGTAGGGCCCACAGCTATTAATGTCTTTCATTTTGTGTGTGACTCTCCACGAGCCACACAAAGAACTTCCCGATTCATTAGTTGCTGTATATTATTATTATTATTATTTATTAAGTGTACGTTTTAAGAATATTATACGTTTTCAGGGAAATTCAATAGTTTTCTACTTATCAAAATGTTTGCTATATGGCGTCGCATTAAACCAATATCGTATGCTCGTTGCTCGCTTGGTTCCTTGTTATAGCATACTAATGTTGCAATATAAATTGTCTTAATTAGTTTTTCGCAAACGATACAACTCATCAGTATCCGGGGTTGCAGTATTGATCTTGGTTATCTTGGATACTGTTAATTTAAATTGTCCCGAAATATATAAACCGCGCTCAATTTTGAAACTCTGCTCAGTGCTACATACAACATTTGTAAAGTTGGCCTTTCTGATTTTTTAAAATCCAAACATACTTTCTCGTATGTTTTTTATCCCTGATTTTTATGAATCGTAATCGCTTCAGCAGGAACCACTGGAAATTGACTACGTGTGATTTGATATTTTTCCTCACTCGACATATTTACTTGATTCGATATTTTTATTATTGGTGTTAAATTTTGATCAATATTTGCATTTTTCTAAAGAACTTAGGAAGGGCATTTAGCGTGTCGAAATTCAAAATGCACGCTGTAGCACGTTTACGAAAACGACGGGACGGTCAGACGAAAAACAGGATGCGAGAAGGACCGCTGTAAGATTTATGGCAAACACATGTTTAACCGTTCGAAAACGTCGGCTGTCCTTCTTTTAAAAAGTTTCTTACGGAAGGTATAGGACAATAGGGATGCTACGCTGACCTGACATTTTTATCCCTTGCTGGGTAAAAGGACCGATGACGTTTTCGCACGGTTACTTATCGACTCTACGTACCAATCTGCAGGAAAAACTAAACATGTGTTTGCAATAAATCTTACAGCGATCCTTCTCGCATCCTGTTTTTCGTCTGACCGTCCCGTCGTTTTCGTAAACGTGCTACAGCGTGCATTTCGAATTTCGACACGCTAAATGCCCTTCGTAAATTCTTTAGAAAAATCTTGCAGAAAATCAGTGTCGTTCGAGCCGCGGTAGAGAGAACATTTCCAAAGATTTGTCATTTCAAAGCTAACGGTTGCTATTAGCTGTGTTTTGATAGTGATATTTAAACTAATCACTAGACTGCGGATCTTTATGCAAAATGAAAGTTGGTTGCCGCTATTACAAGGGACAGCAGCCAGACAGATATTTGTTTCTTACTGTGATCACTTTAAGAAGTTGAAAATAATACATAGGTGTTTGGAAATTATTTTAATCTCTCTTCTGTCTTAAAATGCACCTACACATGTTTGCTACAAATGCATGAAATCCGCAGTCTAGTGATTGCATTACCTGATTGTTGTGATTTGTGCAGCAGTACAAGGGATATGGAAATTATTATTAGTGCATAACTATGTGTGTAGCCAATGTGAACAGTGATTGTGAGTGTGGAAAAATTTCAAGGCACCTGTGTGAAATAAACATACGATTTATTTATCGATTCGAAAGTGAAAGTGAAATTTTGGATCGTCGACTTGACCGCGCATCTCTTAGGCCTTATTACTATCTACCACCGGCTGTGCAGTTCGTCGACCTGGCCGTACGTCCCTTACATTTCGTTACTGCCGTATACCCGAAAACATCTGTGCAGTTCGTCACCGAGTGACCCAGTGACACACATTTCGAAGCAGCAAATGGATTTACGGCTGAATAAGTGAGTTTTTAAAACAATCAGTTTCTGCCTCTTTTCTCGTTCGGGTAAAGTTGCCGTAAGTCGGGTAAGGATGATCCGGGTCTTCATCGATTTCAATGACCTTGAAATAATGTTATAAAACTCGACGTTTTAAATATCTTTTTCCTTTGAAATGGTTGACGGACAGTTTAGTTTCGGAGACATTAACAGGCCGTGTCCGTTATCATGAACACCCATAATGAATTTACAAGTAATGTTTTTTACGATTATCTCGTAAACTAAAGCCGATCGCCAAAAAGTATAAAGAGAAATGTTGTTCAGAATCATGGTCTTGACAACATATCCAAAGTTCATCGAAATCGGAGAGGAGATAGTACATCGATCGATTTACAATTACAAGTTTTTACAATTCTCTCGTAAACTAAAGCCGATCGCCAAAAAGTATAAAGAGAAATGTTGTTCAAAATCATGGTCTTGACAACATATCCAAAGTTCATCGAAATCGGAGAGGAGATAGTACATCGATCGATTTACAATTACAAGTTTTTACAATTCTCTCGTAAACTAAAGCCGATCGCCAAAAAGTATAAAGAGAAATGTTGTTCAGAATCATGGTCTTGACAACATATCCAAAGTTCATCGAAATCGGAGAGGAGATAGTACATCGATCGATTTACAATTACAAGTTTTTACAATTCTCTCGTAAACTAAAGCCGATCGCCAAAAAGTATAAAGAGAAATGTTGTTCAGAATCATGGTCTTGACAACATATCCAAAGTTCATCGAAATCGGAGAGGAGATAGTACATCGATCGATTTACAATTACAAGTTTTTACAATTCTCTCGTAAACTAAAGCCGATCGCCAAAAAGTATAAAGAGAAATGTTGTTCAGAATCATGGTCTTGACAACATATCCAAAGTTCATCGAAATCGGAGAGGAGATAGTACATCGATCGATTTACAATTACAAGTTTTTACAATTCTCTCGTAAACTAAAGCCGATCGCTAAAAAGTCTAAAGAGAAATGTTGTTCAGAATCATGATCTTGTTCGTTGCGATGTCGCGTCGTACCACCGACACTCGCTTGCCAGCGCGGCTTGGCGCGCCGGGCCAGGACGCGCTATGATTGGTCCGTGTTTTTCGTTAATAACTCCTAAACAAAGCCGAATTTGACTTTTGTGCAAAGGAAAATGTCTCTTAGAATGGTCTCAGGAACCACCACCTTTCGGGTACTTCACGAATTTTGGGACACCCTGTATACTGAAAATTTCATCGAAATCGATTAACATACACACGAGGTATAAGCGGTTAGAAGTGGTGAAAATCTTGGTATTTACAGCTCGTGGTCAGTTTCTGCTCAAAATCCACAGATTCGTACATCTTTCGATGCGTGTCGTTCTTTCCACCGTCAACAGATTTCGATGAAATATTCAGCACATGTTTAACTAACATAGATCTACAGAAGGCATATTTTGAACTTTCACACACACACACACACACACACACATTACGGATCCAATTAAAAAACTTTTAAAAAAGCATTTACATTAGACGTGTATTTTAATAAATTTTAAATGTGTGTGGGTCACAATTGAGAATTTGTTATTACACAGTTTTTTATTACGCAATGCAAATTTTTCTATTACTCAAATTTTTATTATTCGAGAATGCGCAGTGTCGGCACAATAACAGTTAAAATATGCTAAAATAAATGATAAATTAAGTAAATCGGACGTACGTATTTGGTTGATTACGAATATGATAGTGAAAATTGGCGCAAATAAAAATTATAGTTTTTTTATTTACTTCCGTAAATAATGGGAATTTTGAAAAATACTTCACATAAAGTTGTAGACCTCATCAAAATACACATTTTATGTCCTATTGATTTTTGTCATAAAGATAATACTTCCTGAGAAAAATGATAGGTCCGGATTAGGTCTGGGTTATTTACGGAAGTAAATAAAAAAACGCCAATTGCGCCAAAGTTCACTATCATATTCGTAATCAGCACGTCAAAATACGTAAGAATGCAGAGTATAAAAATAATCGGAGGTATGGGCTTTTCGGAAGTTTATCCAATAAAGAATGTGCGTAATGCAAAGATTTTCAATTAGCCCATTTTAGTTAATAAATAATACAATTTTTTATTTTTAATTGTTGCCACATAACCGTTGTACCTGTGGCATGCTTTCTACAAATTTTCAAGCAGATTTGTTGGGTAGTTTGGTTTTTAAAGATTTTTTTCCGCTTTTTGGCCATTTCGCACCATTGTGCGTCGCACAGTGGGCCAGATCGACGCGCTAGCTGTTCATGAGCTAAAAAATCGAAGTCCTCATATCGATTTTTAACGAATGTACAATGTTTCTTAAATGTCCATTACATTCAAAAACGATAATATTAATTAAAGTTATTAAAAACTCTCGTTACAATAAGCGTTCAAAGATCAAACTTTTTCAGATACGATTTATCACCGAAAAAATTCCTTTTCTTCATAACGATGTCCTGGAAAACCTACTGAAGATTAAGTGCCCAATTTCTTTTTGTATTAAGAATGTATATCTATGTTGAGAACGCACCAGGAACTAAACATTAATGTTCATAATTTGTTATAAAAAAAAATACTTAGTCAACTAAGGAATATCGTCAAAGTTTTTCATCTTTGACAAGGGATAAGTTAAAAGTGTTATATAGTGTCGTGCTCTAACAAAGTGGAACATTTTCAGCAACGTCTCCTCTAAAAGATCGTGCAAATTTCACACCCAAATCGACCCAAGCTTGGAAATTATGATGGTTTAAAGCGTCGCGTGTCACGGAATTCCGCGGCGAATCGCGTTGCACGAGACGCATTGACGACCACTCAGCAGCTCTTTAGAGTGTAAAAACCTAACCCAGACCTATCTTATGAATTTTTTAGATTATACGACCATTGATAAACATTCGAACTTATTACTAGCTCACAGTTGAATCATTTGTATTTGAGAGATTATAGTAACAGCATCGTAGTATAGCATCAGAGCAGTTTTTCCATATTAAAGACATGTATTTTACCTTTGTTAAGAGGAATTATAGTATAAACTATATCCAACGAGAGAGTAGTATCGCGTGAAGACCAGTTTTCGTCCGTCGCTGCGCATCTTCGTCCTAATTGGTAATACTCCCACTCCATACGTCCCCTTTCTAATGCACAGCGCATGCGCGCAGCGGCACTGAAGTGGCGACACGTGCTGAAGCGCCGCAAACCGTTTAAATCGCAGCTATACCCAGCTATACCGGGTGTGTTTTGTGAAGTATTTTTGGCGGTAAAATTTTAGATAAGTTGAAGTGATTTCAGGGCTTTTAAAATGGAAGAGGAAGTTCCTGGTCCATCCCATATGTCACCACCAAAGAAAAATCCGCCAGGGAAGGTAAGTTCGCATTATAAATATTTATCATGCATGCTCATGCATGGTTTTTGCCTGCGTTTTATTTAATCATGCATGCTCATGCATGGTTTCTGCCTGTGTTTTATTTATCATGCATGATTGGTGTTTGGTTTTATCTTTATTTAGTTCGTGCTATCTGCTCAGAAGCAGATGCTGGTCAACATGTATAGGCATGCTATTACAGTAAGCCCAGGCATGACATACAAGTCACTCGTCCAATCCCTTTCTAAACAGACAGGAATTGGGCGGATTACTGTATGCAAAACCCTGGCGGAAGGTGACATCGCCGAACAAGAAGAGGCGAAGATTGAGCGTATTGGAGAAGACATCGGAAGAAGACCTACTAGCAATTAGGAAGAAGGTGCACATCTTCTGGTTGAATCGGGAGATTCCAACGTTGGAGAAGATTTTGCAGGCGATAAACAACGATGAAGAACTCCCATCGTTCAAGAAATCAACACTCGATACGCTTCTGAAATGTATGGAGTTTAAATACATTGTCAGGAAGCGCAACAGTGCCCTAATAGATCAACCCCGTATTGTCTTCTGGCGGCAACAGTAAGTAACAATCTACATACATTCAAAAACGTTTCTTACACTATTGTACACTTTACAATTTACATTGTAGGTATATTGAAAAAATAAGGACCCTACGTGCAGAAGGACGTCCCATCTACTACCTAGACGAAACGTGGATCAATGCCGGGGACTGCAAGAGGAGATTGTGGGTGGACACCAGTGTTAGCTGCCCAAGGAACGCCGAAGAAAGGGGCTTATCGATGGACATACCCGCTCCCACCGGAAAAGGTAAGCGACTGATTATTTTGCACGTCGGGTCAGCAGATGGGTTTGTACCTGGGGCCCTCCTTTGTTTCGAGTCGAAGAAAGACACAGCCGATTATCATAATGAGATGAACGGTGACACATTTTTTGAATGGTTCCGCAAACTTTGGCCCATGCTGCGAGATGGGGCAGTCATTGTTATGGACAATGCTCCATACCACAGCGTTAAGAAGGATAAGTATCCTACAAAAAGCTCCAGAAGGAGTGATATCATCACGTGGCTGGAGGGTAAGGGGGAAAAGGTGAATCCACGGAACGTCAAGGTTCAATTATTGGCTTTAGTTGACAAATATCGTCAACCTAACACCTTCGTTATTGATGAATATGCCACAGAACATGGATGTACCGTGGTACGCCTTCCCCCTTACCACTGTGAGCTAAACCCCACGCTACACCAGTCATCCTTTTCCATCTATTTTCCTACATAGTTGTAAGTTATAATTTGTAAATAGTTGTAAGTTATAATTTGTAAATAGTTGTAAGTTATAATTTATAAATAGTTGTAAGTTAAAATTTGTAAATAGTCTGTAAATTGTAATTTATACATGTTTTGTAAATATTAATATATGAATGTAAATAATAACATGTATGAAAATAATGTACAAATTATGTTTTAATTTAAATAATATATTCATTACGTTTTCAAATAGTCGCGATTTTCTATTCCCTACAATATCATGTTAATTCATTTCATTTCTGGACACCGCGTATATGAAACTCTCAGTCGAGATAGTGGGGGGTGCGTAGTGGAGTGGGAGTTTACGGGCTCGTTGCGCCTTCTCGCGATCATTCAAGCTGCGCGAAACGGTACTACTCTTACGTTGGATATAGTTTAGATTTTTGTTTGTTCATAGATAAACAGAGTTATAAGCAGAAAATCCGTATGATCAATCGAATATAGTCAGTAACTTCGTAAAATATAATACTTAATCTTGTTTAAATTTTTGTAATTTTTTAAATAAGACAGTAATAATACATTTTTGTTATTTCATTAAATATAATAAACTTTATTCATTCAATAATTATGAATTACTCTTGTTTGAATGCCTGAATAGCCAGTTTTCAAATATTATTCATTATTCACACGAGTTTACAGACATTTCCGGTGGTGTAACAAAAAAATGTTTCCTACAAAAAGTAATCAGTACTCAGTCTTCTACAAATCTCAATACAAAAAATTTCAATGATTTCTTTTTTTTAATAAAAAAATGTGTTTCCCTTCATTATTTATTTATAACTATATATTTTTTATTCAATAATATTATAGCTGATGCCGAGACGAATCCGACGATATATTTAATGTGGTCTTTTTGTTTTGAAATAATGGTGAAATACGCGCTAGCTGTTCATGAGCTAAAAAATGAAAGTCCTCATATCGATTTTTAACCAATGCACAGTGATTCTTAAATGTCCATTACATTCGAAAACGATAATATTAATTAAAGTTATTAAAAACTCTCGTCACAATAAGCGTCCAAAGATAAAACTTTTTTAGATACGATTTATCACCGAAAAAATTCCGTTTCTTCTAGAGCTGTGACTTATGAGATAGTCGGCTACTCGGGTATCTTATGAGACAGTCGGCTATCCGTGTACTCGGTTCCAGGGCTTGAAAACTGTTACGATATCGGATCCGGTTCTCGAAACAGTTATGAAGAACCGAAATGATGTTATGACTGTTACTAACAATAAATAGAATATCGGTTCTGGCTTATATCTGGCTTATTTCGATTCTATAACTGTTATTTTTCGGTTCTGGATTTCGGTTCTGTCATTCTGTATTCTGTATTGTGTTCGAACAAATTCTTGCCCGGTGGGCCTTCGCCGTAAGTGGCGCGTTTCAGTTTGAGCAAATGGTGTATGTATGGGATGCGTGTAAGAGAGTATGTATGGCCTTACGAGGGCGGCCCCCCGGGAGGGTTGAGTGCCAGCCAAGCGCGTCTCCGGGTGGCGGATAGGAGAAACGGCCTGGGCAGCCCGGAATCGGGACATCGGGGGCCGATGCTGCTGACACAGTAGCATCCGGCCCTCGGTGAACCACTTCTGGGTAACCCAGGTTAGTAGGTGCCATAGGGATCCCCAGCGGCCAAAAACCGTAAGTGGGTGAACGAAAGCCCTGCCGCGGACCAACTCCCCCAAGCCAAGGTGGGAGCTATCGTGCCGAGGGCTGCATGGCACCAGGGGTTACATGGTGTCTCAAACGAATCCCACGGGGTACCGGGCGACCCCCCGTGGTTCTCTAGCCTTACCCCCACATGTCAGGCTCTGTGGGGGCGGACCGCATGATTCCTAGACTTCTCGTGGGACTTTTATGGATGTGGAACTTAAAAACCTAAACCTAAATACCGAGGTCGGAGAAGCGACGACACCCTCGGAGGAGGGGACTTCGCTCATCGACTCAAACGTCACAGCTGTGCGCCTGGATGAGGTGGCATCTACGACAGTAGGGCCACACGAAGCCAGGCCCGCTGTAGACACCGTTAACGTGGCGTCCACTGCGGAGGCAGGGGTAGATACCGGTCATGGTACCGGGCAGCCTCCGCCCGCCGCTGCGGCCGCCACCAAGTCCAAGACCAGCGGCGCGGCCAGGAAAAGGGCACGCAGAGCCAGATTGGCTCTGGGTGACCAATTACCTGGCCCATCCAATGTCACTGAGGCTGCTACAGGAGGGGACGCCGGGGCGCGTCGGGGCCAAAAAAGGGACCGACAACCCGCAGGTGACACCGCCGAACAGCCTCTTAAGAAAAAAGGGGGCCTCCTACCAGGCCCCTCAAGTTTCAGAGAGGCAGTAACTTCGGGCAGAAGGGTAGCCATCACGCTACCCGGCTACCCGGAGGAACTGCTATCGGCAGAACAGGGTGAAAGAGTGATTCTGGCTTTGGGGAGGGAGATTGATGCCATCCCCGAGATCCAGGCACCTCCCCTCTTCGACGAGTGCAGGGAGGTGCAGGGCATCATATGGATAACCTGCACCAACTTGGACTCGAAAGCGTGGCTAACAGCCACGCTAGACAGAATTAGGCCTTGGGAGGGCGCATCCCTGATCCTCAAAGAAAGGGAGAGCCTCCCTAGGCATAAAAAGGTCAGCACCTTTATACCAGGGCCCACTGCAAAGAGTGAGGTCCTGCTGCAGAGACTGGCCAGGCAGAATCCGGGCCACCGCACCAACCTCTGGCGGGTGTGGGACCGGAGGGACGCGGATGGGGGGACGCATCTTGTCATGGGCATTGATGCGGACTCCCTGAAGGTCCTGAAATCCAAGGGCTATGTGGCCCACGTGGGCATGGTAAGGGCCCTCTTCAAAGAGGGAACTACCCGCCCCCGCGAGGGCCACAACCCTGAATTAACCAGCAGCGGGCACGGAGACACTGCCGCTGATGCGGCAGCCCAACCCTCCAGGTCCGCTGCTACTATATCGCCAACCCGTGCCTCCCCTGAAGCCAACGCTGCAGAGGCGACTAAAGTCAGCCTCACAGAAAGGCCGGTGCCAGCGACCACGCGGAACCCATCCGAGGGTGGTGGTGACCGCGCGGAGACTGGCCCAGAGCCCAAAGAGCGGGGAGCCAAAACGCGGGGGCCCTCTCATAGAGGCAACAGCAGGGGTAGACCTTCCGGGGCTACCCTCACCCACAAGATGGGGATCGAGGAGACTCGAAGGGGTAGGCAGAAAACCCTGCCTGCTTCTCTCTGAGCCCACCAGAACAAGAGCACAGGGAGCAGGCCCGGAGAAAATCCGGGACGGGCTCCCCCCAAGTAGGGGGTAGGGATTAGCGCCTTCACGGAGCTTCTTCCCAACCCCAACCTCGCGAAAAGGCACACGTCGGAAGCCTCCGTGACCTCCGGCGGAACCATATTTTCGCAGATCAACCTGCAGCATTGTAAAGCGGCTACGGACTTACTCCGACGGCGCATAACAGTGATGCATACAGATATTATCCTCATACAAGAACCGTGGATACACACGGGGCATGTAGGAGGACTAAAATCGAACTGGGGCACCGTGATACAAGATACCGCAGTGGCCGGGCCCAGGGCATGCTTACTAATTAACAAAAAGCTGAATGCCGTGGGCCTAGGAAATCATTGCTCAAGGGATCTAGCATGACCAAACTGGTAGTCTGTTCGGCATATCTGCCGTACGACGCTGAGGAACCACCACCAACGAGGGAACTCAGAGCGCTCGTGGAAGACTGCAGAGCCCAGGGACTTCAGGTGGTCATCGGCTGCAACGCAAACTCGCATAACACCCTTTGGGGCAGCTCGGACTGCAACAGGAGGGGCATAGCCTTTCTAGAATTCCTATCTGCTCATAATCTGGAGATTATGAACAGAGGAAACAAACTCACCTTTGTGACCTCACGCAGGCAAGAAGTGATCGACATCACCCTCGGTACTGCTAAGGTAGCACAAACAACTAAAAACTGGCGAGTCTCCGATGAGATTACCCTCTCGGACCATAGACTCATCTCTTTCAGGCTGGAGGGCGAGGCATGCGTCGTTCCGACGGGCCCCTATAGAAACCCCAGTGCCTGTGACTGGAGCCTCTACAAAGAGGAGCTAGACACTGGACTGGGGGGTCTGTTCGTGCGCCCCAGGACGACCAATGAGACGGAGTGTGCCCTTGCCGACATTCAATCGGCCGTCACCCGGTCCTATGAACTCGCCTGCCCGGCTAAGTCAAGGAAAAGCAGTAAGATGGTTCCCTGGTGGAGCAATGAGCTCAATAAGACCAGGGCGGAAACCAGGAAGCTGCTTAACAGGGCCATGAAGGTCAACTCTGAAGAAGCCTGGAGTAACTACAGGGAATCCCAGAGGAACTTCAAGAGGCTCATTAAATCTTCGAAAAGAGCGGCCTGGAGAAGCTTCTGCGAAGAAACGGAGGCCCTCCCCTTTGTGAGCAGGTTACGCAAGGTCTTTACAAACGGGCCCCTGACCACCTCAATTAACGACATCACCCTCCCAAACAGGAAGATTGGTGATGACAGTACACCGCTCTTAGAACATCTTCTGGAGGTTCATTTCCCGGGATCTACCCCGTTGGGCCAGGGGCAGCCGACTACGTCGGTTGGTACCAGGAACAATATGGGCGATCGCTGGAAAATTGCCTCAGAGGTGTTCACGAAAGAAAGAGTACTTTGGGCGCTGCAATCTTTTGACAGATACAAAAGCCCAGGCCTGGATGGCATCTTCCCCGCCATGCTCCAAGAAGGAGGATCTATCCTGGCTGACCGCCTAAGGGAGGTCTTCAAAGCTTGCCTCGCCTTAGGCTACATACCTATCCCCTGGAGAATGGCCAGAATAGTCTTCATTCCTAAAGTGGGAAAAAGTGACTACAGCTCGGCCAAATCGTTCCGGCCGATAAGCCTCACATCCTTCTTACTCAAGACGATGGAACGGCTTATCGACAGGTATATCAGAGAAACAACGCTGATTCTGACACCGGTGCATGCCAATCAGCATGCCTATCAAAGTGGCAAATCAGTAGAGACGGCGCTCCACCACTTAGTTGGCTTCATTGAAGGAGCACTAGCAAACAAAGAATCGGTCCTCAGCGTTTTCATCGACATCGAGGGTGCCTTCGATAATGCGTCCTTCGACGTCTTAGAGAAGGCCTTGGACCGTTTCAACATTAAGGAACCCCTGAGCGGATGGATCAGCAGCATGCTTAGGAACCGTACCATGATGGCCGAAGCGAACGGCTCGACAGTGTATGCCCAGGCCGGCAGGGGCTGCCCTCAGGGAGGAGTCATCTCCCCATTACTGTGGACCTTGGTGGTCGATGGGCTTCTGAAAGAGCTGGTCGATGAGGGCCTCGTGGTCCAAGGCTATGCTGACGATGTATCCTTCTCAGTCAGGGGGAAACATCCCCTACTGTTGGCTAAAAGAATGCAAACAGCACTTAGGCTAACCCAAAACTGGTGCCTTAACCACAACCTCAGGGTTAACTCGGGTAAAACGGAAATGGTACTCTTCACAAGGAAGCGACGCTTTAATTTCAAAGCCCCCTCCATCTTCGGCACCGAACTACGAATCTCGGATGAGGTGCGCTACTTAGGTGTCACTCTAGACAAAAGGCTCACGTGAAAAGGCACGTCGCCAGGCTATCCCAGAAGGCTATAAATACCTACTGGGCCTGCAAGTCGATGTTTGCTAGGACCTGGGGCCTGAAACCTCATGTGGTAAAATGGATCTATACTGCGATCATGGTACCACAGATGACGTACGCCTCCCTTGTCTGGTGGACCTCCATGAAGAAGGCCACACACAGAAGACTAATGGGAAGGGCCTACCGTCTGGCGTTAATGGGCATTACGGGCGCTTTCCACACCACGCCCACCCTGGCGCTGGGAGCCCTTGTTAATCTCGCACCCCCGCACATAGTGGCGGAGAGTTTAGCAAGGACTTCCGCCTTAAGACTCCATCTGGGAAACAGATGGACCAATTCAAGGTACGGCCACTCGACCCTGCTGGACGCACATGACCTCCAATGGATTATGTTGCGAGGAGGAGACAGATGTGAGCCGCACTATAATTTCACGGTTAAACACCAAACCCGCTTCCCCAATAGGTGTGATTGGGAATCAAATGTTGAAGAGCTTCTTTCTCCGCAAGGCCTGGTCTGGTTCACAGACGGCTCAAAGAATAGTACCGGAGCAGGAGCAGGTGTCTGCGGTGTCAGCCCAAGGGTTAGCCTGTCTCTAGCACTTGGGCAACACGCCTCGGTATTCCAAGCCGAAGTATGTGCTATCTTGGCCTGCGCTGAACTCAACCTCAGCAAAGGCTACAAGAACAAACACATATATATATATGCAGTGACAGCCGCGCGGCAATTAGATCACTGGACAAAGTTATGACCAGATCTAAGCTCGTCCGTGAATGCGTCACAGCCATTACAGAGCTAGCAGAACGTAATCCTACGTAATAATGTTAGCCTTCTTTGGGTTCCAGGTCACTCTGGTATCAAAGGAAACGAGGAGGCAAATAGATTGGCGTGTGAAGGCACCCGATGCCATAGCGCAACTATCTACAGACCTCCAAAACTGGCACCTAGTGCAATTAAAAATTGGAATAAAGAATGGGCGAGCAACCAATTTGCCCATTTATGGAATTCCGAACCAGGTATGCGACACACGAAAGCTCTGTTGGAGGGGCCTAATAAAGACCTCGCCAACAAGCTGTGTCAAATGGACCGAACAAAGGTGAGGCGGCTCGTGGGAATTACCACGGGCCACTGGTACACCGGTAATCACTTGGCTAGGCTAGGCGTCCAGATGGACTCTAAATGCCCAAGATGCGGGGAGGAGGATGAAACCCCTCTCCACGTATTACGGCACTGCAAAGGTACTGAGGCCCTAAGAAGTAAACTCGACGGGCTCTCGAACCAAGGTGTCCTCCGTCTTAAGGCAGACGGGGTTGACGCACTCCTGGATTTCGCCAGAGAGGCCGCCCTGCTCGAGCGCCTTGTATGAAGTGGTAGCCCAACTTCCCCCGGGCCCGGGTACAATGGTCCCATAGGACTGAGTGCCCGGCTCACTCCCTAATTCAAATTCTATTCAAGTAAACAAATTTTTATAATATAATCACTATTTGAATTATTATTTCAATAATAATTTATTGTTAGAATAATTGTTTAAACAAATAAATTTTTATAATTTGTTTCTATATTTATTATTTGAATTATTATTTGAATAATAATTTATTGTAGAAATAATTGTTTAAACAGTTTAAATCAGTGATGAGCAACCGGCAGGACCGCGGGCCGCATTTGGCCCGCTAGCAAACTGCCTGCAGCTCGCCGGAATCCGGCGCTGCGCGACGCAACAAAGTATTTACTTTCTTCATAACGATGTCCTGAAAAACCTATTGAAGATTAAGTGCCTAAATTTTTTTTATGAATAATGTATATCTATGTTGAGAACGCCCCAGGAACTAAACGTTAATGTTCACAATTTATTATTTTAAAAAATGCTAAGTCAACTAAGGAAAATCGTCAAAGTTTTTCACCTTTGACAAGGGATAAGTTAAAATGCAAGGAGAGGCAGAGGTTCTAAGAAAGTGGAACATTTTCAGCAACGTCTCCTCTAAAATATCCTGTAAAGTTCTCGTCCCACTTCATCCCGGTTTGAAAATTATGATGGTTTAAAGCGTCGGGTGACACGCAATTTCGCGGCGAGTCACGTTGAACGAGACCCATTGACGACCTCTCAGCGACTCTTAAGACTGTAAAGACCTAACGCAGACCTATCTTATGATTTTTTAGATTATACGACCATTGATAAACATTCGAACTTATTACTAGCTCACAGTTGAATCATTTGTATTTGAGAGACTATAGTAACAGCATCGTAGTATAGCATCACAGCAGTTTTTCCATATTGAAAACCTGTATTTTACCTTTGTTAAGAGGAATTATAGATCATAGATAAATAGAGTTATAAGCAGAAAATCCGTATGATCAACTGAATATAGTCAGTAACTTTGTAAAATATAATATTTAATTTTGTTTGAATTTTTGTAATTCTTTAAATAAGACAGTAATAACACATTTTTGTTATTTCATTAAATGTAATAAACTCCATTCATTCAAAAATTATGGATTACTCTTGTTTGAATGCCTGAATAAACAGTTTTCAATTATTATTTATTATTCACACTATTTTTTAGACATTTCCGGTGGTGTGACAAACAAATGTTTCCTACAAAAAGTAATCAGTACACAGTCTTTTATAAATTTCAGTACAAAAAATTTCCAAAAAAAATTTTTTTTAATAAAAAATTGTGTTCACCTAGATTATTTATTTATAACTATGTATTTTTATTTAATAATATTATAGCTGACATCAAGACGAATCCAACGATATATTTAATGTGGTCTTTATGTTTTGAAATAATGGTGAAACAGGCGTGAACAGCTAGCGCGGCGATCTGGCCCACTGTGCGCCGTATCCCGTGGAACGCCTATACTAGCGGTAAGCGCCACTTTAAACATGTTTAAACGATCATAATGTATTAATATTGGATATCGCTGTATTCGGAAAAGTCTAAGGAATCTCTTGCTGTAAAGATCAATTCAATATCTTTTATAATAACATCACAATATTTGTTCAAAGTTGAAAAAGATGTCATTTTTAACTTCCCGATTTTATAGGGAAGTTATTGTAATTACCCCGAAAATCGAAAATCGATTTTTTAGCAGATCTTCACGTTTCATGGTCATTGGAGTCATTTTAGACTATTTTTATCAAAATGTTTGTATGTGTGTGTGTGTGTGTGCGTATGGCCGTTTCTATGTAATCAAATTTTTCGTTAACGTTTTCAGACAAAGTTACAACGCGATCAGGATGATGAATGATGCAATCGATGTGCCCCGTCGTAACTTAGAGCTGATTAGATTTTGGTCCATATTGGTCAAGTAGTTTTTTAGATTTTTAGTTTTTTTTCGAAAACAGTTGATTCTACAATGCAATTTATAAGGGAGGACGAAAATTTCCCACCAAAGAACCAAACGCAATTACATAAAAAAATTTTTTTTCTTAATTTTTTTTTTAACTGATGCTAATGTTACCGCTTGGAATAATCGAAAGTTATTCCAATGCAAGAGTGAATTTATCATCTCTATTCCCAAGAATACATTTTCGGAGAATATCGATGAAAGTACAAAAAAAAAACGATGTTAGCGATGTTGGCGAAGGAGTAACGAATCGGGAAGTTCTTTGTGTGACTCTTGGAGAGTCACACACCAAATAAAAAACATTAATAGCAGTAGGCCCTACTAGCCATGCGTATCACTAACCCTCTCGCAAGAGCAGTCCTACCCGCGAGCTCGCGAAGCGAGCGAGCAAAAACAACTCTACTCGCGAGCGAGCGAAGCGAGCGAGCAACAATAGCCCTCTAGTTTCAAACTCAAATTTCTCAAAAACTGTGCGTCTAGGAGAAAAATTAAGGACAGATTCGGAATCAGCGCGAAAAACTCTGTAAGATCCACCCAGCACTATATATTGGAAACATTCTTGGTGTTGCACAGTGTAATGAGCGAATGGTACCCTCCACTGCGATGGATTCCACTTCTGATCTCGATAGTGCAAAGACGGAGTTTTTTAGTAATCAGAAACGCTAGATGAAAGATCAATATAGGGCGCTGTTTGCCTCAAAAGTCTTTCTTTTACGTTTCCAACGCAATGGTTTTGCAATATTCGGCTGCATGTTGCCAGTCGGAGAGGCTAGTACGCCGCGTCGTCGCACAGTGGAGTATTTGGCCCGAAAAGTTGGCCAAAACTATTGCAACGTTATTTATGGTCTCAAGGCCATAATATTATATATCGTTGAATTCGTCTTAAAATCAGCTACAACATTATGAAATAAAAAATACATTTTAACATTTAAAAAATCAAAGTAACCTCGATTAATTGTTGTAAAAAAAATATTTTCGAAATTTTATATATCGAAGTTTGTAGATGTCGGAACACTGTTCAACTTTTGTTGAAACCATTTTTTTAAACAAAATTATTTTATTTGCTTTTATTACGCTAAGAGTTCTTGTGAATGAAATAATGCCATTATATTATGCAATTCAAAGAATATGTAGGATAGAAACTTTGCAAACAAATTTATAATTCTATATAAATATATTTTTGTTTATATTATTCTATTTTAACGTATTACATTAATCCTTACTCATCTATTTCTGAATCGTCTTCTATGTCTCTACTACTTGTATTAGATCCTTGTTCCTCTGTGAAATTAAAAGTTGTAATATTTCGGGTGAAAACGGTTTTCCTTTTGAGCGCGCGAGGAAAAGGCGAGGGTAAGAGTTGATGAGGGAGAGTAATCTCGAGATTAGTTTCACACTGCGTTTTATTTTAATTCAGAAGTTGTTCGGTTCGCAATCTCGAGATGGATGACGGAGCGGAAATCTTGCGACGTGCTGGACGTTGCTTTTTGAGCGCGACGGACGACCTTGAGTGATCCTTGTCACGGGGATCACCGCGGACGGAGATCTTGAACGCGTGCGATTGGAAACCTTCACGCGAAGCAAAGCACGCAACGCGACGCGACGGAATTAGAACCGAACGGTCGAGGAAACAAACGAACCGGTCGTTAATATAAAAGACGCAGCGATTGTCGCAACCCAGATAAATTGAACTGACGAAATAAGAGTATGCTTGATTATAATCGTATATTTGAACGCATACGTATGAAGAACTGAAAAGCCGCCGCTCCGCCAAGGGGAGGCCTTTATACAGGGTGGGGCAATAACTATTAGCACCTCAGATATCTTCAAAACTACAAGTTTCACAGAAATATTTGCTGAAACAAAATTGCACAGTACGAAAGGGGCCATCCGGTGGCGATAATAGTTTTTTTGCAGGTGGACGTACTTCGGACATTTGAAGGTCACCTTCATTTTTTTAAATGGAATGAGATATTTTTTAATACATCAATCGATGCGGCGGAACATTCGTTATAAAAAAGTACTTATGTATGTCGAAAAGTTAGTAGTTCAGGAGATATTTCAATTTAAATAACTCTAAAACACCATTACCTGTCGTACTGAGACATTACACAAGTAAGTAAACACTAACGTCTTAGTACGACAGTAATGGTGTTTTAGAGTTATTTAAGTTGAAATATCTCCTGAAATACTAACTTTTCGACATACATAGGTTAGTACTTTTTTATAACGAATGTCCCGCCGCATCGATTGATGTATTAAAAAATATCTCATTCCATTTAAAAAAATGAAGGTGACCTTCAAATGTCCGAAGTACGTCCACCTGCAAAAAAACTATTATCGCCACCGGATGGCCCCTTTCGTACTGTGCAATTTTGTTTCAGCAAATATTTCTGTGAAACTTGTAGTTTCGAAGATATCTGAGGTGCTAATAGTTATTGCCCCACCCTGTATATTCGGCGAACGACTAAGCAGTGCCGTACGCGATTGGCGCAAGATCGATCGCATGATCCAGAGCACTGAAACCAAGACAGTAGCGTATCTACAATGACGCAGCCGAGCGGCCAGGGCCCTGACGCCTTGAGGCAGTTATTCTGGCGGGAATGTACCAGTGTTATTTCCTTGTTTTATTATGTATTCTTTTGCGTAGTTATTGCAGTGCTCTTTCCCTATCCCATCCTCAAAATAAAGAATAAGTTTCAATTATAAAATTCTGCGTGGTGCTCAAGCTACCCGATTTCATCGAAATAGTTACGTTACTGAGGCTGAAATTGCCGCGCATGCGCGAGTTACGGTGGGTCAGATCACATCACTGTCGAGTACTCGCACGAAGCGAGCGGCTCGCATCGATGCCAGTGTTGTGAACTGGTACGGGAAAACTCGCGCATGCGCGGCGAATCCAGAAACGTATCTGCGTTCTACAGTTCGTAGCTTGTGGGGCAAGTTGGGGCGAACTGTTACTGCCGGGAAACAGGATGACGCACGACCACACGACGCACATACAGTGGCTCACGAAAGTGACGATTTATTGACGAAAATAGTGAAAATCTGCAATTTTTACCATCTTTAAACGTTTGTAGCTCATTGCAGCGTCAACCGTTTGTGACGAAATTTTCAGAATATGTTTAATTGACACAGATATACAATACGTATTTTTTTAATTTTCAATATAGGCCCACATAAAAAAGTTAATAATTCAACTTTTGATATTTTTTCAACAATTCCGATCAATTGCAATTTTTGAAAATATTTCTTTTCGCATCCTTTAGTAAACTAATTTCATAAATATAAATAAAGAAAAGTTCAAATCGTATAGTACAATATTTAAAAAGTTATCGTCTTCTTTAGAACGGTCTTAAACTTTTGTCCGCTACTGTATATATACAATTAGAATATATTTATATATTACATGTATATACACATCAAATTTTAATATAACATACGCATGTTAAACGTCATGTTTGAAAATCGAGAAGGAAAGATGTTGCGAAGCTATGCGGGGCAACCAAGGAGCCCGATTTTGTACTTCAGTGACGCTAGAATCGTCGCGCATGCGCCAGTTTTCCCGTACCAGTTCACAACACTGATCGATGCGAGTGCTCGACAGCAGTGATGCCAGAACCGTGGTACTATGGTACTGAACCATACCCCCTCCATAGCCTACTATCGCCCCTTCGTTTCTTTCCAACGCGCCCGCGCGCTACACTCACCAGCGTACCTCTACTGTATCCGTGTGCGCTGCTTGTGCGCTTGCGCCAGCCACAATCTATTTTTAGCACCTTCCATGTTGTATTGTTTTGCGGCAACGAAACTGGAATTCGGCTTTCGAGCCGTCGAACGTATGAATCGCAATCTGGAGCTAGCCTTCGAGTCCTCGTGCAGCGATATATCTTTTTCATTACTTCTTTTATTTCATTATTTAACCTTCCAGAAAATTAAAAATGTAAAAACTATGTTAAAAACATGTATTCATTTTAAATAGACACGTTTTATTAACATTATTCATTTTAATAAAAACGTTGTATTTATTTGGACTGATTGGAGAATACAAAAATGCAGACAGTATTTTTTAGTTTATGAAACAATGTGTAGATTTATTAGTTGTTAAACAAATAATAAAATAAATTGTGTAATATAAATTAATTTTGCAAGCATACACGAGTTTATTTGATCTTCTGTCTTCCTATAATAAAAAAATACAATCAAAATTATAATTATAATAGAATTTCATAAATATTGAGGTTATTGCAAACTCATCTTTTTTCGCAATGATGCTCTAATTTCATTGCTTCTCTCGAATATCCATTTCCTTCCGAGACAGTTAGTCCATTCAACGAAGAGTTGTAGAGGGAAATGGAAGGAACACAATTTTTAACTTTGGATCTGTGTTTGGACTAGTTAGGAGGTAAACATACTAAAAGTCCCCACTCCCAGGAGGTGAGCGGAGTGCAGGGGGTAGAAGGTCCCCTTTTCCGGTTTCCGCTTATATCTCGGAAACTATGCGTCCTAGCGATAAGACCATTCCATACAAAATTAAAGCTGACAAAATGTGCCACAAGATTCATTCGATTCAGTTTTCCGCTACCTCGCATAGTTTCCGAGGTATCCGCGCTCAAAGTTCACTAATTATGAAAAAGAAAATAGCCGGGTGAAATTCGCCCCCGGCGGGATTTTAATCGAGCTTGAACCATTCGACAGCCTACCCAAAAGGAACCCTCTCTGACAAGTTTCTGTATAGAAAATAGATCGTGTACCCATCAAAAGATCTAAAAAAAGATCTTGCTCTCATGCAATGCCGTCTTACAGGGTATGAAAGTAGGCCGCACGAAGTGCGGAAAAATAATTTCTAATGTGCTTTGCGTTCGGGAAACCGAACGTATCGCAGATAACGTACGGCACTGTAAATTTTCTGTCTATGAGGATGAAACATCCGACTCCACAAACGATAAATGGCTCACATTAGCGGTCAGGTATGTAGAGCCATGTCGTTTGTCTGTAACGACAGAGCTGTTGCAGCTAATTCATCTCGATGCTTGCGACTGTTCAGCGGAAAAGATTTTCAAATCTTTTGAAAATTATTTGCTGAAAATGCAAATTCCGCTAAGGAACGTCGCTGCTCTTAGCTGCGACAACGCTTCTGTCATGGTGGGACGCCATTCATCATTTAAGAGCAAATTGCTCGAAAAAAATCCTAATTTAATCACTGTGCCGTGCGTTTGCCATTCCGCAGCATTGGCGGCAAGTGCCGCTTGCGCCATTATTCCCAAGGATTGCGATGATTTACTTCGCGGTGTCGCATCCTTCATTAATAGCAGCCCCAAACGGGCTGCTATTTTTCGTCAATTCCGGGAGAGTTACGGAAACTCTCCTCTAAAAATCCTTAGATTAGCTGAGACACGCTGGCTGGCAAGGTACCAGTGTGTCAAAAGGTTTCTTGACACGTGGGACGATCTTTCCCGTTTTTTCTCAGAGCATTCATTTTCAGAAAAGTCGGTGCAGGAGTTGCAGCCCTCTTCTGCAAGACTGCTCCGCTTCTTCTTACAGCATTTCCTAAAAAGTCCCCTCTTAGAATACCCCCAACATGTTCGGCACATTAATTTTTCTTCTGAAACAAACCAAGTTCCACTTAATCAAGTGCGTCTTGGTCCCGACACGGAACTACACTTGGACGAGGCATTAGGTCATGGGATGTCCGAAGTAGAGTTGCACTCCTTCCGGAAAAATTGCTTACAGTTTTTTATCACTGTAAGCAATGAAATCAGAAGTCGTCTTCCCCATGACGACGAATTTTTCACGCAATTGACAGTCTTCAAGCCGTCAATTGCCTTGTTTAGTAGCGACAGGAGTTCTTCTTTCCGCAATGTCGCTGCAGTAGCCCAAAAATTGGGAAATTATAGTGCCGAAGCTTTGCAGAATGAGTGGAACATTTTGCACTTCGGCACATCCCAATCCCAAAAAGACCGTTGGGCACTGCTCTCTTTCGACGGCATGTGGATGGACATCGGCATGCAAAAGAATTCGGACAACTGTCCCATGTTTCCACATCTAACATCAGTAATGAACGCTGTCCGATGTCTGCCACACTCCAATGCCGAGGCAGAGAGGATTTTTTCGATGCTCCCTGACATAAAATCTAAGAAAAGGAATAAATTAGGAACTGACCTCCTAAATTCCATGTGTGTGGGGCGCACATCCCTTAAAGCTAGGCAGGAGTCTAGCCGCACCATGTCTATCGATGATAGACATTTAACTTTAATGTCAGGGGAGCATTTATATGCAAGTTCGCAGGCTGCGCAAAACTTTTATAAGTTGACATTGCACGCACCTGCGAACTTGTAAGGGTTGTAATTTTCTGTCATTTTTTCGTAATGGTCCCTTCTGGCGGCGGGTACATTTCTATTTTCCAATGCAGCCGCAATTTTGTGTTCGGCCGACTTCGATTAGTGAAAAATATAAGTATTTTCTAACACATATATATGTATATACATATTTAATTAAACTTTTTATTAATCGTTTCCTTTTCACTCCGCAGGACTCAGACGACTTGTACGTATATGTACATATACAGGGTGTCCCAAAACTCCTTCAAGTCCGGGAAATGGGAGGTTCCTTAGGTCATTTGAAGCAACATTTTCCTTTGCACCAATGTCAACCGCGGCTTTGTTTAGGAGTTATTAACGAAAAACACTGACCAATCAGAGCGCGCCCTGGGCCGCCGCGCCGCGCCGCGCTCGCATCAGAGCGTTGGTGGTACGCCGTGACATCGCAACGAACAAGAGTTTCTCGATTATGTGAATGCTCTCCGATTTCAATGAGCTTTGGATATGTGGTCAAGACCATTATTCTGAACAACATTTCTCTTTCGAATTTGTGGCTGTAGGCTTTAGTTTACGAGATTATCGCGAGAAACTTTACTTGTAAATTCATTATGGGTGTTCATGATAACGGACACGGCCTGCTAATGTCTCCGAAACTAAAGCCGACCGTCAACCATTTCAAAGGAAAAAGATATTTAAAACGTCGAGTTTTATAACATTATTTCAAGGTCATTGAAATCGATGAAGACCCGGATCATCCTTACCCGACTTACGGCAACTTTACCCGAACGAGAAAAGAGGCAGAAACTGATTGTTTTAAAAACTCACTTATTCAGCCGTAAATCCATTTGCTGCTTCGAAATGTGTGTCACTGGGTCACTCGGTGACGAACTGCACAGATGTCCTCGGGTATACGGCAGTAACGAAAGGTAAGGGACGTACGGCCAGGTCGACGAACTGCACAGCCGGTGGTAGATAGTAATAAGGCTTAAGGGATGCGCGGTCAAGTCGACGATCCAGAATTTCATTTTCACTTTCGAATCGATAAATAATTCGTATGTTTATTTCATACAGATGCCTAGAAATTAGTCCACACTCACAAATCACTGTTCACATTTGTCTACACGCATAGTTATGCACTAATAACAATTTCCATATCCCTTGCACTGCTGCACAAATCACAACAATCAGGTAATGCAATCACTAGACTGCGGATTTCATGCATTTGTAGCAAACATGAGTAGGTACATTTTAAGACAGTAGGGAGATTAAAATAATTTCAAAACACCTATGTATTATTTTCAACTTCTTAAAGTGATCACAGTAAGAATCAAATATCTGTCTGGCTGCTGTCCCTTGTAATAGCGGCAACCAACTTTCATTTTGCATAAAGATCCGCAGTCTAGTGATTAGTTTAAATATCACTATCAAAAAACAGCTAATAGCAACCGTTAGTTTTGAATTGACAAATCTTTGGAGATGTTCTCTCTACCGCGGCTCGAACGACACTGATTTTCCGCAAGATTTTTCTAAAGATTTTAGGAAGGGCATTTAGCGTGTCGAAATTCGAAATGCACGCTGTAGCACAGTTACGAAAACGACGGGACGGTTAGACGAAAAACAGGATACGAGAAGGACCGCTGTAAGATTTATAGCAATCACATGTTTAGTTTCTCCTGCAGATTGATACTCAGGGTCGATGGGTAACCATTCGAAAACGTCGTCTGTCCTTCTTTTAGAAAGCTTCTTAAGAAGGTATAGGACAATAGGGATGCTACGCTGACCTGACATTTTTACCCCTTGCTGGGTGAAAGCACCGATGACGTTTTCGAACGGTTACCCATCGACTCTACGTACCAATCTGCAGGAAAAACTAAACATGTGTTTGCCATAAATTTTACAGCGGTCCTTCTCGCTTCCTGTTTTTCGTCTGACCGTCCCGTCGTTTTCGTAAACGTGCAACAGCGTCCATTTCGAATTTCGACACGCTAAATGCCCTTCCTAAATTCTTTAGAAAAATCTTGCAGAAAATCAGTGTCGTTCGAGCTGCGGTAGAGAGAACATCTCCAAAGATTTGTCAATTCAAAGCTAACGATTGCTATTAGTTGTGTTTTTGATAGTGATATTTAAACTAATCACTAGACTGCGGATATGGCAATTATTATTAGTGTATAACTATGTGTGTAGACAAATGTGAACAGTGATTGTGAGTGTGGACAAATTTCAAGGCATCTGTGTGAAATAAACATACGAATTATTTAACGATTCGAAAGTGAAAGTGAAATTCTGGATCATCGACTTGACCGCGCATCCCTTAGGCCTTCTTACTATCTACCACCGGCTGTGCAGTTCGTCGACCTGGCCGTACGTCCCTTACCTTTCGTTACTGCCGTATACCCGAGGACATCTGTGCAGTTCGTCACCGAGTGACCCAGTGACACACATTTCGAAGCAGCAAATGGATTTACGGCTGAATAAGTGGAGAACGGGTGGTGGTTTTTTAGTGGCTGAAAATCCGACACTACTTGGCAGTGCGGACCCTGCCTCGTGCCTTTTCAAGGTTTTTCCACCTTCGCGCGTAAAAAAAAAATTATTGTACTTGCAATTCTGTTGGATGTGTTTTATCGCGATTATTAATGTGTATTTTTTCAGATTTTACAGACTTTGCGAACAGGTTTAAAAAAATTGGAAATTACCAGAAATTCGAAAAGTGCATATTTCCTATTGAAGTTTGTAAAGTGTAAAAAAGATAAAAATCAATTTTTTCGATATTTCTTTACCTTTTGTAGGTGTATTATGTAATACTGAACATTCTTGTATTCAGAAAAATAAAGTACAAACTCAAAAAAATGCAATACTCTCAAAAAAATAATTTAAAAAATATTATATTTGATTATATGTCAATATATGAACAAGACTTCCAGCAGATACGATTAGTGTAGACGGCAAGGTCTCCTGTTGCGAATCAGGTAACAAGAATTGCAAACGACATCTCAATCGGTGTCAATAAAGAAATTATAACAGTCATGCTCCTACTGGATATAAATATAGAGAAAGCATTTGAGAGAGATTGGTTAGAAGGACTATTATACAAATTAATATTACAGAAGTAGCAACCCACGCTCATTAAATTCATAGCGTCATACCTACAGGATAGACATCTAAGAGTACAAGTATAAACTAGAGGGCTATTGTTGTATCAATCTGCAGGAGAAACTAAACATGTGATTGCTATAAATCTTACAGCGGTCCTTCTCGTATCCTGTTTTTCGTCTAACCGTCCCGTCGTTTTCGTAAACGTGCAACAGCGTCCATTTCGAATTTCGACACGCTAAATGCCCTTCCTAAATTCTTTAGAAAAATCTTGCAGAAAATCAGTGTCGTTCGAGCTGCGGTAGAGAGAACATCTCCAAAGATTTGTCAATTCAAAGCTAACGATTGCTATTAGTTGTGTTTTTGATAGTGATATTTAAACTAATCACTAGACTGCGGATATGGCAATTATTATTAGTGTATAACTATGTGTGTAGACAAATGTGAACAGTGATTGTGAGTGTGGACAAATTTCAAGGCATCTGTGTGAAATAAACATACGAATTATTTAACGATTCGAAAGTGAAAGTGAAATTCTGGATCATCGACTTGACCGCGCATCCCTTAGGCCTTCTTACTATCTACCACCGGCTGTGCAGTTCGTCGACCTGGCCGTACGTCCCTTACCTTTCGTTACTGCCGTATACCCGAGGACATCTGTGCAGTTCGTCACCGAGTGACCCAGTGACACACATTTCGAAGCAGCAAATGGATTTACGGCTGAATAAGTGAGTTTTTAAAACAATCAGTTTCTGCCTCTTTTCTCGTTCGGGTAAAGTTGCCGTAAGTCGGGTAAGGATGATCCGGGTCTTCATCGATTTCAATGACCTTGAAATAATGTTATAAAACTCGACGTTCTAAATATCTTTGTCCTTTGGAATGATTGACGGTCGGCTTTAGTTTCGGAGACATTAGCAGGCCGTGTCCGTTATCATGAACACCCATAATGAATTTACAAGTAAAGTTTCTCGCGATAATCTCGTAAACTAAAGCCTACAGCCACAAATTCGAAAGAGAAATGTTGTTCAGAATAATGGTCTTGACCACATATCCAAAGCTCATTGAAATCGGAGAGCATTCACATAATCGAGAAACTCTTGTTCGTTGCGATGTCACGGCGTACCACCAACGCTCTGATGCGAGCGCGGCGCGGCGCGGCGGCCCAGGGCGCGCTCTGATTGGTCAGTGTTTTTCGTTAATAACTCCTAAACAAAGCCGCGGTTGACATTGGTGCAAAGGAAAATGTTGCTTCAAATGACCTAAGGAACCTCCCATTTCCCGGACTTGAAGGAGTTTTGGGACACCCTGTATACGCAATTTAGGAGAAGCAGTAAAGGGTGCTTAACGTCGAAGGAGAAAATCCACGTAACTAAAACTTAATATGTACTACATTCCACGTGATTAGAATAATTGTAGTTTAATTATGATACATTTTATGTCAACATTTTTTGTTTACATCTAGAAACGCCACTGTCTCGGAAGGAAATGGACGTTCGAGAGAAGCAATGAAAGTAGAGCTTCATTGCCAAAAAAAGATGAGTTTGCCTCAATATTTTATGAAATTCTATTACAATTAAAATTTTTCTCTAACGTTTTCTTTTCACTCCGCAGGACTCGGACGACTTGTACGTATATGTACATATATACGCAATTTAGGAGAAGCAGTAAAGGGTGCTTAACGTCGAAGGAGAAAATCCACGTAACTAAAACTTAATATGTACTACATTCCACGTGATTAGAATAATTGTAGTTTAATTATGATACATTTTATGTCAACATTTTTTGTTTACATCTAGAAACGCCACTGTCTCGAAAGGAAATGGACATTCGAGAGAAGCAATGAAAGTAGAGCTTCATTGCGAAAAATGATGAGTTTGCAATAACCTCGATATTTTATGAAATGCTATTATAATTATAATTTTTACTGTATTTTTTTATTACAGGATGACAGAAGGTCAAACAAACTTGTGTATGTGTAAAATTGACAACTAATAAATCTACAAATTGTTTCGTAAACTAAAAAATACTGTCTGCATTTTTAATTCTCCAATTAGTCCAAATAAATACAACGTTTCTATTAAAATGAATAATAGCAATAAAACGTGTCTATTTAAAATGAAAACATATTTTTAACATAGTTTTTACATTTTTAATTTTCTGGAAGGTTAAATAATGAAATAAAAAAAAGGAATGAAAATAAAGAAAGTAATGAAAAAGAAATATCGCTGCACGGGGACTCGAAGGCTAGCTCCAGATTGCGATTCGTACGCTCGACGGCTCGAAAGCCGAATTTCAGTTTCGTTGCCGCAAAACAATACAACATGGAAGGTGCTAAAAATAGATTGTGGCTGGCGCAAGCGCACAAGCAGCGTACGAGCAGCGCACACGGATACAGTAGAGGTACGCTGGTGAGTGTAGCGCGCGGGCGCGTTGGAAAGGAACGAAGGGGCGATAGTAGGCTATGGAGGGGGTTTGGTTCAGTACCACAGTACCACGGTTCTGGCATCACTGACGGAGCTTTGAGGAACTCCTGCTCTAATCAGTCTTCTGTTAGATTTTGTATTATTAACTTCCCGATTTTATAGGGAAGTTATTGTAATTACCCCGAAAATCGAAAATCGATTTTTTAGCAGATCTTCACGTTTCATGGTCATTGTAGTCATTTTAGACTATTTTCAGCAAAATGTTCGTGTGTGTGTGTGTGTGTGTGTGTGTGTGTGCGTATGGCCGTTTCTATGTAATCAAATTTTTCGTTAACGTTTTCAGACAAAGTTACAACGCGATCAGGATGATGAATGATGCAATCGATGTGCCCCGTCGTAACTTAGAGCTGATTAGATTTTGGTCCATATTGGTCAAGTAGTTTTTTAGATTTTTAGTTTTTTTTCGAAAACAGTTGATTCTACAATGCAATTTATAAGGGAGGACGAAAATTTTCCACCAAAGAACCAAACGCAATTACATAAAAAAAAATTTTTTTCTTAATTTTTTTTTAAATTTAAAAAAATTTTTTTTTTAGATTTAAAAAAAATTTTTTTTTTAACTGATGCTAATGTTACCGCTTGGAATAATCGAAAGTTATTCCAAAGCAACAGTGAATTTATCATCTCTACTCCCAAGAATACATTTTGGGAGAATATCGATGAAAGTACAAAAAAAAAACGATGTTAGCGATGTTGGCAAAGGAGTAACGAATCGGGAAGTTCTTTGTGTGACTCTTGGAGAGTGACACACCAAATAAAAAACATTAATATCAGTAGGCCCTACTAGCCATGCGTATCACTAACCCTCTCGCAAGAGCAGTTCCACCCGCGAGCTCGCAAAGCGAGTGAGAAAAACAACCCTACTCGCGAGCGAGCGAAGCGAGCGAGCAACAATAGCCCTCTAGTTTATACTTGTACTCTTAGATGTCTATCCTGTAGGTATGACGCTATGAATTTAATGAGCGTGGGTTGCTACTTCTGTAATATTAATTTGTATAATAGTCCTTCTAACCAATCTCTCTCAAATGCTTTCTCTATATTTATATCCAGTAGGAGCATGACTGTTATAATTTCTTTATTGACACCGATTGAGATGTCGTTTGCAATTCTTGTTACCTGATTCGCAACAGGAGACCTTGCCGTCTACACTAATCGTATCTGCTGGAAGTCTTGTTCATATATTGACATATAATCAAATATAATATTTTTTAAATTATTTTTTTGAGAGTATTGCATTTTTTTGAGTTTGTACTTTATTTTTCTGAATACAAGAATGTTCAGTATTACATAATACACCTACAAAAGGTAAAGAAATATCGAAAAAATTGATTTTTATCTTTTTTACACTTTACAAACTTCAATAGGAAATATGCACTTTTCGAATTTCTGGTAATTTCCAATTTTTTTAAACCTGTTCGCAAAGTCTGTAAAATCTGAAAAAATACACATTAATAATCGCGATAAAACACATCCAACAGAATTGCAAGTACAATAATTTTTTTTTTACGCGCGAAGGTGGAAAAACCTTGAAAAGGCACGAGGCAGGGTCCGCACTGCCAAGTAGTGTCGGATTTTCAGCCACTAAAAAACCACCACCCGTTCTCCCGCTGGTTTTCCGCGATACTTCCGGTTGGAGCCGTTTGGTTCTCACCGCAAGATTATCGCTACGCTGAAGTCGGCGCCTCCTCTTCTCTGTTCTACTGGCGAATAACAACAACATTAATAATCATAACAACAACAATAATAGTAAGAATACTCTGATAACAATAAGGGGGATCTATACCCTCAGATTTTGGGGTGTTTATCAATATTATCAACCTCTGTGCAGAAAAAAAGGTTGGTAACATTGATAAACACGCAACTGCATAATGAACACGAGATGGAGTTTCTTGCTATTTCCATGTAGGTTTAATGGCTGATGTATCTTGAGGAGATAATCAGAAGCTTCGGGGAAGGTACCGAAGAACGTAGCCTACTCTACGTATAGCGGGAACCACGTGGTTAGGACTTCAGATTAAATTCACTGCAGATATTTGTAGTTCAACGAGAACCATTTAATGATAACTTTATTCACACGGTAGTGACGTCCGTAGTAACCGTACGACGGAGAATATATATACAAAAGAGGTAAGCCTCGAAACTCAGTGTGACTGGAAATATATGTTCAATACGTGCGAACTAAAGAGCTGACATTTTTGAACTGCTTTGGAACGCCAAGCGTAACGGTCTCTACGAGAGACGGTTGGGAGTAGGAGTGCCAACTCCCTATCGGTGATCTCCCTAGGCGCGACCTAGGGGAATGGCGACACTAGCGCCATACTCCCTACACACTCCCCCCCGAGTGTGTGCGTGCAAACTTATGAACGCTGCACAACGGTATAAAAGTTCGCAACGCTGGGAATACAATAACTATATAACTAAAACTATTTACAATGAGGCGCACTATATCTACTGTACAATATGTCCTTACAAACTACGCGATTACTATTTACAATGTATACACAGGCTTACAACTAATCGGCGATATTACGACGACAGAACTGTTTGCACAGTTTTCGCTCGTGAATATGTTCGCAGCGCATTCCGTTGATCCGTGTCAGAGGATTCGTTAGACGAGGTTGCTAATTCCTCTCGAAAATGATACGCTGGTTTCACATTTTCTATCGAAACGGTTCGCGGTTTTCCGTTCACGTCGATCTCTAGAACGCGGTCGGTAGGGCGACTTATTACTTTATACGGACCTGAGTATGGCCGTTCGACCGCCTTTTTATTCGTACCGGCGCGCAAGAATACATGTGAACAAGTGTCTATATCTTTAAATAAGAAAACACGCTTTTTATGACGCTGTCCTACGGGAACAGGTTTAACACTGCGCATGTGGTCTCGAAATTCTTCGATAAACATTTGCGGATCCGCGGGACCGTCATCGGGGAGTACAAACTCGCCCGGAATTCGCAACGAGGTGCCGTACAGATATTCGGCGGGCGACGAGCCCGAATCCATAACGTTATTTCGAAGACCAAGCATTACGGTAGATAACACGCGTGACCACGTAGGGTTCGCGTGACACATAATCGCAGTTTTAAGGCATCGGTGCCATCGTTCGATCATTCCATTCGACGCTGGATGAAACGCGGTCGTCCGGATTCGGTGGCATCCGGATAATTGCAACAGCGCGGTGAAAAGTCTCGATTCAAATTGACTGCCCTGGTCGGTCGTGAGGGTTTCAGGGGCGCCGAAACGTGAGATCCAGTGATCTACGAATGCTCTACATACGGTGGTAGCTTCAATATTCGCGAGCGGAACCGCCTCTGGCCATCTCGAGAAACGATCTATCATGGTCAGCAGTAACGATAGCCTTCCGATATCGGCAACGGGCCGATAATGTCCATGTGGACGTGACTAAAACGCTCATCGGGAGCAACGAATTCCGCCGGTTTAACATGGTTATGGCGCGTTATCTTAGATTGTTGACAATCTAAGCACTCTCTCGACCATTTCGCGATGTCGTGATGCATTCGCGGCCAAACATACCGCTTTCGGATCACGCGATCGGTAATTTTTGCGCTCGGGTGCGCGGGTTCGTGAAATTTATCAAAAATGGCCTTGCGTGACGGGCCCGGAATGTATGGACGCAATACTTCTCCTTCCAAATCGCATACAATCGCAATATGAGAGAGTCCCCACCGAATTCGCCGTAAAGCTAACGAGTGATCGGTAGAGGCCAATAAACTTTTCAATTCCTCATCGGATTCCTGCAATCTCGCGAGCTCCTCCAAGGAGATATCCGCGGCGAGATGCAAGGTATCTACACGCGACAGCGAGTCGGTGACGACGTTTTCAGAGCCAGGGAGATGCTCGATACGAGTAGTGAACTGTGATATGAATGATAGTTGCCGAAGTTGGCGAGGCGATGCTTTATCAGCGCGTTGACGGAACGCATACACGAGCGGTTTGTGATCGGTCACAATTACGAAATTTCGACCATCTAAAAAATGTCTAAAATATTTTAGAGCTTCATGGACAGCGGTCAATTCGCGATCATACGCGCTGTAATTCCTTTGAGATGGAGTAAACTTGCGAGAGAAGAATGCCAAAGGCTTTCACGAGTTTTGAAATTGCTGTTCTAACGACGCTCCCATTCCGAAATCGGACGCATCGGTAACGAGACGCGTTACTGCATCAGGAGCGGGGTGATTCAGCAAGGTCGCGTTGGCGAGGTCTGATTTGACTCGTGCAAACGCTTCCTCGGATTTAGAATTCCAGACAATTTCGTGCTTGCCATTCTTTTTCGACTCGCAAAGATATTCGTGCAAGGGTGCTTGCACGTCAGCGGCACGACGAAGACTGCGTCGGTAAAAGTTGACCATACCCAGAAATTTGCGTAGGTCAGAAACTGTTTTAGGCTTCGGAAAATCCTGAATGGCCTTGACTTTTTCGGGAATGGGTGCAGACCCGTTCCTATCGACTACGTGTCCCAAGAACTCGAGACGAGACTTGCCGAATTCGCATTTGGTAAGATTCAAATGCAACGAGTGTTCCTGCAAACGTTGCAGAACAATGCGGAGGTGACGCTCATGCTCTTCGAGGTTCGAAGAAGCGATGAGGATATCATCAATGTAGGCAAATTCGAAATCGAGGTCTCCGAGGGCACGATGAATGTACCGCTGAAATGTCTGCCCGGCGCACAGTGGTGCGAAATGGCCAAAAAGCGGAAAAAAATCTTTAAAAACCAAACTACCCAACAAATCTGCTTAAAAATTTGTAGAAAGCATGCCACAGGTACAACGGTTATGTGGCAACAATTAAAAATAAAAAATTGTATTAATTATTAACTAAAATGGGCTAATTGAAAATCTTTGCATTACGCACATTCTTTATTGGATAAACTTCCGAACAGCCCATACCTCCGATTATTTTTATACTCTGCATTCTTACGTATTTTGACGTGCTGATTACGAATATGATAGTGAACTTTGGCGCAATTGGCGTTTTTTTATTTACTTCCGTAAATAACCCAGACCTAATCCGGACCTATCATTTTTCTCAGGAAGTATTATCTTTATGACAAAAATCAATAGGACATAAAATGTGTATTTTGATGAGGTCTACAACTTTATGTGAAGTATTTTTCAAAATTCCCATTATTTACGGAAGTAAATAAAAAAACTATAATTTTTATTTGCGCCAATTTTCACTATCATATTCGTAATCAACCAAATACGTACGTCCGATTTACTTAATTTATCATTTATTTTAGCATATTTTAACTGTTATTGTGCCGACACTGCGCATTCTCGAATAATAAAAATTTGAGTAATATGTAGGCGACGAGCCACCGCCCCTAGCGATGATGTTGACCGTTGTAGACCGTTACGCGTCACAGCGATTGCAATCTGTTTCTTAAAAACAGATTGCCACGAACAAATGCAGATCGACCTGATCGTTCGGCTCTGCGTTGCCACGATTTTGTTCATCAGTTAGTTCCGAGCAGCGAAGGAGACCACTCGTAGAAAATAAATCCTGACATTTACCGCGACAGACCGTCCTACAATTTTTCAGAAGTGGGATTCGATTGCCCAATTTTTTTTTTCTTAACACGAAAGTGAACGCGATAGTGACCGCGATTCAACGTTGAGATTTTTTCCGGTATTGTAGAATAAATTGTTCGAGCGCACAACGTGCTGTGCAGCAGCAGAGACGGGATTGTGCTGTACGCGGAGTTCTGAAAGCCGGGTGTGCGAGAGTTGGATTGTGTGCTGCCGAGCTAACTCAATAAGTGATTAGTTCTTTCCGAGTGAACAGTAAACACTGATGGTCGAACAGTGAACGTTGAACATTGAACATTGAACGTTGAACAGTGAACATTGAACATTGAAACAGTGAACGTTGAATATTGAACATTAGATTGTGTTTAAAAGTATATTGGACGGTACAAGATGATGGCTTACAAGCTCCAAGAATTGAAAGCAAAATTGCGCGAACTTGGTCTTTCGACGACCGGTAACAAAGCCGACCTCGCTAAACGGCTGCAGAACGCAAGCGTGGCGAAGGACGGGGCAAATACCGTCGATGAGACGGATACGGGCGAAGAATACGAAGATCCCGAAAATGACGCGATAATGCATACTGCCAGAGGAGCTGCCGCGGCGAGGATACCCAAGGATGCCGAACTCGCGATCTTGCGCCGAGAAAAAGAGTTGGCCGACCGTGAGGTCCAAATTCTACGGCGAGAGCTTGAGTTTTCGCGTAACTCGCAACCCAGAACGTCGAATATTGAACGGCTTCAGGGCACGTTAGGTTGGCGAAGCGTCCGGGATATGTTGGCAGATTTCAACGGAGACGAGCGCGATTATGACACGTGGGAGAAACAAATTAAAAAGTTAGTCGCGAATTACGAACTGGACGATCACGCAGCCAAAGCGTTAATGTGCAGCAAGCTGAAAGGCAAAACGCAAAAGTGGTATTACTCGAGACCCGACTGCGTGGATCTGAATTTCACCGAAACCTTAGAAGAAATGCGCAAGATGTTCCGACGGCGGCAGAACAAGCTGCAGAATCGACGCGATTTCGAAAAGAGAACTTGGCGAAAGTCGGAAAAATTCGCGGACTACATGCACGACAAAGTTACGTTAGCAAACCTGGTGCCAATAGACCAAGATGAGCTAGTTGATTACGTGATTGAAGGAATTCCGGACTCGAATTTGCAGACACAAGCGCGCATACAACAGTTCGAGACACCAGCGTCGCTGTTGGAAGCGTTCGCGAAAATAACATTGAGTAGTGAAGATTCGGTCGTGAGACGCACGGGCCGGACACAAGGGATCGCCGCGCCGACGGCGAGAAAGCCGAGAGCACCGTACAACTCGCAGGATGGAGAGCAAGGCGCAGTGCGCTGCTACAATTGTTCAGGCTACGGACACTTCTCAGCGGATTGTAAACAGCCAAGGAGGGAAAAAGGATCCTGCTTCCAGTGCGGCGAATTAGGCCACCACGTCCGGGATTGTACAAAGAGGGAAAACGTCAACTACGTCGTACAGCCCTTGGAAGGTGACATGCAACGCGTGCTGGAGTTCCGTGTCGTTAAGGGAAGTAAAACATTTAGTACCAGTCTGTGCAGTTTATTAGACTCTGGTAGCCCCATTAGTTTCATAAAGGCGAAATGCGTCCCAGTAGATTTTAGAGTAGATGTACTTCGACGGAATCAATCGTTTTGCGGCGTAAATGGTAGCGAGTTAGATATACTCGGCGAGGCGCAAGCAAAAATCGTGGTCGACGGCGATGAAGTCGACACTAGGCTACGCATTGTATCGGACCGCACGATGAGCACCCCCGCAGTGCTCGGACGCGATTTTTTGGAAACTGCAGGGTTTAAACTCGTTAGAAATTCGGATGTTCGCGAAATTATGAATATTGACGTTTCATGCACGCAAGTGGAGCCAGTGTCACGAGAAGTCAATATAAACGAACAATTACCGGACAACGTAAAGAGTAGGGCGCGGGCATTGTTGCTAGAAAAATATCTTAGGCCGCCGCGACCAGATCGCCCAGCAGTAGAAACGGAAATGACAATCGTTACGACGGATAAAAAACCGTTTCATTGTACGCCTCGTAGACTCGGATACGCTGAGAAATCCGAGTTAAGAAAAATTTTAGATAGCCTACTCGAGAAAGGCGCAATTAGAAAAAGTGAGTCGGAATACGCGTCACCGATCGTGTTGGTGAAAAAAAAGACCGGTGAAACAAGAATGTGTATAGACTTCCGAAACTTGAATAAAATTACGGCGCGGGATAATTACCCGTTGCCCCTTATCGAGGATCAACTTGATTTGTTAGCCGGGAAAAAGTATTTCACCGCGCTCGACCTCAAAGACGGGTTTTTCCACGTTAAGATGTCACCAGAGTCAATCAAACTAACATCTTTTGTGACTCCATTAGGCCAGTTTGAATGTTTAAAAATGCCCTTCGGGTTAAAAGGAGCGCCTCTAAAGTTTCAGAGATATGTAAGTGAAATTTTTGAAAAAATGATAGACTCAGGGGACATCGCAGTTTACCTCGACGATTTTTTGATAGCAACGTCGACGTTAGAACACCACTTTGTCGTGTTAGAAGAAGTTTTCCAGTTGCTAGTACGAAACAAACTTGAGTTGCGGCTGGATAAGTGTAGGCTTTTGCAAACGGAGTTAGAATACCTGGGATATGCGATTACAGGTGACGGTATTAAACCAACCGATCGAGGTATCGATGCTGTCAAGCGTTTTCCGATACCACAATGTACGAAAGACGTGCACAGTTTCGTTGGCCTGTGCTCCTATTTTAGAAAATTTATTGAAGGCTTTTCCGTCATAGCCAAACCCCTCTACGATTTGTTAAAGAAAGAAACAAAATTTAATTTCGGAATGGAAGAGGCACGCGCTTTCGATATTCTTAGAGCACGGTTAATAGACGCACCGATATTGAGTATCTATTCGCCTCGCGACGAAACGGAGTTGCACTGCGACGCGAGTGCGTTGGGATTCGGCGCGATTTTATTACAGCGGAAAAATGATCGTAAGTTCCACCCCGTTTTCTATTTTTCCAAGCGCACCACCGAAGTTGAATCTCGGTACCATAGTTTTGAACTGGAGACGCTCGCGATAATTTACGCTTTGAGACGGTTTCGTACGTATTTGCAGGGCATAAAATTTAAAATTATTACCGATTGCCAATCACTAACGCTAACGCTAAATAAAAAGGATACAAACCCGCGTATCGCGAGATGGGTTTTAGAGTTAGCAAATTACGATTATGCACTAGAGCATCGATCCGGAAACAGAATGACACACGTAGATGCCCTCAGCCGTGTTAATAGTGTACTGGTAATAGAAGACAACTCGTTCGACCGCAACCTTGCGTTAAAACAGAGTATGGACCCAGAAATCGTTAAAATAAGAGACAAACTGGGAAACGACGAAGACAAGTTTTACGAAATGCGCGACGGGCTAGTATATCGTAAAAAAGACGACCGCATTTTGTTTTATGTACCGTGCGAATTAGAAACTAATGTCATACATAAGTATCACGACGAGATGGGACACATAGGAGTAGACAAAACAGTTGAAAATATTTTGCGTAGCTACTGGTTCCCACGAATAAAGTTAAAAGTCGAGAGTCACGTAAGAAATTGTTTAAAGTGTATAGCGTATGCACCTGTGTCCGGAAAAGGAGAAGGCTTTCTGCACAATATACCGAAAGGAAATTTGCCCTTTGTGAATGTGCACGTTGATCATTTAGGCCCGATTTCTAGACCGCGCGTGTTCGGAAAGTGCTATGTGTTTGCGATAATAGATGGATTTACAAAGTTTGTGAAATTGTACGCGACAAAGACGACGAGCGCGAAAGAAGTGACCGACTGTTTAGAAAAATACTTTGTTTCATACAGCCGACCGGCGCGAATAATCTCTGACCGCGGAAGTTGTTTTACCTCGCGAGAATTCGCCGCGTTTTTAGAAGAGCGAAATGTACGCCATACGTTGATAGCAACTGCCGCACCGCAGGCAAATGGTCAAGTGGAAAGGCTGAATCGCAGCATAATACCGATGATCGCGAAATTAGCCAGCGAGAGACAAACATCGTGGATTAAAGTTCTTCCAGATGTAGAGTTCGCGTACAACAATTCAGTGTGCCGTTCGACGGGCGAGAGCCCGAGTATGTTGCTTTTCGGCGTGCATCAGAGAGGCACAGTAGTGGACGGAATCCGGGAAGGGCTAGAAGAGAAGAACATCACTAGCACGCGCCGCGATTTACCCGCCATCCGTGTCAGTGCAGACCGACGAATTAAACAGACACAAAAATGTAATCAGACGCATTACGATAAGAAAAGAAAACAAGCGCGTCAATACCAAGAAGGCGACCGCGTCATGGTGCGGAATTTCGTGAGTACGCCTGGGGTATCTGCGAAGTTAGTGCCAAAATTCAAGGGACCTTATAAGATAATAAAAGTACTACGAAACGACCGCTACATTTTAGCCGACGTGGAAGGGTTTCAAGTGACACAAATCCCTTATCAAGGCACATGGCACGCCGCAAATATGCGCCCTTGGAGTGTTAAAACATCCGTTTAGATAACAGTGTCTGAATAGTTATTGTATTGTTTGATTTTGTGTGTGTATGTGAGTGTTTTCGATAGTTATTGTATTGTTTGATTTTCTGTGTGTATGCGAGTGTTTTCGATAGTTAATGTATCGTTTGATTTTGTGTGTGTGTGTGAGTGTTTTCAATAGTTATTGTATTTTTTGATTTTGTGTATATATATGAGTGTACTCAATAGTTATTGCGTCGTTTGATTTTGTGTATATACGTGAGTGTTTGAATAGTTATTGTATCGTTTGATTTTGTGTATGTATGGGTGTGTTTGATTAATTATAGTTGTTTTGCGTTTCGTTGCTGTGTTTATACACGACTGGTTGTAAGTTGCATGACATGTTCGGTCACTCCGTCGGTTTGCATATACGTCGTAGCAGTTAAGCGCTGACGGAAAGAGCGTTGGAAAAATTTTTTTTTAATCGGGACGATTAATCGTTAAGGGGGGCGAGTTGTAGGCGACGAGCCACCGCCCCTAGCGATGATGTTGACCGTTGTAGACCGTTACGCGTCACAGCGATTGCAATCTGTTTCTTAAAAACAGATTGCCACGAACAAATGCAGATCGACCTGATCGTTCGGCTCTGCGTTGCCACGATTTTGTTCATCAGTTAGTTCCGAGCAGCGAAGGAGACCACTCGTAGAAAATAAATCCTGACATTTACCGCGACAGACCGTCCTACAAATAGAAAAATTTGCATTGCGTAATAAAAAACTGTGTAATAACAAATTCTCAATTGTGACCCACACACATTTAAAATTTATTAAAATACACGTCTAATGTAAATGCTTTTTAAAAGTTTTTTAATTGGATCCGTAATGTGTGTATGTGTGTGTGTGTGTGTGGAAGTTCAAAATATGCCTTCTGTAGATCTATGTTAGTTAAACATGTGCTGAATATTTCATCGAAATCTGTTGACGGTGGAAAGAACGACACGCATCGAAAGATGTACGAATCTGTGGATTTTGAGCAGAAACTGACCACGAGCTGTAAATACCAAGATTTTCACCACTTCTAACCGCTTATACCTCGTGTGTATGTTAATCGATTTCGATGAAATTTTCAGTATATATGTAACTAACATTGATCTACTAAACATATATTTTAAATTTTCTTTAAGGCGACAAATAAAACAATTTTTTTAATTCCTTTTTTATGTTATTGCTATTTTTTTCCAAAAGTTTTTGCACGTTATTTGGTAAACAAAAGCTTCTAATTGATCACAAAAAATCAGGTCATTTGGTGAAAGTTTAAAAAGGTTATTCTGTTTTAAAGATAGTCATGTGACTGACTATAGTTATATAAAAATAGTTTCAGTGCCAAGTTCGCAGGAGTTCGCAGCTGAAACTTGGTTGATATGTACTTTTAAGTGTGTTGCATAATTTGCAACAAGTTTTATCTTGGCGCTTTTTGGCGCTAACAAGTTATGTCAAATTAAACTTTAATTCTAATATTCAAAATACTTCTTTTTCAATTTGTGTTTTAGATAAATAAATGACACTTAAATTAATTGAACCTACGTTAAATAAATCATCTATTATAAACATAATCAAATTATAATATTGTTCAAGTGTTTTAATGTTTTAGATTCTTGTGGCTGCGTTTATATGTAGACGCATTTATAAGCCAAAATCGCAGGTTTCCTATTACCAAACTTTCATGTCATATCATTCCTAGAAATAAGTGATATTTATACAAAATTTTTATTAGTTTAAATACTCGAACTATCTAGTAAACGAAATTGCAATGAAAAATCTATGTACTTAACATTCGAAAAATTGATTTTTTTCCCCGATGGAACCACTGTGCGACGCGGCGAACTCCCGTTGTAGTGTTTACCGCCACTGGCTGCAGCTCATGTCGGGCGAAGATATTTTGCTTTCTGGTTCGGTAGAAACATCGACGTTCCAAACTTGAAAGGGTGGTTTCTGAAGATAAAAGTCTGCTCTATCGCGTGGTATAGTTCGATTTTTTGCTGGACCCTTATTTTTTCAGATAAATTCAAATATATCGTCAAAAATTGGTGCAAAGGTGGCGTCTCTCCGTCTTTAATGATCGTTTAAACATATTTAAACAATCATAACGTATTAATATTGGATATCACTGTATTCGGGACAGTCTAAGGAATCTCTTGCTGTAAAGATCAATTCAATATCTTTTATAATAACATCACAATATTTATTCGAAGTTGAAAAATATGTCATTTTCTCAAACTCAAATTTCTCAAAAACGGTGCGTCTGGGGGAAAAATTAAGGGCAGATTCGGAATCAACGCAAAAAACTCTATAAGAATTGCATAGTGAGAATCGAAATCCTTTTTGGCTGTTGGACAGTGTTATTTTATAATACTTGTATATTTGATATATAATTAAAGAGTAGATAAGAGTAACTTTCGATAGCAGTTAGAGTTTCCACTAGCAGTCTGAAAGAAATATCCCTACCACTAATGTAAAAAATATCTTGCTGTATGGGGAGGAGGCGATATTATTATTATTGTAATTTTTTTCTTTTTAATAAATATGAGTTTAATTGTATGAGCAGGAGGAGAAGGAGGAGTAGGATTGTTTTTAAATAAAAAATAAGATCTTCCACATAATTTTTTTATTTGATAAAGTATGAAACAGCTAACGAATGAACAGTGCGAGTCATTTATCAACGCATCGCAATGCCACATTTGCGAAAAAACATTTGAAGAAATGCGCGATCATTGCCATCTAACAGGAAGATATAGAGGCCCCGCGGATCAAGGTTGCAATTTAAATTACAAAAATTCGTTTTGCATTTCCATAGTTTTCCACAATTTATCCGGATACGATTCACAATACTTTATCGCAGAAATAGTTGATGCGTTTGAAGGTAGTGTCGACGTATTACCAATAACTAAAGAAAAGGATATTTCATTTACAAAAAATGTTAAAGATCAGCAATCAGATTCGCGTAATTGTATTAAATTACAATTCATCGATTCGTACAAATGTTTGAATACAAGTCTCGACAAACAATCATCGTTCCTCGACACAAACAAATAGACAATTTTACATTCCGAATTTCACAATCTTTCCATAGAAAATGTCATGCTGTTGACGCGAAAGGGTGTCTTTCCAAACGAATACCTCGATTGCGTAGATAAATTAGACGATCTCTGTCTGCCGACGCACGAGTCATTTTACAGTTCGTTGACAAGTGAAATCGTATCCGAACGTGATTATGCCGAGAATGTGTGGAGGCATTTTGTTAGAATTATCCGTTCTAAGAGAGCGCGCTTGGCACTAAATGTAATATAAAGCGAGTATAATAATTACGTTCAGAAAGAAACGCGGTTCGCTACGCACGCGGTACTTCACGTGTGACTCGTCCGAGAGACGCGGCAAGAAGCAGGAGGCCAAGCCATCGCAAACAAACGCAAACCGAATAGGGACGGCGACTCGCCACACGGCGGCGCCTTCGGCAAACGCACACGCGCAAATACCCACGGATTACCGCCAAAACTCAACACATTTCAACATAAAAATGGGATAAATTGTGGAAAACTATGGAAATGCAAAACGAATTTTTGTAATTTAAATTGCAACCTTGACCCGCGAGGCCTCTATAAGTTTCCTGTCAGATGGCAATGACAGCGCATTTCCTCTAATGTTTTTTTACAAATGTGGCAATGCGATGCGTTGATAAATGACTCGCACTGTTCATTCGTTAGCTGTTTCATACTTTATCAAATAAAAAAATTATGAGAAAGATCTTATTTTTTATTTAAAAACAATCCTACTCCTCCTCCTCCTTCTACTCATACAATTAAACTCGTATTTATTAAAAAGGAAAAAATTACAATAATATACAGACAGCGAGATATTTTTTACATTAGTGGTAGGGATATTTCTTTCAGACTGCTAGTGGAAACTCTAACTGCTATCGAAAGTTACTCTTATCTACTCTTTAATTATATATCAAATATACAAGTATTATGTTGGTGGAAGAGTTGGTGAGAGAATAATCTCTCAACGCTTACTTGGGTGGGAGGCACAGCAAGCGCTACTTCCACCAACTTGGTGGAAGTAGCGCTTGCTGTGCCTCCCACCCAAGTAAGCGTTGAGAGATTATTCTCCTCCTTGAAATATGTACTATCGCCGTTACGATATAATTTGTCAGACAATATAATTGACGATATTTTAGTTCTAAGAGCAAATGGCGAAGATATAAATATACAATTGTAAGGCAATAAAGAACACAATCATTACAACCTGCTGTGTATTTTCATGTGTCTTATACCTTTTCTAAACTCCTGTAGGAATTCCTGGATAATGCCAGTGCCGTAACGAGGGTATGAAGCGCCTGTGGCAAGTGTCTAACTTGCGCCTCCCCGTAACCCAATAATGACAAAAAAATAAAAAATTTTAATGTAACAAGTTCAATTTTACTAAATGCAATATATTAAATACTATTAACCTCATCAAAATGAGTTGCCCTGTATATACAATAATGTATTTGTCAAGGTATTTGTATGAATAAATAATCTATAACCTGAATAAGAACAAATTTTTGTTCATATTCAATGACGACAAAATAAAGGAAATACAAAACATAGGTATATGTTAAAATAATATAATAAAAACATAAAACAATTCAGCATATTTTATAATTGTTCTCGTTTTTTCATTTGCAAACGCATCTATTATATCGTCATAATTTAATGTTTTGGCAACATCTTTTTCAATTGATATTATAGACATGTTTGTTAATCGCTCTTGTCCAATAGAATAACGTAGGTACCATTTTACAATTTTTAATTTGCTAAACGAACGTTTGCAGGAAGCTGTTGTTACAGGCATTGTTATGAAAATCCTTAATTCTACGTCTAGATTTGGATACGTGTTTTGTAATGAGAGTTCGTAATTTGATAAATATATTTTATTATTATATAAAAACAAGCGAGACAGAGCGAGCGATGCGGTGAACGGGAATCCATTGGCGTAGTCGGCGTAGAAATACATTGTATGTAGTAGCGACATCTGTTCCTATTCCTATGAACGGCAGGAGCTACGCGTGAGTCGAAAAGTGGGGATCGGGCGAAGCGTGCGGAATATCCCTCTTGTCTCGTTTCCCCTTCCCAAGTAACCGAAAAATACCGGTATTATACCGGTGTTGGATTCCGTGTCTCGAAATCGAATACAACACTTTTTATAAATCGCAAGGAGGTTTTATTTAACAAAAGTCTACAGTGGCGTAGTACGGCTCAAAAATGATGACTTCTTGGTCTTGGGTTCGCAAGAGAACAAAATCTGTTACTGCTGTTTCGGCAGCTCTATATATATTCTATTTCGGAGAGGAGAATGTGGAAGGGAGTGGGAAGGATGCATTGTCGAAGGTGTGACGTGGGAAGGACAAGGTCTAAGGGTTGTATAGTCCTATCTAGTTCTAATAACTTATGTTTAGGCTGACGTGTCCGTGGCTTGGTTATCGTGATGTATCGGCGTTTACATAGGTTATCGGGTATACAACACCTCCCCCCATTAAAATTGAAGACGATGAAGAAAAGAGTCTTCAATGGTATGAACGCGGCGTGTTGACAATATCTTAGAGTTAAGTTGCGAAGTTAATCATACAACCACTAAATTAATATATGTACAATGAAATATACGAAATATGTATAATAGGTTTAGATAGTAAACATTTCATAGTAAATGTATGACTTAATTCTACGAATACATGAAGTACAGCTAAATTTGAATAGATACAATATGAAATATAAATACGAGTTATTAGTAAAAATTTTAAAAAAATATATAAAGATACAACGTGTTGAATATGGTATACATTTACAGTGGTGTAGTGCTCCTGCGTGATGGGGTTCTTCCTCGGGTTCGTGCTGATTGAGAATCTCCCTGTAGTTCTTCTGGGACGGTGTATATTATACGGGCGGAATCTCGATTTCGATCATAAGATACTATATCTCGAGTAAGATTGTGTTCTGAGTGTACATCAGAATGGAAGTTGCAATTTACAAAGTTCCTTATCATTGGAGGAATGGTATCGCCATTACGCGGATTTTTTGTGAAGCAGAATACGCGTTTCAACAAGTTTAAACAACCAATCCAGCGACAACAATTCATGCAGATCGTTAAGAATATTATCGCTCCGATAACCGATAATCCAATGGTATACCATTTAGTGTGTTGTACTATGAATGGTTTATTTAATTGGTCGGTTACTATTTTGTCGAATTCGCTTAGCTTTTTGTTAGCATATTGTAATTCGGACAAGTCTATATTTGTTAATTTAATCGGAGTTAGTTGGATCGGGACCGTCTTGTTGAATCTTCGTTTAAGGAGACAGCAATCATCGGTGGTGATGTCAAGTTTTGGTACATAGTGTGATATGTTCCGACTTGAGCCGCTGGTCGTTTCTAACACGAAGAGATCCGTGTATCCTTTACAGGACGGTTCCAATTGAAGAATCCCAGTCTGGTGTAGTACTACATCCTCCATGTGGTTGGGAATATTGTCACAGAGGAGCGTGACAGTAATGGGCTGTTGGAGTATGTAGATCCACTGATTATTTTTTATATATTTCCAGGTTTCTACTTCAGCCTGGAAGGTTCTTGTTCGACAATCCTTTGGTACTTGTGTGAGTTGAGGAAACAAGAGTTGTGTTTCACACATGATTTGCTCGGTCCTTTTGTTGATGTGTACCCCATGGCAGATGAAATGTTGATTCAGATACTCGGTACAACTCGACAGGTCTTTTATAAATGTGGAATAGGTTTTGGAATGGGATACTAGTAAGAAGGGTTGTCGAGGTTCAATATAGGAGAAGATGCTACTAGTGTTGTGTTGCATTGGGAGAGGGATTAGTTCGTATAAGTTAAATAAATTCTTGTCGACTAGAGGAATTTTTATAGCAAAAATAACTATGGCTTCGGTTGATAGAACATGTAGTTGTAAAATTTTATAATACAAATGAACATTGGTATAGTTAATTTGGAGTGGTAATTCGTAACGTCCTTCATACTTCGTTAATTCTTCGAGTAAAATTTTTGGTGTTACGATTTGTGGTGACAGTATACCGTGCCTGCCTAAATTTATTGAGTTAATGTATTGATCGTATTCGTTAGATAATCTAGTGATAAACAAGGACAAAGTCATTATATGCTGTGTAACAGCGTTTTGTAATTTTAACTCATCTAGAATGTGATTTGTTTCTATGGATAATTTGTTGATTAATTCAATATTGTTGTTTAATCTATCTTCGTTCAGTTTTAGGGAGACCACCGAATTATTGAAATTTCTTATCGTACTGGAAATCACTTGTATTTGAGATTTTAGAAGAGTCCGTGTTTATCTATCGTCATTTAACAAGGTATTGATGCTATCGGTATAATATTGCGCGTCGTCAGCATCCGGAGTACCAAATAACCAATTGAGAGCATATGAAACGCCGTTAATAAGTCCACGACGTTTACGCACTTGTGGTTTTTGGCCCACTATATGGTGCAGCATTTCGTCTTTAGCAGTAATATCAGATAATTGGTCTTCTATTATTTTTAGTGTTTGCTCACAGTGAAAATTCGCGTAACTAATTTTTGACGATTCTTTCGATACTAAAGTACAGAGGTCTCGTGATTGGAAAAAATGATGCCTTGCCTTTTCAAAAGCTTCGTTTAAGTGTGTGAAATTTACATAACTGAGTAGCGTTAATGTAGTCTTCTCGATCTTTGCTTCACCTAAATTATTATAAAATATTCCACTCGATAGTTTATAAGGAGTATTAGTATAAATATGGGATACTACGCAGGGGAAGAGGAGGAAAAGGATGACTGGATTGTTAATGATCCACGTCTGAAATAAAATGTTTCAATAAGTTAGTATGATATCGTTTTTTGCGCGTGCCTAAGTCAATTTCTACTGTCTTATCAGGAAATGTCCTTGTTATCTTGTATGGTCCTTTGAAGTTTGGACACAGTTTTTTTTGATAGATTAACCTTTCCCTGTTTATTATAAATGCATATAAGGTCGCCAGTATTAAATTCTTGTGGATTAGCCTTTTTATCATAATAACTTTTACTTCTCATTTTTGAATTGATTATGTTTTCTCGTGCTGTCTTGAATGATGTGTTTAATTTGTATTGCAAGGATTTGATATAGTCGTCGTAAGTATAATGGAATTTGGGCTCTCGGACAATAGATGATGGCAGATAAGCTTTGAATCCAAACAGTAGTTCGTATGGTGTGTAGTTGGTTGTTTTATGAAGTGACGTGTTATAGCTGAACATAGCAAAAGGTAAATATTCGTCCCAATCTGTTTGATTTGGCTTTACATAGTGTTTAAGGTAATCTTTGAGGGTTAAATGAGATCGTTCGAGTGCTCCGTTGGTTTGAGGGTGATACGGGGTGGTTGATAAATGTTTTGTTTTAAACAGTTTGGTTAAGTCTTTTATTAATTGAGACATGAAATCCGCGCCTTGGTCCGTTAAAATAGTTTTAGGTATGCCGAAAGATGTAATAGTTTCTGTCAGAGTCTTTGCGATCGTTATGGCTTCGTGATTAGGTATTGCTTTTGCGAAGCTATACTTTGTTAAATCGTCTTGCATCGTTAAGATAAATTTATTGCCATTTTCAGTTAAAGGTAATGGTCCTACTATATCTAAAGCTAGTCTTTCAAAGGGTTGTTCGGATGTAGAAGTAATTTCCATAGGCTGTTTTACGGGTTTAAAGTTAGTTTTGTTAATTTGACACGAAGGGCAAGTCTTAACGTATTTTCTAATGTCTTCCTTCATCGAATTCCAATAATAACGTTCCTTAATTCTAGAATATGTTTTATTAAATCCATAATGTCCCGAAAGTTTGCTATCATGGTTTTCTTTTAGTATTTCTGTGATTTGTTCTTCACCTTGAGGTTCTATCTTACTATCATTGTAAATTCTAATTTCGTTTTTGGTAAATATAAACTTTAACATTTTTGATAGATGCGTTAAATTTATGTTGTGTTTTTTTTCTGGGGGAACTACGATAAAATCATTGTCTTTAATGTGGCATCTAAGGTTTATCAGACACTCGAACAAATTTTTAAATTCTAATTTGTCAAAATATACGCGTGTGGGAAATAATATGTAAATGGTTTGATGTTCGCAGTTGAGTTTGCAGACATTATTAGTTAGGGGCGCAATTTCGTGAATATTGAATTTGTTTGAAACATATTTCGTGAATGGATTATTCTCATTTAAGTCTTGCGACCAAAACAATACAATAGGACTTTTTAGTTTTTTCAGCGGTGAATTAATTTCCTGAAATGCGACTACTTCTTGACTATTATTTTCATGTTGTAAAAAGTCGTCATAAGTCCTTACATTTTTTATTGTTACGTTAACTTCATGTTGTGATTCCGTTGGTAATCTAGATAGTCCGTCTGCATTAGAATTTACTCTACCGGGTTTGTATTTAACTTGATACTGATACTCTTCGAGTTTTAGTCGCCATCTAATTAATTTTGAAGATGGATTTTTGCAATTTACTAACCATTGCAACGGACGGTGATCGGTGTATATTATAAATTCACGGCCATATAAATAGGGTCTAAAATGTTCTATTGAATTAACTATTGCTAAAAGTTCTTTTTCTATTGTCGAATAATTTTGTTCTGATTTATTGAGCGTACGAGAGTAATATGCAATGGGTAAATCTGCATCGTTTTTCTTTTGCGATAGTACCCCACCAATACCTACATTAGATGCATCGGTGGTTAAAATAAACTGTTCTGAAAAATCCGGGTATTGCAGAATGGGCTTATCCATTAGTTTCTTTTTTAGAGTTACGTACGCTTGTTCTTGTTCGTCTGTCCAAACGAAGGTTGCATCTTTTTTTAATAAACGCGTCAGCGGTTTTGTGATTGTTGAAAAGTCTTTAATAAATTTTCTGTAGTATCCCACTAAACCTAAGAACATTTTAATTTCTTTTTGGTTCTTTGGCCTTATGGTACGTTGAATACAGTCTACTTTATTGGGATTAGGTTCTATTCCTCGATCGGATATAATATGTCCTAAGTATTCGCACGACCTTTTTAAAAATTCGCATTTATCGGGTTGTAACTTAAGGTTATTTTCGCGTAATCTTGAAAATACATTCATTAATTTCTTGTTATGATCTTCTAGAGTAGATCCGTATAAAACGACATCGTCTAAATAAACGAAGCATTGCTTGTTTGTGAGCCCCGTTAAAACGAGGGTGCATTCTTGAGCCCGAATGGCATACGCGTGAACTCGTAGTGTCCGTTGGGAGTAGAAAAAGCAGTTTTGGGAGCATGATTAGGGTTCAAAGGGATCTGGTGGAACCCGCTTGCGAGATCAAGAGTAGTAAAGTATTGCGCGTGACCTAATTGATCTAGAATGTCTTCGATATTTGGAAGTGGATAGGCATCTCCTATTGTTTTTTCGTTCAATTTTCGGTAATCGATTACAATACGCCATTTACGTTTTCCTGAGGCGTCTGGTTTCTTTGGGACCACCCAGAGGGGGCTGGCCCAAGGGCTAGTCGAAGGTTTTATAATACCTTGGTTAAGCATACTCTCAATTTGCTTTTCAACCTCGGCTTTATGAATTTGAGGATATCGGTAGGTTTTCGCATGAATCGGAGTCTCATCTGTAGTAGGTATATCATGAGTAGTAGCTGTCGTTCGAGTTAGTAAGTCAGTCGGTAGATGAAATATGTCATTAAATTCCTTGCAAATTTCAGAGATCGTGTTTCGCTCTTCCGTATTTAAATGGTCGAGTCTAAGATTTTGATTTAATACGCGTAGTCTTTCTGTCACATTATTATTTGACTGATTTGGAGCTAAACTGTATACATGTGATTCAGTTGGAAGAGGTTCGACATACAATTCAGGAATTGGAATTGCTTCAGCTTTAGTTGAGGTATTAACAATTGTAAGAATTGCTCGATTTTGATTGTCGACTTGAACAATAGTGTTTGGAATTAGCAATGTATTGTCAGAATTCAGTTGTCGAGACCATACTACACCTTCTTTAACGTTGTAGGGGTTTAATAACGTAATAGGGACAACTGTTTCAGAACGTGGATTGATTCTAATTGTAGAAATAGATCGTTGCGGTGTATTACGAAGCAGAGGAATTTGGAATGGAAAAGAATTTAGTGAAATGGTGAATTTGGAGTAGTCGATTTTTGCTTCTTGGGATCGGAGGAAATCATCTCCTAATAATCCATCGAACGGTACATTAGTAAGCGCATTTAAAACTTGGAATTTTGCAGTGATTGTTTTAGAATGAATTTCAAGATCGATTTCGGTTTCGCCTAAGGTTGTAATTGGTGTATTTGGCGAAACTCCATTTATTATTACTGGTGTGTTGTTATTTGTTGTAGGGTGTAATATGCTACTTGCCTTAATTAACGAAACTGAAGCACCCGTGTCAATAAGAAATTTTAAAATTCTATCACTAGAACTAGAGTTACTAGATTGGAACAGGACATAAATTAAATCGTTAGAGGCTAATAGTGATTCGGAAATGATCGCATGCTCAGGTTGTTGAATTCTACGGTCGCTTGTTCTACACATATTGGGGGGTTTGTGAGTTGAGAAGCTTCCTGAAAATCCTGTTGGTTGAAATTGACGGTTCTCGTACTAAATTGCTCTTGTTGTGGGCGAAAAGAATTTTGATACTGTTGATTATGGCGAGAATAATCTGGATGCTGTTTATTTCGAGTAGAGGGATTTTGTTGTTGGTGAGAATTGAACGAATTGTGATGCTGTCGATTTTGATTAAAAGGACTTCTATTTTTGTTAGCATTGAGGGAATTTTGGTATTGACGTTTTCTACATTCCTCTATGACGTGACCGAAGTTTTTGCAATAACGACATTGTTTAACTTGCTGTCCTCGTGGATTTGTGTCATGAAATTGATTAAAATGAGCAGATCTAGCGTTACTATGGTTACGAATATTAGACGTATTCCTAAAACAATTATTTGTATTGTGGTTTGTACGGCTACAAATTCTGCATTCGTGCGAATTTTCTTTATAAGTTAATCGTAAGGCTTTTTCTTCGGCAATGGCGGCAGTAAAAGCATTGTTTATGTTTCTAAATTCTCTGTACCTTAGCATCTGGGAAATCGCAGGGTGAGTATGGTGAACAAATCGATTCAGAGTGATATCGTTAATCATAAGTAATCGTCCGCCTAATGCTTCTTGGTTACGCTCTGTACCATGAATTGTGCCTAATACTTTAGAGTTCAATTCTTCCAATCTCTGATAAAACTGCGATACGTTTTCGTAGGGTTCTTGCTTCATGCAATTTAGCTCTTCTAATAACTGATCAAGCGATTTTCGGTCTTGATATAACGTTATCAACAATTCGGAAATTTCTTCCCAGGAAGTTAGATTGCAATGGACATCTATCTGTTCGCGTGCTTTTCCCGTAATCTTACTCTTTACGTATAACAACAATGGATGAATTTGATTCGGCTTGGCTAATTCAAAAACGGCATCAACTTGCTTTATAAAACTACGTAACTTGTATGTGTCACCGTCAAACGTATCAGTTATCAATTTGATTAAAAAGTTTAACGAGTATTCTGGAGTAGAATCTGCTTCCTGTGCATTTGCCATAGTTATTGAGGAATATTATATTTTTCTTTTTTTTTTTTTTTTTATAGAAAGGAAAGAGAGGGAAAGAAAAAATTTCTATATATAGGAAGACCTAATCAAGTTATGAGAGTAATCCTTACAACACTCACCGTAGGTGTCTTCTTAAATGTGTTTTCCTCGTCTTTGCGATTTGCGTATTTGATGATCCGATTCACAACTAATGTTGTCGTCCACGCTTCGTGCTGGATGTTTCTTCAACCAGGAGTTTCGACGAGATCGATGAACGTCAGATCATCCCACTTCTGACACCAAATTTATGTTGGATTCCGTGTCTCGAAATCGAATACAACACTTTTTATAAATCGCAAGGAGGTTTTATTTAACAAAAGTCTACAGTGGCGTAGTACGGCTCAAAAATGATGACTTCTTGGTCTTGGGTTCGCAAGAGAACAAAATCTGTTACTGCTGTTTCGGCAGCTCTATATATATTCTATTTCGGAGAGGAGAATGTGGAAGGGAGTGGGAAGGATGCATTGTCGAAGGTGTGACGTGGGAAGGACAAGGTCTAAGGGTTGTATAGTCCTATCTAGTTCTAATAACTTATGTTTAGGCTGACGTGTCCGTGGCTTGGTTATCGTGATGTATCGGCGTTTACATAGGTTATCGGGTATACAACACCGGCATCGTACCGGTATTTTACGTACCGGTATTGTACGTACCGGTATGAATCCGAGAATGCAACCATACCGGTATACGTCATACCGGTATATGAAAATACCGGTATATGAAAATACCGGTATGACGTCATACCGGTATTCCGATATTTCGGTTCTATAACGGTTAGGAAGAAATAACCGAAAAATACCGGTATCATACCGGTATTTTACGTACCGGTATAAGTCCCTGGTTTAAACAATCATAATGAATTAATATTGAGTATCACTGTATTCGGAAAAGTCTACAGAATCTTTTGCTGTAAAGAATAATTCAATATCTTTTATAATAACACCACAATATTTGTTTAAAGTTGGAAAATATGTTTTTTTTTTTCAAAGCCATGTTCCTCAAAAACTGTGCGTATAGGGAAAAAATTAAGAACAGATTCGGAATCAGCGCGAAAAACTTTATAAGAACCACCCGACAGTAGTTGTGGAACAAATTTGGTGTTGGACAGTGTAATTGATAATAAAAATTATTTCGTGACATTTATAGACGAATTCACACATTACACGGTCATTTATCTCATCGCTAACAAGTCTGAAGTGTTTAGAGTTTTTCAAGATTTCATAGCTAAAAGCGAATCACACTTCAATTTAAAAATCGCTTATTTAAACAGTGATAATGGGACTGAATACTTCTCCAATGAATTCAAAGTCTTTTGCGTGCAGAAAGGAATCCATCATCATTTGACTGTTCCGTATACACCACAGCAGAATTCTGTAGCAATGCGAATGAATATGAATAGAACTTTGTTAGAAAAAGCTCGCACATTAATTCACGGTGCTGAATTAAACAAAGAGTTATGGGAAGAGGTAATTTTAACAGCATCCTACTTAATTAACATTTCCCCAAGCAAAGCCATTGCAGAGAATAAAACTCCTTTTGAACTTTGGCATAATAAAAAAACCAAAATTAAATTGGTTAGGAATCTTTGGCAGCACCGTTTATATTCATGATAAGAACAGGCAAAGTAAATGCGACAAAAAATCGTTTAAAGGTATATTCGTTGGTTATGTAAAAAACGGATATAAAATACTAAACGTGAATACAAGTAAATTCATAATAGCACGTGATGTCGTTTTTGATGAAGTTAACTTTAAAATCTCAAGACTTTTTGTACGCATAGATAATTTTGTAGAAGTAGGTATTCAATTAGATCAATCAACAGCTGATGAATAATCAAAAATCAGCGAGAGTCAAAAGAGTGAAATAAATGTGTCTGATAAAATAAATGACTCAAATGCAAACACTCAAGTTGATTCGGAAGAAAACGAGTTGCAACGAAGTTCAAGAATTAAAAATGAACCTTATGTAAATTATAACGAAGAGCATGATTATCATGCCAATGTACTGTCAGCAACTCTCGAAGTTCCCAAATCATATAATGAGATAATGGACCGTGGTGATCGAATTCAGTGGGAGAAAGCGATGAAGGAAGAAATCAACTCTCTTGCTTATAATAACACGTGGGATATAGTTCCCTGTCCAAACAATAAAAATCTTGTGGATTACAAATGGGTTTTTAATATTAAAATGGCTGAGAAAGGAAATCCATGCAAATAGAAAGCAAGATCAGTCGACAAAGGTTTTAGTCAACGATATTTACTTGACTACAATGAAACTAATTCGCGCCAGTTGCGCGGATCACGACTTTTCGAATGCTTATTTCCCTTGCAAATCAAAATAATTTATTAACTCATCAAATGGATGTTGAAACGGCCTTTTTAAATGGCGAATTAAAAGAGGAGATTTACATGCGTATCCCGGAAGTCATTGATACAAAAGAGCGTCACGTATGTAAATTAAATAAAGTTTACGGTTTAAAACAGTCGGCGCGATGCTGGTACGAACGTTTTCACGTAATACTTAAAGAGCACGGTTTCCAAAACTCTTCGGTTGATCGCTGCTTATATTTTCTTAACAAAGATCACATTTGCAAAAATATATATGTAATTTTGTATGTAGATGATCTTTTGATAGTAACTTACGATGAACACGCAATGAAAAGTTTTAAAAATTACTTGAAAAACAAATTCCTAATCAGAGTTGGGCGAAAATTTAATCAACGATTGACGACTAAGTTTCTACTTCAATCGTTAATCGCAATTAACAATTAATCTCCTCGTTTTGTCCTTAATTGTGGTTAACGATTAAATACTTATTAATCGTTAATTGCGGTTAACGATTAAATACTTATTAATCGTTAATTGCGATTAACGATTTAGTCGTTAATTGCGATTAACGATTATTAATCGTCAATCGGATAATTGATTAATGACACGGTCTGTCTGTCCTCAATTTTTCTCCTAGACGTACAGTTTTTGAGAAAATTGAATTTTAAAAAGAGACATATTTTTCAACTTTGAACAAATATTGTGATGTTACTATAAAAGATATTGAATTGTTCTTTACAGCAAAAGATTCTGTAGACTTTCCCGAATACAGTGATATCCAATATTAATACATTATGATTGTTTAAACATGTATCAATTGAAAAATATCCGCAAAAATTGGTGCAAAACATGGTGTCTCTCCGTCTTTAATGATTGTTTAAACATGTTGGCGATAAAAATAAAAAGATAAGGTATCACCAGTAGATAAAAAATTCGTTGTTGAGAAGCAAGTTAAAATGATGAAATACTTGCCTTACTTCCTGTGTAAATGAAAATATAATTATGGAAAATAGATATCTAATTTGAATTACATTACAGTCACACATAGCCGACAAGGAGTGCCAGCGACAATCGCAGCGATACGTCAAGTGATCGTTCAAGTGATATACGTTAAGTAAACGTTCAAATACTTCATTATGATTATCTCTAATATGTTTTATTTATATATGAGAATACAATATTCCTTCAAACTAATGGGTTACCAATTCATTTCAAGGAAAAAATGATTTCATGAGTTGTGTTCACAAAAATCGATTTCTTGCAAATTCCTGAGGTCGTAGACAAATTTTGATACCAGATGTGAAATCAGCGTAAAAAAATCTACAGCAAATGATGTGTCGCATGTTAAAAAAAATTTTTCCGCGCGAGGTATTGGAAAAACCACAATTTTCTTGAAATTGTGCAAGTTTAATGAATTCTTTCAAGGTTAAAAAACGTTCGTACCACAATCTCCATCATTATCCCATATACTGCAAAGTTTCAGCTTTCATTAAAAAAAAATTTCATTTCAGAAAGTTCTTTGATTTTGACCCAGATTTCAGCCCTCGGCTCGTAACACAAATGAAAAATCTATTTTCACTTGGCTTGTTTCAATCAAATAGACTATTTTCAAGTAATATTTTATTTGAATAATGTTTGTCATTTGAACTACATTGCTCAGATAAGCTATTAAATAATTTCTCGTCAAGAAGAGATTATTGAAGTAACTAAATTAATGATTAAATTTATATTTGCTAATGTTTGTAGTTTAATCAATGAGATTTAGCTACATTTTTAAATTGTTCTTCAGTACGAATTATTTGATCAAATGAAAGATGAAATGAAAAGTTATTTGAATTCCAAATGGAATTCAATGGTCATGACTCAAGTATACCAATCCGAAATATTAACAAAAAGTTATATTTTCGATAATTACATTTTGAATACATTTGATTAAATCAAATCGTCTAATACGGGCACTCTTGAAGGGGCAATTAAATAAAAAATATTACTCTGCATCACTTTCGGTGCAACAATTACGAGACCAACTAGGGGAACGATAAAGTATTGATATAAGGGCAAAAATTAATGCTGCGTCACATCATCGGTTCAGTTATGTTAAAGTAGATACCGAGGGTCAAATTTTTATTTCCTAACCCAGGTCTCTTAGTTAGACCCGAAGGACAACGGTAATAAAACACCCAAAAGCCATGTGTTGTTGAAACGCAGATAAAGCTAAGGGTCTTTAGCACAACTGACCAGGGCTATTTTTCTTTTCCGTTGCAATCGGCAGAGGCATCCTCTCTGCAGTCGTTTAGTCAGTCGATTTTGAGAAGGCAAAGAGAATACTTGCAAGAGTGAATTTCACTAACGCGTTTTTCGTTTAACAACTTCCCAGATAACCAATATGAAGATATATATTATAACAATCTAGTAACGAACATTCCAAAACAAATTGCATCAAATTGCATCAAGGGCAATCCAAGATTCTTGAATAAAATACAATATTAAATATATTTCTTGGCTAGTATTTTGCAGTAAAATTGAATCAGGAATAAAATATTGTAACTAACAAATTAAATCTAATAAAATGAAAATGTAAATCGTTTCTTAAGTTGAAATGAATATAACCAAAACTCGATAGTTCCATTCTATTAATTTTTTTTCATTTTATAAATATGAAATTGATATAACACCGCATACAATACTTAAATGTTTCGTAATATTGAGTAGATACCAACATATTTAGTAATATAAACAATATTTCGAATAACGGACAAGAGCAATTTTTAGTGACGCCTCAGAGTCACCACTCGAGTGCTAAGGATTCAGTTTTTTGTGATCCCATTTTAATAACCATAGAAATCTGTCCTGAAACGAAAATAATTATTTATTTTTTTGAGCAAGTCTAAATGAATTATTATTTAAAATAATAAAGTTATTTCTATTGACAAATAATAAATGAAATTGTATTTTTTATAGACAGCTGAGCCCTCCGGGCGGGCCCGACCACTGGCGTATACCTAAAAAGGTTGCTATACCAGACAAAAAATGCGTACGTGTTCATTGTGTATACAAAATACAAGAAATAAGAGAAGACCAAAAGCTATTTGATTTCCACCTTAATCTAAATAATAAATAATCTTTTATTTGCAAATAAGAAATAAAATTGTATTTAAATAAAAAGTTTAGTTATTATTTGCAATTAAAATCACGTTTATTTATTATTTAATTATTTATTATTTTAAAAAATCAGGGATGATACGTTCGGGCATCGTCGAATTACAGAACGCAAAAATAATAAACGCTAATTATCAATATTCATCCATTACACCGCTCAATGACACTCGCCTTCACGCTCCTCGCCGAACGAACATCTAAGAACTGCCCCCTCCCCACTATCTACTCCTACCCAAAGATACAACTTCCGTTACACAGGTGTGTGACATCGTACGTCACACTTTTAGCCGAACGAAACCTACAAGATTTTCAATCTTAAAAGTTGAAATTTGTTGGATGGTGTAATAACTTTTTTGTTATTATTATATATTATATCGGGCCGCACTACGTGCACACAGGACGTGACGGAATCCGTGGCTTCGTGGGTCAAAAACTTTTGACGCAGCCTATTGGTCACACGAACGTTGTGTGTGGGGGATTTCGTTTCTGCGCGTTTTACTCAATTGTAATATCGGCGCATACGCTCCGTATATAATATTCCGTATTTCGTAGGGAACTCGCCGACAGGTCTTACCGCACCTACGTCAAGCTCGCTACGCTACGTGACGATCAGTGCACGCTTCACGCAGAACGAGTCCAACATTTCACGCGGTCAAACTAATTTCTGAACGAAGAACCATCCTGAAAAATCGGAGAATTTAACCACAAAGTAAGTCTCAACTATTCCTACATGCAACAGTGCGTTTTATTGATTTTCCCGATCGGTTCTCACCATTTCTGAAGAAAGTCGGCGGTGATCTCCTCAGTTCCGCAGAGTTTTCAGTTTTCGTTGTGACCATTGTCCGAGGTATACCGAACAAATCAAACTTTAACTACACTGTCCAACAAATTTCAACTTTTTTTATGTTCCCTAATTACTGTTGGGTCCTTCTTATAGAGTTTTTTGCGCTGATTCCGAATCTGTTTTTAATTTTCTTCCTATACGCACAGTTTTCGAGGAACATGGCTTTGAAAAAAAAACATATTTTTCAACTTTAAACAAATATTGTGATGTTATTATAAAAGATATTGAATTGTTCTTTGCAGCAGAAGATTCTGTAGACTTTCCCGAATACGGTGGTATCCAAAATTAATACATTATGAATGTTTAAACATGTTTAAACAATCATTAAAGGCGGAGAGACGCCACTTTTGCACCAATTTTTGAGGATATTTTTCAATTTATCTTAAAAAATAAGGGTCCAGCGGAAAATCGAACTATACCACTCGATAGAGCAGACTTTTATCTTGAGAAGCCACCCTGTCAAGTTTGGATCGTCGACGTTTTTTTCGAACCAGAAAGCAAAATATTTTCGCCCGACATGAGTTGCCGCCAGTGGCGCTCGGGACGAAATCATTTCGATATCATTTATAATAACACTACAATATTTGTTTAAATTTGAAAAATATGTTTTTTTTCAAAGTCATGTTTCTCAAAAACAGTGCGTATAGGAAAAAAATTAAAAACAGATTCGGAATCAGAGCAAACAACTCTATACAAAGGACCCAACAGTAATTGGGGAACAAATTTGGTGTTGGACAGTGCTATTTAACCGCAAAGTAAGTCTCAACTATTTCTACTTGCAACAGTGACTCTTATCGATTTTCTCGATCGGTCTTCACCATTTCTGAAGAATCCCAGACACTCTGTAATAAAGGTCGGATCTCCTTTGCGCGTCTCGATGCAGCGTTTTTTAAGCTTGAATCTCCTTTGCGCGTCTCGACGCAGCGTTTTGTTATTCCAGCGGCATTTATACTCCATTCGTCATACTTCATCAGAACTGCGTCCTGCGTCTAGGCGTGAGGCACTGCGTATTGGAAATGGGTGGTAGAATAAACGATAACAGCGTATACTGTTAAAACTCTCGTTTATTTGACTGAGCTCGGAAGGACGTCGCACAGTGGGCTCGATTGAAAAAGTACACGACATTTTTTAATAACTCTTAAACCACTGAAGATATTGCAATGAAATTTGAACTGAATATATAAAAAAATAATTCCTTTTCAATGATTTTTAACTTAATATATTTCACATTTGTTTAACCGTTTTTATTAATTTAAAACAGCTTTATAAATTATTTATTCTATAATGTATTTAATATTTTCGCTATTTAATGCAAATAGATACAATGTTTAAGTTTTACATTCTTGAGAAAAATTTATTAAGGCCGAAAATATTGAAAAATTGCAATTTTTACCACTTTTGATCGTTTATAATTCGTAAACCAATTTTAATGAAATTTTCAGAGCGTATATAATTTATAACAGTTGACAAAACACATTTTTTAAATTTTCGTTATTGGCCCAGCTAAAAAAGTTGTAAAAATTAATTGTTAGTATTTTTTTTCACAATTACGACCAAATGCATTTTTTCAACTTATTTATTAGACGTCATTTACTAAACTAATTCTTCTAGCCTTACAGAGAAATTCAAATCGTATGGTCCATTCATATAAAAATTATTCTGATTTAAAGTGTGTGGAATCAGTTATGTTCCTTATTGTATATGAAGTCCTAAAAATAAAATATAATTGATATATATTAGCACTCGAGTGATGAGTCAGAGTCACCACCAGAAATTGCGATACCATTATTCAAAATATTGTTTAGAGTATTAAATATCTTGGTGGCTAATCAATTAATAAACATTTAAGTATTGTATGTCGTGTTATATCAATTTCATATCCATAAAATGAAAAAAATTATACAGATTGGAATTATTCTGGGTCGAAAGATATGTTTCATTTTCGAGTTAGAATAGCTCCGAGTGCAAAGGGTTAACTTACTTGATGTATTATATTAAATAATATGAACAGAAAACGTATAAAACTGAAAATAATATCGGAATCACAGTACTGCTCAGGCTGATAGTTCTGCTCTGACTGGCAATAATTCTGTTTCAATCCACAATTTGTGTCGACAAAACAAAACGTTTGAAAAGAAATTTCAAAAGATTTGAAGATTGATTTCGTAAACAATTACAATGTAACTTATGCACTGTCGAAAAGAATTCGTCAAACTCAACGCAGTCAAAATATCAGAGATGAAAGACTGACTTATTTACTGCAAAATATAAATTAATATTAAATAAAAATATAATATAAATATAAATATTCAACACAGTTCTGTCAGACTTTCAGAGGCTGCATAGTTGACGAATTCAGCGCGTAGCGCGCGTCCGAGCGCGGACAAGATAACGCGACGCGGATGTCTTCAGACAATAATATCTTGAAAAATGACTCGAAGGAGGAAATCATTTTTGTCACATTACATAGAGGAAGGTTCACTGAAAAGATCCTTACTTGTTAAAATCTGGGATCTCCTGGGACCTGAAAGATCGCGCATGTCAAAGATACAAATTTTCGACGATTATTTTAATTTTGCTCATTATTCTTTTTAAATCTGCTATATATCATAATTGTTAATGAGAAGTCTGATTTCTTGTCAATAAAGTGTGCATTTTGATGTAGAAAAAAATTCAGGGCAAGAAGTTGATTACAGTTATCAGGACACTTTAAGAATGAACAGCCAAATTATCTAGGGAAAATCGATATTCTTAAACTGTCTAACTTCATGCGTGTATCACAACTAGAACTGCTATTGTATTTGATTAATTTTATCATTTTCGTGGCCGGTGGACATTTAGAAATCGATATCAATTGAAAAAATATCAAAATTAGAAAGTTGATTTTTTCGCAAAATGTCGCGTACTTCTTCAATCGAGCCCACTGTGCGTCGTATCGCGTTGAAGGCTATACTCGAAGTGAAAAGAAGTGAAAAAGGCAACGTGGAAAAGTCCGTTGTTCACTTGAAATCGAGGACCAGGTCTGCGTTCTGTCTTTTTCTTAGGCGGTTAGGTATACTAAGAAGTCGCAGGCCCACGGGTCCGCTGACATCTGGTTTATTGTTAAAGCCAGTGATTCTCACACGAAACTAAATTCGTTTTTGCATTTGGACTGACGCAGTGTTACTAACAATCCAACACTGCGTCTACGCTAAGAAACAATATCGCATCATCCTTTCGAGGAATATTCTAGTAGAATGTTCCACGATAATGTTTTGTCAATCGTGGCCTCCCAAATGTTGCAATTTACCGACATATGCGTATCCGCGTTCAAGTCGAGCGTGTACCGGGTCATCGACGAGATACTATTAAAGACTGCCAGCCTTACGGGAGTTGGTGTCGCTCGAATATTTCGGTGTTCTCTTACGACCTCTAGGATATATTCTGACTGGAGTGAGAAACGGAAGGCCACCGACGGCATTTCGTCGGTGCAGAAGACCACTATATATATTCCTTTCCCAACGCACCCGCGCGATACATCCACCAGCTTACCTCTACTATATCCGTGTGCGCTGCTTATGCCCTTGCGCCAGCCACAATCTATTTTTAGCACTTGCCATGTTGTATTGCTTTACGGAAACCAAACTGAAATTCGGCTGTCGAGCCGTCGAGCGTATGAATCGCAATCTGGAGCTAGCCTTCGAGTCCCCGTGCAGCGATTTTAATTTTTATTTTGCATTACTTTTTTAATTACATTTTTTAACCTTCCAAAAAATTAAAAATGTAAAAACTATGTTCCAAATATGTATTCATTTTAAATAGAAACGTTTTGTTACTGTGATAATTGCATTAATAAAAATTGGTATATGAGAAACGGTTGATCGTATTTATTTGGACTGATTAGAGAATACGAAAATGCAGAAAGTATTGTTTAGTTTATGAAACAATTTGTAGATTTATTAGTTGTCAAACAAATAATAAAATAAATTGTATAATATACAGGGTGACCCACATAACTCTGAACAGCTCAATATCTCCGTTACTTTTCGTTGTACAAAAAAACTTCGTTGGACAAAGTTACACTGTTTGAAGGGCCACATATAACGGTGTAAGGGAAAAAAAATGTCAAGGTCATTTTTATGAGATTTCAAGGTTATCGATGTTTTTTTTAATGGAATGAGGTATTTTTTAATACATCAATCGATGCAGCTGGACATTCGTTATAAAAAAGTACCTATGTATGTCGAAAAGTTAGTAGTTCAGGAGATATTTCAATTTAAACTAGAGGGCTATTGTTGCTCGCTCGCTTCGCTCGCTCGCGAGTAGGGTTGTTTTTGCTCGCTCGCTTCGCGAGCTCGCGGGTAGGACTGCTCTTGCGAGAATGTTAGTGATACGCATGGCTAGTAGGGCCTACTGATATTAATGTTTTTTATTTGGTGTGTGACTCTCCAAGAGTCACACAAAGAACTTCCCGATTCGTTACTCCTTCGCCAACATCGCTAACATCGTTTTTTTTTTGTACTTTCATCGATATTCTCCCAAAATGTATTCTTGGGAGCAGAGATGATAAATTCACTGTTGCATTGGAATAACTTTCGATTATTTCAAGCGGTAACATTAGCATCAGTTAAAAAAAAAAATTTTTTTTATATCTAAAAAAATTTTTTTATGTAATTGCGTTTGGTTCTTCGGTGGAAAATTTTCGTCCTCCCTTATAAATTGCATTGTAGAATCAACTCTTTTCGAAAAAAAACTAAAAATCTAAAAAACTACTTGACCAATATGGACCAAAATTTAATCAGCTCTAAGTTACGACGGGGCACATCGATTGCATCATTCATCATCCTGATCGCGTTGTTACTTTTTCTGAAAACGTTAACGAAAAATTTGATACCATACAAACGGACATACGCACACACACACACACACACACACACACACACACACACACACACACACACACACACACACATACAAACATTTTGATAAAAATAGTCTAAAATGACTCCAATGACCATGAAACGTGAAGATCTGCTAAAAAATCGATTTTCGATTTTCGGGGTAATTACAGTAACTTCCCTATGAATCGGGAAGTTAATAACTCCAAAATACCATTACTGTCGTACTAAGGCGTTACACAAGTAAGTAGACACTAACGCCTTAGTACGACAGTAATGGTATTTTGGAGTTATTTAAATTGAAATATCTCCTGAACTACTAACTTTTCGACATACATAGGTTAGTACTTTTTTATAACGAATGTCCAGCTGCATCGATCGATGTATTAAAAAATACCTCATTCCATTTAAAAAAACATCGATAACCTTGAAATCTCATAAAAATGACCTTGACATTTTTTTCCCTTACACCGTTATATGTGGCCCTTCAAACAGTGTAACTTTGTCCAACGAAGTTTTTTTGTACAACGAAAAGTAACGGAGATATTGAGCTGTTCAGAGTTATGTGGGTCACCCTTTATATAAATTGATTTTACTAGCATACACAAATTTATTTGATCTTCTGTCTTCGTATAATAAAAAAATACAGTCATAATTATAATGTAATACAATTTCATAAAATATTGAAATTATTGCAAACTCATCTTTTTCGCAATAATGCTCGAATTTCATTGCTTTTCTCGGATGTCCATTTCCTGCCGAGACAGTGGCGTTTCTAGGTGTAAATAAAAAATGTTGATATAAAATGTATCATAATTAAACTACAATTATTCTAATAACGTGGAATGTAGTGCATATTCAGCTTTAGTTACCCGGATTTTCTTCTTCGACGTTAAGCACTCTATACTGCTTCTCGTAATTTACATACATATATGTAACATTAGGGTGGACCTTATTTTTCGACATAAATAGACGTTATGATATATCGTTGAATTTGTCTTTTTTTCTCTTTAAGAATCCATATATAGCATAAACAGTTGTTGATAGAAAAAACATCCGTGACCTTGAAAACTTGAAATAATGACTTTGAAAAATTCTTTTTTCTCTGATACTATATCCACCTCCTTATATACTATAACATTTGTTTGAAGAGTTTTTTCATATATATATATATATATAACTGACAGAGGTATCAAGGGGCGTAATTTGCATTATTCGGAAGCATATTTTCATAGCTACATGGTGCCGAAACATGCATTGAATTTCGCTTACGCCTCGTAAACGAAAAAAATAGGACTTTTGAGACAGGTGGTGACATAGATCGATCTTTTATCTAACGTTTTTGACTAGTGAAAAACCCCGTATTTGTATCATCGAGAAATGAGAAGGCGAATACAGCAGCCTTACAATCCTGGAAGTCTCTCTACTCCCTTAAATAAATTCATTAATACGCTCCAATCTACAAAAGAAAAACAGTTCTAATATCGGAAAAAGAAGTTATTATGAATAATAAGCAGTCTGACTGAAACATGGACTGAAGGTGGTCAATGATACCGTTGAACGGGGCGTTAAACTAATGGAGGATTATAATAAAATTGTATGGACTTCCGTTTCCGGTTGTATGAGAGGTTGTGGCAGATAATTAGCGGTGAGTGTTTTTGGTGTGTAAGAGAAGATTTGAAAGAAGTGTGAGTGCTGAAAGCGGCTGAGAGGGGTTAGTGGGGTATAGGGATAGGGGGAGAGAAAGGGCTAAGGGTGAGGGAGTGAGAGAAAGAGCAGTAGGGAAGGGATAAGTGAGTGGGGAGTATAGGTTAGGTTCGCGGGGCAGTAGTCAGGTGGGCGCGGGATAAGAGAATAGAAGGAAGGTGGCGCGATCTGGAGGGAGAAAAGTAGACTAGGAGACAGTTACTTTGAGAAGCGGGAACTTTTGAAAAGGAATAAAAGGGATAAAGTTAGAAGCGTAGGGAAAATGGGCGAGAGAAATGAGGTAGATAAGGGGATGAAGAGGGAGGATGGGAAGGAAGGGAAGGGAAGAATGGGGGTGATTTTGAAAGATAGTAATTTAGAACGGTGGTTCAGCACGGAAAGTGTAGACAGCGTGGGGAGGAAAAGGGGAATAGGGGACGTAATGGGAGGGGAGGAGGAGGTAAATATAATTTTTAAAAAAAGTGACACTACGTTAAGGTCCCCGCAGAAGGATAAAGGGGGTGAGGGAGGGGAATATAAGGAAATGGAGGAAATGTTTAGAGGGTTACTGGGGGAGGTGAGGAGGATGAGGGAAGAGATGAGAGGGGAAAGGGAGGAAGGGAAATTATTAATAGAGGAATGGAGGAGGGAAAGGGAAAAATGGTGGGAAGAGAGGAGGGAGGAAGAGTTAAATAGGGAAAGGGTGAGGAATTGGTTAGAAAGCTTAGAGGGAAGGATAATAAAGGTAGAGGGGAGAATAGTGGAGTTGGTGAGGGGGGCGGGGGAAGGGGGTAGTAGGGAAAAAACAGATAAGAGAATAGAAAATTATAGAGGGAAAAATAGGAAAAGTGGAGAACTGGATAGGAAAACGGAAAGGGGGGAAAAGAGGGGGGAGAATGGGTTAAGGGGAGAACTGTCCTTGGATGAGAATAAAAGAAGAATAAGGTTGTTAGAAATTAAGCAGGACAAGAGGGATAGAGAGGAGAAGAAAAATAATTTAGTAATAAGGAAGATAAAGGTGGAGGATAGTGATGTAAAAGTAGAGGTTAGGAAATTGTGGGAAAAGATGGAGTTGAAAGAAGAGGGAATTAATGAAATTAGGAAGATAGGGAAAGTGGGTAAAGACGGAAGAGGAATGGTGCTAGTGAAGTTGGCAAGTAGGGAATTTAAAAGAAGGGTAATGGAGGAGAAGAAAAAGCTTAGGGGGCAAGTAGAAAGGGTAGATGATGATTTAACAGAAGAGGAGAGGAGGGCAAGATGGAAAATTGAAAGGGAAGCTGAGAAAGAAAGGAGGGAGGGAAAGAGTGTTCAGATAGGGTATATGAAGTTATGGGTAAATGGGAAGGTAAAAAGATGGAATGAGATTGAGGAAAAATGGATAGAGGAACAGGGAAACGAATAGGGAGGGAATCAGGGGGGAGTGGGGAGAGGAAGATGAGGGAAGGGTACAAGATTAGTTTCTGGAACGTGGCAGGGTTGTTAAATAAGGATGAGGAATTTTGGAAGGGGATTGAAAATTGGGAGGTGATAGTTTTATTGGAGACGTGGTTGGAGGAGAAGGGGTGGGATAAGATCAGGAATAAACTACCAAAAGGGTATGCGTGGGAGGTTCAGTGGGCAAAGAGGGAAGAAAAAAGGGGAAGGGCTAAAGGGGGTATGGTAGTGGGTGTGATGAAGGAATTAGAAATGGAAAGGGGGGACAAAAAAGATAGGGAGGGGATGATGTCGTTGAAGGTGAAAATGGAGTGGTGTTGGTGGAGGGTGGTTGGGATTTATGTGAATGGGGATTTAGACAGAAAACTGGAGGAGATGGGGGAATGGGTGCAAGGTAGAGAAAAAGGGGTAAGGGTGATTATATTGGGGATTTTAACGCGAGAACGGGAAGGGAAGGGGGAGAGGTGGTGGAAGAGGGAGGGGGAGAGGGATAAGGAAGTCAAAGGACTTAAAAGTTAATGGGGATGGGAGGAAACTGTTCAATTACATAGGAGAAAGGGGGTGGGGAATTTTGAACGGGAATATAAAGGGGGATGAGGAAGGGGAACTGACATATGTAGGGGCGAGAGGGTGTTCGGTGATCGACTACGTGTTGGGGAATGATGACACAAGGGGAGGTGTAGAAAAGATAGAGATAGGCGAGAAGGTAGATTCAGACCATATGCCCATAACGGTATGGGTAAAGGGGGAGATGGGAGGAAAAAAAGGGAGGAAAGGAGGAGGGAAAAGAAAAATGATGGGGAGATGGTCGGAAGAAACAGGGGAGGAGTTTAGGGAAAAATTTGTAGCGAGATCAAGTGGCGGGGGTGGGTCGCAGGAAAGTTGGGAAGGGCTGAAGGGGAAAATAAAGGAAGTTATAGGGGAATTGGGGAAAAAAGAAAAAATAAAGAGGAAAGGATGGTGGGATGAGGAATGTAGAGTAGGAAAAAAGATAGCGTGGAAGGAGCTAATGAATTGGAGAAAGGAAGGAGGGGACGGATTAGCTTTTAGGGAAAAGAAAAGGGAATACCAGAGATTGTGCGAGGGGAAGAAGAATGAGGAGAGGGAAAGATGGGAGAAAGAAATAGAGGGGATAAAAACGGAAAGTCAGGTATGGAAGATTGTGAATAGGGAAAGAAAAAGGGGTACGAAGGTAGACGAAGAATAAGGATATAAGAGTGGGAACAATATTTTAGGGAGTTGCTGGGAGGGGGAGAAGGGAGGGTGGGAAGGTTAGGAAAAAGTGGGAGAGAGGGAGACGAAGAGAAAGATTTAGAATTAGGGGAAATCATGAGGGTGATAAAAGGGCTGAAGGACGGGAAAGCGGCGGGGGGTGACGGGATACCAAACGAGGTATGGAAACACGGGGGATCCGAGGTGCAGGAGGGGTTATGGGGGATTTGCAATAGGGTGTGGAGGGGGGAGGGGTGGCCAGAGGATTGGTCAGAGGGGGTAGTGGTACCAATCGCGAAAAAAGGGGATAGTAGAAGGGTGGGGAATTATAGAGGAGCAACGCTGACGCAGACAGCATATAAGATATATGCGGCTGTATTAGCGGAGAGGGTCAGGGAAGAGGTGGAGAGAAAGGGGCTGTTGCCGGCAAGCCAAGCAGGATTTAGAAAGGGCCTAGGGTGTATAGACAACATTTATGTGTTAAACTATTTAATAAATAGGCAGGTGAGGAGGAAAGATAGGAGGTTGGTAATTATGTTTATAGATCTGAAGGCAGCGTTCGATTCAGTGGATAGGGAAGTATTGGTAGAAGCGATGAGGAAAAGGGGAGTGAGGGAAGGGTTGGTAGTGAGATGTGAGGAGGTTCTAAGGGAAACAAAAAGTAAAGTAAGAGTGGGGGAAGAAGAAGGGGAAAGTTTCTGGACAGAGAGAGGGGTTAGGCAGGGATGTCCACTAAGCCACTTGCTATTTACATTATTGCTGGCGGATATAGATGAGGAGCTCGAGAGGGGGGATGGGGAGGGGTCAAAGTGGGGGGAAGAAAAATACATACGCTATCCTATGCGGACGATGTAGTCATGTTAGCAGAGGATGAGGATGGGATGAGGGGAATGATAGGGGTCCTAGAAAGGTATTTAGAGGGGAAAAAGCTACAGCTTAAGTCGGACAAATCTAAGGTGATGAGGTGTAGAAAGGGAGGGGGAGATGGAAGAAGGTTTCATGGAGGTGGAAGGGGAAGGTAATAGAGGAAGTAGGGGAGTACAAGTATTTAGGATACACAATTACGAGGGATGGGGGCCAGAAGGCTCACGTAGAAGAAAGATTAAGGAAGGGGGCGGCGGTTATGGGACAGGTTTGGGGGATAGGGAAGAGGAGGTTTGGAAAAGATTGGGGGAAGAGAGTGTGGTTATTCGATAGGTTAATATGGTCGGTAGTAAGCTACGGAGTAGAAATTTGGGGATGAAAAGAAAGGGAAGGATTAGAGAGGCTTCAGGAAAGGTATTTGAAATGGGTGCTAGGGGTAGGTAGGTTTACGCCAGGATATATGGTTAGGGAAGAATTGCAAAGGGAATTGTTGAGGGGGAGGGCAGGGTTAAGGGCATGGGGGTATGAGAAGAAGTTAGGGGAAGGTAAAGGGGGGAGCTAGCGCGGGTTTGTTGGGATGAGATAAGGAGGAGGGATAGGAGGGGAGGGATAAGGGATGGGTGGGAAAGGGAGAGAGAGGAATTTATATTGGGGCAAGGCTGGTCGTTGGAGGAATGGAATGAAATGGTAGAGGGGAGAAAAGAATCAGTAAGTGGGGAGATTGTTAAAAGAGAGGGGAAAGGGTAAGAAAGGATAGGTGGGAGAGAATAGAAAACTCCAGATCAAACAAGTGGTATGGGAGGGTAAAGGGGGAGGGACTGCCGGGTTATTTAAAGAAAGGGTGGGGGGAGAGTAGGTGGAAGAGGGTGGCACGTTTTATATTGGGGAATGAGATGGTGGGGGAGAGATATTGGATGAATGAAGACAGGAGAAAATGTAGAGTGTGTGGATGGGAAAACGAAACGTGGGAGCATGTGTGGGAAGTGTGTATGAGAGTGGATGAAGGTATAGGATGGCAGGAAAGGATGTGAGAAGTGCTAGAAGATGAAGGAGGAGGGGAGGAATGGATGAGGATGATAGATGAGTGGAGAATGGGAGTGAATGATAATAGTGGGTTGAATGGGAATAACCGGAAAAGGGAGTCCACGGTTAGGGGAGGGGGGTTGTTTAGGGGGTGCGGCTCTTGGGGGAGAAGAGGTCTGTATAAATGTTTGATTATTGGTTAAGATTAAGATTATGTGTATCTTTCTCTCTCTCTCTCTCTCTCTCTCTCTCTCTCTCTCTCTCTCTGGCATATCTTAGGTTAAGGTTAGATGTAAGTTAGTTTTAAGGATTTAGTAAATAAGTGTATATGTACGACGAATGCGAAGAGAAATGTAAGGGTAAATTTGTAACCCCAAGGGGATCAAATAAAAGTTATATATATATAATAAAATTGTATCTAGAAACAAAGAGGAGAAATAATATATATGATACTATACAAACTGTGATGGAATATCGAAAACAGTATCCTGACGCCACAAAACAGAATTTGTCAAAGGGTTTTTAAATATTTTTTAATATAGAGAGAAACACCTGATCAATTCCTACATGATTAATTGCGTTTTTAAGAGGCATTGACTGCTTGTTAACAGACAGTTATTAAATTTTTCATTTTCCTCAGAGTCAGTATGTTCTTTATTTTTTTCGGAGTCATTAAGTTTTCCATTTTTCTTTCAATTTTTCATTTTCCTCAGGTTCGTCAAGTTTTTTCATAGAGTCATTGGTTTCCATTATCCTTGGAGTCATTAAATTTTTCATTTTCCTCAGTGTCATTAGTTCTTTATTTTTCTCGGAGTCATTAAGTTTTTCATTTTTCTTGGAGTCATTGAATTTTTTACTTTTCTCAGAGTCATTTAATTTTTTATTACTCTCTTTATCTTTCTCTGTCGTCAAGTTGGGCGTTGGGCATGCGTCTACTCCAACTTATCTGATTTGTGGCGTGTTTAGACTTGTTTTCATCAGCAAACCATTTACAATCGATTGATAACGTTACCATGGCAGAATTATGAATCGTAACAAACATTTAATTGCTATTAATAAGTAATGGTGAAACACTTACATTGTTGTCTCTAAGAGGCACACGATGCGACGTTCGATACGGTCGTGATTCAGCATCAGAGGCAACATTGTAACGCACAGCGTATTGGCATTGACTAACTAAAACCAATATTACTTATTATGAACGTTATCATAATGATATCATTACCTATCGATTAAAAATGTTTTCCCAAGCAAAGTAAGCTCAAACACGGCATAAATCGGATAATTATAATAATACAGCCAGGTTGCACTAGAAAATGTCAGACGAAACAGTCATGTTTCAGCCGTACGAATCGTCAAATCGGGGCACTGACAGATAGTCGAGCTGTCGAACGGGCTGTAGCGAGCTCGAGTCGGGTGCACGATACATCAGACACATCGGGCGGCCCATGACTCACATTTATTGGGCGGCTTCTAAAAGAATAGAACAAGATCGCGCGAGCGAGTTATCGCGATCCCGAGAATCAACTCTGCGTTCTTATGAAATAGATAATGATAATAATGGCACGTATTTCCTTCATTACTCATAATGTGATTTTTAATATATGTACTTGGATTTTTTTATAACTACATTAGGTATATTTGGCACAAATGTGCATGATCTTTATTTGTGTAAATATTTGAAATAATGCACGTTTCACGTGAAAAAATTATAAGAAAGTATTTACAACGTGGTATATAATAAGTTATGATAACTTTTTAGTGGGTGATGTTTTTATTAACTGTTAAGTAACCTACTTAACTATCATTAAAATAGAAATTAACTTCAAATAAAATCATATAAAATAAAAAATAATTATTTAAATAAAAATAAAGTTTTTAAAAATACCATGTTTTTAAAACTCACTAAAAAGTATAAAATAAAATTTTTAAAAACGCCACGTTTAAAAAACGGACTAATAAGTATAAAATAATTTTTTCTAGCCCCATACAGATTCCTAACCCCTGAAAATTTGTGATTGAGAATTTTTAATAGCTAAGAAAATACTTGTAAGATTTACAACGAAAAACGCGGGGCGCATGCAATAGATAATTGATGCATGAACACTGAATCACTAACAACTTTATTGCACAGACAAACAGACATACAAGAAAGCGACCTAATAAAAACCTGGTAAAATATGTAATGGCATACCTGGTCATTTGGCGACTTCTCTGTGAAAATCATCATTAAAGAACTGCTCCTTTTTTGTAGACATTATTTCGAGATTATAACAGAGACACGTAGTAAATTTCAGACGGTATTGCGGCGCGTCATATCGAAAACGAACGCCGTGGTAAAATGTCAAAGATAAAGGTTCGACGGAGAATTTCGGTGTAACTGTTGTTTCGCTTGGTAAACAAACATTATACTATAATAATACGTAGTAACTTTGTAAACACCGCACGGAGCTCAAACGCACACTGACGCACACTGACGCACACTGAGCTCCTTCGGTGGGAAGCGGGTCAGTGGAGTGGGGATGAGTGAGAGAGGGAACGGGTAGTGGAGTAGGGAGCGCTGTCGCGCGGCGCACAGTGGTCCGGATCGAGAAATTCAGTGACATTTTGTTATAACTTTTGAACCATTAGAGATATTGCAATGAAATTTTCACTAAAAATATTTAAAAAATAGTCATTTTTAATTATAGATAATTAAATATTTTTTGCATTTGTTAAACAATATTTATTAATTAATTTTCATTCATACTTTGTTATTGATAATAAATTTGTTTACATATAAGTTCACAAACTATTTTTTGTAATAATTTATAATAAAAATTTTTTCGTCCATACCGAGAAGTTCTGTGATACTGCCACAGCTTTTGAATCGTAAAAGTTATTCTGATGAAACTTTCACTGAAAAATATGAAAAAATAATCACTTTTTAATGATAAATAATTTAATACGTTTAGTGTTTGTTTAATTATTTTTAATAACATTTTACTTACTTTACTGGCTGATTTACTTAAATCTATGCAAGTATCAATTCTCCAGCTTCTTGATCTAGCGGCCTTTTCTTTTTATTTTGTGATTTTACTCTTATAGCAGCATATAATAAACAATTGACTGTAGGCTACAATCAAAACAGTCCTCTCGCACGCGCGCGAGGTTCTTCGCGTCTCGCACAATCCTGGCGCTCGACGCAGCGATGGATACACTTGAATCACTAATAACTTGCGTCGATGGACGATGTTGGTAGTAAATCGTGCATAACTATATAGGGAAAAGTGTACTGAACATTGTACAATTTGTAAACATGCGGTACTAATTGGAACTCAAAAGATATTCCGTATCAAAGATGAAGAATTTTGACAATTTCCGAGCCTTCACTATACATTATTTTTTTAATACATTATTTAAATTAATTTGAAATTGTCAGTGTAAATTTTTATCGTAATGGAATTCTCTTCATTTTAAAAGAAGAACACAGGAAAAATATTAAACAGGTGTGTCAGGGCATCCAGATAAAGATAAGTATCTTTTTTCTGCGAAACAGGCTATTTTCAAAATGCCCAACTTTAAGTGTTCGTCGCGATTACAATTTTAATTATATTTTATTAATTTCTTTATTTTCGAGGTAGATGGATATTTATGAAGCAATACAAACTTTGTACATATCAATATGAGAAAGTTCATTTTTCGACAAAATGTCACTGAATTTCTCGATGCGGACCACTGTGCGGCGTGGCGATCGTTGAACGCGATGACGTAGGTTTCGCGGGAGGGTGAACAGGTAAATATTTAATTGTTATATCTCCGAAACGGATAGACTTTTTAAAAAATTTTTTTTTGAATAATGCATTGTCATCCAGTTCTGAGCCATGTAAACGATTTCAAGTCTCTAGCTCATCAGGAAGTTAGTTTAAAATCAATTGCAAAATTTGCCACCGAACAAACAGACAAACAAACAAGAAAGCGAGCTAATAAAAACGTGGTAATTATACATATAGAGCCTATAGATAATACAGAATAAAATATAAACAAGAAATATAATATGTATAATGTTTATTTTTATATTTCGTTTTTAATTATTGCCATATTTTACCATATTGTTATACCTTCTAGGTGTATATAACTCCGTAAGGATATTTTAAAGATATTATCGATTCATATCCTAAGTTCATTCGGAGAAAATTCGTTAAAAAGCCAGAAGTATTGTCTTTTAAGTTTTTCACGTGGAACGTGCATTATTTCAATCTTTAATACAAATAAAGATCAGGCACGCGTTTGCCGAATATATCTAATGTAGTTATAAAAAAACCAAGTATATTAAAAATCACGTTGTAAGTTAAGAGAGAAAACCATTTTTACCATTAGCTATGTCATAAGAACGTAGAGTATTTGAATCTCGGATATCGCAATAACTCGTTCGCCCGAACTTGTTCGATTCTTTTCGAACCCGCCCGACGAATTCGAAGTCGAATCGACGGGCCACATAACTTTCTGCGACCCGACCCGAACCCGAACATCGGGCGACCCGCAATCTCCCTAACATTTATAATTATAAATACAGTAGCGGACAAAAGTTTAAGACCGCTCTAAAGAAGACGATAACTTTTTTAATATTGTACTATACGATTTGAACTTTTTTGGGAAGCTAGAGCACTTAGTTTACTAAAGGATGTGAAAAGAAATTTTTTTAAAAATTGCAATTGATCGGAATTATTGAAACAATACTAAAAGTTGAATTATTAACTTTTTTATGTGGGCCTATATTGAAAATTTAAAAAATACGTTGTGTAGATTTATGTCAATTATACATATTCTGAAAATTTTGTCAAAATCGGTCGACGTTGCAAGGAGCTACAAACGTTTAAAGATGGTAAAAATTGCAGATTTTCACGATTTATCGGTCGGTCGGTCGGTCGGTCTTTTTAACGATTTTTGAGGTCCTACATCTCGGAACCTACTAATGTTGGAAGATTAGTGTTTTATCAATATTGAGACATGATAGCATTTAACAAGTGTACGAAATTGCATCTCTCCATCTACCTCTAGTGCCGAGTTATAAGCCTCTAAAAAACGCACAAGTTGTTTCGTGTAAAAGGAGGTAGTGCCAAAACCAGAACTTGGCTGGTGCACTACCGTGCACCTAGATAGGGTAGGATCTGCTTCGGATAGGGGAGGAAAGACAAGGGATAACTCAATCGCGCAACTAAATTAATTAACTTAAGCCAGTTGAAAAGACACGCGTTCATTGGAACACCAATTTACAGTAGTGAGAAATGATCTTTTGTACGAGAGGGCGATCGCTGTTATGAACACTCCAATTCCCATGCTATAATTGTAAACTCTCCAAAAATTGCGACGAATTGATGAGTAAGAAGGCTGTATAAAGAGAGGCGAGAACGAAAATCTTTCGCTCGTTTGAAACAAATGAAAAACCCAGGGCTGCATCGTTTATTGCCCTGGCCCTCGGGTTTCTCATGGACGACGAAATTCATTTTTGCTCTATTGGCAGTTGCATTATTATTGCCAATTATCCAACACATACAATTTCATTTAATTGAAATTGATACTTGAGATTTCTTCCGGATTTTTTGGTTCAAAATGTTATTTATACAAAGTGAAAACACGCAAAAATTCGACAAATACAGGTTTTTTAGAGAAATTGAAAAATAGCATGGATCATATTTTTAGACTAGCAACATACCAGAACTTTTTTACGACAGCGCGTAAACGACAAAGAGGGTCTGGGGTACGAGGCAGCCGGCACAGTGCAAAATGCTGCGTACTGCGTACCGATTACATCAATGCACATAGGAAAGTTTGTATTTTTCATTCTTTTTTTACGGAATTACCAACGTATTTGTGAAATTCTTCTAATTAAAATGAGTCTAAATACGTCATAATTTGAGCCATATTTACTTATTTAAAGCGTGATCATAACTCGCTACGATATAAGTTATTATAATAGGTTATTTAATGTAATATATTTATAATTATAATTATTAGGGATATGCGGGCCGTCCGATGTTCGAGTTCAGGTCGGGTCGCAGAAAGTTAGGCGGCGAAGACGGATTCGACTTCGAATTCGTCGGGCGGGTTCGAAAAGAATCGAACAAGTTCGAACGAACGAGTTATTGCGATATCCGAGATTCAGATACTCTGCGTTCTTATGAAATAGGTGATGGTAATAATGATTTTCTTTCTTAACTTATAACGAGATTTTTAATATATGTACTATGTTTTTTTTATAACTACACTAGGTATATTCGGCAAACGTGTGCCTGCTCTTTATTTGTATTAAAGCTTGAAAAAATACTCGTTGCACGTGAAAAACTTAAAAGACAACATTTTTGGCTTTTTAACGAATTTTCTCCGAATGAACTTAGATATGTATTAATAATATCATTAAAATATCCTTACGGAGTTATACAGGGTGTCCCAAAACTCGTGAAGAACCCGAAAGGGGGTGGTTCCTGAGACCATTCTAAGAGACATTTTCCTTTGCACAAAAGTCAAATTCGGCTTTGTTTAGGAGTTATTAACGAAAAACACGGACCAATCAGAGCGCGTCCTGGCCCGGCGCGCCACGCCGCACAGGGGGCCAGATCGGCGCGCTAGCTGTTCACGCGTATTTCACCATTATTTCAAAACATAAAGACCACATTAAATATATCGTCGGATTCGTCTTGGCATCTGAAGCGTCCGAAATATCGCAAGTCCGTATGCCGAACTTCGCGGGGTCGTAAATCCCGTTTCGCTTGCTCGCGACGATACTCGGGGCTTTGACGATGTTATAGGAGTAACACCGACTATTTGAGAGAAGTTCGACTCTTTGCAAGTTAACACACTTTAATATATATTTAAAAACTTAACAAGTTACAATAAAGGCTGAGATTCGAGGTAAAGATGAAGTTGTTTTCGATTCGAGTGATTTTCGTGATCTGCTCTTCGGTATCTCGTCGTGTATAAAGTCGACTCGGCGTCTTTTCTTATTGGCTAACATACAAATGAATGGGGATGACAAAGTGATTTCTATCGGTGAGTGGGTGGTGCTTTTTGGTCGTAGGAGTTGGAGCGGTTCGGTGAAACTATGTTTAGGTTATGGAAAATATTGGGTGTGAATGATATGGGAAATGAGACGGAAACTAAAATGTTGCTTATACATACAAAGATTGCCCTGTAAATGCTTCGTGGTTCGCTCTCGAGACGGTCCCAAAGTGGTGTCCGATGACACCCAAACTCTGGGACCGTCGCGTCGAGTGTTTTCGAGTTATTGCATGCGGACCGTGTCTAAATACATCTCACGTTCGGTCTGCTCGAGACCGAACAGCATCAGCTATAATATTATTGAATAAAAAATATATAGTTATAAATAAATAATGAAGGTAAACACCATTTTTTATTAAAAAAAAGAAATTATTGACATTTTTTGTATTGAGATTTGTAGGAGACTGAGTACTGATTACTTTTTGTAGGAAACATTTTTTTGTTACATCACCGGAAATGTCTGTAAACTCGTGTGAATAATGAATAATATTTGAAAACTGGCTATTCAGGCATTCAAACAAGAGTAATTCATAATTATTTAATGAATGAAGTTTATTATATTTAATGAAATAACAAAAATGTGTTATTACTGTCTTATTTAAAAAATTACAAAAATTCAAACAAGATTAAGTATTATATTTTACAAAGTTCCTGACTATATTTGATTGATCATACGGATTTTCTGCTTATAACTCTGTTTATCTATGAATAAACAAAAATCTATACTATAATTCCTCTTAACCAAGGTAAAATACAGGTCTTTAATATGGAAAAACTGCTCTGATGCTATACTACGATGCTGTTACTATAACCTCTCAAATACAAATGATTCAACTGTGAGCTAGTAATAAGTTCGAATGTTTATCAATGGTCGTATAATCTAAAAACTTCATAAGATAGGTCTGGGTTAGGTCTCTACACTCTTAAGAACTGCTGAGTGGCCATCAATGCGTCTCGCGCAACGCGATTCGCCGCGGAATTGCGTGACACGCGACGCTTTAAACCAGGGGTTGAAACGGTTCTGAAAATAACTGTTTGAAACAGTTATATATCGGTTCTGACTGAAACAGTTATGAAGAACCGAAAAAATGTTATAACAGTTATGAGAATATCGGTTCTGGCTTATATCGGTTACGGTTACGGTTCCTAAGAACCGATATTATAACGGTTCTATAACTGTTATTTTTCGGTTCTAAATTTCGGTTTCGGTTCCGGTCCTTCAGACTTCCGAACCGTCCGAACCTATAATATGTCCCGTATCGGTCTCATATCGGTTTTGCAGTTCTGCAACTGATATTTTTTGGTTCTGTATCGGCTATAGTTCGGTTCTATGTATGGTATATGTAATAATATGTATAATAAGTAATACGTATTAGTGGCTTACCGCATAAATGTTGTACATTTTCATTCAGCCCTAGTTCAGACACGGCAAAAACCGCGCAATTTTTGTTTTTGATTACTCGACCGTGCTGATGCGTGTGAACGAATACATAGACGCTAATGTAAATAAGGTCCGCACGGTTCAAATCGTGCGGTCGAAAACGCGCGGATTCCGCCGTGTCTGAACGAGCCCTTAGTGTTCCCGAAAAAGATGCTCTAAAGCAGTGGTGAGCAACCCGCGGCGTATTGCGTGCCAAAAGTGGAAACATAGGACTACGCGCGGGCCGCAACCAGCAACGAACGCAATATTCAATACATTGTTGCGTCGCCAGCACCAATTTCAGTCTGTGTTTACGCTACGGTCTCCTAATGCCTCTTTAACGAATTTATTAGTTTGTGGGAAGTATTTGTTATATCATACATAGATTTATAATAAAGCGTTTGTTTTATTCGATATATTATTTTTAAAATAATTATATGTCCAACTATCGATGAACTGCCGATGTCCATTTTCAATTTTGCGTTTCCTAAAAGGCGAGCTCATGGCAAAATACGGAGATATTCGATCGTTACTCGAAGAATGTGCTTTCTGATGCAGTTAAAAGGTTACTGTGGAATACTAGAAAAAAACCTGGAAGTAACAATTGAAAATCGTGGACGAAGAACGCCGCGCGGCGTCGCGCAGCGCTACATTCAGGAGGGCCGCAGGCAGTTTGCTAGCGGGCCAAATGCGGCCCGCAGGCCATGGGGTAGCTCATCACTGCTCTAAAGTCCAGTGATGAGCAACCCGCAGGCCCGCAAGCCGCATTTGACCCGCTAGCAAACTGCCTGCAGCCCCCGCAACAAAGTATTTTATATTGCGTTCGTTGCCGGTTGCGACCCGCGCATAGTCTTATGTTTCCACTTTTGGCTCACAATACGCCGCGGGTTGCTCACCAGTGCACCAAACTAAACTAATAGATTCGGGGACATATAACCTATAAAAAAATATTGTTTTATATATATACATTTGTAACGTAGATATGTCTGTGACATCTATACTGCATAAAAAACAGTCAAGAATTATTTATTGCATATAAAAATTAAAATTTTACAAAAATTGGACATACCATATTTATGTATTAGTATGACATCGATACATTACTATGTTCGATTCGGATCCTGATTGATTACACGGTTCAATAAATTTCCACTTTTTTTTTGTATTTCGATTCCCACCATGCGATTCTTATAGAGTCTTCCGCGCTGATTCTAAATCTGTCCTCAATTTTTCTCCTAGACGTACAGTTTTTGAGAAAATTGAGTTTTTGAAAAATACATATTTTTCAACTTTGAACAAATATTGTGATGTTATTATAAAAGATATTGAATTGTTCTTCACAACAAAATATTCTGTAGACTTTCCCGAATACAGTGATATCCAATATTAATACATTATGATTGTTTAAACATGTTTAAACAACCATTGAAGACGGAGAGACACCACTTTTGCATTAATTTTTTAGGATATTTTTCAATTTATCTCAAAAAATAAGGGTCCAGCGGAAAATCGAACTATACCACGCGGTAGAACATACTTTTATCTTGAGAAACCACCCCTTTGAAGTTTGAAACGTCGACGTTTTTTTCGAACGAGAAGCAAAATATCTTCGCCCGACATGAGTTGTCGCCAGTGGCGCTCACCAGTAGAACGGTCGTTCGCCGCTCCGTATCGTATCCCGTCGCTACACCGTATCCCGTCCCGTCCCGAGCGTCACTGGCGGCAACTCATGTCGGGCGAAGATAGTTTGCTTTCTGGTTCGAAAAAACGTCGACCACTCAAACTTGAAAGGGTGGTTTCTCAAGGTAAAAGTCTGCTCTATCGCGTGGTGTAGTTCGATTTTCCGCTGGACCCTTATTTTTGAGATAAATGCAAAAATATCTGCAAAAATTGGTGTAGAAATTGTGTGTCTTCGCCTTTAATGATTACTTAAACATGTTTAAACAATCATAATGTATTAATATTGGATATCACTGTATTCGGGAAAGTCTACAGCATATTTTGTTGTGAAGAACAATTCATTATCTTTTATAATAACATCACAATATTTGTTCAAAGTTAAAAAATATGTATTTTTCAAAAACTCAATTTTCTCAAAAACTGTACGTCTAGGAGAAAAATTGAGGACAGATTTAGAATCAGCGCGGAAGACTCTATAAGAATCGCATGGTGGGAATCGAAATACAAAAAAAAAGTGGAAATTTATTGAACCGTGTAATCAATCAGGATCCGAATCGAACATAGTAATGTATCGATGTCATACTAATACATAAATATGGTATGTCCAATTTTTGTAAAATTTTAATTTTTATATGCAATAAATAATTCTTGACTGTTTTTTATGCAGTATAGATGTCACAGACATATCTACGTTACAAATGTATATAAAACAATATTTTTATAAATTATATGTCCCCGAATGTATTAGTTTAGTTTAGTGCATCTCTTTCGGAAACACTATCGGACACGGCGGAAAGGGGTCTAAACAACAAAAATCGCGCGGTTTCCGCGGTGCCTGAAATAGGGCTAAATGAGGACGTACAACATTTATGCGGTAATCCACCAATACGTATTACTTATTACACATATACCATACACAGAATCGAACTATAGCCGATATAGAATACAGAACCAGAAAATATCAGTTGCAGAACAGCAAAACCGATGTGAGACCGATACGGGATATTATAGGTTCTGAAGTCTGAAGAACCGGAACCGAAACCGAAATCCATAACCGAAAAATAACAGTTATAGAACCGTTATAATATCGGTTCTCAGGAACCGTAACCGTAACCGATATAAGCCAGAACCGATATTCTCATAACTGTTATAACATTTTTTCGGTTCTCATAACTGTTTCAAGAACCGGAATCGATATCATAACTGTTTTCAACCTCTGCTTTAAACCATCATAATTTCCAAGTTTGGATCGATTTGGATGTGAAATTTGCAGGATCTTTCAGAGGAGACGTTGCTGAAAATGTTTCACTTTGTTAGAGCACGACACTATATAACACTTTTAACTTATCCCTTGTCAAAGGTGAAAAGCTTTGACGGTATTCCTTGGTTGACTAAGTATCTTTTTTTATAACAAATTATGAACATTAATATTTAGTTCCTGGTGCGTTCTCAACATAAATATACATTCTTCATACAAAAACAAATTGGGCACTTAATCTTTAGTAGGTTTTCCAGGACATCGTTATGAAGAAAAGGAATTTTTTCGATGATAAATCGTATCTGAAAAAGTTTGATCTTTGAACGCTTATTGTAACGAGAGTTTTTAATAACTTTAATTAATATTATCGTTTTTTAATGCAATGGACATTTAAGAAACATTGTACATTCGTTAAAAATCGATATGAGGACTTCGATTATTTAGCTCATGAACAGCTAGCGCGTCGATCTGGCCCACTGTGCGCCGCGCTGGCAAGCGAGTGTCGGTGGTACGCCGCGACATCGCAACGAGCAAGAGTTTCTCGATAATGTGAATCCTCTCCGATTTTGATGAGCTTTGGATATGTTGTCAAGACCATGATTCTGAACAACATTTCTCTTTAGACTTTTTAGCGATCGGCTTTAGTTTACGAGAGAATTGTAAAAACTTGTAATTGTACATCGATCGATGTACTATCTCCTCTCCGATTTCGATGAGCTTTGGATATGTTGCCAAGACCATGATTCTGGACAACATTTCTCTTTAGACTTTTTGGCGATCGGCTTTAGTTTACGAGATAATCGTAAAAAACATTACTTGTAAATTCATATGGGTGTTCTTGATAGCGGACACGGCGTGTTAATATCTCCGAAACTAAAGCCGACCGCCAACTATTTCAAAGGAAACAGATATTTAAAACGTCGAGTTTTAAAACACATTCAAGATCATTAAAATCGTTGAGGACCCACATTATCTTTACTCGACTTACGGCAACTTTACCCGAATGAGAGGAGAAGCAGAAACTGATTGTATTAAAAACTCACTTATTCAGCCGTAAAGCCATTTGCTGCTTCGAAATGTGTGTCACTGGGTCACTCGGTGACGAACTGCACAGATGTCTTCAGGTATACGGCAGCACCGAAAGGTAAGGGACGTACGGCCAGGTCGACAACATATCCAAAGCTCATCAAAATCGGAGAGGATTCACATTATCGAGAAACTCTTGCTCGTTGCGATGTCGCGGCGTACCACCAACACTCGCTTGCCAGCGCGGGCTGGCGCTCCGGGCCAGGACGCGCTCTGATTGGTCCGTGTTTTTCGTTAATAACTCCTAAACAAAGCCGAATTTTACTTTTGTGCAAAGGAAAATGTCTCTTAGAATGGTCTCAGGAACTACCCCCTTTCGGGTTCTTCACGAGTTTTGGGACACCCTGTATACACCTAGAACGTTACAATATGGTAAAGTATGGCAACAATTAAAAACGAAATATAAAAATAAACATTATAAATATTATATTTCGTGTTTATACTTTATTCTGTATTATCTATACCCATATAGCACAAAGACATCTTAAAGTACGTCTAAAAGTTGCCTGACGCAAGACGTAAGTACGTCTTTAAGTCGTACGTTACGTCTGGGGCACGTCGTATTCACGTCTTTTTCACGTACTTTGTACGACTTTAACAGATCTTTGTTACAGAACTGTGAAACTTAAAGTCGTCTCTCACAGATCTTTTCGATGTCTTTAAGATGTACGTAAAGACGCAAAAAAAGTTGCCTTTTTGGACATCTTTTATGCATCTTTTAAGCGTCTTTTTACGCGTCTTCCAGGCATCTTTTAGGCATCTTTTATGAATCTTTTTCAGACGTACAAAATCTTCAAATTTAATAAAAAGTTATAAAAAAACTAGGATCTACATTGTATACAGGATGTTTACTTACAGGTGGGAGAAAATTTAAGGGGTGGTTCTCGACGATAATATAAGACGAAAATGAAGAATAAAAAAATTGCGATTTCGGCCTCGTTATTAAGTTATTAACAGTTAAAAATCTACCCAAAAAGCGGCAACTTTTCAACAGCGGTGCACGTTGCGTACGTCACACAGGCGCGCGACAGTCTCGTATCAAGTGACAAACGCATGCATACCTTAGTTCTCATTTGGGGCCCCAGCGAGGTGAAAATGTTTAAAAAATCGTTGGGCGACATTGAACCTACCTACTCGTTAAAATCCACAAGGGCATTTCTAATATCCGCCCTATGGAATTATCGAGTAGAAGGGGTCAATGCCCTTTCACTTTTACATTCATTTCACACATATCCACAAATCCTTATCCTGCACTATAATTGTTCATAACACGGTACTGAATATACTGGAGGAAACGCTCTATCACTATTTACAATATCATACACACGCACTGCGAGTTTACAGAGAGTACAAGTTTACTGAGGGAAATGAGGAGAATGTAAAGAACTGGTAATCCTTTAATGTTGAAACACTGCACTTCATGGAACTCGATTTACGTCGCGAGACTTGTTCACAGACGGAACGGACATCTTGAGGTCGTGTGTGATTTCTGCGAACGGAAATCTTCGACGCGTGCGAGAAGAATCGTTCGTATAAGCTAGCATCCGTATGCATACTATTGCATACTGATTCAAAACAGCTGATGAGGTCGATGCCAGATCGATAAAACAAATGAAGATCTACATCTACAGCAAACTACCGTCCAAACGTCGCGCGTTGCTATACCAATACATTGTCTATCCTGTTTTCACGAATTTCGTGATTCCTTCTCATTCTGTCTGTGACCGGAAAATATTTCATGTGTGTGCATTGGCCACATCAGCTGTCTTGAATCAGTGTGCATACCAGAGATGGGCAAAAATTTATCTAAAATTTTCGAATAAAAGATAAACGAAAGTTATCTTTTATTTGTACTGATTTCCCTGAAATACATATTCGACACAGTTTATCTGTAAGATACTCTCCAGAAATTTCATTCGTCATCTGTTTTTTATCGAATCCCGAAGTAACTGCGTATACGTATTCGACGCCTCTAGCGGCGAGAAGTTATTCGAGAGGCATTATTCGTAAGATGACAGCTGAGAATTTTCAGTTTATCCTTCACCGTTTTTTGAGAGTCGAAGACAGCGCCACCATTTATCTTACGGTGTATTCGTCAGATTTTGGCTATGCAAATTTATCTGTGAGATTTCAGTGTAACGTTTTTCATCATAACCTCAAGATTTATTCGAAGCTCGATGTAGCAAGATGATTTATTCGATTGTTTTATTCGGGACGAGTAACTGGAATAGATAAAAATCACATGTATCTTTATTCGTTATATTTATTCGACTTGAAATAACTGACACCTTGATCCGACGTTGCCAAGTCGTAATACTAAATGTACAAATGAACGGTTTAAAAACTGTGGAGCTCATGGAATATGGAACAAGGGGAACTTGTAGCTACTAGACATTTCTTATTTTTGAAGGTTTAACAAATTTATTTAAAATGTAACGAAATGGAACCTTCGAAAATATAACAATTTATTTTGGAAAGTGTGGAAAGTGGCAGCATAATAATAGAAACATTGTAATTGTTACTACTATATCGCTTATTTACCACGGTTATGTACGAAATATTGTCAATGTTTGTCAAGTATTGTCAATATTTAATTGTAGTAATTGTACCTCATACCATAGATGCATTTAACTAACAATAAGTATAAGGCAAGGACTTGGTAATAGAAAGAAATAATATGTTATTAATAAAGTAATTCGGTTTATTCGTCAGAAATTTTTAAAATAAATCTTGCTCGTCAAATAACATGATAATTGTGCTCAGTGGGTAGAACGCGTGCCTACGGACTCCGTGGTCGCGGGTTCGATCCCCGACGCCGGCACCTCTGGAATACTCCATGTGCTCTGTAGACTGTGGTGCCCAAGGTGGTTCGGAACCCACCTTATAAAAACTGTAGGTCCCGTCGTGAAATAATTCCGAAAAGGAGTTCAAAAAGCGACGTTAAATAACAAACAAAAAAAAAAACATGATAATTGTAGTTTTTATTATACCCAGACAGCACACCGGCTCGATTTCAGCCTGCTTTTTATGCGCGCCATGGCCCGGAAATAGCCAGGCATGGGCTCGAGCCCACAGCCTGACGGCCGTGCCAGATTTCAGCTAGATTTCAGCCCATTTACAAGATTGCAAGGGTGCGGCATTTGCGTTCTCATTTCGTGATAATACAAACAAGGGGTTTTTCAGTAGTCAAAAACGCCAGATAAAAGATCAATCTAGGTAGCAAACACCCTCAAAAGTCTTTTTTTTTCCTATACGAGGCGTAATTTGCATTATATATGTTATGAAAATAGCTACATGCGCAGTTGTATGCTTCCGTATGATGCAAATTACGACTCGTAAATGTAAAAATAGGAGTTTCGAGGGCGATCACGGCCTAGATTGATCTTTTATCTAGCGTTATTGACTACTGAAATATCAAATTTTTGTATTATTAAGAAATGAGAACGTGAATCCCGCACCCTTGCAATCCTCATTTCCATGCGACCCGCACTGTGACGCGCATGCGCGAGAAAAGTTGGGCTCAATCGAAGCACTGATTGGCCACATTAGACTCTGGCTGAAATCTAGCTGAAATCTGGCACGGCCGTCAGGCTGTGGGCTCGAGCCCATGCCTGGCTATTTCCGGGCCATTGCGCGCATAAGAAGCAGGCACGGATCCAACGGAATCAGCCTCGAGCCGATCCAAGCATTGTGTTAGGTAGTAACCTGCCGGTCACGGGCCTCGGGAGGTTTGGGCCGGCGGTGGGCTCGGGCAGGCTGTGCTGTCTGGGTAATTTGTGCAGGGTATATAAATCATTTGTACTGATTTGTATTAATAATTTTTATTTATTTGAATACATGATTTTTACATATATGTTAAACTTTAATGTAGAAGTTGATAATATGTGAAATCTGTATTTATTTCTTTACAACTTACTTTATTTTTAAAAAAGTACAGTAAGAACAATAATATGAATTGGTAGATGGAGCAACGTTGAATGTGAGATGTCCAAATGTTCAAATTTGATGGTAGGACAATAAAAGCTAATAGATCTTAAGGAAATCTCACATCCAACGTTGCTCCAGCCATCAATACATATATTATATTTGATGTAATACATATAATATAAAACAATAATAATAATATTAAAAATATTTATTTATGAATAATACATACAGTACAATAAACACTTATCTTATTCTGAGTTATTGATTACAAAATAAAATAGTTCTTTTTACTTTAAATCTTATCCTACTATGACCTGCAATTAAAACATTAAATCAAACAAACAAAAGACTACTTAAAAAAGTTCAAGATCTAACTCTTTTAAAGATCTAACTCTAAATTTTCTGTTTGTTTGTTGTAATGTTTTAATTTGACTGTGCTTTTCAACTAAAGTTCTTTTAGCGATACATCCACGCTTCTCTTATGAAATTCGATTCAATAATTCATGTGAATCTCCAACTTTTTAAGCAGTCTTCTGTTTGTTTGTTGTTTTTGCTCTTCCTTTTCAAAAGTATCTCTTGAAATGATAAATTGTCTTCATCGGTACAAGCAGCAGATTCTAAACTACCATCTTCATCGGCAATTTCATTACTTAAGCTGAAAACAAATAATATGGAAATTATACAAATTTAATCTATTGCAGACTAAGTTCAAGTTTTGATTATAAAAAGATTTATACCTTGCACTTTCATTTTCTATTTCTATTGGTTGTATACATGACACTTCAGGTACACAAGGTATCCTTACGCTTGGAACTCCAAGAATTTCCAACAAAGCCATCACTTCCGAAATGTTTAGGACAAACACACAATAAATTGCTTTCATCCATTTTTTTCTCAATTGTGGATCTTTTGGAAATCTACATATCAATAAATTTGTTTACATAGGTTATACATATAGGTTATGCGATATTAAGTAAATATAAAATACTTGTGAAAAAGATATATTTGTTTTACCTCATATATTTTACTAGCCGACCGTTCCACTTCGATAGAGTCCGCTACCGTACCAGAGCATTTTCTACAGAGTCATTGCATAGCATGCAATGTCTGTGTATATATTTACAATGTTTATAATAATACTGTCATCTAAAGATGGTGAAACCCAATGACATTTCCATTTATTCTACAGACTTTTACTCATTGCAAAAACTGACGAAAATTGTTTAAATACTACAAATTTGTTTGTTTAAACAATCGTTCAAGTAATAAAAAATGGTTGGTTTAAACATTTGTTTAAATAATAGAAATGTATTCGTTTAAACAATCGTACAAATAATGAAAATCTATTTGTTTAAACATGTTTTTAAATAATAAAAATTTGTTTGTTTAAATAATCGTTTAAATAATATAAATGTACTTGTTTAAACAATCGTCCAAATAATGAAACTCTATTTGTTTAAACATGTGTTTAAATAATAAAAATTGTTTGTTTAACCAATCGTTTAAATAATACAAATGCATTTGTTTAAACAATTGTTATCGTCCTTATAAGAGTGTCCGAATATGGAATAATAATGAAAGTCATTGTAAATACGTTGTACTACGTATTACATTACGTATGTATTACGTTACGACGTGGCAACGTCGGATCAAGATCTCAGTTATTTGAAATCGAATAAAGATAACGAATAAAGATACATGTGGTTTTCATCTCTTCCAGTTACTCGTCACGAATAAATCCGTCAAATAAATCGTCTGGCTAAATCGAGCATCAAATAACGAATAAAGATGTCGAATAAATCTCGCGCGACATCTGGGGATTCGAATAATCCATAAGATTACGAATCTATTTCTTCGTATAAAATCTGACTGATATTCTGCGACCAAGTAACGACAGATACATCCGTAAGATAAATCGTGGCGCTGTATTCGACTCTCGAATAAAAGTTGAAGATAACCAGAAAATCGTCGGAGAGACAAACGAATAAACTCTCCAAATCGAGCGCTCGACAGATGAAGTTACAGATACACTGTGGCGCTGCATTCGACTTCGAATAAAAGACAAAAGATACAGGTTATTTTATCTAGAACTTATTTAGATAATTTTCTATGTAGATACTGCCCATCTCTGGTGCATACGGACGATTCTTCTCGCACGCGTCGAAGATTTCCGTTCGCAGAAACTCGTAGTGCGTGTGTATGATATTGTAAATAGTGATAGAGCGTTTCTTCCAGTATATTCAGTACCGTGTTATGAACAATTATAGTGCAGGATAAGGATTTGTGGATATGTGTGAAATGAATGTAAAAGTGAAAGGGCATTGACCCCTTCTACTCGATAATTCCATAGGGCGGATATTAGAAATGCCCTTGTGGATTTTAACGAGTAGGTAGGTTCAATGTCGCCCAACGATTTTTTAAACATTTTCACCTCGCTGGGGCCCCAAATGAGAACCAAGGTATGCATGCGTTTGTCACTTGATACGAGACTGTCGCGCGCCTGTGTGACGTACGCAACGTGCACCGCTGTTGAATAGTTGCCGCTTTTTGGGCAGGTTTTTAACTGTTAATAACTTAATAACGAGGCCGAAATCACAATGTTTCTTTCTTCATTTTCGTCTTACATTATAGTCGAGAACCACCCCTTAAATTTTCTCCCACCTGTAGGTAAACACCCTGTATATATTATTACTTTCATGCACTGCTTGAGAGAATATTCCACTTTGTCTTTGAAAAAACCTTATTACAATTTAGAAATTTTTATGCAGTTGGGCGGGATTCGAACTCTGGACTTACCGTTTAATTTCATGATGGCTTCCTCGCTAACTTCTTGATGGCTTCCTCGCTAACTTCATGATGGCTTCCTCGCTATCTTCATGATGGCTTCCTCGTTGATCCATGCGTACCTTTGCTGTTAGATTCATTACTTTTTATTCTTATAGGCTCAAACCATATCAAAAATCATATATATTATTATATAAAAAATATTTAACAGAAGTTTATCTCTTCTAAGAATTATATAATTATTATATATTAATTATATATAATATATTATATAATTATATAATTATTATAAAAAAAATATTTTAACACGTTATTAACACGTATTTTTACATATTATATAATTATTAGAAGAGATAAACTTCTGCTAAAATAATTTTTAGGAAAAAATCAAACTACTTTTTTTTAAATGAAGCATAGTATTAGTATATTAACGATTAAGAGATATACATATTTTCGTAAGTACTTAAATCGTTTCTGCCGTGAAAACGGCGTCTCCAAAGAGGCGGCTTTTACACGTCCATAAAAGCATCTTTTCTGGGACGACGTTTTGACGTTTGAAGGCAGGTGCCTTTTATGCATCTCATTTCTGACGTGAAAACGGTGTCCCGAAAGAGGCAACTTTCACACGTCCATAAAGCAGAGTTGGGCGTTATTCGAATGAAATTTCATTCGAATATACCGTATAATTCAGGATAATATAATATGTGACGTGGCAGGTTTTGCCGACGTCTTTCCGAACCTTCTACCAGAGACCGGGTCACTTTTTTCGACCATCGGAACCGAAACGGGCGTTGCGATCGATCTCCCTGGAGACGGCCGAGTCCCAGCGGAATGGTATTATCGCGTTTGAATGTCGCGTCGCTGGGCGCGACACGAGGTTTCAGGTCCAACTACGCTCCTTAGGAGAATTCGAGGCCCATCTTCCGCTGCTAATTGGCGAGAAATCTCAAGAAGAGTCACCCGGAGAACCTATCGCAAGTCGGCGAGCACGGGGAAGACAACGGGGATTGGACCGAGCCCGGATCGGTCAACCCGGAGACATCGACGAGGCTATTACGTTTAAGGGACGACCAACGGCCCAACCTTGTCGATTCTCGCCCGGGCAGGGCCATGAGAGTCCACCCGGAATGGCTCGCGTCCACCCTTGTCGCCCTCGCAGCGTTATCGGACGCAGCCTCGAAAAAGCAACCAATTTTCGAAGGTCCGGGTCCGAATCCTTTAGATTCGGCCCGGCAGCGAGCAGCCACGCGATAGGCCCGAGTGTCGCCACAGCGAAGATGAATAAGGAAGTAGAGGGGATGCCTCGCTTCCGCGTTCCGAGTCGACACGAAGTAGGTCACTAGGCCGAAGGACTGCGAATAACTAACACACAAGTACCGATTTGAATTCAGGAATTAATAATTAGTATCGTGCGACTCCATTGCTGCGTGAGAGGAGTCCACGAATTGGTAAGTGCCGGTCAGTTTCGTAATTAGAAAATCTGTGAGTGCTCGTGTTGGCTCGGAGCGTAATTTGACGGGAATAATAACCTCGTGTCGTGTGCCACGTGCTTTCGGCGTGTCCAGCGACCGGGAAGAGCTCTCCCGAGAGGAACGCCGGGCCGTGTATCGTAGCGTCCCCGAGTGCTGCGTGTTGCGGGGCGTACGATCTTTCGTTTTCGATATTTTATAGGAGATCCTCGAGACGTTCCACGGTGGGACGACGCGACGCGCCCGTTTCGTTCTTCGTCGCGTTCTTTTCCGTCCTCGCCTAGTCAATTCGTACAACACCGCGTATTCTACCGGAGCTCGGCAGATTTCGTGTACTTCTGGGCTTGTATCATTTCCGCGAAGTACTGTGACTGCCGATCTCGACGCGAAGAGAAATAATTGACGCGCGATCGGCCGAACAACCGCCGAATGTTATCGACGACGCGCCGGCAAATATTTTGACTGCCGCCGGCTCACGCCGGTGGCTTGTAACCTAAGATCTCGACCGTAATAAACGGTGTCATTTTTCCTAATCATCTCTAATTATTTCACCTGTGAGAAACGTTCCTGTCGCGGGGAATGCCCCGTCCTTTTTCCCACGTGGAACCCTGACCCGTTTCGTCGCTATCCTCGGCTCTCGCGCAATCCTCGTGGATTCGAAAGAGATTCCGTCAAGGGTCAATAGTTTTCGAGTGGCACGTCAACGTGCCTGGCGCCCGATTTCCGATCTTCGATCGATTAAGAATGACCAATTTTCGAATCTGCGAGTGATTGTTTGTCCTGGGAGGACCACGTTTCGCGCGACCGAGCGTGGCCCGGTCTCCAAGCCATAATTTCCCGAGCCCGTTGACCGATTCGTTCGCGAAACGGTGAACGGCGTGACAAATATTATCAATATTATATCAAATTCATATATATACATATATCCATATATACAACAAATTTACATTTACAATATGCCTTAGTATACATAAAATTTATATTCAATATTAATATTATATTTATCGGCCTTCCTTTTCCGGCCGCTCCTCTTCCATTCCCCTCCTTTCATTCACATTCTTTCTCCATTCTTCCACCTTTCTCATCCATTCCTCCCCTTTTCCCTCATCATCCAACACCTCACACATCCTCTCCTGCCATCCAGTCTCCTCATCCACTCTCATGCATACCTCCCACACATGTTCCCACGTTTCATTTTCCCATCCACACACTCTACACACTCTCATCTCGTCCTCTAACCAATACCTATCACCCCTCATTTCATTCCCTAGTCTAAACCTTGCTACCCTCTGCCATCTGCTTTCCCCCCAGCCCTTTCTCAGGTATCCCGGTAATCCCTCTCCCTTTATCATCCCATACCATCTATTTGAACTCGATTTTGATATTCTTTCCCATCTTTCCTCTCTTTGCCCTTTTTTCTCCCTTTTTATAATTTCCTCGCTTAACTTTTCTCTCTTCTAACCACTCATTCATCTCTTTCGCAGACCACCCCCTTCCTCCAAAGAAATCCCCTCTCTCCTTTTCCCATCCATCCCTTATCCCTCCCTTTCTATCTCTTCTCCTAATCTCTTCCCAACATGCCCTTGCCAACTCCCCCCTTTTCCCTCCGCTAGCTTTTTCTCGTAACCCCACGCCCTTAAACCCGCCCTCCCCCTTAACAGTTCCCTTTGTAATTCCTCCCTTACCATATATCCCGGTATTGACCTCCCCACCCCTAACACCCATTTTAAATACCTCTCTTGTAGCTTTCCAATGCCTTCCCTCTCTTTCCACCCCCATATTTCTACCCCGTAGTTAATTACCGGCCAAACTTGCTTGTGGAACAGCCAGATTCTCCTACCCCAATCCTTTCCAAATCTTCTTTTTCCTATTCCCCATACTTGTCCCATTATTGATGCCCCTTTCCTTATCCTGTCCTCCATATGAGCTTTTTCCCACCATCCCTAGATAAAGTGTACCCTAAATACTTATATTCCCCTACCTCCTCAATCGCTTTGCCCTTCCACCTCCATTTCACCTTTTTCCATCTCCCCCCACCCCTTCTACACCTCATCACCTTCGACTTCTCCGCATTCAGCTGCAGCTTTTTCCCATCTAGGTATCTCTCAAGTACTCTAATCATCCCCCTCATCCCCTCCTCATCCTCCGCCAGCATGGCTATATCGTCCGCGTAGGCCAACGTATATATTTTCCTATCCCCTAACCTTACTCCCCCCCATCTTCCCTTCTAATTCCTCATCGATATCTGCCATCAACAGAGTGAATAACAGTGGACTCGGCGGACACCCTTGTCTTACCCCCCTTTCCGTCCAAAAACTTTCCCCTTCCTCCTCCCCTACTCTCACTTTATTCTTCGTTTCCCTTAAGGGTGTGGGTCGGATTTTGACCTTGGTCGAGTGCGAGTGTGGTAGTACCTTAACACACCGATAGATACTATATACGTACACGAGATTGCAAGGGTTCCGTAGATTTCGTTTGCTGTCTCTCTAACGCACATTTGGGGCCCCTACGTAGTCACAATCGCTAGATAAAAGATCCACCATTACGGGATGCTTCCTTATATGGCCTACTTTTGCGTTTTCGAGGCGTAATTTGCATTATTCGGCAGCATGTAGCGCAGTTTCACAAATATTGGGCGAAGCGACAGTGCTGCCATTGTCGAGACACATACATTTTCTTAAATATCGAGAGATTTAGGGTTCTTATAGAAAAAAATGTAGGCATCCCGGAATTCAGGGTCACATACAATGTCAATGAAACCTTTATTATGTTAAACTATACGTGTTTAAACACAGCAAACGAAATCTACGAAGTAGATCCCTATACGGGAGATTTTGGTACAAGTATTAGTTCCATGGCATTTTTAGCTAGGAGCGCTAGCGTTTTTAGTCACAGTTTTACCGATATTTTACCAATACAGTGACTGAATCGGTAAAACAGTGACTAAAAACACTAGCGCTCCTAGCTACAAATGCGGAGGGCACCGATACTACGACCAAGGTCAAAATCCGACGCACACCCTTAAAAGCTCCTGACATCTCCCCACCAGCCCTTCCCTCACCCCCCTTTTTCTCATCGCCCTTACTAACGTCTCCCTGTCCACTAAGTCGAACGGCGCTTTTAGATCTATGAAAAGTACTACAAGCTTCCTTTTCTTCCGCTTCACCTGTCTGTTTATCAGATAGTTCAAAACGTATACAGGGTGTCCCAAAATTCGTGAACTTCCCGAAAGGGGGTGGTTCCTGAGACCATTTGAAGCGACATTTTCTTTTGCAAAAATGTTATCCGCGGCTTTGTTTAGGAGTTATTAACGAAAAACACGGACCAATCAGAGCGCGACCTAGACGCGAGTTGCCACAGTCGGCCAATAGACAGTTGACGCGCCGAGCCGACTGTGGCAACTCGCGTCTAGGTCGCGCTCTGATTGGTCCATGTTTTTCGTTAATAACTCCTAAATAAAGCCGCGGATAACATTTTTGCAAAGGAAAATGTCGCTTCAAATGGTCTCAGGAACCACCACCTTTCGGGAAGTTCACGAATTTTGGGACACCCTGTATATTGTCTACACATCCCAAACTTTTTCTGAAACCCGTCTGACTTGCGGGAAGCATCCTTTTTCCCTCCACCTTCTCCCTCAGTCTTTCAGTCAATATCGCTGCTTACATATACTTATATTTACATGCATATGCTTCAAATGGCGTAATAAACCAGTAGTATTTGCATACTTAGTTTTAAATTTATGGTGACAATATGTACATTCCGCCTTTATATCGTCTTTTTTCTGAAAATGTTCCCAAACAGAGCTTCTCTTTACTTTCTTCCTTTGCACGATATCTTTGGTACTACTTCCTGCTACCACAACATCACTCCCATTATCATTCGACATTTTTTTGAAAGATTTTTAATCTTTATTGAATTCACACAGATTTTGAAATATACGTCAGAGCTTCCCGAATTTCACAGCGATACTGCTCAACAGCGTACACAATGTCCAAGTCATAAGCACGCAGTCACACGTTTGTTTACATCAGGTCACACGATTCTTAGAATCCGTGTTTCCAATAACTTTACGAAAATGGCAGAAGAAATTGAAAGAATCTTGTCCATCAGGAATTCTTTTCAAGGGTGTCGTATGTTATATTCTCGAAATTTTCGGGAACCTCATTCCTTCGGGAATCTCGAAATTTTGCGGAATCTTGAAGTTTTCGGGAACCCGATCCGACCCGACCTGACCTCTTCTCGACTCGTCTCGACCATCGGGTTCCCGACATTTCGGGTTCTCGCACACCCCTAGTATTTGTGTATATTTTTTAACTCGTAGGAGACGTCCTGGAGTCTTTTTGTCCGGTAAGATTATTTCGGTACATTCCCGGCAATATAAATGCCTCAGGGCTCTGGCCGTTCTACTACCCAATAGTAGATACGTTACTGTTTCCTCACGCATGCGCGAGAAAAGTTGGGCTCAATCGAAGCACTGATTCAGGGCCTTGCCTCGCATTTTTCCCACTCCGCAGAGTCGCTCCGTTCACGTGCACGCATTGCAAAGGAGCCGATTTTGATTATCGCAGCCGCTCAAACATTTCGGCCGCGCGTAAGAAAAACGGATATTGACTGTCGCGGTCGATCAAACGTCTCGGCCGCGCTACAATGTAAATACCAGAGTTGGGCAGGAATTAATTACATCTTCAATTACATGTACAAAAGTGGACTATAATTACAATAAGAAAACGGTGAAATGGTCCAAAACATAAAAATTAGTGGTTTAAAAGAACAATTACACTGAAGTAATTGTGAGACTCAATTGCAATTGCTGTAATTGTGTTAAGTAATTGCAATTACTTCCTTCACAATTACTGTAACTGTAATTGTGGTCCGCAATTACAATTACTGGTTGAGTCAAAGTAATTGCAATTACCAATTACAATTACATGTAATTGTAATTGTATTTCTGCAATTCCCAAGTAATTTTAATGCAATTACAAGGAATTGTAACTGGTAGTTGCAATTCCTTTCACACTCACACACCGCTAGAGCAGGGGTCGGCAATCTTTTGAGTCGGAAAAGTCAAAAATTACAATTTACAAAATTTCAAAGTTTTTAAAGAGCCACAAAATTTTTTCTTGCCAACAATAAATAGTACTCGCATAAATAAAGTCTTTTGATAAAAAAAACTAATCTATTTATTCATATATAAGTAGTGCTTTTCACAACAAATTAGATAATATATATATGGCATTATTAGATAATTACTTATTATTTAAGTAAAAAATTAAAACAATTAAACATTTACTTACAACACTAACTTGTACTTCAATAACAAACAATTGAGCAAACAAATTCAATGGGAGCGATGGCTTTGCATGGTTATTCAAGTAGAAAATTTAAACTTTACTAAACAATGTAACTTGTACTTAAAATAAAAAAAAACAATAACATACATTTGAGCAAACAAATTCAATGGGAGCGGTGGCTTTGCATGGTTTCAGAAAGTTTGGATAAATTTGGCTCATAACTTGTTGTTTTAAGTTTCAAACACGATCTAAATTTTCATTTGTTAGTTGGCTTCTTACTTTACTTTTAATTATATTCATGCAAGAGAACGCTTACTCGCACGAATTTATCGTTCCGAAGATAGTCAGCACTCCAAATGCCAACTTCTTCACCTCACTGTAGCAATCTGGAAGACTATTCCATGCGTCGAATATAAGTGCCTCAACTCGCGGCATTTCTTTTAAAGCTGTCCACTTTTGTTGCGTTACGTACATACATTTCTGGACCTCCAACTTTTCCAACTTGCTTTTCAACTCTGTAAATTTTCCACTCCACAAAACTTTACTTTTTAAATCGATCAATTGTATTTCTAGAGAATGTGGATTTCGTTACTATTTGTGTTGAGAGGATTTACTATGAATGCTAGAGTGGTTTTGTTGGTTTTGAATTGCTCAAATCTGTCAGCAAATTCATCTTTAATTTTTTTTATAACTGTGCTGAAGTAATTCGTGTCAACAGTTGCACTGGTTTTATCGCGATATTGCTTTAGAAATTGAAAATGAAGTAATTTACCGCTCTGAATATCTTCTGGAAAAAGAATTAATTTTTCTTCAAAACAAACCAATTCTTCTACCAAAATATAGGCTGGGTTTCCCTTTCCTTGCAGTTTTAGATTCAGCTCATTTAATTTCGCTGAGATATCCACCATAAAGTAAAATTTTTGCAACCATTTGTCGTTCTCTAATTCAGGGTGATTAATGCCTTTTTCATTTAGGAATGTTTTTATTTCATTCAGGCACAAAACAAAACGTTTCAACACCTTACCTTTGGAAAGCCATCGCACTTTATTGTGAAGAAGGAGGTCGGAATACTGAGTCTCTATTTTGTTTAAGAATTCTTTAAACTGACGATGGTAGAGTGCTTTTGACAAGATGCTGTTAACAATCTTGATTACCAAATTCATGACCTCAACCATTGCGGCCGGAAATGTTTGGGCACAAAGCGCTTCTTGGTGTATTATGCAGTGAAACGTAAGAATTTCGTGGTTTATTTTGCTCTGAAGAATCGTTGTTGCCCCTTTATTTTTTCCTGTCATACTTCTGGCTCCATCAGTTGCTATTGAAACGATTTTATTTAAATCGATCTTATTGTCTTCTAGTTTGTCCCGAGAGCGGTAGCAATCCTAGAAGTCCTTCTTTTGGACCTTGGGAAGACATATACCTGACAAAAAGGGCAACTTGTGCCGTGTCTTTTATGTCGCAAGACTCATTTATAGCAAGTGATAAGGCAGAAGAAAGTTGAATATCTTCCACCTGCAAATATGTTACATTTTAAGACATTTTAGTTATTCTATCTTGTACTGTTTTAGCGGATACTGGCAAATCTTTGATTTTTTTCAAGATTTCTGGTTTGTTTTTGAAATCACGAAACAGTTCTTCAGATGCACGTGTAACAGTCGGTGATTCCGACGGTCCTCGGAATGCTCGCGGTGTTTACCCCTCGGTGCTGGACAGCTCGACGGACCCGGGTTCGTTCGGCGGCGAGGGGATCGGTCGGTGCGGGAAGACGAGGTGCGGAGGTAGAAAACGAATCGGCACAACAGTTACGTTTGTAACTTAACGTGCTATATTTTGATATTCAGAATGGTGCATACGGAACAACGATTGTTGCCCTGTAGGCACGGAGCCGGCGCGTGGTTACAGTGATCATACAGCCGCCGTGGCGGTCCGCGGATTGCACCGGTAGTGCGTCGGACGGTGCGGATGTCGAAAACGGATTATCGCATTACGAATTTGTCAGAACGTGTTTATCACGGCGCAGTCTGCACATTTTAGTTTTTTTTTAAATTTTGACAAATATTAGATACTTAGTTTACGAGTAAGGGTGTTATGACCAGCTATGCCGAAATCAATCAAAATTGCCACACATATAAACAATCTAAAACTGCAAATACCTACCTACTTTGATCCTCAGAGTTCGAAAATAGGTTTATTAAATAACAATTTATAGGTACTGTAAGAGAAATTACGCGGAAAATGTCAAACGATGTTTAGTTGCTCGTAGTCGTGCGACAACTGATATGTGGTCTTCAAGACCCGCTTTTATTTCCGAAAACATCTGAAACGGTCATTGCGTCAACGTTGCCTAGGGTACCATGCCGCAAGGAACGCGACGGCATCGGTAACACGCCGAAAAGAGCGAAACGGCTCGAGCAGTCGTCGCGGCAACGTTCACCGATCAGCAACGTGCCCCGATCGGCAACTATTCACACACACCACCAGCGGCAACCTCTTACAGTACTTACGCTTATAATTATTATTTTAACGCTAATTTTTAAATAATAAAAGCTATAAAATAGATAAATAATAAAATAGGTAATTTATTAAATAAATATTTTAATAAAACACTTTCGCGGTAATATCCAACAGTAGTACTTTGTTTCTTTTTTGACAATTCTTATTGACTTCAAAAAAGTAGTTAGGTATCTTATTTGGAAAAAAATATGTATAATATGTATTCTAAAAATATAATACTTATTATGTTACCTACCTTTACTTCGGTTTTTTTATTATTATTATATATATATATATATATATATATATATATATATATATATATAACTATACGTCATAGCCAAAGCTGTTGTATACCAACGATAAGATTCTCTCTAGCATTAGTAATCACTCATGTAATCTAAACGTTTCAGTTCGTCTCTCTATCTTCAGTTCGACATTCTATCTACCATTACTCATCTTTGTACCTCAGTCCCATGATTCATCCCTTACTGACCATTAGACCTAAAACAACCCCCACTTTACAGAGCCAAAAACCTATATCTCCTGCTGATTTCTTCTTCTCGCGGGCATTCTTTTCTCAGTCTTCATTCGCTTCCGATCATTCTCTTACCGAGTCTTGTCTAGACTACTAAGATCTTTTGTATTACGTCCGTAGTTGTATTTCGTTTAGAATTTGTACTTAATAAATATACTTGTATTGAGTATCCGGAATACAACATATAAATTTTGGCGACGAGGACGGGATTGTCCAGCACTCTATACGCAGTGAAAATAAGTGGAATTAGCAACTCTACCCTGCGAACCGAGTGGCAATATTCAATTTGCTGAGAACGTGGACATCGAACAAGACGAAATACAAGGTAGCAGCTCATCTGAGGAAAACTTCGCAATCTGGTTGGAAAATACTAGTCTTAGCAACGCCAGCACCGTTTGCAAAGGACAACTTCCACAGTAAGTACTGCTCAGTAGATACTCATCAGTCTAGACAATTCTTCTCCTTATATTCTCCTAAATTTTCCTAAATTCTACGTAACCATGGCTAATGAAACACCGCAAACGTCGCGATCTACGTACGAAATCTCATTTTTAATCAAATTAATTCCTGAAACATTTGACGGTGATCGATATAAAATTCGTAGCTTTGTAAAACAAATTGATGGAGTTTTTGAAGTAGCTGCGGAATCTCAAAAACCCGCATTATTGCTTTACGTAAAAAGTCGTATCACTGGCAAAGCACGAGAACAAATCGACATACATTGCAATCTCACAACTTGGGAAGGAGTTCAGACCTTCTTTTAAATCTTTATCAAGATAAGAAAAGTCTCGATCAGTTATTTGAGGAATTAAATTCAATTGTCCAAAAGCAAACTGAAAAGGCTATAGCCGGGTTTGATAGTGGAATTCGCCCCCGGCTGGATTTTAATCGTGCTTGGACCATTCGATAGCCTACCCAAAAAAAACCCTCTCTGCCAAGTTTCAGCCCCCTATCTCATCTGTAAGGGTAGTTATTGAGAAAAAACGAAAAATCAGTTTTTGGCCCATTTTCCCTATTTATTGACAATTAAAAATTCTGAAAAAAATCTGACACATTTCGGATACCGAGCCACATATTAGGTATCATTTCCAGATTTTTCTGCTGCAAGCTCTGCTTGTGAAAAATGAAAAACACGAAAAAAATCGAAAAAATGCAGGTTTTATATAGAAATCTAAAAGGTGCTACTCCAGATTTAATTTAGCAATGAGGTATTACCGTAAGTATTATGCACAATTTTTTTCAGATTTTTTTTCAGTTTTTTAAGATTATTTTTCTAAGATTATTGTTGAACCATTGTAAAAAACTTATTTGAACTATATTTAGACTATCTTAAAATATTTTTTCGGAAAAATATTCTTGGAGTACTATCGGCCTCTAGTCATTTACGGACTGTATTACAGCTCTACTTTACATTTTTTACGTGGATTTGTGCATCGACTTGATTTTTTTATCTTTACTGGCCGAAAGTACTCCAAGAATATTTTTCCGAAAAAATATTTTAAGATAGTCTAAATATAGTTCAAATAAGTTTTTTACAATGGTTCAACAATAATCTTAGAAAAATAATCTTAACAAACTTAGAAAAAAAAATTGACCTGATCGGGACTCGTACCCGGTCCAAAAAGTCTTCAGCGGTTCCGCAGACGGAGACCATAGCCACTGCACCAACCGGCGCTGTTGAAATTCTCTTCGAAATATTCGAATATATATACATGGTATTATTTTCGTATTTCGTATTAGGCAAGTTTTAAAGTCTGGGAGATGTTTTTCTGAACGTAGGAACATTTAATATCACATAATATATTTTTATGATTCAGGAAATATAAGTATAACTTAGGAAAAACGCCGAAAAAAGCGGTTTTAATTTTTTTTAACTATGACGCACCACTCACAAAAATCTGAAAAAAATTGTGCATAATACTTACGGTAATACCTCATTGCTAAATTAAATCTGGAGTAGCATCTTTTAGATTTCTATATAAAACCTGCATTTTTTCGATTTTTTTCGTGTTTTTCATTTTTCACAAGCAGAGCTTGCAGCAGAAAAATCTGGAAATGATACCTAATATGTGGCTCGGTATCCGAAATGTGTCAGATTTTTTTCAGAATTTTTAATTGTCAATAAATAGGGAAAATGGGCCAAAAACTGATTTTTCGTTTTTTCTCAATAACTACCCTTACAGATGAGATAGGGGGCTGAAACTTGGCAGAGAGGGTTTTTTTTGGGTAGGCTATCGAATGGTCCAAGCACGATTAAAATCTCGCCGGGGGCGAATTTCACTATCAGACCCGGCTATAGCCTTTATCCCAATTCTTTCAAAGAATTGAGGACCTTTCATCTCGAATTCTCGCAGCCGTTCACGCGTAAGAACAAAATGAAAGTCTTTTACCTGGAAGCATTGCAATGGTAACTAAGATGACCCTTAACCGATTCATTTATCATACTCATCCTCAGATCTCACAAATGCTTCGGTATAGAGAATTTCAAACAATCAATGAAGCCTTTACCGCTGCTTCAGCCGAAGAAAAAGCTCTTCGAATTCATTATGATAATTTCCGAAGTTGTACTTATTGTAACAGAACAAATCATCCAAGTAGAGATTGTCGCTTCAAAAATTTCAAATCAAATCCTTCGACATCTCAATATTCTAAACCAATTCATTTCACTCAACAAAATCAACCTTTCAAGTCAATCCATGTCTTACAACAAAATCAACCTTTTAAACAAAATAAATTTCAAAATTCCTATAAACACTCAAATCAACCACAATATCCGAATCAGTCTAATGATCCAAGTTCAACCCAAAATTCGCACCGCCCAGTAAATCCAATTCAATGTCGTTATTGCAAAAATATGGGCCATTCTATTGACGAATGTATAAAAAGATTTGCTGCAAATGTTCGTCGTAATAAAAACAATGGAAATAGAACGAATTCTCAAAACGTTCAACATTCAAATGTTCATCTGAGTAATCAACGTTTTCAACCTTTAGAACGAAACACTAATTCTAAATTTCCTCCACAAGAATCTGCGAATAACGATGAACATAATACTACGTCACAGCTCAGTTCGTTTACATTTCATAATGTACACTTGAATAAAAACGAATTAACGTTTATTTTATTTGAATCTCCATTATCAAACTCCCCTGACGGAGTTCTAAAATTTTTAATAGATACGGGAGCATCCGTATCATTAGTAAAAAAATCAAGTGTCTATGAATTCAAAATCACTAATTGTTCCGGCAAACCGTCACCGAGTCGCGCCGTCTCGCCGGGATCGCGATGATGACGTCACCCCGTGTAGGAGCCCCCCACCTGAGCTCACCAGAAGCGGCTCAGCGGTTCGACTCCGATGGGTGATCGCGTTATTAGTGTGGCTGTATCTCCGCTATCGCCTTTTGTATATACCGCTATCGTCGCCCCGCTAACAGTTTACCCGCAAGTTGTAATACAGTTCTTTGTGTGTAATTAAGTTTATTGTTAGTAAAGTTGTGTTTCATACAATTCGGTGCGCTTTTATTTATCACCCACGAACTATCTCCGCTACGAGCACCCGATATCCGAACACTAATCCTAAACCAATAATGCTCAACGGTATTAACGTTAATTCACCAATTGCGACTCTGGGAGAAACGAACCTCAAATTATCAATTCGTAAACACTCGTTCAACTGCAAATTTCAGGTCCTTGACTCTAATACGGGTATTCCCTTCGACGGTCTCTTAGGTCAAGACTTTTTTGATACGCAAAAATGTAAAATTGATTTTAAAAATTCATCTGTTTCTATCGAAGCAATTCCATTTTCAATTCCACTGCAACGAAATATAAATCAACATTCAGATACATCTTTAATAACAATTGGACCTCGAACAGAAATGGTGATCAAAATATCAGTTTTGAATCCTCTGAATTTGAAAGAAGGTATAATTCTAAACCAATTTTTGGATAAAAAGGAATCATTACTTGTCCCCAGCGCGATAGTAAATGTAATAAACGAGAATGAAGTTTTAATTACAATCATTAATCGAACTTTAGAAAAGAAAGTATTAGCTAAACCTAATTTACCACTACTACGTCTGCCCGAACAAAGTCGTATGTCTTATACTCCTAATGTTAAGTTAGATAATAAAGCTAAGAGACTTACATTATTAAATGAAAATTTTCTATAATAGAATTATGCCAGGAATTCGAAGATATTTTCCATCTCCCTGGTGACGCATTAACTACAACTACTGCAACAGTTAGTAAAATTCCAACAATTGATAATATTCCTATTCGAGTTAAATCTTATCGGTACCCCGAGGTACACAAAAATGAAGTATCAAAACAAATCGAGAAAATGTTAGCACAAGGAATCATTAAACCCTCAACAAGTCCATGGTCGAGTCCACTCTGGGTTGTACCCAAAAAGATAGACGCTTCTGGTCAACAAAAGTGGAGAATTGTCATTGATTATAGAAAACTCAATGAAAAAACTATCGGAGATGCTTACCCTCTCCCAAATGTGGAAGATATCCTCTCTCAATTAGGTCATTCGGAGTATTTTACCACATTAGATTTGGCAAATGGCTTTCACCAAATCCCCATGCATTCAGACGATGCTCCAAAAACTGCTTTTTCAACCCCAGAAGGTCATTTTGAATTCACGAGAATGCACTTTGGTTTGAAGGATGCACCCGCTGAGTTTCAAAGAACAATGAATATTGTTTTGACCGTACTTACTAACAAGCAATGTTTCATATATTTAGATGACGTTGTTATTTTCGGATCCAGTCTCGCTGATCACAATTTAAAACTGCGTAATGTTTTTAATAGATTTCGTGAATATTATTTGAAACTTCAACCGGATAAATGCGAATTTTTACGTGAATCTTGTCAATATCTCGGACATATAATTTCTAAGGACGGAGTTAGACCGAATCAAAAAAAAATCGAGTGTATAAAAAAAATAGATCCTCCAAAAGACTTAAAACAAATCAAGCAATTTCTCGGAATGGTAGGATATTATCGAAAATTTATTCCAAACTTCTCAACAATCGCGAAACCAATGACCCTTCTCTTAAAAAATGATACGAAATTCATTTGGACCGAGCAGCAACAAAATGCGTTCGACACATTAAAATTGATTCTAACTAGTGAACCCTTATTACAGTACCCTGATTTCATTCAAACTTTTGTTGTTACCTGTGACGCCTCTAATGTAGGAATCGGTGAAGTCCTCTCACAGATAAGGGATAATAAGGATCTGCCCATAGCCTACTATTCAAGGACGTTAAACAATTCCGAACAAAACTACTCCACGACCGAGAAAGAATTGTTAGCTATTATAAATACAGTCGAACACTTTCGACCCTATCTCTATGGTAGAGAGCAGCGGTGTGCGAGAACTCGAAAATGTATAGATCTCGATGGTCGAGACGGGACGAGAAGACATCGAGACGAGACGGGACGAGTTCTCGAAAATTTCGAGTTACTCGATTATGTCGAGATTCTCGAAAATGTTCGAGATTCTCGAAAGTCTCGAGATTCTCGAATGTCTCGAGATTCTCAAACGACCAGAACTAGCAACTAGCACGCGCGGAGGCATTCTCAAGGAATACCCCCACTTCTCCCGGCCGCGCGTCTCGCTCCCCTTGGCGGCCTAAGTTGTTCCGAGCACTTCGGCCGCCACGGGGAGCGAGACGCGCGGGCGGGAGAAGTGGGGGTATTCCCCGGATGTTCCTTGAGAATGCCTCCGCGCGTGCATACTTTAGGGTGTTCAGTACTCAGTACTCAGTACCCGATTACTGGTGATTACCTTTATGAGACTGGCTTCAAAATCGATCGCGGTATGAGATTTCCGATATATTTGAAGCGTTTCCGAAAACCACGTTATGAAATTTGTTTTTTGAATTTTCCTTTTTCTTCCTTATAGAGTATGGAGTATAGAGATGTAAATGTTGGGGTTGAATAATGAAGTGGAAGTAATTAAGTAATGCACTAAATACGTAATAGTTATATTTTATTCTGAATTTTCATGTAAAAATGCCAATTTCTCTACATTGTCACATAATAGTCTTGCTCTAGACGGTGTGACAATATTTCCAGTCGTGGAGAACAATCTTTCGCTGGTAGCTTGAGTGGCATGGATACCCATATACCGACGTGCCGCTTTTCCTAATATAGGAAATTTAGTACTATTTTCGTCCCACCAACTTGTAATATTACTGTTTCTTGGTATGTTTTCTTCTTCGAAATAAATGCGGATTTCATCATTTATACGTTGGGTAAACGTAAACGTAGCTCCTATGCTGCTTGAGCGTTCGTGTTTATTTCCAAGTTTGTTATTAAAATATTTGGACAATTTTGATTTTGGTTCATCTATGCAACAAAATATTTAAATAAACGCATTTCGGTGTTTCTAAAATTTTTGATTTATGTACATTTTTAAAGACATACCGTCATCATCATATTTTTCAGGTAATATACTAGGTAATATTGATGGAATTTGATATTCCCGAGTAGAGCGTAGTGATGTGGAATATATGAATGATAAATTGTTTATTAACACAACGTACAGAAATCTGTTAAAGTAATTTAGGTTATACACGTGCGAACGGTCTCACTGTCGAATCCAGAAGAAAGCACCTTCCCGTACAGAGTACGCATCACGCGTTACAAATAATCACGTGACTACGTACGGGTTATTACATAAGAAAATAGATGTCGCGATTAGTTATTCTCCAACACTCCCTCCTAATCGTGACATACCATACGTACATAATTTTTAAAGATTTCTCAATCCTAACCCGCTTACAAATTTTGCGTGTTTTTCTTTGGGTAACGCTTTGGTTAATATATCAGCTATCATGTCATTTGAACTGAGGAAACGCAATCTTACAATATTTGATTCTATAGTCTCACGAACAAAATGATTTTTAATATCAATATGCTTGGTTCTATTGTACGCAGTACAACCGTGTGCCCAAGCTATCGCTGATTGATTGTCATTATACAAGTTTATACATTCATTTTTATTTAGTAATTCGTTTAACAAATTTTTGAGAAATTTCGCTTCTTTACTTGCTTCAGAGATAGCCACGTATTCTGCCTCACAGGTAGAAATAGCAACATTTGATTGCTTCTTGCTTTCCCAGCAAATCGCCCCATTCCCCATGACAAAAGTATAACCAGAGAATGATCTGCGGTCTATCTCGTCTGCTGCGAAATCAGCGTCTACGTATCCTAGAACACTTAATTCTGTTTTCTCATAACAAAGTTTATAATTTATGGATCCTTTCAAGTATCTCAAGACTCTTTTGGCTGCAATCCAATGTTCCTCTTCATGACAATTATTGAATCTACTGAGGTAACTGATTGCATGACTAATATCAGGTCTTGTGCACATTGCAAGATAATTGAGACAACCCATAAGTTCTCGATAAGGGTGAGAATCACACTGATTACCTTTACTTAATTTACTACCTAATGTAAGAGGCGTACTAGCAATCGTACAATCATTCATTTTAAATTTTGTTAACAAATCTTTGATGTATGACGTCTGGTCCAAGCTGATTCTATTCCTACTTTTATTTACTCTTATTCCTAAAATATTTTTAATTTCTCCTAAGTCTTTCAGTTCAAATTCAGTACTTAATTGATTCTTTAATTCATCTTTGAACTTTTTATCCTTACTTAGTACCAATATATCATCTACATATATCGAAAGAATTAACTTGGAATCGCCAGAGCCCTTATGATACAGACACGCAATAGAATCACAACGTGTAAAGTTCAATTTAATTAATATTGAATGTAATTTGTCATACCATGATTTTGAGGATTGCTTAAGTCCATATATTGCCTTTTTTAAATGCCATACTTTTGTATTATCTGTTACAAATCCTTCTGGTTGTTGCAAGTATATGTCTTCATTTAGATCTCCATTAAGGAACGCCGTCGTGACATCAAAATGGTCAATATGCATATCTAGTTGCACAGCTAAACATAATAAAAATCTTATGGTAGAATACCTGCTAACAGGGGAAAAAGTTTCATTAAAATCAATCCCTAAAGTCTGTGAACACCCCTTAGCTACTAAACGAGCTTTAAAATTTTTAACTTTACCGTGCTCATCGATCTTTTTCTTAAAAACCCACATAGATTTTAATGATTTCTTGCCTTCAGGTAATGTGACAAGCTCCCATACATTGTTGTTCGTTAGAGAGGCTAGTTCTTTATTTATGGCAATTTGCCATTGTTTTTTATCATGAGAAGAAAGAGCCTCTTCTAGCGTTAACGGATCGTTACCTGTTGCCAGAAAGGCTTCATGCCTTATCATACCAGGAAATACTCTAGATGTTCTCTCTCGCGTAGGATATCTAGAAGTTTGTTGTGTATTATTTGTTGTATGATCCTCTAAATTAACAACTGAATCATCACTAGCAGACTCAAATTCTGTAGTTGAGTTGTTCGGCGAGGGTGAAGTAATGTTATCCTCTTCATTATCTCCCTCCGAAACGGTTTCTTCTTCATTATCTCCTACCGAAACGGTTTCTTCTTCATTATCTCCTACCGAAACTGTTTCCTCTTGAACTATTAGGTCTTGTCCTAGTGGTTCAATTGTATTGACTGTCCAAGTCTTCAAATTCGAATCCTTTTTATCTGTCATTTGGACACCCGCTGGTTCATCTTCTAAGAATGTGACGTCTCGCGTGTTCCATATAATATTTGGATGATTTGGATCAGCTACTCTATAGCCTTTTGAATTTATACTATATCCAACAAATATTCCTTCCTTCGACTTCGAGTCAAATTTTGTACGGTTCTGTTTCGGGATGTGTGTAAATGCTCTACAACCGAAAACTTTTAAGTGATATAAATCTACTTTCTTTCCGCTCCAAATTTCAAAAGCAGTTTTTCCTTTTACAGCCTTTGAGGGGGATCTGTTTTTTAGGTATACAGCAGTCCTAATTGCTTCTTCCCAGAAACGTTGATCCAATTTTGCATCTTCGAGCATACAACGAGCCTTCTCAACGAGGGTACGATTAGCCCTCTCTGCAACACCGTTTTGTTCTGGACAGTACGGTATTGTTGTCTGATGGCGAATTCCTTCTTGTCTGAAAAATGAATCCAGATCAGCATTTACAAATTCTCTGCCGTTGTCGCTCCTAAAGGTTTTTATTTTTATTCCTTTTTCATTTTCAACCCATGCCTTGAAAGTCTTAAAGGCGTATGTAACGTCACTTTTGTTCTTTAGGAAATAGACAAAAGTCATATTTGAAAAATCGTCTATTATTACGAAGAAATATTTTGCTCCTGTATAACTTTGAACCTTCATTGGTCCACAAACATCAGCATGAAGAAGTTCGAGAAAAGAATTTGCTCTTTCCCGTCCAGGGCTGTTAAATGGAGTTCTAGATTGTTTTCCTTTTAAACAGCTAGTGCAGGGAACTCTATCTGAGTTATCAAATTCAACTCCGTTTGCTAAGCCTTTACGTAGGAGAGACATGCATCTATCATTAAGATGACCTAGTCTTTTATGCCATAGTTGATGACTACGATTGTTACAATATGTAACTAAAGCACTTTCGGACTTTACATCAAGTTTGTATAAGCCATTTTCGACTGAGCCTGTGATTACGGCTTCGCCCGAAATTTTACAATCATTTTTGCTATAAATTTTGCATTTTAAATTATCAAAGACAGTCATAAATCCTTTCTTAGCAAGCGTGCTTACAGAAAGCAAATTTGTATTCAAATTCGGTACATAAAGGACATTCGAAACTGTTTTGTTTACGTACTCACCGCTGAGCGTAATGTTTACGTCGCCGACTCCTTTGGTTTCTAATTTGGTATTATTGGCAATCGTAATAAAGTTTTCGTCGGATTTCGTAAATTCCTTGAATAAATCCTTGTTCGGTGACATATGCTGTGTGGCACCTGAATCTATAAACCAATTTTTATTGTCCGTTTTTGCTGATAGGGCTGAAAGTAAGCTCCAATTATTAGATTTTTGATTGGCATCATTTTTAGAAAACCTTGATTTGTTCCATTTGTTTTCCGATTGATTTCTTCTACACTGCGTAATTACATGACCAGATTTGTTACAGCCAAAACAACGAACTTGTCTTCCTTGAAAATGTTTGTTTGTATCTCTTCGATTTGACTTTGACACAAAAGCTATCTCGTTTGAGTTGTTGTTATTTTGACCTTTTATTTCTTCTTGGAGAAGTTTATTTTTAATCAAATCCGTTGTAATTTGAACGCCCGAGCTCTCTAAAGCCATTACCATTGGTTTAAATTCGGGTGGAAGACCCGCTAAAATTATAACTGCAAGGAGTTTGTCTTCAATTGGATTTCCTATATCAGAAAGTTTCTGTGACAAGCTCAATGCTTCGGACACGTATGCATTCATGCCTTGAAAATTATTAAAGTCTATTTTAAACAAGGCTCTCAGTAAATTCAATATTCTAGGTAGCCCTTTGTCTTCATATGCTTTACTTAATTTGTTCCAAGCGTCTTTAGCAGTTTGACACTCTTTGATATGTACGTGACAATGTGGCTTTACATTCAAACATATACAGGCTAAAGCCTTTTGATCTTTTCTCTGCTGTATTGCGTTAAAATGCGTAATTTCGGTAGCATTTACACATTCCCATAAGTCTAAACCCATGAGAGTCATTTTGATGATGAATTTCCATGAACTATAATTGGAAGAACCGTCTAACTTCGGTTCGACATTTGGTATATTTCCAATTATGAATGTCGAATCCGTTGTTTGTTGCGTCGGCTGTGTCGGCTGTGTCGCCATATTTGAAATCTCACGCCGTAAGCAAGCAATAAATTTGTCTTATGAATATGAGCGAGCAAAGGAAATTCCCTTCAATATGCTTCTCGAAATGAAATTTTATATAAAAAAAATGGACTGTGAACTTACTAGATTGTGTTCCAGCACTTATTCAGACCGCCGACTGTCTTATTCCCTTTTGTAAAATTGAGGAACAACCGTTTTTACTTTTCTGCGTTTCACACACAATTTATTTTTAACTATTATTCCACTTTGCAATTTACTTCTGGGCCCATAACCTGATGGAATTTGATATTCCCGAGTAGAGCGTAGTGATGTGGAATATATGAATGATAAATTGTTTATTAACACAACGTACAGAAATCTGTTAAAGTAATTTAGGTTATACACGTGCGAACGGTCTCACTGTCGAATCCAGAAGAAAGCACCTTCCCGTACAGAGTACGCATCACGCGTTACAAATAATCACGTGACTACGTACGGGTTATTACATAAGAAAATAGATGTCGCGATTAGTTATTCTCCAACAAATATATCATTATTTGTCTCATTGTCATTTTCAATCGTTAGGCTCCTCTTCAAACAATCAACTGCTTCATATTTTTCTGGAGGTTCCAAAAGCCGATCTTTAAATTGTGGGTCGAGCAACATTGCGTATAGCAACATATTTTCTTTTTTCACATTATCAAAGCGCACCTGAAAATATATTATATGTGACATAACTTTTAAAATTGTTTTAGCAAATAAACATTTTTTCAGCTGAATAGTAAAATAATAATATTACTTGTAATTCACTAGTAAGATGTTGGCACATTTCAGTTATTATTTTGTCTTGCGTTTCATATGTCGAATATATATCTATTAATCCAGTATACATTGGAATATAATGCGACAATGTCGGATATGTTTCCCCGCACATTAGGTCGGTAGCATCTTTCATGGGTTCTAAAATATTCGTTAATGTTTCTGCGAATTCCCACTCTTCATTGCATAAATTTTCAGGCATGTCTTTTTCGCACAAGATTAAGCTCAACGGTTTTCGCAATGTGATGAATCTTTTTAGCATCATGTACATGGAGTTCCATCGTGTGTCCACGTCTTGCACTAATCGTAAAGTAGTCGCATTCGGATTTACTTGCAGCTGCACTTGCACAAATCTTTCTTTTGCAGATGTTGATCTTGCGAAAAAAGCAACAATGCCTCTGCATTTCTTGTTTATGGCAATATACATAGGAAATTTTTTTAGTGTTTTTTTATTGTCAATTGTAGACTGTGCGCGAAACAAGGTATTCGTTTCCAATCTGGATTCGTTTCTATTGCCTTTACAATATTTCGACCGTTGTCGGTTACAAATATTAGTGGGTTCTTTACTTCGTGTAATTTCCACGTTCTTAAACACGAAACCAACGCATTTCTAATATTTGCTCCCGTATGCGATAGTTGTAAATGGCATAAATTGAGCATATAGTGCCACATTTTTAAATCTTTTGTGACATAATGTAATGTGACTGACAAATAACTTTCCACACTGCGGGAACTCCATCCATCAGTTGTGAACGTTAATACAGTGTCTGTTAATTTCACATATGCAAATTACAAGAATGAAGAACACAATACAAATAATAAAACACGATAATTCGATAATAACTCAAATAATGAAGTCTTAACTTCTTCAATATCTGCATGTATCTTGTTTTCAATTTGCTGTTTCAAATCTTCATACATGCGCGGTATTACTACTCTCGAAAATGTGGTCCGAGAAGAGGTATCTTATAGCGTGGCTCGGTAACTTTAAGTAATTCTCGAAAGCCTTTATCTTCAACAATACTAAACGGCTGCAAATCCAATGTGATCATGCGAGCTATTGCATTAGTTATGCTTTTTGCTCGCGCACAATCTTTTTCCAAATACGAGAACTTCTCTGTCAATTCACTGGAAGGTTTTATATCTGCACGTACATTTGAATGAATATTTTTCAAATGACGTAATAAGCCACTGGTATTGCCATGTTTTGTTTTTAACACACGCTGGCAGTGTCTACATTTGGCTTTATCTTGACCATCTTTTTCGAATTGCTCCCAAACAAAGCTCTTCCTACATTTGTTTCTTTGTGTGATATTTTGGTCACTACTTCCAGCTGTAACGTCAATTTCACTATCGCTAGACATTTTTTTCGCACCAGTGATTTTCGATGTCTCTACTCTTCGAACTACTGAAGGAAACTGATCCGCGTTTGTTTAAATCAAGTCACACAGTATGGATATACGCGCGACCAGGAGACGATTCTATGAATTCTATGATACATTGTATCTCCAATGTGTGACCTGATGAAAACGAACTTGTGACTGTTTTGACAAAGAAGTTCTCGTGTTTAGAAAATATTGTGCGCGAGTAAAAAGCATAACTAATGCAATAGCTCGCATGATCACATTGGATTTGCAGCCGTTTAGTATCGTTGAAGATAAAGACTTTCGAGAGAAGTAATACCGCGCATGTATGAAGATTTGAAAAAGCAAATTGAAAACAAGATACATGCAGATATTCAAGAAGGTAAGACTTCATTATTTGAGTTATTATAAAATTATCGTGTTTTATTATTTGTTTTATTATTTGTATTGTGTTCTTCATTCTTGTAATTTGCATATATGAAATTAACAGACACTCCATTGCCATTCCATTATGTCACTGACAAATATTATATATAAAAGATTTTTAAATATGGCATTATGTGCTAAATCTCTGCCATTTACAACAATCGCATACTGGAGCAAATATTAAAAATGTGTTGGTTTTGTGTTTAAGAACGTGGAAATTACAGGAAGTAAATACCCCACTATAATATTTGTAACCGACAACGGCCGAAATATTGTAAAGGCAATAGAAACCAATACAGATTGGAAACGAATACCTTGTTTCACTCACAGTCTACAATTGACAATAAAAAACAATACTCAAAAAATTTAGTTAATTTAAAAAATTAAACTAGAGGGCTATTGTTGCTCGCTCGCTTCGCTCGCTCGCGAGTAGGGTTGTTTTTGCTCGCTCGCCTCGCGAGCTCGCGGGTAGGACTGCTCTTGCGAGAGGGTTAGTGATACGCATAGCTAGTAGGGCCTACTGCTATTAATGTTTTTTATTTGGTGTGTGACTCTCCAAGGGTCACACAAAGAACTTCCCGATTCGTTACTCCTTCGCCAACATCGCCGACATCGTTTTTTTTTGTACTTTCATCGATATTCTCCCAAAATGTATTCTTGGGAGTAGAGATGATTAACCCACTCTTGCATTGGAATAACTTTCGATTATTCCAAGCGGTAACAATAGAATCAGTTAAAAAAAAAATTTTTTTTAAACCTAAAAAAAAATTAAGAAAAAAATGTTTTATGTAATTGCGTTTGGTTCTTTGGTGGAAAATTTTCGTCCTCCCTTATAAATTGCATTGTAGAATCAACTCTTTTCGAAAAAAACTAAAAAAACTAAAAAACTACTTGACCAATATGGACCAAAATCTAATCAGCTCTAAGTTACGACGGGGCACATCGATTGCATCATTCATCATTCTGATCGCGTTGTTACTTTTTCAGAAAACGTTAACGAAAAATTTGATACCATACAAACGGACATACGCGCACGCGCGCGCGCGCGCGCGCGCGCGCACACACACACACACACACACAAACATTTTGATAAAAATAGTCTAAAATGACTCCAATGACCATGAAACTAGAAGATCTGCTAAAAAATCGATTTTCGATTTTCGGGGTAATTACAGTAACTTCCCTATGAATCGGGAAGTTAAAAAATAATAATATTATAAGTAATATTATTATTTTACTATTGAGCTGTCGAAAACTTATTTGCTAAAACAATTTTAAAAGTTTTGAAACAAATAATATATTTTTAGGTGTTTTGAACACGCTAAAAAAGAAAACATGCTGGTATACGCAATGTTACTGGACCCACAAGTTAAACATCGACTTTTGGAACCTTAAGAAAAATATGAAACAATTAAGCAATTAATTGTTTGAAAAGGAACCTTACGTTGAAAGGGCGCGCAGTGCCTCAGTGGCTAGAGCTCGCGACTACGGACACCGTGGACGCGGGTTCGAATCACGCCGGTACGAAATATTTCCATGTGACATTCAGAAAATTGTGGTGCCCAAAGTGGTTCGGAACCCACCTTTTAATAAACTGGAGGTCCTGTCGCTAATATTACTAGTACTCTAGTACTCAATAAAGATGCTACCGAATTAATGTGCGGGGAAGCATATCCGACATTGTCGCATTATATTCCAATGTACATTGGATTAATAAACAATAAACATATATTCGACATATGAAACGCAAGACAAAATAATAACTGAAATGTGCCAACATCTTACTAGTGAATTACAAGTAATATTATTATTTTACTATTCAACTGAAAAAATGTTTATTTGCTAAAACAATTTTAAAAGTTATGTAACAAATAATATATTTTCAGGTGCGTTTTGATAATGCGAAAAAACAAAATATGTTGGAAGAAAATACTCAATGTTACTCGACCCAAAAAAATATGAAGTAGTTGGTTGTTTAAAAAGTTATAGCAGATTTTACTGTAGATCATTGTCTCGATTGAAGTTTATGTTGATAAACACTTCTAGTGTCACTGAAATGTTTATTTTATCTGTCATCATACTATCTTACCTTTACCGCTAAACACTATAATGCGATCCGTTATAACGAGACATGATCAAGTGGACGCGTACCCGGCGAAAATTCAAAGTCGATTTTCTCGAAAACAAAGCCTCACATGAAAAAATTTTATTCAATATTTTCGACTTATTTTTTCATGCAAAATCACCCCCTTTTCGCTTGTACTACCAGTTGCTGAACACCCTGTATATTAGGAAAAGCGGCACGTCGGTATATGGGTATCCCTGCCACACAAGCTACCAGCGAAAAACTGTTCTCCCCGACTAGAAATATTGTCGCACCGTCTAGAGCAAGACTATTATGTGACAATGTAGAGAAATTGGCATTTTTACATGAAAATTCAGAATAAAATATCATAACTATTACGTATTTAGTGCATTACTTAATTACTTCCACTTCATTATTCAACCCCAACATTTACATCTCTATACTCCATACTCTATAAGGAAGAAAAAGGAAAATTCAAAAAACAAATTTCATAACGTGGTTTTCGGAAACGCTTCAAATATATCGGAAATCTCATACCGCGATCGATTTTGAAGCCAGTCTCATAAAGGTAATCACCAGTAATCGGGTACTGAGTACTGAGTACTGAACACCCTAAAGTATGCACGCGCGGAGGCATTCTCAAGGAACATCCGGGGAATACCCCCACTTCTCCCGCCCGCGCGTCTCGCTCCCCGTGGCGGCCGAAGTGCTCGGAACAACTTAGGCCGCCAAGCGAGACGCGCGGCCGGGAGAAGTGGGGGTATTCCTTGAGAATGCCTCCGCGCGTGCTAGTTGCTAGTTCTGGTCGTTTGAGAATCTCGAGATATTCGAGAATCTCGAGACTTTCGAGAATCTCGACACATTTGAGAATCCCGAAATCTTCGAGAATCTCGAACATTGTCGAGAATCTCGACATAATCGAGAAACTCGAAATTTTCGAGAACTCGTCTCGATCTCGAAAAAAATTCTCGTCTCGTCCCGTCTCGACATTTTCGAGTGCTCGCACACCACTAGTAGAGAGTTTACAATTTTCACAGATCACAGACCCCTTCAATGGCTTTTTAACTGCAAAAATCCCTCTTCAAAACTTGTTCGATGGCGCTTATGTCTTAATGAATACAAGTATGTAATAAAGTATAAACCGGGAATAGTAAACTCTAATGCTGACGGTTTATCGCGACTGCACCCTGATCCAAAAGAAATTTGTAAACCTGTACTCCATGTAGTACACAAATCTAATAAAACATACCAAGATTTCACAAAATTCCATTATACCCATTTAAATGTAATCAAATTTCCAATGGAAGAAACACCTCTTCCAAAATTAAAAGGTATCGTAGTACTATTTTGGTCTGAAGATTTAGATAAAGAAAATCAGTATTCAGATTATGTGACCGAAAATTTTGATATAAACGCACTGAAATTAAGCCCCAACGGGTTATGTAAATTGAGAAAAGAATGCTCGCGAGAAGAAGAAATCAGCAGGAGATATAGGGTTTTGGCTCTGTAAAGTGGGGGTTGTTTTAGGTCTAATGGTCAGTAAGGGATGAATCATGGGACTGAGGTACAAAGATGAGTAATGGTAGATAGAATGTCGAACTGAAGATAGAGAGACGAACTGAAACGTTTAGATTACATGAGTGATTACTAATGCTAGAGAGAATCTTATCGTTGGTATACAACACCTTCCGCCATAAAATTGTTAACAATGTTTAACAATGAAATAATTAGGAATTAAGAATAAATTACAAACTAATTTAGAATAGATAACTTAATTATTCATAAGCGATTATTTGAAAATGCAAAATAGAGTAAAATAAAGAAGATAATGCAAGTTAAAATATACAACAAAGCACTGGTGAAGACGCCAAATTGTCTTGCGTCGAAAGCGAATTAAAACCTACATAGAAACATCCGACGACGGCGTCATTCGAGAGCTTCCGACGGACTGACGACAGTGACGACGCGTGTCACGGGGGAAGGGTGCGGTGAAAAGCGAGTACAAGTGGCTGAAAGATAGAATCGGTGCCTAATCCTCGATAATCGATTCAGAACGATTTTTAAATGTCTTTTTTTATAAAATAAATAATATTTGCGTATGGAACTAAAGAGCCGCAGCTTCAGATCCACAGAGCCGCATGTGGCTCGCGAGCCGCAGGTTGCCGACCCCTGCGCTAGGGTACTCTTACACACTTCTAGACCATGTATACGTACGCGAGGATTGGAAGGGTCCGGGATGCCACTTCTGATTTCTCGATAATGCAAAGACGGGGTTTTTTAGTAGTCAAATTCGCTAGATGAAACATCAATCTAGGCCACTGTTTGTCTCAAAAGTCCTTCTTTTACGTTTCCGAGCAATGGTTTTGCAATATTCAGCTGCATGGTGCCCGTCGCATGTTGCCCGTCAGATGACGCTGCAGTCACGCCGACGTAGTAGCCTCACTGACGGGCAACATTGCATTAAAATTACTTGGGAATTGCAGAAATACAATTACAATTACATGTAATTGAAATTACATTTGGCCCAACTCTGGTAAATACACGCCCGAGCACTCGGCAGCCGACTTACAGTTAACGGCAAATGTTTAACCTATGTTTATCCTAAAACGCGCTTAAATCTACGACACATACAATTAGATCAATTGCATCCGGCATTACAGGTCGGTCATAAAGTCTGTCCACAAAAACAACAGTAGAAAATTGAATTATTACAGTGGTTTCTTATGCTAAATGAAAATAGTCTTGGGCAATTATACAGGGTGGCCCACATAACTCTGAACAGCTCAATATCTCCGTTACTTTTCGTTGTACAAAAAAACTTCGTAGGACAAAGTTACACTGTTTGAAGGGCCACATATAACGCTGTGAGGGAAAAAAAATTTCAACGTCATTTTTATGAGATTTCAAGGTTATCGATGTTTTTTTAAATGGAATGAGGTATTTTTTAATACATCAATATCGATGCAGCTGGACATTCTTTATAAAAAAGTACTAACCTATGTATGTCGAAAAATTAGTAGTTCAGGAGATATTTCAATTTAAACTAGAGGGCTATTGTTGCTCGCTCGCTTCGCTCGCTCGCGAGTAGGGTTGCACGCACGCACCCACACACACACACACACACACACACGCGCGCGCACGCACGCACGCACGCACGCACGCACGCACGCACGCACGCATGCACGCACGCACACACACACACACACATTTTGATAAAAATAGTCTAAAATGACTCCAATGACCATGAAACGTGAAGATCTGCTAAAAAATCGATTTTCGGGGTAATTACAGTAACTTCCCTATGAATCGGGAAGTTAAAAATAAGGAAAAAAACTTACTTTTATTAAGTACTTCCAATGCTTGGAGGAGCCGTTCCATTATTGTAACTGGCACCTCCACATTTGGCTCCTCAACTTCAATTATTCCAGCAGGAGGTGGTGGTGGTGGCTGCACAGCAAGCGGTTGTGGTGGTGGTGGCGGCTCACAGCTCGCTGAGGTCCCCGGTGAGGGAGGCGGCCCCACTACCATCACCTCCATTTTTTTTTAATAAGTCTGGAATACAAAAAAATATCAAACATCATTGATGAATAAAAAAAAATTATTTGCAGGAACTATGATGAGTGTTAATATTATATACGTACTCGATACCTCTTCATTTTTTGCATTAGGTTCCATTTTTTTGTAGAAATTGCTATTTTCAATCTGAAAAAATAAACATGTTTATAAATAACGATGATTTATAAAATATATTGAATAAATAAAAAACAATAAGAATATGTAAATTCACCCCATTGGAATATAAAAAATAACTTCTTTCTTTTCATTATATTCTACGGAACTTTCACCAACATATTCGTGGCATTTTTATAATGGAAAATGATACCAAATATGATATAATTCCGATGATATTTACTTGTGTAATGGACAATTAAAGTTTCGAGCGCAAGGAAGGATCGCATAGGAAAGAAAGAGACGCCAAGAGTCGCAAACGGCAGCACAGTTCAACGGCTCGCGCGTCCTCACAATGCAATACCAACGAATAAATTTTTTATTATTACTTATTTCTTCATAGAACTTATTTTAATAGATTTGTGACATTTTTTCTGATTAAAATGATACCAAACACGATATAATTCGGATCATATACAGGTTTATACGCGTTCGAAACTTTAATTGTCCATTACACAAGTAAATATCATCGGCATTATATCATATTTGGTTTCATTTTTTTGCATTAGAAATATGCCACGAATACGTTTTCCAGAGTACCATAAAAAAATTATGAAAAATAAAGAAGTTAGAAATTCAGATTAGTATACCTATGGAGACTTACCTATCAACCTTCCTGCTCGAGAAGCACAATCAAACTGATGCTAGAGGCACACATGTTTCGTGAATTCTCCACTGAGAACAATAATTCGTACTTCGTTCCATTTATTTTGTTCGATACGACAACCGTGTTTTTTACAACAGCGTTAGCCGCATTCCATCGGCACAGATGCGAAATATAAACATCACAGCACGCGATGTCCGAAATTCCAACGCGCTAGCGTCGTCCAAAATAATTATATTTCAATATAATATCAATTCATTATACAGGGTGGGGCAATAACTATTAGCACCTCAGATATCTTCGAAATTATAAGTTTCACCGAAATATTTGCATAAATAAAATTGCACAGTACGAAGGGAGCCATCCGGTGGCGATAATAGCTTTTTTGCAGGTGGAGGTATTTCGGACATTTGAAGGTCACTTTCATTTTTTTAAATGGAATGAGGTATTTTTTAATACATCAATCGATGCAGATAGACATTCGTTATAAAAAAGTACTAACCTATGTATGTTAAAAAGTTAGTAGTTCAGGAGATATTTCAATTTAAATGACTCTAAAACACCATTACTGTCGTACTAATACGTTACACAAGTAAGTAAACGCTAACGTCTTAGTACGACAGTAATGGTGTTTCAGCATGATTAAAATTGAAATATTTCCTGAACTACTAACTTTTCAACATACATAGGTTAGTACTTTTTTATAACGAATGTCTAGCTGCATCGATTGATGTATTAAAAAATACCTCATTCCATTTAAAAAAATGAAGGTGACCTTCAAATGTCCGAAGTATCGCTGGGAGATGACAAGAAGATCCCTGAGGGCGTGTAGAGGCAAAAAGGGTCTCCAGCTGGCGCCGCCTACCCCGACCACTGACGCTCGCGTAGTCGCCGCGTGACCACGCCCTCTCGGCTGCTACGTCACACGACGCATAGTAGCAGGATTCCCGTATTTACGGAGGGCTACGGGAGAGAGAGAGCGGGAGAGAGAGAGCGGGAGAGAGAGATAGCGGGAGAGAGAGAGCGGGAGAGAGAGAGAGAGCGGGAGGGAGAGAGCGGGAGAGAGAGCGGGAGAGAGAGCGGGTGAGAGAGAGCGGGAGAGAGAGAGCGAGAGAGAGAGAGCGGGAGAGAGAGAGAGCGGGAGGGAGAGAGCGGGAGAGAGAGCGGGAGAGAGAGCGGGTGAGAGAGAGCGGGAGAGAGAGCGGGAGAGAGAGAGCGGGAGAGAGAGCGGGAGAGAGAGAGCGGGAGAGAGAGCGGGAGAGAGAGAGCGGGAGAGGGAGAGCGGAAGAGAAAGAGCGGGAGAGAGAGAGCGGGAGAGAGAGGGAGCGGGAGAGAGAGAGCGGGAGAGGGAGAGCGGGAGAGAGAGAGAGCGGGAGAGAAAGAGCGGGAGAGAGAGGGAGCGGGAGAGAGAGCGGGAGAGAGAGAGCGGGAGAGAGAGCGGTGAAACCGCGAGTCGCAGCGGGGGTTGGCCAGAGAAGCGAGCAGGGAGCGGAGCCCCCCCCCCTAGTGTGACGTAGCAGCCGAGAGGGCGTGGTCACGCGGCGAGTACGCGAGCGTCAGTGGTGGGGGTAGGCGGCGCCAGCTGGAGACCCTTTTTGCCTCTACACGCCCTCAGGGATCTTCTTGTCATCTCCCAGCAATACCTCCACCTGCAAAAAAGCTATTATCGCCACCGGATGGCCCCCTTCGTACTGTGCAATTTTATTTCAGCAAATATTTCTGTGAAACTTATAGTTTCGAAGATATCTGAGGTGCTAATAATTATTGCCCCACCCTGTATATGTATAAATATTACTTCTGGATACAATCAAATTATATGATATATATATATATAATTCACATGAATAACCCGCACGCTTTTAAAGATAGAAAATTCGTCAGACCAAACTTATTTGATATCGAGGCGCTCGTAATCTGATGTCATTAATTTTCTTAAATGGAATGAGGTATTTTGCAATACATCAATTGATGCAGCCTACATTCGTTATAAAAAAGTACTAACCTATGCATGTCGAAAAGTTAGTGGTTCTGGAGATATTTCAATTTAAATAATGCTAAAACACCATTACCATCGTACTAACAATAAGACGTTACACTAGTAAGTAAACGCTAATTTCTGAGAACGGTGCGTCCTACCGCAGAAATAACGAAATTTTCTAAAGGAGCAACCCAGGGCATATAGAGTATGCCCAACCACATGGCGTATGTAGTCTTTTGAATTTTTCAAGAAGACAAAAATAGAAATAGAGTGTACGTTTTAATAAGATTATACGTTTTCAGGGAAATTCAATAGTTTTCTACTTATCAAAATGTTTGCTATATGGCGTCGCATTAAACGAACATCGCAGGCTCGTTGCTCGCTTGGTTCCTTGTTATAGTATACTAATGTTGCAAAATAAATTGCCTTAATTAGTTTTTCGCAAACGATACAACTCCTCATTATCCGGGGTTGCAGTATTGATCTTGGTTTTCTTCGATACTGTTAATTTAAATTGTCCCGAAATATATAAACCGCGCTCAATTTTGAAACTCTGCTCAGTGCTACATACAACATTTGTAAAGTTCGCCTTTCTGATTTTTTAAAATCCAAACATACTTTCTCGTATGTTTTTTATCCCTGACTTTTATGAATTGTAATCGCTTCAGCAGGAACCACTGGAAATTGACTACGTGTGATTTGATATTTTTCCTCACTCGAAATATTTACTTGATTCGATATTTTTATTGTTGGTGTTAAATTTTGATCAATATTTGCATTTTTCATATAATCACGATAACGAGTTCTTACTTTCACTCCTACTCTGGAAAATTGAAAATCTAACCACAATATAGACGGAATTTTAGTATTTTCTTGATAAATAATAAATTTTAATATTCCGCATGTGTGCTCCATTAACCAATCCGTTTTCAACATCACTGTTATTAATAATTATCATATAGTTCATATTAATTTTCAATTTAATCTCAGTTAATAATTCGTTTTGAACTGATTGTTTTTTTAAAGATTGTAATATAAATTTTTTTTTGTACTTTCATCGATATTCTTTGAAAATGTATTCTTGGGAGTAGAGATGATTAACTCACTCTTGCATTGGGATAATTTTCGATTATTGTAAGCGGAAACATCATCGTAAGGTACAAAAAAGATTTTAAAAAAAATTTTTTTTTCTAATTTTAAAAAAATCGAAAAAAAAATTTTTTTGTGTAATTACGTTTGTTTCTTCGGTGGAAACTTTCCGTTCTCTCGTATAAATTGCATTGTTGAATGAACTTCTTTCGAAAAAAACTAAAAAAACTAAAAAACTACTTGACCAAAATAGACTAAAATCTAATCAGCTCTAAGTTACAGCGGGGCACATCGATTGCATCATTCATCATCCTGATCGCGTTGTTACTTTTTCTGAAAACGTTAACGAAAAATTTGATTACATAGAAACGACCATACGCACACACACACACACACACACACACACACACACACACACACACACACACACACACACACACACACACACACACACATACGAACATTTTGCTGAAAATAGTCTAAAATGACTGCAATGACCATGAAACGTGAAGATCTGCTAAAAAATCGATTTTCGATTTTCGGGGTAATTATAATAACTTCCCTATAAAATCGGGAAGTTAATAACTCCAAAATACCATTACTGTCGTACTAAGGCGTTAGTGTTTACTTACTTGTGTAACATCTTAGCACGACAGTAATGGTATTTTGGAGTTATTTAAATTGAAATATCTCGTGAACTACTAACTTTTCGACATACATAGGTTAGTACTTTTTTATAAAGAATGTCCAGCTGCATCGATTGATGTATTAAAAAATACCTCATTCCATTTAAAAAAACATCGATAACCTTGAAATCTCATAAAAATGATCTTGAAATTTTTTTTCCCTTACACCGTTATATGTGGCCCTTCAAACAGTGTAACTTTGTCCTACGAAGTTTTTTTGTACAACGAAAAGTAACGGAGATATTGAGCTGTTCAGAGTTATGTGGGCAACCCTGTAAGTACCGAGAGGGAAAATAAATTTCTTTGTCACTTGAGTTTGTTGCAATTCAGGTGGAAAATTTTTATTTTACATATAAATCCGCAGTCTAGTAATAATGATATTATTACATATTTAACGTATTACAGAATATAGCAGTAAGGTCCTATAACAAAAGCAACATTTTAATTTGCCTGGAATACTTGTTCTAGATCCACAAAAATGGCGACGAACCTTTTCAGTAGACCGGCAACACTCAACTTGGAAACTGCATATCAAGACGTGCATGAGGAGAAATCAGCGGCAGAAAAAGCGAGCCCGCAAAAATTGACAGTACAGAATTCATCGGCGAGTCCAGTACAAAAGTATAAATGGGCCATCGTCTGGAGAAATGTGATCATTTGCTTGTACTTTCACGTTGCCACGGTGTACGGAATGTACCTTGCATTCACCGTACTTAAACTCTCTACGATATTGTGGAGTAAGTTGACTTTCTGAAGTATATTTTTCAAAAAAAGTAGCAACAATACAACACAGTGAAATATTACGGAGATGTTGACTAGTATTATTCGGGCGGTATATAATTTTATTACAGAAATTAATAGAACGATTATAATATTTTTTTAGTGTTCATTATAACAGTGTTTGCGCACCTTGGTGTAACAGCTGGCGCTCACAGATTGTGGTCTCATCGAGCGTATAAAGCAAAGTGGCCGATGCGATTTATATTAATGATTTTTCAAACAATCGCTTTCCAAGTAAGATCTGATCTCCACCACTTTTCTTTCATATCATCGTCACACGGTATTTTCCATTATAACGAAAATAGTAAAATAAATATCGACATTTAAAAATAAAATAAAAAGTAAAATAAATAACGGTAGCAGTACAATAGTTTTATTCATTGAAATTAGACAGGTTTAAAATTTGTTTAAAACATAAACGATTGCATACAGGGTGTCCGACAACAGATGGGAGAAAATTTCGGCTTTGTTATTTAGGTATTAACAATTAAAAATTCGCCTAAAATGCGGCAACACTTCTGAAACAAGTGTACGTTGCGTACGTCACACAGGCGCGCGACAGTCCCGTATCAAGTGACAGCTGCATGCATACCTTGGTTCTCATTTGGGGCTCCTGCGAGATGAAAATGTTTAATAAATTGTTGGACGACACTGAACCTACCTACTCATTAAAATCCACGGCGGCGGTTTAATATACTGACAAGGTCTATGGTGGTGGTTGTTAGGCGCGTACGGTGAGGGCAGGAGGGTAATAAGAAACCGAAAGAATTATTTTGCGGAAATGAACGGTTACCGAGATATTCGCAAAAAACTGTAATTACACTGTCCAACAAATTTCAACTTTTATTATGTTTCCAATATACTATTGGGTGGATCTTATTCATCGAGAGTGATTTTACGTGCGACACCTGCTCTAAAAGCTTATCTACACGGCCCCCATGGCCGAGGAATTGGGATACGCCCAATCAGTGCATTACCCTACATAGGGCAGGAACTACCAGTATGCTCGTCAGCTGTACGGGCTGGGTGCAGACAACTGGTGGTGCCGAGTGTCCTTCCTTTCTCTACCGACTCAGCAGGTCGGTACCCGAGCTGTTGGGACGCAGCTCACCCGCCGGAGACCTCGAGAGGCTCCTATCCAGCATGTAGCTATCAACCACTGCCACCACGATGGTCCAACCCACGGCCAGGGTGTAGGGCATGCACCCCAGGAGCTCAGGCACCCCCGACATACATGCCTCTGGGCCAACCGGCCCCCGTGGTACAAGTTTAGGTCGACTGGTGGGACCAGTGATGCCAGAATCGTGGACGCGAGGACCTTTCCCCTCCGGCGGCTCGGCCGCCTGGGCCTCCCACTTTGACGTACCGTGGACGTACCGTCCTCGCCACGTTGCTTCTGCTGCGCAGCGCTACACACGAACGTACTACTACTCTACCCGTGTGAGTGCCTGTTCGATTGCACGTTCGCTACACAAACAAGCGTATTTTCACGTTACCGTTTCACGGGACCGTATCCCAGTTCCGGGTCCCAGGGGAGACGTATTCCCGAACCAGGAGACAGCAGGATCGAAAGGGCCCAGGACAATCAACCTGGAGGCGCCGACGAGGGCACGCGGTAACAAGACGTCCATCCAATTCACCCTGTCGTCGCCTCGCCCGGGAAGAAGCTTGTACCGCGACCGGATTGGCCTAAGTCGATCGTGTCAGCGGGAGACGGCCAATAGGACAGTTCGATGCCGGATACGTCGCTGGACATCAGGAGCCAGCCGCCGTCGCGGAGGATTCGTTGACGCGGAAATCCTAATTGGCGATAGGCCGAAGCGTCGCGCGAGAAAGAAAGACTACTAGAAGTGGGGGACGCCCGGCTTACGCGTTCCCAGGCCACCGCATCTCGAATCACTGCTTCGTTAACGATTGCTAATATTCAAGTAATTTTGCGACTGCTGCCGATAGAAAGGGGCTAGTAAAATTGCTGCCGAGTATCCGCAACGTATCGCTGCCAGGGTAAGCGCCGATCAGGCTTTCCTTCATTATTAACGAATAGTGATTTATCGTGTTGGCTCGGGTAGCGTGTCGTAGGGTTCTGTATTCGCGTTGCGAGAATCAACGACATTCCAGACGACCGATATTCGCGAAAATTCTAATCGGGGAAGCGTACGTCCCTCATGCCTGCGTGTACCATTGTTTCGAGTATTAAGAATCCGGTCGGACAGCGGGGGTCGCGTGGCCGCCTCGTGGCGGTTGTACGACGTCGGAATAAACGCGAAGTCGCGGATTCGATATAAGATCGGCGTCGTCGTTGATTCTTGTCAACCTCGGTTCGTTCCAAGTTGTGAGGCCGTCGCGTGCGCGACTCGTGTTCGCAAATTTAGTTCGGACGAAGCAAGTCGACATTGCAACGCTTATTCCATCGTAATTTGACTATCTCGCTGCCGTTCTCGCAGCTCGCGACAATTAGTTCTCGTTGCCGTCGAATTAGAAGCGTCGAAAGAAGGAACGGGAGAAAAGCGCGGGCGAATATCACCTTCGCCAGATCAATTGTAACGCGCCGGCTACTGTTGTATTAGCTGTCGAGTCGATCGACTGCGTAACACCGTCGGATAATAAACGAAATTCTATCCGAAATCCGTAGTTCATTTCTTGTGCGAAACCTTCTCGCCGCGGGGAATGCCACGTGTTCTCTCGGTGTAGACCCTGGCACTCGTTCGAACGCTATTCAAGGCTTAGATCGCTCGTCGCAGACTCGGTATTTCGATTAACGTAACGTAGGATTGGAATCGGTTTATTTTGCGTGACACGTGGAGTGTCTGGCGCCCGAATGTTCGAATTGTTCGACGAAATCGTGAGTCTGCGTACGTTGTTTTGTCCCGAGTGGACCACGCGACGTGCGGCCGAGCGTGGCCTGGCCTTCCGCCTATAAAAACTCGGTGCCGCTCGAGTTAGAATCAACATCTTTTCTAATATTTAGCCAAGCGACGTGACAGTACAGACTTAATAATGCAATACAAAACATTTTGTTTACAGTATATTTCAATATATGAGCATAGCTTCCAACACTCCGGGTTGGAGTAGGCGGTAAAGTCTCCGGCTGCGAACTTTTTGGCATAATTCTTTTTTTCCTTTAAATACTTTTTTTTGTTCTTTGTTTACATTAAATTATTGTAGCAACATTTCAAATATATTTTCAAAGTGTTTTAAAAATGTTTTATGCAATAGTATCTCTGACTACGAAAATCCATCATAATGGTTCACAATTAGTTGCAATGTCTTTCACACTATGTACTACATATACTTTCATTTATTGATTCTGCTGAATGTGAAATGGTATGCAACTTCATATTTTACTATTGCCGTATGTTAGTTAGTTTCTTTTCATTTATCATTAGAAGAACTCTTAATTTTCAAACATTAGACATTTTGGTGTTTTCTTATCTTCGCAATGGCAACTGATGTATCATAAGCCCACAAAGTTTGATGTCCTACGATTTCGAACCATTTATAGCTGTCGTAACACTCAAGAAACGGCAAAGTACCAACAGAGAAATAGATGGTCATGTATGGTATTTATGTATAAAGTGAGGTCTTTGAATGTGATGAACAACGAAGTCAATGGGAAATTAAATGAATCCGACTCAAGTTCCAATCATTCAACTCAGACAGGTTCTGCGGATGACAAAAAAGTAGAAAGTGGAAGTGAAGTAAAACAATCTCAGATAATTACAATGATGTTAAAAAGAACAGAAAACATAAGGATGTTCAGACTACCGATAGCGATATGATAAAAATATGGAGAGATCCATTAATATTGAACGATCCCACAGAATCGGATTATACAGAAAATATCGCAACTGCCAAAACAAAAAGTCATAACGTTCGACGACGATAGCGTTGCTAAAGATACACTATGTATCACTGCAATTATCTAAATGTGAAATTAATAAAAGAAGGACAGCCGTATATAATGTAACGTTGCCCCTTTTCGCGCGGGTTTCTGGCCGGCGAAAACGGTTAACATCCGAGAATTTATAGCCTCTGAGGACGGGTCGTGCGCGGCCGCGCGGACACGGTCCTCTCGGTACTGTGGCACGACTGACGCAGAGCATATGTGGCACGACTGACGCAGAGCATGTGTGGCACGACTGACGAAGAGTGTGTGGTACGAATGACATGAGAGAGAGTTGGTATGCGTGCGGTGTGAAGTGAGCGAAGAGAATGAGAATAAGGTTTATGGACAGAGCTTGAACACACACAGGACGTATAGTTGAGAAAAAGAAAGAATAAACGTATTAAGGGCTCAAAGATATTTAGTGTTATTATTACAATAACCCGAGTTCTTGGAGACGCTACATTTGGTGACCCCGATTAAAATGGATAAGCCATCTACTAGTTTGACCGCAAACGAAACTCACAAGGTGAGTATTAAACTACCGCCATTTTGGACGGAAAAACCGGAGGTATGGTTCTACCAGGTAGAGGCTCAGTTTGAAATCACCGGTATAACGGTGGAAAGCACAAAATTCAATTACTTAGTAGCCCAGTTGGAACCAAAGTATGTCGAAAATATTTGGGATCTCGTTTCCGATGGAACCATAACCAACAAATATACAGCAGCAAAGGAAAGGTTGTTAAACATATTTAAAGAAAGTGAAAATAAAAGGATAAAACGTTTAGTTACGGGCATAGAACTTGGAGACACGAAGCCGAGTCAACTATTGCAAAGAATGAGAACCTTGGCGACTGATGATGTCTCGGATAAAGTATTGAAAACATTGTGGTTGGATAAACTCTCGGACAATGTTAAAAATATTTTGCTTGTTTCGGAAGAAAATTTAGAAAAACTGGCAGTAATGGCGGACAGAATTGCGGAAATGAACACAGGGACAGAGTGTGCTGCAACCAGCAGAAATGCGCCACCGTGGGAAGAAATCCTACAACGAATGGCGGCGATGGAACATCAAATAGCCAAGTTGAGCATAGACCAACAGTCACGTTCCCCAAGCCGTACCTTTGACAGGAGCAGAGACAACAGCAGAACCAGGTATGGGAACCGAAGCAGAAGTAGGAGTCAGAAGAATTTTAATCCAAAAGGGAAGTATTGTTACTACCACTTTAGTTTTGGGGATAAATGTATGCCAGAAAAATGCACACCTCCTTGCGCATGAATGCAAAAAACCCAGGGAAAAGCGAATCAGCAGTAGAAGTAGCGACAAATTCTACTGCAAATAATACGCAAGATTGTCGCAGATACCGTCTATTTGTAAAAGACAGAAAAACAGGTTTGCGATTCTTAATCGATAGCGGTGCAGATGTTAGTTTGATTCCAGCTACGAAAAATGACAGAGTAAAAGGCGATTTTAAACTGTACGCTGCAAATGGCACAGAAATTCCTACCTATGGGATCTAGATGTTGACGGTGGACATGGGACTCCGTAGACCGATGCAATGGCCATTTATAATAGGTAGAACAACAAAGGGTATAATAGGTGCAGATTTCCTGAACAAATATAAGCTGATAATTGATATCGATAGCAGGAAATTAATTAATGGTGTGACTAACCTCGCAATTAAAGGAGAAGTCACATCCATCACTACAAACTCCACAATTAGCTCAATGGATAAAACGTCGAAATATTACGACATTTTAGCCCAGCACCCGCAGATTACAAAACCAACTCTGTTAATAGTTCGAGCTAGGCATAACGTTGAGCACCAGATAATTACAGCAGGGCAGCCAGTGTATTCGAAAGCAAGACAGCTGGACTCAAAGAAACTGGCACTGGCAAAACAAGAATTCCAATACATGTTGGACTGCGACATCATCAGGCGATCGAATTCCCAGTGGGCAAGTCCGCTTCATATAGTAACAAAAAAAGATGGGACCATTCGTCCTTGTGGCGATTATAGGAGGCTGAACGCTATAACCATTCCAGACAGATACCCCATTCCCAGAATCAACGATTTTAATCATATCTTAAAAGGTAAAACAATATTTTCGAAAATCGACCTTTTCAAGACATATTTTCAGATACCTATAGCGGAACAGGACAAAGTAAAAACTGCAATAATTACACCTTTCGGACTGTTCGAGTTCAACGTGATGAGTTTTGGATTGAAAAACGCACCGTCCACGTTTCAGAGATTCATACACCAGGTGTTGCAAGGATTGGACTTCACCTTTCCGTACCTGGATGATATTTTGATCGCATCCACTTCAGAGGAAGAACACCGGAACCACTTAAAGGTGATTTTCGAAAGATTAGACAGGCATGGACTACGAATAAACATGTCAAAGTCAATTATGGGAGTTAAGCAGCTGGAGTTTTTTTGGGATACTTAATAACTTGCGAAGGATCGGCCCCCATACCCGAACGAGTAGAGGTGATATTAAATTACAAATTGCCAGACACAATCCACGAACTGAGAACTTTCCTCGGTATGATAAATTTCTATCGACCATTTTTGAAAAACGCTGCAAGTAGCCAAGCAAACTTGCACGAGTATCTACGTGGCTCTAAGAAGAAATATAGGAGAAAAATACAATGGACAGATGAAGCGATAGGAAAATTCGAGGAATGTAAAAAAGAATTGGCAGATGTAGCATTGCTTGGTTATCCTGATCCAGAATTACCTCTGTCACTCAGTACAGACGCTTCCGATTGGGCCATTGGAGCCGTTTTGCAACAATTTGAAAAACAAGCCTGGAAGCCAATAGCTTTTTATTCAAAAAAATTGAACGAAACTCAGAAGAAATATAGCACATACGACCGGGAATTGTTAAGCATTTACCTGGCCATCAAACATTTCAAGTATTTGCTGGAAGGTCGTGATTTTAAAATCATAACCGATCATAAACCACTAATTTTCGCTTTCAGGCAGAAAAATGAGAACGCATCTCCGAGACAACTTAGACAACTACAATATATATCGCAATTCACTACCAACATATATCACATCAAGGGTTCCGAAAACGTCGTGGCGGATAATCTGTCGAGAATAGCAGGAGTTAGCATGTCCGTAATTGACTACGAAGGAATTGCTAGACAACAAGAAAACGACGAAGAATTAGAAAACTTGCGAGCTCACAGTAAATTTCTGACTTTCAAGCAATACCCATTACCGTCAGGGAAAGAACTGTGGTGTGACACGTCGACCACAAAGATCAGACCGTTCATACCTAAACAGTGTAGAGAAGAACTGTTACAACAAATACACGGACTCGCTCATCCGGGAATCAAATCAACAATAAAGGAAATGACATCTAGATTCATATGGACAGATATCAAAAAGGACGTCCAGAAATGGACGCGCGCCTGTATAAATTGCCAGAAGAACAAAATAAATAGACATACGAAAACAGAGTTAGGAACTTACAGAGAACCGGACGAGCGTTTCAGCGTGGTACATATCGATTTAATAGGCCGTATCCACCATCAGATGGGTGTACCTATTGTCTAACCTGCATAGACCGTTACACCAGTTGGATGGAGGTGGTGCCCTTGCGGGATATAACGGCAGAAACCGTGGCAAAGGCATTCTACGAGGGTTGGATTACACGATTCGGTGCACCATACCGGGTGATTATGGATAGAGGAGTGCAATTCACTTCAGAGTTGTTCCGAACACTAGCAAATATCTGCGGAGTAAAGATTCAACACATAACAGCGTACCACGCACAGTGTAATGAAAAAATCGAAAGATTGCACCGGACCTTGAAGGCAGCCGTCCGAGCACATAATACGAATAAATGGACGGACTCCATACCGACAGTCCTATTGGGATTGCGAGCAGCCGTAAAGGAGGATTTAGGACATTCCGTAGCACAGATGGTCTATGGAAAAACGATCAAGTTACCGGGTGAGTTTTTTTGATAATCCACAAATAACCACAACACCGGAAAGTTTTCTTAACAGATTGCAAAAGCAAATGGAGTTTTCAAACCAAGGACCAGAAAACATGGACCTGGGCCAAAAGTGTTCGTACACAGAGATTTGAGCACGTGCTCTCATGTGTTCGTAAGGGTTGACGCAACGAAAAAAACACTGGAACCAGTATACGAGGGACCTTTCAAAGTCTTGGAGAGAAAAGGAAAATACTTCGTACTGGAGTTTAAAAATCGTACAAGCATTTCAACGGACAGGATAAAACCAGCTTACATATTAGTACCTGAGAGTTATGACCCTGTAACGCCTGGAGCAGTAGATAATGAGACTGAAACAAAAAGGGAAACAACAACGATACCAAAGGAGCAGCCTATGGCGAAGCCACAAGTATCGCGGTTGGGTAGGCAAATTAACCGTCCCGTTCGTTTTAACGATAGTGTAAGATATTACGTATAATACAAACATATTATACAAAGTAAATTTTGAAGTGCAAATAAGCATCAGTATTTAGTATAGGAGATTATATCAAATGTTATGTGCTCCATAGATTTACCAACGTTTTACTTTCATATTTTGTTATTTTATGTAAAAAAAATGTATGAAACAGCGTAACATAGTTACTGGTGAGGGAGTGAATGTGGCACGACTGACGCAGAGCATGTGTGGCACGACTGACGAAGAGTGTGATTTGAGATTTAATTATAATTCGAAGCTTGCAACCGCGAACGAAAGACGCGGAAAGCTAAACATCTGAGACTTGTAGAACCGGCAATAAAATATTTAAGCATATCATGAACAGCAGTTGCTCCGGAATGGTGTTTTCAAACAGTTAAGAATATTGGTATCTCAAAAAAGTCGTTTATAGTCGGAACATTAAAACATATCAGATTCTTCTCTAGTACACTAGAGGTTTAGTTCATTACATTTTTTGTAATGGGAGTGATTTTCAAATTAAATTTTGTATCTATTTTATATACCCATACTTTGTATTTAAATACACGCGTGCCCGTGTAGTTAAAATGACACGTACTGAAGTACGTGTACGTGAAATACACGTGTACACGTGTATTTAGATACACGTGAAATAGCGATCTCTAATATAAATCATTTTAATGTACTTCGAATTCGTGTGTGTCACTTGTAACAGGTCTTGTTCCCGGTATCGGTCTTTTCGCGTCGGAGTCCCTCTGTTGCTGATTAGCTCGTCGCAGCCAGGATTCGTACGCGGCAGAGAGAATGATCGGCTTCCGGAAGGACGGGGTGTATTGCAAAATAAACTAGAGGGCTATTGTTGCTCGCTCGCGAGTAGGGTTGTTTTTGCTCGCTCGCTTCGCGAGCTCGCGGGTAGGACTGCTCTAGCGAGAGAGTTAGTGATACGCATGGCTAGCAAGGCCTACAGCTATTAATGTTTTTTATTTTGTGTGTAACTCTCCGCGAGCCACAAAGAACTTCCCGATTCGTTAGTTGCAGTACATTATCATTATTACAATACATACATTTATATACAGGGTGTCCCAGAATAAGTGCAACTCCATCATCGTAAGGTACAAAAAAAGATTGTAAAAAAAAATTTTGTTATCTCATTTTAAAAAAATCGAAAAACAAATTTTTTGTGTAATTACGTTTGTTTCTTCGGTGGAAACTTTCCGTTCTCTCGTATAAATTGCATTGTTGAATGAACTTCTTTCGAAAAAAAACTAAGAAAATTAAAAAACTACTTGACCAAAATGGACCAAAATCTAATCAGCTCTAAGTTACAGCGGGGCACATCGATTGCATCATTCATCATCCTGATCGCGTTGTTACTTTTTCTGAAAACGTTAAGGAAAAATTTGATTACATAGAAACGGACATACACACACACACACACGAACATTTTGCTGAAAATAGTCTAAAATGACTACAATGACCATGAAACGTGAAGATCTGCTAAAAAATCGATTTTCGATTTTCGAGGTCATTACAATAACTTCCCTATAAAATCGGGAAGTTACTAAAGAGACGTGGAATTTTAGGTTAACATGCGCTCGCTGCCAAAGAGTTTCGTATTACAGTAATTCTTCGATCGGAGTCCCAACACCCGTGTGTTGCACGGACTTGGGTAGCGTAGAGAGGCTATTTTTTTATGACTGCGTCGACCGCGCCGAGACTTCAAACGACGAGCCGAACATAGAGAAGGACAGAATGAAATAGGATCGCGTGGCCGAAGCGTGTAGTCGTCGCCAACATAGTTTAAAGGCCCGTGCGTCATCACAATGAAACACCAAAATCTTAGCTTCTTTATTTTCTATGATATCATTATGAAACTTTCACCAACATATTCGTGGCATTTTTCTAATGCAAAATGATACCAAATACGATATAATTGGGCCAATATTTAGTAGTTTAATCGACAATGAAAGTTTCGAACGCAACGAAGAACAGCGACAACGCGGGCCTTTGAACTGTTTCGGCGGCGGCTACTGTTCGCGTCTCTTTCTTTTCAATACGCTTTTCTTCGTTGCGTTTGAAACTTTCATCGTCGATTAAACCACTAAATATTGGCCCATTTCTATCGTATTTGGTACCATTTTAATAACAGAAACGCCAGGAACAAGTTAGTAAAAGTCCCATAAACCGACCATTAAAATTAAGAAGTTTGAGAATTCGATTCACTCGAGTCAATGTGTGGTGTTCACACCGATATACCCGAGCCGAGATCATTCATCGCCGCTCTACGGCGCGGTGCAGCGTTGGCCGGCAGTGGAGTGAGTAGGACTTCGATGGAAGAATTACAGTAAATTCTCTATAAATGCGAACGCCTCGAAGGGATTTCTTCGCATTTTTCGGTCTTGGTCCTACGTTTTTCGAGCTTCAAAGGCCGAGCCGAACGTAGAGAAGGACAGCGCGTGTAAAGCGAGACCACGCGCGGGCCTTAGAACTGTGCCGGCGACTCCGACTCTCCGCGTCTCTTTCTTTTCTATACGCGCTATCCTTCCTTGCGCCCGAAATGTTCATCGTCATTTAAACTACTATAGTTTAAATACCATCGAAGGAAAACTATCGAATTGAAGCGTTTACATCCGTCAGGAAAAGACACACTTTTTTTAGTTTTTGAACTGTTTTAAGTGACATACTTAAGATTTATTTAATTTTGTTTCTTATCAAAAAATTGTAATGGAGCGAGCGACGCGCGTGACTTGACACGGTGTTCGGTTTTACGACATGATCGGTCATAGTTCATCGCGTCTTTACATTTGCGAAATCGAACGTTACTACCGGAAAACCGGACGACGCACGACCACTGTACTCTTATGTTCTAAAGTTACTTCATATGTATATACCGTCAATTAAACCATTAAATTCAGTTCAAATTAGGTCGTGTTTGGTATCATTTTAATCAGAAAAATGCCAGAAATAAGGTAGTGAATGTCCCATAACAGTATCATGGAAAATAAAGAAGATAGACTGTTGGTGTAACGTTATGATGACTCACGGGCCTTTGAACTGTGCCGGCGCGCTGCGACTCTGCGTCTCTTTCACATACGCTATCCTTCCTTGCACCCGAAACTTTCATTGTCAATTAAACCACTAAATTCAGTTCAAATTAGATCGTGTTTGGTATCATTTTAAACAAAAAAATGCCAGAAATAAGGTAGTGAAAGTCTCATAACAGTATCATGGAAAATAAAGAAGATAGACTGTTGATGTAACGTTATGATGACTCACGGGCGTTTGAACTGTGCCGACGACTGCGACTCTCTGCGTCGCGTTAGTAGTGGCTCACACCGATATACAGAGCCGAGATCTGTGTGCTAGGTTGCAGGGGATATTTCTTTCGCGTTTATCGTGAAGAGATTTTCGCGTTTATAGAGAGTTTACTGTACTGTATCGCGGTTGCGAAAGTTCATGACGCGGAGTACGTCTACGGAGTTCGCGTTTCTCCTTCGTAAAGGTGGATCGCGGTGTTGTAATTAAACGCGTCACGGAATTGCTCGTACACGGCATGCCCGGTAGCATGAACGTTTTCGGTGATCATGAGAGTGGTGATATGTTACGACAGTGAACAGGATTCAGCTGGTGACACACTGTGGCTGTGTAAGAGTGTGGTGTGTGAAAAGTGAACAGGATTCAGCTGGTGACACACCATGGCTGCGGAAGAGAGTGGCGACACGCCGTGCTCTCAGGATTCAGGATTCAGCTGGTGACACACCGTGGCTGCGGAAGAGAGTAGCGACACGCCGTGCTCTCAGGATTCAGGGTTCAGCTGGTGACACACCGTGGCTGCGGAAGAGAGTGGCGACACGTCGTGCTCTCAGGATTCAGGATTAAACAGGTGACATACCATATCTGGAAGAGTGGCGACGCGCCGTGCTCTAGGAGGTAAGTTCTCATGGCCGGTTTCGTGGTGTTCGCTAGGGGAATGATGACGGGAGTGATCCTTACCGGAGCGTAGTTGTACATCGAATCATCTCTCGAGCTCTGGCCGTGGCGGCTTTTATAGCTCTTAATTAGTGGTGGGGGTGGTGGCACGATGCGGTGATTCGCGGACTGGTTTCTTGGCACGGGGGGTGGCGCGGCGCGGCGACGGGAGTACGGCGGTTCGTTCCGAGAAATGATCGCCGGTTGATCTCGGTTCTCACCGGTTTGATCCGGTTTGCGTTGTTCTTAGTAACAGGCCTGCGAGGTACAGGTCTGTTACACACTTAATCGACATACTTGTATATTATACAAAAATGAATTAAGTAATGTGCTTATTATGTGCGACAAGATTGAACTGTAAGATTAAAAATTCGTAACAATCATGGATATAGAAATTAGCAACACTCCTTATAGCATTCCTGGAACCTATTCGAGATCTTTCTCGGCTTTGTCTAAACATGCAGAGTCTGGAGTTTAGACTCGCAGCGCTAGAAAATACAGGGTGTTTCACGCAATTGTTTCAGGCCATAACTATGTTATTTATGCATTTACGAAAAAATATCAAAAGAGGAAAATAAATGGTTCGAAGAGCGTAGGCCCTTAGATTTTTTATGTGCTACTGTGCATGTGCAATTAACAATTGCATCATTTCTTTAAATAAAAATTCATATTTTTTTGCACTAATCGATTCCTCTGTTTGTTCTACGTAAAAAATGATTAGGGTACCATAGCAAAAAAACTAGTAGTGAGGAATCAGTGATACTTAGAATCAGAGGCATCGATTAGTGCAACAAAAAATATGCATTTCTATTTAAAGAAATGATGCAATTGTTAATTGCACATGCACAGTTGCATCTAAAAAAATCTAAGTCTAAATCTTATGTTTCTCCTTTGATATTTTTTCGTAAATGCATTAATAATTAATAATGGAGTTATGGCCTGAAACAATTGCGTGAAACACCCTGTATACGCATTTGACTGCAGTCAAAGTCAAAGTATTTGGGAGAGGCCCTGGCCCTGATGCAGCGGAGAACATTATTCATTCGTTAGTTATATACAGGGCGAATTCAATAAAGCAGGACACCTAAATATCTCCGATACTTTTCGTTGTACAAAAAAACTACGTAGGACAAAGTTACACTGTTTGAAGGGCCACATATAACGCTGTGAGGGAAAAAAAATTTCAAGGTCATTTTTATGAGATTTCAAGGTTATCGATGTATTTTTAATGGAATGAGGTATTTTTTAATACATAAATCGATGCAGCTGGACATTCGTTACAAAAAAGTACTAACCTATGTATGTCGAAAAGTTAGTAGTTCAGGAGATATTTCAATATAAATAACTCTAAAATACCATTACTGTCGTACTAAGATGTTAGTGTTTACTTACTTGTGTAACATCTTAGCACGACAGTAATGGTATTTTAGAGTTATTTAAATGGAAATATCTCGTGAACTACTAACTTTTCGACATACATAGGTTAGTACTTTTTTATAACGAATGTCCAGCTGCATCGATTCATGTATTAAAATTATTTAAAAAAAATAAAATTTTTAAAAACGCCACGTTTAAAAAACGGACTACAAAGTATAAAATAATTTTTTCTAGCCTGATACAGATTCCTAAACCCTGAAAATTTGTGATTGTGAATTTTTAATAGCTAAGAAAATACTTGTAAGATTTAAAACGAAAAACGCGGGGCGTATGCAATAGATAATTGATGCATGAACACTAAATCACTAACAACTTTATTGCACTGCAAATGATATAAAGTGTTGTACGAGATTTCTCAGCGGCAACTACTCTCTACACTCCTTACTGTGTATTATCTTGCACCCCGCGTTTTTCGTTTTAAATCTTACAAGTATTTTCTTAGCTATTAAAAATTCACAATCACAAAGGCTATAGCCGGGTTTGATAGTGAAATTCGCCCCCGGCGGGATTTTAATCGTGCTTGGACCATTCGATAGCTTACCCAAAAAAAACCCTCCCTGCCAAGTTTCAGCCCCCTATCTCATCTGTAAGGGTAGTTATTGAGAAAAAACGAAAAATCAGTTTTTGGCCCATTTTCCCTATTTATTGACAATTAAAAATTCTGAAAAAAATCTGGCACTTTTCGGATACCGAGCCACATGTTAGGTATCATTTCCAGATTTTTCTGCTGCAAGCTCTGCTTGTAAAAAATGAAAAACACGAAAAAAATCGAAAAAATGCAGGTTTTATATAGAAATCTAAAAGGTGCTACTCCAGATTTAATTTAGCAATGAGGTATTACCGTAAGTATTATGCTCAATTTTTTTCAGATTTTTGTGAGTGGTGCGTCATAGTTAAAAAAAATAAAAACCGCTTTTTTCGGCGTTTTTCCTAAGTTATACTTATATTTCCTGAATCATAAAAATATATTATGTGATATTAAATGTTCCTACGTTCAGAAAAACATCTCCCAGACTTTAAAACTTGCCTAATACGAAATACGAAAATAATACCATGTATATATATTCGAATATTTCGCAGAGAATTTCAACAGCGCCGGTTGGTGCAGTGGCTATGGTCTCCGTCTGTGGAACCGCTGAAGACTTTTTGGACCGGGTGCGGGTCCCGATCAGGTCAATTTTTTTTTCTAAGTTTTTTAAGATTATTTTTCTAAGATTATTGTTGAACCATTGTAAAAAACTTATTTGAACTATATTTAGACTATCTTAAAATATTTTTTCGGAAAAATATTCTTGGAGTACTTTCGGCCAGTAAAGATAAAAAAATCAAGTCGATGCACAAATCCACGTAAAAAATGTAAAGTAGAGCTGTAATACAGTCCGTAAATGACTAGAGGCCGATAGTACTCCAAGAATATTTTTCCGAAAAAATATTTTAAGATAGTCTAAATATAGTTCAAATAAGTTTTTTACAATGGTTCAACAATAATCTTAGAAAAATAATCTTAAAAAACTTAGAAAAAAAAATTGACCTGATCGGGACCCGCACCCGGTCCAAAAAGTCTTCAGCGGTTCCACAGACGGAGACCATAGCCACTGCACCAACCGGCGCTGTTGAAATTCTCTGCGAAATATTCGAATATATATACATGGTATTATTTTCGTATTTCGTATTAGGCAAGTTTTAAAGTCTGGGAGATGTTTTTCTGAACGTAGGAACATTTAATATCACATAATATATTTTTATGATTCAGGAAATATAAGTATAACTTAGGAAAAACGCCGAAAAAAGCGGTTTTTATTTTTTTTAACTATGACGCACCACTCACAAAAATCTGAAAAAAATTGAGCATAATACTTACGGTAATACCTCATTGCTAAATTAAATCTGGAGTAGCACCTTTTAGATTTCTATATAAAACCTGCATTTTTTCGATTTTTTTCGTGTTTTTCATTTTTTACAAGCAGAGCTTGCAGCAGAAAAATCTGGAAATGATACCTAACATGTGGCTCGGTATCCGAAAAGTGCCAGATTTTTTTCAGAATTTTTAATTGTCAATAAATAGGGACAATGGGCCAAAAACTGATTTTTCGTTTTTTCTCAATAACTACCCTTACAGATGAGATAGGGGGCTGAAACTTGGCAGAGAGGGGTTTTTTTGGGTAAGCTATCGAATGGTCCAAGCACGATTAAAATCCCGCCGGGGGCGAATTTCACTATCAAACCCGGCTATAGCCTTTTCAGGGTTTGGGAATCTGTATGGAGCTAGAAAAAATTATTTTATACTTTTGTAGTCCGTTTTTTAAACGTGGCATTTTTAAAAATTTTATTTTTATTTAAATAATTATTTTCTGCTTTTTAGTCTTGCATGTGTGAAATTTTACAATCGAGTTTGAACATTTTGATGAGATTATAACAGAGACATGTAGTAAATTTCAGACGGTATTGCGACACGTCATATCGAAAACGAACGCCGTGGTAAAATGTCAAAGATAAAGGTTCGACGGAGAATTTCGGTGTAACTGTTCTTTCGCTTGGTAAACAAACATTATAGTATACTAATACGTAGTATCTTTGTAAACACCGCACGGAGCTCGAACGCACACTGAGCTCCTTCGGTGCGAAGCAGGTCAGTGGAGTGGGGATGAGTCAGAGTGGGAACCGAGTGGGCACTACCGGTCGTCGCGCGGGGATGTGTAACGGTTAAATTTTTAATAGTTTATATCTCCTAAACGCGTAGGCTGTTGTAAATTAAAAATTTTTTTAAAAATATTGCATTGTCATATCCCTAGTAACACAAAAATATTGGCTAAATATTATTTAAGCCACACTTTTTAATATGAGAAATATATTTCTTCCTATCTTATAAGTTAGCATAAAAAAGAATATTTGGTACTTAATGTAAAATAAATATTGTATGTATATTTGAATATTAAAAACAGATTAAATCTCTTTTTGATATTATGTGAATGTGTATACAATATCTTGTGCTGCTAGGGATAGTACTGAGCTATGTTTAAAATTTGAAGTCTCTAGCTCATCGAGAAGTTAGTTTAAAATCAGTTGTAAAATTTGTACCGAACAGACGAACAGACATACAAGAAAGCGACCTAATAAAAACGTGGTAAAATATTTAATGGCATACCTGGTGATTTGGCGACTTCTCTGTGAAAATCATCATTAACGAACTGCTCCTTTTTTGTAGACATTATTTCGAGATTATAACAGAGACATGTAGTAAATTTCAGACCGTATTGCGACCGCATTATATCGTAACGCCGTGGTAAAATGTCAAAGATAAAGGTTCGACCGAAAATCTCGGTGTAACGGTTCTTTCGCTTGGTAAACAAACATTATAGTATAATAATACGTAGTAACTTTGTAAACACCGCACGCAGCTCAAACGCACACTGACGCACACTGAGCTCCTTCGGTGCGAAGTGGAGTGGGGATGAGTCAGAGACGGAACGGGTAGTGGAGTAGGGATCGCTGTCGCGCGGCGTGGCGATCGCTGAACGCGATGACGTAGGTTTCGCGGGGGGGGGGGGGCGAACAGGTAAATATTGAATTGTTATTTCTCCGAAACGGATAGACTTTTAAAAATTTTTTTTTGAATAATGCATTGTCATCCAGTTCTGTGCCATGTAACCGATTTCAAGTCTCTAGCTCATCAGGAAGTTTGTTTAAAATCAATTGCAAAATTTGCCACCGAACAGACAAACAATCAAACAAACAAGAAAGCGGGCTAATAAAAACGTGGTAAACATACCTCATTCCATTTAAAAAAACATCGATAACCTTGAAATCTCATAAAAATGACGTTGAAATTTTTTTTCTCCTTACACCGTTATATGTGGCCCTTCAAACAGTGTAACTTTGTCCTACGAAGTTTTTTTGTACAACGAAAAGTAACGGAGATATTTAGGTGTCCTGCTTTATCGAATTCACCCTGTATACAGGGTGTTTACCTACGGGTGGGAAAAAATTTAAGGGGTGCTTCTCGACAATATAAAACGAAAATGAAGAATAAAAAAATTGCGATTTCGGCTTCGTTATTAAGTTATTAACAGTTAAAAATCTGCCCAGAAAGCGGCAACTTTTCAACAGCGGTGCACGTTGGGTACGTCACGCAGGCGCGCGACAGTCTCGTATCAAGTGACAAACACATGCATACCTTGGTTCTCATTTGGGGCCCCAGCGAGGTAAAAATGTTTAAGAAATCGTTGGACGACATCGAACCTACCTACTCGTTAAAATCCACAAGGGCATTTCTAATATCCGCCCTATGGAATTATCGAGTAGAAGGGGTCAATGCCCTTTCACTTTTAAATTCTTCTCACACATATCCACAAATCCTTATCCTGCACTATAATTCTTCATAACACCGTACTTAATATACTGGAATAAACGCTCTAGCACTATTTACGATATCATACACGCGCACTACGAGTTTCTGCGAACGGAAATTTTCGACGCGTGCGAGAATAATCGTTCGTACAAGCTAGCATCCGTATGCATACTGATTCAAGACAGCTGACGAAGTCGATGCCAGATCGATAAAACAAATGAAGATCTACAGCAAACTACCGCCCAAACGTCGCGCGTTGCTATACCAATACATTGTCTATCCTGTTTTCACGAATTTCGTGATTCCTTCTCATTCTGTCTGTGACCGGGAAATATTTCATGTGTGTGCATTGGCCACATCAGCTGTCTTGAATCAGTGTGCATACGGATGCTAGCTTGTACGGACGATTCTTCTCGCACGCGTCGAAGATTTCCGTTCGCAGAAACTCGTAGTGCGTGTGTATGATATTGTAAATAGTGATAGAGCGTTTCTTCCAGTACATTCAGTACCGTGTTATGAACAATTATAGTGCAGGATAAGGATTTGTGGATATGTGTGAAATGAATGTAAAAGTGAAAGGGCATTGACCCCTTCTACTCGATAATTCCATAGGGCGGATATTAGAAATGCCCTTGAGGATTTTAACGAGTAGGTAGGTTCAATGTCGTCCAACGATTTTTTAAACATTTTCACCTCGCTGGGGCCCCAAATGAGAACCAAGGTATGCATGCGTTTGTCACTTGATACGAGACTGTCGCCTGTGTGACGTACGCAACGTGCACCGCTGTTGAAAAGTTGCCGCTTTTTGGGCAGATTTTTAACTGTTAATAACTTAATAACGAAGCCGAAATCGCAATTTTTTTATTCTTCATTTTCGTTTTATATTATCGACGAGAACCACCCCTTAAATTTTCTCCCACCTGTAGCTAAACACCCTGTATATATAATCGTTAGTTATATATATGTATAACGAGGCGGAGAGGCTAGATTCTTCGTCGAACCCGTCGGAAGTCGATCCGAAACGTTATTCGCCGATTCACTCATCTTTGTATCGCACGCGAAAGACAAAAGAACGACGAGACAACGATCGCTAACAACTACTGCAATCCGCGATCGCGTAGCGCAATGGCGAGACACCTCAACGAGCCCACGAGCCCGGCAGAACCATCACACGAAAAATCTCGAGTCCGTCCCTTTCAATCTCTCTCTACTGCGATAGCTTCCCAACAACGATCCAAACGCTCTTTACTGCCGCGTAGCCAAAATCGTTCTGCCGCTCGTGGTCACGTTCAACAAGGTCCCAGCCCATTTCTTTTTCGGGACCCTATTTCGCGTCTCTCCTTGCGCCGGCATGGAGAGGGATGCAGGTAAAAAGGAAACATTTTATTGCTCTTTCGCTGGGTAGTTACAAAGGTACGCCCCAGCATCTGGCTCTCAGCGGTTTGACGGTAAACGCGTAAACTAGATGTCTAAATTATTACTTTAAAACTAGAATTAATCGTATACAAGCATGTAATTCTAAATGACAATATGATTGTCTTGTACGGTGGATAAACGTTACGCGTCGTTGTCAACGGGTTGCGTCGCTGCCGTCCCGTCCCGACACGGCCCTCCTGACTGTCACACGTCCTCGTGTGCAGTTACAATGACTTTATATGTCGTCTGCAAAAGAAATATCACCTATATTTCCCGTTTGTCCATCCTGACAAGATATTGATTGAGCCCTGATTGCCGTGCTCTCCATATACTCTGTGTTGAAGCACTATACATGTGTGGTCGATGTCACGGAACAGTCTTAGCCAATTCTCAACAAAACATAATGAAATAGACTATTCGGCCAAGCGGTTATGACACACAGTGAGCTTAAGATAACAATGCCAAATACTGTGTCCACCATTCGACACAGCAAAACAAAGCCAACCATGTGGCAACCGACCAACCTTATGGTCACACACTACAAAGTCATCAATGTAGTGTTTAATGGTAATAAATGGAGGCGCTTTGTCGCAACTTAATACGTTTATTTAGAAGTTACTAAGGATTGTATTTACTCTGATATTAGCCAGGCTTTTGACTCTGAGAGAGGCTCGAGCGAACTGCCGAATTCTGCGTATACCGCACTCTCACGTCCAGCTCACTCGTATTTACACACACACACACACACACACACACACACACACACACACACACACACACACACACACACACACACACACACACACACACACACACACACACACACACACACACACACACACACACACACACACACACACACACACACACACACACACACACACACACACACACACACACACACACACACACACACACACACACACACACACACACACACACACACACACACACACACACACACACACACACACACACACACACACACACACACACACACACACACACACACACACACACACACACACACACACACACACACACACACACACACACACACACACACACACACACACACACACACACACACACACACACACACACACACACACACACACACACACACACACACACACACACACACACACACACACACACACACACACACACACACACACACACACACACACACACACACACACACACACACACACACACACACACACACACACACACACACACACACACACACACACACACACACACACACACACACACACACACACACACACACACACACACACACACACACACACACACACACACACACACACACACACACACACACACACACACACACACACACACACACACACACACACACACACACACACACACACACACACACACACACACACACACACACACACACACACACACACACACACACACACACACACACACACACACACACACATACTGACATTTTGATAAAAATAGTCTAAAATGACTCCAATGACCATGAAACGTGAAGATCTGCTAACAACTCGATTTTCGATTTTCGGGGTAATTACAATAACTTCCCTATAAAATCGGGAAGTTAATTATTTAAATAAAAATAAATTTTTTAAAAATACCACGATTTTAAAACTGACTAAAAAGTATAAAATAAAATTTTTAAAAACGCCACGTTTAAAAAACGGACTAAAAAGTATAAAATAATTTTTTCTAGCCCCATACAGATTCCTAACCCCTGAAAATTTGTGGTTGTGAATTTTTAATAGCTAAGAAAATACTTGTAAGATTTATAACGAAAAACGCGGGGCGCATGTAATAGATAATTGATGCATGAACACTAAATCACTAACAACTTTATTGCACTGCAAATGATATGAAGTGTTGTACGAGATTTCTCAGCAGCAGTTACTCTCTACACTCCTTACTATGTATTATCTTGCGCCCCACGTTTTTCGTTTTAAATCTTACAAGTATGTTCTTAGCTATTAAAAATTCACAATCACAAATTTTCAGGGGTTAGGAATCTGTATGGGGCTAGCAAAAATTATTTTATACTTTTTAGTCCGTTTTTTAAACGTGGCGTTTTTAAAAATTTTATTTTATACTTTTTAGTCAGTTTTAAAATCGTGGTATTTTTAAAAAATTTATTTTTATTTAAATAATTATTTTCTGCTTTTTAGTCTTGTATGTGTAAAATTTTACAAACGATTTTGAACATTTTGATGAGGTTATAACAGAGACATGTAGTAAATTTCAGACGGTATTGCGACACGTCATATCGAAAACGAACGCCGTGGTAAAATGTCAAAGATAAAGGTTCGACGGAGAATTTCGGTGTAACTGTTCTTTCGCTTGGTAAACAAACATTATACTATAATAATACGTAGTAACTTTGTAAACACCGCACGGAGCTCAAACGCACACTGAGCTCCTTCGGTGCGAAGCAGGTCAGTGGAGTGGGGATGAGTCAGAGTGGGAACCGAGTGGGCACTACCGGTCGTCGCGCGGGGATGTGTAACGGTTAAATTTTTAATAGTTTATATCTCCTAAACGCGTAGGCTGTTGTAAATTAAAAATTTTTTAAAAAATATTGCATTGTCATATAGTACTGAGCTATGTTTAAAATTTCAAGTCTCTAGCTCATCGAGAAGTTAGTTTAAAATCAATTGCAAAATTTGCCACCGAACAAACAAACAGACAAACAGATAAACAAACAAGAAAGCGAGCTAATAAAAACGTGGTAAAATATGCTAACAGCAGTAGAACTAAATAATAGCAAATCCTGGCAAGAGTCTCTTGAAAATGTCGAATTAGCGTTGAATTGTACAGTGAATCGTAATACTCATCACAGCCCCTTAGAATTGCTTATAGGCAAAGTTGCCAGACCAATGTCTTTGTCAGTCGTGGATAATGAAGATGAAGAAGTCGATCTTTCGGATATCAGGGAACAAGCAACCCAAGCGATCAATCGAAACGCTGCGAAGGACAAAACACGATTTGATAGTACCAAAGCAAAAATTATTAGATTTTCGGTCGGAAACTACGTTCTTATAGAAAATCACGAACGGAATCAAACACAACTAGATGCTAAATTTCGCGGTCCGTATAAGATAGTAGAAGTCTTGCCTAACGACCGATACAGCCTGAAGTCTTTAAATAGTAACAGAGTACTTAAATATGCCCATGAGCGATTGAAATTGATGCCTGATAGTTCTGTTTCCATAGAGCTCGATGTACATAGTAATTGTAGTGATACGGAGTTGACAGGGCGTGCCAGTGTCGGCAACGACAACAGTGAGGAAAGAAACATGTGAAACTCCATACGTCGTGCTTAGTAGTCGGAAGCCATTATTCCCAAACCCAGTTTAGCTGGTAAAGGAGGCGGGGCGATGTAACGGCAGGCGATGGATGAGTTTGGTCATGTTGATGACTGTAAGATGAGTGATCACATGGTTGATCGAGAGTCACGTGGTGACTGTGATACTCCATGCGTCGTGCTTATTAGTCATAAGCCACTATTCCCAAACTCAGTTTAGCTGGTAAAGGAGGCGAGGCGATGTAACGGCAGGCGATGGATGTGTTTGGTGATGTTGATTGTAGTGTATTGAACACTTACATAGTATGTGTATGCGTGAATATATATGTGTGTGTGCGTGTCCGTGTCCGTGTCCGTGTCCGTGTCCGTGTCCGTGTCCGTGTCCGTGTCCGTGTCCGTGTCCGTGTCCGTGTCCGTGTCCGTGTCCGTGTCCGTGTCCGTGTCCGTGTCCGTGTCCGTGTCCGTGTCCGTGTCCGTGTCCGTGTCCGTGTCCGTGTCCGTGTCCGTGTCCGTGTCCGTGTCCGTGTCCGTGTCCGTGTCCGTGTCCGTGTCCGTGTCCGTGTCCGTGTCCGTGTCCGTGTCCGTGTCCGTGTCCGTGTCCGTGTCCGTGTCCGTGTGTGTGTGTGTGTGTGTGTGTGTGTGTGTGTGTGTGTGTGTGTGTGTGTGTGTGTGTGTGTGTGTGTGCGTATGTCCGTTTCTATGGTATCAAATTTTTCGTTAACGTTTTCAGAAAAAGTAACAACGCGATCGGAATGATGAATGATGCTATCGATGTGCCCCGCTGTAACTTAGAGCTGATTAGATTTTGGTCCATATTGGTCAAGTAGTTTTTTAGATTTTTTCGAAAGGAGTTGATTAAACATTGCAATTTATACGAAAGGCGTATCCACCGAAGAAGTAAACGTAACTATATATATATATTTAGACATATTTAAAAAAAAAATTTTTTTATAAAATTAGAAAAAAAATTTTTTATAAAATTAAAAAAAAAATTTTTTCTTGTTTTTTTTAATTAAAAATACGTTTTTTCCAATTATGCAACTAATGCTAATGTAACCGCTTACAATAATCGAAAATTATTCCAATGCAAGAGTGAGTTAATCATCGCCGAGAATACATTTTGAAAGAATATCGATGAAAGTACAAAAACATTTATATTACAATCTTTAAATAAACAATCAGTTCAAAACGAATCGTTAACTGAGATTAAATTGAAAATTAATATAAAATATATGATAATTAATAACATTGATGTTGAAGACGGATTGGTTAATGGAGCATGCGGAACATTAAAATTTATTACTTTTCAAGAAAATACTAAAATTCCGTCGATATTGTGGTTAGATTGTCAATTGGCCATAGTAGGAGTGAAAGTAAGAACTCGTTATCGTGATTATATGAAAAATGCAAATATAAATCAAAATTTAACACCAATAATAAAAAAATATCGAATCAAGTAAATATTTCGAGTGAAGAAAAATAACAAATCACACGTAGTCAATTTCCAGTGGTTCCTGCTGAAGCGATTACGATTCATAAAAGTCAGGGACAAATATACGAGAAAGTATGTATGGATTTTAAAACATCAGAAATACGAACTTTGCAAATGTTGTATGTAGCACTGAGCAGAGTTTCAAAATTGAGCGGTTTATATATTTTGAGAAAATTTTAATTAATAGTATCGAAGAAAACCAAGATCAATACTGCAAACCCGGATAATAATGAGTTGTATCGTTTGCGAAAAACTAATTAAGACAATTTATTTTGCAACATTAGTATGCTATAACAAGGAACCAAGCGAGCAACGAGCATACGATATTGGTTTAATGCGATGCCATATAGCAAACATTTTGATAAGTAGAGAACTATTGAATTTACCTGAAAACGTATAATCTTCTCAAAATCTACACTTAATAAATAATAATAATAATATACAGCAACTAACGAATCGGGAAGTTCTTTGTGTGGCTCGTGGAGAGTCACATACAAAATGAGACATTAATAGCTGTGGGCCCTACTAGCCATGCGTACCACTAACATTCTCGCAAGAGCAGTCCTGCCCGCGAGCTCGCGAAGCGAGCGAGCAACAACACCACCCGCGAGCGAGCGAAGCGAGCAAGCAACAATAGCCCTCTAGTTTTTAAGTGTGCTCATCGTTCTCTCTACCTGACCATTGGCACGGCTCGTACCCGTAGCGATTAGGTGCAGGTCAATGTTTTGGGTCTTGCAGTAGTCACGAAAGTTACCGCTTGTAAAACATCTGCCCTGGTCGGCAATAATTCTGGACGGGGTCCCAAACAAATTTACACAGTGATTTAGTGCCGTAATAGCACTAGTCGCGTCTATGTGACTGCATGTCGTAAAATTACAAATTTGGTAAACGTGCCGATGAACACGACTACGTATTCCTTGACGTTATTTTTTCCGCTAAGTTTTCCGGTAGCATCGAGATGGATTGTATGCCACAGTACGCTTACCTTTGGGATGGGATGCAATTCAGCCTGCGTTTTACCTGAGCGAGGCTTCGCTAATTTACAAGTGATGCAGTTCTCCACAAATTTACGAACGTACTTACAAGGGGACACCGCGAATCGAGACACCCGGATTGCAATGAAATTTTGTGTGAACATAGCTTAGACATTCTCATGAACTATCCAATTGGTTTTATTCTTGAATGCGTACCCGTTTTCGAGATAATCGATATTGAAATGCCACATGTGCGGTCATGTGCGGTATATTCTATGAGTGAAAGCCTCTTGTCACAGCGGTCCGTGGCCGAGTGGGTTGAGCGAATGTCCACCACGAGAATGGTCGGGGTTCGCGTCCCGTGTCGGCGTTTTTTTTAAGTATTTTTTTTTCACTTTCTTTTTTATTTTTCTACACATTATTATGTGCTACACATTATTTCTAATATAATAAATAACAATTAATCTAGTTTTACGATGGACAAGATATATGTTTGATAAAAATCTAACATATTCGTTGTGGTAAGTATTATAACGCAAATTATTTTTGCTGTGTACTTCTTCACGCTGTACGAAAGAGAGTTCTGTAACGGTTTTAACAATAAAACGAGATATACCTGCGCGGGCCTACCGCCAACGATTGTCTTAACGATGCCCCTTTTCGGAGCACTTTCGCATTCGCAAAGCATTCTTGTGTAAGGGTGGTATACAAGATATATATCTCCGCGCGGCGAAATTCTTTTTAATTAAATTAAATTAAATATATTAACACCCCGATTCCCGCGTGCACGTAGTGGGGTGATGGGCGTCGAAAAAGCACCCGAAACACAAGTATATTCTGCACCACGAACACCGCACAAATGCTGTTGCATCCTCGTTGCAGTTGCACTTTTCTTTTTTTATATTTTCCGGAAACACTACCTCGTTCACGTTGGCGAAGATTTCTTTATCCGCTCGCAATTTGGAAGCGTACCACGCGTATCTGATAACATATGATAAAATATTGTTAATTATACCGTTAGAACTGCATTATTACATAAAAGAAAATGTATCTGGATATTTACCTTAACATTTTCTCATATATGGGAGCCTGCAGTTGATTGTGTATGAGGGAATGAATTTTTATGACATCCTCCCTCGATGTTAATTCTCGGTTGAATTGTAGAAGAGCCGGGCAATTCTGAATATGCCGTAAATAGTTTTTTACTTGGCGATAAAAGTACACATCGCACGGCTGGCAAAATGGTGTGCACTTTGGAGGAATAACGGCTAACGTGCACGTTGGCTGTTCTTCTTCGTCCATGAATTTTGTCTGGTGCAAGGACACGGATGTCTGCCCGCTCCAGGAGTCAATAATATATAGAAATTTGTTATTTTTCACATACGGTTTGATGACACTGTCCAAAAATTCCTCGTATGTGTCTCGCTGAAATTTTCCCAATTTGGTGGAAGTAATATACACATTTCTATATTGCTGCATGTACGCTTCCACGTCTTCCGCAACGCGAGGGCCGAATTTTCCGGCTGTCTCTTGCAAGCATATGAAAACTTGCGGCAACAACTTCCCGGAATAAGTTATAGCGTATTGCGCCGTATACGAGTGGGTCAATTTTGATAGCTGACCCACCGCAATGTGAGTCATTTTCTCACCTTTGTACGACAGAGTACGCTGACTACTAATTCGGTACTCGCATCCAGTTTGGTCGGTGTTTATCACAAAATCAGATGAGAAATTTTTAATCATATTGGCCGTCTGCCTTTGAAATATTGACGCAGCCTCCAACAGCGTATCAAAAGACACTTTATCTTTCTGGCTGATATACTTTGTCACACGCCGTTGTGAAATGTGATGGCTCTTTTTGAATTCGCTCACCCACGTGTCCGACGCAGAAAATTAAAAATTGTCATCAATTAGTTGAAATGCGGTGGTCATAGCCCACTGCTTCAACATACGAGTCGTAACAAGTGCCAAGTTATTTCGTCTTGCCTCATCGAATCGTTCGTACACAGCATTATTAATCATTTTCATTTTGTCAAAACGAGAGCCGCCTTTTAAAACTTGCTCCTTCCACGTAGATAGTTGCCATCTACTCTTCAGAAAACGTGATGAACGTTTTTGTAAAGTGGCGAACGACCATTTAGGATTTTCCTCTGCCAATTTTACTGTTTTGAGTTTTACCTCATAAGGAACTAAATCGCGGGTTCTTCCTCCATCGTCATTGCTCATCGATGAAGATTCCATTCCCTCAGCAGGTCTCTTTGTGCCACGAGGCTCACACATGTCTGCTTCCGCAGTCGTTAACATTTCTTCCTCGGTGAACGTCATTTCTCCACACATTTTCATGAATTGTTTCATGAGCTCTCTCCCGATTAGCTTCGAACGATTGCTTATTTTAGCACTCACTCCATCTTTTATGCACTTCATTCGGATCAGCAGCTCCTGCATATGATGTATCCCATCTGCCAGCTCCTGCTTTTGCTCTTCACTCGTAGGGGTGAGTAATAGATAAAATACTTCATTCTCCACATCCGTAATATTTTCACTGATCGCTTCCGAACTAATTGGTAGAGGCTCCATTGTAACGATATTGTAACGATGTTTTAAAAACACAAACAATAAGGAGGGTGAAGAAACTATGTTTTTGGATTCTAAATGAGAATAGTACGAGTTCGCGAGAATTGACTTTTATTCAGCAGACCGACTTTACTCTTATAAGTCTTTAGAGCTTCTTTAGCTTTTTCCTACTCCTACGCCTTTTTAAAACTATTTCGAAAGGCGGATCCCATATTCTAAACTACACTGATTGGGCAGTTGATAACAATTGTTGCCAATCAGGTAGTTTGCTTTTTCGGGAATTGCTGGAAGTGACCGTAAGGATTTTTATGATATCGCGGGATTTTCCTCCGGATCCGCGAGGTACATACCGTGGCATTGTGTGGGCCCCGCGGACCTCGGTCGGCGTGACCCTTCGGAAACTCGGGGGTTTCATCTAACGATAAATTGTACGCGTTAAAAACGGCTTCCTCAAAAATAGCTTTATTGCTGCTTGCCTCGCAAACTGCCCGGCCATTTACACGCCAAATGTTTTATTATGCGTGCCGATGGCCGCTACAGAGCGATTACTTAAAAAATACTGAAGTTGAAAAGATACTGTTTTATGATAATTTATTAGAGTCTTCGTATTTTGGCTAAAGGCCTCATTGTCAATAGCCATTCTATATCATTTATTGTTAGTATTCGCCTTGTTCTCGCTTATACCATCCTTACACAAGAATGCTTTGCGAATGCGAAAGTGCTCCGAAAAGGGGCATCGTTAAGACAATCGTTGGCGGTAGGCCCGCGCAGGTATATCTCGTTTTATTGTTAAAACCGTTACAGAACTCTCTTTCGTACAGCGTGAAGAAGTACACAGCAAAAATAATTTGCGTTATAATACTTACCACAACGAATATGTTAGATTTTTATCAAACATATATCTTGTCCATCGTAAAACTAGATTAATTGTTATTTATTATATTAGAAATAATGTGTAGCACATAATAATGTGTAGAAAAATAAAAAAGAAAGTGAAAAAAAAATACTTAAAAAAAACGCCGACACGGGACGCGAACCCCGACCATTCTCGTGGTAGACATTCGCTCAACCCACTCGGCCACGGACCGCTGTGACAAGAGGCTTTCACTCATAGAATATACCGCACATGACCGCACATGTGGCATTTCAATATCGATTATCTCGAAAACGGGTACGCATTCAAGAATAAAACCAATTGGATAGTTCATGAGAATGTCTAAGCTATGTTCACACAAAATTTCGTTGCAATCCGGGTGTCTCGATTCGCGGTGTCCCCTTGTTAGACATATTAGGGAACCAGTAATGTTGATAAACCATCTCTAACGTTTTGTTCCAACCAAGATGCACAATGGACTCATGAACATTATTAATTACGGATCATCTAAAATGTACAGGAACTATGGGTAGATATCGATTGCGATTCTTCCGTTGTATTTTCCTATGTAAAACTGCCGATTTTAACAAATATGTCCTAGCAGTACCAGAATCCATTTCATTGTTTTCTAATTGAGAAATAATTTTGCTCAGTTCATCATCTCGTCGTAGCTCAGCTTGTAACCAGTTCTTCGATATTTCAGCTAAATTAACCCGTTTCTGTTCAACTCGTTTGTGACTGTCATTGATCGGTAATGGGTTTCGCGAGAAGAAATCCGCGTGACCCATCCGCTTTCCTTCTCGGTACATGATGTCAAAATCGTATGCCTGAAGGAACGCCCACCATCGGTGTACCCGCGGGTTAAGGTCAATCTTTGTACGTGAAGCTTTAAGCGAGTTGCAGTCAGTGACAACTAAAAATTGTCTTCCTTGCAAGAAGTGACGGAAATGCTTTATGGCATTAACTACAGCTAACGCCTCCAGCTTATATAAGTGATATCGTGATTCGGCGTCAGAGGTTCTCTTACTATAGTACGCGACCGCATGGCATTTTTTATCTACCTTTTGTATCAAAACAGCACCGTAACCATCCGAGCTCGCGTCAGTATGTAGCTCGATTGGATATAACGGATTGAATAGCATTAATGCCGGTTCGTTCGTTAGTTTCCCAATAATTTCCTGTCGGATCTTTTCGTGTTGCGATTTCCATTCTATTTTTCCTTTTCGCGTAGTCGGTTTGTACAGTGGAGAAGTGATCCGCGAAAACTTAGGTAAAAACTGTCTGAAATAGGAAGCAAGGCCGATAAATTGCCTAAGCTGAGTCACCGTTGAGGGAGGAGGAGATTCCGTTAACGCTTTTATTTTCCGCGGGTTTGGCCTGATTTCCCCCGCGCTCACTTCAAAGCCCAAATAATCTACACGCGACTTTAAGAATGCACATTTAGTTAAATTGAGTGAAAATCCCGCCAATCTTAATCTTTCTAGTACTATTTGTAACCTCTCTAGAGACTGCTGTATATGTATATGTCCAGGTAGCATACTACAAAAGTTTTTACGAGCCCGGAAAGGGCTCGGTTTATGGCCCTTTGAAATACGGAAGGAGCATTACGAAGCCCGAACGGCATGGACAGATATTCGTATTGACCATTCGGGGTAACAAATGCAGTTTTCTCTATCGAGTCGTTATGAATGGGGATTTGATGGAAACCCGACGCCATATCTAATGTAGTAAAATATTGTGCGCCGCTTAGCCGCTGGATTTGGTCGCTTATGAGCGGTAAGGGGAATCTATCGGGGACTGTATTGCTATTCAGCTCTCGGTAATCAACACATAAACGGTCGGTACCATCTCTCTTCTTTACGAGAATTATGGGACTCGCGAATGGAGAACAGCCAGGTGTAATGATCCCAGCCGACAGAAGCTCGCTGATTTTGTCCCTTACGGTTTGCCTCTCGTCAGGACTAAGTCTGTACGGTCGTCGTTGAACGGTACGATTAGGGTCTATTAACTTTATTAATAACTCTCCCGAACTTGCCCTACCCGTGGGCGTACCGACGACAAACGATTCGGAAAATTTATTCAGCAAATTAACTAGTGCTTCTCTGTCGTGACCGACTATATCCGTATCAATGCTATTAAAGTTGTCAATCTCTTTGCCCACTTCGCAAATCGCTATTATCTTGTCCCGCTTCAAAATAAAGTTATTCATGGAGATTTCGACAGAAAGTCCTTGCGCTATTAAGTCGCGGCCAATCAAAATACTACAGCTCAGATGCTTATCTGGCACAACATGAAAAAGAATTTCGACGCTGTGATCGAATATGAGCACGTGAGTCAATATCTGTACGCTACAAGTCACCTTAGCGTTGCCCAGACCAATTAGTCTTATCAGGTTGTTAAATCGTTTACCGGAAAATTTATTTCCTATCGATTCTTTTATCAGCGAACATTCCGCGCCCGTATCGAAACAAAACTCGTAGGTCTCACCCGTTGCCGTGAGTTCCGCCGTCACCGGCGCGATACTGCATAGATTGATCCGCCGTTCCGTAGGTCCCCTCGGTTGTGACCCTCCACCCTCCTTTTTGCACTGTGGAGCAATGTGACCGTCCTCTCCACACTTGAAATAGATCACCGGCTTTTTCAATGGTCCGCGGTTGCCTCCGCTCGTACCAGGCTTGGGTCCTGACGTCCGCGTGACCCCTTGACGACGATGGCAGCCTGTAGCTTTGTGTCCTTCCTTGCCACACAAGTAACACGTCACACCACTTCTCAGTTTCTTGACGTCCGCTGACTTCGAGTCTTTTCCGTCGGTGGTAGCTGACCGTTTTCAGAAACCGATAGCCATTAGCTCCTTTTGTAGCAAAGGCCGCGTGTTGATTTTTGTCATGTGTGCGACGCGCTGCAACCGAGGATCTATTTGCACGCAATGTGCCAACGTAGAGGAAATAGCGATTTCTTCCTTGGACATCGTCGTGTACAAATTTGTAAACGCGGCCAATACTCGGTTCGCGTACGAAGGCATAGACTCGCCTTCCTTTGGTTTTCCCCCGTTGATCCTCATCGTTGCACCGGCAGGGGTTTCGAAAGTGTCATATTGACAATCCATGCCCGCGTAGTTCACTTGCCGTTCACACATCCACCGTTCTACACCAAGCTTTCGCACTGTAATCTTCTTTACATGCGTCAAACTCTGGCAGAAATATCCGGGTCTTGGTGGGTACTGGTTGCTGCACTGCTGGGCCTAGTGTCCGTTCCAATAGCATCTCGAACATGCGCTTCCAGTTTATCCCATCATTCTCGGGCGAGGAGGCTTGCGGAGTTGAACATTCCCGCAAGTATCCCACTTCTGATGTCGGAGGCAGAGAGGCTAGATTCTTCGTCGAACCCGTCGGAAGTCGATCCGAAACGTTATTCGCTGATTCACTCATCTTTGTATCGCACGCGAAAGACAAAAGAACGACGAGACAACGATCGCTAACAACTACTGCAATCCGCGATCGCGTAGCGCAATGGCGAGACACGTCAACGAGCCCACGAGCCCGGCAGAACCATCACACGAAAAATCTCGAGTCCGTCCCTTTCAATCTCTCTCTACTGCGATAGCTTCCCAACAACGATCCAAACGCTCTTTACTGCCGCGTAGCCAAAATCGTTCTGCCGCTCGTGGTCACGTTCAACAAGGTCCCAGCCCATTTCTTTTTCGGGACCCTATTTCGCGTCTCTCCTTGCGCCGGCATGGAGAGGGATGCAGGTAAAAAGGAAACATTTTATTGCTCTTTCGCTGGGTAGTTACAAAGGTACGCCCCAGCATCTGGCTCTCAGCGGTTTGACGGTAAACGCGTAAACTAGATGTCTAAATTATTACTTTAAAACTAGACTTAATCGTACATAGGCATGTAATTCCTAATGACAATATGATTCTCTTGTACGGTGGATAAAAGTTACACGTCGTTGCCAACGGGTTGCGTCGCTGCCGTCACGTCCCGACATATACAGGGTGAATTCGATAAAGCAGGACACCTAAATATCTCCGTTACTTTTCGTTGTACAAAAAAACTTCGTAGGACAAAGTTACGCTGTTTGAAGGGCCACATATAACGGTATAAGGGAAAAAAAATTTCAAGGTCATTTTTATGAGATTTCAAGGTTATCGATGTTTTTTTAAATGGAATGATATATTTTCGTTAACGTAATGTTGTAGCTGACAAAATAACGAATTCATGCATGTAACAAAATATGACCTTCAAATGACCTTCAACCCAGAAAAATGGTATAAATAAAATTCAACGTGTAAGATTCATTTGATGTATTTCTGTTACGCCAAATGTTCAAAAATATTCCCTTGAGCTGCTATCCATTCAAATGTATCGCAATACATAACATAATAACAGATTCGGTGTTGACAGGAGGACAATTATGATATACCTTCACCTATACGTTCGTACAGAATCGTGTTTATCCACTACTAATTACTCAGAAAACCTTCTTGCTATCAGATTTCCACAGTTTGTAAGATTTCTCGATCAGTTTATCGATGAACGTTTTACAATGCGTTACTTGAAGGAAGATAAGATTGATATGATTTTCATTTATGGAGAAAGTCGACAGTGTTTAAGAGAAGCCGTGCAGTTGTACAAGGAGCGATTTCCTAATCGTAATTGTCCATCAGTCTCCGTTTACTCCAATTTGTTAAATAAATTCCATGAAACTGGTAGTGTCGAAAATAAAAAACGGACAAAGGCGAGGACTGTAAGGAATGAAGCAAACACAATTAATGTTCTGGCAGCAGTGAATACAAACCCTCATGCTAGTACGAGGCAAATCGCACGAGGAAGTGGCATTAGTCAAAAATGTGTAGTGCAAATACTCCAAGAACACAAATTTCACCCCTTTCACCTATCAATTCATCAAGAACTTCATGGTATAGACTTTGTAAATCGTGTAAACTTTTGCCAGTGGGGATTGAGACAATTGATAAACGATAAAGCATTTTTTAATCAAGTATTATTTACCGATGAAGCTTCGTTTACAAATCACGGGCAAATAAATTTAAAAAACCTGCATTATTGGTCATCTGAAAATCCGCGGTGGTTACGGACAGTCGACAAACAAAGACCATGGTCCGTCAATGTTTGGTACGGAATTTTAGATAACCAAACAATTGGGCCTCGCTTTATTACCGGAACATTAAATGCAGAAAAATACATTTCATTTTTACGAGAATCGTTACCAATTCTCCTGGAAAATGCACCCTTGAACATTCGTGAAAATATGTGGTATCAACATGACGGATGTCCGGCCCATTCTTCCCGTGTCGTAACAGAATTCTTAAATAACAAGTTTCCAAATCGTTGGATTGGACGTAACGGACCCGTATTATGGCCAGCTCGCTCACCACAGACCTTACACCCTTGATTTTTATCTATGGGGAAAACTGAAAGAGGATGTTTATAGTGAACCACCAACGACTATAGACGACATGAAAGAAAGAATCGTCCAGACTTGTGCGTCGATTTCCTCAGAAATGAATTACGCAGCAGTACGTTCTGTAACTTCACGGCTGAATGAATGTATAGCAGCTCAAGGGAATATTTTTGAACATTTGGCGTAACAGAAATACGTCAAATGAATCTTACACGTTGAATTTTATTTATACCATTTTTCTGGGTTGAAGGTCATTTGAAGTTCATATTGTGTTACATGCATGAATTCGTTATTTTGTCAGCTACAACATTACGTTAACGAAAATATATCATTCCATTTAAAAAAACATCGATAACCTTGAAATCTCATAAAAATGACCTTGAAATTTTGTTTTCCTTTACACCGTTATATGTGGCCCTTCAAACAGTGTAACTATGTCCTATGAAGTTTTTTTGTACAACGAAAAGTAACGGAGATATTTAGGTGTCCTGCTTTATCGAATTCACCCTATATACAGGGTGTCCCAAAATAAGTATAGTTCCCGGAAATGGGAGGTTCTTTGGGTCATTTCAAGCGACATTTTCCTTTGCACCAATGTCTACCGCGGCTTTGTTCAGCAGTTATGAACGAAAAACGCGGACCAATCAGAGCGCGCCCTGGGCCGCCGCGCCGCGCCGCGCTCGCATCAGAGCGTTGGCGGTACGCCGTGACATCGCAACGAACAAGAGTTTCTCGATTATGTGAATGCTCTCCGATTTCAATGAGCTTTGGATATGTGGTCAAGATCATTATTCTGAACAACATTTCTCTTTAGAATTTGTGGCTGTAGGCTTTAGTTTACGAGATTATCGCGAGAAACTTTACTTGTAAATCCATGGGATCGATGTACTACTAGCTTCTATCCGATTTCAATGAGCTTTGGATATGTGGTCAAGACCATTATTGTGAACAACATTTCTCTTTAGAATTTGTGGTTGTAGGCTTTAGTTTACGAGAGTATCGCGAGAAACTTTACTTGTAAATTCATTATGGGTGTTCATGATAGCGGACACGGCCTGTTAATGTATTCGAAACTAAAGCCGACTGTCAACCATTTCAAAGAAAAAAGATATTTAAAACGTCGAGTTTTATAACATTATTTCAAGGTCATTGAAATCGATGAAGACCCGGATCATCCTTACCCGACTTACGGCAACTTTACCCGAACGAGAAAAGAGGCAGAAACTGATTGTTTTAAAAACTTACTTATTCAGCCGTAAATCCATTTGCTGCTTCGAAATGTGTGTCAATGGGTCAGTCGGTGACGAACTGCACAGGTGTCTTCAGGTATACGACAGTACCGCAATCCAAGGGGCGTACAGCCAAGTCAACGAACTGCACAGGTGGTGGTAGATAGCAGGTATACGACACTCTGACGGATACGCGGTCAACGATCTGGGCTTTTCACTTTCACTTTCAAATCGATAAATAAATCACATGTCTTTTTCACACAGATGCACTAATAACAATTGCAATATCACTTGTATTGCAGCACAATAAAATTTAAATCTCAACTTTCTAAAAGAAGAACATCCCGAATTTTTCTTTCACTTTTGACTCGATGAGAGTCGGATGTGTGGCCGCTGTCGCCTGATACACTTGAACATGGCAGCAGCATCGCGCCCGCAGCGGCCATAAGCGAGAGTGATGTGAAAATTGTCTGGCGAACTGAGCACGGTGCGACAGAGACTTAGACTGACTGCAGCTTCCCAAAAAAGCTGCGAACACCCCCGAATATCCCCACCATGAAGGAAAACTGAGGATGAAAACTGAGTTGAAAGTGCAGCGGTGTGACTCTTGCCTTTCCACCACGATAGAAAACAGGGATCCTCGTCTCCGCGGAAGGGATCGTGCCATAAATCAGAAATCTGCAGTTACTCGGGAGTGTCCGCTGGATACCAGAACGGAACAATTTTCTCCTGCACATGTCGAGTTTACGAATTCTTTTTCGGCCGTGCAATTAAGTCCAAAAAGATTTCTGGTGTGCGCCGCTTGATCTTTACCCGCGACGTCTGAGGCATGATGCAGGACTTTCGAACGATAGAAAACAGGGATCCTCGTCTCCGCGAAAGAGATCGAGCCATAAATCAGAACTCTGCAGTGTCCGTGGGACACGGTAACGAAAAATTGACCAACAGTGCAATTCGACATGCGCGGAAGAAAATTTACGAGTGATTGCGAATATTTAATAATAAAAATGAATAACGAGACTACCGCCTAATGAAGATGTCAGTACATATGTATGATTTCTCCTCTATTAAAACTAACGAAAGAATTAACATTCAATTTAGTTTCTATTTCTAGCAGAGTTGGGCAGGAATTAATTACATGAGTAATTAATTACATCTTCAATTACATGTGCAAAATCGGACTATAATTACAATAAGAAAACGGTGAAATGGTCCAAAACATAAAAATTAGTGGTTTAAAAGAACAATTACATTGAAGTAATTGTTAGACTCAATTACAATTACTGTAATTGTGTTAAGTAATTGCAATTGCTTCTTTCACATTTACTGTAATTGTGTTAAGTAATTGCAATTACTTCTTTCACAATTACTGTAATTGTAATTGTGGTACGCAATTCTTCAATTCCCAAGTAATTGTAATTGTTAGCTGCAATTCCTTTCCAAACAGACGACGGCGACGGTCGCGCGTGAACACTCACACACCGCTAGGGTATTCTCACACACCGCTAGACCATGCATACGTACGCGAGGATTGCAAGGATTCCGGGATTCCACTTCTGATTTCTCGATAATGCAAAGACGGGATTTTTTAGTAGTTAAAATCGCTAGATGAAAGATCAATCTAGGCCATTGTTTGTCTCAAAAGTCCATCTTTTACGTTTCCGAGCAATGGTTTTGCAATATTCGGCTGCATGTTGCCCATCGGAGAGGCTACTACGCCGGCGTGGCTGCAGCGTCATCTGACGGGCAACATGCGACGGGCAACATGCAGCCAAATATTGCAAAACCATTGCTCGGAAACGTAAAAGAAGGATTTTTGAGGCAAACAGTGGCCTAGATTGATCTTTCATCTAGCGATTGTGACTATTAAAAAACCCTGACTTTGCATTATCGAGAAATCAGAAGTGGAATCTCGGACTCTTGCAAACCTCGCGTACGTATGCATGGTCTAGCGGTGTGTGAGAGTACCCTAGCGGTGTGTGAGTGCTCATGCGCGACCGTCGTCCGTCGTCTGTTTGGAAAGGAATTGCAGCTAACAATTACAATTACTTGGGAATTGAAGAAATACAATTACAATTACATGTAATTGTAATTGCAATTACTTTGGCTCAACCAGTAATTGTAATTGCGGAGTACAATTACAATTACAGTGATTCGTCAAGTAATTGCAATTACAATTACAATTACATGTAATTGTAATTTCTGCAATTCCAAATTACAGTAAGTGGTAAGTAATTGTAATTGTAATTGAAATTACATTTTGCCCAACTCTGCCGTTTGCCGGCAGCTGTTCTACGGCGCTTCAGTCCGGCAGCATTCTCGCAAAAGACTTTGATTCTTACGCAACAATTCAGGTTTTATCGTAACTACAGCCATCGAAGCAGTGATCCCTTACGCCGTGGCTCGGTAACGCGGAAGCAGAGCGTCCCCCGCTTTCCTCGCTTTTCCCCCGCGAAACGCTTTGGCTTATCGCTCGCTAGATTTTGGCAGGACCGGGTCCTGCGCGACGGTCCGTGGCTTCCGGCGATTCGCGGCTACTCCGGCAGCATGCTCGGTGATTGGCCGCTTCCCTCGGAGACGATCGACGTAGGCCAATCCAGTCGCGTTTCACGCTTCTATCCGGACGAGGCGAAGACAGGGCTGAATTGCTGTCTGTTTTGGTACCGGATGCCCTCGTCGGCGCCTCCAGGTTATTTGTCCTGGACCGTGTCGACCTCTCGATGTCTCGGTGCGGGAGGTACGCCGGAGCCAATAGCGTCCCTCAGTTTTTGCCGGTGCGAAAAGTGTTCCGGGTCCCCTCCTGGGACCCGCTATGGTCCGCGCAAATTGGCGCGATGCTCAAAATATGAGAGCTCGCACATCGGTCTCACTTGTGCCCAGGGAGACCGCTCGCCACTGCCCATCTCGCGTTTCTCTAGCCAGAGGGTGACCCGGTCTTCCGATATTCGGTTCGGAGGACGTCGGCAAAACTGCCACGTCACAGTATATTTGAATATTAAACTCAGATTGAATCTCTTCTTTACCACGTTTTTGTTTGCTCGCTTTCTTGTTTGTTTATTCGGTGGCAAATTTTGCAATTGATTTTAAACTAACTCCCTGATGAGCTAGAGACTTCAAATCGGTTACATGGCTCAGAACTGGATGACAATGCATTATTCAAAAAAAATTTTTTTAGAAAGTTTATCCGTTTCGAAGAAATAACAATTAAATATTTACCTGTTCACCCCCCCCGCGAAACCTACGTCATCGCGTTCAGCGATCGCCACGCCGCGCGACAGCGCTCCCTACTCCACTACGCGTTTCCACTCTGACTCATCCCCACTCCACTGACCCGCTTCGCACCGAAGGAGCTCAGTGTGCGTCAGTGTGCGTTTGAGCTCCGTGCGGTGTTTACAAAGTTACTACGTATTATTATAGTATTGTAGCCATGAGTAAGGGATTAACCAGGATATGCTGGACAAACAGATTTATTTTGGGTTAGGAACAAGGGTACAGGAAAGTGAGGTATATGTATAAAATTATTCAATTGCTCGAATTATATATCACAATCATGCAAACTTTCTCTCATCACACGTATACTCTAGCTAGGTTCCGTGGTATTTTCGCAAACGACCAGAGGATGCTCTGTCCTCTCTCGCTCGATAAGGCGTCCAGGTATTATCGCCGTACTCTCGATGTCGAACGAGCGACCAGGAACAGACTCCCGTCCTCTCCCGTTCTCCCGACAGGCGTCCAGGTATTATCGCCGTACTCTCCTGCCGGGGTGCTAGTGCTAACCAAGAGCGGCCGTGGTCCTTACCTCGTCCTCTCTCTCGGAATAGCAAATAGGCCGAGTCCCTCCGTGAACCCTCTATTTATATAAATTCGTTACTATCCGCGAACGTGAAATCAACACCCGGTCGTTAAGCGTGATTCGACTTTTCGAGCGCTCCCCTCGCGTCGCTTCCCCGCGTGATTGCCTACAAACTACCTTCGAGAAGCTTCTAGAAGCTTGTCGTTCCGCGTTTTGTTTTATTTTTTTCTTCTCGAATTTTCTATGCATGCTACAGTATAATGTTTGATTACCAAACGAAAGAACAGTTACACCGAAATTCTCCGTCGAACCTTTATCTTTGACATTTTACCACGGCGTTCGTTTTCGATGTGACGCGTCGCAATACCGTCTGAAATTTACTACATGTCTCTGTTATAATCTCATCAAAATGTTCAAAATCGATTGTAAGATTTCACACATATAAGGCTAAAAAGCAGAAAATAATTATTTAAATAAAAATAAATTTTTAAAAAATACCACGTTTTTAAAACGGACTAAAAAGTATAAAATAAAATTTTAAAAAACGCCACGTTTAAAAACGGACTAAAAAGTATAAAATAATTTTTTCTAGCCCCATACAGATTCCTAGTAGTAGTAGTAGTAGTAGTCGTGTTTATTGCCGGGGAGGGGCGGTTCGGCCGCTCCTCGCTTCCTTAGGACACACCGGTTTTTAAAAACCAGTTTCACAATTGGCGCTGCCGGCACTCGGCCCTTTAGCGGGTTGCAATTGTCCTCGTTTTTCAGCCGTTCCCTCTGTTTTATTCGGCCCGGGACATTTTCAGAGTCGTCGACTTACTAGACGGGTCGGTCGTCATTGATGAGCGGGCCATGCTACCTAATTTTTTGAGTTTTTTTTTTAGCTGTTTTACGGCTCGGTGTGAACGTCGGGCCCCCTCACCTCCAGACCTGCAGGGTGTCTCGCCTGCCCTTTTAGACTCCCCCCCCTTCACCATATTTTCATGTCGAATGTGTCAAGTTTTGAGCCCGTCCCTACACCGTTTCCGGATAGTCCAGGAACTTACCCACACCCTGCCCTAGGCCTATTCCACACCCACCCCTAGGGCTAATCCCTCCCCGCCTATGCTGTGAGTCTATTGGGAGTACAAATGCAAGGGACCGCGTATTGTTTTTGACCATTGGGAAGAAGTTACTGCTACTTCGGATCCAATCCGACTTCATCGAAATCTCGGCTGGGCCGAGATATCAATTCCATTCGGTCTTCACCTGCCGACCTACTTCGCGATGGGGTTGAGAAGGAAGGGTTCACCAACTTCACCGAAATCTGTCTCCTGAGAGATTTAATATCAGGTTCATCGGGATCTTCCTTCTTGGGTGGGCTTGACACATCCTAGAAAATATGGCTGATTGCTCGGATGTGACCACCATCCTCGGTTCTGGTCGGTGTTCAGCTATTAGCTCCGTCCACCAGGCCTTTCCCTTAAAGGTTTCTAATTGATGTGCCGTTTGCGTTTTTGATTCCGTTTTTTGTAGGGTCCATGCCCAGTTTCTCCTCAGTAGTACCATTTGTTCGCTGACCACCCCGTTTCCTTACTCTTATCCCCCAAACAGAGGAGATAGAGCCGGCGGGTACCTTTAAGGTCGTCGCTCACTAGAACGCACCGGCGCCCACCCGGCACCGCGCGGCCTCAGCTGTTTTGGATTTCTTCTATGTATTTTAATTGATGTGCGCACATCCATTTAAAATACATAGAAGAAATCCAAAACAGCTGAGGCCGCGCTGTGCCGGGTGGGCGCCGGTGCGTTCTAGTGAGCGACGACCTTTATGAGGCGGGATGGCCAACTTGGGCTCCCAATAGTTTACCGATTCCCTGGATAAAGTGGAAATCGTTGCCATTGGTTGCCTCATGACCCCGACAGTAGGCACTGAGCCCGTAGCAGGAGAAAAAACCACCTTGGAAATTTATGCCACCCCGGGAATCGAACCCTGGCCTTCCTGCTACGAATCAGACACTCTACCACCTGAGCCACTGACCCGCCTATGTGGATATTAACGAGTAGGTAGGTTCAATGTTGTCCAACAATTTATTAAACATTTTCACCTCGCTGGGGCCCCAAATGAGAACAAAGGTATGCATGCCTCTGTCACTTGATACGTGACTGTCGCGCGCCTGTGTGACGTACGCAACGTACACTTTTTTTAGAAGTGTTGCCGCAATTTAGGCGGCTTTTAACTGTTAATAACTAAATAACGAAGCCGAAATCGCAATTTTTTATTCGTCATTTTCGTCTTATATTATCGTCGAGAGCCACCCCTTAAATTTTTTCCCACCTGTTGTCGAACACCCTGTGTACATTCAACCCTCTTGTAGCTCGATTTCGGATCTTTTTTTTGATTGCAACAATTAGACGCCACTTGGGATTCTTTTTCTTTTTTTTAAATAAATGTAGAAGGTAATGTACACATCAACAGAATTCAGTTTTGTCAATCTTTTTATTGTTTCGAATTACAGTTAATCATTTTTGTCATGAATGCATACATTCACATAACACGATGCAAAAAGTGCGACAAGCCTCCTATAACACGGTTTGCTTACAACACGTATTTTCCATATACATAGCACGACTTGATAAACAATCTTCACACAAACCCTTCGATTAGTACTAGGTACTTCTAAGATTTTCTTGACACAATTTCGACACGACACGGAACGAATTAACCGTGTTCTAGGAGGATCGACTGTATTTCCTAGATTTTTCCTTGGCAGTAATCTGCATTTTTGCAGAACCACATCCACGAGTGGGTCAGAGATCACAGAGTGCACCACAAATTTACTGACACGGATGCAGATCCATATAACGCGCAAAGAGGATTCTTCTTCTCGCATTTGGGCTGGTTGTTGGTCCGCAAACAACCTGACGTATTTAAGAAAGGCGCCACCATTGACATTAGCGATCTGAAAAATGATCCCATCGTGGTCTGGCAGAAAAGGTAAGAGATGATTGAATTTCTTTCAAAATTGTTCTCGGATAAATGTTATTGTAAACATGTTCACAATTCATGTTGTACATTGTTACGTCCGAGGTTGGACGTTTAAAAAGAAATCGCGAGGGAATCAATTTAAAAATTTACGTTCGGGAATGATATAGGATTTTATACGCGAATGACATATCAAAGGATGGAGTTCGGGAGAGATTCGACGAAGTACTCGAGTTTTCGTTTCGCGATTCGTGGCGCCGCAAGTCCGGTCCCAGAGAGAGGTCGAATGAAAATGATGATACGTTCGTTAAGGTTTTGGGCCTAGATTCGGGAATTCCCAGACAGCTAGACCAAGAATGCTGGATCAAGACCGCCTGACCGTGAGTGAGGATGGTGCCCGAACGGATTGACCAAGTCCGCGTCGTTCGGGGTTGGATCGTTGGTTCGAACGGCTAGACCAAGTCCGCCTAGTTCTAGGGAAAGAAAAATATGGGGCCCGGTACGCGATTCACACTCTCACTGGTGACACGGACTCCACGACATTGTTACGGATGACGATCAGATGTTCAATATCATTTCTGGCAGGAACCGTCCTAGATAAACGAACAGAGCTACTAGATAAATCTACATAGCTGTTTAGTTTTGGTTCCAAACATACGGACGACCAACTGGTCGTTGACAAAATACGAATGTTCACTTGAAGGGTACTGACAAGTACTACCCGTCATTGCAGGGCTATATAACCCTTGCATTTCTACTCTCGAGGGCTAGTACTGTCATAATCACAAATCGTGTCGCGTCGTGCTGCATCTCGGAAGTCAACTACCAGTGAGATCGGGCTAAAGTTCCCCTTCGAATCAAAGTGTAACCGTATAGATTCCGCGAGATCGGTGTAAAATCTATTAGGCAATGATAAGGTTGCACCGAGACCCCCGCATTGCAAGTGCGTCAACACCGCGCATCTTAGTTTAGGTAATATCATCTTTCAATTCTGAATTCAATCCACTCGCGATAATTACACAATTGTAACACGAAGTCTTATAGTAAGAATATGTATTTGTGTTCTTTGATAACACTGTCCAACAAATTTCAACTATTTTTTGTATTTCGATTTCCACTATGCGATTCTTATATTGTTTTTCGCGCTGATTCAGAATCTGTCCTTAATTTTTCTCCTAGACGTACAGTTTTTGAGTTAAAAAAAAAGACATAATTTTCAACTTTTTTTTTTAAATATGTCTTTTTTTAAAACTCAATTTTCTCAAAAACTGTTCGTCTAGGAGAAAAATTAAGGACCGTTTTGGAATCAGTGCGAAAAACTCTATAAGAATCGCATAGTGGGAATCGAAATACTTTTTGGCTGTTGGACAGTGTAATTAACGCAAATTCATTAAACCCATAATTATTGTCCAATATCCTAATCAAGTAATTGAAGCAGTCTTCTCGAATATTAATGTTAATTTAGAAATGCTTGTGTTGCAAAACTAAGGAGGGAATCTGATGACGGACGTCACAACATACAGAGTGCCCCAAAATTTGCAAACATGTTCTTCGCCGCTTTGTTCAAAAGTTATTAATGAAAAATACGGGCCAATCAAAGGGCGGACCTGCATTATTGGTCATCTGAAAATCCGCGGTGGTTACGGACAGTCGACAAACAAAGACCATGGTCTGTCAATGTTTGGTACGGAATTTTAGATAACCAAACAATTGGGCCTCACTTTATTACCGGAACATTAAATGCAGAAAAATACATTTCATTTTTACGAGAATCGTTACCCGGACCCGTATTATGGCCAGCTCGCTCACCAGACCTTACACCCCTTGATTTTTATCTATGGGGAAAACTGAAAGACGATGTTTATAGTGAACCACCAACGACTATAGACGACATGAAAGAAAGAATCGTCCGGACTTGTGCGTCGATTTCCTCAGAAATGAATTACGCAGCAGTACGTTCTGTAACTTCACGGCTGAATGAATGTATAGCAGCTCAAGGGAATATTTTTGAACATTTGGCGTAACAGAAATACATCAAATGAATCTTACACGTTGAATTTTATTTATACCATTTTTCTGGGTTGAAGGTCATTTGAAGTTCATATTGTGTTACATGCATGAATTCGTTATTTTGTCAGCTACAACATTACGTTAACGAAAATATATCATTCCATTTAAAAAAACATCGATAACCTTGAAATCTCATAAAAATGACCTTGAAATTTTGTTTTCCTTTACACCGTTATATGTGGCCCTTCAAACAGTGTAACTATGTCCTATGAAGTTTTTTTGTACAACGAAAAGTAACGGAGATATTTAGGTGTCCTGCTTTATCGAATTCACCCTGTATATGTGTGACCAGACTGGAACAATGTTTTCTCTCTCATCTCCACAGCGTGTTTAGAAACAATAAGTAAACAAACGCTACGCCGGGACAGGCTTACGTTGCCACGCAGCGTGCAAGAATACGGAAATTCAATACAGTATTCGTTTTTTGCAAATATCACGAAAACTAAAATCGAGCAGCGGTAGCATGTATAAGGAAAAGTAGTTCAAAACGTCGAAATCTATAACATTTAAATTTTATCAAAATCGGAGAGTAACTTCTACTTCTAAATAATTACCTAAGGTTCTAACGTCCTAACTCTTTTGATGCCCAGTAGGAGAACAAAGAAAGTGAAAAATGTATTACAGTATGAGTTATAGGGGTGGACGGGTACCCGAAGTCGGGTCGGTTCGGGAACCCGAAAATGTATATTGTTTAGAGACTCGAATATCATTGATTTTCGGGTTCTCGATCCGACTCGACTATTAATTACTCGACTCGATTTCAATAACCGACCACCCCTCGTGATTTACCGCACGAAGCGTTGATTCGGTTCCAGATCCCGAATGGTAATTTATTCCGTTGACACGTTCAGTACCTTTCTCCTCCAATTCTTACAGGTTGTACATTATATTGATGCTGCTGATCACCTTTATCATCCCGATGTGGGTACCTTGCTACTTCTTCGGCGAGAGACCATTATATTCCTGGTATGCAACCATCGCGAGATGTACTATGTCCGTGCACCAAATCAGCTTCGTGAACTCCGCCGCTCATTTGTGGGGAATGAGGCCCTACGATATGTGAGTATACTTTCTTTCGTAATCAAGTATTATATTGTAGAAACACATTACTATCATGTCACGTGAAAACAATAAATTGTACGTGATATTCTTAGAGTGTGACCCAACAGATTTCCGAATACAGTAGTACTACAGGGTGTATAAAATGTATGGATCGCTGACAATTGTAAAAGAAACTTGCCGCAAAATTGTTTATACCAAAGAAAATTTTTGTTAAAGTTTGTTTTTACATCAGCACAAAATTCTACATCAACAAAAACAAAATTAAAAATTTGTTAGTATACTTTACATTAGTACTTAATAATGTGGCATTAGTATTCTTATGTATAAGAATGGGTATATGCATAAGGTATTCTTTCACATTTTGCAACTTCAAATCCATTAATTCAAACCATTACTTTATATGCAACTACAATGTGTATATAGTATTCGTACACCTTTCAAAACGTGTAATTTTTCAAAATTCCACACAACAGCTTGAGTTTTTTCGAGACGTTAGAAGGATTAGTTTATCAGCTAATGTGTAAATAATCTTTTTTTCAATCGTCACGATTTTCAAATTTGTTATTTACCGCTTGTCTGGTTTCAAGGAGAATCCCCTAATGGCAGCGATAAAATTGTAACAGTTACCGTAGAGACCTTTGCGACAATTACGGAGGTGGACGTTGTGTATACGTCTCAAGGGACCTATTCACGATCAAGCATTATGCCCAACAATGCCTATTGCGCAACATGATTAATCGTGAATGATAGTGATTGACTAATTGCGGAACCTGTTGTGCAAAATCAGAATTTCCAGATATTTTGTGCACAACAAACGGGTTGCGTTTGTACTGTGTTGTACTGTGAATGGCAGTGTTGCACAAATATTGTCAGACGAGTCTCATCACTACGGAGTGATAAACTGAACGATTGCTCAAATTATGTGTCAACTTGAATACAATTTGGATTTGCGTAACATCATGCTGCACAATACAGGTAATTGTTGCGCAACATGCTTGATCGTGAATAGGCCCCTTAACACTAAACCTACCGAACACTAAAAGTGATTTGACCAGCAGTGGTAGGTTTAGTATTAATCAGCCCCAAACAAGTGACAATTTCATTTGAATTGATCATTGTTGTTCAAAAATGTTTAATTCGACGTGCTTTCTTTCATTTCGTTTTCGCAGGTCAATCGGGCCAGCCGAAAATATCTTCGTCGCCATAGTCGCTCTCGGCGAGGGCTGGCACAATTACCACCATGTGTTCCCATGGGACTATAAAGCAGCCGAGTTGGGAAACTACAGGATGAACTTGACCACGGCTTTCATAGATTTCTTCGGCAAAATAGGCTGGGCGTACGACATGAAAACCGTTCCTTCCGCGGTTATACAGAAACGGGCAAATCGTACCGGTGATGGGTCGAAGTAAGTATTTCAATGAATTCAAAAATTCCATTTTTCTTCGAATGTCATACATTAGAAACGAAAACTGCGTAACGGGTCCTGTTCGTTGGTCTCGGCAGTGTCTCTTCGTAGCTCGTCGTGCCGGGGTTGCCTCTCGGATGACCGTTGCGCGTGCGCGGCGCAACGTGTCACATATTACTCTACTCTGGTCGTCAGAGAGGAGGTACATCATCTAACCATGACTCCCCTCATCTGGCGACACTGGTCGGAAGGAGTGGTAGTGCGGGGTGGTTTTACTCGGATGTTCCGGTGACGTCGCGTATACTTTTTAGCCTATTTCGGCTTCGGTTCCCGGCAACAGTAGTTTCGTCGCTAGGGAAACGCGCGGTGCGGTCGAGTTCGGTGACTCACTACGCAGCGAGTTGACGACGCGGTTTGGCATCCGTCGGTATCGGTTAGCGCGGTTCGGTTTCTGTGAACGGTCTGCTAGTAACAGGCCTGTCGTATGGCAGGTCTGTTACAACTGTATTGTACATAATCTTTTATGTAACAAATTAGACATAAGCTTCTTCGTTTGCTCAACAGATTCGGCGTGGCGCAGAAACATGTTCACAGTCATGAGGGTGCAATATGGGGTTGGGGAGACAAAGACATGGAGTCCGAGGAGATCAAGGAAGTACAGATCATGAACAAATCCAATTAATGTAATCGTATTCAAGGGATTTTGCGAGAATGTTGGGATGAATTCTCGCTGTAGGGGTCGGGTATCGAAAGAAAAGTGATCAATCGATCACAACGTCAATTAATATTTATATTACACATTTATTAATATTTTTATACGCACACCCGTCAGTTGATCGTTTGAAGATTCTTTCGGTAATATCGAATCTGTATCAACAGTTCCCGCGAAGAAAAAAAGATTGGAGTCCTCGGATCAGAAAATGTTTTATCGACGGTATTAGAAAATAACTTGAACCATCGACTAGTTCCTTTGACACGTTTAAGGTTAAGAAAATAAGTGAAAACATGATGAGAGCGTTACTTGTTTAAGAAAAGAACAAAAAGACGAAAGGCTTATTTGATATTCGGATCGAAGTTGCACCGGGCAGCTTTCAACACGCGGAATTAAATTAATCGGTGGCATTTTCGAGTTATTGTTTCGAGCGATACAATTACATTATCGTTAAAAAACCACGATACGTATGTGCATCGATGCAGACCTGTCAGGTGTGTAGTAGATATAGTTCTATATACTCTTTTATAGGTCTCATTTCAGTCGTAAAAACAACGTCGCCGGAAAGACATCTTTTTGGACGTCTCATTTCTGTCGTAAAAACAACGTCTGCGCAAAGACGCCATTTATATGTATCAAAAAACGACGTCTTCGAAAAGAGGCCTTTTATGCGTCACATTTTTGCCGCAAAAACGACGTCTCGAATAATACGCCTTTATGGACGTGTAAAAGCCGCCTCTTTGGTCACGTCGTTTTTACGGCAAAAATGAGACGTATAAAAGAGGATTTTTGCCGACTGAGGAACTTCAATTTATTAAGAGATGTTATGTCGGGGCAAGTTTGCTGTGCAATGATTAAGGTACTGGTTCTTAAGTTTCCTATTTCTTGGAATGATACTGAAAATATTTTGTCAAAATATAATTTATTATAAACACATGGATGATTACCCTAGTGGCACAAAATATTGTATACACATTCACGTAGTATTAAATAAAGATCCAATCTGTTTTTAATATTCAAATATACATACAATATTTAATTAACATTACATAACAAATTTTTTTTAAACAAGCAGGAGATATCTATTTCATGTTACGAGAAAAATATTCTTTTCTAAATATAAAATGAATGTATATTTAATATTAGAAATAAAATATTTTTTTAATATGCAGGAAATATTTTATGTTTATCATGGAAAAATATTTGTTCCAGAATACGCTGGAAGACATGCACACCTTTAATATTACGAATGAAATATTGGTTTCAAATATAAAATAAATCTTTATTTAATATTGGAAGTTAAATGTTTACTTTTAATGTACTTTGAATTCGTGTGTGTCACTTAATCGACATACCTTTACATTATACGAACATTAATTAATTAACTAATAAGCATCTTCTTCAAGAAAGACAGGTTTTGAAATATCTCGAGAACTAATCATTTTGTAGCCATACATATTTTGTATTCATATTTATACATTGCGACGTTGCAAATTTTCACTTCTCCGTTATTTTCGGTTACGATTGTAACATAAGAAGGACCGGACCGCTCACTCACGAGACACGACACAAAATCACAGAATTCGAGAGCGCTCCCCGAGGAGATTCCGTACTTACCATTGATCGACTATTGACATCTGTCATACCTGCCGAGAACATCCAGTCACCGACGAGATACTATTAAAGACTGCCAGCCTTATGGGAGTTGGTGTGCCTCGAATTTTTCGGTGTTCTCTTACGCCCTCTAGGATATATTCTGCCTGGAGTGAGAAACAGAACGTTCCTTTCCCAACGCGCCCGCGCGCTACACACACGAGCGTACCTCTACTATATCCGTGTGCGCTGCTTGTGCGCTTGCGCCAGCCGCAATCTATTTTTAGCACTTGCCGTGTTGTATTGCTGTACAGAAACGAAACTGAAATTCGGCTGTCGAGCCGTCGAGCGTATGAATCGCAATCTGGAGCTAGCCTTCGAATCCCTGTGCAGTGATTTTTATTTTTATTTCTCATTACTTTTTTAATTACATTTTTAACCTTGCAAAAAATTAAAAATGTAAAAATTATGTTCAAAATATGTATTCATTTTAAATAGAAACGTTTTGTTACTGTCATAATTGCATTAATAAAAATTGTTATATGAGAACCGGTTGATGGTATTTATTTGGACTGATTGGAGAATACGAAAATGCAGAAAGTATTTTTTAGTTTATGAAACAATTTATAGATTTATTAGTTGTTAAACAAATAATAGAATAAATTGGATAATATATATAAATTGATTTTACTAGCATACACAAGTTTATTTGATCTTCTCTCTTCCTATAATAAAAAAATACAGTCATAATTATAATTATAATAGAATTTCATAGAATATTGAGGTTATTGCAAACTCATCTTTTTTCGCAATGATGTTCTAATTTCATTGCTTCTCTCAAATGTCCATTTCCTTCCGAGACAGTGGCGTTTATAGGTGTAAATAACAAATGTTGATATTCATCATAATTAAACTACAATTATTCTAATAACGTGGAATGTAGTACATATTAAGTGTTAGTTACTCGGATTTTCGTCTTCGACGTTAAGCATTCTTTACTGCTTCTCGTAATTTACGTATATGTAACATTAGGGTTGATCTTATTTTTCGACCATGACATTTTTTTGGTCCCGTAAACCAGAATTGCAACAAATGTTGAGAAAATGTTCTGGAAAAATTTTGGGGCCGTTTGGATCATGGGAAAATGAGGCGCAGCACATTTGAAAATTTTGAATTTTTTAAATTTTGTCATAAATAGACGTTATGATATATCGTTGAATTTGTCTTTTTTCTCTTTAAGAGTCCATATATAGTATAAACAGTTGTTGACAGAAAAAACATCCGTGACCTTAAAAACTTTAAATAATAACTTTGAAAAATTGTTTTTTCTTTGAAACTATATCCACCTCCTTATATACTACAACTTTTGTTTGAAGAGTTTTTTCATATATACATAACTGACCGAGATATTAAGGGGCGGAATTTGCATTATTCGGAAGCATACAACTGCGCATGTAGCTATTTTTATAGCTACATGCTGCCGAATAATGCAAAGGCTATAGCCGGGTTTGATAGTGAAATTCGCCCCCGGCGGGATTTTAATCGTGCTTGGACCATTCGATAGCCTACCCAAAAAAACCCCTCTCTGCCAAGTTTCAGCCCCCTATCTCATCTGTAAGGGTAGTTATTGAGAAAAAACGAAAAATCAGTTTTTGGCCCATTTTCCCTATTTATTGACAATTAAAAATTCTGGAAAAAATCTGGCACCTTTCGGATATCGAGCCACATATTAGGTATCATTTCCAGATTTTTCTGCTGCAAGCTCTGCTTGTGAAAAATGAAAAACACGAAAAAAATCGAAAAAATGCAGGTTTTATATAGAAATCTAAAAGGTGCTACTCCAGATTTAATTTAGCAATGAGGTATTACCGTAAGTATTATGCTCAATTTTTTTCAGATTTTTGTGAGTGGTGCGTCATAGTTAAAAAAAATAAAAACCGCTTTTTTCGGCGTTTTCCCTAAGTTATACTTATATTCCCTGAATCATAAAAATATATTATGTGATATTAAACGTTCCTACGTTCAGAAAAACATCTTCCAGACTTTAAAACTTGCCTAATACGAAATACGCAAATTATACCATGTACATATATTCGAATATTTCGAAGAGAATTTCAACAGCGCCGGTTGGTGCAGTGGCTATGGTCTCCGTCTGCGGAACCGCTGAAGACTTTTTGGACCGGGTACGAGTCCCAATCAGGTCAATTTTTTTTTCTAAGTTTTTTAAGATTATTCTTCTAAGATTATTGTTGAACCATTGTAAAAAACTTATTTGAACTATATCTAGACTATCTTAAAATATTTTTTCGGAAAAATATTCTTGGAGTACTTTCGGCCAGTAAAGATAAAAAAATTAAGTCGATGCACAAATCCACATAAAAAATGTAAAGTATAGCTGTAATACAGTCCGTAAATGACTAGAGGCCGATAGTACTCCAAGAATATTTTTCCGAAAAAATATTTTAAGATAGTCTAGATATAGTTCAAATAAGTTTTTTACAATGGTTCAACAATAATCTTAGAAGAATAATCTTAAAAAACTTAGAAAAAAAAATTCACCTGATCGGGACTCGTACCCGGTCCAAAAAGTCTTCAGCGGTTCCGCAGACGGAGACCATAGCCACTGCACCAACCGGCGCTGTTGAAATTCTCTTCGAAATATTCGAATATATGTACATGGTATAATTTGCGTATTTCGTATTAGGCAAGTTTTAAAGTCTGGGAGATGTTTTTCTGAACGTAGGAACGTTTAATATCACATAATATATTTTTATGATTCAGGGAATATAAGTATAACTTAGGGAAAACGCCGAAAAAAGCGGTTTTTATTTTTTTTAACTATGACGCACCACTCACAAAAATCTGAAAAAAATTGAGCATAATACTTACGGTAATACCTCATTGCTAAATTAAATCTGGAGTAGCACCTTTTAGATTTCTATATAAAACCTGCATTTTTTCGATTTTTTTCGTGTTTTTCATTTTTCACAAGCAGAGCTTGCAGCAGAAAAATCTGGAAATGATACCTAATATGTGGCTCGATATCCGAAATGTGCCAGATTTTTTCCAGAATTTTTAATTGTCAATAAATAGGGAAAATGGGCCAAAAACTGATTTTTCGTTTTTTCTCAATAACTACCCTTACAGATGAGATAGGGGGCTGAAACTTGGCAGAGAGGGGTTTTTTTGGGTAGGCTATCGAATGGTCCAAGCACGATTAAAATCCCGCCGGGGGCGAATTTCACTATCAAACCCGGCTATAGCCTTACGCCTCGTAAACGAAAAAATGGGACTTTTGAGGCAGATAGTGCCCTAGATCGATCTTTTATCTAGCGTTTTTGACTAGTGGAAAACCCCGTGTTTGAGAAGGTGAATCCAGCACCCTTGCAATCCTGGAAGACTCTCTACTCCCTTAAATAAATTCATTAATACGCTCCAATCTACAAAAAAACAGTTCTAATATCGGAAAAAGAAGTTATTATGAATAATAAGCAGTCTGACTGAAACATGGACTGAATGTGGTCAATGATACCGCTGAACGGGGCGTTAAACTAATGGAGGATCATAATTAAATTTTATCTAGAAACAAAGAGGAGAAATAATATATACTATACAAACTGTGATGGAATATCGAAAGCAGTACATCCTGACGCCACAAAATAGAATTTGTCAAAGGATTTTTAAGTATTTTTTAATATAGAGAGAAACACCTGAGCAATCCCTGCATGATTAATTGCATTTTTAAGAGGCATTGAAGACTGCTTATTAACTAAGAGTTATTACATTTTTAATTTTCCTCAGAGTCAGTAAGTTCTTTATTTTTTTCGGAGTCATTAAGTTTTCCATTTGTCTTCGAGTTATTCAATTTTTCATTTTCCTCAGTGTCATTAAGTTCTTTATTTTTCTCGGAGTCATTAAGTTTTTCATTTTTCTTGGAGTCATTGAATTTTTTACTTTTCTCAGAGTCATTGAATTTTTTATTACTCTCTTTAACTTTCTCAGCCGCCGAGTTGGGCGTTGAGCATGCCTGTACTCCAACTTGTCTGATTTGTTGCGTGTTTAGACTTGTTTTCATCAGCAAACCATTTACTAATCGATTGATAACATTTCCATGGCAGAATTCTGAATCGTAACAAACATTTAATTGCTATTAATAAATGATGGTGAAACGCTTACATTGTTGTCTCTAGGAGGCACACAACGCGACGCGACGTTCGATACGGTCGTGATTCAGCATCAGAGGCAACATTGTAACGCACAACGTATTGGCATTTACTAACTAAAACCAATATGTATTACTTATTATGAACGTTACCATAATGATATCATCACCTATCGATTGAAAATGTTTTCCCAATCAAAATAAGCTCAAACACGGCATAAATCGGATAATAATAATAATACAGCCAGGGTGCACTAGAAAATATCAGGCGAAATAGTCATGTTTAAGGCGTACGAATCGTCAAGTCGGGGCACTGACAGGACAGACAGTCGAGGCGTCGAGCGACCTCAAGCGGACTCGAGTCGGGTACGCGGATACATCAGACACATCCGGCGGCCCATGACTCACCTTTGTCGGGCGGCTTCTAAAAGAATAGAACAAGACCGCGCGGGCGTGTTATCACGATACCCGAAAATCAACTCTGGGTTCTTATGAAATAGATAATGATAATAATGGTACGTATTTCTTTCATAACTTATAATGTGATTTTTAATATATGTACTTGGATTTTTTTATAACTACATTAGGTATATTTGGCACACATGTGCATGATCTCCATTTGTATTAAAATTTGAAATAATGCACGTTTCACGTGAAAAAATTATAAGAAAATATTGACAACGTGGTAATAAGTTATGATACCTTTTTTAGTAGGTGATGTTTTTATTTACTGTTAAGTAACCTACTTACTTAACTATCATTAACCTTACACAAATTCTTGAAAGATAATATATAATATACAATATAAAATAAAATAGAAATTAACTTAAAATAAAATCATATAAAATAAAAAATTATACATATAGAGCCTATAGATAATACAGAATAAAATATAAACACGAAATATAATATGTATAATGTTTATTTTTATATTTCGTTTTTAATTATTGCTATATTTTACCATATTGTAACCTTCTAGGTGTATATAACTCCGTAAGGATATTGTAATGATATATTATCGATACATATCTAAGTTCACTCGGAGAAAATTCGTTAAAAAGCCAGAAATATTGTCTTTTAAGTCTTTCACATGAAACGTGCATTATTTCAAGCTTTAATATAAATAAAGAGCAGGCACACGTTTGCCGATTATACCTAATGTATAGTTATAAAAAAAACCAGGTATATTAGAAATCACGTTATAACTTAAGAAAGAAAACCATTATTACCATTATCTATGTCATAAGAACGCAGAGTATTTGAATCTCGGATATCGCAATAACTCGTTCGCCCGAACTTGTTCGATTCTTTTCGAACTCGCCCGACGAATTCGAAGTCGAATCGACGCGACGGGCCGCGTAACTTTCTGCAACCCGACCCGAACCCGAACATCGAGCGGCCCGCAATCTCCCTTACGTTTATAATTAAAAATTATATTATATTAAATAACCTATATCATTGCGAGTTATGATCACGCTTTAAATAAATAAATGTGGCTCAAATTATGACGTATTTAGACTGATTTTAATTAGAAGAATCTCACAAATACGTTGGTAATTTCATAAAAAAACAATGAAAAATAAAATACTTTCCTATGTGTATTGACGTAATCGGTACTCAGCCTTTTGAACTGTGCCGGCTGCCTCGTACCTCAGTCCCTCTTTGTCGTTTACGCGCTGTCGTAAAAAAAGTTCTGGTATGTTGCTAGTCTAAAAATATGATCAATGCTATTTTTTAATTTCTCTAAAAAACCTGCATTTGTCGAATTTTTGCGTATTTTCACTTTGCGTAAATAACATTTTGAACCAAAAAATACGGAAGAAATCTCAAATATCATTTCAATTATATGCAATTAAATGATTAAATTAATGCAAGTAAATGGGAAAAATTGACCAAAAATTGAATGGCGCAACGGCTGTTTGAATAATTCGAAGGACTACCTCATCCGGCTGGGCCCTTTATTCCAAATTGTAATATTCCAATATTTCAAATATATTAATGATAATAATATATTAATGAGTTTTAACAACAAAATATTTTAAATAGAAAACTAAATTTTGACAAATAAAATACGATTATAGCAAGCTTCCTATAAATGTCGAAACCTTGAGTCTGGCCAGAGACGTCAATTTTCAGGAAACACTATTCTGTGATGACGAAAGGAGAAAAGGCAAGCGAAGCTCGAGGGCTTCGGTCGCCGTGGAATGGAGCGAAACATTGTAACATGATACGGGTTGGGTCGGGTATAACAGTGTGAGACTTCTAATCAAATAACAAAACTTAATTATTTATCATTATTTTTTTATAGGATTTTTCTTAACATATTTGGTGAATTCCTTTGGTCCTTCTTTTAAGATTTCGACTTCCGACTTCAACTGCTAGCTCTTCGCCTCGTCGCACAATGTATACAATGTATAAGCGATTCATATTTCAGGAAGTGGTGTTCAGTTCAAAATTAAATAATATCATGTTACACGCACTTTTTAAATAGCGTCATGTTGCAAGAAATTTTCGTATAGAGTGAAATAGAATTATTTTGTTAGATATCTTCGTACGAAATACTGCCTCTAAATAACATTGTATGGATAGGAGCCGTCGAAAATTAGTTTAATTAGTTAATACTTTTATCTTATTGTTACTACCTCTACTATATAATAATTGCAGTCAATTCTGTCGAGCATTACAAGTATGGGATAAATAAGTAAAAAAATTAATTTTCTGTTTCCTACTAAGGATCTTAATAAGAACGATTGGGTTTTGTCATTACATAACATAACAGAATATTTTTTATGAATCATTATTTTATATATAACGCAATAACGTTCAAATTACTTTTGAATTTCGATAAATTTGTAGAATATTACGTAGTAATTACTATCACTTTTCCTACATCTATAAACTATCGATTATATTGTAAAACTATTATTACAATGGTAATAATAAGGAAATAAGAATGCAATAAGAGAATTATATATAGTATTATAAGGCAATTACAGAATGGGTAATGTCAGCATTCTATTATACTATATCATTCTTCTTCAACTTGACGAATATCTCGTCGGTGGTGGAACTTTTGACTATGTGGTATATCAGCTCACTGTAAGCTCTACGTTATCTCCGCGCCCATCGCGCCCACTTACCCGTCTCGCTGTTTAACACAGGGGCTGGCAGTCTTTAATAGTACCTCGTCGGTGATCCAGTCACCGACGAGATACTATTAAAGACTGCCAGCCTTATGGGAGTTGGTGTGTCTCGAATTTTTCGGTGTTCTCTTACGCCCTCTAGGATATATTCTGCCTGGAGTGAGAACCAGAACGTTCCTTTCCCGACGCGCCCGCGCGCTACACACACGAGCGTACCTCTACTATATCCGTGTGCGCTGCTTGTGCGCTTGCGCCAGCCACAATCTATTTTTAGCACTTGCCGTGTTGTATTGCTCTACAGAAACGAAACTGAAATTCGGCTGTCGAGCCGTCGAACGTATGAATCGCAATCTGGAGCTAGCCTTCGAATCCCTGTGCAGCGATTTTTATTTTTATTTCTCATTACTTTTTTAATTACATTTTTAACCTTGCAAAAAATTAAAAATGTAAAAACTATGTTCAAAATATGTATTTATTCTAAATAGAAACGTTTTGTTACTGTCATAATTGCATTAATAAAAATTGTTATATAAGAACCGGTTGATGGTATTTATTTGGACTGATTGGAGAATACGAAAATGTAGAAAGTATTTTTTAGTTTCTGAAACAATTTATAGATTTATTAGTTGTTAAACAAATAATAGAATAAATTGTATAATATATATAAATTGATTTTACTAGCATACACAAGTTTATTTGATCTTCTGTCTTCCTATAATAAAAAAATACAGTCATAATTATAATTATAATAGAATTTCATAGAATATTGAGGTTATTGCAAACTCATCTTTTTTCGCAATGATGTTCTAATTTCATTGCTTCAGTGGCGTTTATAGGTGTAAATAACAAATGTTGATATTCATCATAATTAAACTACAATTATTCTAATAATGTGGGATGTAGTACATATTAAGTGTTAGTTACTCGGATTTACGTCTTCGACGTTAAGCACTCCTTACTGCTTCTCGTAATTTACGTATATGTAACGTTAGGGTTGACCTTATTTTTCGACCATGAAATTTTTTTGGTCCCGTAAACCAGAATTGTAAAAAATGTTGAGAAAATGTTCTGATAAATTTTGGGGCCGTTTGGATCATGGGAAAATGAGGCGCAGCAAATTTGAAAATTTTGAATTTTTTAAATCTTGTCATAAATAGACGTTATGATATATCGTTGAATTTGTCTTTTTTCTCTTTAAGAGTCCATATATAGCATAAACAGTTGTTGATATAAAAAACATCCGTGACCTTAAAAACTTTAAATAATAACTTTGAAAAATTGTTTTTTCATTGATACTATATCCACCTCCTTATATACTACAACTTTTGTTTGAAGAGATTTTTCATATATACATAACTGACCGAGATATTATGGGGCGGAATTTGCATTATTCGGAAGCATACAACTGCGCATGTAGCTATTTTTATAGCTACATGCTGCCGAATAATGCAAATTACGCCTCGTAAACGAAAAAATAGGACTTTTGAGGCAGATAGTGCCCTAGATCGATCTTTTATCTAGCGTTTTTGACTAGTGGAAAACCCCGTGTTTGTATTATCGAGAAATGAGAAGGTGAATCCAGCACCCTTGTAATCCTGGAAGTCTCTCTACTCCCTTAAATAAATTCATTAATACGCTCCAATCTACAAAAAAACAGTTCTAATATCGGAAAAAGAAGTTATTATGAATAATAAGCAGTCTGACTGAAACATGGACTGAATGTGGTCAATGATACCGCTGAACGGGGCGTTAAACTAATGGAGGATCATAATTAAATTTTATCTAGAAACAAAGAGGAGAAATAATATATACTATATAAACTGTGATGGAATATCAAAAGTAGTACATCCTGACGCCACAAAATAGAATTTGTCAAAGGTTTTTTAAATATTTTTTAACATAGAGAGAAACACCTGATCAATCCCTACATGATTAATTGCATTTTTAAGAGGCATTGAAGACTGCTTATTAACTGAGAGTTATTACATTTTTAATTTTCCTCAGAGTCAGTAAGTTCTTTATTTTTTTCAGAGTCATTAAGTTTTCCATTTTTCTTCGAGTTATTCAATTTTTCATTTTCCTCAGTGTCGTCAAGTTTTTTTCATAGAGTCATTGAAGTTTCCACTTTTCTTGGAGTCATTCAATTTTTCATTTTCCTCAGTGTCATTAAGTTCTTTATTTTTCTCGGAGTCGGTACGGTCGTGATTCAGCATCAGAAGCAACATTGTAACGCACACCGTATTGGCATTTACTAACTAAAACCAATATTACTTATTATGAACGTTATCATAATGATATCATCACCTATCGATTGAAAATGTTTTCCCAATCAAAATAAGCTCAAACACGGCATAAATCGGATAATAATAATAATACAGCCGGGTTGCACTAGAAAATATCAGGCGAAATAGTCATGTTTCAGGCGTACGAATAAGATCGTCGAGCGATCTCAAGCGGACTCGAGTCGGGCACGCGATACATCAGACACATCCGGCGGCCCATTACTCACCTTTGTCGGGCGGCTTCTAAAAGAATAGAACAAGATCGCGCGATCGTGTTATCACGATACCCGAAAATCAACTCTGCGTTCTTATGAAATAGATAATGATAATAATGGTACGTATTTCTTTTATAACTTACTAGCTTTCCCCCGCCACGCGTTGCTGTGGCACAGTATTTTTTAAAAGCATGTACTTTCTGAACGTGTTTGTGATGATCTATTTTTTTCGGTCTAACTCTGTCACTCACTCTCTCTCTCTCTCTATCTCTGTCTCTGTCTCTGGAAGGTTTTAGAGCAAACCGCATTCGAAAAAGTCCATTCGATCAAAAGTTATAAGCAGAAACGTGACCAAAAATGGGCGAAAAAGTGGTAATGGTGTCACTAAAGACGTCACAACTTTTGAACCAATGGACTTTTTCGAACGCTCTTTGCTCATAAACCTTCCCGAAGAAACGCCGCGTCTAACGGTTCAAACCCCAACTTTATACGTTGAGCAGTTCCGGAGTCTATGAATCATATATATATATACAAATATATATACAAACATCCATTTTTATATATATAGATAATGTGATTTTTAATGTATGTACTTGGATTTTTTAACCCGCCAGTAGGCGCGCCATATTATGTTACATGAGAGGGCGCGCGCGGTCTGTGGGACCGCACCGAATATTAATCGTAATATTTAAGCTTTTTCCGTTTGCAATTGCGAATATCTTCACATGCAAGAATATAAGTCTTTTACATAAAAATAATGATATATTTTTATTAACCGGAATCGTTTTATTGACATTGTCAATCTAAAAATTTCTATCCCGGATCCGTCGGATTTCCATAGTTCGTCCACATTCAAATGGTTCGCTTTCAGCATTCCTGAATAAAACAACAACCCCAGGAGGGCATAGATTTCAGAGGATGTAGTATGTTTTGCATCCCTTTCTCTCACGAAATTATTTGAAACCGATGTTATGTACAGATTTGTGTTTTGTACAACGATTTTTATCATCTCATCATTTATAAAAAACTTGAATATTTCAATAGGTGTCTTGAGAGAATAAGTGGGTAATCGCGTCTCTGGTACAGGACAAAATTTATTTTGAGCCCTTACTCGCACGTTTTGGCGTGGAACGTGTTTCATCCACTTTGTAGTTTGATCTTTTCCTATGAAAAAAAGTCCACTATCTGAAATATTTTCTTCTTCATGGTTTGAGATTTCTTGTTCTGTTTCACTGTCTTCTTCTCTCTCTTCGACACGATCAACTTCGTCTTCCGAACAATCATCTAATTCCTCTTCTAGAATTTCTTCAGTCTCTTCCAAAAGGCGTTGGAGACGCTCCTGCTCTTTCTCGAATGTGTACTTCCCCATGTTTATATCAGTAACCGCGATAACAAACGCGTATAACACCAGCGGGCGCGCGCGGTGTGACAGACCGAAAATGCCTACAGCTTACAAAAATGGGAGTAATTAATCAGTTGATTAGAAGTTACACTTGTGAGGTTATAATACTCAGCTAGACCAAGAATGCGCAGTGTTGGCACAATAATAATTGAACTATGCTACAATAAATGACGGTGCGGTCTGTGAGACCGCGCGCGCCTACTGGCGGGTTAATAACTACATTACAGGTATATTCGGCACAAATGTGCATGATCTTCATTTGTATTAAAATTTGAAATAATGCACGTTTCACGTGAAAAAATTATAAGAAAATATTTACAACATGGTATGTAATAAGTTATGATAACTTTTTAGTGGGTGATGTTTTTATTAACTGTTAAGTAACCTACTTACTTAACTATCATTAACCTTACACAAATTCTTAAAAGATAATATATAATATACAATATAAAATGAAATAGAAACTAACTTAAAATAAAATCATATAAAATAAAAAATTATATAGAGCCTACAGATAATATAGAATAAAATATAATCACGAAATATAATATATATATAATGTTTATTTTTATATTTCGTTTTTAATTATTGCCATATTTTACCATATTGTAACCTTCTAGGTGTATATAACTCCGTAAGGATATTGTAATGATATATTATCGATACATATCTAAGTTCACTCGGAGAAAATTCGTTAAAAAGCCAGAAATATTGTCTTTTAAGTTTTTCACATGAAACGTACATTATTTCAAGTTTTAATATAAATAAAGAGCAGGCACACGTTCGCCGATTATACCTAATGTATTGTTGGGAGATGACAAGAAGGTCCCTGAGGGCGTGTAGAGGCAAAAAGGGTCTCCAGCTGGCGCCGCCTACCCCCACCACTGACGCTCGCTTACTCGCCGCGTGACCACGCCCTTTCGGTTACTACGTCACACGACGCATAGTAGCAGGATTACCGTATTTACGGAGGGCTACGGTGTCTCTCCCTCTCTCTCTCTCCCGCTCTCTCTCCCTCTCTCTCTCCCGCTCTCTCCCTCTCTCTCTCTCTCTCTCTCTCTCTCTCTCTCTCTTTCTCCTGCTCTGTTTCTCTCCCGCTCTGTCTCTCTCCTGTAGCCCTCCGTAAATACGGGAATCCTGCTATTATGCGTCGTGTGACGTAGCAGCCGAAAGGGCGTGGTCACGCGGCGAGTACGCGGGCGTCAGTGGTGGGGGTAGGCGGCGCCAGCTGGAGACCCTTTTTGTATGTCTTTTTACACGCCCTCAGGGACCTTCTTGTCATCTCCCAGCAATAGTTATAAGAAAACCAGGTATATTAAAAATCACGTTATAAGTTAAGAAAGAAAACCATTATTACCATTAGCTGTGTCATAAGAACGCAGAGTATTTGAATCTCGGATATCGCAATAACTCGTTCGCCCGAACTTGTTCGATTCTATTCGAACCCGCCCGACGAATTCGAAGTCGAATCGACGCGACGCACAGTGGGCCAGATCGGCGCGCTAGCTGTTCACGCGTATTTCACCATTATATCAAAACAAAAAGACCACATTAAATATATCGTCGGATTCGTCTCGGCATCAGCTATAATATTATTGAATAAAAAATATATAGTTATAAATAAATAATGAAGGGAAACACATTTTTTTATTAAAAAAAAAATTAATGACATTTTTTGTATTGAGATTTGTAGAAGATTGAGTACTGATTACTTTTTGTAGGAAACATTTTTTTGTTACACCACCGGAAATGTCTGTAAACTCGTGTGAATAATGAATAATATTTGAAAACTGGCTATTCAGGCATTCAAACAAGAGTAATTCATAATTATTGAATGAATGAAGTTTATTATATTTAATGAAATAACAAAAATGTGTTATTACTGTCTTATTTAAAATATTACAAAAATTCAAACAAGATTAAGTATTATATTTTACAAAGTTATTGACTATATTCAATTGATCATACGGATTTTCTGCTTATAACTCTGTTTATCTATGAATAAACAAAAATCTATACTATAATTCCTCTTAACCAAGGTAAAATACAGGTCTTTAATATGGAAAAACTGCTCTGATACTATACTACGATGCTATTACTATAATCTCTCAAATACAAATGATACAACTGTGAGCTAGTAATAAGTTCGAATGTTTACCAATGGTCGTATAATCTAAAAACTTCATAAGATAGGTCTGGGTTAGGTCTTTACACTCTAAGAGCTGCTGAGTGGTCGTCAATGCGTCTCGCGCAACGCGATTCGCCGCGGAATTGCGTGACACGCGACGCTTTAAATCATCATAATTTTCAAGTTTGGATCGATTTGGATGTGAAATTTGCAGGATCTCTTAGAGGAGACGTTGCTGAAAATGTTCCACTTTGTTAGAGCACGACACTATATAACACTTTTAACTTATCCCTTGTCAAAGGTGAAAAACTTTGACGGTATTCCTTGGTTGACTAAGTATTTTTTTTTTTTATAACGAATTATGAACACTAATGTTTAGTTCCTGGTGCGTTCTCAACATAGATATACATTCTTCATACAAAAACAAATTGGGCAATTAATCTTTAGTAGGTTTTCCAGGACATCGTTATGAAGAAAAGGCATTTATTCGGTGATAAATTGTATCTGAAAAAGTTTGATCTTTGAACGCTTATTGTAACGAGAGTTTTTAATAACTTTAATTAATATTATCGTTTTTGAATGTAATGGACATTTAAGAAACATTGTACATTCGTTAAAAATCGATATGAGGACTTCGATTTTTTAGCTCATGAACAGCTAGCGCGTCGATCTGGCCCACTGTGCGCCGTAGGGCGGCGATGATTGATCTCGGTTCGGGTATATTGGTGTGAACACCACACATTGACTCGACTGAATCGAAGTCTCAAAAACTTCTTAACAAATTTCTTAATTTTAATGATCGGTTTATGGGACTTTAACCAGCTTATTCCTTGCGTTTCTCTGATTAAAATGGTACCAAAAACGATATAATTGGGCCAATATTTAGTGGTTTAATCGACGATGAAAGTTTCGAACGCAACGAAGAAGAGCGTATTGGAATCGGGGCACGCAGTGGCTCAGTGGGTAGAACGCGTGCCTACGGACTCCGTGGTCGCGAGTTCGATCCCCGACGCCGGCACCTCTGGAATACTCCATGTGCTCTGTAGACTGTGGTGCCCAAGGTGGTTCGGAACCCACCTTATAAAAACTGTAGGTCCCGTCGTGAAATAATTCCGAAAAGGAGTTCAAAAAAGCGACGTTAAATAACAAAAAAAAAAAAAAGAGCGTATTGAAGAGAAAGAGACGCGAACAGTAGCCGCCGCCGGCACAGTTCAAAGGCCCGCGTTGTCGCTGTTCTTCGTTGCGTTCGAAACTTTCATCGTCGAGTAAACCACTAAATATTGGCCCAATGATATCGTTTTTGGTACCATTTTAATCAGCGAAACGCCAGGAATAAGCTAGTTACAGTTCCATCGTGATATCATAGAAAATAAAGAAGCTAAGATTTTGGTGTTTCATTGTGATGACGCACGGGCCTTTAAACTGTGCCGGTGACGGCGACACGCTTCGGCCACGCGATCCTATTTCATTCTGTCCTTCTCTATGTTCGGCTCGTCGTTTGAAGTCTCGGCGCGGTAGACGCAGTCATAAAAATATAGCCACCCCATACTACCCAAGTCCGTTCAAAACACGGGTGTTGGGACTCCGATCGAAGAATTACTGTAGATGAAATGCGGATAAAGAAATGTTTTGATTTCCATGAACCTCGACAGAAAGTTGAAGGTTTTGAAGATTTAGGACCACTAGGATGTACTAAAAAAGTAGCGACTAATGCATTAGTTTTTATGGTCAGAGGCTTGTTACATAATTAGAAACAACCTGTTGCATACTTCTTGACCAGTAATGCAGTAAAAAATATTCATTTAGCATCCTTGTTAGATGAAGTTACAGAAGCTATTTTGAACACGGGATTAAAAGTACGTGCTGTTGTTTGTGATCAGGGTGCTAATAATCGAAGTACCATTAAAAGTAGAATTTCTGTTGACCGTCCATATTTCATACATGGAAATCAAAAAATATACACAATTTTTGATATACCGCATATTTATAAGTCTATAAGGAATCAACTTTCGAAATATGATATTATGTTTGATGATAACAAAATTGCATCGTGGAAAGACGTACGTTCGTTATGGCAATTGGAAGATGGCAAAGCAACGAGAGCTGCTTGCAAATTATCGGAAAAGCACATTTATCCAAATAACTTTGAAAAAATGAAATGTCGTTTAGCTTTGCAAGTATTTAGTCGCAGAGTTTCAGCAGCTCTTTTGACCGCTGCAACGGTGGGAGAAATTGACAGTCAAACTGTCATGCATACTGCTGAATCTTTCAGAATGCTTAACAATACTTTTGATTCTTTAAACAGCAGGAGTTGCAACGATTCGAATCCCGATAGATGTGCTTTGTCGGAAATTCGTTTAAATGCAGAAAATAATTTAATTCAGCTATTAGAAAAATGTTCCAAATGGCGCACCATTACGAAAAATGGCCTGAACATACCACCATGTTTCGAAGGTTTGGAAATTAGTGTTAAAGGTATCCCAACAAAAACATTCTGTAAACAGAAGCCAAGATTTTATGGCCGTAAAAAGTTGTGAGATCAAACAAAATACGGCCAAATTCGTTAGCTTAGAAATACCTCTTGCAATACTGAAAAAAGCGTTTGTAAAAATTAATTTAAAAGAACGTATTTAATTTTTAAAGAGATGCATGAAGGGTTAAATTATTCAAACTTGGCCGCTACCTAACACCTTTTATGACCATTAGTTTAGAAAGTAATGCATGTTCGTTTTACTACTATTTATACCTTGTGACGTTGCAACTTTTGCAACGGAGCTTGGCTCCTTAATATTATAATAACTTTGTCCCGTTTAATGTTTATGGTGTTTTTTTTCTTTGTTCGTTGATTATTTTTTCTAATTGCAGGAGGTTTTCTTTTTCTTTGTATTCTTGGTTTTGGAATTTCAGGGTCCGGTATTTGTACTTCTTCGATGTGTGGCCGTTACTTTTTAAACTAATGGCCATAAAAGGTGTTAGGTATCGGCCAAGTTTGAATAATTTAGCCCTTCATGCATTTCTTTAAAAATTAAATACGTTCTTTTAAACTAATTTTTACAAACGCTTTTTTCAGTATTGCAAGAGATATTTCTAAGCTAACGAACTTGGCCGTATTTTGTTTGATCTCACAACTTTTTACGGCCATAAGAACTTGGCTCCTGTTTACAGAATGTTTTTGTTGGGATTTCATCACTTTTTGTTGAAATTTCATCAATTATCAAGTAGGTGTTACTCTTATTCCTGATTCATTAAATCCTAAACATTTTTTATCTTTAAGGTGGACATAAAGTAAATTAATAAATGCATGTTCGTTTTACTACCTATTTATACCTACTTGAAACTTTGTCCCGAAAAATCTAAACAACGCAGCGTCGATCAAAGAAAAAAATTCTTTTCTAATTTGCAAGACAAAATCCAAATTCAATGTATCGAAGAGTAACACCCTGCCGGCGACGCTCGGATTCATTTGCCCCCCGCCGCTGTAGACGATGCTCGGTGCAGTTTCTTTTGTTTACGTTAGAGCGATTGTTTTTTTCATCAGTATTTGTTGCGACTTCGAAGCTAATAAAACGTATACTTATGTAGGTACTTTGGGATAGGTGGCGGGGGCGGAGAGGCCCGGCCGCCAGGCCCGGCCGGCCCGCCCACGCATACGAAAATACAGTTTGGAGGAAATGGTCGAAGGAATAATCCCAAAGTACCCTTATGTATATGTTATGCTGCTATGTTCTATCCTACGTACCTATTTCGTAATGTTTTTTTCAACCCTTTAATGTGTAAAATTTCGAACTTTGATAATTATTCCTTTGATTGTTTGTTATGGTAGACCTATGTACCAAATTTCAAGCTTGTAGGTCAATGGGAAGTACCCAAAAGGTTTTGAAGTCAGCCAGTCAGCCAGTCAGCCAGTCAGCCAGTCAGCCAGTCAGCCAGTCAGCCAGTCAGCCAGTCAGCCAGTCAGCCAGTCAGCCAGTCAGCCAGTCAGCCAGTCAGCCAGTCAGCCAGTCAGCCAGTCAGCCAGTCAGCCAGTCAGCCAGTCAGCCAGTCAGCCAGTCAGCCAGTCAGCCAGTCAGCCAGTCAGCCAGTCAGCCAGTCAGCCAGTGACAAATTTTACGATTTTTGAGGTCCTATATCTCGGAACCTACTAATGTTGGGAGATTAATGTTTTGTCAATATTGAGACATGGTAGCATTTAACAAGTGTACGAAATTACATCTCTCTAAATTTTTTATGACGTCTAGAGTAAATAAAGACCCATTAGAAAATTTATTTTCAATGACGCGCACTTATGGTGGAACCTATAACCAGAATCCGTCTCCAAAAGGTTTTCGCTTGATATTGCAGAAAAACAGTGTATTCAATTTATCAAAATCGGCTCAATCTGCCAATTGTTTGGATGATGAGGATGAAACATTACTTCCAAGATCGCAACATGGTGCTGCATCCAATATTCCATTAACATTACCAAGTACAAGTCGCGAACCTGAAATTGATCAAGAAATGATTATTGATGTAGAACAAGTTACCATTGATGCTTCGTATATTAATGACGAAACATTAGAAGCCTCCGCCGTTGAATTTTTTGCAGGATTTGTGGCGATGAAATGTGTTAAGAAATCTGGTTGCGAACAATGTTCGATTTCATTAATTAGTGAAAATTATAAATACATACAGGAAAGACAGATATTAACATTTTTTAGAGCCTATGAAACAAATGACGGCGAATTATTGGGCCATTTATGTGCTCCATCTGCAGAGTTTTCATTTGTTTTCAAATTAATGAACGCAGTATTTGACGCGGGCACAGCCTACTCTAGTACTAGCCGTGCTAAAGGTAAGAACGGCAACACTGCGAGAGTCCGATTGATATATTGTGACGTTGCAAAATTTGCGACGTCACTTCTCCGTTCATTTCGGGCGCATTTGAAAGCGATAAGGGACCGGACCGCCCTCTAACGGGACACGACACCGAAGACATAGGATTCGAGAGCGCTCCTCTAAGAGATTCCGATATTATCGAGGATCACATAATGACATCTGTCGCGCGCGCCGAGAACGGCAAGTTTCAGGGCCGTATATGGGGCGCGCCGAAGGAACCACCGATCGTCCGAATTGGCACGGGAAACTAACAGACGTCCCGCAGCCAGGAAGCGCCCGACCGAGAGCAAATGGCCATTTCGAGAGTTTGAGCTTGGTGTTAGGGCACTTGGCAAACCAAACCGGAGGCGACGCCAGGATAACAGCTAAATCCAACATCACGTCCACTGCGACTCCTTACAGACCCTGACGCCGTCTCGCCCCGTCAAGGGGGAAGCTGACCCGGGGTCGGCGCCCTCGTAGCCAAGAAGAGGAAGCCCCTCCGCCGACCAAGAGAGCGATAAGCTCCTTAGTCAATTTCGTGACTGTCCGGGCCAAGAGTTCGCGCCGTGGAAACACGCCATAGACAATTCGGAAAAGCGATCGAGTGGGGGGATCCGGGTTCGATCCGCGAGCTTGCCGAAAATCGATGGATCACTGTCGCGCTGGCTATCGATCGTGGAACACGCCAAACATTCGTACTCGCGTTGCGAAAAGTAGAACGAAACGAGACGTGTCGTGCCCCGTTGAGGATATCGTGCGTTGGGACGTCGTACACCCGAGTCCGGCCTATTCCGAAGCTCTATCGGGAGCCGCAAAATACCGGTGAACGCTAGAAATCGAGAAACGGTAAGTCGCCCAGTGATCCATTTCGATATTTCGGTGCGCGACGGGTCGACCTTCGTCGCGAGAGGACGAACGCTTCCCGTTCCGTCCTCGATAATTAGCTCGTATTCGTTTCGGGAATACTTTGAGTTTTCGTGTCATTTTTCGAGAGTGTTTTCTTCTTAGATTGCGTGCGAAAGAGTGTCCTAGAGGAGTCGCGTTTCGTGAGAGTAATCTCTGCGATAATTTCGTGTATTCTCGAATCCTGTGTTTCTCGCCGCACATCGTATCGTTTCCGTCGGCGTGCGATCGCGTAATCGTTAGCGTACGCGTTGTAGCGACTCGCGTACGGAAGTCATTGCGGCAGTCTCGTAATTCGCCGATCACCTGCGCCTCGCGTTTCGAAAGTTCTTGTCGAACGAAACGACGATAGAATTTCCAACGGTATCGTCGCGAGAGAAAAACGATAGGACAACCGCGCTGCGAACGAACACCTTCTCGCTATCTTGTATGAAGAGCGCGGGCTCTCGGGTCGCGGCCACGTGGCCGCAGATTTTTGTAAATACAGATTTTACAATAAATAGCTCGAGACCATATCGTCGTCGAATCATTACGTTCCCTGTGAGATCCGTCCTGCCGAGAGGGCTGTCCTAGTTTCCCCGTATCCGAACCTTCTGGCCTAGTCGCGACGTCAATTCCGAGAACTATTCCGCGTTTCGTGTGGCATCCTCGAGGTGCCTGGCGCCCGAACTTTTCGCTTTTCGAGAGAACAATCGTCGAATCTTCGAATCTCGTTTTGTCTCGGGCGGACCACGTGTACTCGGCCTGCACGCGGCCTGGTCTCACAATCAGTGCCTGATAAGGCCCGAAGTTAACCGGCTTCCGCGGGTCAAACCGCCCGTCGGAAAAAGGATAACGTGACAATATATATACCAATATACCTAACCCAACCCACTGAATCAGATTCTCAATCTCCCCTACCGGCCTCTCAGTTTCCCGCGTAGTTTTCAAATGTTCTCATCAATGTGTAGTACACATCGTCTACTAATTATTATGTAGTATAGCTAATTTTCGAAAATAAAAAAGTGCAATAATGGAGATAAGTACTATTTATTAACTGTTTAGGTCTTTATCTTTTTGTGTAGCACATTTACTTAATAGAATCTATTATTCATTCAATACATTTCAATTTAGTATTAATAATAACATTCTAAAGTTTTACAAAATCGTATGTATTATACACATAGAGAGTTTTTCGAAAATTTGTTTTACATAATTCTTTTCACAAGTTTTGTAATATATTTATTAGTTAATAATGCCACGGCGTCCCCATTGGTAAGGGAAATTATGATAGTACGCTGAAAGAAAATAATTATATTTCTATATTTAAATTCCCCAAAAATGAGCAATTGCGGAAAAATATGGATGGCTGCTATTCCCCGCAAAAATTGGACACCAACAAAATATTCTGCAGTTTGTAGTCTGCATTTTGCAGAAACTGATATCCAAAGGTATCAGAATATTCTATCTCCTAACGGTGTACTGGAGAATGTTTTGTTCAAATGTTCAAGACTTATTATGGAAAATGCAATACCTTTCATTTTTTTTCCAATTCACCATCAAAACGTGTGCTACTATAAAGAAAAGATCCTGTAGAGCGCAGGGAAAGAATAAATGAAAAGCATGAAAATTTAGTTATAGACTTTATTGATTCTGATCTAATGAATGGTTTCTGAAATTTAATAAACAATTATAAAGAAAAGCTTGTAATTTCGAACCCTTGGAGTATTAAAATAACAAATTCAAAAATTAATTTTTGCATGCTTGTAATTACAAGTTTTTCAAGAAGGTAATGAATTATTATTTCATGAATTGCGATGATAGTAATGATCTTCATAATCTTCCTGTTGATGTCAGCGGTTTTTCAGTGATTACTTATCCACTTGTATTGTTGATGATTCCATTAAGATTAATATATCAAGTTATGGGTTCCACTCTGTTGCAAAAATATTAGATTTTAATATATTTAAATTATTAATTATGGAGGATAAAGGTACAATTGTAAATAATGTATATTTTGATCATTTACAAAGGGGTGGTCTTTCCACTCCTACAGAAGATGTAACAAATGTATTTATTCACATGTGTGCAATAATGGAAGCCATAATAAATGTTCCTAATTTGGAATCAGATTTTCAAAAATCTGAAAATCATAAACATATTTTATGTAAATTAACATATATTAGTATACAATCAGATGTACATCATTTAGCATTTTTAGATAGATGCATTTGTGGTAAAGATTATCACAGTATTTTGTTTAGATTATTATCAATTTTTTCGAATATTTTACTAAATGATTATGTTAAAACTATAAACAATAGTCAATTAGAAATGAATGCACATACCATTTCTAAAAATCGTAAAATAAAAACTTTCAATAGAACCTAAATTTTCAATTCAACTTTTTTTAAAGCATTAATTTTTATATATTTAACTTATTCTTTCTAATATGTGTTAGTTAATACATCAGCAGAGTTTTTTATTTGTCTTAGTTTATTTATTATCTTTTTATATTTTTATTATTAATGTTAGTATATATATACAAGATTCTCAAGGTTGTATTAGCAGTATTTCAAGAAAATAGCAGAATATGGTTTGTTATTAATATTAAAGATTATTTATTATTGTTGAAAACTTTAATATTTTATTTTTATGTTTATATGTGAAAAGTTATTTTTTTGTTTTCTAAAAATAATATCTGCTAAGATATTATCACATATAAGAGAATATCATAAGATAGAATCATCATCGAGATTATTTTATTCATTGTTATCTATTATAAAATTGAATGTTTTTTCATTTGTATTTTCTTTTTATTTAAAAAAAAGTTCGTTTTATTTTCTTCCTATTTTAAAAAATGTATTTCATTTTGTAAAATGGGATGATATGGCTATTGGCGAACCACCCATTATGATAATAAAAAGGTAACGCGCCACAGTAATACTTCTAGGGTGGTGAGGAAATTTACAACAATTATAAAATTATCATTTATTAGACGATATTATAATAAATATAATATATTACCTGCACAACTTTTCTCTTCGGTAACTGATTACCCAACCTCTTTGACGTATACACGCAGTCACTTAACCTCTTCGACTTCGTCACAATAATTTCGTCTATTTCAGGCTTCTATTGACTTATATATCCCTTCAATCATTTTCAAATGTTGCATTTTAGTTCAAAGATGATTTCCCATTGCTTCATGCTTCTATTTTCTTAAAACCACTGGAAATATTTCAAATATTATGTATCACAACACCAAACTGTTCCGAGAGTCCACAAAATGTATACCGCATTTATAAATACTAGTATGCTTTAATATCACTTCTACTTACCATAGTTATAATAATTACACATTGCTTAAACATAATCAACAATGAACTGTGTATTTTAACATAATTTTCTATGAAAAAAGCGTTAATTATAATCTCAAACACAAGACTCCCATTATTGAAAATCGGACTCTCGAACTGTAAACACGACAGTGTTGTTAAGTTGTACAGCACGGCTAGTACTAGAGTAGGCTTTGACGCGGGCTATCCTAATATTAGAGAAAAATATGGTATACAAGATATGTTATTTCCATTAATGGTGGAAGCTGTGGATATCAAATATCCAGGTTGGTTTCAACATGAAACTTGTGGGCTCCATCGGAAGGATCTTGCATACTATATGATGAAAGTCAAAATTCATAAAGATCTAGTATGGTTAGGAAATAAAATAAGAAACACAAATTATCGCCACAAACCTGTACAAAAATTAAGAAATGTACAAAATGTGTGACAATTTTAGACATACTTCGTTGGAAATTTCTAATTAATTTACATTACATATAAAGTCAGAGGTGATTTAACGTGAGCTGGCAATTTATATGTATAGTATATGTATACATTTATATAGTCAGAGGAGATTTAACGTGAGCTGACAATTTATATGTATAGTATATACATTTATACAGTCAGCGGCGATTTAACGTGAGCTGACAATTTATACAGGGTGTCCCAAAATTCGTGTCGTTACTGGAAATGGGAGGTTCCTTGGGTCATTTCAAGCGACATTTTCCTTTGCACCAATGTCAACCGCGGCTTTGTTTAGCAGTTATTAACGAAAAACACGGACCAATCAGAGCGCGCCCTGGGCCGGCGCGCTGCGCCGCGCTCGCATCAGAGCGTTGGTGGTACGCCGTGACATCGCAACGAACAAGAGTTTCTCGATTATGTGAATGCTCTCCGATTTCAATGAGCTTTGGATATGTGGTCAAGACCATTATTCTGAACAACATTTCTCTTTAGAATTTGTGGCTGTAGGCTTTAGTTTACGAGATTATCGCGAGAAACTTTACTTGTAAATCCATGGGATCGATGTACTACTAGCTTCTATCCGATTTCAATGAGCTTTGGATATGTGGTCAAGACCATTATTGTGAACAACATTTCTCTTTAGAATTTGTGGTTGTAGGCTTTAGTTTACGAGATTATCGCGAGAAACTTTACTTGTAAATTCATTATGGGTGTTCATGATAGCGGACACGGTCTGCTAATGTATTGGAAACTAAAGCCGACCGTCAGCCATTTCAAAGGAAAAAGATATTAAAAACGTCGAGTTTTATAACATTATTTCAAGGTCATTGAAATTGATGAAGACCCGGATCATCCTTACCCGACTTACGGCAACTCTACCCGGACGAGAAAAGAGGCAGAAACTAATTGTTTAAAAAACTTACTTATTCAGCCGTAAATCCATTTCCAGAGCGGCCATACATCCGAGTCTCGTCACCGAATTACATCCGGCGTTTGGCGAACCGGTTATATTCGATGGGGTGTTTCGATCGCTGGAGACCGGACGCCGGAAGAGAAAGAACGACGAGATCCATGCGGAATGTGGGTCGTGTCCGAGAAATTGTGGAAGAGGATGGCACCGTAAGCGTGCGCGACGTCAGTCGCCAAACAGGGTAAGTCAAAGTACACCGCTATGATATTTCATTGAAGCGAAAATAAATGTTATTTAAATAATGTTGTTGTTCTACACAGTATCAACCGGTCGAGTGTCCACAGAATTTTAAGGGACGATGCATCGATGCACCCATTTTGTGCGGATGCAAGAATTGCTACCAGCGGATTTCAACCGGCGGCTTGAGTATTGCAGGTGGCTGGTGGATGAACTGTCACGAAATCCGGCGTTCCTCCCGTGCATATTGTGGACCGACGAATCACTCTTTACAAGAGAAGGGTGCTTCAACGGCCACAATTTCCATATGTGGAGCGTCGAGAATCCGATGGCAGTTTGGCAACGCGCATCACAGACCCGCTGGTCGGTCAACTTATGGGCCGGTATTTGTGGCGAGCATGTTATCGGGCCGTACATGCTACCCGATAGACTGGACGGCCCGGCGTTTCTGACATTTTTAGAACATGCTCTGCTGGATCTCATGGACGATGTTCCTTATGCGATCCGGCAGAACATGTATTTTCAAATGGACGGTGCGCCAGCGCATTACGCCGCAAATGTCCGGGCCCATTTGAATGAAGCCTTCCAGGACAGGTGGATCGGCCGCGGTGGTCCTGTTGCGTGGCCCCCACGATCACCTGATCTCAATCCGCTGGATTTTTTCCTCTGGTGCTACTTGAAGGTAATTTCAATTTTCATTTATTTCTTCAGGTATTTATTAATCGTTATCGTATACGTGTATACTTACGTGTTGTTTTTCTTTTATAAATATCATTTCACAGGATGAGGTCTACAAGCGCTCGTTAACCACGCCTGAGGAGATGGTGGCACGAGTTCACGGTGCCATCGCGAACATAACGCCGGCCACCCTTCGCGGCGTCATGCGGGAGACGATCCGGCGAGCCAGATTATGTATTCAACAAAACGGAGGACATTTCGAACAATTGAGGCGTTGAGTTTGGACTCAACGCCTCTCAGCTACAATTGGTTGTACTCGGCCCTTTTCAGGGCCCCAAACATTTAACGCAATGGCCACCAGCTGTGCAGTTCGTTGACTTGGCTGCACGCCCCTTACATTGCGGTACTGTCGTATACCTGAAGACACCTGTGCAGTTCGTCACCGACTGACCCATTGACACACATTTCGAAGCAGCAAATGGATTTACGGCTGAATAAGTAAGTTTTTTAAACAATTAGTTTCTGCCTCTTTTCTCGTCCGGGTAGAGTTGCCGTAAGTCGGGTAAGGATGATCCGGGTCTTCATCGATTTCAATGACCTTGAAATAATGTTATAAAACTCGACGTTTTTAATATCTTTTTCCTTTGGAAAGGTTGACGGTTGGCTTTAGTTTCGAATACATTAGCAGACCGTGTCCGCTATCATGAACACCCATAATGAATTTACAAGTAAAGTTTCTCGCGATAATCTCGTAAACTAAAGCCTACAGCCACAAATTCTAAAGAGAAATGTTGTTCAGAATAATGATCTTGACCACATATCCAAAGCTCATTGAAATCGGAGAGCATTCACATAATCGAGAAACTCTTGTTTGAGAATTTCTTGCTCAAGAAATGCTCTCGAGAGAATTTCTTGCTCAAGAAATGAGAGACAAAGTAAGAGCTATTTCTCGCAACATCGACATCCCAAGGATCGGCTGGAGTGAGTGTGTTCGAGCTACGGAAAATTGACACTGCTGAGATGCGGTGTCCTTGAATCACGGCACCGCGCCGATACCTCGTTGATGGCTTGCAGATGTTGAGGTTGTAACGAAGGATTGGCAATTGAGGTGCGGACATATGCAGTCCCAGGTTGATTTTTCCAGGGAAGGACGCCCATCGTGGGACAAAGGAACATTGACGACTGATACACGATTTTTACGAAAAATTGCATTTGTGTTCAATAGACCTGCCTAAGAATGTGGGAGAAATCAATCAATTTCAAAAAACCCTCTTCACAGATTTGTAGGTTTCAAAATACATTTTAATTTATTTCATCAACACATATGGGTCGACTAGAATAAAGGGTTAAACACTTATGCAAATTTTCAGAAAAAGCGGCATTATTAGCCGTTATTACATGTAACCGTATTATGTTTTACACCAGAATGGGAAATTTTGCGGTTACGATAAACATTGATAACAAGTGGTATCATAGGGCTCCAGGCGAAGATCCACTTTAAAAAAATCTAACGCGCCATTATTGGAACCTCAGTGGTGGTGTGGAAGACCACTAGATAGTATAAACACTGTGCAACACGAACTTTAATCTGCAATATGCATTGGGTAATTCTTATAGAGCTTCCTATCCGAAACACGAGTCCAAAATCGAATTGCTCCATGACACTCAGTTTTTGTACAGACGGGCTATTTTTAATTATAATTGTAATGAATAATATTCTCAATGGATAATTGTGGGATCAATTGCGGAGGATAATAAGGGTGTAGACAATTTTGTGTTTAAAAATGGAAAAAGATATAGATATATTATACGAAAAGGTTATGACAAGCTCGAGTCTCGGCGCGCTACATTCAACTGCGCTCCTCGGGGCACGCGTGTCCCTCCACGCTTCGCTCCGCGCGCCACACACGCACTCTGTGCGCCACACACGCACTCCGCGCGCCACACACGCACTCCGCGCGTGTCGGACTTGGTCGCCGGCGGATCAGTCACCACACTCGGCCATCCTGCTTGTACACATGTCCTCATGTGTGTCTTCGTCACTATGCGATGATAGGTCGTGGTCTTCGCAAATCCATGGTTTCATAGAATCCCTGGAAGTGGATGTCGTTCGCGGTCCCTCGTGCTCTCCGATCTTTTCAACCAGATAACGATCGTTGCGCAGTATTTTTATTATCTGATACGGACCGAGGTATTTAGGACAAAGTTTTAGTCCAGGCCTTAATTGCGTTCTACGTATCGCGACCAGATCACCCTCTTTAAAACCTGTAGAGTCCTTTTTTCTTCTTCTGTTGTATGCGTTTCTGTTCTCATCTTGAATTCGCGCTATGGCTTTCTTTGTCTGAATGCGTGACTCATTGCGTGCCTCCTGAAACACAAAAATTGCTTCTCTCTCCAAGATCTCCTTTACCTGTGGATCATCTTGTAACCTCATTCGGGTGCCTATCAACAATTGGAATGGTGACACTCCTGTACTTCTACTTGGTACATGGTTCAAGTATTGTTGCGCTCTTCCAACGTACTTGTGCCATGTTTTTGCTTGTGGGTGCGCGAGTTTCGTCAAAAGTGGAATAAGAGTCCGATTCACCCTTTCTACTTGTCCATTGGCTCTAGGTATGCCAGTGGTAATCATGATGTGTTGTACATCTTCTTTCTTACAATAATCCGCAAATTCGTGTGAGGAAAACGCAGTTCCTCGATCTGAAATTATCTTTCGCGGGTTTCCGAAAACTAATGCCTGTTTGCTGAGGCGATCAATTACCTCAACCGAAGTGGTTGACTTAGTGGGACATAGCCAAATGAATTTAGTGAAACTATCGACGACCACCAATATATGTCGATAATTCTTTTTCGTGGACGCAAGTGGACCAAATGGTCTATATGGTATGTTTCTAAAGGACGATCTCCTTTGTCAATCGGATGCAAATATCCCTCTAAGCGACCAGTTTTCCGTTCTGCCAGCACGCATTGGAGACAGCTCCGTATTACTTTTTCGATCTTCGGACGCATGGAGTCAAACCAATAATCTCGCCTCAACAGCTGTTCGGTTTTTGCAACGGCAAAATGACCTCGTTCATGCACAATACGAATTACATACGCTTGCATAGCCTTAGGTACAACAAGTAATTGTTCGTTATCAATTAACCTATACAACAATCCGTTCTCTCTTACATACTTTTCCGTATCATTCACTTTACTTATCCGTTCTTGCAATTCTCTATCATCGGCCTGCGCCCTTCGTATTTTGTGGATCACGCTCGCTTCTTCCTCGACAATCGACATAGATATATATGTAACGGGTATCTACTTAGGGCGTCGACGTGTCGCATAGCCTTACCCGAACGATGTTGCACCGTGTAATCAAAATCTTGCAAAAATAGTGCCCATCGGGCCACACGCGGACAAATATCCTTTTTCTTCAGGGTCATTACAAACGCTTGGCAGTCAGTTATAACCTTGAACGGTATACCAATTAAGTAGACTCTAAACTTTTTAAGGGATTTCACCACCGCCAACACCTCGAGTTCGTAACTATGGTATTTCTCCTCGCATGGATTTGTTTTCCCGCTCGCGTAATGTATAGGATGTAGCAGGCGATCCTCATTATCTCGCTGTAGCAGAATCGCACCAAAACCCAATGCAGATGCGTCGGTGTGGAGTTCTGTTTCTGCAGTCGGAGAATAAATTCTTAAAACTGGATTATTGGCCAATATTAATTTCAACTCTTTAAACGATGCTCGCTCCTTTTCTCCGAAGTGAAAATTCACTCCACCCCTTAACATATTCGTCAATGGACGCGCAATCACGGAATACGCCGGTACAAATTTTCGAAAATACCCGGTGAGGCCCAAAAAACTTTGCAACGCTCGGACAGTTGTCGGTTCCGCGAATTGCCTGACTGCATTCGTCTTTTGCTCGGACGGCTTTACGCTATTATTTTCTATTATGTGTCCGAGATACTCGACACAGGTTTGCAAAAACTGGCACTTACTCCATTTAATTACTAAGCCATATTCACTTGCGGTTACTAGGACTTTATTTAACCGATCTAAACCGTCTCGATAATCTAACGCTGGGACTATAATGTCATCGAGATAAATTATCGCGTCACCGCTAGTAACCAAATCTCTAAAAATAGCATTTATATAACGCTGAAAAACGGAAGGAGAATTACACAGTCCGAACGGTACACAGCAAAATTCATACTGACCCGACGGAACAACAAATGAAGTGTATCTCCTACTACCCTCGTCCACGGGAACGTGGAAGAAACCGTTCTCAAGATCCAAAGTGGTAAATACGCGCTTGTCTCGTAAGCGATCAACTTGATCCTCTATGTTCGGCAATGGGAATCGATCTTTTATTATTTTTTGATTCAGTCGTCTATAATCGACACAAATCCTCGTGGACCCATCCTTCTTTTTCACGAGCACGACTGGACTAGCAAAATCCGAGTACGAAGGTCGAACTATCCCGTCGCGAAGCCACGTTTCGATTTGTGAATCTACATCTTTATTTTCTTTAACAGACAGCCGTCGCGCTGTCTGATATATGGGAGTTTCGTCGTGTAACGCGATGTGCATTTTTACTCCCACCTTCTTCGTTTGTTCTGGCTTATAATTCTCGATTTTACGCATTACCTCTAGTTGAATTTTTCGGTCTGGAATATGGGATAAATCGATATCGTTAACCGCAACAATATTTAAGACCTCGGGAATATCCTCAATTACATTTGGTATTTTCGATATATATATATCTCCGCCCCGCATACAAACATTCACACTTTCCAAAAAATCATACCCTATGATTATATCGTGTGGTATGAGTGTATCGCTGACCACGTGGAAAAATACATTGTATTCGTCGTCATCAATTTTTGTTTTTATGCTACAGCTACCAAGTGTAACGTTGTCATCCGAGCCCACCCCTCTGAATTCTATCTTATCGTTAGACAAGGAAGGTGCGCCGATCGCGATATACGTTGCCGCTCTTATGAGGCTCAAGTCGCTACCGGAATCAATCAAAGCGTCAATCTGCTGTGTCCCTATCGCTACACTCTTACACGCTTGCCTCCTCTTTGATGTTACCGCGTTCGTTCGCGCCGCGCTTGTTGACTTTGGGCACTTCGCCGCGACGTGCCCGTAGCCCTGACATTCAAAACATTTCATACCTCTCTCCTTCGTTGGACACTCATCGCTCTTATGTCTCTTATCGCCACAGTAGTAGCATCGCACTGTCTTCGTCGGATGCGTCGAACTGCCACTTCTAACGGGTTGTTTGTTGATCCTCGTCTCATCTCTCTCGGTTTCCTTCTTGGTCCTTGGATTAGCTGCTTGCCTCTCCTTCATTTTCCCGTATTGCGTCAGTCTGTCCTTAAATTCCTTTATATTTTTTGCACCATACAACATTGTTTTACTCAACTCATCATCCCTGATCCCATCTATGACGTATTGCATGACTGCCACTGCCTCCATGCTGACCTGCGCAGCAATATCCAGCATACTGTACATGTACTCGTGGTACGATTCGTCTTCTCTTTTCTTTCGTTGCACTAATTGTTTATGTACCGTGTGGCTATTCACAGCCTTCGAAAATTCAGCGCGTAACGACTGCTTTAGTTCGTTCCACGTACGCGTGCACCTTTCGTAATTCACGTATAGTTTCGCTGACCCACACAAAAGTCGCCTCGCATAAATTAACTTTTGTATGTCTGTCCATTTACACAATCTCGCCGTATCTTCGAAATCTTTCAGCCAAGTCCGCAGGCTTCTTTTTCCATCTCCGCTAAATTTCTCCATCGACTCTTCTACGTCCTTGAACGTGGGAACATACGCAGCCCTGTGTCCAGCATCCTCTTCACAATCGTCTGATTCATATTCGGATTCATGTTCAGATTCATGTTCAGATTCATCTTTCTGGGCGTCTTCAAGCAACAAAGCCGCTTTGAGTCTTTCTATCAGGTCGGCCTTATTACCTGTTGTTCTCAGCTTGCGAGATCTCAATTCTTCCTTCAGTTCGGCCAACTTCATACGCTCTGGATCGCAATCGTTCCCATTAATTTGAGGATGTCCATTACTGCCATCATTCTCGTTTTCTTGTGAGCTTGCCATCTTTTCGCACTTCCCTTTCGCACTTCTTTTTCGCAATTCTCCTTTCGCAATTCTCTTCTCGCAAATCACCTTTCACACCTCACACTACGCGTCTCGCAATTCGCATGTACTGTACGTAACAATTCGCGCAAAATGTCAGCCTTTTATCCTTGAACCGATCCCGGACGAGCCCCCAAGATTGTGGGATCAATTGCGGAGGATAATAAGGGTGTAGACAATTTTGTGTTTAAAAATGGAAAAAGATATAGATATATTATACGAAAAGGTTATGACAAGCTCGAGTCTCGGCGCGCTACATTCAACTGCGCTCCTCGGGGCACGCGTGTCCCTCCACGCTTCGCTCCGCGCGCCACACACGCACTCCGCGCGCCACACACGCACTCCGCGCGCCACACACGCACTCCGCGCGCCACACACGCACTCCGCGCGTGTCGGACTTGGTCGCCGGCGGATCAGTCACCACAATAATTGTAATATTCATTCATTTCTTATGAAAATAATTAATTAATCTTTTAAAAATACTTGTTTTGGTCGAAGACTTTACCGCCTACGCCAACCAAAAGCGTTGGAAGTTATGCTCGTATATTGAAATATAACGTAAATAAAATGTTTTGTATTGCATTATTAAGTCTGTACATTATTTTTCTGAATATAAAAATATTCAATAATATATAATACATCTGCAAAAAAGTAACGAAGTATTGAAAAAATTGATTTGGATTTTTTTAACACCGATGCAATTTATAAAAAATTTTGAAAAAAATTAAGGACAATTGTTTCAGTAATATCTGACTACTGAATTTTTATAAAACTGGTATCTCGAAAAATTCAATACGAAATATGCATTTTCTTCGAATGTTTGGAGATTTTCAATTTTTTTAAACATGTCTGCATAATCTGAAAAATCTGAAAAAAATCTCAGTCATGTGTGCTATTAGGTAGAATATTTATACCTTTTTTCGTAATTGTTTATTGAGCATGGTTCGACTAAAAATCAATTTGTGTTGGGGGCCCTCTGGCTCATCTTAACTTTAAAAATCAACGAAAAAATTATTTAAGAAATACAAAACATATTTTAGGATGGACCATTAAACCCGGTTTTTTTTTAAAAATTTCGTCCAAATATCGCTTCGATATCTTTTTTAGATCAAAAGTTATAGCAAAATGTGGATTGCGCCGCGCCGTGCCGGGCCGGGATTCAAATGCGCGCTGTCTCCAGATGCCGACTTTCCGACTCATGCTTCCGAAACTTCGGTAACGTGAAAATCGAAGGGACGCGTCGGCGTCGACCAGCGAGCAGGTAGCAGGTAGTCCACACGGACAGGGTAGAGGTACGCTTGTGTGTGTAGCGCGCGTGCAATCGAGCAGGCACTCACACAGGCAGAGTAGAAGTACGTTCGTGTGTAGCGCGTGCGCAGCAGAAGCAACGTGGCGAAGACGGTGCGTCCACGGTGTCAGAGTGGGGGGTCCTGTGCCGGAGGGGAAACGTCCTCGCGTCCACGATTCTGGCATCACTGGTGGGGGGTCTTGTGCCGGAGGGGAAACGTCCTCGCGTCCACGATTCTCGCCTGCCCTTTCAGACTCCCGCCACTTCACCATATTTTCATGTCGAATGTGTCAAGTGTTTGAAGCCCGTCCCTATTCTGTTTCCGGATAGTCCAGATTGTGTTGTGTAGCGTGCGTGCAATCGAACAGGCACTCACACGGGCAGAGTAGAGTTCGTGTGCAGCGCGTGCGATGTAGAAGCGACGTAGCGACGACGCGACGCGCGACGGTGCGTCAGAGTGGGGGGCCGGCAGGCTGAGCTAGCGGAGAGGAAATGGCCCACGGCCCACGATTGGGCATCACTGAGTGGGCAGCCAAATCTGCTTGTCTATCCAGAGAAGACGGACGACAGGCGTACACGGTGAAAAATATTTTAAATGTAAGTATCTTTACTTAAACAGTTTTTCCTATTAATTTATATAATCTAATCTAAATTAATATATTCTATACTCATACATTATAAACAATACATATTATATCATTTTTTTTACTATTTTAATAATTTTTTAATAATTTATGTTTTTAGATAAATACACATCCAAACATGTTTACGACGATGACGATATCGACACCGACGACGACATCGCCGCCGACTACAACATCGCCGCCGACTACAACGTCGCCGCCGACTACAACATCGCTGCCGACGACGACATCGCCGCTGATGTCAACGAGTCAACACCAAAATATGAACTGTGACGTGGCAGTTTTGCCACGTCCTCCAGTACCGAGTATCGGAAGACCGGGTCACCCTCTGGCAGCGAAATATGCGAGATGGGCCGTGGCGAGCGCTCGCCCTGGGCACGAACGAGACCCATGGGCGAGTTCTTATATTTTTGAGCGTCGCGCCAATTTGCGCGACGCGTGTCTGTAGGACCATAACCGGGCCCCGAGGGGGGGACCCGGAGCACCTCTCCCGCCGAGAAACGGAAAAAGGTTCGGCGCCGGCGAAACGCCGACCCGGAGAAATGGAGGAATCGGCGGAGCACAGGATAGACAACCTGGAGGCGCCGACGAGGACAGGCGATGCCAAGCCAGGAATCCCAGCAGCCTCGCCGTCGCCTCAGCCGGAGAGAAGCCTGATCAGCTGCCGGATTGGCTCGCGTCGATCACCTCACCGGGAAACGGCGAATTAACAGACATCGCTGCCGGAGAACCGGCGAATCGCCGGAAGCCAGTAACCATCGCGCGGAGCGAGGCCCCGTCCGAAAATCTATTAGCGATGAGCCGAATCTTGCGCGGGGGATAGAGCGCGGAAAGGGGGGACGCTTCGCTTCCGCGTTCCCGAGTCACCGCGGAAATGATCACTTCTTCGTTGGCTCAACGACCGATCAGTCGCGAGATAACATTGTTAACTGTTGCGTAAAAATAAGAAGTACTGTTCGAATATTGTTAGCGAGCTGCCGGGAATAGAGGGACGTAAACCAGCAAGCGTTGCCCTGGGTAAGCTTCTGCCTTATTTCTTCGTGAAGTGATCTTTCGCGTGTTGGCTCGGTAAGCGTGTCGTGTCCGCGATCGCGTCGCCGAAACACCGACGCGGCTTCGATGCTGCCGGTATTTGCGGAGAGTTAGATTCACGAACGGTACGAATCCGTCGGTCTACGATCGCGCGGAAAAGAGATATTTAGCGGGTGCCAGTTCCAATAGAGGTCGGATGTGGGGATCCGCGCGTCGTCCTGACCTCGACACGCGCGGTGACGGAGTTTAGCGGGGACTGGACGCCATTATTTTAGTGAGATTCCGCGTGTCGTTGTCGTTTTCACCCGATCCTCGGCTCGTTCCATGGTGCGGGGCCGCCACGTGCTCTCGTCGTATTTCCGCGACTTGTTACGCCGACGAGAAGTCATTTTTGTGACGCGTTTTCCATCTGAATTCGGGCGTAGAATGCCGGTAACGCGTACGCCAACGCCGTCATCGCGTTGCTGCCGGATTCGACGCGTATCGAGAAGGTCCTGCGAAGGACAAATCGCGCGTACGACGATCTTTCGAAGCATTGGTTTATGACATGTTATGCAAGAACGATTTTCTAAAAATTATAATTTACGAGGTTACATGCAAAAATAAAAAAGGCGTTTTTTAAGACTTTTTTATTTGGGCCCTTAATGACAATTTAAAATATGTACAATATTTTGTACATCTAATCTATGTTAGTTATACACATGCTGAAAATTGCTGTCCAATACTTCTAATTGGTTATAAAAAATCAGGTCGTTTGGTATAATTATAGAAAAGTTGTTTTGTTTTAAAGGGCGTTCGAATATTTCCGTAGCACACTGTACGTATTAGGGTGGATCTTACTTTCGACATTTGAATTTTTTACGCCATTCCCCAGCATTGTTCGTATTGATAAACAAAAATCTGTGCAAAGTTTGAGCACTCTCGGATAATAGGAAAACATGTTCCCGAGCCTTAAATATAAAAATAATTAATTAAATGCTCATAAAACGATTTTTCTCGAATATCGAAAATATGTTACACAGGTCTATAGACCTGGACAGGGGCTTCGTCTTTTATGTCCTATTACATTTTTTCGTAATATAGTTTTCGGAAAAATTGAGAAAAATGGCGGAACAAAATCAAAAATATTTTTTGACAGTTCAAAACTGAAGTGTGTTTTGATTACCTTTTATCAATAAACATTAACGAAAAATGTGTAATTTTGTTTTGAACTTGCGGAACCTACTGTTTTTTAATTGCATATCACTTTTCAGGAAATTGCGTAAATTTCTTTTATTAGATGCAAAAAATTTTCAGAATTTCGTTTTGAAAAGCTCCCTAAAATGAATTGTTAAGTAAATATGAGTGAATTTGAAGAAAAAAATGTTCGGGAAAGGCTATTTCGTCGGTGATATAACGTTGATCGAGTAACAACGCGACGCGGCGCGGCGCACAGTGAAATAAACCGATTAATTCTGTGTTAAAATCAAAGAAGTTTCGATAGAAATGAGATAGAGCTATGAAATTTTTTAAAAATGAAATCTGAAACTTTGCAGAATATGGGATAATTATGGAGATTGTGGTACGAACGTTTCTTAACCTTGAAGAAATTCGTTAAACTTGCACAATTTCAAGAAAATTATAGATTTTCCAATACCACGCGCGGAAAAAATTATTTTTTAACATGTCATATATATCATTTTCAGTAGATTTTTTCACACTGATTTCAACTCTGGTCCCAAAATTTGTCTACCACTACAGGATTTTCCAAAAAGTAGATTTTTGTGAACAATACTAATAAAATTATTTTTTCGTTGAAATGAATTGGTAACCCACTAGTTTGAAGGAATATTGTATTCTTATACAGGGTGTTTACCTACAGGTGGGAGAAAATTTAAGGGGTGGTTCTCGACGATAATCTAAGACGAAAATGAAGAATAAAAAAATTGCGATTTCGGCTTCGTTATTTAGTTATTAACAATTAAAAATCCGCCTAAAATGCTGCAACACTTCTAACAAAAGTGTACGTTGCGTACGTCACACAGGTGCGCGACAGTCTCGTATCAAGTGACAAACGCATGCATACCTTGGTTCTCATTTGGGGCCCCAGCGAAGTGAAAATGTTTAAAAAATCGTTGGACGACATTGAACCTACCTACTCGTTAAAATCCCCTATGTTAAAATCGCCCTATGGAATTATCGAGTAGAAGGGGTCAATGCCCTTTCACTTTTACATTCTTCTCACACATATCCACAAATCCTTATTCTGCACTATAATTGTTCATAACACCGTACTTAATATACTGGAATAAACGCTCTAGCACTATTTAACTTCCCGATTTTATAGGGAAGTTATTGTAATTACCCCGAAAATCGAAAATCGATTTTTTAGCAGATCTTCACGTTTCATGGTCATTGCAGTCATTTTAGACTATTTTCAGCAAAATGTTCGTGTGTGTGTGCGTATGGCCGTTTCTATGTAATCAAATTTTTCGTTAACGTTTTCAGAAAAAGTAACAACGCGATCAGGATGATGAATGATGCAATCGATGTGCCCCGCTGTAACTTAGAGCTGATTAGATTTTGGTCCATTTTGGTCAAGTAGTTTTTTAGATTTTTAGTTTTTTTTCGAAAGGAGTTGATTCTACAATGCAATTTATAAGGGAGGACGAAAATTTTCCACCAAAGAACCAAACGCAATTACATAAAAAATTTTTTTCTTAATTTTTTTTTAGATTTAAAAAAATTTTTTTTCTTAGATTTAAAAAAAATTTTTTTTTAACTGATGCTAATGTTACCGCTTGGAATAATCGAAAGTTATTCCAATGCAAAAGTGAATTTATCATCTCTACTTCCAAGAATACATTTTGGGAGAATATCGATGAAAGTACAAAAAAAACGATGTTAGCGATGTTGGCGAAGGAGTAACGAATCGGGAAGTTCTTTGTGTGACTCTTGGAGAGTCACACACCAAATAAAAAACATTAATATCAGTAGGCCCTACTAGCCATGCGTATCACTAACCCTCTCGCAAGATCAGTCCTACCCGCGAGCTCGCGAAGCGAGCGAGCAAAAACAACCCCACTCGCGAGCGAGCGAAGCGAGCGAGCAACAATAGCCCTCTAGTTACGATATCATACACACGCACTACGAGTTTACAGAGAGTACAAGTTTACTGAGGGAAATGAGGAGAATGTAAAGAACTGGTAATCCTTTAATGTTGAAACACCGTACTTTATGGAACTTGATTTACGTCGCGAGACTCGTTCACAGACGGAACGGACATCTTGAGGTCGCGTGTGATTTCTGCGAACGGAAATCTTCGACGCGTGCGAGAAGAATCGTTCGTACAAGCTAGCATCCGTATGCATACTGATTCAAGACAGCTAATGAGGTCGATGCCAGATCGATAAAACAAATGAAGATCTACAGCAAACTACCGCCCAAACGTCGCGCGTTGCTATACCAATACATTGTCTATCCTGTTTTCACGAATTTCGTGATTCCTTCTCATTCTGTCTGTGACCGCGAAATATTTCATGTGTGTGCATTGACCACATCAGCTGTCTTGAATCAGTGTGCATACGGATGCTAGCTTGTTCGGACGATTCTTCTCGCACGCGTTGAAGATTTCCGTTCGCAGAAACTCGTAGTGCGTGTGTATGATATTGTAAATAGTGATAGAGCGTTTCCTCCAGTATATTAAGTACGGTGTTATGAACAATTATAGTGCAGAATAAGGATTTGTGGATATGTGTGAGAAGAATGTAAAAGTGAAAGGGCATTGACCCCTTCTACTCGATAATTCCATAGGGCGGATATTAACGAGCCCTTGTGGATTTTAACGAGTAGGTAGGTTCAATGTCGTCCAACGATTTTTTAAACATTTTCACTTCGCTGGGGCCCCAAATGAGAACCAAGGTATGCATGCGTTTGTCACTTGATACGAGACTGTCGCGCACCTGTGTGACGTACGCAACGTACACTTTTGTTAGAAGTGTTGCAGCATTTTAGGCGGATTTTTAATTGTTAATAACTAAATAACGAAGCCGAAATCGCAATTTTTTTATTCTTCATTTTCGTCTTAGATTATCCTCGAGAACCACCCCTTAAATTTTCTCCCACCTGTAGGTAAACACCCTGTATATGAAACGTATTACAAATAATCATAATGAAGTATTTGAACGTTTACTTAACGTATATCACTTGACAAACGATCGCTTTACGTATCGCTGCCATTGTCGCTGGCACTCCTTATAGGCTATGTGTGACTTTAATGTAATTTAAATAATTTTTTTTTTAAATAACCAGTAGTCAAAATATTCGTTGATGAAAAGTAAGCTAAAATGATGAAATAGTTACCTTACGTCCTGTGTAAATGAAAATATAACTAGAGGGCTATTGTTGCTCGCTCGCTTCGCTCGCTCGCGAGTAGGGTTGTTTTTGCTCGCCCGCTTCGCGAGCTCGCGAGTAGTAGTAGTAGTAGTAGTAGTGTTTATGCCGGGGAGTGGCGGTTCGGCCGCCCCTCGCTTCCTTAGGGCAGACCGGTTCTTTCATCACCAGTATCACAATTGGCGCTGCCGGCACTCGGCCCTTTAGCGGGTTGTAATTGTCCTCGTTTCTCAGCGATCCCCTCTGTTTTATTCGGCCCGGGCCATTTTCAGAGTCGTCGACTTACTAGACGGGTCGGTCTAGTAATAAAAATAATAAAAATGAGCGGAAGCACGATTAAGTTTGATAAATTAAACAAAAATAATTACGATACGTGGAGAATGCAAATGCAAGCGACATTGGTAAAGGATGGTCTTTGGGGTTATGTAAACGGCACCTTGGCCAAACCAGAAATTTCCGCGGCAGAAAGTGTCTGGAAAATACAAGATGAAAAGGCTATGGCAGATATTGTATTATCAGTTGAATCGTCTGAATTAATACACTTAAAGAAAATACAGACGTCGAGAGAAGCATGGCTGAAACTTGAGGCCATATATCAATCGAGAGGACCGGCGCGAAAAGCGTTGCTACTCAAAAGGATAATATCGAACAAAATGGTCGAAGGAGGAGACTTGAGGAGTCACTTGTCCGATTTTTTTTTACACTAACGATAAATTGGCCGAGATCGGAATCGAAGTAAATGAACAGTTACTCTCAATACTAATGTTATACAGTCTGCCGCCTATTTTTGAAACGTTTCGACGAGCAATTACTACTCGGGATGACATACCGAAACCAGATGTGCTCAAAATAAAAATAATGGACGACCATGAATCGAGAGAAAATCTAGAGTCGAGCCGAATGTTACAGACGGATCAGGATGCGATGTTCGCGAGAAGCTCGCGAAGATACATTAATAATAATACAAACCAAGTACCGAATAATACTGGATATCGACGACAATCAAGTCAAATAACGAATACTTGGAAGGGATCGCGAAACGCCACGTATAAAAAGATTGAATGCCATACATGTCACAAACTCGGACATATGGCGCACAATTGCAGAGTAAATTTGCATAGACCACAGATATCACGACAACGTGAGGATGGAAATTATAGCCAAATTGAACCGACGGAAGAAATTGCTCTGTTAAATACAGAAGAAGTCAGGGAGCAACCAACAACGTGGTGTCTTGATAGTGGCTGCTCATCGCACATGGTCGCTGACAAAAGCTTATTTAGAGAATTGACTCCAGTTGAAAAATCGCTAAATCTGGCAAATAATATGACGACTAAAATAACAGGAGTCGGAAATGTGAAAATAACCATTAGGAATCACCGTCAACCACTAAAGGTAAATTTAGACAATGTATATCATGTTACTGACCTTCGTACAAATTTACTTTCAGTCGCAAAAATAGCCAATCAAGGGTACAAAACTGTGTTCGGAAAGGACGACGTAAAAATAATAAATAAAAAGAATGAAGTGATGATGACGGCAGTAAGGAAAGGTGACCTATATTATATAACCGGTGAGAAAGAAGAGTCCAAGTTATTACATGAATCCAATACGTGGAATCCGAGCAACGAGATCGAGATGTGGCATTATAGACTCCGCCACATAAATGAACGAGATTTAAAGCAGATGATAAGAGATCAAAAGGTGTATGGACTAAATATTAAAAAGATAGACAAATTACCTCAATGTGAGATTTGTGCAGGAGAAAAAGCCTGCAAACTACCATTTGCAAGAACTGAACTCGGAAGAACGAATAAATGATTACACCCACTTGCGAACAACACACTACTATTATATATATATATATATATATATATATATATGCGCATATAATAACGAATAGTTTAACAAACGAATAATTCAATGTAATATAATATGTATAAAGCAATGCGACGCGACAGACAAGCTGTTTACACTTCGAGCGGGCACAGAAGAAGAGTGCTCTTCGTTATCCGCTGTATTTGTAATCGTAACCTCTGTTTATATTATGCGCCATCCATCACACAACCTGTCAATCATTATCCTGGATTCTATAACAACCAGGCTGGTAAGACAGTTTTCTCCTGTTACGGATATCACTTTGAATTTGGACATTGATATTTCCTAACACCTTATAAAAATGATAAGATTGATTTTATTTACACTTTGTGCAGCTCCTATTGTAATATGTGCTCCATTAAAGATATGTATACAATAAATAAAAAATCTAGAACCGATCATTTATTCAGACAACAATGAAAGAAATATAAGTTAATCCGAACTCGATCCTGATTGGTCGAGTCACTGACGCGGAACAGGTGACCACCAAGCATGACCAAGCGTGACCAGGACCAAGGGTATATATACCACAAATTTGGAAGAGCGAATCATTCGCGACCCTGAGTATACAGCAATAACATGGAGTTCTTCAGGTCTTTCCTCCGTGCGCTAGGACTACTCGAGCCTGCCAAGGTGGATTTCATTTCTGAACTCCCGCCGGCGGTATCCCAGTTGATTGTACGCAAGTTGGATTCTAAGTCTTTGCTTTGCGCTGCTCAAGTGTCACGGAAATGGTCAAACGTTTGTAGAGCAGACAAAATCCTAAGACAAACCGCTAGGCACCATAAGCAACGTGTAATGGGGATAATGAATGAACGTTTTCTAGGGGAAGCTGTTGACGAGCCGAGAACGATTGTACAGAGAGATCTACTAACTCCTGCACAGGTCAGAAGAGTTGCTTCTTTCGTCAGAACCAAAACTGGAGTGGATCGAAAATTTCCTCGAAATCCAGTGCAGAGTGTGGCGAAGGTGAGTTCAATAACTTCGAGGCGTAGTAGATGTATTAGAATGTAATGTGTTAGTTAATTTTATCTTTACGTGCTCCTTTGAGTGAATTGACTTATTAATAACTGAATTGACTTATTATAATTGTTAGGATAATGCAGTCTAAGTAAGTACATATACTCCATTGTTTGACCACAAGAAAATAAGTTGTGTTATAATTTTCCCCTATACGTATAATTGACTGATGTCAAAGTGTGGACAGGTTTTTTTATTTAACTACTGCTTCCCATAAGCGATGCAGGATACTTTTCGTTGATTATATTAATAATATGTTAATATTTAAGATATATAATATTAAGATATAATTTTTTCGTGATTTCATGATTCACTTAGAAAATATTTATTATTAATTCAATGAAATTATAAGAGAAAGAAGTACATTCTTATCTGTTTTCTACAACGGACTTATAAAATATGAATTTTGCATAAACATCCGCAGTTTAGTTATACCAATGCATGGAAGAGGTATTAACCTATATCGCTTCTAGTCACATTGTTATATCCTACTATTAATGTATCCTATGTAAATTCTACCGGTCGTAGAAACATATCAGTTCTGCAATGCTCGGTTATCATTAAACCGATAATACATCGGTTGTGCCCGCGTAGTAATTCTGTACTTCATCTTGCGTATCATCACCTACGATCTTATTACAAATCAAACAAGTCATTATTGCACCGCGAATCAATCAATATTTCCTTGTGACAAAACATTTCGCATGGCTGTACGTGCAGCAAATAATTGCAACAAATCAATTTCTGATACAAGTCCCCAATCGCAAGTTAACACTAAACCTTTCGAGCCTTAAAAGTAACTGACACATGTTCCCTTATAAAAATGATAAGATTGATTTTATTTACACTTTGTGCAGCTCCTATTGTAATATGTGCTCGATTAAAGATATGTATACAATAAATAAAAAATCTAGAACCGATCATTTATTCAGACAACAATGAAAGAAACATAAGCTAATCCGAACTCGATCCTGATTGGTCGAGTCACTGATGCGGAACAGGTGACCACCAAGCATGACCAAGCGTGACCAGGACCAAGGGTATATATGTAAGATAATTGTAATTTAGGGTGATAAAGTTAACGAAAATATGTTTCTCTGTAAACAAAGGAAATTTTGTTTTTATTCATTAATTAATAACACTTATTTACACTATTTACAACCTTACCTGTAAACAAAGAAACGACAATTAATGTTTACTATTATCACTTCTCTGCCTACACTACTAATTTTGTTTATGAATTTAAATTTTGGTATTTTGCACGTGTGCTCTATTGCGTAATCGCTATATCTATCTCTCTTCAATCCTTCTGCTAATTGTCGCTCCATCTATCGGTGATTAAAATAAAAGACGCACGGAGCATGAGAAGCGCGGCAAATTCCAAAACTAAAGAAGGTATACCTTGTGACGTTGCAAGCCTGCGACGTCACTTCTCCGTTTGAGAAACGGTCAAACAACCGTATCGGGAGTGGACCGGACTGACCGTTAGCCATTGCGAGAACCACCCGCAATTTTGAGCACTCCTTAAGGAAGAAGTTCGGTTCGAAGATCGCTCCTAATGCCATCTGTGGCACGCGCCGAGAGTGGCTACTTTCAGGAACGTGCCTAGGGAGTGACAACTATCGTAAAGGCGCCCCGCAACAGAGGATCAACAGGACGACAAAATAGTGGCCGTAAAACAATAACCATTCCGGATCCGGAGAGGTGGCAAAGGGCACCGCCGCACATGAGTGAGGAAGCTCGGAGGCGACGATGTGGGACGAAGGGGTCACACTTGCGTAACATCGGGCATTTTGGTGGGTCCCGCAGTCGTCTCATCCCGCCTATATCTGACCCCGGCAAGGGTGATGCGGAGGAGCGCCTGGGAGGAATCAACCTCCCCGGTCGTCATGGGCGATCGTAATTTGGTGTTTGTGGAAGGTCTGGGGCCCAAGACCTGTTCCGAAAGTTCGGTCCTGCAACTAGGAATAGTTGCGTTGCGGGTGCCCCCATAGGGAATTTCGGTAGGACGAAAGGAGTGGGGAGACCGAGAATCGATGCGTGCCATCGATAAGGATCCGCGGATCACTGTCGCGCCGATTGTCGATTGAGCTACCTCTACTTCCGAAGTCTCGCTGACTTACGTACGAATTCCGCCTAATCCAAAGTTAGTACGCATCGCGGGTGGTTTTATTTCCGCGTCATAACTGCCGTGTACCGCGAGTTTGGAACCGAAGGCGAAGGTTTCGGCCTTTCCAAGGAAATCCAGCGAGCGTAGCCGACCACGGTAAGTCGATTCAGTGATCCTCGGTTCGCGAATTAGTGTTGGCTCGGGATTTAGTGCGAGGACGAGACGAGAGCGTGTCGTCCTCGATCCATTGGTGTTAGCCGAGGCATTTGGGCCTCGTGCTTTGTGCTCGCGTTCTTTCAAAGAACGCTTTGAGTCCGGCAGAGCAGTCTCCCCCTTCGAATAGTCGGAAGTCTTCCTTAAGGAGCCGCGTCGGGAAAAGGATAATTTCGGAATTAGCGAGTCCGGTAAATCGGTGTAGATCGCGCTCGTCAATCTCGCGACAGTCCGTCGAAACTGCGCCGTCCATCTGCGTCACGCGAATCCTCGTCTCTCGTGAGACTTGCATTGTACCGCCGTACCGTATCTTGAATCGCGTGGAAATCTCGACTAACGCGCTCCGCGATCGAACAACTATCGCCAAAGTGTACAAGGAGCGCGGGCTCCCGGGTCGCGGCCACGTGGCCGCCTCTCTGTATTTATTTTTGACTACGAATAAATTCGTTAGAGCCCTAAATTCTCGATATTATTTCCGACCTGCGAGATCCGTCCTGCCGCGAGGGCTGTCCCCATTATTCCCTGAGTCCGAACTCCTGGCCGTTCGTGTTGTAGAATTCTGTCAGTGAGCGCGAGAAGATTCGAAGCTCGTGTTCGACTTCCTCGAACACGAGACCTTGGTGTCTGTTAGTGTGGTACTTCCGTGTACCTGGCGCCCGAACAATTATTAGTGCCCTCTCTCGAATCTTCTCGTCAGTCACCTTTGTACCGAGAGGACCGTGTCCGCGCGGCCGCGCACGGCCCGTCCTCAGCGGCTATAAATTCTCGGATGTTGATCGTTTCCGCCGGCCAGAAACCCGCGCGAAAAAGGACAACGTTACAACCTTTTTTACATCTCCCCCCATCCAGGATGAAAATTCCTACAATTATCAGTCTTCGTCTCCGTCTTCTGATGTTGGAAGTCATTTTGTTACGTGGAAGAGTCCAGTTTCTTGTTTTCGTTTTCCTGTTTTTATCTTGTATAATGAATCTGATATCTTTTCTATTATTTCGAAAGGTCCGATTCTCAATTCGTCTAATTTCTTTCTGTTCAACCTATTGCCATTTTCTATATATACTAGATCTCCTGTGTTAAACCGATGATTCTTCCTATCCTTGTTAAATATCTTTTTGTTATATTCGTGTGATTTTCTTGTTCTTTCTAAAGCTAGTTCTTTATCTCTTATCCAATTTTCTTTGTTGTTTCTTCTTTTTATTTCTTCAGGTAAAATGCTGGTATCTGCGCCATCCAATAAATACTTAGGCGTAAAGCCAGTCACCGTATGCTCTGTTTTATTGTATTTATCAATACATTCTCCAGCGATCGTTGTCCATGCTCTTTTTTCTTCCTTCTCATTTATTTTACATCTTATCTTGTTGACTAGAGTCTGATTCAGCCTCTCGTTCAGACCGTTGGAGAAGGGCGTATTGACGGCCGTAAAAATTAGTCTAACGTCATTTTCTACCAGGAATTTCTTAAATTCTCTGGAGTTTCTGAGCATGTTGTACGTCCTCATTTAGCCCTAGTTCAGGCACGCCGGAAACCGCGCGATTTTAGTTTTTTAGACCCCCTTCCGCCGTGTCCGATAGTGTTTCCGAAAAAAATGCACTAAACTAAACTAATACATTCGGGGACATATAATTTATAAAAATATTGTTTTATATACATTTGTAACGTAAATATGTCTGTGACATCTATACGGCATAAAAAACAGTCAAGAATTATTTATTGCATATAAAAATTAAAATTTTACAAAAATTGGACATACCATATTTAACTTCCCGATTCGTAGGGAAGTTACTGTAATTACCCCGAAAATCGAAAATCGATTTTTTAGCAGATCTTCACGTTTCATGGTCATTGGAGTCATTTTAGACTATTTTTATCAAAATGTTTGTGTGTGTGTGTGTGTGTGTGTGTGTGTGTGTGTGTGTGTGTGTGTGTGTGTGTGTGTGTGTGTGTGTGTGTGTGTGTGTGTGTGTGTGTGTGTGTGTGTGTGTGCGCGTATGTCCGTTTGTATGGTATCAAATTTTTCGTTAACGTTTTCAGAAAAAGTAACAACGCGATCAGGATGATGAATGATGCAATCGATGTGCCCCGTCGTAACTTAGAGCTGATTAGATTTTGGTCCATATTGGTCAAGTAGTTTTTTAGATTTTTAGTTTTTTTTCGAAAAGAGTTGATTCTACAATGCAATTTATAAGGGAGGACGAAAATTTTCCACCAAAGAACCAAACGCAATTACATAAAAAATTTTTTTCTTAATTTTTTTTAACTGATGCTAATGTTATCGCTTGGAATAATCGAAAGTTATTCCAATGCAACAGTGAATTTATCATCTCTACTCCCAAGAATACATTTTGGGAGAATATCGATGAAAGTACAAAAAAAACGATGTTAGCGATGTTGGCGAAGGAGTAACGAATCGGGAAGTTCTTTGTGTGACTCTTGGTGAGTCACACACCAAATAAAAAACATTAATATCAGTAGGCCCTACTAGCCATGCGTATCACTAACCCTCTCGCAAGAGCAGTCCTACCCGCGAGCTCGCGAAGCGAGCGAGCAAAAACAACCCTACTCGCGAGCGAGCGAAGCGAGCGAGCAACAATAGCCCTCTAGTTATGTATTAGTATGACATCGATACATTACTATGTTCGATTCGGATCCTGATTGATTACACGGTTCAATAAATTTCCACCTTTTTTTTGTATTTCGATTCCCACTATGCGATTCTTATAGAGTCTTCCGCGCTGATTCTAAATCTGTCCTCAATTTTTCTCCTAGACGTACAGTTTTTGAGAAAATTGAGTTTTTGAAAAATACATATTTTTCAACTTTGAACAAATATTGTGATGTTATTATAAAAGATAATGAATTGTTCTTCACAACAAAATATGCTGTAGACTTTCCCGAATACAGTGATATCCAATATTAATACATTATGATTGTTTAAACATGTTTAAGTAATCATTAAAGGCGAAGACACACCATTTCTACACCAATTTTTGCAGATATTTTTGCATTTATCTCAAAAGTAAGGGTCCAGCGGAAAATCGAACTACACCACGCGATAGAGCAGACTTTTACCTTGAGAAACCACCCTTTCAAGTTTGAGTGGTCGACGTTTTTTTCGAACCAGAAAGCAAACTATCTTCGCCCGACATGAGTTGCCGCCAGTGACGCTCGGGACGGGACGGGATACGGTGTAGCGACGGGATACGATACGGAGCGGCGTTCTAGTGGTGAGCGCCACTGAACGAACTTCTCGTTCGAAAAAAACGTCGACGTTTCAAACTTCAAAGGGGTGGTTTCTCAAGATAAAAGTCTGTTCTACCGCGTGCTATAGTTCGATTTTCCGCTGGACCCTTATTTTTTGAGATAAATTGAAAAATATCCTCAAAAATTAATGCAAAAGTGGTGTCTCTCCGTCTTCAATGGTTGTTTAAACATGTTTAAACAATCATAATGTATTAATATTGGATATCACTGTATTCGGGAAAGTCTACAGAATATTTTGCTGTAAAGAATAATTCAATATCTTTTATAATAACATCACAATATTTGTTCAAAGTTGAAAAATATGCCTTTTTTAAAATCTCAGTTTTCTCAAAAACTGTACTTCTAGGAGAAAAATTAAGGACAGATTTAGAATCAGGGCGGTAGACTCTATAAGAATCGCATAGTGGGAATCGAAATACAAAAAAAAAGTGGAATGGAAATGGAAATTTATTGAACCGTGTAATCAATCAGGATCCGAATCAAACATAGTAATGTATCGATGTTATACTAATACATAAATATGGTATGTCCAATTTTTGTAAAATTTTAATTTTTATATGCAATAAATAATTCTTGACTGTTTTTTATGCAGTATAGATGTCACAGACATATCTACGTTACAAATGTATATATATAAAACAATATTTTTTTATAGGTTATATGTCCCCGAATCTATTAGTTTAGTTTGGTGCAGTGGTGAGCAACCCGCGGCGTATTGTGAGCCAAAAGTGGAAACATAAGACTACGCGCGGGTCGCAACCGGCAACGAACGCAATATAAAATACTTTGTTGCGGGGGCTGCAGGCAGTTTGCTAGCGGGTCAAATGCGGCTCGCGGGCCTGCGGGTTGCTCTTCACTGGACTTTAGAGCATCTTTTTCGGGAACACTAATGGCTCGTTCAGACACAGCGGAATCCGCGCGTTTTCGACCGCACGATTTGAACCGTGCGGACCTTATTTACATTAGCGTCTATGTATTCGTTCACACGCATCAGCACGGTCGAGTATTCAAAAACAAAAATTGCACGGTTTTTGCCGTGTCTGAACTAGGGCTGAATGAAGATGTACATCATTTATGCGGTAAGCCACTAATACTGTTCGGGCTCAACCGTCGGCTGCGCCCGACAACAAGCGGGAGCATCGACCGAGCGACCGAAAGGACCGCCACAGTCCCAAACAAACGCGCGCGCTCGACAAAACGGTCGCCCGCACCGTTTTGATTCAAACACGCCGATCGTTGCCGAACCGCTCGGCAACGCGTTCACTGCGACACCCCTTCCCCGCGTCAGGAAGGCGGTGATATATACAAACCGCGCACCGATGCGCGGAGAGTTGTAAGGAGAAATCGAAGCGAGTTTTAGACACTGTTCCCATCCTACAATAATCGACTAACGATCGTTCACGTATCGCGATCCCTCGACGCGATCTCCACCGCGAACGAGCTCACGCCCAGTGAGAACGTGCATTTCGCGCCCACGCGTATTGTACAAAGTGTAAATAGTTGTTTAAATATATTGTACATAGTTGTGTTGTAAACTGTCGTCTAAAGTCTCTCGTAATCGTCCCGTCGTCCTCACCGGCAATTTCCCGTCACTTAATCGACGGAACATTTGGTCCTTCGAGCCGGATTCGAAGACGATCGAGAGAAGGGAACCCTGTTTCCCCCGCACGTCGATCACGCAGTCAATCGACGCCTTGCGCTTCGTGGGTCACCTGACCAATTTCTCCAACCTCCACCTGATCGAGAGGAAGTCCCGGTTAACTGCACCCGCTGCCAGTTCCTATACCGGACTTCGCCGAGATGGAGGAACTGATCAAGGAGCAGGAGCTCATTGCTCGCAGCATCGGCAGGATCGTGCCAAACTACAAAAGGATGAGGAAGGGCAACTTCACCAAGGCAACGGCGGAGGAGCGTCTGCGACGTTTACGGGTCGAGTGGGAGCGCTGCCAGCAGGTCCACCTTCGTCTGGAACTCAAGGCCACCGCGCTGGACCGAGAGACCAGACCCTACTTCAAGGAGGGGCACTTCGACCGCGCAGAGGAAGCGTTTGAGCAGGCTAGCGACTTTTTCCGTGAGTTCGTTGAGTCCCAGAAGGTCGCGACGGAGACCTCGTTAGGCGCGTCCTCCGCTAGCGAAACAGCCGCGTGCGTATCGAACGGAACGCAACTGACGCGGATCGATGCCCCCCAATTCGACAGCAGGCCTCACGACACGTCGCTGCACCAGGCCTCGTCGACCCCCTCACTCTCAGAAACGGTCACGAACAGAGCGACGGGAGACGTAGCTCGCTATGACGACCCCGCCGCGGTCTTCAATTGCACGGCTCACTCTCCGCAGAGCTCGTCCGACACCGTACTTCTCGCCACCGCGATTGCATGCGTCGAGATACGCGACGGGGGGACGCGCGGGGTAAGGACCCTTCTGGACCAAGGGTCGGAAGCGACCTTCGTCTCTGAGGCCCTCGTCCAGGCCTTACGTCGGCCCAAGCCGCCCGCAGCGGTTACGGTGAAGGGCGCCGGAGACGCTCCAGTGGGCAAGGTGAACGCGAGCGTGGACATCGCGATTCGAGGAGCAAGTCGGGCGTCACCCACGTTCGCGATGACGGACTTGGTCCTCCCACGGATCACGTTCTACGCCCCCCGCCACGAGGCGGACATCAGCGCGTTCCCGCATCTACGCGGCCTGACCCTCGCGGACCCTGACCCAAGACGGTCGCTTCCGGTGGACCTCTTCATCGGCGCGGACCCCACGCGATCACGATCCGATTCTCCCCGTACCGTCGCGACGTCGCTGCACTGCTGCGCAGACGGCGATTCGAAACTCCAACTGCGAGTTTTTTGGGTAGGAGGCCAGCCCCCGCAGACTGTGCCTCCCGCGATCTCCTTGCCGACGAACTGCTCCACTCCAACCTGTTGTGGAGGGGGCCAATGTGGCTCTCGGGCCCGCGGTCCGACTGGCCGCAGGCTCGTCACGAAACCCTCGAGGCACCGATCCTCGAGGTCCCGGTACAGACCGCACGCGTGCAAGACGAGGAGGAGAGCCCCTTGGCCCCCTCCCCTACAGCGTCTCTTCACGGGCAATCCTCACCCCTGAGGCGTCCGAAATGCATCGCGCTGCGTCGCGTCGCCGTGCTGCACGGCGGGCGGCATATCCAGTGACGGCGATGACGATTCCGTCCTACCCCGTAGCGGTACACGGCGGGCGGCGTATGCCCTATTCGCGTGTGTCACTTGTACAGTTGTAAAAAAAAAAATGTTGTATATATTTATGTTAGACTTACGTCAGCGGAGCTGAGGCGGGCGGAATGTTCGGGCTCAACCGTCGGCTGCGCCCGACAACAAGCGGGAGCATCGACCGAGCGACCGAAAGGACCGCCACAGTCCCAAACAAACGCGCGCGCTCGACAAAACGGTCGCCCGCACCGTTTTGATTCAAACACGCCGATCGTTGCCGAACCGCTCGGCAACGCGTTCACTGCGACACCCCTTCCCCGCGTCAGGAAGGCGGTGATATATACAAACCGCGCACCGATGCGCGGAGAGTTGTAAGGAGAAATCGAAGCGAGTTTTAGACACTGTTCCCATCCTACAATAATCGACTAACGATCGTTCACGTATCGCGATCCCTCGACGCGATCTCCACCGCGAACGAGCTCACGCCCAGTGAGAACGTGCATTTCGCGCCCACGCGTATTGTACAAAGTGTAAATAGTTGTTTAAATATATTGTACATAGTTGTGTTGTAAACTGTCGTCTAAAGTCTCTCGTAATCGTCCCGTCGTCCTCACCGGCAATTTCCCGTCACTTAATCGACGGAACAAATACGTATTACTTATTATACATATTATTACATATACCATGCATAGAACCGAACTATAGCCGATACAGAACCAAAAAATATCAGTTGCAGAACTGCAAAACCGATATGAGACCGATACGGGACATATTATAGGTTCGGACGGTTCGAAAGTCTGAAGGACCGGAACCGAAACCGAAATCTAGAACCGAAAAATAACAGTTATAGAACCGTTATAATATCGTTTCTCAGGAACCGTAACCGTAACCGATATAAGCCAGAACCGATATTCTCATAACTGTTATAACATTTTTTCGGTTCTTCATAACTGTTTCAGTCAGAACCGATATATAACTGTTTCAAACAGTTATTTTCAGAACCGTTTCAACCCCTGGTTTATGGTCTGAAAATATTGTGAACTTTCTTCCAATCAGCCAGTGTTGCTAATACTTTACCGCCTCCTTGATTGCCAAGCATTCTAAGTAAATTGCTTTTTTTCTTTCTTGTGAATCATTCAGTTTTTTTTGAGAAGTACGCTACTGGTTTTTCTTTACCATTGTTTTGTATCTGTTTAAATATTGCACCAATGCCTTCTAGTGACGCATCTGTGTAGATTCTTATTGGTAAATTCTTATCAAATATTTCCAACACTGGTTGAGAACACAATAAATTTTTTATATCTGTAAAAGATTTTTCGCACTCTTCAGACCATATAAATTTTTCATTCTTTCGTAATAGTTTGTGTAATGGGTCTAGCAGTATTGAGCTTTTCGGTATATACTCGTGATAGAAGTTTATTTTTCCGAGAAACTGTCTGATGTTCTTTTGGGTTTTCGGAGTGGGAAAATTTTGTATTGAGATTAGGTTATCTTTCACTGGTCTTACTGTATTGTGTTCTATTATGTGTCCGAGATATCTCACTGGAACCTTCTGAAACCTTCATCTACTATTGCTTTTATTACTTTTTCTACATGTTCTATGTGTTCTTTGAATGATTCTGAAAAAATTAAGATGTCGTCTATGTAATTCTCTGAAAAGTCTTTTAAATTGTGCTTTCGTAAGATATTGGATAAAATTCTTTGGAAGATAGCTGGTGATGTTTTTAGCCCGAACGGTAGACACGTCCATTGGAAATGCCCCTCTTGCGTAATGGATTCAATGCGTAATGGAATTGACCAAAAAGCGGAATTTATGTCCAGTGATGTGAAGTATTTACAGTTTCTCGTTTTTATTATTAAATCTTCTATTAACGGGAATGGTTGAGCTTGTGATATAACTATTTTGTTCAGTTCGCGAAAATCTGTACACAATCTTGATCGTTTGTTTTCATCTGTTTTGAATGCAAGAGTTACTGGTGCTACAAACGGGCTGTAAGACTCTTCAATTAATTTATTCTCTAGTAATTTTGCCACTTGATTTTCTATTTCTTTTTTATCCTCTATGGTGCATTTATATGGCCTCTTACTACAATATTTGTCAACCAGTAAGTCTATTCGAGCTTCATAGTCTGAAACGGTGCCTACATCATATTTATTTTTTGCGAATATGATCTTGTACTTTTCTATAAGTTTTTTTATCTGTATTTTCTTTATACCATCCAAGTGATCTAGATCCATTCTAAATTCGTCTTCATTCACATGTTCGTTAAAATTAACTTTAACTTTTTTTATTTCTTCATTTTTATCCGATGTATTTATATATTTTTTTCCTATTTGTGTTTCTTTTTTTTGAGATATTTGTAAATTTTCATCCTGAATTAATTTGAATTTCTTTATTATGTCTAAGCCAATAAGAAAATCTTCAAAATCGTTTCTTTCCACAATGAATACGTCCATGTATTCCTCTTTCTCAAAAATTTTTACTTTAATGGTTACTAAACCTTTTGTTTGTGTCACACCATTGACTGTTTTTAAAAATATTTTATTTATATCTTCTGTCTTCTCTTTTATTTTTACTAATTTTGAATTTATTAGAGAGACTCGGGAACCTGGATCGTATGTTCCGTTTACTTCTAACTTCTCTTCTAATAGTATTTTTACTTTAATCAATGGTGTGATCGTTCGTTTTTTTGTTCTGTATTTAGATACACCTCTATCACTGAATTCCTTCCAATTACTCTGGTTTCATTTCCATTTTTATTTTTAAACCAGCATGAGTCCTCTGAATGATATCTTATACCTTTGTTCAATTTTTCACAGTTTTTACATGGCTTTTTCTCTTCAAATTTCTTCCTATTGTCTTGTCTTTCTTCTTTCTTTCTTATAAAACTGTTCTTACTCACTAGATTTTCCCATTTTCTAATTTCGTGTAGTAATCCGGTTGAACTTTCACATTTTTCTCTATCTATTTTGTTTCTAACAAATTCGGGTAATCCTGCCGCTATAAGCGTCGTCAGAGTCTTTGTACCAATATCATCATCCATATCTAGCAATAGCTTCTCTTTCCTCATAGCATATTCCATCAGCGAACCTTCTTTATACCTATAGGATACGGCATATATTCCTGTACTCCATCCTTTATCTGCAAATGACTCCAAGAATTTCTTTTTCCATTCAGACCATCCAGCCTCCATTGTCAACGTTATTAGTGTTGCTGAGTGCCAGTCTAAACATGCCTTGTCCAGGAATAATCTCAGTATCTCAATCTTCGTGTTATCTTCACAGATTTCAAATCTTCTACATTCCTTCTCAAATGTCTCCAACCATTGTTTTGCATTTGAGTGTTTACATACAAATTTTTCCACCATAAATTTTTCTGCTATGTTTTTTAAATTTAGTTGGTTTCCTTTCTTGTGTGTGTTCTACTACACTTGCTATCCTATCTATTATATTTCCTTCCACTATCTGTTCTAGATACAGATCATTAAATATTACATTGGCATCTTGATCGAAATAAATCTTGTTCATTTCCTCTGTGCATGTAATCCATATTATCCTTTCTTGGCCTCTTTGATTGAAGCTTTTCTTCACTCGTTTATAGTTCTCTGTTTTTATCAATTCGCTATGGCTATTTACAGACTTTTCAGCTTCTGGCAACACATACTTCCTATTATCCTCTGTTGTAATAGAGGTTATGACAACTACACTTGTCTTTTTGTCACTTGGTGATGCCACATATTTAAATGCGAATTGCAGTTTTTTTGCCATTATAAACCAGAATTGTCGTTTTGTAAGATAATTGTAATTTAGGGTGATAAAGTGAACGAAAATATGTTTCTCTGTAAACAAAGGAAATTTTGTTTTTATTCATTAATTAATAACACTTATTTACACTATTTACAACCTTACCTGTAAACAAAGAAACGACAATTAATGTTTACTATTATCACTTCTCTGCCTACACTACTAATTTTGTTTATGAATTTAAATTTTGGTATTTTGCACGTGTGCTCTATTGCGTAATCGCTATATCTATCTCTCTTCAATCCTTCTGCTAATTGTCGCTCCATCTATCGGTGATTAAAATGAAAGACGCGCGGAGCATGAGAAGCGCGGCAAATTCCAAAACTAAAGAAGGTATACCTTCTTTACATATATACCACAAATTTGGAAGAGCGAATCGTTCGAGACCCTGAGTCTACAGCAGCAACATGGAGTTCTTCAGGTCTTTCCTCCGTGCACTAGGACTACTGGAGCCTGCCAAGGTGGATTTCATTTCTGAACTCCCGCCGGCGGTATCCCAGTTGATTCTACGCAAGTTGGATTCTAAGTTTTTGCTTTGCGCTGCTCAAGTGTCACGGAAATGGTCAAACGTTTGTAGAGCAGACAAGATCCTAAGACAAACCGCTAGGCACCATAAGCAACGTGCAATGGGGATAATGAATGAACGTTTTCTAGGGGAAGCTGTTGACGAGCCGAGAACGATTGTACAGAGAGATCTACTAACTCCTGCACAGGTCAGAAGAGTTGCTTCTTTCGTCAGAACCAAAACTGGAGTAGTTCGAAAATTTCCTCGAAATCCAGTGCAGAGTGTGGCGAAGGTGAGTTCAATAACTTCGAGGCGTAGTAGATGTATTAGAATGTAATGTGTTAGTTAATTTTATCTTTACGTGCTCCTTTGAGTGAATTGACTAGTTATTGTGAGGATAATGTAGTGTAAGTAAGTACATATAATCCATTGTTTGACCACAAGAAAATAAGTCTTGTTATAATTTTTCGGATCGGGACTAAGATTTCGGCAAGGATACCCTGCCCGGGTCTGATTTGTCGGTTGCGTAATGCCGGTAGCGTACCTGACATTACGGCCTCCCGGACAGTACATTCGGTGACGAAGAAGGATGGCGCATCTCTTCCGTCGAACCGACTCCGACGCGGCCGGGATATCAGCGGGGCAGCGTGCCTCCTCTGCTTCGGTGCGACGCGGCCGTCACCGGCGGGAACCAGGGATGTCGACGCTGTCGAGGTTCCAGAGGGTCGGCGCGTCTCCTCTGCTTCGGTGCGACGCAGTCGTCACCGGCGGAAATCGGGGTGCCTCGCGACAAGGAGGAGCTCGCGCAGCGATACTAACTCGTCGTCAGAGGCTCGGGATTAGGAACACGATAACCAGGATATACTTACAAAAGATGGAATTCCAGGTCGGTGTCTCCTATATGGTAGCTGCGAACGGAATAGGAGAGCGACCCGTGGTCGCAGCGCCTTTTATAGGCCTAGCTTGGAGGTGGGGAGGTGAAGCGAGGAAGGGTATTCGTGGTGACGTAAGTTTTCCGTTTTCCGCCGGATGTATAGGAATTCGGTATCCGGTTCCCGCCAAATGCGGTTCCTTGGCGAGGGGCACGCGCGGAGGTGTCGGTGACGGCTCGGTGGATGGTAGGCGCGGGGGTAGCGCGGTGCGGGACGATTCGATACGGTAGCGGGGAGCCGGCGGTTCGCTACGCGGTTCGTTGCCGACTCGGTTCGGCTCCGATCGGGTTCGTTCGGCTGTATTCGGCGCGCGGACTTAGTAACAGGCCTGCGAATGACAGGTCTGTTACACCTCCCTCCCTCTTCGGGGTGGCGAACAAGCGTCAGCGAGGTTCATTTATTGAAGAAGAAACCAAAAAGAATTGATGAACATGTATTACAAATCGCTCTTAACCTACTTTGTTTATATAACGAAAAACGCAACTTCCGCCATTATCGGTTTCAGATCAGGAACTGGAATTGGTCAGGTTATAGACAATCACTAGATTTCGGTGTAACAATGAACGTATATTCATTTAGTCACAACAAGGTGGTAACAAAGGTACGGGTACGCTGACCCTAACGACGGGACCGGTTCGCGGACTCGGCGGTCAGTCTTGTATATCAGTCTCTTTGGATTGCGTCTAATACTGTTCCTGGTAGCTTATAGACTACCGGTACGTTTTCTAGTACAGAGAAAACGGAAAAGAGTGAACGCGGCTTATACTCAAACGCAGAAATGAATCGCTCGCAGCTTACAAACTAACGCAAAAAGAAAAAAAAATGATCGCGGCTTATTAACTAACGCAGATTTGAAAACGTTCGTGGCTTATACTCTAATGCAGAAATGAATCGCTCGCAGCTTACAAACTAACGCAAAAGAAAAAAAAATGATCGCGGCTTATTAACTAACGCAGATTTGAAAACGTTCGCGTCTTATAATCTAACGCAGGAATGAGTCGCTCGCAGCTTACAAACTAACGCAAAAGAAAAAATATGATCGCGGCTTATTAACTAACGCGGTGAAACGGAACTCGTGATTTACGAACGAACGCGTAGCGGAGGCTATTTGGACCTTATGCACTAACGCGGACGGACACTAAGAGCACTGCACTTTTCACTTCCTGGTTCGAAGGGGTCGCGGCGCGCGTACCCTCACCGTCCTGGTCACTTGTACCTTAACAGAAATACGGAAACTAGAACTAACGCAAAATGGAATCAAAAATTTGTAACGCTTAGAATTTACTGGTACTCTAGTTTATCTCTAGGTTCTCCTGGCTCGGAGAGGCCGCGGCGCGTATGCCTTTATGCCTCCCGACGGCGGCATCTTACGAGTCGGCCTGCCTCGTTGAAGACTAGTGCACATCGTTCTTCCCCCAAAGAAGCCCTATAGTGGCGTGACTTGACGAACTGTCGTGGCACCTCCACCCTCCTTCCCGTGGGCAGCACGTACCACGTTGTGGCGCAAGGGGCATGCTTTCCGTTATACCACATAGGTGGTTGGGCCTGCGGTGTCGGGCGCCATAGTGACACCGGTCGTCCACCCCTCTGTAGCCTTTCCTCCTCTGGAACCTCGGGGAATACTCGTCCTCGGAGTCGGTTGTTGCTTCCCTGCGGTGTTGTCCAGCTGGCCTCTTTCGGTGTAGCCGGCGCGGCTTCCAGTGGCGTGGGTGGAGCCTGGTCGGCTGATCGCCTGTATTCATACAGCGGCCACATCGCTGCGTTCGGCCGGTATACAGGTCGGCCTCGGCCCACGGTCAGGCGATTGATTGCAGGTCGGGGGGAGATCGACAACTTTTCGATGTCCCGCCATGGGGGGACCATGAGGTCCAGCGGCCTGGCTGAGGCGAGTCGCGGGACCCTGGGCACCCCCACGTGTACTAGCGGACCCTCTTTCCTCCCTTCGGTCCCGAGGGCTGGTGTCGATCTGGTTGCCGGCGCGGCGGCGTCTGGAATCGGCGACGTCATCGTGCCGGGGGTTTCCCACTTGGACGCCGACCAGTTGGACGCGTGCCGATTGGACGGTCCCGATTGGACGCGTTCCTTTTGGACGCCGTGCCGATTGGACGCGTTCCTTTTGGACGCCGTGCCGAATGGACTCCTTTTGGACGCCGTGCCGGTTGGACGCGTTGCTTTTGGACGCCGTGCCGATTGGACGGTTTATAAGTATATTATGTATACCGTTTGACAGGTGTAGGTTAGAATAGAGGATTATTTAGAAGATAGTTATTAGGATATCTGAGGAATATTCATCATTTTAGAGCATGAAACAGGAGAAAAGATACAATAATATTGCTCAGTGACGCAGATTTATTAGTTTATGACATACAGAGTGTCGATTAAAATACCACGACAAATAACAGAAATATGTTCTCGAAACAGAAATGTAATTACTTTCTTGCAAGATATATCTGGAATTATGATTAAGTATATTTGAAATAAACAGTTTTATACATGTAGATGAATTCCATATATTTTAATTTCCTACTTCAATTTTCTAAATATAGAATGCTAGTTACAATTGACATTGTTATCTTCTACTTTCCGAGAAAGACTTTTACAAAGTAACGATTTATAAGAGAAATAACTTGTAACAACGTAGTATCATCCATATCACTGACTGTTGTACTTTCTACTTGTACCCAGACAGCACAGCCTGCCCGAGCCCACCGCCGGCCCAAACCTCCCGAGGCCCGTGACCTACAGGTTACTATCTAACACAATGCTTGGATCGGCTCGAGGCTGATTCCGTTGGATCCGTGCCTGCTTTTTATGCGCGCAATGGCCCGGAAATAGCTAGGCATGGGCTCGAGCCCACAGCCTGCCGGCCGTGCCAGATTTCAGCCAGATTTCAGCCAGAGTCTAATGTGGCCAATCAGTGCTTCGATTGAGCCCAACTTTTCTCGCGCATGCGCGTCACAGTGCGGGTCGCATGGAAATGAGGATTGCAAGGGTGCGGGATTCGCGTTCTCATTTCTTAATAATACAAAAATTTGATTTTTCAGTAGTCAATAACGCTAGATAAAAGATCAATCTAGGCCGTGATCGCCCTCGAAAGTCCTATTTTTACATTTACGAGTCGTAATTTGCATCATACGGAAGCATACAACTGCGCATGTAGCTATTTTCATAACATATATAATGCAAATTACGCCTCGTATAGGAAAAAAAAAGACTTTTGGGGGCGTTTGCTGCCTAGATTGATCTTTTATCTGGCGTTTTTGACTACTGAAAAAACCCATGTTTGTATTATCACGAAATGAGAACGCAAATGCCGCACCCTTGCAATCTTGTAAATGGGCTGAAATCTGGCTGAAATCTGGCACGGCCGGCGGGCTGTGGGCTCGAGCCCATGCCTGGCTATTTCCGGGCCATGGCGCGCATAAAAAGCAGGCCCAAATCGAGCCGGTGTGCTGTCTGGGTACATATCGAGTACAAAGGTCTCCGTTAGTCGTGTACTCGAGCAATCTGTCTTCTGAAAAAGATTTACGTTAGATAGCTAATCGTCGTTTTCAGACGATGGTCAAGTTTTTTTATACTATTTTATTAATTAAAATTGTTTTGCAGATACTGACAATTGTATAAGCGGTAGTTAAATTGATGACCAGAGTTTAATAGAAGGTAAATTTTTTACTTATTCATATCTTCACTTATGGTTTTCATTCAACAGTTTGTCAGCATTTAATATGTTATTTTTGATAAATACAGTGTAAATGATATATGTGTATAAAATACAATGCAGTATTTGCAAAACGATAATATATATGTAGTACATGATATCATATAATATCATTTTATATTGTTATCTTTTAATACAAAATTAAATTTCACAAATGCATAATATACATATTTTATAGTATTTTAAAATTAATCTTGTTTTGGTGTATTCTGTTTCCATGTTGTTAAATAGAAGAAGCATCTGGACAAAGGATTTGCTGCTGCAAGTCAGGCGTCTCCAGAATAATACTACCATGCGGTCACACATATTTCTACAAGTAGTAATAAATAATTTATATTAACCAAACTAAAGCATTTTTTATATAGACCAATATCCTTCAATAACTTGTAACAACGTAGTTTCATCCATATCATTGACTGTTGTACTTTTTACTTTTACATATCGAGTACATAGATCTCCGTTAGTCGTGTACTCGAGCAATCTGTCTTCTGAAAAAGATTTATATTAAATAGCTATAACAGAATTCATCTCAGTTTGGGGATAGAGATATTTACCTGTACTAAATTTTCCACTCAAGCGAGTTCCATTATACGCATCACTTTCATCGGAGTCTGAAAACGAATGAAAAAAATTTTACTTGAAGCATACGTCGAACTTAGCGTTGGTAATGTATGCAAACGTACCACTTGGCAATACATTGTTCATAATCTTTATTAAAAATCTTCAAAAATTGTTCAATTGGCAGTATCCCGGAAACTTAGTTATCTTGGAATAACTTAATATTGGCGTTCCTTTCTCTATTGGCACGAGTACGAATTCGTGTGACTTTTAAGGTTTTTTTTAATAAACGTTGGTAATCACTCTTTCCATCTTTGATTTGCTTTAAGTTCTCTGTAAATCCATTTTATTAAAATGTTAGTGCAAAGAAACAAAAAGAATGACACGTATTAAAAGCATGTAAAACCTTACCTTAAAGATCCACAAATTCAACAGCGTGGATTGGAAACGTTGCGCAGGGGTATTATTAAAGGACTCAACGATGTTGTTAGTCCTCACTGGAGAACCGTATACGTTAACCTTGGAAGAAATAGGAAGCCACACATTGCGCAGATATGCCATAACCAGAAGTACAATTGGAAATGTGCCGCATGTACGGTCAGCGACTAACTGAATTTGATGTAATGCTTCTGGAAACATACCGGATGGAGCTAAAGACATTATCATAGCCATTGATAGTATTTCTCTTGGTGCTCCTTGCAACCCCAACTTCTTCCACTTCCTTAGTAGAGCCTGAATAATAATAAAGGATTATTAGTTTCTCTATGCAGCACGTTCATGATGTAACAGACCTACAATAACGTAGGTTTGTTACTAGAATACCCCTGTCAAACCTCCACCGGTTATACGCGAGATTCAAAGCGCGCAACGTACCGTCGACCCCCGTCAACAAAACAGCACCAGCCGTACCAAGTTGCCCCTGCTCCGACCTCCCTGTTCCAACGGGAATCAAAATCAAATTTCCAAAACAGAAAATACCTCCCCGCACTACCATCCCTCACCACCAAACGACTCCTATATAAGCCGTCCGGAAAACGTCAAAATCACCTGAGTCTACCTGTAGCTATCCAGGAATCATTACGCAGAATTATCCAGCTCTGTGAGTATCCTACCTGTAACCGGTCCCCACGTATCCGCCGTCGACTACGAGCCGTTTGCCGTGCGAACCTCCAGTCAACGACATCCTGGTTCACTCCGGCAAGGACCGTGTCCCGCCGCCGTAATACTCCGGTGCGTCACCGAGTACCTCGCAAGACGCGTCGTCTTCGAGAGCCGACGAACACGAAGAGGTGCGTCACCTTTTCATCGCGTCGAGGAACCTCCTGTCCGCACTCCGAATACCCGCCGGCGCGAACCGCGTTCCGCCGTGACAATTCCCCGGTGCGTCACCGGTAACGTCGAGAGACGCGTCGTCTTCGACATCGGTCGGACTAGAAGTGGTGCGTCACCCTTCAACTCCACCAACCCGTCGCCTGTCCGACATCCTGCATTTCCGCTGGTGAGAACCGCGTTCCACCTCGCAAACACCCGGTGCGTCACCGGTAACGTCGAGAGACGCGTCGTCTTCGACATCGGTCGGACTAGAAGTGGTGCGTCACCCTTCAACTCCACCAACCCGTCTCCTGTCCGACATCCTGCATTTCCGCTGGTGAGAACCGCGTTCCACCTCGCAAACACCCGGTGCGTCACCGGTAAAATTCAGCAAGGCGAGTCGCCTGCAGAATCGGCAGAACGAGAAGTGGTGCGTCACCCTTCCACGTCGCCTAAGAACCGCCTAGTAAGTCCTAGAGCACGGTGCGTCACCTGCATCCTCGGGAGACGAGTCGTCTTCGAGGTCGGACGAGTAAGACAAGGTGCGTCACCTTGTCGAACTCCCCGCTGGACTGTCCGGAGGAGATTTGAGGGACGGTGCGTCACCGACCTCCAAGATCCAGTAGAACCGGCCTGGGTAGGGAGACCTCGGCAATAGCCGCAGTCTAACATCCTCCCACCTACTCTGAGTCCGTCCTCAATCTCCTACAGGTCCAGGTAGCACCCCCGCGTTCGACCGCACTCGAGTACATCGTCACCCGCGCACCGTAACATCGAAATCGAACATCACGTCCGGGAACACCGTACGCCGAAACACCGGAACGTAGTCAATCACTAGGCAGCGAGCACTGTTATATTCCGAAACACTCGTCTCGTTATTTTTCTATCACCGTACCGACTCCTTTCCACGCGCCGAACACGCTCCTCGCCGTTACGAACCCTGGAGCGGCGAGCTATACCGGCTACGCGGAGCACCACCGCGAGAAAGTCGCGCACCAGGAACCAGGACCGTTACATGGCGCCCGAACAGGGACCTGTTGAAAAGCAAACGCGTCGCGAATGACTCCTGGCTTTTCGAAATCCGCCGGTTGCCGTTCCAACGTGGTAACGCGCGTGTAAACAGAAGACCAGTACGCCGCGTAAACATTCCTGAGCCGCGTTGAACCGTAACCGCGCCAGCATACACGCGAAGAGTACATCGTACGACATCTCTGATTTCGTAACGATACTACGCGCCCCGCCGATTCGAACCATTTTCGAACGCACTGAGGAATGCCCGGCCGAGATTCACTCCGGCGTACAAAAGGCAGAATAGTCACTGATCTCCGTCGCCGAAATTTACCCACGACTGGGACCGCGGAAGAACTCCGCCAACGGTGGAACACATATATTTCCCAACAGACCGCCGACCTCTTAGGCATGGCCGAACCAAAAACTCCGACGTTCCTGAACACTGCCCACCTGCAGCCCAGCACGTCCCGACGTGACGAACCGCGGCCCACGGTCACCGTAACCACCCCCGCCGCGCCGGAAGACCCCGGTAAAACAATGGATCGAATACGGAAATGGAACTGCACGACCGACGGCAAAGATCCATTTACCTTCCTCGAACGAATAACGGAACTAGCACAATCGTACCATATCACGGATACGGAGCTGTTAGAAGGAATACCAGAGTTACTAAGGGGCGATGCACAACTATGGTACCGGAACAACCGCTACCAGATACACACCTGGACCCAGTTTGCGGATAAATTTCTGGCCGTTTACTCCGCAAACAAAACACGGGTACAACGGGAGCGAGAGGCACGCGAGCGCGTGCAGAAACCAGGGGAACCGTTCCACGTGTACATGAACGCCCTTACCACCCTCATGAGAAGAGCGTCGATCCCGACGGACGAATACATCGAGGCTTTATACGAGAACATGCTACCAGATTATGCGATGGTCATCGACCCAGACACCGTTACCAGCATTGACGACCTGCTCCGGCACGTACAGCGAATTGAGAGGGCTCTTGACCGGAAAAAACGGACGCAACTTGCGCCGAGTCGACCATTGGCCGCTGCCACCGCCGAAGGACCGGACAGCCTCCAGAGCACAGCAAGTGCAGCATACCCCGACCCGATCGAATCACGGCTCGCTCGGCTGAGTAACACCCCCCGCCCCGAGGGGGAGGCCAGCGCCATACAGAATCACAACACCGACGAATACAGCCGACTCACGCACTGCTGGCGCTGCAAACAACGGGGCCATTCGCGCTTCGAATGCCGAAATAGCTACCGGAAGTTCTGTTCACGCTGTGGCCGAGACGGCGTACTTACGAAGGAATGCCACCCTCCGGGAAACGAGACGCGGGGCTCGCGACCGACGGGCGACCGCCGACCCCCGTCATAAAATATACGCCCCGGCCCTTCCTAACTATAAATATATTAGGAAGAGAAATCGACGCCCTACTCGACACCGGCGCTCAACTCTCATGCATTAACGCCGAGGTGTACGAATGGGCTCTCCAGCAAGGACTACGACCGTCCGAACCGAACACCCTGATCAGCATGGCCGACGGCACAAACGTTCAGCCCGCGGGCCGCCTACGACTCCCGTTTACCACCCTCAGGACCGAATGGCGACAGGATTTTACTATCCTGCCAAATATGGGCCCGCCGGTACTCCTGGGCATTCAAGCCATCGCCGAGCTCCAGATCGAGCTGAAACCGCCCACGGACATCGCCACGTGGCCCGCCGCCTGTATGTCCGAACCTTGCCAGCAAATGGGCCTCCGCGTACCACCAGAAGAAGCACGCCAGAGATTCGACACCTTCATCAACGACGAGATGAAGTTGTTCGAGACCGTCCCCGGACAAACGACGCTCATCGAGCACAGAATCAAACTGCTCGACGACACACCGCTCAAGCAGCGCTACCAGCCCCGAAACCCGGCCATGCAGGCAATTATAAATGAGGAAGTCGGAAAAATGCTAAACGACCAGGTAATAGAGCCTTCCAGTAGCCCGTGGAGCTCTCCAGTGGTAGTGGTCAAAAAGAAGGACGGGAGACCCAGATTCTGCGTCGATTTCCGCCGATTAAACGATCGGTCCGAAAAAGACGCATACCCACTACCACATATCCAGGCCACGCTAGACAAATTACGCGGAGCCAGATATCTAACCACGCTCGATTTAAAAAACGGGTATTGGCAAGTTCCCCTGGAGGCCGCCAGCCGACCCCTCACCGCCTTTACGGTACCAGGACAAGGGCTATTTCAATTCCGAGTCATGCCCTTCGGTCTACACTCAGCACCAGCCACGTTCCAGCGATTACTCGACAGAATAATCGGACCCGAACTCGAACCATACGCGTTCGCATACCTCGATGATATCATTATCGCGAGCAAAACCCTCGAGGAGCACCAACGGCATTTAAGAGAAGTTTTTCAACGCCTCCGCGCGGCCGGACTTCGCCTGAACCCCGAGAAATGCCGGTTCTGTGTGAGTAGCCTCCGCTACCTCGGGCACATCGTTGACCAGCAGGGTATCCGGACCGACCCGGAAAAAAACTAGCGCAATCGCAAAAATACCCGAGCCGAAAACTATCCGAGAAATCCGACGTTTTCACGGCATGGCTTCGTGGTACCGGCGGTTCGTACCAAATTTTGCGGAGATAATGGAACCGCTCACACAGCTTACCCGAAAAAACGCTAAATGGAAGTGGACCGAGGCCGAGGACAATGCCTTTCGAACCATGAAAGAAAGGCTAGTCACTGCACCGGTACTGGCCTGCCCAGACTTCGAACAACCGTTCACCCTCCAGACGGACGCCAGTGACCACGGACTAGGAATCGTCCTGACACAAGGCCCGGCGAACGAGGAACGGGTCATCGCTTACGCCAGCCACACGCTGAGCACAACCGAGCGAAACTACAGCGCGACAGAGAAAGAATGCCTCGCCGTTGTCTGGGGAATCAGAAAAATGAAACCATACCTCGAAGGGTATCATTTTACCGTCCTCACGGACCACCAGGCCCTACGATGGTTGAGACAAATCGATAACCCAACGGGACGGCTCGCAAGATGGGCCCTCGAACTACAACAGTATGATTTCGAGATTCAGTACCGACCAGGGAAGTTGAACCAGGTAGCCGACGCACTGTCCCGCATCGAACCCGTTCAAGTATAAGCCTCCTCCGCACTAAACCACGCACCGACTCCTGGTACGAGAAAAAAAAAGAAAGCGTACGGCACGACCCAGCATCGGTCCCCGACTTCCGATTACACGAAGGAAAGTTACAGCGACGAATACCGCATCAACTCGATTATAACGAGCCAGACCCAGGGAATGCATGGAAAATATGCGTACCGACCACCGACCGAGAGGAAATCCTGCGACAATTCCACGATGACCCTACCGCGGGGCACCTAGGAATTGCCAAAACCAGTGTCCGTATCGCTCAAAGGTTCCACTGGCCGGGGATGTTTCGGGACATCGCCCGATACGTTCGCAGCTGCGTCAGCTACCAACAATATAAAACGTCACCGCGGCCACCACCAGGACTCCTCCACGCGAACCCAGGAACACAGCCGTGGCATACCGTGTCCGTCGATTTGGTGGGTCCGTTGCCACGATCGCGCCGCGGTCACATCTGGCTGCTCGTCGCACTTGACCGTTTCACCAAGTGGGTCGAACTCACGCCCCTTCGGAAGGCCACCAGCACCGCCGTCGCAGTTGCCATCCAGAAAGACATTATTCTACGTCACGGAGCGCCACAAATAATTATTTCCGATAACGGACGACAGTTCATCGGAGAAGCGTTCACCAGTCTACTACGAGCAGCAGGCATCACGCATCGCCGTACACCACCGTACTCGCCACAATGCAACCCAGTCGAAAGGGCAAACAAGGTCATAAAAACCATGCTGGCCCAGTACGCCGGAAAACACCACGACCGATGGGACGAAAAGTTGGACGAAGTAAGGTTCGCCGTTAATACCGCATGGCACGAAGCAACCGGATATACTCCGGCATACCTGAATCAAGGCCGAGAATTAAGGGTACCAGGACAGCCGTCAACAGACGAACCGACTGTCACGCCGCACCAGCGCTGGAAAAACCTCCGAGAAGCACAAGAACTGGCAAAACTGCATTTAGCACAGGCTTTCGGAAGACAGGAGAAATACTACAATTTACGACACCGCGAATGGAGGCCCGCTGTAGGAGACCGAGTCTGGAAAAGGGAACACACCCTCTCCGACAAGGGAGCGGGCATCGCTGCCAAGCTGGCCCCAAAATACAGCGGACCCTATACAGTACAGCGTATAGTATCCCCGGTCATCGTCGACCTCCGCGACGAAAAAAAGAAATGAGCCAGACATATTCATATCCAGGACCTCAAACCGGAACGCCACGACGAAAACGAAACACACCCAGAGGACGCCGAAACCAACACATGTCCGAGTCCAGATACCGTACGAACCAGGATGCGCGCCCCCACCCCTCCCCCGACGGCCACCCCGGCACCGCGCGGCCGAGGCCGACCCCGGAAAATAACAAACAGCCTTTGTTTCATTCACAGAACACCAAACATGGATGACTTCTACGACGAACTAAGAGGGTTGTTCAGCGACACGTCGGACAACGAGGAACGACCACGCACACCGGGCGCAGGCCTACCGACGCCAGGAGAACCGAAACCAGCCCCGACCAATAACATCGTGGACACTCAGGTGCGACACCGCACCTCAGAGATGAAACGACCAACCGTCGCAACCACAACAACGACGCCAGTCAGCCTGACCACAGCGGATATTACCGCCCGGAAAGCCACTCGGCCCAGGCCAGTGACTACCTCCCGACGACCAACACCAGGGGGGAGGGACCCCAACACCGCCGCACCAATGATACGCAAAAAGGGGCCCACGATAATACGAGCGGTCACGTGGATGTCGAAAGACATGAGCAAGAACACGCGACCGCGCTCAGGGTCAGTCGCCAGCTCCACAGCCAGTGGGTCTACGATACCACCAATGAGTATCGAGGAACACCGGGGACGGTGTTGAATAGGCCTCCCGGCACTGATGCCCGAACCACCACAATGGTGGAAAGAAGGAGATAAGGAGAGACTGCAACCACCAAGCCGGAAACAAGGTCCCCGGAATCCGGGGAAGCCAGGGTCATCCCGACAGGAACGCCCCCGCAGGGAAGTACGGCTACCGGAACACCACACTCCTGCGCAACATCCGGCGGGGAAGAGCCAAAACAAACCTCCACGCAAGGAACAGCTACCGCGAGAAGCTCCACCCCCAGAAGTGCCTCAACCAGGCACCCCCCCAGCAGAAAAAAAAATGCCGCACCAGACAAGGACGACGCGGTATATGGCCGCAGAGAGGAGCCAACCGGCGACGAGACGAGGACCGACCCAGCGGGCGCAACAGCCGGATAATCAACCGCGGCCCGTCAACATAAGCCGCAAAAGACAAGCGGAGGAGCCACGATCCGGGACCCCCAACACCAATGAGCCACGAAACGACCAACCGGGAAATAACGGCTTCCCCGTAGTTCCAAGCCAACCGACCAAGATGGCACCGATCCCATATGCAGGCAAGGGCGCCCCGTGCCCCACAACATGGTACGCGCTGCCCAACGGGCGACCCGTGGAGGTACCTTTGCGCCTCACCACCACAAAACGGTTCATGGCATCCCTGGGGAACGAAAGATGGGTGCTACAATTTGACAGGACAGGACGCCTACTGCGCTGCAGGCAACGAGAAACAGCGACACCCGGCACGGCCCCACACAAAAACAACAATTAGAAATAAAGTTACTATGGTGGAGGGAAACAATTTTGGGGATCTAGTAGATAGGATAGTTAGTAAGGTAATATACATAGATAGTTTTCCAGTACCCGCCGTTAACAATCAGAAAATATTGTTTTTTATTTTTTTTTTGTAAATACCGATACGACGTCGCATTATTGTTTTGTTAATATCTGTACCCGCCGGTACCGCATTACAACTCTGTATAAGCCTGTAAGTAAAGATTGTTTCTGTTGTTTTCTCTTAATCAATAAAAAGAATCTCGCTGCCTGTTTTTCGCCATCCCGAAGAAGGAGGGGGGTGTAACAGACCTACAATAACGTAGGTTTGTTACTAGAATACCCCTTTTTTTTTTTTTTTTTTTAACGTAGGAAAAACGCTTTACGCGTACCCCGCCCTCCTGGGGGAGAGACGGGGTTATGTGGGACTGTCCGTTCCAGAAGGGACCGGACCTACCCACTAAAAAACCTACGGTGACCTCCCTAAGCTAATTTGGAGGTGGTCGGGATCTCGAAATCGAATGCGACCGACCACCTCCAGCCCCGGCTTAAAAGCCCCATTCCCGGGGGGGAGAGAAGCTCCCCCCAATCAAAACCTAGTGCTATTTGGACACCATGCCGGTCACCCACATGGTGTCCCCCATCCCTGGGGTCGCTCGGCTGGGTGCCCCGAGCCCCAGCTCGAGACACCCGCGACCCCCGGAGACCCCCCTCCTCGCTCGGGGAAGAGAACCCAAAGGGTTCCCGCCCGGCCGAGGAGGGAGGTTTCCGCACGCGACAAGGAGGGGACAGAGGCGAGTTCCGGCTCGCGTCTGTCCCCTCCCCCTGTCCCACCCCCCAGGTCGACCCCCATTAAAATATAACGATAAATAAATAAAATAAATATAAATAAATAAAACTCAATAAATAAAATTGAATACATAAAATACATAAATAAATAAAATACATATAAATCAATTAAGTAAAATATAAATTAATAAAATACGTAAATCAATAAATAAATACATAAAATAAATAAAATGTCAATAAATAAAATGAAATAAAAGACAAACACAACAAAACATACAAAAGGGAGGGCAAAGCAAAATAGGGGATAAATAAATAAATAAAATAGAATAAAATAAAATAACGGGGGGGGTCGACCGGCAGGCCGCATCTTTGTGGTGGGGGGGAGGGGATTAGTGCTCCTCCTCGCCCCCCCGCGTCCTGCCCACCCCGGGGGCGCCTAGAACGGCAAGCCCCCCTTGGCGGCGGTACGGGTAACTACGTACCGCCGCCAGCACGTCTGCGGCCCCTAGTGGCGGGCCGTCGGCCTCGACGGGAACGTCCCGCCGAGGCCAGCCTCCTGGCGGAGAGGGGGTCGGCCTCCCTCTCCCTCTCCGCTGCCTCCTTCTGCGAAATAACGGTTTCGCAGAAGGAGGCGAACGCGGATCTTGACCTCTCGCTGCCGATCATGTGGTCGACCACGACCGGCAGGGAGAGGTCCACCCCTATAACACCCCTAAGGACACTGCGCGGCTCCGACCACGCTGGACATTCCTCCAGCGTATGCCGCGCAGTGTCCTGGGCCTCACCGCAGTGGTGGCACTGCGCCGTCGGCTCCTTCCCGATTTTGCACAGGTACTCCCCAAAGCAACCATGCCCGGAGAGCACCTGTGTCATCTGGTAGGTGAGCCGTACCCGACTCCTGCACCATTCCTCCAGAATGGGCAGGAGCGCCCGGACAATTGGCCGGTCCGAGTTGGCGGAGACAATTTCGTTCCGCCACCGGACCAGGATGTCCTGTCGGGCCTGGTGCCTCAGCACTTCGACCTCTTGCCCCTCGGGGCATAACTCCCCCCGGCGGATGGAGCAGGCAATCCGATACGTGGTTGCCCGCTCCACCGCCATTAGATGGAGGGGAGTCATGCCCGCGAGGAGGCACGCCGCCTCCCCGGAGATGGTGCGAAATCCCCGTATGGTCCGAATGGCCAGCCGTCGTTGCACGCGGTTTGCGTGCAACATGTTACGCCGGCTGGCCATTAACTCTTCGGACCACACGGGGGCTCCATAAAGGAACTTCGCGTGCACCACCCCCGAGTAGAGGCGACGTATCCGATCCTCGGGCCCCCCGATGTTGGGCAACAGCCGGCCAATGGCGGCTGCCACCCCTTCGGCTCGGGGGGCCATACGGTCGAAGTGCTCTTCGAAGCACCAGCGGCTGTCGAGGGTCAGGCCGAGATAGTTCATCTCGCCTTTCACCTCGACAGAGGCTTCACCTACCTGGATCCGGAGTTGGGGTGGCTGCCGGCTCCGAGGCAATGCGTGTAGCCACATTGCCTCGGTTTTGCCGGCAGAAATCTCCAGCCCCAATCTCCGGATCCCACCGACGACGCAGCCCACCGCTGCTTGCGCCAGGCTCAAGGTCCTCCCCCACGACCTCCCCTCGACGACCACCAATGTATCATCTGCATAGCAGATTAGGTGGACGCCGAGGGGAAGGTGAGCCCGCAGCACCGCGTCAAAAGCGAGCAGCCACAGGAGCGGTCCGAGGATCGACCCCTGTGGCACTCCGCGGTGCATCTCTTCCCTCCTGATGTTACCGTACCGGCCCGGATACTCGAACCACCTGTCCCTCAGGTAGTCCCGGATCACTTCCTTGAGGTAGGAGGGCACCTGGAAATAATCCAGGGCCCTCACTACCTCATCCCATGGCAGGGTGTTGAAGGCATTGGCGATATCAAGGCTCACCGCCAACAACACCCTGCCCCGAGCGACAGCCTCTTTCCGGAGGGAAGCAAGGCGACCGACGGCATCTACCGTCGATCGCCCCCTCCGGAAGCCGAACTGGCTGTCGCTCAAGTCGGGACCACCATGTTGGGACAGGTGCTCGACGAGGCGGTCGGCAATGATCTTCTCGAAGATCTTACCCGCCTCGTCGAGCAGACACAGGGGCCGGTACGCGGAGGGAGAGTCCGCGGGCTTTCCTGCCTTGTGGAGGAGGACTAGCCTGGCGACTTTCCATTCCTTGGGGAAGACTCCCCGGCTTAAACAGGAATTTAAAATCCCTGTGAAAGCCGGGGCGAGGACGTCCAGGGCCGTGGCCAAGACACGTCCAGGGACCCCATCGGGACCGGGGGCCTTCTTGCCCCCTTCCCGGATCCTCTGGACGGCCCGGGAGAGCTCACTCTCCGTGACCCCGAGCTCATCGGTCCAGTTGGTGTGGACCGAAGGGGGCGGGTCCTCTCTCGTTCCCTCCGAAGGGGGGAAGAGTGTACTGAGGACCCGTCCCACGAACTCGGGGTCAAGCCCCTCGGTTATGGGGGGCGCCCACGGGCGGAGCTTACTCAGCACCAGCCTGTAGGCGCGCCCCCATGGATCCCTATTGAGGGATCCGAGGAGCTCATCCCAGGCCACGGCCTTTGCAGCGGCAATTGCACGCTGGAGAGCCATCCGGGCCGCCCTGTACTCTGTATACAGGGCGGCCACTCTCGCCTCGTCGACGCCACCAACAGGGTTGCGTCGACGTGCGCGGGTGTACTGGCGTCGGGCACGGACACACGTGTCCCTCGCGGTCGCGATTTCGCCCGACCACCAGTACGCCGACCTCTTCGGGGGGTGTCTACCTGCCCGGGGCATCGAAGCGTCACATAACGACTTCATGATGCCCCGGAACCATGTCACCCCCTCTTCAGTCCCGCGCTCCGTAGGTTCAACCCAGGAATAGGCGAGAGCTGAGGCTCTCAGGACGTCCTCGTCCAGTCGCTGCAGCGCCCATTTAACGGGCGCCGCATGGGAGCTACGTGGGGGGGGGCAGGTCCGCCTGTTGTTGCTGGGTGGCCTCCACCTCCATGGTGATATGGAGGTGGTCTGAGAGAGACTCCCATTCTGTGGCCACCCGCCAGGCGGACACACGGCGTACGGCTGAGGGGGTGGCCCAAGTCAGGTCGACTATGGACCACCCATTATGCCGCACGCACGTTGCCACGGAGCTCTGGTTCACCAACCTGAGCTCCATGCCCCCCGCCCAAGCCTCGAGAGTCTCTCCACGAGGGGTGGTCCTGGGGTTTCCTCAAGTGGTGGACTTCGCGTTGAAGTCCCTCAGCACCAACATTGGACCGGCTAGGTAAGGTGTAATCATCACCCTCAGCCGGTCCAAAAACCCCTCGAACTCTACGAGGCTGCAATTGGGCGAAACGTAGCATCCCGCGACCAGAAGCCTTCCCCATCGAAACAACACCACCCCACGGCTCCGCTCGACCACGGAGTCGGGGGGGAACTCACCGCCCTTTCGGGCCCATATTGCCACGGAGCCCTCGACGTCCCCCACCCAAGGGGAGGAGTCGGGGACGTCGTAAGGCTCCGTGACAACGGCCAGCCCTACCTCCCTCTCCGCCAGGCCATGGACAAACAAGTCCTGGGCCCGGCGGGAGTGATTGAGGTTGGCCTGCACCACCGGGAGCGTCCTAGGCATTAATGTGCCGTTGTTGACGCCCCCGGTGTGGCCACCTCAGGCCGGGCTGGCCCTGGAGGTGGGGGGTCCACCTCCATATCCTCACTCGGGGCGGGAGGGGGTCGTGTTGGCTCCCCTCCATCCGCGGCCGGTCCGTCGGAGGGCCCCTTCCCCCCGACTTTCCGGCCTTTCCTCGGGGGCGGGGGGCATAAGCCACTCCCCGCCTTGTGCCCGGCCGGTCTCTCCAGCTCGGTGCAAATAGGGCACCGGGGGGCCAATATTACTAGAATACCCCTGTCAAACCTCCACCGGTTATACGCGAGATTCAAAGCGCGCAACGTACCGTCGACCCCCGTCAACAAAACAGCACCAGCCGTACCATGTTGCCCCTGCTCCGACCTCCCTGTTCCAACGGGAATCAAAATCAAATTTCCAAAACAGAAAATACCTCCCCGCACTACCATCCCTCACCACCAAACGACTCCTATATAAGCCGTCCGGAAAACGTCAAAATCACCTGAGTCTACCTGTAGCTATCCAGGAATCATTACGCAGAATTATCCAGCTCTGTGAGTATCCTACCTGTAACCGGTCCCCACGTATCCGCCGTCGACTACGAGCCGTTTGCCGTGCGAACCTCCAGTCAACGACATCCTGGTTCACTCCGGCAAGGACCGTGTCCCGCCGCCGTAATACTCCGGTGCGTCACCGAGTACCTCGCAAGACGCGTCGTCTTCGAGAGCCGACGAACACGAAGAGGTGCGTCACCTTTTCATCGCGTCGAGGAACCTCCTGTCCGCACTCCGAATACCCGCCGGCGCGAACCGCGTTCCGCCGTGACAATTCCCCGGTGCGTCACCGGTAACGTCGAGAGACGCGTCGTCTTCGACATCGGTCGGACTAGAAGTGGTGCGTCACCCTTCAACTCCACCAACCCGTCGCCTGTCCGACATCCTGCATTTCCGCTGGTGAGAACCGCGTTCCACCTCGCAAACACCCGGTGCGTCACCGGTAACGTCGAGAGACGCGTCGTCTTCGACATCGGTCGGACTAGAAGTGGTGCGTCACCCTTCAACTCCACCAACCCGTCTCCTGTCCGACATCCTGCATTTCCGCTGGTGAGAACCGCGTTCCACCTCGCAAACACCCGGTGCGTCACCGGTAAAATTCAGCAAGGCGAGTCGCCTGCAGAATCGGCAGAACGAGAAGTGGTGCGTCACCCTTCCACGTCGCCTAAGAACCGCCTAGTAAGTCCTAGAGCACGGTGCGTCACCTGCATCCTCGGGAGACGAGTCGTCTTCGAGGTCGGACGAGTAAGACAAGGTGCGTCACCTTGTCGAACTCCCCGCTGGACTGTCCGGAGGAGATTTGAGGGACGGTGCGTCACCGACCTCCAAGATCCAGTAGAACCGGCCTGGGTAGGGAGACCTCGGCAATAGCCGCAGTCTAACATCCTCCCACCTACTCTGAGTCCGTCCTCAATCTCCTACAGGTCCAGGTAGCACCCCCGCGTTCGACCGCACTCGAGTACATCGTCACCCGCGCACCGTAACATCGAAATCGAACATCACGTCCGGGAACACCGTACGCCGAAACACCGGAACGTAGTCAATCACTAGGCAGCGAGCACTGTTATATTCCGAAACACTCGTCTCGTTATTTTACTATCACCGTACCGACTCCTTTCCACGCGCCGAACACGCTCCTCGCCGTTACGAACCCTGGAGCGGCGAGCTATACCGGCTACGCGGAGCACCACCGCGAGAAAGTCGCGCACCAGGAACCAGGACCGTTACAATGAGGTAAGTATTACAAAAACTACATGAAAAATGCCAAGAGTTATATTCTACCTGAGTAAAATGAAACCAGCATCCATGTATGGTAACCCTGGAGAATTGTGCTTGTACACTTTCCATAGTAGCTCTCTCGTAGTCACACATGACAGTTTCTAAGTTGTCTTGCAAACGTGGTACAAGAGAAACTATTTTTCTCCATATTGCTTCGTACATTGCCTTAGTACGACATTCACATAAAACGAAATTGGTAGCGATTCCCTGTAAATTAACATCATTTTTTAATCTGACAATGTGAGACAAGCGTAATGGAAATTATCAATAGTGGTATACCGTGTCATTGTAACGTATGTGTACAGTGTGGAGTTGATGAAAAGGAGGCATTCGTGGTACCACCTAATAACAGATAAAAAGTGATCAAATAGTAGACTTTCTTTACTTGAAAGATATTAATCATATAAATGGTTTATGTTAAATACTTACGAAAAAAGTACCATCCATATATATTTCTTTGGCATTTTCTAATGTAGTTAGCAATGTAGTATTTGAGAAAATTAGAGCGTATTTGTTATCGTTCGAGATTGCACATCCCTTGTAAATTTCTTTCAGGACATCATAATTATCTAATATGTCGTGCGCACTCTGCACAGTTTTTGGCAAACCTGGTCGTGGTTTTCTTTTCTTCCTTGACATTACCGATTTCATACTATTATATGAAATATATATTGCAGTTGATTAGGGAATTCCCACAATGCTAATGCATTATCAAACCACAGTACAGTCGTCGAAAGAAAAAGAAAAATGAATAATTATTTTGATTGGAACGTGACGGTCCTCCCTCCTTAAAATCATTGTCGTCCTCGACAATGGTGTCGGGTTTAATGTGGTAGTACATAACGGAACTGCATTGTGGAGGTGCAAGTGGTTTTTCATTGTTACTACATTCCTCCAGCATGGTTGATTTGAATTTTAGTACTTCTGCACAGCGTAAAAATTGACCTAATGGCAGTGTCCCAGACATTAAATTTTCTTGTGATGTTATTTTCTTATTCTTTGCTTTATTCGTGTGTGTTCGTGTACTCCTTATATTTTCATTTTTTAATAATCTTTTATAATTTGTTTCCTGATCCGCAATTAGATTCGTTGAGTTATCTGTATTTAAGAATAAAAAAACATATTAAGTGTATGTAATTAAAATTATTAGAAAAATGGACGTATTTTATTATAGTCTAACACAGTGGTTCTCAAATTGTACGTCGCGAAATAATTAAAATTATAGTAAAAATAAGTAAAATATGAAATCGAATTCTCGACATAAATCATTAAAATGAAAACAATACCTGCATATATAGGTACGCCGAAATTTCTTCATTTATTGTAAAGTGCGCATCGACCAAAAAATTTATTTATTATTGCTTGTAGAAATATGTGTGACCGCATGGTAGTATTATTCTGGAGACGCCTGACTTGCAGCAGCAAATCCTTTGTCCAGATGCTTCTTCTATTTAACAACATGGAAACAGAATACACCAAAACAAGATTAATTTTAAAATACTATAAAATATGTATATTATGCATTTGTGAAATTTAATTTTGTATTAAGAGATAACAATATAAAATGATATTATATGATATCATGTACTACATATATATTATCGTTTTGCAAATACTGCATTGTATTTTATACACATATATCATTTACACTGTATTTATCAAAAATAACATATTAAATGCTGACAAACTGTTGAATGAAAACCATAAGTGAAGATATGAATAAGTAAAAAATTTACCTTCTATTAAACTCTGGTCATCAATTTAACTACCGCTTATACAAATGTCAGTATCTGCAAAACAATTTTAATTAATAAAATAGTATAAAAAAACTTGACCACCGTCTGAAAACGACGATTAGCTATCTAACGTAAATCTTTTTCAGAAGACAGATTAACTAACGGAGACCTTTGTACTCGATATGTACAAGTAGAAAGTACAACAGTCAGTGATATGGATGATACTACGTTGTTACAAGTTATTTCTCTTATAAATCGTTACTTTGTAAAAGTCATTCTCCGAAAGTAGAAGATAACAATGTCAATTGTAACTAGCATTCTATATTTAGAAAATTGTAGGAAATTAAAATATATGGAATTCATCTACATGTATAAAACTGTTTATTTCAAATATACTTAATCATAATTCCAGATATATCTTGCAAGAAAGTAATTACATTTCTGTTTCGAGAACATATTTCTGTTATTTGTCGTGGTATTTTAATCGACACTCTGTACGTCATAAACTAATAAATCTGCGTCACTGAGCAATATTATTGTATCTTTTCTCCTGTTTCATGCTCTAAAATGATGAATATTCCTCAGATATCCTAATAACTATCTTCTAAATAATTCTCTATTCTAACCTACACCTGTCAAACGGTATACATAATATACTTATAAATCGTCCAATCGGCACGGCGTCCAAAAGCAACGCGTCCAACCGTCACGGCGTCCAAAAGGAACGCGTCCATTCGGCACGGCGTCCAAAAGGAACGCGTCCAATCGGCACGGCGCACAGTGGTCGGAAAGCGCTAAAACGTGGCCAAAATGCCAAAAATGAATTTCCCGTTAGGCGTATGGGGTTTGCCATACTGGATACTCAGATAATGACTCTATGGGAAACCCAAAGTAAAAAGGTTTTATTATGTATACCTGCCAAATGGTGGGAGTACAAATATCGCGTTCAGTCGTCACGCAGTTTTTGTGCAGTGAACTACGGTGTGAGAAAACAAGTGTGAAGCTTGTAATTTTACGAAAAGTGAATTTCTTTTCTGTGCGTACAATGGATGCTGTTCCTGGAAGTAAGTACTATGCATAATAATAATATTAGATTTATATTAATTAGTGTTTATAATGTATAAAGTCAAAGATAAAATTTGGTGCACAGATTTTAAGAATGTAAACTAAAAGTTGTATACACCCCAATATGCTCCAGATGTAATTGCTGGGTCTTGTAGTAGATACTTTCATCGTATATTATCTTGAAAAAAAAGCTGCGGAAAGTTGCGGATTTGGTCATACGATCCATTTTTGTGACGCAGAGGTAGTCACGGTACTAGTTACAAGCATGTTTTCTCGAGAAAGTTAGAAGATATAATAAAGTTTGTTAAATAAGCATTGTATGGTTCCACTTATAGAATTTTCTGATACATGTTTTGAACATCAACAACAATTTGTTTATTGTTTAAAAAAAAATTTTTAATTAATACATTATTTTTTTATACTTTCAGGTTCTTCTGATACTGAAATACGTTTCTCCAGAAAAGAAATTTTTCTCATGGTTAGAAATAACCTTGGTAGTAGTTTAAGTACTATTCTTCAGCATTTGGAGGACCAGATATTGGAGAAAAGTGGATTCACAATCAAGATCACTGATTCCAGCATGAAAACGGCCATGTCGAAATTATTCTCTTTAATGAGAAAAATTATTTATTGTCATATAATGTTATTAACTTCCTGATTCATTTTTATTTACTTTTACTTTCTCATTCTCGCAGTGTCAAGGTCTTAAAGTTCTTTTAATAAATCGCACTCCTTGGCGGACGGCTTCACCGTCAATGGTTGTTATCATTGAATTCCCACACCAATCATCCTTTCTACTGGAACGCATATCCACTTCTCTCTCTCATCTATTGTATTTTCTTACATAAATATTATTTATTATAATAAAATGTTCTCCTTATTTAGTTTTATATTGTTTGTCGCTCATTTAATATAATCTTTTATCCATTAATTTTGAAGCAGTCATCGGTAAGTACTATAAAACATTTAGCGAAATCAAATTTCGGTAAATCATTTTATTAGCAAAATCAAATAATTTTTTCACATAGCATGTTACGCATCCGTCATTTTATTTTTTAAATTTTTGACATCAGATTCATATTCGCCGGCACGAAAACTATGGGAATACTAATTTTCAAGAGAGTCCAATAATTTTTTGGGTTACGCATCCGCCATATTGAATCCGCCATTTTGTTTTTTTAATTTTTGACATCAGATTCATATTCGCCGGCACGAAAACTATGGGAATACTAATTTTCAAGACAGTCCAATAATTTTTTGGGTTACGCATCCGCCATATTGAATCCGCCATTTTGTTTTTTTAATTTTTGACATCAGATTCATATTCGCCGGCACGAAAACTATGGGAATACTAATTTTCAAGAGAGTCCAATAATTTTTTGGGTTACGCATCCGCCATATTGAATCCGCCATTTTGTTTTTTAATTTTTGACATCAGATTTATGATCAGCGACCCGAGAAACCTAAGAATATCAATTTTGAACTACATTGGAGTACTCCTTCCTATTTTGGCCACGTTTTGGCGATTTCCGACCACTGTGCGGCGTCCAAAAGGAACGCGTCCAATCGGCACGGCGCCCAAAAGGAACGCGTCCAATCGGGACCATCCAATCGGCACGCGTCCAACTGGTCGGCGTCCAAGTGGGCATCACTCGAGGAATTAAGGGGGTGAAAGGGGGTTGCAACGTTTGTATGAGGAATATTTTATTTGTGGTCGGATTTGCTTGATACTTGGTATTAATGTTCTTTGATACAAATAATCAAACACCTACTTCGGTATTTTTAAAAATTCAACTCCTAAGGGGGCGAAAGGGGGTTGCAACGTTTGTATGAGGAATATTTTATTTGTGGTCGGATTTGCTTGATACTTGGTCTTAATGCTCTTTCATATAATTAATCAAACACCTATTTCGGCGTTTTTAAAAGTTCGACCCCTAAGGGGGGCATACCCTACATGCTTTCGGTTGAGCCATTTTGCGATAGGTACACCGTTCCCGAGATACAGCCATTTTCCGCCGCGAGAGGGCCGTCACGACGTAGCGAGTTTCTCGCAGGCAGTGTTGCGCGGGGTCTTCGGTCCTGTGGCGCCTACAGTGGAGACTCTGATCCACTGTCGGTCCGTACTCTCTATTTGAGGGTTGTCACAGGGCTAAATCCTCTCACTCCACCTCCTCGTGGTGGACCCTGGGGCACGGCACTGATGTTCTTTTCCAGTGTCGTGTGCTAACGGAGTGAGGGGTGCGTGGGTGCACTGATAGATCTCTGTATGGCAGTACAGAGTGAACCTCAGTGCACCCCAGTGACGGATTAAACGATGACGACGGTAGGGCACGTGGGAGTAAAGTTTTATAATGGCTGACCCAAGTAACCCTACAAAAAACATTTACGGTGCAGGGGAGGGATACCCCAGTACCGGCACAGAGGGGGTGGGCGAGCAGGCCCCCTCTGGGTCGTCATCCGGCGTCTGCGAGTCCGGGTTGGTGGACCACTGGGCCACCCGGAATGTAAGTGCTACCAGCGATGCCTCCCTGAGGGGAGATGCCTCCCACGCTGCCAGCGTGGGAGAGGTCCCAGAGTCGGGTGTGGCATCTGCCAATGCCACCCCGTCTCTGGACGTGAAAGTAGAGACAGGAGCCTCGTCGGAATCGGTGGGCCGAGTGACCCGCCAATCATCGAGGCTTGCGGGGACTGGTCGGCGGGGGGGAGATGAGGGGCAAATCTCCCAGGAAGCTGACATCATCGCTGAGATTGACAGCGATAGCGATGACAACCCGCAGCTCGACCTGCCGTGGCTGGGGGGTGCCACCCACGTAATGGGTGGAGGGTCGGACACGGGGTCCGAGAGATCCTCCAAGAGGAGGCGGCTCTCGGACGACGAGTACGACGAGCTGACCCCGAGGGACGACGTACGGAGGGGGCGAAAGACCATGCCCCCACCCCGTAAGCCCTCCAAGCCCGGCAGGAAAAAGGATTCCACCCCAGCGGTGGAAGTGATGGCGGAGCGGATCAGCGGCCTCTCCACAGGGGACATCATCCAAGAATTCTTGGAAAGGGTCCGCCTAGTGGAGAGGACCGCCCTAAAGAGCGGGAATTTAAAAGGGACGTTCGTGCGGGAACTTAAGTGGTCCGCACGGTACGCCGAGGCGGCGCTGCTCGAAGTTATTCAGAGGGGGGAAAAGGAGGGCCCCCCCAGCGCCGCCCCGCCCGCCGCCGCCGCCGCCGCCGCCGCCCCGCCCGTGACAGCCCCCTTCCCTCCCCCGCAGGACTCGGACTCGGAAGCTCGAGTACATTCGTTACTCAAGCAAAACGAGTCCCTGCGGGGGACCGTGATGAAGCTGAAGGGCACGATAGAAGCCATCCGGGAGGAGATGATGGCGATGAAGAGGATGGGGGTGGCACAGGACCTCCTCTCCACCCCCGTCCCGTCGCGGTCATCTCCCCCCCGGGAGAAATCCCCCTGCCCGGAGGTGATGGTACCCGCGAGTGTGCCGAGATCGCTTCCTCCCTCTGCCTTGGGCAAGGGCATCGTGCCGGACCCCCCTCCTCCGCCGGAAACGGGGACGGGCACGGCGGGGTTGCTGGAGCAACTTGGCGCCCTTCTGGACGCCAAGCTTGCTCCAATCAGAAAGGTGCAGGAGAGGTTGAGCGAGGCGGTATTTGGGACCACTCGCGCGCCCCCTGCCCCTCGGAGTGGCGCCAAAGGCCCGGCGGGTCCCCCCCCCCCCCTCATCCCTGTCCCTGCCCCTCCCCCTACCCCCTGTACCCGCCGCAGGCTCTTCTTCTCTTGCTTCTTCCCGTCCACAAGACGGGAAGAAGAAGAAGAAGAAGAAGAAAAAGAAGAAGAAGAAGAAGGAGGAAACAGCGGCGGCTCTTATGCCCCCTCCTCCACCTCCCCCCGCCCCTTCGCGGCCGACGAAGCCAGCCCCGGCCCGCACCGAGCCCCCTACCGCCCCCTCCGGGGGGTCCTGGGCTACGGTGGTGGGCCGGAAAGCGAAGGAGGCGGCCAAGAAGGCCGCAAACCCTCCCCCCACCCAGCCCGTCTCCAAGGGACCCCTAAAGGCCCCCCAGGGAAAAGGTAGTGGAGGGAGGGTGCCGCCCAGGATGGCCACCCCTCCGAAAGCGGCAGCGATCTCGCTTACCATTCCGGAGGGGTGTAGAACCACGCTAGCGGAGGCTATGGTGGCGGCCAAGGCCGCCATCAAGCTCCATGAGCTCGGGGTGGGGGAGATCCGTGCGAAGCGGGCGGTAACCGGGGGTCTCTTGCTGGAGATCCCCGGGCCAGAGGGGGCTGCCAAAGCCGATGCCTTGGCAGCCCGTATGGCAACCGCTTTAAGTGGTATGGGGGTGAGGGTTAACAGGCCCCTCAAGTTGGCGGATCGCCGCCTGAGGGGTCTGGAAGACTCCGTCACCCCCGGGGAGGTAAGAGCGGCGGTGGCGGAGGCCACGGGGTGCCCGCTCGACTCGGTAAAGGTCGGGGACATCAAGTCCCCGGCCACCGGGTTGGGCACCACGTGGCTTAAATGCCCCGCCGCTGCGGCTCGCCAATTGGCGAGTGTAGGAAAATTGCGGGTTGGCTGGTCCACCGCAAAGGTAGAGGCACTGGCCGCTAGACCGCTGCAGTGTTTCCGCTGCCTGGCTGTGGGACATGTCAGGCAGCGGTGCACTAGCACGGTCGATCGTAGCGGCCAGTGCTACAAGTGTGGTGTGACTGGCCACCGAGCGAGTGAGTGCTCGGCGGCTCCCCGGTGCCCGATATGCACTGAACTAGGGAGACCGGCCGGGCACAAGGCTGGCAGCGGCCTATGCCCGCCGCCGCCAAGGAAGGGCCCGAAAGTCGGGGGGAAGGGGCCCTCCGACAGACCGGCCGCGGGTGGAGGGGAGCCAACCCGACCCCCTCCCGCCCCAAGTGAGGAAATGGAGGTGGATCCCCCACCTCCAGAGCCAGCCCGGCCTGAGGTGGCCACACCGGGGGCGTCAACGGCACAGTAATGCCTAGGACGCTCCCAGTGGTGCAGGCCAACCTAAACCACTGCCGCCGGGCCCAGGACTTGTTTGTCCATGGCCTGGCGGAGAGGCAGGTCGGGCTGGCCGTTGTCACGGAGCCCTACGACGTCTCCGACTCCTCCCCTTGGGTGGGGGACGTCGAGGGCTCCGTGGCAATATGGGCCCGAAAGGGCGGTGAGTTCCCCCCCGGCTCCGTGGTCGAGCGGAGCCGTGGGGTGGTTTTGTTTCGATGGGGAAGGCTTCTGGTCGCGGGATGCTACGTTTCGCCCAATTGCAGCCTCGAAGAGTTCGAGGGGTTTTTGGACCGGCTGAGGGTGATGATTACACCTTACCTAGCCGGTCCAATGTTGGTCCTGGGGGACTTCAACGCGAAGTCCACCACTTGGGGAAACCCCAGGACCACCCCTCGTGGAGAGACTCTCGAGGCTTGGGCGGGGGGTATGGAGCTCAGGTTGGTGAACCGGGGCTCCGTGGCAACGTGCGTGCGGCATAATGGGTGGTCCATAGTCGACCTGACTTGGGCCACCCCCTCAGCCGTACGCCGTGTGTCCGCCTGGCGGGTGGCCACAGAATGGGAGTCTCTCTCAGACCACCTCCATATCACCATGGAGGTGGAGGCCACCCAGCAACAACAGACGGACCTGCCCCCCCCACGTAGCTCCCATGCGGCGCCCGTTAAATGGGCGCTGCAGCGACTGGACGAGGACGTCCTGAGAGCCTCAGCTCTCGCCTATTCCTGGGTTGAACCCACGGAGCGCGGGACTGAAGAGGGGGTGACATGGTTCCGGGGCATCATGAAGTCGTTATGTGACGCTTCGATGCCCCGGGCCGGTAGACACCCCCCGAAGAGGTCGGCGTACTGGTGGTCGGGCGAAATCGCGACCACGAGGGACACGTGTGTCCGTGCCCGACGCCAGTACACCCGCGCACGTCGACGCAACCCTGTTGGTGGCGTCGACGAGGCGAGAGTGGCCGCCCTGTATACAGAGTACAGGGCGGCCCGGATGGCTCTCCAGCGTGCAATTGCCGCTGCAAAGGCCGTGGCCTGGGATGAGCTCCTCGGATCCCTCAATAGGGATCCATGGGGGCGCGCCTACAGGGTGGTGCTGAGTAAGCTCCGCCCGTGGGCGCCCCCCATAACCGAGGGGCTTGACCCCGAGTTCCTGGGACAGGTCCTCAGTACACTCTTCCCCCCTTCGGAGGGAACGAGAGAGGACCCGCCCCCTTCGGTCCACACCAACTGGACCGATGAGCTCGGGGTCACGGAGAGTGAGCTCTCCCGGGCCGTCCAGAGGATCCGGGAAGGGGGCAAGAAGGCCCCCGGTCCCGATGGGGTCCCTGGACGGGTCTTGGCCACGGCCCTGGACGTCCTCGCCCCGGCTTTCACAGGGATTCTAAATTCCTGTTTGAGCCGGGGAGTCTTCCCCGGGGAATGGAAAGTCGCCAGGCTAGTCCTCCTCCACAAGGCAGGAAAGCCCGCGGACTCTCCCTCCGCGTACCGGCCCCTATGTCTGCTCGACGAGGCGGGTAAGATCTTCGAGAAGATCATTGCCGACCGCCTCGTCGAGCACCTGTCCCAACATGGTGGTCCCGACCTGAGCGACAGCCAGTTCGGTTTCCGGAGGGGGCGATCGACGGTAGATGCCGTCGGTCGCCTCGCTTCCCTCCGGAAAGAGGCTGTCGCTCGGGGCAGGGTGTTGTTGGCGGTGAGTCTCGATATCACCAACGCCTTCAACACCCTGCCATGGGATGAGGTAGTGAGGGCCCTGGACTATTTCCAGGTGCCCTCCTACCTCAAGGAAGTGATCCGGGACTACCTGAGGGACAGGTGGTTCGAGTATCCGGGCCGGTACGGTAACATCAGGAGGGAAGAGATGCACCGCGGAGTGCCACAGGGGTCGATCCTCGGACCGCTCCTGTGGCTGCTCGCTTTTGACGCGGTGCTGCGGGCTCACCTTCCCCTCGGCGTCCACCTAATCTGCTATGCAGATGATACATTGGTGGTCGTCGAGGGGAGGTCGTGGGGGAGGACCTTGAGCCTGGCGCAAGCAGCGGTGGGCTGCGTCGTCGGTGGGATCCGGAGATTGGGGCTTGAGATTTCTGCCGGCAAAACCGAGGCAATGTGGCTACACGCATTGCCTCGGAGCCGGCGGCCACCCCAACTCCGGATCCAGGTAGGTGAAGCCTCTGTCGAGGTGAAAGGCGAGATGAACTATCTCGGCCTGACCCTCGACAGCCGCTGGTGCTTCGAAGAGCACTTCGACCGTATGGCCCCCCGAGCCGAAGGGGTGGCAGCCGCCATTGGCCGGCTGTTGCCCAACATCGGGGGGCCCGAGGATCGGATACGTCGCCTCTACTCGGGGGTGGTGCATGCTAAGTTCCTTTATGGAGCCCCCGTGTGGTCCGAAGAGTTATTGGCCAGCCGGCGTAACATGTTGCACGCAAACCGCGTGCAACGACGGCTGGCCATTCGGACCATACGGGGATTTCGCACCATCTCCGGGGAGGCGGCGTGCCTCCTCGCGGGCATGACTCCCCTCCATTTAATGGCGGTGGAGCGGGCAACCACGTATCGGATTGCCTGCTCCATCCGCCGGGGGGAGTTATGCCCCGAGGGGCAAGAGGTCGAAGTGCTGAGGCACCAGGCCCGACAGGACATCCTGGTCCGGTGGCGGAACGAAATTGTCTCCGCCAACTCGGACCGGCCAATTGTCCGGGCGCTCCTGCCCATTCTGGAGGAATGGTGCAGGAGTCGGGTACGGCTCACCTACCAGATGACACAGGTGCTCTCCGGGCATGGTTGCTTCGGGGAGTACCTGTGCAAAATCGGGAAGGAACCGACGGCGCAGTGCCACCACTGCGGTGAGGCCCAGGACACTGCGCGGCATACGCTGGAGGAATGTCCAGCGTGGTCGGAGCCGCGCAGTGTCCTTAGGGGTGTTATAGGGGTGGACCTCTCCCTGCCGGTCGTGGTCGACCACATGATCGGCAGCGAGAGGTCAAGATCCGCGTTCGCCTCCTTCTGCGAAACCGTTATTTCGCAGAAGGAGGCAGCGGAGAGGGAGAGGGAGGCCGACCCCCTCTCCGCCAGGAGGCTGGCCTCGGCGGGGCGTCCCCGTCGAGGCCGACGGCCAGCTACAAGGGGCCGCAGACGTGTTGGCGGCGGTACGTAGTTACCCGTACCGCCGCCAAGGGGGGCTTGCCGTCTTAGGCGCCCCCGGGGTGGGCAGGCCGCGGGGGGCGAGGTGGAGCACTAATCCCCTCCCCCCCCACCACAAAGATGCGGCCTGCCGGTCGACCCCCCTTATTTTATGTTATTTTAACTTTTACTTATTAATTTATTATTTTATTTATATTTTACTTAAATTATTTTATTTATTTATAGACCCTCCATTTTATTTATTGATCCCCTCCCTTTTTTATATGTTTTTGTTGTGTTTGTCTTTATTTATTTATCTATTGACTTTTATTTATTTTACTCCTTTATTTTATTGATTTACATTTTATTTATTTTATTTATTGATTATTTATTATTTATATATATATTTAATATATTTTAATTATATTTATTGTATTTTATTTTATTTTAATTTAATTTGGGGTCGACCTGGGGGGTGGGACAGGGGGAGGGGACAGACGCGAGCCGGAACTCGCCTCTGTCCCCTCCTTGTCGCGTGCGGAAACCTCCCTCCTCGGCCGGGCGGGAACCCTTGGGTTCTCTTCCCCGAACGAGGAGGGGGGTCTCCGGGGGTCGCGGGTGTCTCGAGCTGGGGCTCGGGGCACCCAGCCGAGCGACTCCAGGGATGGGGGACACCATGTGGGTGACCCGCATGGTGTCCAAATAGCAAATAGGTTTTGATTGGGGGGAGCTTCTCTCCCCCCCGGGAATGGGGCTTTTAAGCCGGGGCTGGAGGTGGTCGGTCGCATTCGATTTCGAGATCCCGACCACCTCCAAATTAGCTTAGGGAGGTCACCGTAGGTTTTTTAGTGGGTAGGTCCGGTCCCTTCTGGAACGGACAGTCCCACATAACCCCGTCTCTCCCCCAGGAGGGCGGGGTACGCGTAAAGCGTTTTTCCTACGTTAAAAAAAAAAAAAAAAAAAAAAAAAGGCAGTGTTGCGCGGGCTAACCGTTCCAGAGATACATCCATCTTCCGCCGCGAGTAGGCCGTGATGAAAAAATGTTCATATCACAGGAAACCAATTGGAATAAAACATTTCTTTGTTTTGATTGTGTACATTAACATCGATTTTCCAATCGAAATCGAAATGTAAATAAAACACCTCGAGATTTATTGTGATTTCAAAGATAATACAAGAAAAAAAATCATTTGGTTGACATGAAATTCTGTCCATGCGAAAGTCCGGTCGTTCAATAGTTGTGACGTCATTGGTGCGCCGCCCGCAAGGGTAACCCGCCCGGAGGGCCTGGCTGCGAGGGCGTGCCGCAGGCACGCCACGAGTAGCTAGTATATATATATACGGCGAGAATCTGTTCGCTTCGAGAAAGACCAACTCAATACGTCAGTACGACGTTACAAAAGAAAATTTAATATAAATTTAAAATTTAGGGCATTTTAAATTATTTGATTATAGAAATTAAATAGATTAGAAAATGTATATTATGATTGAAAGTAATAATTACTTTAATAGAAAATTTAATATAAATTTAAAATTGAGGGGATTTTAAATTATTCTATAAAAATTATATACAGTAATAAACTTTTATTATAATTGGAAATAATAATTTTCTTAAAGAAAATTTAATATAAATTTAAAATTGAGGAGATACCATTCGAAAACGTCGTCTGTCCTTTTACCCACCAAGGGGTAAAAATGTCAGGTCATCATAGCATCCCTATTGTCCCACACCTTCCTTAAGAAACTTTCTAAAAGATGATTCGTATGGTTACCCATCGACTCTGCGTACCAATCTGCAGGAAAAACAAAACATGTGATTGTCATAAATCTTACAGCGGTACTTCTCGTATCCTGTTTTATGTCTAACCGTCCCGTCGGTTTCGTAAACGGGCCGCGGCGGTAGTTATACAATTTCCGTACTGTTATGTATTATCGTATTGGTATGTTATGTATTATCGTCGCTCTTTTGCGTTCTGTACTCTATTGCGTTATTGTTCAACTGCGTTCGTTGACTATGGCGTTCTGGGGCATGTATCGTATCGTGTTGATATACACATGTTGGGTTCTCTCCGTGTAGCGGATAAGGATTGTATACATAGTGGTACTGAATATGGGCTTATGAGAATAATAGCCGGAATTTTATGGTCGCGACCGAGGTTTGCCGGTCGGCGGGAAAGGCCGCAACGTCCTAAGCCAAAAAAGGGCACCATCGAGTTTTTGCCGACCGGTGCGAGGTTTGCCGACCACCAACCACGACCACCACCAACCACCACCACCACCACCAACCACCAACACCAACAACCACCACCACCAACCACCACCACCACCAACCACCACCACCACCAACCACCACCACCACCAACCACCACCACCAATCACCACCACCAACCACCACCACCACCAACCACCACCACCAACCACCATCACCACCAACCGCCACCACCAACCACCACCACCACCAACCACTACCACCAACCACCACCACCACCAACCACCATCACCACCAACCACCACCACCACCAACAACCACCACCAACCACCACCACCACCAACCACCACCACCAACCACCACCACCACCACCAACCACCACCACCACCAACCACCACCAACCATCACCACCACCAACCACCACCACGAACCACCACCACCACCAACCACCACCACCAACCACCACCACCAACCACCACCACCATCAACCACCACCACCAACCACCACCACCAACCACCACCACCACCAACCACCACCACCAACCACCATCACCACCAACCGCCACCACCAACCACCACCACCACCAACCACCACCACCAACCACCACCACCAACCACCACCACCACCAACCACCATCACCACCAACCGCCACCACCAATCACCACCACCACCAACCACTACCACCAACCACCAACACCACCAACCACCACCAACAACCACCACCACCAACCACCACCACCAACCACCAACCACCACAACCACCAACCACCACCACCACCAACCACCATCAGTACCAACCAGCACCACCACCAACCACGAACACCACCAACCACCACCACCAACCACCACCACCAACCACAACCACCAACCCCACCACCACCAACTACCACCACCACCAACCACCACCACCCACCACCACCACCACCACCAACCGATACCACCATCAACTACCACCACCACCAAGCACCACCACCAAGCACCACCACCACCAACCACCACCCACAACCACCACCACCACCAACAACCACCACCAACCACCACCACCAACCACCACCACCCACAACCACCACCACCACCACCAACCACCACCACCAACCACCACCACCAACCACCACCACCAGCAGCCACCACCACCAACCACCACCACCACCAGCCACCACCACCAACCACCACCACCACCAAGCACCACCACCAACCACCACCACCAACCACCACCACCAACCACCACCACCAGCAACCACCACCACCAACCACCACCACCACCAGCCACCACCACCAACCACCACCACCAACCACCACCACCACCAACCACCATCACCACCAACCGCCACCACCAACCACCACCACCACCAACCACCACCACCAACCACCATCACCAGCAACCACCACCACCAACCACCACCACCACCAGCCACCACCACCAACCACCACCACCAACCACCACCACCACCAACCACCACCACCAACCACCACCACCAACCACCACCACCACCAACCACCACCACCAACCACCAACCACCACCACCACCAACCACCACCACCAACCACCACCACCACCAACCACCACCACCAACCACCATCACCACCAACCGCCACCACCAACCACCACCACCACCAACCACCACCACCAACCACCACCACCAACCACCACCACCACCAACCACCATCACCACCAACCGCCACCACCATCACCACCACCACCAACCACCACCACCAACCACCAACACCACCAACCACCACCAACCACCACCAACAACCACCAACCACAACCACCAACCCCACCACCACCAACCACCACCACCAACCACCAACCACCACAACCACCAACCACCACAACCACCAACCACCACCACCACCAACCGGTACCACCATCAACTACCACCACCACCAAGCACCACCACCAAGCACCACCACCACCAACCACCACCCACAACCACCACCACCACCACCAACCACCACCACCAACCACCACCACCAACCACCACCACCACCAACCACCACCACCACCAACCACCACCACCACCTCCAACCACCACCACCACCAACCACCACTACCACCAACCACCACCACCAACCACCAACACCACCAACCACCACCACCACCAACCACCACCACTAACCGACACCACCATCAACCACCATCACCACCAAGCACCACCACCAACCACCACCACCACCAACCACCACCACCAACCACCACCACCAACCACCACCACCAGCAGCCACCACCACCAACCACCACCACCACCAGCCACCACCACCAACCACCACCACCACCAAGCACCACCACCAACCACCACCACCAACCACCACCACCAACCACCACCACGAACCACCACCACCACCAACCACCACCACCAACCACCACCACCATCAACCACCACCACCAACCACCACCACCAACCACCACCACCACCAACCACCACCACCAACCACCATCACCACCAACCGCCACCACCAACCACCACCACCACCAACCACGTCCACCAACCACCACCACCACCAACCACCATCACCACCAACCGCCACCACCAACCACCACCACCACCAACCACCACCACCAACCACCACCACCAACCACCACCACCAACCACCACCACCACCAACCACCACCAACCACCACCAACCATCACCACCACCAACCACCACCACGAACCACCACCACCACCATCCACCACCACCAACCACCACCACCATCAACCACCACCACCAACCACCACCACCAACCACCACCACCAACCACCACCACCAACCACCATCACCACCAACCGCCACCACCAACCACCACCACCACCAACCACGTCCACCAACCACCACCACCACCAACCACCATCACCACCAACCGCCACCACCAACCACCACCACCACCAACCACCACCACCAACCACCACCACCACCAACCACCACCACCAACCACCACCACCACCAACCACCACCACCAACCACCACCACCACCAACCACCACCACCAACCACCACCACCACCAACCACCACCACCAACCACCACCACCACCAACCACCACTACCAACCACCACCAAAAACCACCACCACCAACCACCTCCACCACCAAGCGCCACCACCAACCACCACCACCACCAACCACCACCACCACCAACCACCACCACCAACCACCACCACCACCAACCACCACCACTAACTACCACCACCACCATCCACCACCACCAACCACCACCACGAACCACCACCACCACCAACCACCACCACCAACCACCACCATCAACCACCACCACCAACCACCACCACCAACCACCATCACCACCAACCACCACCACCAACCACCATCACCACCAACCGCCACCACCAACCACCACCACCACCAACCACCACCACCAACCACCACCACCACCACCAACCACCACCACCAACCACCACCACCAACCACCTCCACCACCCACCAGCACCACCACCACCAACCGACACCACCATCAACCACCACCACCAACCACCACCAGCGCCAACCACCACCACCAACCACCACCACCACAACCACCACCACCAACCACCACCACCAACCACCACCACCACCAACCACCACCACCACCAACCACCAACTACCACCACAAACCTGAACCACCACCAACCACCACCACCAACCACCACCACCACCAACAACCACCACCAACCACCACCACCAACCACCACCACCACCAACCACCACCACCAACCACCACCACCACCAACCACCACCACCAACCACCACCACCACCAACCACCACCAAAAACCACCACCACCAACCACCTCCACCACCAAGCGCCACCACCAACCACCACCACCACCAACCACCACCACCACCAACCACCACCACCAACCACCACCACCACCAACCACCACCACTAACTACCACCACCACCATCCACCACCACCAACCACCACCACCACCAACCACCACCACCACCAACCACCACCACCACCAACCACCACCACCAACCACCACCACCACCAACCACCACCACCAACCACCACCACCAACCACCACCACCACCATCCACCACCACCAACCACCACCACAAACCACCACCACCACCAACCACCACCACCAACCACCACCACCAACCACCACCACCACCAACCACCACCAACCACCACCAACCATCACCACCACCAACCATCACCACCACCAACCACCACCGCGAACCACCACCACCACCAACCACCACCACCAACCACCACCACCATCAACCACCACCACCAACCACCACCACCAACCACCACCACCAACCACCACCACCAACCACCACCACCACCATCCACCACCACCAACCACCACCACAAACCACCACCACCACCAACCACCACCACCAACCACCACCACCAACCACCACCACCACCAACCACCACCAACCACCACCAACCATCACCACCACCAACCACCACCACGAACCACCACCACCACCAACCACCACCACCAACCACCACCACCATCAACCACCACCACCAACCACCACCACCAACCACCACCACCACCAACCACCACCACCAACCACCATCACCACCAACCGCCACCACCAACCACCACCACCACCAACCACGTCCACCAACCACCACCACCACCAACCATCATCACCACCAACCGCCACCACCAACCACCACCACCACCAACCACCACCACCAACCACCACCACCAACCACCACCACCACCAACCACCACCAACCACCACCAACCATCACCACCACCAACCACCACCACGAACCACCACCACCACCATCCACCACCACCAACCACCACCACCATCAACCACCACCACCAACCACCACCACCAACCACCACCACCACCAACCACCACCACCAACCACCATCACCACCAACCGCCACCACCAACCACCACCACCACCAACCACGTCCACCAACCACCACCACCACCAACCACCATCACCACCAACCGCCACCACCAACCACCACCACCACCACCAACCACCACCACCAACCACCACCACCACCAACCACCACCACCAACCACCACCAACCACCACCACTATCCACCACCACCAACCACCACCACCACCAACCACCACCACCAACCACCACCACCACCAACCACCACCACCAACCACCACCACCACCAACCACCACCACCACCAACCACCACCACCAACCACCACCACCACCATCCACCACCACCAACCACCACCACAAACCACCACCACCACCAACCACCACCACCAACCACCACCACCAACCACCACCACCACAACCACCACCACCAACCACCACCACCAACCACCACCACCACCAACCACCACCACCACCAACCACCAACTACCACCACAAACCTGAACCACCACCAACCACCACCACCAACCACCACCACCACCAACAACCACCACCAACCACCACCACCACCAACCACCACCACCACCAACCACCACCACCAACCACCACCACCGCCAACCACCACCACCAACCACCACCACCACCAACCACCACCACCACCAACCACCACCAAAAACCACCACCACCAACCACCTCCACCACCAAGCGCCACCACCAACCACCACCACCACCAACCACCACCACCACCAACCACCACCACCAACCACCACCACCACCAACCACCACCATCCACCACCACCCACCACCATCCACCACCACCCACCACCACCACCACCAACCACCACCACCACCAACCACCACTACCACCAACCACCACCACCAACCACCACCACCACCAACCACCACCACCAACCACCACCACCAACCACCACCACCACCATCCACCACCACCAACCACCACCACAAACCACCACCACCACCAACCACCACCACCAACCACCACCATCAACCACCACCACCAACCACCACCACCACCAACCACCACCAAAAACCACCACCACCAACCACCTCCACCACCAAGCGCCACCACCAACCACCACCACTACCAACCACCACCTCCACCAACCACCACCACCAACCACCACCACCACCAACCACCACCACTAACTACCACCACCACCATCCACCACCACCAACCACCACCACCACCAACCACCACCACCAACCACCACCACCACCAACCACCACCACTAACTAACACCACCACCATCCACCACCACCAACCACCACCACGAACCACCACCACCACCAACCACCACCACCAACCACCACCATCAACCACCACCACCAACCACCACCACCAACCACCACCACCACCAACCACCACCACCAACCACCATCACCACCAACCGCCACCACCAACCACCACCACCACCAACCACCACCACCAACCACCACCACCACCACCAACCACCACCACCAACCACCACCACCAACCACCTCCACCACCCACCAGCACCACCACCACCAACCGACACCACCATCAACCACCACCACCAACCACCACCACCGCCAACCACCACCACCAACCACCACCACCACAACCACCACCACCAACCACCACCACCAACCACCACCACCACCAACCACCACCACCACCAACCACCACCACCACCAACAACCACCACCAACCACCACCACCAACCACCACCACCACCAACCACCACCACCAACCACCACCACCACCAACCACCACCACCACCAACCACCACCAAAAACCACCACCACCAACCACCTCCACCACCAAGCGCCACCACCAAACACCACCACCACCAACCACCACCACCACCAACCACCACCACCAACCACCACCACCACCAACCACCACCACCACCAACCACCACCACTAACTACCACCACCACCATCCACCACCACCAACCACCACCACCACCAACCACCACCACCACCAACCACCACCACCACCAACCACCACCACCAACCACCACCACCACCAACCACCACCACCAACCACCACCACCAACCACCACCACCACCATCCACCACCACCAACCACCACCACAAACCACCACCACCACCAACCACCACCACCAACCACCACCACCAACCACCACCACCCCCAACCACCACCAACCACCACCAACCATCACCACCACCAACCACCACCACCATCAACCACCACCACCAACCACCACCACCAACCACCACCACCAACCACCACCGCCACCAACCACCACCACCAACCACCATCACCACCAACCGCCACCACCAACCACCACCACCACCAACCACCACCACAACCACCACCACCACCAACCACCATCACCACCAACCGCCACCACCAACCACCACCACCACCAACCATCACCACCAACCACCACCACCACCAACAACCACCACCAACCACCACCACCACCAAGCACCACCACCAACCACCACCACCACCAACCACCACTACCAACCACCACCAAAAACCACCACCACCAACCACCTCCACCACCAAGCGCCACCACCAACCACCACCACCACCAACCACCACCACCACCAACCACCACCACCAACCACCACCACCACCAACCACCACCACTAACTACCACCACCACCATCTACCACCACCATCCACCACCACCAACCACCACCACGAACCACCACCACCACCAACCACCACCACCAACCACCACCACCATCAACCACCACCACCAACCACCACCACCAACCACCACCACCACCAACCACCACCACCAACCACCATCACCACCAACCGCCACCACCAACCTGCACCACCACCAACCACCACCACCAACCACCACCACCACCAACCACCATCACCACCAACCGCCACCACCAACCACCACCACCACCAACCAACACCACCACAAACCACCACCACCAACCACCACCACCAACCACCACCACCACCAACCACCACCACTAACCACCACCACCAACCACCACCACCACCAACCACCACCACCAACCACCACCACCACCAACCACCACCACCAACCACCACCACCACCAACCACCACCAAAAACCACCACCACCAACCACCTCCACCACCAAGCGCCACCACCAACCACCACCACCACCAACCACCACCACCACCAACCACCACCACCAACCACCACCACCACCAACCACCACCACTAACTACCACCACCACCATCCACCACCACCAACCACCACCACGAACCACCACCACCACCAACCACCACCACCAACCACCACCACCATCAACCACCACCACCAACCACCACCACCAACCACCACCACCACCAACCACCACCACCACCAAACACCATCATCACCAACCGCCACCACCAACCTGCATCACCACCAACCACCACCACCAACCACCACCACCACCAACCACCATCACCACCAACCGCCACCACCAACCACCACCACCACCAACCACCACCACCACCAACCACCACCACCAACAACCACCACCACCAACCACCACCACCACTAACAACCACCACCAACCACCACCACCAACCACCACCACCACCAACCACCACCACCAACCACCACCACCACCAACCACCACCACCAACCACCACCACCACCAACCACCACCAACCACCTCCACCACCAAGCGCCACCACCAACCACCACCACCACCAACCACCACCACCAACCACCACCACCACCCACCAGCACCACCACCACCAACCGACACCACCATCAACCACCACCACCAACCATCACCACCGCCAACCACCACCACCAACCACCACCACCACAACCACCACCACCAACCACCACCACCAACCACCACCACCACCAACCACCACCACCAACCACCACCACCACCAACCACCAACTACCACCACAAACCTGAACCACCACCAACCACCACCACCAACCACCACCACCACCAACAACCACCACCAACCACCACTACCAACCACCACCACCACCAACCACTACCACCAACCACCACCACCACCACCAACCACCACCACCAACCACCACCACCACCAACCACCACCAAAAACCACCACCACCAACCACCTCCACCACCAAGCGCCACCACCAACCACCACCACCACCAAGCACCACCACCACCAACCATCACCACCAACCACCACCACCACCAACTACCACCACTAACTACCACCACTACCATCCACCACCACCAACCACCACCACCACCAACCACCACCACCACCAACCACCACCACCAACCACCACCACTACCATCCACCACCACCAACCACCACCACCACCAACCACCACCACCACCAACCACCACCACCAACCACCACCACCACCAACGCCCACCACCAACCACCACCACCAACCACCACCACCACCATCCACCACCACCAACCACCACCACAAACCACCACCACCACCAACCACCACCACCAACCACCACCACCAACCACCACCACCACCAACCACCACCAACCACCACCAACCATCACCACCACCAACCACCACCACGAACCACCACCACCACCAACCACCACCACCAACCACCACCACCATCAACCACCACCACCAACCACCACCACCAACCACCACCACCAACCACCACCACCACCAACCACCACCACCAACCACCATCACCACCAACCGCCACCACCAACCACCACCACCACCAACCACCACCACCAACCACCACCACCACCAACCACCATCACCACCAACCGCCACCACCAACCACCACCACCACCAACCACCACCACCAACCACCACCACCACCAACCACCACCACCAACCACCACCACCACCAACCACCACCACTAACCACCACCACCAACCACCACCACCACCAACTACCACCACCAACCACCACCACCATCAACCACCACCACTAACCACCACCACCAACCACCACCACCACCAACCACCACCACCAACCACCACCACCACCAACCACCACCACCAACCACCACCACCACCAACCACCACTACCAACCACCACCAAAAACCACCACCACCAACCACCTCCACCACCAAGCGCCACCACCAACCACCACCACCACCAACCAACACCACCACCAACCACCACCACCAACCACCACCACCACCAACCACCACCACTAACTATCACCACCACCATCCACCACCACCAACCACCACCACGAACCACCACCACCACCAACCACCACCACCAACCACCACCACCATCAACCACCACCACCAACCACCACCACCAACCACCACCACCACCAACCACCACCACCAACCACCATCACCACCAACCGCCACCACCAACCTGCACCACCACCAACCACCACCACCAACCACCACCACCACCAACCACCATCACCACCAACCGCCACCACCAACCACCACCACCACCAACCACCACCACCACCAACCACCACCACCAACCACCACCACCACCAACCACCACCACCAACCACCACCACCAACCACCTCCACCACCAAGCGCCACCACCAACCACCACCACCACCATCCACCACCACCAACCACCACCACCAACCACCACCACCACCAACCACCACCACTAACTACCACCACCACCATCCACCACCACCAACCACCACCACCACCAACCACCACCACCACCAACCACCACCACAAACCACCACCACCACCAACCACCACCACCAACCACCACCACCAACCACCACCACCACCAACCACCACCAACCACCACCAACCATCACCACCACCAACCACCACCACGAACCACCACCACCACCAACCACCACCACCAACCACCACCACCATCAACCACCACCACCAACCACCACCACCAACCACCACCACCAACCACCACCGCCACCAACCACCACCACCAACCACCACCACCAACCACCATCACCAGCAACCACCACCACCAACCACCACCACCACCAGCCACCACCACCAACCACCACCACCAACCACCACCACCACCAACCACCACCACCAACCACCACCAACCACCACCACCACCACCAACCACCACCAAAAACCACCACCACCAACCACCTCCACCACCAAGCGCCACCACCAACCACCACCACCACCAAGCACCACCACCACCAACCACCACCACCAACCACCACCACCACCAACCACCACCACTAACTACCACCACTACCATCCACCACCACCAACCACCACCACCACCAACCACCACCACCACCAACCACCACCACCACCAACCACCACCACCAACCACCACCACCACCAACCACCACCACCAACCACCACCACCAACCACCACCACCACCATCCACCACCACCAACCACCACCACAAACCACCACCACCACCAACCACCACCACCAACCACCACCACCAACCACCACCACCACCAACCACCACCAACCACCACCAACCATCACCACCACCAACCACCACCACGAACCACCACCACCACCAACCACCACCACCAACCACCACCACCATCAACCACCACCACCAACCACCACCACCAACCACCACCACCAACCACCACCACCACCAACCACCACCACCAACCACCATCACCACCAACCGCCACCACCAACCACCACCACCACCAACCACCACCACCACCAACCACCACCACCAACCACCACCACCACCAACCACCACCACCAACCACCACCACCAACCACCTCCACCACCAAGCGCCACCACCAACCACCACCACCACCATCCACCACCACCAACCACCACCACCAACCACCACCACCACCAACCACCACCACTAACTACCACCACCACCATCCACCACCACCAACCACCACCACCACCAACCACCACCACCACCAACCACCACCACCAACCACCACCACCACCAACCACCACCACCAACCACCACCACCAACCACCACCAGCACCATCCACCACCACCAACCACCACCACAAACCACCACCACCACCAACCACCACCACCAACCACCACCACCAACCACCACCACCAACCACCGCCACCACCAACCACCACCAACCACCACCAACCATCACCACCACCAACCACCACCACGAACCACCACCACCACCAACCACCACCACCAACCACCACCACCATCAACCACCACCACCAACCACCACCACCAACCACCACCACCAACCACCACCGCCACCAACCACCACCACCAACCACCACCACCAACCACCATCACCAGCAACCACCACCACCAACCACCACCACCACCAGCCACCACCACCAACCACCACCACCAACCACCACCACCACCAACCACCACCACCAACCACCACCACCAACCACCACCACCACCAACCACCAACCACCACCACCACCAACCACCACCACCAACCACCACCACCACCAACCACCACCACCAACCACCATCACCACCAACCGCCACCACCAACCACCACCACCACCAACCACCACCACCAACCACCACAACCAACCACCACCACCACCAACCACCATCACCACCAACCGCCACCACCAATCACCACCACCACCAACCACCACCACCAACCACCAACACCACCAACCACCACCAACCACCACCAACCACCACCAACCACAACCAACCACAACCACCAACCCCACCACCACCAACCACCACAACCACCAACCACCACAACCACCAACCACCACCACCACCAACCGGTACCACCATCAACTACCACCACCACCAAGCACCACCACCAAGCACCACCACCACCAATCACCACCACCAACCACCACCACCATCAACCACCACCACCAACCACCACCACCAACCACCACCACCACCAACCACCACCACCAACCACCATCACCACCAACCGCCACCACCAACCACCACCACCACCAACCACGTCCACCAACCACCACCACCACCAACCACCATCACCACCAACCGCCACCACCAACCACCACCACCACCAACCACCACCACCAACCACCACCACCAACCACCACCACCACCAACCACCACCAACCACCACCAACCATCACCACCACCAACCACCACCACGAACCACCACCACCACCAACCACCACCACCAACCACCACCACCATCAACCACCACCACCAACCACCACCACCAACCACCACCACCACCAACCACCACCACCAACCACCATCACCACCAACCGCCACCACCAACCACCACCACCACCAACCACGTCCACCAACCACCACCACCACCAACCACCATCACCACCAACCGCCACCACCAACCACCACCACCACCAACCACCACCACCAACCACCACCACCACCAACCACCACCACCAACCACCACCACCAACCACCACCACCACCAACCACCACCACTAACCACCATCACCACCAACCGCCACCACCAACCACCACCACCACCAACCACCACCACCACAAACCACCACCACCAACCACCACCACCAACCACCACCACCACCAACCACCACCACTAACCACCACCACCAACCACCACCACCACCAACCACCACCACCAACCACCACCACCACCAACCACCACCCCCAACCACCACCACCACCAACCACCACCAAAAACCACCACCACCAACCACCTCCACCACCAAGCGCCACCACCAACCACCACCACCACCAACCACCACCACCAACCACCACCACCCCCAACCACCACCACTAACTACCACCACCACCATCCACCACCACCAACCACCACCACGAACCACCACCACCACCAACCACCACCACCAACCACCACCACCATCAACCACCACCACCAACCACCACCACCAACCACCACCACCACCAACCACCACCACCAACCACCATCACCACCAACCGCCACCACCAACCTGCATCACCACCAACCACCACCACCAACCACCACCACCACCAACCACCATCACCACCAACCGCCACCACCAACCACCACCACCACCAACCACCACCACCACCAACCACCACCACCAACAACCACCACCACCAACCACCACCACCACCAACAACCACCACCAACCACCACCACCAACCACCACCACCACCAACCACCACCACCAACCACCACCACCACCAACCACCACCACCAACCACCACCACCACCAACCACCACCAACCACCTCCACCACCAAGCGCCACCACCAACCACCACCACCACCAACCACCACCACCAACCACCACCACCACCCACCAGCACCACCACCACCAACCGACACCACCATCAACCACCACCACCAACCACCACCACCGCCAACCACCACCACCAACCACCACCACCACAACCACCACCACCAACCACCACCACCAACCACCAGCACCACCAACCACCACCACCAACCACCACCACCACCAACCACCAACTACCACCACAAACCTGAACCACCACCAACCACCACCACCAACCACTACCACCACCAACAACCACCACCAACCACCACCACCAACCACCACCACCACCAACCACCACCACCAACCACCACCACCACCAACCACCACCACCAACCACCGCCACCACCAACCACCACCAAAAACCACCACCACCAACCACCTCCACCACCAAGCGCCACCACCAACCACCACCACCACCAAGCACCACCACCACCAACCACCACCACCAACCACCACCACCACCAACCACCACCACCACCAACCACCACCACCAACCACCACCAACCACCACCACCACCACCAACCACCACCAAAAACCACCACCACCAACCACCTCCACCACCAAGCGCCACCACCAACCACCACCACCACCAAGCACCACCACCACCAACCACCACCACCAACCACCACCACCACCAACCACCACCACTAACTACCACCACTACCATCCACCACCACCAACCACCACCACCACCAACCACCACCACCACCAACCACCACCACCACCAACCACCACCACCAACCACCACCACCACCAACCACCACCACCAACCACCACCACCAACCACCACCACCACCATCCACCACCACCAACCACCACCACAAACCACCACCACCACCAACCACCACCACCAACCACCACCACCAACCACCACCACCACCAACCACCACCAACCACCACCAACCATCACCACCACCAACCACCACCACGAACCACCACCACCACCAACCACCACCACCAACCACCACCACCAACCACCACCACCACCAACCACCACCACCAACCACCACCAATCACCACCACCAACCACCACCACCACCAACCACCACCACCAACCACCATCACCACCAACCGCCACCACCAACCACCACCACCACCAACCACCACCACCAACCACCACCACCACCAACCACCATCACCACCAACCGCCACCACCAACCACCACCACCACCAACCACCACCACCAACCACCACCACCACCAACCACCACCACCAACCACCACCACCACCAACCACCACCACTAACCACCACCACCAACCACCACCACCACCAACTACCACCACCAACCACCACCACCATCAACCACCACCACTAACCACCACCACCAACCACCACCACCACCAACCACCACCACCAACCACCACCACCACCAACCACCACCACCAACCACCACCACCACCAACCACCACTACCAACCACCACCAAAAACCACCACCACCAACCACCTCCACCACCAAGCGCCACCACCAACCACCACCACCACCAACCAACACCACCACCAACCACCACCACCAACCACCACCACCACCAACCACCACCACTAACTATCACCACCACCATCCACCACCACCAACCACCACCACGAACCACCACCACCACCAACCACCACCACCAACCACCACCACCATCAACCACCACCACCAACCACCACCACCAACCACCACCACCACCAACCACCACCACCAACCACCATCACCACCAACCGCCACCACCAACCTGCACCACCACCAACCACCACCACCAACCACCACCACCACCAACCACCATCACCACCAACCGCCACCACCAACCACCACCACCACCAACCACCACCACCACCAACCACCACCACCAACCACCACCACCACCAACCACCACCACCAACCACCACCACCAACCACCTCCACCACCAAGCGCCACCACCAACCACCACCACCACCATCCACCACCACCAACCACCACCACCAACCACCACCACCACCAACCACCACCACTAACTACCACCACCACCATCCACCACCACCAACCACCACCACCACCAACCACCACCACCACCAACCACCACCACCAACCACCACCACCACCAACCACCACCACCAACCACCACCACCAACCACCACCACCACCATCCACCACCACCAACCACCACCACAAACCACCACCACCACCAACCACCACCACCAACCACCACCACCAACCACCACCACCACCAACCACCACCAACCACCACCAACCATCACCACCACCAACCACCACCACGAACCACCACCACCACCAACCACCACCACCAACCACCACCACCATCAACCACCACCACCAACCACCACCACCAACCACCACCACCAACCACCACCGCCACCAACCACCACCACCAACCACCACCACCAACCACCATCACCAGCAACCACCACCACCAACCACCACCACCACCAGCCACCACCACCAACCACCACCACCAACCACCACCACCACCAACCACCACCACCAACCACCACCAACCACCACCACCACCACCAACCACCACCAAAAACCACCACCACCAACCACCTCCACCACCAAGCGCCACCACCAACCACCACCACCACCAAGCACCACCACCACCAACCACCACCACCAACCACCACCACCAACCACCACCACCACCATCCACCACCACCAACCACCACCACAAACCACCACCACCACCAACCACCACCACCAACCACCACCACCAACCACCACCACCACCAACCACCACCAACCACCACCAACCATCACCACCACCAACCACCACCACGAACCACCACCACCACCAACCACCACCACCAACCACCACCACCATCAACCACCACCACCAACCACCACCACCAACCACCACCACCAACCACCACCACCACCAACCACCACCACCAACCACCATCACCACCAACCGCCACCACCAACCACCACCACCACCAACCACCACCACCACCAACCACCACCACCAACCACCACCACCACCAACCACCACCACCAACCACCACCACCAACCACCTCCACCACCAAGCGCCACCACCAACCACCACCACCACCATCCACCACCACCAACCACCACCACCAACCACCACCACCACCAACCACCACCACTAACTACCACCACCACCATCCACCACCACCAACCACCACCACCACCAACCACCACCACCACCAACCACCACCACCAACCACCACCACCACCAACCACCACCACCAACCACCACCACCAACCACCACCACCACCATCCACCACCACCAACCACCACCACAAACCACCACCACCACCAACCACCACCACCAACCACCACCACCAACCACCGCCACCACCAACCACCACCAACCACCACCAACCATCACCACCACCAACCACCACCACGAACCACCACCACCACCAACCACCACCACCAACCACCACCACCATCAACCACCACCACCAACCACCACCACCAACCACCACCACCAACCACCACCGCCACCAACCACCACCACCAACCACCACCACCAACCACCATCACCAGCAACCACCACCACCAACCACCACCACCACCAGCCACCACCACCAACCACCACCACCAACCACCACCACCACCAACCACCACCACCAACCACCACCACCAACCACCACCACCACCAACCACCAACCACCACCACCACCAACCACCACCACCAACCACCACCACCACCAACCACCACCACCAACCACCATCACCACCAACCGCCACCACCAACCACCACCACCACCAACCACCACCACCAACCACCACAACCAACCACCACCACCACCAACCACCATCACCACCAACCGCCACCACCAATCACCACCACCACCAACCACCACCACCAACCACCAACACCACCAACCACCACCAACCACCACCAACCACCACCAACCACAACCACCAACCCCACCACCACCAACCACCACAACCACCAACCACCACAACCACCAACCACCACCACCACCAACCGGTACCACCATCAACTACCACCACCACCAAGCACCACCACCAAGCACCACCACCACCAACCACCACCACCAACCACCACCACCATCAACCACCACCACCAACCACCACCACCAACCACCACCACCACCAACCACCACCACCAACCACCATCACCACCAACCGCCACCACCAACCACCACCACCACCAACCACGTCCACCAACCACCACCACCACCAACCACCATCACCACCAACCGCCACCACCAACCACCACCACCACCAACCACCACCACCAACCACCACCACCAACCACCACCACCACCAACCACCACCAACCACCACCAACCATCACCACCACCAACCACCACCACGAACCACCACCACCACCAACCACCACCACCAACCACCACCACCATCAACCACCACCACCAACCACCACCACCAACCACCACCACCACCAACCACCACCACCAACCACCATCACCACCAACCGCCACCACCAACCACCACCACCACCAACCACGTCCACCAACCACCACCACCACCAACCACCATCACCACCAACCGCCACCACCAACCACCACCACCACCAACCACCACCACCAACCACCACCACCACCAACCACCACCACCAACCACCACCACCAACCACCACCACCACCAACCACCACCACTAACCACCATCACCACCAACCGCCACCACCAACCACCACCACCACCAACCACCACCACCACAAACCACCACCACCAACCACCACCACCAACCACCACCACCACCAACCACCACCACTAACCACCACCACCAACCACCACCACCACCAACCACCACCACCAACCACCACCACCACCAACCACCACCCCCAACCACCACCACCACCAACCACCACCAAAAACCACCACCACCAACCACCTCCACCACCAAGCGCCACCACCAACCACCACCACCACCAACCACCACCACCAACCACCACCACCCCCAACCACCACCACTAACTACCACCACCACCATCCACCACCACCAACCACCACCACGAACCACCACCACCACCAACCACCACCACCAACCACCACCACCATCAACCACCACCACCAACCACCACCACCAACCACCACCACCACCAACCACCACCACCAACCACCATCACCACCAACCGCCACCACCAACCTGCATCACCACCAACCACCACCACCAACCACCACCACCACCAACCACCATCACCACCAACCGCCACCACCAACCACCACCACCACCAACCACCACCACCACCAACCACCACCACCAACCACCACCACCACCAACCACCATCACCACCAACCGCCACCACCAACCACCACCACCACCAACCACCACCACCACCAACCACCACCACCAACAACCACCACCACCAACCACCACCACCACCAACAACCACCACCAACCACCACCACCAACCACCACCACCACCAACCACCACCACCAACCACCACCACCACCAACCACCACCACCAACCACCACCACCACCAACCACCACCAACCACCTCCACCACCAAGCGCCACCACCAACCACCACCACCACCAACCACCACCACCAACCACCACCACCACCCACCAGCACCACCACCACCAACCGACACCACCATCAACCACCACCACCAACCACCACCACAAACCACCACCACCACCAACCACCACCACCAACCACCACCACCAACCACCACCACCACCAACCACCACCAACCACCACCAACCATCACCACCACCAACCACCACCACGAACCACCACCACCACCAACCACCACCACCAACCACCACCACCAACCACCACCACCATCAACCACCACCACCAACCACCACCACCAACCACCACCACCACCAACCACCATCACCACCAACCGCCACCACCAACCACCACCACCACCAACCACGTCCACCAACCACCACCACCACCAACCACCATCACCACCAACCGCCACCACCAACCACCACCACCACCAACCACCACCACCAACCACCACCACCACCAACCACCACCACCAACCACCACCACCAACCACCACCACCACCAACCACCACCACTAACCACCATCACCACCAACCGCCACCACCAACCACCACCACCACCAACCACCACCACCACAAACCACCACCACCAACCACCACCACCAACCACCACCACCACCAACCACCACCACTAACCACCACCACCAACCACCACCACCACCAACCACCACCACCAACCACCACCACCACCAACCACCACCCCCAACCACCACCACCACCAACCACCACCAAAAACCACCACCACCAACCACCTCCACCACCAAGCGCCACCACCAACCACCACCACCACCAACCACCACCACCAACCACCACCACCCCCAACCACCACCACTAACTACCACCACCACCATCCACCACCACCAACCACCACCACGAACCACCACCACCACCAACCACCACCACCAACCACCACCACCATCAACCACCACCACCAACCACCACCACCAACCACCACCACCACCAACCACCACCACCAACCACCATCACCACCAACCGCCACCACCAACCTGCATCACCACCAACCACCACCACCAACCACCACCACCACCAACCACCATCACCACCAACCGCCACCACCAACCACCACCACCACCAACCACCACCACCACCAACCACCACCACCAACAACCACCACCACCAACCACCACCACCACCAACAACCACCACCAACCACCACCACCAACCACCACCACCTCCAACCACCACCACCAACCACCACCACCACCAACCACCACCACCAACCACCACCACCACCAACCACCACCAACCACCTCCACCACCAAGCGCCACCACCAACCACCACCACCACCAACCACCACCACCAACCACCACCACCACCCACCAGCACCACCACCACCAACCGACACCACCATCAACCACCACCACCAACCACCACCACCGCCAACCACCACCACCAACCACCACCACCACAACCACCACCACCAACCACCACCACCAACCACCAGCACCACCAACCACCACCACCAACCACCACCACCACCAACCACCAACTACCACCACAAACCTGAACCACCACCAACCACCACCACCAACCACTACCACCACCAACAACCACCACCAACCACCACCACCAACCACCACCACCACCAACCACCACCACCAACCACCACCACCACCAACCACCACCACCAACCACCGCCACCACCAACCACCACCAAAAACCACCACCACCAACCACCTCCACCACCAAGCGCCACCACCAACCACCACCACCACCAAGCACCACCACCACCAACCACCACCACCAACCACCACCACCACCAACCACCACCACTAACTACCACCACCACCATCCACCACCACCACCAACCACCACCACCACCAACCACCACCACCAACCACCACCACCACCAACCACCACCACCAACCACCACCACCAACCACCACCACCACCATCCACCACCACCAACCACCACCACAAACCACCACCACCACCAACCACCACCACCAACCACCACCACCAACCACCACCACCACCAACCACCACCAACCACCACCAACCATCACCACCACCAACCACCACCACGAACCACCACCACCACCAACCACCACCACCAACCACCACCACCATCAACCACCACCACCAACCACCACCACCAACCACCACCACCAACCACCACCACCACCAACCACCACCACCAACCACCATCACCACCAACCGCCACCACCAACCACCACCACCACCAACCACCACCACCAACCACCACCACCACCAACCACCATCACCACCAACCACCACCACCACCAACCACCACCACCAACCACCATCACCACCAACCGCCACCACCAACCTGCACCACCACCAACCACCACCACCAACCACCACCACCACCAACCACCATCACCACCAACCGCCACCACCAACCACCACCACCACCAACCACCACCACCACCAACCACCACCACCAACCACCACCACCACCAACCACCACCACCAACCACCACCATCAACCACCACCACCAACCACCACCACCGCCAACCACCACCACCAACCACCACCACCACAACCACCACCACCAACCACCACCACCAACCACCAGCACCACCAACCACCACCACCAACCACCACCACCACCAACCACCAACTACCACCACAAACCTGAACCACCACCAACCACCACCACCAACCACTACCACCACCAACAACCACCACCAACCACCACCACCACCAACCACCACCACCAACCACCACCACCACCAACCACCACCACCAACCACCACCACCACCAACCACCACTACCAACCACCACCAAAAACCACCACCACCAACCACCTCCACCACCAAGCGCCACCACCAACCACCACCACCACCAACCACCACCACCACCAACCACCACCACCAACCACCACCACTAACTACCACCACCACCATCCACCACCACCAACCACCACCACGAACCACCACCACCACCAACCACCACCACCAACCACCACCACCATCAACCACCACCACCAACCACCACCACCAACCACCACCACCACCAACCACCACCACCAACCACCATCACCACCAACCGCCACCACCAACCTGCACCACCACCAACCACCACCACCACCAACCACCATCACCACCAACCGCCACCACCAACCACCACCACCACCAACCACCACCACCACCAACCACCACCACCAACCACCACCACCACCAACCACCACCACCAACCACCACCACCAACCACCACCACCACCAACCACCACCACCACCAACCACCACCAGCGCCAACCACCACCACCAACCACCACCACCACCAACCACCACCACCAACCACCACCACCACCAACCACCACCACTAACTACCACCACCACCATCCACCACCACCAACCACCACCTCGAACCACCACCACCACCAACCACCACCACCAACCACCACCACCATCAACCACCACCACCAACCACCACCACCAACCACCACCACCACCAACCACCACCACCAACCACCATCACCACCAACCGCCACCACCAACCTGCACCACCACCAACCACCACCACCAACCACCACCACCACCAACCACCATCACCACCAACCGCCACCACCAACCACCACCACCACCAACCACCACCACCACCAACCACCACCACCAACCACCACCACCACCAACCACCACCACCAACCACCACCATCAACCACCACCACCAACCACCACCACCGCCAACCACCACCACCAACCACCACCACCACAACCACCACCACCAACCACCACCACCAACCACCAGCACCACCAACCACCACCACCAACCACCACCACCACCAACCACCAACTACCACCACAAACCTGAACCACCACCAACCACCACCACCAACCACTACCACCACCAACAACCACCACCAACCACCACCACCACCAACCACCACCACTAACTACCACCACCACCATCCACCACCACCAACCACCACCACCACCAACCACCACCACCACCAACCACCACCACCAACCACCACCACCACCAACCACCACCACCAACCACCACCACCAACCACCACCACCACCATCCACCACCACCAACCACCACCACCACCAACCACCACCACCAACCACCACCACCACCAACCACCACCACCAACCACCATCACCACCAACCGCCACCACCAACCACCACCACCACCAACCACCACCACCAACCACCACCACCACCAACCACCATCACCACCAACCACCACCACCAACCACCACCACCACCACCACCAACCACCACCACCACCAACCACCACCACCAACCACCACCACCACCAACCACCACCACCAACCACCACCACCACCATCCACCACCACCAACCACCACCACGAACCACCACCACCACCAACCACCACCACCAACCACCACCACCATCAACCACCACCACCAACCACCACCACCAACCACCACCACCACCAACCACCACCACCACCAACCACCACCACCAAACACCATCACCACCAACCGCCACCACCAACCTGCATCACCACCAACCACCACCACCAACCACCACCACCACCAACCACCATCACCACCAACCGCCACCACCAACCACCACCACCACCAACCACCACCACCACCAACCACCACCACCAACAACCACCACCACCAACCACCACCACCACTAACAACCACCACCAACCACCACCACCAACCACCACCACCACCAACCACCACCACCAACCACCACCACCACCAACCACCACCACCAACCACCACCACCACCAACCACCACCAACCACCTCCACCACCAAGCGCCACCACCAACCACCACCACCACCAACCACCACCACCAACCACCACCACCACCCACCAGCACCACCACCACCAACCGACACCACCATCAACCACCACCACCAACCATCACCACCGCCAACCACCACCACCAACCACCACCACCACAACCACCACCACCAACCACCACCACCAACCACCACCACCACCAACCACCACCACCAACCACCACCACCACCAACCACCAACTACCACCACAAACCTGAACCACCACCAACCACCACCACCAACCACCACCACCACCAACAACCACCACCAACCACCACTACCAACCACCACCACCACCAACCACTACCACCAACCACCACCACCACCAACCACCACCACCAACCACCACCACCACCAACCACCACCAAAAACCACCACCACCAACCACCTCCACCACCAAGCGCCACCACCAACCACCACCACCACCAAGCACCACCACCACCAACCATCACCACCAACCACCACCACCACCAACTACCACCACTAACTACCACCACTACCATCCACCACCATCAACCACCACCACCAACCACCACCACCAACCACCACCACCAACCACCACCACCACCAACCACCACCACCACCAACCACCACCACTAACTACCACCACCACCATCCACCACCACCAACCACCACCACCACCAACCACCACCACCACCAACCACCACCACCAACCACCACCACCACCAACCACCACCACCAACCACCACCACCAACCACCACCACCACCATCCACCACCACCAACCACCACCACAAACCACCACCACCACCAACCACCACCACCAACCACCACCACCAACCACCACCACCACCAACCACCACCAACCACCACCAACCATCACCACCACCAACCACCACCACGAACCACCACCACCACCAACCACCACCACCAACCATCACCACCATCAACCACCACCACCAACCACCACCACCAACCACCACCACCAACCACCACTACCACCAACCACCACCACCACCAACCACCACCACCAACCACCACCACCACCAACCACCACCAAAAACCACCACCACCAACCACCTCCACCACCAAGCGCCACCACCAACCACCACCACCACCAAGCACCACCACCACCAACCACCACCACCAACCACCACCACCACCAACCACCACCACTAACTACCACCACCACCATCCACCACCACCAACCACCACCACCACCAACCACCACCACCACCAACCACCACCACCAACCACCACCACCACCAACCACCACCACCAACCACCACCACCAACCACCACCACCACCATCCACCACCACCAACCACCACCACAAACCACCACCACCACCAACCACCACCACCAACCACCACCACCAACCACCACCACCACCAACCACCACCAACCACCACCAACCATCACCACCACCAACCACCACCACGAACCACCACCACCACCAACCACCACCACCAACCACCACCACCATCAACCACCACCACCAACCACCACCACCAACCACCACCACCAACCACCACCACCACCAACCACCACCACCAACCACCATCACCACCAACCGCCACCACCAACCACCACCACCACCAACCACCACCACCAACCACCACCACCACCAACCACCATCACCACCAACCACCACCACCAACCACCACCACCACCAACCACCACCACCAACCACCACCACCACCAACCACCACCACCAACCACCACCACCACCATCCACCACCACCAACCACCACCACGAACCACCACCACCACCAACCACCACCACCAACCACCACCACCATCAACCACCACCACCAACCACCACCACCAACCACCACCACCACCAACCACCACCACCACCAACCACCACCACCAAACACCATCACCACCAACCGCCACCACCAACCTGCATCACCACCAACCACCACCACCAACCACCACCACCACCAACCACCATCACCACCAACCGCCACCACCAACCACCACCACCACCAACCACCACCACCACCAACCACCACCACCAACAACCACCACCACCAACCACCACCACCACTAACAACCACCACCAACCACCACCACCAACCACCACCACCACCAACCACCACCACCAACCACCACCACCACCAACCACCACCACCAACCACCACCACCACCAACCACCACCAACCACCTCCACCACCAAGCGCCACCACCAACCACCACCACCACCAACCACCACCACCAACCACCACCACCACCCACCAGCACCACCACCACCAACCGACACCACCATCAACCACCACCACCAACCATCACCACCGCCAACCACCACCACCAACCACCACCACCACAACCACCACCACCAACCACCACCACCACCAACCACCACCACCAACCACCACCACCACCAACCACCACCACCAACCACCACCACCACCAACCACCAACTACCACCACAAACCTGAACCACCACCAACCACCACCACCAACCACCACCACCACCAACAACCACCACCAACCACCACTACCAACCACCACCACCACCAACCACTACCACCAACCACCACCACCACCAACCACCACCACCAACCACCACCACCACCAACCACCACCAAAAACCACCACCACCAACCACCTCCACCACCAAGCGCCACCACCAACCACCACCACCACCAAGCACCACCACCACCAACCATCACCACCAACCACCACCACCACCAACTACCACCACTAACTACCACCACTACCATCCACCACCACCAACCACCACCACCACCAACCACCACCACCACCAACCACCACCACCAACCACCACCACCACCAACGCCCACCACCAACCACCACCACCAACCACCACCACCACCATCCACCACCACCAACCACCACCACAAACCACCACCACCACCAACCACCACCACCAACCACCACCACCAACCACCACCACCACCAACCACCACCAACCACCACCAACCATCACCACCACCAACCACCACCACGAACCACCACCACCACCAACCACCACCACCAACCACCACCACCATCAACCACCACCACCAACCACCACCACCACCAACCACCACCACCAACCACCACCACCACCAACCACCACCACCAACCACCATCACCACCAACCGCCACCACCAACCACCACCACCACCAACCACCACCACCAACCACCACCACCACCAACCACCATCACCACCAACCGCCACCACCAACCACCACCACCACCAACCACCACCACCAACCACCACCACCACCAACCACCACCACCAACCACCACCACCACCAACCACCACCACTAACCACCACCACCAACCACCACCACCACCAACTACCACCACCAACCACCACCACCATCAACCACCACCACTAACCACCACCACCAACCACCACCACCACCAACCACCACCACCAATCACCACCACCACCAACCACCACCACCAACCACCACCACTACCAACCACCACCAAAAACCACCACCACCAACCACCTCCACCACCAAGCGCCACCACCAACCACCACCACCACCAACCACCACCACCACCAACCACCACCACCAACCACCACCACCACCAACCACCACCACTAACTATCACCACCACCATCCAACACCACCAACCACCACCACGAACCACCACCACCACCAACCACCACCACCAACCACCACCACCATCAACCACCACCACCAACCACCACCACCAACCACCACCACCACCAACCACCACCACCAACCACCATCACCACCAACCGCCACCACCAACCTGCACCACCACCAACCACCACCACCAACCACCACCACCACCAACCACCATCACCACCAACCGCCACCACCAACCACCACCACCACCAACCACCACCACCACCAACCACCACCACCAACCACCACCACCACCAACCACCACCACCAACCACCACCACCAACCACCTCCACCACCAAGCGCCACCACCAACCACCACCACCACCATCCACCACCACCAACCACCACCACCAACCACCACCACCACCAACCACCACCACTAACTACCACCACCACCATCCACCACCACCAACCACCACCACCACCAACCACCACCACCACCAACCACCACCACCAACCACCACCACCACCAACCACCACCACCAACCACCACCACCAACCACCACCACCACCATCCACCACCACCAACCACCACCACAAACCACCACCACCACCAACCACCACCACCAACCACCACCACCAACCACCACCACCACCAACCACCACCAACCACCACCAACCATCACCACCACCAACCACCACCACGAACCACCACCACCACCAACCACCACCACCAACCACCACCACCATCAACCACCACCACCAACCACCACCACCAACCACCACCACCAACCACCACCGCCACCAACCACCACCACCAACCACCACCACCAACCACCATCACCAGCAACCACCACCACCAACCACCACCACCACCAGCCACCACCACCAACCACCACCACCAACCACCACCACCACCAACCACCACCACCAACCACCACCAACCACCACCACCACCAACCACCACCAAAAACCACCACCACCAACCACCTCCACCACCAAGCGCCACCACCAACCACCACCACCACCAAGCACCACCACCACCAACCACCACCACCACCAACCACCACCACTAACTACCACCACTACCATCCACCACCACCAACCACCACCACCACCAACCACCACCACCACCAACCACCACCACCACCAACCACCACCACCACCAACCACCACCACCAACCACCACCACCACCAACCACCACCACCAACCACCACCACCAACCACCACCACCACCATCCACCACCACCAACCACCACCACAAACCACCACCACCACCAACCACCACCACCAACCACCACCACCAACCACCACCACCACCAACCACCACCAACCACCACCAACCATCACCACCACCAACCACCACCACGAACCACCACCACCACCAACCACCACCACCAACCACCACCACCATCAACCACCACCACCAACCACCACCACCAACCACCACCACCAACCACCACCACCACCAACCACCACCACCAACCACCATCACCACCAACCGCCACCATCAACCACCACCACCATCAACCACCACCACCACCAACCACCACCACCAACCACCACCACCACCAACCACCACCACCAACCACCACCACCAACCACCACCACCACCAACCACCACCAACCACCACCAACCATCACCACCACCAACCACCACCACGAACCACCACCACCACCAACCACCACCACCAACCACCACCACCATCAACCACCACCACCAACCACCACCACCAACCACCACCACCAACCACCACCGCCACCAACCACCACCACCAACCACCACCACCAACCACCATCACCAGCAACCACCACCACCAACCACCACCACCACCAGCCACCACCACCAACCACCACCACCAACCACCACCACCACCAACCACCACCACCAACCACCACCACCAACCACCACCACCACCAACCACCAACCACCACCACCACCAACCACCACCACCAACCACCACCACCACCAACCACCACCACCAACCACCATCACCACCAACCGCCACCACCAACCACCACCACCACCAACCACCACCACCAACCACCACAACCAACCACCACCACCACCAACCACCATCACCACCAACCGCCACCACCACCAACCACCACCAACCACCACCAACCATCACCACCACCAACCACCACCACGAACCACCACCACCACCAACCACCACCACCAACCACCACCACCATCAACCACCACCACCAACCACCACCACCAACCACCACCACCAACCACCACCGCCACCAACCACCACCACCAACCACCACCACCAACCACCATCACCAGCAACCACCACCACCAACCACCACCACCACCAGCCACCACCACCAACCACCACCACCAACCACCACCACCACCAACCACCACCACCAACCACCACCACCAACCACCACCACCACCAACCACCAACCACCACCACCACCAACCACCACCACCAACCACCACCACCACCAACCACCACCACCAACCACCATCACCACCAACCGCCACCACCAACCACCACCACCACCAACCACCACCACCAACCACCACAACCAACCACCACCACCACCAACCACCATCACCACCAACCGCCACCACCAATCACCACCACCACCAACCACCACCACCAACCACCAACACCACCAACCACCACCAACCACCACCAACCACCACCAACCACAACCACCAACCCCACCACCACCAACCACCACAACCACCAACCACCACAACCACCAACCACCACCACCACCAACCGGTACCACCATCAACTACCACCACCACCAAGCACCACCACCAAGCACCACCACCACCAACCACCACCACCAACCACCACCACCATCAACCACCACCACCAACCACCACCACCAACCACCACCACCACCAACCACCACCACCAACCACCATCACCACCAACCGCCACCACCAACCACCACCACCACCAACCACGTCCACCAACCACCACCACCACCAACCACCATCACCACCAACCGCCACCACCAACCACCACCACCACCAACCACCACCACCAACCACCACCACCAACCACCACCACCACCAACCACCACCAACCACCACCAACCATCACCACCACCAACCACCACCACGAACCACCACCACCACCAACCACCACCACCAACCACCACCACCATCAACCACCACCACCAACCACCACCACCAACCACCACCACCACCAACCACCACCACCAACCACCATCACCACCAACCGCCACCACCAACCACCACCACCACCAACCACGTCCACCAACCACCACCACCACCAACCACCATCACCACCAACCGCCACCACCAACCACCACCACCACCAACCACCACCACCAACCACCACCACCACCAACCACCACCACCAACCACCACCACCACCAACCACCACCACTAACCACCATCACCACCAACCGCCACCACCAACCACCACCACCACCAACCACCACCACCACAAACCACCACCACCAACCACCACCACCAACCACCACCACCACCAACCACCACCACTAACCACCACCACCAACCACCACCACCACCAACCACCACCACCAACCACCACCACCACCAACCACCACCACCAACCACCACCACCACCAACCACCACCAAAAACCACCACCACCAACCACCTCCACCACCAAGCGCCACCACCAACCACCACCACCACCAACCACCACCACCAACCACCACCACCCCCAACCACCACCACTAACTACCACCACCACCATCCACCACCACCAACCACCACCACGAACCACCACCACCACCAACCACCACCACCAACCACCACCACCATCAACCACCACCACCAACCACCACCACCAACCACCACCACCACCAACCACCACCACCAACCACCATCACCACCAACCGCCACCACCAACCTGCATCACCACCAACCACCACCACCAACCACCACCACCACCAACCACCATCACCACCAACCGCCACCACCAACCACCACCACCACCAACCACCACCACCACCAACCACCACCACCAACAACCACCACCACCAACCACCACCACCACCAACAACCACCACCAACCACCACCACCAACCACCACCACCACCAACCACCACCACCAACCACCACCACCACCAACCACCACCACCAACCACCACCACCACCAACCACCACCAACCACCTCCACCACCAAGCGCCACCACCAACCACCACCACCACCAACCACCACCACCACCAACCACCACCACCAACCACCACCACCACCCACCAGCACCACCACCACCAACCGACACCACCATCAACCACCACCACCAACCACCACCACCGCCAACCACCACCACCAACCACCACCACCACAACCACCACCACCAACCACCACCACCAACCACCAGCACCACCAACCACCACCACCAACCACCACCACCACCAACCACCAACTACCACCACAAACCTGAACCACCACCAACCACCACCACCAACCACTACCACCACCAACAACCACCACCAACCACCACCACCAACCACCACCACCACCAACCACCACCACCAACCACCACCACCACCAACCACCACCACCAACCACCGCCACCACCAACCACCACCAAAAACCACCACCACCAACCACCTCCACCACCAAGCGCCACCACCAACCACCACCACCACCAAGCACCACCACCACCAACCACCACCACCAACCACCACCACCACCAACCACCACCACCAACCACCACCACCAACCACCACCACCACCATCCACCACCACCAACCACCACCACAAACCACCACCACCACCAACCACCACCACCAACCACCACCACCAACCACCACCACCACCAACCACCACCAACCACCACCAACCATCACCACCACCAACCACCACCACGAACCACCACCACCACCAACCACCACCACCAACCACCACCACCATCAACCACCACCACCAACCACCACCACCAACCACCACCACCAACCACCACCACCACCAACCACCACCACCAACCACCATCACCACCAACCGCCACCACCAACCACCACCACCACCAACCACCACCACCAACCACCACCACCACCAACCACCATCACCACCAACCGCCACCACCAACCACCACCACCACCAACCACCACCACCAACCACCACCACCACCAACCACCACCACCAACCACCACCACCACCAACCACCACCACTAACCACCACCACCAACCACCACCACCACCAACCACCACCACCAACCACCACCACCATCAACCACCACCACTAACCACCACCACCAACCACCACCACCACCAACCACCACCACCAACCACCACCACCACCAACCACCACCACCAACCACCACCACCACCAACCACCACTACCAACCACCACCAAAAACCACCACCACCAACCACCTCCACCACCAAGCGCCACCACCAACCACCACCACCACCAACCACCACCACCACCAACCACCACCACCAACCACCACCACTAACTACCACCACCACCATCCACCACCACCAACCACCACCACGAACCACCACCACCACCAACCACCACCACCAACCACCACCACCATCAACCACCACCACCAACCACCACCACCAACCACCACCACCACCAACCACCACCACCAACCACCATCACCACCAACCGCCACCACCAACCTGCACCACCACCAACCACCACCACCACCAACCACCATCACCACCAACCGCCACCACCAACCACCACCACCACCAACCACCACCACCACCAACCACCACCACCAACCACCACCACCACCAACCACCACCACCACCAACCGCCACCACCAATCACCACCACCACCAACCACCACCACCAACCACCAACACCACCAACCACCACCAACCACCACCAACCACCACCAACCACCACCACCAACCACCACCACCACCAACCACCACCACTAACTACCACCACCACCATCCACCACCACCAACCACCACCTCGAACCACCACCACCACCAACCACCACCACCAACCACCACCACCATCAACCACCACCACCAACCACCACCACCAACCACCACCACCACCAACCACCACCACCAACCACCATCACCACCAACCGCCACCACCAACCTGCACCACCACCAACCACCACCACCAACCACCACCACCACCAACCACCATCACCACCAACCGCCACCACCAACCACCACCACCACCAACCACCACCACCACCAACCACCACCACCAACCACCACCACCACCAACCACCACCACCAACCACCACCACCAACCACCACCACCACCAACCACCACCAGCGCCAACCACCACCACCAACCACCACCACCACAACCACCACCACCAACCACCACCACCAACCACCAACACCACCAACCACCACCACCACCAACCACCAACTACCACCACAAACCTGAACCACCACCAACCACCACCACCAACCACCACCACCACCAACAACAACCACCAACCACCACCACCAACCACCACCACCAACCACCACCACCAACCACCACCACCACCAACCACCACCACCACCATCCACCACCACCAACCACCACCACAAACCACCACCACCACCAACCACCACCACCAACCACCACCACCAACCACCACCACCACCAACCACCACCAACCACCACCAACCATCACCACCACCAACCACCACCACGAACCACCACCACCACCAACCACCACCACCAACCACCACCACCATCAACCACCACCACCAACCACCACCACCAACCACCACCACCAACCACCACCGCCACCAACCACCACCACCAACCACCACCACCAACCACCATCACCAGCAACCACCACCACCAACCACCACCACCACCAGCCACCACCACCAACCACCACCACCAACCACCACCACCACCAACCACCACCACCAACCACCACCACCACCAACCACCACCACCAACCACCACCACCACCAACCACCACCACCACCAACCACCACCAACCACCACCAACCATCACCACCACCAACCACCACCACGAACCACCACCACGAACCACCACCACCACCAACCACCACCACCAACCACCACCACCATCAACCACCACCACCAACCACCACCACCAACCACCACCACCACCAACCACCACCACCAACCACCACCACCAACCACCACCACCAACCACCACCACCACCAACCACCATCACCACCAACCGCCACCACCAATCACCACCACCACCAACCACCACCACCAACCACCAACACCACCAACCACCACCAACCACCACCAACCACCACCAACCACAACCACCAACCCCACCACCACCAACCACCACCACCAACCACCAACCACCACAACCACCAACCACCACAACCACCAACCACCACCACCACCAACCGGTACCACCATCAACTACCACCACCACCAAGCACCACCACCAAGCACCACCACCACCAACCACCACCCACAACCACCACCACCACCACCAACCACCACCAACCACCACCACCAACCACCACCACCACCAACCACCACCACCACCTCCAACCACCACCACCACCAACCACCACTACCACCAACCACCACCACCAACCACCAACACCACCAACAACCAACACCACCAACCACCACCACCACCAACCACCACCACTAACCGACACCACCATCAACCACCATCACCACCAAGCACCACCACCAACCACCACCACCACCAACCACCACCACCAACCACCACCACCAACCACCACCACCAGCAGCCACCACCACCAACCACCACCACCACCAGCCACCACCACCAACCACCACCACCACCAAGCACCACCACCAACCACCACCACCAACCACCACCACCAACCACCACCACCACCATCCACCACCACCAACCACCACCACAAACCACCACCACCACCAACCACCACCACCAACCACCACCACCACCAACCACCACCACCACCAACCACCACCAACCACCACCAACCATCACCACCACCAACCACCACCACGAACCACCACCACGAACCACCACCACCACCAACCACCACCACCAACCACCACCACCATCAACCACCACCACCAACCACCACCACCAACCACCACCACCACCAACCACCACCACCAACCACCATCACCACCAACCGCCACCACCAACCACCACCACCACCAACCACGTCCACCAACCACCACCACCACCAACCACCATCACCACCAACCGCCACCACCAACCACCACCACCACCAACCACCACCACCAACCACCACCACCAACCACCACCACCACCAACCACCACCAACCACCACCAACCATCACCACCACCAACCACCACCACGAACCACCACCACCACCAACCACCACCACCAACCACCACCACCATCAACCACCACCACCAACCACCACCACCAACCACCACCACCACCAACCACCACCACCAACCACCATCACCACCAACCGCCACCACCAACCACCACCACCACCAACCACGTCCACCAACCACCACCACCGCCAACCACCATCACCACCAACCGCCACCACCAACCACCACCACCACCAACCACCACCACCAACCACCACCACCAACCACCACCACCACCAACCACCACCACTAACCACCACCACCAACCACCACCACCACCAACCACCACCACCAACCACCACCACCACCAACCACCACTACCAACCACCACCATAAACCACCACCACCAACCAACTCCACCACCAAGCGCCACCACCAACCACCACCACCACCAACCACCACCACCACCAACCACCACCACCAACCACCACCACCACCAACCACCACCACTAACTACCACCACCACCATCCACCACCACCAACCACCACCACGAACCACCACCACCACCAACCACCACCACCAACCACCACCACCATCAACCACCACCACCAACCACCACCACCAACCACCACCACCACCAACCACCACCACCAACCACCATCACCACCAACCGCCACCACCAACCACCACCACCACCAACCACGTCCACCAACCACCACCACCGCCAACCACCATCACCACCAACCGCCACCACCAACCACCACCACCACCAACCACCACCACCAACCACCACCACCAACCACCACCACCACCAACCACCACCACTAACCACCACCACCAACCACCACCACCACCAACCACCACCACCAACCACCACCACCACCAACCACCATCACCACCAACCGCCACCACCAATCACCACCACCACCAACCACCACCACCAACCACCAACACCACCAACCACCACCAACCACCACCAACCACCACCAACCACAACCACCAACCCCACCACCACCAACCACCACCACCACCCACCAACCACCACAACCACCAACCACCACAACCACCAACCACCACCACCACCAACCGGTACCACCATCAACTACCACCACCACCAAGCACCACCACCAAGCACCACCACCACCAACCACCACCCACAACCACCACCACCACCACCAACCACCACCAACCACCACCACCAACCACCACCACCACCAACCACCACCACCACCTCCAACCACCACCACCACCAACCACCACTACCACCAACCACCACCACCAACCACCAACACCACCAACCACCACCACAAACCACCACCACCACCAACCACCACCACCAACCACCACCACCAACCACCACAACCACCAACCACCACCAACCACCACCAACCATCACCACCACCAACCACCACCACGAACCACCACCACGAACCACCACCACCACCAACCACCACCACCAACCACCACCACCAACCACCTCCACCACCCACCAGCACCACCACCACCAACCGACACCACCATCAACCACCACCACCAACCACCACCACCGCCAACCACCACCACCAACCACCACCACCACAACCACCACCACCAACCACCACCACCAACCACCACCACCACCAACCACCACCACCACCAACCACCAACTACCACCACAAACCTGAACCACCACCAACCACCACCACCAACCACCACCACCACCAACAACCACCACCAACCACCACCACCAACCACCACCACCACCAACCACCACCACCAACCTCCACCACCACCAACCACCACCACCAACCACCATCACCACCAACCACCACCAAAAACCACCACCACCAACCACCTCCACCACCAAGCGCCACCACCAACCACCACCACCACCAACCACCACCACCACCAACCACCACCACCAACCACCACCACCACCAACCACCACCACTAACTACCACCACCACCATCCACCACCACCAACCACCACCACCACCAACCACCACCACCACAACCACCACCACCAACCACCACCACCAACCACCACCACCACCAACAACCACCACCAACCACCACCACCAACCACCACCACCATCAACCACCACCACCAACCACCACCACCAACCACCACCACCACCAACCACCACCACCACCAACCACCACCACCAACCACCATCACCACCAACCGCCACCACCAACCACCACCACCACCAACCACCACCACCACCATCCACCACCACCAACCACCACCACCACCACCAGCCACCACCACCAAGCACCACCATCACCAACCACCACCACCAACCACCACCACCATCAACCACCACCACCAACCACCACCACCAACCACCACCACCACCAACCACCACCAACAACCACCATCATCACCAACCACCACCACCAACCACCACCACCACCAACCACCACCACCAACAACCACCACCACCAACCACCGCCAACAACCACCACCACCAACCACCACCACCAACCACCTCCACCACCCACCACCACCACCACCACCAACCGACAACACCATCAACCACCACCAACCACCACCACCACCACCAACCACCACCACCAACCCCACCACCACCAACCACCACCACCACCAACCACCACCACCAACCACCACCACCACCAACCACCACCACCACCACCAACAACCACCACCACCACCACCAACCACCACCACCACCAACCACCATCACCACCAACCACCATCACCACCACCAACCACCACCACCAACCACCACCACCAACCACCACCACCAACCACCATCACCACCAACCGCCACCACCAACCACCACCACCACCAACCACCACCACCAACCTCCACCACCACCAACCACCACCAACAACAACCACCACCAACCACCACCACCACCTCCACCACCCACCAATACCACCACCACCAACCGACACCACCATCAACCACCACAACCACCAACCACCACCACCAACCACCACCACCACCAACCACCACCACCACCATCCACCACCACCTACCACCACCACCACCAGCCACCACCACCAACCACCACCACCATCCACCACCACCACCAACCACCACCACCACCAACCACCACCGCCACCAACCACCACCAACCACCAACCACCACCACCAACCACCACTACGACCAATCACCACCACCAAGCACCACCACCACCAACCACCACCACCAACCACCACCACCATCAACCACCACCACCAACCACCACCACCAACCACCACCACCACCAACCACCATCACCACCAACCGCCACCACCAGCCACCCCCCACCAACCACCACCACCAACCACCACCACCAACCACCACCACCACCAACCACCACCACCAACAACCACCACCACCAACCACCGCCAACAACCACCACCACCACCAACCGACACAACCACCAACCACCATCACCACCAACCACCACCACCACCAACCATCACCATCACCAACCACCACCACCAACCACCACCACCACCAATCACCACCACCAAGCACCACCACCACCAACCACCACCACCATCAACCACCACCACCAACCACCACCACCAACCACCACCACCACCAACCACCATCACCACCAACCGCCACCACCAGCCACCCCCCACCAACCACCACCACCAACCACCACCACCAACCACCACCACCACCAACCACCACCACCAACAACCACCACCACCAACCACCGCCAACAACCACCACCAACAACCACCACCACCACCAACCACCACCACCACCAACCACCACCACCACCAACCACCACCAGCGCCAACCACCACCACCAACCACCACCACCACAACCACCACCACCAACCACCACCACCAACCACCACCACCACCAACCACCACCACCACCAACCACCAACTACCACCACAAACCTGAACCACCACCAACCACCACCACCAACCACCACCACCACCAACAACCACCACCAACCACCACCACCAACCACCACCACCAACCACCACCACCAACCACCACCACCACCAACCACCACCACCACCATCCACCACCACCAACCACCACCACAAACCACCACCACCACCAACCACCACCACCAACCACCACCACCAACCACCACCACCACCAACCACCACCAACCACCACCAACCATCACCACCACCAACCACCACCACGAACCACCACCACCACCAACCACCACCACCAACCACCACCACCATCAACCACCACCACCAACCACCACCACCAACCACCACCACCAACCACCACCGCCACCAACCACCACCACCAACCACCACCACCAACCACCATCACCAGCAACCACCACCACCAACCACCACCACCACCAGCCACCACCACCAACCACCACCACCAACCACCACCACCACCAACCACCACCACCAACCACCACCACCACCAACCACCACCACCAACCACCACCACCACCAACCACCACCACCACCAACCACCACCAACCACCACCAACCATCACCACCACCAACCACCACCACGAACCACCACCACGAACCACCACCACCACCAACCACCACCACCAACCACCACCACCATCAACCACCACCACCAACCACCACCACCAACCACCACCACCACCAACCACCACCACCAACCACCACCACCAACCACCACCACCAACCACCATCACCAACCACCACCACCACCAACCACCATCACCACCAACCGCCACCACCAATCACCACCACCACCAACCACCACCACCAACCACCAACACCACCAACCACCACCAACCACCACTAACCACCACCAACCACAACCACCAACCCCACCACCACCAACCACCACCACCGACCACCAACCACCACAACCACCAACCACCACAACCACCAACCACCACCACCACCAACCGGTACCACCATCAACTACCACCACCACCAAGCACCACCACCAAGCACCACCACCACCAACCACCACCCACAACCACCACCACCACCACCAACCACCACCAACCACCACCACCAACCACCACCACCACCAACCACCACCACCACCTCCAACCACCACCACCACCAACCACCACTACCACCAACCACCACCACCAACCACCAACACCACCAACCACCAACACCACCAACCACCACCACCACCAACCACCACCACTAACCGACACCACCATCAACCACCATCACCACCAAGCACCACCACCAACCACCACCACCACCAACCACCACCACCAACCACCACCACCAACCACCACCACCAGCAGCCACCACCACCAACCACCACCACCACCAGCCACCACCACCAACCACCACCACCACCAAGCACCACCACCAACCACCACCACCAACCACCACCACCAACCACCACCACCACCATCCACCACCACCAACCACCACCACAAACCACCACCACCACCAACCACCACCACCAACCACCACCACCACCAACCACCACCACCACCAACCACCACCAACCACCACCAACCATCACCACCACCAACCACCACCACGAACCACCACCACGAACCACCACCACCACCAACCACCACCACCAACCACCACCACCATCAACCACCACCACCAACCACCACCACCAACCACCACCACCACCAACCACCACCTTTTCGAAGGATTTTGCCCTTTTTATTACGTCCAATGAACTCAATTAAAAATATAACCACAAATAGTCCACATCAAAATATACATTCAATACGCTTACAATATTCCTAACCTATTTCGCAAGTTTGTGAGTATACCCTCGTACAAAATCTTTAAGATCGCACGCTTCTAACCTAAGAATCGGCGATTTCTCGCTCTGTTTTCGACCAAATTGGTCCGCACTAATACTATCGAATTCTATTTTCGATGCCCTTTCCTATGATACCCCACACGGGGGGGTGTTATCGTACTTTAAAATTTTCGAAAAGGTGGAGGACCGTTTTCGAAAATTTCCTAAATGAATTATAACTTTAGGGATGGATAGGTCTTGAGAAGGCCTATCGATTCCCTTCAGTATCCCAAGTCTCCACCAACCACCACCACCAACCACCATCACCACCAACCGCCACCACCAACCACCACCACCACCAACCACGTCCACCAACCACCACCACCACCAACCACCTCCACCACCCACCAGCACCACCACCACCAACCACCACCACCAGCAGCCACCACCACCAACCACCACCACCACCAGCCACCACCACCAACCACCACCACCACCAAGCACCACCATCAACCACCACCACCAACCACCACCACCACCAACCACCACCACCACCAACCACCACCACCAACCACCACCACCACCAACCACCACCATTAACTACCACCACCACCATCCACCACCACCAACCACCACCACGAACCACCACCACCACCAACCACCAGCACCAACCACCACCATCAACCACCACCACCAACCACCACCACCAACCGCCACCACCAACCACCACCACCACCAACCACCACCACCAACCACCACCACCAACCACCACCACCACCAACCACCACCAACCACCACCAACCATCACCACCACCAACCACCACCACGAACCACCACCACCACCAACCACCACCACCAACCACCACCACCATCAACCACCACCACCAACCACCACCACCAACCACCACCACCACCAACCACCACCACCAACCACCATCACCACCAACCGCCACCACCAACCACCACCACCACCAACCACGTCCACCAACCACCACCACCACCAACCACCATCACCACCAACCGCCACCACCAACCACCACCGCCACCAACCACCACCACCAACCACCACCACCACCAACCACCACCACCAACCACCACCACCACCAACCACCACCACTAACCACCACCACCAACCACCACCACCACCAACCACCACCACCAACCACCACCACCACCAACCACCACCACCAACCACCACCACCACCAACCACCACTACCAACCACCACCATAAACCACCACCACCAACCAACTCCACCACCAAGCGCCACCACCAACCACCACCACCAACAACCACCACCACCACCAACCACCACCACCAACCACCACCACCACCAACCACCACCACTAACTACCACCACCACCATCCACCACCACCAACCACCACCACGAACCACCACCACCACCAACCACCACCACCAACCGCCACCACCAACCACCACCACCACCAACCACGTCCACCAACCACCACCACCACCAACCACCATCACCACCAACCGCCACCACCAACCACCACCACCACCAACCACCACCACCAACCACCACCACCAACCACCACCACCACCAACCACCACCAACCACCACCAACCATCACCACCACCAACCACCACCACCACCAACCACCACCACCAACCACCACCACCACCAACCACCACCAACCACCACCGCCACCAACCACCACCAACCACCAACCACCACCACCAACCACCACTACGACCAATCACCACCACCAAGCACCACCACCACCAACCACCACCACCAACCACCACCACCATCAACCACCACCACCAACCACCACCACCAACCACCACCACCACCAACCACCATCACCACCAACCGCCACCACCAGCCACCCCCCACCAACCACCACCACCAACCACCACCACCAACCACCACCACCACCAACCACCACCACCAACAACCACCACCACCAACCACCGCCAACAACCACCACCACCAACCACCACCACCACCAACCGACACAACCACCAACCACCATCACCACCAACCACCACCACCACCAACCATCACCATCACCAACCACCACCACCAACCACCACCACCACCAATCACCACCACCAAGCACCACCACCACCAACCACCACCACCATCAACCACCACCACCAACCACCACCACCAACCACCACCACCACCAACCACCATCACCACCAACCGCCACCACCAGCCACCCCCCACCAACCACCACCACCAACCACCACCACCAACCACCACCACCACCAACCACCACCACCAACAACCACCACCACCAACCACCGCCAACAACCACCACCAACAACCACCACCACCACCAACCACCACCACCACCAACCACCACCACCACCAACCACCACCAGCGCCAACCACCACCACCAACCACCACCACCACAACCACCACCACCAACCACCACCACCAACCACCACCACCACCAACCACCACCACCACCAACCACCAACTACCACCACAAACCTGAACCACCACCAACCACCACCACCAACCACCACCACCACCAACAACCACCACCAACCACCACCACCAACCACCACCACCAACCACCACCACCAACCACCACCACCACCAACCACCACCACCACCATCCACCACCACCAACCACCACCACAAACCACCACCACCACCAACCACCACCACCAACCACCACCACCAACCACCACCACCACCAACCACCACCAACCACCACCAACCATCACCACCACCAACCACCACCACGAACCACCACCACCACCAACCACCACCACCAACCACCACCACCATCAACCACCACCACCAACCACCACCACCAACCACCACCACCAACCACCACCGCCACCAACCACCACCACCAACCACCACCACCAACCACCATCACCAGCAACCACCACCACCAACAACCACCACCACCAGCCACCACCACCAACCACCACCACCAACCACCACCACCACCAACCACCACCACCACCAACCACCACCACCACCAACCACCACCACCAACCACCACCACCACCAACCACCACCACCACCAACCACCACCAACCACCACCAACCATCACCACCACCAACCACCACCACCACCAACCACCACCAACCATCACCACCACCAACCACCACCACGAACCACCACCACCACCAACCACCACCACCAACCACCACCACCATCAACCACCACCACCAACCACCACCACCAACCACCACCACCACCAACCACCACCACCAACCACCATCACCACCAACCGCCACCACCAACCACCACCACCACCAACCACGTCCACCAACCACCACCACCACCAACCACCATCACCACCAACCGCCACCACCAACCACCACCGCCACCAACCACCACCACCAACCACCACCACCACCAACCACCACCACCAACCACCACCACCACCAACCACCACCACTAACCACCACCACCAACCACCACCACCACCAACCACCACCACCAACCACCACCACCACCAACCACCACCACCAACCACCACCACCACCAACCACCACTACCAACCACCACCATAAACCACCACCACCAACCAACTCCACCACCAAGCGCCACCACCAACCACCACCACCACCAACCACCACCACCACCAACCACCACCACCAACCACCACCACCACCAACCACCACCACTAACTACCACCACCACCATCCACCACCACCAACCACCACCACGAACCACCACCACCACCAACCACCACCACCAACCACCACCATCAACCACCACCACCAACCACCACCACCAACCACCACCACCACCAACCACCACCACCAACCACCATCACCACCAACCACCACCACCAACCACCACCACCACCAACCACCACCACCAACCACCATCACCACCAACCGCCACCACCAACCACCACCACCACCAACCACCACCACCAACCACCACCACCAACCACCACCACCACCAACCACCACCACCAACCACCACCACCACCAACCACCACCAAAAACCACCACCACCAACCACCATCACCACCAACCGCCACCACCAACCACCACCACCACCAACCACCACCACCAACCACCACCACCAACCACCACCACCACCAACCACCACCACCAACCACCACCACCACCAACCACCACCAAAAACCACCACCACCAACCACCTGCACCACCAAGCGCCACCACCAACCACCACCAACCACCACCACCACCAACCACCACCACCAACCACCACCACCACCAACCACCACCACTAACTACCACCACCACCATCCACCACCACCAACCACCACCACGAACCACCACCACCACCAACCACCACCACCACCCACCAACCACCACAACCACCAACCACCACAACCACCAACCACCACCACCACCAACCGGTACCACCATCAACTACCACCACCACCAAGCACCACCACCAAGCACCACCACCACCAACCACCACCCACAACCACCACCACCACCACCAACCACCACCAACCACCACCACCAACCACCACCACCACCAGCCACCACCACCACCTCCAACCACCACCACCACCAACCACCACTACCACCAACCACCACCACCAACCACCAACACCACCAACCACCAACACCACCAACCACCACCACCACCAACCACCACCACTAACCGACACCACCATCAACCACCATCACCACCAAGCACCACCACCAACCACCACCACCAACCACCACCACCATCAACCACCACCACCAACCACCACCACCAACCACCACCACCACCAACCACCACCACCACCAACCACCACCACCAACCACCACCACCAACCACCACCACCAACCACCACCACCAACCACCACCACCACCAACCACCATCACCACCAACCGCCACCACCAATCACCACCACCACCAACCACCACCACCAACCACCAACACCACCAACCACCACCAACCACCACCAACCACCACCAACCACCACCAACCACAACCACCAACCCCACCACCACCAACCACCACCACCAACCACCAACCACCACAACCACCAACCACCACAACCACCAACCACCACCACCACCAACCGGTACCACCATCAACTACCACCACCACCAAGTACCACCACCAAGCACCACCACCCACAACCACCACCACCACCAACCACCACCACCAACCACCACCACCAACCACCACCACCACCAACCACCACCAACCACCACCAACCATCACCACCACCAACCACCACCACGAACCACCACCACCACCAACCACCACCACCAACCACCACCACCAACCACCACCACCACCAACCACCACCACCAACCACCATCACCACCAACCGCCACCACCAACCACCACCACCACCAACCACGTCCACCAACCACCACCACCACCAACCACCATCACCACCAACCGCCACCACCAACCACCACCACCACCAACCACCACCACCAACCACCACCACCACCAACCACCACCACCAACCACCACCACCACCAACCACCACCACTAACCACCACCACCAACCACCACCACCACCAACCACCACCACCAACCACCACCACCACCAACCACCACCACCAACCACCACCACCACCAACCACCACCACCAACCACCACCACCACCAACCACCACTACCAACCACCACCATAAACCACCACCACCAACCAACTCCACCACCAAGCGCCACCACCAACCACCACCACCACCAACCACCACCACCACCAACCACCACCACCAACCACCACCACCACCAACCACCACCACTAACTACCACCACCACCATCCACCACCACCAACCACCACCACGAACCACCACCACCACCAACCACCACCACCAACCACCACCATCAACCACCACCACCAACCACCACCACCAACCACCACCACCACCAACCACCACCACCAACCACCATCACCACCAACCACCACCACCAACCACCACCACCACCAACCACCACCACCAACCACCATCACCACCAACCGCCACCACCAACCACCACCACCACCAACCACCACCACCAACCACCACCACCAACCACCACCACCACCAACCACCACCACCAACCACCACCACCACCAACCACCACCAAAAACCACCACCACCAACCACCATCACCACCAACCGCCACCACCAACCACCACCACCACCAACCACCACCACCAACCACCACCACCAACCACCACCACCACCAACCACCACCACCAACCACCACCACCACCAACCACCACCAAAAACCACCACCACCAACCACCTGCACCACCAAGCGCCACCACCAACCACCACCAACCACCACCACCACCAACCACCACCACCAACCACCACCACCACCAACCACCACCACTAACTACCACCACCACCATCCACCACCACCAACCACCACCACGAACCACCACCACCACCAACCACCACCACCACCCACCAACCACCACAACCACCAACCACCACAACCACCAACCACCACCACCACCAACCGGTACCACCATCAACTACCACCACCACCAAGCACCACCACCAAGCACCACCACCACCAACCACCACCCACAACCACCACCACCACCACCAACCACCACCAACCACCACCACCACCACCAGCCACCACCACCAACCACCACCACCACCAAGCACCACCACCAACCACCACCACCAACCACCACCACCACCATCCACCACCACCAACCACCACCACAAACCACCACCACCACCAACCACCACCACCGACCACCACCACCAACCACCACAACCACCAACCACCACCAACCACCACCAACCATCACCACCACCAACCACCACCACGAACCACCACCACCACCAACCACCACCACCAACCACCACCACCAACCACCTCCACCACCCACCAGCACCACCACCACCAACCACCACCACCAACCACCTCCACCACCCACCAGCACCACCACCACCAACCACCACCACCAGCAGCCACCACCACCAACCACCACCACCACCAGCCACCACCACCAACCACCACCACCACCAAGCACCACCACCAACCACCACCACCACCAACCACCACCACCACCAACCACCACCACCAACCACCACCACCACCAACCACCACCACTAACTACCACCACCACCATCCACCACCACCAACCACCACCACGAACCACCACCACCACCAACCACCACCACCAACCACCACCATCAACCACCACCACCAACCACCACCACCAACCACCACCACCACCAACCACCACCACCAACCACCTCCACCACCCACCAGCACCACCACCACCAACCACCACCACCAGCAGCCACCACCACCAACCACCACCACCACCAGCCACCACCACCAAACACCACCACCACCAAGCACCACCACCAACCACCACCACCACCAACCACCACCACCACCAACCACCACCACCAACCACCACCACCACCAACCACCACCACTAACTACCACCACCACCATCCACCACCACCAACCACCACCACGAACCACCACCACCACCAACCACCACCACCAACCACCACCATCAACCACCACCACCAACCACCACCACCAACCACCATCACCACCAACCACCACCACCAACCACCACCACCACCAACCACCACCACCAACCACCATCACCACCAACCGCCACCACCAACCACCACCACCACCAACCACCACCACCAACCACCACCACCAACCACCACCACCACCAACCACCACCACCAACCACCTGCACCACCAAGCACCACCACCAAGCACCACCACCAACCACCTGCACCACCAAGCGCCACCACCAACCACCACCACCACCAACCACCACCAAAAACCACCACCACCAACCACCATCACCACCAACCGCCACCACCAACCACCACCACCACCAACCACCACCACCAACCACCACCACCAACCACCACCACCACCAACCACCACCACCAACCACCACCACCACCAACCACCACCAAAAACCACCACCACCAACCACCTGCACCACCAAGCGCCACCACCAACCACCACCAACCACCACCACCACCAACCACCACCACCAACCACCACCACCACCAACCACCACCACTAACTACCACCACCACCATCCACCACCACCAACCACCACCACGAACCACCACCACCACCAACCACCACCACCACCCACCAACCACCACAACCACCAACCACCACAACCACCAACCACCACCACCACCAACCGGTACCACCATCAACTACCACCACCACCAAGCACCACCACCAAGCACCACCACCACCAACCACCACCCACAACCACCACCACCACCACCAACCACCACCAACCACCACCACCAACCACCACCACCACCAACCACCACCACCACCTCCAACCACCACCACCACCAACCACCACTACCACCAACCACCACCACCAACCACCAACACCACCAACCACCAACACCACCAACCACCACCACCACCAACCACCACCACTAACCGACACCACCATCAACCACCATCACCACCAAGCACCACCACCAACCACCACCACCACCAACCACCACCACCAACCACCACCACCAACCACCACCACCAGCAGCCACCACCACCAACCACCACCACCACCAGCCACCACCACCAACCACCACCACCACCAAGCACCACCACCAACCACCACCACCAACCACCACCACCACCATCCACCACCACCAACCACCACCACAAACCACCACCACCACCAACCACCACCACCGACCACCACCACCAACCACCACAACCACCAACCACCACCAACCACCACCAACCATCACCACCACCAACCACCACCACGAACCACCACCACGAACCACCACCACCACCAACCACCACCACCAACCACCACCACCAACCACCTCCACCACCCACCAGCACCACCACCACCAACCACCACCACCAACCACCTCCACCACCCACCAGCACCACCACCACCAACCACCACCACCAGCAGCCACCACCACCAACCACCACCACCACCAGCCACCACCACCAACCACCACCACCACCAAGCACCACCACCAACCACCACCACCACCAACCACCACCACCAACCACCACCACCAACCACCACCACCAGCAGCCACCACCACCAACCACCACCACCACCAGCCACCACCACCAACCACCACCACCACCAAGCACCACCACCAACCACCACCACCAACCACCACCACCACCATCCACCACCACCAACCACCACCACAAACCACCACCACCACCAACCACCACCACCGACCACCACCACCAACCACCACAACCACCAACCACCACCAACCACCACCAACCATCACCACCACCAACCACCACCACGAACCACCACCACGAACCACCACCACCACCAACCACCACCACCAACCACCACCACCAACCACCTCCACCACCCACCAGCACCACCACCACCAACCACCACCACCAACCACCTCCACCACCCACCAGCACCACCACCACCAACCACCACCACCAGCAGCCACCACCACCAACCACCACCACCACCAGCCACCACCACCAACCACCACCACCACCAAGCACCACCATCAACCACCACCACCAACCACCACCACCACCAACCACCACCACCACCAACCACCACCACCAACCACCACCACCACCAACCACCACCACTAACTACCACCACCACCATCCACCACCACCAACCACCACCACGAACCACCACCACCACCAACCACCAGCACCAACCACCACCATCAACCACCACCACCAACCACCACCACCAACCACCACCACCACCAACCACCACCACCAACCACCATCACCACCAACCACCACCACCAACCACCACCACCACCAACCACCACCACCAACCACCATCACCACCAACCGCCACCACCAACCACCACCACCACCAACCACCACCACCAACCACCACCACCAACCACCACCACCACCAACCACCACCACCAACCACCACCACCACCAACCACCACCAAAAACCATCACCACCAACCACCTGCACCACCAAGCGCCACCACCAACCACCACCACCACCAACCACCACCACCACCAACCACCACCACCAACCACCACCACCACCAACCACAACCACTAACTACCACCACCACCATCCACCACCACCAACCACCACCACGAACCACCACCACCACCAACCACCACCACCAACCACCACCAGCATCAACCCCCACCACCAACCACCACCACCAACCACCACCACCACCATCACCACCAACCGCCACCACCAACCACCACCACCACCAACCACCACCACCAACCACCACCACCAACCACCACCACCACCAACCACCATCACCACCAACCGCCACCACCAATCACCACCACCACCAACCACCACCACCAACCACCAACACCACCAACCACCACCAACCACCACCAACCACCACCAACCACAACCACCAACCCCACCACCACCAACCACCACCACCACCCACCAACCACCACAACCACCAACCACCACAACCACCAACCACCACCACCACCAACCGGTACCACCATCAACTACCACCACCACCAAGCACCACCACCAAGCACCACCACCACCAACCACCACCCACAACCACCACCACCACCAACCACCACCAACCACCACCACCAACCACCACCACCACCAACCACCACCACCACCTCCAACCACCACCACCACCAACCACCACTACCACCAACCACCACCACCAACCACCAACACCACCAACCACCAACACCACCAACCACCACCACCACCAACCACCACCACTAACCGACACCACCATCAACCACCATCACCACCAAGCACCACCACCAACCACCACCACCACCAACCACCACCACCAACCACCACCACCAACCACCACAACCAGCAGCCACCACCACCAACCACCACCACCAACCACCACCACCAGCAGCCACCACCACCAACCACCACCACCACCAGCCACCACCACCAACCACCACCACCACCAAGCACCACCACCAACCACCACCACCAACCACCACCACCAACCACCACCACCACCATCCACCACCACCAACCACCACCACAAACCACCACCACCACCAACCACCACCACCAACCACCACCACCAACCACCACAACCACCAACCACCACCAACCACCACCAACCATCACCACCACCAACCACCACCACGAACCACCACCACGAACCACCACCACCACCAACCACCACCACCAACCACCACCACCAACCACCTCCACCACCCACCAGCACCACCACCACCAACCACCACCACCAACCACCTCCACCACCCACCAGCACCACCACCACCAACCACCACCACCAGCAGCCACCACCACCAACCACCACCACCACCAGCCACCACCACCAACCACCACCACCACCAAGCACCACCATCAACCACCACCACCAACCACCACCACCACCAACCACCACCACCACCAACCACCACCACCAACCACCACCACCACCAACCACCACCACTAACTACCACCACCACCATCCACCACCACCAACCACCACCACGAACCACCACCACCACCAACCACCAGCACCAACCACCACCATCAACCACCACCACCAACCACCACCACCAACCACCACCACCACCAACCACCACCACCAACCACCATCACCACCAACCACCACCACCAACCACCACCACCACCAACCACCACCACCAACCACCATCACCACCAACCGCCACCACCAACCACCACCACCACCAACCACCACCACCAACCACCACCACCAACCACCACCACCACCAACCACCACCACCAACCACCACCACCACCAACCACCACCAAAAACCATCACCACCAACCACCTGCACCACCAAGCGCCACCACCAACCACCACCACCACCAACCACCACCACCACCAACCACCACCACCAACCACCACCACCACCAACCACAACCACTAACTACCACCACCACCATCCACCACCACCAACCACCACCACGAACCACCACCACCACCAACCACCACCACCAACCACCACCAGCATCAACCCCCACCACCAACCACCACCACCAACCACCACCACCACCATCACCACCAACCGCCACCACCAACCACCACCACCACCAACCACCACCACCAACCACCACCACCAACCACCACCACCACCAACCACCATCACCACCAACCGCCACCACCAATCACCACCACCACCAACCACCACCACCAACCACCAACACCACCAACCACCACCAACCACCACCAACCACCACCAACCACAACCACCAACCCCACCACCACCAACCACCACCACCACCCACCAACCACCACAACCACCAACCACCACAACCACCAACCACCACCACCACCAACCGGTACCACCATCAACTACCACCACCACCAAGCACCACCACCAAGCACCACCACCACCAACCACCACCCACAACCACCACCACCACCAACCACCACCAACCACCACCACCAACCACCACCACCACCAACCACCACCACCACCTCCAACCACCACCACCACCAACCACCACTACCACCAACCACCACCACCAACCACCAACACCACCAACCACCAACACCACCAACCACCACCACCACCAACCACCACCACTAACCGACACCACCATCAACCACCATCACCACCAAGCACCACCACCAACCACCACCACCACCAACCACCACCACCAACCACCACCACCAACCACCACAACCAGCAGCCACCACCACCAACCACCACCACCAACCACCACCACCAGCAGCCACCACCACCAACCACCACCACCACCAGCCACCACCACCAACCACCACCACCACCAAGCACCACCACCAACCACCACCACCAACCACCACCACCAACCACCACCACCACCATCCACCACCACCAACCACCACCACAAACCACCACCACCACCAACCACCACCACCAACCACCACCACCAACCACCACAACCACCAACCACCACCAACCACCACCAACCATCACCACCACCAACCACCACCACGAACCACCACCACGAACCACCACCACCACCAACCACCACCACCAACCACCTCCACCACCCACCAGCACCACCACCACCAACCGACACCACCATCAACCACCACTACCAACCACCACCACCGCCAACCACCACCACCAACCACCACCACCACAACCACCACCACCAACCACCACCACCAACCACCACCACCACCAACCACCACCACCACCAACCACCAACTACCACCACAAACCTGAACCACCACCAACCACCACCACCAACCACCACCACCACCAACAACCACCACCAACCACCACCACCAACCACCACCACCACCAACCACCACCACCAACCTCCACCACCACCAACCACCACCACCAACCACCACCAAAAACCACCACCACCAACCACCTCCACCACCAAGCGCCACCACCAACCACCACCACCACCAACCACCACCACCACCAACCACCACCACCAACCACCACCACCACCAACCACCACCACTAACTACCACCACCACCATCCACCACCACCAACCACCACCACCACCAACCACCACCACCACAACCACCACCACCAACCACCACCACCAACCACCACCACCACCAACAACCACCACCAACCACCACCACCAACCACCACCACCATCAACCACCACCACCAACCACCACCACCAACCACCACCACCACCAACCACCACCACCACCAACCACCACCACCAACCACCATCACCACCAACCGCCACCACCAACCACCACCACCACCAACCACCACCACCACCATCCACCACCACCAACCACCACCACCACCACCAGCCACCACCACCAAGCACCACCATCACCAACCACCACCACCAACCACCACCACCATCAACCACCACCACCAACCACCACCACCAACCACCACCACCACCAACCACCACCAACAACCACCATCATCACCAACCACCACCACCAACCACCACCACCACCAACCACCACCACCAACAACCACCACCACCAACCACCGCCAACAACCACCACCACCAACCACCACCACCAACCACCTCCACCACCCACCACCACCACCACCACCAACCGACAACACCATCAACCACCACCAACCACCACCACCACCACCAACCACCACCACCAACCCCACCACCACCAACCACCACCACCACCAACCACCACCACCAACCACCACCACCACCAACCACCACCACCACCAACAACCACCACCACCACCACCAACCACCACCACCACCAACCACCATCACCACCAACCACCATCACCACCACCAACCACCACCACCAACCACCACCACCAACCACCACCACCAACCACCATCACCACCAACCGCCACCACCAACCACCACCACCACCAACCACCACCACCAACCTCCACCACCAGCAACCACCACCAACAACAACCACCACCAACCACCACCACCACCTCCACCACCCACCAATACCACCACCACCAACCGACACCACCATCAACCACCACAACCACCAACCACCACCACCAACCACCACCACCACCAACCACCACCACCACCATCCACCACCACCTACCACCACCACCACCAGCCACCACCACCAACCACCACCACCATCCACCACCACCACCAACCACCACCACCACCAACCACCACCAACCACCACCGCCACCAACCACCACCAACCACCAACCACCACCACCAACCACCACTACGACCAATCACCACCACCAAGCACCACCACCACCAACCACCACCACCAACCACCACCACCATCAACCACCACCACCAACCACCACCACCAACCACCAAAACCACCAACCACCATCACCACCAACCGCCACCACCAGCCACCCCCCACCAACCACCACCACCAACCACCACCACCAACCACCACCACCACCAACCACCACCACCAACAACCACCACCACCAACCACCGCCAACAACCACCACCACCAACTACCACCACCACCAACCGACACAACCACCAACCACCATCACCACCAACCACCACCACCACCAACCATCACCATCACCAACCACCACCACCAACCACCACCACCACCAGTCACCACCACCAAGCACCACCACCACCAACCACCACCACCATTAACCACCACCACCAACCACCACCACCAACCACCACCACCACCAACCACCATCAACACCAACCGCCACCACCAGCCACCCCCCACCAACCACCACCACCAACCACCACCACCAACCACCACCACCACCAACCACCACCACCAACAACCACCACCACCAACCACCGCCAACAACCACCACCACCAACCACCACCACCACCAACCGACACAACCACCAACCACCATCACCACCAACCACCACCACCACCAACCATCACCATCACCAACCACCACCACCACCAACCACCACCACCAACCACCTCCACCACCCACCACCACCACCACCACCAACCGACAACACCATCAACCACCACCAACCACCACCACCACCACCAACCACCACCACCAACCCCACCACCACCAACCACCACCACCACCAACCACCACCACCAACCACCACCACCACCAACCACCACCACCACCACCAACCACCACCACCACCAACCACCATCACCACCATCCACCACCACCACCAACCCCACCGCCACCAACAACCACCACCACCAACCACCACCACCACCACCACCAACCACCTCCACCACCCACCACCACCACCACCACCAACCGACACCACCATCAACCACCACCACCACCAAGCACCACCACCAACCACCACCACCACCAACCACCACCCCCAACCACCACCACCACCAACCACCACCATCAACAACCACCACCAACCACTACCACCAACCACCACCACCAGCAACCACCACCACCACCACCAACCACCACCACCACCAACCACCACTACCACCAACCACCACCACCACTAACCACCAACACCACCAACCACCACCACCACCAACCACCACCACCATCCACCACCACCAACCACCACCACCACCAACCACCACCACCAACCACCACCACCACCAACCACCACCACCAACCACCACCACCAACCACCACAAACACCAACCATTACCCCCACCAACCACCACCACCAACCACCACCACCATCCACCACCACCAACCACCACCAATCACCACCACCAACAACTACCACCACCAACCACCACCACCACCACCAACCACCTCCAGCACCCACCACCACCACCACCACCAACCGACACCACCATCAACCACCACCAACCACCACCACCACCACCAACCACCGCCACCAACCCCACCACCACCAACCACCACCACCACCAACCACCACCACCAACCACCACCACCACCAACCACCACCACCACCACCAACCACCACCACCACCAACCACCACCACCAACCACCACCACCACCAACCACCACAAACCACCACCACCAACCACCACCATCACCAACCACCACCACCACCAACCACCACCACCAACCACCACCACCATCAACTACCACCACCAACCACCACCACCAACCACCACCACCAACCACCACCCCCAACCACCACCACCACCAACCACCACCATCAACAACCAACACCAACCACCACCACCAACCTCCACCACCACCAACCACCACCACCACCACCACCACCACCACCACCACCACCACCACCAACCACCACCACCACGAACCACCACTACCACCAACCACCACCACCACCAACCACCAACACCACCAACCACCAACACCACCAACCACCACCACCAACCACCACCACCAACCACCACCACCAACCACCACCACCAACCACCACCACAACCAACCACCACAACCAACCACCACCACCACCAACCACCACCACCAACCACCACCACCACCACCAGCCACCACCACCAACCACCACCACCATCCACCACCACCACCAACCACCACCACCACCAACCACCACCAACCACCACCGCCACCAACCACCACCAACCACCAACCACCACCACCAACCACCACCACCACCAATCACCACCACCAAGCACCACCACCACCAACCATCACCACCAACCACCACCACCAACCGCCACCACCACCACCCACCACCACCACCACCAACCACCACCACCACCAACCACCACCACCACCAACCACCATCACCACCAACCGCCACCACCAACCACCACCACCACCAACCACCACCACCAACCACCACCACCACCAACCACCACCAACAACCACCACCACCACCAACCACCACCACCACCATCCACCACCACCAACCACCACCACCACCACCAGCCACCACCACCAAGCACCACCATCACCAACCACCACCACCAACCACCACCACCATCAACCACCACCACCAACCACCACCACCAACCACCACCACCACCAACCACCACCAACAACCACCATCATCACCAACCACCACCACCAACCACCACCACCACCAACCACCACCACCACCAACCACCACCACCAACAACCACCACCACCAACCACCGCCAACAACCACCACCACCAACCACCACCACCAACCACCTCCACCACCCACCACCACCACCACCACCAACCGACAACACCATCAACCACCACCAACCACCACCACCACCACCAACCACCACCACCAACCCCACCACCACCAACCACCACCACCACCAACCACCACCACCAACCACCACCACCACCAACCACCACCACCACCACCAACCACCACCACCACCAACCACCACCACCACCAACCACCATCACCACCAACCACCATCACCACCACCAACCACCACCACCAACCACCACCACCAACCACCACCACCAACCACCATCACCACCAACCGCCACCACCAACCACCACCACCACCAACCACCACCACCAACCTCCACCACCACCAACCACCACCAACAACAACCACCACCAACCAAAACCACCACCTCCACCACCCACCAATACCACCACCACCAACCGACACCACCATCAACCACCACAACCACCAACCACCACCACCAACCACCACCACCACCAACCACCACCACCACCATCCACCACCACCTACCACCACCACCACCAGCCACCACCACCAACCACCACCACCATCCACCACCACCACCAACCACCACCACCACCAACCACCACCAACCACCACCGCCACCAACCACCACCAACCACCAACCACCACCACCAACCACCACCACCACCAATCACCACCACCAAGCACCACCACCACCAACCACCACCACCAACCACCACCACCATCAACCACCACCACCAACCACCACCACCAACCACCACCACCACCAACCACCATCACCACCAACCGCCACCACCAGCCACCCCCCACCAACCACCACCACCAACCACCACCACCAACCACCACCACCACCAACCACCACCACCAACAACCACCACCACCAACCACCGCCAACAACCACCACCACCAACCACCACCACCACCAACCGACACAACCACCAACCACCATCACCACGAACCACCACCACCACCAACCATCACCATCACCAACCACCACCACCAACCACCACCACCACCAATCACCACCACCAAGCACCACCACCACCAACCACCACCACCAACCACCACCACCATCAACCACCACCACCAACCACCACCACCAACCACCACCACCACCAACCACCATCACCACCAACCGCCACCACCAGCCACCCCCCACCAACCACCACCACCAACCACCACCACCAACCACCACCACCACCAACCACCACCACCAACCACCACCACCAACCACCACCACCAGCAGCCACCACCACCAACCACCACCACCACCAGCCACCACCACCAACCACCACCACCACCAAGCACCACCACCAACCACCACCACCAACCACCACCACCACCATCCACCACCAAGAACCACCACCACAAACCACCACCACCACCAACCACCACCACCGACCACCACCACCAACCACCACAACCACCAACCACCACCAACCACCACCAACCATCACCACCACCAACCACCACCACGAACCACCACCACGAACCACCACCACCACCAACCACCACCACCAACCACCACCACCAACCACCTCCACCACCCACCAGCACCACCACCACCAACCACCACCACCAACCACCTCCACCACCCACCAGCACCACCACCACCAACCACCACCAGCAGCCACCACCACCAACCACCACCACCACCAGCCACCACCACCAACCACCACCACCACCAAGCACCACCACCAACCACCACCACCAACCACCACCACCACCAACCACCACCACCACCAACCACCACCACCAACCACCACCACCACCAACCACCACCACTAACTACCACCACCACCATCCACCACCACCAACCACCACCACGAACCACCACCACCACCAACCACCACCACCAACCACCACCATCAACCACCACCACCAACCACCACCACCAACCACCACCACCACCAACCACCACCACCAACCACCATCACCACCAACCACCACCACCAACCACCACCACCACCAACCACCACCACCAACCACCATCACCACCAACCGCCACCACCAACCACCACCACCACCAACCACCACCACCAACCACCACCACCAACCACCACCACCACCAACCACCACCACCAACCACCACCACCACCAACCACCACCAAAAACCATCACCACCAACCACCTGCACCACCAAGCGCCACCACCAACCACCACCACCACCAACCACCACCACCACCAACCACCACCACCAACCACCACCACCACCAACCACAACCACTAACTACCACCACCACCATCCACCACCACCAACCACCACCACGAACCACCACCACCACCAACCACCACCACCAACCACCACCAGCATCAACCCCCACCACCAACCACCACCACCAACCACCACCACCACCATCACCACCAACCGCCACCACCAACCACCACCACCACCAACCACCACCACCAACCACCACCACCAACCACCACCACCACCAACCACCATCACCACCAACCGCCACCACCAATCACCACCACCACCAACCACCACCACCAACCACCAACACCACCAACCACCACCAACCACCACCAACCACCACCAACCACAACCACCAACCCCACCACCACCAACCACCACCACCACCCACCAACCACCACAACCACCAACCACCACAACCACCAACCACCACCACCACCAACCGGTACCACCATCAACTACCACCACCACCAAGCACCACCACCAAGCACCACCACCACCAACCACCACCCACAACCACCACCACCACCACCAACCACCACCAACCACCACCACCAACCACCACCACCACCAACCACCACCACCACCTCCAACCACCACCACCACCAACCACCACTACCACCAACCACCACCACCAACCACCAACACCACCAACCACCAACACCACCAACCACCAACACCACCAACCACCACCACCACCAACCACCACCACTAACCGACACCACCATCAACCACCATCACCACCAAGCACCACCACCAACCACCACCACCACCAACCACCACCACCAACCACCACCACCAACCACCACCACCAGCAGCCACCACCACCAACCACCACCACCAACCACCACCACCAGCAGCCACCACCACCAACCACCACCACCACCAGCCACCACCACCAACCACCACCACCACCAAGCACCACCACCAACCACCACCACCAACCACCACCACCAACCACCACCACCACCATCCACCACCACCAACCACCACCACAAACCACCACCACCACCAACCACCACCACCAACCACCACCACCAACCACCACAACCACCAACCACCACCAACCACCACCAACCATCACCACCACCAACCACCACCACGAACCACCACCACGAACCACCACCACCACCAACCACCACCACCAACCACCTCCACCACCCACCAGCACCACCACCACCAACCGACACCACCATCAACCACCACCACCAACCACCACCACCGCCAACCACCACCACCAACCACCACCACCACAACCACCACCACCAACCACCACCACCAACCACCACCACCACCAACCACCACCACCACCAACCACCAACTACCACCACAAACCTGAACCACCACCAACCACCACCACCAACCACCACCACCACCAACAACCACCACCAACCACCACCACCAACCACCACCACCACCAACCACCACCACCAACCTCCACCACCACCAACCACCACCACCAACCACCACCAAAAACCACCACCACCAACCACCTCCACCACCAAGCGCCACCACCAACCACCACCACCACCAACCACCACCACCACCAACCACCACCACCAACCACCACCACCACCAACCACCACCACTAACTACCACCACCACCATCCACCACCACCAACCACCACCACCACCAACCACCACCACCACCAACCACCACCACCACCTCCAACCACCACCACCACCAACCACCACTACCACCAACCACCACCACCAACCACCAACACCACCAACCACCAACACCACCAACCACCAACACCACCAACCACCACCACCACCAACCACCACCACTAACCGACACCACCATCAACCACCATCACCACCAAGCACCACCACCAACCACCACCACCACCAACCACCACCACCAACCACCACCACCAACCACCTCCACCACCCACCAGCACCACCACCACCAACCACCACCACCAACCACCTCCACCACCCACCAGCACCACCACCACCAACCACCACCAGCAGCCACCACCACCAACCACCACCACCACCAGCCACCACCACCAACCACCACCACCACCAAGCACCACCACCAACCACCACCACCAACCACCACCACCACCAACCACCACCACCACCAACCACCACCACCAACCACCACCACCACCAACCACCACCACTAACTACCACCACCACCATCCACCACCACCAACCACCACCACGAACCACCACCACCACCAACCACCACCACCAACCACCACCATCAACCACCACCACCAACCACCACCACCAACCACCACCACCACCAACCACCACCACCAACCACCATCACCACCAACCACCACCACCAACCACCACCACCACCAACCACCACCACCAACCACCATCACCACCAACCGCCACCACCAACCACCACCACCACCAACCACCACCACCAACCACCACCACCAACCACCACCACCACCAACCACCACCACCAACCACCACCACCACCAACCACCACCAAAAACCATCACCACCAACCACCTGCACCACCAAGCGCCACCACCAACCACCACCACCACCAACCACCACCACCACCAACCACCACCACCAACCACCACCACCACCAACCACAACCACTAACTACCACCACCACCATCCACCACCACCAACCACCACCACGAACCACCACCACCACCAACCACCACCACCAACCACCACCAGCATCAACCCCCACCACCAACCACCACCACCAACCACCACCACCACCATCACCACCAACCGCCACCACCAACCACCACCACCACCAACCACCACCACCAACCACCACCACCAACCACCACCACCACCAACCACCATCACCACCAACCGCCACCACCAATCACCACCACCACCAACCACCACCACCAACCACCAACACCACCAACCACCACCAACCACCACCAACCACCACCAACCACAACCACCAACCCCACCACCACCAACCACCACCACCACCCACCAACCACCACAACCACCAACCACCACAACCACCAACCACCACCACCACCAACCGGTACCACCATCAACTACCACCACCACCAAGCACCACCACCAAGCACCACCACCACCAACCACCACCCACAACCACCACCACCACCACCAACCACCACCAACCACCACCACCAACCACCACCACCACCAACCACCACCACCACCTCCAACCACCACCACCACCAACCACCACTACCACCAACCACCACCACCAACCACCAACACCACCAACCACCAACACCACCAACCACCAACACCACCAACCACCACCACCACCAACCACCACCACTAACCGACACCACCATCAACCACCATCACCACCAAGCACCACCACCAACCACCACCACCACCAACCACCACCACCAACCACCACCACCAACCACCACCACCAGCAGCCACCACCACCAACCACCACCACCAACCACCACCACCAGCAGCCACCACCACCAACCACCACCACCACCAGCCACCACCACCAACCACCACCACCACCAAGCACCACCACCAACCACCACCACCAACCACCACCACCAACCACCACCACCACCATCCACCACCACCAACCACCACCACAAACCACCACCACCACCAACCACCACCACCAACCACCACCACCAACCACCACAACCACCAACCACCACCAACCACCACCAACCATCACCACCACCAACCACCACCACGAACCACCACCACGAACCACCACCACCACCAACCACCACCACCAACCACCTCCACCACCCACCAGCACCACCACCACCAACCGACACCACCATCAACCACCAACACCAACCACCACCACCGCCAACCACCACCACCAACCACCACCACCACAACCACCACCACCAACCACCACCACCAACCACCACCACCACCAACCACCACCACCACCAACCACCAACTACCACCACAAACCTGAACCACCACCAACCACCACCACCAACCACCACCACCACCAACAACCACCACCAACCACCACCACCAACCACCACCACCACCAACCACCACCACCAACCTCCACCACCACCAACCACCACCACCAACCACCACCAAAAACCACCACCACCAACCACCTCCACCACCAAGCGCCACCACCAACCACCACCACCACCAACCACCACCACCACCAACCACCACCACCAACCACCACCACCACCAACCACCACCACTAACTACCACCACCACCATCCACCACCACCAACCACCACCACCACCAACCACCACCACCACAACCACCACCACCAACCACCACCACCAACCACCACCACCACCAACAACCACCACCAACCACCACCACCAACCACCACCACCATCAACCACCACCACCAACCACCACCACCAACCACCACCACCACCAACCACCACCACCACCAACCACCACCACCAACCACCATCACCACCAACCGCCACCACCAACCACCACCACCACCAACCACCACCACCACCATCCACCACCACCAACCACCACCACCACCACCAGCCACCACCACCAAGCACCACCATCACCAACCACCACCACCAACCACCACCACCATCAACCACCACCACCAACCACCACCACCAACCACCACCACCACCAACCACCACCAACAACCACCATCATCACCAACCACCACCACCAACCACCACCACCACCAACCACCACCACCAACAACCACCACCACCAACCACCGCCAACAACCACCACCACCAACCACCACCACCAACCACCTCCACCACCCACCACCACCACCACCACCAACCGACAACACCATCAACCACCACCAACCACCACCACCACCACCAACCACCACCACCAACCCCACCACCACCAACCACCACCACCACCAACCACCACCACCAACCACCACCACCACCAACCACCACCACCACCAACAACCACCACCACCACCACCAACCACCACCACCACCAACCACCATCACCACCAACCACCATCACCACCACCAACCACCACCACCAACCACCACCACCAACCACCACCACCAACCACCATCACCACCAACCGCCACCACCAACCACCACCACCACCAACCACCACCACCAACCTCCACCACCACCAACCACCACCAACAACAACCACCACCAACCACCACCACCACCTCCACCACCCACCAATACCACCACCACCAACCGACACCACCATCAACCACCACAACCACCAACCACCACCACCAACCACCACCACCACCAACCACCACCACCACCATCCACCACCACCTACCACCACCACCACCAGCCACCACCACCAACCACCACCACCATCCACCACCACCACCAACCACCACCACCACCAACCACCACCAACCACCACCGCCACCAACCACCACCAACCACCAACCACCACCACCAACCACCACTACGACCAATCACCACCACCAAGCACCACCACCACCAACCACCACCACCAACCACCACCACCATCAACCACCACCACCAACCACCACCACCAACCACCAAAACCACCAACCACCATCACCACCAACCGCCACCACCAGCCACCCCCCACCAACCACCACCACCAACCACCACCACCAACCACCACCACCACCAACCACCACCACCAACAACCACCACCACCAACCACCGCCAACAACCACCACCACCAACCACCACCACCACCAACCGACACAACCACCAACCACCATCACCACCAACCACCACCACCACCAACCATCACCATCACCAACCACCACCACCAACCACCACCACCACCAGTCACCACCACCAAGCACCACCACCACCAACCACCACCACCATCAACCACCACCACCAACCACCACCACCAACCACCACCACCACCAACCACCATCAACACCAACCGCCACCACCAGCCACCCCCCACCAACCACCACCACCAACCACCACCACCAACCACCACCACCACCAACCACCACCACCAACAACCACCACCACCAACCACCGCCAACAACCACCACCACCAACCACCACCACCACCAACCGACACAACCACCAACCACCATCACCACCAACCACCACCACCACCAACCATCACCATCACCAACCACCACCACCACCAACCACCACCACCAACCACCTCCACCACCCACCACCACCACCACCACCAACCGACAACACCATCAACCACCACCAACCACCACCACCACCACCAACCACCACCACCAACCCCACCACCACCAACCACCACCACCACCAACCACCACCACCAACCACCACCACCACCAACCACCACCACCACCACCAACCACCACCACCACCAACCACCATCACCACCATCCACCACCACCACCAACCCCACCGCCACCACCAACCACCACCACCATCCACCACCACCACCAACCACCACCACCACCAACCACCACCAACCACCACCGCCACCAACCACCACCAACCACCAACCACCACCACCAACCACCACCACCACCAATCACCACCACCAAGCACCACCACCACCAACCACCACCACCAACCACCACCACCATCAACCACCACCACCAACCACCACCACCAACCACCACCACCACCAACCACCATCACCACCAACCGCCACCACCAGCCACCCCCCACCAACCACCACCACCAACCACCACCACCAACCACCACCACCACCAACCACCACCACCAACAACCACCACCACCAACCACCGCCAACAACCACCACCACCAACCACCACCACCACCAACCGACACAACCACCAACCACCATCACCACGAACCACCACCACCACCAACCATCACCATCACCAACCACCACCACCAACCACCACCACCACCAATCACCACCACCAAGCACCACCACCACCAACCACCACCACCAACCACCACCACCATCAACCACCACCACCAACCACCACCACCAACCACCACCACCACCAACCACCATCACCACCAACCGCCACCACCAGCCACCCCCCACCAACCACCACCACCAACCACCACCACCAACCACCACCACCACCAACCACCACCACCAACCACCACCACCAACCACCACCACCAGCAGCCACCACCACCAACCACCACCACCACCAGCCACCACCACCAACCACCACCACCACCAAGCACCACCACCAACCACCACCACCAACCACCACCACCACCATCCACCACCACCAACCACCACCACAAACCACCACCACCACCAACCACCACCACCGACCACCACCACCAACCACCACAACCACCAACCACCACCAACCACCACCAACCATCACCACCACCAACCACCACCACGAACCACCACCACGAACCACCACCACCACCAACCACCACCACCAACCACCACCACCAACCACCTCCACCACCCACCAGCACCACCACCACCAACCACCACCACCAACCACCTCCACCACCCACCAGCACCACCACCACCAACCACCACCACCAGCAGCCACCACCACCAACCACCACCACCACCAGCCACCACCACCAACCACCACCACCACCAAGCACCACCACCAACCACCACCACCAACCACCACCACCACCAACCACCACCACCACCAACCACCACCACCAACCACCACCACCACCAACCACCACCACTAACTACCACCACCACCATCCACCACCACCAACCACCACCACGAACCACCACCACCACCAACCACCACCACCAACCACCACCATCAACCACCACCACCAACCACCACCACCAACCACCACCACCACCAACCACCACCACCAACCACCATCACCACCAACCACCACCACCAACCACCACCACCACCAACCACCACCATCAACCACCATCACCACCAACCGCCACCACCAACCACCACCACCACCAACCACCACCACCAACCACCACCACCAACCACCACCACCACCAACCACCACCACCAACCACCACCACCACCAACCACCACCAAAAACCATCACCACCAACCACCTGCACCACCAAGCGCCACCACCAACCACCACCACCACCAACCACCACCACCACCAACCACCACCACCAACCACCACCACCACCAACCACAACCACTAACTACCACCACCACCATCCACCACCACCAACCACCACCACGAACCACCACCACCACCAACCACCACCACCAACCACCACCAGCATCAACCCCCACCACCAACCACCACCACCAACCACCACCACCACCATCACCACCAACCGCCACCACCAACCACCACCACCACCAACCACCACCACCAACCACCACCACCAACCACCACCACCACCAACCACCATCACCACCAACCGCCACCACCAATCACCACCACCACCAACCACCACCACCAACCACCACCAACCACCACCAACCACCACCAACCACAACCACCAACCCCACCACCACCAACCACCACCACCACCCACCAACCACCACAACCACCAACCACCACAACCACCAACCACCACCACCACCAACCGGTACCACCATCAACTACCACCACCACCAAGCACCACCACCAAGCACCACCACCACCAACCACCACCCACAACCACCACCACCACCACCAACCACCACCAACCACCACCACCAACCACCACCACCACCAACCACCACCACCACCTCCAACCACCACCACCACCAACCACCACTACCACCAACCACCACCACCAACCACCAACACCACCAACCACCAACACCACCAACCACCACCACCACCAACCACCACCACTAACCGACACCACCATCAACCACCATCACCACCAAGCACCACCACCAACCACCACCACCACCAACCACCACCACCAACCACCACCACCAACCACCACCACCAGCAGCCACCACCACCAACCACCACCACCAACCACCACCACCAGCAGCCACCACCACCAACCACCACCACCACCAGCCACCACCACCAACCACCACCACCACCAAGCACCACCACCAACCACCACCACCAACCACCACCACCAACCACCACCACCACCATCCACCACCACCAACCACCACCACAAACCACCACCACCACCAACCACCACCACCAACCACCACCACCAACCACCACAACCACCAACCACCACCAACCACCACCAACCATCACCACCACCAACCACCACCACGAACCACCACCACGAACCACCACCACCACCAACCACCACCACCAACCACCTCCACCACCCACCAGCACCACCACCACCAACCGACACCACCATCAACCACCACCACCAACCACCACCACCGCCAACCACCACCACCAACCACCACCACCACAACCACCACCACCAACCACCACCACCAACCACCACCACCACCAACCACCACCACCACCAACCACCAACTACCACCACAAACCTGAACCACCACCAACCACCACCACCAACCACCACCACCACCAACAACCACCACCAACCACCACCACCAACCACCACCACCACCAACCACCACCACCAACCTCCACCACCACCAACCACCACCACCAACCACCACCAAAAACCACCACCACCAACCACCTCCACCACCAAGCGCCACCACCAACCACCACCACCACCAACCACCACCACCACCAACCACCACCACCACCAACCACCACCACTAACTACCACCACCACCATCCACCACCACCAACCACCACCACCACCAACCACCACCACCACAACCACCACCACCAACCACCACCACCAACCACCACCACCACCAACAACCACCACCAACCACCACCACCAACCACCACCACCATCAACCACCACCACCAACCACCACCACCAACCACCACCACCACCAACCACCACCACCACCAACCACCACCACCAACCACCATCACCACCAACCGCCACCACCAACCACCACCACCACCAACCACCACCACCACCATCCACCACCACCAACCACCACCACCACCACCAGCCACCACCACCAAGCACCACCATCACCAACCACCACCACCAACCACCACCACCATCAACCACCACCACCAACCACCACCACCAACCACCACCACCACCAACCACCACCAACAACCACCATCATCACCAACCACCACCACCAACCACCACCACCACCAACCACCACCACCAACAACCACCACCACCAACCACCGCCAACAACCACCACCACCAACCACCACCACCAACCACCTCCACCACCCACCACCACCACCACCACCAACCGACAACACCATCAACCACCACCAACCACCACCACCACCACCAACCACCACCACCAACCCCACCACCACCAACCACCACCACCACCAACCACCACCACCAACCACCACCACCACCAACCACCACCACCACCAACAACCACCACCACCACCACCAACCACCACCACCACCAACCACCATCACCACCAACCACCATCACCACCACCAACCACCACCACCAACCACCACCACCAACCACCACCACCAACCACCATCACCACCAACCGCCACCACCAACCACCACCACCACCAACCACCACCACCAACCTCCACCACCACCAACCACCACCAACAACAACCACCACCAACCACCACCACCACCTCCACCACCCACCAATACCACCACCACCAACCGACACCACCATCAACCACCACAACCACCAACCACCACCACCAACCACCACCACCACCAACCACCACCACCACCATCCACCACCACCTACCACCACCACCACCAGCCACCACCACCAACCACCACCACCATCCACCACCACCACCAACCACCACCACCACCAACCACCACCAACCACCACCGCCACCAACCACCACCAACCACCAACCACCACCACCAACCACCACTACGACCAATCACCACCACCAAGCACCACCACCACCAACCACCACCACCAACCACCACCACCATCAACCACCACCACCAGCCACCACCACCAACCACCAAAACCACCAACCACCATCACCACCAACCGCCACCACCAGCCACCCCCCACCAACCACCACCACCAACCACCACCACCAACCACCACCACCACCAACCACCACCACCAACAACCACCACCACCAACCACCGCCAACAACCACCACCACCAACCACCACCACCACCAACCGACACAACCACCAACCACCATCACCACCAACCACCACCACCACCAACCATCACCATCACCAACCACCACCACCAACCACCACCACCACCAGTCACCACCACCAAGCACCACCACCACCAACCACCACCACCATCAACCACCACCACCAACCACCACCACCAACCACCACCACCACCAACCACCATCAACACCAACCGCCACCACCAGCCACCCCCCACCAACCACCACCACCAACCACCACCACCAACCACCACCACCACCAACCACCACCACCAACAACCACCACCACCAACCACCGCCAACAACCACCACCACCAACCACCACCACCACCAACCGACACAACCACCAACCACCATCACCACCAACCACCACCACCACCAACCATCACCATCACCAACCACCACCACCACCAACCACCACCACCAACCACCTCCACCACCCACCACCACCACCACCACCAACCGACAACACCATCAACCACCACCAACCACCACCACCACCACCAACCACCACCACCAACCCCACCACCACCAACCACCACCACCACCAACCACCACCACCAACCACCACCACCACCAACCACCACCACCACCACCAACCACCACCACCACCAACCACCATCACCACCATCCACCACCACCACCAACCCCACCGCCACCAACAACCACCACCACCAACCACCACCACCACCACCACCAACCACCTCCACCACCCACCACCACCACCACCACCAACCGACACCACCATCAACCACCACCACCACCAAGCACCACCACCAACCACCACCACCACCAACCACCACCCCCAACCACCACCACCACCAACCACCACCATCAACAACCACCACCAACCACTACCACCAACCACCACCACCACCAACCACCACCACCACCACCAACCACCACCACCACCAACCACCACTACCACCAACCACCACCACCACTAACCACCAACACCACCAACCACCACCACCACCAACCACCACCACCATCCACCACCACCAACCACCACCACCACCAACCACCACCACCAACCACCACCACCACCAACCACCACCACCAACCACCACCACCAACCACCACAAACACCAACCATTACCCCCACCAACCACCACCACCAACCACCACCACCATCCACCACCACCAACCACCACCAATCACCACCACCAACAACTACCACCACCAACCACCACCACCACCACCAACCACCTCCAGCACCCACCACCACCACCACCACCAACCGACACCACCATCAACCACCACCAACCACCACCACCACCACCAACCACCGCCACCAACCC